>CAWUFW010001959.1:0-2497017 GCA_963921515.1 Calotriton arnoldi | reverse complement strand
TGTGAGAAGTTGGCCTGGTATATGCTGTTCACTAATTAAAGTGGACACCTTGCACCAGGGCAAATCGACTCTTATGGTAGATAGGTTTAAGACAACCTTTTAAAGAAAGCTATCCTAGTGGTAGCTGTGGAGAGCAGCCTTCAGGCTAAGTCTCGGAGGAATGTAAAGCAGCTTGTTTTACCATATAATCTCTTGAATCACCAAATGAAAAGACACCACACAGGTATATATATCAAATATATATGTATTTATTTCTAAATAACTCTCTACTAATCTCTTTATGAGATTAGAAGACAAACATATGCACAAATCAACGTTTCACAATAAGTTAAGCACAAAATATGGCTGGGGCCCTAGGGGCGTACCAGACCATATACTAAGTAAGAGACTTCGGGACAACGACTTGCAGGGAGACAAGGCCTAGGGCCTTCAGAAGTGCTGGGGCCTCACGAAACCACCCAAGGCAGGTAAGTAAAGGACCCACGGGGGACGCGTGCAGTGTAGATACACAGGCGCGGATCGCCGTTGACTTCAATGGGGCAAGTCGCGGTTGGAAATAAAGAGTTTTAGGATACTTCTATAGAACCTACAAGCAAGTCACTTACAGGGTAAGTCGTTCTAGGGCCCACACCCACAGGAGCACCGTAGTGCTGGAGTTACCTCACCCAGGGAAGCCGGGTGCACAGGTGTCCTTTGGTGTCGGGTCGCGGCGTCGTTTTCAATGGCGAACAAAGAAGACTTGCTGCTTGCGGGAGCTGAAGAAGTGTCCGGTGGAATCCAAGCCTGGATTCTGAAGAAGGATGACCTGAAAGCAGAGGGGACAGTGTTCAAAGTCACTTGGCAGTGACCCGGGGCAAGGAAGATGGATGCCCACCGTCGTCGGTCGCTTCAGGTCGGTTGCGGGTGCCTTGACTCTTCAGCCACGTGGTCCAGGAGGCGTCGACGATGACCAGGAGCTGGATTCGGTGTGTCCCTTGACGTCTGCAGCTGACTGCGGTGTCGGCAACTCGATCGGAGCCAACAAGCCTTGGCAGCCGCAAGTCTCGGGGAGATGAAGAAAAGTCGATGGCGCAGACCAGCAAGGTCTGTAGAACTCACCCAGCAAAGGTAAGTCAGGGCAGACCTGGAGCAACCAGGGGAGCCCTTTGGTTTCTTTAAGAAGTCTTCGGGGGACCCACAAGCCAGCAGGCAAGGGATCGCAAAGACACCTCGGGCGGAATCACTCAACAGGGGCCCACGGTCACTCGGGACGGTGTAGGCCTCTGATCTTCGGAGGGATTCCTGCTGGAGGTCGGGACCACACGTGGTCCAAAGCACAGATTCGTAGAATGTTGTGAAGGGGTTGCACTCGACAATAGTGCACGGTACCCAGGGGTCGCGGTTCCTCGTTACTCGTGGGGTCCACTTGCCTCAGCTTCGCTGGGGACTCACGATGGCCTGGGAGAAGTCAGGAAATCCACTTCCTGGGCTGCAGGGACTTCGGACTCCGGCGGGAGCGGCGTAGTTTGCGACCGTCGTTGTCGTTTTTGGTGCCTGCCAAGCAGGGGAGTCACTCCTTGACTCCAAGGGAGATTCTTCTGTCTTCCAAAGGTAGTGGAACGTCGAAGGGCCAGGATTCTTCTGTAGAGCGTCGTCCAGGGGTTATCTGCTTTGCAATGGCAAGGTTCCCCCTCTTATACTAAAAAGAGGGGATGGACTAGCTCTATGACCCCACCTATGGGAGGGTCAAGGGAGGGGTGGCTACACCCACTTCCCTTTGTCCAGTTTCGCGCCAGAGCAGGGGCAGGTAGCCCCTGAGCTGGTTTGAACTGGCATATGCACAGAGGAGCCTTCTGCTCCCCCAGTGCAGGACTTCAAAGCACTCTAAGAGTGCACCCACCCAGCCCCAATACACTAAACCCTGTCTGGGAGGTGGTCACACCTCCCTGTGACAGGATGCCTATTGTTGGGCTTCCTCCACTGTGAGTTTCGGTCATCAGCAGGAGGGCAGCCCAGTGTCTGTGACTGGTGGCATCCATTTTGTGATGCCAGGGCTCTTCAGGATTCTACCGCGTTTCCACAGCAGGTACATGTCTTATCCCTCTAGAAGGGTGGAATGCTACCCCCGCCGCCAGGATTGGCGGGGGGGGGTAGTATTCCAAGATGTTTGACACCAAACACGACATGTTTTGATGCAGCCATTCCAAAGTTAGCATTTTACCGCGAGGATATAATGCACTTAAGAGTATATGGTTTAACCGCATCCACAAACAGCCCCAGAGAATAGACTCTGAGAGCTGCAGAGGGGCCCTGCTCAGGCAGAGGCACCCCCTCACATAGAAGCCAAGCACCCTGCCCTCAGGATTGATAGGGCCTGCCTTAGGGGTGACTGATAGGTTTATATGTGTGTGCAGGAGAGATATAGGAAACCTATATCTCAGTGAGGGGTGCTAGCACCACCTCACCCAGGCTGCAGTAGCAGGCCTGTGGTGTCAGATTTAGACTGCTTCCCAGGGGTGGCATAATACATGCTGCAGCCCCTGGTAGGCCTGTGAAGTACCTATGCCCTTGGTACCTAAGGTACCATATACTAGGGACTCATAAGGCACCACAGTATCCAATCACTAGTGCACCTAGAGTGCACTCCATGTCGTTTAGAGAGAGCAGATAGACTGGGGCCCTGAATAGCAGGGTCCCAGTCCAACTAAGTCATAAACCAGCAAAACACCAGGAAAAAAGTGGGGGCAACCATATAGTCAGATTCCACCTTCCTACATAACCCCCCCAAACGAAAGGAGATAAGGCTAACCTTGACCAGTTGAGCCTTTATTGATTAAGTGGTCATATAAGGAAGCACCTGCACTAGCATGGTTGCCCCCTGTCTTATGGTCCACTAAGCAATCCCTCACCCTAAGGGTATGAGAGGGTCTCCACCATGGGGAATCACTACCTCTGGTGTGCTTTGGTAAAGTACAAGGCTGGTGGGGTGTCTGAGTAGGGAAGTGAGGCCCTAGGAAGGTTGGCCTCAGCTTCCTCAGATCACTGGTCACCATGTATGCCTGTCTTTCCATGACTGAGTTGCACTTTGCTCTAAGGGTCAACCTTTGACTGCCTACAGCTGGGGGTTGGGTCCCTTTGGATGGAACACTGGAGGGACATGGCATGTTTGGAACCTTTTGGTCCCAGGTTTGCCCTTGCCTAACAGAGTCCTTCTGGGGGAGGTCCCTACATAAAGGTATGGGGGATCCCTCAGTGGGTTGAGGAATTTTCACCTGGCTAGGGCTACTAGACTGGGTGCCCCTAATCTGCTGATGGGGGGTTCCTCTGGACAGGGGGCCCTGGGGGTCCACTGACCTCCCTGACCTCTGCAGCCCTGGGCTGACTGAGGCAGGGTAGAGAGGGGCAGTTTACCTGCTCCAGACTGGGTACCACCTTGGAAGGGTCCTCTGCCATCAGGGGTGGGGCCAGGCCAGGCCTGACTACCTCTGTGGCAGTTCCTTCACTAGGGGAGGGTCAGTTCCCTGAGGAGGCTGACCCTTACCTACTGTCTGGAGGGAAGAAGACTTTTCTTCAACCCTTGTGCTCTCTTCTGGGGGAGAGTGGGCCATTCTTCCAGGCTCCATCTCTCCAAAATCTTGGGCTGGGGCTGTGGCCATCACAGCCCCACTAACCTTTACAGGGACACCCAACATCCTCAGATGGGTTTGGTGTTCAATTTCAGCCCAGGCTGAAATTTCCAGATCATTGCCCATCAGGCAATCTACAGGTAAGGTTGGGGACACTGCCACTCTTTTTGGGCCTGTGACCCCCTCCCAGGTGAGATTGACTATGGCCATGGGGTGATCTGTTCTGACACCATCAATGTTGGTCACCTGGTATTTAAACTCAGGTAAAAGCTGGTGAGGGGGGACTAGTTTCCCTGCCACCATGGTGACACTAGCCCCTGTGTCCCTAAATGCCACAGCTTTCTGACCATTAATTATTGGCTCCAGTCTGTACCTGCCCAATGCTGTGGGACCCACGGTAAAGGTGGCAAATCCTATACCACCATCAGAATCTGAGGAGTCTGTTGAGGGGGTCCTGTCTGAACTAGGGCCCACCTCTGTTCCTCTTGCAAAAGCACCTAACTTTTTGGGTGCACTACTCCCAACTGGAGGATTACTACTGGTAGTACCAGGAGGGGTGGTAGTAGTTGTTGGAGGAACATTTTCTTTATTGCCAATCCTGGGACAACTGGGATCAGATTTCCAGTGCCCAGGCTTTTTACAGACATGGCAATAGGGTTTCTTTTCAGGAGAGGAAGGAGTTTGGGACCCACCCCCAGAAGAGGACTTTTGGGGCCCTGTAGTGGACTTATCCTTAGATTTATCCCCACCTTTCTCTTGGGACTTGGTAGAATCTTTCTTGTGGTCACCACCCTGATTCTTAGGCCTTACTCTGGTTCTGACCCATTTGTCTGCCTTCTTTCCCAATTCTTGGGGAGAGGTCAGATCAGAGTCCACCAGGTACTGGTGTAAAAGCTGGTTTTGACAATTATTAAGGATCTGTTCTCTCATCATTAGATTATAAAATCCTTTGAAATCAGTAACCCTACTGCCAACCAGCCAACCCTCCAGAGCCTTGGATGCACAATCTACAAAGTCTGTCCAGTCCTGAGTCTGTGCCTTCTGGGTATCTCTGAACTTCAACCTGTACTGCTTCAGTGGTTAAGCCAAACCCATCTATCAGTGCACTCTTCAGGACCTCATAATCATCAGCATCCTCCTCTCTAACAGTGAGGAGCTTGTCTCTTCCTTTATCTGAAAAGGAGAGCCACAAGATTGCTGCCCACTGCTTTTGGGGGACCTGCTGTACTCTACAGGCCCTCTCCATAGCAGTTATCCACTTGTGGATATCATCCCCACTCTGGTAGGGAGGAACAACCTTGCTCAGGTTCCTATGGTCAGGAATATATTCTCTGCCTCTAGGGACACTGTTGCTGCCACCAGGGGGTTCTAACCCCTCTTTTCTAGAAGCTCTCTGGATCTCCAGGGCTTCCCTATCCAGTGCCAACTGCTTGGTTCTGAGGGCCACTCTGGCTTCCTCATACTGGAGCAGTTTGCACCTTCTCTCAGAGGAGGTCTCTCTTAAGGAAAAGTATGAGCTCCTCTGCTGGACAAATTCTCTGCCAGAGTGATAAGAGTGGTCAGATTCCCTGGAAGGGGATCTGTGCCTCTCCTCCTCTCTGTCAGTTCTCTTAGGGAGAATTCCTCTGTCCTTTTCAGGCCCCTTGGAGCCTGGCCCTTCAATCACAGAGTCTTGGTCATTCTGATTTTCATCATCTGACCCAGATACTATGACTGACCCACCCACTGATTCAAACCCTTTAGCTCCTAGAGCCAATCTAAGGTCATCTGCTGTCAGCAGATCTATCAGGTGGAGTGTTGAGGGACTCTGTCCTAGTCTCAGGTGTCTGTCAACACACATGGCTCTCAAGTCAGAGAAAGCCATGTCCTTATACTGAGGCTGAGTGGATCCACTGGGTCCACCCTTTAAGGACATTCTAGTGTTGTGCAGTGTTGTACTACCTACACTAGTTTGTGGCCTACTGATCCTAGCTTGAGCTGTGGAAAGGGTGTGCTATCCCTTGGCACACAGCTCTAAGTTCAGTAGAACTTATTGATACTAAGCTTGACTTTATATGTACCTTGAGTACCTATAATGGTTTTCAGTTAGTAATTCAAATAGAGATTTTCTGGTAAAACAATGGCAAGCTGGAATCCCACACGCTGCCCACCAATGTGAGAAGTTGGCCTGGTATATGCTGTTCACTAATTAAAGTGGACACCTTGCACCAGGGCAAATCGACTCTTATGGTAGATAGGTTTAAGACAACCTTTTAAAGAAAGCTATCCTAGTGGTAGCTGTGGAGAGCAGCCTTCAGGCTAAGTCTCGGAGGAATGTAAAGCAGCTTGTTTTACCATATAATCTCTTGAATCACCAAATGAAAAGACACCACACAGGTATATATATCAAATATATATGTATTTATTTCTAAATAACTCTCTACTAATCTCTTTATGAGATTAGAAGACAAACATATGCACAAATCAACGTTTCACAATAAGTTAAGCACAAAATATGGCTGGGGCCCTAGGGGCGTACCAGACCATATACTAAGTAAGAGACTTAGGGACAACGACTTGCAGGGAGACAAGGCCTAGGGCCTTCAGAAGTGCTGGGGCCTCACGAAACCACCCAAGGCAGGTAAGTAAAGGACCCACGGGGGACGCGTGCAGTGTAGATACACAGGCGCGGATCGCCGTTGACTTCAATGGGGCAAGTCGCGGTTGGAAATAAAGAGTTTTAGGATACTTCTATAGAACCTACAAGCAAGTCACTTACAGGGTAAGTCGTTCTAGGGCCCACACCCACAGGAGCACCGTAGTGCTGGAGTTACCTCACCCAGGGAAGCCGGGTGCACAGGTGTCCTTTGGTGTCGGGTCGCGGCGTCGTTTTCAATGGCGAACAAAGAAGACTTGCTGCTTGCGGGAGCTGAAGAAGTGTCCGGTGGAATCCAAGCCTGGATTCTGAAGAAGGATGACCTGAAAGCAGAGGGGACAGTGTTCAAAGTCACTTGGCAGTGACCCGGGGCAAGGAAGATGGATGCCCACCGTCGTCGAGTCGCTTCAGGTCGGTTGCGGGTGCCTTGACTCTTCAGCCACGTGGTCCAGGAGGCGTCGACGACGACCAGGAGCTGGATTCGGTGTGTCCCTCGACGTCTGCAGCTGACTGCGGTGTCGGCAACTCGATCGGAGCCAACAAGCCTTGGCAGCCGCAAGTCTCGGGGAGATGAAGAAAAGTCGATGGCGCAGACCAGCAAGGTCTGTGGAACTCACCCAGCGAGGGTAAGTCAGGGCAGGCCTGGAGCAACCAGGGGAGCCCTTTGGTTTCTTTAAGAAGTCTTCTGGGGACCCACAAGCCAGCGGGCAAGGGATCGCAAAGACACCTCGGGCGGAATCACTCAACAGGGGCCCACGGTCACTCGGGACGGTGTAGGCCTCTGATCTTCGGAGGGATTCCTGCTGGAGGTCGGGACCACACGTGGTCCAAAGCACAGGTTCGTAGAACGTTGTGAAGGGGTTGCACTCGACAATAGTGCACGGTACCCAGGGGTCGCGGTTCCTCGTTACTCGTGGGGTCCACTTGCCTCAGCTTCGCTGGGGACTCACGATGGCCTGGGAGAGGTCAGGAAATCCACTTCCTGGGCTGCAGGGACTTCGGACTCCGGCGGGAGCGGCGTAGTTTGCGACCGTCGTTGTCGTTTTTGGTGCCTGCCAAGCAGGGGAGTCACTCCTTGACTCCAAGGGAGATTCTTCTGTCTTCCAAAGGTAGTGGAACGTCGAAGGGCCAGGATTCTTCTGTAGAGCGTCGTCCAGGGGTTATCTGCTTTGCAATGGCAAGGTTCCCCCTCTTATACTAAAAAGAGGGGATGGACTAGCTCTATGACCCCACCTATGGGAGGGTCAAGGGAGGGGTGGCTACACCCACTTCCCTTTGTCCAGTTTCGCGCCAGAGCAGGGGCAGGTAGCCCCTGAGCTGGTTTGAACTGGCATATGCACAGAGGAGCCTTCTGCTCCCCCAGTGCAGGACTTCAAAGCACTCTAAGAGTGCACCCACCCAGCCCCAATACACTAAACCCTGTCTGGGAGGTGGTCACACCTCCCTGTGACAGGATGCCTATTGTTGGGCTTCCTCCACTGTGAGTTTCGGTCATCAGCAGGAGGGCAGCCCAGTGTCTGTGACTGGTGGCATCCATTTTGTGATGCCAGGGCTCTTCAGGATTCTACCGCGTTTCCACAGCAGGTACATGTCTTATCCCTCTAGAAGGGTGGAATGCTACCCCCGCCGCCAGGATTGGCGGGGGGTAGTATTCCAAGATGTTTGACACCAAACACGACATGTTTTGATGCAGCCATTCCAAAGTTAGCATTTTACCGCGAGGATATAATGCACTTAAGAGTATATGGTTTAACCGCATCCACAAACAGCCCCAGAGAATAGACTCTGAGAGCTGCAGAGGGGCCCTGCTCAGGCAGAGGCACCCCCTCACATAGAAGCCAAGCACCCTGCCCTCAGGATTGATAGGGCCTGCCTTAGGGGTGACTGATAGGTTTATATGTGTGTGCAGGAGAGATATAGGAAACCTATATCTCAGTGAGGGGTGCTAGCACCACCTCACCCAGGCTGCAGTAGCAGGCCTGTGGTGTCAGATTTAGACTGCTTCCCAGGGGTGGCATAATACATGCTGCAGCCCCTGGTAGGCCTGTGAAGTACCTATGCCCTTGGTACCTAAGGTACCATATACTAGGGACTCATAAGGCACCACAGTATCCAATCACTAGTGCACCTAGAGTGCACTCCATGTCGTTTAGAGAGAGCAGATAGACTGGGGCCCTGAATAGCAGGGTCCCAGTCCAACTAAGTCATAAACCAGCAAAACACCAGGAAAAAAGTGGGGGCAACCATATAGTCAGATTCCACCTTCCTACATAACCCCCCCAAACGAAAGGAGATAAGGCTAACCTTGACCAGTTGAGCCTTTATTGATTAAGTGGTCATATAAGGAAGCACCTGCACTAGCATGGTTGCCCCCTGTCTTATGGTCCACTAAGCAATCCCTCACCCTAAGGGTATGAGAGGGTCTCCACCATGGGGAATCACTACCTCTGGTGTGCTTTGGTAAAGTACAAGGCTGGTGGGGTGTCTGAGTAGGGAAGTGAGGCCCTAGGAAGGTTGGCCTCAGCTTCCTCAGATCACTGGTCACCATGTATGCCTGTCTTTCCATGACTGAGTTGCACTTTGCTCTAAGGGTCAACCTTTGACTGCCTACAGCTGGGGGTTGGGTCCCTTTGGATGGAACACTGGAGGGACATGGCATGTTTGGAACCTTTTGGTCCCAGGTTTGCCCTTGCCTAACAGAGTCCTTCTGGGGGAGGTCCCTACATAAAGGTATGGGGGATCCCTCAGTGGGTTGAGGAATTTTCACCTGGCTAGGGCTACTAGACTGGGTGCCCCTAATCTGCTGATGGGGGGTTCCTCTGGACAGGGGGCCCTGGGGGGTCCACTGACCTCCCTGACCTCTGCAGCCCTGGGCTGACTGAGGCAGGGTAGAGAGGGGCAGTTTACCTGCTCCAGACTGGGTACCACCTTGGAAGGGTCCTCTGCCATCAGGGGTGGGGCCAGGCCAGGCCTGACTACCTCTGTGGCAGTTCCTTCACTAGGGGAGGGTCAGTTCCCTGAGGAGGCTGACCCTTACCTACTGTCTGGAGGGAAGAAGACTTTTCTTCAACCCTTGTGCTCTCTTCTGGGGGAGAGTGGGCCATTCTTCCAGGCTCCATCTCTCCAAAATCTTGGGCTGGGGCTGTGGCCATCACAGCCCCACTAACCTTTACAGGGACACCCAACATCCTCAGATGGGTTTGGTGTTCAATTTCAGCCCAGGCTGAAATTTCCAGATCATTGCCCATCAGGCAATCTACAGGTAAGGTTGGGGACACTGCCACTCTTTTTGGGCCTGTGACCCCCTCCCAGGTGAGATTGACTATGGCCATGGGGTGATCTGTTCTGACACCATCAATGTTGGTCACCTGGTATTTAAACTCAGGTAAAAGCTGGTGAGGGGGGACTAGTTTCCCTGCCACCATGGTGACACTAGCCCCTGTGTCCCTAAATGCCACAGCTTTCTGACCATTAATTATTGGCTCCAGTCTGTACCTGCCCAATGCTGTGGGACCCACGGTAAAGGTGGCAAATCCTATACCACCATCAGAATCTGAGGAGTCTGTTGAGGGGGTCCTGTCTGAACTAGGGCCCACCTCTGTTCCTCTTGCAAAAGCACCTAACTTTTTGGGTGCACTACTCCCAACTGGAGGATTACTACTGGTAGTACCAGGAGGGGTGGTAGTAGTTGTTGGAGGAACATTTTCTTTATTGCCAATCCTGGGACAACTGGGATCAGATTTCCAGTGCCCAGGCTTTTTACAGACATGGCAATAGGGTTTCTTTTCAGGAGAGGAAGGAGTTTGGGACCCACCCCCAGAAGAGGACTTTTGGGGCCCTGTAGTGGACTTATCCTTAGATTTATCCCCACCTTTCTCTTGGGACTTGGTAGAATCTTTCTTGTGGTCACCACCCTGATTCTTAGGCCTTACTCTGGTTCTGACCCATTTGTCTGCCTTCTTTCCCAATTCTTGGGGAGAGGTCAGATCAGAGTCCACCAGGTACTGGTGTAAAAGCTGGTTTTGACAATTATTAAGGATCTGTTCTCTCATCATTAGATTATAAAATCCTTTGAAATCAGTAACCCTACTGCCAACCAGCCAACCCTCCAGAGCCTTGGATGCACAATCTACAAAGTCTGTCCAGTCCTGAGTCTGTGCCTTCTGGGTATCTCTGAACTTCAACCTGTACTCTTCAGTGGTTAAGCCAAACCCATCTATCAGTGCACTCTTCAGGACCTCATAATCATCAGCATCCTCCTCTCTAACAGTGAGGAGCTTGTCTCTTCCTTTATCTGAAAAGGAGAGCCACAAGATTGCTGCCCACTGCTTTTGGGGGACCTGCTGTACTCTACAGGCCCTCTCCATAGCAGTTATCCACTTGTGGATATCATCCCCACTCTGGTAGGGAGGAACAACCTTGCTCAGGTTCCTATGGTCAGGAATATATTCTCTGCCTCTAGGGACACTGTTGCTGCCACCAGGGGGTTCTAACCCCTCTTTTCTAGAAGCTCTCTGGATCTCCAGGGCTTCCCTATCCAGTGCCAACTGCTTGGTTCTGAGGGCCACTCTGGCTTCCTCATACTGGAGCAGTTTGCACCTTCTCTCAGAGGAGGTCTCTCTTAAGGAAAAGTATGAGCTCCTCTGCTGGACAAATTCTCTGCCAGAGTGATAAGAGTGGTCAGATTCCCTGGAAGGGGATCTGTGCCTCTCCTCCTCTCTGTCAGTTCTCTTAGGGAGAATTCCTCTGTCCTTTTCAGGCCCCTTGGAGCCTGGCCCTTCAATCACAGAGTCTTGGTCATTCTGATTTTCATCATCTGACCCAGATACTATGACTGACCCACCCACTGATTCAAACCCTTTAGCTCCTAGAGCCAATCTCAGGTCATCTGCTGTCAGCAGATCTATCAGGTGGAGTGTTGAGGGACTCTGTCCTAGTCTCAGGTGTCTGTCAACACACATGGCTCTCAAGTCAGAGAAAGCCATGTCCTTATACTGAGGCTGAGTGGATCCACTGGGTCCACCCTTTAAGGACATTCTAGTGTTGTGCAGTGTTGTACTACCTACACTAGTTTGTGGCCTACTGATCCTAGCTTGAGCTGTGGAAAGGGTGTGCTATCCCTTGGCACACAGCTCTAAGTTCAGTAGAACTTATTGATACTAAGCTTGACTTTATATGTACCTTGAGTACCTATAATGGTTTTCAGTTAGTAATTCAAATAGAGATTTTCTGGTAAAACAATGGCAAGCTGGAATCCCACACGCTGCCCACCAATGTGAGAAGTTGGCCTGGTATATGCTGTTCACTAATTAAAGTGGACACCTTGCACCAGGGCAAATCGACTCTTATGGTAGATAGGTTTAAGACAACCTTTTAAAGAAAGCTATCCTAGTGGTAGCTGTGGAGAGCAGCCTTCAGGCTAAGTCTCGGAGGAATGTAAAGCAGCTTGTTTTACCATATAATCTCTTGAATCACCAAATGAAAAGACACCACACAGGTATATATATCAAATATATATGTATTTATTTCTAAATAACTCTCTACTAATCTCTTTATGAGATTAGAAGACAAACATATGCACAAATCAACGTTTCACAATAAGTTAAGCACAAAATATGGCTGGGGCCCTAGGGGCGTACCAGACCATATACTAAGTAAGAGACTTAGGGACAACGACTTGCAGGGAGACAAGGCCTAGGGCCTTCAGAAGTGCTGGGGCCTCACGAAACCACCCAAGGCAGGTAAGTAAAGGACCCACGGGGGACGCGTGCAGTGTAGATACACAGGCGCGGATCGCCGTTGACTTCAATGGGGCAAGTCGCGGTTGGAAATAAAGAGTTTTAGGATACTTCTATAGAACCTACAAGCAAGTCACTTACAGGGTAAGTCGTTCTAGGGCCCACACCCACAGGAGCACCGTAGTGCTGGAGTTACCTCACCCAGGGAAGCCGGGTGCACAGGTGTCCTTTGGTGTCGGGTCGCGGCGTCGTTTTCAATGGCGAACAAAGAAGACTTGCTGCTTGCGGGAGCTGAAGAAGTGTCCGGTGGAATCCAAGCCTGTATTCTGAAGAAGGATGACCTGAAAGCAGAGGGGACAGTGTTCAAAGTCACTTGGCAGTGACCCGGGGCAAGGAAGATGGATGCCCACCGTCGTCGGTCGCTTCAGGTCGGTTGCGGGTGCCTTGACTCTTCAGCCACGTGGTCCAGGAGGCGTCGACGACGACCAGGAGCTGGATTCGGTGTGTCCCTCGACGTCTGCAGCTGACTGCGGTGTCGGCAACTCGATCGGAGCCAACAAGCCTTGGCAGCCGCAAGTCTCGGGGAGATGAAGAAAAGTCGATGGGGCAGACCAGCAAGGTCTGTAGAACTCACCCAGCAAAGGTAAGTCAGGGCAGACCTGGAGCAACCAGGGGAGCCCTTTGGTTTCTTTAAGAAGTCTTCGGGGGACCCACAAGCCAGCGGGCAAGGGATCGCAAAGACACCTCGGGCGGAATCATTCAACAGGGGCCCACGGTCACTCGGGACGGTGTAGGCCTCTGATCTTCGGAGGGATTCCTGCTGGAGGTCGGGACCACACGTGGTCCAAAGCACAGATTCGTAGAACGTTGTGAAGGGGTTGCACTCGACAATAGTGCACGGTACCCAGGGGTCGCGGTTCCTCGTTACTCGTGGGGTCCACTTGCCTCAGCTTCGCTGGGGACTCACGATGGCCTGGGAGAAGTCAGGAAATCTACTTCTTGGGCTGCAGGGACTTCGGACTCCGGCGGGAGCGGCGTAGTTTGCGACCGTCGTTGTCGTTTTTGGTGCCTGCCAAGCAGGGGAGTCACTCCTTGACTCCAAGGGAGATTCTTCTGTCTTCCAAAGGTAGTGGAACGTCGAAGGGCCAGGATTCTTCTGTAGAGTGTCGTCCAGGGGTTATCTGCTTTGCAATGGCAAGGTTCCCCCTCTTATACTAAAAGAGGGGATGGACTAGCTCTATGACCCCACCTATGGGAGGGTCAAGGGAGGGGTGGCTACACCCACTTCCCTTTGTCCAGTTTCGCGCCAGAGCAGGGGCAGGTAGCCCCTGAGCTGGTTTGAACTGGCATATGCACAGAGGAGCCTTCTGCTCCCCCAGTGCAGGACTTCAAAGCACTCTAAGAGTGCACCCACCCAGCCCCAATACACTAAACCCTGTCTGGGAGGTGGTCACACCTCCCTGTGACAGGATGCCTATTGTTGGGCTTCCTCCACTGTGAGTTTCGGTCATCAGCAGGAGGGCAGCCCAGTGTCTGTGACTGGTGGCATCCATTTTGTGATGCCAGGGCTCTTCAGGATTCTACCGCGTTTCCACAGCAGGTACATGTCTTATCCCTCTAGAAGGGTGGAATGCTACCCCCGCCGCCAGGATTGGCGGGGGGTAGTATTCCAAGATGTTTGACACCAAACACGACATGTTTTGATGCAGCCATTCCAAAGTTAGCATTTTACCGCGAGGATATAATGCACTTAAGAGTATATGGTTTAACCGCATCCACAAACAGCCCCAGAGAATAGACTCTGAGAGCTGCAGAGGGGCCCTGCTCAGGCAGAGGCACCCCCTCACATAGAAGCCAAGCACCCTGCCCTCAGGATTGATAGGGCCTGCCTTAGGGGTGACTGATAGGTTTATATGTGTGTGCAGGAGAGATATAGGAAACCTATATCTCAGTGAGGGGTGCTAGCACCACCTCACCCAGGCTGCAGTAGCAGGCCTGTGGTGTCAGATTTAGACTGCTTCCCAGGGGTGGCATAATACATGCTGCAGCCCCTGGTAGGCCTGTGAAGTACCTATGCCCTTGGTACCTAAGGTACCATATACTAGGGACTCATAAGGCACCACAGTATCCAATCACTAGTGCACCTAGAGTGCACTCCATGTCGTTTAGAGAGAGCAGATAGACTGGGGCCCTGAATAGCAGGGTCCCAGTCCAACTAAGTCATAAACCAGCAAAACACCAGGAAAAAAGTGGGGGCAACCATATAGTCAGATTCCACCTTCCTACACATACGATGACACCGCAGTGCCCAACCACCACCGATGTATCTCCTACTGCGCCAACATTCTGGCACCCCTCATGGTCAGCACTGCGTCAGTACCTTCCGCCTGCCTGATGGCAGGCGTGAGGGTGAGGCAGTGCCACAGGGATAGGCTGGCCCCATGCATTGCTGGAGTTGCGTCATGGTTGTGACACGACTGCAGCAATGCGTGACTTTAGCGCAGACAGATACGTCAGGATTCCTGACATATCTGTCATTACTTGCGTCATGGAGCGCTGTACAGTGAGTACAGCACATCCATGCTGTTGCAAGGAGGGCGTGATGAGAAGTGTTGCAACGCTGTCTTGTCGCAGCGCAGCAACACTTTTCATGGCTGGGGCCCAGGAATGCGCACTATCTTATTGATGGTGCACATTCCTGCACTGTATTTTTGTCGCAGGGTAGCGCTGCAACATTGCTTGCAGCGCTGTCCAGCACCAGAAACATGCATGGATGTGGGCCCAAGACTTATTCCCATTTTTAAGACCAGCTATTTTCTGGTCTTAAATTCCTGCAGCTAACGGGCCTTAGCGCGACTTTTTTTATCGCTTTGCGGGTCCGGCCTATCCTTGCTAATAGGGCGAAGTGCGGTTAGCGGGAGTTTTTGCTGGATTTAGAGACGGAACGCCTACCTTGCATGTCATTAGCGATAAATATCGCTGGCATGCAAGGTGATAGAAAAAACAGGTGCTATCGCCGGAAACACTGTCGCTAACGCCTGTTAGCGACAGCTTGCTAATAGGGCGATAAAAATATCGCCACTTTAGCGTCAAAAAAGTGCGGCTAAAGTGGCGATGAGCCCTTGATAATATGCCCCAATATGTTAAAATTAGTAGACATATGCAAGCTATAGAGAGGGAGTCGAACCCATGAAAAGTAGAGGAGTACAAGACTCATGGATAAGATAAGACTCACGTTCCCACTGAGCAAGAAGCAAATGGCAGTGTTATAGTGTAGTATTCTCTAGTTTTATGTGCGCACTTCAGCAGTCAGTTCAAGTTTGTATTAATGAAAAAGGGGTACACAGTCCAAAACAACTTCGGACAAAACAAAGAACTTAAGAAACGTACCTACATAACGTTCTCCCGGCCTCACCTCGTGACTGGATTGCAGAGGAACGGGAAAAAAAACGAGAACCTGGAAGCAAGAGTTGCTGGGTCTCAGTGGAAAAGGCAGAGGCCACTAACACACCCCCTCCTACATTGTCTCAGATGGCCTGCCCTGCCCGCAATCATTGAGATTAATGAAGGTCTTCTGACTCCTCCCTGGGCCATGTGAATAACGCCCAAAGTAAAAGTGTTTTCTCTACAATAAGACACCCACCATACCCACCAGTGTGTCGTCACTGCCCTGATTTATGCCTCGCAGTCGAAGAAATCTTCGCCCAGCCAACGCATGCACAGGGACACGGGCTATCCTCCCCTACCCCCTTAAGATTCACACAAATTTGTTTACCAAGCAGCCAGCACAATTCATTGCTAGCTGCTCGGAGTTCCTTCTCACACATTTGTTGCTTGCCAAGGGTGGCAGGGTGAAGCCCATTTTGCCCCTTAACACCAGCCGTCCCTGCAATGTACCCAATGACACAAGCTGTGAAACACTAATGTAAGCAGTGAGATAATCAGGCATTTAACAACCAATCATACACCCAGTCAGACAGAGACAGAGGCACTTATATACCCAGTCACTCACCCATACCACAGTCATTCATTCAGCAATAAAAGAGTGACTACCACACACAGTTACACACCAGAAGAGTTACTAAAGCAGCCAGTAAGCAATCTATACAGGTACTTATATATACATTTACTGACCCAAACAGTTTGCAAGATACCCTGTCATATAGTGACATAGTTACTTACATAATCAGTGTCAGATGTACAGAGCAAGTGTTACTGTCAGTCAGTTATGTACTCAAGTACTGAGAGAACTAGGGGGCCTATTTGGATGGCAGCAGGATCGCCACCGCAGGGCCGTCGGTGGTAACCGCCGGCCCTGCGGTGGCGGTCCTTCCGCCATCGAACGGATATCTCCCACCTCCAGATTAGGATGGCGGTGAGAACATGAATGCGTCCGCCGCGGACGCAAGGACCGCCCGCCGCCAGCAATCGTCCCGATTGCCTGGCGGACGGTCCAGGGAGCCCAAAATGGTGGCGGTGCCTAGCAGGCACCGTCCACCAGATTAGGATGTCAGCGTTAACCGGCCTTTCCATGGCGGCGATGCCGCCATGGAAAGGCATGCGGTGTTTTGCCACGGTGCCCGTTGCGGGCCCCCAGGGGGGTGGGTGGCTGCACTTGGGGGGTACCTATGGTACCCCCCAACATTACCATGTTCAAGGTGGCAGGCAGCGCGCGGTGCCTGCCACGTTGTGCATCGCAATCCAAAACATGGTAATTTGACATTGCGTACGGTGCTGCAGCCAGCAGCACCATCCGCAATGTTAACCTACCAGGATGCGCCCGCCAGTGTGGCGGGCGCATCCTAATGCGGCGGGCGGGACCGGCGCACCTATGGCGGACGGTCCCAGCTCCGCAGGGATGGCGGGCGGACTGAAGTCAGACCGCCATCCAGACAAGTTGCCTTTTAAACATGTCTCACCTTCAATTGTAAACCCTGTGTTTGCAAATTTACTGCCACGTCGACCTGGCATTTAAAACCACTTGCCAAGGCTTACATTTCCCTTTTTCTATGTATAAGTTATTCCTAGGGTAGGCTGTAAGTAGGCCATACGGCACGGTGCTATGTGCTTAAAATGTAAGACATGAAGTTTGAAGTTTCAGTGAGTTACATGTGTACTTACAGACCTATATGTCTAGTAAAATATCTAGTCTCCCAAATATGCACTCGCTTACTCATACAGCAGTTATGTATCCACCACTAACAGAGCCATCTGCACACATAGTTACATACCCCAAGATTCAGTAACAAAACCAGTAAGCGATCCATACAGGAACTTACATGCACATTTAAAGACCCATACAGTTTCAAAGATAGTTATTCATATAGTGACAAAGTAACTTACATATCTAGTGACTAAATCACACACTCACTTACATATGTACTCAAATACTGACACAAGCAACGTAGCATCCAGAGAATTTACATTTAAACATGTCTGAGGCCTGCTACTGTCTGTGTGTACAGTTTTAATGCTAGGCTAACTTCCCATTCAAAAGATGTTTGTAAGTCTTAAATTCCTCTTTTACTACATATAATTCACCCCTAAGATAGACTGTAGCTAGGCTATAGGGCACAAAGCTATGAAGTTAAAAGATAAGACATGTTGTTTGTAGTTTCATTTAGTTACATGACCACTTACAAATGCTTATGTCCAGTTATAAATACAGTGTCCCCATATCCCGTAAATCAAACACCTATGTGTAAAAGAATACAGCCACTAATACACCCAGTCAGACAGTGATAGAGGCACTTAAACATTCGGTCACACACACATACAGCTGTTATGTATCCAGTTATAATACAGGGAGTAGCACACACAGGTAAATACCCGAAAACTCACTAACAGAGCCAGTAAGCAATCCATGCAACCCCTTACATACACATTTAGAGATCCATAACTAAGACATCCAGACACATACCAACATACCTGCCTACATATCTAATGTCACATCCACATGAGGACTAACATATTCATTCAGATATTGTAGGAAGGTAGGATACTTCTGCTGGTTACCCCCATTTTTTACCTGGTGCTGTGATGGATTCTGACTAGTCTGACTGGGATCCTGCTAATCAGGACCCCAGTCTCTGTGCTTTCTCCCCTAAATTGGTATGGTAAGTACTTAGGTACATCCCAGATTGGACAATGGTGTACACGTATCAGTCCCAAGTATATGGTACTAAGGTTGCCCAGGGCATAAGTACACCAGGGGTCCCCCGTGGGCTGAAGCACCCATGGGAGACCACTCAATTGGTAACTACAGGCCTGCCATTGCAGCCTGTGTAAGCTGGCACCACTTACGAAATATAAAGGGTTTACCTATATCTAGGTTCACTGCACTTAAAACCTATAAGTCACCCCTAAGGCAGGCCTTACAATCCTGAAGGGAGGGTGCTCGGTTCAAATTGTGAAGGTGCCCCTGCATGAGCAGGACACCCCTACAGCCTACGGAGTCCATTCTCCTGGGTTGTAAGTGAGACAGCCATTTAATATATAGAGGGGCACCGCATCATTACGCGATGACCATCTCGAAACTGGCTGCAACGTACCCTGTCATGTTTGGTAAAAAACATGTTGGAATCATACCCCCACACCGTAAATGGTGTGGAAGGTATGATTCCATGCACTGTAAAGCTCTTCTGGGAGGCCCTCAGTGCTCCCGGTACCAGTCTTCTAGACCCAGACAGCACAACATGGCTGCTGCCGACCAGAGACACGATTCTGCCCTCCTGCTGCTGAGCCAAGCTCAAGCAGGGGAAGGCAGAACAATAGGTATCCTGTCACAGGGAGGTGTGACCACCTCCCAGACAGGGTTTAGTGTATTGGGTTTAGTGTATTGGGGCCGGATGGGAGTGCTTGCCAGTGCCACTCAGTCTGCTTGAAGGGCACACTTGGTGCCTTCCTTGCATAGTCCAGTTCAAACCAGCTCAGGTAGCCGTTGGCTCCCGCTCTGGCACGAATCTGGACAAAAGACATGGGAGTATCCTCCGCACTGTCCGACCCCTCCCCTGGGAGGGAACCCTGAATCGTCCCAACCCTTTCCTTAGGGTACTGAAGGACTTACCTGAGGATGAGTCCCTAGATTCGTCGTGGGACAAGATTCATTTCAGACGCCACTTCTTCTTCAACCGTCTGGGCACTCTGGACTTTGCTCTGGGCATCAAGGCTGCAACTGGGAATACTCCTGCTGGCCCTGATTTCGTCGCCCTGCTTGTCTGCTGCAACATCCGTGTTTGTGCACCATACAGGAACCTTCCAAGGCCTGTGGGCATTCAAGACACCTGAAGGAGTCACTTCCCTGCATCTGCAGGCACTGCAAATAAGCTGACCGGTCTGCTGATCCTGGGCTCCCACGGACTCCGAAAGGCTCAGCAACACAGGTGGTGGTTCTTCACATCCCTCGAGGCCTGCCCTGCCCTCGCACCAAGTTTGAGGCCAGTATCCTTTGACGGAGCCGCAGGAACCGAACCCCTGTGCACCATGTCAACTTGCAGTTGCAAAGGCTTGTTGGCTTTCTTCCACCAAGATCTTCGGGCTCCAAGTAGCCCCAACCTCAAGCATCTCCAGTGACCAGATCTTTGTCCTCACCACATCACTTGCACCGCGGGCATGTATCTTTGGTGAGCTGCTCGAGGTCCTCTTGCGTCTCCATTGCCTCCGGCCTGTGGGTCCTCTTGAGGGTCACCTTTGAATTCTTTGGGATCCGCTGATTGCTTGGGCCTGCCCTGACTCCCCTGCTTGTGGTGAGTCACCTGGACCTTGCTGGTCCCAATACTGCACCTTCTTTGCTTCCATGTTGTTTGCCGTTGCCAAGGCTTGTTGGTGCTCCCGATGGACACCGACCCCTCAACTCTCGACATCCGACGTGGGACAGCTCGTGAGCGGCTCCTGGTCTTCCACAACATCTCCTGGTCCTCAGAGCTGCAGCTCCAAGGTCACTGTCATCTCTCCTGCAGCACTCGACATCAGTGGGCATTCGTCTTCAGTGCCTCCTGGTCACTTCTGAGTGGCATAGACTCTGTCCCCTCTGCTTGCAGGTACTTCTCTTCCTGAATCCACCTTTGGGTTCTACCGGACTCTTTCACCTTCTCCAGCAGCGGCATCTTCCTGAAGTCCTCAATTGGGTTCGACAGCGGTTTCCAACGCCACTTCACACCTATGCACCCGGCTTCCCTGGTATAGGTATCCTGGTTTCTAGGGTATCCACGAGTAGGGTGCCTCTCTAACCTTCAGTCTTCCAAGGGGTTTCTTCAGGGTCCACTGGGAAGGGTCCTTCTTCTTTAAAATTGCAACCGCGACTTACCCATTGACTTGCATTGATCCTGCGATCGTGTTCCCACTCTGCACACGGCCTCCGTGGGGTTCCTTGTTACTTACCTCAGGTGGCTCCTTGGGTCCCTGGCACTTCTACGTCTTCTGGGTACAGTCTTGACTCGAGTCGTGGTTCGCATCCCACTATTTTAGTATATGGTTTGGTCTCCCCCTGGTGACCACTGTGTATTTCGTGCTACTTACCTGTTTCTATTGCAAAGTATTGTGTGCATTGTGTATATCTCCGGCTAGGAGATATCTGTATGTGTTAGTGAGTGTCTTATAATAAATACATATTTTTATAAATACACTGTGTGATTCTTTTTCACTTAATCTATACTTCTAAGATTATGTTCTGGTAAAACAAGCTGCTTTACACTCCTTCTGGATTAAGCCTGAAAGCTGCTCTCCACATCTACCACTTAGAGAGCTTTCTAAGGTTGTCTAAGACCACTAAAATCACCATAAGGGTTGTCTGGATTGGTGCCAGGTGCCCACTTACATAAGTGTACACCATATACCAAGCCAGCTTCTCACAGATATATACTGAAAAACTGACACTCAATGAATAAAGCGCTACTACCGGCTAGAGTCGTGAATCACTGGTGGCCCGCACCCGATCACTCACACACACTCACTCACTCCACACCGATACGAGGTACGGCAGGTATCAGCCAGACCGTACAGCACACTCTTACACACACATATGCACTCAGCACCCTAATGCGGTGCCACTAGTACCCAGCAGGTCAGGGGATCACACTCAGCAGACTCCGTCGCACCAGCCTCCCCACACCCTCTAGTTCAACCCGATTGTCCTATACCAACGGATGGAAGATAACCAGCCCCGCCTCCCGGACACTGGGCCGCACGCGAACCAAGTCACACAGTCTGGGTCCTTGGGAAGCAGGTGGGAATATGTAGCAGTTTTAATTAGGAGGTAGATGTAAACAAGGGGAGTTTAGCAGCCACTCAGGAAGTTCACCCACAGATCTCAAAACACAAAGGAGTCACGTAGTCTCTAGACCCGCTTCCGAACTGTCGCGGAAGCATTCCTTCAACCCAGTCAATCTTTCTTGCTACTTCCTGGCACAAAGATGTCTTCAGGAGGGGCCAGGTGTGGAAAGGGCAGCTGGTCTACCGCGATGAGGATCAAAAAGGAAACAACCGATGAATGGGGAATAACACTGGGGAGCCTCTCAGTAGGAGGAGGCGCCCCAATCGGTACACGATGATGAGAGTCGTGCCCAGGCAATCCGGGCACTGCGGCTGGTGCGCGATGTTATGAGTCACACCAGCCACTTCATATTTAAAACACAATGAGTAGCAAATTCTGCACCTCCATGGAAATGAGGGACAATGATCAGTGCATTTTAGATAAGTTGCACCAGGCAATTCCAGTCACACACAGCGAAGGGTTGCAATTCCGTACCTCCCTGAAAATGAGGCACAATGTCTGGTGTACAATGATACAGGTTGCACCAGACCAGTCCGGTCACACACACAGGCGCAAGTTCAGTAGACCCACATGGGATAGAATGCAGCACTACTACGGGTACACCCCCACCGACGAGAGTCTCTCCCTGTGAATCTGACACCACACGCACTGAGCATGTAGTCAGCACGTCGCACGAGAGATATGCAGCATTACCGACGAAACGGCCATGCTGTGTCCCGCAACCGGTGAATCCGCTCACCACCACTAGATGATCATGAGTGTCATAATCCCCGCAGTACAGGAACCACATGCCTTAGATGGGGGTAAGATTTCTAGGACTCTGCACTAAACAATCGGTCTCCAGACACAAGTCTTAGTTCCAAGCTCACAACACGCCATCAGTTGGGATTCGGTAGCCGATGTGGGCATTTGAGTGGGCACCACTGTCCAGATGTCACAGGTAGGTGGTGTAGGTCCCTAGTGAGAGATCTTTGATGTCCCTGAGATCTCCAGGACGAACAGGAGGCTCACGGTCGGGCCCTTGGAGAGCACACTTCAGGGCGCCACACTTCAGCAGGTCCTCGGCCCAGGCCAGCCTCTATTCGGACAATTATCCTCCATGTGCACAACAGAGTCCTCTGGTAGTGTGCACTACACAGTCTGGGTTCTCTGGTCCCACGTCCCTAGAAGAGTATCTCACACCTTGCTCAAGGTTGGCACCCGTAGTTATACTGTCTCCCCTCAATTGTAGGCCTGTCTGCCATGGGGCCGTGGATAGCAGATCCCAATCTTTAGTGGGGCCATGATCAAGCCCCAGAGGTTAAGTGTCAAAACCTCTATCTCCAATCTATTCCAGGCAGCCCTCAAATGGCAGAGGTCTGCCATTCTCGTGGGATGCTCATGGTTTATGGCTTTTGCTTAGGGAATGCACAGATGTACTCCCCTGACCCCTGGCGTCCACTGGAGTCAGGCACCATGGCACAAGAGACTCTTGGAGCATAAAATACCCATATTCTATAAGTAGCATTTCTAAGCGAATTATGCCAGAACCCGGTTTACCAATGGAAAGTGTTTGGTATGGCGAATCCATTGATATGAAACATTATGAGGCTGCTCAGCTGCAATCCACTGGTGCTGCCCAAAGTAATGTCAACTACTTCCGCATTTTAACCTATGGGAAGAGCAGGCCTCATAGGTAGTGAAAATACACACAGGTATTCCTCATTCACAGTGCGCACTCAGCCCTACGTTGGCAGGTTGGACACATAGTCCCCAGCACCAGGGGTGCAAATGTGCACGGCTGAATCTGCACAGCAGACTGGACACAGGCTTACCTAGTACGTGTGTCAGTGCGTCGCACTAGCCTGCGATGGCAGATGGCACACGCATTCACGGGCACCCTTGGTCCGGGTGCGCACATACAGCTGAATGCAAATGCAAGCTGCTCATGGTTTTAATCATGATAGATGCCCATGTGCACCTACTGGTCTGCAATGGCATATCGGTTCATGGTTCAGAATATCGAATCAGTGCCACTTCCCAACACACGTCTTTACATAGGGAAAGTGCCTAGAGGCCACATAAGAGAATCAGCACAACCCAGGCAGAAAAAGCAAACAAAGTTTAGGGAAACGCTACCTGATGAGTATCAGATCCAACACCTTGCTGGACGAATCACCCTGAAACTTTCCATGCGCAACAAGAAGCACCGGCGTACTTTATTTGGAAAATTATGTGAAGAATATATATATATATATATACACACACACACACTCACCTTTATACTTACATATACAATACACTTACCTTTATACTTACATTTTCCGTGGTAATGGCATGCGTTGTAAAGGAAAGTTGTGGTAAAAATTTGCGAGTTTGTAGGAAAATGCCTCTTTTAGACATGGTTAGCCCCCACTTTTTACTTGGAAAATGATGTAGTTTCGACTGGAAGTGCACAGGGTCCCTGCCAGCCAGGTCCCCTGTGCCAGATCTCCTTCCCTAAACTGTACCTATCGTTTCCATGATTGGCACCCCTTTAGCTCACATGTAAGTCCCTAGTAAAAAGTACCCCTGGTATCAAGGGCCTTGTGGTTATAGAGGCTCCCTAAGGGCTGCAACACGAATTGTGCCACACCCTAAGGGACCCCTTACCCCTTACCAATCACATGCCACTGCAGCCTGCGTCTTGGTAAAGACAAAAGTGAAGAGTCAATATGTCTGTAGGAAGCTGGCTCTGTATATACTATACCAAAGCAAGATATAGTGTGCACAGAGTCCAGAGGCTCCCCAGAGGCTTAAGTGAATAATACTAATTTGTGGCAGTGTGGTTTATCAGAGGTCTGTGTTAATCATTTGTTGTACACACTCAGGCAAGAAATGATTACACAACCTCAAAGACTAAATCCAAGACCAATTGTTTTTTTTAATAAGTTATTACTTTGTTATTTTATTTTAGAACCAAGACGAACTCAGTTGCAGGTAAGTAACAATTTCAAGAATAGCAGTAATACTTTTCAAGATGCAGTAGGAATTGTTTTGCAAGGCAGTATAATTGCTTTACAGTAATAGAAATACTGTTGTATTGTCAATCAGAAACAGTAGAACTTAGCAGTTGTAAAAGATAGACTTTTAAATGCAATAGGAGAAAATGCAATCCTATGGGAGGAAAACAGGAATATGTATTAACAGGAAAGCACACAACTTTTACTCTTCCAGTCTTCAGGGGTTTAGACCAACACTGGGCAAGGGTCAGATCAAGGTAGGTACCGCACCACCAGCGGCACTGGAGCGACCTGGTGCAGAGGTCACTGGGCCCAATGTTAGTCACCGGAGCACGGGGGCACCCACTAAAGGTGCTGGTTGCAGGTAGGTACCGCACCACCAGCGGCACTGGAGCGACCTGGTGCAGAGGTCACTGGGCCCAATGTTAGTCAATGGAGACTGGGGCCACCCACTAAAGGTGCTGGTTGCAGGTAGGTACCGCACCACCAGCGGCACTGGAGCGACCTGGTGCAGAGGTCACTGGGCCCAATGTTAGTCACCGGAGCACGGGGGCACCCACTAAAGGTGCTGGTTTCAGGTAGGTACCGCACCACCAGCGGCACTGGAGCGACCTGGTGCAGAGGTCACTGGGCCCAATGTTAGTCAATGGAGACTGGGGCCACCCACTAAAGGTGCTGGTTGCAGGTAGGTGCCGCACCACCAGTGGCACTGGAGCGACCTGGTGCAGAGGTCACTGGGCCCAATGTAAGTCAACGGAGACTGGGGGCACCCACTAAAGGTGCTGGTTGCAGGTAGGTACCGCACCACCAGTGGCACTGGAGCGACCTGGTGCAGAGGTCACTGGGCCCAATGTTAGTCAACGGAGCACGGGGGCCACCCACTAAAGGTGCTGGTTTCAGGTAGGTACCGCACCACCAGTGGCACTGGAGCGACCTGGTGCAGAGGTCACTGGGCCCAATGTTGGTCAACGGAGACTGGGGGCACCCACTAAAGGTGCTGGTTGCAGGTAGGTGCCCTCGGTTTCAGGGCACAGGCCCTAAGGGGTTACAGGGAGAACAGGGGGCAGCACCAAAGCTACACCACCAGCGGCACTGGGGCGACCTGGTGCAGAGGTCACTGGGCCCAATGTTAGTCAACGGAGCACGGGGGCCACCCACTAAAGGTGCTGGTTGCAGGTAGGTACCGCACCACCAGTGGCACTGGAGCGACCTGGTGCAGAGGTCACTGGGCCCAATGTTAGTCAACGGAGCACGGGGGCCACCCACTAAAGGTGCTGGTTGCAGGTAGGTGCCCGTGGTTTCAGGGCACAGGCCCTAAGGGGTTACAGGGAGAACAGGGGTAGCACCAAAGCTACACCACCAGCGGCACAGGGGCGGCCGGGTGCAAATCAGCGTCGGGCGCCCGATGCTCTTCAATGGGGATCTCGGTCGCACAAAGAGGCTGCAGGCTCAGACCAAGGGGCCGGATGAAGGTGACCACCGGCTGGACAGGTAAGTTGGGATATCAAGGGAGGTCTGGGCACGGTTGGTATGGCTCCCCAAGGCCGGGGGCGGAGGATGCAGGGGTACCTTTTTGTGTCAGATTTTCTTTGTGGGAGCCGGTCGCGGTCAGGGGGACCCTTTGTGCAGAGGTGCAGGCGACTTTGTGGGGTCCAGGAGAGGTCAGCCACCGATGGAGTCGAGGTCAGAATCTCTGGGGTAATGTCACTGGATGGGTAAGCCACTCAGACTTGGCTGTGGGCGTCGGGTACAGAGTGGGCAGGGGTCACAGATCCACCTGGATCCAGAGTCCTTGCAGTTGGAGTTTTCCAGACAAGGCTGCTGTCCTCGGGTGCTCTGCTCTTTGTTGAAGAGTAACAGTCTTCCTGGGGTTCTTGGAAGTGGCTGGCTTCGGAAAAGGCGTTGTCTTCTTTGCAGGGTCTTGGAGCAGGAGACAGGCTGGTATGGCTGGGGACAAATCAGTAGTCGTCTTCCAGGCTTGGCTGCCCGGCGTCTTCTTTCGTCTTTTTCTTCTTAGGTCGGAGGAATGTTGGGATGAAGGTACAGGGGTGCCCCTAAATACTGAATTTAGGGGCGTTACAGGTACTGACAGGTAGTAGCCAATGGGTTACTTTGCCTTTAGGGTGACTATACCCTTTGTATGTCCCCTACCTTTGGTGAGGGGGCATTCCCTAACCTGAATGGCTAATATCCTTTCATTCGAGATGAAGGAGTTCCTAAGGAGAGGGTCACTTCAGCTCTGCACACCTTAGGGGTGATCTGGCTGAGAGGAGACACACCTCTCCTGACTACTAATTTTCCTGCGGACCTTGCCACCAAAAGTGGGGCTTTGTCGGGGTGGTGGCATCTCCACTGGCTGGAGAGGCCCTGGCTAGCATTACATAGGGCAGGAAGCCTTTGAGGCTCACCGCCCTGAATGCTGTTTCTACTTGGGGGTAGCTGAGAAGCACCTCCACCCCAAGCAGGCTTTGTTCTGTGTGTGGAAGACTGGTGCAGACCAGTCAGCTGCACACTAGAGAGTTGGTTCTTTTCAGGGGGCATCTCTAAAATGCCCTCTGAGTGAATTTTGTAATAAATCCAACACTGGTATCAGTGTGGATTTATTAAGCTGAGTTTGATACCAAACTTCTTAGCATTCAGGAAATCCTTCATGGAGCTGTGGAGTTGGTAATGACAAACTCCCAGCTGATGTACTCAATATGGCTCTGCTGCACTTACAATGTCGGTGAATGGGCACAGGCACTGTAGGGACATATTGCTCATGCAGCTATGCCCTCACCTGTGGTATAGTGCACCCTGCCTTAGGGCTGTGAGGCCTGGTAGAGGGGTGACTTACCTATGGCACAGGCAGTGGTCTGTGGGCATGGTACACAGGGATGTCTGCAATGGCAGTGTGCATGTGTTTGGTGAGGGGTCACTGAGGGTGACACAATACATGCTGCAGCTCTTAGAGACCCTCTCTTGTCACAAGGCCCTTGGTACCAGTGGTACCTTTTACAAGGGACTTACATGTGGGCTAGAGGATTTCCTATTGTGGAAACAAAGATACAGTTTTGGGAAAGATCACAGGCCCTGGGAGCCTGATTGGCAGGGACCCATGCACATTCAGTCAAAGTGCATCAGAAATTTGGCAAAACGTGTGTGTGGGGGGGTTACTGCAACAGAAACCCACTTTCCTACAATGGCACACATTCCTGTGTGCCATGCCCACAAACACTGCATGGGATATAGGTAATACACCCCTCTAGCAGGCCTAAGCCAAGGTTCACTAAATCTCCCGTGAGGGCATATCTGCATGAGCAGATATGCTCCTGCAATATCCTTGTCAATTCCTGGATATTGTAAGTGACCAGGGAAGCCATATTAACTTCATGGGCTGGACACTCGTCATTACCAGTTCCCCAGCTCCATGATGGTTTCACTGAAGTATGGGATATTTGGTATTAAACATCTCAGCATAATAAACCTGCACTGATTCTAGTGTAAGATTTATTAAAACCTGCACACAGAGGACCCCTTAGAGGGGTCCCTTGAAACCTACCAATCCTTAGTGTGGACACCGACTGGCCTGAGCCAGCCTGCTACCACCAGACAGTGTTTTGCCCTCATGGAGAGAGTGCCTGCTCACTCTGAGGCTGAGAACAATGCATTTCCTGGGTGAAGGTGTTCACAACTCCCCCTGCTCAAGAAGAGCCATCCGCGGCAGGGAGCTTCATTTGCCTTGCTGCCTTAGTAATGTGACCCCAGCCTCTCCTATTAGAGGGAGCAGGCACCCTTCCTGTCCTCACCCCTTTTTTGGTGGAAGTACAGACAGGAAAACATAGAATTGGAGGTGTGCCTCCCTCTGCCAACTCCACCCCTCATGGGCGAAGTACACTTTTCAGTGCCCACCATCTTGAAGATGGTGGGACTCCCCAATCAGGATCAGGGATATACCATCCCCCCACGTGGGGTGAGCATTTAGAGGGTGTAGTCAACCTTAAGGTAAGTAGCCCATTGGCTACTACCTGGACCTCCCTTTAACTCCCCTAAATGTAGTCTTTAGGTGGCCCCCCCGGCCCGAAACTTCAGTTGCTGATGACCTAAGAAGAGCTGGACACTATAGAGTCGCACCAGCAGAAAAGACTGAAGAGACCAACTGACATGGCACCAGCCCTACTGGCCTGTCTGCAGCCCTCGACGATCCTGTCCCAAAAGATGACACATCCTGCAGCCCAGCGACCTCCAGAACCGTGCGAGGACTGACTGCCTTCAACAAAGATCAAGACTCCAGAGAACAGCGGACCTGTTCACCAAGCAACCATCTTCAAAGTAAAGACGCTGTGACCTGAAGAACCGCAAAGCCTGACTCCGATTCCACCTCTGCACCCTACGCCTCCGGCCTGAGTTCAAGTGGCCCACTGATACCAGCAAGATACCCCAGTGCTCCAGAGCCCGAGTCCACTCTAATCTGACCTCTCCTGGACTCCTGCACCTCACCTGCAACCTCTGCACAGATAACCCCTAAACCGCGACCTGCTCCGGTAGTCCGTTTCCGACACTAAAAGACCCCCATGCACCCATCCGTCCTTGGTAAAGAGGACAAAAGTTGTCCCTACATCCCCGAGCAGCGCATCTTACCTCTGCAGCTGTTGGTTTCCTTTGACCGGCCTCCTGGCCTGAGCCTGCAGCCCTTGTTCGGTTTGGCTGTTCTCTATTGCCTTGCATTGGGCACCTGAAGCTGTGTTGGCACCCTGCACCGGGATACCCCTGTGCCGCTGGTGGTGTAGTGTTAGTGCTGCTTTTTGCCCGTCCAGTGCATGCTTCAACCCCCAGAGACTGGCCGCCCACGCCACTGCTACTTACCTTTAAGCGGCCTCTGTCGATTGCCCCAATCTCCATTGATTTGTACTGGGCGCCCCACCACGAATTTGCACCCTGCACCCGAACGCCCCTGTGCCGCTGGTAGTGTACTGTTGGTGCTGAACTGAACCTTGCCCAATACTGACCTCAACTTATGAAGACTGGTCTTGTAAGTCGATGTTATTCCTATGTATGCTGAATGTTTTCTTCCTCCCATAGGTTAACATTGCAACGCCAGAAAATTGCACTGTGTCCATTTTTGAAGTTGAAAAGTAGTTCCATTGCAAAAAGTATTTACCTGAGACGAAGTTCTGTGGTTCTACAAAATAAATATACCCAAGTATTATTTTTATAAATTGGTCTTTGATTAATTCATTGAATGTGTGTATCATTTATTGCCACTGTGTGTACAACAAATGCTTAACACTACCCTCTGATAAGCCTAACTGCTCGCCCACACTACCTCAAAAGAGAGCATTAGTATTATCTACTTTAGCTTTTTTAAAGCCTCTAGGGATCCACTGGATTGTCTGAATACTATATCTCATTTTGTTGTAGTATATAGAGAACCCTCTTCCTACAGTGGTAAAGGCATGCGTAGTAAAGACGCATGCGTTGTAATGGCATGTGTGGTTTAGACTGCGTTGTAACTGCTGTTTACCGTAGGGAAAATTTTGATGAGGAGCATGAAACCAGTGAAAAGGATAAAAGTAATAATTCAACAGAAAGAGTTTGATGAGTCACTAGTAGAGAAAGCATTTGTGTTAAAGAGAAAGCTATTTATTCTGATTTTAAAGAGAATGAGATGTTTAGATAAACTGGTTAGTTCACTTGACATGTCAGCAGAAGATGCATGTTTTTGCAATTATGTAATGGGGTGAACTGTGCTGAGAGGCAGTGTTCTCCATCCCCCCTTATTTTTAAAAGGCTCCCTTGAGCCAATGAGCTGACGAGCTCACCTGGGATGCACCTGTGGGCCTGTGGAGTGGCACTGTGACCTGTGAAGACTTGGGCAGCATTTCAGAAACCCCAGATTATTTTTCTCTGCTCTCTACTTCTGCTCTCTACTGATAAATGGCCAAAACCAGAAAAACATGTTCTAGAGATAACAGCACTACCTGCACCAACTTTGGTGAAAAACTACAGCAACTTTGAAGTAAGCATACTGCATTTACCATGAAGCAATGGGGTGAACTGTGCTGGGATGAAAGGCAGTGTACTCCCTCTCCCTTGTTTTTAAAAGGCTTAAGCCAACGAGCTGACGAGCTCACCTGGGATGCACGTGTGTGCCTGTGGAGTGGTAATATGATCTGTGAAGGCTTGCGCAACATTTCAAAAACCCCAGATGACTTGTCTCTGCTCTCTACTATTTTTGGTCTCTACTGAGGAATGGCTAAACCCAGAAACACATATGTAGGAAGGTGGAATCTGACTGCATGGTTACCCCCACTTTTTTTCTGGTGTTTTGCTGGTTTTCGACTAGTCTGACTGGGATCCTGCTAATCAGGACCCCAGTTTATCTGCTTTCTCCCTAAATTGATTGCATGTACTTTAGGTACACTCCAGATTGGATTCTGGGGTACCCTTATAAGTCCCTAGTATATGGTACACCATGTACCCAGGGCATAGGTACCCCAGAGGCCTCCCCAGGGGCTGCAGCATGTATTATGCCACCCCTGAGAGACCATTCTAACTGACACCACCGGTCTGCTACTGCAGCCTGTGTAAGGTGGTGCATGCACCCCTTACTTAGATATAGGTTCACTATATCTATCCTAATCACTGCACATATAAACCTGTCAGTCACCCCTATGGCAGGCCTTATCAATCCTGAAGGCAGGGTGCTGGGTTTTATGTGAGAGGGTGCCCATGCATGAGCAGAGCCCCTCTGCAGCCTTCGGAACCTATATTCCGGGGTTGTTTGTGATGCAGCCAACCATATATACTTAAGTACATTATAACCTCGCGGTAAATACTAACTTTAAAACGGCTGCATGGAAACTTGTCGTGTTTGGTGTCAAACACCTTGGAATCATACCTCCACACCAGTAACTGGTGTGGGAGGTATAATTCGACCCTCCTAGAGGGAGAAATATGACAACACTGGTACACCCGGTACCAGCTTTCTTGACCCTGGCATCACAAAGTGGATGCTGCCTGCCACAGACACGAGTCTGCCCTCCTGCTGCTGGACGAAACTCCGGATGGGGAAGGTTGGACAATAGGTTTCCTGTCACAGGGAGGTGTGACCACCTCCCAGACAGGCTTTAGTGTATTGGGGCTGGGTGGGTGCACTCTGAGAGTGCTTTGATGTCTGCACTGGGGGCACATTTGGTGTCCCTGTGCATAGTCCAGCTCAAACCGGTTGCAGGAGCCATTTGCTCCTGCTCTGGCGCGACACTGGACAAAGGACATGGGTGTAGCCACCCCTCTGTCCTGACCCTCCCTTAGGTGGGTCCCCAGAGTTTGTCCCACCCCTTCCTTGGGTATAAAGTAGGAACCCCTGACTACAGGACTTTAGATTTTACCTGGACTAAACTCTGCTACAGAAACCAAGTACTTTGACGATCTGCACGATGCTGGACGACTGAAGAATCTCCCTTGGAGTAAAGGAGTTACTCCCCTGCAAAGCAGGCACCTAAACGCATCTGACCGGTTTGCATCTATGAAGCTCCTGAGGACTCTGAAGATTTCTGCAACACAGGAGGTGGGTTCCCGAGGTCTCTGAGGTTGATCTGCGCTCTCAGCAATTCTGAGGCCCGTATCCCTCGTGGGACCGTGAAACCCGTACCCCTGTGCACCGTGTACATTTGCAGCAGCATATGCTTTTCAGCGATCCCTAAAGCTGTGCTCTGGGCTACTTGTAGTCCTGACCCCGAGCAGTAATTCCACTGAAGATTTCCGGCTTACACTCCACGAGTGTTCCGTGGGCTGGTATTTAGTGATTCAGCTTGAGGTCCCTTTGCGATCCCTGGTCCGTTGGCCTGTGGGTCCCTGTGAAGGTAACTTTGACTTTCAGTGGGCTTTCCTAGTTGCTCCAGACGTGCCTTGACTCTCCATCGCTTGGAGAGTCCCCAGGACCTTGCTGGTTCTCACAGAAGCCTCTATCCTCTGCCCGCGTGGGTTGCAGTTCCCAAGGCTTGTTGGTGTTCAATCCGGACACTGACCCCCCAGCACTCGACATCCTTTGTGGGACAGCTCACCTCCGGACTTTGGTTGTCATCGACGTCTCCTGGTCCCCGTGGCTGCAGAGTCAAGCTTCACCTCTTCTCACCTGAAGCACCCGACATTGGTGGGCATTCGTCTATCATGCCCCTGGTCACTGTGAAGTGACCCAGACTCTGTCCCCTCTGCTTTCAGGTTCTTCTCATCTCTGATCCAGGCTTGGATCACACCAGACACTTTTCATCTTCCCGGCAGCAGTACTTTTTCGCATCACCCCATTGAAAACGACGAAGGTTTCCGACATCACTTGACTCCTATGCACCCGGCTCCTCTGGGATAGGTAACACGGGTACCTCGGTACTCTCAAGGGTGCTGGCCTTAGAACCTTCTATGTTTAGCTGGGTTTGCTTAAAGTCCTCTCCGAAGTGTCCTTAATCTTTAAATTTCCAACCGCGACTTTCCCATAGAGTTGTACGGAGCTCGCGTCTGTGTTCACACACTGCACCCGTCCTCCGTGGGTCCCCTGTGTCACTACCTTGGGTGGTTCCTTGGGGTCCCAGCGATTCTACGTGCTCTAGGCACTGTGTCTAGTCAAATCGTGGTTGTTATACCACTTTCTTAGTATATGGTTTGGTCTCCCCCTGGAGCCCACTGTGTATTGTGCTATTTACTGTTGTTCTAGTGATTTAATATTGTGTGCTTTGTTCTCTAATCTCATAAAGAGGTTAGTAGAGAGTGTTTAGTAATAAATACATATATTTTATATATTCCTTGTGTGGCTCTCCTTTCATTTGGTCATTCAGGAGGTTATGATCTGGTAAAACAGGCTGCTTTACATTCCTTCGAGACTTAGCCTGAAGGCTGCTCTCCATAGCTACCACGAGGATAGCTTTCAATAAAGGTTGTCTTTAATCTAATCATCAATAAGGGTCGTTTGGACTGGTGCAAGGTGCCCACTTTAATTAGTGGACATCATATACCAGGCCAACTTCTCACAACATGTTCTAGAGATAACAGCACTACCTGCACCAACTTTGATGAAAAACAACAGCAACTTTGAAGTAAGAGTACTGCATTTACCAGAATGAAATGGGGTGAACTGTGCTGGGATGATAGGCAGTGTTCTCCGTCCCCCCCTTCAGCCTTAAAGTATGTAAAGTTAACTTGCAAATCAGATGCCTATTTAGTCCACTATTTATTGCCATCTGAATAATTTCATATCCCTGTAGGTCACACATGGGTAAGTCAGGTGAGCCTTAAAGTTAACGCAGGTATCCTGGAGTGAGGGCAAGCAGTAACATCTTCATTTTATTTTTCAGACACCATGTCTGTACTCCTTCTGCTCTTCACAGGGACAGTACTGTTGTGGATTCACAGTTTCAGCATGCCATCTACATACCCATTGCCAGCCTGTGGGTGGAAAAGATGTACCTTTGGCCACAGATTAATTGTTTGTGCGTTTTCCTTGACATTCCTAGGTGTGTGTTCTGCTCTGTAGGGAGACCTTCCTGAAGAAATGCCTGGGGCCAGGTTATTTTATGCATGGATTGTTGGTTGCCATTTGTAAGTAAAGTGGAGCAAGTAACTGGTCCACAACACCCATACTGGGAGCATACTCAACTCCTCCCAACACCAAGCCCCCTTTTCTACACTGTCTAGCACAAAGATTCAATCAGGGGTTTGTTAAAGAGCAACTACTCACCCGTAAGGGTCTCAAGGCGCTAGGGGTGGGGGGGGTGCAGGTTCCATCCATCAAGGAGGGGTCTGTCGAAGAGCCAGATTTTGAGGTTTCTTGCGAAGATGGGGAGTGATGTTGTCTGTCTGAGGTGGAGCGGAAGGGCGTTCCATGCTTTGGCCGCGAGGAAGGAGAAGGAGCGGCCTCCCGATCTGGGGGCATATCATCAAGGGCTGGCGATATAATTATCGCTGCTTTAGCGTCCGTTTTCGGGCGAAAAGCGGCGATAATTATATCGCATTATTTACAAGGACACGCTAGCGCGTGTTTCCTTGATTCAGCTCCCGTTTTGTTCACGCCTCGCTTTGCATCTCTAATGAGATGCAAAGTAGGCGTTCCCTGCGAAAACAGATTAAAAAGGATCGCTAATTGTCCGTCTCCATATTTACAATACGGCCCAGGACACCCATAGCGATATTTAAACCCGCGCTAACGGCGGTTATCGCCGTTATTGTACGTCTGCATTTTTCCTGACTAACCTATCTGTGACATGGGAGGTGGATTGAGTGGCTAAATCCACATCTCCCTATCAGCAAGGATTCCCCTATCGCTGCAGGATTATCGCTGGATTCCCAGCGATAATCCTGCATTTCGCGGCTATCGCCGGATTTCACATCGCCGTGGAGATAAACGTTGTAAATAACGCGATATCTCGGCGATCTGATCCGGCAATAGCCGGCGTTAAGCTAAATCACACTTAGCGCGCCCTGCGATCTTTATTGCAGTTCGTTGCTAATATGCCCCCAAGTCTTTCTGGTGCGGGGGACCACGGTGAAGGAGAGCTGGGCTGATCGTAGGGTCCTTTGGGGTGTGTGGAATTTGAGTCGGCTGTTCAGGTATGCTGGTCCGGTGCCGTGGAGGGCCTTGTGTGCATGGGTGAGCATCTTGAAGGTGATTCTCGCCTCGACAGGGAGCCAGTGGAGTGTGCGCAGGTGCTGGGAGATGTGGCAGTGTTTTGGCAGGTTGAAGACCAGTCTTGCGGCGGCGTTCTGGATGTTCTGTAGCTTGCAGGTGAGGTTTTTGTTTATTCCGGCGTAGAGTGCGTTGCCGTAGTCGAGTCTGCTGGTGACCAGGGCGTGAGTGACGGTCTTTCGGTGTTCGAGGGGGATCCATTTGAAGGTCTTACGAAGGAGGCGGAGGGTGTGGAAGCAGGAAGATGAGACAGAGTTGATCTGGCGGTCCATTTTGAGCTCGGAGTCCAGGATGATTCCCAGGTTGCGTGCATGGTCCGTGGGGGTTGGCGGGTTTCCACGGGCGGGGGGCCACCAGGTGTCGCTCCAGGCATCGGGGTTTGGGCCCATGATAAGTACTTCTGTTTTGTTGGTGTTTAGTTGTAGGCAGCTGTTTTTCATCCATTTGGCGACGGCTTCCATGCCTTCTCGAAAGTTGCGTCTGGCGGTGTTGGGCTCGTTGGATAGGGAGAAGATGAGCTGGGTGTCGTCTGCGTATGACACGATGTTGAGTCCGTAGGTTCTGACGATGGGGGCGAGTGGAGCCATGTAGACGTTGAAGAGCGTCGGGCTGAGGGAGGAGCCCTGGGGGACTCCGCAGGTGGTAGGTGTGGGGTCCGAGAGGAAAGGGGGGAGTCTGACCCGCTGCATCCTGCCGGAGAGGAAGGAGCTGATCCAGTCGAGGGCCTTGTCCTGGATTCCTGCGTCGTAGTGTCTGCATATTAGGATGCGGTGGGAGACTGTGTCGAACGCCGCTGATAGGTCGAGGAGGATGAGGGCTACTGTTTCTCCTTTGTCCAGTAGGGTGCGGATGTCGTCTGTTGCGGCGAGGAGGGCGGTTTCTGTACTGTGGTTTTTTCTGAAGCCGGATTGGGAGGAGTCGAGGATGTTGTGTTCTTCAATGAATGTGGCGAGTTGGCTGTTGATGGCTTTCTCGATGACTTTCGCTGGGAACGGGAGCAGGGAGATGGGTCTGTAGTTTTTGAGGTCGGTGGGGTCCGCTGAGGGTTTCTTTAGGAGGGGCTTGACCTCGGCGTGTTTCCAGTCGTCGGGGAACAAGGCGGTCGCCAGGGAGCGGTTGATGGTGTGGCGGAGCATGGGTGCGATGGTGTCGGCGGCTCTGTTGAAGATGTGGTGGGGGCAGGGGTCTGTGGGGGCCCCTGAGTGGATTGACTTCATTGTCTTCAGTGTGTCTTCGGTGGTGAGGGCTGTCCAGTCGTCAATCGCTGGTTTCCGGGTGTCGGGGTGGTTGGTGAGGGTTCAGTGTGTTGGTTGTCTTCGTCGAAGTTGTCGTAGATGCTCTTGATTTTGTGGTGGAAAAAGGTGCTGAGTTTGTCGCAGAGGTCTTGTGAGGGAGGGATGTCGGTAGACTCGCTAGTGGGTTGGGCGAACTCCTTGATGATGCTGAAGAGTTCCTTGCTGTTGTGCGCGTGGGTGGAGATTCTGTCTGCAATCGCTTTTTTCCTAGTTTCTCTGATTAGTTGATGGTGGGCGTTGGTGGCGGCTCTGAAGTTGTCGAAAAAGATTGTTTCAAGGCTGACAGGAAATCACAGCCCATCTCCAGTAGGACAGTTGAAGGCAGGCCACTGAAAGTTTATATTGCACATAGAAAATTGTTAGAAAGTTGTTTTTATCTGACTTACAAGAGATCTTTCAATTTGTACTGTGCTGAAAGATTAACTTTATTGCAGAAAAAAGTGCAAAAAGCTTCTTGCACTTTCATACATTATTTAACACTTCATTATGTTGAATGATGTTAACCAGGGATAGTATAGACTTCTACAGTAAATACAGTTGTTAATGGCTTATCTAAAGTATTACGGTAGTTGCAGAAAACCTTCTATACCATGCCATCTCAACTTGAGTTTTGTAGGCCCCAACTGAGGGGTGTATGTAGGAAGCTGGCTCTGTATATACTCTACCAAGGTGAGGTATAGTGTGCAGAGAGTCCAGGGGATCCCCAGAGGTATAGCCAAGGCTAAATTAGATAATCCCTAACAGCTCTCTTTGTGGTAGTGTGGGCGAGCAGTTAGCCTTATCCAGAGGGTGTGTTAAACATTGAGGGCCAGATGTACGACCAAGAAAATTGCGCATCGCAAATTGCGACTCTTTTGCGAGTCGCAATTTGCGAGGTGCAATTTTTGATGTACAACAATGTATTTCACACTGTTTGCGATTCGTAATGGGGTCGCAAATTGCGAGGCTCATTAATATTAATGAACCTCTCACAATTTGCGAGCCCATTGGGAATGACAGCCCTCCCAGGGATGGTGGCCTGCTGGGCTCAGCAGACCACCATGTCTGGGACTGCTTTTTAATAAAGCAGCTTTTTTTCTTTTTTAAATGCAGCAAACGGGATGCATTTAAAAAACAAAAATGAAACTTTTCAGTTTCATTTTTTTAAGCGCAGGCAGGGGTCTCTGGGACCACTGCCTGCTCTTAAAAAATATTTTCCAACATACTCACAAAGGGGAAGGAGTCCTCTGGGGACCCCTTCCCCTTTGCGAGTGGTTTACCACCTACTTGAAGTAGGTGGTAAACTGCAAGTGTTTTGCGGCCGCAAATGCGGTCGCAAAACACTAGTACATAGCATGTTGAGTTGCTATTAGGAAGGAACGCCCCTTCCTAATAGCGAGAGTCGCAAATGCTATTTTGCGAGTCAGGGACTCGCAAAATAGCATTTGTACATGCTATTACTCTTTTTTGCGGCCGCAAACGGGAGGTTCTCCCGTTTGCAGCCGCTAAAAAGGGTCGTACATCTGGCCCTTATTATATTCATTCAATCAAGGACTGATTACTAATCCTGGGCGTAGTTTGCATAGTAGCACTTCACGTAGCTACGTGAAGTACATTTTGAACTACACGTAGCTATGCAAATTGCATAGTGCATAGCTGTGTGCTTGACTGCACTGTACAATAACTACCAAAGGCATCTTGCACAGTGCAAGTTAAGATAAAATAAATATCTCTGTCTTTATATGCTAAAAATACATATAGTCATTTCACAAAAGTGAAAATGATAAATTAACAAGCAGTGAGAGAGGTGATGATTTTGGGATCCTCCCTAACCTAGGGAGAGAACCAAGCAGATGCCTTGAAAACAAAAAGCACATCTTTTGAACGATTCAGTGGTGGTCCCATCCTCTTAGGACCACCCCAAGCACAGTTATTGGCAAAAATACAATCCCAACCAAAGGCCCTGCAAAGCATTATGGGACGAGATTAGCAGTGGGCAGTGAATATTATAGTATCCAATATCAAAATAATTCTACAAAGAGCTGCAGTTCCACTAGTCGTTACTAGATGTCCCTCACGAGTCAAATGCAAAAGCTTCATGAAAGGGTTTCAATGCTTTTGCATTTGACTCGTGAGGGACATCTAGTAACGACTAGTGGAACTGCAGCTTGATGTATTAATAATTTCAATGCTTTTGCATTTGACTCGTGAGGGACATCTAGTAACGACTAGTTGAACTGCAGCTCTTTGTAGAATTATAGAGGAGAGGTTGTTACCTTTGTAAGTTGAGGTATTTTGATCTGGGGACGGGGTTTTTGACCCTCCTCTGTAAAAGGAGCGACGAAAGGAGCCTCTGCTGGATGTAGTCTGGAGCGATCCCATAGATTTAGCGAGTTCTGTGTCCTTTTTCATTTTTTCTAACGTCTGGTCTAAGTTAGGACCAAATAAGTGTTCCTTATCAAAGGGTGTGTTAAGGATTGATTGTTGGACCTCCGGTTTAAACCCTGAAATCCTTAACCAAGCGTGACTCCTGAGCAGGATGCTGGTGTTAACCTCTCTAGCTGCGTTGTCTGCAGCATCTAGAGTACATCGTATAGAGGAATTAGAAATGAGCTTACCCTCATTTACTAATTCCTGTGCCTTAGCCTTATGCTCATCTGGGAGATATTGGAGCAATTGCTCCATTTCGTCCCAGTGCGCCCGGTCATTCCTGGCTAAGAGGCCCTGCGTATTTGCAATGCGCCTTTGATTTTTCAGCCTGAGCAGCTACGCGCTTGCCAGAAGCGTCAATTAACTTGGACTCCTTATCTGGCGGAGAAGCATCTCCTGATGTCTGAGAATTTGCCCGCTTGCGAGCATTAGATACTACTAATCTAATGGCAACTGTCCCTTGATAAACATAGGGTCTGTAGGAGAGGCCATATATTTTTGTCCACTCTAGGAGTCAAGATGCGTGCTCTGACTGGGTCTTTAAAAATCTCATCAGCATTTAGCATCATCCCTTTAAGCATGGGAAGTGTCTGTGATGACCTGTGTGTGGATGCTAAAGTCTCAAACAAAAAAAAATCTTCTTCTAGTGATTCTTTGTGTAGTTCTACTCCATGGTAATGTGCAGCCCTGGCAATGAGTTCTTGGTGTGATGCATTGTCGTCTGGAGGAGAAGGTTTGGCTGAGTAAAGGTCTGGATCAGTGTCACCTGGGGGATCAATTGTGTAATCTGTCCATGGATCTATTGGGAGATTCAACCCCCCCCCATCATCTGCATCCTCATCGTTATGGTGAGATTGTGGGGAATCCTGAGGTGTAATCTGCAAAGGATTCTCAGGTGGAGACGGAGGTGCTGGAGGTGGAGGTGATGGCAGATGGAAAGGACTTGTAGCTACAGATTTTTTCTTCAAGGGGATCTTGTAAGAAGTGTCCTCATACTGAACCTTGCGTTTTGGAGGTGGTTTTGTGTTAATAAGGCCAGTCTTGGGATTAATATGTAGCCTCTTTTGCTTCGAGTCAGGTGTTAACGGAAAAGTGTCCACTTTCGGATCCGAAGGGGTCTCTGTGTTTCGGCGCCGAAGTTTTCAGTGCCGTTGTCTTCGGTGCTGACGGAGGCTGGCCTCTTGACGCAGAAGGTTTCGGCTCCGTAGGTTGCTTGGGTTTCGGCACAGAGGATTTCGGCTCCGAGCCGGATTTGTGCTTGGAACCGGAGGGTTTCGGCTCCGGAGAGGACTTTTGGTTACCTGGTACCGAGCCAGAAGGCTTGACTAGTTGTTTCTGAGCCGGACCGGGAGGCGGGGCATCGGAAACGTCGACTCGGTGCCGACCTTGGCCAGAAGGCAGAGGTGGTGCCAAAGCCTTGTGTTTTTTCTGAGTTTGTGGGGGCAAGGGGTCTTCGGTACTCACGTCACCTTGTCCCTGCGGCAGTTCTTCAGTGTTGTGGTCTCTCTTGAGCTCCAAGTCTTGTTCGGAGAAGGCTTCCTCCTCCTCTGCCGCTGATGCCTCGATGTCGTCTTGGCCAGAGTCTTCACCGAAGATGTACGGCGTGTCTTCAATGCTTTGACGCTGCATCTCTCGACGTTGAGCCCGACGATCGCGAAGAGTCTTCTTTGATCGGAACAATCTGCAAGCGTCACAATTTTCTTCCTTGTGCTCGGGAGACAAGCACAAGTTGCACACTTCGTGTGTGTGTGTCGGTGCGTGGATACTTCGCGTGGCACCGAGGACAGAATTTAAATGGAGTACAATCCATCGACGGAGAGCTGACCGAGCGCGGTTTGGCCATGAAGGCCGTCCACAAAGCTTTCTGATGGTAGGTCGATTCTGATGTCGAAACGATACGCGGAGAAGTGGGAACGCGTACGGAAACAATACCGTCGAGGGTAGAGAGGATTGTGCGTCGAGGGGAACCCGAAGAACGGTTTCGAACCGGAGCGCAGCAATACACGTCCGACCCTGATGGCAGAAAAAAACAATCTAACAATTGAGTCGAAGGCCATGCGCACCATCACCATAGGGGGAGTCACCTTTCCTCGTGACTAGGAAAGACTTCTTCGAAGAAAAACAACTTGCAAACATCCAGACCCAACACTTGATGGCAGGAGTATGCAAAGCATGTGTATCTGCAGCACACATGCCTCGAACATATACTTTCTAATGCAAGGCTGTACACAGAAATGCGGTTTCGGTTGAAATTGGAATTGGAATTGTTACAGGTTTGTATTTGTTTCAAAACAGTTCAAAATACATTGAAATTACTGTTAGATTACCTTTGGATTACTTTTTAGTTACATCGACTACTCACGTGATATGCCTAGATATCACACCGTGGGTCCTACGATACAAAGGTAAGTAAGACAATTTACTTTTCAAAGCACAGTTATTTTTGTTCCATACAAAAAGCAGGTCGACAGAACATTTTCAGAGGAAAAATAACAACATGGGTTCCTATGGAGAAAAAGAATGTTATAGGTTTGCAGTTCAGTAAACAACTTACAATGCTGGGTGTCTGGGGTTTGAACCAAGGTACCTCAAGGTTCAGTTGGGCACTCAAATCGCACCACCAGCGGCACCAGGGCGGCCGGGTGCAGAGTGCAGGCTGCCAATCTCAGACAATGGGGCTAGAGGGCACCTAGGCTGGGGGCCACTCGGTCTTGGGAGCCAAGCTCATAGGATTAAGGTCAGGGCAAAGGGGGTCCCAGGTCAGCACTAAGTCCACACCACCAGAGGCGCAAGGGCAGCCGTGTGCAGCGTGCTTGGGAGGTGTCGGGAGCCCAATGCAATCCTATGGAGGTTGCCGGTTTTGGATTTTGGCTGGAGGCTCAGTCCAGGAAGTGTTCCGGGAGAAACCAACAGCAGAGCAGGTAAGCTGGAGGGCTCAAGGACATGGGTGCACCTCGGGTCCTCTTCTCCAGGGCGTGAGGATGCCGGATGCAGGGGTGCCTTTTGAGGTCGAATTTCACCTTACCAGGCCACTCGTGGTTGGGGGGAGTCTCCGTACAGATGCTGCAAGCGACGTCAGTGAGTCCTGGAGGGGTCAACCCACAGTGGACTCGGAGTCTGGAGTGCTGGGAGACCTCGCTAGGACCAGTGGGTCCCTTGGACTCGAGCCGTAGGCGACTGGTGCAGTGGTGGTTCCAGGCATCGAGTTTCTTTGTCCTCAGCAGGCTCAGAGTCTTTCTTTGGAATCTCTTTGGAACAGAGCTGCTGTATGCAGGAGATCCGGTCTTTGTTGAAGGCAGTCAGTCCTCCCAAGGGTTGTGGAAGTCGCTGGCTGCAGGACAAGTCGACTTTTGGCTCAGGATCTCTGGGAACTGCAGACGGGCCGGTAGGGCTTGGGCCAAGTCAGTTCTTCTCTACAGTCTCCTCTGCTGTGCGACTTCTTCCGTCCTTCTTCTTCGTAGGTTGCAGGAATCTGAGGAGGCACGGTTCAGGGTTGTCCCTAAATACTAAATTTATGGGTGTTACAGGGGTGTGCAGGTTGGGACCAACGGGTCCCTTCCTGGGGGTGAGTACACCTCATATTATGCCACTCTCCATAGGGAGGGGGGGCATGAGCCTTTCTCCGATTGGCTGTGTCCCCTCATCTTCAAGAAGGAGGGGACTGAGATGTGTGCCTCACCTCGCCTCCCCCACATGAGGGTGTGGGGTTGACAAAGGTGAGAACACCTCTCTTCCTAACTTGGTTTTCCCGCCGATTCTCCCACCCAAAAGGGGGGTCAGCATTGGTGGGAGCCAGTTGCTGGGGGCAGCAACAGGCAGGGTCAGCTAACAAAGGCGGCAGGCCTTTGAAGCTTCCCCTTCATGGACCCAGCCCATCCTGGGGGATGAGGCATGATGCCTCTGCCTAGGATTGGATTTGTTTCTGGACCCAGAGAGTGGAGGCCCTCTACCCAGGGGTCCAGAAACCTGTGTGGTGGTGGCAAATGGCTGGGTAGCCATTCAGCAACCACACCAGGGCTGGTCGTTTTTCAGGGGGCATCGCTAAGATGCCCTCTCAGTGCATTTTAAATTAAATCCCACACTAGCATCAGTGTGGGTTTAATGTGCTGAGAAGTTTGCTACCAAACTTCCCAGGTTTCAATAAAGCCAGTATGGCGCTGTGGAGTTCGTAATGACAAACTCCCAGACCATATACTCTTTATGGCTTTACTGCACTTACAATGACTAAGAATGGACTTAGACACTGTAGGGGTACAGTGCTCATGCAACTGTACCCTCACCTGTGGTCTAGTGCACCCTGCTAGAGGGGTGACTTACCTAGGCCACAGGCAGTGGTTTGCAGGCATGGCACATAGGGATGTGTGCCATGTCGACTCTCCACTTTTCTCTGCACCAAAACACGCAGCCTGCTATGCCAGTGTGTGGGTGTTAAGGTGCAGGGTCTCTAAGGGTGGCACAATAGGTGCTGCAGCCACAAGAGGCCTTTCCTGGTCACAGTGCCCTTGGTACCCAAGGTACTTTTTACAAGGGGCTTACCTGTGGCCAGAGATGTGCCAATTGTGGATTTAAAGGTACGATTTTGGGAAAGAACACAGGCCCTGGCAACCTGATTGGCAGGGACCCAGGGCACATCATGTCAAAGTGCATCAGAAATCTGGCAAAAAGTGTGGGGGAGTTACTGCAACAGAAACCCACTTTCATACAGTGTATTATAAATCTATAAAAGGCATGTTTAGCCTTAAAGAACAAGTTACTTACATGCGGTAATGCTTTTTCTGGTGGATACAGTATCTGCCTGTGGATTCCTCACCTTTTGAATTACCCCTTGCGCAGCATTCCACCCAAACTTTTTCATACCTCTCCCACGTCGACGAGGACGTCACAATGGAACGCTCCGCTCGCGACTCACGTGACGTCATCGGAGCCATAAGAAGACCTTGTTGATGTGCTGACATCAGTTCCACCCATTTTTCAGTGCCTTCGAGGCAAACGGGTGAACCGACAACATTTCGCCAGTATACAATATATGCACAAATACAAACAGTATATGATTCAAATAAGAAAGAAAACTGGAATTCTAAAAAAAAAAAAAAAAAGACATTTCATAACTGTGAGAAGCTGGCCTGGTATATGATGTCCACTAATGTAAGTGGGCCCCTTGCACCAGTCCAGACAACCCTTATGGTGATTTCAGAGGTCTCAGACAACCTTAGAAAGCTCTCCAAGTGGTAGCTATGGAGAGCAGCCTTCAGGCTTCGTCTTGAAGGAATGTAAAGCAGCTTGTTTTACCAGAATGCAATCTTATAGTATGGATTAAATGAAAAGAGAACCACAGAGTAGTTATAAAAATATGTATTTATTACACTGCAATGTCTTACTGGCCCCGGCTCAATGATAGAAGATGTAGTTTCAGGGCTGCCAGGTCAAATAGAGGCACAATTCACACTGAAGCTTACACCAGCACAAAATACTGCAGCACCAAGCAACTAAGCCCCAAATAATTTACTCCTGCCTGCGTCCAATTGAAGAACAGCCCAGGCAGTAAAATGTGTCACCTCTCCAGGCACAAGCTGTAGCCCGAATGCAAGCACCGTTCCAGGAAGTACAGCTACAGTTAGCTAATAGAAAGGACATTTTTGAAATTGTGGCTCATGCACAAGGAAGTTAGTGACACTAGACTAAGAGCAACGTAAATATCGGAGCAGATGGTGATCATTAGACAGAAGAAAGGAATTAGCGAAATAAGACTGTTCTTCTCTCCCGATTTCATGTGCACAGAACTAGGGAGACAAGAGGGGAGACAAATTGATGGAATGAAATGCACACTATCTACACCAAATTTTTGTCTTGGATAACATATTACATTTCCTGGCTGGAGATTCAATGACACCTATCCCCTATCCAAACAATACGCTTCAAAATATAGGTCCAATACATTATTCTAGGCCCTTAGGAGCAAAAGACTAGACAATACGGCGTATTACACAACATGCATGACACATAATGAACGTGAGTTGGGTTTGTGGGAGCCTGTGTTTGACTTCATGGTCACAGGTTCAAATGCTACGAGGTCTGCTCAGCCCTTCATCATTCTGAGGTGGATAGATGTGGGGTCTGTTCAGCCCTTCATCATTCTGAGGTGGATAAAATTAGTACGATTGAGTTGGGGAACAATAAAGATCTGCTATTTAGCGCCAAAATACCCTTCTGAGTGAACGTGCGCTTTACAAAAAAGACATGTTATGTTAAAGTGGGCTCTAGTTAGCATAACGTACAATTAAACACAACACGTGTTTGGATGTTACGTGGTGTTGAAGGGTTAATAGATTTTTTCTTGGGCTGCCTTTAGAAGTAACGCTCCTGGCTGGCCACAGATTCTGGGCGTTGAGCCAGGCCAGAAAGACATAATGGAATAGATTTCCTGTGGTTACTAAAGGAACAGGAAATTTGAAAATAAATATATATATATATGTATACAGTTAGCAGAACACAAAGAGCTGTGTGAATGGATTAACAGTTCTGAAAAAAAATAGTTTTAGCGTATACGTTTCCTGTCCCATACAAACAGATTATTTCAAGTGCGTTGATAAATTTTTTTTTTGTTTCTAGGAATAGTTTTAAAGAATGAATTAGGAGAGACTGATTGTCTTCCCCACCGTGGCAGACATGCCTATATTGAACAAAGTTAGAAAAGGAGACCAAGAGAAATAAATTGCCTAGGATCACACAATTTGGTAAAATGGGGAAGCCGAGATTAAATACAGGGTTTCAGGTTTCACGTTATGCAGTTTAGTAACTGGGTATGTATATATCTATATATATATATATATATACCTCGCTCCCTTATGACCACAGTACTAAAGTAAAAAAAAGAACTGACCAACTGCCTCTTTGCCTGGCATCAATTAAAAGAATTGTGCAGGGTTCGGTGTGGGCTTGGTTCGTGAATAAAAGAATTGAGCATAATGGCGCAGCACATCAGGGCTTTGCTCACAGACTTCCCTCATTTTAAGTATATGAATTAGACCTTTCTAGAATTAGGTTTTAGGGTCCACTTTGGTACAGAGACCAGAGATCCATAGGAATAGATTACCACAGATAGCCACCACACCAACTTCCTCCACACACGCCCCAGTGCTAGGAAATGCGAGGAATAAATAAAAAGTGCTAATATAAAGTGTATTTCAATGTAGAAAGATAATATGCATGGAGTAGCGATGCTCAGTATTGCAATATTGTCAGAATAAAATGTGTGTAAATTTAAAAATGCCTTTTAAACTGCAGTTGCAGAATTTAGAGGTGGTTGCATATATTTTGCAGTTCGACCACTATGAGTTTTTATTTCCCAATTGTGTTACTGGGATGGAGATTATTAAGACGTTCCTATCTCCTGGGAACAATTATAGTTCAATGTTTTGGTTCTTCTTTCGCTCTCGGAGTTAATTGATGTTTCGAGGTTTTGCAACATTATTATTTTTGGGTTCTTCCCTACGAAATGTACTAGGTTTCCTGTTTTCGGGATGTTTGCATACATATGCTCAATATTAATATTCCCACCACCTCATGTCTGGTTAGAAATAATAAAAAAAAGAGGGGAGTAGAACTCGATCCCCTAGATTTTATCTATAGGCAGGCTGTAACAGGAAAAAATGTCATACCACAGGCCCTACTACAAGTTTCTAACACGTTTGGATCAAAGTTGGACCATGTGTCCACTGTGATATTCAAGCAGCAACAAATTTCAGCAATGCCTGAACGGACGGACTGCTTAGAAATAAAATAAGCAAGATAAGGGCCACAATTGAGGGAAAGAAAGAAAAAAAAAAAAATAATAATAATGAAGAAAAAATAAAAATAGTTTATTGCCCATGGATCACCCTGTTTTCACTCAGAAATATTCCAAGTTCTGATCACCACTTAACACCCCATCAGCTTGTCACTGAACAATTAATAAATGTATCAGTACCAGCAACTAGACCTAAAAGTGAAAGTGAAAGTTCGTCTGAGATTATGAAAGCTGAAATATATGAATATTTGTGTGCACTAACACGTGCTGCGCAGTTCCTTTCTACTCAGGTATCCAAGAGGAAGGAGAAGGGCACCACCAATACTGATCTTCCACCAATTCGTCCTGGAACACTGATCTATGTTCGAAAAACTGTCCGACGCTGGAAAGACCCCAAATTTGAAGGACATTTTAAAGTCATAGACTCTTCACCAACAGCTGTCTGCATTGCAGAGAGGAAGGCATCTTGTTTCCATTGACTGTCCAAGAAGAAGAAGACGGTGATCGTTTGGTGGCCTATGGACTCAGCCGCCGCCACACAGAAGTTTCTTATGCGAAGTTATGTATTTGTATTATAATATTTTACATTATTGTTGGAGTGGCACTAGGAATATTTAATTAGTTCACTGTTATATCTCATTGTATTAATAGAAAGGCTTGTATTCCTCAAAATGTTGAAGTTGCCAATACCACTGTGCACCCCATGTCACCTCCCAATTTACCTGCTAGCACATGTACTGAAAATGGTCCCCATAGTAATGTAAAAGGTTCAACATCCTCTGCCAGTACTGTCAGCCCCCCAAATACCTATGCACAGCCTGTGTCCTCATCCCCTTCCCCTGTTGGAAGTAATAATGCAATAATGTAAATTCTGCCCCAGCAGTTAGACAGCATGCTGCTCATGACTCCGTTCACGACAACATGTGGTACAGTAAGATGGCCACAATAGGGAGACAGGACAATAATGAATCCTGCTATGTGTGCTCATACATCCCCCATGCAGTAGGCGCAGATAGACTGATTTTCCTAGGGAAATACCACCACACACTGTAGAATATCTCCTACACCTGTTCCTCTACAGAATACAGGGGCAAGTTCAGATTATTGAGGCCAACATCTCTGAAGTGTTGGTAAATAGAACAGTATGGGACCACACCCCAATGATGTATGAGGTTATCACTGACAATTCCAGAATAGAGGGGAAGGTAACAAAGATATTTTAGGTAGGAGTTCCTGATATCGACCTTAGTGTAGCTTTTGGTAGGAACAATGGGTTTATGATAACAGGATCCCTATCAGACTGTAATGGCTCTTTGCCCCACTCCCCAAATTGCCCATGCCAATATAGTACACTTATTTGTGCAAATTTACGTCCATGACAAATGGAGTGCCCCAGGTTACTTGAGATATAGAGCAGTGTCCTTAGGGCTACATGGGGTAGACTCAGATTATGAAGATGGGATAGACTGGATGTCTACTTGGGGTGGGAAGAAAATGTCCAAAATTATGAAAAGATTACGAATTAAAGTCACCTCTTCTTTGTTTTCTAGGAAATGGCACAGTACCTGTTGGGCGCAGCTCTGGATGCAACAGCACCATCTATAATTTGGACATGAAATATGGCACCTCCAGCCTAATGGACTTCTACTAGGCCTGCGGAGAACGTCTCTATCTCCAACAGCCTCCTCGAAGGAGCAGCCTGTGCTCTCTAGAACAATGCACAAAGTCTCCCTGATCGTTCCAGCAGCAAATATCTCCCACATCCATGCCCATCCCTGGTATGTTACCTTGATCCACAGACATTGGCGGTATGCTGAGTACTATGGGTGGACAGCCTCCCAAGACATACCGAAGGAGTTCCGCCTATTGAACAGGGTCCATATATCTTCAAAAAATATCAGGAGGAGGGTATGCATGCGGATAGGGAGTCTGTGCTGAACATTGCCAACAATGAAGAAAATGGCTCCATCACCAAGGTCATTGAGGACTTGAACAACATAGAAAAGAAAATGCTTGCTGGAGGAGGTGCCATAGCAGACACAGCCTCTGATTGGTTGAACTTTGACTGGATGCCTTCATGGCTGTCTGCCATTCTAAAAATGCTGTTTCTCCTCTGTTGTACCGTGCAGTTATTCTGTCATTTTGCTAGAAATACTGATAGTAAATTAGTAGGTATGAATTATGTAGGAATAGGGAACATTCAGAAAGGGTATATATATATAGAAAAAAGGATAGAACAGGGAATGGGGATAACTTAGCACTTATAGAAGTAGTAGAAGTCACAACGACAGGACTACACTAAATGTAGCCTCCTACCATTACCCAGTGCCAGGTCAATAGCCCCAACTCACCACTAGTAGATGCTAACTGAGATAGGATTTAAATATGGATCCACCATCACCTACACAGGCACCATATACGTCCCTCATTGACATACCTGAGGGAGAGTATATAGAGTTAAGGAAGACGCAGTAGAGCCAATGTTCCAATGTGAATGACACCCCTGGGATACACCAACTAGAAGGAGGGCCTGCAAGGTATGCTGTAAGAATTTTGTTCAAGAATGAACAAGAGGAGGGAATGAAGCAGGGTCTAGTTTTTCCCATATAGTGCCCCAGGCCCATTCTGTCCACATCTGAAGCATAAGCGTCTCAATTGTCCCTGCCAGCCCATAGACAGGGTTGTATTAAAATTGTCCCCACTGCATTGAGCGTCTAGAGAGGCAGTAGGCCCCAAGCCCTCCTGTATACTCAGATGTACATCTTTCTGAACATCAAGATGTAGCAATAACAGGATATGTTTGTCATTTAGGAGAACAAAATTGGCCAAGAGTAGGAGTGGGGCCGACTGGGCCAACTGGGACTTTCCACCTTTTGTATTCTTCTGCTTTCTTATAAAAAGTTTCAGAGAAGTGACGCAAATCATGTTCGATAAATGTTCAATTTCATGATGATTTACGGTCAAACATCAAGTGACCTTTTGGTAAACTTTTGTAATGTAAGTGTCACTTCTGTGTTCCTAATATTTCCGAGAAGTGACCAAAGTGTGTCATGTTCTGCGGTCAAAGCACCTGATAATGTCGTGATTCTGTGGTCAATGGTTCCTCATTAAAAGAGTATAAATGTTCTGCTCTTCAGTCCATTCGACGGACTACCTCGCACAATTGATCCCTTGGGTCATGACGCATGTGTGGTCTCCCTCAGCCATCTTCTCTAGCATCTTCTCTAGCATCTTTGGCTTTGGCTGAGGCTATAATGCTTATTATATTTTGAAATTGTCTCTTTCTCTCTCCTCTGCATTGCTGTGATTTCTAAACTTACAAAATTGCATGATTTACTTTTTCATCTAGGAAGGTGTCTCTGAAACTTGTTATCTTCTAGATTACACTATGCTATTTTTGATTAACATTGTGCCTTTGACATTCATTGTTTAAAATTGTTCTTTAATAAAGTGCCACTCTGACTCAGTTCCTGCATCTCACACGTGTTTCCTGATTTTAGATAGAGCACCCCAGCTCAAATTAAGCTGGTGTAGTGCACCCTAAACAAACCACCCTGCAACAGCTGGCGACCACTACGGCCGTGCCTACAGACTTTCCAGGCTGCAAGACAAGGAAATATTTCCGCTGTGGTGGCGGCGGCCAGAAATTCCCCTTCGGTGCTTCTTCCAGCCTGACCAGCTACACATTAACCCTGGGCATAGTTTGCGTAGTAGCACTACGCGTACCTTCGCAAAATACACTTTGAACTACGCTCAGCTATACAAATTACACAATAAGTGCGTAGCTGTGTGCTTGTCTGCAGTGCACTGTGCAATAATTGCAAATAGCATCTTGCACAGTGCAAGTTATGATAAAATAAGTATCTCTGTCTTTATATGCTAAAATGCATATAATCATTTCACAAAAGTGAATACAATAAATTAACAAGCAGTGAGAGAGGTGATGATTTTGGGATCCTCCCTAACCTAGGGAGAGAACCAAGCAGATGCCTTGAAAACAAAAAGCACATCATGTTGAACGATTCGGTGGTGGTCCCATCCTCTTAAGACCACCCCAAGCACAGTTATTGGCAAAAAAACAATCCCAACCAAAGGTCCTGCAAAGCATTATGGGACGAGATTAGCAGTGGGCAGTGAATATTATAGTATCCAATATCAAAATAATTCTACAAAGAGCTGCAGTTCAACTAGTCGCTACTAGATGTCCCTCACGAGTCAAATGCAAAAGCATTGAAATTATTATTACATCAAGCTGCAGTTCCACTAGTCGTTACTAGATGTCCTCACGAGTCAAATGCAAAAAGCTTCATGAAAGGGTTTCAATGCTTTTGCATTTGACTCGTGAGGGACATCTAGTAACGACTAGTGGAACTGCAGCTTGATGTAATAATAATTTCAATGCTTTTGCATTTGACTCGTGAGGGACATCTAGTAACGACTAGTTGAACTGCAGCTCTTTGTAGAATTATTTTGATATTGGACACTATAATATTCACTGCCCACTGCTGATCTCGTCCCATAATGCTTTGCAGGGACTTTGGTTGGGATTGTATTGTTGCCCATAACTGTGCTTGGGGTGGTCCTAGGAGGAAGGGACCACCACTGAATCGTTCAGCATGATATGCTCTTTGTGTTCAAGGTATCTGCTTGGTCCTCCCCCTAGGTTAGGGGGGACCCCAAAATCATCACCTCTCTCATTGCCTAATATTTTCATTGTCAAAGTTCACTTTTGTGAAATGGTTATATGCTTTTTAGCATGTAAAATTGCTTTATCAAAGCATTTGTAGGTGTTGATGATTTTGCTGCTATGCTATGTGTTTTAGCACAGTTTTTGCACTGTGCTATGTGCAATTTGCGTAGTAGCACAAACTACGCATGCTCCGTTAGCGTAGTGTAGTTCTTCCCCAGGGTTACTACTCATACCCAGGTAAGTCAAAGAATTTTTTTTCTCTTTGCCTTGTTCTGGGGAAAGCGTCTGGCTGGGGTAGGTCGAAACGGGTCCTTGCTGACTGGGTGTCTTGCCATGTCAAAAACACTACCTAGTACATTACAGTATCTCCCACACGGAGATAGACACAAAGCACACAATACTTTAGCAAAGAAATCACAGTAAATAGACTAATACACAGCGGGCCCCGGGGGGGACCAAACCATATACTAAGAAAGTGGTATAAGAACCACGACTCGAGTCAGGACAATGTCAAGAGGATGTAGAATTGATGGGACCCCAATAAACCACCCATGGTGAGTAAACAGGGACCCCACGGAGTGCGTGTGCAGTGTGTGAACACGACCAGGTGCTCCGTACAAGTCTATGTGCAAGTCGCGGTTGGAATTTGAAAGATTAAGGACCCTTCCCAGTGGACCCTGAAGAAGCCCCGTGGAAAAGAGAAGGTTGGAGAGCCATTCCACCCGTGGATACTCTAGTACCCAAGTTACCTATCCCAGGGAAGCCGGGTGCATAGGTGTGAAGTGGCGTCGGAAACCTCCGTCGAACCCAATGGAGGACTTTAGGAAAGTGCCGCTGCTGGAAGAGGAGAAAGTGTCCGGAGGAATTCAAACATGGGTTCTTGATGGAGAGTACCTGAAAGCAGAGGGGACAGAGTCTGGGTCACTTGGGAGTGACCAGGGGCTCGGTAGACGAATGCCCACCGATGTTGGGTGCTTCAGGATAGATGTCGATGATCTTGACTCTGCGGCTGTAGGGACCAGGTGACGCTGAGGACAACCAGGAGCCATATACGAGCTGTTCCACGAAGGATGTCAAGAGCTGAGGGGTCGGTGTCTGGCGGGAGCCCCAACAAGCCTTGGGAAAAGCAGCCCACGCAGGAAGTCAAGAAAGTGTACTATTCGGACCAGCAAGGTCCAGGAGACTCACCACAGGCAGGGGAGTTAGGGCAGGCCCCGAGCAATCAGGGGAGTTCAAGGACATCAAAGGTGACCCTCAAATGGACCCACAGGCCAATGGCACACGAGTCGCAAGAGGACCTCGAGCAGCTCACCACAAGAGGCAGGCCACGATGCACACGATGTAGTGTGGCTGAAGATTCTGATCACAGGAGGTGCTCGGGGTTGGGGCTACTTGGAGCCCGGAGATCTTCTTGCAAAGATGTCAACAAGCCTTTGCAACTGCAAAGGTGACACCTTACCCAGGGGTTCGGTTAGTACAACCCCCACTTGAACTGCTGGCCTCAAACTTGGTCAGAGGGGAGAGCAGGCCTCGGGGGCTGAGGGAAACCACCACTTGAGTTGCAGAGCCCACTTAGTCCGGAGGAGCTTGGGATCTGCAGACCAGTCATCTTCGTTGCGGTGCCTGTGAATGCAGGGGAGTGACTCCTTCACTCCAAGGGAGATCACTTTGGTTGTCCTTGATGCTTCACAGGCCTTGGAAGGTTCCAGGAGGATCCACAGGCACAGACGATGCAGCAGACTGGAAGGGAGATGAGGTCAGGCCCAAATGAAGTCCAGCGAAGTCCAGAGTGCCTACACGGTCGAAGTGCAGTGGTTTCAATTCTGAATCTTGTCCACGACGAATCTAAGATCCTACAGCCAGGTAAGCCCTTAAGTACCCATGGGAGAGGGTTGGAAAGATTTAGGGGACCCTCCCAGGGGAGAGTCTGGACAGGGGGAGTTTACTCCCATGTCCTTGGTCTAGTTTCGCACCAGAGCGAGAGCCAAGTGGCTCCCAGGACTGGTTTGAACTGGACTATGCACAGGGACACCAAATGTGCCCCTCATGCAGACTATCAGGCGTTTGCAAGCGCACCCTCCCAGGCCTAATACACTAAATCCTGTCTGGGAGGTGGTCACACCTCCCTGTGACAGGATGCCTATTGTTCTGCTTTCCCCTGCTCAAGCTTGGCTCAGCAGCAGGAGGGCAGATATGTGTCTCTGGTCGGCAGCAACTATTTTGTGCTGTCCGGAGCTAGAAGGCCGGTACCGGGAACACCGAGAGCCCCACGAAGGGCCTTCCTGGTGAGTGGAATCATACCCCCACACCGGTTACCGGTGTGGGGGGTATGATTCCAACATTTTTGACACCAAACATGATAGGATTTGTTGCAGCCGATTTCGAGATGGTCATCACGCAGTCACGTAATGCACCTCTATATTAGTATATGGCCGCTTCACTGACAACCCGGGAGAATGGAATCCGTAGGCTGCAGGGGTGTCCTGCTCATGAGGGCACCCTTTCACTTAGAACCAAGCACCCTGCCTTCGGGATTGTAAAGGCCTGCTATAGGGGTGACTTATAGGTTTTAAGTGCAGTGACCCTTAGATATAGTGAACCGATATCTTTAGTAAGCAGTGCATGCACCAACTTACACAGGCTGCAATGGCAGGCCTGTAGTTCCATTTTGAATGGCCTCTCAGGGGTGGCATAATACATGCTGCAGCCCATGGGAGACCTCTGGGGTACCGATGCCCTGGGTACATGGGTACCATATACTAGGGACTGATAAGGGTACCCCAGTATCCAATCTGGGGCGTACCTAAGTACATAACATAACAGTTTAGAGAGAAAGCAGATAGACTGGGGTCCTGATTAGCAGGATCCCAGTCAGACTAGTACAAAACAGCATCACATGAAGCAAAAAGTGGGAGTAACCATAAGAAGCAGATCCTACTTTCCTACACTAACAACAAGCATAAGACAATGAAATAGAAGAATGACATGCCCAAAATCTTTTTCGGTATAAGTCCGACAACGGGGAGGCAGGTGGGTCAGTGAGGAATCCACAGGCAGATACTGTATTCACCAGAAAAAGCGTTACCGAAGGTAAGTAACTTGTTCTTCTGATGGATCCATCTGCCTGTGGATTCCTCACCTTATGAATTGAATCCCCAAGCAGTCCCACTCCCGGAGGAGGGTGTCCGCCTACCTATACCAAAAAATCCTGCAGCACAGAACGTGCAAAATGGCAGTCCCTCCTCACCTCTGAATCTAAGCAGTAATGCTTCACAAAAGTGTGGAGGGAGGAACAGGTTGCCGCTTTCAGATGTCTACAACTGGGACACCTCTAGCCAAAGCAGAAGTAGAAGACTTATCCCTGGTGAAATGAGCTTGAATACCTTCAGGAGGCTCCTTCTTGGCCAAGGCGTAGCAGATCTTTATGCAGAGTATAATCCACCTGGACAGTGTTCACTTGTGGCCAGCCTTGAACTTCATTTTTCCCACGTATCCAATAAAGAGTTGGTCGTCCAGCCTGAAGTCTTTAGACCTGTCCAGGTAGAAGCTGACCGCCCACTTAGGGTCCAGGTGGTGAAGTCTCTCCTCCTCCTTGGAAGAGTGAGGGCGAGGATAGAAAGTGGGAAGAGTAATAGATTGCCCTAGGTGGAAAGGAGTGACCACCTTAGGCAGGAAAGCAGCTCTGGTTTGAAGAACCATCTTATCTGCATGAATAGAGGTGAAAGGGTCTTTAGAGCTAAGAGCCTGCAGCTCACTAACCCTCCTGGCAGAAGTAATCGCAATCAGAAAAATTGTCTTGAACGACAAGAGCCTCAACAGACAACTATATAGAGGCTCAAAGGTGGAACTCATCAGGAAAGTAAGAACTAAATTTAAATCCCACTGAGGCATGATCAATGGAGTGGGAGGAAACCTGTTAGTGAGACTATTAATAAACCTCATGACTATAGGAGACTTAAACAAAGAGGGTTGGTCTGGCAAGCAAAGAAAGGCCGACAAGTCAGACAAGTAGCCTTTAACAGTAGCAACCGCACAACCCTGTGGAGCCAAGGAAAGAGCAAAACTCAAAATATCAGACAAATGGGCCTGTAAAGGATCAATTGATCTCTCTCCACACCATCTAACAAATCTGGCCCACCTACCAGAATAGACAGGTTTGGTGGACTGTCTTCTGGCCGATAATATAACATCCACCACATCCGGTGGGAGAGAGAAAAAATTCAGGTTGCCCCGTTCAATAGCCAGGCATGAAGGTGCAGACTCTGAAGGTGGGGGTGTAGAACCTGCCCCTACGACTGCGAGAAGAGGTCTGCCCTGAGAGGGAGACAGAGCAGAGGGTGCAATGGGAGGTAAAGGAGGTTTGTGTACCACACCCTTCTTGGCCAATCCGGAGCGATCAATATGACTTGGGCCCGGTCTTGGTGAATCTTCCTCAGAACCTGAGGAATCAAGGGTATGAGAGGGAACACGTAAAGAAGCTGTAAGCCCCAGTCTAGCTGAAACGCGTCCCCCAACGCTCCCCGCATCGGATACCCGAGACTGCAGAACGACAGGCAGTGCACATTCTTGTGAGTGGCAAAAAGGTCCAACCGAGAAAATTTCCACATTCTGAAAATATGATGGACCACCTCCGGATGAAGACACCACTCGTGATCGGCCGATTACTGCCAACTGAAATGGTACGCTCGCACATTCAGCACTCCGGCCAGATGAGTTGCAATCACGCAAATCTGATGATCCTGAGCCCAGGGCCAGAGTAGCAGAGTCTCTCTGCAGAGACAATACGACCCCAGTCCTCCCTGTTCTGTTTGTTTATGTACCACATTGCGGTAGTGTTGTCCGTCAGGACCTGAACTGACTGACCGCGAAGGGAGGGAAGAAAGGCCTTGAGAGCCAAATGTATCACCCGCAATTCTAGAAGATTGATGTGAAGCAATCTTTCCACTGGAGACCAAAGGCCCTTTATCTCCAGATCCTCCAGATGAGCTCCCCACCCCCAGAGGGGAGGCATTCGTTATCACTGTGGCCACCGGAGAAGGAGGTTGAAACGGCTTCCATTGAGACAGGTTGCTTAGAAGATTCTTACCATCTCCATGAGATCCCTGTTGTGTTGAAACCACGGCCTGCGGAGGCACCACTGGAGTGCCCTCATGTGCCAGCGTGCATGGTTGACCAACAGTATGCAGGAAGCGAACAGACTGAGCAGACGCGGAACCTTCAGGACTGGTACAGCCACTCCATCCTGAAACATTGATATCATAGCTTGGGTGTCTAGAATCCTCTGAGGAGGCGGGAAAGCACGACTCACAGTAGTGTCCAGTTCTGCCCCTATGAACAGGTTGCGCTGTGAGGGCACCAGGTGAGATTTGGGTACATTTATCAAGAAACCCAAGTTGAACAACAGCTCTGTTGTAACCTGCAGATGATGAAGCACCATCTCTGGTGACTTTGCCTTGAGCGGCCAGTCGTCCAGAGAGGGGAAAACAGGAATCCCCGACCTTCTGAGATGTGCTGCCACCACCCCCATCACCTTTGTGAAGACCAGTGGTGCGGAGGTAAGACCAAACGGGAGGACCGCAAACTGGTAGTGCTGAGATCGCACCGTGAAACGGAGATACTTACTATGCGATTCCAGGATGGAAATGTGGAAATAAACATCCTGTAAATCGATCGACACCATCCAGTCTTCCTGCTGCAGCACCAGTAGAACCTGAGCTAGGGTCAACATCTTGAACTTCTCCTGCTTGAGGTAAAAATTCAAGATCCTGAGGTCCAGGATTAGTCTTAATCGCCCGTCCTTCTTGGGAATCAGGAAATACCGGGAGTAGCATCCCAGACCCCTTTCCTGCTCCGGAACAACCTCTATCGCACCTTTCTGTAACAAAGACAGGACCTCCTGCTGCAGGAGTAACAGATGGTCCTCCGAACACCAGCCCTGGTGAGGGGTGAAAGGAGGGGGAAACTCCCGGAAAGGAAGGGAGTTCCCATTTTCTACAAGATTCAAAACCCAAAGATCTGATTGACAGATTTCCAATTTTGTAGAAAAAGGGACACCCAACCTCCCACGGGTTCAACATGCTCTAAGATGGGGGATTTAGAGCTGCTTCCCTGCGGAGCCAGTGGGGGGAACAGGGGAGGAGGAGACCTGTTGGCGAGCAAACCCTTGCAGACAACCTCTTCCCTTGTCTCTGTATGCTCTATACAGTGGGTTCTCTTGTTGCTGCTGCTGCTGTCGGGCCCAAAATGGAACAGCCTTCCCAAAGCCCCAAAATCTCCGGGTACCCAAAGCCCCTAGGTTGGGATTGCAAAAATAAAGATCTGGCGGTAGCTCTCCCATCCTTAAACCGTTGTAGAGCTGAGTCTGCCTTGGTCCCACAGAGTCTAGAGCCATCAAAGGGAAGATCCAACAGTGTGGACTGAACATACAGAGAGAATCCTGATCCTCTCAGCCAGGTGTGCCTCCTAGTTGCCACCGATGAGCCCATCACCCTAGCAACGGAGTCAACCATATCAAGCCCAGACTGAATCACCTGACGGGCTGCAGCTCGAGTGTCCGCCAGCACCTCTGCGAAGTGGCCCTGGACATCCTCTGGCAGTTTAGGAATCACCTCCTTAGCTGAGTCAATCAACGCACGGATGTAACGTCCCAACAGGCACGTGGCATTAGTCGATTTCAAAGCCATGCTGGCTGATGAAAATACCATCTTAGCCGACTGTTCTTGTTTCTTTGAATCCCTATCCCCCGGAGTGGAGGGAAAGGAACCTGAGGATCGCTTCGTGGAACATGAGGCTTGAACCACCAAGATTTCAAGTGAAGGGTGTGTTGAAAAAAATGCTGGATCCCCAGGCGCAACTTTGTATCGCCTTGCCACCATTCTGGATACAGCTGGAGCAGACATAGGCTTCTGACAAACTTCCAAAATTGGTTCCATCAAGGCTTCATTGAAAGGAAGCAAAGGTTCCACCACTGATGAAGGCGAGTGAAGAACCTCCGTCAGAATGTTTGATTTGACCTCCGTAGTGGGCAACTGTAAAACCAGAAGGTCAGCAGCCTTCCTTATAACAGAATGGTAGGAAAACACCTCCTGAGAAAGAAGAGTTTTGGGAGAAGAGAGCTCCCACTCTGGTGATGTGTCCAGCCCCCTAGCTTCCTGAAGCCCCTCAAAATCATTCATGGAATCCAGTATCTCCCCTTCCTCTGCTTCTTCCGGTTGCTCCTCGAATTCCTCCTCTTCCAGAAGCCTCTGAGCCTCCCTTCATGACCGTATCTTCGGTATCTGCGTCAGCGGCGCCAGACGCGGTGCCGGTGACTTTGGAGCCAGCGTCGATGGAGGCCCTTCAGGAGCGGTTGGAGGCGCCGTATGAAGTCGAGACGTCGCCGGATCAGAGCCAGACGGTGCCAGAGAATAGTCCATCCTTCCCTCCTGGGACAGGATCGGCGTCGAGAATCTCTGAATCAGGAGAAGCCAAGAGGGAGTCATTGACATGAAAGGCTTAAAGGGTGCCTGGGCATAATGATGGGGCACGCCCATGTTAAAGGAAAGTGGCCCGACTGGGCCACCAGGCGCACCGGATGGGTAAACCGCTCTGGCAAACATGCCATACATTGCATTTAAAACATATGAGCGATACGCACCTGGAGCCAGAAAAGGTGGGTATGGATCCAGAACTGCCTGATCTAGAACCACTCGAGGTCGCAAGGCTGGTTCTGGCTGAGGCACAAGAGATACCGGAGCCAGGGGCGGAGTGGCCGGAGGCAAAGGACTCGCTTCCCTAGGTGCTGGAGAGTCCCTCGGAGTAGGAGAATGCACCGGAGTCAACTGCGGTGAAGGGAAAGGTGATATGTCATCCTTCCTGTGACGCCGTAGAGCTGGGGACCCCGACTTCGGTGACTTATCTTTAGAAGAGCAACGCTTGGATCTATGACGCTGCTTCTTCTTATGCTTCCTTGATGACTTCGAGGTGTGTGGAGTCTGCGACCTCAATCGTGAGTTTGTTCTCTTCTGACCCCTCTTCTCCTTCTTAGCCGGAGCCTTGAACAGTTTTGCCTCTCATTCCTTGAGAGCCTTCGGATTCACCCGGAGACAAGAAGAGCATCCCTCGACGTGTTGGTCCAATGACAGGCACCAAAGGCAATCATCGTGGGGGTTCCGTGATGGACATATGTCCCCCACATTCCCTACAAGGTTTGAACCCTGACTTTTTCTGTGCACCCATCGCACTGCTACAATTACAGATCGACTGTAACAATGTTAACCACAAAGAACTGGAGAGTCATACAAAAACCGTTAGGCGTCAACTTCGCGGAAAAAAAGGGAACTGACGTCAGCACGCCGACAAAGTCTTCTTATGCCTCAGATAACGTCACGCGGAGTCGCGAGCGGAGCCGTTCCGTTGTGACGTCCTCGTCGATGTGGGAGAGATATGAAAAAGTTTCTGTGGAACGCTGCGCAAGGGGTAATTCAAAAGGTGAGGAATCCACAGGCAGATGTATCCATCAGAAATGTTGTTTCCTACCAAAGGAAACTGCCTCACAACTCAAACACAAGAGAATTATTCTGCCACAATACAAGAGAAATTATACAAATTAATATATAATTATGAGAAACAGAGCCATACTCATATTTGTGTCAGAGTAAACCATCAAAAACAACTGGTGTCAATGTTTAAAAAAAACTAGTAAATAAGAAAAATGGTTTGCTACATTATTGCAATAGGATTCTCTTTCTCTTGTAAGCACCCTCCCATATTCCAGAAGGAGATGTTGGTCACGAAGGTGGAGAACAAGATGACGTCTGCTGGGAGTCTGAATGTGTCACCATCGAATCGGAAGGACCCAGCAGCATTGGAGGGTGATGGGGCGGGCAAGAGGCCACATCATCATCAGAATTCGATGCCTCCACATCGGACGAGCCCCAAGTGGTTGTGGACCCTTGACCTTCTGGAGGACTTAAAACCTTGTCCACCAACACCAGATCCATCTGCGCCTTCCCTCCTGCTTCCCCCCGTGTATGCCAACACCTAGCCCCAAAAAAGGCTGGGGTCTCTTTCACCCGAGGCACCTCAGCTCCAGCCCCTGTCCACCCAGCAGTGCCCCATTAAGGAGGATCTGGATATGTTGCAGCACCTCTCTGTAGGGTAGACTGCACTGCTGTGTGCCCATCCAGGGAATAAGTCAGTAAATGACCCAGTTAGAGGTTTGGGCCGGAGTTGAGCTCCCTTAGACAGCACTGCCCCTCCCTCCACGTGCTCTTTCCTCTCTAGAGCCTTCCTCTTCCCAAAGCCCTCCTCCTCCTACCACCAACCCCTCTCCACTAACAACCATAATCCCAGACTCCAGCACTACGCCCACTCACAAACTCTCACCCACAACATCACCAACACATGAAAGAAAACACACACACCAACACAAAGCATCACCACCACAGACACATGCAAAACAGAAACAGACTCACACACACCCATCAGAAATCACTACTAACACAACCTTCACCACAGACACCGACAACACACAGATACCCACCCCAACACCCACCTACAACAATACGCTCACCTTCTAGCAAGCATCCAGCAGAAATCACTCCCTTATCCAAACTCACATCCGCACCAAAACCCACACTCTCACCCAAACACCCCCCCAAAAAAACACGCTTGCCCAAACACACACCTTCACCCATGCAGACACCCAAAACAACACCTTCCCATAAATCCACACCCCCACCCAAACACCAACCCAAAACCCCAACCTTACCCACACCAAAACAAACATCACAAACCACCACTACACCTCATGGCACCACCACACACACACCCTCACACCAGCACACACAACCATCACAAATCACCACACCCATCCCAGTACCTCCCAAACACCCACTTCACACAATCTCTCCCTACATCCACTCCTACTTCCCAACCCCTCAAAAAAGGACCCACCCAGTTAATTATTTGAGGTGCCTGAGTTTTATCAACTTGTGCAGTGAGAGAAGCCCCTTTAGAAGGAGGTATATTTTGTACAAGGAGAGAGACAAGATTACTTTGTGGTGTTAAATTGTAAAGACTGTTTTTCTTTGGCTTTCGTTTTATATTTATAAAAATGACATTGATATTTATATGTGAGCGAATCTAGGTAGATAAATTCAATTTACATTGTCACCACATGGATTCTTTCATCTGTTATTTTAGATTTAAGTTCTACACACCATTATCAGTCTGAGTCACAATTATACTTATGCGCTTGTTCTTTTAGATACGTTTAAATATCATATCAGGTATACAAACAACTATAAAGATAAGAAAAGAATGAAATAAAGGTATGCTAAGGTAAAGAAAGAGGTTAGAAGGGGTATGTATTTCAGAGAATTTCAGTTAGACTGAAATGGAACATATGTTCATGTATGATATGTTCACATCAGGAGAGACATATGACAGGAATGTTGTAATACAGTATTCATAAAACATACTATACATATTTAAGTGTCTGTGTCATAGAAGTTTTAATAAAATTACTTTAAAAGTTAGTGTTTTATTAGTACTTTACTTAGGTAATATACATTGCTTATTTGGTTTATGCTTCCATCATACTGGTGGAGTCGTACAAAGAAATTACAATGAAAATGTATGTGGGAAAACTACTTGGATATAGGTGGATTTAAAATGCTTCAAAGCCTTCACATCCTGTGATATGCAACCAAGCTGCCTCCCAAAGGAGGAAACAGCCTTCCACCTGCCCCCTGGCACATTTGCACCAGGGCAGGTGGGAAAATTAGGTATTCAGGAGGTGTACACCACCAGAAGGCTAGCCACACCTCTTGGGTGGGCTACCTGGTCTGAATAACTAAGGAAGGTTTATGCCATTTTTAACTGTGACAGAATAGAGGGTTCTGGGTAGAAAAGGTGACACAACCCCCGGATGTGGTCGCCTCAGGCAGATTAGCCGTTTGGGCTAATAGCCCATTGGCCACTTGCACCGACACCCCTAATGCCCCTTAATCTGGAATTTAAGGGCTACCCCTGACATCAGAACCTCAGTTCTAATCTGACTTGCAGCAAAGGACACAGAAGAGATCCGAGTCTGCGACAACAAGAGTGGCACAAACCAAAGGTGTGATATTCTGCACCTGTGGCAAGCAACCTTCTTGGAGCTGCGCAACTGGGACTCGTCCCGGACCAAAGACAGCCCCCCTCCACTCCCCCCCAAGACAGAGGGACCCCTTTGGTGGACAAAGGCAACTCTAGACTCCCCTAGATTAGTGGCACTAGTCCCCTGCACACTGCAGGTAAAAACAACGTAGCGGAACCAAAGACTTGCTGGCCATCTCTGAAGGATCGCTCAAAAGTAGCTGGTCCAGTGCATTGTGGGAAACGTAGTCCAGACCTCCAGCAAGTTTCAGATCGCTACTGTTTTCCCCGGACCTCCGGTAATCGAAATAACTTTCTGCTAACCTTACCGCTGCTAAAACTTGTTGGTGGCGTCAGGCAACCACCACCTTTACTTGACACTTCACCTCGAGGAAACACCACAAAACTTTCATCAGACGTTAGAAGTGACTTCGTTCCTGACCTTTTGCACCCGTTTCCTCACCAGCAATGTGTAACCAGCTCCCCTGCGGCTCCCCTTTTAGCACCAAGGACAGACAGGACAACTCTGCACCTGGGCTTTTCGAGCCAGGTAAAATTGAACTGACTGCCATGGCTTGGTCCTGGGACCTGCATCATCTTAACCCTCCTTGGGTTCTACGCAACTCGACCTGCAAGTGACCGATCGTCACTAGTGCTTTTTCCCATTGACGGCAATAATAAAGTTTAGCAGGACTGTTTTGCATTGATTTAATTTTGTTTCTAAGATCCATAACTCTGCTTTACTTATGCGATTTACTTTGTTTTAGTGTCTAAATTTATATAAAAATCTGCTTTATTTTCATAAATTGGTGTAAGATTTCTTTTGAGCTGAGTCAATTACTTATCGTCCATATGGGCGCTTTAAAATGCGTAACACATTGCTCTAATAAAGCCTGACTGCCCTTTCCCACCCTACCAGGACTGAGCTAAGGATTTATTATTGTGAATCCAAGGACCATCTTTAGGGTCTGTGAGAGTATTGCATGGTGAAGTTTAACCCGAATCACTACATAATACTACAGCTTTCTACAAATGTACTCGACGTTTTATTATGTTCAGTAATTACTTATATATAGGTCAGGTGTGGAGGTTTAAATGCCATGGTTACGACGACGGAAAGCAAAGTTGTAATGCAGGGCGGAGTTTGGGCTGAAACACCTCCATCAGCCGCTTTTCAGGAATTACTCAGTTTTCAATGGTCTGGACGCATCCGCAAAGATATAAATGGGCCCTCTCTATAAATGGGCCCTCTCTATAAATGGGCCCTCTCTCTAAATGGGACCTCTCCCTAGCCCATGGAGGGCGCAGTTCACATTACAGCCTACCTGTGCCCCAGATTGCAGTGAGCAGAGTCCAGGAAGTGGTAAGGAGGCAGACTAGTGCTGTCTCTTTCCTAAAAAAGTTTTTAAAAAACGAGTTTCCCTACCTGTGATTGCATCATCTTATTTTTTCTTTTTAAGTTTCTTTAACTGTCTTTGCCTGTGGTTGTTACAGTTTAAAATTGTAGTTTTAACCTGCCAGTGATTGCATCATTTATCCCATGTTTTTGTGTTTAAACTTGTGTTTTTTCCTGTTTGTGACTGCTTCCATTTAACCTGTTGAATTGTGGGATTTGCAGTCCAAACTCTGTAGTTTTTCCCTCTCATTCCCTGTGACTATCAGTTTTTTCCCTCCAAATGTCTCCTTTGCTCTGTGCTAAGATCTGTATGTTAAGCAGTGCACCCCCAGCGACCATCTTGTGTTAACAAGTCAGTGAAACCAGCCCCCCCTTCCCTCCTGAGGCAGCAGTAATGTGCTGTAAACTGTTTAAACTGTGTTTAATAGGGACTGTGCACTTCGTTTTTTGGCCAGGAGAGGGAGTAAAGTTTTATACAAATAGTGTTGTTAGAGGACAAGTTTGTTGGGGCCTTACCAAAGTGTGGATTGAGCCTGTCTGTCTCCTAGGAGATCTGTGAATAGAGCAGCTCCCCAGTCCCAGTCCCCACCCCCAGGCCAGCAGACCTAGGACTGGGGATTGGCTATTTCAGCTCCCAGGCAACTCTGAGCCCTCCCCTCACACCTGCCCAGGCCCCTTAAGGCTTTGCTGGGTGCACCCCAAATCATTCTCCTCCATTGTGTGAGTTGCAGCCTACCTGTGCCCCAGATTGCAGTGAGCAGAGTTCAGGAAGTGGTAAGGAGGCAGACTAGTGCTGTCTCTTTCCTAAAAAAGTTTTTAAAAAACGATTTTCCCTACCTGTGATTGCATCATCTTATTTTTTCTTTTTAAATTTCTTTAACTGTCTTTGCCTGTGGTTGTTACAGTTTAAAATTGTAGTTTTAACCTGCCAGTGATTGCATAATTTATGCCATGTTTTTGTGTTTAAACTTGTGTTTTTTCCTGCCTGTGACTGCTTCCATTTAACCTGTTGAATTGTGGGATTTGCAGTCCAAACTCTGTAGTTTTTCCCTCTCATTCCCTGTGACTATCAGTTTTTTCCCTCCAAATGTCTCCTTTGCTCTGTGCTAAGATCTGTATGTTAAGCAGTGCACCCCCAGCGACCATCTTGTGTTAACATGTCAGTGAAACCAGCCCCCCCTTCCCTCCTGAGACAGCAGTAATGTGCTGTAAGCTGTTTAAACTGTGTTTAATAGGGACTTTGCACTTCGTTTTCTGGCCAGGAGAGGGAGTAAAGTTTTATACAAATAGTGTAGTTAGAGGACAAGTTTGTTGGGGCCTTACCTGCAGAAGTCCAAAGTGTGGATTGAGCCGGTCTGTCTCCTAGGAGATTTCTGAATAGAGAAGCAGCTTCCAACTCCCTGGCCAGCAAACCTTGTCTGAGGTAGCTGGGACCTTATATAGTCTGATATTGTTTGGTACATGTGTACACTGATTGGTGGTTGTATCTGATGTTTCTATTGGATTAGGGTTAGTGTCCTCATTGGTTGGGTATTTGAGGGTTCTGATTGGTTTCTGGGTCTGTGATTCAATCAATGGAGGGTTGGGACTAGGGCTAGGGTTAGTATTTCTATTGGAAGTAGCGATTAGGGCTTCTGGTGTTATTGGTTGCTGGACTAGGTGTGGGACTAAGAGTAGGGTTAGGCTTTCTATTGGAAGTAAGGACTAGGGCTTCCTGTGCCATTGGTTGCTTGGACTAGGGTTGAGACTACTGATAGGGCTTGGGCCTCTATTGGATGTAGAGATCAAGGGTTTTTGAAACTGATTGGGTGCTTGGACTAGGGCTAAGATTGGCTGTAAGGTCCTCGTCTCCTATTGGCTCTAGATTTTAGGGCTAGTGCTGTGATTGGATATTGCTTGGGCTAGGGTTCCCATTGGCTGAAGGGGTCACCTGACTACTAGGGCTATAAACGGCCAAGGCTTAGGGCGTCTCAGCCCGGGCGTCTCAGCTAAGGGTGGAGAGGACAAGGGTGAGTGCCTGTTTGAGCCTGTTTGAAACTGGTCGGGACCAGGGCCAGGAATGCTGCCCATTTCCCCATTCATTAATACCCACCCTATGTATTTGTCCCTCTGTACATAAGCATTGATTTTCACTATAGATATGTGCTTATCTTCGTGTATTGCTTTGTATAAACATGTACAATAATTATGTTGTTATAAAAACAAACAAAAAAGAATCTTCTTTGGTCTACATATACTTGTTTCCATTGTGCATCTATGTACCTCCATGTACTTGGATCTGTGTGTCTGTTACTTTTCTCCTGAAAAAGCATTTCCAATGCACTACCCTATTTCTCAGCCTATACTTCTCTCAATATATCTTCTAGCCCAACTTTCTGACTCATCTCAAACTTCTTTCTACTACTCTTTCCAATTCACTACCCTATCTCACCCTATACATCTATCAATATATCCTCTACATCCACTCTCTCATTTATCCCAAACCCCATACCACTACTATGATCCCCAAAATAACCCTTTCTAGACTCTCTCCTACTCTACCCCTCCTTGCATATTCTGACACCTCCTTTACTGTACCGATCCCCCAAAACAAACCTTTCTAAACTCTTCCCTCTGACTCTTCCCATCCAAAAACCCTTTTTACTCATCCAAAAGCCTCCTCCTACTGCTATGACCTAAAAAAAGAAATCCTTCACTCTTCTATCCCTCCACTATCCCTTTCAATCAAAATAACAGACTAGCATGTTCACTTCTCTAATTCCATATTCCACTATACTAATTCACCACTAATCCTTTATGGGTTCCAGAGTAGCATGCTACTCACCAACAAAGCGTTTCAACACCTCATCAGGGTTACAAACGCTATATAAATGCAAACCTTTTTTCCCCCTCCCTAACCCTTCTCAATCCAAATAACTGACTAACATATACACCACTCAAATTACTTCATATTTCACTATACTAATTCACCACTAATCCTTTATGGGTTCCAGAGTAGCGTGCTACTCGCCAACAAAGCGTTTCAACACCTCATCAGGGTTACAAGCGCTATATAAATGCAAACCTTTTTTCCTTTTTACCCCTCCCCAACCCTTCTCAATCCAAATAACTGACTAACATATCCACCACTCAAATTACTTCATATTTCACTATACTAATTTTCAACACTAATCCTTTATGGGTTCCGGAGTAGCCTGCTACTCGCCAGAAAAGCGCTTCAACACCCATCAGGGGCAACAGGCGCTATATGAAGGCAAACCTTTCTTTCCCTTCTATCCCTCCACTATCCTTCTCACTCCAAATAACTGACTAATATCCACCACTCAAATTACTTTCATATTTCACTATACTAATTCACCACTAATCCTTTATGGGTTTCCGGAGTAGCGTGCTACTCGCCAAAAAAGCGATTCAACACCCCATCAGGGGTTAGAAGCGCTATATAAATACAAACCTTCTTTCCTCTTCTATCCTGCTGCTATCCTTCCGAATCCAAATAACTGACTAACATATCCACCACTTAAAATGTACTTGCATGTTTCACTATACTAATTCAACACTAATCCTCTATGGGTCCCGGAGTAGCGTGCTACTCGCCGAAAAAGCGCTTCGACGCCTCGTCAGGGGTAGTAAGCGCTATACAAATGCAATTACAATACAATACAATTTGATGTGCACTCCAGACCTAGGGTGACCAGACGTCCCGGATTTCCCCGGACGGTCCCGGTTTTTGGAGAAGTGTCCCGGTGTCCCGACACTTTTCTCCAAATTGAAGAAATGTCCCGGTTTTTGGGTAGTGCCTGGGTTATTTAAAGAAATGTCCCGGTTTTTAAAGGACGGTCGGGTGAACCTGCACATTAATCAGTGTTGTGCAGGCTCACATTTCGACCGGCCCTCTTAGAAACGGGAACAGAAGTTAAATTCTTTAAACTCTCCTGCTGTGCTGCTTCGCCTCATTTAAGCAGCGCAGCAGGATTTAATGAGGTGTGAATCAGGGCTGCAGAGGCCATAGGGCACGGCCAGGCCAACCAGCAGCCGGACCCTGGAGCTCTTCGCAGAACGGGCGGTAAAGTAATGTGAAAATATATTTTTTTTTTTCAAAAGAACACAAATATATATATATTTTCAGAATGAAAAACTGGGAGGGGCCCAGACATAGAAATAGGACTAACTGTCCCATTAGGTCTGTGCCCGTCCCGGTTTTTCATTCTGAAAATCTGGTCACCCTATCCAGACCCCAAGTATGGTGTTGGCACTCCAGTCACTGAGGGCCAAGTGTGCACTCCAAGCCCTAGAAGGTACAGTTCAAACTCAATTCCCTAAGTGCAGGGTGTGCACTCAGCCCCGGCCGGGGAGCAGGGTTGGCGTTACAGCTGAGGGCCTGGTTGGCGCTGCAGCCCTTGCGTGCAGAGTTTTAGAGTGGTGAAGAGTTCACAATCTAACTTTTTGGGGTAGTGTGGGATTGTCTCACTCCTGAGGTCAGTGCACAGCTCCTCTCTCCATCCAAGCCGAGAGGGGTCTACAGTCCCTCCAATGAGTGGCCCCTTTACAATTCCAATGAGTGCAGTACAGGGTTTGCTGTGTAGGCTCAGTAAGGGAGGCTCAATTCCCTTACTGAAGTAATAAGACTATGTGGTTCTTCTCCACTTCCTTGGGTGCAGCCTGGCATCCAACAGAACCTGTACACCAAAATAAAGTGCAATAGACTGAGTGCTCCCCCGTGCTCCTCAGCCTGACCTCTGCGTCAGTTCAGGGCACGTCTCCCAGTCCATGCAACCCTGAAGCAGTGCAGGAATTCCCTGATTGCAGTTCGGTGCATCCGCTCTGAGTGCCCTGCAGGGACACAGCTCGTGTTTCCAGCGCTGACAGAATGCACCGCAGGGGCAGTGCCTGGGTGGTTAGTTCCTTGTGACAGGTGCAGGAGCAGAGAGATGTTCCTTGTTATGAAATTCTTTGAACTCTTTCTTCACACGTCTGTGGGTGTCAGAGAAGCAGAATGGTATTTAAAGGGGTGAGGTACCTAAGGCAAGAGACGAGCTGTGCGATATCAGGGTGCAGAGCAGCGACAGGTGCCAAGAAAGGAGTGGAGGGAGATCCGTAATATCAAGGTGCAGAGGAAAACACGGATGAACTCTCCATCACAAGGGCCTGGGCATAAATAGATTTCAAAACAGGAGTGGAGAACTGAAACATCAGAGAACACGGAGAAGAAGACAAGACAGAGGCTGGGAGAGAAGGGGAAAGAGAGGGGTGTCCCTGCAGAGGAAAGGGGTACAGCTCAGTTACATCAGGGTGCAAAGAGAGCGACGCCAACAGTAAAGCCAAAGGTGCCAAAACACAAAGAGAGAGGAGACATCAGTTCTGCCACTCGGTGTAGAGACAGGAGTGAGGGACTGCAGAGGAGGAGAGCAGAGAAGGGAACATAAGAGGGCCACACACAGAGGAAGAAGAAGAAAGTACAGTTACTAAGACAAAAAGAGCCGCGGTGGGAAACGAGAGGTATGAGAGGAATACAGCGCAGAGCTAGATAAGGAAAAGGAGAAAAACTTGATCGGTGGAAAGAAGCAAAGAGTGAGGGGTACGAGCAGGAGCACCCGTTGGACCAGAGAGAGGCTCGCCACGAGGAGGAGAATGAGGCTGGGTAAGTCCTTCCGTGTTTGGGGGTCACTGGCAGGGCCCTGACGCCCCCACGCACTGCTGAAGTCACGCCGAGCTCTGAGCCCGGGCAGCAGCGCCTCGACAGCACCAGGCACATCATCAGAGGCGACCAATGGAGAGGCAGCTGGGCGCTGCTCCGGGCTCCGGCCGGTTCTAAGGAAGGGGAGACGTCAGGACCGCGGCCCCAAGGAGGGCCCTTCTTTCCTTCTGTCGCTGGGTACAGAGAAGAAAACAAACTCTAAAGTGGCAGACAGCAAAGAGTGTGTGTGCTGTAATGCAGTGCGTGGGGTGAGGTAATGCGTTCTTGTATGTAATATACCCCAGGCTGTGCTGTAACACATTCCTGGCTGTACGGTCACTTATTCTGTGTAATCCATGCTGTGCGCTCTTCTAAGTGTGGCAGATAGCAACTAGTGTGTGTTAACATACTGCTTTAAGGTGCTGTAATGCAGTGCGTGGCGTGCGGTAATGCGTTCCTGTATGTGCCTGAGCGGTAATATACCCCAGGCTGTGCTGTAACACATTCCTGGCTGTACGGTCACATATTCTGTGTAACCCATGCTGTGCGCTCTTCTAAGTGTGGCAGATAGCAACCAGTGTGTGTTAACATACTGCTTTAAGGTGCTGTAATGCAGTGCGTGGGGTGAGGTAATGCGTTCCTGTATGTAATATACCCCAGGCTGTGCTGTAACACATTCCTGGCTGTACGGTCACATATTCTGTGTAACCCATGCTGTGCGCTCTTCTAGGTGTGGCAGATAGCAACCAGTGTGTGTTAACATACTGCTTTAAGGTGCTGTAATGCATTGCGTGGCGTGCGGTAATGCGTTCTTGTATGTGCCTGAGCGGTAATATACCCCAGGCTGTGCTGTAACACATTCCTGGCTGGACGGTCACATATTCTGTGTAACCCATGCTGTGCGCTCTTCTAAGTGTGGCAGATAGCAACTAGTGTGTGTTAACATACTGCTTTAAGGTGCTGTAATGCATTGCGTGGCGTGAGGTAATGCGTTCCTGTATGTGCCTGAGCGGTAATATACCCCAGGCTGTGCTGTAACACATTCCTGGCTGGACGGTCACATATTCTGTGTAATCCATGCTGTGCGCTCTTCTAAGTGTGGCAGATAGCAACTAGTGTGTGTTAACATACTGCTTTAAGGTGCTGTAATGCATTGCGTGGGGTGAGGTAATGCGTTCCTGTATGTGCCTGAGCGGTAATATACCCCAGGCTGTGCTGTAACACATTCCTGGCTGTACGGTCACATATTCTTTGTAATCCATGCTGTGCGCTCTTCTAAGTGTGGCAGATAGCAACTAGTGTGTGTTAACATACTGCTTTAAGGTGCTGTAATGCATTGCGTGGGGTGAGGTAATGCGTTCCTGTATGTGCCTGAGCGGTAATATACCCCAGGCTGTGCTGTAACACATTCCTGGCTGTACGGTCACATATTCTGTGTAATCCATGCTGTGCGCTCTTCTAAGTGTGGCAGATAGCAACTAGTGTGTGTTAACATACTGCTTTAAGGTGCTGTAATACATTGCGTGGCGTGCGGTAATGCGTTCCTGTATGTGCCTGTGCGGTAATATACCCCAGGTTGTGCTGTAACACATTCCTGGCTGGACGGTCACATATTCTGTGTAACCCATGCTGTGCGCTCTTCTCAGTGTGGCAGATAGCAACTAGTGTGTGTTAACATACTGCTTTAAGGTGCTGTAATGCATTGCGTGGCGTGCGGTAATGCGTTCTTGTATGTGCCTGAGCGGTAATATACCCCAGGCTGTGCTGTAACACATTCCTGGCTGGACGGTCACATATTCTGTGTAACCCATGCTGTGCGCTCTTCTCAGTGTGGCAGATAGCAACTAGTGTGTGTTAACATACTGCTTTAAGGTGCTGTAATACATTGCGTGGCGTGCGGTAATGCGTTCCTGTATGTGCCTGAGCGGTAATATACCCCAGGCTGTGCTGTAACACATTCCTGGCTGGACGGTCACATATTCTGTGTAATCCATGCTGTGCGCTCTTCTCAGTGTGGCAGATAGCAACTAGTGTGTGTTAACATACTGCTTTAAGGTGCTGTAATGCATCGCGTGGGGTGAGGTAATGCGTTCCTGTATGTGCCTGAGCGGTAATATACCCCAGGCTGTGCTGTAACACATTCCTGGCTGGACGGTCACATATTCTGTGTAACCCATGCTGTGCGCTCTTCTCAGTGTGGCAGATAGCAACTAGTGTGTGTTAACATACTGCTTTAAGGTGCTGTAATACATTGCGTGGCGTGCGGTAATGCGTTCCTGTATGTGCCTGAGCGGTAATATACCCCAGGCTGTGCTGTAACACATTCCTGGCTGGACGGTCACATATTCTGTGTAACCCATGCTGTGCGCTCTTCTCAGTGTGGCAGATAGCAACTAGTGTGTGTTAACATACTGCTTTAAGGTGCTGTAATACATTGCGTGGCGTGCGGTAATGCGTTCCTGTATGTGCCTGAGCGGTAATATACCCCAGGCTGTGCTGTAACACATTCCTGGCTGGACGGTCACATATTCTGTGTAATCCATGCTGTGCGCTCTTCTCAGTGTGGCAGATAGCAACTAGTGTGTGTTAACATACTGCTTTAAGGTGCTGTAATGCATCGCGTGGGGTGAGGTAATGCGTTCCTGTATGTGCCTGAGCGGTAATATACCCCAGGCTGAGCTGTAACACATTCCTGGCTGGACGGTCACATATTCTGTGTAATCCATGCTGTGCGCTCTTCTAAGTGTGGCAGATAGCAACTAGTGTGTGTTAACATACTGCTTTAAGGTGCTGTAATACATCGCGTGGGGTGAGGTAATGCGTTCCTGTATATGCCTGAGCGGTAATATACCCCAGGCTGAGCTGTAACACATTCCTGGCTGGACGGTCACATATTCTGTGTAATGAACGCTCCTTACAGAACTTGAGGCACATTGGACTCAATGGTTGATTGAATGCCAGTGCTTGTGCCGTGAAGGTCACCGCTGTAGGCGCTTTAAAGCGGACCCGGTTGTTCCCAAGCTGGAGAGCCTCGGAGTCCGGACCAGGGGTCCAGGCCTCCCCCCCCCCAACCCCAAATGTGGTGTGGAAGAAGGAGCACCAGCGGGAGGGGCGGCCTCCACGGGAGGGCTTCCTGGCCCACCTGGGTGCGGGTGCCAGCGTTGTGTAGGCGAGTGCGGGGGTGACAGGTGAAAGGCAAACGTCGGGTCCACAGCTCAAGGGACGGCGGGCGGCAGGTGCCAGTCTGTCTGAGGGGGCACCGTGAGGTGGACCGGAGAGCACCTGGGCTTAGGTCGGGGCCCAGGGGAAGAGAGGAGGGCCCCGGGGTCAGGAGTCAGCCTCTGCGCCCGTTTTTAATAGCACATCTTTTTACTGTAAAGGCTCGGAAAGGGGTGTGAAGGTGGAGTGTGCGTTGTGAATTGTGCGGTAACGGGTGACACTTCAGTGTGAATCCTGATGCCAGTGTGCTGGTCTCACCCTGCATCCACAGAGGCAGTAAACTTCGAGACGCCCTCGCCAGAGCCCCGCTGCCTGTTGGGTTGGGGGAGCAAACGCCTGGCACCTGTGTAGGCACCAGCCAGAGCCCACTGTTTGTGGGGTTGGCGAAGAAGTCTCGAAGTTTACTGCCTCTGTGGATTCAGGGTGAGACCAGCACAGTCTGGTTGGTGCCGACACAGCTGCCAGGCGTTTGCTCCCCCAACCCCACAGACAGCGGCTCTGGCTGGTGCCGACACAGCTGCCAGGCGTTTGCTCCCCCAACCCCACAGACAGCGGCTCTGGCTGGTGCCGACACAGCTGCCAGGCGTTTGCTCCCCAACCCCACAGACAGCGGCTCTGGCTGGTGCCGACACAGCTGCCAGGCGTTTGCTCCCCAACCCCACAGACAGCGGCTCTGGCTGGTGCCGACACAGCTGCCAGGCGTTTGCTCCCCCAACCCCACAGACAGAGGCTCTGGCTGGTGCCGACACAGCTGCCAGGCGTTTGCTCCCCCAACCCCACAGACAGAGGCTCTGGCTGGTGCCGACACAGCTGCCAGGCGTTTGCTCCCCAACCCCACAGACAGCGGCTCTGGCTGGTGCCGACACAGCTGCCAGGCGTTTGCTCCCCCAACCCCACAGACAGAGGCTCTGGCTGGTGCCGACACAGCTGCCAGGCGTTTGCTCCCCAACCCCACAGACAGCGGCTCTGGCTGGTGCCGACACAGCTGCCAGGCGTTTGCTCCCCAACCCCACAGACAGCGGCTCTGGCTGGTGCCGACACAGCTGCCAGGCGTTTGCTCCCCAACCCCACAGACAGCGGGCTCTGGCTGGTGCCGACACAGCTGCCAGGCGTTTGCTCCCCAACCCCACAGACAGCGGGCTCTGGCTGGTGCCCACACAGCTGCCAGGCGTTTGCAGCGATTTACCACTCGATTACCCTGACATTTAGCTGGGCGTCAGTTGGATAACTTACAACTACAAATCGTCTGGTTTTTATTTGTCATATGAATAAAACAGCAGCTTCTTGTCAAACGTGCTATCACTGCTTTGGAAGTCAGAGGTTTAATAATGTAGAAATAACACGGCGGGTTCTATTCGTCTATTTAAGGACAAGTTATGCCCACATGCAAACAGTTTTAAGATGAAGTTTTTCTACAGGACACTTGTGGGTTGAGACTGTAGGCCGTCCTGGGGCGTAGCTCACACACACACACGCACGCGCGCACGCGCGCACACACACACACACACACACACACACCTGAAGGTGCAGTAGCCATGGCAGAAAGAAAGAGGGACACAACTAAGGAGTCCATTAACAGCCTGTTTATAAACGTGAAGGATGCTGATGGCTTCCTTGGCATCTTCACCAAAGCTTGGCGGGTGCTAAACACACACTTCATACAGATGGAAGCTGGGCACCGGATGTGACTGGCATGTCATACAAATGCCAACACACTGGGGTCCTGAGGAAGACCGCAGTTCCAAACATGATGTCAACAAAGCCTTGGATTTGCCTAGCAAGTTAATGGTTAATGGTATTGGAGAGCGAGGCAGTGGTTTTAAGAATATGAATACTTTTAACAGGAAGGCTTTACAAATATTTGTTTGTGTTAATTCGTATTTTATGCTCATTGGTATAATTTAATAAATATATTTTTGTGTGATGAAAACATAGATCAGTGACATGCTCCTTAAATATTTGCATCTGGGATGGACATATCAGATGCACTAGGCAGTATTTATCCGTGTGATGGCCACAGGAGACGGATGACACGGATGTCCTAAGACGTGTATATTTGTAGAGCGCGCACACGCTTGGGTCTCTTGGCGCTGACATCACGGATGCAAGAGTCCCCCAGCTCCACAGTGCATGGGATGATACACTTGTCATTCTAAGACTTACAAGAATGCGTCATCATGCTGTCTAGTTTAAGCCTTGACCGGTGGTGGTTAAGGTGTGTATCCATTGATGGCCGCTGTTACCCCCTCTGGTCTCTCCTCCCTTTTCAGGTCGAGCCTGGCAGCGCACCGGCTGCTCTGCGACGCATGCTGTATTGGAGTATGGACTTAAAGCCCACTTTCATAGCGGCTGCGGGCCTTTCTTTATACACGGCTGGTCTAAAGAAAGGGGCGTGGCCTCTATTAACGTGAAAGCACAGCATGGGGTTTGTAAACAATAAGCATTTCCAATGCAATAGGTCTAGCATTTTAGAGACTTGGGGGGATATTCTCAAGAACGGGCGATAATTATCGCCAACCTAGGATAACGCAAGTTTACATAACGCCATCTATCGCGGGAAACTAACGCAGTGTTAACGGCGTATTCTCAACACGCCAGCAACAGGCGATAGTTTCCCAATAACGTGTCAAATGTCTGCGTTAAAATTACCGGGACGCCGATAAAAAAGGAAACCCGAACGTGAAAAAAGTGGCGATGGGCCCAACAGCGATAAAAATATCAGCGATAAGCAGCGCCAGGCTTGCTATTCCCACGTCAGGCGGGAAAAATCACCATAAAAGCTGCAAAAAACAAAAAAAACAAAACCCAAACAACTGAGAAGCACCATGGAGGAAGCTGGAGCAACTACAGAGGCCAACCAGAACCCCACAAACCCCCGGAGGACCAGCCAGGGACCTCGGGGTCAGGGAAGGGCAAGGAGAAGAAGAAGAGCAACCCGCGATTCAGTCCGCAGGAAAACAAGATCCTGATTACGGAGGTGATTGAACACCACCAACAACTGTTCATCACCTCCACTGTGTCATTGGCAACTAAAAATACAATATGGCAGTCCATCTTGGCCAAGGTGAATGCAGTCGGAGTGAAGAGAAGGGAAGTGGACGACTGCAAGAAGCGCTGGACTGATGTGAAGTGCAAAACCAAGCTGAAACTCGCAGCCAACCGGAAAGCAGCAATGCAGACTGGAGGTGGTAGTCCGGGGGTGGGGGGTGGTCCTGGGGGTGGTGGCGGTGGGTGTTGTGGCCCTCTTGGGTCTCCAAGCTGCATGATTAGTAGCTCCATGGCATCTGTTGGTCTTCAGATGTGGCTCTGGCCTGGGCTCCCTTTATACTGCAGGTTTTCGTCCTACTTAAGACCAGAAAAAAGCAGGTCTTAAGTCCCTGCTGCTGACGCGCCTTATCGCCTGTTTTTGGACCGCATCGCTGATCTGGCTGGTCGTTTAGAATATCGCGAAGTGGTGTTATCGTGAGTTTTTGCACGGGAACGCCTACTCTGCATATGATTAGCGTTAGTTGTCGCTGTCAGCCTTGGCGATGTTTTTAGCGGCAGCTATCGCAGGTAAACTGAAGATGTCGGCTGTTACCGCAGGCTTGTGAATAGGGCGATAAATCTATCGCCACTTTCGTGGCGGAAAAGTGTCGCTAAATCGGCGATGAGTCCTTGAGAATATGCCCCTTGGAGCTAATGGTATTGTAAATGACAATGCTTTTTATTATTCAGGTTTTTTGAACACATAAATAAAAGGCATTGTCATTACAATGCCAGTAGCTCAAAATCTCACAATTGTGAAACCTATTGCATTGCAAATGCTTGTTCTTGCTGCGGTGGGTCTTTCCTGTGTCCATTCTCTCTGTTCGCACTTTTTCTCCACAGGACTCACAGGCTCAGCAGCGGCCCTCTGAAGGGACCCCCAGCCACAGAGGCCCAGAGATTAATGACTTTGCCACCAGATGGACTTGAGCCCCATGGGACACCACCCAGTCCTGCTGTTTAGCCAGCAGCGCTTTGCATGCCGGGTTAAAAGTTAGTTATCTTATTACATTTACAGCGCCTCTATAGTGCCAAAGTAACTTGCAACAATTACACGAAGTTGGTTGAATAAGCAAATAATGTAACGAGCTGCACAAGAAGGAGGGATAACAAAAGATAACGATTCAGGGAGGATTATTACAGCGATGCACAGACTGTCAGTCCCAAAGAAATGACTGTCTACAAATACTGAACGTTTTCGAGTTCTGCCCATCGTCCACAGCACATGGGAGGGCTGCCAACATTAGGATGGTAGAGGGTACCGGAGAAAGTGTGCAGAAAGGTGGCACAGGCTTGGCACTCACTAGTGCCAGGCTGCCAGCACGCGTGGGGCAGCTGCCTGAAAGCCCAGGAATCGACAGAGGCGAATTCAGCAAATATTGCAAGCTGGCTAAGAGGTGGCTGCATGGCTGTCCGCCGCAAACAAGCACAAGCCAATGCACTTTCTGCACCTGTGGGGACAGCTGTGCACACCTCCACTCCGTGCTCGCTGCGCACACACGGTATCTGCGAGCTGATTCCCTGTGGCCCACGGGGGCCAAAGGCTGCGAATTTCCTTCACCCAGGGGAACGATTAAAGGCAGGCTGGCCCTGCGTAGGAGGCCGCCACAATAGCCTATTACCTGATGCCGGCCCGGGATGACACCTCCCGGTTACACAATGCCAGCATCACCCAGCGCTCCGGGGCTGACGTGCGTCCGCCTGGCATCATTTGCCTTGCTAATTAGGGGAATTCCGATCCAAATTGTGTCCTCTGAGGAATCTGCGCACACCTGCTTCTGGAAATAGGCCAGAGGGAACTCCTTAGCGGCTGGGGATGGCGGCGGCAGCACAGGGCAGGGCAGGGGAGGAGGCGAGGACAGGCACTTCAGGCACAGGCGGGGGTGTTAGTGAGGCCAGGCGAGGGAGCGTCCCGCCACCTGCCTCCTCGGGACTGCCTGCCCTCCCTCCCTCCCTCTCTCCCACCAGCAATCCACCCAGGCACTCCAGGCACAGGCGGGGGTGTTAGTGAGGCCAGGCGAGGGAGCGTCCCGCCACCTGCCTCCTCGGGACTGCCTTCCCTCCCTCCCTCCCTCTCTCCCACCAGCAATCCACCCAGGCACTCCAGGCACAGGCGGGGGTGTTAGTGAGGCCAGGGGAGGGAGCGTCCCGCCACCTGCCTCCTCGGGACTGCCTTCCCTCCCTCCCTCCCTCTCTCCCACCAGCAATCCACCCAGGCACTCCAGGCACAGGCGGGGGTGTTAGTGAGGCCAGGTGAGGGAGCGTCCCGCCACCTGCCTCCTCCGGACTGCCCTCCCTCCCTCCCTCTCTCCCTCCAGCAATCCACCCAGGCACTCCAGGCACAGGCGGGGGTGTTAGTGAGGCCAGGCGAGGGAGCGTCCCGCCACCTGCCTCCTCGGGACTGCCCTCCCTCCCTCTCTCCCACCAGCAATCCACCCAGGCACTACAGGTCCAGGCGGGGGTGTTAGTGAGGCCAGGCGAGGGAGCGTCCCGCCACCTGCCTCCTCGGGACTGCCTGCCCTCCCTCCCTCCCTCTTTCCCACCAGCAATCCACCCAGGCACTTCAGGCACAGGCGGGGGGTGTTAGTGAGGCCAGGTGAGGGAGCGTCCCGCCACCTGCCTCCTCGGGACTGCCCTCCCTCCCTCCCTCTCTCCCACCAGCAATCCACTCAGGCACTCCAGGCACAGGCGGGGGTGTTAGTGAGGCCAGGCGAGGGAGCGTCCTGCCACCTGCCTCCTCCGGACTGCCTGCCCTCCCTCCCTCTCTCCCACCAGCAATCCACCCAGGCACTCCAGGCACAGGCGGGGGTGTTAGTGAGGCCAGGCGAGGGAGCGTCCCGCCACCTGCCTCCTCCGGACTGCCCTCCCTCCCTTCCTCTCTCCCACCAGCAATCCACGCAGGCACTCCAGGCACAGGCGGGGGTGTTAGTGAGGCCAGGCGAGGGAGCGTCCCGCCACCTGCCTCCTCGGGACTGCCTTCCCTCCCTCCCTCCCTCTCTCCCACCAGCAATCCACCCAGGCACTGCTGGATCAGGCGGGGGTGTTTTTGAGGCCAGGTGAGGGAGCGTCCCGCCACCTGCCTCCTCCGGACTGCCTGCCCTCCCTCCCTCTCTCCCTCCAGCAATCCACCCAGGCACTCCAGGCACAGGCGGGGGTGTTAGTGAGGCCAGGCGACGGAGCGTCCCGCCACCTGCCTCCTCGGGACTGCCCTCCCTCCCTCCCTCTCTCCCACCAGCAATCCACCCAGGCGGCCCAGGCGGGGGTGTTAGTGAGGCCAGGTGAGGGAGCGTCCCGCCACCTGCCTCCTCGGGACTGCCTTCCTCTCTCCCTCCCTCTCTCCCACCAGCAATCCACCCAGGCACTACAGGTCCAGGCGGGGGTGTTAGTGAGGCCAGGCGAGGGAGCGTCCCACCACCTGCCTCCTCGGGACTGCCTTCCTCTCTCCCTCCCTCTCTCCCAACAGCAATCCACCCAGGCACTCCAGGCACAGGCGGGGGTGTTAGTGAGGCCAGGGGAGGGAGCGTCCCGCCACCTGCCTCCTCGGGACTGCCCTCCCTCCCTCCCTCCCTCTCTCTCTCTCCCACCAGCAATCCACCCAGGCACTCCAGGCACAGGCGGGGGTGTTAGTGAGGCCAGGGAGGGAGCGTCCCGCCACCTGCCTCCTCGGGACTGCCTCCCTCTCTCCCACCAGCAATCCACCCAGGCACTCCAGGCACAGGCAGGGGTGTTAGTGAGGCCAGGTGAGGGAGCGTCCCGCCACCTGCCTCCTCGGGACTGCCCTCCCTCCCTCCCTCTCTCCCACCAGCAATCCACCCAGGCACTCCAGGCACAGGCGGGGGTGTTAGTGAGGCCAGGGGAGGGAGCGTCCCGCCACCTGCCTCCTCGGGACTGCCTGACTCTCTCCCACCAGCAATCCACCCAGGCACTCCAGGCACAGGCGGGGGTGTTAGTGAGGCCAGGTGAGGGAACGTCCCGCCACCTGCCTCCTCGGGACTGCCCTCCCTCCCTCCCTCTCTCCCACCAGCAATCCACCCAGGCACTCCAGGCACAGGCGGGGGTGTTAGTGAGGCCAGGTGAGGGAGCGTCCCGCCACCTGCCTCCTCGGGACTGCCTGCCTCTCTCCCACCAGCAATCCACCCAGGCACTCCAGGCACAGGCGGGGGTGTTAGTGAGGCCAGGTGAGGGTGCGTCACGCCACCTGCCTCCTCGGGACTGCCGTCCCTCCCTTCCTCTCTCCCACCAGCAATCCACCCAGGCACTCCACACTCCAGGCACAGGCGGGGGTGTTAGTGAGGCCAGGTGAGGGAGCGTCCCGCCACCTGCCTCCTCGGGACTGCCCTCCCTCCCTTCCTCTCTCCCACCAGCAATCCACCCAGGCACTCCAGGCACAGGCGGGGATGTTAGTGAGGCCAGGTGAGGGAGCGTCCCGCCACCTGCCTCCTCGGGACTGCCTGCCTCTCTCCCACCAGCAATCCACCCAGGCACTCCAGGCACAGGCGGGGGTGTTAGTGAGGCCAGGTGAGGGAGCGTCCCGCCACCTGCCTCCTCCGGACTGCCCTCCCTCCCTTCCTGTCTCCCACCAGCAATCCACCCAGGCACTCCACACTCCAGGCACAGGCGGGGGTGTTAGTGAAGCCAGGTGAGGGAGCGTCCCACCACCTGCCTCTTCGGGACTGCCCTCCCTCCCTTCCTCTCTCCCACCAGCAATCACCCAGGCACTCCAGGCACAGGCGGGGGTGTTAGTGAAGCCAGGTGAGGGAGCGTCCCGCCACCTGCCTCCTCGGGACTGCCTGCCTCTCTCCCACCAGCAATCCACCCAGGCACTCCAGGCACAGGCTGGGGTGTTAGTGAGGCCAGGTGAGGGAGCGACCCGCCACCTGCCTCCTCGGGACTGCCCTCACTCCCTCCCTCTCTCCCACCAGCAATCCACCCAGGCACTCCAGGCCCAGGCGGGGTGTTAGTGAGGCCAGGCGAGGGAGCGTCCCGCCACCTGCCTCCTCCGGACTGCCCTCCCTCCCTTCCTCTCTCCCACCAGCAATCCACCCAGGCACTCCAGGCACAGGCGGGGGTGTTAGTGAGGCCAGGTGAGGGAGCGTCCCGCCACCTGCCTCCTCGGGACTGCCTGCCTCTCGCCCACCAGCAATCCACCCAGGCACTCCAGGCACAGGCGGGGGTGTTAGTGAGGACAGGCGAGGGAGCATCCCGCCACCTGCCTCCCTCCTCGGGACTGCCTGCCTGCCCTCCCTCCCTCTCTCCCACCAGCAATCCACCCAGGCACTCCAGGCCCAGGCAGGGGTGTTAGTGAGGCCAGGTGAGGGAGCGTCCCGCCACCTGCCTCCTCGGGACTGCCTGCCCTCCCTCCCTCCCTCTCTCCCACCAGCAATCCACCCAGGCACTCCAGGCCTAGGCGGGGGTGTTAGTGAGGCCAGGTGAGGGAGCGCCCCGCCACCTGCCTCCACGGGACTGCCTTCCTCTCTCCCACCAGCAATCCACCCAGGCACTCCAGGTCCAGGCGGGGGTGTTAGTGAGGCCAGGGGAGGGAGCGTCCCGCCACCTGCCTCCTCGGGACTGCCCTCCCTCCCTCTCTCTCTCCCACCAGCAATCCACCCAGGCACCCCAGGCACAGGCGGGGGTGTTAGTGAGGCCAGGTGAGGGAGCGTCCCGCCACCTGCCTCCTCGGGACTGCCTTCCTCTCTCCCACCAGCAATCCACCCAGGCACTCCAGGCCCAGGCGGGGGTGTTAGTGAGGCCAGGTGAGGGAGCGTCCTGCCACCTGCCTCCTCGGGACTGCCTGCCCTCCCTCCCTCCCTCTCTCCCACCAGCAATCCACCCAGGCACTCCAGGCCCAGGCGGGGGTGTTAGTGAGGCCAGGTGAGGGAGCGTCCCGCCACCTGCCTCCTCGGGACTGCCTTCCTCTCTCCCACCAGCAATCCACCCAGGCACTACAGGTCCAGGCGGGGGTGTTAGTGAGGCCAGGGGAGGGAGCGTCCCGCCACCTGCCTCCTCGGGACTGCCCTCCCTCCCTCCCTCTCTCTCTCCCACCAGCAATCCACCCAGGCACTCCAGGCACAGGCGGGGGTGTTAGTGAGGCCAGGGGATGGAGCGTCCCGCCACCTGCCTCCTCGGGACTGCCCTCCCTCTCTCTCTCCCACCAGCAATCCACCCAGGCACTCCAGGCACAGGCGGGGGTGTTAGTGAGGCCAGGGGAGGGAGCGTCCCGCCACCTGCTTCCTCGGGACTGCCTGCCTCTCTCCCACCAGCAATCCACCCAGGCACTCCAGACACAGGCGGGGGTGTTAGTGAGGCCAGGGGAGGGAGCGTCCCGCCACCTGCCTCCTCGGGACTGCCCTCCCTCCCTCCCTCCCTCCCTCTCTCTCTCCCACCAGCAATCCACCCAGGCACTCCAGGCACAGGCGGGGGTGTTAATGAGGCCAGGGGAGGGAGCGTCCCGCCACCTGCTTCCTCGGGACTGCCTGCCTCTCTCCCACCAGCAATCCACCCAGGCACTCCAGGCACAGGCGGGGGTGTTAGTGAGGCCAGGGGAGGGAGCGTCCCGCCACCTGCCTCCTCGGGACTGCCCTCCCTCCCTCCCTCCCTCTCTCCCACCAGCAATCCACCCAGGCACTCCAGGCACAGGCGGGGGTGTTAGTGAGGCCAGGGGAGGGAGCGTCCCGCCACCTGCCTCTTCGAGACTGCCCTCCCTCCCTCCCTCTCTCCCACCAGCAATCCACCCAGGCACTCCAGGCACAGGCGGGGGTGTTAGTGAGGCCAGGCGAGGGAGCGTCCCGCCACCTGCCTCCTCGGGACTGCCCTCCCTCCCTCCCTCTCTCCCACCAGCAATCCACCCAGGCACTCCAGGCACAGGCGGGGGTGTTAGTGAGGCCAGGCGAGGGAGCGTCCCGCCACCTGCCTCCTCGGGACTGCCCTCCCTCCCTTCCTCTCTCCCACCAGCAATCCACCCAGGCACTCCAGGCACAGGCGGGGGTGTTAGTGAGGCCAGTGGAGGGAGCGTCCCGCCACCTGCCTACTCGGGACTGCCCTCCCTCCCTCCCTCCCTCTCTCCCACCAGCAATCCACCCAGGCACTCCAGGCACAGGCGGGGGTGTTAGTGAGGCCAGGTGAGGGAGCGTCCCGCCACCTGCCTCCTCGGGACTGCCCTCCCTCCCTCCCTCCCTCTCTCCCACCAGCAATCCACCCAGGCACTCCAGGCCCAGGCGGGGGTGTTAGTGAGGCCAGGTGAGGGAGCCGTCCCGCCACCTGCCTCCTCGGGACTGCCCTCCCTCCCTCCCTCCCTCTCTCCCACCAGCAATCCACCCAGGCACTCCAGGCACAGGCGGGGGTGTTAGTGAGGACAGGTGAGGGAGCGTCCCGCCACCTGCCTCCTCGGGACTGCCCCCTCCCTCCCTCTCTCCCACCAGCAATGCACCCAGGCACTCCAGGCACAGGCGGGGGTGTTAGTGAGGCCAGGTGAGGGAGCGTCCCGCCACCTGCCTCCTCGGGACTGCCCTCCCTCCCTCTCTCCCACCAGCAATCCACCCAGGCACTCCAGGCACAGGCGGGGGTGTTAGTGAGGCCAGGGGAGGGAGCGTCCCACCACCTGCCTCCTCGCGACTGCCCTCCCTCCCTTCCTCTCTCCCACCAGCAATCCACCCAGGCACTCCAGGCACAGGCGGGGGTGTTAGTGAGGCCAAGTGACGGAGCGTCCCACCACCAGCCTCCTCGGGAATGCCCTCCCTCCCTCTCTCCCACCAGCAATCCACCCAGGCACTCCAGGCACAGGCGGGGTGTTAGTGAGGCCAGGGGAGGGAGCGTCCCGCCACCTGCCTCCTCGGGACTGCCTCCCTCTCTCCCACCAGCAATCCACCCAGGCACTCCAGGCACAGGCGGGGGTGTTAGTGAGGCCAGGGGAGGGAGCGTCCCGCCACCTGCCTCCTCGGGACTGCCTCCCTCTCTCCCACCAGCAATCCACCCAGGCACTCCAGGCACAGGCGGGGGTGTTAGTGAGGCCAGGGGAGGGAGCGTCCCGCCACCTGCCTCCTCGGGACTGCCTTCCTCTCTCTCTCCCTCCCTCTCTCCCACCAGCAATCCACCCAGGCACTCCAGGTCCAGGCGGGGGTGTTAGTGAGGCCAGGTGAGGGAGCGTCCCGCCACCTGCCTCCTCGGGACTGCCTGCCCTCCCTCCCTCCCTCTCTCCCACCAGCAATCCACCCAGGCACTCCAGGTCCAGGCGGGGGTGTTAGTGAGGCCAGGTGAGGGAGCGTCCCGCCACCTGCCTCCTCGGGACTGCCCTCCCTCCCTTCCTCTCTCCCACCAGCAATCCACCCAGGCACTCCAGGCACAGGCGGGGGTGTTAGTGAGGCCAGGGGAGGGAGCGTCCCGCCACCTGCCTCCTCGGGACTGCCTGCCCTCCCTCCCTCCCTCTCTCCCACCAGCAATCCACCCAGGCACTCCAGGTCCAGGCGGGGGTGTTAGTGAGGTCAGGTGAGGGAGCGTCCCGCCACCTGCCTCCTCGGGACTGCCCTCTCTCCCTCTCTCTCTCCCACCAGCAATCCACCCAGGCACTCCAGGCACAGGCGGGGGTGTTAGTGAGGCCAGGGGAGGGAGCGTCCCGCCACCTGCCTCCTCGGGACTGCCCTCCCTCCCTTCCTCTCTCCTACCAGCAATCACCCAGGCACTCCAGGCACAGGTGTTAGTGAGGCCAGGTGAGGGAGCGTCCCGCCACCTGCCTCCTCGGGACTGCCCTCCCTCCCTCCCTCTCTTCCACCAGCAATCCACCCAGGCACTCCAGGCACAGGCGGGTGTGTTAGTGAGGCCAGTTGAGGAGCGTCCCGCCACCTGCCTCCTCGGGAATGCCCTCCCTCCCTCCCTCTCTCCCACCAGCAATCCACCCAGGCACTCCAGGCACAGGCGGGGGTGTTAGTGAGGCCAGGTGAGGGAGCGTCCCGCCACCTGCCTCCTCGGGACTGCCCTCCCTCCCTCTCTCCCACCAGCAAACCACCCAGGCACTCCAGGCACAGGCGGGGGTGTTAGTGAGGCCAGTTGAGGGAGCGTCCCGCCACCTGCCTCCTCGGGAATGCCCTCCCTCCCTCCCTCTCTCCCACCAGCAATCCACCCAGGCACTCCAGGCACAGGCGGGGGTGTTAGTGAGGCCAGGGAGGGAGCGTCCCGCCACCTGCCTCCTCGGGACTGCCTGCCCTCCCTCCCTCCCTCTCTCCCACCAGCAATCCACCCAGGCACTCCAGGCCTAGGCGGGGTGTTAGTGAGGCCAGGTGAGGGAGCGTCCCGCCACCTGCCTCCTCGGGACTGCCTGCCTCTCTCCCACCAGCAATCCACCCAGGCACTCCAGGCACAGGCGGGGGTGTTAGTGAGGCCAGGTGAGGGAGCGTTCCGCCACCTGCCTCCTCGGGACTGCCCTCCCTCCCTCCCTCTCTCCCACCAGCAATCCACCCAGGCACTCCAGGCACAGGCGGGGATGTTAGTGAGGCCAGGGGAGGGAGCGTCCCGCCACCTGCCTCCTCGGGACTGCCTCCCTTTCTCCCACCAGCAATCCACCCAGGCACTCCAGGCACAGGCGGGGGTGTTAGTGAGGCCAGGGGAGGGAGCGTCCCGCCACCTGCCTCCTCGGGACTGCCCTCCCTCCCTCCCTCCCTCTCTCCCACCAGCAATCCACCCAGGCACTCCAGGCACAGGCGGGGGTGTTAGTGAGGACAGGTGAGGGAGCGTCCCGCCACCTGCCTCCTCGGGACTGCCCCCCCTCCCTCCCTCTCTCCCACCAGCAATGCACCCAGGCACTCCAGGCACAGGCGGGGGTGTTAGTGAGGCCAGGTGAGGGAGCGTCCCGCCACCTGCCTCCTCGGGACTGCCCTCCCTCCCTCTCTCCCACCAGCAATCCACCCAGGCACTCCAGGCACAGGCGGGGGTGTTAGTGAGGCCAGGGGAGGGAGCGTCCCACCACCTGCCTCCTCGCGACTGCCCTCCCTCCCTTCCTCTCTCCCACCAGCAATCCACCCAGGCACTCCAGGCACAGGCGGGGTGTTAGTGAGGCCAAGTGACGGAGCGTCCCACCACCAGCCTCCTCGGGAATGCCCTCCCTCCCTCTCTCCCACCAGCAATCCACCCAGGCACTCCAGGCACAGGCGGGGGTGTTAGTGAGGCCAGGGGAGGGAGCGTCCCGCCACCTGCCTCCTCGGGACTGCCTCCCTCTCTCCCACCAGCAATCCACCCAGGCACTCCAGGCACAGGCGGGGGTGTTAGTGAGGCCAGGGGAGGGAGCGTCCCGCCACCTGCCTCCTCGGGACTGCCTCCCTCTCTCCCACCAGCAATCCACCCAGGCACTCCAGGCACAGGCGGGGGTGTTAGTGAGGCCAGGGGAGGGAGCGTCCCGCCACCTGCCTCCTCGGGACTGCCTTCCTCTCTCTCTCCCTCCCTCTCTCCCACCAGCAATCCACCCAGGCACTCCAGGTCCAGGCGGGGGTGTTAGTGAGGCCAGGTGAGGGAGCGTCCCGCCACCTGCCTCCTCGGGACTGCCTGCCCTCCCTCCCTCCCTCTCTCCCACCAGCAATCCACCCAGGCACTCCAGGTCCAGGCGGGGTGTTAGTGAGGCCAGGTGAGGGAGCGTCCCGCCACCTGCCTCCTCGGGACTGCCCTCCCTCCCTTCCTCTCTCCCACCAGCAATCCACCCAGGCACTCCAGGCACAGGCGGGGGTGTTAGTGAGGCCAGGGGAGGGAGCGTCCCGCCACCTGCCTCCTCGGGACTGCCTGCCCTCCCTCCCTCCCTCTCTCCCACCAGCAATCCACCCATGCACTCCAGGCCCAGGCGGGGGTGTTAGTGAGGCCAGGTGAGGGAGCGTCCCGCCACCTGCCTCCTCGGGACTGCCTCCCTCTCTCCCACCAGCAATCCACCCAGGCACTCCAGGCACAGGCGGGGGTGTTAGTGAGGCCAGGCGAGGGAGCGTCCCGCCACCTGCCTCCTCGGGACTGCCTGCCCTCCCTCCCTCCCTCTCTCCCACCAGCAATCCACCCAGGCACTACAGGTCCAGGCGGGGGTGTTAGTGAGGCCAGGCGAGGGAGCGTCCCGCCACCTGCCTCCTCGGGACTGCCCTCCCTCCCTCCCTCTCTCCCACCAGCAATCCACCCAGGCACTCCAGGCACAGGCGGGGGTGTTAGTGAGGCCAGGTGAGGGAGCGTCCCGCCACCTGCCTCCTCGGGACTGCCTCCCTCTCTCCCACCAGCAATCCACCCAGGCACTCCAGGCACAGGCGGGGATGTTAGTGAGGCCAGGGGAGGGAGCGTCCCGCCACCTGCCTCCTCGGGACTGCCCTCCCTCCCTCCCTCCCTCTCTCCCACCAGCAATCCACCCATGCACTCCAGGCCCAGGCGGGGGTGTTAGTGAGGCCAGGTGAGGGAGCGTCCCGCCACCTGCCTCCTCGGGACTGCCTGCCCTCCCTCCCTCCCTCTCTCCCACCAGCAATCCACCCAGGCACTCCAGGCACAGGCGGGGATGTTAGTGAGGCCAGGGGAGGGAGCGTCCCACCACCTGCCTCCTCGGGACTGCCCTCCCTCCCTCCCTCTCTCCCACCAGCAATCCACCCAGGGTCACCTTCCTCCCCGTACTCTCGCTTGCGCCTGCGCGTCTCCTGCTCCCCTCAGGTCTTGGTCTATCTGCGGCTCACCGGTCCCATAAGTGCTCCCCCAGGACGGCGGCCTCTTTCTCCTTCGTTTCACCCGTCCCTCTCTTATCGCATCACTCCTCTTGCTTCCCTATCCTCTCCTCTCTCTGCTTCTCGTCCCAGCCTCAGCCTGTGTCTCTCCACATCAGTGTGTACTGTTTGTCTCTCCAGCTGTCCCACTCTCCTTCCTTATTCCTCTCCGACCACCCCCGCCCTACCTGCGCTTTCCGTGTCACTCCCCGGCCCTTCTTGCTCTCACTTTCTCTGCCGACCCCTCCCCCAACAAGAACCACGATTTTCCATCTGTATCCCAATACCCGTCCCATTCTCCGAACAGTCAAATACTACTTTCAGAGTTGAGACAAGACACCTGTAAAGATACCTAATATATAAAACGGCCAGGTTCCCGCCCATAAGTAATATTTCATTTACTGTTTTTGGGTGAAACATCTTCACTCGGTCCAGTCACTAACCCTTTCAGTATTTACCTGGGGATGGGCTCCTGAAGGCAGCTCGTCTCTGTACATCATGGGACACCTGTCCTTTCACTTACACTTCACACCTGGGCAATGTCCGGGAGCCAGGCGTTGTGCACACTCCTGGTGCTCATCCAATGTCACTGACCTTGTCAGTGAACCGCTTCCCTCCCGCACAGCTCCGCCGGGGTAGCTGCTGCCCCTGACCCCGGCTGACCTCCCTGGTCAGAGTACGAGGCCCTCTGCTTATCTGCCTCTGCTCTGCCCTCTGACTCTCTGCTTCTGCCTATATGATCTTTTTTCCTCCTTTTCACTTTTTTCACTGTTTCTCCCTTACTCTCTGTATTCTGGTCTTTACAATTTTTACTTTTCATTTTTCACTTTTTGCGGCTTCCCTCCGTTGCCCTAGCCACTGCTCGTCCCCTGCGGCCCCACCCCCTCCAGCGCCGCTTCCCGCTTTCCCGCCTCCAGCTGCCCAGCCCTCCTCCTCATCTTACTTAATTGTGGCCGCTGTGCGGCTGCACTGAAGGCACTCCAAAGACAAGCCCGTCAGCGCTCGTCCGCGCCCAGCACCATGGACCCTGGATCTCTGACCATCCGACGCTACGACGCCAGCGCCCTCCACACCCTGAACACCGTACACCGGACGCCCTCCCCTCCTGCCACCGGGCATCGCCGAATGACACCCAGGGCCCTTTCTCCTGCTGAAACTGCAGATGCACCTTCACCTGCCGACGCACACCCGCCCCATCTGCCGCATGCCCAACAAATAACGGACCCAACCACCTCAGCTGTATCCTGACCAACACACGCTCCCTCCACAAACACACCGTGGAAATCTGAGAACTACTTAACTCCACCCTCCCCGATATCGCCTTCCTCACGGACACCTGGGTGAACTCCACCTCCACCCCGGACATCGCCACCGCCATCCCCGACGGCTACAAGATCATCCACAAGGACCACAAAAGCAACCTCCGCCTAACCCAGGGCCAGACTGGGAACCGAAACCGGCCCCCCTGGGGGAAGGAGGGGGATTGCGGCCGAGCTGTTTGCTAGGGCCGGTTTCAGCCGATTTTGTTACTAGGGGCCGATATTGCCAGTCCTCAGTAACATAAACGGCCCCCCTGGGGCCCAAAACCGGTCCCCACCCTGGCGGCCAACCGGGGAAAAGCCCGGTGCCCGCTGCAGCCAGTCCGGCCCTGGCCTCACCACCCACTCGGAAGACCACTCGACCAACATGGAGCACCTCCTTTTCTGGGTCCAGACCAACTTGAACACCACCCTCTGAGGCACCCTCATATATAGACCCCCTGGATCTCACCCACTCTTCAGCGACTTCATCATCGACTTCATCGCACCCCACGCTCTCGCCTCCACAGACTACATCCTCCTTGGCGACCTCAACTTTCACCTGGACAACCCAGACAAGACCACTTCGCCCCTGCTGGAGCACATTGCCACCGTCGGACTCAAACAACTGACCACCTCCCCAATCCACTCAGCAGGGCACACACTCGACCCCATCTTCTCCACCAGCGACATCACCTTCAGCCACAACTCGGAGCCCCTCTGGACCAACCACCGCTGCGTTCACTTCTTCACCAAACCCACCGTACACCACCACACCCACCGCTACCCTTGCAGAAGTTGGAACAAGGTCACTGAAGAACAGCTCACTACCTCCCTCAGCAAAACCCCACCTCTGACATCCACGGACGCTGATACCTCAGCAAGCAACCTCCACCGATGGATCTCTGACTGCGCCGACACACTGGCTCCCCTCAAGAAAGCCTCAGGGAAGCAACACTCCAAGAAAGCCAGCTGGTTCTCTCCCACCCTTCATGAGTCCAGAATCACCTGCAGATGGCTCGAGAAGAGATGGAGAAACAGCAAGAACCCGGGAGACCACTCAGCCTGCAAAACCGCAGTCACCGAACACCAGCACCTCATTAGAACAACAAAGAAAGTGGCCCTACAAGAAAGGATCAACACCAATGCACTCAATAGCAGAGAACTCTTAATCGTGGTCAAAGAATTCGCCAAACCCAGCACAGAAACAGCAGACATCCCACCCTCCCAAGACCTCTGTAACAACCTCAGCACCCGCTTCCACCGCAAGATCAAGGAGATCTGCGACAGCTTTGATTGCATTGACACCCAAGACCCTCCCACCCCACCCACAACAACCGCACCCAACGACTCTGGATCCCAGCAGACCCTGCCCAGCTGAGCTTCTCTTACTGCTGACGACAACCTCAAGATCAGGAATAGCATCCACTCCTCTGACCCCTGCCCGAACCACATCTTCAACAGAGCCGGCACCTCCATCGCCCCCGAACTCTGCCGCACCATTGACTGCTCCATCAACTTCGCAACCTTCCTGGAAGACTGGAAACATGCAGAGATCAACCCTTGCTGCCGACCCCATGGACCTCAAGAACTTCAGACTCATCTTGTTGCTCCCCTTCCCAGCCAAGGTCATCGAGAAGGCCATCAATGCCCAACTCTCCCGGTTCATCGAAGCCAACCACATCCTGGATGATCTCAATCCAGCTTCCGAAGCAACCACAGCACAGAGACTGCCCTCCTCGCTGCTACACACAACGTCCACACCCTCTTAGGCCGAGGCGAAACCGCAGCCCTCATCCTCCTGGACCTCTCAGCCGCCTTCGATACCATCTCCCACCGCACCCTATGCACAAGACTCTATGAAGCCGGCATCCACGACAAAGCCCTGGAATGGATGCGCTCCTTCTTCACTGGCCGAACACAGAGAGTCAGACTACCACCGTTCCACTCGGTACCCACAGAGATCAGCTGCGGAGTGCCTCAGGCCTCCTCCCTGAGCCCCACCTTCTTCAATGTTTACATGGCCCTGCTCGCAGCCATCGTCAGGAACTACAGGCTCTACATCGTCTCCTATGCTGATGACACCAAGCTAATTCTCTCCCTCACCCACAGTCGCCAAGAACAACTTCCATGACGTAATGAAGGCTGTCACCACATGGATGAACGAGAGCTGCCTCAAGCTTAACTCAGAGAATACCGAAGTCCTCATCCTGGGCTCCACCCCCTCTGCCTGGGATGACTCCTGGTAGCCCGCTGCACTTGGAATGCCCCCCACACCCACAGACCACACACGAAACCTCAGCATCATCCTGGACTCTGCGCTCACCATGAACCGCCAGATCAACGCCGTTGCATCGTCATGCTTCCACATGTCATGCCTGCTCCGAAATAGCTTCAAATGGATTCGCACCGAGTCCAGAAAGACGATCACCCATGCACTCATCAGCAGCAGACTCGACTACGGCAACGTACTCTACACCGGCATCACCCAGAAACTCCTCAAGAAATGACAGAACATTCAGAACGTCGCCGCCAGCCTCATCCTCAACATCCCGCACTGCAGCCACATCACTGGCCACCTGAGAGACCTCCACTGGCTCCCAGTCAACAAAAGAATCACCTTCAAGCACCTCACAAACACCTACAAAGCCCTACACGACGCGGGACCGGTGTACCTCAACCACCGCCTCGCATTCCACGCACCCACCAGAGACCTCCGCTCCGCCCGACTGGCCCTGCCTACTGTCCCATGCATCTGCAAGACCACAGCTGGAGGAAGATCCTTCTCCTACCTTGCAGCAACGACCAGGACGCCCTACCTCGCTACCTCAGACAATCACCGTCACTGCTAAGTTCAGGAAGGACCTCAAGACCTGGCTCGTTGACTGAACTTCAGCACCTTCGACGGATCAGCTGCCCCAACAGCCAGATGTAGAGAAGTCACACTTCACACTTCATTGTGCCCAGGGTTTGGATACTCCTGCGTGGAGACAGCCATAGTCCTACCTGCTGTGCAATGCATCATTCTACACATAGGCTTTATGTGAGGAGCAGCCCGGAAATGACACATTCCGTCTCGAAAAAATATGTATGAAAGTGGGATGCAAACCACTCTACTTGATTCCAGTTCCAAGTCTTTAATGACCAAGAAAAGGATTGCTTCCCAGAGAACTCAGGGGACTGCTGTGTGACCAGGCCTGGAGTCTCACAGTTAGTCTCACAGAGGTCAAAGAAAAAACACCTGAAGTCTGCAACTTGCTGGAGAAGCTGAGGGGCTGCCTAAGCTCCTAGAAGGCTGCCTGCCTGCTCAGAGAAGGGAGGAGACTCCCAGGCTCTGCAGGAGGTAGAGACTGTCTAGGAGGAGAAGCCAACTGTGTTCCTGGGCAGTAGGGAACCCAGCAGCAGCTGACTTCTGAGAGGGAGCAAAGCCAGCACTAACCCGAAGTCTGCATGGTCGTATGGTCTCCTATTGTAGCTCTGACAAAGGAGTATTCACCAAGTTGTCATTGTGCGGCTGGCCATTCTATCACTGCCACTCAACGTATCTACCTATAAGGAGCTACTGCATCAGCCTCCAGGGGCCACAACTGCCAAAGATGAGCATATGCTGCATTGGTCTCTAAGGCTGCAAATGCCAAAGATGAACAACCGCTTACACCAGCCACTAGGGCCGCAACTGCAGAAGACGAGCACCTGCCTGCATCAGCCCCCAAGTCGCAAATACAAAAGACAAACGCCCACCTATGTTGACCAAAAGCTGCAACTCCCACCAAGCTTGCCAATCGTGTTGCTCAGTACCAGTAATCCTAAACAGGGCTTGACTGCTGTCCGTGGTCTCCCACCCTGGCACCAAATCTCAAAAGTGTGAAAACACCAATCGCACCATTCCACGCCTGGGACTCACCAGTTTTACTGAACAGCAAGCACAGTACTGTATCTGCACGGACACAGAGACTGTGCTTAAATGCAAGCAAAGGAAAATTGTTGCTGCTAATGGTAACTTTTGCCAACAAAGACTTGTTGGGCCAAAATAAAATTAAACTGACCTACTGGCCAGTCTTGGGAATATTCATTAGGGATCTGCACCTGTGCCAAGCCTATACCCATATCTTTGCCCAAGTTACATAAGAGAGAAAAAGGGGGATTAAACAGACACCAAAGGGGACACCAAGGTACTTTCACATTCTTTCTCATTGCCAATGATCTCCAACAACACTGCCATAAACCCACACATGACAAATACACCATTCTGGATCTGATAATATCCAACTCCCCCAACCTAAAGACATTGAAAGAGAAAATATGGTTCAGGGACACATTTAACCTTGACACAGAAGCCATGGCCGTAATAGCCCTTCCCACTCTAATTTCGATTACACCTCACATGGACATTAACAAGGCCACCGAAAAGTAAAACTCCTGCATGGAATCCCTTATCGACAAATGTGCACCCTTGACATGCTAATTATTCAGGCCTAAACCCTCCAGGCCCTGGTTCTCTAAAGAGCTATATGAAGGAAGAGAGCTGATCAGAAAATGCGAGAACGAATGGAGAAATGCACCATCTCACCTGAGTTTGACTAAGCTACGCAAAGCGAGAAAACATTACAAAGATCGAATCCTCCGAGCCAAATCCTCCAATATCAGAGCCCTCTTGAATTCGACAAAGAGTAGACTGAAGTGCCTGTTCGAGGTCACTGCAAAGACTACTAACGCCTCCACCAATTCGGCTCCTAGTCCTAAGTCATCAGTGGCCCGCTTTTTGAAAAAAAGTTAGAGATATCAATATCTCACTGCCTATCAATGACTCCCTTGAAATGGTTGAGACTCTACCATGCAAGGCACTAAAATCAGACTTGAAAATCTCTTCCCCGGAAGACATTACCCTACTTTCAAGAACTCGCTTAAAGATTCAAAAGTCAATGTCCAACCACCATTTAAAACTCAACCCAACTAAAACAGAATTTATTTTGATCTCACCTTTGACAGCAAAAAACACCAGTACAAGAATGGATGGCTAACCTTCCTGCCCTGGATGGTTGCCATGCCATTGTCCAGAGTGCCAGATCACTCGGCATCACCCTTGATAATCATCTCAATCTTTACAGCCACATCGCAGCCATGGCCAAAAGCGCACAACTCCAACGTAGGCAGCTTTGGGGCATCAGACAATTGATTCCGGGACAAGACCTCAAAATAGTGGTGCAGTCGCTCATTCTCTCTAGACTATACTATGGAATTGCCCTTCTTTCAGTCATACTCAAAGTTGACCTAGACCCACTGAGAGCAACTCTGCATGCTGCAGCACGCTTCGTTTTTGGTCTCAAGAGATCTGACCACATTTCCCCAGCCCTGTTAACCCTCCACTGGCTCCCCATAGAAGCACAGGCTCAATTCAAAATTGCTTGCATCACCCACAGAGCGCTGCACTCCTCCTCGCCCTCCTATTTAAATAAGAAACTGAAAATCTCTGGAGCAAATAGGGGTACCAGAAATGCCCAATCCCACCTTCAGTAGAGAACGATACATGAACCAGTCTTTCTCTGAGAGTGCCACTGGAATCTGGAACTCTTTGCCTCCATCTAACCACCTGCCTAGTAACCTTCAAAAAGATCACAAGCTCCTCCTTTTTGACAGACTTCTTGGTTAATTCACCCTTGACCAGACTTATGTACTTGCTCCAAGGCGATCTGACCTGCCTTCGTTAATTGACCCCACCATCTAAATTGATGCAGTAACTGTGTATTTCCTCTGCCAAATTGCTGTAGCTGTTTCTTGTGGTTACTCCTGCACACATCCACTAAAGTAATCGTTTGAGTTTAATTACTAGTAATGTAACCCGCTGTAACCCTTATATCCTGCTTGTTGGAAAGCGCTCTGATTCTGTATGGATATACAGCCCTGTAACTGAATCACCTTTGGAAATGTGTACTATTTAGTACTGCTGTGTGACAGGGATGTGGAATTCCTATAGCCCGACGCCTGGGACATATTGTTTAGGGTCAAGGCCAACACGTTTTCATGTGTATTTTGTCCTTGGGACAAGTGGGCCCAACCCCCTGCAGCACAAACACTTTGGCTGCCAGTTTACAGTACCACATTATGGATCAGGGAAAGGAGCTAAAGTTAAGGTAAAGTTAGGGTAATATGTGTGTCCAGGGTTAATGCTATTCAAACTTGCATTTATGGTTCATTAATACAAAGCCTTTATTATTAGGGTGAGCACTCAAAGTAAATGTTGTAAGCTCAGACTGCACTACTGACGGTGGTTGCAGTGTAAATGTTGTAAGCTCGGACTGCACTACTGACGGTGGTTGCAGTGTAAATGTTGTAAGCTCAGACTGCACTACTGACGGTGGTTGCAGTGTAAATGTTGTAAGCTCAGACTGCACTACTGATGGTGGTTGCAGTGTAAATGTTGTAAGCTCAGACTGCACTACTGACGGTGGTTGCAGTGTAAATGTTGTAAGCTCAGACTGCACTACTGACGGTGGTTGCAGTATGAATGTTGTAAGCTCAGACTGCACTACTGACGGTGGTTGCAGTGTAAATGTTGTAAGCTCGGACTGCACTACTGACGGTGGTTGCAGTGTAAATGTTGTAAGCTCAGACTGCACTACTGATGGTGGTTGCAGTATGAATGTGTACACACGTTTTCAAAGTTTAGTAATATGAGGCTATGTATAATGCTCCCACAATGCACTTTGATTATATGCAGATATTTGCAGAAGCTTGAAAGCAAGATTGATGATTCTCTGCTTCCAAAATAAAATGTTCACAAAAAAATGCGAGTAGGAAAAAAATCATTTAGTTAAACTACTGTAAGATTTTAGGTACCATATCTTTGCAGCATAATTTAGTAACATATTGATGTATGCTAGCATTTCCCAAAAATATTCATAATGGAAAATCAGTGTAACCAGTTTAAATACGATTATGGGAAACAAAAATAAACAAACATTGGCAAAGCCAGTAGGTCTGAAATTGGTGGTCAGCCTTTGGTTTTGTCAATGCATGACTTGTTTAGGCATGGTTTTTGTAAAACCTTATCGGTGTGGGAGCTGCTGGGGCCCTCACCATTCTAACAAACATTGGTCTCAAAAGCCCACATTGCCACAGCAGTTCCAGGCACTGAACAAAACTACTTTGTGTGCCATTATGCTCCGTGTGAAAGAGCAGAATACTGTCACTTACAGTGAAGCCAGCTGATAGAGAGAGAGAGAGAGAGAGACAGACAGGATTTTAATAAACACAAAAGGCCTAAATAGAGGCCCAATTATTAAAGAAAGTATCAAAAGTGCATCCATGTTATATATCCTTGCATTAAGTGCATATATACGGTTTTTGTGAATTCACAAGAATTTACAGACGTAGGCCAAGAAATAGTACTCCTAGAAAATATTTGTGAACTGCATTTCAGCACGAGCAAATATGCATGTGTAGATTTGCTCATGTGAAAATCTGAGTGTTTCCAAGTTCACTTTTCCTCCAAACACTTGTTTTCCCAACCCTGGAAGAAGGTTTATGTCTACCACTGTAAGGAATAAATTCCAACCTTTCTCAGTATGGGAAAAGATTAGGGAAGAGTTGTTGAAAACCCTTAAAACATGCAAGTTAGTAGGTTTGCACATACTCAAAAGGGCATTCAAAGCCTGGAACTATTGCTTACCACTACCTCCAGACCCAGTATGTAGACCTGCAGAAACGTAGCAACATGAGGGAATTGCTACTATTCAAACCCTAGAATGGTACGAGCCCTGGCATAATCAGAGAGGCTATATCAGAACTCTTATATAATGAGATTACTGCTGTAATTTGTCGCTGCACTACATGGTACAAAAGGGACAAGTGGATTTTGTTACAGGTTAAGTAGATTTATGAAGCAACCTGCCCCGTGGACAAGTAGATATTTGATTGAATTTCACACCCCTGGTGTGAATAAAGATCTTTCTTAACTAGCATTGGGCTTGGCAATACTTTATTGTGTTAGTTGGGTGACTGTGGAGTTTTGAGTTCTAGCCCCCCACACTACCTCCATGAGAAGGATGTGAATATTCACCTTCCCTACTAGGATGGTGAAGTGCTGAAAGCGTTGAACTTGGCCCAGCTTGCAAAGCCATAGTAGGACTGGCGCCAGGACACCAGTGGCAAACTACTTCAACTACCACAGTAGCCCAGTTATGCCCTGTGCCCCCCCCCCCCACCGCCCAAAGAGGGTCTGACAATAATAAAGTCAACATCTCTAGACCTCATGGGGCTTCTCATTAGGGGTGGGCGGTGCTCGCAGAGTTTTACTCCGCGGAACTCAGTGGAGTTACATACAAACTCGGTGAGATTCCGCAGAGTTCCGCAAGCGGGTGGAATTCGGTATGTCGCGCTGCTCGCGCTGATTTTTTGGTGCAGGGAGCTTGTTCTGTGCTGTAAAATCAGTGCAAAGGGCACCACGTGGCACGCCAGTTCTTTCTGCCGCTCAAGTAGATTTTCTACTCAAGTGGCAGGTTCCTCAACACGAATGGTCGCGACCTGCTGCAACTGCCCGCTTGAGAAAATCTCATTAGGAGGTGTTCTAGGACCCTAAAAATACGTCAGGGGACGCAAATTGTCACTCGCACTCGCCGACTTAAGGTTGGTGAGCCGCGCTCAAGAAAAAACTCTGCCACGTGGCCTTTGGTGGAGTTTTGCCGGAACTCCGTGATAGTCGTGTAGCGCGGAGTGGGCAAAACTCTGTGAACTCCGCGGGTAGAGCGGAATTTTTGCACTCTCCTCAACTAAGCATCTATGCACTGACAGGCATGATGCAAAGCCACCCTCTTCTGACAGAATCAGAAGGGTACCTATGATACGGTCAGAAACAAAGAGGCCTCGACTTAGAGTTCAGCTTTCCTTGTCAGATGGTTATGAGTGCAAGTTTCTCCTGTATTTACTCAACTCAGTTAGCCTTGACTCCACAATCCAATTGCACTCCAGCCTCTTCTCGTCTAACGTAAACACGAGTACACCATAAAGAAACTAATTTTAAACATATCCAAAGTCACAACATGGATACTGCATAACCTGCCTTTCTTTCAAACCTTCATTTCAGCACTGCCTCTGTGGTCTTTCATCATTATCCCATAACCAGCATTTCACCACTTATGCAGCAATAGCATATGTACTGGTATTCATTGTTTAAAACAGTTTAATAAATGCATGGCACAAGAGCTTTGTGTTAGCTGACAACTAGCAAAAATGGCAAGTCTAGAAAGTCCTAGCTATTTAAGCACTGATGTGAGTGGCTTCCTTTCCCCACTTTTTCACAGGATGTAGAGATATCTCGTTTCTATGCCAAATGTTCACCTCTCTCTGGACGATGACCATCTGTTTGCCACGGACACCACGACCCATGTGTTACGAAGAGACAAACCTGGCCCGGAAGAGCTCCCAGCACCTGAAAAGCAGCCTGCATGACCTTCAGATCCTATTCCAGGTAAGTGCATCGATCTGCGAGATTGTCTTGGGAGGCTGCTGTGCCGCAAAGAAGAACGCTGAGCAGAGCATTAGCTGCCATCGTCCTACACAAGATGTACTTGCACCTCACTTATCCCTACAATCTCAAGGACTTTTGTTTAATTTGATTAAACTAGTTTAGAAGAGCACTTGCATTGTGTTGTGCCTTTTAAATCTTGTTGGGCTTTTCACACCACCCAGACTGCTTGTTCTGTTCCCCAGGCTCCTCCAATCGTTCATCACAAAACATTATCACCTCTTGTTAAAGAAAATCCGCTCATACACCAATGGACGTCTTCAAGTGTTTATTAACAAAAGAAAGAATAAACTGTGAAACACCAAATCTGCAATAAGGGGATATCCTAGCGCCCTAGGATCCTAAAAGCTTTCCAAGCAGAGACAAGGCACCAATTTATATGTTTTCAGATATAGGGCTCTAATGACCACGAGACCAAAGCAAAGATAGTAACACAGGTGCAGGATCTGAAGTCACAAGGAAGTATTAAAAAAACATTCAAACTGTTACAGGAATGTAGACTTTAGGAGCTGAGCAAGCTATGTAAACATTTCTTGCCCACAGTACCAGGCATGAGTGTGGGGTTTTACATGTCACAGATGGACACAACCTGGTAGCATTGGTTAGCATTAAGCAAAGAAAGATGGCTGCAGCAGCTACACTACGGCAGGATGTTCATTTTCACACTAGGTCACTACCATAATTGATCTCATCCATGCATCTCTCCATAGTAGCTCTTTTGCATCTACTAGGAGTGGCCTGTACAGGTAAGAGTGGTGGGGCGGGGTGGGGCGGGAGGGGGGATTCGACAGACGACGAGGGAAAATGTATTATTTAATTTTCCCTCGTCATCTGTCGAGCCCCACCCCCCATTCCCGCCTCACCACTCTTACCTGTACGGGCCACTCCTGGCATCTACTGTACTCTGACATTATTTCCTTTAGCCCCTGCCTGTCTTTGCTTCTTTTTGTAGACTTTTTCTATCTTACGTAAAACCCACTAAGTCTCTTTTCCTCAAACAGTCTCTTGTACCCATCTTCTGATAGGTGCCATCTTTTCTTAAAGCTGCTGTCATTGGCCGATTGTTATTTACACTTCACATTCTGGTCTATCTTGCATCTTCTTGATTATGGAATGATTTGTGCCTTTTTCAAATGTCATACACCAATCCATGGAACGTGTTGACTTGGCACTTTTGTATTAATCTGTTTTCTATATGGTAATTACTCTACACTTCTCTCTCTCTCTTGGAGGTAAGTGTACTACACTGGCCTGGGTTTCCTCCTTTACTGCTCTAGAGAAAGGCTCTCTCCCTTCCTCCAGTCTCTGCACAAGAGTCAATGCTGGCTCCACTTCTGATCTTACTCTGTACTAACCTCCTGTCATCAGGTATTTAATCCATCAGCTTTAATTCTCATTTGCAAGCTGAAGACATCCTTGTTTCCTCACAGTTACTCATACTCCTTGCTCTGACTGTTCCCTGTGGGGGACTTCACTCCCTCACCTGTATGCCATTCCTTTCGCTCAAGCTCAGTTGCCAGTGGAAGCCTTCACTCTTGTATTCTCCCTTGTTCCAGGTAAGCGTATATATCTCTGAGACGGCCCTAGGGGACCTGTTCTCAGCCTCAGTGGGCACCATCCTGTCTCCAACCTGCCATTTGGGAAGCATATATCTCACATCTTCCTAAGAAAATGTCTCCCCTGTCCCCATCTTTAATGGCTGTGGCCTCCCTTCAAGCCTCCCATGTAAGTGCCCTGCCTACTACACCCTACCAGGCCGGGGGCTTTCCATCTTCACCCAACCATGTGGAGGCTTCCCTCCTGCACTCTGCTCAGTGAGCTCCTTCCCACTGGCACACAGTTCTTTGAGTGTTCTCCTCCTAACAATCCTTGCATTTTAGCAACTGCTCACTAACATTCCAACTCTGTCGAAGCTCCAAGAGAAATGTGTCCATGTCCAACTATGTAGCCACATTGATCAATTCCAGCTTCTAGATGAATTCCAATCTAGTTTTCATTAGGGCCATAGTACTGAAACAGCCCTCACTCACATAGTGGATGACGCTTGAAAAATGTTGGATCGGAACAAAGCTTGCCGTCTAATCCTTCTTGACCTCTCGTCAGCTTCTGATGCGGTCAAAAACGACAACCTCCTTGACTTACTGGGAAACAGGATGGGTCTATAAGGATCAGTGCTAAACTGGTTTGCCTTGTTTCTTCACAACAGAACGCAAAGAATTAAAGTCAAACAATCCCTCTCCAATTCTACTCCGATCACACTTGAGGTTCCACAGGGGTCCGTGCGCTCTCATCCACACTCTTCAACCTGTTCCTGGAGCCTCTAACGGAAATACTTAAATCACCCAACATTCTCTATCCCATGTATGCAGACGACGCCCAACTGTACCTGAACATCTCCTCCCCTGAAGATATCATGTCGCTCAAATCAACCCTACTCAAAACCCAACACTGGCTGACTTCCAACCATCTCAAGCTAAACTCCATCAAAACAGAATTCCTCCTTATCTCGCCACCTAAGCAGGCTCCCACTATTGTCGAATATATGTAACACCTAACGTTTCTCAACTGTATACCACACATCATTGGACTAGATCTCTTGGAATAATACCTGACTTGAACATGCAGGAGCACATCAGTTCAGCCTCCAAAGGAGCAAACTTCCAAATGAGCATCCTAAGAAAGATAAAACCCCTCCTCCCCCCGGATGACTTCAAGTCTAATGTTCAAGTGTTAGTCATTTCCAGGTTGGAGTATGGTAGTGCAACTCTCTGTGATCTACCTAGCTACAAGTTGGCTCCGCCTAGGATCTCTCTGAATTTGGTGGCAAGGCTCATCTCAGGATCCAAAAGAGTTAACCACATCACTCCAGATCTGAAATCCCTAATCTGGCCTCCATTTGAGGCTAGGATACTTCTTAAAATTGCTTGCATGACCCACCTTAACCTTAACACTCCTTTGTACCTCGCCCGAAATCTGGAACTCTCGGGTGGTTGCAGATCTTCAAAGAGTTCAGCACCTTGATGCTTAAACCACAAAAATTCTAAAGAAATAAAACCTATAACCGAGCCTTCTCTGGTATGGCCCCGAGAATCTGGAACTCCTTGGCTCCAGAAACCAGACTGAATCCCTCAACGGTGTCTTTCAAAAAAGAAGTGAAAGCACTACTTACGAATACTTTCTGAACTTGAAATGTACCTACTCCGCCCGTGGGAACATGCTATGATGCTTCCTTCTCACACTTGCTATTCCTTCTTTTACGGCCTCCCCCCCCCCAGACAGGCGCGGCTACATCCTGTTTCGTTTTCGAACATATGGTTGTTTTCAACACCCTTCTTTGTTATCGCTTTTATATCCATATGTATATTGTATTTGCGGTGTTGTGTACTTATGTATCTTGCATACTCCTGTTGTTGTTATGACCTACTTGTCTCCCGCTCTTTTGTTCCTGATCATTTGTAAAGCACTCTGATACTCTCAGGTTATGTTCGCACTATATAAAACTGTATAAATATAATTTTTTTTAAATGTCGATCTTTCTTCTCATACTCTGTATTGCTGGCCATTTCCTCTTCCAGCCTGCCCTTTCGAATCCTTGTTCTTTAGCTCCTGTCACAGGGTCATTATTCCTTGCAAAACAGGCCCTCTAGGGACCATTTCTTTCACATTCTCTCTTTTTGCATATTTCCTTTTCTAAATGTCTTGGTGGGTCATGTTCTCTGATATGCTGTCTTTTTGGCCCATTCCTTCTGGCAGACTGTTCGGTGTGAATTCTTCACTCCCGCAACAGGCTCCGGGACTCTACCCCGTGGGTCTCTTTCATTGGTACCATGGTCTTCAGATGCTGTTCTTAGTACACACATTGCTCCTCACACTGCCTTGCGGGTTTCTCCCCTTTCACACCTTGCCCTTTGGTGTCCTTTCTTCTTATTTTCTGTTGCACTGTCTTTCTTTTTCGCCAGTAGCGCCCCACTCCCTCCAACCCCCGAGTTCCACCCAAACCACAGTGTGTTCCTAGATCCTGCCTTCTTAGATCTGCTGTTAAGAAGCCTTCTTCACACTGCTGTGGCCACTCTCGCGATTTGGGATGTGTCATTTACAGACTGGTCTCCACACAATGCCCTGTGGGTTCCTTCCCTTTCGAAGTCTGTCCTGTCTGTCCTGTTCTCTTCTCTCCCTCTCTCACTCTGCCCTGTGCATTCCAGCTCATGCTCTAGCCTTCCCTCCTTCACCCTATCTTCTCCCTACCTCACTGTCTCTGTTCACGATGAATTCTGACGGCAGATCCCCGATTCTTCTTTCCTAACTTCTGATTTTAGAATGAAGCAATTCCTGGAAGTGAGAAGGGGGTCTGTGTCCCAGAAGAGACTAACTCAGTTGACTGGAGCACACAACTGGTGAGTTGGAGGCGAGAGTTTCACCTTTCTCTTGGTGTCCGTGGCCCAATCCGAGCCGCAGTGCCCGTGTATCAGGTACCCCTGCTCCCCCATAGAGTGGGTGCTCCAGATCAGGCGAGAGGGGCTTGGAGCTCTGTGCAGAATTGCGTCCATTATGTTTTTTAACAGATTCCCTCTATTCCAGGACATTCACGGAACCTAATACTCTAGCTAATTTACAAAATGGTACACAAAATGTAAAAAAAAACAAAGAAGAAATGGCTGCTGGGTCTAGAAGAATTAGGGACAGATTTACAAGCCCCTTGCGCCACTTTTGCGTCACTTTTCCCATGTTAAAAATGACGCAAAAGTGGCACAAGGGCCTTGTAAATAAGCCCCTTAATACGCAATTAGTATTTGTCAGCCATGGCACAGCTGTTTACTTTGTTTTGCATCTTTCAGAGTCATTCATTATCAATTGATTTGGGAACCTTATAGTCAACTGAAGGCGTTTTCTAATGCGTTGGACCCCTTGAAAACATGGCACTAAGTTAATAGCCCAAACTCACACAGTATAACAATTCTGGGGCAGATTTACAAGCCCCTTGCGCCACTTTTGCGTCACTTTTAACATGGGAAAAGTGACGCAAAAGTGGCGCAAGGGTCTTGTAAATCTGCCCCAGAGCTGGGTCTACAATACACATGCAGGTTCCATAAAATACCTGCGAGTTTGCATGAAATGAGCTGAACATAGACGTCTTCGCTACTCATGTGCTGAGATCTGTCTGTCCGTCATTGTAAAACCCGCTGTTCATGTCAGGACGTGGGGTTGGGGGCCATGCAAATCATGCAAATCATGCAAATCGTTTCAATGCAAATGAGCAGCTCCTAGATCATGAACGACGATTTAAAACAAAACGAGGACTGGTGGAGGATCTTTTGCGAGGTATTGCCTAACTTAAACCAATTTTCATCAGAGAAATACTCTGGAAAAAAGAGCAGTCGGACCCCAGCATCGCTGGAGCAAGGGTGTGTGCTCCCATGGGGGGCTGGAGCAAGGATGGGTGCTCCCATGGGGGGCTGGAGCAAGGATGTGTGCTCCCATGGGGGGCTGGAGCAAGGATGTGTGCTCCCACGGGGGGCTGGACATGGGCGTCCGCAGAACTTTTTCCAGGGGGGTGGCAAAATGTTAACGTCATCACCATCCTCCGACATGATGTGTGCCAGGTGGGGCACAAGAAACACTGGGGCGCAGGAGGAGCCATGGGGGGCAGGAAGCAGGCCGCATATGTTCTCATACACCATAGGGTTGTTGTGCCACAGCCATCTTTCTTTTGTGGCACCCCAAAATCCATACCCACCCTGGTCCCTAAAATTACCCCCTAGCACCCCAAAACCCATACCCACCCTGAACCCTAAAATGACCCCTGCCCCCTCCAAAACTCATACCCGCCCTGAACCCTAAAATTACGCCCCTGGCACCCCAAAACCCATACCCACCCTGAACCCTAAAATGATCCCTGCCCCCCAAAACTCATACCTGCCCTGAACCCTAGAATTACCCCCCTGGCACCCATACCCGCCCTGACCCCTAAAATTGTCCTCCTGGCACCCCAAAACCCATATCCACCCTGAACCCTAAAATTACCCCCTGGCACCCCAAAACCCATACCCACCCTGACCCCTAAAATTGTCCCCCTGGCACCCCATAACCCATACCCGCCCTGAACCCTAAAATGTTTCCCCCTTGCACCCCAAAACCCCTATTCCCACTGAACCCTAAAATTATCCCCCTGGCACCCCAAAACCCATACCCACCCTGACCTCTAAAATTGGCCCCCTGGCCCCCCAAAACCCAAACCCGCCCTGAACCCTAAAATGTCCCCCCCTTGCACCCCAAAACCCCTACCCACCCTGAACCCTAAAATTACCCCCCTGGTACCCCAAAACCCATACCCACCCTGAACCCTAAAATTATCCCCCTGGCACCCCAATCCCTAACCCACCCTGAACCTTAAAATTACTCCCTGGCACCCTAAAACCCACACCCACCCTGAACCCTAAAGTTACCCCCGGGCACCCCAAAAGCTGAACACTACATTCTGATTGTGTATCGCGCCGTCTCCCTGCTCAGGAGGATCTGCTGGTCCGGATCTGCTCGCCCTGGTCCGGTTCTGCTTGCCCTTCTCTGGAGCTGTTCTGCCTGCCCTGTCCCTCTTCCGGACCCACCGAGCCTGTCTCCGTGCACACTGCCTGGACCTACTCTGTCTGGCCTGGTTCTTTCTCCTTTGGACCCGCTGTCTTCACTGGCGGAGTTAGGACACAGGTCTCACTTCTCTGAAGCTGCTCTCCCTCACCCAGATCCCCCCCCTCCACTTGCTCTCTCATCTTCCTTCCTCCCTACTTCTCGGTCTCTCTTTCCCCACTGCTTCTCTCTCTCTTTCTTTCCCCCCTCTTCCTTCACTCTCACCCCCCACTGTATCCGTCTCCCCGACCCCACCAAGTCTTCCTCTGTCCCTCCTCTCTCTTCCTCCTCCTCATGTCGGTGATTGGGAGCCCGGGGCCCCCTCTGAAAATGCGAGCTGGAGGTGACGTTAAGTGTGAAAGCACCAAGGTGTGAACCGGGAGAAGAGGCGGGGGAGGGGAGGGGGTGGGCGGCAGGTAGAGGGTCAAAGGGAGCACTGGCTCTCAGAGAGGTGAGAAGGGGCGGGGAGCAGCCTGAGGACAAAAACAACACCGGAGCAAGAGGCAGACGCTCTGCTGTAAAATGAAGAAACGCACACTTCTTAGCACAACAAAGCAGCGAAGGGCGCCTTTCACTAGAGCCAAGAACCAGACCCATCGCGAACAAACAGCAGCCACCTGAGAAACCAGTGGTGTCATGAAAACAACAAAGGACAGAGACAGACGACTGCCGCCGAAACCTGGAACTACAACTTACACCTTTAACAAAAGGCAATTCCTGATGCAAGCACCACACGCCAGAACACTATAAATATATAAATCTCCCATCAATGCACACCTGAGAGTGAATAAAAAGATGAGCAGCAAACTAAGGCAGTGACTGACAGACACTAAGCACGGGCGTCCGCAGGGGGGGCAAGGAGGGGCGCTCCAGGGGGGGGCAAGCGCCCCTCCTTGCCCCCCCCTGCGGACGCCCATGGGCTGGAGCAAGGGTGTGTGCTCCCATGGGGGGCTGGAGCAAGGGTGTGTGCTCCCACGGGGGGCTGGAGCAAGGGTGTGTGCTCCCACGGGGGGCTGGAGCAAGGGTGTGTGCTCCCACGGGGGGCTGGAGCAAGGGTGTGTGCTCCCACGGGGGCTGGAGCAAGGGTGTGTGCTCCCATGGGGGCTGGAGCAAGGATGTGTGCTCCCATGGGGGCTGGAACAAGGATGCGTGCTCCCATCGGGGGCTGGAGCAAGGATGTGTGCTCCCATGGGGGGCTGGAGCAAGGGTGCGTGCTCCCATGGGGGGCTGGAGCAAGGATGTGTGCTCCCATGGGGGGCTGGAGCAAGGGTGTGTGCTCCCATGGGGTCTGGAGCAAGGGTGTGTGCTCCCATGGGGGGCTGGAGCAAGGGTGTGTGCTCCCACGGGGGGCTGGAGCAAGGGTGTATGCTCCCATGGGGGGCTGGAGCAAGGGTGTGTGCTCCAATGGGGGGCTGGAGCAAGGATGTGTGCTCCCATGGGGGGCTGGAGGGATGTGTGCTCCCATGGGGGGCTGGAGCAAGGATGTGTGCTCCCATGGGGGGCTGGAGCAAGGGTGTGTGCTCCCATGGGGGGCTGGAGCAAGGATGTGTGCTCCCATGGGGGGCTGGAACAAGGATGCGTGCTCCCATCGGGGGCTGGAGCAAGGATGTGTGCTCCCATGGGGGGCTGGAGCAAGGGTGCGTGCTCCCATGGGGGGCTGGAGCAAGGATGTGTGCTCCCATGGGGGGCTGGAGCAAGGGTGTGTGCTCCCATGGGGTCTGGAGCAAGGGTGTGTGCTCCCATGGGGGGCTGGAGCAAGGATGTGTGCTCCCATGGGGGGCTGGAGCAAGGATGTGTGCTCCCATGGGGGGCTGGAGCAAGGATGTGTGCTCCCATGGGGGGCTGGAGCAAGGATGTGTGCTCCCTTGGGGGAGCGAGCATTCTGCGGCTCCAGCCGCCTCTGTTAAGTGAATGTTTTTGTTGGGGTGCAGGTGCACCAGTTAGCTGCTCAGCAGCAATTTGCTGAAGAGCCTGTCTCGCAGCACGGTTATCCATGGTTGACGATAGAGAAACCACATATAGCCATCGTTTGTCAATGAAATAAGAAAGGGGTATGTAAGCCTTTGTGACAGCAGTAGGCGTGTGAAATGCAAATCTCTCATTCGATGGAACAAAAGGCCACCTGGGCTCACCGTCTGGACACACCTGTGACTCTCAAGTAACACACAAATCTCTGTAGTTGATGCATTCATTCACACAGCACTTTCTTGGCAGTAAGTGTTGAAGTAAACAGCCACAGTGCATTCACAATCCTGGTGCACTGGTGGTTGGACGCCCTTCTCACCGGAGATCTTCAGAGGTACCTTCCCTTGAATGTGAGAATGCTCGAATACAAGGGCCTCCGGAGAGACGATGAGTCGTGTCTCTCATTTACACAATATCACTCCCCCTGTCTCCCACTTGCACTATCTGCCATTACAGCTGTGCACACCCTGCAAGGTGCCCACCACAGCTTCAAATGGCTCTGCAAGGGTGTGCGCCTTAATATGTACTGGTCCAGCCAACTGCCCAAGACAACACCCTCCATATGACTGTCAACAAGGCAGTTCTTGCTCAGCGTCCACTGGTGCACATAGTTTGGAATCCTTTCTCGTAGTGTCTAGTACAAGGATTCCCGATCACTACTGAATGACTAGTTATTTACGTTCTGACTGGCACACACAATATTTTATTCCTAATTGTATGCCTTTGGCTTTTTGCTTTTGACCGTTATACATATGCGATCCTACCAGCTTTGAGGGCTTGAAAATGAACTCTTTTCCTCTTTCGTGGATTCTATCTGGCTCTTTTTATGACTCTGCTGATCTCCTGCTTGCTTTTTCTCTCTCTCTAATGTCTTAGGATACAGTTGTGCATCGCCTATGTCAATATAAAGTGTGCTTCCAGCATGTCGAGCAGGCTTTGCTGCCATACCCTCCCCTCAATAAAATAAGGAATGAGATGGTCATATCCAACATCTACCTCGACAATCTGCTGGCAGCTTTTAGGAAGATGAAGGTAAGAATATGTACTTCGAAGAAATAGCCTCTTTTGTATAGTGTTTCAGGCGACTCTTCCGCCATATCTTGACTCAGTAAGTAACAGGTGTTATTGTTACCCTACGTCATCATATTCAGTTTACCAATCACCTGACGGACAGAAGACTGAGTGCCTGATTTAGATCTTGGCCGACTGTTCCTCTGTCACAAGGGTGACAGATATCCTGTCCACCGAAATATAAATCCCATATCATATAATGGGAATTATACTTTGGCGGACGGAATATCCGTCACCGCTGTGATGGAGTAACCCATCCGCCAAGATCTAAATCCGGCCCGAGTCAGGCTTTGATTCAAATTTGTGGCCTGCACACCACAGCATGTTTCATCTTTGAGTTTCAACTGACTGGACCATCCTAACTAGACTAAGTGGTCCACCAATGTCAAACGTTGAAACTGTTTCTAGCTTCACTTGCCTAGGTGACTAAAATATCGAACTCATGGCCCTTTACTTAGTTCAGTGGCAAATGCATTTACTTTGTCAGGGACCCTTCTTTTGAACTTCTACAAGCGTTACAGCCCTGGAGCCTTTGCGAGCCAGCTGCCAGTCACCTGCATCTGACCGCTTTGTGTGTTTACTTTCCATGTGCAGACAAGCAATGAATGCACAGATGAATGCATGGAAATGAAATGCTCAAAGTTGTTATTGGAGTCTAATTGTAGGAGTCTATTCATTTACTTAAGCAATAGTTGCCTGACTTGTCTTGCTAATAAGGTAGCTTGTTTTCTGTTGCATGTATGACTGTCTCTCCTTAATGCCCTTCTGAAAGAATGACAGGGGTGGGGGCAGTTACTCACACACCTGCTAAGTGGCCCCATGTTACGTGCAATCTCTGCAGCCAGTTCAGGCTTATCAGCCAAAAGCAATTCGCATGCTGAGACTTTGGAGCCTGCCCTTGTCATTAAAAAAAACACAAAACAACATGTTCCCATGGTAGAGAATCACTGGCTTAAACAGCTGCACCAGCCGAAGGTGTCCTGGGACATCTGGAAAGCACTGCAGCCAGCTGTGACGATCACCTTCGAAAAGTAGACAGATTCTATCAATAGTACATCTCATGTCAGCTCATGTGGTGGCCGGCTGGATGGACTCACCAGGAAGACTGTGAAAGACCTTTAGTGCAGGGTAAGGGCACATGACAAAGGTGCCTCTGAAATATCACTCCCATGATAGGATGCCCGCTGAAAGACTGACTGGCTGCGGCGGGGTCAGTCACATGCTGTTGTGCTTCTGACAGTGAGGTCCAGATGAGGCCTCAGTCAAGTGCCACGTACTCTCTCATTGGATGCCCTGGCTGCGGCGGGGTCAGTCACATGCTGTTGTGCTTCTCACAGTGAGGTCCAGATGAGGCCGTCAGTCAAGTGCCACGTACTCTCATTGGATGCCCGCTGAAAGACTGACTGGCTGCGGCGGGGTCAGTCACATGCTGTTGTGCTTCTGACAGTGAGGTCCAGTTGAGGCCGTCAGTCAAGTGCCACGTACTCTCTCATTGGATGCCCGCTGAAAGACTGACTGGCTGCGGCGGGGTCAGTCACATGCTGTTGTGCTTCTCACAGTGAGGTCCAGATGAGGCATCAGTCAAGTGCCACGTACTCTCTCATTGGCTGCCCGCTGAAAGACTGACTGGCTGCGGCGGGATCAGTCACATGCTGTTGTGCTTCTGACAGTGAGGTCCAGATGAGGCCGTCAGTCAAGTGCCACGTACTCTCTCATTGGATGCCCTGGCTGCGGCGGGGTCAGTCACATGCTGTTGTGCTTCTCACAGTGAGGTCCAGATGAGGCCTCAGTCAAGTGCCACGTACTCTCTCATTGGCTGCCCGCTGAAAGACTGACTGGCTGCGGCGGGATCAGTCACATGCTGTTGTGCTTCTGACAGTGAGGTCCAGATGAGGCCGTCAGTCAAGTGCCACGTACTCTCTCATTGGATGCCCTGGCTGCGGCGGGATCAGTCACATGCTGTTGTGCTTCTCACAGTGAGGTCCAGATGAGGCCTCAGTCAAGTGCCACGTACTCTCTCATTGGCTGCCCGCTGAAAGACTGACTGGCTGCGGCGGGATCAGTCACATGCTGTTGTGCTTCTCACAGTGAGGTCCAGATGAGGCCGTCAGTCAAGTGCCACGTACTCTCTCATTGGATGCCCTGGCTGCGGCGGGATCAGTCACATGCTGTTGTGCTTCTCACAGTGAGGTCCAGATGAGGCCGTCAGTCAAGTGCCACGTACTCTCTCATTGGATGCCCGCTGAAAGACTGACTGGCTGCGGCGGGATCAGTCACATGCTGTTGTGCTTCTCACAGTGAGGTCCAGTTGAGGCCGTCAGTCAAGTGCCACGTACTCTCTCATTGGATGCCCGCTGAAAGACTGACTGGCTGCGGCGGGGTCAGTCACATGCTGTTGTGCTTCTCACAGTGAGGTCCAGATGAGGCCTCAGTCAAGTGCCACGTACTCTCTCATTGGATGCCCGCTGAAAGACTGACTGGCTGCGGCGGGGTCAGTCACATGCTGTTGTGCTTCTGACAGTGAGGTCCAGATGAGGCCTCAGTCAAGTGCCACGTACTCTCTCATTGGATGCCCGCTGGAAGACTGACTGGCTGCGGCGGGGTCAGTCACATGCTGTTGTGCTTCTCACAGTGAGGTCCAGATGAGGCATCAGTCAAGTGCCACGTACTCTCTCATTGGATGCCCGCTGGAAGACTGACTGGCTGCGCGGGGTCAGTCACATGCTGTTGTGCTTCTCACAGTGAGGTCCAGATGAGGCATCAGTCAAGTGCCACGTACTCTCTCATTGGATGCCCGCTGGAAGACTGACTGGCTGCGCGGGGTCAGTCACATGCTGTTGTGCTTCTGACAGTGAGGTCCAGATGAGGCCGTCAGTCAAGTGCCACGTACTCTCTCATTGGCTGCCCGCTGGAAGACTGACTGGCTGCGCGGGGTCAGTCACATGCTGTTGTGCTTCTCACAGTGAGGTCCAGATGAGGCATCAGTCAAGTGCCACGTACTCTCTCATTGGATGCCCGCTGGAAGACTGACTGGCTGCGCGGGGTCAGTCACATGCTGTTGTGCTTCTGACAGTGAGGTCCAGATGAGGCATCAGTCAAGTGCCACGTACTCTCTCATTGGATGCCCGCTGGAAGACTGACTGGCTGCGCGGGGTCAGTCACATGCTGTTGTGCTTCTCACAGTGAGGTCCAGATGAGGCATCAGTCAAGTGCCACGTACTCTCTCATTGGATGCCCGCTGGAAGACTGACTGGCTGCGCGGGGTCAGTCACATGCTGTTGTGCTTCTGACAGTGAGGTCCAGATGAGGCCGTCAGTCAAGTGCCACGTACTCTCTCATTGGCTGCCCGCTGGAAGACTGACTGGCTGCGGCGGGATCAGTCACATGCTGTTGTGCTTCTGACAGTGAGGTCCAGATGAGGCATCAGTCAAGTGCCACGTACTCTCTCATTGGATGCCCGCTGGAAGACTGACTGGCTGCGCGGGGTCAGTCACATCCTGTTGTGCTTCTGACAGTGAGGTCCAGATGAGGCATCAGTCAAGTGCCACGTACTCTCTCATTGGATGCCCGCTGGAAGACTGACTGGCTGCGCGGGGTCAGTCACATGCTGTTGTGCTTCTGACAGTGAGGTCCAGATGAGGCATCAGTCAAGTGCCACGTACTCTCTCATTGGATGCCCGCTGGAAGACTGACTGGCTGCGCGGGGTCAGTCACATCCTGTTGTGCTTCTGACAGTGAGGTCCAGTTGAGGTCGTCAGTCAAGTGCCACGTACTCTCTCATTGGATGCCCGCTGGAAGACTGACTGGCTGCGGCGGGGTCAGTCACATGCTGTTGTGCTTCTCACAGTGAGGTCCAGATGAGGCATCAGTCAAGTGCCACGTACTCTCTCATTGGATGCCCGCTGGAAGACTGACTGGCTGCGCGGGGTCAGTCACATCCTGTTGTGCTTCTGACAGTGAGGTCCAGTTGAGGTCGTCAGTCAAGTGCCACGTACTCTCTCATTGGATGCCCGCTGGAAGACTGACTGGCTGCGGCGGGGTCAGTCACATGCTGTTGTGCTTCTCACAGTGAGGTCCAGATGAGGCATCAGTCAAGTGCCACGTACTCTCTCATTGGCTGCCCGCTGAAAGACTGACTGGCTGCGGCGGGGTCAGTCACATGCTGTTGTGCTTCTGACAGTGAGGTCCAGTTGAGGCCGTCAGTCAAGTGCCACGTACTCTCTCATTGACTCCGCCCCAACACTGCAACACGTGATTAAACATAAGTATGCAGTAATTTTACCAAAATAAAAAACGTTTAGCAACCAGGGTCGAGTGGAGTAAATGCACTAGGGTACTCGGCTTGTGGGTTTAATGCCAATTTGTTGATTCTTCAATATCTACAAAAGGAGTTGAAGGGGCCAGTGACAGCGGCTGACCTGTTTTCAGACCTAGTTAACAGGGCACAATGAACTGTATTCATTGTAATTACAAGCATCCATGGATTCACTGTAATCAAGGCCTAAGAACAGTAAGTGTGGCAGGTGAGTTCGGATGCACTATCTGCAGGTCTCATACTTTATGCAAACAAAAACAGCACATAAAGCAGTGGCCCTACAGCTCCTCAGCCTGGGGAGCAACGAATGAGTGCAGCTGACCGTGTCATTTGTGTGTATCCAGCAAACTGAGATATCCCTGCCAAGGGCAGCAGTCATGTTGGTTTCAGGCTGACAACGTTTGGAGAACTGTGGTTAGCCCATGTGCATGATACCAACAGAGCCAGCACACTGGACAGGATCCAGGCCACACCCCCACTGCTGCTTTACCATGTCCCACCACTGCACATCTAACTCCTGCCACCGCACTACCACTTCCAGCCACGTCAATGGCACCAAACATGACTGCAGTCTGCCTTCACAGCAGCAGTCCCACCTCATATCACCACCACCCTCCAAACACTGACTACCGTTCTGTTCCACCATATCATTCAGCTATTTGCGAGTTACTTTCCTGTTCTCATATAGAGATGTAGATTCCGGAAATGTTGGATTCTTGTCACAATTCACATCCTACAATAACAACACTTGTCTTCTGCCCACACCGACTCACTGCCACCCACAAGCACTGCTTACAGACTCCCCATAACTGCTCTTTCTCCCTCAATCCCATCCCACGTCACACACAATCACCCTCACCGCTACACTCTCATGCCAACTACTCTGCTATAACCTCATCATTACACTAATACCTCACTTTCAACCACCACCCAACAATCATACTACTTTTTCCAGCACTGCACTCTCACAGTACTGCACTGCGACAATCCCCACTACCTCTCTTCTTTGACCACACTACCACTAAACAGAGCAGCATTATTAACCCATCAACCAACCCTAGCACCCACCCGTCTAGGGTAAACCAGTACTGCACTACCTTTCCAAGAGTGTTCACCACACCATCCTACCACCACCACCACGACTCACTACTGGTTGTATGTCACTATCATAGTCAACAATTTTCTTACCTCCACATCTACTTACCTCAACTATACAGTGGTAGTCAGTATAGTGAATGCAATATTTTTGTCATACAATAAGTTGCATGAAGTATAGTGACATCTCCCACTCCACCACCATAACAGTAACCTACACCAATATCTCCGCAGCACTACACACCCACAATAGGTTTCAGAGCATCACAACCCACTCCACCACCATAACAGTAACCTACACCAATATCTCCAAAACATTCACTCTGACCCGTAGCACTACACCCCCACAATAGGTTTCAGAGCATCACAACCCACTCACACCACCCCCAGAGTACTGAAGTCCATTGCTCAGAACTGCTCTACCACCACACATTCATTCTTATCCTCCAACAGTGGACAGCCATCCACTAACACTGCACTATCAAGTCTTATCCGAGTATTTTCCTCACACCAGTGTAATACCGCCTCATTGCCCCAATGATCGCTCCAACTTCACACAGCCATTAATAAAACACATCCTCATGCTTCAGAGGCACAAACTTTTTAGTTTAAAAAAGCGAGATCTTTTGACTTTGTCAATGGTTGTTTAAATGTACAAAAAAGATGCCTCACAAAACAGCAAGCATTTGTTAATGCATGGGAAGTGTTGAGAAGTGGATTATTGGTAGTGGCAGATATGCATTTACCACTGGCAATCATACCACGGACACGATATAGGGCTCAGAATAGGTCTTAGAAAAGTATTCCCATGCTCAACCCTTGCTAGCTTGGCTGCGAGCAGGCAGGCTTAACTTCAAAGACAGGTATGTAAAGCATTTAAAAACACCAATTCAGTAAATAATTAAGACACAACACACAATAAAAATCCAACACCAATTTAAAAAAATAGGAAATATGTTTATCTTTTTAAATGACACCAAAACGAAAAAAATCCACTGTAGGGAACCAGAGATTTGAATTTTTAAAGATTAGTCACTTTCTAGTGCTTAGAAACCAACAGTGCCACTTTTGGTCATTTCGTTGCCTCTGACCGGGACACATTCACATTTAGCAATTGTTCTGGAGGATCTCTCACCAGTCTTACGCAGCCTCCTCCAGCAGGCTGGGTCCAGTTAGAACTCCTTCCTGAAGTTCTTCTTGCGGGTCCCAAAGTATCCAACACACAATCCAAGGTTCTGGAATCTCCAAGAGGGTCCTTGAAAGTGTGAGACTTCAATTCCCACAATCCACTTGGACAAAGCCCTTGCAAATCCACTGGTAGTACTCCAGGCTGGGGATTCTTTGTGGTGATGGTCCAGGTGAGCTCTGTTAACCTGTAGCTTGCAGGGAGTCCACTCTTTAGTCCTTTTGAAGCAGGTTTGATCCACAGGGCTGTAGTTTCAGATGGTGCAAAAAGCGTGATGAATGCCCATCAGACACTTCAGCAGGGGCCCTTCTGTTTCTCTTAGGTTTCAAAAGCAGATCTGAGAGGCACCGCCCCTCTCAGATACTTATTCAGTGTTGTCTGGGGTCAAGCAGGAGGGCACTCCTGTCCAATGAGGTGCAGGGCAACACCCCAAAGCAGGACCACTTCCTTCAAAGTGCGGCAAAATGTTAACCCAGAAACCACTATTCTCCCAAAATTCAGTATTTCAGAATTTTCCGCAGAGAGAGAAGAGCTTGCTAAACACACCCCTAGGATGGCTAATCGCCATAGTCTCTCCCCCTTGCGTCTGCTCATTCCTTTCTTAAGCCTAGCATCTGCCTTTGGTTCAAAGAGGAGATTTGTAAATGAAACTGATGTCTTTAGCTTGCCTTCCTCTTCCCTTGAAGAGCATTATTTACTATCCCTCCCCCTGGCTCTGGCATTCCTATGCCCAGCAACCTCTCCTCCCAGAAAGGCTTCCTAAGCCCAGGGGTCATTTATCACCTCTTCAAAGCAGCCAGGCTCACCCAATTATCTCTGACCAATCAGGGCAGAGCAACAGAGGGCTGAATTTTGTCTTTTAGACAAGAAAGTCTTATCACATCTTGTCTGTACATTTTAGAATAAATTCAACAATACTATATTGTTGGATTTATCATTGACATTCTACTGAGTCCTTTAATCTTAGTTTTAGGGCTTTTCTTTCTCCAGTTATTAACTAATAACCTTTTCCAATGTTAACCTATGGGCTGGGGATCTGCAATGGAAAAATGAACTGGACAATTTCTCCAATACCAGGGCCTATAAAACAGGTTTTATAAGGACCCTGCTTATACCCACAGGACCCCCACTCCACCCGTGGAACCCCTAGGAAAGACTATAGGGGTTATGAATATATCAAAATATTGCAGATCCTCATTTCACAGTGCTCCTAGCACAAAAATCGATTTTGGGAAGCACTTTACTACAATGTGGGGAGTGAAATGTGCAATTTCACTAACCCCATGGCATATAAAAACCTTTTATAAGGATTCTCCTTATAAGTACCTGACCCCACCCCTGGGACACCTAGGGAGACCCTGGGGTACGTACCATGCCAAAACATTTTAGTTTATCCATTTTTAAGTGCCCTAAACACCAAAGTCGAGTTTCGGCGCAATTTGCATTCTAAAAGCAGTCCTGCAACACAGGGCTGATTTTAAACTGACCTCAGGCTTCAGCAGTGCACACATGCAAGTGCAGAAAGGGCTGCTGGCCTCTAAACTGCCCTGCCGTATTGTATACTAGGGACTTAAGGGTAGTTTCAATCCCCCTGCCCTATATGTACTAGGGCCTTATAGGGGAGGTCATGCCAATCACAGGGGTACCCTAACCAATAGTGTACCCGTGTATGTAGGTGTTTTCACTGTATTCCAAGTATGTTTTCAGCATGGCACTGGCCTTGGGCCTGGTTAGGCAGAACCCAGGGTCAGTCAGAGTCAGTTACCACCAGTACCAGTCAGCAAAAAGTTGGGGGCGATGGGTGGGGGGGAGGGGTGCCCAGGGCACAGGATGACTTTGCAACAGGAAGTGTTTGTAATTTGCAATGTTTGTGCGTAGCGGGAGTCGAAAGCGTAGATGAGGTACAGGTTTGGGACAATTTGCTGGTTTGCAACAACTTGCTTGCTTTGGAAAAGCCACTTTAATTTGGATGAGTCCATGTTTTGGGATGCGGCATTGTGTTTTTAAAGAGTCATTGGTTTGGCACACGTTGATGTCTTAGACAAGCCAATGATGAGCAGATGGTTTAGATGAGACAGGTGTTTGACGTGGGTTGATGGCTTGGACAAACTCATGGTCTGTAATTAGTCAAAGACTTGGAGGGGTATAATGCTTCAAAGAGTGTTGGGGGCTGGTTGACAGGATGAATGAGTAGTTATTTTCGATGATCATTCAATGGTGTCCATGATTAAATCAATTATAATGTAACCTGGACTCTGCCTCCTTCCTTCACAGCGGCCACTTCACAGGCATGAATGTGAGACAATTCAAGTCCGCACACAAACCCTCTGGCTGGAGGTCAACGATGGACGGCGACTGGTGCAGAACTTGCTGGGAGAATTGGGCCATATCTCCATCCCCTCCTTGTGTCAATAGAAGACTTGAAGCACATAAGGATCATTGGTGTAACCACCGAATGAGACAAAAGTAGACACCAAGTGTCCAGGGGTCATAAGAATGCCATTCAGTCCTGCGTGTCTGCCGGATAAGTCAGTAGGATTCTCAGGTCCTGTCCATTCTCTGTTGCCACCTTGTGTGCCAGCAGGAGACCGCATATTCGTTGATTTCTAGAACATCCATCTCATACGTCAGCAGAATCCTAAGACCGCCACTGACACCACTCCAGGATACACAAGCCAATACTCCCAAGGAGTGTGCCATTTCTTATCAAAACAATCCGGATATCAACCCCGCTATATCAAGATGTAAATCAGTTTATTGTATTAATATTTATATTTGTTATTATTATATATTATATATTTAATTTTTCATGTATATAACTTTATTTGTTTAGTATTATACTTAATATAATATAATTAGATATCTATGACAAATTATGATATAAAGAACATGTTTCACTCTCGGTACGTGGTCTGTGTCATTCTATCTTAAATGAAATACCTGCAACACACTGTTAGACCCGATAGCCTTAGGGTGGTCTTCCCTCCAACCTTTTACCTGCATCCTCCACCTTTCTGATCTCGTTTTTTCCGTTAGTCTGACTCTGGGCACTTTACCACTGCTAACCAGAGCTTTGACTAGAGGTATTGCTTGACTTACCTCCCACGCTGCATTTCTGCCGTATTTCTTTTTCTTGCAGGCACCTCAGTGCCCTTTCTAGGAGGTGCCTGGCTCCTATAGAGGTGGGCGCCATCTTTTAGTGGGTCTTTAGACCCGTTTTACTGATTTTATGTGTTGCATTCCTCATTTTTTCTTTAATTTGATTTGATTTGCCAGTATCTTACCTTGCAGGGGAGCCTGGCTAAGGTAAGGGGGGGTTTGCTGAACCCAGGTTGTTTATTATTTGACCAAGCTTTCTATCAGCCACACGCTATCAGCGTTCCGATTTGACCACGCCCCCTCATTTCCTCAAGACAGCATGGAGTACTATTTAAATGGCCGAACAACTCGTCCGGGCATCTTTGACTAGAGGCATTGCTTGACTTAACTCCCACGTTGCATTTCTGACGTATTTCTTTTTCTTGTAGGCACCTCGAAGCCCTTTCTAGGAGGTGCCTGGCTCCTATAGAGGCGGGTGCCATCTTTTAGTGCATGGGTACTCTCAAACATTTCCCTGGGGGCCGCAAAATACTGTCTTTGGCATGCCCGAGGGCCACACCGATGCCAGCAGGGCAAGGGACGGGGTGATGAAAGGTGGACATAGGGGGGACTCGAAACAGATGCATGGTGTGGACAACAAACCGAGCCTTCACGTGATGTCTGTCTGCCACCAACGCTCTACTGGCATGCACTAAAAATTAAAGTCAAAGCAATGCTCATGCATGTTAATAAAATACACTTTTTTGAAGTTTGCAGAGAGGTTTAGTGCAAGATGTCTTTAAAACTAAAGGTGTTCCTAAAGATAAGTTGTCCAGGACACCTTCTTTTCCATTACTTTAGTTAACGTGTAAATAATTTTCTGTATGTTCCTGCTATGTCAAGTGAACAGCAGCCCAGTACTACAGTTCACCAGGGGGCCGCAATTAAAGGTCAGGAGGGCCGAATGCGGCCCCCGGGCCGTACTTTGAGTATTTCTGTTTTAGAGGCTCCTTAGACCCGTTTTACTGATTTTATGTGTTGCATTCCTCATTTTTTCTTTAATTTGATTTGATTTGCCAGTATCTTACCTTGCCAGGGGAGCCTTAAATGCCCAAAAAGCGCGTCAGCGCCACTGGCGCGCCAAGGGCAAGCCAGTCTGCGCCCGTCCAGGCTCGGACCACGCTCAGCACCAGCCCCGCTGCTTGTTTTACCCCACAACAAGTAAGTCCTCTCTGTTCTATTCACATGAGCAGCTGATTTCTGTGAAGGCAAAGAACGCTTGTTGCCCAGGATCCTTGCTGATACCACAAACGTTTTTACAAACATGCCCTCATTGCCAGCTGACGTTATCCAATATAAGGGTACAGTGGTTGGAAACATATGGATCTCCTACTACAAAGGCTATGCCTATCCCTAAGATTATTAATGCCACTCTCATAAATGCTCGATCCCTTGTTAAAAATGCTTTGGCTTTCTCTGACTTTCTGGAGGCTCAGGATCTGGACCTGCCATTCGTCACTGAGACATGGACTGATGCTGCCTCAGGTCCATATCTCTGTAGCAAACAACAATGTCTCAAGGGTATCGTTTCAAGGGGCAAATATACATATATGTACGTTGCGTCACAATTATTTAGACAGGATTGTAATCAAAAAAGGGAAAGAAACCAGGGAGACAAATCAAATAAATGCAAATTGTATTTCATATAAAAACATGTTGGACATATTAACTTCATATGTTCAAGCACATGAATCGATAGCACTGCGTTACATTCAATGGCATGTAACCAACAAAATACTGTGCACAAGTGCTCGTGGAAATGTAGTGACGGCGCAAGTGACATATGACGTGGTATGAACAGTGGGAATAATGGGCGCAACAACAAGTGAGATAAAACCACGAATTACATATTCAGGATACCGCGACAATAAATGGCAAAAGAATTCAATTTTAAAACGTGTAAGGTATCCGTAGGTAGGGGCGCCAAAAGTTCCACTGTGGGAGTCGACGGCGTTTCGGCCTGCAAAAGTCTTAGGCCATCATCAGGACCAGGTTACATTAATTCAATTGCAGTGCTGGGGAAAGAAGGATAAGTATGGAGGACTCGATATACTCAGTGGACAAAGACGGACAGATAGTTTCCTAAAAAGGAGAGGGAAGGGAGAGAAGAGGAGGAATAGAGGTGGAGCCTTGATAGAATCAAAGATTAAAAAGACCGCTGCTAAGAAAAAAAACGCGTGTCTAGGCTCCAGAAAGGAAAAAAGAAGTGAAAAACGCGCTTGGTGAATAGCGAATTAGACTCACTCAGGTCCATATCTCATCATGGCTATTCCCAACGGATTCACCATCACTAGGCTTGACCGGATAGGAAGAAAAGGCGGCGGATTAGCCATTATATATAAGGACTATTTCAAAGCTTCTTTTGGGCCGTTGGAGGCAATTTCTAAGTGTGAAGCATTGGCTTTTAAAATATCCTTGACCAATCACTACTTTTTAATGGGACTCCTATTTATAGACCCGCTGGTCCTAGAGCAGCTTTTTTGGATAACAGCAGTCAGCTGCTAGATATAAAAATGAACTCCTCAGATTTCACCATTTTAGGTGATTTGAATTTCCATCTCGAGAACCCCCTAGATAGTGATGCAGCCTTTTTTCCCGGTATATGGAATGAGGGGGGCTAGTACAACTTATAAATGCCCACACACATGCTGCAGTCCACACTTTAGATGCTATTTTTTCTGACAACCCTTATCTTACAGTCACGTCCATCCTCCAACTGGCATCGTCAGACCATTGTGCGGTGTTCCCACTCAATACAGAAAGGCTCCTTCTGTTGTCTCCCAAATATTTAACTCTCTAAGTCGACCCTGGCATAGAATCAACCCCGAAGCTTTTAATCAGCTGTTAGACAATTCTAAACTGGAAATTTCTCAAGATCTAAAGGAGGCTACCGTAGATTATCATAATTGGATCTCCTCCAATCTCATTCGGTTGGCCCCACTTAAATCTACTAAGAATAGGAGGATTTCTCGAACCGAGCCCTGGTCTGACGATACTCTTAGGAGCCTTAAACAAGCTTGTTGCAGGCTGGAAAGAAAATGGCGGTTACAGTATGACTCCATTGATAAAACGTCTTATAAAAGGTTAATAAAGTGGCAGTTTCTAATGCCAAATATAGCTACTTTCCAGCCAAAATAAAGGACTCTTTAAATGTCCCTAAAGAGCTTTTTGCAACGGTGCGCAAACTAAGCAAACGGCTGAACCGATTAATACTGAAATTAATGAAGATTTCTGCAATTCTCTGTCAAATATTTTTCTGAGCAAAGTTGAATTGGTCTATAATTCTTTTGTAATCAGCTACCCAAGAGAGATACATCTTGAAGGAACGGCTTTTACACCCTATCAGGGGAAACTTCCTTTTCTAACACCCCATCCGAGAACAACCCCATAGGGGAAGATCTTAACGCTCCCTCTGAAGCTGCAAAGCAGGCCATCGATCCATCGAAAAGCTACTCTAGTCTGAACAAGTTTAGCCCTCTTGCTGAAGGTACTGTTCAGGCCCTCTTAAGCCAATCTAAATCTGGCTCACCATTGGACTCTTGCCCCCCCCTACGTTCCTGCAACTAGTACCTGAAATTACAACTAATTATCTGAAGAACATCTTTAATAAGATGTTCTTGGAAGCTCATTCCCAAGGAATGGAAAAGGGCTTCCATTCTCCCCCGGTTAAAAAATCCTAACCTTGATGTCAGTGACCCGAACAACTACAGGCCAATCTCTCGGCTTCCTCGCCCTGCAAAATTAGTGGAGAAGGCCATAAACTCTGAACTATCTTCATTCATCTCGAACAATAATCTTCTCGATGTCACTCTTACTTTTATAGTTGGTACAGCTAGACTTTGGAACTCTTTGTCATTCTCTCTCAAGGTAAAATCGGATTTTCTTTTTTTCTGTAAATCTTTAAAAACCTGGCTGTTCAATAATTACCCCACTTCTATCTCTATTTCTCTTTTTGCTTTAGTCAGTAACATTGGTTCATCCCCAATTGGCATATTTAATTTACTTATAGTCCCTAGTAAAGTGGTACTCCATGTACCCCAGGCCTGTAAATTAGATACTACTAGTGGGTCTGCAGCACTGATTGCGCCACTCACTTAAGTAACCCTTTAACCATGTCTCAGGCCTGCCAATACAGACCCTGTGTGTGCAGTTTACACTGCCATGTCGACCTGACAAAATAAACTTTTTGCCAGGCCCAAACTGCCCCTTATATATATATAAATCACCCCTAAGGTAGGCCTTGAACAACCCGGAAGGCAGGGTGCCATGTATTTAAAAAGGCATATACTTTTAAGTTCTACATGTCCTAGCAGTGAAAAACTCCCAAAGTCGTTTTTCAATCCTGCAAGGCCTATCTCTCTCATATGATAACATTGGGATTACCTTATTACATTTTATATGTGTAATTTCCCATTGGAAGAGATAAGACCCCCAAGTTGAGTGTCTCTGGAATCCTAATTTAAAATCCTAATGTTACAAAGATAAAGACGCCAGGTACAGGTAAGAAACGTCTTTATTCCACCTCCACAGTTCCACATCCAGCAGCTGCTCTGCCATAGAAAGGTTCTCTCACAAACATTCTAAGATAGCCTCTCGGCCAACAGTGGGGTTGTACCAACCGTGGGGAAAGAAGGAGGGGGGAAAAGAGGGAGAAGGAAGGAGAGAGGAAGGTTCCAATGAAAGGATAGAAAAGATGATAGAAAAGGGGAAATACACAAAGAGGAATAAATACAACACATCTTCCCCCTAAACGAAGAGGAGACAAGTTAATAAGCATAAATTGAACCAACAATACAAGGTGTTGAATAAATTTAAGTCTGAAGAGAAAAACATGGACTTATTTCGCCTCTTTGTGGTGTTGCAAGTTGGATGTGCTCTTTGATCATTCGGTTGACCCTCTCAACCAGGCCGTTGGCCCTGGGACAGTAAAGAGCTGTCTTTAATTGTGTGATTCCCAAGTTAGACAGGAATGATGTCATGGCCGCTGAAGTGAACTGCACCCCGTTGTCTGTTACTATACTGGAGGGGATGCCTTCGGATGCGAATGTGTCTCTTAAGAAATTTATAAATGTCTCTGTATTCGTTTGGTTCACCATCCTGATGACCACCCAGTGAGATTGGTAATCCGTTAACACAAATGCAAATCGTTTTGTGACTCCCTTTTTGTTGATGGGACCTATGATATCAAGGGCTAGTTTGTCCCATGGTTTGCACGGGATGGATACAGGAGACAATGGTGCTTTTTGTGTAGCCTTAGATTTATCACTATTTGCGCATACGTTGCAGTTCTTTACCTTGATTTCCACTAAAGAATCCATGCCAGGAAACCAATAGCGTTCTCTGAGTGTGGAGCTGGTCAAACTACGCCCAAGATGGCCTTCATGAACAAGGTCAATGATTTTGTCCCTCAATCCTGCCGGTGGTATTATCTTGTCGTTTCTCCAAACGCGGTCTTGGTGTAGATTAATTTCGTGTCTGACCTCCCAAAATTTACCTATTTCTTGGTTGACTTTATTGCGCGTGTTTGGCCACCCATGCAACGTGTAGTTTATTAATTGAGTCAAGATGTCATCTTGGCTTTGGCAAGCAGACCATTCAGCAGGGCTAATGGTGGACGAGTGGATTCCCAAGATTGGGTACTCTGTGGTTTCAAATTGCTCTTCCACATTTAGGGGTGCTCTTGAAAGGGAGTCAGCAGCTGAGTTGTGTTCTCCTACAACATACTCAACTTTGAAACAGAATCCTTCTAGACCCAACACCCATATTGCCACCCTTGGGGTGCTGTTAAAAGTTCCTTTAGGGTTGAACATAAAAATGAGGGCTTGTGATCAGTTCGCACCGTAAATTTGATGCCCCATAAATAGAATTTGAAGTGCTTGATGGCCCAGAAGCACGAGAGTGCCTCTTTCTCAAGCACGGAGTAATTTTTTTCTGAGTTGCTAAGGGTGCGTGAGGCAAATGCTACAATTCGCTCCTTGCCATCAATAATCTGTGATAGAGTGGCACCAAGTCCTTTATTGCTGGCATCAGTAGTGAGTATGATCTTTCTACGAAGGTCAAAATTGCAAAGATATGAAGTGGAGAGTATGGCAGATTTTACTTTCTCAAAAGTTACTTGGTGTTCCTTTTGCCAATTGAATTTATGTGGCTTTTGGCAAAATCTCTGAGATTGCTAGTCAAATCTGCAAAATATTTGACGTACTTAGCCATGTATTCAGCCATGCCTAAGAAGGACAAAAGTTCTTGTTTATTGGTGGGAGCAGGAGCATTCTTCACTGCTTCTGCAAGGCACATTTTGGGTTTGAAACCATCCTTTGTAATAGTGTGCCCGAGATAATCGACTGTAGCTACACCTATTTGGCATTTTCCTTCTTTGAGAGTTAGACCTGCCTCTTTAAATTTCGAAAGAACTTGAAAGAGATACTTATTATGTTCCTCCTCATTCTAAGATAGCCTCTCGGCCAACAGTAGGGTTGTACCAACCGTGGAGAAAGAATGAGGGGGGAAAAGAGGGAGAAGGAAGGAGAGAGGAAGGTTCCAATGAAAGGATAGAAAAGATGATAGAAAAGGGGAAATACACGAAGAGGAATAAATACAACACCTAACTTATGGTGAAGTCAGATTTTAAAGTACAATTCTTAAAATGCCACTTTTAGAAAGTTGGCATTTTCTTACTTTAGCAGTATGTAACCTGTTGCCTGTCTCTGATCACATGTCTGGGGTGGGTGATAGTTGGACTTTGTGTATTCCTCCTAGACAGCCACAAACAACAGGAGCTTAGGTGTGACCTGATGAGCCATCCTGGCAAGAAGGGAGGAGCTGGACCCAGCCTTACTTTCACCAGTTTTCTCGCACTGCCTGGAAAAAGGCAATACTAGAAAAGGAAGTCAAAAAGGAGAGAAAGAAAAGTGCAAAAAGAAAGAAAAGACATGAGACTCACAAAGGACGACAGATGAAAAAAGATACACATATCAGAACACAGGAAAAAGTAATAGTAAAATAAAAGGAAAGAAATCAACAAAAAAGATGAAATGAGAGAATAGGGGAAAGACTGAAAATGAAGGAAAACAGTAGACAAATAAACTGGTTCTATATGTTGGAAAAGTTATGAGCCCGTAGATCACTGGTTGCAGTCCTTATAGATTCTGTTTTACTACACCTAGCAAATGCAGGGATCCGTGTATTGGGTGTAACCAGACCCAAACTTTGGCGGGACGGGTGGGGGGGGGGCTAACAGCTCAACCAATGGAGGCGGGGCTAGCACTTCAAACAACGGGGTAGAGCTATTCTTAGAGCCAAAACAAAACAATAGCAATGAATTGTGCATTTTCAACATATTGGTCAAACCTGAGAATATCACAACAAATCTCTCACTGGATTTGACAATATTTGCTTCCGACATGTGTTAGGTGATCTGACAATGTTAAATAGGCTTCTGGCAGAGATCTTTAAAGAAAGGAAATTTAATGATTTGACACTTTAAAGCAGCTTCTATACATTTCAATAGAAAGTACTTTGGGACCAGTTCTCACAAAATTATTTCAAGACAATGACGGTTTTTGCTCCAAGAGTTCCTTCTGTGAAATGACAATGAGCACATTAAATATTTGAGCTCCATCTTCAGAGAGGCGTGGCTGCCTGGCTGTTGAACAAAGATATGTTTGGTGTTAGCTCATCGGGAAGAAGCATATGCTTGTTTGAGGCCACATACATGTACAGGTCTCAGAACTTTGATCTTAGTGAGGTAAGGCACCGGATTTCGGTGTGCTCTAATGGCAAGTCTTGGGCTTGATTCTTTATACATTTTTCATTCCTCCTGAACAACAGAGGGGTAATCAGTTGGCAATATTAGCACCTGATACTCTACCAGGAATATGTACAATCCTGGGTCAAAATAAAATAGCAAAATAATAACTAGCAAGCCTAAATAACTGGCAAAAAGGTAACTGCTTGAAATGACTTTGCAACCAATGGTGCTATGCCATGTCTTCCCTCAAGCTCCAGAACACAGAGAATGTGTGGATGATATGCAATATTCTGCAAACAGGTCGCTTCGACAGAGGCAGAAGTCGTGCCTATTAATGGCATATGTTATAACATCCATGCTTTCAGTTCTGTTGTTAAGTCCTCAGCATAAAAAGAGTAACACCCACTAAAATATCAGTTTTTAAATCGTGCAAAGGCGACGTGCATCATCAAACGCAACACTTGATTTACTTTTTTCCCAAATTCCTTTGAATAGAATGACCATATTCTCTATCATGCTGTTCCTAGAGGTCTGTACTAATGATAGCACTTAGCCTAGGGAGCAAACTGGACACCCTGGAATGAGACTAAGAATATTGAAGTGGGAGTCAGATATCTGGCAAAAAATAAGGGTGAGCCTTGCGCCACAAACGAGGAAGGTGTCCTACACGGCACAAAAGTTGGGTGAGAAACGTCCTGAGGGCGTCTTTGAGCAGGAATTTGAGGATGAGGCTGATGAGTTTATTTTGGATGATTATTTTGATGACGGACACAGAAAAGGTAGAAAAGGAAAGGAAGGATAAAGGGATCGTTAAGGATCCTCAGGGAGAGGACATGTTCAGTCCTGAGATGATTAGGCACCCCAGAAGCACTGACTGGTGGCCATTGCCTCATGTAGCTGACTTTTTGAAACTATGGATAAAGAGGCTTTTAGAAAACGTGGACAGAGCTCTCATAAGGGCGGAGTGCTCTCGTCCTGTGGGTGATGGTAAATCATGCCTGACCCCAGATCTGGATTCAGATTTGATATGTTTTTTTGTTTAAGATGGGGGCATGACCCTAGGAAGGGTTTGGAGAGGGCACTTAAGCAGTGCCAAGATCGATTGCTAGATGTATTGGGGCCATTGGCCAGAATTTTGGACATGGCGGAGGAGGCCAGAATAAAAAGTGTCCAGATAGATAATGAGCTTTTGAGAGGTTGGTTGCAAAGGGCGATTTGTTTCCTAGGAAACGCAAACGCAGCTTTGTCGGCTGAAAGACACAAAGCTATCCATATGAGGTTAAGTCCTAGGTTAGGGGACTTTGCCAAAAAGGAGCCTACAGAGGACCCAAAGGGTTACTCGTTCGGTGAGGGATTGGTGCAGGGGGTTGGAAAGTATGTTTCACCTTTCACCAGTCTGGACAAGTCTGGAGGGTCTTTGGAAGGGGTGTTTTTGACCGGGCTGGGGAGAGGGCCCGTTTCCCTGGCCGGTCATACACGAGGGCTCAATACCAGTCCCAGGAACGTGCTGCGTTCAGGGGATTTAAGTCCTCAACAGGGTTTTATCCCCAAAGAGGAAGAGCGGTCAGGATGCGCCAGTCAAGGGGACGAGCTCAATTCACTCAAGGATCTCAAGGTGACTACGAAGGCTGTTTTTGGTTCTACCCCAAGCGAGGTAGGGGGGAAGGTTACAATGGTTTGTAAGGAATTGGCAGAACTTAACCAAGGACAAAAGGGTTATTCTCACAGTAAAATAATATGTTTTAGAGTTAAAGGAACCAGGTCAGTTGGTTTATCAGCAAGAGCTGCAAGAGGTAGTAGAAAAAGAGGTAATTGAGATGGTGCAGAAGAGAACAATAGAGAAAATATCAGAGAAAGATCAAGGATTTGTGAGTAACCCTGGGCGTAGTACTACGCTACACTCACAGAGCATGCGTAGTTTGTGCTACTACACACTACGCAAATTGCACAGTGCAAAAACTGTGCTAATTGACATAGCAACAAAACAATGAACACCTACAAATGCTTTGATAAAGCAATTTTCTATGCTAAAAAAGCATATAACCAATTCACAAAAATGAATTTTGAGAATGACAATATCAGGCAATGAGAGAGGTGATGATTTTGGGGTCCCCCCTAACCTAGGGGGAGGACCAAGCAGATGCCTTGAACACAAAGAGCATATCATGCTGAATGATTCAGTGGTGGTCCCTTCCTCCTAGGACCACCCCAAGCACAGTTATGGGCAAAAATACAATCCCAACCAAAGGCGCTGCAAAGCATTATGGGACGAGATTAGCAGTGGGCAGTGAATATTATAGTGTCCAATATCAAAATAATTCTACAAAGAGCTGCAGTTCAACTAGTCGTTGTAGGAGAGTAGGATCTGCTTCACATGGGTACCCCCACTTTTTGCTGATGCTTCACTGTTTTTCGACATTAGTCTGGCTGGGGCCCTGCTATTCAGAACCCCAGCCTAGCTGCTTCCTCTCTAAAATGGTTTCCATGTGCCTTAGGCACATCACTGATTGGAATCTGGAGTGCCCTTATAAGTCCCTAGTATATGGTATACTATGTACCAAGGGCATAGGTACCTCAGAGGCCTACCAGGGGCTGCAGCATGTATTATGCCACCCCTGGAAGGCCATCCAAACTGACACCACAGGTCTGCTACTGCAGCCTGGGTAAGGTGGTGCATGCACTCCTTACTGTGATATAGGTTACCTATATCACTAAATACATACACACATATAAACCTATAAGTCACTCCTAAGGCAGGCCTTATCAATCCTAAAGGCAGAGTGCATGGTTCCTATGTGAGAGGGTGCCCATGCATGAGCAGGGCCCCTCTGCAGCGTTCGGAGACCCTTCTCTGATGCTGTTTGTAGTGCAGCCTGACCATATACTCTTAAGCGCATTATAACCTCGCGTTAAATGCTAACTTTGGAATGGCTGCACCTAAACATGTCGTGTTTGGTGTCAAACATCTTGGAATACTACCCCCCGCCAATTCTGGCGGCAGGGGTAGCATTCCACCCTTCTAGAGGGAAAGACATGTTAACTCTGGCTAGCCCGGTAACTTCTTTCCAAAGCCCTGGCATCACAAAATGGATGCTGCTGCCACAGACACGAGTCTGGCCTCCTGCTGCTGGATGAAACTCCGGCAGGGGAGGCCTGGACAATAGGTTTCCTGTCCCAGGGAGGTGTGACCACCTCCCCAGACAGGATAATGTGTATTGGGGCTGGGCGGGAGCACTTTCGGGTGCTTTGAAGTCCTGCACTGGGGGCACACTTGGTGTCCCTGTGCATACCCCAGTTCAAACCGGATCAGGGGCTTGCAGCCCCTGCTTTGGCGCGAACTGGACAAAGGAAAGGGGTGTAGCCACCCCTCTGCCCTGACCCACCCATAGGTGGGGCCACAGAGTAGTCCAACCCCTAAACTTGGTATAAGTATAGGAACCCAGTCCTTAGGACTTTAGATTATCCCTGGACGAAACTCTGAAACAGAATCCTGGACCTTCGACGCTCTACTCAAGATTAGAGGACAGAAGAATCTCCCTTGGGGTCAAGGAGTGACTCCCCTGCTTGGCAGGCACCAAAGACGCATCTGTCCGGTCTGCATTTCTGAAGCTCCCGTCGGACGCCGAAGTCTTCGCATCACCAGAGGTAGATTCTCAGACTTCTCCGAGGCTACCCTGAGTCCCCAGCAAAGCTGAGGCCCGTAGCTATCGTGGGTGACGTGAGACCGTGACCCCTGGACACCGATCACATTTGCAAGTGCATCCTCTTCTGGGTATCCCACGAAGTCGTGCTTTGGGCTCCGAGTAGCCCTAGCCTCCAGCACCAACTGCACTGAAGATCACTGGCCTCCACTCCACGAGTGTCCTGTGAGCCAGATCCACGTGCGACGTCTCAAGGCTCCTTCGCGGTCGCTAGCCCGTTGGCTAGTAGCCCTTAACGAAGGCCAATCTTTTTCTTCTTGGGCATCCTGGTTGCTCCAGGCCTGCCCTCACTTACCCTCGCTGGGTGAGTTCCCCAGACCTTGCTGGTCTGCACCATCGACGATCTTCATCTTCATCGAGACTTGCCGTTGCCAAGGCTTGTTGGGTCCAATCCGGTCGCCGACACCTCAGCACTCGACAGACATCGTGTACCAGCCCGAATCCTGCTCCTGGTTGCCGACAACGCCTCCTGGACCTCGTGGCTGAAGAGTCAAGACGACCGTCAACGCACCTGAAGCACTCGACATCGGTGGGCATCTGTCCATCGCCTTCCTGGTCACTGGCTAGTGACCCAGACTCTGTCCCCTCTGCTTTCAGGTTCTTCAGATCTCCGATCCACTCTTGGATCCACCCGGACACTTTCCACTTGGTCGCCAGCAGCACTTTGCAGCAGATCGCCATTCAAATCGACGACGAAACCCGACCCCGAAAGGCACCTATGCACCCGGCTTCCCTGGGTGAGGTAACACGAGTACTCCGGTGCTCCCGTGGGTAGAGACTCTTCAAAGTACTAGTTCTCAAAGGGTTTGCTCCAAGTCCTCCTTTAAGTGTCCCTTTTCTTTAATTTCCTGATCGCGACTTTCTCCATAGAAGTCAACGGCGTATCGCGGTTGTGTATTTACACTGCACGCGTCCCCCGTGGGTCCCCTGTGTCACTACCTTGGGTGGTTCCTTGTGGTCCAAGCACTTCTAGAGGCTCTAGGCCTAGTGTCTAGTTCAGTCGTGGTTCTTATACCACTTTATTGGTATATGGTTTGGTACGCCCCTAGGGCCCAAACGTGTATTTGTGCTATTACTGTGTTTAAATAACTTCTAACTTATGTATTTCGAACTCTAGCCTCATAAAGAGACTAGAGGGGTGTGTTTAGCAATAAATACATATATTTTGAATATATACCTGGTGTGGTGCTCTTTCATTTGGTCACTCAAGAGATTATAGACTGGTAAAACAAGCTGCTTTACATTCCTTCAAGACTTAGCCTGAAGGCTGCTCTCCATAGCTACCACTAGGATAGCTTTCAATAAGGTTGTCTTTAACCTATCTCCAATAAGGGGTTGTTTGGACTGGTGCAAGGTGCCCACTATAATTAGTGGACAGCATATACCAGGCCAACTTCTCACATTGGTGTGCAGCGTGTGGGATTCCAGCTTGCTATTGTTTTACCAGATAATCTCAATTGAATTGATCAACTGAAAACCACTAAAGGTACCTAAGGTACATATAATTTAAGCTTAGAATACAGTAAGTTCTACTGAACTTAGAGTTGTGTGTTAAGGGATAGCACAACCCTTTCTACAACTCAAGAGAGTTTAGTAGGCCACACTAGAGTAGGTAGTGCATACACCACACCACACTAGTAATGTCTTTAAGGGTAGGATCTAAAGAATCCTTGCAGGAAGCCACTGAGCTTCCACCCTCCAAGTATGATACACTCCCATTCTTGGAATTGAGAGCATTATGTAACTTGAGAAAAATAAGGACAGGCCAAAGTCCCACCACCCAACACCTTAAAGAGTTGTTGGTGGCTTATGACCTTAGTAAGCCCTTGGGGACTGAAGGGGTAGGAGCTGAGGGTGGGGCAGAAGATGAGGATGGGACCAGGGGTAGAAATACCCCCAGCCCCCCTCTGAAACTGGCCAGGAGGGTGAAAATGACCCTGACCTGGATAACCCAATCCCTCCTGAGGAAGATGAAGAGGATGATCAGGATGATGCCCTCTTTGTCCCCCCAGGAAGGATTATGAGTGTGCCCAGGAAGTCTAGATCTCCTTCTCAGGAGTCTAACCACTCTGGCACCTCAATAGGGAGCTCTGTCTCATCTCATAGGAGGGAATCCTCTCATGAGAGAAGAAAGAGGCTGATTCAATATGAGGAAGCTCAGCTTGAACTCAGAAGGAAGCAAGTAGCCTTAGACAGGGAGTCCCTAGATCTCTTTAGAGAGAAAAGAAAGTTGGGACTAGAGTCCCATGGTGGCAGCCATGTCCCTAGAGATAGGGAAAGGTCCTATGACCATAGGAACCTGAGCAAGATTGTCCCTCCCTATCAGAATGGGGATGACATCCACAAGTGGATAACTGCTCTAGAGAAGGCCTGTAAAGTACAGAAGGTCCCTCAGGAGCAGTGGGCAGCAATCTTGTGGCTCTCCTTTGCAGACAAAGGTAGAGATAAGCTCCTCACTGTTAGAGAGGAGGATGCTGATAATTACAAGGTCTTGAAGAGTGCTCTTATTGATGGGTTTGGCCTAACCACTGAACAGTACAGGTTGAAGTTCAGAGATACCCAAAAAGCACAGACTCAAGACTGGGTAGACTATGTGGATTGTTCTGCCAAGGCTCTGGAAGGCTGGTTGATGGGCAGTAAGGTGTGTGACTTCTCAGGATTGTACAATCTGATAATGAGGGAGCAGATTCTTAATAACTGTCAAAATCAGCTGTTGCATCAATACCTGGTAGACTCTGATCTGACCTCTCCCCAAGAATTGGGAAAGAAGGCAGACAAATGGGTCAGAACCAGGGTGAAGCAGAAGGTACAGAACCAAGGTGGGGAAACCAAGAAGCAAGATGCTAAGAACTCTGAAAAGGGTGGGGAGAAGGGTAAAGATCAAAAGTCTTCATCAGGCCCCCAAAAATCTTCTTCAGGTGGGGATTCACAGTCTACAAAAGGGAAAGGCCAAAGAAAACCATGGTGCAAGGTCTGTAAGCAAAAGACCCACTGGACCAGTGATTGCACCAAGTCCAAAGACTCAAGTCCAGCACCCACCAATGCCCCTAAGGCACCTGTTCCCCCTAGTACAGTTGGTGGGAGTGCTCCAGCCAAGGGTTTAGTAGGGTTCACCCTGGGTACTGAGTTGGGCTCTGACCTAGTCAGAGAACTGACTCAGGCTGTGTTAGTCTGTGATGGAGGCATGGATGTGACCTCCTCTGTGAGTCCCAGTAATCTGGGCAAGTACAGACAACAGCCTTTAATCAATGGACGTGAGGCTTTGGCATTTAGGGACACAGGGGCAAGTGTCACAATGGTGACACAAGACCTTGTGAATCCTGGGCAAGTTATACTTGGTGAGATGTACCAAGTGACCAATGCTAGCAATGTCAGAACAGACCATACTCTGGCAGTTGTTAACTTCTCCTGGGGAGGGGTAACTGGCCTTAACAAGGTTGTGGTAAGTGCAAACCTACCAGTCGAATGCTTGCTTGGCAATGACTTAGAGACTTCTGCTTGGGCAGAAGTGGAGCTCAGGACCCATGCAGAAATGCTGGGGATCCCTGCAGATGTATTTGCTGTGACCAGGTCACAAGCCAAAATGTCTAGCACTGAACAGGCCTTGGATTCTGGAAGAATGGACCAAGTGCCTTCTAAGAGGAGGAGTAGTAGGGTTAAGGCAGTGCCTTCCCCTTGGCTCAGGAGGAAGATCAGTCCCTTGAGGGGGATGATCTCAGTCCTGAAGAAGGAACTGTCCCAGAGGAACTTGAACCTGACCAGGTTGAGTTCTTGGGGACAGGGGGACCTTCTAGGGCAGATCTGAGCCAGGAGCAGCAGAGCTGCCCCTCCCTTGAACCCCTCAGACAGCAAGCTGCTGCTGAGGCTGCTGGGAAAGCTAGTGGTCCCCATACAGTGTATTGGGATGATGGACTCCTGTACTCAGAGAGTAGAGACCCCAAGCCTGGTGCTACCAGGAGGTTGGTTATACCTCTGAAGTTCAGAGGCTTCCTATTGACCCTAGCCCATGATATTCCCTTGGCAGGTCACCTGGGCCAGAACAAGACTTGGGACAGAATTGTCCCTCACTTTCACTGGCCCCACATGTCTGAAGACACCAAGGAGTTGTGTCGCTCCTGTGTAACCTGCCAGGCCAGTGGCAAGGCAGGTGGCACTACAAAGGCCCCCCTGATACCACTACCTGTGGTGGGGGTGCCCTTTGAAAGGGTAGGGATTGACATTGTTGGTCCCATGGATCCCCAAACAGCCTCTGGGCACAGTTTATCCTGGTGGTAGTGGATCATGCCACCAGGTACCCAGAAGCTATTCCCCTCAGGACCACTACAGCACCTGTGGTGGCAAGGGCCCTCCTGGGAATTTTCTCAAGAGTGGGCTTTCCTAAGGAGGTAGTATCAGACATGGGCTTGCTCATGGCTACTGATGAGGGACAGGAGGAAGAGAGTGACCCACTCCCTGACCTGCTCTCACAGAACCCTGACGATGGGTCAGTAGATGGTGTAGCCTTGGCAGGCAGCCTCACTACCCAGCAACAAACTGATTGTAGACAGGTTCTCAAACAGTTTAGACATATGTTTTCACTGACACCCAGTCAGACCACCTGGTGCACTCATGAAGTGGACACTGGGGACAGTCTGCCTATTAAAAATAAGATTTATAGGCAACCTGACCATGTCAGGGACTGTATCAGGACTGAAGTCCAGAAAATGTTGGAGTTGGGAGTTATTGAACCCTCAGATAGCCCTTGGGCTAGTCCAGTGGTCCTTGTGCCAAAACCTCACACCAGTGGTGGAAAAAGAGAGATGAGGTTTTGTGTGGACTACAGGGGTCTCAATGCAGTCACTAGGACTGATGCCCATCCAATACCAAGGGCAGATGAGCTCATAGATACTTTGGCCTCAGCCAAATATCTCAGCACATTTGACTTGACAGCTGGCTACTGGCAGATCAGACTAGCTGATACTGCAAAGCCCAAAACAGCATTCTCAACCCCTAGTGGGCATTATCAATTTGTGGTGATGCCCTTTGGTCTGAAGAATGCACCTGCCACTTTCCAGAGGTTGGTGAATACAGTTCTCACAGGCCTGGAAGCCTATAGTGCAGCATATCTAGATGATATTGCTGTCTTTAGCTCCACCTGGGAGGATCACCTGGTCCACCTCAGGAATGTTTTACAGGCCCTGCAAAAGGCAGGCCTGACTATCAAGGCCACTAAGTGCCAGATAGGGCAGAGTCAGGTTGTGTACCTGGGCCACCTTGTGGGTGGAGGCCAGGTTCAACCTTTGCAGAGCAAGATCCAGACTATCATGGACTGGACTGCTCCCACTACCCAGACTCAGGTGAGAGCCTTCTTAGGCCTGACTGGGTACTATAGGAGATTTGTCAAGGGGTATGGATCAATAGTGACACCCCTGAATGACTTAACTTCTAAGAAAATGCCCAAAAAGGTTCAGTGGACAGTTAGCGGTCAAAAGGCATTTGATGACCTGAAGAAGGCCATGTGCACTGCTCCCATTCTACAGAGTCCTGATTACTCCAAGAAGTTCATTGTTCAAACTGATGCATCTGAATTGGGGGTAGGGGCTGTACTGTCACAATTGAATGAAGAAGGTCAGGATCAGCCAGTAGCTTTCATTAGCAGAAGGCTGACCCCTAGAGAGAAACGTTGGTCAGCCATAGAGAGGGAGGCCTTTGCTGTCGTCTGGGCTCTGAAGAAGTTGAGGCCATACTTGTTTGGTACACACTTCCTGGCTAAAACAAATGAAGGGTGAAAACCCCAACCTGCTTAGGTGGTCCATTTCCCTACAGGGGATGGACTTTACAGTGGAACATAGACCTGGGAGTAACCATGCCAATGCAGATGGACTCTCTAGGTACTTCCACTTAGAACATGAAGACTTAACTGGGCAAGGTTAGTTTAATGTCCCTACGTTTGGGGGGTTGTGTAGGAGAGTAGGATCTGCTTCACATGGGTACCACCACTTTTTGCTGATGCTTCACTGTTTTTCGACATTAGTCTGGCTGGGGCCCTGCTAATCAGAACCCCAGCATAGCTGCTTCCTCTCTAAAATGGTTTCCATGTGCCTTAGGCACATCACTGATTGGAATCTGGAGTGCCCTTATAAGTCCCTAGTATATGGTATACTATGTACCAAGGGCATAGGTACCTCAGAGGCCTACCAGGGGCTGCAGCATGTATTATGCCACCCCTGGAAGGCCATCCAAACTGACACCACAGGTCTGCTACTGCAGCCTGGGTAAGGTGGTGCATGCACCCCTTACTGTGATATAGGCTACCTATATCACTAAATACATACACACATATAAACCTATAAGTCACTCCTAAGGCAGGCCTTATCAATCCTAAAGGCAGAGTGCATGGTTCCTATGTGAGAGGGTGCCCCTGCATGAGCAGGGCCCCTCTGCAGCGTTCGGAGACCCTTCTCTGATGCTGTTTGTAGTGCAGCCTGACCATATACTCTTAAGCGCATTATAACCTCGCGTTAAATGCTAACTTTGGAATGGCTGCACCTAAACATGTCGTGTTTGGTGTCAAACATCTTGGAATACTACCCCCCCCCCGCCAATTCTGGCGGCGGGGGTAGCATTCCACCCTTCTAGAGGGAAAGACATGTTAACTCTGGCTAGCCCGGTAACTTCTTTCCAAAGCCCTGGCATCACAAAATGGATGCTACTGCCACTGACACAAGTCTGGCCTCCTGCTGCTGGACGAAACTCCGGCAGGGGAGGCCTGGACAATAGGTTTCCTGTCCCAGGGAGGTGTGACCACCTCCCCAGACAGGATAATGTGTATTGGGGCTGGGCGGGAGCACTTTCGGGTGCTTTGAAGTCCTGCACTGGGGGCACACTTGGTGTCCCTGTGCATACCCCAGTTCAAACCGGATCAGGGGCTTGCAGCCCCTGCTTTGGCGCGAACTGGACAAAGGGAAAGGGGTGTAGCCACCCCTCTGCCCTGACCCACCCATAGGTGGGGCCACAGAGTAGTCCAACCCCTAAACTTGGTATAAGTATAGGAACCCAGTCCTTAGGACTTTAGATTATCCTGACGAAACTCTGAAACAGAATCCTGGACCTTCGACGCACTACTCAAGATTAGAGGACAGAAGAATCTCCCTTGGGGTCAAGGAGTGACTCCCTGCTTGGCAGGCACCAAAGACGCATCTGTCCGGTCTGCATTTCTGAAGCTCCTGTCGGACGCCGAAGTCTTCGCATCACCAGAGGTGGATTCTCAGACTTCCCCGAGGCTACCCTGAGTCCCCAGCAAAGCTGAGGCCCGTAGCTATTGTGTGTGACGTGAAACTGTGACCCCTGGACACCGAGCACATTTGCAAGTGCATCCTCTTCTGGGTCTCCCACGAAGTCGTGCTTTGGGCTCCGAGTAGCACTAGTCTCCAGCACCAACTGCACCGAAGATCACTGGCCTCCACTCTACGAGTGTCCTGTGAGCCAGATCCACGTGCGACGTCTCGAGGCTCCTTCGCGGTCGCTAGCCCGTTGGCTAGTAGCCCTTAACGAAGGCCAATCTTTTTTTTCTTGGGTATCCTGGTTGCTCCAGGCCTGCCCTCACTTACCTTCGCTGGGTGAGTTCCCAAGACCTTGTTGGTCTGCACCATCGACGATCTTCATCTTCATCAAGACTTGCCGTTGCCAAGGCTTGTTGGGTCCAATCCGGTCGCCGACACCTCAGCACTCGACAAACATTGTGTACCAGCCCGAATCCTGCTCCTGGTTGCCGACAACGCCTCCTGGACCTCGTGGCTGAAGAGTCAAGACGACCATCAACACACCTGAAGCACTCGACATCGGTGGGCATCTGTCCATCGCCTTCCTGGTCACTGGCTAGTGACCCAGACTCTGTCCCCTCTGCTTTCAGGTTCTTCAGATCTCCGATCCACTTTTGGATCCACCCGGACACTTTCCACTTGGTCGCCAGCAGCACTTTGCAGCAGATCGCCATTCAAATCGACGACGAAACCCGACCCCGAAAGGCACCTATGCACCCGGCTTCCCTGGGTGAGGTAACACGAGTACTCCGGTGCTCCCGTGGGTAGAGACTCTTCAAAGTACTAGTTCTCAAAGGGTTTGCTCCAAGTCCTCCTTTAAGTGTCCCTTTTCTTTAATTTCCTGATCGCGACTTTCTCCATAGAAGTCAACGGCGTATCGCGGTTGTGTATTTACACTGCACGCGTCCCCCGTGGGTCCCCTGTGTCACTACCTTGGGTGGTTCCTTGTGGTCCAAGCACTTCTAGAGGCTCTAGGCCTAGTGTCTAGTTCAGTCGTGGTTCTTATACCACTTTATTGGTACATGGTTTGGTACGCCCCTAGGGCCCAAACGTGTATTTGTGCTATTACTGTGTTTAAATAACTTCTAACTTATGTACTTCGAACTCTAGCCTCATAAAGAGACTAGAGGGGTGTGTTTAGCAATAAATACATATATTTTGAATATATACCTGGTGTGGTGCTCTTTCATTTGGTCACTCAAGAGATTATAGACTGGAAAAACAAGCTGCTTTACATTCCTTCAAGACTTAGCCTGAAGGCTGCTCTCCATAGCTACCACTAGGATAGCTTTCAATAAGGTTGTCTTTAACCTATCTCCAATAAGGGGTTGTTTGGACTGGTGCAAGGTGCCCACTATAATTAGTGGACAGCATATACCAGGCCAACTTCTCACAGTCGTTACTAGATGTCCCTCACGAGTCAAATGCAAAAGCATTGAAATTATTAATACATCAAGCTGCAGTTCCACTAGTCATTACTAGATGTCCCTCATGAGTCAAATGCAAAAGCATTGAAACCCTTTCATGAAGCTTTTGCATTTGACTCATGAGGGACATCTAGTAACGACTAGTTGAACTGCAGCTCTTTGTAGAATTATTTTGATATTGGTACTATAATATTCACTGCCCACTGCTAATCTTGTCCCATAATGCTTTGCAGGGCCTTTGGTTGGGATTATATTTTTGCCAATAACTGTGCTTGAGGTGGTCCTAAGAGGATGGACCACCGCCGAATCGTTCAACAAGATGTGCTTTTTGTTTTCAAGGCATCTGCTTGGTTCTCTCCCTAGGTTAGGGAGGATCCCAAAATCATCACCTCTGTCACTGCTTGTTAATGTATCGTTTTCAATTTTGTGAAATGACTATATGCATTTTAGCACATAAAGACAGAGATACTTATTTTATCTGAACTTGCACTGTGCAAGATGCTGTTAGCAATTATTGCACAGTGCAGACAAGCACACAGCTACGCGTAGATCAAAGTGTACTTCGCGTAGCCACGTGTAGTGCTACTACGCCCAGGGTTATTTGTGAATACTATGGGCCATATTAGCAACAAAATGCAATAAATATCGCTGAGCGCACTTAGCGCGAAATATTTTATCGCCAGCTATCGCTGGAATATATCGCCACGCTAACGCTGTATTAGCAACAATTAGCGCTATGGCGATGATTATTCCAGCGATAGCGGCATAATGCGAGAATATCGCTGGAAAACCAGCGATATTCTCGCATTAACGCTAAGGTGGATTCAGCATTAGAATCCACCTCCTATACTTCAAACAGGTAAGTCATCCTCACTAGCAGGTGTTAAAATCTAGCGATAAACGCGCTTAGCGCGACTATTTTATCGCTTCGCCTGCCTTGCTAATAGGGGGTAGTGGTGTTAGCGACTGTATTCAGTCGCTTTTAGTAGGGAACGCCTTCCTTGCATGTCATTAGCGATAATTATCGCTGACATGCAAGGCGATGGAAAACGCGGCCTCTAACGCCTGAAAGCTGTCGCTAACGCCTGTTAGCGACAGCTTGCTAATAGGGCGATAAAATTATCGCCGCTTTAGCGGCAAAAAGTGCCGCTAAAGCGGCGATAGAGCCCTTGATAAAATGCCCCTATATTTTTGGTGAAGAAGAAGGATAAGGGTTAGAGACCCGTGATAAATTTGAGAGGGTTGAATCAGTATGTTGTTTACAGACACTTCAAGATGGAGGGTATCCATCTTTTGAGGGATATTCTCCAGGAGAACGATTGGTTGATGAAATTGGATCTGAAGGATGCTTATTTCACTATTCCTATAGCAGTAGAGAGTCACAGATGTCTTCAGTTCAGGTGGTTGGGAGAGCGGTATTCGTTTTCATGCCTCCCGTTCGGAGTGGCGTTGCCACCTTGGTGCTTTACAAAGGTGTTGAGACCAGTGGCCAAGTTTCTCAGGGAGCGAGGAATACATATGGTAATGTACTTAGACGATTTTTTGATAATGTCTCAGAGTTTCTTCCTTCTAATGGATTCCGCCGCCCCCACCTCAGGACCTCTCTGGACAGCGTTTCAGTCTGCAGTCGATCAGCTCGTCTTATTCCTCCTAATGCTGAGCAGCATCTGCCTACTAATTTGCTAATTTTATATCTATTATACCCTTCTACGCCCATGTACCTCCCCTAAATGTTGCTAACTTATGGGGCCACTGCTTCTGATTGGACAGGGACAGGGGGTTGATCCTCACACCATATTGATTTAATACATTTCTTAAAGTTCTTTGTTTTAAAATACCGCCCCTCAAATTTTAATACATTTGCTTTATTTCCCACCCGTCTCATGACAAAGTTTGTGCCTTTTTCATGTACAATGTTACAACTTTATGAGGTCATCCATGAATATGACAATATAGGCCATCAGGTCGCGGCCTTGGACGATGTCCAGGTTGACTTCATCCCTTTCCGCTCAGGGCAGTCTTTCAAGGCGCATGTGCAGAACCCACGTCATTCGAGTTTTCAGTTCACCAACCCCAGGCCCAACATTTACGAACTAATAAAGTCAAAGAAGAAAATATTAAAATCACAAATAAAATGTTTCACTGTATACCCGCTTTTTCTATTCTATTCCCATTTACTTATAAACTTATTCCCGCATTAATAGCGTTAATATTTTACAGTTTAAACAAACATAAGAGCAAGCTGTAGCATGTGAGAATATATAGCAGCCATTTTAAATCACACTGCGCAGAAGCGAGAATTTTCCCACCAAGCAAAGAAAGACGTCACACCACGTGATATGGTTGAGACATGCGCAATAAAGTTCCAGCGTTTTAGCGGCCATTTTAGAATAGACAAGCGTTACTTGTTAGTAAAAACACATAAGCAAGCTTCCTTCTAATTGTGTTTGTGTGTGCAATGGTTAGTATTAACAATACAACTTAATACATTAATACTTTAAGAGGATTGCATCCGAGCAAGCCTCATTTGTGAGTCCTTGCTCCATCAATCCCCTCTCTGATGGCGTTTCTGAGCCATCAAAAATACTACCCCCAACCAGATGCCAACTTTTAGCATATTATGGTTTCATTTTCATTTTTACACTTTCTACTTTTCACATCTCCTTTCAGTTTCTTGTATAATTCACTTCTTAAATCTTCAAGTTCAATCTCATCAAACTTTCTCTTCTTTCCCTTTTCTGTCACATTATATGATTCCTTCCTTCTACAACATTTGCACCATATTATTATTGAAAATACTATTATTGCTAACCCTGCTAAGGGTACTAATATTTGACCTATGAGTCCTTTCCCTATATTAGCAAACCAAGTTCCAATTGACCTAATACTAGTGGTCAATCTTTCCCATACACTATCAACTTCCAGTGGTTTTAGTTCCTTTTCAAGTTTAGTTATATTCTGTATATACGTTCCAATTTCTGCACTTTTATCAGGTATGTAAGTGCAACAGTGTTTCGTCTTCAATAATTTACAGACTACACCCTCTTTTGCCAATATAATGTCAAGAGCAAGTCGATTTTGCATAACCATAGATCTAATCGCAACCATTTCTGCATTAATCATTAGAAATTCTCCAGCAGTGTCAGTTGATAAACGATCAACCACTGTAGATAATTTACATATTTTCCTTGAATTCAGAATTATTTCCACTGAAGGTATCAATGCACCAAATATATCACCTAAAATTTCTGAAAAACTAGCTCTTTTTCTACGTATTAATTCATTAGTATTTTCATTGCTGCCAGTGTTTCTTTTTACGTGGTATATTTTGGAAATACTATTCCGAAGTAGCAACTTCCATACCACCGTGCAGGAAGCCTAAAGTAGGCCATATTCCCACATACATAATAAATTCCAGGAAAAACTGAATCTGTTCCTCCTTTTAGTCCCCAACCTCCAAGAATTAAGAAATTGTGTTCACATTCACTGGTACCGATGAAAATATTGTTATACTCTGTTTTTAACCTATGTAGACAAATTTTTCCTGTCTTTTCAAAATCTAGAGCCATAGCAGCTTGAGCCTTGCCAGGTGTGTAACTACCCTCTTTCTCAGCCCAAGGTGGTAAATGAGCCTTATGCTCAGAAGCTTTCTTTTGGAAATCTTGTCTTCTATCTTCTACTAAATTCAAAAATATCTTTTCTTCTTCATGTAAAGAACATGTTAGATTGCTTCTATGTGCGTGTGTTATGTCTATTGACTTCATTGTTAAGAAAAACTCTCCCATAAACTGTGCATCTTTGCTACTAAGCACTGGATTCATATTCTTTCGAATCGGAATTTCAGTAAATATCACATCTATATTTGAATAATAATATTGTAGTTGTCCTGTTCTATAAAATAAACTGGCTAATACACTACATGATATGCCATAGGTTAATGGCAAGTGATGATACGTTAACCCTTCTGCTACTGATTCAGGTAATTTCATACAAACATAACAATTACTAACTTCCATAGTATCTACATATTGAAATAATAGCTTTGTAAAAACATTCAAACTAGTGTCGTTATCTGTTACTTCATGATGTAATTCTGGTTCATCTTCTGCCTTTAGTTCTACTCTATTACTCTTCATGTTATCTGTTCTTTCCTTAGTTTCGTTGTTAATCTTTTTATCTATTATCATAAGATAAGGAATTGCTACGATCACAACTAACCACACTATAAGCATCACTACCAGGTTGCAGATGCATATAGCAGAACATCTTTTACAACCTGTCTGCTTTGGTCTCCCAGTAACTCTATCGTCAGTCATTTTGACAAGGAAGATTGCTCTTCTTATCGTATTCTTCACGTCTTTTCACTTTCTCAAGGTGGTTCTATTTCTTTTTCATAGGTCAATTCTGCACTGGTTCCTTCGTCACCACTTTCACTTGATTCTGAGCTTTCGAAATCTTCGAGAATAATATAAGTCCAATCAGGACCCTTAAATTTGTTATTCACAAGTTTCAGTCTTTTGCTTCTTCGTTTTCCACTTTTATCTCTTTGTTCTGTTTGGCTTGTTACTTCATTCACTTGTTCTGGATCTCCACTTCTGGTTGTTATGTGGTATTTTACTCTTTTGATGACGCTAGGCCAATGATCGCCTTTTCTTGTTTTCTCTGTTTGTACTGTCTCTTTATTTCCTTCTTCAGAAATTCTTTTGTTTTCTAGTTGTGGCACACTCTCGTTTTCTTTTATTTCAGTTTCTTCTCCTTGTTCTTTTCCAGGTCTTACTGTTACTTCTTCTTCTGTTTCACTGTGGATCTCTTGTAACTGATCTTGTTCTTGATTTACGATTTCATTCTCGAAATTCTCAAGATTTTCTTCTTCTGTGTATTCTTCCTGATCTAACTGGTACTGATCAGGGCTTATTGCACTTTGAACTTCTGCAGCCTGACCGGATTCTTCTAAACCTGTCTGTCCCTGCTCAAAGTCTGATTGTTCTTCTTTAATTTGAGCCCAATTTCCTCTCCCTAACTGTTCCTGCTCAGGTTCTTGTGTTTGTTCTTCTTCTTTTTCCTGAGCTGCTTCTTCTTCACCTATCTGATCTTCTTCAATTCCTTCTAGATTTACTTGACTTCTTGTTCTGTAGTAGATCTCAGGTATTTCTACCACTGGTATCCAGTCCTGACTTGTGCTCGGTTGTTCTTCGTCAGCTTCCCTCGAACCTCGGGCCTGAGATTCTTCAGCTGGGCAACCTTCAGCTTCCTCAGTAATTGATATTATCTGAGTATTTTCTTCTTCAGGGTCTGGTACTCTTTTGGTGTGACTTACATGAATCCAATTAGGAAATCCTGCACACTTCACTGCTGTGTTCGTAATCAGTATGATCTGACAAGGTTCGCCCCACCTAGGTGATAGACACGTTTCTCTGGTGTGATTCTTCACTACCACCCAGTCTCCGGGACTCAGATCATGTTCTTGTTCAGGCTGTCTGGAAACTGCGTCTTCTCCAACCTGGTGAGAGACAGAACGCACTAAGTCAGCCAGTCCTTTGCAATAATCCAGAACCATATCATCTGATATATTCAGCAGTTTATTCGTGGGTACATGTGATTGTCTCATTGCTCTTCCCATTATTATCTCATGCGGACTCAATCCGGTGGTTCTATCAGGAATGCTTCTGAGTCCCATTAAAACAAGAGGCAATGCGTCTGGCCAATCTAATGATGTTGAAGCACACATTTTTCCCAGTCTGGATTTTATTGTGCCATTCAATTGTTCCACCACTCCAGAAGCCTCTGGACGATATGCACAGTGCAATTTTTATTCAATGTGGAATGCTTCACAGAGTATTTTAACCACTTCACTGTTAAAGTGTTTTCCTCTATCTGATTCCAAAGTTACTGGAAAACCAAATCTAGGCACTAGTTCGCGTAGTAACAATTTTGCGACTGTAAGACTATTGTTCCTTTTGGTAGGGTATGCCTCCACCCACTTGGAAAATAGACATACTATGACTAGTGCATATTTCAGCCCTCTACATGGTGGTAACTGAATGAAATCAAGTTACAGTCTCATGAATGGACCCTCTGCCTTTCCAATTTTTCCAAACCCAATTACTGTTTTTCTTCCTGGGTTATGCATTTGGCAAGTTAGACATCTCTGGCAAAGACTCTCTGCTACTGCCCTAAACCTTGGATTGAACCGATTTTGTCTAAAGAGCCTGATCATTGCATCTCTCCCTACGTGTGTGTCTCCATGATACATCCTGGCCATTTGTGAAAGCAGACAATCAGGCATGACTGGTCTGCCGTCAGCACAAGTCCATACATCATCCTCTGCTTTTTGAGTACATCCTGTTTTAATCCATATACTCTTTTCGCTCTCATCAGCATCATCTTGCAGTCTTTTTACATCATTCCATGTTTCGGGAGGTGCAAACAGCATAAGTTGGCAGCTGATTCCCATTCTTTCCACCCTTTTGTTTACTGCTAATCTGTTTTTGGCACAATGTTGAGCCACCAAATCTGCGTATCTAGTGCCGACTACCACCCAGTCATCTCCTGACTGATGTGCGGCACATTTCACCACAGCCAATTCTTTTGGTGATTGTATTGCTTCCAGTAGTTCTTTTACGAACTGTCCATTTTTAATGGGGGATCCTGAAGAAGTCATGAAATCCCTCTGCATCCATAATTGGCCAAAATCATGCACAACCCCGTAACCATATTGACTATCAGTGAATATAGTTATTTTTTGGTTCCTCCCAATTTTGCAAGCTTTTATTAAAGCAATCAATTCAGCTATTTGTGCAGATTTGACTCCCGGTAAATAGGATGCTTCGACTATTCCAGTTAGTTCACACACTGCATATGCTGCAGTTAGTTTTCCATCTTCATGCCTTTGGCATGAACCATCAACAAACAGCTCCCTGTCTGGCTCCCTGAGAGGTAGTTCCTGAATATCAGGACGTGGTTTTGTGCACAATTCTGTGACTTGTAAACAATCATGCTCTTCTTCGTCATCTTTAACTTCTTCATGCTATGGGTCTGGTAGTAAGGTAGCTGGATTTACTATTGTGCACCTCACAATGGTCACATTTTCAGCACCCAGTATTATTCTTTCATACTTAGTCAGTCGACTAGGAGTAAGATGCTGAGTTCGGGTTCTTGTCAACAAAATCACAACCGCATGTGGGACGAACACTTTTACAGGGTGTCCCATTACAATTGACTCACTTTGTTCAATGCTCAAACAAGTAGCCGCTACTGCTTTTAAGCAACCAGGCAACGCAGCTGCCACTGGGTCCAATGTAGCAGAAAAATATGCTATAGGACGTCTGGTCAAACCATGTCTTTGGGTTAGGACTGAAAGAGCACAATTTTCTCTTTCATGGCAAAATAATGCAAATTTTCTCTTATAATCAGGCTTGCCTAAGGCAGGTGCTGCACACAAAGCATTTCTTAGTTTTACAAATGCACCTACACTTTCATCATCCCATTCAACTGGGTCCTTTGCCTTCTTTTTCGTCATCTGAATCAGTGGTTTTGCTAGTAGAGAAAATCCTAATATCCATTGTCTGCAGTACCCTACTATTCCAAGGAACATTCTTACTTCTCGTTGAGAGACAGGCATCTGCATTTTCTTTATTAGCTTTATTCTTTCATCTGTTATTCTCCTTCTGCCCCTCTCAATTTGGTGTCCTAGGTACTTTACTGCTGTAGTACAGAACTGTAATTTTTCAGGTGACACCTTATGACCTTCTTCTGCTAAATGATTTAGTAATGCTATGGTGTCAACAACACAATCCTCTCTGGTGTTAGATGCCACTAATAAGTCGTCTATGTACTGCACTAAGACTGAGCTTCCTGGCATCACCAATTTTTCTAGACACTTTTTCAATATTTGGTTAAAGATGGAAGGACTTTCTGTGTACCCCTGAGGAACACGATTCCACACATAGACCTTGTTCTCAAATTTAAATGAAAATAGATACTGACTATCTGGATGCAAGGGTATCGAAAAGAATGCTTGGCATAAATCGATCACAGTAAACCATCCTGCACTCCAAGGAATCTGGTATAGGATTTCTGCAGGATTTGGTACTATAGGACAACAAGGTTCCACAATCTTATTTACCTTGCGCAGGTCTTGAACAATCCTGTACTTTCCACTAGGTTTCTTCAAACCCATGATTGGTGAATTACAAGGGCTACTCATTACTTCTTTTAGTATGCCTTGTTTTACCATTCTGTCAATCTCTTCAATGACTCCTGCTTTTACTTCTGCACTCATTTTATACTGTCTGGTGTTTGGGAAAATCGCACCTTCCTTTACAGTAATTTTTACTGGGTCTATTTTGGCCATAAGTCCTACTTCCTTTCCCGTGAAATCCCATACTATGGGATTCACCGTAGTTTTCAGTTCTTCTGGTAACTCATCTTTTGTTATCAGAGAAAACATCTCATCTACTTCTGTACCTTGTTTTGCAATCATAAATTTATATACATGGTCTTCATCTGGGGTCTGAATTGCCACACCATCCGGCGTGCAGAAAATTGTACAGTTCATCTTACAAAGTAAATCCCTGCCCAATAAATTTACTGGACTGGAATCACATACTACAAATTGATGCATTTCCCTAAAATTTCCAATTTTTACTTCCATTGGTTCGGTAAGAGGTGTTCTAATCTTCTGATTAGCCACTCCCACAACTTGGATAGCTTCTCCAGAGAGAGGAAGGTCTGGGATGTCTGCTGTTCTCACAGTAGACCTAGTAGCACCAGTGTCCAAAAGAAAAGTAATATCATTACCTTTCACATTTCCTTCAACATATGGACCTGACTGATCTACCGGTAAGGATGCACCAAGTATGCACTCCTTCTTCCCCTCTCCCAGGCACCGTCATTGGTTATAGGTACAGAAGTCGTCCTGTAAAAGAAAGTGTGATGTTACATAATCATTCTTACCACTTCCTCCTTGATATCCGACGTCTGTACCGTGCTTTGCTCTGGTTACATTACCCTGTATAGGTGCAGGTGGCAACTGACTCTGAGGATTTACACCCTGCTGTGAGTCATTCTGCGTCTGTGGATTTAAATTTTGATTTGGGCCATTATTATTCCGAATCTTCTTACATTCATCCTTCCAATGCCCTAATTTTCCGCATCCATGACAAGGAAACTTCTTTTTAGCCTCTTCTCTACTCATTCGTCCTCTCATTTTTCTTCCGTTCCCAGTGTCACCATTCGTTCCAGAATCTTTTCCTTGATTATCATTTGGATTGTCCAAATTAATTCCCTGTCGCTCAGCCATTTTCACCTGAGCCCACATCACCTTCTCTTGCAATTTCTTGTGTCTATCCTCAATGTCATCTCCACAATATTTCGCGTATTTCAAAATTTCATCTATCGGCTTTCCCTGCCAGCACAACATGTGCTTCTTAATCATCTGACAAATCTCGGGCTTTAGGCCGTAAACAAATCGATAAACAAACTGACTCATGTTTTTATCTCCAATGTCCTCAAATCCACTATACTGCTTAAATACCTGCAATAAACGCTCATAATAGGCGTGTACCGATTCACTGGCTTCTTGGGTAGTTCTGTCTATTTTTACCCAATCTGTTTCCTTTGGTGGTATTTTCCCTTTTAAATAAGTTATCACCTGCTGATACTTTTTCATTACATCATTGGACGGGGCACCTGTCTTTGGATCTCTAGGATACTCCTCACTAGGCCAATCAATTGTGATTTTGCAATCTGTCCACAAATCTGCAGGTACCACTATGTCGAACAAACCATCCAAATCTTTCAACAATACCTTTGACACCTTCACAAACCTCTCAACCTGCTTGTACCATTCAATTGGCTTTTCTCTCAACTTTGGAAAATCATTCGTAAATGATAAAATATCCTGTCTGCTCCATGGGACATGTACATATCTCCCTCCTGGAACTTCTCGCATCGGGTACATTTGATCTCCTTTCCCTGTTTCCTTCATTAAATATTCTGAAGTGGTTTTACTATATCGTGCCTCTTCCTTTTTCTTTGTCCATCTAGCTTTCCATTTATCTAGCTCTCCCCATTTCTGCAAAACTGTCATTAATTCTTTTACTTGTAATTTCCTTCCTGAGGCATTCATATTTTCTAAATCTTTGTCTGAAAAATCTGCTCTATAGGGTTTTTGCAGTACCTTTGACTTCCCTATTTCAATTCCCATCTGATGAGCTAAATCTGATAATTTCTCATGAAATATTTTTGCATTTCTTGTGATGCTTCTGCAGATGAACAATAATTCTTCTTCATCATAAGTATTTAGGCGATCTACTCCTACATTTCCTGCTATCATTTCTTCTAATTCAACTTTTAATTTATAAATGTCCATGATCTTTGGGGGTGAATTCTGTTTGTCTGATCCTTGTGCCCACCTTTCTAAATCTTCAGGTGTAACTACTGTGGCACTTTTAGTTCCTGATGATGTTACTATGTTTACATCTTTGGAGCAACTAGGTGTTACTCTTCTTGGAGTATTATTTACAGAATCTCGAATGGGCAAGTCCATTAAAGAAATCATAGACTTGCAATCACTAAAGTGATCCTCGACCATTACTACTGCTTCTGGTTTAGGAACATTCACAGGTGTAGGTGCAACTAGAGGTTTGGGATAAGTTGCCTTGTCACCATATAAGGGAACCACTGGACCAATCGTTACAGGTATGGTCAATGAATCAGGGTGAACGTTCAATTGTGTTACCTTTTGAATCAATTCTGCTCTGTTTCTGTCTATCGCTTCCTTTTCTTTATCGCGAAGCACTCTACTAACTGGTGAATCATGTAATACTTCAGGTACTAAGGGTGTCCGTAACAAGGGTGCACTTGGGGTGCACCCACTTGTCCCTTCCTGATATGGTGGTGGATTCTTTAATAAATCTTCCATAAATTCGTCTTCGGAATCTCCAAATCTAGCCAAATGTTTGGTCTTTTCTGTGCATTTACCTCCTGACGATTCTTCTGCCATTAATATGGGATACAGACCCTCTGTAAGCATTGCTCGTCTCCACTGTTTCATCTGACCGTCCCTTGACTCGTTTTGGTATCTGGGAAAGAATCCCCGATAACTCCTATTACTTCTGGATCGGTCACGTTCAAATGCCTCAGTTTCCCATTCTTCTAAGGCTTCGTATTGAGTCAATCTAGGTCTGGGTTCTAAATCATTCATTCTTAATCTCAAATTTTGAAGAATCCTCCCATTGAAAGTACCACTTTCTGGAAATGCTAATATTCCATCATTTTTGGTATATTCTATCCAATTTTCTAACCATACACAAGTATGATAACCTCTCTCCATCATCATGAATGAAGCGGGCGTTTTAGCTGGTGGAATGATAATCCCTTCTCTAGTCTTTATTATCTTGTCCTTCTTAAAATAATTCTTAACCTTTTGTAGAAGTGAAATTTTTCTCTTTTCTCCGTACATTCTGGGTAAATATCTGTTTATTGAACTATATTCTGCAAAACCTAGGAATCTCCTGTCTGGACGAGTTCCTATTAAAGTCGGATCGCGTTTAAACATACAATTTCCACTGTCCACTAAAATTGCGACTTCTATTCTGACAACCAATTAAGTTCCAGCTAACTTTTGCTTCTGGACCAATCCTAGCGCGGCTTTTCAGTGACGTTTTTTTTTTCCTGACGACCCCTCCTTTACAATCTGCGCTTTTCTGTCCTTTGCTGTTTCAACCAATCCCAGCGCGACACTTGTGACGTCAGTACTACTTCTGACTACTGACCCCTCCTTTACAAGAGTCTTTTCACGCCCGCGGTTTTAACCAATCCCAGTGCGGCGTTTGTGACGTCAGCTTCCTCTCCGGCAGCTGACCCTCCCTTTACAAAAACTTACGCAAAGTTTTATTCTCCCTATTTTCTAACAAAATTTAATAACAACATAAAACATTCGCTATCGTGTCAGTTTCGCTAACTTGAAAAGATAGATTCTCTCTCTTCTTAGTAAATCCCTTCCGTTTACTAATCATACACTACGAGTAAAACACTTCCGTCTACTCTTCACGCAAGCTTCAGAAATACCTGTTACTTCTTCAATGTTACCCTTTCTAGGTGATATAACATCAAAATTTCACTAGCATATTCCCTTGCTATTACTCACACACATAGATGTCCCTAACAAGTACTGATAGCCCTGCTTAACTTTTCAGTACTATTTCTGCCTGACAGATAACCTCACTGCAGTATGGCTTCCACTTACCAACCGCTTCTCAATTTTCCCCGGGGATTCTAGACAACATAAAACAAACTATAAACGAAAAGCGGATGTTAGTTCATAAAAATAAAATTCTCATTACCCAATTAACAAAGTATAACCATAACCGTCCTCTGCTTACCAGAAAACTGATCCAGCGGGTTACTAGCAACAAGCATTCATACACAAATACTCACTTGGGCCCATACATTCATACTACGCTAGCAATTTCCGCTGGTGGGTCAGTTGGTACTCTTTATCAAATCCCTGCTACCAATTACCTTCTGATTGAAGAGTAATGACTTACCAATGAATCCTTTGATAATTGGGAAATTTAAAATGAGTGACATTCCATACAATTCATAATTTCTAAATAATCACAAAGTCATGAAGTTTTAAAATGTTTATCTAAAGATTTAGCAGAGTAAAATACAAAGCCACATAGTACTTAAATCAAATCTCAGGGAGGAAGCACAACAATGATTTATCGATTAATGACGGTCCCGTAGGAAAAGAGAAGATAGAGACAGCAGCGCAACTAAGGTTTGCATTTATATTTACCTAAGTGCGAGAACCAAACCCCTTGGCCAAGGAGTTGGAAAGATAGGACCCTGGAAGGATGAAGAGCAAAGACTCCTCCCGGATCAGGACAGGACCGGTGACCTCTCTACCCACGACGCCTGCGTCGTTCCCCTCTCTGGTACTTCGCTTCTCCTCGATTCTCCTGTTTCTTCCTTCTAATGGATTCCGCCGCCCCCACCTCAGGACCTCTCTGGACAGCGTTTCAGTCTGCAATCGATCAGCTCGTCTTATTCCTCCTAATGCTGAGCAGCATCTGCCTACTAATTTGCTAATTCTATATCTATTATACCCTTCTACTCCCATGTACCTCCCCTAAATGTTGCTAACTTATGGGGCCACTGCTTCTGATTGGACAGGGACAGGGGGTTGATCCTCACACCATATTGATTTAATACATTTCTTAAAGTTCTTTGTTTTAAAATACCGCCCCTCAAATTTTAATACATTTGCTTTATTTCCCACCCGTCTCATGACAAAGTTTGTGCCTTTTTCATGTACAATGTTACAACTTTATGAGGACATCCATGAATATGACAATATAGGCCATCAGGTCGCGGCCTTGGACGATGTCCAGGTTGACTTCTTCCCTTTCCGCTCTGGGCAGTCTTTCAAGGCGCATGTGCAGAACCCACGTCATTCGAGTTTTCAGTTCACCAACCCCAGGCCCAACATTTACGAACTAATAAAGTCAAAGAAGAAAATATTAAAATCACAAATAAAATGTTTCACTGTATACCCGCTTTTTCTATTCTATTCCCATTTACTTATAAACTTATTCCCGCATTAATAGCGTTAATATTTTACAGTTTAAACAAACATAAGAGCAAGCTGTAGCATGTGAGAACATATAGCAGCCATTTTAAATCACACTGCGCAGAAGCGAGAATTTTCCCACCAAGCAAAGAAAGACGTCACACCACGTGATATGGTTGCGACATGCACAGTAAAGTTCCCGCGTTTTAGCGGCCATTTTAGAATAGACAAGCGTTACTTGTTAGTAAAAACACATAAGCAAGCTTCCTTCTAATTGTGTTTGTGTGTGCAATGGTTAGTATTAACAATACAACTTAATACATTAATACTTTAAGAGGATTGCATCCGAGCAAGTCTCATTTGTGAGTCCTTGCTCCATCAGAAGGATTGGGTTTTTTGATCAGCAGGGAAAAGTCGGTTTTGAAGGCCAGTCAATGTTTAGAGTTCTTGGGTTTTGTGGTGAATACAGTAGAGAAGACAATAAGTTAACCAGAGAAGAAAGTGGTCAAGATAAGGTCAGAAGTAAAAGGAATGTTGAAGAAAGAGCAAGTCACTCTGAGGGGTTTGGCAAGGGTGATTGGCTTGTTTTCCTCTTCTATTCAGGCAGTTTTTCCCGAGCCACTTCATTACAGAGATTGAAAGCAGAGGCACTGAGGAAAGGTTTCTGGTTTGGAGATCATGTTTTACTTTCAGCGGAAGCTCGGGAGGAGCTGATTTGGTGGTTGGAGAACCTGGAGCCCTAGAATGGCCGGCAATATTTGGAATATGTCCAGCTTTTGTGTTAGAGACAGACGCAAGCCTCTTTGGATGGGGGGCATGTTTGGAGGATCAGGAAACAGGTGGAAAATGGTCCTTGGAAGAGAGGTCGGAAAACATAAATGGGTTGGAGATGAGAGCAGGTCTTTATGCTTTACGGAGTTTTGGAAAGAAGTTAAGGAATTTCAATGTTTTATTGAAAATGGACAAAGTTTCGGCAGTTCGTTACATAAACCGCTTAGGTGGAAGCAGGTCAAGGAATCTGACTCAGTTAGCAAAAAGGATTTGGAGTTATTGTCTAGAGAAGAAGATTGGGTTGCAAGCAGAATATTTTCCAGGTCAAGAGAATGTTGTGGCGGACTGAAATTCGAGGTATCTCAGAGATTTCAGCAATTGGAAGCTGAATGTTCAATACTTTCAGAGGATATTTCAAGTTTGGGGTCCGCTGGAGTTGGATTTGTTTGCGTCAAGGCTGACTTTCCAATTGGAGCGTTATTACAGTTGGAGACCAGATCCGTTAGCAGAGGAGGTGGATGCGTTTCAGCAGGATTGGAGGAACATTCAGGGGTATGCAGTTCCCCCATTTGCGATGATACAGAGGGTGTTGTTGATGGTGAGGAGACAGAGATGTCAGCTGGTTCTTGTGACGCCTTTTTGGGGATAATCAGTCATGGTTTCCAGGGCTGTTGGCAATGTCGATAGAGGATCCATTCTTGGTACCGGGGTCAGAGGACATACTTCTAGGGGCAGAAGGAGTTTTTCATCCTTTGGTTTTGGAAGGAGCATTGAGCCTTCTTGTTTGTAAGATTTATGGAGTGGAGTGCAGTTCAGAGGACTTTCAGGGCAGGCTGAGGATTTGCACAGGGAGTCTTGGGCACCAGGAACTAGGAAGAGGTATGTTGGAGCATGGAAGAAATGGGTTTGTTGGTGCATGGAAAGGGGTTTGGATCCCGTGGAGGCATCTGCCATAGAATTGTCAAATTTGTTATGTTCTTTGTTTCAGAAAGGGTTGAGTTACAGAACTATTAATTGTTATAGGTCTGCAATTGCTGCAGGTCATGGTTTGGTAGGAGGTTGTTCTATAGGTAGAAAACCGCTAATTTGTAGGGTTATGAAAAGAGTTAAGTTGCGGAGACCGCCAAGGCCAAGATACAATTGCTTGTGGGATGTCAATAGGCTTCTTCATTTGTTTGAGGGGTGGCCTATGAATAAGCTTTTCAGTCTGAAGCAGTTGTCAGGTAAGTTGGAAACTTTATCATGTCTGATTTCATTCAGGAGAGTGTCTGACGTTAAAGCATTAGATGTTAGTAACAGGTGTTATAATCCAGATGGGGTAATTTTTAGAATTAATAAGAGAACGAAGAGCATGTCTTCCTTGATTTTTTATCCAAAATTTGAGGAGCATCCAAAGTTGTGTGTGGTAAGATGTTTGAGGGAGTATGAAAGTAGATTTTGCAAGTTCAGAAGGCATGGTGATAATCAGTTGTTGAATTCGTATGTGAAGCCTTTTAGGCCGGTAACTACAGCGACAATTGCTAGATGGATGAGGTATTGTATGCTTGAGGCAGGTGTAAGTTTGCAGGAGTAGGGTGCTCATTCAGTGAGAGGAGCAATGGCAAGTAAGGTTTTCATGTCAGGTGGACGTTTGGAGGAGATTTTGCATGCGGCTGATTGGTCAAATGCGGATGTGTTTGCAAAATTCTATTTGAAACCAATGGGACATGTGTTGTCTGTGGTTTTATCACAGCTTTGAACATAAATAATGCTAGCCTCCGGTGTTGTCATGAAATGTAGATTCTCCAAGTTTGTGTAGAGAGAATCCGGATTTCATTAAAGACATGGAGGCTAGCATTATCCCTCCCACCCTCCCAGGTAAGAGTTTGGAGGTGGGAGTGGAGTTATCAAAGTATGTCTTGTATATATGCAAAGACTCTTTGAGGAGCAGTTAAATTATGGTTTATTGTTGTTTCAGATAACCAATAAAGGAGAGGATTATGTTCATCATTTGAATAAGTTGAAGGTTGCGAGTTATGGGACCGGAGCAGCTTAAAAGAGGAAGATGGCTGCTGTGACAGAGTTTATATATGTTAATGGGACATTCTAAGTTCTGGAATTTTTGTGTTGGTGATGTAATACCTTGAAGTGCTGTAGGGAGCTGGCAATAAAAGTAAAATGCATAATGCTAGCCTCCGTGGCTTTAATGAATGTGCGCTGCTCCAACCTCCAAAAACTCTGAAAAACTTACAGTCCATTTTAGGATTCCTAAATTTTGGCAGAACTTTCATTTTGGATTACGCAGAAAAAGTAAATCCTTTCTACGACTTAATTAGACCTGATTTTTCAGACCAACATTGGACACAGGAACACACAGAAATTCTCCATTCCTTACAAGCTGACATAATAGCTTCCAAACACTTACACACATGTGTAAATACCGCGAGTTTGGTGATCCGTATAATCGCGGGTCAATCAGGATGCACGCACCTAACCTTCAATGAAAGCGAAAAGGTACCAATTGCATACAAATCACATTTGTACACAAACGCTGAAATGCATTTTGCATCCACGGAATAAATACCGATAGCAGTACAGACTGCTGTAGTGAGAGAAAGAGCACTAGCTCAGGGTAAACGGATAATTGTCGTGACTCCAATACCAACCTTTGAGGCTGTTACCAAAACAAGGGTTTTAAATGTGAAAGCACTGCATCCAAGATGGATACAGTGGGCTAATTCTCTCACTGCAACAGATGTAGACTACAAGTTTGATTCTACATTAAAAACACAAGCATTCCTGCAGTACAAACAAGAATATCCTCTCCCGAAAGAAATTATGCCTCTAGATCAATATGAATAGATCATTTACACTGATGGATCTGCCCAGCTGGCCGTAGAAAGTAAACAGCAATACAGCGCCGCATGTGCGATTGTAAAGGGACGTATACGGGACGGCAAGTTCTGTCCTAGCAATACACAAACGCAGTCTCTAGGAGATTGCACGGCACAGCTGGAAGTGCTAAAAGCCCAAATACTGGCATTAAAAAATGCAGATCTGGAATTCCCCACACTTATTGTGTGCGATTCGTTTTACTGTGTCCAGTCATACAATGAATATCTACACTATTGGGGCCAAAATGGGTTCAGAGATTCCAGAGGTTGCACAATAAAGCACAAGTTGCTTTGTGAACAAGTGGCAGAGCTGAAAAAAAGGCTTACCAGGGGCTCACGTGATTCATACTCTGAGTCATCAGTGTGTTGGCGTGCACGCTGAAGGGAATTCATTGGCTGATGAAGCCGCCAAGCCAACAGTAAGAACTGCTGCCATTGCTGCAATCACTCGTTCTAGCACGCGAATAGACGGACAGATAATGGTAGCTATCAACGCTAAGCGTAATAACAGCTCAGCCTTGCCGAAAGGTTTTCCACTCAAGTACTCCTACAAGTTAGATGCACAAAATATTCCATATGCTCAAATTCCAGGAGTGGGGTATAGAGTAATACTAAACATGGATCGCAGATTAGGTTTCTGGCTGCACTAGAGGGTCTGGGTTCTGCACACGCAGGTATTACTGCAACAGTTTCACTACTGAAACGTTATTGGTGGCCAAGTCTTACCAAGCAGACCAAGGGCTTTGTCCTTAAATGCAACATCTGTCAGCAGATGAAGGGTTCCACCACAGCAAGTCCACCACAAGCACCATTACTGATTTCAGACGGACCTCTCGCATGTGTCTCTTTGGCCCTCTGTGGCTCCTTACAATCTGACGGGGCTTACAAGTACATTTTGGTGGCAGTGGATTCATGCTCTAGATTCCTGTGGGTTTGGGCCCAGCGCTCGGCTGACGCTTGAACAGTTATAAAGGATTTGAGAGTCTTTATAGGGACATGCCCAATTGGCACATTACATTCTGACCGCTGCCCTGCGTTCAGCTCTCGGGCTTACAAAGAAGCCATGGGGAGTTTGGGTGTGGTCTTGCGGTACTCCTCTCCGTATCATCCCGAGGGAAATTTGATTGTGGAGAGGAAAATCCGGGACTTAAAGCAATCCTTAACAGCAAGGGTATTAAGTTCAGTGGCAGTTGGGTCAATCCCCTACATGGGATCCAGAGGGCACTTAATAACATGCCTAAAAGTTCCCTAGGAGGCCTTACTCCTTATGAGGTCCTGTTTGGGACTAGAATGTGGGTACCCGACCTTGACAGTGGCAGCACAGTGGCGGATGAAAAAGCATTTGACATCAATGATCGTTTGGCAGTTTTACAGGAACTTAATGAATTCCAGGCACTACAAAGCAACATCCAAGTAAAATGCACCGCCACTGGGAAAGTAAAAGCTTGTCCGGCAAGACCTGCCTGGGTCCCGAAGATCGGGGACCTAGTCAGAGTAAAGATTGTGGACAAAAAATAATTTGGGCCATCTTACAGTAGAGCGCCTGTACCTGTCCTGGCTGTCGAAGGAACAAGAACAGTACTTCTTCCGCTCTTGCAAGAAAGAAAAGAGATTTGTCTCCATTGATCTGATCAAACCACACTATGCGGCCGATTCTGAATAGCTCCTGGGTAGCCCGATCTCCTCTCGCTACCATGCAGGAAGTTCAGACAGAAAGATTAATAACATTTGAAGATTCTACTGTATGAAGTAATGGAGTTACGAACAACGGAATGGAACTTGTGCCTGTTGAAACTGAGCAACAACAAAACACAAATGAAACACAGATCTCAATTCGGCCCAATACCAATATCTATGTGAATATGTCTCGAAACGAGTCAACTGCCAGTTCTACAAAACCTGCTGAGCTACCAAAGATAGATCGAATGGCGTCTGGCTACTTCATCGATTTTGAAACTTTTTCTCTGGATCCGAGTGAACCTGAGTCACCGCCAGCTTCTGTTTCCCACAAAGGAAAAATATATGATCTCTACCTTTGGCTGAAAAAGACTTAGGGGCAGATTTACAAGCCCCTTGCGCCGCTTTTGCGTCATTTTTAACATGGGAAAAGTGACGCAAAAGTGGTGCAAGGGGCTTGTAAATCTGCCCCTTACTTTGTTTCTCTCTGGCTGCAGCTCTGGATTGCAATTGGTCTACTTTTCCTAGCCCTTTGGATAGGTGTAGTAACTGTCTTTTCCAGCTCTTGAATGGATATTATCTCCCAGAACGCTCAGCAGTACAACATGTGAATTTGATCCTGAAACCACATACATCTTCTCATTGTGAACAAAGAGACCTGTCCTTAGTGAACATTACAGCAGTTCCAATTCCTGAAGGAGTAGTTTGGGATAGGGTTGCATATGATGTATATGGTCCAAACTGAACTTTTAAAAATTCCACACTTATTTGAAATTTCCTTAAGTGATATCATCACCTCCAGTACTTTCTCTGATGATTGGGACTTTGAAACTGCAAATACTTTGCTGTCTGATTTAGGACAATCTGCTGCATTCTCCAGTAATGAATTGTATGATGATACATGTTAGAATAAAAATGTCTTAGCTGTGTTGTTTACATATTGTTCTGCATAAGTTAGCATTCGCGGCACCCTTTTATGTTTGGCCGCCATTTTGACCCATGAGCGAAACTAATCTATCTCTGCGAGAAGCAGTTTTGGTAATTTTCCTTTTCTCCAAGGTTGGGTCCTGCTGTACTAATAAATACACTGTTCTTATTAGTGCATACCTTTCCCACTAGATAGAGGCCTGCTCCCACTAGTCTAGCGATGGGCACAGGCAGAACGACCTTGGCATAGAGATAGTGTGTGCCTGGTCTAAGGATCGAAACTTATCCTTCTGTACCTCCTTTGTGTAGCTGCCTCCATCTGGAAATTTCCAGTCTGGGCGTGCCTTCATTGGTTCTGAATCGTACATAATAAATGTGTCAGGTTACAAAACTGTTTTCACCATCCTCCAAATACAGATCCAGCGGGGGCGATGCGTAGATCCCAAATCCCCTTAGCACTACTCTGAAGGGGGATGAAAATGCTCCACCCTGCACTGCAGTGCGCAAGGGAAAGGGGAAAACAAGGAGTAACGAAATGAAACTCAACGGCACTCGTCCTACCGAATCTCCTAGTTCGGATCCAAGGAATAGGTTCTCACTAGGGTAGTCCCATCTACTGATCACGGCACACTGTATGTAAAACAAAGAATAGGCATTAATTCCATGAACACACACACACGCTCACACTGTCTGTCACTGAATGCCCCCTTCTTGTCTGTGTACTTACATGCAAACCTCTCAGGTAGACTCTCATGTAGCAGGCAGCCTAGTGGAGGAAATACCCCTCGAGCAGTATGTGTGTCCACTGTTAGCACGGAAATACTCTCTCCATGAGAGCATGCGCAAATCCATAAGCAAAGAAAAGTTATGCTGGTGTGATACGTCTCACACCTGCGTGCTCGATAACAATTGCCCAGTAAATGCTGAGTCTCTGTGGTAAAATGAGGCAGGCTCTGCTTGCAGGCAATATCATTCACAGTGTGCAAACCCCAAAGAAATAGGACTGGAAATGTTCCTTCCACTGTTGTGGCGAGTGAATTACGAAACACTACGCTCCTCGCGAAGCTACAGAATCAAACAAACAGTCTTGTGAACCTGGAGGCTACCGCGTAACTAGCGGGACTCCAGGAGAAACCAGAATATTCTTGCACTAAGCAGGCGTGCTTGGCAATGATAGCAAATTCAGCAAGCAGCTTCCTGACTGCTCCGAACGAATTAGGCTCAGGAACAAGCCTCCACATCTTCCGCGGCGTCTTCCTCGTGGCGTGGTGTAAGCTCCTTTCCAACGGCTCCTTCAGCAATATCCTCAGCGAACGCAATCACTGAAGCAGGTGACAAGCACCGGATCCCCTAGAGAAAGGCCTTATATTGCGGCCCAACCTCTAAGGCAAGAACGGCTGCCTGCCCAGATGCATGCTGGTTAGTGTAGTTCTCCCTACCTACCCACATGCTTACCGCGCCGCGGGGGATCATGACAGTACCCCTCCGCAACGGCCGCCGTCCCGGCAGACTACCAGGTTTAGTAGGGTGACGCACGTGAAACCATCGGAGGAGGAGGGGACAGTGTAGATTGTGCACAGGTACCCAGGTACGCTCTTCTGGACCATAGCCTTTCCATTCTACGAGGTAGTAGACCCTACCTCTGGTTCTCTTGGGGTATAGTATGTTCTGTACCTCGTATTCCTCCTCCCCATCCACTATAACTCGTTCTGGACAGTTAAGCAGTCGAGTGTGTGGCAGGCAAGGGCGTAAAAGGGATATATGGAAAACGGGAATGTATTCTCCAAGATTTTGGTAGTTCCAATGTAATGGCTACCGGGTTTATGATCTGTGCTATGGGATATGGCCCTACATATTTAGGTTTCAGCCTGTTGCTTCCCTTCATCTGTAGAATCTTTGTGGACAACCATACCTTATCCCCTATTTTATACAGGGGCCCAGGGGACCGCTTCTTGTTAGCGAACCGTTTGGTGGTTTCTTGTGCCTTGAGCAGATGGCTCTTAGCTTCTATGAGTACTGCACAGAGATGCACATGGTGAGCTTGGATGGACGGATGTTTGGTTGTTTTTGGCCAGTCGAACGGAAGCAAGTTTGGATTGTATCCATATAAACAGTAAAAAGGAGAACAACCCAACGTGGTGTGTTTGCCGTTGTTATAGGCAAACTCGGCAGTCCAGAGCAAAGTACTCCATTCAGCTTCATGGTACAACGAAAAACACCTCAGGTATTGCTCCAGCATTTGATTCAACCTCTCGATTTTTCTTTTTTTTTTTTTAATATATTTTTATTTATTTTTGATAATTTGAACTTACAATCAAAGAAAGCATGAATACATGATACAGATTGGTAGTTGGGCAATCGCAATTGGTGTAGGGCAAAAAGTATATCAACAGTTCCTCTGAAAGAGAGCATGAGGTTAGAGTTCAACATAATATACGTACATGTGCTAAGGGTCAGATCCAACTTAACCCCCTTATCATTGATGGGTCCGGCCTCACAATTGTCAAGTCTCTTTCCCGATCCTCCCAATGGCAAGATCAATCCCTCCTCCTCCTCACTGAGTTCTAAGCCATAGTATTTTATCCACGCGCCCATATCTTTTGAAATTTCCGGGGGCAACCCCTCGCCTTATATGTCACTTTCTCATCAACCATATAGAGATCTAAACATGCTCTCCATTCCTTAAGTGTAGGGAGTCGGTCGGCACCCCAATACCTAGCTATATCCCTCTTGGCTACAACCAGCCCCAAATTAGCTAACATGAGTTTATGCCGTGTCAGGTCCACATCTGTGGGGATTCCCAGTATGAGGAATTTTGCGTCCAACTCAAGCTGGGCCTCTAGTGTGTTGTTTAGTTCCTGTACTATCCTGCTCCCATAAGTTTGAACCCTACTGCACTCCCAGAGGGTGTGTATGAATGTACTGGGTTGTGTGTGGCATCTGAGGCAGTCTGGGTTGTCAGCTCTCCCCATAGAGTGAAGTCGTGCTCTATCAAAGTAGGTCGTGTGCAGGATTTTAGACTGAACGAGCCGTAATCGTAGTTTAATCGCTACTTCACGTGGGTGCATAAGGGCCGCTTCCCAATCGATATCCTCCAATGGACCAGTGGTAAGTTCCCTTTTAGCTCGAAGTGGGCCTAGTTTGTCAGGCATATTGTTAATTAGTGTTTTATATGTCAGCGAGATGGCCTGAGTCGGAATCTCTTCTTGCAAAAGTCTGCCTTCTAATGGGGCGAATTCCGGCAGTGTCCCTGTGTCCAGTCCCTCCGCCTGCCAGGCATGTTTTAGTCTGAGATAGGCATAAGCTTGAGTGTCATGAAGCTGATATGTGGCTTGAAGCGAGGCGAATGGGGCCAGTGCGCCTGCCTCCAGTACATCCCCTATTTTAGAAATCCCTATTAGATTCCACTGTTTAAAGCCTCTCAATTTTCTGATTTCGGTCAGTCTAGTTCCCTTCCATAACGGGGTCTCCCTTGTGTCTTGTGGTTTGTTGCCTGCCTTGTTATGTTGGCCTAGGACTAGCTGCCATGCTGCTTTTCTTTGCGCACGTTACACTGAGCCAGGGCTCCCTCCCTCGCCCTTTGCTCTTGCCAAGTTCTTTTGCGCTGTCTGCACTTTCTGTCTTTCACCTTTTCTCTTGTTCGATTTGGGCTCAGACTGCACAACATGTACAAGGTAGCATAAAAATGTATTTCGGTTCTTCATGATATGGCCAGTCTCGCGCACCCAGACATAACATTAGGCGCAAATGACATGAAACTTTGTGTGCCTTTAATACTGGGGTTTTTACTTGCGCTGGCACACTTGGAGAAATCCTTTTCAGTGAGAAGAGCTATGATGTCCTGCTGATGTAATTCTGCATCTAGAGACTGAGGTATGGGGGTTCGCTAGTCAAAGCCCAGAGGTCTTCTATTTTTATAATAAACTATCTTACTGCACGGGGAGGGTGGTAATGTTATTTAGACATTTATCCACTGAGTTATGAAATGCTTTCCCCGTTTGTATTCTATGGAATTGTAACCATGCTGCTTATATTATTCATATGCATTATGCTATTAGTACTGACACGTGTACTGTACATTAGAGCACGTAAGTTGGAATAAACATTTTAACCTATCCAGTGTCTCTTCCTACGCACCTTGTGGACAAGTACGAGTGAGTGACGAAAGAGTGTTCTTGCTTCTGCGAGTCCTGAGATAAAGATACCGTGTTCTGGGTTGTCCAATCATTGGTACTTGGGTGCTAATGGGATGCTAAGCTAGTTGGGTTGGGGTTTTTGGGTGCTACGGTATATGGTAGGCAAACCACTGTATTCCGGGGTCCCATTATCCTGTGCATAGCTCTGTGTATGTGCAGAAACCTTATGACATGGCGCGACCACCGTGGGGCTGCTTATCTGTGAGACGCTTGAGTAGTACTTGTGCTTGTCCACAAAACCCTCACGTACGCTTCCGGAGGCGTAAGTGACGGTGATACCTCCTATATTGAACGTTTTATAGGTTCTTTCAAGCTTGAAGTTATTAAAAAAGGTTACATAAAAAACCCATTTTGTGCTCCCTGTTAGGTTGTCGAATACAATTGTTTAGTTATGGCTGGTGTGGCGATAGCTGCACATAGCCGAGGACCACTCCGAGAACACCTAGGTGTATACGGAGTGCCCGATACTGGGGTCGAGTTGGTCTTTGTGGTTCAAGCCGATCCGGCTTATCACTTTGAAGTGTTTTACACTTGGATCACTTTTGAGGCGGTGGATGCAGGTGATAATCTGTTTCATGAATATAAACTCACCGCTATTCCTGCTGCCTATCGACCCTATACTAATCTTGAAGTGCCTCTCACGGCTTGGCAGCACCGTGTTTGGTTTAATGGCGCCCTCCCACAACCAAATACCGCAGTTCGTTTAGGCCCCTTATCCATTGAGGGGGCCACTTGGCCTGTATTGGCCGGGTATACCCCGCATCCAAATTATCTGGCAATACCGATTGCGGATCTGCGCACTATGCATACCGAACTAGTGCGAGTGCATCGAGCCTTAGTGACATACGTTACAGGTAGCCTACATGGAGCTGCCCCTGTAGTCGCTGGCCAACCAGCTATTGCAGCTGGAGTGACCATAAGTCCTGTCATGGTAAATTCTGTGATGGGCAAACGTCCACAAAATAAGGACGATTATCCTTACTGGCTTGCAGAAAAGTTCGATCAGATAGAAGCGGTGTTTCCACATACATCCCCGGTGGATAAACACCGCATCCTTACGATAAGTTTGCCAAAAGACTTAATCCCCGATTTGACATCATGTGAAAACTGGGGTAAGGTATTCGCAGCAGTTTATTCAAAATGTTTTGGTACTCCTTCCATGACGGTTCTACCCTCTGTAATTAAAAAAGTACAGGATGAGCATGGCCCTGAAGCGGCTGTGGAATTAGGGATGAGACTAGTGGGAGTGTTTGATGTAGTAGCTGAACTGATCCTTGGAAATGTCAAGGGCGATGCAATGAACTTTCAAGTAGCGAATGCTTTGGCTTTAGTCCCAGAGTTGGACAGGCCTCGCGAATTACCGAAAATTATAGCCCGGGCTTATAAAACAATTGGAAGAAATAGCCTAGGCAACAAGCCTTTTGTAAAAATGCAAACTCAATCGCAACCACAAATTACACAAACAAAAAGTACATCTGAGAAAGATGATAGACCAGTCTTCACTAAAAAGAGTTGGAGACAGAAAAAACAGGGTAAGCAACAAAAGAAGCCGGGGTCGAGAGGCGCTTCCCCAGTTTCGGTTTCTTCTGAACGTACTTATGATTTACGTGATAGGTCGAGAATTAAATCACCAGAAAGGTTTCAGAGCTCTGATACGCGTTCTCCTCGTTCTTCACAGGCCCAGACTTCGTCACAGGCTGGTGGAGGAGGACGGCAAGATAGAGGAAGGGGCCGAGAGGCTCCCCAGGAGCGAGACCAACCTCGACAACAAGTCAGAGGGAAAGCAGAAGACTTTCACCTTCCTCGACCGCAATTTCAGAAGAAAAAGTTGCCGCTGTAACAGCGAAATATGCCACAGACCGTGAGAACGAGACTCCAGAATTGGACGTGGGCAGTGACCCTCCTAGACAGCGCCGCGGAAGTTACCATAGTGCGGGAGGCGCTACGTCCTCATATGGAGGCGACAGCAACTGAAACATTCGTTACTGTAGAGACAGCTGACACGAGAGTGGCACCCCCTGACAGACTTTACAACATAGTCATCCAAATTGAAGGTGACATACCGCGTGAAATAAAAGGGATTTTTTGGGAAAATCTAACCTCTTCATATGACATTTTGTTAGCAGAGGTGGATTGGCCACCCCCATTCGTTTTAGCTGCACATAAAGGAGAGGAGGTAATCCTTCCAAGCTTTTCAAGGCATGTCCCAAAAGACAAAGCTGAAGCACTTGCAGCTGAGTGGGCTGTGTACCTGGCACCAGCGTTATACCGCAACCATGTGGGATGGGATGAAGAATCACCTCCTCATGCAATACCTTTGCGGTCACTACCGCAGCCACAACCCCAATATCCCATCAAACGGCAGGCAAAAGGCCCAGTCTCCGAAATTCTGACACAGTTGGAATATCAGGGAGTAATCGAACCATGCGTATCACCTATGAACAATCCCCTTTCGTGGTTTCTAAACCCGATGGATCGTACCGCTTAGTTTTGGATTACCGGCATTTAAATTCCCATTGTCGGAACTTTGCGGTACAGAATACACATAGTTCTGCGCTTGTAGACAGTCTTGTTCGTAAAAAATATAAAACGACACTTGACCTTTCAAACGGTTTCTACACGCACAACCTAGCCCCGGAGAGTGGTCAATGGACCGCATTCACTTCCGGTGGTAAATTATTCCAGTTCCGGCGTTTACCCATGGGCTACAAAATAGTCCGGGTATATTCGCCGCCCGTGTTGTTTCTTTGTTAAATGACATTGATCAAGACGCATGTTCGTACGTAGATGACATCTATCTGACAGACGACGAGTTATATCAGCATCTGTCCCGTGTGGACCGCATTATTCTTGAATTTGCGGAGCAGGGTTACAAATTTAACTTTGCTAAGTCACACATTGCTGAATTTACCGTTCTGTTCTTGGGCTATGAGCTCAACAACGAAGGTAAGGGCTTAGCCCCCCATTTCTTGGAAAAATGTGCACATTTGTGCCCCCCAAATACTCTGAAGAAACTTCAGTCTTTGCTGGGTTTCCTGAATTTCGGGCGTACTTACATTCCCGAATATGCCCAGCGTATCAAGCCTTTGTATGCTTTGATACAACCTACTTATTCAAGGTCTTGCTGGCTGCCTGAGCATACCTCAATTCTGCAGTCTTTGCAGACAGACCTATTGGAGTCTAAATATCTTTTGACTCGTGATAACCACACAAACCTGGTGATTAGAATAATTCCGGGGCGGTGGGATTCACGTACTTAACCTTTAATGAAGGTGATACAGTACCCATCGCATACAAGTCACATCTGTACACTTCCGCTGAATTGCGCTTTACATCTGTTGAAAAAGTTCTAACTGCAGTGCAAATGGCGATTCTAAAAGAACGCGCACTGGCACAGGGAAAGCGAATTCTGGTGGTAACACCCTGTCCTGCCCTAGAGGCAGTAACAAAGGCAAGTGTACCGAACTCAAAAGCAATGCATCCCCGTTGGATACAATGGGCTACATCCTTGACGTCTTCGGACGTCACTTTTGTTTTTGATTCTTCTCTTCAGACTCAGGAGTTTTTGCAGTATGAATTCGTTCATCCTCCTCCTTTGTTTTTACTACCGCTTGAGGATTACAAATGTGTGATCTACACCGATGGTTCGGCGCAACCGGCCACTGGGTCCAAGCACGCTTATTCAGCTGCATGTGCTATTGTTGCGGGTTCCTTTGTGAATGGAACGTTCAAATCCTCTGTAGTGCACACTCGCACACTTGGAGATAGTACCGCACAATTGGCCGAGCTGCATGCATTGCTACTTGCACTTGAGTTCGCTTCTCAGGATGAGACCACTCTTATTGTATGTGATTCCTTCTACTGTGTACAATCTTACAATGACAATCTGTTTTTCTGGTCGAAAAATGACTACAAGGACGCAAAAGGGAGCACAATTAAGCATAAAATGCTTTGGGTTCGAGTGGCAGAATTGCAACAACGTCTGCCCCTCACACAGGTGGTTCACACCTTAGGCCATCAGCGGGTGGGCGCACACGCTATTGGTAACGATCTGGCAGATGAGGCTGCCCGTTCAGCAGTAGTCACGTGTTCAGTAGCAGCGGTTACCAGGTCCATGTCTAAAATTGACTCTGTTATTCTAGCAGCTATTGCTGCAACCAAGGAAGGTGATAATTACCCTACAGGGTTCCCTTCCAAGTATTCTTACAAATTATGTCCCGATCAGGTTCCTTATGTAACAATACCTGACGTTGGAGATCGGCTGATCCCCAACGCGGACCGCAGGAGTGCCTTGATATCAGCTGCACACGAAGGCATGGCTTCTGCTCATGCAGGTGTGTCAGCTACAGTTTCCATCTTGCAGCAGCGTTATTGGTGGCGTGGATTGTATAAAGACACCCGTGCTTTTGTGCTTTCCTGCGACGTTTGTCAACAGATTAAGCCTTCCACGGTAACACGCCCTCCACAGACCCCGCTCTGCATTGCTAACAGACCCTTTGGGTGTGTTTACTTGGATCACTGCGGTCCATTCTCATCAGACACTGCCTATAAATACATCTTAGTAGCAGTGGACTCGTGCACACGGTTCCTCTGGGTCTGGCCACAACGTAGTGCTGACGCTCGAAATGTAATCAGGGATTTGCGTGTCTTTGTGGGAATTTTCGCATGCGGCACCTTCCATTCGGACCAAGGTCCAGCGTTTGCCTCTAGGGCTTACAAGGATGCAATGGCTTCGCTTGGGGTGCGGGTGAAATTTTCGTCTCCGTATAGGCCTGAGGGCAACTCTATCGTTGAACGAATGAACCGTGACTTAAAGCAATCCTTAACAGCTAGAGTTATAGGTACTGGCAGGAACTGGCTGGCCCACTTGTATACCGTTCAACGTGCACTTAATAATCTCCCTAGAAGACCTCTGGGTGGGCGGACCCCATACGAAATGCTCTTTGGCATAAGAATGTTTGTGCCTGACCTTGAGGGTCCAGACATCGCGGCGCAATCCGCCAAGTTTGATGTAGATAACCATTCTGCTATGTTACAGGACTTACAAGAAGCCCGAGACAAACTTGCAACTACACATTTGCCTTCAGCCACAGATCCTGCGTTGCAGATTCCGGTAGCCGGCTGGCTTCCAAAGGTTGGAGAACTGGTTCGAGAGAAGGTTGAAAACAAAAAAGAATTCGGCCCCTCTTTTCGTGCACCGGTTCCAGTTCTGGGCTTGAAGGGAACACGTACAGTCATTTTACCACCGCTTCCTGGTCGCAAGGAGAACAGATACATCTCAGTGGAAAATGTCAAGCTACAGCGCCTGGCCGATCCTGAATAGTGTCACACCAGCGGTCTCTTGTCCTGCCATTTATCGGACATATGTTCGTGGCCATCTACACGAACGGTCGCTGATACTGTAATTGAGATGGTTGACTTGCCTGAAACTACAATTGATCTCCAACTCTCCACCAATATCGACGAGGACGAGTATACTTATCCTGCATCTGAATCGGTGGCACATCAACCAACAACGCCACTTGGCCCGACTCGTTATTCCTTTGATTCGGATTCCACCTCTTCAAAAGTCCCATCCAAGTTCAGTATTTTTGTATCCTGGTTTAGAGACAATTTTTTGATTCCACCCTGGACATACATCTGGTTGGTACTTTTCTTGATTTTTTTGTTCATGTCCATTGGCTTTGTCACAGTGTTTTTTCTACTAATCAACGGTCACTATTTACCTGAACGCTCTGCTGTAGACTATGTTTCTGGAACTTTGGCTCCTCATTCCTCGTCTCACATCATGAAGCGTGACCACACATTTGTGAACATTTCAGCTTTTCCAGTTGCTGATGGCATCGTATGGGATGCAGTGAACTATCAAATCCATGGTCCGACGGAAATTATTAATGTACCTAATGTCCTTCGTGTTTCAATGGGTGATGTAGTACAAAATAATATTCATTCTGATGATTGGGATGTGCATGCCGTTGAAGCATTGTTTGCCGATTTAAAATATTATGCATCTTTTAATGCTGAAGATTTATATATGAATTCTGCGAATTATGCCGATTTGTATTGTTACCAACATTGGGGTAATCATTTTCTCCATAAGCCAAGTGCCCTGCGTAGTTCTGTTAACTACACCCAATGGGAACATTGTCCAAACCCCTTGCCAGGTAGCTCACAAACTCTTCGAAATAAGTTTACCTATTTTACTGATTTTAATCGGTCGAACCCTGCATCCTATTATTTTAGACTTAATACCACATCAACTCAGAAAATTATGTTGACACACACCAAATTGCTTTATTCGGGTTCCTTTTTAAGTGCCCTAGCTGTGGGTGGTTATGAGTACTGGGAGGATACAATAGATTTGAAATCTATTTGGGGCTCCAAGCCATGGCAGGTACAGGGAACCGAGGCGTTGCATCGTGCTTGCCTCATCCCTACCCAAATTATGTTCCTAAATGCTTCCATCTATCAAACTACGTGTTGGGGCTTAGCTACCGCTAAACAATTGAACTCGCCCTCAATTCCATCCCTGTCGAGTTTTCCCAATGATAGCTCACGTTTTAACCTGTCCCTGACGACCCTACAGGCTCTATTACAGAATAATTCATTTAATGTTTCTGAACTGGATCCGTCACCCTGGTTGGTATGGCCTATATCATCTAATGCATGTCAAATGCGTTTTCACGACTCAGGTACTAGATACACACAGGATAGGCCTGATCCGAGATTTACTGCTTCTCGTACTGTCACTACATATTCTGTTGGTAAATTATGCAAACAATGGCTGCAACATTCGTCCCTTGATTCTGTTAAACAACATTTGTCCCTCCTTTCAGGCAATATTGATCTGTCCGACTTTGTTTTGGGACCTCGTGGTCCCCGACCTAAAAGATTCATTTATGAGACATATAATGAACTCTGGAAGCTATCACAAATGGAAGCTGCTTCCCGTCTTCGGGAAATAGATCAAGCAAATTTGGAAAAGGTGCTTGCTGTTGTTGACAATAGTATTAATACCCTGTCTTCTCGCATTTATACTTTAGAGAATATTGTGTCCTCTGTTGTTGATATTGTACAAGATGATGTTTCTGTGTTATATCATGGTCAGAATCAATTGCGTTCAGTTATGCAGTTTGCATGGACTTTGCAAACGCTCAAGTTAGGTAAAGTTCCTTGGCATTTTTTGAACACCTCTGCCTTGTTTCTACCTTTTAACTTAACTGACAAACAGCAATTTATGTCCATGAAAGATGCAACTTACACTCTATTACATATCGAAAAGATGGATCCTTTGCCGTTCTCTGTTGCAGAACTCGATTCTGCTGTGTGGCTAGTTCATGGGGTTATCGCTTTACCTTTTTCCTTGTTTGAATTTGACTCATGCATGAAACATTATCCTGTGGGCCGTTACCAGCCCTTGGGCAGTGCTTTCCTGCATGAACTCTGGTCCTTGCCTTTCATGTATAAATGCCTTCGGGACGGCAAGGAAGTCTTTCTCACGGGGGAGTACTGCGACTCGACTATGGGTCATTCGCTTATTTGTAAACACATTAAATTGCATGGCTCATGTAGCGTTTCCGCTCCTAATCTTGCTTGTGTGCTGAAAGGTATTCCTGCTCCTGTTATTTCTCCTACTTTCACTCTCCTTTCCAATGGTAGTTATTTACTTTTAAATAACGAAAACTGTTGTGGCCTGCAGGCTGGCATTCCTTACATTGTAACAGTTTCGCACAGGGTTGTCTGCTGCAAAAATGTGCTTTTTCCTCCCCCTCATGGCAAGGTTGATATCTCTATTTGGCCTTCCATCCCTACCATGGAGGCAGATTTCAATAGACTGAGCAGAATAAAGGCACTATTATTGAACGAGGAAGTTATGCTCACGTCCGCCCGGGAGACATTCATTCTCCAGGTGGCGAGTACCCACAGTGAAATACAGGCCCTTTTGAACACTAATCTCCCCCAACATTTTGGGGAGTTAATTCATCGTATTTTTAACGCATCTAACACAGAAGGTCTGGTACACTTTTTTAAAGTCGTGGGGTCTGGTTTGGTGTCCTCCTTCCAAACTATTTTTGGTGTCATCCCGGCGTTTATTCATTCTATTTTTTCCAGCGTCTTTGGCGGTTTCCCGTTGATCATCGCCTTGGCGGCTGGTGTCCTGTTATTAATTTGTTTTATGCGCAATGGCTGCTCCCCGATGGGACCTGCTCGATCCAGAACGCCTCCAGCTACTTCGTGAGCGCCTTTTGGCTGGTTTTGGTGTCTTGCCATTGGCGACACTGAGTGTGTCATATACTCTTTCCTTTCGCTTTGCGTATTTCACTTGCGTGCAACCTGTAATGACTTGCATCCGCTGTCCTTTCACCTGGACCTTGGATTATTGCCTCTCCAATTCGTCATTGTCTGTTCCGGATTTTGTTCAGTTGATGGGTCACTTAGAGGCCCATGAGCAGGACTGTTCCGTTGCCGGCTGTATGGCGCGTGCGGCTGCACTGGGGATTTTGGCGCAATGGGATATCTGGGCGGCTGCCCAGGATCTCCTACAACAAAGCTGTTTCGTTTATCACGCAAGTTGTCCCGCATTGCTTTTGGATGCTCCCTCTGCTGAGGAGCATTCCTGCTCTTTTGATCTCATGGATTGGATGGCATCTATGTTTTTTGACGATTCCAATGATGCCCTTTTGGAGGGTATGGCTTTTTTCTGCACTTACACTTTCATGGATTGACTTGTTCTTCGCCGTTTGGGCGCTCCCTGTGCTCTGCTGAAAAATTTTTTTGTTTGCCCTCTGTCTTGGCCGCCGGACTGACCAGGGGAGGGTGTCTTGTGGTTTGTTGCCTGCCTTGTTATGTTGGCCTAGGACTAGCTGCCATGCTGCTTTTCTTTGCGCACGTTACACTGAGCCAGGGCTCCCTCCCTCGCCCTTTGCTCTTGCCAAGTTCTTTTGCGCTGTCTGCACTTTCTGTCTTTCACCTTTTCTCTTGTTCGATTTGGGCTCAGACTGCACAACATGTACAAGGTCGCATAACAATGTATTTCGGTTCTTCCTGATATGGCCAGTCTCGCGCACCCAGACATAACATTAGGCGCAAATGACATGAAACTTTGTGTGCCTTTAATACTGGGGTTTTTACTTGCGCTGGACACTTGGAGAAATCCTTTTCAGTGAGAAGAGCTATGATGTCCTGCTGATGTAATTCTGCATCTAGAGACTGAGGTATGGGGGTTCGCTAGTCAAAGCCCAGAGGTCTTCTATTTTTATAATAAACTATCTTACTGCACGGGGAGGGTGGTAATGTTATTTAGACATTTATCCACTGAGTTATGAAATGCTTTCCCCGTTTGTATTCTATGGAATTGTAACCATGCTGCTTATATTATTCATATGCATTATGCTATTAGTACTGACACGTGTACTGTACATTAGAGCACGTAAGTTGGAATAAACATTTTAACCTATCCAGTGTCTCTTCCTACGCACCTTGTGGACAAGTACGAGTGAGTGACAAAAGAGTGTTCTTGCTTCTGCGAGTCCTGAGATAAAGATACTGTGTTCTGGGTTGTCCAATCATTGGTACTTGGGTGCTAATGGGATGCTAAGCTAGTTGGGTTGGGGTTTTTGGGTGCTACGGTATATGGTAGGCAAACCACTGTATTCCGGGGTCCCATTATCCTGTGCATAGCTCTGTGTATGTGCAGAAACCTTATGACACTTGTTGGTTTCATGTCCCATTTCATTTGCTTCTCAGCACTTTTCCATGCCTCCAACACGCATTGGGTAGCAGGTAGGAGTCGAGTACAACCTTTGCCTCCGTATATAAAGTGTAATTGTGTGCGCTCTCTAATTTGTAACCTTTCCAACCTGTAGGTGGGGTGGTCTCCCGGAGCGTGGTTCCATTCATTGATTGCAATGAGATGGGCCGCTCTGTAGTAGGCTCTGATATCCGGCAGGGCTAGACCCCCATTATATGGGTTTCGCTGCAGTGTTTGCAGCGCTATTCGCGGATGGGCCCCGTCCCATATGAGCAAGCGTAGCTCGCTATTGAGGGTTGTGAACACGGTCTCTGGGATTTTACAATAGGTATTTTGCAAGATGTACAGCAACTGAGGGAGTGTGATCATCGTATACATAGCGGCCCTCCCCATGATCATCAGAGGGAGTTTCCTCCACCTCTTGACATCTTCTTGGAAGTTCAAGAGAATTCGTCTGATATTGTACTCTAAGTTAGTCGCTACCTCAGTGGCAATATAGAGTCCCAGGTAAGTGAACCCCTCTGTGGATAATCGTAGGCAGCTCGGATAGGTCTGGGGCTCCACCACCTCACCTATGGGGTACAAGGTAGATTTACCCCAATTAATCCTATATCCGGCGTGTCGGGCGTTTTCCTCAAAGATTTGTAACATTTTGGGGAGTGTCTCAGCTGGGTCAGTGACATACAATAAAATATCGTCCGCATATAGCGATATGCGTTCTTCCTCTAAAAATTGGGACTCGTCTATGAAGCCACCCAGTCCTTGGCGGGTTCGAACTACACAGGCCAAAGGCTCCAGTATAAGGGCAAACAGTAAGGGAGACAGGGGGCAACTCTGCCTAGTGCCTCGTTGAATCGACCAACTCGTTGAGACAACCCCGTTAACTCGGACTTTAGCCTCAGGAGCATTATACAGGAGTGCCAACCAGTCCCTAAATATTGGGCCGAAGCCAAACTTTTCCAAGGTACATCTCATGAAGGGCCAATGAATGGTATCGAACGCCTTCTCGGCGTCTAACGAAAGGAGCAGGTGGGGGCTTTCCCGACTCTGAACCGTGGCCATCCAATTGGCCAAGCGTCGTAGGTTGAAACGCGTGGCTCGCTTAGGCATAAAACCGGATTGGTCTCTATGTATCAAGGGGGTAATAACGGCCAGGAGCCGCATTGCAAGAATAGTGGCCAGAATTTTGTTCTCAATGTTGAGCAGAGATATGGGCCGATAAGACCCACAGTCCTCCAGAGGCTTCCCTGTCTTAGGAATTACCACTACGGTAGCCATTCGAAGATCTTGTGGGAGAATCCCTTGTTCTTTTGCCTTCAGGAACATGTTTAGTAAGTGTGGCACCAGCAAGCTACTATTTAATTAAAAAAATTCTCCCGGGAGTCCGTTTGGGCCCGGGGTTTTTCCCGATTTTTGGCGGCCAATGGCCTCTGCCACTTCCTCGAGAGTGATGTCCTCCTCAAGTCTGTCCCTCTCCTCCCGAGAGAGCGAGGGAAGCTCGATTGCGTCTAAGTATTGGATTATTTGCGCCACGTCTGTCTGTGGTTTAGCTGCATACAAGTTCGTGTAGTACCGTGCAAAAGTCCCTGCAATATCTGTGGGTGTAGTATGTGTGGAGCTTTGGTCTTTAATGGACGTTACCCATCTCGACTCCATTTCCTTCCTGCCCAACCACGCAAGCAGTTTCCCTGCCCTGTCACCTATCTCATAGAGTCGATGTTGGACTGCCAATTGCCAAGCCCTCACCTCCCAGGTCGCCAGCGCCTGATACTCCCTTTTGGTTATTTCAATTTGGCGAAGGGTATGCCCAGTCAGTACGGAGGTGCCACTTCCCTCTAAACTCAAAAGCTTGCGTTCTAGGGCCTCCATCTCCTGGGTTTCTCGTCTCTTTTTATGGGCAATTATGTTTTGTGCTCTATCTCTAAGCACCGTCTTGAATGCTTCCCATAAGGTGACTGCCGACTGTACTGACCCTACATTCTCCTTAAAGTAGAGCTCTGAATCTACCCTGAGCTCTTTAGCAACTCTTTTATCTTTCAAGGCCCAGGAGCTCAGTCTCCAGTTCGCTACCTGGCGATCACCCATCCGCCCACCGTTAATAGAAGCGGTGAATGGTCTGAGATGCCCCTAGCTAAGTATTTTACCCTCTCCACCGGTCCGACCTCCCCCGCAGGAGCAAAGAGATAGTCTAGTCTCAACAATACCCTATGAGCCCCCTAAAAGTAGGTATAGGCACGCATGGTTGGGTGGTGTCGTCTCCACAAGTCAGTCAGTCCAAGGGCGTCCTGGAATTTTGCCAACAGTGGGTCCATGGGGCCCAGGTCTTAATTGAGTATGATCTAGGGAGGGCTCGACCACGTCATTGAAGTCCCCTCCTATGATATGTATGGTGGGTCCGGAGTGCAGTAGGATTTCCGTTAGCCTATCTAACGTACGTTGTTGCAGTCGCGGGGGCGCATAGGCACTAATAAATAAAAACGTCTTATGATTCCAAATTCCCTGTACTGCAACATAAGTGCTGTCAGAGTCCACCCACTGTTGAGTAACACGAAAGGGAGGTGACTTTTTAATGAGAATTGCCACTCCTCTCGAACCCTTAGTAAAACCCGCATGTGCCAGGGTAATATAATGCCCTCTTCCCAGGAAAGAACAACTCGAACCCATCAGGTGCGTCTCCTGCAAAAAGATTATGTCGGGTTTAAGTCGTTTGAGATAATGACATACGAGACCCGCTTGATTTTGTTTCCTAACCCATTGACATTCCATGTTAATGTCGTGAATCTGCCCTCAGCCATTGCAATACAGTTCTTGATTCATTACACGCCCAGCCCCCTCCCAGAGGATTGCCCACATCCCCAAATCCCATCTCAATCTCAGCATTCATTTGATTTAACTGAAAGGAACAGTCCCCCCCTCGCAACAATCGCAGCACACAACATTTGACAATGTCTAACTTACCCCCCACCCTACACTCTTCAGGTACCCACACCCCCCCACATTCGTCAACATGACAACTCTGGCACGGGTAGTCCACTAAGAGGTCTGTAGCCCTCCCTCCCCCCCTGTTTCAATTATCTCCGCAATAATATGATAACAGCACACAGTGTACTTCCCTTTCTCAGGCCAAAGTTCTGCAATGCCTGCCAGGCCCTAGGGTTATCGTACTGTCTGTTGGCGGCCGTCCGGCCCCTCGTCTCAGTCCTCTTCGCCATTGCTGGGCGAATGCAGTTGTTGCGTACTTGTGTCGAGCAGGATCGGGTCTGGAGCTTCCAACCGTTGAATGCTCTCCAGTAATGGGTGTTCACTATCTGCATCCGCTGAGTCTTCTCTCTCTGACAGTTCAGTGTGGACGTTGTCACTCGATCTCAGCAAGGTGTGTGTCACGTGGTCCTGCACGGCGTCGTCATCCGAGTCTGATATTTGTGACTTGCTTTCTCTAGGCCGCAAGGACCTCCCCGGTGTTCCTCCGGCTGCACCTCGGATTTTCAACACTCGCCTCCGGCGCTTTTCTTTAGGTTGCTCCTGGCTTGAGCCCATTCTCTTTTCTGTGAACTGATCTTGAGCTTGGGGTGATCTACGCCTGAACTGAGGCCGTTCCTCAATCCACGACCATGCCTCTTCTGGCGTCTGAAAAAACAGCGTGGTGCCTTGGAAGATAACTTTAAGCTTGGCTGGGAACAGTAACATGTACTGAATATTGAGTGCTCGAAGTTTTGCCTTGACCGGGTCAAAGGTTCGTCGTTGCTTTTGCACGTCCCGTGAGTAGTCCGGGAATACCATCACTCGCGTATTCTCATATTTGATCTCCCCCTTCTTCCTCAGCTTGCGTAGGATTAGATCCCTGTCTTGAAAGTTCAAAAAGCGGGCTATCAAGGGTCGAGGGGGGCCCCCGGTGGCGGGCGAACACTAGGCATCCTGTGTGCTCGTTTTATGACAAAGCAGGACGAGAAATGGGTATCTGGAAGGGTTTCTTTTAGAAAAGCCAGGAGAAACTGGCTCGAATCTGTTTGTTCCGTATTTTCCGGAAAACCAATAAATCTAAGGTTATTTCTGCGGGCCCTATTTTCAGCATTGTCGACCCTCCAGCCCACTTCTTTCATTGAGGCTAAGAGTCCCGTCACATCCTTCCGCATGGAGTGAGAGGTATCTTCGAGTTCCGAGATGCGGTGTTCCGCTTCAGTAACTCGTTCAGAGACTTTTCGCCGATCGTGGCGTAACAGTGTAACCTCTGAGCGTTTCTCCGCCAGCTTCCCTTTCAAGCTTTCTCTTGACGCATGAATTGCTTGTTGTATGGCCGCATTGTCCGGAAGGGGAGCCAGACCTCCCTCTGCTCCCGCCAGCGCAGGGAGCACTTTGGCAAATCGGTCCAATTTACCCTGCCGCGATGACTTAGGCTCCTTATCCCTCGCCATCGCGGGCAGTCTGGTGTTAAGTTGTGGCTAGGCACTCTCTCCCACAGTCGCAACCCCCGTAGCACTACTGGTGACTTCCCAAATACTCACTCACTATAGTGTCTCGTAGCTCCTAGGTCAGCTGAATGATGTCTGTCGGACTGCGTGGGCTAGTGTATGGGCCCCAGAGTTTCCCCCTGTTATGGATGAGTTCCACGGAGGGGTCATGGCTCCCGTCTCCAGCCACCCCTGCGCCGCTTGTTTCGGTGTACTCTTGGTGCCTGCAAGGACCCAGGAAAGGGGGTGAGGTAGAGTCTAGGCCCAGGCCCACCGGACCACCTACAGGATGTCTTCTTGGATCCACCCCGCCTAGGAGGAGGACTATCATGCCCCTCATGTCCTTGTGTCTCCTGCCGGCACCTACGTGGGATCACGTCCGGAATAGAGAGCTGGTTGTCCTTTAAATTGCAAGTCCTTGCAGCCAGGAAATGCTAGGCCCATCCCATGCAGCCATAACACTGGAATATCATCTCCCAGAAAACCGATGACCCGAGATGCACACCGGGGCCTGCTGGTTCATCAGTCCCCTTCACACATACCTCGGCCGCCCGTACCCGCGTTGTTGAAATCAGTGGGGGGGGAGGGGAAGAGTGCGTCACCAGTCCCAGTGGACCTCCCGGATCAGCTCCGCAACGTACAGCACAGTTTGTGAGCCCGGAGTCGCATTTCCCAGACACTGCGTTGCCGGTGTAAAAGAGGATCCCCAGGGCAGTTCAGGAGCAGGCGGGCCGGCCCACACGGTCTCAGCCGCGGCCTCTGCCACCCACTGTGAAAGAGAAAAAACGTGGGGGGCCCTTACTCAGTCTCAGGACGTCTCACCCGGTACCAGCAGTCCAGCCACTCCTCCACCAGGTACGGTGATTCAAGGTAGGGAATCTCCCCACTACCCGCAAAGCAGGGATGTGTCGCTCAGTTCGCCCCCACCAGTAGGAATCTCCGCTTGCATCGGGTAGGCCTATGCCGCTCCTCGTCGCCATTCTAGTGGCTTAAAGGGGCTCCTTTGATCGCCGAGCCCAGGTCAGCCGCCCAAATGTCCCGCCAGTGCACTCCGCTTTTGTCCCTCAGCTTGAGGATGTGGTGGCCCCTGCGTGCCGTCGCTGGCTGCTCCGGCAGGGCGCCATCTTGGGGAACGTTGTAGCGACCTTGCAGCAAGAAAGGCTCCAATTACGCCTTAAATCATCTATTTGCCGGTATTGCAGCTCTCCTCTGCCGCAACACACCTTCCGATCTCCACTGAGGTTGTTGTATGGCATCGAGGGTCAGGATTTAAGGCAGGATATATTTGGGGCGGGCGGAACTCGCGGAGAACGCAGCTAGCCGGCCATGTTGTTGGCCACGCCCCCAACCTCTCGGTTTTTCTGTCGGTTTGTGGATGATAACTGGTTGAGAGGCGCGCATCTATTTTCATGATCTTGCAGAGTTCTTGCCAGAAACGGGATGTGAACTGAGAACCCCTGTCCATTATGAGAACAGCTGGTATGCCATGTGCTTGCACCAAATGTTGTAAGAATACACTGGATAACACGGAGGAAGAAGGTATGGCCTTCATTGGCACAAAATGACCCATCTTGGTCAAGTGATTCACTAGGACTAAGATGACGGTATGTCCGTTGCTTGGTGGCATTTCCACGATGAAGTCCATGGACACTGTATGCCATGGAGTATCAGGAATGGGGATTGGGCATAACAACCCTGTAGGTTTGGTATGACTGGTCTTGCTTTGAGCACACACTGCACACCCCAGGATGTACTGTCGTATGGATTTTGGTAACCCAGGCCACCAGAAATGTCTTTCTACGAGGGCGATGGTTTTGTAGATTCCCATATGTCCACCCAAGTACGTGTCATGAGCCCATTTGATTACATGTTCTTGCAATTGAGCTTCTGGCAAGTACAAAGCATGGAGGCGATAAAGTAAGTCCTTCTTCTCACTTCTGTGTTCAGGTTCTTCATCCACCCAAGCCTGTTTATTCACTTCCAACAGCTCTAACTTAAGGTCCTCCAGAAAATCGTCTTCGGACACTAAGGCAATCTCTTGGGCAGGAAATGCAGCTTTGCATAAGATGGGAGGAGGTGCTGTACGTGGTTGGTCTTCCTCTCTAGGGGGGTTGTTAGGCCTAGACAAAGCATCCGCTTTGACTTCCTGGCCAGTATTTTATCACGAAGTCGTAGTCCGCAAAAAAGAGAGACCAACGCAACTGTCTGGGCGTAAGGGCTCTAGCCGTCCTATGGTCTGTGAAAATTTCGATAGTGTGTTTGGCCCCCATCAGATGGTGTCTCCATTCTTCACATGCCCTCTTGACCGCTAGTAACTCTTTGTCGGAGACACTATAATTCACCTCACATGGAGTAAGCTTCTTTGAATAGAAGGCCACGGGATGAAGCTGTCCGTTCTCCGGATGTCTTTGTGAGAGAATACCTCCCAGGGCATAATATGAGGCATCGGTTTCCAAGACAGAGGGCAATTGTACATCAGGGTGTCGTAATATCGGTGCTTTCATGGAGCAGGACTTCAACTTCTGCAAGGCGGCTTCCGCCTGTTCAGTCCACACAAACGAGACTCCTTTCTTGAGTAGGTAAGTAAGGGGTTGTATAGAATGCAAAAAGTCCCTGATGAATCACCGATAGAAATAAGCGAAGCCGGGGGCGTGGTCTCGCCAGCGGCAAGATGGCTGCGCGCTGAGCGAGCTCTGCTGGCTGGGCTCAATAATCCTCCACGATCCGGCCTCAGTGAGAGGCATCCTGCTGCCATACTGCCTCCCCACATCTTGTAATTAGCTGTGATGCCGTGGGAGCCACGGGGGAGCGACACCTGGGACGTGCGCGGCGTGTGGAGCCCTCCGCCCGCCTACCTCCCTTGTGGTGCCTGTGGGCATGCTCCAACCCGCCCTGACTGCTGCCGCAGCCCACTGCCACGCTCGGAGGGGCGACTGCCTGCTGCTGCTGCCAGTTCTGGGCTGAGTCAGCTCCCCCTGGCGCCGCCCCGTGTTTGAGGCGGTGGTGCCTGCATCGACAACTGGGGGCCCGGGCTGCCTGCTGGTCCGCGGCCTGTGACTGAGCAGGGGGTGCCGCAGGGCCTGCGCCTGCCAGCGGCTGTGCCTCCCAGTTGGGACAGCCTGACTACCTGAGACCTGCCGGAGGACTTGCTGACTGCCGGGGCTGAGCCGGGACCTTCAGCAGCCCCCCTCAAGTAAGATTGCGCGCGGCGGGGAGGTCTTGGCTGCCTGACGCCCTCCATCTCCACTCCGTGACTGTGTGGGCCGGGAGCCCACTCACTCTCCACCTCTGGCGGCCCGCCTTTCCTGCCCGCGCCTGGCTCCCCACTGGTCTACCTTGCGCCCAACTGGGCCCACGGGCGAGCGGACATCCGCGCTGCAGCGGCCCCGCCTGAACTTGAACATCTCTGCCAAGTAAGATTTTACTACACCCTGGGACCTGGCCATTTGGCCCGTCCGCCTTCCTCCCGGTTCTGGGGCTGTGGGGGCCTGGGGACCGGTGGCAGCTCCGGCCTCGGTGGCCCGCCTCTCCTGACATCACCCCAGCTCCTCTGTAGCTGCCACTGGCCTACGGCCCGCTACTCGCTGCTGTCTCCGCATGCCGGGCGGGGGGGCTTACGTCTGAGGTCGCCAGTCCTGCCCCGGGTTTCCCGTACGCCTCACGCGGAACTACACTAGCGGCGAGACCAACCAGTGCACTCCATCTTTGGCCTCACTGGCTGCGACCACTGTCGTCCCGGGGCCGTGCGTTCCCGCTCACCTAGCCGCCACTAAACGCATGTGACTTTGCCTGCAGCCTGGCCTGGACTTCCTTGTGCACCCTTTGCGTCTCACCGGGCCCCCGTAGGGTCCCACCCAAGAGGAGTGCCTTTTTATCTCCCTGCGGCTCCGCCTGGCTGGATCAAGCTTCATACCTGCGACCTTGCCCTGCAGCGGCAGCGGGGCCTCCTTTGCTTCCCCCCACCTCCGCTTCCCCCTCGCTGGGAGCCACCATGGGGAAAACGGATACTAGACAACCTAAAATCACCTTCTCAGGGCGCGGTGCGGGCAAGGGCGCTGAGCCCCCCCTCGAAGCCAATGAACACTCTACTCAGAACGACGCCCCTGGGGAGCAGGAGGACAGTCTCAGAACTATCCTGCTGGAAGTCCAATCCAGTTTGAAGTCTATAGACGCCAAAATTGATCACCTCACGTCTCACCTCGACCAGGTGAAGCAGAGGGTGGACTCCCACGATGCACGGCTGGTCCAGCTGGAGGCGAGGGTTTCGGACTCCGAGGACGCGGGGGTGTCCAGTGCGTAGAAGCATCTAAAAATGGACAAGATTCTCGAGCTCATACATGCCAAGAATGAGGACTTAGAGGCAGGCTCCCGAAGGGATACCATCCGCGTTGTTGGCCTGCCGGAGTGCACCGCCACCGGGAAAATGGAGGTCTATCTTGAGTCCCTTCTTCGTGAGCTCTTTGGCCTGGTCCTGTCTACCCATTTAATTGTCGAACGGGCGTACAGATCGCTTGGCCCCCGGCCTCCTCCCGGGGCCCCGGCGCGGCCTATCATCGCCCGCCTGCTCAACTATCGGGACCGTGATTCCGTCCTCCGTAGGGCCAGGGATCTGGGCGAGATCAACTTTCAGGGAAGCATGCTATCATTCTACCCGGACTTCACTCAGTCCATCCAGGCAGCCCACAGGGATTCTCTCCCCGCCAAGCTGATCCTGCAGCAGCTCCACATCACATACGCAAAGCTTTACCCTGCCAAGCTTCGTATTGGCTTTGGTGAGAAGCCCAAACTCTTCACGGACCCGAAAGCTGCCCTCGCCTTCATGAAGCAACTGCAGAAATCCTCTCCCCGCAGCCGTTGCTCCGATTCCGAAGACCACCATGCCAGTGACAATGACTGAAACCCCCATGTTTGGCTTTGTATTTCTGCTTTGCATGTCTAATGTTGGCTTTTCATAATTTGCACTGTTTGCTGCAATTCACCTTCTCTCTTCTCTGTGTGTGGGTCCTAGCTGTCTCTCTGTTCCTTTGGCGGTGGGTGGTGGGTGGTCATGCGCTGTCCTGGGTATGGTCGAGGTCCCTAAACTACCGATATACCAAGCCCATCTGTTGGTGGTTTGGTATGCTTTTATGGGAGCAATTCCCCTCTTTCAAGTCACCTCTCTCTGAGCTAAACCAGCTCGGCCACCCTGCCTATCAGGCACGGGGGTAATGGCTGAGCCCACGCACCCCGCTGGGATGATTCCCAATTTTGAATCCCATTTTCCAAGTTTGGGTTCTCTGGGTGGGGGGGGTATTGATGCTCAACCTAATTGGGGCGTTGGAGTGGGTGGAGGGCGGGTTCTGTCTTTGCTCCCTGGGCTTCAAATCTTGCGCCTCCCTTGCGAGGCTTGTACTGTTTGTTGTTCTGTTTTAATCATGGCATGTTGTTATGGCGCGCACTCCGCATTGCACTGCATATTAATGCTCCTGACTTTGTCACTTGCCTCATTGACTGTTTGCACTTTACGACTTACTCTTCCCACACTGATACATGGCTGACACTACATTTTGGACCTGGAACATCAGGGGTCTGAATGACCACCGAAAGGCACGTCTCATGCATGCGCACCTGGTCAGACACCAGGTGGACGTCTGCTTCCTTCAGGAGACACACGTCCTACCGGCTACATCATCTAGGTTAGTATCTCGTCACTGGGGGGAAACATACACGTCCTTCTATTCGAACTACTCGCACGGCGTCTCCATCCTTTTCAGGAGGGGCCTTCCCTGACACAACACTCACGCTTTTATTGACCAGGAGGGTCTATATGTGATCCTTGCTGGCACACTGTATAATCAACCGCTGATATTAGCTGCTTTATATGGTCCCAACTTAAATGACCCTGACTTCCTCATGCACGTCTGGCAACTCATATCCTCTCTGGGCCCTTCTCCCTTAATATGGGGAGGCGACTTTAATGTAGCACCCTCGCAGGAGCTGGACCGCTCTGGAGGTCATATCCAACACCCACAGGCCACCTCCGCCCTCCATTCCATTATGGCTGACAACTCCCTCCAAGATGTCTGGCGGCATGCGCACCCCGGCGAACGTGAGGGAACATGTGTCTCAGGATCGCGGGGCTCCTGGTTCCGCCTTGCCCTCTGGATCACCACTCGGGATGTTACCTCTTGGGCTAACCCCATGGACCACATGGCCCGCACCCTGTCCGATCACGCTACTGTACGCTTAGGTTTGCGACTCCCGCTCACGCCGCGTCGTATGTTCACATGGCGTTTGCCTCCCAACGCCCTTAGCGATGCGGCCTTTCGCGAAGATATTCGCGGCGCCATTATCACCTATTACGAACACAATATTGGCTCGGTCGAGTCGCCCTCAACCCTTTGGGAAGCCTTTAATGTCGTAATTAGGGGGGAGTGCATCGCCAAACAAGCTGGGGTGTTGAAGTCTATCAGAGGATCCCTTGAGCTTCTGGAAAAAGACATAAAGGCCCTAGACCTTGAGTACTCTCGCAACCCCAGCGCTGCCACATTTGCGCTGATCAGGACCAAGCTTACTGAATTCCATGAGGAGGCTGATAGAGAGGTCTCGTTTCTCGGTAGAGAGGCCCGCGCCCGGCGTTATGGCGAGGGCGACCGCCCTGGTAAAACTATTGCTAATCTCCTTCGCCAACCACACACTTCTTCTTATATTATGGCACTGCATGATGATGCCGCGGGCAGGACTACCTTGCCTTCGGAGCTCCTAACTAGGATCTCCGACTTATTCTCCCAACTTTACACTGCGGGCGCGGTTCCATCCCACGAGATCATGGATCACTACTTTGACTCCATTGACCTGCCTTGGCTTGGCAACAGCCACCGGGAGTATCTAGATGAGCCTATTACCCACGAGGAAATTTCTAAAGTTGTTGCGGGACTTCCGTGTGACAAGGCCCCTGGTTCTGACGGGCTCACTCCTGCATTGTACAAGCAATATGCGCCCCTTCTCGTCCCACATTTAGCAGAAATGTATAATGACTCTCTTGAACAGGGTAGACTTTCCCCTTCTCTACGTGAGGCTCTACTCACCCTTCTATTGAAACCAGACAAGCCCCCGGAGTGCTGCGATTCGTATCGTCCGTTATCACTGATAAATATTGACAACAAAATCTATGCTAAACTCCTGGACACCCGTCTCTTCCGCTCATGCCACTGATTGCTCGTCCTGACCAGTCAGGCTTCATCCCGGGGCGCACCACCTCGCACAACTTGCGCACCGTCTTCTCGGTTCTCCATCAGATCAACCCCACACTCCCGGCAGTGGCCACCTTATTAGATGCTACGAAGGCCTTTGATACGCTAGAATGGCCCTTCCTCTTTTACCTTCTCCCTCGATTAGGATTCAGCCCAGATTTTGTGCGCAAGATTCAATTGCTGTATACCCTCCCCACGGCGCGCATCAGGGTAAATGGGCAGGTCACTGATCCCATAACTATCTCGCGGGGCACCAGGCAGGGCTGTCCCCTCTCCCCTATGCTCTTCGCCATTGCTATGGAACCCCTGGCGGCACGGCTGCATCAACATCACACGCACCGGGGTATAGGTTTCTCGGCCCGAGCCCTTGTCATATCCTTACATGTGGACGATATAACTGTCAGGATTCTGCCAATCACGTGTCCTTTAGTATTTTCTATTACTTTTACCAGTGCTTGTTTATTGGTTTTGCCAGTGCTTATTGTTTGCACTGTCACTTGTTTGTACCAATGCTTGTTACAGACTGTTGTATTTTTTTATTGCTTTTACCAGTGCTTGTTTATTGGTTTTGCCAGTGCTTATTGTTTGCACTGTCACTTGTTTGTACCAATGCTTGTTATAGTCTGCTGCCCAAGGTCTATTGGCCCTTCTCAGCTCCAGTAGTTTACCTGAGAGCTGTCATCTGGAAACTTCTTGAGAAAGCCTTTAACTAGGAGCCACACCCTGTTCTCTTTGCTGGTTATTGAGAACTCTGAGCGTGAGCAGCAGCAGCAGATCTTTGGTTTCAGTGAGAAGATCTCTGACGACTTAATGCAGGTTGTAGATCCTTCCCTTGATCACCATTAGGTAGGATCGTTCCATTTTGTTTAAAGGAGCAACCTGTTGATATTTGCATATTGACTCGAGCTCTCTTTGTCGAAGCAATTTATTGGTCATTTGTTTAATGAACATTGGCACATCGCGCTGCAGCGCTTTTTGGGGATTTGCATCTTTGAATGTGACACATCGCGCTGAAGCGCGTTTTTGGACATTTGCATATTGAACATGGCACATCGCGCTGGAGAGCTTCTTGGGCATTTGCTTAATGACTTTGGCACAACACGCTGACGCGCTTTCTTGAACATTTGCATATTGAACGTGGCACATCGCGCTGAAGCACTTTCTTGGGCATGTGCATAGATAATATTCACATTACAAGTTGAAACAAACCTTGCATTTGAAACCTGTTGTGCATTATAAAAACGCTTGTTGGAATTAGCGCTGTGATTCTTAACAGTGTTACATGCAAATCATAATTTAAGAAAGAGACAGTGTAACAAAAACTAATAGTCTCTCTTATATGAAAGTGTGACTCGCTCTGAAGCATAGTGTTTATGCAAGCACTAGATTAATCATAGGAATCTATATTGTTATATTTTGTTTTGAGGATTATAGGAACAGCAATTCCATTCCTTGTGAAGAAGGTACTAGAGTGACAACTGTTTCATAAGTAACCTACTTTTCTTTACAGGTATGTTGTTGTTATTTAACCATGCTGATTTAGTTCAAGAGTTCACACGGTATATCAGGAAAGCTAACTGAGGACAACGTCTCGTTTCACGTCTCCCTCCCCGCAGTACCCTTCCCATATCCCTTCCCCCCGTCTAGCCACTTTGATCCTCAGTGCAATTAAGCTTGAGTCGAAGCTGCTGGAAGGTGGGCTTCTTGAGGGTACTGCTCCTGAGGAACGCAACGATATTTACCGGTTCTGACAGAATAACCAGCCCACGAATTTTGGTTCCTCCTGAGCAGTATCTTCAGGATGGCCACCTTGGAGGACTTGTGTTCCATGTTGGGAAACATGCAAAAATAATTGTCAGCAGCTAGACAAGAGACTGCGGCTTTAGCTAATAAGGTCACTCAGTTACAAACACAAATAGCACCGTCTCGTTCCCCAGATGTAGCTGCTGTTAGTAGTTCTAATACCTCTACAGTATCAGTGACGGTTCCAATGACAGTTCCTTTGGAACCTCCAGAAAGATTTAAAGGTGAACCACACACATTTCAAACATTCTTAACTCAAGTACAGCTACACTTTATGGTAAAACCCACATCTTTCCCTGACGCTCAATCTAGAATTGCCTTTCTGATTTCTTATTTGAGCGGAGGCGCTGCTATGTGGACAGTTCCTCTTGTACAATCGGATGACCCATTGCTTTACAGTTGGTCTTGTTTCAAATCGGAATTTGAAAAAGTTTTTGACCGACGAACAATTACAGGATCAGCTGATCGTGAATTATTAGAGTTAAAACAAGGAAATAAGGATTTGGTCCATTATTTAACTCAATTCAATCGTTTAATAGCAGAAACGAATTGGCTGGAAGATAAAAGAGCCGCTCTATATTACCAAGGTCTACGAGACGAATTAAAGGACTTAATAGCTCCAATAGATCTGCAGCCAAGAACATGCGAAGACTTAATAGCTCTAAGTCTTTGATTGGATCATAGAGTATCAGATCGTAGAGGGGACAGGAAGCGTCTAGAGTTTAGGCCTTCATTTCGACCCAAAGACAAACAGCCTGTTGTAGCCCCGGATACTAGTGAACCTATGGAAATCGGAGGAATACGAAAACCTTTGACGACTGAAGAAAAGATTCTTGTCGGAAAAAGGGTCTATGCTTATATTGCGGTAAAAAAGGACATTTTGTCAAAGACTGTTTAGCAAAACCAAACACAACCATGACCATGTGGGAAACTAGTATACTCGAGGAATAGCCAGGAGACTTCCTCGAGTAACACATCTTTATCTCCTGAACAATCGGTTGCTAACACATTACAAATTTCTGTCCCACATTTAGTATTGAACGCACAATTCATAATTTTTCAGCATGAACCTAAAGCCGCGGTGGTCATGGTAGATTCTGGAGCGACTGGCAATTTTATTTACGCCGCTTTTGCAACAAAACTGGAAATCCCAACCTTAGCAAAACAGAAACCAGAAATGGTTCATGCGGTAGTTGGCAAACAATTAACATCTGGATTAATTACGCATTTCACCATTAAGATAACCATGACATGCTTTACTCAAGACCAAACTCATGTGGAAGAAATATCCTTTGATATCATTGATGCCCCTCAATTTGGTGTCATCCTCGGGATGCCTTGGTTGATAGACCATAATCCCACCATAGACTGGGCTAAGAGAAGTGTTACTTTTCAATCAGATTGGTGTCAACAGGAATGTTTACATTCACAAGAAACCATGCCCAAAACCATGGTACAAGAGCTTGGTAAAAACAACTGCTCATTATATTGCTACAGCTGCAGAGCAAAACATAGAATTACCCGCGATATATGAACATTTTCGAGATGTATTCTGCGAACAAAGTTCTGAGACCCTTCCACCTCACAGAACATATGACGGTGAAATAGATGTTGTACCTGGTGTTAAAATTCCTTGTAGTAGGATCTACGCGCTTACCGAGCAGGCGAACCAACATCTCAGGGAATATTTAGACACATTTTTAAAGAAGGGTTTCATCCGACCCTCCAAGTCTCCGGCAGCTTCTCCTCTCTTCTTTGTGCCCAAAAGTAATGGGGAATTACGCGTGTGCATAGATTATCGCGCGTTGAATAACATCACCATTAAAAACCGATATCCCTTGCCACTCATTCCCGTTCTTTTGGACCAAGTAAGATCTGCAACTATTTACACCAAGTTGGATCTGAGAGGAGCATACCATCTTGTACGTGTTCGAGCCGGAGACGAATGGAAAACCGCTTTTCGAACTCGCTTTGGCTTGTTTGAATATTGTGTGATGCCCTTCGGTCTATGCAACGCCCCTGCGGCGTATCAATTTTTTATTAATGATGTCTTACGAGACTTTCTTGACAGGTTTGTCATTGCCTACATAGATGACTTGTTAATCTATTCACAATCTATCTCGGAACATGAAAAACATGTCAAACTTGTTTTCACCACCCTGCACCAACATGGTCTTTTTTGCAAATTATCAAAGTGCGAATTCCATACTTACCAATTGGAATTTTTAGGTTTTATATTGTCACCTCATGGAATCACAATGGCACCCAGAAAAGTGCAAGCAATATTAGATTGGCCAGAACCGACTTCAGTTAAGGATATCCAACGATTCTTAGGATTTGCGAATTTTTATCGTCGCTTTATCAACCAGTTTTCAACCAAAGCAAGTCCTTTAACAAAATTGTTAAGGAAACATGTTCCGTTTCAATGGACTGCAGAAACAAAAATATCCGCCTTTCAAACCCTAAAAACAGCATTCACGACAGCCCCTGTTCTAAGTCATCCAGACATCAATCAGTCTTTCATTATTGAAGCAGACGCTTCTGATACTGCAATTGGGGCAATTCTTTCTCAAAAAGATGAACGAGATAACCAATTACATCCCATTGCATTCTTATCAAAAAATTTCTACCTGCTGAAATGAACTATACAGTGGCAGAGAAAGAGTTATTGGCTATTCATCTCGCCTTTAAAGAATGGCGTCATTATCTCTTAGGTGCAAAGCATATTGTAACTGTCTACACAGACCATCGTAACCTCCAATTTTTACGATGTGCTAGAGCTTTGACACCGCGACAGTTACGTTGGACCTTATTTTTTACAGAATTCAACTTTGTTATAACTTTCAGACCAGGCAAAATAAATAATAAAGCAGATGCCTTATCTCGATGCGAAACATCAGAGGAAAAAATAAAAAAGGAAAGTACACCACCATCCATAATTCCTAAAGAACAAATTATTGGAGTTACAATCTCTGAACAATTTTTTCAAGACATACGAAAACGTATGCCGTTAAACCAGGTTCTATTGTGGCAACAAAAAGACAAGGATAGAACTATAATTCAAGGATTGCCGTTTCAAAAAACATTATTATACATTCTATTAAAACCATTACAAAGACAAGTTCTACAATGGTGTCACACAAAACCATTAGCTGGACATCCTGGGAAAGCAAAAACTCAAGAGCTTGTCCAAAGACATTTCTGGTGGCCTACATGGAGACAAGATGTTCTCCAATATGTAAAACAATGTGATGTTTGTGCTCAAGCTAAAGGAGAACATGGTGCTAAAAAAGGGTTACTTCAGCCTCTTCCTACGCCAATGCGTCTTTGGGAAGATATTTCCATGGACTTTATTACTGACTTACCTAAAGATCAAGGGAAAACTACCATTTTAGTAGTGGTTGATAGACTTTCAAAGATGGCTCATTTTATTGCTTGTGAGAAAATGCCAGCTGCAACTCAGTTAGTGACTTTATTGGTTCAAAATATAGTAAGATTGCATGGTTTGCCTCGAACTATAACCTCCGATCGAGGGGCGCAATTCACATCAAAGGTATGGAAAGCTTGGTGGGAAACATTACAAATAAAAAGAAACATGTCCACGGGCTTCCATCCCGAATCGGATGGCCAAACAAAGCGGGTAAATCAGATACTAAAGCAATATTTACGATGCTATTTATTTAAACAACAAGGCTCATGGGTGAACCTTCTTTGGGAAGCAGAATTCGCTTACAATAATCTAAAGCATGCTTCAACAAACATGTCACCATTCTTTGCAAATCATGGCTGTCACCCACATTACGCTCCACTACTGTTAGCACAACCTCAGACTAATATACCCTCTTTGAATGAAAGGTTACAAGGAATGGGTACTATCATGAAACATTTACAATGTAATGTACAGAAAGCAAAAGCAGACTATAAAAGATTTGCTGATAGAAAGAGAAAACTAGGACCAAAATACAAGCCAGGAGATTTCGTCTGGCTTTCTACGAGAAATTTTCAATTTAAAAGGAAATATAAATTTCATCCACGATTTATTGGACTTTTTGAAATTGAAAAATGTGTTAACCCAGTAGCATTTAAATTGAAATTGCCAAGTGCCATAAAAATCTATCCTGTATTTCATACTTCATTATTGAAACCAGCAAAGAACAAACAACGAGCATGTCCACCGCCTCTCCTTGTCGGAGATCATGAAGAATACGAGGTAAACAGAATAAAAGGTAGTAAGCGCATAAAAGGAAAACTATGGTACCTAATTTCTTGGAAAGGCTATGGTCCAGATGAGGGCTCTTGGGAACCAAGTGACGCTATTCATGCACCAGGTTTGTTACGTAAATTTCACATCCAACATCCGGAGGCACCTACGTAAACGGAAGTGTAAGCATTTTTGATGGGGTGGACTGTCATGATTCTGCCAATCACGTGTCCTTTAGTATTTTCTATTGCTTTTACCAGTGCTTGTTTATTGGTTTTGCCAGTGCTTATTGTTTGCACTGTCACTTGTTTGTACCAATGCTTGTTACAGACTGTTGTATTTTCTATTGCTTTTACCAGTGCTTGTTTATTGGTTTTTCCAGTGCTTATTGTTTGCACTGTCACTTGTTTGTACCAATGCTTGTTACAGACTTGTGTATTTTTTATTGCTTTTACCAGTGCTTATTGTTTGCACTATCACTTGTTTGTACCAATGCTTGTTATAGTCTGCTGCCCAAGGTCTATTGGCCTTTCTCAGCTCCAGTAGTTTACCTGAGCACTGTCCTCTGGAAACTTCTTGAGAAAGCCTTTAAATAGGAGCCACACACTGTTCTCTTTGCTGGTTATTGATACACAAATTGCACCTAGCACAGTGCAAAATCATCAGCACCTACAAATGCTTTGATAAAGCAATTTTACATGCTAAAAGCATATAACCAATTGACAAAAGTGAACTTTGACAATGAAAATATCAGGCAATGAGAGAGGTGATGATTTTGGGGTCCCCCCTAACCTAGGGGGAGGACCAAGCAGATGCCTTGAACACAAAGAGCATATCATGCTGAACGATTCAGTGGTGGCCCCTTCCTCCTAGGACCACCCCAAGCACAGTTATGGGCAAAAATACAATCCCAACCAAAGGCCCTGCAAAGCATTATGGGACGAGATTAGCAGTGGGCAGTGAATATTATAGTGTCCAATATCAAAATAATTCTACAAAGAGATGCAGTTCAACTAGTCGTTACTAGATGTCCCTCACGAGTCAAATGCAAAAGCATTGAAATTATTAATACATCAAGCTGCAGTTCCACTAGTCGTTACTAGATGTCCCTCACGAGTCAAATGCAAAAGCATTGAAACCCTTTCATGAAGCTTTTGCATTTGACTCGTGAGGGACATCTAGTAACGACTAGTGGAACTGCAGCTTGATGTAATAATAAAGGTTTTGAAAATCAAAAATAATGAAATTAGCGAAGCCGGATGAAGCTCTGCAAGGCCTTCTGGGTCATCGGGGACTTCCACTGGGTGATAGCTTCCACTTTCCTTGAGTCCATGCGTATTCCACTGGCGTTGATAATGTACCGTAAAAACTCCACCTCAGAAGCATGAAAGAGGCACTTCTCTAGTTTGGCATACAGGGAATGCTTCTGCAGCCGTTCCAGGACCTGTTTCACATGAGTGGCATGCTCTGCGACGCTAGAAGAGTAGATCAAAATGTCGTCTATGTAGACCATACACATCACGTCTAATAGGCCCCTCATTACTTCATCCATAAAATACTGAAACACCGCTGGTGCATTACAGAGTCCGAACGGCATCACTTGATACTCAAAGAGCCCAAACTTTGTACGGAAGGCTGTCTTCCACTCGTCCCCCTGCTTCATCCTCACCAGATGGTAGACTCCACGGAGATCTAATTTGGTGAAAATGGTGGATCACTTCAACAGCTCCAGCAACACCGGTACCAGGGGAAGGGGATACCTGTTCTTTATCGTGACTCTGTTGAGGGCTCTGAAGTCAATGCACGTTCGCAAATCGCCTTCCTTCTTAGGGATAAAGAAAAGAGGAGAGGAAGCAGGGGAGGACTAGTGACGTATGAACCCATTCGCCAAATTTTCATGCAAATACTCCCTCAGATGTTGGGTTTCTGGTTCAGTCAAGGCATATACTCGACTGCATGGGATCGCTGCTCCAGGAACCAAGTCTATCCGGCAATCATAATCTCTGTGAGGCGGGAGATGGCTTGCTTCGATCTTGTCAAAGACTGAAGAATATTGTTGATACTCAGAAGGGATGGTGGACACACAGCCTAGTATACGATCAGTGCATCCCATAGATAGGAGCAAGGCTTGGGTCTCCACAGGTTCTCCCTCCAAAGCGTGATGCTTCGTACAATGGTCTTTGCAGTATAGGAAGTTCATTATCACTGACCCACTTGCCCATGAAGTGTCAACCAGGGCATCCCTAGAATCAGACGGAAATGTGGCACATCAATCAAATCAAATTGGATTGATTCGTAATGATCTTGTCCAAATTGCATGAGGATAGGCTGGGTATGGTATCTGACGGGGCCAGGCGTCAGCGCAGTTCCGTCTACCGCCTTCATTGGTTCGGGTACGGTCTTCTTCTGCAAGGGCACACCTATATCCTTTGCATATTTCCGATCAATAAAGTTGCCGGTGGCCCCGGAATCCACTAAGGCCGGTACTAGTTTTAAGACCCCGTCCTCCAACGATAAAGAGACACAAACATTGAGGTGTGGAACGGTATGTTGTAAGGTGTTGACGATTACTGGTGACACTTTACTGTCAGAACACCCCGAGCTAGGGGTCTCGCACCTGCTCGGGGCTATCAGTTTCCCGACTCTTCTTCTGGAGTCCATGTCCCATGTGCCACTGCTTGTGTTTTTGATGGAGGCATCCTTTCCGGAAGTCTCGTTTGGGCCTTGCATTCCCGAATGAAGTGTCCTGCCTTTCCACAGTAGAGACAAAGACGTTGTTTCCTTCTCTTCTCCCTTTCTTCTGTGGTCAGGGGTCCTCGTGTTCCGCCTATCTGCATAGGTTCCGGTCCCTCTAAAGTCTGGGCTCCTTCTCTGGGAGCAGGATGACCTTGAGGAATGAAGCATTTGAGGTCACCCTTATTCTTATCGCTTTTTCGTTCCTGCATCTGATGATCCAACTGGACGGTAAGATCGATTAACTCCTCACATGTGTGCGGTAGATGAATTAGCTGAGCCAGTACATCCTTCAGCTCTCCACGAAGCCCCCGGTAAAACAAGGAAGTTCTCTTATCCGGTGGCCATTTGGTTTCCACCACTAGTCGGTTAAACGTGGTGATGTAGGTGAGGAGATCCTGATTCCCTTGTTTAAGGGTGAGCAGCTCTCTATCGGATGTTAGAAGGTGCATCTTTCTGTCGAACAACGTACGCATTTCCGTGCAGAAGTCATTAAAATTGTACAGCATAGGGTCGTCTCGTTCTATCAAAGGGATGGACCAACTTGCGGCGTTCCCACCCAAGTAAGACATGATAAAGAAGGTTTTCGCCTGGTCATCGTGGAATAGGGTTGGTTTGCACAGGAAGTGCGACCGGCACTGACTAATAAAGTTCCCAAATTTCTTTGGGTCTCCATAAAAGCGCTCTGGCTGCTAGAGGTATTTGCGGGGAATGAACAACATGAACCTGTATTGTCTCACCAGCCCAAACCGCGGGAGTGCGAGGGGATGTAAATAACCCTGTGCCTGTAGCGCCCCCTCCCGTGGGGTCTGCTGGTCCCATACAATTGTCCGTTGACCTATGCTGAGGGGGCGGGAACAACCAGTCCTTAATATACGTCCTCCCTGCTTGATCGGAGTGACCCTTCCTGCTTAACCCAGCCACTTCCCTTCTCATGGTACCCATCTCATTCCTAATTTCTTGCGTTTTGGTACGGAAGGCGTTAACTTCTACATGTAATGCAGACATGGGGGCAGATTCCAATTTGGGCCGGAAATCTCTCCGACCGAGCCTGATCCGGAGAGATTTCCGACCGAGCCGGACTCCCGCAGTCCGACCGAGCGAGTACGATGCGGCCGTATGCTGCCCGACTCGATTCGGTCGGACTCCCATTGAAGTTAATGGGAGCCGTTCGTACAACGCGTACACAGGCTCCCATTGACTGAATGGGTACGTCGCGAACAGGGGGGCCCCCTACAGTGGGTACGCGTCAGTGTGACTTGCACCGTACATGCATGTTTAGGGGGGACCCTGGGGTCCCCCCTGTGTGCGACTCGTGTGGCTACACGTGCAGGGAGGTCCGACATGGACCCCCGAAGTCCGGCTCCGACAGCTCTTTGGAGCCGGACGCTACGAGTCGGTCGGGCTGTTCGAAGCGCGCATCGTACTTGCTCGGTCGGGTAACGTCTCCATTGCGTGGTGCGAGTCGTGTCCGTACGAGTCGGTCGGAGCGGTTCAGACCCGGGAACGAGTCGGTCGGCGATTTCGCGTAACCTCCCATCGTACTTGCTCGCGCGGACGACCGTACGAATCGGTCGGAAACTAGGCCTCCGAATCGGATCCGGTTAAGCCGAATCCGATTCGGTGCCCTACCGGCCGAGATCGGAATCGGCCCATAGGTGTCTAAGAGTGTGGCAAGAACCACATTGGTATCCATCGCCCAGGCTGGAGTTGCGTCTTGGGCTTGTCACTCTATCAGGTTACAAAACTGTTTTCACTAACCTCCAGATACAGATCCAACGGGGACGAAGCGTAGATCCCAAATCCCCTTAGCACTACCCTGCAGGGGGATGGAAACGCTCCACCCTGCACTGCAGTGCGCAAGGGAAGGGGGAAAACAAGGAATAACGAAATGAAACTCAACGGCACTCATCCTACCGAATGTCCTAGTTCGGATCCAAGGAATAGGTCTTCACTAGGGTAGTCCCATCTACTGATCTTGGCGCACTGTATGTAAAACAAAGGGTTCAGTGACTAAATATCGAGGAACAGAATATCGACTGTCCAGAATATCGATGCCAAAATATCGAGGGACAGAATATCGAGTCCCTATCTACAAACAGGTAAGTACTAAAATATCGAGTACAAAATATCGATGTTTAAAATATAGTTAACTAAAATATCGAATTTTTTAAATGTATTAAAAATAATATAAAAGTAATTAAATAATAAACACAATTAAATAAAACATAGTTAAAATAATGTAAAAAAGCTTAAAATGTAAAAATAATAAATGTAATGTAAAAAAATATATATATTATTTTTTTAATATATATATATATATATTTACTTAATATTATAAAATAATTCTTAATCTTAATTATAAAATATTTAAAACATTATTAAAAATATATTTACATATTTATATAAATAAACGTATTATATAAATTTAAAAATAAATCATATATAATAATTTAAATAATTAAAGTAATTTTTTATATGTTAATTAATAATTTACACTACATTAAATATAACAAAATTAAAAACATTGCATAGCTAAGGGAATAAAATTAGTATTCACACTGCAACAACTGCAAAAGTAGGGAATTTGTTGGATAGCGGGTGGGTAAAAATTACTATTCCTACTCCAGCGAGTGGACAGTAGGAAAACTGTTGGATAGCGGGAGGGTAAAATTACTATTCCCACTCCAGTGAGTGGAACAGTAGAGAAAGTGTTGGATAGCGGGTGGGTACAAATTACTATTCCCACTCCAGTGAGTGCAACAGTAGGGAAAGTGTTGGGTAGCGTAGGGGAATAATTGAGTAGACCCACTCCTACAATATACTTAAAATTAATTAACAAATAATTAATTAATAAAAATATATTTACCTTCCAACATTTTCCCCTATAAACGTCACCTCCAATAGTGTAAAATATTAATGAATGAACATAATTAATTAACATTTAATTAATTAGCTAATTACAATTAACAATAAAATTAATAACCATCATATCTAAATTAATTAACACAATTAACACTATAAAATAACTTTGAATAAATAATATTTTAAAATTATTAAAATTTGAATTAAATTCAACTTAATTCCCACCCTACTCCCCTATCAACACTCAACACACTACTAAAAAAATGTACATAATTAACGTATTAATAAATACATTTTTAATAATTAATATGTATTTAATTACTAATTAATAAAAAAATAAACAATTTACATAATTATCAATTAATTAAAAAAGGTTATTATTCACTTTTTATATATTTAATAATAAATTAATTAACTTAATTAACAATAGTAATTATTAAACAATAAATTATTAATTAATTAATTATTAATTTTTATAATTTAAATTAAATTACTTCCCACCCTATTCCCCTATAAACCCACAACCCGCTATGGAACTAATATACGCAAAAATTATTAAACAATAGTAATTATTAAACACTAAATTATTAATTAATAAATTATTAATTTTTATAATGTAAATTAAATTACTTCCCACCCTATTCCCCTATAAACCCACAACTCGCTACGGAACTAATATACGCAAAAATTAATTCACATAAAATCCATTACTTTAAAAAAATTGTAACATACATTAAAAAAATATTATATATTTTTAACACATATACTAACATATAAAACAATAAAAAAAGAAATCGATATAATAAGATTCGATATAATGACATTCGATATTACTTACCTATATGTCGATATTTTTTCCAACTATATTATGTCTTTTCTATATTCTGTCCTCTCGATATTTTGAACTCGATATTTTGTCCTTTCGATATTAAAAGTTCGATATTTAGGGGCCGATTCCGATTCAGGCCGGAAATCACTCCGACCGAGCCGGACCCGGAGAGATTTCCGACCGAATCGGACCCTAGCAGCCCGACCGAACGAGTACGATGCGTACGCATGCAATCGGACTCGATTCGGTCGGACTCCCATTGAAGTCAATGGGAGCCGGTCATACAACGCGTACGCGGGCTCCCATTGACTCAATGGGTGCGAGGCGAACAAGGGCGCCCCCCACAGCGGGTACGCGTCGATGCGACTCGCGCCGTACATGCACAGGTAGGGGGGACCCATGGGTCCCCCCTGTGTGTGACTCGCGCGGCTACGCGTACAGGGGGGTCCGACACGGACCCCCCAAGTCCGGCTCCGACTGCTCTTTCGAGCCGGACGGCGCAAGTCGGTCGGACTGCTCGCGGCGCGCATCGTACTTGCCCGGCCGGGGAACGTCTCCATTGCGCGGTGCGAGTCGTGCCCGTGCGAGTCGGTCGGAGCGGTTCGGACCCGCGAACGAGTCGGTCGGCAATTTTGCGTGTGCTCGCATCGTACTCGCTCGCCCGGACGCACGTTCGAATCGGTCGGGAAAGAGGGCTCCGAATCGGATCCGGTTAAGCCGAATCCGATTCGGTGCCCTACCGGTCGAGATCGGAATTGGCCCCATAGTCTCTACACCAAAACAAAGAATAGGCATTAATTCCATAAACACACACACACGCTCACACTGTCTGTCACTGAATGCCCCCTTCTTGTCTGTGTACTTACATGCAAACCTCTCAGGTAGACCCTCATGTAGCAGGCAGCCTAGTGGAGGAAATACCCCTCGAGTAGTATGTGTGTCCACTGTTAGCGCGGAAATACTCTCTCCATGAGAGCATGCGCAAATCCATAAACAAAGAAAAGTTATGCTGGTGTGATACGTCTCACACCTGCGTGCTTGATAACAATTGCCTAGTAAATGCTGAGTCTATGTGGTAAAATGAGGCAGGCTCCGCTTGCAGGCAATATCATTCACAGTGTACAAACCCCAAAAAAATAGGACCGGAAGGGTTACTTCCACTGTTGTGGCGAGTGAATTCCGAAACGCTACACTCCTCGCGAAGCTACAGAATAAAAACAAACAGTCTTGTGACCCTGGAGGCTACCGCGTAACTAGCGGGACTCCAGGAGAAACCAGAATATCCTTGCACCAAGCAGGCGTGCTTGGCAACGATGGCAAATTCAGCGAGCAGCGTCCTGACTGCTCCGAACGAATTGGGCTCAGGAACGAGCCTCCAAAACTTCTGCGGTGTCTTCCTCGCGGCATGGTGTAAGCTCCTTTCCAACGGCTCCTTCGGCAATCTCCTCAGCGAACGCAATCACTGAAGCAGGTGACAAGCACCGGATCCCCCTAGAGGAAGGCCTTATATTGCGGCCCAACCTCTAAGGCAAGTCACGGCTGCCTGCCCAGATGCATGCTGGTTAGTGTAGTTCTCCCTACCTACCCACATGCATACCGCGCCACGGGGGGATCATGACAATATCACCATGTTTTCTGATGTCAGTCCCTCTGCAGGACTGGGGTCCTGAACGGCGAAACCCTTGGATCTGACCGTTTGGTCCGAAGAGTCGGCAGTGGAGAATAAACTCGTTTGACCTGTGTGCACCAGGTGAGATTGTTTTGGTTCTTTGTGGATATGGTATCATTTTGGTCTGTATTTGGTACGGTCTGAGGTCCGATTTTGGTACAAAGTGTTTGTGAACACTTTACCAGGCAACATAACGAATTTGGCTGACTTTTGAAAATGCCTGGGTTTAGCAGATTCTTGGTTTCTTGTTGTCATTGTTGCTCTGCAGATGCTCAATTGGAAGAAAGTCAGCAGGCGCCTCCAGAAGGCACTCCGAACTTTGATATGTATGTGAAGCATCGCCTTGGCCCTATTATGTTTAGTACGCTATGGCACAAATATACGAGGGACAATGCCGAGTTGCAGTGACCGTTGACGTGCACTTTTGATGAACAAAATATTGGGTTTTTACAGGAGAAGTTGTTTGCGAAAAGAAGTAGACAGTCTATGTTTGATTCTCTTCGAACGTGGCAAAAGGAGGCTAAACAGAGGCGAATGAAAGGAGAGAAAGAGAATGCAAACATTGACTCAGAAAGCTGTAGCACATGATAGAGAGAAACAAGAGATAGGAATTGAACGTGAAGATAGGAGGTTTCGATTGAATATTGATAAATCTTATGTGACCCAAGAAGAAAATGATATGTTTGTGGAACAATTTTTAGATACTCGACCCCCGCCCCCATATGCCCCGCTGACCTCACAGGCTCAGCTACCCGGTTTTTCTGTCTCTGCTGTTTCTGCTTCTGTTACTGTTGATCGGACTGCTTTGGCCACGGCACCTCCTGTCCTCTCTTTGCCCTTGCCGTCTGTGGCAACTATGACTGTTAGTACTCCTGAAACACCTATTGCTTTGGCGTCTCTTTCACCAGCTCTTACACCTGCGACGCAGCCGGCAGCGACATTAGTGCCTACTACCTCTGTTGTCACTCCCACTGTGTTCTTCTATCCCCGACATCACAGAGTAGTGAGACACCAGTACGTGGATTTGAGGACAGAGACTAGACGAAATTTAAGGAACATATGGGGCGAACGTTAGTCCGATCTGATACGGGAGATGAAGAGAAAAAGGTGGTGGCTAATCAGGCTGCGCAGTGGGCCCGTAACCCCATTTAAGGTGTGGAGGACGTGTGGAGTGTGATGAAAGATTATGAGCCTTTTGTACAACAGTATGCCCTTAAGCATATGTCCGCTACTTTGATCGGTCTTTGGGAGCAGTGTATCAATGATGCAGCACATCAGATTATATATGATATTAAGGATCATGTATATGTTACTGATATTCCGCCTGGCCATGTCTTTGGTAATGTTGCGACGTTGGTTGCTTATCGGGGTAGACTGCATCCTATCTATCATCCCGAAATACCAGCGCTAAGAGATCAGCATGATATCGTTACTAGACTAGGGGCAGCGGCCGGTTTCCAAGAACGGTGGGTTTATACTCCATGGAAAAGGAGTGAGGTTTTGTCTCTAAAGACTCAGTTACCTGATCCTAGGAAGAATCCGACTGCTTATTATAAAGAACTGACTGAAGCTGCCTCTTCCACAGTGATGACACTTGCTGATATTGAAATGTTCTTTGGTTTGCTAGTCCCGGTGGATATTTGGAGACAAGTACACACGCAGGATCATGTTGTGGAAATGGGTGGTACATGGGACCAAATTAAGGTATGGGATCAAGAACGGAAGCCAGGTGATAAGCCTAGAGCGGAGATACTTGCTTTGCCCGGCCGTATCATTACGTATATGCATTCTCTTATCCCTCCGAGAAAAGTCGCCTGGGACAAGTTATCGGCTTGCCGTCAGAAGAAAGATGAGAGTGTGTCTGATTTTTTCACTCGGTTTGAGGGGGTGTTTCTAGATTATAGTGGACAGGATTTGTCGATCGAAGGTGGTGTGCAACTGTTTGTTAATAGATTTGTTTCCAATTTGCTTCTCGAGATTGCAACCCGATTGCAGGATTCACAGAGCACCTGGTTCACCTCTTCCCCTTCTGTTATTTTGAATATGGCGCAGTTTTATGAACACAGGGAAAATGATGATAAGGAGTGGTCAGAGAAGAAGCATAAGGATTTGAAGACGAAAGTGTTGTTGCAGCAGGCTTCGAGGGGGAATGGTAGAGGACGTGATGGATCGACCCGACAGCTTCCACGCACTAGCAGGCCTACAAATTCAACGCCTTTAGGACCGAATCAGTGTGCGTATTGTAAAGAGGAGGGACACTGGCGTAGCGAGTGTCCGGTGCTTTTGCAGAAGGTGGCGGTCCCAAGAGGACAAGGTTCTCGTGGACGGGCTCATGGAGCTGGTGGTTAGGCTAGGGCTCAGAATGCTGTGGCCCCGCAGGGTCGTTCTGATCAGAATTATTTTGATGACCCCCGGGGAAGACAGTATTATCATGATGATTATGATACGGATGAGGTGACAGGAATGTCTTACAGCTAGGACAGCCAGGGACAGTGTGAGGGACCAGTTCCGATACCTGTAGATCAACGTGGTCTGTATGTTAGTGCGGATGGGCATGGTTCGGCTAAGGAGTTTTTGGTGGCTACAGGGACGATGAACAGTTCTATTTCTTGTTCCTTGGTCCCTGGGGCGGCTCTGTCTCACCATTATAATGTTTTGGTAGGTTTTTCTGGTGTACCGGTTGTGAGCCCCATTTCAAAACCTCTTGCGTTGACTATTGGTCCTTTCACTGTGAATTCACCATTCTTGTTGACGTCTAATTCTGGGGAAAATTTGATGGGTTTGGACTTGTTGAAATAATTGCACGCCACGATTTACTGCTCCCCGGCGGGTGTTTACATGACAATGGGTCCGGATGTCGTGCGCACTATGCAGGGCCTGTCCAAAGATGCGCCTCTTCCTGCGGAGTTTAAAGAAGTACCGCTCACCCTTTGGGCGACAGGTGACACAGATCTGGGATTGTTACAGATACCGCCAGTTTCGATCCGAGTTAAAGACAATGCTATTTTACCTCGCAACCCTCCGTATAAAATACCGCAGGCAGGTATAGCGAGCTTTATTGCAAATTATACAGGACTTGATGAGAAAGGAGTGGTTGAGGAGATGACTGCTAATGTTTGTAATAGCCCTATTCGTCTCATTCTCAAAAGGAACCTTCGGGTTTCTCTGATGATCATGCAGATGTTTATCGCTTTGTGATTGACTTGCGGGAAGTTAATAAAATGGTGATTCCCCAGTTTCCGGTGGTCCCTGACATTACGACTCTTTTGACAATGATTCCTTCTTCTGCTACATACTTTTCTGTCATTGACTTGAAAAACGCATTCTTCAGTATTCCCATTACTCCTGATAGCAGGTATCTATTTGAGTTCCCCCTAGCTGGTAGAAGATTTAGATTCTGTCGCGCTCCTCAAGGCTATACAGAGAGTCCGAGTATCTATAGCATTGAAAGGTCAGCTGGATTCCTTGTCACTCCCTACAGTCGTGTAGTTCCTATAAAACCTATACAGGATCTGTGCGTTCCGACAGCATACACTGTAGGATTGGTGTCGGACTGATTCTGAACACCCCCACCGAGTATGTTGGCCGTTTGTATCAGCTAGCTCACAGTGCCACTAGAATCTCCTCTTACCAAGGAGAGTATAGTTCTTGGCAACCATCGAACATGACAACCCTGACCCCTTAGGACTGGGAAACAATATTCTACTTTTCGCTCAGTCACTCGTGCTTACTTAGTCTGCCTTAGAGAGGTACACAGAATAAACAGGCTGGGCGTTTTCAATAAGTATTTATTGAACAGTTGTTATTCTGGTTTAAAATAGATGAGCTGCAACAACCGTTAGACAGTAAAAGATATAAATGATTAGCAGTACTATGAAAGTAAATGGATGGTATAGCTCTACCATCTTGCAGTAATCATGAATACATACAAGTACATAAAATACATGATAATAAAAAGATGCATACTCCCACGAGGTCTCCCTAACTAGATGTACCTAAGTGTACCTAGCATGTGTGTAGGTGTTAAGCCAAGAATCCCTCTAGCATAAAGTCAACCCCATTACCTGAAGCGAGAGACTGTGGGACCCCGTCTTGGTCTCGAGTTGGACACCCCGCGAGGGATGTTAGACCACTGCGAGCTGGAGTGTCTGCATGCAGGAACCTCAGCGTCTCTGGTCAGTGTGTCGGCCGGGAAGTCCTGGTCTCCTCTGTCTATTTTAGCAAGATGTGATGTATATATATATACCCATAGGTCTCCCAGGGGTCCTACCTCGCTGTATTACTATGTCGTTCTAAAGATGACGTCGGGCATGAACTTTATACATAGATATTATACAGGAGATGGTAGTCCTGCTCTGCTTCCAAGAATCCTCATGCATAATGTATGAGATTTCGAACTAGGGAAAACCCGCGTTCTGAATGCAGTGTTGTATCTAGGTAAAAGGTCAGTCCCTGTAAATCGTTATAAGTGTAATGTAGGGAAGAATATAGGTGAAGGGTAACGAAGTTACCTGGGCCTATATTATGGTACCTATATGGAATATAACAGGTAATGTATTGCTTCAGTATGTCGATGACTTGTTCATCGCCTCGGATACAGAACAAGGTTGCAGAGACAGTACGGTTAAATTGTTGTTACATTTAGCTCAACATGGCCATAAATTATCCTTTTCTAAATGTCAGTATTGTTGACAGGAGGTCACCTACTTAGGTCACATACTGTCGAAGGTGGGTAGGAGATTGACCCCTGAGCGCATCAGTGCCATTGTTAAAATGTCCATTCCGCAAACTCAAAAAGATGTGCGTGCTTTCATAGGTATCACTTCCTATTGCAGGCAGTGGATACCTAGCTATTCGCTGTTAATTAAGCCCCTGCTTGCTCTAACACTAAAAGATGTGCATGAACCCCTGCCCTGGATGCCTGAATGTCAGCAGTCTTTCGAGCAATTAAAAACTGTGCTTTCTTCGGCTCCAGTACTCGGCACCCCTGACTATGCTAAGCAGTTTGTGTTGTACGTCCATGAGATGGCTGGTGGCGCGCTTTCTGTTTTAACACAAAAATTCGGAGATAAGCAAAGGCTGTGTGCTTATTTCTCTGCTGTGCTTGACTCTGTCGCACAAGCCCTCCCAAGCTGTCTAAGAGCGGTCGCGGCTGTGGCTGTCTCGATAAGACAATCGGCTGGACTCGTCCTTGATACCAACCTCACTGTCATGGTACCCCATGCTGTAGATACACTTTTGAATAAGACAAAGACACAGCACCTCACCAGTGCACGTCTGACAGGTTATGAGCTAACGCTGTTTGCTAAACATATTACAATCAAACAATGTGCCACTCTGAATCCAGCCATGTTACTACCCCTCCCTTCTGATAATGATGAGATTGATAAACATGACTGTATCTTCCGGACGGAAGAGGAGACAAAAGGACGGGTAGACCTGACTGATGTTCCCTTATCTGACCCTCAAGGGGAACTATATGTCGATGGCTCTTGCTTCAAATTACCAGATGGCACTACAACTGCTGTGTACGCTATTACTACGCTGCGTTACGGTAGTTGAGACATCAAGAGTTGCCTATCAGTCGGCCCCAGCTGCAGAGCTTGTTGCCCTAATACGAGCCTGTGAATTGAATGAGGGACTGGTTGTTGATATTTATACTGACTGCCAGTACGCCTTTGGAGTCGCCCATAATTTTGGACGACTCTGGGCAGAGAGGGGGTTCCTTACTTCCCATGGAAAAAAAATCCAGCAAGGTCACCTTATCTATAGGCTTTTGTCTGCTTTGACACTCCCTAAGAAATTGGCAATTATAAAGTGCAGCGCCGATAGGAAAGTTACTGACGATGTGGGTAAAGGGAACGCTTTCGCAGATCAGACAGCTAAGGAAACAGCTCGGACTAGGATGAAAAGGATGTTCGTAGCAGGTCCCGCTAGGTGGGTGCCCGAGGTCACCATGTTTGAGGATATACTTGAGAATGTGGAAGAAATACAGAGTGAGGCCACAGTGGAGGAATTAGCAGTGTGAAAGAAAGCACAGCACAATTGAATGACGAGGGATGTTGGATTGACAAGTTAGGGAAGCATAGATGGATGTTGCCAGATGCATATGTTCTTCCTGTAGTCACAATGGCCCATGCTCCAGCCCGCATCAGTGCTAAGGGTATTTGCAAGTTGTTAGACCCTGTGTGGCAGAATGATAAGATCTCCAAAACTGCTTCACATTTAGTGAAGTATTGCATGGTGTGCATGATGCACAATCCTGGGAAGGGTACCCTTACGCCACCCGGTAACTTTGCACCACCCACTTTCCCTTTTGAGGTCCTTCAGTTAGACTATATTGAATTGGACAGGGTCAATAATTTGAAGTATGTGTTGGTGGTTGTTTGTGCGTTCAGTAAATGGGTTGAGGCTTACCCTACTAAAGACAATACAGCCATGACGACTGTAAGGGTACTCCTGAAGGAGTTCTTTCCTCGTTTCAGCTTGCCCCATTTGATCTGGAGTGGTAACGGAAGTCATTTTAACGCCTGGGTTATCCAGTTAATTTGTGACGGTTTGCACATAAAACATAAATTCCATGCTGCAAACCACCCGCAGTCAGCAGGTTTGGTTGAGAAGTACAATGGTACTCTCAAACTGAAGTTGGCCAAGATTCAGGAGACAACAGGGTTACAGTGGCCAGATGCTTTACCATTAGCTCTTTTTTCGACAAGAACAACAGCACATTCTAGAACAGGATTGTCACCCTACGAGGTCGTGTTTGGATGCCCGTCAAATGTCTGGGGCATCCCGCACCCTCACAGATTCTCTGATATTGAGTATCCATTATTGACAGACTATCTGTGCCAGTTAACTGAAAATTTGCGTTCTATTCACCAACAGGTCCGGGACACTCTCCCAGATATACCAGAGGGGCCCGGACACAACATCCAGCTTGGTGATTGGATTCTGGCTGCGCAATTTTCAGCGGAAGAAGAGCTTGGAGCCCCACTGGAAGGGACCTGAACAGGTCCTTCTGGCCACCCGAACCGCCGTGAAGGTCGCCGGTCAAAAGAACTGGATCCATGGCACTCATTGTAAATGAGTGCCCCTACCGTTACCCTATGACGAATGGGTAATTGATGGAGTTGGGGATACTGAGTGTGAGAAGGTGCCTCAGTTCGTCCCCTTCAGCGAAGGAAAATTAACGTGGACCCAAATGGATGCAGAGAATGATGACGTGCTAAATGCAGCGGTCCCTCTCGAAATTCGAGCCATTAAGGAGCCACTGTTTGTTCACCCCTCTGTGCCTGGAGTCACCAGGTACAATTTGTGCCCTCGGCTGAGGAATAGTGCACCAAAGGAGAAGTCAGATTAGTTAGGAATGGACTGTGCAAGTTAGGGTGTACTTTGCTATAGTACCAACTGTGTTAGTTCAGGGTGTCATGAGATTGGTGCACTGTTCTGACATTGGACTGGATAAATCGAATGTGCTTCCCAGGAGGGGGTACATTATCCTGTGCGACGTGGGATTCATCATGAGCTTAGGACTGAGCAATCTCCACCGCCGGTGCTCAAGAGCGCCAACGTTGATGAACAACAGGAGCCTGTACCAGTGAGGCTGTGACGGACACTGGAAACACTTACCTTTGCTATCAGTTTTATTGCATTCCTCTTCTTGTTCTATAATGCATCTGTTTGGTCGACCTATTGAGGAGGAGGAACAGCTGTTTGCATCACCGCGTTTAGCGCAGGGTTGGTCAACAAAGAGTAAAATAGTTTTCATATCAATTGTTGTGATTACGCTAATGATAATACTTGGAATATCCTGGTTTCTAGAGGAGAAATATCCTATACACTCTTTGGTTGGTATGACGCCCACTCCCCCTGAGCATGTTTTTGTCACTCTGGCTCCACACAAAGCAGCGCATAGGTTGTCTTACACAGACAATGTTTATTTATACAAATGTTGCATCAAGCTTATAATGTGTCCAATACAACTAATTGTTGGGTTTGTGGATTGCTCCACTCAGTTACTCATAAGAGTGACAATTTGTTGTCCATGCCATTTTCATATATTGGTAGCTGGGAAGGTTGGTTTGAATTGTTCATAATGGTGCACTATCATTTCCAACTCTCTACTCTGGTTATGACACCTGCTGATTCTCGCACTGTGGTAGAGTATATACGTTTTCACCACGGGTTTACTCCCGTAGTGCCCGCAGGACATGAGACCTTCGGTACATTGTCCCCAAATTCCTGTATGAGCACATATGAAAAAGTGAAGAACGAAACATGGCTTCGAATGGAAATGGCTGATTTCCAAAGGGTCAACACCTCTGACTATTTTCAATCTTTCCAAGCTCGCAATATTACTAAGGACAGACCGATGCCGGTGTCCATGGTCAACACAACAGCTAGTTTCTGTGTCCAGAGGACTGGGGAGGTAAAGGTAGGGAAGAGTAAATGCAATTTCACCTACAGATGGAGAACGATTAATAGTCTGCCTTTGATCCTACCCCACAATGTTTATTTTGTCTGTGGATCCCAAGTTCATGTCTGGCTTCCGAGGGGATGGTCAGGCAGATGTTACCTCTCTTTCCTCCTTCCCCCTGTGTATGTTGCCCCATCCAATTATCATAAAGATAATCAGCTGCAGCGTAGGAGTACACACTTGTCCCGAGTCAGAAGGGTTGTTGACACAGAGGATATAGGTCAGACAGATACCACTGTCCAGCAATTTGATGATGCCTTGATGGGCCTACTACCTTATTGGGGTCCCATGACTAATAGCCTTAAAATTTGTCAGCTAACAAGAGTTGTTGAAGGGGTGATCAATACAACTGCTGGGATAATGACAAACATCCCTGCTGACCACCAGGCTATGAGATTAGTCACTTTGCAGAACAGGATGGTGTTAGACGTCATCCTTGCAGATCGGGGAGGGGCTTGTCGCGTCATTGGCAGCAGTTGTTGCATTTACATACCTGACCACACCCCCAGCGTGTATGCAGCTATACAGAAATTGCATAGACTTTCGTCTGACATACACAAAGAGACAGGTACTTGGACCCTATCGGGGTGTTTCTGGAATATGCTAACAACATGAGGTTGGAAGATCCCCATCTTTTTGACTGTGGTTGCTAGTATTATCTTTACATGTTGCCTCTGTATACACTGTCTTTCAGCTTGTTGCACTTATTGTGTCAGTGTTCTCACACCCACACAGAAAATATCAGTCCATGGCACTAATAATTCAGTTTGTGGATTGGAAGCAAGATGGCGGCAGGCTAGGCTAGGCTGCTGCAGCAGCTCAACGATGTGATCCAGTGACCCTCTCCCGATGGTATGAAACTCGCCCCGGATGAAACATAGAGGATGATCCTATCTATGCTGAACCTACTGCTTAAAATTATCGAGGAGAAGATTGGCCACGGGGCATACTCTATAGAAACAGAAACAGAATCAGCGGTATTACAACAAGAACTGGCCCTTACCTGCTGGAGGATCTGGCGATCGCTGAGCTTTGGCTGTGATTGCAGGTCATACTGCGAGCGGCGTGGATCCTCGACTGACCCGTTGAGAGCGCAACGCTGTGGGGAGCTGGAAAACATGAAGCCAAAGGGGCCTCCGGCGACTCGGGCGAAAGCAGGGAAGAACTCATCAGCGGACAGTCCTCCTTCGGGGATTACAACTGCTACACCGGCGAAGTCCCGAGCACTGGATGGTGGAGCGGCCGGATCGGGGACGGGAACAATGCGGTTGCTGGGACGATGGGGCCTGAATCTGACCCGGAAGGATCCTCCGGGGGAAGCGGCGCCCCAGCAGCGCCCTGCCGGCCCATCTATTGCAGAGCTGCTAACCGGAACAAAGAGCCGTGAGAAACTGATGCAGCAGGTTAATGCAGCCGACAATGAAGTGACAGGAGCGCTGGTGGAGGATGGGATGGGCGCACCGAAGAATGACCCACCCAAGCAAGATTCCGGACCCGAAACGACCGACGAGTCCGGGCAGGTATTGGAGGTAATGGAGGAGGTGGGGGAAGCTGCCCCGGAGGATGCCCCAATCATGCTCACCCTACCGGAGGTACCCAATATACCTGATGCCCCAAGTGTGACTAATATCATAAAAACAGGTTCAAGAGAGACTGCAGAGTCATGGGGGGATCAAGTGGAGAAGAGCATGGAGGATGATTCTGATGTAACTGCTAATGTGGAGGCGGGGCAGGACAAACGGGAACGGCCACAGCAGGCAGGGGATAAGCGAGCCCAGCACAACGATAACCCAGCCCAGGTAACTTTGGCAGAAGCCTATCGGAGCAAAGTATTTGGTCCAGCGCTAGGCATGACTGACATAACTGGCTACATGGGGGAAAGCTCGGAAAGCTCCCTGCAAAAGGGTAAATGTGCAACAGCAGCTACAAGTGGTGACATATCACAAGTACGGCCCAAACACCCAGCACAGAAAATCTGTCAGTGGGGAGAAGCAGATACAGAAATGACGGATTACTTCTACTCACTATCAGAGGGCACAGAATCATTGGCTGGATCGTTATCCTCGACTAGTGGCAGCGAAGTAGAAGATGAAAGTGAAAGCCCCCATGACACTAGTGGAAGGGACTACGCTGCGACAATACGGAGATCAAAAAAAGCAGCGAGCCGCCTAGGTCAAAACAAAGTGGGCGAACAAGACTTGAACTGGGATTACTCACCCTCCAGCTTGCTAGTAGGGGACGCAATCAAATCTCCCCGTAATTTGGAATCAGTGGAATCAGTGCCTACAGCAACTCTGGATGCAATTTTGCAGTCAGTCATGGCACATCGGGAGGAGTCCAGACAGGATAATAGGCGGTCCCAAGCAGCTGTTCATAAAATCCAGGGCTCAGTTCGTAAAATAGCCAAAGTATGCAGCGAAATCTCGGAACGGCTAACCGATCTTGAGTCAAGAACTGGTACTATTGAGGCCGAAATGATGACAACAAAAGTGCAGACTTCATCTCATGAGGCTAGACTTGTAGACGTACAGTGGAAGCTTGAAGACCAGGAGAACCGCCAACGAAGAAACAACCTGCGGTTCCTAGGTATTCCTGAAGATAAAGGGGGTACGGATATCCGCCGCTATATGGTCGATCTGCTAGCCAAAGCATTTCCCGAGGTTGAAGGTTGGAACTGGGGCCAGGAAGTCCAACGTGCCCACCGGGTCCCTATGGGGATGAAAAAGCAGGCAGGCTCGGACGTCAGACCACGAGCAGTACTTGTGTTCTTTGGTAATTATCTCCTTCGCCAGATCATCTTTGAAAAAGCCAGGCCGGATCGCAAACGCCGGCTGGAGGATATTGAATTCTTCACTAGACCCGATTTCTGTCATGTGACTGTTGAGAGACGTTGGAGACTACGTCAAATGATAAATCCTTTTCAAGAAAAAGGAGCTCAGGCCTACCTCCTGAACCCGGCTAAACTAAAAATTATAATTGGGGATAGGGTTCGCTTTTTTACATCAGAAATCAAAGCAAAGGAATTTTTGGATGAACTGATTAGGAAAGGCTAGGGTGCCTGTGCTGGCCTAGGCATTATGGAACTGAGCAATAGCTAGACTTAAGACTTAAAATCTTCTTTTTCTTTTTCCTTAGGGTGTTGTATTCCTCTTAGGGTGTCCGTATATAGGTTTTCCTGTATCATGTCCTTATATAGGCACAATTCGCCCTGCCCTTATATAGGCATAAAATCCCAGTCCTTATTTGGGCATTAAACCGTGCACTCCAAATACAGGCATGGTCTCCGACATCCGTCCACCCTAACGTCACAACGAGTTCTTGAAGAACAGACCCTTAGGCTTCGGGAGTTTCCCTAGCACAGGACTATTGATTTCTTCAAGGACTCATCTATTATGCATGAACCGTTAAACCTTAGGGGTTCATTCATGACGTCTTCCGCTGACCGATTCACGTCAATGCTAACATTCTGAGGTACCTCTCAGGTATAAATATACCTTCCCTAGCCCTTGTAAACTAGAGGAGACCTCGACTTCAGAGGAGCCCGTTTCCCGTCCTGACGCACTGAGAAGACGCTGTCATCCCTGCACGCAGAGAATCCAGCCTCCAGTGATCTGACTTCCCTCGCGGGGTGTTGGAGTTCGTGTCTGGCAAGAGATTCCTACCTCTCTCATTCTTAAGGTATGGAGCTGATAAGAACCTAGAGGGACTCTTGGCATACTAGGCATACTAGGCTTAACATACTCTTAGTATACCATAGTAAGGAATACTTCACCTACTTCATACCTCTCCCTACACCTAGGTTAGGTTAGGAACATTGGGGTAGAACTAGCTTAGAAACGCATCGTATGAGTACTCGCATTTTTAGTCTATGTTATTTATGTAAATGAATATCTACTAAAGATCATGCTAGCGCAGTATTATTTATTTCTACTGCTTACGCTGTACATTATTTATCTTGCATACTGTCTTGTGATTGTAACAGCACATATTACTTACACAAGAAATAAGACTGTTCAATAAACCTTTTATTGAAACGCCCGTCTATTCTTTCTGTGTAACTTTGAGGAAAACTAAGCATGCACGAGTGAGCTGAGTGAAATAGTTATCTATTGTTTCCACGACTCTGGGACACGTTCTGATTCTAAAGGGAAACAAAGTTGTCATGTTTTGCGGCTGCCAGAAACTACTCCCTTCTTGTTTGACAAGGAGTTTCTAGTGGCCTCTGAGCTAGCTGGCACAAGTAATTAAGTTTAATATACTCAATAGGGACATACTGACCTCAGTCCTATGTCAAACCTATAGGGGATATTATTCCAATGCGCAGAGCCTATTAGGGAAATAGGAGCTACACTACAAGGGTATGATATATAGGTAGATGTTTGGTTTCTTTCTTTTTTGTCTCTGGGGTCTCTGGCCATTTGAATAGCAACAGGTGGGGGTAAGCAGGATGATGGGTGTTTTTTAGGATATTGGGGTGTAGTTCAAGATATATTTTGTTGTTTGAAGTGGGAATGAATAGAAACTTCTGAAGAATTGGTGAAGATTGATTAAATATGGGGAGGGAGCACATGGATCATGTCAAGAGCCGCATCATCCTTACTAGACCATTGGTCTAGTCGCTTCCAAGGGTGGGAGGAGGGGTGGGACGAGTGGGAGGGGGGCAAGGGCGGGTGGGGGGAAGGTGGGTGGGAGGAAGGGGAAGAAAAGCCATTTTAGGTACATCGGATTGAGGAGACTCAGAAATAATGGAAAGAAAAGAATAAGCAATAGATGGAGCGGTAGTCAAAACAGATGGTTTATTTTTGTAATAGGAAATGGATAAATTACGAATTTGCACAGTTAATGTGGCAGGTTTGAATGACAAAGTAAAAAGAGCCAAAATATTTGAGATCTTGCGGTTTATTAGCCCGGAAACCATTTGCCTACAGGAGACTCATATTCCATGGAACAATAGGGGTGTCCTTCAGATAACAGGATATGATCTAGCAGTCTGCTCTACACAGTCCTCCATGATTAGGGTAGTAGCGATATTTATCAAACGGCAAGTAAGCATTAGCAAACGTACTTTGGCAGATAAACGGGGTAGATGGGCTATTGTAACTCTAAGCACGGGCCTAACTGTTGGGGTAATCTATGCTTCAAACCAGGATGATCCCGAGATTTGGGAAGAACTAGAGTTGGAGCTTGCCACATGGCCAACTCCACTAATAATATGTGGTGATTTCAACATTCATTCTGGGATTTCAAGGGAGGAGGGACAAAAGTATAAGGGAAGAAAACCTCAGGTCAACCGGGCCATAGAAAGCCTCAAATCCAGCCATGGTCTGGTAGACGTGTGGGCTGCGAAAAACAAGGTAGATCCAGGCTACACATATTTCTCGTGCCCACACCAAAAATATGTTCGCTTAGACTACTTTTTGGTTTCAGCCAGTATGCTGGGGAAGCTGAGATAACAAAACTGCCACAAAAGTTCTCAGATCACAATCCACTGCTGCTCGAAATAACGCGTCAGGGCTTGGAAAGGGAACCCCACTCTTGGTCGTTTGATAGGAAACTGTTATTAGATGGGGATTTTATAAAGTATATTAAAAATTGGACCAGAGGCTTTTTTTAAATTAACCGATATAGTGCCTCTCGCAAGATTGTGTGGAAACGTATAAAGGGTGCCTAAGAGGGGAAATAATAAGCTATGTAGGTCAACAGCGGAAACTACGTAGGAACCAGATCACCTCACTTATGACCCGGTTGGCGCAGCTAGAGATAGAACACACCAATTTGTTATCTCAGGGGGAAATAGCCAGATTGACCGTGGTTAAGAACCAGATTATCATTACCAAAGCAGAGCTAAATAACTTTTTTCAGACGCAAGTTGCTCAGGCGTTTCAAATATATCGTAGAGAGATATACGAATATGGGGAAAAGTCGGGCAGACTCTTGGCATTGAGGATAAAACAAAAGGTTTCTCATAATAACATAACGGAAATTAAAAATTCTGAGGGGCATATGGAAACTACATCTGCTAAGATATTGGGGGTTTTTGAACGGTTTTATAGCAGGTTGTATCAATCGGAGCCCAGTGTTAGTCAACCAGATACTGTAGGGGAGTATCTACAGCTCAGCAGATTAGATCCTGCCATAAGCCTGGAGCTGGAAGATGAGACCACGCTGGAAGAGACTGTGCTGGCCCTAAATTCTCTTTCTTCCGGGAAAGCAGCAGGCCCAGATAAAATTCCATTGGAATTGTACAAAATACTCCAAAATGATTTGGCTGCATCACTTCAGGATCTTTTTTTAGATGCCCAATATCGGGGAATCCCACCCTAGTCCTGGCAGGAAACGGACATAATAATATTTCACAAGAAGGGGAAATCACCGACACTGCCTGGCTCATATAGCCCCATTTCACTGGTAAATTCGGATGCGAAGGTGTACTCAAAAATCTTAGCAACTCGGCTACAGAGGGTCATAGTCAGATTGGTTTCGCCATGGCAACATGGCTTCGTACCTGGCAGGGGGACAACAGACCATATCAGACGGGCAATCTCCCTGTTAGATTTAGCCGGGGCTAGGGGGGACGGACTGGCTATGATCCTCCTGGACGCCGAGAAGGCTTTCGATAGGGTGACATGGCGATATCTGTGGGGGGCCCTGAAGGAGAGAGGGTTTGGCCCTAAAATGATTACAGCTATACAGGCAATGTACCATAAACCACATGCCAGGCTGCAGGTGATGGGGAAGACGTCAGACCCAATAGTGGTGGCAAGGGGTACTAGACAAGGATGCCCATGCTCCCCAATCCTCTTCGCCATTTATCTAGATCCATTCATTAATCAGATAATCCAGAACTCTGTGATCGAACCCTACAAGATAAATGGATATGAGACAAAGGTACTCGCATATGCGGACGATATCGCAGTAGTTACATCGAATCCAGCAAGGGCTATTTTAGTAATCGAGAGTATGGCGGAGAAATTTGGGTACAACTCAGGGTACTGTCTGAATAAAGGAAAGACGCAGAAAATCTCTACAAGGCAGTGTAATCTACAGGATCAGCGACAAACGGATGCAGTAATGTATTTGGGGGTAAAGATAGGACCTGACCTAGATATATTGTGGGCAAATAATCTTGATCCAATATTGGAGGAGGTTACCTCCGAGCTTCGACGGTTGGATAAATTGCACTTAACGATAGTGCGTAGAGTAAATGTTTTAAAAATGAAGATCTTTCCCAGAGTACTATATTTATTCCGATCTATCCCCTTAGAATTGCAAGGTAGTACATTCCAGAAAATGAATTCTATCTTCTCAAACTTTATCTGGAACTATCAAAAGACAAGACGTGCTCTGAGAGCATTAACCTTACCACGGGAGAGAGGTGGCTGGGCTGCTCCAAATTTACATTTTTATTATTTGGCAGCTTTTCTGCAACAAATGGGTGTTCTGTTGGGAGCAGACAGTTCTGCGCGGGAAGATGGCCTACCATCTATTTATGAGTTAGCTATTGGGGAAGAAGCAACAGGACTTTTTCTTAGACAACTTGAGTCTTGCTATTATAAAAAAAATCCGTTTCAAATGCTTGAAGGCCGCCAGAATGGTGTGGATTAAAAAAAATCCCCAAGTGCAATAGGTATACCCCATTATGGGGAACCTCATCTCTTCCAGCTGCGTTATCGGATGGCATGGCCAGAGAGTGGGCACAGGCTGGCATTCAGCGGGTTGCGAGCCTACTCAACGATAAATTAGAAATACTGTCTTTCCCGGAACTAGTCATGAAATTTGGGATTACGAGCAAATCATATTTTAAATATATTCAAATAAGGGGGTGTTTAAAAAACGTAGCTGCTAGACAGGATAATCTCCAAGCAATACCGCTAATGGACAAGTTATACCGGGGGGATGGGCGGATCGGGGACTTCTATAATATATTAGTGGAAACAATACCTGACGATTTAGACAAAATTGAGACAAGGTGGGCGTCAAAGTTAGGGGATGACGATATAGATTTAGATATGTCATTAAAATTGGGGGAAATCTTTTTTTGGTGGCAAACCTTCAAGCACAACACTATAAAACTCTATTTAATTTATACTATACCCCAGCAAAACATTTTGGTTGGGGGAAACGAGAGACCCATCAATGTCCTAGATGTCAGCATAGCCCTGCCGATATTATACACATGTTCTACGCATGTAAGTCCTTGACTCCGCTAAAAAAGGTTTAGAGAAATTCTGGCTATGTTATGTTATGTTATGTTATCGTAATTTCTAAAGCGCACGAATACCCGAAGGTGTCTTGGCGCTGGATCTTGATATAACCTTGACAGAGAGAAGCAGAAGATTTAAATGGGTTAATTAAACAACCAAGTTTTCAGATTTTTTCTAAAGGAGGTGAGAGAATTGGCCGCTCTTGTACTTACTGGAAGAGTATTCCAGAGTTTGGCTGTACAGTAGCTTATGCTTCGACCTCCCCAATTCGCTGTTCGAATTCTTGGTACCAGCATCAACCTGGCATTAGTAGACCTAAGACATCTACCAGGAAGATACCAGGAAAAGACATTTTTTAATGAAGCTGGTCCAGTATTGTTCAGTGCCTTATAAGCCAGGCACAGTATCTTAAACTTAATACGTTGTGCCACTGGTAACCCTTGAAGTTTTCGAATGGCTTCCGCGGTAGATTGATATCTTGGTAAATTTAGCAGGAGCCTAGCAGCAGCATTCTGTACCATTTGCAGTTTTTTCAGATGCTGTTTTTGTAACCCAGAATAGAGACCGTTACAATAATCCAATTTAGATAGCACTAACATTGTTACCACCGTCCTCCTAAGATTTAGGGGGATGTAAGGTGTTATCTTCTTCAATTTTCTTATCAGAAAAAATGCAGCTGAGACTGTAGCATTGGTTTGCTGGGAATATGTGAGTTTATTATCAATCAACACCCCAAGGTTTTTTGCCTTTACTACTGGCTTTGGAAGTTCTCCGAATCAATTAACTGTGCGATTGTTGTCAGCTCACCATTGATGTTATTTGGATATGACAGCCGAATTGGGCTAGCCTCAGTACATCGGGATTTTGTGTTCGTTACAGTAGCGGTAGTAAGATTACTGATAGCTACGGTATGGAAAGACTCAGAACCACCTGTATATACCGCCTGGCTTCATCGGTTAGTGAGTATATATGCTCTGGAAATGGCTCTCTATAAGAACAAGGGGCACCGAGGCAGAGTGAAAGGGGACAAGATCTGGTCACTCATGACAAACTGGCTTAAAAGAAGCCATATGGAGCCCCAAAGTAGAACAGGAATTGGCTCATTTCGTTTTGTATTTGTAAGAAAAGTGAGAATGAGATGATTTAAAGTCTTTCCTTAAATGTCATTTATGAGTTAAAAAGGAAAAAAAAAATATATATATATATATATATATTTATATTTATGTTTATATATTGTAATATAATGTATGAATTTAGATGTGTAAATTTCTTATCTTTGTTCCTCACGATGTACCTTACGGCATAAAATAAAAAAAAGAAAAAGGGAAAAAGAAAATATCAGTCCATGATACTAATGCTGCGATTATGCTCCAACAAGATATTGACAATATGATGCAGATTGACAAGGGTATCTTTGAGTACTGACTATATGAACAATTTCTCACAGTGTTGTTTCTTGCTTCCGCAAAATGTTGTACTTTTCTTGATAGTAACATAAAATTGTTAGCATCTGCTAAAAGGAGGGTCGGTTAGAATAAAAATTTCTTAGCTGTGTTGTTTACATATTGTTCTGCATAAGTTAGCATTCGCGGCACCATTTTATGTTTGGCCGCCATTTTGACCCATGAACAAAACTAATCTCTCTCTGCCTCTGCGAGAAACAGCTTTGGTAATTTTCCTTATCTCCATGGTTGCTCCCTGCTGTACTAATGAATACACTGTTCTTATTAGCGTATACCTTTCCCACTAGATAGAGGCCTGCTCCCACTAGTCTAGCGATGGGCACAGGCAGAACGACCTTGGCATAGAGATAGTGTGTGCCCGGTCTCAGGATCAAAACGTATCCTTCTGTACCTCCTGTGTGTAGCTGCCTCCAACTGGAAATTTCCAGTCTGGGCGTGCCTTCATTGGTTCTGAATCGTACATAATGTATCACCATGTTTTCTGATGTCAGTCCCTCTGCAGCAATCCTTAGAGACTGGGCAGACTGGGCTCCGCTCGAGCGTACCTGAATAAATACTTGGTTTGTATTCTCTACTGTCTGACCGACTCTTCATTTGTATGGAAGGCTGAGAGGTGGTCGCGAGTTACCCGGGTGGCCCTAATCGGGTCACTTCCTTCATACATCTGATTTTGACACCATGTTTTGTTACCAGCACTATGGTCATCATTTCTTGCACAAAGCAAGAATCCCACGTAATGTCTTCTCTTACCATCAATGGGAACATTGCCTGACACCACTGAAAGGCAGTTCACAAACGTTTGCACAAAAGTTTGCTTATTTTTCTGGGTTTAACACATCAGACCCAACCTCTTATTATTATAAGCTTGCACCTAAACCTGCGAGGAATAATATGCTCACTAATACAAAACAGATATACTCTGCTTCCTTTATTTCCCAGCTGTCTTTACAGGGTTTTGACTTTTAGAGGGACACCACAGACACAAAATCTGTCTGGAGGACTAAAGATTGGCAAGTTCAGGGCACTGAGGCCTTATTTAGAGCATGCTTCATACCACAGCAAATTATCTTCCTGAACGACACTGTGCAACAGACTTCCCATCTTGGGTTAGCTAAGATAAAGGACTTAAACACACCTCGGATTACCTCACTCACACGCTTTGAGGGGTGGCAAAACTATACACAACATAATGAGGATACGCTAGATGACATTACACATGATGGTTCATACAATTCCTCGGACCCGAATTGGAAGGGATGGCTGGTTTGGCCTATATACACAAATAGGTGTCAGTCGAGATTCAGGGGTACTGCCGAAGGGTTTAGTATCCATAGGCCTGACCTACGCTACGTACAAACAGAACACTCGGGTGGTGACATCTTACAGCGTAGGGAAGTTATGCCTAGAGCGGCTAAAAACCACAACATTATCACAGGTGAAACGACACTTGTCCCTACTCTCAGACGACATGTATCTTAGGGATTTTTTGTTATGTCCCCACAAGCCAAGTCGAAAACGCTTCTTATACACAATTTACAACGAGATATGGAAAATCTCCCAGCAGGAAGCTGCTGAAAGATTGCGTGAGATTGACAGGGTTAACCTAGAAAATGGCATGAGCACCCTATCATTTAGGATTTATTCACTGGGCAACATTGTGTCTTCTGTAATAGATATAACGGAACAGGATTTGTCCATATTACAACATGGACAAACGCAGTTGCGATCCATTCTATTATTAAGCTGGATGCTACATTCGTTGCGCTCTGGTCACGTGCCCTGGTGGTATATCAGCAGTACGGCTCTGTTTTCTGCATATAATCTGACAGAAAGACAGGCAATGACGCGAAGGGATGCAAAATATACAATGCTGCTCATTGAAAAATTGGACCAATTACCTTTTACCGTGGCTGAGTCACCTTCAACAGAATGGTTAATCCATGGCTATATTACACTGCCAGTCACGACATTCCAATTTCAAATCTGTCTACAGTATCGGCAGGTATGAAGCAATGGGACAGGGATTTATACATGAATTTTGGAATTTTCCGTACAGATTCAGATGCAGGAATGGGGACACTGAAGTTTTTCTCAGCAGTTCCGACTGTGAGAATTCTTTAAGTGGGTCCCTAATTTGTCAGGATATTATGTTTCACAGAGCTTGTAATGCTTCAGTTGCAAAGATATAGTGTCACTTAAAAGGGTCCCCAGCGGCCGTGATTCATTCGGTGTTCAAACTACTCTTGAATGGGAGTTATTTGATGCTGAAGGATCAAGGTTGTTGTGGGATCGCATATCTAGTCACGGTTAGTTCCAGGGTTACTTGCTGTATGCAAGTATTGTTTCCACCGTCTCACACAGTCAGTGATGCGCCGCTGTGGCCTTCATTGAATGTTTCCTTTATACTGGTTGATTCTCCAAGCAGACTGAAAGCCATGCTTTTACAGAAAGATGTGGGCTTAACCTCAGCCCGAGAGACTTTTTATCTCCAGGTTGCAAGGTCTTCAGCTCTGATACAGGCACTAGTCCGAACGAACTTCACTCTCCATTTCGGGGAAATAGTACATTATTACTTTAACATGTTTAATAGGAGTGTGATTGTGCACCTATTTAAGAACATAGGTTCTAGACTATTAAGCACCTTTTGGACGCTCTTCGGAGTTATCCCATCATTCATACACTCCCGGTTAGGAAGCGTTTTTGGAGGGCTTCTGCTGGTCCTACTACTTGTAGTGGGCATCCTGATTTTAATTTTCCTGTTACGCAATGGACGTCCCAGTTTCCAAAGAGATGGAAAAAGCACTCCTGGTGCGACAATGCCATGAACGCATGGTACTCCATCTGGGCACACCTCGGCTTCGGAAGCTAAGCGAGCACTGGTTCCTATCGGTCAGATCAGTCTGGGTTGACTGCGTCTTGCCTGTGCTCTGCTGCCTATTCTGCGGATATGAATGAATGTTTGATATATGTCTAACACTTCCATCGGTTGCGCCTCCGGACGTAGATGCACTACTGGACCCATTAAAGGCCCACGTATTGCAGTGTCCTCAGCGTATTCCAATGTCGATGTCGGCATTCTTAGAGCCCCCACGGGATGCTTCAGCTCCTGTTGGGATGGACACCGGCTCTACAACAGGTTCACAGGCATCAAGTATTTCCTCATCAACGGCTGTGGGAACCGGAGAAGATCACCTTTGCTCCATTGACCTGATCCAAGAAGTGTTACAGGGACCGTTGTCTGCAAAAGCAAGCAGCAGTAATGTTGAGTCTCCCACACAGGAAACATACACTTTTGGCTCTCCGTGTGATGGGAACAATTCGTCCTTTTTCCAAAACAACCTAAATTGGAATTCGACAACATCATTTTTCTTTTATTTTCCTCTCTTGCTCTCACTGAGCACGATGGCTTTAGGCTCAGTTGGTCTAACAGTATATTGACTATTTAGAGGACTTATAGAGCTTTTTTTAACTTTTGCATCTTTTTTAACGCATACCATGTTTTTAGATGTTTTATACTCATATATTAGCAAGTCTTTTATGCTTTTTAAACAGGCATATTTTAGCATATGTTAATTCTGTCGTCCAGTCGGATGAGGAGTGGGCGTTATGAGCCCCAATGTACCCCAATATAGGCCTAGGTTGCTGCACAACCTTTTACCTACATTTGTCCTACCTGGCTTTACATAACAGCTCTGGCAATGACCTTTTACCTAGTTAGGTGCTGAATAAATGTTGTGTGTTGTTTTTCCGAAAACTAGCCTCATTTATTATGCATAAGGATTCTTTGTATCACAGCAGGATTACCAACTTCTGCATAATAACTCTGTACAAGGGTCCCCGCTATCGTCATCCTTGGACGACAGGGCAACAGTACCATGAGACATCTAGGTAGAACCCCTGAGGGTACCTTTCGGGTATATAAGTACCACATCTTCACTGGACAAACCAGAGGAGAAGCTTCCATGCTGACACGAGACGCTGAAGTCCCTGCACGCAGACACTCCGGCACGCAGTGGTCTGATATCCCTCGCGGGGTGTCCAACTCGAGACCAAGACGGGGTCCTTCATTCTCTCCCATAAGGTAATGGGGTTGGCTCTTTCTTAGGGGGATTCTTGGCTATACACCTACATACATGCTAGGTACACTTAGGTACATTTATTTAGGATTTGCATCTTAGGAGTATTTGTGATTACTGCCATGTATCTATATGTCTGCATATATTCACAGTTTTAACACCATGGTAGAATTTTATCTTTTATTTACTCTCTTGGTGCTTATAATCATATATATCTGTTTCTGTCTAATGGTTGTTGAAGCACACGTATTTTATACTAGAATGACGCTGGTTCAATAAATGCTTATTGAAAACGCCCATTCCATTTATTCTGTATATCTCTCTGAGAACAAGTGAGCAGGAGTGTCTGAGCGAAAAGTACTGCACTGTTTCCATGATCCCTGAGAGGTTCGAGAGCTGTCATGTTCTATAGTTGCCTGAAACTATTCGGTCCTTGGTAAGGTTGTGGGGCTTATAGTGGCACTGTGAGCTAGCTGGTCTACAGACTAACATATCCTTTGGGGGTGTCTGGAATCAGTCTGGACACCAATCCCTTAGTTTATGTTGTCTAAACGCGCAGATCCAATATAGATTTGTAGGAACTACAAGACAGTTTGGTTTATTATTTTTGTTCATTGGTTTTCGTGGTTTCGCTTTCATAATAATAAACAGTCACCTGGGCTACACAAGGTGTCATGTGGTTAGGTTTAAAATAGCAGTGATCCCAAATGTTAAATAAACAGCAGGTGTAGCCATTCAGGGACTGACCTGTGTATTGTGCCTTGTACGCTTCCATTACAACAGAAGCAAACAAGCATTGGCATAGCCAATAGGTCTCGCCTTTGGGACCTTATGTGTTTAGCCAGAACTTTTGGCTATGTTGTAGAGCATTGTGGCTGCTGTGCATCATGTTGAAAAGTTATAATAAAAAGTGTTAAGCATTTTTGTTACCTTTATACAAACCAAGACGACATTATATACAACTGAACTACCTGATTAAAAAAAGATTTTAACATAAAAAATGTCTTCCAGTTTTTTTGTACTTGCACTGCTGGCAACTTCTTCCTGCCTGTTCTCATGCTTGCTTGTTATAATTTTTTTTGTTATGGGGGAGCGGGACATAAATAACTGGGGAGTGGAGGTTGGAAACAGTAATTTAATTAGAACACGAGCAGCGGACGGACACTAGGGGAGAATCAACAGATGCCAGATTCCGAGGGCAGACTGACGTGATGCTTAGGTGATGTTTAGGTGATGCTTAGGTGATGCTTAGGTGGTGCGCTGATGCAAAATGGTGGTGGTGAGTGATGTTTGGTGCTCAGGTGGTGCCACTATATGGTGTGGATTGGAGGTACGTTGTGGATTGTGGAGTTGAAATATGTTGATTGGTGTGTAATTATGTGGTGTGTATTGGAAATGTGTGGAGTTGAATTGTGTGGCTTGGAACTGTGGTGTTGAGTGAAATTATGCTTAGTGAAATTGTGTCATGGTGTGGAGTGCATTTATGTTGATTGGTGGTATGTGGCATAGAGTGCATTTATGTGGAGTGTATTTATGTTGCATTGAGTAGAGTGCAATTATGTGGCGTGTAATTATGTGGTACTGAGTGGTATGTGGAGTGTATTTATGTTGCATTGAGTAGAGTGTAATTATTTGGCATGTAACTATGTTGCACTGAATGGTATTTTGTGGAGTGTATTTATGCTGCATTGAGCAAAGTGTAATTATGTGGCGTGTAATTATGTGGCACAGTGGTATTATGTGGAGTGTATTTAAGTTGCATTGAATAGAGTGTAATTATGTGATGTGTAATTATGTGGTAATGAGTGGTATTATATGGAGTGTATTCATGTTGCATTGAGTAGAGTGTAATTATGTGGCATGTAATTATGTGGCACTGAGTGGTATTATGTGGAGTGTATTTATGTTGCATTGAGTAGAGTGTATTTATGTGGCTTGTAATTATGTGGTACTGAGTGGTATGTGGGGTGTATTTATGTTGCATTGAGTAGAGTGTAATTATGTGGCGTGTAACTATGTCACACTGAGTGGTATTATGTGGAGTGTATTTATGTTGCATTGAGTAGAGTGTAATTATGTGGCGTGTAATTATGTGGCACAGTGTTATTATGTGGAGTGTATTTATGTTGAATTGAATAGAGTGTAATTATGTGACGTGTAATAATGTAGTACTGAATGGTATTATGTGGAGTGTATTTATGTTGCATTGAGTAGAGTGTAATTATGTGGTGTGTAATTATGTGGCACTGAGTGGTATTATGTGGAGTGTATTTATGTTGCATTGAATAGAGTGTAATTGTGACGTGTGATTATGTGGTACTGAGTGGTATTATTTGGAGTGTATTTATGTTGCATTGAGTAGAGTGTAATTACGTGGTGTGTAATTATGTGGTACTGAGTGGTATTATGTGGAGTGTATTTATATTGCATTGAGTAGAGTGTAATTATGTGGTGTGCTATTACGTGGCACTGAGTGGTATTATGTGGAGTGTATTTATGTTGCATGGAGTAGAGTGTAATTATGTGGCGTGTAATTATGTGGCACTGAGTGGTATTATGTGGAGTGTATTTATGTTGCATTGAGTACAGTGTAATTATGTGGCGTGTAATTATGTGGCACTGAGTGGTATTATGTGGAGTGTATGTTTCATTCAGTAGAGTGTAATTATGTGGCGTGTTATTATGTGGCACTGAGTGGTATTATTTGGAGTGTATGTTGCATTGAGTGCAGTGTAATTATGTAGCATATAATTATGTGGCACTGAGTGGTATTATGTGGAGTGTATTTATGTTGCATTGAGTAGAGTGTAATTATGTGGCGTGTAACTATGTCGCACTGAGTCGTATTTTATTGAGTGTATTTATGTTGCATTGAGTAGAGTGTAATTATGTGGCGTGTAATTATGTGCAACAGTGGTATTATGTGGAGTGTATTTATGTTGCATTGAGTAGAGTTTAATTATGTGGCATGTAATTATGTGGCACTGAGTGGTATTATGTGGAGTGTATGTTTCATTCAGTAGAGTGTAATTATGTGGCGTGTTATTATGTGGCACTGAGTGGTATTATTTGGAGTGTATGTTGCATTGAGTGCAGTGTAATTATGTAGCATATAATTATGTGGCACTGAGTGGTATTATGTGGAGTGTATTTATGTTGCATTGAGTAGAGTGTAATTATGTGGCATGTAATTCTGTGGCACTGAGTGGTATTATGTGGAGTGTATTTATGTTGCATTGAGTAGAGTGTAATTATGTGGCGTGTAGTTATGTGGTACTGAGTGGTATGTGGAGTGTATTTATGTTGCATTGAGTAGAGTGTAATTATGTGGCGTGTAACTATGTCGCACTGAGTGGTATTTTATTGAGTGTATTTATGTTGCATTGAGTAGAGTGTAATTATGTGGCGTGCAATTATGTGCAACACTGGTATTATGTGGAGTATATTTATGTTGCATTGAGTAGAGTGTAATTATGTGGCGTGTAATTATGTGCAACAGTGGTATTATGTGGAGTGTATTTATGTTGCATTGAGTAAAGTGTAAATATGTGGCGCGTAATTATGTGGCACTGAGTGGTATTATATAGAGTGTATTTATGTTGCATGGAGTAGAGTGTAATTAAGTGGTGTGTAATTATGTGGGAATGAGTGGTATTATATGGAGTATATTTATGTTGCATTGAGTAGAGTGTAACTATGTGGCTTGTAATTATGTGGTACTGAGTGGTATGTGGTGTGTATTTATGTTGCATTGAGTAGAGTGTAATTATGTGGGGTGTAACTATGTCACACTGAATGGTATTATGTGGAGTGTATTTATGTTGCATTGAGTAGAGTGTAATTATGTGGCACAGTGCTATTATGTGGAGTGTATTTATGTTGCATTGAATAGAGTGTAATTATGTGACTTGTAATTATGTGGTACTGAGTGGTATTATGTGGAGTGTATTTATGTTGCATTGAGTAGAGTGTAATTATGTGGTGTGTAAATGTGGCACTGAGTGGTATTATGTGGAGTGCATTTATGTTGCATTGAATAGAGTGTAATTGTGACGTGTGATTATGTGGTACTGAGTGGTATTATTTGGAGTGTATTTATGTTTCATTGAGTAGAGTGTAATTACGTGGTGTGTAATTAGGTGGTACTGAGTGGTATTATGTGGAGTGTATTTATATTGCATTGAGTAGAATGTAATTATGTGGCGTGTTATTACGTGGCACTGAGTGGTATTTTGTGGTGTGTATTTATGTTGCATTGAGTAGAGTGTAATTATGTGGCGTGTTATTACGTGGCACTGAGTGGTATTTTGTGGAGTGTATTTATGTTGCATTGAGTAGAGTGTAATTATGTGGCGTGTAATTATGTGGCACTGAGTGGTATTATGTGGAGTGTATTTATGTTGCATTGAATAGAGTGTAATTATGTGACTTGTAATTATATGGTACTGAGTGGTATTATGTTGAGTGTATTTATGTTGCATTGAGTAGAGTGTAAATATGTGGTGTGTATTATGTGGCGCTGAGTGGTATTATATGGAGTGTATTTATGTTGCATTGAGTAGAGTGTAATTATGTGGCGTGTAATTATGTGACACTGAGTGGTATTATGTGGAGTGTATTTATGTTGCATTGATTAGAGTGTAATTATGTGGCTTGTAATTATGTGGTACTGAATGGTATTATGTGGAGTGTATTTATGTTGCATTGAATAGAGTGTAATTGTGACGCGTGATTATGTGGTACTGAATGGTAATATGTGGAGTGTATTTATGTTGCATTGAGTAGAGTATAATTACGTGGTGTGTAATTATGTGGTTCTGAGTGGTATTATGTGGAGTGTATTTATATTGCATTGAGTAGAGTGTAATTATGTGGCGTGTTATTACGTGGCACTGAGTGGTATTTTGTGGTGTGTATTTATGTTGCATTGAGTAGAGTGTAATTATGTGGCGTGTTATTACGTGGCACTGAGTGGTATTTTGTGGCGTGTATTTATGTTGCATTGAGTAGAGTGTAATTATGTGGCGTGTTATTACGTGGCACTGAGTGGTATTTTGTGGAGTGTATTTATGTTGCATTGAGTAGAGTGTAATTATGTGGCGTGTAATTATGTGGCACTGAGTGGTATTATGTGGAGTGTATTTATGTTGCATTGAATAGAGTGTAATTATGTGACTTGTAATTATATGGTACTGAGTGGTATTATGTTGAGTGTATTTATGTTGCATTGAGTAGAGTGTAAATATGTGGTGTGTATTATGTGGCGCTGAGTGGTATTATGTGGAGTGTATTTTTGTTGCATTGAGTAGAGTGTAATTATGTGGCTTGTAATTAGGTTACACTGAGTGGTATTATGTGGAGTGTATTTATGTTGCATTGAGTAGAGTGTAATTATGTGGCTTGTAATTATGTGGTACTGAATGGTATGTGGGGTGTATTTATGTTGCATTAAATAGAGTGTAATTATGTGAAGTGTAATTATGTGGTACTGAGTGGTAGTATGTGGAGTGTATTTATGTTGCATTGAGTAGAGTTTAATTATGTGGTGTGTGATTATGTGGTATTGAGTGGTATTATGTGGAGTGTATTTATGTTGCATTGAATAGAGTGTAATTGTGACGCGTGATTATGTGGTACTGAATGGTAATATGTGGAGTGTATTTATGTTGCATTGAGTAGAGTATAATTACGTGGTGTGTAATTATGTGGTTCTGAGTGGTATTATGTGGAGTGTATTTATATTGCATTGAGTAGAGTGTAATTATGTGGCGTGTTATTACGTGGCACTGAGTGGTATTATGTGGAGTGTATTTATGTTGCATTGAGTAGAGTGTAATTATGTGGCGTGTAATTATGTGGCACTGAGTGGTATTATGTGGAGTGTATGTTGCATTCAGTAGAGTGTAATTATGTGGCGTGTAATTATGTGGCACTGAGTGGTATTATTTGGAGTGTATGTTGCATTGAGTGCAGTGTAATCATGTAGCATATAATTATGTGGCACTGATTGGTATTATGTGGAGTGCATGTTGCATTGAGTAGAGTGTAATTATGTGGCGTGTAATTATGTAGCACTGAGTGGTATTATGTGGAATGTATTTATGTTGCATTTAGTAGAGTGTAATTATGTGGCGGTTAATTATGTGGCACTGATTGGTATTATGTGGAGTGCATGTTGCATTGAGTGCAGTGTAATTATGTGGCATATAATTATGTGGCACTGAGTGGTATTATGTGGAGTGCATTTATGTTGCATTGAGTAGAGTGTAATTATGTGGCACTGAGTGGTATTATGTGGAGCGTTTTTATGTTGCATTGAGTAGAGTGTAAATGTGGCGTGTAATTGTGTGGCACTGAGTGGTATTATGTGAAAATGCCATAAGAGGCTGGGGAATAAGAGATATGCACGGTGCCTCCTTGCCTCGCATGCTGCCTGCGTTGAACGCATCATTGCTGATCTTTAACAACATGTGACTGTGAAAGTTAATCCTAAGTAAACATAAAAGAAATATGTGAAGAACCACCGCACAACCTACCGTGCTCACATGCAACTCAAATTATAAGGAGCCCTGTAAAATTAAAACACGTTTTTCCTCATCTGATTTGCGTCGAATGGTGGCAGAAAGTAAAAACAAACACAAAACAGGCGCGGATGCGAAAGTGAAAGCGACTGCGCTATAAATTAGTAACCTGATCCACGACCAGTTGCCAGCCTGCGCGCCGCTGGTCGCTCCCGAGACCCAAAGGCCATGGGAGTGAACGTTTAGAGGAAAGGCGGGACATGCAACCGTCTTTGGCCATTTGCGTGCTTTCATTATTGAAATCCACACGCAAAGGCCAATGGAATGTGTGGGAGGAGTCCGACTCGCACGGAGAAGTCTCTGGGAAGTCTGGAGTGATTCCAATAGGCCCTCTCCCTGGGCAGCGCATGCGCGCTGCGCTAGGCTCGACCTAAAGAGGGGAGTTACTATCGGCATGAAATGATGGCAAAGCCAGCGATGATAATATTCTGAAAAGAGGTTTGCTTTCCAAAGACAACGAAAAGTGTGTATCACATTAGAAAAGAAAGCTTAAGATTATTCTGTATTGTTTTTTTTTTAGTAAAACAAGGACAATCATAATATGTGGCTCTATTTTGACCTGAACTGTACAAAATATATTTTACATTCTGGCAATGGGTTGTATCTACTACACGTAGTATGTTGTTACAAGTGGGTTAGGAGTGGCCACTGTTGCATTTTTTTCAAATGCAAGTAATGTTTATAGTTGACCCTGTATCTTGAGGAAAAATTGGACGTGAGGGCATACCTTGTGTTCAAGAACCACACGAGAATCCAGTAGGAGACTGGTTTGAGGAAAAAATTACTTCTACTGTGGTTTTGCTGTCCCTGAAAGACATTTTATGTTCAGACTCGTGTCCTGTGGGCACAAATTAAGAAAAAATGTGTACTCATGAAATAACAAGAAACTTAGCAAAATTTGCTTAAACACAATATTTGTGAATTTCGTCTATGTAATAAAACGTTTGCCAAGGCCTAATGTGGGTATATGGTCCACTATTGTGACTTTTGCAGAAATCTGTGTGTACCCTATTGGGCACAATTACAGCCTTTCATAATTTTTAAATGTATAAAATGTGTATGAATAAACAGACTGCAGAAATCTGCTGGAGCAAGTGCTACTTAAAACACAAGTTACCATAATTGTGCATTCAGGAAACACATAAGAATCATTGAAAAGCGAATAGGTCTGGGGTTGGCCACCAGCCTTTTGACTTTGCTAATGCTTCCATTTCTAACGATAATGGCATTACTCCTAGTCCTACTCCCTCGCCTTCCTTCAGCACAATTGAGGCCCCGCCTCCCATCCAGACCCACCCCCAGCATAAAAACTCTGCCCGCCCCCACCTCCACCTGTACGTAAACAAGCCGAGCTAGCACTCAGATGAACCGGACCGGGAGGGAGGGAGGGTCCTTGAAGGAAGGCGAGGAGTAGGACTAGGAGTAATGCCATTATCGTTAGAAATGGAAGCATTACCTCCCGTCCCTCCCTCGCCTTCCTTCAGCACAGTGAGGACATAGCAAGCAGAAGAAAACAGAGACGGACAGCTGAGTGCGAGAGAACACCAAAACAGAAACAGTGCCCCAAACACAGCAGATCAACATCCCAGGAACCCAGCGGCCCAGAACAGCAGACAAATGTCCCAGACACGCAAACGGACAGCGCCAGTCAAACGGAGAGGAGAAGACCAGGACGCAGGCCAACAGATCCCACAGAGGAGCCCACCCGACAGGACACCACAACCGGCAGGGATCGCAGCAAAGCACGCCTGACAGCAAGCAACGCAGCCACCGAAGCCGCCAAACAGCGAGAGGAACACCCCCGGACCCCCACAGGAGGAACCACCCCCAAAAGACAGACAGTCAGCAAGACCGGGGACCAAAACCAACGACCCAACAGAGCAGAGGAAGGCCAAACAACCACCGCAACCGGATCAAAGCAAAACGGGAACCCACAGCCGAGCCAACACCCCCAAGCGTAGCGCAGAGGGGATGGCAACCAAAAAACAAGGCCCAAAAGACAAGAGCCGCAACCCGAGACCCCCAAGGGGACCAAAGGGAGGACAGCCAATACCAGCAGCCAAGACCCCGAAGGGAAGGACCAGACAGGGCGAGGGGGCACCAGACCCCGCCAACCCGCAAGAACGCCAGGAGCATCAAGAAGCCAGAGAGCCGCCCACAGCACCCGCAGAGGAGACACCGACAAACCCAGAAGAACCCCACCCGGAAGGAATCGCCATGCCAAACATAGGCCAGCCACCACGGAAACAACACCCAGAGCAGAACACCAGTCCAAAAAGGACCGCCCATGCCAAGCCCAGGACAGCAGAGAGGAGGACCGACGGGAAGGCAGCCAAGCAACCGCCAAACGACCAGGAACCCCCAACCCAGCAAAGCCCAGACGCACCACCAGGCAGCAGGTGAAACCCCCACACAGAACCCAGGGGAAGGGCCGGAAACATCAAAGAGAACGGAACCACCGTAAGGACCCACACCCGAACGCAACAGAAGTCGGACAGGAGAGGAGACCAAGGCACCCCAGGCCAACGGGGAGCAACCAACAACCCCCGAGCACAGAGCCACCCGACCAGAACCAGAAAGGCCCCGAGCAGCGGAAAAGGGGGGAGAAAGGCCCCAGAAGATCCCGAGGCACAGGAGAGGGAAGGCCAACGACCCCCCCAAGCCCCGGGACCCCAGCCCAGAGACCAGAACCGGGCCTACAAGGCCCTCCCCGGATCCGCAACAGGACCACCACAGGGAGGCCCCAAGGACCCACCAACAGGCAGGCCACACAGGGAAGAAGAGAGAAACGAGGGAAAAAGGAAGGACCCAGTACAACAGATCCGCCAGCCCAGAGGTCACCCGCCGAAGGGAGAGAGCCAACAGCCCCAGCACCCAGACCGGAGCCAGAGAAACAGGACACCGGCAAACAAGGAATAAGGACCAGAACCTGGACCCACCCAAAGGGCGGACAGAGGACCACGCCCCCAGAACGCCAGACCGAACCAACACCCCAGGGGCCCAGCAGAGAGCCCCGAAAGAGCACCGGGGCAAGCCCCCAACAACTGCCAGCAGGAGGAACTCCGGGAGACCAGCAGGGACAGCACCCCGAACCCGAACAGACCCCAGCCAATCCCGCACCCGGACAGGCCGGCGGCCAAGCCACCACAAGCGGAGCCGGAGGAGGCAGCAAATAGCCAGCCAGAAAGCGACGGAGGGAGAGCCACCAGGATAGCTCCCCCCGACAAGGACCTAAAAGGGCAGCGGGGACAAAAGACCCCAGAGACCAACCCAACAGGATCCAGACGGCCAGGCGGAGAAGAAGAAAACGAGTCCCGGGAACTGGAAAACCCCCAGAAGCCAGGAGCCCCATCCCTGTAGCCACAGGACCGCCGGAGGAGCCACCCCCGGACAACAAGGCCCGAGCCAGCGAAGGAACAGAGACCAGACGCAGGCAGGACAAGGGAACATGGCCATGCAAAGGCCGAGAACGAGCCCCAACGAACACCAAGCCCCGAGAGGGGACCAGAGAGACACCCCCAGGCCACCAACAAACCCGATCCCCAGAAGAACCACCAAGGTCCCCCGAACAGACCGAGCAAAAGACACGCCGGCCGCACACAGCAGGCCGACTGACAGAGAAGGACGAAGGAAAAACCCTCGCATGAAGGAGAGCCACGAGAGGCACCAGGACCCGCGGGAAGACCCAGGGCGAGGGCCGGAGGCCGAAGGGAAGGACGCAAAACCGAAAGGGCGTCACCCACAGCGAACCGCAGAAAAGAAGCGGCAACTGGGAAGCGGAGAGAAGCGTCCCCGAGACCCACGGCACGCCAAAAGAAGTCAGGCAGAACCAGAGGAACGATGGCCGAAAGGGCCAACACCAGGAAGGGAAAGGGCCGAACGCAGGAGCAGACCCACAGGAGAGCCAGGACAGGCCGAAGCCGCCGGACACCCCCAACCCCAGAAACAGAACGGAGAGGGCCCCAGGCCCGGGCTCCACGACAGGAACCCAGCAGACCGACCACAGGGCAAGCCAACAGGACACCCCGTCCAGCAGAGCCACCACGCGGGGACCGGAGACAGGCAGGGAGGCAACCGAACCCCCGAACCCAGAGGAACCTGCACCAAGACGACCCTCAAAGTACACAGGACCCAGCCAACAGAAAACGAGCCACCGCCACCAAGGAAGAAAAGGCCGCAGATGACCACCCACCGCAGGGAACCATCCAGACAGCAGTGACAGGGACCCAGCCGGGCAGGGTCCCCAGGCGAGGAGGCAGGGAGCCATGGTGAAAACAGGCCAAAAACCGTACCCACCGGAAAGGCGGAGGAGACGCCCACATCGGGGACAAAGGAGAGGCCCCAGGACAAGGCACCTCAGAAAGGCAGGACGCCCCACACAAGGAAAGGCACGCAGAAGCCCCAAGGCGGCCAGAAGGACAGAGGACATGCAGCCCACAGTACCGAAAAGACCCAGGCAGCCACCCATCCAGGCACGAACCAGGCCTGACCCCGCCCGAACAGCAGAGACCGGACAAGAGCAGGGGGGACCGGGCACCACGGCCGGAGGCCCTAACAGCTGCCGCCAAAGCCACGAAACCCCACACCAAGGAGGGCGCAGAAGAAGCCGAGAACAGGCCAGCGCCACAGCACCAGCCAAGCAGAACAGCCGACCCGCCAAGCAGTGCGGTCAGGACAGAGTCCAACAGCCCAAAGGGAGGAAAGGGGCGAACACCCCCAACAAGCAAAGCCGCCGGAGGAAGCAAGGGACCCGCAGCACCGCAGGAAAAACCCACTGATGCAAAAGAAGGCGTGAAGGAACCTGAAACCAATCAGGACCAACACAGCACAGAAGGAACGCACAGGGCTGAGGAAAAGAGATCGCACACAGCAGGCTCCGCAGGCAACAGACAAACAGTCGCCAGCCGGGCGGGCCACAGTGGAGAAAGCAGCAAGTACAATCCCCACAAAAAGTGAAAAGAGCACGAAATACAGCAAGCACGGGCAACGCACGCCACTCCCACAGCACCAATCCCTACACCGGGACCGCAGGGCAAGCCCAACCAGAAGGGCCGGGAACACCAAGGAAGAATCCCACAGACCCCGCCCAGCAGGGAAGAGGAAAGCCCAGCCGAACAGCACAGGAGCCCAAGCGACCCTCCACACCCCCCGGAGCCAAAGGCATCGCCAGAGGCGGGAGAAGGCCCAATACCCCAGGACCCAGACGGAAACCAGCCGCCCACAGGATCCGCCGGACGAGGACAGGATGGACCAGAAGGCAGCGGCCGAGCCCGTAAGCACCGGACAGAGCAGCCTCAATCAAGTCTCGCACCAGCCACAGACATGAGAGGCACCGTACCCCCGCGGAGCCCATGCGTCTAGGGCACCCCAGGGGACCGGAGACCAAGCAGCAGAGGAAGAAGACACCAGAAGGCCCCCAACCACCTCAAGCGACCCAGGGCAGCAAGCGGAAAAATAGCCCCCAGCAGCCCCAAGACAAGGCAGACAGACGACCACGCCCGTCAAGAGAAAACAGCAAGTCACAGTACATGGTACTCCAAAAGGAAAAAGGAACAAATACCGGGTCAAAAACCCGGCCTACCAGGTCTCCGTGATGTGTGCAGTCCGGGAGCAAAGGCAGCCAAGCAGGCCCGACCCGGAAACACAGCCCCAGCCACAGGAGGACCGCCAAACAACACAGCAGCTTCCTGAGCCACCGCTCCGCCCCATCCACGAGGGAGACGAGGAGAGGAGGCATCGCCAGGAGAACTCCGTCGAGGGCACCGCCGTCGCAGAGAACCAACTCGAAGACTCCCGGCACCGCCACAGGGAGGAACTGAAGGTAAGTCTCACTAGGGAGACAGAAAAAAACAGGTGGAGGTGGGGGCGGGCAGAGTTTTTATGCTGGGGGTGGGTCTGGATGGGAGGCGGGGCCTCAATTGTGCTGAAGGAAGGCGAGGGAGGGACGGGAGGTAATGCTCGTTTTGTCATTTTTTTGTGAAACTTGTTTTGGGAGAGCTGCTGGACAATCGTCAAAACACAAAAAAAAATAGTTAACAGCTAGTATCTTTGGGTCTCAAAATTGCTATAGCAGTCCCTGGCACTGAATGGAAGTACTGTGTAGGAGCACACTGCTGTTGCTCACAGTGAAGTTAGCCAGTGGCTAAAGTGGGCTGAGCCATTGGTCCATGTTCTATGCTATAGTGATTGGAAGAAATGAGAATGAAACAACAGACCAACAGATCAAGAGAGGTCTGAAAGCCCCTACAAGTAATGTTATTATATATACATTTTAGTCAAATCTAAAGGTGTGGGCTTACGCCAGACCTACAAAAAGAAAATGTTTCATATGAATTTAAATATAACAGATAAAGTGCATTTTCAAAAATTGTGCATGGTCAAGTCATGTTTTTCAGGTGCACTGGTGAACATTAAAAATTGGGGCTTCAGATAGGACTATCATGAGGTTTATTCAAAATGATTAGGATAGAAAATGGTGGTGATTGAAAGCAAAGAGGTTAAGAGACACGGAACAGAAGAGAAAAGAAAAACAGGAAGAAAGACAGAAAAGGGTGATATACCAAAGAGTTAAAGATACATTGAAAAGATAGAAGACGAGAAAGATGGAAAAATAATAAATAAAAACAGCATACAGAAAAGAGGAGAGAACAGAATATGTTGGAGTGAGCCTGGCTCTACTGAGCCATGCTCACCAACCGCTGCTGCCTTGCTCAGGCTTTTCACAGCCTGCTGCTGCCACACTGTTTTATGTCACAGTGGAGTGTAGGAGGTGAAATGGCCTGCATTGGCCAATGGCCAGTATACGAGAGGAAGGCCGCCGCATCATAAGATGGAAGAAGTGATAGGATGTTCTGTAAACTCTTCAAGAGGGGAAAATGTGTAGAAGGCACTTCACTGATTTGAGGTTTGATGGACAGAGTAGAATTTAAAATTAGTTGTAAATGTAGTATTAGTCGATGCAGCAGTGTTGGGTGCCAAGACTCCGCCGATAAAAAGAGGGGGGGCTCCACCACAAGAACATTTGTTTAATCCGAGTTGAGTTACAGCGATTCCTGTTCATCCAAATAGTAACTCTGAAGCAAGGTGTGTGAAATGAGCCTGTGAAGAAGAAATATTGCTGCCCAGGTGGATTAGTAGTGGAGCGTTGTTGATAGAGGGGAAAAAGTAGAAAGGTAATGAGCTTATGACTGAAGCCAGAGGGAGCACGTAGATATTGAAAAGTATGTGACATGGGCAGAAGCTCGTGGAACTTCACAGGAAAAAGCCCTGAAAGATGAACAGAAAGGGAAATGGGAAAGTGCCTGGGCTCGGTCTGTCGAAAAACATACAAGGAAAAATCAGGGGGCAGATTTACAAGAAACTGACGCATCTGTATAGATGCGTCAGTTTCCCTGAGCCTGCGTGAAAAACGCTTGCGCCACCATGGATGCGCCGTATTTACAATAAGGCGCAGTATGGCGCAAGGATTGACAGATGCATCAGAAATTCTGATGCATCTGTTGGTGGAAAAGTCACGCATTGTTGGAGTCTTGTCGCAAGCACGACGCAACTCCAGCAATGCGTGTTGCGGCCTATCCCAATACACTGCGTCACTCCTTACGCCTGCTTCAAGCAGGCGTAAGGTTTTGACGCAGTGGCGTCCTAAAAGCCACGCAGTGAAATCTTGTAGATTTCACTGCATCACTTTTACGAGGCTTTCCTGCGTGGGAACGCCCACCCTGCATACATTATACCTGACGCAGGTATAATGTCACGCAGGGCTTTACAACGTGACGCATCTCCCTAGATGCGTCACGTTCTAAATTTGCCACATTTTTTACGCAAAAGTGTCGCAAGGGGCTTGTAAATGAGAGCACACTCCGTCATCCCACTCTCATGAGGTCGGTGATGCAGGGTGGAGTGAGAGACTGTGTCAAAGACTGCCTAATGCTCTAAGAAAATGACAGAGGTGTTTCCACCCCTATCTAAGATAAGATGAACTCTGTTCAGCAAAGACATTGGAACGGAGTGCATCTGGGCAGGGACCAGACTCCAACCATCCGGTACAGATTAGAAGGTGCCATCATTGACTATGCTGGTCATCATATGGCAGGAAAAGATAGAAGACTGATTGGGTGGTAGCAAGAATCATACTGGTACCGCCATACTGGAGCGGTACCAGTATGGCTTTCTTCCAAGAAGGTGGAACCGTGGCCATCTTGATGGATTGGTTGAAGTCAGAAGTTAAGACTGGAATTAGCTGTTTCTGTAACTTGCTTTGCAACTGCAATGGGATATGGATATAAGGAAAAGCCTGATTAATTACAGGTTGGCACATGTGATACTTACAACAAGCACTGCTTTTATAGAAGAGGTCAGGCCAGTAAGGTAAGTTTTGAGGTTAAATGATTGCCTGGTAAGATGAATTTGTCAAAGAAAATTAATAATTTAGAGCACAGTCCCTTGGAGGGGGAACTGAATTAGATCAGGAGGTAGGGTGCAAGATATTTTTGAGTATATTGACAACTTTGTTAGTAGAATCAGTTTCATTATGAATCGCCATGCAAGGCGAGGGTGTACCATACCAATTCTTTCTAGCGTTTTAACAATGATTTACAAGCACCTCAGCGGTGCGCCACCTTTTTACTGACTGTTTTGGGTGCAGCAAGCTCTCAGATGACCCAGGAATGTCTTGTTACTTACCGGTAATCTTCATTACCCTGATTAGGGTCCTCCTCGTCCCAGACCTTACAGTGTGAGACAGTCCTGCCTCCAACCAGCAAATCAAAACGCTAGAAATACAAAAGCCAAAGGTCACATAAACCCCTCCCACCCACCGCCATGCCTGTTATCAACAAGTCCCAGACACAAACAAAGCGGGAGGGAGGGGGGGAAGAGGACTGGGACGAGGAGGACCCTAATCGGGGTAATGAAGATTACCTGTAAGTAACAAGACATTACCCCTTCATGGGTCCTCCTCATCCCAGTCCTTACAGTGTGAGGAACTCACAAGCAGAGAACCATGAAGAAAAAATGCAGGACACCAGGGATCCATGCAAAAAGTACAAAACTTTAATCAAACAAATGGTCAACGAACAGTAGCGTTCAGAACGCCAACAGCAAAACTGAAAACAGATGCATGTAAAACATCAAGTCAATAATGCCGAACAAACGTGTGATGGGACTGCCAAGTAGCCGCTCTACAAATCTCCTGGATAGAGACCCCCGCCGCCTCAGCCCAGGAAGCGGACGCAGAACGTGTCGAACGACCCTGCACCTGAGACGGAGGAGGCAGACCCACAGACTTATAGGACTGGAAGACCGCCAAACGCACCCATCGACTGATCGTAGAAGTGGAAACCTTCTGCCCCTTAGCCACACCCCCACAGGAGACAAATAGGGCAGGAGAAAGCCAAAACCCCAGCGAACGCTGGAGGTAAACCTGAAGAGCCCTTCGAACATCCAAAGAAGAAGGAACATGGGATTCCCCCTCCGTAGGTAAATCAGGAAGAATCACCTCCTGCTGCAAATGGAACCTGGAAGAAACCTTAGGCAGAAAAGCCAGATCAAGCCGCAAAACAACCCGATCCTGCAGGAACTGCAAATAAGGGAAAGAAATAAGCAAGGCACCCAACTCACCCAACCGACGAGCGGAGGTGATGGCCAGCAAAAAAGCCACCTTAGCGGACAACCACAACAAGTCCGCCTCCAACAAGGGCTCAAAAGGGGGCAACTGCAGACCCTGAAAAACAGTAGGCAAATCCCAAGAAGGCACGATCACAGGAGAGACCGGACGACGAAGCCTAAAGCTCGGAAGAAGCTGACTCACCAAAGGGGCAACAACCGCCAAGGAAGCCCCCGGACCCTGACAAGCACGAACCGCCGCCCATTGAGCAGACAATGTGGAAGGGGAAAGGTCCTTCAAAAAAACCATCCCGGAGAAAATCCAGCACAGAAGCAGGATCCCCAAGCACAGGATCCACACCATGCGAAGAACACCAAGAGACAAAAGAGCCCCAATGTCGACCATAGCATTTAAGGGTCGCAGGCCGACGCGACAACTGGATGTCACGGGCCACCACAGAAGAACAGCCCAAAGACTCCAATGTCAACTGCTCAAGAGCCAGGCCGTCAGTTGCAAACGACGAAGACAAGGAAGAGACAGGAGCGGAAACTGAAGCGGAGCCGGAACCAAAGGAAGCTGGACAAACCGGCCCCCCGCCAGCCGCAACAGGAGAGGAAACCAAAGGCGGCGAGGCCAAAAGGGAGCAATCAACAGGTCCGACACCCTCTCCCCCGAATCTTCTGCAGCACCCTCGGGAGGGGGGGAATAGGAGGGAAGGCATACAGAAGGCCTGAAGGCCAGGGAATCGAAAGAGCATCCATCGCCCAAGCCTGAGGACACATCACCTCCGAACAAAACCTGGGGAGAAGAGCGTTGTGAGGGGAGGCAAATAGATCGATCATGGGAGTCCCGAACCGAAGACAAAGGTCCCGGAACAGAGGAACAGAGAGATTGTACAGAACAGAGGATGGAAGGTTGCGGCTCAAAGCGTCCGCATGAAAATTCAGCTGCCCCAGAATGTACACAGCTCTCAAGGCCAACAGGTGAGATTCCGCCCAGGCACAAATCATGGAGGCCAGCAGATTCAGAGACGTGCACTTGGTCCCCCCCTGACGGTTCAAGTAACAACGAGCCACTTGATTGTCGGTACGAACCAACAGATTCGTCCCGTGGAGATGAACCTGAAAGAACTGTATCGCCTCCCAGATGGCCGCCTACTCCTGCCAGTTCGAGGAACGGGTGCTGTCCCTCCAAGACCACTGACCCTTGGCCTCCAAGGACCCCAACGTGGCCCTCCAACCCCAAAGACTGGCATCCATGGTTAACAAAAGGGGAGGAGGAAGACAAAACCGCACCCCCTTCTCCAGATTGGGAGTGCAAAGCCACCAGTCCAAGTCCCGAACCAGAGCAGGAGAGAGAGGAACAAGAGTCTCGTAATCCACCGGGGAGGAGTCCCACCGAGCCAACAGATGAATGACCAAGGGCTTGAGATGTAGGCGAGCCCAAGGAACCACAGCAGTGGTGGCAGCCATCAACCCCTCGACTCGCAGCCAAACACAAGCCAGGGCAGAGGGGCGACTCAACAGATCCCGCAACAGAGTCTGCAGGGAAAGGATACTAACAGGAGGGAGAAACACCGCCCCCAGAGTGGTGTCAAACAGACCCCCGATGAACTGAAGTCTCTGAACAGGATCCAGATGAGACTTGGCCAGATTTAACCTGAACCCCAGATCCTGGAACAAGGTCAACGTAGCCTCCACCGCCAGAAGAGCCTTAGGAAAGGAGGAAGCAGAGATCAAACAATCATCAATATAGGGAAACCCGGAGAAACCCCAATGCTGCAAAACCCCCATAGCAGGAGCCAATTCCTTGGTAAAAGTCCTGGGAGCAGTGGAGAGGCCGAACGGCAAAACCTGAAACTGGAAATGCATCCCCTGGCCAGCAAACCTCAGGAGCTGCTGACTGGCAGGATGGACTGGAACGTGAAAATAGGCGTCTTCCAAGTCCAGAGAAGCCAAAAAATCGCCGTCCTGGATGAGGGGAATGACGGACTGCAAGGTGACCATCCGAAAATGATCCAATTGCACCAACTTGTTCAAAGTTCGGAGATTCAGAATCGGGTGGAAGGAACCATCTGGCTTTGGGACCAGAAACAGATGGGAATAGAACCCCAGGTCCACTTCCTCCACCGGAACTGGCACAATAGCCCCTTTTGATAACAACATGGCAACGCCGGACAACATGGCAGACCGCCTCACGGGGTCTCTTGACAACGGGGTAACTTGAAAGTAATCCAGAGGGGGAGGACCCCGGAAGGCAATCTGGTAACCCAACCTGATGACAGATAAGACCCACTGGTCGGAAATCAGAACGGACCAACGGGCCAAAAACAAATGGAGCCGAGCCCCCACCACGGCATAGTCACTTCTGTCCCGCACCAGTGGGATGCTGCTGCTGCTGATGCTGGGATTTATAATGGAACGCGGCCCCCCAACCATGGGCCCGACCACGAAAGGGCTGAGAAGACAAAGCCCCTTGAAACCCCTGTTTATGAAAAAAGGACTCCTTCTTAGGCACAGGCCGAAAAGGCTTCAACATTTTCTTCTCCTCCACAGAGCACTGCACCATCGCATTCAAATCGTCCCCAAAGAGACGGGGGCCCTCAAAAGGCAGCTTATGGACCAAGGCCCTCTGAGCAGCATCAAGACGCCAAGGCTTGGTCCAGAGAGACCTCCTACCAGTCACCGCCGCCCCGGCAGCCGAGGAGAAAGCCCACAAGGATTCAAAAGTCACATCCGAGAGGAATTGTGCCAAGACCTCCATCTGAGCCAACACAGGAGTAGGGTCCCCCTGATCCTGCAAACAGTCAAACAACTTCTCAAAATCCTTCAGAAGGACCAGCGAAGCATAGGCCGCATAAGTGCTAGCACGCACCCCAAAATGAGAAGCCGCATAGCAGAATCCACCTTACGCTCCACAGGGTCCGCCAGGGAAGCCTCCTCCGATGACAAAGAGGAAGACGAAGAAGAAGCCATAGAGGACAAAAGAGAATTGACTTTGGGAACCGGAGGAAACTGGGTGTCATGGTCCGCCAGGTGATACCGCTTCCCCAGAAAGTGAGGAATGCCCTGCTTATCCACCTCAAGCCATTCCTTAGTCAGGATATCCTTCAGGACAGCATGGAAGGGAGGTCATCCACCACAGAGGAACTATACTGGGAGTAAAACCCCTCATCCGATAATGATTTAGGGTCAAAACCAAGCACCTCCCTAATATGGACCAGCATGTCCGAAAAAACCTTTCCCTGGACGTACTTTCCCTTAGGGGAATTGTCCATGTCCTCCTCATCATCCTTAGACTTCTTCGCCGCAGGCTCCAGCAGCGCAAACTGGACAGCAGAATTGATCAACTCCTGCAAATCAGCCCTAGAAATCTGCAAAACGTCATCCTCCTGCAGGTCCTGGACATTATGCTGCTTGGACATGGCCTTTGCAGGCACCGGAGAGGAAGCCCCATCACTCATGGCCAGAGCAAAAAGGAGTAAACCCCACAGGAAACTCCCAACACACAGAAGGAAGTGCCCAGCAACTCCCAAGAAATACTGCCCCCAATCAACCAAGTCCCGTGATACGAGACTTGAAAAACCACAAAAGGGCAGCCCTGTAGTCTCCACCCACAGCCACCGATCGAATCAACAAGGCCGAGGGGGCTGGACGCTGCTGGAGACCCCCAGCGTCGGAACGACCCAAGGCCAGGACAACAGGAAAAGCTCCCCGCCCCAGCCTAGCACATGCGCGGGAAGCGTCCTGACCAGGGAGCAGGAGCGCGGCCGACCGGAGCACCGGTACGGCCGCGCATGAAAGCAAAACAAATTCAGTGACAAAAGCACACAAATAAGACCAAGAAAGCATTTTGCACAAAAAACTCACGGCACCGCAACACTCCCCGTCCAAACCGGAAACACCAACAGGAGACACGGAGCACCAGCGTTCCGACCGCCGTCGGAGCAAGAAAAAAACAGGCATGGCGGTGGGTGGGAGGGGTTTATGTGACCTTTGGCTTTTGTATTTCTAGCGTTTTGATTGGCTGGTTGGAAGCAGGACTGCCTCACACTGTAAGGACTGGGACGAGGAGGACCCATGAGGGGGTAATGCAGGGGATAGCATCAGGTGGGCTAGCAATTTACGAGTGGTAACATTATCAAGGCAGCTTCGAAAACACTTGTTAGAATGAACATAGCTGTGAGTATTGTGGACGGCCATTCGCTGGATACCCTCATGGGTGACGAGTAGCGCTCTACAAATCTACTGATTGATTGATTCATACTAAACGTCTGTTTCACAGGGAGGCACAAAGATTGGCATTAGTTGTTTTGGACCAAGCTCTACCTTGGATTGAGAGGATGTTAAGGGGAGCAGCAAACACAAGATTAAAACAAAAGGTAAAATGTGAAGCAAAATAATGTGTCCACAGAAGAGGAGATGCTGGAGTGGTCTCTCTATGCGGAAAATAAGGTAGAGTTTGCCGCTCTTTACCTTATTTTCACCCTTATGTGGCCCTTTGACAGTCTATATGTTCAGTGTGTTTGGTAGGTTCCGCCCACATATTCAAAACCAAAGGTACTTCTAAATTGGGGCTTGAAGTACAGAAAGAGAGACAGAAAAGTTCAGAAAATGCAGTTGTAAAGTTGGATAACAGGCAAGGAGGGAACCAGACGACAACACACACGCAGAGGTCAATGCGGATGTTTCCTGTCAAGATTTCAGCTGAAGAAAAAGAGCAGTGGGAACAGGGGTAGGGACAGTTAAAATGAGGTTTCTTAGTAAGGACCAGGCACATGCTGGTGTTTTTAGGGTGATCCAAGGGACTGATGCTAAAGCACAGAGAGACTGCAACCGGGATATAAGTTCAAAGCGATGCTCGGTTAGAAACAAATGATAAAGACGCTGGTAAGTCATCGATCATGCATCTGGGTGCCTCGTTTTGCAATACTAGCATTAAATTTTAAGACGCTGTAATAAACATTTTAAGGGGTGGACAGCACTCGTGGACCGGCACATGGGCTGGTGCAGGCAGGCTTGCCCTGCGTGTCAGGTATGATAAGTTTAGCTGTGTTATATACAAACCTAAAAGTTATTGCCCTGGAGGCTTGGACTGGACTCGAGCACCATGCCATGGACCCAAGCTGACATGCATGCCTGTGGCGCTGAGTATGATATGGGTGGAGTTGCCTCATAAGAACCTCAGAGTTGGTTCCCCCGGAGGAGTGGACAGGATTTCTGGGCTGACGCGTAGACAAGCGCAGACAGGCTTACCATTGGCGCTAAGCAGCGGCGTCACTAGGGTTGGTGTCACCCAGTGCGGTAACTCGGTAACTCATGGTGTCACCCCCTCACGACTTACCCCATGACACCATCACATGGGGTGATACCTTTCCCAAATGAGACTATTTAGTAAATAGTCTCATTTGGGAAAGGTGTCACCCCATGTGATGGTGTCACCTGGTGCGGTCTGCACCCCCCGCACCCCTCTAGTGACGCCACTGGCGCTAAGAATGATGTGTTTGTCATATGTGAAACTAGGAGTTAAGGCACTCAACGTGTGGACAAGAGATGGTGGGCACCTAGAAAGAAATTAAACATAACACAAAATAATGTGGCCAATATAAATAAAACAATATTGGAACATCAATTGAAACCACAAAGCATTCTTATGCACAATTGAAATAAAAAGTTAAAATAAGGAAAATGAATGCAAATCGGTCCCCAAATATCATGGGGGGGGGAATGAAACGTAGTGTACTGCGCGAGCACTATTGCCGACAAATGGCCAGATTACTTATCGTTAAACTTCATTACTCTTAATCCTAATTGTCCTCGTCCCAGTCATTACTTGGGAGGTGAATCCCACCTCCTGAGAAAGGAAACAAACAGGATTGCTGAAATGCAAGCCTTGCCCTCCCTCAACTGGGCGCCATCATAGGGCTGGCATTCCCCGTCCTCCCGGCAATTACCAAGCACTGTTACAGCACTGATGAGAGGGAGGCTGAGTGAGTCATGATGCTTGGGCAGGGGATGACTAGATCTGATAGCAGTCAAGGTTACTGGGAAGTAATCGGGCAATTACTTCTATATCCCTCGTCCTATCCCAGTCATTACTTGTAAGGAGCACCAAAGCTTGGAGGCTTTTCATAGAACAAACATAAGAATTACCTGCAGGCAACCATACATTTTAATGCACAACAGCAAATTTGACTGTGAATTCAAATTTCAAATTTGAAAACTTTTCAATTATGGAATGGCAAAACATCAACATCACAGATAAACCAAAAGTCTAGGGGGCATATTCACAAGGACTCATCGCCGATTTATCGCCACCTTAACGCAACAAAAGTGGAGATAGATTTAACGCCCCATTCACAAGCGTGTGCAAACTGCAGACATCGCCAGTATTCCCGCGATAACTTCCCCCAAATTTATCTCCACGGGTGACACCACCAACTAACCCTAATGAGATGCAGAGTAGGCGTTCCCGTGCAAAAACACACGAAAACACCACTACACCACTTTCACAACGAACTGACAGATATGCGATGCGAGTCAAAACCACGCGATAAGCCGCGGTAGCAGCAGGTATTTAACACCTGCCTCTTGCTGGTGTAAAGCAGGACGACAACCTGCAGCAGGCAACGGAGCCCCGCACACAGCCACACCCGAAGAACAACCCACGCCATGGAGCTACTCATCATGCAGCTCGGAGCTCCAACAGGGCCACAACACCCACCGCCACCACCCCCAGGACCGCCACCACCCCCAGGACCCGGACCCGCCCCCCCCGGACCACCACAGAGGCAGCGCAGAGTAAGACAGCGGACCTACCGAAACGCACCAGTCTCACAGACCTAACGCCAGAGGAAGTCATTGCCCACTACAGGCTCAAAGGACAACCATCCTCCGCATCATGACCCACATCGCCCACAGGTTGACGGTCCCAACACAGCGGACCACCAACATCCCTCCGCAGACAAAGCTGCTGGCTGTGCTGCACCTGTTAGCCTCTGGTACCTTCCAACCAACAACTGCCAGAGTCGGAGGAGTCTCACAGCCAGCCCTATCAAAGTTCATCACACCTGTCCTGGATGCCATCATCAGCTTCATACCCCAGTACCTTCACTTCCCCCACACTGCGCAGGAACAGCTAGAGACCAAGCAAGGATTCTACGCCATTGCTAGCTTTCCACACGTGTTGGGGACCATTGACTGCACACATGTCCCACTTGTGCCCCCTGCGGATACTGCACACCACTACCGCAACAGAAAGCACACGCATTCCATCAATGTGCAGGCAATAGTGGACCACCGGGGAATGTTCACCAATGTCGTCGCAAACTACCCAGGCAGTGTGCACGATTCCTACATCTTCCGACAGTCCATCATCAACCAGCGCTTCCAGGATGGCACATATGGAACTGGACTGCTCGTTGGTAAGTACCAAATCTACACACCACACACCTCAAAGCCACCATCACACAATGCACAACTGTGGGAATGCACACGTGACCAAACCACATACAACATGTCAATCAACATGCCCACCTACCAGACACGACAACACAACTCCATTGGGATCCTGGGCTTCCCATGTACACAATCCAGCTATATCATGGCACCACAGCCACACAACAGCTGAACGTGTGGAGATGCGGAAAGCAGGCATGTGCGAAGGATGCAAGGATGCATGAATGGGAATGTACACAACAACAAGTGAGGCGTGAATGTGCTGGACAGACCTGGGTATGCAAACTACAGATATGTCCATGCAGACATCAACTGCTGGTGTCTGGAGAGTAGTGAACAGTGGACGCAACCATGTCACACCAGGCCATGGGTCAGATCGCGGAAATGTCGCTCGCTGCGTCCCCCCTGTGTGCGTGAGCGTAGTGGGTTGGCCCGGATTACGCCAGGCCTGCGCAGGGGTGTGGACAAAAACCCTGTGGCGCACAGCGTGGTGCTCTCCCGGAAAGGCCAACGTCACTGCCAGGGCGGTGCCTCTCAGTCCGCCACGAGACCGACGCCGTGAGCAGCGGGGCCTGTGAGCCTGTGACCCTGCTGCACCCCAGGACGCTGATACCCAGACCAGGCCTGCCCGCCCCAGCGCTCCAAGGCCGCACTGCTCACCTGCCGACACCGTTGTGTGTCAAAGAGGGCCCACCACGTGCCGGTGCTAGCTCCAAGACCCATGCCCGCGACCTTGGCAGCCTCCTCAGGCCATCGCTGTCCTCCGTGACACAGGCCCCCAGGAGTCCTCATTCGTTGACATACTCCACCGCTGCAGCCGGGCTACACTGCAGTCCAGTATGTCCCAAATCTTGAACTGAGTCATCATTAATCAATGGCAGAGTCCATGCCAGTGTACGCAGGGTGAGGAGTGAGAGGAAGATGCATCTCAGTCCGGTGGAAACACGGATCACCGTTACAGAGGAGGTCAACCAGTAGCAAGGACTGACCTGGTGCCACTAACCCTGTGCGCTGTGAGTGACCGTCAGCCTCCGGCCGAACATTGTTGGTGTCTGAGCCTGTGGCCTGGGGGTTGTCATCAGCAATGGGCAGGTACGGACTTGGTGTTTAGGAAAACAGAAAACAGATGACAGACCAAGGTCCAGCTCAACTAATCCACATGTACAGTCAATTGAAAGATGGTGCATAAACACTTCCTGCACCCGTCATCCAAAGGTGCAAATCGCAGCCAAAGTTTTTCAAGAAAGAGCGGAAGGTGCACTCGCAGGAAAGTCAAACACGTGAGCAATAATTCCAAAAATATTTCCTTTATTCGTTTAATCTTTAAAACTGGCACACAGCCAACGCGTTTCGTTCCCAAAAGTGCCAAAAAGGGAACTTCATCAGGGCTGCAACAATCATAAACAAAACATAACATTATAAAAACATAAACAACGTTTAAAAACTGCATATTTCATATTTCATACAATGACCCACAAACTCATACAAAAATAGATACATGTCACATTCATATTACAAACATATAAACATAACATTAAACATAACATAATTTACACAGAGCTCTAGATATAACACATTGACACACATAAATTAAGAATACAAAATTCCTACGTATAAAAATAACATAAAAGGAAGTATGTTTAAGTGAAAGAAAACACTAAATATGGCGTGACAATATCATAGACAATCTTAAAGAGAAGGGAAGAAAGAAAAAGAAAGGCATAAAGAGCATAAATCTTAAATAGATAAATATGTCTTAGAAAAGAACAGCACCATAATATAAATGGTGCCATTAAATACAAAGAGATTAGAAAGAACGCAGATATCATCTTAAGTGAGAAATTATCACTATATCTCACCTCTTCAATATCCAATTAATCCTTAATGAATATCCAGAAATATTTTGAAAAATAGTAATACCTCAAAGGGCTCGATCCGCCCAGGGCAAAGTGTATAAAACTCTAAAAATAGGAAAAAAGGCTACAGTTAACATAATAAGGAGAAACGTATTGCTCTGGACATCTCCTATATTTAGTAGTAGAAGTAAACTCACCCAGCACAAATCGATAATTTATGTACAAGAATCGAAATAACTCAAAGCCTTAATGATAAAGGACATAATTCAGAAAAGCTGCTCGTTTACAATAAAACTCTTGGCATATCTCCTATGAGAAGGAAAGAATGTAATTATTAAAGGCATCGTAGCCGGTGCTAAAATACAGCACAAACAATTACACCGAAAATAGAGTGTACACTCTCCAACAATATACACAATATCCAAATTAAAAACAGAAAAAATAAAGAAAGAAAAAAGAAATTTTCTTTATTATACAATAAAAATACAAATACATCAGGACCCCTATCTAAAATAGCCTATGGCGAACAGTGATATTGGATGACCGGTAAACAGAAAAGACCAAAGAACTTTGCCATAGTATATCCTAGCTCTAAACAAACCAATAATTACAAGGCAAGCAGGTCACCTGCTCCTAGTATACTCTACTTCATGAATAAAAACGATATCACCTATTTTCCAAAAAGTCGAAAAAATGGAATACACAAAATTCAAGAAGGTCATCACGTCCTAAGATTTAATAGATGCGCAAAAAACAGGAGTATAATATTCTCCTCCTTATGCGCTCCCATAGTACATAAATAGACAACCAGCCACAAGAAATTGATAATTGTGTGCTGGGGATCATGTCACTAACTACAAAAAGACTGTGTAATCAATCTCTCTACGAAAATTAGAAAAACAAAGGTGTACCCAAATAACCATGATACAATTACATGAACAGCCAATAAATGGCCGAACAATCACAAAACGAGTGCCTAAATACGCATCAATCTCAGCGAGTATTTTTAGTAAATATTCAAAAAACGGGCGGTCCGCTTACCTCTGAAACATATAAAAGCGAAGCGGCATGATAACCGGCAGAGTTAATCTGTACGGGAATGGCGCCATTATTTAAAGCCCAAACGGGTTTGCTGCGTCATCCTGTAAATTGCAGTCACGTGGACATACCACATGAGCCAATCAGAAGAACCCGTAAAGAGCAACAAGGGGAAAAAGAACCCCAATCATTAAGTTTAGGAACTATGTGATTGCGGCAGCCATCTCTTAGCGGCTGGAAAGTGCTAAAGATCTTGTAAGGAAACTCGGAAAATGATCTAAATACAGTCAGTCGCACTAGCACGTGCAACTTAAATTCATATTCGGCTACGGGACACCCATCCTAAAATTTAAAGTTAAAGGTGCCCATGTACGCATCAATCCCAGCAAGTATTTAAAAAATTATTCACAAAGCAGGCGGTCCGCTTACCTCTAAAGCATGTAAAAAACAAAACGGCATGATAACCAACAGAGTTGATCTGTACGGGAATGGCGCCATTTATTAAAAACTCAAAAGGGTTTACTGCGTCATCCCGTAAGTTGCAGTCACGTAGATATACCATGTAGGCCAAACAAAAAAACCCATAAGAAGCAAAAAAAGGAACAAGAAACCCCAGTCATTATATTTAGAAACTATGTAAATGCGGCGGCCATCATATAACGGCTAGAAAGTGCCGATATACTTATAAAGAGGCTCGGAAAGGAATCTAAATACAATAAGTCGCACAGGCACGTGCAGCTTAATTTCGCATTTGGCTAAAGGGAACTTCTCCTAAAATTTAAAAATAGAAAAAATAATAAATGAAAAAATGAAACTACGAATAATTAAAATCCAAAATTAAGAAAAAATAGTAATTCAAATTGAAAGAAAAACAACAAACATATTATATTGATATCAAAGGGCCAAAGATCCATTGCAAAGACAAAAAAGGCCAAGAGAAGGATGTTTCTATATATAGAGACATATATAGATGATATAACAAAAGGAACTGCAAAAAAGGGGGAAAGAGACAGATACATGATTAGAAAAGAAAGTGATGTAAATATGACAAACTTGTAACCTGAAATTCAAAAAGGGGGATTTGCTCAAAAGTACAGATGAGATATTATTATCATGCATTATTCTAGAAAATAATGCAATTCCCTATCTGTGTTGTGTCCCATTAAAGTAGCTTGAAGGCGACAAATCCATTTTGCTTCCCTCTTTCTGACCATCAGTTCCCGATTCCCACCCCTGTTTCCACTAGGGACATGGTCAATACCATGAAACCAAAAGTTATTATTATCAGGATGTGTAGGAGAGTAGGATCTGCCTCTTATGTTGCCCCCACTTTTTTTCTGATGTTAGCACTGGTTTCTGGCTATAGTCTGGCTGGGTCCCTGCCAATCAGGGCCCCAGCCTCTCTGTTCTCTCTAAACGACATGGAGTGCACTCTAGGTGCACTAGTGATTGGATACTGTGGTGCCTTATGAGTCCCTAGTATATGGTACCTTAGGTGCCAAGGGCATAGGTACTTCACAGGCCTCCCAGGGGCTGCAGCATGTGTTATGCCACCCCTGGGAAGCAGTCTAAATCTGACACCACAGGCCTGCTACTGCAGCCTGGGTGAGGTGGTGCTAGCACCCCTCACTGAGATATAGGTTTCCTATATCTCTCCTGCACACACATATAAACCTATCAGTCACCCCTAAGGCAGGCCCTATCAATCCTGAGGGCAGGGTGCTTGGCTTCTATGTGAGGGGGTGCCTCTGCCTGAGCAGGGCCCCTCTGCAGTTCTCAGAGTCCATTCTCTGGTGCTGTTTGTGGATGCGGTTAAACCATATACTCTTAAGTGCATTATATCCTCGCGGTAAATGCTAACTTTGGAATGGCTGCATCAAAACATGTCGTGTTTGGTGTCAAACATCTTGGAATACTACCCCCCGCCAATCTTGGCGGCGGGGGTAGCATTCCACCCTTCTAGAGGGATAAGACATGTACCTGCTGTGGAAACGCGGTAGAATCCTAAAGAGCCCTGGCATCACAAAATGGATGCCACCAGTCACAGACACTGGGCTGCCCTCCTGCTGATGACCGAAACTCGCAGTGGAGGAAGCCCAACAATAGGCATCCTGTCACAGGGAGGTGTAACCACCTTCCAGACAGGGTTTAGTGTATTGGGGCTGGGTGGGTGCACTCTTAGAGTGCTTTGAAGTCCTGCACTGGGGGAGCAGAAGGCTCCTCTGTGCATATGCCAGTTCAAACCAGCTCAGGGGCTACCTGCCCCTGCTCTGGCGCGAAACTGGACAAAGGGAAGTGGGTGTAGCCACCCCCTCCCTTGACCCTCCCATAGGTGGGGTCATAGAGCTAGTCCATCCCCTCTTTTTAGTATAAGAGGGGGAACCTTGCCATTGCAAAGCAGATAACCCCTGGACGACGCTCTACAGAAGAATCCTGGCCCTTCGACGTTCCACTACCTTTGGAAGACAGAAGAATCTCCCTTGGAGTCAAGGAGTGACTCCCCTGCTTGGCAGGCACCAAAAACGACAACGACGGTCGCAAACTACGCCGCTCCCGCCGGAGTCCGAAGTCCCTGCAGCCCAAGAAGTGGATTTCCTGACCTCTCCCAGGCCATCGTGAGTCCCCAGCGAAGCTGAGGCAAGTGGACCCCACGAGTAACGAGGAACCGCGACCCCTGGGTACCGTGCACTATTGTCGAGTGCAACCCCTTCACAACGTTCTACGAACTTGTGCTTTGGACCACGTGTGGTCCCGACCTCCAGCAGGAATCCCTCCGAAGATCAGAGGCCTACACCGTCCCGAGTGACCGTGGGCCCCTGTTGAGTGATTCCGCCCGAGGTGTCTTCGCGATCCCTTGCCCGCCGGCTTGTGGGTCCCCAGAAGACTTCTTAAAGAAACCAAAGGGCTCCCCTGGTTGCTCCAGGCCTGCCCTGACTTACCCTCGCTGGGTGAGTCCCTCAGACCTTGCTGGTCTGCGCCATCGACTTTTCTTCATCTCCCCGAGACTTGCTGCTGCCAAGGCTTGTTGGCTCCAATCGAGTTGCCGACACCGCAGTCAGCTGCAGACGTCGAGGGACCCACCGAATCCAGCTCCTGGTCGTCGTCGACACCTCCTGGACCACGTGGCTGAAGAGTCAAGGCACCCGCAACCGACCTGAATCAACCGACGACGGTGGGCATCCATCTTCCTTGCCCCGGGTCACTGCCAAGTGACTTTGAACACTGTCCCCTCTGCTTTCAGGTCATCCTTCTTCAGAATCCAGGCTTGGATTCCACCGGACACTTCTTCAGCTCCCGCAAGCAGCAAGTCTTCTTTGTTCGCCATTGAAAACGACGCCGCGACCCGACACCAAAGGACACCTATGCACCCGGCTTCCCTGGGTGAGGTAACTCCAGCACTACGGTGCTCCTGTGGGTGTGGGCCCTAGAACTACTTACCCTGTAAGTGACTTGCTTGTAGGTTCTCCCGAAGTATCCTAAAACTCTTTATTTCCAACCGCGACTTGCCCCATTGAAGTTAACGGCGATCCGCGCCTGTGTATCCACACTGCACGCGTCCCCCGTGGGTCCTTTACTTACCTGCCTTGGGTGGTTTTGTGAGGCCCCAGCACTTCTGAAGGCCCTAGGCCTTGTCTCCCTGCAAGTCGTTGTCCCTAAGTCTCTTACTTAGTATATGGTCTGGTACGCCCCTAGGGCCCCAGCCATATTTTGTGCTTAACTTATTGTGAAACGTTGATTTGTGCATATGTTTGTCTTCTAATCTCATAAAGAGATTAGTAGAGAGTTATTTAGAAATAAATACATATATATTTGATATATATACCTGTGTGGTGTCTTTTCATTTGGTGATTCAAGAGATTATATGGTAAAACAAGCTGCTTTACATTCCTCCGAGACTTAGCCTGAAGGCTGCTCTCCACAGCTACCACTAGGATAGCTTTCTTTAAAAGGTTGTCTTAAACCTATCTACCATAAGAGTCGATTTGCCCTGGTGCAAGGTGTCCACTTTAATTAGTGAACAGCATATACCAGGCCAACTTCTCACATTGGTGGGCAGCGTGTGGGATTCCAGCTTGCCATTGTTTTACCAGAAAATCTCTATTTGAATTACTAACTGAAAACCATTATAGGTACTCAAGGTACATATAAAGTCAAGCTTAGTATCAATAAGTTCTACTGAACTTAGAGCTGTGTGCCAAGGGATAGCACACCCTTTCCACAGCTCAAGCTAGGATCAGTAGGCCACAAACTAGTGTAGGTAGTACAACACTGCACAACACTAGAATGTCCTTAAAGGGTGGACCCAGTGGATCCACTCAGCCTCAGTATAAGGACATGGCTTTCTCTGACTTGAGAGCCATGTGTGTTGACAGACACCTGAGACTAGGACAGAGTCCCTCAACACTACACCTGATAGATCTGCTGACAGCAGATGACCTTAGATTGGCTCTAGGAGCTAAAGGGTTTGAATCAGTGGGTGGGTCAGTCATAGTATCTGGGTCAGATGATGAAAATCAGAATGACCAAGACTCTGTGATTGAAGGGCCAGGCTCCAAGGGGCCTGAAAAGGACAGAGGAATTCTCCCTAAGAGAACTGACAGAGAGGAGGAGAGGCACAGATCCCCTTCCAGGGAATCTGACCACTCTTATCACTCTGGCAGAGAATTTGTCCAGCAGAGGAGCTCATACTTTTCCTTAAGAGAGACCTCCTCTGAGAGAAGGTGCAAACTGCTCCAGTATGAGGAAGCCAGAGTGGCCCTCAGAACCAAGCAGTTGGCACTGGATAGGGAAGCCCTGGAGATCCAGAGAGCTTCTAGAAAAGAGGGGTTAGAACCCCCTGGTGGCAGCAACAGTGTCCCTAGAGGCAGAGAATATATTCCTGACCATAGGAACCTGAGCAAGGTTGTTCCTCCCTACCAGAGTGGGGATGATATCCACAAGTGGATAACTGCTATGGAGAGGGCCTGTAGAGTACAGCAGGTCCCCCAAAAGCAGTGGGCAGCAATCTTGTGGCTCTCCTTTTCAGATAAAGGAAGAGACAAGCTCCTCACTGTTAGAGAGGAGGATGCTGATGATTATGAGGTCCTGAAGAGTGCACTGATAGATGGGTTTGGCTTAACCACTGAGCAGTACAGGTTGAAGTTCAGAGATACCCAGAAGGCACAGACTCAGGACTGGACTGACTTTGTTGATTGTGCAACCAAGGCTCTAGAGGGTTGGCTGGTTGGCAGTAGGGTTACTGATTTCAAGGGATTGTATAATCTGATGATGAGAGAACAGATCCTAAATAATTGCCAGAACCAGTTGTTGCATCAGTACCTGGTGGACTCTGATCTGACCTCTCCCCAAGAATTGGGAAAGAAGGCAGACAAATGGGTCAGAACCAGGGTGAGGCAGAAAACCCAGAACCAAGGGGGTGACACTAAGAAGCAAGATCCTAAAGGCTCTGAGAAAGGTGGGGATAAGTCAAAAGACCAGAAGTCTTCACAAGGGCCCCAAAAATCTGCATCTGGTGGGGAGTCACAGTCCAACAAGGGAAAAGGCCAAAAGAAGCCCTGGTGCAAATTCTGTAAACAGAAAGGGCACTGGACTTCTGATTGTACCAAGTCCAAAGACCAAACCACCACCACTCCTGCCCCTAAGGCAACTGTGCCCCCTAGCTCAGCTACTGGTGGAGGTGGTACGCAGAATAAGGGTGTAGTAGGGTTGACCCTGGGTTCTGAAGTGGATTCTGACCTAGTCAGAGTGACCACTCAGGCAATGCTGATTTGTGAGGGAAACATTGATATGTCCTTCCTAGTAAGCCCCAGTAATCTGGGCAAGTACAAACAGCAGCCTTTGATAAATGGCAAACAGGCTTTGGCATTTAGGGACACAGGTGCTAGTGTCACCATGGTGGCAGAGGACCTAGTGGACCCTGGACAGATCATCCTGGGTGAAATGTACCAGGTGACCAATGCAAGCAATGTCCAGACCAACCATAGTCTGGCAGTTGTGAATTTCTCCTGGGGAGGGGTAACTGGCCTCAAGAAGGTTGTAGTCAGTGCAGACCTCCCTGTAGAATGTCTATTGGGCAATGATCTAGAGACTTCAGCCTGGTCTGAAGTAGAGTTATGGACTCATGCTGAGATGTTGGGCATCCCTGCAGAGGTATTTGCTGTGACCAGGTCACAAGCAAGAATGCATGACACTGAACCAGCTCTGGATCCTGGAACAATGGACCAGATGCTTCCCAAGAGGAGGAGCAGTAGGGTAAAGGCAGTGCCTTCCCCTCTGTCTCAGATCAAGGATTCACTTCCAGAGGGAGGTGAAGCAGAACCTGAAGAAGGAACTGCCCCAGAGGGACTTGAACCTGACCAGGTTGAGTTCTTGGGGGCAGGGGGCCCTTCTAGGGAAGATCTGAGTAAGGAGCAACAGTGCTGCCCCTCTCTTGAACCCCTCAGACAGCAGGCTGCTGCTGAGGCTGCTGGGAGTGCTAGTGGGTCCCATAAAGTTTATTGGGATGAGGGACTCCTATATTCTGAGGGTAGAGACCCAGCCCCTGGAGCCACCAGGAGGTTGGTAATACCTCAGAAGTTTAGGGGGTTCCTCTTGACCTTAGCACATGATATCCCTTTGGCAGGACACTTGGGCCAAAACAAGACCTGGGACAGGCTTGTTCCACATTTTCATTGGCCACATATGTCAGAGGACACAAAGGAGTTTTGTCGCTCCTGTGTCACTTGCCAAGCCAGTGGTAAGGCAGGTGGCACAACAAAGGCCCCCTGATACCACTACCTGTGGTGGGGGTACCCTTTGAAAGGGTAGGGATTGACATTGTTGGTCCCCTTGACCCTCAGACTGCATCTGGGCACAGATTTATCCTGGTGGTAGTGGATCATGCCACCAGGTACCCAGAGGCAATTCCCCTGAGGACCACCACAGCACCTGTGGTGGCAAGAGCCCTCATTGGAGTTTTCTCCAGAGTGGGTTTCCCAAAGGAGGTCATTTCTGACAGAGGTACCAACTTCATGTCAGGATATCTGAAAGCAATGTGGAAGGAGTGTGGTGTAACTTATAAGTTCACCACCCCCTATCACCCACAATGCAATGGTTTAGTTGAACGCTTCAACAAAACCTTGAAAGGAATGATTAAAGGACTCCCAGAGAAGCTTAGGCGGAAATGGGACCTTCTTCTTCCTTGCCTGTTGTTTGCATACAGAGAGGTTCCACAGAAGGGGGTTGGTTACAGCCCATTTGAGCTTCTGTTTGGGCATCCTGTGAGAGGTCCACTATGTTTGGTAAAAGAGGGCTGGGAGTTACCTCTCAAGCCCCCAAACAAGATGTGATGGACTATGTACTTGGTCTCCGCTCCCGGATGGCAGAGTACATGAAAAAGGCAACCAAAAACCTGGAGGCCAGCCAAGAATTGCAAAAAGCTTGGCATGACCAAAAGGCTGTGCTGACTGTATACCAGCCAGGACAGAAAGTGTGGGTGTTGGAGCCTGTGGCCCCAGCAGCCCTCCAGGACAAGTGGAGTGGCCCCCATACAATAGTTGAACAGAAGGGAGAAGTCACCTATCTGGTGAATCTTGGAACTCCCAGGAGCCCCCTAAGGGTGCTTCATGTCAACAGATTAAAGCCATATGTTGACAGGGCTGACATGGGCTTGCTCATGGCAACTGATGAGGACCAGGAGGAGGAGAGTGACCCTCTCCCTGACCTGCTCTCTCAGAACCCTGATGATGGGTCAGTAGATGGTGTTGCTTTGGCAAGCAGCCTCACTGACCATCAGCAAACTGAGTGCAGACAAGTTCTGCAACAGTTTAGACATATGTTTAGCCTGACCCCTAGTCAGACTACCTGGTGCACCCATGAGGTGGACACTGGGGACAGTCTGCCTGTCAAGAATAAAATCTACAGGCAACCTGACCATGTCAGGGACTGTATCAGGACTGAAGTCCAGAAAATGTTGGAGTTAGGCGTGATTGAGCCTTCAGATAGCCCTTGGGCTAGCCCAGTAGTCCTGGTACCCAAGCCTCATACCCAGGGTGGTAAGAAAGAAATGAGGTTTTGTGTAGACTACAGAGGCCTCAATGCAGTCACTAGGACTGATGCCTATCCCATACCAAGGGCAGATGAGCTGATTGATACTTTGGCCTCAGCCAAGTATCTAAGCACATTTGACCTAACAGCTGGCTACTGGCAAATCAGATTAGCTGATGATGCAAAAGCCAAAACAGCATTTTCGACCCCTGGTGGGCACTACCACTTTGTGGTGATGCCCTTTGGATTGAAAAATGCACCTGCCACTTTTCAGAGGTTGGTGAATAAAGTTCTGGCAGGGATGGAAACTTATTGCTCAGCTTATCTAGATGATATTGCTGTCTTTAGTTCCTCCTGGCAGGATCACCTGGTCCACCTCAGAAATGTTTTGGAGGCCCTGCAGAAAGCAGGCCTCACTATCAAGGCCACCAAGTGCCAGATAGGGCAGAGTCAGGTTGTGTACCTGGGCCACCTTGTAGGTGGAGGCCAGGTTCAGCCTTTACAGAGCAAAATCCAAACCATAATGGAATGGGTTGCTCCAACCACCCAGACACAGGTGAGAGCCTTCTTAGGCCTGACTGGGTACTATAGGAGGTTTGTCAAGGGATATGGATCTATAGTGACCCCCTTGAATGATCTTACCTCTAAGAAAATGCCAAAAAAGGTTCAGTGGACAGCTAGCTGTCAAAAGGCATTTGAAGACCTAAAGCAGGCCATGTGCACTGCCCCCATCTTACAGAGTCCAGACTACACCAAAAAGTTCATTGTCCAAACAGATGCTTCTGAGCTGGGTGTGGGAGCTGTACTGTCTCAACTGAATGATGAAGGTCAAGACCAGCCAGTAGCTTTTATTAGCAGAAGGCTGACCCCTAGAGAGAAACGTTGGTCAGCTATAGAGAGGGAGGCCTTTGCTGTGGTATGGGCCCTGAAGAAGCTGAGGCCATACTTGTTTGGTACTCACTTCATAGTTCAGACTGACCACAAGCCCCTCCTATGGCTAAAGCAGATGAAAGGTGAAAACCCAAAACTTTTGAGGTGGTCCATTTCCCTACAGGGGATGGACTATACAGTGGAACATAGGCCTGGGACCCAACATGCCAATGCAGATGGACTCTCAAGGTATTTCCACTTTGAACACGAAGACTCAACTGGTCAAGGTTAGTTTAGTGTCCCTACGTTTGGGGGGGTTGTGTAGGAGAGTAGGATCTGCCTCTTATGTTGCCCCCACTTTTTTTCTGATGTTAGCACTGGTTTCTGGCTATAGTCTGGCTGGGTCCCTGCCAATCAGGGCCCCAGCCTCTCTGTTCTCTCTAAACGACATGGAGTGCACTCTAGGTGCACTAGTGATTGGATACTGTGGTGCCTTATGAGTCCCTAGTATATGGTACCTTAGGTGCCAAGGGCATAGGTACTTCACAGGCCTCCCAGGGGCTGCAGCATGTGTTATGCCACCCCTGGGAAGCAGTCTAAATCTGACACCACAGGCCTGCTACTGCAGCCTGGGTGAGGTGGTGCTAGCACCCCTCACTGAGATATAGGTTTCCTATATCTCTCCTGCACACACATATAAACCTATCAGTCACCCCTAAGGCAGGCCCTATCAATCCTGAGGGCAGGGTGCTTGGCTTCTATGTGAGGGGGTGCCTCTGCCTGAGCAGGGCCCCTCTGCAGCTCTCAGAGTCTATTCTCTGGTGCTGTTTGTGGATGCGGTTAAACCATATACTCTTAAGTGCATTATATCCTCGCGGTAAATGCTAACTTTGGAATGGCTGCATCAAAACATGTCGTGTTTGGTGTCAAACATCTTGGAATACTACCCCCCGCCAATCTTGGCGGCGGGGGTAGCATTCCACCCTTCTAGAGGGATAAGACATGTACCTGCTGTGGAAACGCGGTAGAATCCTAAAGAGCCCTGGCATCACAAAATGGATGCCACCAGTCACAGACACTGGGCTGCCCTCCTGCTGATGACCGAAACTCGCAGTGGAGGAAGCCCAACAATAGGCATCCTGTCACAGGGAGGTGTAACCACCTTCCAGACAGGGTTTAGTGTATTGGGGCTGGGTGGGTGCACTCTTAGAGTGCTTTGAAGTCCTGCACTGGGGGAGCAGAAGGCTCCTCTGTGCATATGCCAGTTCAAACCAGCTCAGGGGCTACCTGCCCCTGCTCTGGCGCGAAACTGGACAAAGGGAAGTGGGTGTAGCCACCCCTCCCTTGACCCTCCCATAGGTGGGGTCATAGAGCTAGTCCATCCCCTCTTTTTAGTATAAGAGGGGGAACCTTGCCATTGCAAAGCAGATAACCCCTGGACGACGCTCTACAGAAGAATCCTGGCCCTTCGACGTTCCACTACCTTTGGAAGACAGAAGAATCTCCCTTGGAGTCAAGGAGTGACTCCCCTGCTTGGCAGGCACCAAAAACGACAACGACGGTCGCAAACTACGCCGCTCCCGCCGGAGTCCGAAGTCCCTGCAGCCCAAGAAGTGGATTTCCTGACCTCTCCCAGGCCATCGTGAGTCCCCAGCGAAGCTGAGGCAAGTGGACCCCACGAGTAACGAGGAACCGCGACCCCTGGGTACCGTGCACTATTGTCGAGTGCAACCCCTTCACAACGTTCTACGAACTTGTGCTTTGGACCACGTGTGGTCCCGACCTCCAGCAGGAATCCCTCCGAAGATCAGAGGCCTACACCGTCCCGAGTGACCGTGGGCCCCTGTTGAGTGATTCCGCCCGAGGTGTCTTCGCGATCCCTTGCCCGCCGGCTTGTGGGTCCCCAGAAGACTTCTTAAAGAAACCAAAGGGCTCCCCTGGTTGCTCCAGGCCTGCCCTGACTTACCCTCGCTGGGTGAGTCCCTCAGACCTTGCTGGTCTGCGCCATCGACTTTTCTTCATCTCCCCGAGACTTGCTGCTGCCAAGGCTTGTTGGCTCCAATCGAGTTGCCGACACCGCAGTCAGCTGCAGACGTCGAGGGACCCACCGAATCCAGCTCCTGGTCGTCGTCGACACCTCCTGGACCACGTGGCTGAAGAGTCAAGGCACCCGCAACCGACCTGAATCAACCGACGACGGTGGGCATCCATCTTCCTTGCCCCGGGTCACTGCCAAGTGACTTTGAACACTGTCCCCTCTGCTTTCAGGTCATCCTTCTTCAGAATCCAGGCTTGGATTCCACCGGACACTTCTTCAGCTCCCGCAAGCAGCAAGTCTTCTTTGTTCGCCATTGAAAACGACGCCGCGACCCGACACCAAAGGACACCTATGCACCCGGCTTCCCTGGGTGAGGTAACTCCAGCACTACGGTGCTCCTGTGGGTGTGGGCCCTAGAACTACTTACCCTGTAAGTGACTTGCTTGTAGGTTCTCCCGAAGTATCCTAAAACTCTTTATTTCCAACCGCGACTTGCCCCATTGAAGTTAACGGCGATCCGCGCCTGTGTATCCACACTGCACGCGTCCCCCGTGGGTCCTTTACTTACCTGCCTTGGGTGGTTTTGTGAGGCCCCAGCACTTCTGAAGGCCCTAGGCCTTGTCTCCCTGCAAGTCGTTGTCCCTAAGTCTCTTACTTAGTATATGGTCTGGTACGCCCCTAGGGCCCCAGCCATATTTTGTGCTTAACTTATTGTGAAACGTTGATTTGTGCATATGTTTGTCTTCTAATCTCATAAAGAGATTAGTAGAGAGTTATTTAGAAATAAATACATATATATTTGATATATATACCTGTGTGGTGTCTTTTCATTTGGTGATTCAAGAGATTATATGGTAAAACAAGCTGCTTTACATTCCTCCGAGACTTAGCCTGAAGGCTGCTCTCCACAGCTACCACTAGGATAGCTTTCTTTAAAAGGTTGTCTTAAACCTATCTACCATAAGAGTCGATTTGCCCTGGTGCAAGGTGTCCACTTTAATTAGTGAACAGCATATACCAGGCCAACTTCTCACATTGGTGGGCAGCGTGTGGGATTCCAGCTTGCCATTGTTTTACCAGAAAATCTCTATTTGAATTACTAACTGAAAACCATTATAGGTACTCAAGGTACATATAAAGTCAAGCTTAGTATCAATAAGTTCTACTGAACTTAGAGCTGTGTGCCAAGGGATAGCACACCCTTTCCACAGCTCAAGCTAGGATCAGTAGGCCACAAACTAGTGTAGGTAGTACAACACTGCACAACACTAGAATGTCCTTAAAGGGTGGACCCAGTGGATCCACTCAGCCTCAGTATAAGGACATGGCTTTCTCTGACTTGAGAGCCATGTGTGTTGACAGACACCTGAGACTAGGACAGAGTCCCTCAACACTACACCTGATAGATCTGCTGACAGCAGATGACCTTAGATTGGCTCTAGGAGCTAAAGGGTTTGAATCAGTGGGTGGGTCAGTCATAGTATCTGGGTCAGATGATGAAAATCAGAATGACCAAGACTCTGTGATTGAAGGGCCAGGCTCCAAGGGGCCTGAAAAGGACAGAGGAATTCTCCCTAAGAGAACTGACAGAGAGGAGGAGAGGCACAGATCCCCTTCCAGGGAATCTGACCACTCTTATCACTCTGGCAGAGAATTTGTCCAGCAGAGGAGCTCATACTTTTCCTTAAGAGAGACCTCCTCTGAGAGAAGGTGCAAACTGCTCCAGTATGAGGAAGCCAGAGTGGCCCTCAGAACCAAGCAGTTGGCACTGGATAGGGAAGCCCTGGAGATCCAGAGAGCTTCTAGAAAAGAGGGGTTAGAACCCCCTGGTGGCAGCAACAGTGTCCCTAGAGGCAGAGAATATATTCCTGACCATAGGAACCTGAGCAAGGTTGTTCCTCCCTACCAGAGTGGGGATGATATCCACAAGTGGATAACTGCTATGGAGAGGGCCTGTAGAGTACAGCAGGTCCCCCAAAAGCAGTGGGCAGCAATCTTGTGGCTCTCCTTTTCAGATAAAGGAAGAGACAAGCTCCTCACTGTTAGAGAGGAGGATGCTGATGATTATGAGGTCCTGAAGAGTGCACTGATAGATGGGTTTGGCTTAACCACTGAGCAGTACAGGTTGAAGTTCAGAGATACCCAGAAGGCACAGACTCAGGACTGGACTGACTTTGTTGATTGTGCAACCAAGGCTCTAGAGGGTTGGCTGGTTGGCAGTAGGGTTACTGATTTCAAGGGATTGTATAATCTGATGATGAGAGAACAGATCCTAAATAATTGCCAGAACCAGTTGTTGCATCAGTACCTGGTGGACTCTGATCTGACCTCTCCCCAAGAATTGGGAAAGAAGGCAGACAAATGGGTCAGAACCAGGGTGAGGCAGAAAACCCAGAACCAAGGGGGTGACACTAAGAAGCAAGATCCTAAAGGCTCTGAGAAAGGTGGGGATAAGTCAAAAGACCAGAAGTCTTCACAAGGGCCCCAAAAATCTGCATCTGGTGGGGAGTCACAGTCCAACAAGGGAAAAGGCCAAAAGAAGCCCTGGTGCAAATTCTGTAAACAGAAAGGGCACTGGACTTCTGATTGTACCAAGTCCAAAGACCAAACCACCACCACTCCTGCCCCTAAGGCAACTGTGCCCCCTAGCTCAGCTACTGGTGGAGGTGGTACGCAGAATAAGGGTGTAGTAGGGTTGACCCTGGGTTCTGAAGTGGATTCTGACCTAGTCAGAGTGACCACTCAGGCAATGCTGATTTGTGAGGGAAACATTGATATGTCCTTCCTAGTAAGCCCCAGTAATCTGGGCAAGTACAAACAGCAGCCTTTGATAAATGGCAAACAGGCTTTGGCATTTAGGGACACAGGTGCTAGTGTCACCATGGTGGCAGAGGACCTAGTGGACCCTGGACAGATCATCCTGGGTGAAATGTACCAGGTGACCAATGCAAGCAATGTCCAGACCAACCATAGTCTGGCAGTTGTGAATTTCTCCTGGGGAGGGGTAACTGGCCTCAAGAAGGTTGTAGTCAGTGCAGACCTCCCTGTAGAATGTCTATTGGGCAATGATCTAGAGACTTCAGCCTGGTCTGAAGTAGAGTTATGGACTCATGCTGAGATGTTGGGCATCCCTGCAGAGGTATTTGCTGTGACCAGGTCACAAGCAAGAATGCATGACACTGAACCAGCTCTGGATCCTGGAACAATGGACCAGATGCTTCCCAAGAGGAGGAGCAGTAGGGTTAAGGCAGTGCCTTCCCCTCTGTCTCAGATCAAGGATTCACTTCCAGAGGGAGGTGAAGCAGAACCTGAAGAAGGAACTGCCCCAGAGGGACTTGAACCTGACCAGGTTGAGTTCTTGGGGGCAGGGGGCCCTTCTAGGGAAGATCTGAGTAAGGAGCAACAGTGCTGCCCCTCTCTTGAACCCCTCAGACAGCAGGCTGCTGCTGAGGCTGCTGGGAGTGCTAGTGGGTCCCATAAAGTTTATTGGGATGAGGGACTCCTATATTCTGAGGGTAGAGACCCAGCCCCTGGAGCCACCAGGAGGTTGGTAATACCTCAGAAGTTTAGGGGTTCCTCTTGACCTTAGCACATGATATCCCTTTGGCAGGACACTTGGGCCAAAACAAGACCTGGGACAGGCTTGTTCCACATTTTCATTGGCCACATATGTCAGAGGACACAAAGGAGTTTTGTCGCTCCTGTGTCACTTGCCAAGCCAGTGGTAAGGCAGGTGGCACAACAAAGGCCCCCTGATACCACTACCTGTGGTGGGGGTACCCTTTGAAAGGGTAGGGATTGACATTGTTGGTCCCCTTGACCCTCAGACTGCATCTGGGCACAGATTTATCCTGGTGGTAGTGGATCATGCCACCAGGTACCCAGAGGCAATTCCTCTGAGGACCACCACAGCCCCTGTGGTGGCAAGAGCCCTCATTGGAGTTTTCTCCAGAGTGGGTTTCCCAAAGGAGGTCATTTCTGACAGAGGTACCAACTTCATGTCAGGATATCTGAAAGCAATGTGGAAGGAGTGTGGTGTAACTTATAAGTTCACCACCCCCTATCACCCACAATGCAATGGTTTAGTTGAACGCTTCAACAAAACCTTGAAAGGAATGATTAAAGGACTCCCAGAGAAGCTTAGGCGGAAATGGGACCTTCTTCTTCCTTGCCTGTTGTTTGCATACAGAGAGGTTCCACAGAAGGGGGTTGGTTACAGCCCATTTGAGCTTCTGTTTGGGCATCCTGTGAGAGGTCCACTATGTTTGGTAAAAGAGGGCTGGGAGTTACCTCTCAAGCCCCCCAAACAAGATGTGATGGACTATGTACTTGGTCTCCGCTCCCGGATGGCAGAGTACATGAAAAAGGCAACCAAAAACCTGGAGGCCAGCCAAGAATTGCAAAAAGCTTGGCATGACCAAAGGCTGTGCTGACTGTATACCAGCCAGGACAGAAAGTGTGGGTGTTGGAGCCTGTGGCCCCAGCAGCCCTCCAGGACAAGTGGAGTGGCCCCCATACAATAGTTGAACAGAAGGGAGAAGTCACCTATCTGGTGAATCTTGGAACTCCCAGGAGCCCCCTAAGGGTGCTTCATGTCAACAGATTAAAGCCATATGTTGACAGGGCTGACATGGGCTTGCTCATGGCAACTGATGAGGACCAGGAGGAGGAGAGTGACCCTCTCCCTGACCTGCTCTCTCAGAACCCTGATGATGGGTCAGTAGATGGTGTTGCTTTGGCAAGCAGCCTCACTGACCATCAGCAAACTGAGTGCAGACAAGTTCTGCAACAGTTTAGACATATGTTTAGCCTGACCCCTAGTCAGACTACCTGGTGCACCCATGAGGTGGACACTGGGGACAGTCTGCCTGTCAAGAATAAAATCTACAGGCAACCTGACCATGTCAGGGACTGTATCAGGACTGAAGTCCAGAAAATGTTGGAGTTAGGCGTGATTGAGCCTTCAGATAGCCCTTGGGCTAGCCCAGTAGTCCTGGTACCCAAGCCTCATACCCAGGGTGGTAAGAAAGAAATGAGGTTTTGTGTAGACTACAGAGGCCTCAATGCAGTCACTAGGACTGATGCCTATCCCATACCAAGGGCAGATGAGCTGATTGATACTTTGGCCTCAGCCAAGTATCTAAGCACATTTGACCTAACAGCTGGCTACTGGCAAATCAGATTAGCTGATGATGCAAAAGCCAAAACAGCATTTTCGACCCCTGGTGGGCACTACCACTTTGTGGTGATGCCCTTTGGATTGAAAAATGCACCTGCCACTTTTCAGAGGTTGGTGAATAAAGTTCTGGCAGGGATGGAAACTTATTGCTCAGCTTATCTAGATGATATTGCTGTCTTTAGTTCCTCCTGGCAGGATCACCTGGTCCACCTCAGAAATGTTTTGGAGGCCCTGCAGAAAGCAGGCCTCACTATCAAGGCCACCAAGTGCCAGATAGGGCAGAGTCAGGTTGTGTACCTGGGCCACCTTGTAGGTGGAGGCCAGGTTCAGCCTTTACAGAGCAAAATCCAAACCATAATGGAATGGGTTGCTCCAACCACCCAGACACAGGTGAGAGCCTTCTTAGGCCTGACTGGGTACTATAGGAGGTTTGTCAAGGGATATGGATCTATAGTGACCCCCTTGAATGATCTTACCTCTAAGAAAATGCCAAAAAAGGTTCAGTGGACAGCTAGCTGTCAAAAGGCATTTGAAGACCTAAAGCAGGCCATGTGCACTGCCCCCATCTTACAGAGTCCAGACTACACCAAAAAGTTCATTGTCCAAACAGATGCTTCTGAGCTGGGTGTGGGAGCTGTACTGTCTCAACTGAATGATGAAGGTCAAGACCAGCCAGTAGCTTTTATTAGCAGAAGGCTGACCCCTAGAGAGAAACGTTGGTCAGCTATAGAGAGGGAGGCCTTTGCTGTGGTATGGGCCCTGAAGAAGCTGAGGCCATACTTGTTTGGTACTCACTTCATAGTTCAGACTGACCACAAGCCCCTCCTATGGCTAAAGCAGATGAAAGGTGAAAACCCAAAACTTTTGAGGTGGTCCATTTCCCTACAGGGGATGGACTATACAGTGGAACATAGGCCTGGGACCCAACATGCCAATGCAGATGGACTCTCAAGGTATTTCCACTTTGAACACGAAGACTCAACTGGTCAAGGTTAGTTTAGTGTCCCTACGTTTGGGGGGGTTGTGTAGGAGAGTAGGATCTGCCTCTTATGTTGCCCCCACTTTTTTTCTGATGTTAGCACTGGTTTCTGGCTATAGTCTGGCTGGGTCCCTGCCAATCAGGGCCCCAGCCTCTCTGTTCTCTCTAAACGACATGGAGTGCACTCTAGGTGCACTAGTGATTGGATACTGTGGTGCCTTATGAGTCCCTAGTATATGGTACCTTAGGTGCCAAGGGCATAGGTACTTCACAGGCCTCCCAGGGGCTGCAGCATGTGTTATGCCACCCCTGGGAAGCAGTCTAAATCTGACACCACAGGCCTGCTACTGCAGCCTGGGTGAGGTGGTGCTAGCACCCCTCACTGAGATATAGGTTTCCTATATCTCTCCTGCACACACATATAAACCTATCAGTCACCCCTAAGGCAGGCCCTATCAATCCTGAGGGCAGGGTGCTTGGCTTCTATGTGAGGGGGTGCCTCTGCCTGAGCAGGGCCCCTCTGCAGCTCTCAGAGTCTATTCTCTGGTGCTGTTTGTGGATGCGGTTAAACCATATACTCTTAAGTGCATTATATCCTCGCGGTAAATGCTAACTTTGGAATGGCTGCATCAAAACATGTCGTGTTTGGTGTCAAACATCTTGGAATACTACCCCCCGCCAATCTTGGCGGCGGGGGTAGCATTCCACCCTTCTAGAGGGATAAGACATGTACCTGCTGTGGAAACGCGGTAGAATCCTAAAGAGCCCTGGCATCACAAAATGGATGCCACCAGTCACAGACACTGGGCTGCCCTCCTGCTGATGACCGAAACTCGCAGTGGAGGAAGCCCAACAATAGGCATCCTGTCACAGGGAGGTGTAACCACCTTCCAGACAGGGTTTAGTGTATTGGGGCTGGGTGGGTGCACTCTTAGAGTGCTTTGAAGTCCTGCACTGGGGGAGCAGAAGGCTCCTCTGTGCATATGCCAGTTCAAACCAGCTCAGGGGCTACCTGCCCCTGCTCTGGCGCGAAACTGGACAAAGGGAAGTGGGTGTAGCCACCCCTCCCTTGACCCTCCCATAGGTGGGGTCATAGAGCTAGTCCATCCCCTCTTTTTAGTATAAGAGGGGGAACCTTGCCATTGCAAAGCAGATAACCCCTGGACGACGCTCTACAGAAGAATCCTGGCCCTTCGACGTTCCACTACCTTTGGAAGACAGAAGAATCTCCCTTGGAGTCAAGGAGTGACTCCCCTGCTTGGCAGGCACCAAAAACGACAACGACGGTCGCAAACTACGCCGCTCCCGCCGGAGTCCGAAGTCCCTGCAGCCCAAGAAGTGGATTTCCTGACCTCTCCCAGGCCATCGTGAGTCCCCAGCGAAGCTGAGGCAAGTGGACCCCACGAGTAACGAGGAACCGCGACCCCTGGGTACCGTGCACTATTGTCGAGTGCAACCCCTTCACAACGTTCTACGAACTTGTGCTTTGGACCACGTGTGGTCCCGACCTCCAGCAGGAATCCCTCCGAAGATCAGAGGCCTACACCGTCCCGAGTGACCGTGGGCCCCTGTTGAGTGATTCCGCCCGAGGTGTCTTCGCGATCCCTTGCCCGCCGGCTTGTGGGTCCCCAGAAGACTTCTTAAAGAAACCAAAGGGCTCCCCTGGTTGCTCCAGGCCTGCCCTGACTTACCCTCGCTGGGTGAGTCCCTCAGACCTTGCTGGTCTGCGCCATCGACTTTTCTTCATCTCCCCGAGACTTGCTGCTGCCAAGGCTTGTTGGCTCCAATCGAGTTGCCGACACCGCAGTCAGCTGCAGACGTCGAGGGACCCACCGAATCCAGCTCCTGGTCGTCGTCGACACCTCCTGGACCACGTGGCTGAAGAGTCAAGGCACCCGCAACCGACCTGAATCAACCGACGACGGTGGGCATCCATCTTCCTTGCCCCGGGTCACTGCCAAGTGACTTTGAACACTGTCCCCTCTGCTTTCAGGTCATCCTTCTTCAGAATCCAGGCTTGGATTCCACCGGACACTTCTTCAGCTCCCGCAAGCAGCAAGTCTTCTTTGTTCGCCATTGAAAACGACGCCGCGACCCGACACCAAAGGACACCTATGCACCCGGCTTCCCTGGGTGAGGTAACTCCAGCACTACGGTGCTCCTGTGGGTGTGGGCCCTAGAACTACTTACCCTGTAAGTGACTTGCTTGTAGGTTCTCCCGAAGTATCCTAAAACTCTTTATTTCCAACCGCGACTTGCCCCATTGAAGTTAACGGCGATCCGCGCCTGTGTATCCACACTGCACGCGTCCCCCGTGGGTCCTTTACTTACCTGCCTTGGGTGGTTTTGTGAGGCCCCAGCACTTCTGAAGGCCCTAGGCCTTGTCTCCCTGCAAGTCGTTGTCCCTAAGTCTCTTACTTAGTATATGGTCTGGTACGCCCCTAGGGCCCCAGCCATATTTTGTGCTTAACTTATTGTGAAACGTTGATTTGTGCATATGTTTGTCTTCTAATCTCATAAAGAGATTAGTAGAGAGTTATTTAGAAATAAATACATATATATTTGATATATATACCTGTGTGGTGTCTTTTCATTTGGTGATTCAAGAGATTATATGGTAAAACAAGCTGCTTTACATTCCTCCGAGACTTAGCCTGAAGGCTGCTCTCCACAGCTACCACTAGGATAGCTTTCTTTAAAAGGTTGTCTTAAACCTATCTACCATAAGAGTCGATTTGCCCTGGTGCAAGGTGTCCACTTTAATTAGTGAACAGCATATACCAGGCCAACTTCTCACATTGGTGGGCAGCGTGTGGGATTCCAGCTTGCCATTGTTTTACCAGAAAATCTCTATTTGAATTACTAACTGAAAACCATTATAGGTACTCAAGGTACATATAAAGTCAAGCTTAGTATCAATAAGTTCTACTGAACTTAGAGCTGTGTGCCAAGGGATAGCACACCCTTTCCACAGCTCAAGCTAGGATCAGTAGGCCACAAACTAGTGTAGGTAGTACAACACTGCACAACACTAGAATGTCCTTAAAGGGTGGACCCAGTGGATCCACTCAGCCTCAGTATAAGGACATGGCTTTCTCTGACTTGAGAGCCATGTGTGTTGACAGACACCTGAGACTAGGACAGAGTCCCTCAACACTACACCTGATAGATCTGCTGACAGCAGATGACCTTAGATTGGCTCTAGGAGCTAAAGGGTTTGAATCAGTGGGTGGGTCAGTCATAGTATCTGGGTCAGATGATGAAAATCAGAATGACCAAGACTCTGTGATTGAAGGGCCAGGCTCCAAGGGGCCTGAAAAGGACAGAGGAATTCTCCCTAAGAGAACTGACAGAGAGGAGGAGAGGCACAGATCCCCTTCCAGGGAATCTGACCACTCTTATCACTCTGGCAGAGAATTTGTCCAGCAGAGGAGCTCATACTTTTCCTTAAGAGAGACCTCCTCTGAGAGAAGGTGCAAACTGCTCCAGTATGAGGAAGCCAGAGTGGCCCTCAGAACCAAGCAGTTGGCACTGGATAGGGAAGCCCTGGAGATCCAGAGAGCTTCTAGAAAAGAGGGGTTAGAACCCCCTGGTGGCAGCAACAGTGTCCCTAGAGGCAGAGAATATATTCCTGACCATAGGAACCTGAGCAAGGTTGTTCCTCCCTACCAGAGTGGGGATGATATCCACAAGTGGATAACTGCTATGGAGAGGGCCTGTAGAGTACAGCAGGTCCCCCAAAAGCAGTGGGCAGCAATCTTGTGGCTCTCCTTTTCAGATAAAGGAAGAGACAAGCTCCTCACTGTTAGAGAGGAGGATGCTGATGATTATGAGGTCCTGAAGAGTGCACTGATAGATGGGTTTGGCTTAACCACTGAGCAGTACAGGTTGAAGTTCAGAGATACCCAGAAGGCACAGACTCAGGACTGGACTGACTTTGTTGATTGTGCAACCAAGGCTCTAGAGGGTTGGCTGGTTGGCAGTAGGGTTACTGATTTCAAGGGATTGTATAATCTGATGATGAGAGAACAGATCCTAAATAATTGCCAGAACCAGTTGTTGCATCAGTACCTGGTGGACTCTGATCTGACCTCTCCCCAAGAATTGGGAAAGAAGGCAGACAAATGGGTCAGAACCAGGGTGAGGCAGAAAACCCAGAACCAAGGGGGTGACACTAAGAAGCAAGATCCTAAAGGCTCTGAGAAAGGTGGGGATAAGTCAAAAGACCAGAAGTCTTCACAAGGGCCCCAAAATCTGCATCTGGTGGGGAGTCACAGTCCAACAAGGGAAAAGGCCAAAAGAAGCCCTGGTGCAAATTCTGTAAACAGAAAGGGCACTGGACTTCTGATTGTACCAAGTCCAAAGACCAAACCACCACCACTCCTGCCCCTAAGGCAACTGTGCCCCCTAGCTCAGCTACTGGTGGAGGTGGTACGCAGAATAAGGGTGTAGTAGGGTTGACCCTGGGTTCTGAAGTGGATTCTGACCTAGTCAGAGTGACCACTCAGGCAATGCTGATTTGTGAGGGAAACATTGATATGTCCTTCCTAGTAAGCCCCAGTAATCTGGGCAAGTACAAACAGCAGCCTTTGATAAATGGCAAACAGGCTTTGGCATTTAGGGACACAGGTGCTAGTGTCACCATGGTGGCAGAGGACCTAGTGGACCCTGGACAGATCATCCTGGGTGAAATGTACCAGGTGACCAATGCAAGCAATGTCCAGACCAACCATAGTCTGGCAGTTGTGAATTTCTCCTGGGGAGGGGTAACTGGCCTCAAGAAGGTTGTAGTCAGTGCAGACCTCCCTGTAGAATGTCTATTGGGCAATGATCTAGAGACTTCAGCCTGGTCTGAAGTAGAGTTATGGACTCATGCTGAGATGTTGGGCATCCCTGCAGAGGTATTTGCTGTGACCAGGTCACAAGCAAGAATGCATGACACTGAACCAGCTCTGGATCCTGGAACAATGGACCAGATGCTTCCCAAGAGGAGGAGCAGTAGGGTTAAGGCAGTGCCTTCCCCTCTGTCTCAGATCAAGGATTCACTTCCAGAGGGAGGTGAAGCAGAACCTGAAGAAGGAACTGCCCCAGAGGGACTTGAACCTGACCAGGTTGAGTTCTTGGGGGCAGGGGGCCCTTCTAGGGAAGATCTGAGTAAGGAGCAACAGTGCTGCCCCTCTCTTGAACCCCTCAGACAGCAGGCTGCTGCTGAGGCTGCTGGGAGTGCTAGTGGGTCCCATAAAGTTTATTGGGATGAGGGACTCCTATATTCTGAGGGTAGAGACCCAGCCCCTGGAGCCACCAGGAGGTTGGTAATACCTCAGAAGTTTAGGGGTTCCTCTTGACCTTAGCACATGATATCCCTTTGGCAGGACACTTGGGCCAAAACAAGACCTGGGACAGGCTTGTTCCACATTTTCATTGGCCACATATGTCAGAGGACACAAAGGAGTTTTGTCGCTCCTGTGTCACTTGCCAAGCCAGTGGTAAGGCAGGTGGCACAACAAAGGCCCCCCTGATACCACTACCTGTGGTGGGGGTACCCTTTGAGAGGGTAGGGATTGACATTGTTGGTCCCCTTGACCCTCAGACTGCATCTGGGCACAGATTTATCCTTATAAGTTCACCACCCCCTATCACCCACAATGCAATGGTTTAGTTGAACGCTTCAACAAAACCTTGAAAGGAATGATTAAAGGACTCCCAGAGAAGCTTAGGAGGAAATGGGACCTTCTTCTTCCTTGCCTGTTGTTTGCATACAGAGAGGTTCCACAGAAGGGGGTTGGTTACAGCCCATTTGAGCTTCTGTTTGGGCATCCTGTGAGAGGTCCACTATGTTTGGTAAAAGAGGGCTGGGAGTTACCTCTCAAGCCCCCAAACAAGATGTGATGGACTATGTATTTGGTCTCCGCTCCCGGATGGCAGAGTACATGAAAAAGGCAACCAAAAACCTGGAGGCCAGCCAAGAATTGCAAAAAGCTTGGCATGACCAAAGGCTGTGCTGACTGTATACCAGCCAGGACAGAAAGTGTGGGTGTTGGAGCCTGTGGCCCCAGCAGCCCTCCAGGACAAGTGGAGTGGCCCCCATACAATAGTTGAACAGAAGGGAGAAGTCACCTATCTGGTGAATCTTGGAACTCCCAGGAGCCCCCTAAGGGTGCTTCATGTCAACAGATTAAAGCCATATGTTGACAGGGCTGACATGGGCTTGCTCATGGCAACTGATGAGGACCAGAAGGAGGAGAGTGACCCTCTCCCTGACCTGCTCTCTCAGAACCCTGATGATGGGTCAGTAGATGGTGTTGCTTTGGCAAGCAGCCTCACTGACCATCAGCAAACTGAGTGCAGACAAGTTCTGCAACAGTTTAGACATATGTTTAGCCTGACCCCTAGTCAGACTACCTGGTGCACCCATGAGGTGGACACTGGGGACAGTCTGCCTGTCAAGAATAAAATCTACAGGCAACCTGACCATGTCAGGGACTGTATCAGGACTGAAGTCCAGAAAATGTTGGAGTTAGGCGTGATTGAGCCTTCAGATAGCCCTTGGGCTAGCCCAGTAGTCCTGGTACCCAAGCCTCATACCCAGGGTGGTAAGAAAGAAATGAGGTTTTGTGTAGACTACAGAGGCCTCAATGCAGTCACTAGGACTGATGCCTATCCCATACCAAGGGCAGATGAGCTGATTGATACTTTGGCCTCAGCCAAGTATCTAAGCACATTTGACCTAACAGCTGGCTACTGGCAAATCAGATTAGCTGATGATGCAAAAGCCAAAACAGCATTTTCGACCCCTGGTGGGCACTACCACTTTGTGGTGATGCCCTTTGGATTGAAAAATGCACCTGCCACTTTTCAGAGGTTGGTGAATAAAGTTCTGGCAGGGATGGAAACTTATTGCTCAGCTTATCTAGATGATATTGCTGTCTTTAGTTCCTCCTGGCAGGATCACCTGGTCCACCTCAGAAATGTTTTGGAGGCCCTGCAGAAAGCAGGCCTCACTATCAAGGCCACCAAGTGCCAGATAGGGCAGAGTCAGGTTGTGTACCTGGGCCACCTTGTAGGTGGAGGCCAGGTTCAGCCTTTACAGAGCAAAATCCAAACCATAATGGAATGGGTTGCTCCAACCACCCAGACACAGGTGAGAGCCTTATTAGGCCTGACTGGGTACTATAGGAGGTTTGTCAAGGGATATGGATCTATAGTGACCCCCTTGAATGATCTTACCTCTAAGAAAATGCCAAAAAAGGTTCAGTGGACAGCTAGCTGTCAAAAGGCATTTGAAGACCTAAAGCAGGCCATGTGCACTGCCCCCATCTTACAGAGTCCAGACTACACCAAAAAGTTCATTGTCCAAACAGATGCTTCTGAGCTGGGTGTGGGAGCTGTACTGTCTCAACTGAATGATGAAGGTCAAGACCAGCCAGTAGCTTTTATTAGCAGAAGGCTGACCCCTAGAGAGAAACGTTGGTCAGCTATAGAGAGGAGGCCTTTGCTGTGGTATGGGCCCTGAAGAAGCTGAGGCCATACTTGTTTGGTACTCACTTCATAGTTCAGACTGACCACAAGCCCCTCCTATGGCTAAAGCAGATGAAAGGTGAAAACCCAAAACTTTTGAGGTGGTCCATTTCCCTACAGGGGATGGACTATACAGTGGAACATAGGCCTGGGACCCAACATGCCAATGCAGATGGACTCTCAAGGTATTTCCACTTTGAACACGAAGACTCAACTGGTCAAGGTTAGTTTAGTGTCCCTACGTTTGGGGGGGGTTGTGTAGGAGAGTAGGATCTGCCTCTTATGTTGCCCCCACTTTTTTTCTGATGTTAGCACTGGTTTCTGGCTATAGTCTGGCTGGGTCCCTGCCAATCAGGGCCCCAGCCTCTCTGTTCTCTCTAACGACATGGAGTGCACTCTAGGTGCACTAGTGATTGGATACTGTGGTGCCTTATGAGTCCCTAGTATATGGTACCTTAGGTACCAAGGGCATAGGTACTTCAACAGGCCTCCCAGGGGCTGCAGCATATGTTATGCCACCCCTGGGAAGCAGTCTAAATCTGACACCACAGGCCTGCTACTGCAGCCTGGGTGAGGTGGTGCTAGCACCCCTCACTGAGATATAGGTTTCCTATATCTCTCCTGCACACACATATAAACCTATCAGTCACCCCTAAGGCAGGCCCTATCAATCCTGAGGGCAGGGTGCTTGGCTTCTATGTGAGGGGGTGCCTCTGCATGAGCAGGGCCCCTCTGCAGTTCTCAGAGTCCATTCTCTGGTGCTGTTTGTGGATGCGGTTAAACCATATACTCTTAAGTGCATTATATCCTCGCGGTAAATGCTAACTTTGGAATGGCTGCATCAAAACATGTCGTGTTTGGTGTCAAACATCTTGGAATACTACCCCCCGCCAATCTTGGCGGCGGGAGTAGCATTCCACCCTTCTAGAGGGATAAGACATGTACCTGCTGTGGAAACGCGGTAGAATCCTAAAGAGCCCTGGCATCACAAAATGGATGCCACCAGTCACAGACACTGGGCTGCCCTCCTGCTGATGACCGAAACTCACAGTGGAGGAAGCCCAACAATAGGCATCCTGTCACAGGGAGGTGTAACCACCTTCCAGACAGGGTTTAGTGTATTGGGGCTGGGTGGGTGCACTCTTAGAGTGCTTTGAAGTCCTGCACTGGGGGAGCAGAAGGCTCCTCTGTGCATATGCCAGTTCAAACCAGCTCAGGGGCTACCTGCCCCTGCTCTGGCGCGAAACTGGACAAAGGGAAGTGGGTGTAGCCACCCCTCCCTTGACCCTCCCATAGGTGGGGTCATAGAGCTAGTCCATCCCCTCTTTTTAGTATAAGAGGGGGAACCCTACCATTGCAAAGCAGATAACCCCTGGACGACACTCTACAGAAGAATCCTGGCCCTTCGACGTTCCACTACCTTTGGAAGACAGAAGAATCTCCCTTGGAGTCAAGGAGTGACTCCCCTGCTTGGCAGGCACCAAAAACGACAACGACGGTCGCAAACTACGCCGCTCCCGCCGGAGTCCGAAGTCTCTGCAGCCCAAGAAGTGGATTTCCTGACCTCTTCCAGGCCATCGTGAGTCCCCAGCGAAGCTGAGGCAAGTGGACCCCACGAGTAATGAGGAACCGCGACCCCTGGGTACCGTGCACTATTGTCGAGTGCAACCCCTTCACAACGTTCTACGAACTTGTGCTTTGGACCACGTGTGGTCCTGACCTCCAGCAGGAATCCCTCCGAAGCTCAGAGGTCTACACCATCCTGAGTGACCGTGGGCCCCTGTTGAGTGATTCCGCTTGAGGTGTCTTCACGATCCCTTGCCCGCCGGCTTGTGGGTCCCCAGAAGACTTCTTAAAGAAACCAAAGGGCTCCCCTGGTTGCTCCAGGCCTGCCCTGACTTACCCTCGCTGGGTGAGTCCCTCAGACCTTGCTGGTCTGCGCCATCAACTTTTCTTCATCTCCCCGAGACTTGCTGCTGCCAAGGCTTGTTGGCTCCAATCGAGTTGCTGACACCGCAGTCAGCTGCAGACGTCGAGGGGCCCACCGAATCCAGCTCCTGGTCGTCGTCGACACTTCCTGAACCACGTAGCTGAAGAGTCAAGGCACCCACAACCGACCTGAATCAACCGACGACGGTGGGCATCCATCTTCCTTGCCCCGGGTCACTGCCAAGTGACTTTGAACACTGTCCCCTCTGCTTTCAGGTCATCCTTCTTCAGAATCCAGGCTTGGATTCCACCGGACACTTCTTCAGCTCCCGCAAGCAGCAAGTCTTCTTTGTTCGCCATTGAAAACGACGCCGCGACCCGACACCAAAGGACACCTATGCACCCGGCTTCCCTGGGTGAGGTAACTCCAGCACTACGGTGCTCCTGTGGGTGTGGGCCCTAGAACTACTTACCCTGTAAGTGACTTGCTTGTAGGTTCTCCCGAAGTATCCTAAAACTCTTTATTTCCAACCGCGACTTGCCCCATTGAAGTTAACGGCGATCCGTGCCTGTGTATCCACACTGCACGCGTCCCCCGTGGGTCCTTTACTTACCTGCCTTGGGTGGTTTTGTGAGGCCCCAGCACTTCTGAAGGCCCTAGGCCTTGTCTCCCTGCAAGTCGTTGTCCCTAAGTCTCTTACTTAGTATATGGTCTGGTACGCCCCTAGGGCCCCAGCCATATTTTGTGCTTAACTTATTGTGAAACGTTGATTTGTGCATATGTTTGTCTTCTAATCTCATAAAGAGATTAGTAGAGAGTTATTTAGAAATAAATACATATATATTTGATATATATACCTGTGTGGTGTCTTTTCATTTGGTGATTCAAGAGATTATATGGTAAAACAAGCTGCTTTACATTCCTCCGAGACTTAGCCTGAAGGCTGCTCTCCACAGCTACCACTAGGATAGCTTTCTTTAAAAGGTTGTCTTAAACCTATCTACCATAAGAGTCGATTTGCCCTGGTGCAAGGTGTCCACTTTAATTAGTGAACAGCATATACCAGGCCAACTTCTCACAGGATGTATGTCCCTATAATGTTCACTAAGGGGGTAGCGACTATCCTTGTTGATTATTGCCCTTCGGTGTTCCTGTACGCGTGTTTTTAAAGAACGTACCGTGCTACCCACATAAATGATGCCACAGTCACATCCTAAAACATAAATTACATGGGTAGTATTGCAATTTATAAAGTATGCAATATCATAGGATTTAGATTTGTTGTAAGTGAAACTGCTGATTTTATTGCGGCCAAAAGGACAGATATTGCAACAAGCACAAGTATAAAAGCCCAAAGGTTTGGGGGTAACCAGGTATTTTGACCCTGTTTCTTAAAGACATAACTAGGACAAAGATTATCACGTAGTGTCTTTCCCTTACGGTGCGTTACTATAGGGGTATCTGAAATGCTTTTCTCAGTCCCGGTACATCCATTAACAAACCCCAATTCTTTTTCAAGATATTTCGGACTTTTCCACAATTTAGATTATATTGTGTAACTAGACTAACTTGCCTATCTGGTATAGTGCCTTTTTTCTTCTTTTTGGGAGTCTCACGAAAGTATCTTCCCTAGTTAAGTTCTTTGCTTTAATCACTGCTTTGGATAGAATCTCTTTTTTATATCCCCTTTTAAAAATCTCTGCTCACATTCATGTATATTCGTCAAACGTCTCCTCCCTACTGCAGTTCCTACGAATTCTAGTCATCTCTCCAAAGGGAATATTGTCAATTACTGACCTCGAATGGGCACTCCCAGCATGGAGGACCCCATTGCACGCTGTATCCTTCCTAAAAAGTGTACTTTCAACTACCTGATCCTTGACATAGAACTGTATGTCAAGGAAATCAATTCTCTCTTTATCACAGTTCATAGTGAACCTGACGTTGAAAGCATTGGAATTTAGATACAAGAAGTATTGCTGCAAATGCTCTCTAGATCCTGACCAAAGACAAATAATATCGTCTATGTACCTCCCCCAGTACACGATGTATTCCGTCCAGGGGAGGCACGTCGGCTCCAGGCATACTCCCTCTCAAACCAACCCATAAAAAGGCAGGCATACGAGGGAGCAAACCTGGAGCCCATAGCAATCCCAAGTATCTGCTGATACCAACATTTGTTATGCAAGAAAAAACTATTATCCAAGATCAGGTTAATCATTTCTACCACCATCTCATTGAATTCATACAGATTTGCATTTTCTTTGTCCAGAAAAGTCCTTACTGCGCGCAACCCAAAATCCTTGACTATGCAGTGTATAAACCCACAACGTCAAAAGTTACAAAAGTAAGATCATCCGACCATTGGAAATCCCTTAATTTCACTAGGATATCCTTGCTATCCTTGATAAATGATGGAAGATTTACAACATATTTCTGGAGCCTGAGGTCCACAAATTCTGAAATCCTTTCTGTGGGTGATCCCACCCCTGAAATAATAGGACGCCCTGGGGGAAAACGACCCCCCTTGTGGACTTTGGGCAACACATAAATACATGGATGCGTTGGACAATATACCCTAAGATAATTAAATTCGTCCTCCGTCAGGAGGCCAATCTCTTTCCATTCACTCAATTTTCCATTAATCAATGATGTCAAATCCTGGATAGGATCCACCAACACCCTTCTATAGCACTGTGCGTCATTAAGTTGACGTTCAATTTCCGTCATATAATCACAAAAATTCATTATCACAACATTACCGCCTTTATCTGCCTCTCTGATTACAATACTATCGTCAGACTTAAGTCTGTTCAAGGCTTCTCTTTCTTTGGCGGTAATGTTGTGATTGACTGATGTAAGAGTCTTCTTTGTCATCTCCATTTATACAGATCCCTTGTCACTCTGTCATAAAAGTGTCGATGTTTTGATGATAATTGAAAGTGGGTACAAATTTAGACCTAGGTCTTAAACCACTATCTGTATTTGTCTCTTGTTCAATTTCCAAATCACTAAGCAAAATGGGCATCTCAGGGGCCGAGTTCCCATCTAAACTGAGTAACAATTGAACATTGCGAATTTCTCCAATTGTCTGTCCAGTGGCACATTCATTCCCATTACTCCATATCCTTTTTAGCATGTTGTGAAAAATAATCCCGCATTGTAGTTAGTGACATGATCCCCAGCACACAATTATCAATTTCTTGTGGCTGGTTGTCTATTTATGTACTATGGGAGCGCATAAGGAGGAGAATATTATACTCCTGTTTTTTGCGCATCTATTAAATCTTAGGACGTGATGACCTTCTTGAATTTTGTGTATTCCATTTTTCGACTTTTTGGAAAATAGGTGATATCGTTTTTATTCATGAAGTAGAGTATACTAGGAGCAGGTGACCTGCTTGCCTTGTAATTATTGGTTTGTTTAGAGCTAGGATATACTATGGCAAAGTTCTTTGGTCTTTTCTGTTTACCGGTCATCCAATATCACTGTTCGCCATAGGCTATTTTAGATAGGGTCCTGATGTATTTGTATTTTTATTGTATAATAAAGAAAATTTCTTTTTCTTTCTTTATTTTTCTGTTTTTAATTTGGATATTGTGTATATTGTTGGAGAGTGTACACTCTATTTTCGGTGTAATTGTTTGTGCTGTATTTTAGCACTGGCTACGATGCTTTTAATAATTACATTCTTTCCTTCTCATAGGAGATATGCCAAGAGTTTTATTGTAAACGAGCAGCTTTTGTGAATTATGTCCTTTATCATTAAGGCTTTGAGTTATTTCGATTCTTGTACATAAATTATCGATTTGTGCTGGGTGAGTTTTACTTCTACTACTAAATATAGGAGATGTCCAGAGCAATACGTTTCTCCTTATTATGTTAACTGTAGCCTTTTTCCTATTTTTAGAGTTTTATACACTTTGCCCTGGGCGGATCGAGCCCTTTGAGGTATTACTATTTTTCAAAATATTTCTGGATATTCATTAAGGATTAATTGGATATTGAAGAGGTGAGATATAGTGATAATTTCTCACTTAAGATGATATCTGCGTTCTTTCTAATCTCTTTGTATTTAATGGCACCATTTATATTATGGTGCTGTTCTTTTCTAAGACATATTTATCTATTTAAGATTTATGCTCTTTATGCCTTTCTTTTTCTTTCTTCCCTTCTCTTTAAGATTGTCTATGATATTGTCACGCCATATTTAGTGTTTTCTTTCACTTAAACATACTTCCTTTTTATGTTATTTTTATACGTAGGAATTTTGTATTCTTAATTTATGTGTGTCAATGTGTTATATCTAGAGCTCTGTGTAAATTATGTTATGTTTAATGTTATGTTTATATGTTTGTAATATGAATGTGACATGTATCTATTTTTGTATGAGTTTGTGGGTCATTGTATGAAATATGAAATATGCAGTTTTTAAACGTTGTTTATGTTTTTATAATGTTATGTTTTGTTTATGATTGTTGCAGCCCTGATGAAGTTCCCTTTTTGGCACTTTTGGGAACGAAACGCGTTGGCTGTGTGCCAGTTTTAAAGATTAAACGAATAAAGGAAATATTTTTGGAATTATTGCTCACGTGTTTGACTTTCCTGCGAGTGCACCTTCCGCTCTTTCTTGAAAAACGGACTTGGTGTTTGGCATGAGTCTGTGGCATTCATATCCGCCATGTTGCCGGACACAGCTGGCATGTGCCCTCTGTATCATGCCCTGGGGGTACACCTCCCATTCTCCCCCGAGGCACTCCGTGGAAACCACCTATGATACATACGAGACCCTGCTCTGCCCTCATGACCCTACCCCAGTCTCCCGCAAGTCAGCGTCCCGTGGCGGTAGGCCCGTGTCGGCTGCTGTGCATCCGGGGCCACTAACTCTGTGCGACTCAAGTCATGCTCCCTTGTTGTTCGGACATTGCATTTCTGAGTGCCTGATGACTGTTGGAGTTGTTGCCAGCACCAGCTACTCCCTGAGGGCTGGCTTACACTCACCCCACACAAAGCCAGCACATGCGTCACTGGACTTGTGGGCCTGCCATCACATCATGCCGAACCAAGTATTGACTCTTTTCTCTCTTCACTGTCACAGGTGATCAAGGATATGCACTCTGCCCTTGGATGATGACACCCCTCCGAGACCCGAACACGCCCGCCCAGAGGCAGTACAATGCGGCCCACATACGCACCAGGGGCATCGTTGAACGCACATTTGGCGTGTTGAAGTCACGTTTCAGGTGCCTGGATGGCACAGGTGGAAAGCTCCTGTACAGCCCAGACATCATGTGCAAGATGATCGTTGCATGTTGTGTGTTGCACAACATCTGTGTACGCACCAATGCCCCATGGATCCAAGTTCCAGAAGTACCGGACGATGATGAGGACGATGGGGCAGGTGGCCCACATCCCACTGCAGCTGCGGCAGGAATGGCCCGTAGGAACACCATCATTGCCAATTTCTTCTCATGAGCACGTCACATTGTGACCGTCCCTGGCAATCATGGGACAGTACAAAATGTCCACAAGCACAGCATGTCTGAATACAAATTATTTGCAGGTTTCAGGTTGTACTTGTACATTGTCATGTCACAGTTTCCTGCTGTGCCAGATGTGATTGACCATGTTGTGCACATATGCGGCACCAGGTGTGTCCTGTGTTCTGTTGTGGAGGTGTTGCTGTTTGTACCAGGATGTTGTCAATGTCGAGATGCACTTATTATTATGTGCGTATGCTGCACGGTGGGTGAGTCGCTCCTGCGGCTCTGATTTGGCTGCCACTTATCCCTTTCATGCGGTGTGCCTTTCAGTTCTGTGCTTCCACAGTGCTAAGATGTTGCAGACTTGGGTAACTTGTGCTCTTTGTCGAGTTGTGGCTCTTGGGCATGGTTTGTCCGCAGATGTGTCGTTGGCGTCAGGGGTTGTTCGTGCAGGTGGTTGTGTCCGAGTGTGACCTGCTCCTTTTCGGTTGTGGTCCGCACTCAGCCACCTCAGTGTCGTGCCGTGTACATTGTCATGATGATTGGCCTGCAGCCAAGCTACTCGTCATGTGGTGTCTCTTGCATTGTCAGTGTGGCTGACGTATGTGCATGTTTGCTGTGTTTGCAGGAACATAGGAGTGGATGGAACGGCGCTTCTGTGGCTGTCCTCATTTCTGGAGGGGAGAACCTTTCAGGTTTTTGATGGACACATTGTATCTAAATCCACCCTTTTGTCGAGTGGTGTGCCGCAGGGCTCTTCCCTGAGCCCGACTCTCTTCAATGTTTATATGTCCCCTCTGGCAGCCAAAGTGGCCCCTTATGGAATCCGGATGATTACCTACGCCGATGACACCCAATTGGTGGTCGGGCTTAATCACTCAGATTTAAAAACCCATGCCCTGTACTCATGCTTAAATGATATTTCCAGCTGGATGGATGCCTCCCAGCTGAAGCTTAACGGAGGAAAAACTGAGATTATGATTCTGGGCAACACTCTCAGTTTCAACCCCAGTATGATGTGGCCCCCCAGTATGGGCCCAGCCCCAGTCCCGAAAGCAGAGATTAAGAGCCTTGGTGTTTGGATGGAGCAAGACCTAAGTTTTAGAACCCAGGCCAGAAAAACGGCAGCCCTCTGTTATGGTTTACTCAGAATGGCCCGAAAAGTCCTGCCCCTCCTTCCTTTCGAGGCCAGGAAAGTACTGGTCCAATCATTAATACTCTCGAGACTGGACTATGGAAATGCTCTGTATCTGGGTGCCCCCATCTCTGCGGTCACAAAACTCCAATCAGTACAAAATAGTGCAGCAAGACTCCTGACGGGTACTACCAATAGACTTTCAGCAAAACCGGCCCTCCGCTCCCTTCACTGGCTCCCGGTTCAGGAACGGATCAGGTTCAAGGCTCTGTGCTTGGTACATAAGTCTATGCAGGGACTTGGTCCACCTATTCTTTCCAGCATGATTCGTCCATATAAAGCCAACCGGAATCTCCGATCAGATGATTTGTACCTGGCAGAGATCCCCAGGATCAAGAAATCTAGGAGTGGCGGTAGACTCTTTTCATATAATGCCTCCAAACTTTGGAACTCCCTGCCTCTCCACCTCCGCACTATCCATGACCATCTGGCTTTCCGGAAGCAATTAAAGACCATGCTCTTCCCTAGCCCTCTGCCCCCGTGTCAGTTATTAGCGCTGGGATGCTTCCGGGTAGCCATGCGCTCTATAAATGTTTTTTTCTTCCTTCCTTTTGCACGTGTGGATGTGTTGGTTGTGTGATTGTTGATGTGTTGGGTGGGTGACCCTTTGGGCACATGGTGTACGTGGGACTACTTGGTGTTTGTGTGTGTGCTGAGGTGTTCCCGTGGGATCAGGGACATGGTCCTGAGTCATTGTGGGTGTGTAGTGTGCTCTGCTTGATTGTGCATGTGTGCCATTGTGCCCATCTCCCCCCGTCCCCTCACTCCCTGGTCGGTACGCCCCCTGTTGATGTAGTGTCGGGTCATGTTGGGCAGTGTCCAGATCCCCAACTCCTGCCACCGTCTCCCGACTGGTGACTGTGGCCACCATCTTCTCCATGTCATTCAGCTCCTGGTGTTCTGCTGGCCCCCCTCCTCCGAGGTGCGTTGGTGCTTTCGTGTTGGCAGCGAGTTTCTGCTTGGTTTTGCCATTCACATCAGTCCTGCGCCTCTTGTCCTCTTCCATTGTCCTCCTCGGTGCTACGACAGCATTCACATGGTCCGAGAGGGTGTGCCATCTTTGCCTCTTTGTTGCCAATGACACGTTGGAGGTGACGTACAGTTGGTGGTGGTGTTCTATCTCATCCGTGGCGATAATCGGGTTTTCCTGGAGACTGTACCCCGACTTCCTCTTCCTCTTCTCATTGCCCTTCCACGAGCCCTGGATTCCTGGGTGTTCCTCCGTGGGGATTGTGGGGTTCATGTTGTCCTCTGCAGTCGGTCGGGTGCATCCGTGGTACTCCGCAGTTCATTTCCTTTTCAGTGGCATTTTCCGTATGCTGTTCTTGTGCTTTTTCCCGCATTACGCGTGGGTATTGCTGGCCTCTCGCTGGTTATCACTGTTTTCTTATCGCGTTTGGGCACATCGCGTCTTTTTACGCGTAGGGGTTTGTGTTTTTATCGCCGTCGCGGTGGTTGTGTTGCGGACTTTGGCCGCGGTTTCGGGAGGCTATCGCATGGTACCGCCGTGTTGTGAATTCCACGTTAACACAGGGTTATTTTCCCGCGATGGACTGCGATGTGTAAAGTTGCGTTAACATTTTTTGGGGATGTTTAGCGCACATTCTTGTGAATATGCCCCTAGATGTACTATACTGTTAAAGAATTAAGAATCCCAACCAAGGTTCTCATCCAAATTCAAAACTCTTTGTAAAGGGTAACACAAAAGAAGTTTCTGATGCCTGTTTCCCAGCTCTGCGCATCTCTTGTCAAGGAATTCCTTGAATGTCAGACCTTGAAGACCAACCTCCCCTTGTTGCTCTTCCTTGGATGTTACCAGGTACAAGTGGATCCTGTTCCACAAATGCCAATAAAATGCTTTCTTTTTTAATCCACCCACTGGTTGCCAATTTGGATGCCTTCTTACCTCAACCTGGCATTCCAAATTTACTAATAAATGATCTGATTTCGTGAACGCACTGGGCCTGGCAAGATAAACTGAAAAAGCACTTTTGATATCCAAGCAATGCCCTAACTGTTCTTCATCAGAAGAAGAGGAAGGAAATAAACAAGGAAAAATAATGTCCTTATAAGATTGCAAAGAAAAAGTCATCTTTATCATAAGGGAAGAGTCAGAACCGAAAAGCACTCAGTCCTTTAAAAACTTTCAAAAGGGAGGATGACACAACAGGGTTAAAGGTTCACCCACTCTGCGGGCTGACAAGATAGCCACCAATAAAACTACCTTGTAAGGAAAGAATTTCAAAACATCTGATATCATAGGCTCCTAAGGATGGGACCAAAGAACTTTGGGAACTAAAGGGAGGTCACAGGTCAAAGGAGGCATTGAGAGAGAACTGCTTAACCTAGAAACCAAGACATTGTATTCTGCAAAAGATTTATAAAACTTCCAGGCTCTCTTAATCACAAACCACAGAGTTTTAAAAGTAGATGGGGAAAGGTTAAGATCGAACCTATACCACAAAAATTGTAGAATAGAAGCTTAAGAAAATCAAACTAGAGACATCAAATGTTCAGTACACTACTTGGGAAAAGAAGCCTAGTGCCTACAGAATGACTTCAAAGTAGATGGTTTTTAGAACCTTGTATAGTCTCTGCTGAAGGGAGAGGCACACCATTCTTGAGTAACTTTACTGTTCAACTTCCTGGCTGACAGAGATAGTCTGAGAGAAAGAGGAAGAGTTGAATGCCTGAGAGGTGATGGGAAAAGTAGAAGAATCCAATGGGGAAGGGAAGTTAGACCCTGAAGCAGAGGAAACCAAGATCTACATGCTAAAAAGCAAGCATCACCTCTGGCCCCTCCTCCTGAATTTTGAGAAGGTGCTTTAAAATTAGAGGAATTGGAGGGTAAGCATCCATTAACCTTTTGGACAACTTCACCACCAGTGCTACCACTCCCCAATCAATCAATCAATCAATCAGGGGAATTGTAAGCGCGCTACTCACCCGTGAGGGTCTCAAGGCGCTGGGGGGGGGGGTTCTGCAGATCTGCTTAGCCGAAGAGCCAGGTCTTGAGGGTCTTCCTGAAGCTGTTCAGGGAGGGGGCGCGTCTGATGTCTGCCAGTAGCTCGTTACAGGTTTTGGCTGCAATGTGAGAGAAGGATCTTCCGCCAGCTCTGGCTCTGTGGATGCGCGGGGTTTCGGCCAGTGCGAGGTTGGTAGATCGGAGGTTTCTTTTGGGTACGTGGAAGTTGATTCTGTTGTTGAGGTATTTGGGTCCGTTGTTGAGGCATTTGTAGGCGTGAGTGAGGATTTTGAAGGTGACTCTTTTCTCCACGGGGAGCCAGTGGAGTCTTCGTAGGTGTTGGCTGATGTGTTCGTGCCTGGGGATGCTGAGGACGAGTCTGGCGGCGGTGTTCTGTATTGTCTGGAGTTTGCGGAGTAGGGACTTGTTGATGCTGGCGTAGAGTGCGTTTCCATAGTCCAGTCTGCTGGTGATGAGTGCGTGGGTGACTGTCTTTCTTGACTCGGAGGGGATCCATTTGAAGGTCTTACAGAGGATGCAGAGGGTGTTGAAGCAGCTGGAGGTGACGGCGTTGACCTGTCGGTTCATGGTGAGTGATGAGTCGAGTACGATGCCGAGGTTTTTGGCGTGGTCTGAGGGGGTAGGAGGGCTTCCGAGGGCGGTCAGCCACCAGGTGTTGTCCCATGCTGAAGGGGTGGTTCCGAGGACGAGGACTTCTGTCTTCTCTGCGTTGAGCTTCAAGCAGCTGTTGGTCATCCAGACTGCGACATCTTGCATTCCTTTCTGGAAGTTGAGTTTGGCATTGGTGGGGTCTTTGGTGAGGGAGAGGATGAGCTGGGTGTCGTCAGCGTAGGATACGATGTTGAGGCCGTGTTGTCGGACGATGGTTGCGAGGGGGGCCATGTAGATGTTGAAGAGGGTCGGGCTCAGTGGGACTCCGCAGGTGATTTTCGTGGGGTCGGAGAGGAAGGGAGGCAGTCTGATCCTTTGGCTTCTTCCGGTGAGGAATGACCGGATCCAGTCCAGGGCTGTTCCTTGTATGCCGGCGTCGTGTAGTCTGGTGACTAGTGTGCAGTGGGAGACGGTGTCGAAGGCCACTGATAGGTCGAGTATGATGAGGGCTGCGGAGTGTCCTTGGTCTAGGAGGGTGGGGATGTCGTCTGTGGCGGCAAGTAGTGAGGTCTCAGTGCTGTGGTTGCTTCGGAATCCAGATTGGGACAAGTCGAGGACGGCGTTTTCTTCGATGAATCGCGTCAGTTCCCTGTTGACTGTTTTCTCAGCGGCTTTGGCTGCGAAGGGGAGGAGCGAGATGGGCCGGTAGTTCTTGAGGTCGGTGGGGTCAGCTGTGGGCTTCTTGAGCAGGGGCCTGACTTCTGCGCGCTTCCAGTCATCTGGGAAGGTGCCTGTTTTGAAGGTGGAGTTGATGGTGCGTTGTAGTTCGGGTGCGATGGCGGCGGCGGCTCTGTGGTGGATGTGAGGAGGGCAGGGGTCAATGGGGGCCCCCAAGGGGATGCCTTTCATGGTCGAGGTGGTATCTTCGGTCGTGATCTGTGTCCAGTTGGAGATGGTGGGCTGGCTGGTGTCTCTGGGGGGCGGGGAGCCGGCTGTGGCGTCAGGTGGATGGTCGACGAAGTTGTAGTAGAGGTTTGTGATCTTGAGGTGGAAGTAGGTTCCGAGCTTGTCGCAGAGGTCTTGGGACGAGGTGATGTCTGTGGCTTTGCTGTGTGGGTTGGTGAATTCCTGAATGACACTGAAGAGTTCCTTGGGGTTGGTGGAGTTGGCGAGGATTTTGTTGTGGATGAAGTTCCTCTTAGTGGTTCTGATTTGGTTGTGGTAGTCCGTCATGGCATCCTCGTAGGTGGAGTAGTTTTCGGTTGTCTTGGTGTTTCTCCAGTTCTTCTCCAGGCATCTGCAGGTGCGCCTGGCTTGTTGGAGATTGGTGGTGAACCAGGCGGCTTTCCTGGGGCGCTGTTTGTCGGGGTTGCGTAGCGGGGCGAGCTCGTCTGCGCAGTTGGAGATCCAGGTGTGGGGTCCTCTGGCTGCGATTTTTGCGTCGGGTGCCCAGGTGTGGTTGTCTCGGGTGAGGGTGGAGTTGAGTTGCTCGTCGGTGACCTTGCTCCAGTTCCTTCATGGAGGGCGTGGGGCTGGTTTGGGAGCCTTGGGTTTGTCGACGGTGAAGTGTACGCATTGGTGGTCGGTCCATGGCGGTTGCGTTGTGTGGCTGAAGTAAACGCTGTTTCCTGCAGAAGATGGGGTTGAGGGTGTGTCCTGCTCTGTGGGTCGGCGTGGTGACGAGTTGTTTAAGTCCGAAACTGGCGAGGTTGTCACGAAGGATGGTGGAGTTGGGGTCACTGGGGTTGTCGAGGTGGAAGTTCAGGTCTCCAATGAGTATGTAGTTCATTGAGGCGATGGTGCGATGAAGTCGGTGATGGCGGTGGCGAAGGGTGTCCGGGGGCCAGGGGGTCTGTAGACGAGGGTTCCTCGGAGCGTGGTGTTGGGGCTGGTCTGGACCTGGAAGTGCAGGTGTTCGGCGGAGGGGAGGGTTTCGCTGGAGGTGGTGAGGCGGAGGGTGGTCTTGTGGGTGATGGCGAGGCCCCCTCCCGGGTGGTTGGGGCGGTCTCTCCTCTGGATCTTGTATCAGTCCGGGATGGCAGTGTTGATGTCGGGGCGGAGGAGGCATTGGTCCAGGTCTCCGTGAAGAAGGCGATGTCGGGCGAGAGAGAGTCGAGTAGGTTCCAGATTTCCATGGCGTGTTTGTGTACGGAGCGCACGTTGAGGAGGATGCATCTTAGGGTGTCCCCAGGCTCCTTCTGGATCGCGAGAGCATAACCTGGGCAGAAGAGTATTGTTCTTGGAGGCAAACAGGTCCAGAAAAGGAGTGCCAAGTTTCCTGTGCACCTTCTGAAATGTTGGATAGGATAATGAAAGGTTCTGAGAAGAAGGAAATGATCTGCTTAGTTGATCCACTTGCGCATTGTTGTGTACTCTGATGTTGATCACTGAAGTAGCAAGAAGGTGAGTCTCTGCCCGTTAGCCCATTCGGACTTCCACACAATTCAGTTCCTTGGAATGAGGTCTTCCTAGATTGATATATGCCACTGTTACACTGTTGTCTGATCTGATCAGAACATTATGAGGAAGTACTTGCTGTTTGAAGTGATGTAAGGCTTGCAATACTTCTGTGAGTTTGAGAATTTGTAACTCATTGTTAAAGACCACTTGGCTTGGAACCTGGCAGTATCCAGTTTTATCCCTCATCCAGAGCACTGGCATCCATCATTAGTGCCTTCAGTGTTTCTGGGTACACCACTATGCATCTGGACATGTAGTTTGGTTCCAAAGTTGCAATTTGATCTCTGGTGTTATTGGAATTAGCATTTCCAAGGACTGAGAAGCTGGTGACCAGTACTTCTGTAGATGCCACGAATGCTAGTGAAGATGGACTCTTGTCCTGGCACTGTAAAACAGAAGCTGATGTGTGCCCTTGAGCTTCCATTCATTTCATTACCATTGCCTCATGAAGAGATAGCAGGGTAGAGAGTCGGAGATGAAGACTACCTCTCCTGTCACTCACGTTGTACTTACCTTTAACCCTGGACACTGCTCCGCTGCTTTTTGGATAGGTTTATGCTATACAAATACCACATACATACATACAGGCCAGACTGCCCTTTCATCAGGCAGGAACACTTTGCCTACATCTCTCCTGAACCTGGCTTCAGTGAAGGTCATGTCTTTTGATGGTTTGTGCTGACATTTTGGATGGTTCGACATAAAATCGTGACAATTCTGCCAAGACTTTGTTAAGTCCACAAACTGCAGAACCTTCTCTTCTGATGGAGCATGGGTCATCTAGTCACCTAGATGCAGATACACGGACCCTCCCTGCAGACGAGGATGAAACTCAACTAGAGCTACTACGTTTGTGGAGATCTTCAATGCTGATCAGAGACCGCAAGGTAGAGCCCCGACTCGCCAGTGCTGGTTTTGGATGCAGAACCTTTGGAACTTCTGATGACACTTTCCAATAGGTATGTGCGTATACGTATCCATCGAGTCTATTATAACCATGTAATAATTTGTTGTAATCCGAAGGATGATTCTGTAGGGTCTCCATTTTTAATGGGATATTCATCATATATTTTTCCACTCTCTAAATGTCTACGACTAGCTGATAACCCCCCTCAACTTGGAAACCAAAAAGACAATGTTATGTTTGCTTGCCCGGCATACACTGCCCCGAGGTCCAAGTGGTTAAAACCAATCTGTCGACAATTGGGCACACAGGACCATCGGGTAGCCCTGCGCATTCTCAGGTCTGACCCCAGACCTTATTTTGTGTGCGGCATGACCAAGTTTCTCAGTCACGCATGGCTAATCAGACGAAAATCCTTGTCAAGAGTGACCTAACGTATTATTTGAAACTGAGATTAATTTTGTTGTATCATTTGAAGGCCGCCCAGCTATGCACTGAGACTACACTTAATACACATGCACTTTATATTTGACCTCCCCTGTGAGGGCTTAATCTATTTTAACCAGGTTATCGAAATAAAGCATATACAACAACAACAAAAAGACAATCACAAAGATCTCCTTTCCTTGTTTTGTCTTTAAAACAGGAATGAGTGTTTCTTCTTCAGCAATGGACACACTCCTTCTTCCATTCTTTTGTAAGGGCATTGTGGCCAGGGACTAGGTAGGGTCCCCGAATCCTGAGGAAGGGAAAGGAACTCTATCAAGTTTCTCCTCTGAACAATGTCCAAGACCCACAAGCTTAAAGTAGATAGTTTTTATTCGCCTCGAAAATGGTGAATTCGGCCTCCGTCTGGCATTTTTTGGCCATCTTATGTTTGATACTTTTCTAGTAGACTCCTTTCTGTCTTTTTGAATATTTGCCAAACAAGGATTTCCCTGGAAATTTGGAATATTGGTCCAAAGACTGTTGCCTCCTTGAAGGCTTTCTGAACAATGACTTCTACATTGATGAACATGTATGTTTACTTTGTTGTTTTCTAATTAATAAGAAGGATTTCTCTCCAACTTCTGGTTCCATTAAACACTATCAAAAGGGCTGTTGATCTCTGAGCAACATCAGAATAATCCATCCTTTTAAGAACACATTCCTGTGTGCTGCAATCAATGCACCCAGATAATGCTGAGGCTCTCAGTACATCAAACAACATGTCTGATAAGAACTTTACTCAACGTTCCATTCCTTGAAGTAGCTTTGAACACTCATTCCTTTCCTGAATAGCACTGAACAGCGTTCTGAAGTCTGTAATGAATGATTGTGCTGTGTATGATCCATAAATACTTCCACGCAATGCTAAGTGCAAACTTGAATGTACTTCTTTTCATGGCTGACTTCATCATTCTCTCTGTTTGGTCTTTCAAGATATTCTCCTCTACCACGGAGGGTCTTCTCCCTAGGCTGGCTACTACAGCATCAAGATGGATTATATCCGGTACCTTGGTCTCCATATCTCCTATCGGATACAGGCGTGCGATAAACCTTGGTAAAGTAATTCTAGCACGGTCCTTCCATTCATTCAGGACCACTTCCATAACATGCTGATGAATGTAAACAGTGTAGGAGAGTTCCTTCTCAGGTCTCCAGGTTTTGGGTTGTAGAAAAACCCATATTTCCTATCACATGGGAAAGAAGACCAGGAAACATTTCTTTTGAAATATACTTCCCCTTCTGACCCTCAGGTGGTGCTGATTCCTCACTATCGTCACCTCTGACTATAAAGCCTTCTACTGTGTGGATCTTTTCTTGCTGGTCTCTGGACTTGATTTAGAGTTTGGCGGATGAGGACGAGCTGCCAAAAACCTCCTGTTTACCCATCCCCCACGTGGAGGTCCAGCCATCATACTGAGGGGCATATTCTCAAGAACGTGTGATAACTACCGCAAAAGTTGCTTAACGCAACCCTTTACATCGCAGTCTATCGCGGGAAAATAGCACAGTGTCAACGTGGTATTCCCAACCCGGCGGCACCATGCGATAGTAGCAGGATAACGCGCCAAATGACCGCCCAAAAATTAACGCGACGCAGAAAAAATGCGAAACACGAACGTGAAAAAACCTGCGATGCCCCAAATCGCGATACAAAAATCAGTGACAACCAGCCACAGGCCTGCAATTCCCACGCGTCATGCGTGAAAATGCACTATAAAAGCAACCAAAAAAACACACCAACACCAAATCAAACTGCGTAGCACCATGAATGCACCCGGACCGAGTGCAGAGGACAACCCGAACCCCACAAGCCCCACGGAGGACCAGCCAGGAACCCCGTGTTCGGGGAAGGGCAAGGAGAAGAGGAAGACGGGGTTCAGTCCGCAGGAAGACCGGATCACCGTCACGGAGGTGATAGAACACTACCAACAACTGTTCGTCACCTCCACTGCGTCATTGGCAACACAAACGGAAATATGGCAGTCCATCGTCACCAAAGTGAATGCAGTCGGAGTGTCGAGGAGGTCAATGGAGGAGGTCAAGAGGCGCTGGCATGAAGTGCACAGCCAAACCAAACAGAAACTCGCTGCCAACATGAAGGCAGCAAAGGCGACCGGAGGTGGGAGTCCTGCGCCACAGGAGGAGCTGGATGAGCTGGAGGAAATGGTGGCCACAGTCATCAGTGTGGAGACGGTGCAAGGAGTTGGGGGTCTGGACACAGCCCGATATGACCTGACCCAACAGCAACAGGGTGAGTAACGACCAGGGACTGGGGGACGGGGGCAGATGGGCACAATGGCACACATGCACAATCATGTGCAGCACACTGCACACCCACAATGAGTGTGGAACATGTCCCTGATACCCTTGGCACACTGCAGCACACATAGAAACACCAAGTAGGCCCCCTTCCACAATGTGCACAAATGGGCCCCCCTCCATATCACCAATGCCACAACCTACCCATGCACATGTGCTGAATCCAGAAAAGCAGCAGCTCTGTGAGCCACACTGACAATGCAAGTGACACTGCATGACAGATAGCATGGCTGAAGTCACAATACATGACATGGTGCACGGGACGACACTGAGGTGGCTGAGTGTGGACCACATCTGTAAAGGAGCAGGTCACACACTCTGACAATTCCACGAGCACCTACGACCCGTGACGTCAAAAACACATCTGCAGACAAACAATGCACAAGAGTACCAAATATCTCCAGTAGCACAAATGACCCAAGTCGCAAACATCCCAGCACCCGAAAAGCACACAAGTCAAATGCACACCGACGCAAAGGAATAAGGGTCCGCCAAGGCAGAGCTGCAGGGGCGAATCGCCAACAATGCATCACACACACATAGCAATCACAGTACATCAACATTGATGACAATGTGGGACAGAGTGCAACCCCTACACCACAGGACAGAGGACACAACTGGTGCCGCTCGTGCATAGAAACTGGCCAATCACATCTGGCAATGCATGACACTGTGAGATGATAATGTACGAGTACAGCCACACATCCGTCATGTAGTCGAAATGTCCACTGACTCCCATCAAATAGCCAGCTTCACCAAAACAGTAACCCTGGGCATAATACTTTGCTACGCTCACGAAGCATGCAAAGTTTGTGCTACTACGCACTACGCAAATTGCACGTAGCAGAGTGAATAACTGTACTAATAAACGTAGCGTAGCAGGAGTATAATAAACTCCTTCAAATGCTTTGATAAAGCAATTTTTATGCTAAAAAGCATATAACCAATTCACAAAAATGAATGTTGACAATAAAATATCAAGCAATGAGAGAGGTGATGATTTTGGAGTCCCCTAACCTAGGGGGAGGACCAAGCAGATGCCTTGAACACAAAAAGCATATCATGTGAACGATTCAATGGTGGTCCCTTCCTCCTAGGACCACCCCAAGCACAGTTATGGGCAAAAATACAATCCCAACCAAAGGCCCTGCAAAGCATTATGGGACGAGATTAGCAGTGGGCAGTGAATATTATAGTGTCAATATCAAAATAATTCTACAAAGAGCTGCAGTTCAACTAGTCGTCACTGGGTGTCGTCCCTCAAGAGTGAAATGCAAAAGTATTGAAAACCTTTCATGAAGCTTTTGCATTTGACTCGTGAGGGACGACACCCAGTGACGACTAGTTGAACTGCAGCTCTTTGTAGAATTATTTTGATATTGACACTATATATTCACTGCCCACTGCTAATCTCGTCCCATAATGCTTTGCAGAGCCTTTGGTTGGGATTGTATTTTTGCCCATAACTGTAGCTTGGGGTGGTCCTAAGAGGATGGGACCACCACCTAATCATTCAATAAGATGTGCTTTTTGTTTTCAAGACATCTGCTTGGTTCTCTCCCTAAGTTAGCGAGGATACCAAAATCATCACCTCTCTCACTGCTTTTGTTTTCACTTTAGTGAAATGACTATATGCAATTTTAGCATATAAAGACAGAGATATTTATTTTATCTTAACTTGCACTGTACAAGTTTGCTTTTGGTAATTATTGTACAGTGCAGTGAGTCAAGCACACAGCTAGCACTACGCCCAGGCTTAATAATAATAACAAACTCCTTCAAATGCTTTGATAAAGCAATTTTTTATGCTAAAAGCATATAACCAATTCACAAAAATGAATTTTGACATATCAAGCAATGAGAGAGGTGATGATTTTGGAGTCCCCCTAACCTAGGGGGAGGACCAAGCAGATGCCTTGAACACAAAAAGCATATCATGTGAACGATTCAATGGTGGTCCCTTCCTCCTAGGACCACTCCAAGCACAGTTATGGGCAAAAATACAATCCCAACCAAGGCCCTGCAAAGCATTATGGGACGAGATTAGCAGTGGGCAGTGAATATTATAGTGTCCAATATCAAAATAATTCTACAAGAGTTGCAGTTCAACTAGTCGTCACTGGGTGTCGTCCCTCACGAGTCAAATGCAAAAGCTTCATGAAAGGTTTTCAATACTTTTGCATTTCACTCTTGAGGGACGACACCCAGTGACGACTAGTTGAACTGCAGCTCTTTGTAGAATTATTTTGATATTGACACTATAATATTCACTGCCCACTGCTAATCTCGTCCCATAATGCTTTGCAGGGCCTTTGGTTGGGATTGTATTTTTGCCCATAACTGTGCTTGGGGTGGTCCTAGGAGGAATCGTTCAATAAGATGTGCTTTTTGTTTTCAAGACATCTGCTTGGTTGTTGGTTCTCTCCCTAAGTTAGTGAGGATACCAAAATCATCACCTCTCTCACTGCTTGTTAACTTTTTGTTTTCACTTTAGTGAAATGACTATATGCATTTTTAGCATATAAAGACAGAGATATTTATTTTATCTTAACTTGCACTGTACAAGTTTGCTTTTGGTAATTATTGTACAGTGCAGTCAAGCACACAGCTACGCACTACGCAATTTGCATAGCTACGTGTAGTTGAAGCTGTACTTCACGTAGCTACGTGAAGTGCTACTACGCAAACTACGCCCGGGCTTACAAAACAGTCACAATGTACATCGTCATGCAGTCTGAATGTAAACATCTACAATGCGTCAACATACATGGAACACACTGTTAACCTGCATCTCCCCTTCACATTGCAGAGGGACAATCAACACCTCCTACAGAGCAGACCACACATCTCTTCAGTGATGATGAAGAGGACACCCAGCCCATTTGCCCAGACAAACTCCAACGGCTCGTGGACAGCCTCCGCACCCCACCTCCAGGAGCAGGGCAGCCCAGCTGCATCGCGGTGAGCCCACACACTGCACAGACCACACAGCAGGAAGCACACACCACCACGGCTGCCTCCCAGGACCCCCACGACCAACACATGGATTTCAAACGCCGTGTGTTAGGGTGCCAGGAGAAGATGGCAGATCAGCTGCGGCTGGGTTTCGAGCTCATGGCAGCCAAACTCGATGCCATACGTGGGTGCCTGAGTCCCATCAGGGAGCACCTACAGTCCCTAACGGATACCCACTGTCGGCACCATGCTCACCAACAATCCTTGGCTGACATCGCTGGGTCCATTACTCGGATACAAGAACTGTCTAGGCAGACAGGCTCCAGCGATGACAGCACAGAGTTGGCACAGATGCGGAGGACAATGGAGACCATGGAGCTGATGCAGGCTGGAAGTATGGCTGCCACTGCTGAACACCAGCGAGATGTAGCTGCGATCTTCCATGCCTTGCAGATCCTCATCTTGCCATTGCTGCCACTGAGCCTGTTCCAGATGACTGCTCCAGGAACTTCGACACACACATCTCCGCCCCCTGATGTGTCAGTGGCACACAGTGATGCAGCCCTTTCACCTTCGCACCCTGATGTGTCAGTGGCACACAGTGACGCAGCCATAACACCACCACACACACCTGACACACCGGACACAGAAGACGTCTCAGAGGAGTAAGATGTGGAGGGTAATGACTGTGTGAGGAAGGAGGTAGTAGCATTCATCCCCGCCATATGGCCTGTCCCTGCCTGGTTGTGCTCTCTGCATCATGCCCTGGAACAACACCTCCCACTGTCCCCCGAAACACTCTGCGACCTTCACATGGACCCCGACATGGACTGCCATATCTGCTCTGGTACCAATGACACAGCAATCCGGCAGCGGACTGAACTCTTCCTCTTCAGATTAACTTTGCCTTGCCACAAGGACTCTGGTTGGCCCACCACTGGGCAACCATGTCATGTGGGCTTGAAGTGGCCATGTACTGCTCCAGCTCCGACACTCCCCAGAATGTGAATAAAACATTCCAAATCATACAGATGTATCATGTCTATGTTCACTCACGTATAAATGTTTGGATGAATGTAGGGACATTGATTGCACTAAAAGGTACACCCTGGTAAATGTCATCAATGCGCATGTTTGACCCTGACCCACATGGCCACTTAGATGACTGTGAAGGTGTGAACCAGCTGTGGCCTCATTGCACAGTAACAACAATATCGTTGCCCCCCAACGTAGCCCCACGTCCATGTATTAAATAGGGCTGTGTGTGGAAATGTCAAATTCGGTAGCAGTCCTGAAGTGGTGTCCCCCATCACATGTGTCAACAGAACGTCTCTTCGCATGCCTACTCACACACATCTGTGTGGACACAGTCTGTTTTGATGGATGACCTTGATCTACATGGCAAGAAGTTGGACACCATACGCACATTGCTGGGGACACGTAAGAGCACAGGTCTGCCAGCAACTATCCCAGCCACAATGTCTGGCTCACAGAGGTGGAGCTGTCAATAGGGACTCACCCCCAATTCACAAGCGTCAGTCAATCCCTCCCTGTGTATGGACAATGCACATGTAGGCACAAGATCTGTCATTATAATCAAGACTCATCACAGTTGTACACAGGTGAAGTTGCGTAGACTTTATTAGCATGTGCGTGTCAGGACGGGCAAGGCAAGGGCCACAACATGCAGACCAATGTTTAAGACACTTACAGTCAGCTTAGGAACATGTCGAGGTGCAAGTGATGGGGTGGCAGAAATGTACACCAATCATCACGGATGTCAACGGTCTCAACCCACCTTGCCTTGCTGGACGAGTCATGTGATGTTTTGCGTCTGCTCATTGGCCCGTGTCAGGGGACACGACTCACAGCCCATGGGATCTGCATAGTGCTGTAGCACCGGACTGCGCTGACTGTGTGTTCTGCTGACAGTGAGCAGGTGAAAGGATCCTACAAGGTCACATGTCGTACCACATTGCCATGTGTGTACTCTCCCCCCAGCAGTTTCTCCGATTTTGGAACGTTGCCAGGCAACGCTGTGCAGCTCCGCCCATGGGACTGCATCACCTTGCACAGATGTGTGTACACACGCGTAGGTCCACGCACATGCATTCTGAGTCCAGGCGAAGGCAGACATGTCCACTGTTGTGGTGGGATATGTGACCATTCCTCCAAGATGCTACAAGGTGTGCTGTGGGTGACAATCAGTTGTGGCTGCAGGAACGTAGTTACTTGTCCATGTATGCGAGCGCTGCTTCAAGGGCAATCTGTTCCAAGAGTACATCGTTGTCGAGGTCAAGGTACACGAGGGCGAGCCAATCCATTACCTACTCCGGGCAGCTGTGCTCCGTCCACGCCGTTTCACCAATCCGCAACACAGCCCAATAGGGGAGCGCCTCGATGTGGTCACTGCACACGAGGAGTTGTGCAATCTCCCATGCCCAACTGCCTGCACATACGCCAAATATCAAGGCATCCCATGCACGGGTATCACGGTTACACTCCTGTTCGTGGGCCAATAGGGGGCGCACACACAGGTCATAATCCAGTTCAGCTACCGTTGTGTTGGATAGGCAGACATCCATGGGCCACTCGAATGTGCATGATCGACAGTGGAACCAGGGCTGGATGCAGGTGACGTACGCAAGACGGAAACTCAGACGGTAACTGATGCGCAACACTGCCAGTGGCAGTGATCCCAACAGATGCAGCATTCGTGCACGGTACAGTTCCACGTGACAGGGGTTGTGCATGTGCCCGGGATTGCCAGCCATTGCCTTTGTTGGTCTCGTAGCACCGGCACTCTTCTGACAGGCGGCAGTTATGTGGATGATATGCCACTGCTCGGAGCAATGAGTCGTATTTGTGTGCAACGTTTGGGCGTATGGGTTGTTTTTTACTTATGTGTCAGGGGCATCCCAAGCAGGTGTGCCTCAAGCAGGGACAAGTGTGTGTGGGGTGTGGACACGTTGGTCTTTCATTCGCGCAGTTCGTGGTGTGGGAGTCGTCACGATCTGGTATGGTATCTCTCGCAGGGAGTGCCAGCCGCATTCAGGACCAAGGTCGGGGGTTCAGATGTCCTTCAGCCTTGTGTATTGAGACAAAGGAGCTTTCATTCCTGATGTTGGTCTGACTACTGATTGCATTTTTGAAATGTGATGTGGCCTTCGCGTTGCTATTGATGCCAGGCCTTTGACTTAGTGTGCACCAATAACGATACACACACACCAGTGGGCATGTATGAGCCAGGAGCCCGATTGGCCTTGCGCTCCTTGTACAATGTCTCTATTTCTCTCTCTCACTCCCTCTCCCTCTCTTTCTCTCACTCTCTCTTTCTCTCTCTCTCTCACTCACTTTCGCTCGCTCTCTCTGTCCTTTGATGAGCGCATGACACACCTTCTTATCTGGAATTTTGTTTTGCAGGCTGTGACTTACAGATTGTCCTGAGAGGACCCGCCATGACTCTTCAAAATAGTTATTTTGTGTTTATTCTGAATGAAACTAATTATTTGCTAAGTCTAAGATGAATGTATGATTCTCATTTTTCTGACGACACATGTATGTTGGGTGTTGTAATTGTGCGACATCAGGCACATTGTTTTGTTTATGATTTCGTGACGTTGATGTGACATATCTTTGTCCGGGTGTGGGTGGGGGGTGCCCGGAGTGGGGCCCGGGGGGAAGGAGGGTGGGGTCCTGGGTGTGGTGGTGGTGGGTGTTGTTGCCCTCTTGGGGCTCTGGGATGCATGGTGAGTGGCTCCTTGGCATCTGTTGTTCTTCATGTGTGGCTATGGGCTGTGCTCCCTTGTCTGGTGCAGGTTGGCGTCCGACTTTACACCAGGTAAGAGCAGGTGTTAATTTCCTGCTGCTAACGCGCCTTAGCGCATGTTTTCTGATCTTATCGCCGATCGGGCTGGTCATTGAGAATGTTGTGCAGTGGTGTTGTCGCGGCTTTTTGCACGGGAGCGCCTACTCTGCATATCATTAGCGTTAGTTGCCGGGCTCATCTGTGGCGATGTTTTTTGCGGGTGCTATCGCAGGTAAAGTGTTAAAGTGGTTTTGCTATGTTCGCCCTAAGTTGGCAGGGTATGCCCAGACGTGGGTCCCTTGCTCACTTTGCCACTGGATTCAAGATAGCCTGGCTGATGACGGCTGTAAGCCAGAAACCGGTCCCAGGATGCTTGTTTCCGGTCCAGGGAAGACATGGCTTGGCAGTTCGGGCTGGACTGTTCCCATGAGGCACAGGGTCAGGCTGATTTGCATATGGCCATGTCTGAACTGGGGTGGCGGAGTGAGCTAAAGAATGATGATGGATTAAACCCAGATCAGTTGACTGGGGGTGAGTGCTTGCAATGTTCAACACTCCGTCCATCATCCCCTTTGGTTTTGCTATGTTCGCCCTAAGTTGGCAGGGTATGCCCAGACGTGGGTCCCTTGCTCACTTTGCCACTGGATTCAAGATAGCCTGGCTGATGATGGCTGTAAGCCAGAAACCGGTCCCAGGATGCTTGTTTCCGGTCCAGGGAAGACATGGCTTGGCAGTTCGGGCTGGACTGTTCCCATGAGGCACAGGGTCAGGCTGATTTGCATATGACCATGTCTGAACTGGGGTGGCGGAGTGAGCTAAAGAATGATGATGGATTAAACCCAGATCAGTTGACTGGGGGTGAGTGCTTGCAATGTTCAACACTCCGTCCATCATCGCCTTTGGTTTTGCTAAAGTGGTGATATCGGCTGTTTGCACCAGCTTGTGAATGGGGCGATGATTTTATCGTGACTTTGGCTGAGATAAAGTGCCGTTAACTCGGCGATAGTTCCTTGAGAATATGCCCCTAAGAGTATGGTGGGTTGATAGAGGGAAGTCTCAATCGTCCAATGCCTGTGCTGCATTTTTCTTTCTATATCAATGGCGGTATACCCTAAACATGACCGAGGGAGCAACGGAAAGTCACTATGCTGTCTGCCGTATTTAGAGCATAATTTCAGTTGAAGGAAACGTTAGTTCATCCCCTACACGTGTTTTGGGAGGAAAAGAGCGTAAATAGCCAAACCCTGCCCACAACAACCACCAAATCTACTCCTCTATCAACATCTCCCGGCTACTCGAAGCCCAGACTCAATCAGGTAGTGATAGATAAGCAACTATAGAATGCACAACAAAATTGAAGGCAAGTCGCGCTTATGCAATATTTGTCTCTGCGGAAGTGGCGCTGTAGGCTCACCCGGTATAGGTGGAGGAGGGCATGTGTGACAGAGTGAGATCTATACTGGACACGGGCACGTTGGCAGGCACAAAAGGCTCAGGAGAGATCCTTAAAATCAATTATTGTTTACATATTTTGTATGGTTTTCTTCAAGGTGCCCCTGTACTACTGTTCCCTTTGACATTTTGACCAGGAACCCGAGAACGGGCAGGAAGTGGAAGATAGCCGCACACCACAAAAATACTCGGTGAAGAACCTGGAGAGGAGATACACACATGTACCTCTTGAGAGACTTATCTGAGAGGAAACATGACAGAAACAGGATAGTCATGAATAAAGAGAAAAAAACAGTTAAAACCCACCTGCAAGTAGGCGTGTCTATCTGGGGGGATCATAGTGGAGTCAGAAGTGGGATACTGTGTCAGTCATCATGACAACCCGTTACCGTGGAAGCAATGATCACACAGTTGGTGGAAGGACAGTGCCACTTACAGCTAGTACTGGAACAACAGGCACAGACGTCACAGAAGTGTTGGGAGACATTCCAAAATGCATTGAAGGACCAGGTGGTTCTAATGACCTCCAACCAGTAGGTTCAGGATACGGCCATATTACAGCTCATGGATGCGATATCCAGTGCATGCGTGCATCCCAATGTATCAGGGATGGTACTCTAAAAGTTGCAGGAGGGGGATGACCCTGACTATTTTTTTGTAAACTTTGAGAGAGTTGCTACCACAGCAGCATGGCCACAGGAGAGGTGGGGGCAGTATATAGCGCCTTTGCTTTCCGGCAAACCACAGGCCGCCTACCAAGCAGCAAATCCTGCCAGAGTAACTGCCTATAAGGATATCAAAAAGGCCATCCTGGAGTGTTTAGGATGTGACCCCGAATACTACATGGGGTGGTTCCGGAAGGAGAAATGAAATACTGGGGACAACCCAAGGGCTTCGTACTTTAGAATTAGAAGTCTGGGGAACCGGTGGCTCCAACCCCCAACCCTCTACAACAACCATAGAAGAAATAACCGAGAGGGTATACCTGGAACAGTACTTAGAGGCTTTGCCTGCCAATACCCGGTCATGGGTGAAGCAGCACCCTAATCACACAGTTGCTTCACCAGTTGAGTTAGCCTGCGCATATCACTGTTCCCCCGAATTCAGAGTACATCTAACCTGGCCCTCTGTAATTCCACCCAAAGGGTCTGTATGGGGATGGGGAACACCATGGAATGTCAGGGTGCCCACTCCGCCTGGACATCCCATAAAGGGACCAAAAGGGGGAACAGGGCAGCCACATGAACCACAGTGTTTTCACTGTGTAGAATGGGGGCACATAGCTCATCATTGTCCCCTACGTGCATCCACCAGTGAACCCATGGAAGTGGGGTAGGGAAGGGTCCTAGTTACGAGGGCTGATTCGGAGGGCTAAAGGGAAAGATATACCTGAATGGCAGGGCACTGATTGCCTTATTAGACACAGTTTGCCACTATACGGTGGTTAGCAAAGATTTGATTCTGGTAGCCCATGTAAGATAGGGGGAATACGTACAAGAGACGTATGTACATGGGGATAAGACGACCTACCCCCAGGCTGAGATATTGATTGAGGTGGACGGGGATACCCAAATACGAAAGGTAGGGATTTTCACCTCCCCACCTGAGAAGGTGATACTCAGAACTTTTTACCCAGGTTTAATGAGTATTTATCAGGTATGAAACTCCATAAAGCGGTAGTGGGTTGGCTCCGCGAGGCACCCTTCTGTGGGACAGACATAAAAACCCCGACGGTTACGGTGGTAAAAACAAGAAGGGAGAAGAGGAAGGAACGGACAAAGTACCATCAGTACTCTCATCCCTCAACCACATGTATCCTTTCATCTCAAGAAGGGAATCCAGACTCCTGCACAGAGCTTCTGGAAGGCCTAGAAGGATGACAGAACCCTGATGCATGCCTGGGAGCAAGTAATGGAGGATGAGCCAGATCAGGCAGGCCCATTCTTTTGTGTAAAAAAGAGTCTATTGTATAGGGTCACGAGGGGGGGTGACCCTCAGACTGAACATCTACTAGTACCTTTGGCATTCCGAGGACAGGTGTGGCATCTAACCCATAACCAGACTGGGGGTGGTCAAGAACACATGCTAAAATACCTGTTAAAATTGTTCTATTGGTCAGGGGTGTATTGAGAAGTAGCAAGATATGTCAGTTGATAACATAGCGAAAACCCCCTTGCGTTCCCTTCCCATTATCGAGGTATACCATTCCAGAGGGTTGGGATGGATCTGGTGGGTTCTCTGACACCCTCCACTCGAGGGCACCAGTACATTTTATCCTGGTGGATTATGCAACATGCAATCCTGAAGCAATCCCGTTGGCCAGCATGACCACCACAACAGTTTCACAGGCCATGAACTTGTTATTCTCCCGAGTGGGGTTTCCGCATGAAATACTCACTGACCAGGGCACACCCTTCATGTCCCGGCTGATGGGTTAGGTTTGTAAACTCTTGGATATACGCAAATCCGTACTGCTGTATATCACCCACAAACAGACGGATCGGTAGAAAGGTATAACAGGACCATCAAAATGATATAGAGGACAAGGAGGGGCTGGGACTGAAAGCTGCCTATGGTCCTTTTTGCCATCAGGACCCACAAACAGAAATCCACAGGATTCTCCCCTTTTGAACTATTTCTCAGAGAAAACCTTGCACTCCTTCGGATATGGCCGCAGAACAGTGGGTTGAGTAAGGGGAAGAGGGGAAACCACTTCTGGTATATACCCCTTCACTTAAAGAAACCCTGTCTACCCCGTGGAAGGAGGTCCTTAACAACTTGGAAAGAGCCCAGAAAAGGCAAAAACAGGCTTATGACCAAGGGTCAGTATTACGGGAATTCGCTGTGGGGGAGTAGGTCTTGATTCTATTACCATCGTCAGATTAAAAAAACTCCAAGCCACCAGACAAGGTCCCTATCTCATCAAAGGTGACCTCAGTGACGTATACAGTGAAAAAACCCCATGCTCAAAGGGTGCGACACATATACCATGTAAATATTTTAAAGAAATGGGAGGACCATCATCCTGATCAGATGCACCCAAAAGTCTCCAAAGATTACGTAAACACGAGCACATCAATAGACATTTCCTTTCAGCCATTATTGGAAAGCAAAACAGCGACAGTTAACGTGGGGAAGCCCCATTAGACCTGCTTTTACAGTGATTTTTAATTTTTTTAATTTATTTATTTGAGTTTTATATAGCGCTGGCTAGACCCGGAGGTATCAGAGCGCTTTACATAAGGAACAGCGAGTTTTCAAGTTACAAAAATTTACATACGTTACACAGTGATTACAAAGTAACAACAAGAGTTACTAGCGAATAGCACATAAGGACACATGATGAAGCCACAATAGCACAGTGGTATGCATTACTAGTGCGTGGCGGAACAGAGAAGAGGGAAAGGAGAACAGGGGAGGGAATGCTGATAGTGTCAAGGCAGGTAGGAGGGGGAAAGTTCATCAGGGGGAACCAAGCAGTCAGTGTGAAAGACAGATAAACCAAGAAGAACCGTGAGAAACAATGACCGATGTCCGGCTGGGTAGGTGACGGCCAAGGGGTCCAGACTCCTCAATAGCTGCATAGGACAGCTCCACCGGGCAGCGGCCAAGGGTACTGGGTCTCCGAGGTAAGTGCAAACAGTTTCAATTTCCACCCATGGGGTATCGTCAGAGTTCCATCGACGGTAGCGCTGGCTAGACCCGGAGGTATCAGAGCGCTTTACCAGAGGATCGTTGCGTTAGAAGTTACATCAGTTACAAGAGCATAGTAAGGTTCAGGAAACAAAGACAATGTTGTGAGAATTCGTAGGAGGGAGGGGAGGTAGGAGCCATAGCAGGAAGACGAGGAAGAACTGTGTCCAATGTCCGGCTGGGTAGGTGACGGTCGAGGGGGAAACCAGGGCCAATCTCCTCTATAGCTGTCTAGCAGCTCCACCGGGCATCAGCCAAGTTGCTCTAGTCTCAGCGTTCAGGAAAAACAGTTTTGAATAGGTACATAGGCTACAGTTGCATGGTGAAGTAGCGGAAGAACTTGTCCCCACTAGAGGATAGAGGTAAAAGAAGGGGGGGGGGATCTAAAACAATCCAGAGAAGGAGCTGGAGGATGCCATTTAGGCTGCAGAGGAAACGAAGGCAGAGGCAGCCACCATTTTAAGGTCAGGCACGTCATGTCCAGGCCTCTGTAGATCCCTATGTAGGCGTTGATGCGGTAGTTGGTCTCGGCCATGATGAAACCCTGTTCGTGGGAGGCAGCAGACAACTCTGACCCCCTGGACGCCATTTAGAAGCCACCCCCCTCCGGGGGGGGAGGGCTGCAATGACCAACCGCACATGTGTGTCTTACAGGGTGCCTCCCGTGTCCGTCTATAGCCCCCCTCCATAACCGGCCAATTTCACCAACCTCTGAGATAGTCGCCGCTCCGGTCTCAGCACCAGCACCTCAGGCATGTCTGCGACGCAGGCTCTCGGCACCTATCAGCTGCTCTCTCTGGCCCGCTCGTGCAGGCCTCGCCTCCCAGCCCTGTCCACGGCCTCCTGAATGCTCCCGCGTAGTCAGGGCAGGCATCGTGGGGCGAGCACAGTCTCCGGCGATTTCAGCAGTTGGCGTCTCCGGCACCTCTGGGCCGCCAATCGCCGTCTCCTCCTCCGATCCCCCACGTGGGCCCGGGGACTGGACCGCGCTCAGCGACGACCTCGAGCCCCGCAGCGGGCTCCAAGGCAGGTCCGTTTAGCCACCTCACACACTCCCGGTCTAATGTCTCACCAGGGGGGAGGGTGAACCGTCATGTGTAACGGTGTTGTCATGCCTGCAGCCACGGCCGTCTTCAACTCTGGCCAGCAGTCCCAACGCATCGGAGAACCCTCCGAGTCCTCGTTCCGTGCCCCGGCACAGGTCGCCGCTCTGGCAGCAGGCCCTGAACATCTTGAGTGCTCGATCTGGGAGGATAGCGGCGAGGAGAGGAGGCAGAGAAAGGCGAAGGCACGCCAGGACTCCAGACGATCGTTCCAGCGGGTGAGTAAAGCTGGTATTCAGAAGCCTTGAAGGGGGTGTCAGCACATCAGATCTGCTACGGTCGAAACCGAGGGGGCGCTTAAGGGTCTGCGTCTTTTCCACCCTCAGGACATAGGGGCTACCATTTTGTGCAGCTCCGCAGCGGAATTAACGGCTCACCGAGGAGGCTCAGAGAGAGCCCTTACCCCCACAGCAAGTCGCCAGTGCAGCCTCTAGTGGCTCCGCGTCCTTCACGCCACTGTTGAGGGAGATTTGGTGATGTTTCCGGCTTCACAGCACCCTTGGGCACCGTCGATTCTCGGCTTCCTCTGACGATCGGTAAGCCCGGAGAATCGGGGACACCAGTTAGCAGGATTGGGTATCTGGGATTCAGCGGGAAGCGGCCAGATGGCAAGGGGAATAATCCCTGTGCTTTGAGGGTCGCCGGGGGGAGGTATCCAGTGGGTAAAGCCAAAAAGGTAAGCCCCTTCCTGGGAGCTCCCGGCCGGAGCTCCTCACCAGTCGGCCATCTTACCCTGAAGCTGGTCCTAGGATGCTTGTTTCCAGTCCAAGGAGGACTTGGCTTGGCAGTTCAAGCTGGACTGTTCCCATGGGGAGCAGGGTCAAGACTGATTTGTATATGGCTGGGTCCAAACTGGAATGGCGTGGTGTGCAAAAAACAATGGATTTAGGCCCAGATTTCTGACTGGGGATGAGTGTTTGACATTCCTCTGTAGTATGGATTGTGGGTCCATTGTTGACATCTGCTAAGTTAGCATGAGCTTCGCTGCCATGAGGCTGCTTTTGCGCACGACACTGCATGCATAGATTTCGCAAGACTCTGTTTGTGCCCTTTCACATGAGAACTATCTGCTTTTCGCGTTCTCTGCCGTGCTCTGAGGTTTAGTCTGCACACGATGTACAAGGTCGATCAACAATGCCCCTTGTTATTCTGGTCTGGTCAGTCCCTCGAACCTAGACATAATATGACACACAGCTGCACTACTGAAAATCGTATGCTTTAATATTGCAAGCTAAACATGTTGTGCAGGCACTTGGAGAGACTTCTTTCCAGAGAGAAGAGCTGTGCTTGTCCTGAGATGTAAACCTTTCATCTAGGCCTTGAGGTATGGGGTCTGCTGACAAAGCCCAGAGGTCTTCTTTTTTATAATAAACTATCTCTTATCACGGGGAGGGTGGTTAGGCACAGTAGCGTTTTTCCACAGTCTTTATAAAATTATATCCCCGTTTGTATTCTATGGACTTGTGACAATGCTGACTATATTGTGTTTATGCATTTTGCTGCTAGTAATGGCACGTGTACTGTACCATAGAGCGCGTTAGTTAAAATAAACATTTTAAACTATACCGTGACTTTGATTACTCGCATTGTGGACAGGTATGAGTGAGTGAGCGAAAGAGTTGTCTGGCTCCCGCGATTCCTGAGAGAGTCGGGAGTGTCGTGTTCTGGGTTGTCTAATCATTGGTAGCTTCGCTCTTGGTCGGAGAACAAATGAGACACTATAGCTAGTCTGTTTGGGATTTTGGGTACTAATGTGGTAGGTTGGTACACCCCTATTCACTGAGGTCCTGTTTTCCTGCGCATAGTTCTGTATATGTGCAGAATCCCTGCAACATGGTGCCGCCAACATTTGGTCTGGTTCTTATCTGCGAGACGCTTGAGCAGTGCTTGTGCTTGTCCACAATACCCTCACGTTTGTCTCCGGAGACAGCTGTGACGGTGTAACCTCCTATATTGATGTTTTTATAGGTTCTTTCAAGCTTGAAGTTTAAATAAAAGGTTTCTCTCTTTGTTCTTAACCCATTGTTGTGCTGCCGCTTATTGAGTTGTTCTTCTTGGCTTTTCGAGATTGCGGTTAACATCCCGCCACCTAGTCGCGCACCGCTCAGGGCTCATTTGACTCTACATGGGGTCCCTGATGCGGGTGTTGCGCTGATTTTTGTAGTAGAAGCGGATCCAGAAAGTACTTGAAGATCGGTAAACTTAATTTTTATACACCTACTTCCTCTCTAGCACTACCTCCCTCTATTTTCTCCGACACCGTTATGGCTAGATGGAGACGAAAGGGACTTATGACCTTGGGGGATTTAATTGACAATAGTGGTATTAAGGCCTACTCTTCGTTGGTATCCGAATACGATCTCCCTAAAACTGATTTTTTAAAATATCTACAAATTCGGGATTATTTAAAAAAAGAGCAGAGGTAATGAATCTGGCTAAAAAGAGTAACCTGCTGGAGGTAGTCAGGATGCGTGGGAGGATTGGCACTTTGTATCAAAGTCTTATTGAACTACAAGGTGACGATTTGGAAATACAGAACCTCAAATGAAACACTAAACTAGATCAGGGAGGGAATATTTTACAAGAATCAATTGTAATGGCAGATAAGCTTCTGATTTCCTCTAGTCTCAAATCGCAACATTATAAAACTATATTTAATTTATATTATACGCCTGCCAAAATTGCACAGTGGGGGGGGGGTAAACGAGAGCAAATGTACACGTTGTGGGATGGATCAAGCTGATAGTCTTCACATGTTTTTTGAATGTCCAGATCTGAGACAACTGATAAATAAGATGGAGGTTTTTTTGACAGAAGTGACAGGGGTACAGATTGTGATTACATCCATGGGGATGATGTTGGGAATATTGGAGGAATCAGTAGCCGCACAGGGGATGCACAAATTCAGGTACTTTATATTTATAGCTGTGGCGTGGCTAGACTCTGCATAGCGTCACTATGGAGGCAGAAAGAGCCACCATCCTTTGAAATGTGGAGGGGCAGACTATATGCCATATGTAACCTAGAACATAGTCTCTATACCCTTAAGGGGCTACAGAAACGTCGATTAGGTATTAAGTTATGGGGGCGTTAGTGGAGTATATGAAATAATTATGATTCTGGACTGCCTTTGTGTAACGCATGCCCCGGCGCTATTATGTGAGGTTACCTAGGTTTTGGTGGCTTATCAAGGATGAAGATGGAGAAATATTATACAAGTGTATAATTGTATACAATTGCTAAGTATAAGTCAGGAGGCTTCCTATATGTTTATATGTTCCTGCCATTTCTTTCTTCTCTTGCTCTTTTATTTTGCTACCCCCTTCCTCTGATTTCGACTCTGCTGTTTGTTCTGATTTTGGTATTATGCATAGTTTTGTGTCCTTTTTCAAAACCGTAACGTGACTAAATGTATGTTTTGACCCCTCTCGTTATGTATTTGTCTAAATAATCTCATTGTAAATGTATATTGTTTATTATTGGTTTACAAAAAAAAAAAAAAAAAAGGAGCGGATCCAGCATACCGCTTCGAAGTATTTTACTCTTGGGTCACCTTTCCGGCGGTGGACGGAGCAGATAATCTGTTTCATGGATTCACTGCCACGGCTGTTCCTAATGAGTATCAGCCCTATCGGGCTCTGGAGGTTCCGCTCACAGCTTGTCAACACCGAATTTGGTTTAATGGCGCCCACTCACGCCAGTCCGTTTAGGTCCTTTATCAATAGATGGGGCCACAGGGCCCGTTTTGGCTGGGTATACCCCTCACCCGCGTGGGCTTACAACAGCTACACTGGCAGAACTTCGCATGTTACACACTTCTTTAATACACGTGCATAGAGCTGTTATTCAGTTCATGTCGCGCAACTACCAGGTGGGACCGCCTGGCGTTGCTGCGCAGCCTGCTGGACCTGCTTTTATAACCATCAGTCCTGTCATGGTTAATTCCGTAATGGGCACGCGCCCACAAAATAAGGATGATTTACCTTATTGGCTTGCTGAGAAATTTGGACAGCTTGAAGCTGTTTTTCCCAATACAAATCCTGTGGAGAAACACAGGATATTGACGATAAGTTTGTCTAAAGACTTGCTTCCTGAGGTGGCTGATTGTAACACCTGGGGCAGGGGCAGGGTGTTTGCAGCCGTATATTCAAAGTGTTTCGGCACTCCCTCTATGACTGTACTCCCCTCCGTGATTAAACGTGTTCAAGATGAACACGGTGCTGAAGCGGCTGTAGAGCTGGGGATGAGACTGGTGGGGGTGTTCGACGTGATCTGATCTGATCCTTGCCAATGTCAAGGGCGATGCAGTAAGCTTTCAAGTCGCTAACGGCTTGGAGGCTGTGCCTGATGCAGACAAACCACGCGAATTACCGAAGATTATTGCAAAGGCTTATAAAACAATGGGCTGCAATAGTTTGGGGGTTAAGCCTTTTACTCAAACGCAAACACAATCTCAAACACAACAGAAAGCTCAGTCTGATAAAGACGGGCGTCCAGTCTTTCCTAAAAAGAACTGGAAAAATAAGAAACAGGGGCAGCAACAACAGAAGCAGGGTTCGTGTGCTGGATCACCGACACCTGACACTTCTGAGCGTACTTATGACTTGCGCGACCGCGTGAAAATTAAGACTCCTGATAGATTTCAAGTCCCTGATCAGCGTTCTCCTCGTTCTTCACAGGACACATCTGGCTCTCAAGTTGGTGGTGGGGATTGCCAGGATCGTGGCAAGAGTCATCCTGCGCCACAGGGACGTGATCAGCCTAGTCAGTTTGACGTCAAGGGGAAACAAGAGGAGCAACCACGCTTCCGTGCCCCGTTTCAAAAGAAAAAGGTTGCCGCTTTGACAGCGAGATATGCCTCAAACGGTGAGAACCCGACTGCTGGATTGGACTTGGGCGGTGACTCTGCTCGACACCGCAGTGGAAGTTACCATAGTGTGGGAGGCACTGCGTCCTTGTCTGGAGGCGATAGCAACTGAAACATTCATTACAGTAGGAACAGCTTACACCTGGGTTGCCCCCCCGGATAGGCTGTATAACATAGTTTTTCGAATTGAAGGTGCCATTGAACGAGTGGTCACAGAGAGTTTTTGGGAGAATCTGACCGCTTCCTATGACATTTTGTTAGCAGAGGCAGATTGGCCCCCACCTTTTGTACTGGCCGCATCAAGAGGGGAGGACGTGATTCTTCCGAGTTTTTCGCGTTACGTCCCCAAGGAGCATGCAGAGGCTTTTGCAGCTGAGTGGGCTTTGGCCCTGGCGCCGGCAGTGTACCGTAATCAAGTGGGCTGGGATAAACATTCTCCGCCACATGAGATTTCATTGCGGTCTATGCCTCAACCTCAACCCCAATATCCCATCCGGAGGGAAGCCAAAGGTCCAGTTTCTGATGTTCTAACTGAGTTGGACTATCAAGGAGTTATTGAGACATGTGTGTCACCGATGAATAATCCTCTTTTTACTGTATCCAAACCCGATGGGTCTTATCGCATAGTTTTAGATTACCGGCATTTGAACTCTCATTGTCGTACTTTTGCGGTACAGAATACCCATAGCTCTGCTCTTGTGGACAGTATTGTTCGTAAAAAATATAAAACGACTCTTGACATTTCCAATGGCTTTTACAGTCATAACCTGTCCCCTGAATGTAGTCAATGGACCGCATTCACGGCCGGTGGAAACAGAAAATTTCGGCGTTTACCTATGGGGTATAAGAATAGCCCCGGGGTTTTCGCAGCGCATGTTGTCTCTTTGTTGGACAGCATAGACCCAGATGCATACTCGTATGTTGATGATATTTATCTCACAGACGACGAATTATGGCCGCATCTATGCCGTGTTGACCGCATCATCCTTGAGTTTGCGGACTACGGATACAAATTTAATTTTGCTAAATCACACATTGCTTGCTATATGGTGCTTTTTTTGGGCTATGAGCTCAATAATGAAGGTCGGGGCTTGGCACCCCACTTTTTGGAGAAATGCGCGCGCTTGCAATCTCCAACTACCCTGAAAAACTTCAGTCTTTGCTGGGATTTTTAAATTTTGGGAGGTCTTACATTCCCGAGTATGCCCAGCGTATCAAGCCTCTTTATGCTTTGATACAACCTACCTTTTCAAAAGCCAGCTGGCTCCCGGAACATTCTGCTATTTTGCATTCTTTGCAATCTGACTTGCTTGAATCTAAGTACTTGTTGACACGTGATAACCACACAAACCTGGTGATACGGGTCGTGCCGGGCTCAGTGGGTTTCACTTACTTGACGTACAATGAACGCGACACAGTACCTATTGCATACAAATCACATTTGTACACTTCAGCTGAAATGCGGTTTTCCGCTGTCGAAAAGGTTTTGACAGCTGTGCAGATGGCGGTCCTGAAGGAATGCGCACTGCCACAGGGGAAACGCATTTTGGTGGTTACACCTTTCCCTGCTTTGGAAGCAGTGACTAAGGCGAGTGTGCCAAACTCTAAAGCGTTACATCCCCGTTGGATACAATGGGCTACTTCTTTGACGTCTCCGGATGTCACGTTTATCTTTGACCCCTCTCTTCAGACACAGGAGTTCTTGCAGTATGAACACGTTCATCCACCTCCTCTGTCTTTGCTTCCCTTAGAGGAGTACACATGTATCATCTACACCGATGGTTCAGCGCAACCGGCCACTGGTTCTAAACATGCTTATTCAGCGGCTTGCGCTATTGTGGCTGGTGCAATGGTGAATGGAGAATTCAAGTCTAGTATAGTGCATACACAGGCGCTAGGGGACTGTACCGCCCAATTGGCCGAGCTGCGCGCTCTGGTTCTTGCTCTCGAGCTTGCAGATCCGAGTGTTTCTACACTCATTGTGTGCGATTCCTACTGCTGTGTTCAGTCTTTCGATGACAGCTTATTCTTTTGGTCTCAAAATGATTATTGAGATTCTAAAGGCAGCACAATTAAGCATAAAACGCTTTGGGTTCGAGTGGCGGATCTTAAACAACGTCTGCCACTCACACATGTTATACATACTCTTGGCCATCAGCGTGTGGGAGCACACGCTCTTGGAAATTGTTTGGCTGATGAAGCAGCGAAATCTGCAGTAGCCACGTGTTCCATAGCAGCCTTTACAAGGTCCATGACTAAGATTGATAATGACATTTTGGCAGCAATTGCTGCAACTGCGGAGGGCTCTAATTATCCACAGGGTTTCCCTTCAAAGTATTCCTATCAGTTAACTCCTGAACAAGTTCCTTTTGCTAGAATACCTGACGTTGGAGATTGGCTGATTCCCAACGAGGACCGCAGACACACTTTAATCAAAACCGCATATGAAGGTATGGCTTCGGCCCATGCTGGAGTGTCCGCGACTGTTTCTATCTTGCAGCAACGTTATTGGTGGCGTGGTTTATATAAACAGACCCGTACTTATGTGCTTTCGTGTGACATCTGTCAACAAATCAAGCCTTCTACGGTAACACGTCCACCACAAACACAGCTTTGCATTGCAAATCGCCCCTTTGCTTGTGTATATCTTGATCACTGCGGTCCATTTACTTCTGATACTGCATATAAATACATTTTGGTTGCAGTTCATTCGTGCACTAGATTCCTTTGGGTTTGGCCACAACGCACTGCTGACGCTCGAAATGTCATCAGGGATTTGCGTGTCTTTGTAGGGATCTTTGCCTGTGGCACCTTTCATTCAGACCAAGGTCCAGCGTTCGCCTCTAAGGCGTACAAGGACGCGATGAAGTCTTTGGGTGTGCTGGTGCAGTTTTCGTCTCCATACAGGCCTGAGGGCAATTCAATTGTGGAGCGAATGAACCGTGTCTTAAAGCAATCCTTGACAGCTAGAGTCTTAGGTACTGGCAGGAACTGGCTGGCCCACTTCTATGGGGTTCAAGGTGCACTTAATAATCCCCTTAGAAGACCTCTGGGTGGGCGGACCCCAATCGAGATGCTCTTTGGCATCAAAATGTTTGTGTCAGACCTTGATGGGCTAGACATTGCGGCGGCAGCCGCGACCTTTGACGTAGATAATCATTCTACTATGTTACAGGACCTACAAGAGACCCATGCCCGTCTTGCTACTGAACATTTGCCTTCGGCAACAGATGCTGCACTGCTGATTCCGGTGGCCGGCTGGATTCCGAAAGTTGGTGATCTGGTCCGAGAGAAGTTGGAGAACAAAAAAGAATTTGGTCCCTCTTATCATGCACTGGTTCCAGTGCTTGGCTTGAAGGGTACTCGTACAGTCATTTTACCACCGCTTCCTGGTCGCAATGACAACAGATACATCTCAATTGACAATGTCAAGCTACAACATCTGCCCAATTCTGAATAGTGTGACGCCTGCTGTTTCGTGCCCCACAATTTCGAGAAATCCTGGGGTTAGCGCATCTTTCAGCTCACCTAATGACACTGTCCTCGAGATGGACCCTGTTGACCATTTACCTGTCCCTCCTACTCCCTCCTGCAACAAGGAAGTTGAGTATACTTATCCCACAAGTGAGTCTTTGCATGGCTTGCCCGAAGGCCCTTTACACCATGGCAGCTTTTCTTTTGACTCGTCCTCCACCACTTCAATTGGCCCTACCAAATTGTCTATTTTTGTTTCCTGGTTTAAACAGACTTATTTGGTCCCCCCATGGACATACATCTGGTTAATACTGATCGCCATTTTTCTCCTCATGTCAATTGGTTTTGTGACGGTGTTTTTCCTACTCATCAATGGTCACTACTTGCCGGAATGCTCTGCTGTGAACTTGGTTGATGGTATTCTGGCACCTCACTCATCTTCCCACATCATGAAGAGTGACCAATCTCTTGTTAACATTTCAGCATTCCCAGTTGCGGATGACATCATCTGGGATAAAGTGGATTTTCAGGTCCATGGCCCGATGGAAATTATCAACGTTTCATACGTCTTTCATGTCTCCATGGGTGAGGTGGTAACACATGACATACGCTCAGACGACTGGGATGTGCATGCAATACAATCATTGTTTTCCGATTTGAAATATTATGCTGCTTTTAATGCTGAAGATTTATATTTCAATTCTGCCAATTTATTCTGTTATCAACATTATGGGCATCATTTCCTACATAAGACTAATACATTACGCCCTGTTGTCAATTACACACAGTAGGAACATTGCCCTACACCATTAAAATGTAGTTCGAAAACTCTTAGAGATAAATTTACATATTTTACAGACTTTGATAGGTCAACACCTGAGTCCTATTATTTTAAATTAAATGTTCCTTCAACTCCCAAAGTAATGTTGACCCATACGAAATTAATTTATTCAAATTCTTTCAGACAGGATCTGTCTGTCAGGGGTTATGATCACTGGAGGGCCACTGTTGATTTGAAATCGATCTGGGGTTCTAAGACCTGTCAGGTGTGGGGCACTGAATCGTTACATCGTGCCTGCCTCATCCCAACCCAAATTTTGTTTTTAAATGAGAACAGTTTACCAGACAACTTGTTTTGGTTTGGCAACTGCAAAAAAGTTAAACGCCCCTGCCATTCCCTCTTTAGCTGAGTATAATAATTGGCGCATATACACGAATTATACCATTGATGCCTTACAATCTTTGTTTCAAAATAACACGTTTAATGTATCTGAAATGGATTCTTTAGGTTGGCTAGTTTGGCAGACGAATTCGAATGCCTGCCAACTCCGTTTTCATAACACCAGTCCAGGTTATATGCAAGACAGGCCCAACCCAAGATTTCCAGATACACATTCGGTAACAACCTATTCGGTTGAAAAATTATGTCAACAGTAGTTGCAGCACTCTACACTATCGTCCGTTAAACAACATTTATCGTTGTTGTCCAACAACATTAATTTGTCCGACTTTGTCTTGGGACCCAGGGTTCCTAGAACAAAGAGATTCTTTTACGCAGCTTACAATGAAATATGGAAACTTTCACAGATTGAAGCGACGTCACGTCTGCGGGAAATTGACCAAGCGAACTTAGAAAAGGTTCTAGCTGTTGTCGATAATAGTATCAACACACTATCTTCCCGCATTTACACATTGGATAATATTGTTTCTTCTGTTATTGATATTGTGCAAGAAGATGTGTCTCTGTTATATCATGGTCAAAATCAATTGCGTTCTGTAATGCAATTCGCATGGACTTTGCAAACTCTAAAAATGGGAAAAGTACCATGGGATTATTTAAATGCGACTGCTTTATTTTTACCATTTAATTTGACTGACAAACAGCAGTTCATGTCCATGAAAGATGCAATTTACACTCTTCTACACATAGAAAAAATAGACCCTTTGCCCTTTTCTGTAGCGGAAACTGACACTGCTGTTTGGCTAATTCATGGGGTTATATCTTTGCCTTTCTTGCTGTTCCAATTCAGCTCCTGTATGAAACATTACCCGCTAGGCCGCTTTGAACCCCTGGGTAGCGATTTTCTGCATGAACTGTGGTCTTTGCCTTTTACCTACTGATGTTTGCGGGAAGAAACTGAAGTATACCTTACAGGAGAGGACTGTAATTCTACAGTGGGTCATTCCCTTGTTTGCAAAAATATCAAGTTGCACGGAGCATGTAATATGTCAGCTTCGAACCTTGCATGTGTTTTAAAAGGTAATCCGGTTCCCGCAATAATTCCCACATTCACTCTGCTTACTAACGGTAGTTATCTTATTCTAAATAACCAAGAATGCTGCGGCTTGTTGGCTGGCATACCATACATAGTAACGGTTTGTTGTAAAAAAGTGCTTTTTCCTCCCCCGCGTGGGCAGCTCGATAGCTCAATTTGGCCTTCCATACCAACTTTGAAAGCATATTTCAACAAGTTGAGCAGATTAAAGGCGCTTTTAACCCAACAAGAAGTTGCCCTTACTTCCGCACGAGAAACCTTCAACCTGCAGGTGGCTAGCACTGCTAGCGAAATTCAAACACTTTTAAACACTAGCCTCCCGCTGCATTTTGGGGACCTAATACACTGCATATGCGTCTGATACAAGTGACCTTGCACATTTTTTTAAAGCTGTCGGCTCTGGCCTTGTGACTTCTTTTCAGACAATATTTGGGGTTATACCTGCATTCATTCATTCTATTTTTTCCAGCGTCTTTGGTGGATTCCCTTTAATGCTGGCGTTAGCTGCTGGAATCCTGCTTCTACTGTGTCTGCTGCGCAATGGCTGCCCCTCTTTTAGTGCTGCACAGACCGGACCGGCTGCAAGTTCTCTGTGACCATGTGCATGGATGCTTCAGTACACTACCACTGGCAACTCTCGGTGTCTCTTATGGGTTGTCCTTCCGCTTTGCATACTTCACTTGCGTGCAACCTGTCTTTTCATGTCTAAAATATCCGTTTACATGGGCGTTGGATTTATGCCTCTCCAATACGTCGTCTCCAGACCCGGATTTCGACCAGCTGATGGGTCCCTTAGTGGCCCATGAGCAGGACTGTTCTGGGATTGGCCTTATGGCGCGTGCGGCTGCACTTGGAATATTGGCTCAATGGGATGTCTGTGTGGCTGCGCAGAATCTCCTACTTCAAAGTTACATCGAATATCACGCAAGTTGTCCAGAAATGCTAATGGAGGCACCCTCATATGAGGAGCACACTTGTTCTTTCGATTTGAAAAACTGGATGGCATCCCTTTTTTCTACCAACGACAATGATGTCCTTCTGGAGGGTATTGCATTTTTTTGCTCCTACACTCTGATGGATTAAATTCACCAATTCTTGGATTTTGGATACCTTTGTACAAAATTACTTTATTCCCTAATAGGTTTTTTTTTCCCTCTCTCCCTTCTCCGTTGTTTGTTTCGTTTAATTTTCAACCCATAGACGTTTTTGAACTCTGCTCGCACTTTTTGAACTCTGTTTTCGTACTATATCTATATATGATGGCCTTACCAGGGGGAGGGTGTAGTATGGATTGTGGGTCCATTGTTGACATCTGCTAAGTTAGCATGAGCTTCGCTGCCATGAGGCTGCTTTTGCGCACGACACTGCATGCATAGATTTCGCATGACTCTGTTTGTGCCCTTTCACATGAGAACTGTCTGCTTTTCGCGTTCTCTGCCGTGCTCTGAGGTTTAGTCTGCACACGATGTACAAGGTCGATCAACAATGCCCCTTGTTATTCTGTTCTGGTCAGTCCCTCGAACCTAGACATAATATAACACACAGCTGCACTACTGAAAATTGTATGCTTTAAATATTGCAAGCTAAACATGTTGTGCAGGCACTTGGAGAGACTTCTTTCCAGAGAGAAGAGCTGTGCTTGTCCTGAGATGTAAACCTTTCATCTAGGCCTTGAGGTATGGGGTTTGCTGACAAAGCCCAGAGGTCTTCTTTTTTATAATAAACTATCTCTTATCACGGGGAGGGTGGTTAGGCACAGTAGCCCTTTTCCACTCTATAAAATTATATGCCCGTTTGTATTCTATGGACTTGTGACAATGCTGACTATATTGTGCTTATGCATTTTGCTGCTAGTAATGGCACGTGTACTGTACCATAGAGCGCGTTAGTTAAAATAAACATTTTAAACTATACCGTGACTCTGATTACTCGCATTGTGGACAAGTATGAGTGAGTGAGCGAAAGAGTTGTCTGGCTCCCGCGATTCCTGAGAGAGTCGGGAGTGTCGTGTTCTGGGTTGTCTAATCATTGGTAGCTTCGCTGTTAATTGGAGAACGAATGAGACACTATAGCTAGTCGGTTTGGGATTTTGGGCACTAATGTGGTAGGTTGGTAAACCCTTATTCACTGAGGTCCTGTTTTCCTGCGCATAGTTCTGTATATATGCAGAATCCCTGCAACACCTCAGCATTCCATCCATTATTTGTTCTTTTTGCTTTTGTCACCCCGGGTGGGATAGGCTATGCCCAGATGTGGGCTAACCCTGGGCATAATACTTCGCTACGCTCACAGAGCATGCAAAGTTTGTGCTACTACGCAAATTGCACGTAGCAGAGTGAAAAACTGTGCTAATTGACGTAGCGTAGCAGCAGTAAAATAAACACCTTGAAATGCTTTATCTTTTCTATGCTAAATAACATATAACCAATTCACAAAAGTGAACTTTGACAATAAAATATCAAGCAATGAGAGAGGTGATGATTTTGGTGTCCCCCTAACCTAGGGGAGGACCAAGCAGATGCCTTGAACACAAAAAGCATATCATGTGAACAATTCAGTGGTGGTCCCTTCCTCCTAGGACCACCCCAAGCACAGTTATGGGCAAAAATACAATCCCAACCAAAGGCCCTGCAAAGCATTATGGGACGAGATTAGCAGTGGGCAATGAATATTATAGTGTCCAATATCAAAATAATTCTACAAAGAGCTGCAGTTCAACTAGTCGTTACTAGATGTCCCTCACGAGTCAAATGCAAAAGCATTGAAATTATTAATACATCAAGCTGCAGTTCCACTAGTCGTTACTAGATGTCCCTCACGAGTACAAATGCAAAAGCATTGAAACCCTTTCATGAAGCTTTTGCAATTGACTCGTGAGGGACATCTAGTAACGACTAGTGGAACTGCAGCTCTTTGTAGAATTATTTTGATATTGGATACTATAATATTCACTGCCCACTGCTAATCTCGTCCCATAATGCTTTGCAGGGCCTTTGGTTGGGATTGTATTTTTGCCAATAACTGTGCTTGGGGTGGTCCTAAGAGGATGAGACCACCACCGAATCATTCAAAAGATGTGCTTTTTGTTTTCAAGGCATCTGCTTGGTTCTCTCCCTAGGTTAGGGAGGATCCCAAAATCATCACCTCTCTCACTGCTTGTTAATTTATCGTTTTCACTTTTGTGAAATAACTATATGCATTATTAGCATATAAAGACAGAGATAGTTATTTTATCTTAACTTGCACTGTGCAAGATGCCTTTGGCAATTATTGTACAGTGCAGTCAAACACACAGCTATGCACTATGCAATTTGCATAGCTTTGTGTAGTTCAAAATGTACTTCGCGTAGCTACGTGAAGTGCTACTACGCAAACTATGCCCAGGGTTAATGTGGGCCCCATGTTCACCATGCCACTGGATTCAGGCTATCCTGGCTGATGAGGGGTGAGACTCTGAAACCGGACATAGGATGCTTGTTTCCAGTCCAGGGAGAATCTGGTTTGGCAGTTCAAGCTGGACAGTTCCCTTGGGGAGCAGGGTCAAGACTGATTTGCATATGGCTGGGTGCAAATTGGAATGGCGTGGTATGCAACAAAAACATGGATTTAGGCCCAGATTTCTGACTAGGGGGAATTTGCTCAGCATTCCGTCCATCATTTGTTCTTTTGACATTGATATGTATAGCCCTACCTTTCCCAAAATTATTTTGAGGAAACTGCTGGAAAAGATTGACTTTGCTCACTATGCTCACTCGCTCATTGCATTGTGAATGTATGTGAGTAGTATTTATTTATTAAACATAGCAGAAGGGCAGCAGAGCGCTGTGCAAGGTGCAAAAATACAGTCAAGGAGTAGTAGCTGGGTTCTGAGAGCAGATATGGACTGTGTGTGGTACAATGTGTTTTAGCTTCCAATGCAGACCTGACAAACAACTCTGCTCTCTTGATGTGTCAGGTACACCCATTGATATCACACAACATTGACTTTTTATGTACTTGAACAATACGTCTTTAGGTGAGGTTTAAAAGAAGGTTGGCTCCCTGAAGAGACAATAAAAAGCCGTATTTTTTTAAAAGTCTGTTTATTGTACTGCACCGAGAGAGAGTAAGTAACCCTTGATGTTCCGGTTGTATACCTTTGTTTATAATTACTGCACGTGCAGAAGCTGCATCATATAGGCCATACTTGCAGATCTGCTGAGAGCAGTCTGTTATTTGTTACATTAATTGAGAAAGAGGCGGGCAGAATGAGGCCTCGCCTCTCATGAGTCATGGCTCCTCCCCACACTGCAATGGTAATAAGTAGCATACTACACTCTGCACATCTGCAAACATGATATATATATATATAAAACTGTAAGGCAAATGAAAAAAGAATGAGCAAGCAACGACATAGCATGGTATGGTGATCACAGGTGGACGCGGGGCCATGCCGCCCCACGTCTCAGGCCTTGGGGTCAGCGATCCGCCCCATCATCACTGGGATTCTGCCCCGCTCGCTCCAGACCACAAAGATGAAGGGATGGCGAACATCAAAGACGTATACTGTGCGCGCCAGGGATACTGCAGTCGCCGCCGCCGCCACCACCCCTGTCTCGTCCACCTGCAGCAATGCCCGATGCCGTCCACCTGACACCATCAGGTCATCCGAGTCTGAGATACCACACAAGTTGGAGCTCCCCAGGAGGTCGGATAGCCCTGGAAAGAGAATACAAAACATGTGGATGTGGGAGGAATCAAGCTTTGAGCGCTCCTGCCTTTCAGCCACCTGTTCTTCATTACATGCCATCTTGTAATGCACTTTCACCTCACTCAGCACGTCCATTACTTCTTACAAGGAACTCTCGCCACATCCTAAAGCTGGGTTCCATCAAATTGATGAGGCAAGCTGATTATGATCTTTAAGCAGGGCCACTGGAATGACATAATTATGCGGCTGCAGCATTTTCTGCGTAATTATGGATTTTCTGCACTTGCCACGTAACCCCCCCTATTTGCTGCATCGTTTACAGATTTTATGAAAAAAAGTTGTCTTTAACTCAACCGGATAAAAAGGTTACTAAAATTGTTACCCATGTGCTGCAGTTTAATGGAAGACCTTGGAGAAGATTACCTGGTCATCATTGTGTTGCTGATTGCTATATTTAGGTGTTAAACTGGTACTAATGAGTTGCACCCTTCGCCCACATAGTGCTAACGTATAAAAAGGGCAAAATATATTCAATACTGCCACAAATTGTGCTGCATAACATAATTAGCATTTTCTTGCCACATAATTTAGTCAATTGGGTCGCGTAGATTGGTCCTCTCCTGCCACGTAATTCCAGTGACCTGGCCTATAAAACACTTCCACCACAGCTTGTAAGGCTTTTTCATCACACCCTAGCAGTGTTCGGTGAGTCCACAGTATGTCTGTAGGCCAGGCTAGCTGTAGGATGTTACATGTGTGTTAGTTTAGCATGTCATGTGCGGTCATGGAGCGGTATGGTGTTTAAGGATAGTGGAATGCCTTTGTGAGGTCAGTGAGGTCCAACTAGATTATGCTTCTGATCTGCCTTGATGTGCTTGCCCTGTGCTGACTAATGTGCTCTGTGGGCACTCATTCTAGCACTGAGCAACATTTATTGATGCTCCTAGTAATCCATCAACTAAACATCAATGGGTCCTGCCATCGAGGTGGGGGTCTGTGTAGAATTCCATAATAAAAGGGAATTACAAGGTCCAGTAGATTAAAAGGAAGTTTAATGGATAAGACACAGTACTGCTATCGCAGAAGTTCCAGCTAGAATGAATCAGAAATACATTCTAAATGAAGTCACAACAACTGTATGGAAGGTGCTGAGAATCAAGAGTACACAGAATAATTAAAAGGGAAATGTGAGATTAAAGGGGAAATGTAGGAAGGAGTAACATGCAATGTAACACATTTTCCCCCTTAGAACATTACGAAGGTATCACTGTACATTTAGAAACACGTTTTACATTCCAGACCTTTCCGTCCTGAGTAACCACACTGTTGCGATTAACTTTGACTACTTTAACAGGCCTACCAAACTTCACCTCATCTTTAAGAAGAACACCAGGCTTGCGTATTCTCACCCAATCTCCAACCACAAAGTGAGGTATCCTGACTTTCATGCGAAGATCAGAATAGTGTTTACTTCTTTGTTGCTTTTCTTCCACTTTGCGGGCTACATCATTTTGATTCAAACCTGGAGTCTGAACTTTGACAATCTTTTTGAACCACCAAGGGCATAATTTGGACACCGGCTCTCTCCCTTTGAGTAAACGGAAAGGTGAAATTTCAGTAGTTGAGTGAGGAGTTATGCGGTATAACCATAACTTCTCCCTCAACTTATCTTTCCACTTCGCACCAAAATTACCTGCCCACAGAATATCCTGCTTGAGAACTCTATTGTACCTTTCTACTTGACCATTACTCTGAGGTTCATATAGAGCCGTAGTAACATGACGAATATTACAGAACTTCAAAAATCAATCATTTCATGAGATTTCAATTGTACACCATTATCAGAAATGAGAACTTCCGGATAACCTTCTCTGGCAAAAACTTCTTTCAAGAGTGAGATAACACTATCAGTGGTAGCATGAGGAACCAACTTTACCTCAGGCCATTTGGAATGGTAATCCACCATTACCAACGCAAATCTGCAATCCTGAGGAAGAAAGTTAAAAGGCCCTGCAATGTCTAAACCCACCTTTTGCCACGTGTTGTATCCTGCTTCTCTCTGCTCTTCTCTCTTTCTTGTCCTTTCTTAGTCTCTTGTACTCTGCTGCTCAGCCTGTCTCTATGATGTCATCCTTAGTTCTATCTGTGTATGTTTAAGTGTACTGTCAGTTACCTTGGAGGCTGAGCAGCAGGGCAGCTGCTCCCGGTGGGGCCTTTATTGGAACTTTACTTGATTCTGTTATCTTTATTATATGCTGTGTCTATTTATCCTATGACTTCAAATCAACAATAAATCTACATCTGGAACACAGCAACAAAAGAGCCATCTTTATTTATTGGATGTTACACTGGCGACGATTGGAGAAAAGAAACCACGCGTAAAGAGAAGAAATTACAAAAGAAACTAAGAGAAACTAGCTAAGCCTGATTTCCAACGCCTTGGATGCCCCACCGGTGTCTACAAGAACAGACAGCCTACTGAAGTAAGCTCTGGGAATTTGTTTAAACCTGCTACCTTACTAACTATCTACTCATTTGATGTTTTGAGCGATGGACATTGCATGGATTCGATGATTTCTCTACAGATGCTACTGAGTTGAAGATTAGGGATTCAATATTACTAGTTTGGATCTTTTGCAGTTTGCTGAAGTGTTTGATGCAACACACCCCAGTGAGCCGTTTGTAAGTGTGCTGAGGAAAACCCACACTTCTGGTGAGCAGTTACGTTGATTTAATGATGCAGAGTTTGGTGAAACTGAGGACCGTTTGAAGCTAGATGTGTCCCAACGTTTAAGAATTCAGCAACTTTTAATAGCCCTGCTGTGAAATCGGTGGAGTGTTGTCACATTGATTTTTATCGAGGTGAGCCTAACTTTGGAAATTAATGTTAAAGGCATGCTGTGTAGTTTAAAAGAAAAACTGCCGCGCAGACATTCAAAAGTTTAAACTAGGCACGCGCTGCTCACCTCTTCAACTGGATCAGCTGGAGAGTCTTATGTGACGTTTCTTGTCGTTGCTAAGCAGATCTCATTGCTGCCTTTGGACGACTTGCAGCATAAGCGTACCTGGAGCCACCCGGCAAGCGTAAGATCAACGTGCCGCCATTTTGTTATTTCAGCACTAAGTTTACTCTTTAGCCGATTGGCCGGGCACTCATCCTTGTTCTTCTGTGCTGTTGCCTCTCGACTCTGAAGAAGTATTGGAGTTTGATGAGGTATGGGTCACAAGGTGTGCACAAACGGCTGGCAGTTGAAGGAGGCAGAGTTTTACCACAGGGACGCTGTGAAGACTGGAATCACTGAGGTTCGGGGTGGTGAGTCTAACTTTTCCAAGCATGTAGTCACTCGTGTTGCCAAAGGAGAACGCATGCGACAAACCTGGTTGGCATTTCAACGTTGTGCTTCCAATTTCTTTACTTTGGGTGGCTGCATGTTAAGGAAGAGATTATCGGTGTTCCCATTCTCACTTCAGTCTACAAGTCAGGGAGGAAGCTGCCTCCGAAAATCAGACAACGGTGAATACATTTATTATTTTAATTTGTTATGTTTAAGAACTTGTGTCACCAGAGGTGGATTCTCAGACTTCCCGAGGCTACCCTGAGTCCCCAGCAAAGGGGACTCATATAATAATATAATAATATAATTTGTTATGTTTAAGAACTTGTGTCACCAGAGGTGGATTCTCAGACTTCCCGAGGCTACCCTGAGTCCCCAGCAAAGGGGACTCATATAATAATATAATAATATAATTTGTTATGTTTAAGAACTTGTGTCAGCATCTTGCATATTAACTCAGTTACAGAGTGTGTTTATTTTTGTATTCTGTTTACGCTTTGGTATGCAGTACTAGTGTGTTCTGTATAGTATTTTCGTCATGCAGGGTATATCCATTTACCAAATGTTAGCCTGCATGGCTCATTATGTGTTACAATATGCGAGTTATTGCTTTGTGTCTGTTTTCAGTGTTTCTGTGATGGTGCTGGAAATGCTCGGTTCACCATATTACAGTAGTGAGCCACTCACATGCTCAATATTGATTGAGGTGCTCAACGTTTATCTTATTCTGCTATACTTACTACTCATTTGTTTTTAAGTGTTGTTCCTATTTTGAATTTTCTTGTGAGGAGTTGATTTTTTAATGCGTTCTTGTGCGGAGCCATTTTCATGCTCAAAATTTCATTGAGGTGCTCAATTATATTTATTCTGGTGGTTAGTTGTAGGGATTTTAATTCTGCTACATTTGTTGGAGCCATTTATTTGCTCAATATCTATTGAGGCGCTCCGTTCTAGTTATGCTTATTGGTGATGGGCTGTAAGGGCTCAGTTTTATTGTCATTCCAGATGAACCACTTTATGTGCTCTAGGATTTTGAATAACCCAGTCGATTGAATTTTGCAAAAAAAGTTTAAAATCGTTTTCGATATGTAGGAACCTCGTAAGAAATCTAGAAAAACACGGTGGTGAATAATACCATCATATTATTCACATTAAGATTAAAAAAATTGAATCCAAAGATGATGACATCATATTTTTAAAAAAAATCTGTAAGTCCCAAAATGAATTCTACCGCTCCTGTGCCTCCTAGTAGCAGGTACTGTTTAACTCGTCGCCAGTGTAGAATTCCATAATAAAAGGGAATTACAAGGTCCAGTAGATTAAAAGGAAGTTTAATGGATAAGACACAGTACTGCTATCGCAGAAGTTCCAGCTAGAATGAATCAGAAATACATTCTAAATGAAGTCACAACAACTGTATGGAAGGTGCTGAGAATCAAGAGTACACAGAATAATTAAAAGGGAAATGTGAGATTAAAGGGGAAATGTAGGAAGGAGTAACATGCAATGTAACAGTCTGTTACCAGCAAATCATGCCTGCACATATAGCAGCCAGTGCTTAATTTGAGCCGGTGGTTTCCGGTGCTTGGCACCAGCCTTAATTGTTAACATCGGTACTTATGAAAGTCTGCCACATGGTGGCGCTGTTTGTCGAGCACAACAACAGTTGTTTGTTAATTCAATATGGAAGCGAGGTCAGGGATAGGTGCTAGTAAGCATGCGCCAGAGCAGACAACTCCCACTCTGTAGTAGCGTCCTCGCTATCGGATAGGTCATTCGGCTCTGACCTTCAGGAGGGTAACCATGTCTGGAGCACTCTACCTGATAGTGCTCTCCAGTGGTGGTAAGATGTCAGTTGGCACCTTATCACCTGTGCATGGTGTGGGGCCTTGAGTTAGCACTGAGTTCCTCATACTGTGGAGAAGATTAGGTCACATTTACCTGTTTTTCCTTTTTTGGTCCTTACGAAATGCCAACAGATTACTCCATGACTACACTAGGCATGAAACACGTAGACCTGAAGGATAGATCCACGAAACACGTAGACCTGAAGTATAGATCCACGACTACACAAGGCATGAAACACGTAGACCTGAATGATAGATCCACGACTACACTAGGCATGAAACGAGTAGACCTGAAGGATAGATCCACGACTACACTAGGCATGAAACGCGTAGACCTGAAGTATAGATCCACGACTACGCTAGGCATGAAATGCGTAGACCTGAAGGATAGATCCAGGACTACGCTAGGCATGAAATGCGTAGACCTGAAGGATAGATCCAGGACTACGCTAGGCATGAAACGCGTAGACCTGAAGGATAGATCCAGGACTACGCTAGGCATGAAATGCGTAGACCTGAAGGATAGGTCCACGACTACACTAGGCATGAAACGCGTAGACCTGAAGGATAGATCCACGACTACACTAGGCATGAACCGCGTAGACCTGAAGGATAGATCCATGACTACACTAGGCATGAACCGCGTAGACCTGAAGGATAGATCCACGACTGCACTAGACATGAAACGCGTAGACCTGAAGGATAGATCCACGACTGCACTAGGCATGAAATGCGTAGACCTGAAGGATAGATCCACAACTGCACTAGGCATGAAACACGTAGACCTGAAGGATAGATCCAGGACTGCACTAAGCATGAAATGCGTAGACCTGAAGGGTAGATCCACGACTACACTAGGCATGAAATGCGTAGACCTGAAGTATAGATCCAGGACTACACTAGACATGAAATGCGTAGACCTGAAGGATAGATCCACAACTACACTAGGCATGAAACGCGTAGACCTGAAGGATAGATCCACGACTACACTAGGCATGAAACGCGTAGACCTGAAGTATAGATCCACGACTACACTAGGCATGAAACGCGTAGACCTGAAGTATAGATCCACGACTACACTAGGCATGAAACGCGTAGACCTGAAGTATAGATCCATGACTACACTAGGCATGAACCGCGTAGACCTGAAGGATAGATCCACGACTACACTAGGCATGAAACACGTAGACCTGAAGTATAGATCCACGACTACACTAGGCATGAAACGCGTAGACCTGAAGTATAGATCCACGACTACACTAGGCATGAAACGCGTAGACCTGAAGGATAGATCCACGACTACACTAGGCATGCAACGTGTAGACCTGAAGGATAGATCCACGACTACACTAGGCATGAAACACGTAGACCTGAAGGATAGATCCACGACTACACTAGGCATGAAACGCGTAGACCTGAAGGATAGATCCACGACTACACTAAGCATGAAACGCGTAGACCTGAAGGATAGATCCACGACTACACTAGGCATGAAACACGTAGACCTGAAGGATAGATCCTCGACTACACTAGGCATGAAACACGTAGACCTGAAGGATAGATCCACGACTACACAAGGCATGAAACGCGTAGACCTGAAGGATAGATCCACAACTACACTAGGCATGAAATGCGTAGACCTGAAGGATAGATCCATGACTACACTAGGCATGAAACGCGTAGACCTGAAGGATAGATCCACAACTACACTAGGCATGAAACACGTAGACCTGAAGGATAGATCCACGACTACACAAGGCATGAAACACGTAGACCTGAAGGATAGATCCACGACTACACTAGGCATGAAACGCGTAGACCTGAAGTATAGATCCACGACTACACTAGGCATGAAACGCGTAGACCTGAAGGATAGATCCACGACTACACTAGGCATGAAACGCGTAGACCTGAAGTATAGATCCACGACTACACTAGGCATGAAACGCGTAGACCTGAAGGATAGATCCACAACTACACTAGGCATGAAACGCGTAGACCTGAAGTATAGATCCACGACTACACTAGGCATGAAACAGGTAGACCTGAAGTATAGATCCACGACTACACTAGGCATGAAACACGTAGACCTGAAGTATAGATCCACGACTACACTAGGCATGAAACACGTAGACCTGAAATATAGATCCACGACTACACTAGGCATGAAACACGTAGACCTGAAGTATAGATCCACGACTACACTAGGCATGAAACACGTAGACCTGAAGTATAGATCCACGACTACACAAGGCATGAAACACGTAGACCTGAAGTATAGATCCACGACTACACTAGGCATGAAACACGTAGACCTGAAGTATAGATCCACGACTACACAAGGCATAAAACACGTAGACCTGAAGTATAGAGATCCTAGCCTATGGACAGGTCTATAGATGACCAATACTTTCTCACACGCAGAGACAGGGACCATTATTTTCCCAGGTTCTTTGCTATTTCTTTTAACCTCAACTTCAACCAGGGAGATCCCATTAAATTGACTGCGGCATCTGGTCGACATCTGATTATATATTCATGCTTTTTACCAATCTTCCCACGTTTCAGAACATAAAATCCTCTGTTCTACAGTGCTCCTCCGGTGCTTTTTCAAAAGATCTCTGGTAAAGTGCCCTCTTGTGGGGCCCGACAGGCATTGCTGCGCCGGCCTGACGAGGGGCATAGCCCTATGATGAAGCTTCTCACCTTCGGTTGAGTGAAGGCAACTGTTCTTAAAAGCGCATTCTTCCTAGGGTCCCTGCTTTCAGTTAGAGATTGTGTCTCTTGGACTGATATCTTTCAGAACAGTAAACCGCAAGTCAATTACAAATTATGGGGCAGATCTACAAGAAACTAACGCAGCGCGGTGCCGCAAGTCATTTTGCTGCGCGGCGCTCCGTTAGTTTTGAAGCACAGGGATGCAACATATTTACAACAATATGTTGCATCTCTGTGCTTCCCCCTGCGCTGGCGCACAAACTGCTGCCATACGCCGGCGTAGGCACCCTTGCCCCATGGTGCAAGCATGCCTGCATCGTAGGGAGATTGTTTTTGTGCAGGAAGGGGCACCTTCCTGCACAAAAACAATAAATTGAGGTGATTTCCTCTTCCAATGTGTGCTGTAGAATGCAGCACGCATTGAAAGAGGAAAAAAACGAGGAGAAATGAAAACATTTCTCCTCGTTGCACCTCGCTACGCCACCCCTAGGCTGGCGTAGCATTCTGACGCATTTCCAGATTTACGATTTCTCGTAAATCTGGAAATGCATCAGTGGACATGGGTGTTGCGTGTGAACACCCACAGCAACATCCATGTCATGCCCCTAACACGCAAAGTGTTGCGTGAACAGGGGCGATATTTACAATCACAGGTTAAGTCACGCAGGGTGACTTTACCTGTTCTTGTAAATATCACTTAGCAGGCTGCGCCACTGGTGCGTCACGCAACGTGATGCAATGGCGGCGCAAGGGGCTTGTAAATCTGCCCCTATATGAGGAGGGTGTGTACTGGACCGTCATCCTCCTCGCCCGTTCAATATGCCTTAAAATGACAAATACTTGGCTCCCAAGCAATTCTCATAGCTTTGGGGGCCTGGAATAGTCTGAAATGTCTCACTTGGAGGTGTGTGATGGTTAGTAGCTGTGTTAGTACTGTCATTGGCAGCGCAGGCAGGGGCAATGGGTGGTGCGAACTGCAGTGGGCTCCTGACAAGTGCCCTGGCACTTATATTTTCACCAATTAGGCACTGCTAGCGGCACCCCACCTCACAGGGGAGGCCTATCATAACAACATGTCCTACAGCTCTGCTTTTCTGAAAGAGACGCTTGCAGCCTTAGCCTCAACTTAGGGGCATCACACGACTTCACTTTGGTGGTGTGTTCCAGATCAAGAAAGACTGAAAGAAGGACTCCCACCTTCTCCGGATCAGCGCAGAGAATATGGAACTTTCTGACACCTGAGGTTCAGTCGAACCCATCGATGGATGGTTTCAAGAAAGAGGTTGAGGATTTTACAAGACAGATTCTTAACATAACAGAAGGTTATAACCTAGGCTCTAGCCTAGATCAACTCGGTTACATCAGGGTCATTTTTCTTACCTAGATGCCGCTATCCCTGGGCACGACACCTGAAAGGCTATCTTGGACCACAAACTTTCTCTTGTGTTTATTATGTTTCTGAGCTAATATATGTTACATAACAGGGGTGGCTTTGTAGAGTACTCTGATATCTTTGGGTCAAGTTTGCACTTTATAAACCCTCAAAATAAAAGCAAATCAAATCTCCCTAAAAATAATCTGACGATAACCTCATAATAGGACTCATTTGTGAGGGGGTGGATCAGGGTGACATGTGTCTCCTTTAAGTCTATCCAGATCGAAAGCGTTCAATTTGCCTTTGTTTAAAGTTCGTGCAATGCACTGAGGCAGAGAATGTGTTTATTCTGCGCCCATTCCAGACTTCAGTCCAATACTTACTGCTATAGTTTGCAAGTAGAGTCCTCACTATTCGGGAACATGAATTTAAAAATTTAAAACCACAGCTTTATCCATTATTGACCTGAAATCAAATTATGTTCCGAACTGCAGAGAATCTTTATGATGAGAGCTCTGTAGTGAGGCCAGAGAAAAACCAAAAACTAAATGGAGGGAGCTTTGATGCTGCAGCACATGGAAAATGTGGTGCCAAAGTAGAGCTTACACATTATGCGTTTTCTACTACTGCTCTGAATTGGTGGCAAGAGAGTTTCTTGGACACATGGCCGTAGTTCACCGCCCTGCTTGTACTGTTGCAGGGCTTATATGTGGTCTCCATTTTAGTTTTTGTTTTTAGCTTAGCATCTTTTTGGGATGGTGGTTTGCACATCTTTTTTACATTTTGTTCTATAGTCTGTCCCATTAGTTCCAGGAACACACATATCATACCGCGATGTCCTTGTTATTATGTGTTCGGAGGAGACGACTATATCCCTTCAGACTAAGTAACATTGTTAATCTGTGTCTCTACTAGAATGTGCTAAGACTGGGTTTTAATATTTAAACCGTGCCTGTGTTTAAGTCAGTGGGAGGCAATTCGCACCGGTATTATCATGAATGCTCAGAGAGCTGTGAATGAGATTCAGTCCCGCAGGCCCAGACATTCGTCCTAAGAAGTAAGATAACTGTGCAAGCAGAAATGTGTGCAGGCTTGCACATTTAGTCAGCGTGTATTTGTTAATGCACCTGAAGCCAGCTTCTTGAGCCATAAAACAAATACATCAAATTTCCTGCCCCAAAAATAATCTGACAACCTCAGAATAGGACTAATTTGCGAGGGGTCGATAAGGGATTAGATCATTCCAAATAGGTTTGGCAAAAGTATACCTCCATTATGCTCTTGTTAGAGTAGGAGTACTGGTGATAGATCGGAGTAACATTAGAAACAATTAACATGGTTGAATTGTTTGTGTTTTTCACTATGGTAATAATACTTATAACAATGATGTGTTTCATCTGACTAATAATCGCAGTTCACATTTTATTTACAAGGATTAGTCCTTTTCAATATACATTTGAAAATGCATTATTGTTTCTTTTCTTTGTAACACTTCTCATTACAGAACGAATGTCCTAGACACTGTGCGGCATATTCACAAGGAGCTATCGCCGAATTAACGGCACTTTATCGCAGCCAAAGTCGTGATAAATTTACCCCCCCATTCACAAGCCGGTGTAAACAGCCCACAGCACCAGTTTACCCGCGATAGCAGCCGCAAAAACATCGCCACAGAGGACCCTCGCAAATATCGCTAATGAGATGCAGAGTAGGCGTTCCCGTGACAAAAGCAGAGACAACAGCACACCTCAACATTCACAATGACCATCCACATCCGCGATAAAAACACAAAACAGGCGATAAGGCGCGTTAGCACCAGGAAATCTGCTCTGACCTGGTGTAAAGTCGGACGGCAGCCAGCACCACAAAAGGGAGCACAGCCCAGGGCCACATCCGAAGGGCAACAGATACCATGGAGCCACACATCATGCGGCCCGGACACCCAAGAGGGCCACAACACCCACCCCCCCCACCCCAGGACCCCATCCCACACCCGGAACCCCCCCCCCCGGACCAACACAGACGCAGTGCAGACAAAGACAGCGGAACCCCAGGAAACGTACCAGCCGCACAGACCCAACATCTGACAATGTCACCTTCCACTACAGGCTGAAAGGGACAACCAACCTACGCATCCTGACCATCATCGCCTAACAGCCCTACGGCAACAACACAGCGGACAACCAACATCCCACCCCACACAAAGCTGATGGCGTGGCTGTACCTGTTGGCCCCTGAGACCCCCCATCCAACACCCGCCAGAGTCGGAGGAGTCCCACAGCCAGCCACATCCAAGTCCCCCACACCTGTCCTGGACGTCACCATCACCCTGGTACCCCAGTCCCCATACGTACAACACAATGCCCAGGATCCACTGGAGACCAAGCAAGGACCAGACGCCATAGCAGGATGCACGCACGTGTTGGGGGCAAAACACAGCACACATGTACTACCTGTGCCCCCTGGTGACTCAGCACACAATCACCCCAACAGGAAGCACACATCTCACACCAATGTGCAGGCAACAACAGAACACCGTGGAACACCCAACAATGTCCCCTTCAAATACACAGCCAGTGTGCATGATACCTTCATCCTCCGATAGTCCATCATCAACCAGCGTTCCCAGGATGGCAACAAGGGAAATGTACAGCCCCTTGGCAATATACAAATGAACACCCCACACACCTCAACACCACAACCATGCAACTCACAACTCTGGCAATGCACACGTCACAAAATCACATACAACAGGCACAACAATATGCCCACCCACCAGACACGACAGAACAACTTACAATGTCCACATGGGCAAGCCCTGAAAATGAGCCAGCAATTTCATGGCACCCCAGCCACATACTAGCCGAATGTGGGGAGAGGTGGCAACCAGGCATGTGTGAAGGATGCAGGAGAACCATGATTGGGAAAGTACACAATGCCAAGAGTGCCGGAGATGTGCTGGACACCTCGCAGTATGCAGAACACACCCATATCCATGGCGACATACACCGCTTGCGTATGGAGTGTAGTGGACAGTGGACGCCACCATGTCACCAGAGAAGTGTGGCTCAATGGTTAGAGCGGCAGACCCTGATGCAGAGATCTGGCCCGGGACCAGGGTTCAATTCCCGCCTCGGCGGGTCTTGGGCTCAATTTCCTCGGACCTGATAATTCTCGCCTCGGTGCCTATTCTAATCATGGGTGCAACTCTGGGCAATAGCTTGCTTAATCTCCACAACGGCCCCAACAGCGCTGGGATGCCTGGCTTCACCCTGGGGGTGCCCAGGAGTGGACATTTCACAGGGAAAAGCCAGGAAGGGTTCCACAGCGGTATGCGTACAGCGCCTGGACACCCCTTTGGGGGTATGGGTGCGCTTTACAAGTACAAATTTCATTTCATTTCATTTCATTCATTTCACCACAGCCAGTGGGGGACCTCGCGGAAATGGTGCCTGTTACACCCCCCTAAGCGTCAGCGGAGTGGGATGGCCCGGCGTACGCCACGCCAGCGTAGGGGTGTGAATAAAAACCACGTATGCCTGGGCGTGGTCCACTTCCGGAAAGACCCACGTCTCTGCCAGGGCGGCACCTCCCACCTCGCCACGAGGCCGACGCCATCCCTGTGAGCGGAGTTGCCTGAGATGCCGTGCGCCTGCCGGACCCCGGCACGCTGGTCCACGAACCCGTCAGGCCAGCCCCTGCGCAGCCAGACCACACTGATCACCTTCCAACACCGGCGTGTGTCAAGGAGGGCCCACCACGTGCCGGCGCAAGCCACAAGCCCGAGGCCCGAGACCTTGGCAGCCACCTCAGACCATCACGGCTGCCACGACACCGGCCCGCGTTATTCCTTTTCTGTTGACGTACTCTACTGCCGCCCCCGGACTACTCTTCGGACCAGTAGGTCCCACATGTGGAACTGTGTCTTGAGTCATGAATGGCAGTGACCCCAAATCCGGGCCAGCGGCCACAGCACCAGACCCCCCGATCAGTGAGGCATAGTTCCATATGGGCATCTTGCGACACGTGGTGCCGCCAGCCGGCTACACGTGGTGCCACTAACCCTGTTCAACACCAGCCGGCTACACGTGGTGCCACTAACCCTGTTCAACGCCAGCCGGCTACACGTGGTGCCACTGAACCTGAACTACGCAGGCCGGTGGGGCCATCCAACCTATGCCGGCGACACTCGGTGAATGGGCCGTGCTGACTGCTGCCTCAGGCCTACACCACGGTCAGGTAGGTCACACATTTGGAACTGAGTCTTGATTACACCATGGCAGTGACCAGATGTCTACTGCAGAGGTGATATCACTAAACTCCCTGCTATCAGTGAAGGAAATGAATGCATCACAAGCACACAACACGTGTCTGTGGGCCACTGCTGACCGCTGCCTCCGGCCTACACTGCGGTCCAGTAGCTCACAGAGTCTTGATTTGGCAATGTTGGAGTTCACATCTGTGTACCGGCATCATCACAGACTGCATCCCCTCTCAGCACCTGTGCCACTAAGTTTGTTCCCCAACATTCATTGACACTGACTGGTCGTACATTGGTGGCGTTTGAGTCTATGGACTAGGGGCTAGTTTTCATCCTCATGCAGCTGATACCGAATTGTTGGTGCAAACGAGGGTTGCGCTTTCCACTCCTTCATTTGCTGCTTCCAGATAACATCAGACCTTCCGCATCATGCCCTGGAGGACACCTTCCACTGTCCCCCGAAACCCTCCGCAACATACACCTCGGACATTGATGGGGACCCGCTCAGGTCGCTTGGCCCATCTGACTGCACCGCAAGTCACCGTCCTGTGGCTGGGTGCCTGTGCCGGCCGCAGTGCATCCGGGGCCACTAACTCTGTACTGGTCAGGCCTGGGACCCCTCCTCCTGGGAAATTGAATGGCCTCTGTAGCGATGGTCTTGGGGTGATCAACGCCATGTGTCTGTGGCCCTGCACTGTCCGCCTCCTCCGGCCCCAACTGCGGGCCACAAGGGCCCACACATGGCATCGAGTCTTGACCGGCCCGGGCGTCGCATCACTGCAGGAGGCACACGCCACCACCGCAAGGACCACCTTCAACGGCCATCTGCCAGAGTCGAAAGGGTGGTCCTGACAGACCTACAGAGTTGCCCAGACCTGTCGTGAATGCCATCATCGGCCTGCTGCCCTGCTCAGCACTCCAGGTGCCAGTGACTCGGTGCACCGCAAGCCATTGTCCGTTACTGATTGAGTTATGTGCTGTTGTGAGGTAGCGCAGCAATGTCACCTCATGCAGTGGGGAAGACCTGGGACCATGAGGAGGAGGATGTGTCAAGTGTGCGGACGGGAGAAGGCACGGACAATGGGAGGTCAGGTGGCAGCAGCCCCAAGGCAGGAATGCAGACTGGTGGCGGTAGTCAAGCTACACACCCGGATCTGATACTGGGTATTGCGCTGTGGACTGCGGATGCAACTGTCACCTCAGGCAGTGTGGGAGACCTGGGACGTTGATGAGGAAGTTGATGCAGGTGTACCACACCCCACGGCATCTGCATCAGGACTAACCCGAAGGGACACAATCCTAGCAATTCCTTCACATGAGCGCGCTCTTCTCTAGTGCCCCTACCTCAGTGCACTGCAACTCACAGAACCTCCTGACTGAATATTGGGTGTCCTCTGTCCTTACTCCGGATCCCTCCATGTTGCTCTGCATTTGACTCTGTTATGCTGGTGTTTTCTGTTTCCATTACACTGGTGTCCACTGTTCAGGTTGTTGCCAGCTCCAAGCACTCCGTGCGGGCTGGCTTATACTCACCCCACACACATCCAGCACAGGCATCACTGTACATGTGGCCCTGCCAATAAAGGGGCCGGGCGCACGTGCCCGTAGCCAGTTCAACATGATATGTGCATGTGTCTCTGTGGTGGTGTGGGTCTCCTTTGTGGGGCGTAGGTGGTCCCTGAAGGGTATTGGACACCCACGTATGTGTTCTAGTTCGCATTCCATGGTTTAGGCAACACCCTCACCTGTTGGACCACCTCCTTTTGGCGTTCTGCCACCTGGCATTGGGATGCCATGTGTGGGTGGGTGACGTGTTGTGAGGCAGCCGTGATTGCGGGTGCTTCATGCTGTGTGGTCTGTTGCAGAGTCTGGGTTCTCCTCTGAGTAGCTTGTCTGCCCTGGTCCTGGTGGTGAGTTGTGTGGGATGTCCATGGGCTGTTGTAGGGCGTCGGTGTCGGGGGTGTGGTGTTCGTCTCGGGCATCACTGATGGGTTGTCTGTTCAGACCTGCTGGAGGTGTTGTTTGTCCCTCTGCATTGTGAAGGGGAGGTGCATGTTGGCATTGTGTTGGCACCTTGTTCTTGTCGACATGCAGACTGTGTGACAATGTACATTGTGACTGTTTGGGCGGTGGTGGCTATTTGAGTTGGGACAATGTCCATTTGGCCTACGTGGCTGATGTGGGGTTGTAGGGGTAGATGTGCATCGCACAGTTCCCTGCTCTGTCCAATGTGATTGTTCTGTTTCTGCGCCGGGTGGACCCAGTTGTGTCCCCTGTTCTGCAGTGTGGGTGTTGCACTTTGTGCCACATTGTCATGGTATGTGCTGGAATTGCTATGTGTGTGTGCTGCAGTGTGCTACGGGGATGGGGGACATGTCCCTGGGTAATTGTGGGTGTGCAGTGTGCTACACCTCATTGTGCATGTGTGGCATTGTGCCCATCACCCCCGTCCCCCCAGTCCCTGTTGGATCCTCACCCTGTTGTTGTTGTGTCAGGTCCTGTCGAGCTGTGTCCGTACTCCCTACTCCTTGCACCCTCTCCACACTGATGACTGTGGCCTGGCTTTCCTCCTGCTCCTCCTGTGTCGCTGGACTGCCACCTCCTGTCGCCGTTGCTGCCTTCCTGTTGGCAGCGGGTTTGTGCCTGGTTTAGGTTGTCACGTCCTGGCGGAGCCTCTTGGCCTCCTGGGCTCTGCGACTGCATTCCAGGCGGTCTGCTTGTGGGTAATTTGCTGGTGGTGTTCTGTCGCCTCCGTGGCCTTGGTCTTGTTTGCCTGCGGTCTGCACCCCGTCTTCCTCTCCATTTTGTCCTTGGCCTTCCCCAACCCACTTGTTCCTTGCTGGTGGTCTGTGGGGGTTGTGGTGTTCGCGTTGCCCTCTGCGCTGGGTCAGGGTGCATGGATGTTGCTACGTGCTTTGGCTTGTTTCGGGTGTGTTGTGCCTGTGGTTTTTATGGTGCAATTGCCCACCAGATGCGTGGGAGTTGCAGGCATGAGGCTGCTTTTCGCAGCTTTTTGTACCGCGATTGGCCTCATCGCATGATTTCTCACGTTCGTGTTTCGCATTTTTTGGGCGTGGTGTTGATTTCCACGCTGGCATTTGACGCGCTATCTGGTGACTATCGCATGGTACCGCCTTGTTGTGAATTCCACGTTGACACGGGGTTATTTTCCCATGATGGGCTGCGTTATTGAAAGTTGCGTTACGCTACTCTTGCGGTAGTTATCACACATTCTTGTGAATATACCCCTGTGTGTACTACTGTGCCCTGGGGCTGCCTCGTAATCCAGTAAAACAAAATTATTTAAACAGTCCGCTCGGAATCATTCAAAATGAAATTTATAACAAAGAAACAAATCGCTTCTTTAGTCCACTTGATTACAAATGGCAAGTTATTTTCACAAATGTTGTCTTCACATTCGTGTTGTCCAATATGGAAGTTACAATGTTCTCTTGTTACTGTCCGTTTAAACAAGCCCAATGCATTTCGGGTCTAGAAAAAACCCTTCATCAGGGGTCACGACAATCAATTAATATATAATTCATGTTTACTCATTGGAAGTTCGTCATTAGACTCGTTATACTGGTCACCCCTAGTCATAAACTCGGTAAAGCAGTGGGGAATTGAAATCTGAGTCCTGACCCCTGTAGAGGCAGATCCCATGGTGAAAAAAATACGGTGTGTGCTGGTGAAGTATCAATTAAAGTGAAAAGCATAGGCTCCTGTTAAAATGGCTAGTCCCATCATGCAACTGTAGCTGCAAATATACCCATTGTTTCTGAGTGAACTCACTTTCCCAGCATGCTACATAAACCATCACTGTGAAAACTGTGCCATATAAAGGTAAATAAGCAAAACGTGAACAAAGAAATGTGATGTAATGTAATTCGATAGTACCCATGTGCAGTGCATTATTCATGCCGCTACATACGTAGAAAGTTCTGACATCTGAACGGATTGGTAGGGCCCGTGGTCCATCCGGACTACTCGGAAACTGTCATATTTAATGATATCTCGATACCGCTAAACTGAATTATGATATGACGACACATCCCTGTGTGCCATGCCCACAACCACTGCCTGTGACATAGGTATGTCACCCCTCTAGCAAGCCTCACAGCCCTAAGGCAGGGTGCACTAGACCACCGTTGAGGGCATAGCTGCATGAGTAATGTGCCCCTACAGTGTCTGTAACATTCACAGACATTGTAAGTGCAGTGGAGTCATATTGAGTACATGGGCTGGGAGTTTGTCATTACCAACTGTACAGTTCCATGATTGCTTTACTGAATGCCAAGGAGTTTGGTATCAAACTCATCAGCATAATAAACCCACACTGATGCCAGTGTTCGATTGATTACAAAATGCACTCAGTGGCCATCTTAGAGATGTACCCTGAAACACAACCAATTCTCTAGTGTGTAGCTGACTGGTCTACACCAGCCTGCCACACACAGACATGTTTCTGACCCCCTGAGGTGGGTGCCCTTGTGCTCTCGTGGGTCAGGAACAAAACCTGCTTGGGGTGGAGGTGCTTCTCACTTACCCCCAAGCAGGAACAGCATTCAGGGTGGTGAGCCTCAAAGGCTTCCTGCCCTTTATTATGCTAGCCAGGGCCTCTCCAACCAGTAGAGATGCCCGCCCTCCTGACGAAGCCCCACTTTTGGTGGCAAGGTCGGCAGGAAAATTCATAGTCAGGAGAGGTGTGTCCCCTCTCATCCAGGACCACCCCTAAGGTGTCCTGAGCTGAAGTGACCGCCTCCTTAGGAAATCCTCCATCTTGAAAGGAAGGATTTTAGCCAATCAGGTTAGGGGATGCCCCCTCCCCAAAGGGAAGGGACATGCAAAGGGTATAGTCACCCTAAAAGGCAAGTAGCCCATTGGCTACCAGCTGGCAGTACCTGAGTGCCCCTAAGTTCAGTATTTAGTTACACCCCTGAAACTTGATCCTGAGATTCCTGCAACCTACGAAGAACAAGGACGAAGAAAATGCCGTGCAGCAAAGCTTGAAGACGACTGACAGCTTCAAGAGCCTGCGAAGAAGACAACGCCTGTCCTGTGGCCTGCGACTTCCAAGAACCCCAGGAAGACTGCCACTCTTCAACAAAGTCCAGATCTCTGGACGACAGTGGCCATGTCCAGAAAACTCCAACTCCAAGGACTCTGGATTCAGGCAGATCTGCGACCTATGCCCACTCTGCAACCAACGCCCACGGCACGAGTCTGAGTGACCTTCCATCCAGTGATGTCTCCCCGGCGATCCAGACCTCGACTCTATCGGTGGCTGACCTCTCCTAGACCCCACAAAGTTGCCTGCAGCCTCAACACGAAGGGTCCCCCTGACTGCAACCGGTTCTGGTAACAAAAATCCAACACAAAAAGGCATCTTTAGCCCCCGAACTTGGGGAGCCCAGCCGATGGTGCCTAGGCCTTGCCTTGCATCCCAGATTACCTGTCCAGCCAGTGGCCACCTTCATCCAGCCTCCTGGCCCTATACTGAAGCCTCTTTGTGCGACCGAGATCCTCCATTCGTTTGCATTGGGCGCCCAACGCTGATTTACACCCGGCCGCCCCTGTGCCGCTCATGTGTTGGAATAAAATAAAATGCCTTTGTTGTTTTGCTACATGTTGCTTTGCTAAGTTAGCATTTGCCGCACCATTTTATGTTCAGCCGCCATTTTGAGCCATGATCAAAACTAACTTTTCTCCATCTCTGCTACAAACAGCTGTGGTGAATGTTGTTTTCTTCAAAGTTGGGCCTCGCTGTACTAATGAATACGCTGTCTTGTTAGTGCATACCTTTCCCACTAGCTAGAGGCCTGCCCCCACTGGTCCAGCGATGGGCGCAGGCAGAACAACCTTGGCACAGAGATAGTGTGTGCCCGGTCTCAGGATCGAAACTTATCCTTCTGTACCTTCTTTGTGTAGCTGGTTTGAGCTGGAGATTTCCAGTTCGGGGGGTGTCATCATTGGTTCTGAACTGTACATAATGTATCACCATGCTCTCTGAAGTCAGTCCCTCTGCAGCAATCCCAGGAGGCTGGTCAGACTGGACTCCGCTTGAGTGTACTTGAATAAATATACTTGGTTTGTATTCTCTACTCTTCATTTGTTTGGAAGGTTGAGAGGTGGTCGTGAGTGACCCGGGTGGCCCGAATCGGGTCACTTCCTTCAGTTGGCGCCCGAACAGGGACTCCATCGGGTGACCAATCCTCGCCCGCAGACGGGTGGGGAGGTCGGGGCCATCGTCGGGTCGGACGGGCGGACCAGGGATCCCTGCACGAGAGAGTCTTGAACTTGCAGCTGCCCCGCCTGTCTGACTGGTCGGTGCCTCGCCCAGTAGTCATTCCGGCTAGGGTCCTGAACGGCGAAACCCTTGGATCTGACCGTTTGGTCCGAAGAGTCGGCAGTGGAGAATAAATTCGTTTGACCTGTGTGCACCAGGTGAGTTTGTTTTGGTTCTTTGTGAATATGGTACCATTTTGGTTTGTATTTGGTGCGGTTTGAGGACCGCCTTTGGATTTGGTGCGGTTTTAAGGACAGCTTTTGGCACAAAGTGTCTGTGAACACTTTGCCGGGCAACATAACGAATTTGGTATATTTTTGAAAATGCCCCGGTGTAGTAAATTTTTAGTTTGTTGTTGTTGTTGTTGTTCTGCTGATGCTTGATTGGAAGAAAGTCAGCCTGCGCCTCCGCAAGGCACCTCGAACTTTGACATGTATGTGAAGCATGGCCTTAGCCCTATTATGTTTAGTACGCTATGGCACAAATATACGAGGGACAATGCCGAGTTGCAGTGGCCTTTGACGGGCACCTTTGATGAACAAAAAATTGCTTTCTTACAGGAGAAGCTGTTCGCAAAAAGAAGTAGACAGTCTATGTTTGATTCCCTCAGAACATGGCAAAAGGAGTTTAAACAGAAACGAATGAAAGCAGAGAAAGAGGCCCGGAAGGGAAGAATACAAACATTGACTCAGAAGGCTGTAGTGCATGATAGGGAGGAGCAAGAGATAGGAATTGAACGTGAGGACAGGAGATTCCGATTACAGATTGATAAGTCTTATGTAGCCCAAGAAGAGAAAGATACGTTTGTGGAACAATTGTTAGATACTTGACCCCCTCTCCCTTATGCCCCGCAGAGGGTATATCCCGTTCTTCCCACCCAGACCCAGCTGCCTGGTCCTTCTGCCTCCGCTGTTTCTGCCTCTGTTATTGCGATTGGTACCCCTTAGTATTTCTGATACCTGAAAAATATGGTTAATATTGGTAGAAGCTATTTATCTTTTAAGATATTTAGGGCAAGATGTACGACCCTTCCAACTAGAGAGTTGCTGTTTGCGATTCCTAATGGGGTCGCATGCCGCATGAATATTAATAAGGCAGGTGCAATTTGCGACCCCATTGGGAATGGCTAGCACTCCCAGGGATGGTGGCCCGCTGGGGTCAGCAGACCACCATGTCTGTGACTGCTTTTTAAATAAAGATTTTTTTTTTAAATGCAGCCCGTTTTCCTTAAAGGAAAATGGGATGCATTTAAAAAAGAAAAAACAAAAATTTCTGTTTCATTTTTTAAGAGTAGGCAGTGGTTCGGGGGACCACTGCCTGCTCTTAAAAAATATTTTCGTATACATTCACAAAGGGGAAGGGGTCCCCTTGGGACCCATTCCCGTTTGCGAGTGGCTTACCACCTACTTGAAGTAGGTGGTAAACTGCGAGTGTTTTGCAACCGCAAATGCAGTCGCAAAATAATGGTACATAACATTTGGACTCACTATTAGGAAAGGACGCCCTTGGCACGCCCCTTCCTAATAGCGACTCGCAAACGCTATTTTGCGAGTCACCGACTCGCAAAATACCGTTTTATACATACCACCACTTTTTTTTGCGGTCGCAAACGGGCCGATTACCCGTTTGCGACAGCAAAAAACCATTGTACATCTGGCCCCTAGTTCTAAAGAAGACTTTTTAAAAAAAATTATATTCAGGACTGTTTTTTTTACAAGGTCCACACACGTCAGCCGTGTGGAATGAATTGCCTGCAGGTGTTTTCTCTTTCCCATGGTACCGAAGGAGTATTGTTTCATCTTCCCATAGGAAATAACTTTACTGCATAGGTTGCAGGTAACAAGTTTTGAATCCACCATTTTCCCTCCAGGTGGCAATGAAAAAAAATCTCTATTAATTTCCAAACGCACTCCTATTTAGTCCCTGGCCATAAATGTAAACCATTCAGATATGAGTCATTACCTCTACCCAAGGTCACAAAAATTCCGAGGTCGATGCTATAATGACAATCATTATAGTCACAGGTCGCACTGAAAAAAGAGGGAGAAACTCCCCATAGCCAATTAAACTCTCCAAAATGTATATTTCTTGAAAAGCTTTAATCTTTCAAATTGTAGTCATTATATTGTTCTTACAATATCCTCTGCTGCGTTTTCAATAATTGAATACATTCTACAATCTTTTGACAAAGTGATTCCCAATGCATTTCAGACATGGTGTCCTTCATCAGGAGAATATCTATGAAATAAAAATATACACACTCTCTAACAAAAAACCTCAAAGCGCATGTCATTGTTTATTGGGATGTGAGTGTTAAAAAAGGGAGTGGTTGTCATACAAAAATATGAAGCAACCAGAAGTGTTATTTCGAAGCACAACTTTGTTTCACCGTTAGAAATGGTTACTAATATAAAAATGCAAAAATGCATCACCATAGCGTGCATGAAGTCACAGCGAATAGAGAAAAGTTCAAATCACTGTCACTTATTCTGTGCTGTTAGTATGCCAAAGTAAAACTCCATAATAAACATGCAATCGTTAATACTTCAAAGGAAATGTACATCACCGTTAACCCAATCGGTACTGTGCATACTATACATAACCAAGCATTACTCGTTCAACATAGGACTCAAACAGAATTGTGATTACCGAGATAAACTTGTTGCATGCAATTGCTCACCCGTGTCAGCCAGTTTCGAAATATGATAAATTCAACGGTACAAAAACCGTCGCGTTTAGAATGTTATACGGCAGTGCTGCACGCGTCTAGCAGGACGCCATGTGAAACTGCTGTTTTGCTCGGGGTGCAAATTATAACTTTATGTTATAACTATAAATTTTGAATTTTTAAGCTTTGGGTAGTTTAAGTTGGTTTTGTATAGAAATGATAAATTAAGTTTTCCTAATAACTAATCTTAATCCTTTGTTTTTGTCTATGCGCTTAGCCATTGCGCCAGGCCCTCTCCCCCGCGGTTCCCTCATCCTGTAACCATATGTACGTATCATCTCCCATTCACCACCACAAATTTAGGCTTCTGAAAGTTCGCTTCACTAATGACCTTCAAAGGATATTGTGACCCATCCGGGTGCTTTGCTGGCTTTCATTGGATGCCAGTTGCGTTCTTTGTATCCAAGGCCGCGGGTCCTCCATTCTCAGGTAGCTGTTCCCTCCTGCTGGCACTAGTGTGTCCTTCCACAGTACCTCTAGATTCCTTCCCTTCAACCAAGAGACACCAACCAGCACACCGAGAACAAGAACAGCACGCCTGTCCCATACACAGCTAGCACCATAGTGCACACAGCCCGAACCCCTCACCCAATGCTCATGAGTAATATATTTAGCACAGGCACAAAGAACTGACATGGTGAACACCAACCAGGTGGTCCTACCGGCAAGCCCAACAGCCTCATCCAATGCGCACCACGAAACACACACGGCACAGACTCAACATATTGAAACCAGTGTGCACCACATGACATACTTAACATACGACCATGAAACTGCCTCCTACTAAAATAATGAAAGAGTCTCAAAATTCGAGTCTGCCTTTTGGATTTGATTTCTTATGTTCACAATTGTGGGTGTTGAGTTTCCTGTTCACTATCTCTTGGTGCACTACAAATGCATAGTAAAACACTGTAAAATCGACTATAAGTTTGAACTTTGCCTATAATTCACACAATAAAAAATAAAATTGTGAAGTAGGTTTGCCACTGAGGAACTTCACAGTTTACAATAGCCTTCACCCAATGCTCGCACGACCGATGCGTTCAGCCCGCGCTTTCCACCATCTGTAGGTAACCAATAGCGACACAGAGGGCGTGGTTTAGATCTTGGCGGACGGGTTACCCCTTCACAGCGGTGACGGATCTTCCGTCCGCTGAAATATAAATATCATGGGATATAATGGGATTTATATTTCGGTGGACGGGATATCCATCACCGTTGTGACGGGGTAAACTGTCCGCTGAGATCTATTTCAGGCCCAAAGTCAGCGTCTCACTCACCCACGTTGCTGAAAAGTGCCACGAGGTCTTGGGCGGAGTCCACTTTGAACTTGGGCAGGGAGACCATGTGAGGGTTGACTTGAGAGCGGTCTAGTTTTCCCAAGATCGCCTGAAGGACGTCTGCGGTGAACTTGTCTTCCATCTCCGTGAGCGGGAGCTGGCCAAAGTGAGGCAGAAAGATGAGCATGCTCATGTCGTCTGACAGAGGAAAGCGGGCAGCCTGCAAGAGACAGGAATGAGTGAGAAGAAAACAGTGAGTGCTGTCCCTCCATCAGCAGCGCCTCAAGTGAAAAACACCATTAAGAGCCTTAATGCTCGCTTCTTACTCCCAAGGTATAGATGTCATGTGGCAGCCTCGCCAGGTTCTCTGTTGTTTGCCAAAAATCTACCTCATCCCTTCACACTCGCCTGTGGTTTGAAAGCCACCATCTGCCCATATTAAGTTTTCTACTTATTGTTTAATTGTTCAGTAAAGATTTTTATCCTAATCCTGTAATACGACTGCTTATACTGTATCCTGCTGTTCAGAAAATCTCATAAAATATAAATTAAAAAAAACAGAGCCTGAATGCTCCCGTCTATAGGACCTTGGCCTTCTGAGGGCGTGGTTCGCCTGGAGATAGAGCTGAATTTTTAGCCATGTTCAGTGAAGCAACAGTGAAAACAAACTGTTCACTCAATGGAAGCCAATCCTGAGCCTTGTTCCATGGCGGTTGAGGAGTAGCAGTCCCAAGGAGAACACTGAGAAGGCCTCACCACCATTGGTGAACTACATGGGAGAGCCCACAGAAGGCATCACCACCAGCAGTGATCCCCAGGGGAGAGCACAGAGAAGACATCACCAAACGTTGTGGACCCCATAAGAAGGCATTGAGAAGTCACCACCAACTGTGTTAGACCCCAGGGGAGAACACCGAGAAGGCTCCACCCTACCTTGTGGACACCACTGGACATAACAGACAAGTTTTCACCACCTGTGGTGGACCTCACTGGTGACCATTGAGAAATAATCACAGCCTGTGGTGGACCCCAGGAGAGAACACAAAGAAGGCCTCACCACCTGTGGTGATTTACATGGGAGAGCCCACAGAAGGCATCAGTGGACCCCATGGGAGAGCACAGAGATGTAATCACTGGGTGAGCACAGAGAAGGGCTCACCACCCATGGTGAACCACATGGGAGAAACCACAGAAGGCATCACCACCAACAGTGGACCCCATGGGTGAGTATAGAGAAGACATCACCAAACGTTGTGGACCCCATGGGAGAGCACAGAGAAGTGATCACCACCTGTGGTGTACCCCACATGAGAACACAGAAAAGGCATCACCATTTTTGGGGGAGCCCACGGGACAGCACAGAGAAGGCCTCACTAGGTGAGCACAAAGAAGACCTCACCACTAGTAAAGGACCACATGGGAGAGCACACAGAAGGCATCACATCACCTCCTCCCCCACAGTGACCCTCATTGGAGACCACAGAGAAGGCAGCACCATAGGTTCTGGACCCCACTGGAAAGCACAGAGAATTCGTCACCACCTGTGGTGAACTCCACGGGTGAGCATTGAGAAGCAATAACCGCCTGTGGTGGACCCCACATGAGAGCACAAAGGAGGAATCACCACCCGCGATGGGCCCAGTGGGAGAGCACAGAGAGCTCATCTCTGGGTGAGCACAGAGAAGGCCTGACTACCCGTGGTGGACCCCATGGGTGAGCATTGAGAAGTAATCCCCGCCTGTGGTGGACCCCACAGAGAAGGCCTCACCACCCATGGTGAATCCTCATGGGAGAGCCCACAGAAGGCATCACCACCAGCAGTGAGCCCCATGGGAGAGCACAAAGAATGGGTCACCAGTCACCACTCGCATAGAGATGGCAGCACCATACGTTGTAGACCTCACGGGAGAACACTGAGAAGTAATCACTGCCTGTGGTGGACCCCACATGAGAGTACAGAGGAGGAATCACCACCCTTGGTGGCAGTGTAAGCGCTCTAATTGCTTCCTTGTCAAGCAGCTCACACAGTAAATGCACCACAACACGCATCGACAGAGGAACCATAGTGAGGCTGGTAGAAATTGGTAGTAGCCAAATTTGAACAATTTCCTGCAAAATTAGTTTGAAGCTTTCACAAAGTTTTAAACAGTATGTAAAACCTAAGCTATGTATAAACTTTATTTCAGTTGTGACTGAATTATTTTTCTGCAAAATAATTTTTTGTTTAGCGAATCACCCAGTAAGAGCAGGTTGTGCTGAGATTTGTTCTTCACAAAACCTACATTAAGAGGAACTTTTACAATTTGGCCCTGGAGACTAACTCACCTGGAACTGGCTGTGGTCACTTACTCATCCTGAATTGGCCATGGTGAGTGACTCGCCTTAAATCGACCATAGTGAATCACTCACCTTGAGTAGACTGCAAGTGACAGACTGCCCTTTAATTGGGCGGTGTGCCGGACTCACCTTGACCTCACCATAGTGAATGACTCACCTTGAATTGACCATGGTGAATGACTCACCTTGAGTAGACTGCAGTGACAGACTGACCTTTAATTGGGCGGCGTGCCGGATTCATCTTGAGTTGACCATGGTGAATGACTCACCTTGAGTAGACTGCAGTGACAGACTGACCTTTAATTGGGCGGTGTGCCGGACTCATCTTGAAGTGACCATGGTGAATGACTCACCTTGAATTGACCATGGAGAATGACTCACCTTGAATTGACCATGGTGAATGACTCACCTTGATTTGACCATGGAGAATGACTCACCTTGAACTGACCATGGTGAATGACTCACCTTGAATTGACCATGGAGAATGACTCACCTTGAATTGACCATGGAGAATGATTCACCTTGAACTGACCATGGTGAATGACTCACCTTGAATTGACCATGGTGAATGACTTTTTGCAAAGGTTGTGCTGAATGAGCTTCTAGAGTGGGTGATTGTGTCCCAGATACTTGCACCTTTGCAGGCCGGATCCAGAGAACGGATCAACACATTGGATCAGGTGCTCCGGTTTCAGCTCCTTTATTGGAAATTTGTTTTATTGAGGCGGGGACGGCTTTACATAGCATTCGTTGATCTTAGATCAGCTTTCGATTTGGTTCCCCGCCTCAAGCTATGGCATGTGCTGGAGGAATTGTGGGTACCACAATATTTGTTGCACGTGATCAAGCGCCTACGAATAACTTTACCCAAGTGAGATGTAGTCAGATGGACGAATTAACTGAGCCTTTTCCTGTTCAAATGGGGGTGAGTCAGGGATGAGTCCTTGCCCCCAACCCTCTTTTCCCTTTTTATCAATGATCTAGCAACTTTTGTGGACTGTGGTAGTTCCAATGCTCTGTCCGTTGCAAACATCAGGATACCAGCCCTGATGTTTGCAGACAATACGCTGCTTATTTCGAAGTCCCCCATGGACCTACAGAAAAACTTGGACAGATTTGATATTTTTTGTACCCTTAAAGGCCTAGACATAAATATTACCAAAACTAAATTTATGGTTCTCAATCCCTGTAGTACCACACGGTCCAACCCTGTCCTTAGAGGGTCTCACCTGGAGCGTGTCCGCACGTTCGAGTATTTGGGAATAACCCTAAACGAGCACTTCAATTGGCAATCACACATAACTAGTAGCAGGACAAGCACTTGGTTCAGCTCTTTATGGAGCAGAGCTTTGGAGGCACAGGGATGTGTCTTCCCTTGAGCTTGTTGAAGATTGTTTTTGCAAGAACTAACAGGGCTTCCCATCAGCACCCCAATGCTTCCCTTAAGGCTAGATATTGGGGCAAAAGCAGCTTAACAGACGTGGTCGGCCTAAAGCCCAGATTATTGGAAGAGGTTCTGGTCTACTTCGAAGCTGGTGTCCTATCAAGCAGGCTTGCAGGAGATTTTATGTAGAATGGGTGCAACTGATATCCCTTGGCTTAAGTATGTTAGGGTTACCCTCAAAAACATTGGCCTCGGGCAATTGTGGGATGTCCCCTTGAGCCCGGTGAAATATATAAGGCCCAAATAAAGAATGCCTATTGGCAATATAAGCTAAATCTGTTGCACGCCCAGCCACGAGTAGGAACTCTAACTTCGACTTTCCTTCAATGGAGAGATTGCTACGGGTTGGAGCACTGCCTGGATGACATTGAGCCGGCAGCTGCAAGGAAACTTTATTTGCAGTTTAAGTATGAGTGCCTACCCCTCCTCTCTTTTTCAGCCAGGGGATGGGTTGAATCCTGGCCTTCTTCCCAACAATGTGCTCTTTGTCTCTTAATGAGTGAAACAGTAGAGCACATTTTATTTTTTTGTACGACCAGTTTTTGCGTGCGCAAACGGGTTAGCGACCCCTTTGCATACGCAAAAAGCTACATGGCCATGTACAAACACTATTTTGCGAGTCGCTAAAAATTGCGACTCGCAAAATAGTGTTTTGCGACTCGCTATTAGGAAGGGGCGTTCCCTTCCTAATAGCGACTCTCTAGCCATGTATGAATGTTTTGCGACTCGCAATTTACCGCCCTCTTCAAGAGGGTGGTAATGGAGTCGCAAATGGGAAGGTGTCCCCAGGGGACCCCTTCCCCTTTGTGACTGGCCCAAAAAATATTTTTTAGGAGCAGGCAGTGGTCCCAGGGACCACTACCTGCCCTTAAAAAATGAAACGAAAACGTTTCTTTTTTTAAAAATGCATCTCGTTTTCCTTTAAAGAAAATGGACTGCATTTAAAAAAAAAAAACAGTGCTTTATTGACAAGCAGTCCCAGACATGGAGGTCTGCTGAGCCCAGCAGGCCACCATCCCTGGGAGGGCCAGCCATTCCCAATGGGGTTGCAAATTGCGAGTGCCTCATTAATATTCATGAGCCTAGCATTTTGCAACCCCCATTGGGAATCGCAATCAGTGTCTCTGACACTGTTGTACATTCCAAATTGCGACTCCCAATTTGCGAGTCACAAATTGGAATGGCCGTACATCTGGCCCCATATGTGGTGATTCCTGTCAATCATTGTGCCCAAATATTTACCTGCACACCACTGCCATTGTCAGTCAGTGTCTACTCTGCGCATGCCATCAGCGAGTGGCAACATCTCTGATTCCTCCCACTTATGTTAACGCTAGAGAAGTCTCCAGATTTGACAATTTCTCTAATGCAGCCCCGGGTGTATAACACGTGAGAGTATATGATCTGCAATCCTTAAGGAATGGCAGTGTCCTGTCGGGTTCATGTTCCCTCAGTCAGTGTGTTAGTCACTCCTTGTCCAGCACAAACAGCAGAGGAGAGAGAGAGGAAAGTGTGTTTGTCACTCCTTGTCCAGCCCAAACAGCAGAGGAGAGAGAGTGGAAAGTGTGCTTGTCACTCCATGTCCAGCACAAACAGCAGAGGAAAGAGAGAGGAAAGTGTGCTTGTCACTACTTGTCCAGCACAAACAGCAGAGGAGAGAGAGAGGAAAGTGTGTTAGTGACTCCTTGTCCAGCACAAACAGCAGAGGACAGAGAGAGGAAAGTGTGTTTGTGACTCCTTGTCCAGCACAAACAGCAGAGGAGAGAGAGAGGAAAGTGTGCTTGTGACTTCTTGTCCAGCACAAACAGCAGAGGAGAGAGAGAGGAAAGTGTGTTTGTGACTCCTTGTCCAGCACAAACAGCAGAGGAGAGAGAGGGGAAAGTGTGTTTGTCACTCCTTGTCTAGCACAAACAGCAGAGGAGAGAGAGAGAGAGAGGAAAGTGTGTTTGCGACTCCTTCTCCAGCGCAAACAGCAGAGGTTAGAGAGAGGAAAGTGACTCCTTGTCCAGCACAAACAGCAGAGGAGAGAGAGAAGAAAGTGTGCTTGTCACTCCTTCTCCAGCACAAACAGCAGAGGAGAGAGAGGGGAAAGTGTGTTTGTCACTCCTTGTCCAGCACAAACAGCAGAGGAGAGAGAGGGGAAAGTGTGTTTGTCACTCCTTGTCTAGCACAAACAGCAGAGGAGAGAGAGAGGAAAGTGTGTTTGTGACTCCTTGTCCAGCACAAACAGCAGAGGAGAGAGAGAGGAAAGTGTTTTTCTCACTCCTTGTCCAGCACAAACAGCAGAGGAGAGAGAGAGGAAAGTGTGTTTGTTACTCCTTGTCCAGCACAAACAGCAGAGGAGAGAGAGGGGAAAGTGTGTTTGTCACTCCTTGTCCAGCACAAACAGCAGAGGAGAGAGAGGGGAAAGTGTGTGTGTCACTCCTTGTCCAGCACAAACAGCAGAGGAGAGAGAGAGGAAAGTGTGTTTGTGACTCCTTGTCCAGCACAAACAGCAGAGGAGAGAGAGAGGAAAGTGTGTTTGTGACTTCTTGTCCAGCACAAACAGCAGAGGAGAGAGAGAAGAAAGTGTGATTGTGACTTCTTGTCCAGCACAAACAGCAGAGGAGAGAGAGGGGAAAGTGTGTTTGTCAATCCTTGTCCAGCACAAACAGCAGAGGAGAGAGAGGGGAAAGTGTGTTTGTGACTCCTTGTCCAGCACAAACAGCAGAGGAGAGAGAGAGGAAAGTGTGCTTGTGACTTCTTGTCCAGCACAAACAGCAGAGGAGAGAGAGGGGAAAGTGTGTTTGTCACTCCTTGTCTAGCACAAACAGCAGAGGAGAGAGAGAGGAAAGTGTGTTTGGGACACCTTGTCCAGCACAAACAGCAGAGGAGAGAGGAAAGTGTGTTTGTGACTCCTTGTCCAGCACAAACAGCAGAGGAGAGAGAGAAGAAAGTGTGCTTGCCACTCCTTGTCCAGCACAAACAGCAGAGGAGAGAGAGGGGAAAGTGTGTTTGTAACTCCTTGTCCAGCACAAACAGCAGAGGAGAGAGAGGGGAAAGTGTGTTTGACACTCCTTGTCCAGCACAAACAGCAGAGGAGAGAGAGGGGAAAGTGTGTTTGTCACTCCTTGTCCGGCACAAACAGCAGAGGAGAGAGAGGGGAAAGTGTGTTTGTGACTCCTTGTCCGGCACAAACAGCAGAGGAGAGAGAGTGGAAAGTGTGCTTGTGACTCCTTGTCCGGCACAAACAGCAGAGGAGAGAGAGAGGAAAGTGTGCTTGTCACTCCTTGTCCAGCCCAAACAGCAGAGGAGAGAGAGAGGAAAGTGTGCTTGTCACTCCTTGTCCAGCCCAAACAGCAGAGGAGAGAGAGAGGAAAGTGTGTTTGTCACTCCTTGTCCGGAACAAACAGCAGAGGAGAGAGAGGGGAAAGTGTGTTTGTGACTCCTTGTCCGGCACAAACAGCAGAGGAGAGAGAGTGGAAAGTGTGCTTGTGACTCCTTGTCCGGCACAAACAGCAGAGGACAGAGAGAGGAAAGTGTGCTTGTCACTCCTTGCCCAGCCCAAACAGCAGAGGAGAGAGAGAGGAAAGTGTGCTTGTGACTCCTTGTCCGGCACAAATAGCAGAGGAGAGAGTGAGGAAAGTGTGTTTGTGACTTCTTGTCCAGCACAAACAGCAGAGGAGAGAGAGAAGAAAGTGTGCTTGTGACTTCTTGTCCAGCACAAACAGCAGAGGAGAGAGAGAAGAAAGTGTGCTCGTGACTTCTTGTCTGGCACAAACAACAGAAGAGAGAGAGAGAGGGAAAGTGTGCTTGTCACTCCTTGCCCAGCCCAAACAGCAGAGGAGAGAGAGAGGAAAGTGTGCTTGTGACTCCTTGTCCGGCACAAATAGCAGAGGAGAGAGTGAGGAAAGTGTGTTTGTGACTTCTTGTCCAGCACAAACAGCAGAGGAGAGAGAGAAGAAAGTGTGCTTGTGACTCCTTGTCCGGCACAAACAGCAGAGGAGAGAGAGAGGAAAGTGTGCTTGTGACTTCTTGCCCAGCACAAATAGCAGAGGAGAGAGAGAAGAAAGTGTGCTTGTGACTTCTTGTCCAGCACAAACAGCAGAGGAGAGAGAGAAGAAAGTGTGCTCGTGACTTCTTGTCTGGCACAAACAACAGAAGAGAGAGAGAGAGGAAAGTGTGCTTGTCACTCCTTGCCCAGCCCAAACAGCAGAGGAGAGAGAGAGGAAAGTGTGCTTGTGACTCCTTGTCCAGCACAAACAGCAGAGGAGAGAGAGAAGAAAGTGTGCTCGTGACTTCTTGTCCAGCACAAACAGCAGAGGAGAGAGAGAAGAAAGTGTGCTCGTGACTTCTTGTCCAGCACAAACAGCAGAGGAGAGAGAGAGGAAAGTGTGCTTGTGACTCCTTGTCCGGCACAAATAGCAGAGGAGAGAGAGAGGAAAGTGTGTTTGTGACTCCTTGTCCAGCACAAACAGCAGAGGAGAGAGAGAGGAAAGTGTGCTTGTGACTCCTTGTCCGGCACAAATAGCAGAGGAGAGAGAGAGGAAAGTGTGCTTGTGACTCCTTGTCCGGCACAAACAGCAGAGGAGAGAGAGAGGAAAGTGTGCTTGTGACTTCTTGCCCAGCACAAACAGCAGAGGAGAGAGAGGAAGAAAGTGTGCTCGTGACTTCTTGTCTGGCACAAACAACAGAAGAGAGAGAGAGAGGAAAGTGTGCTTGTCACTCCTTGCCCACCCCAAACAGCAGAGGAGAGAGAGAGGAAAGTGTGCTTGTGACTCCTTGTCCGGCACAAATAGCAGAGGAGAGAGTGAGGAAAGTGTGTTTGTGACTTCTTGTCCAGCACAAACAGCAGAGGAGAGAGAGAAGAAAGTGTGCTTGTGACTCCTTGTCCGGCACAAACAGCAGAGGAGAGAGAGAGGAAAGTGTGCTTGTGACTTCTTGCCCAGCACAAACAGCAGAGGAGAGAGAGAAGAAAGTGTGCTTGTGACTTCTTGTCCAGCACAAACAGCAGAGGAGAGAGAGAAGAAAGTGTGCTTGTGACTTCTTGTCTGGCACAAACAACAGAAGAGAGAGAGAGAGTAAAGTGTGCTTGTCACTCCTTGCCCAGCCCAAACAGCAGAGGAGAGAGAGAGGAAAGTGTGCTTGTGACTCCTTGTCCAGCACAAACAGCAGAGGAGAGAGAGAAGAAAGTGTGCTTGTGACTTCTTGTCTGGCACAAACAACAGAAGAGAGAGAGAGAGGAAAGTGTGCTTGTCACTCCTTGCCCAGCCCAAACAGCAGAGGAGAGAGAGAGGAAAGTGTGCTTGTGACTCCTTGTACGGCACAAATAGCAGAGGAGAGAGTGAGGAAAGTGTGTTTGTGACTTCTTGTCCAGCACAAACAGCAGAGGAGAGAGAGAAGAAAGTGTGCTTGTGACTCCTTGTCCGGCACAAACAGCAGAGGAGAGAGAGAGGAAAGTGTGCTTGTGACTTCTTCCCCAGCACAAACAGCAGAGGAGAGAGAGAAGAAAGTGTGCTTGTGACTTCTTGTCCAGCACAAACAGCAGAGGAGAGAGAGAAAAAGTGTGCTCGTGACTTCTTGTCTGGCACAAACAACAGAAGAGAGAGAGAGAGGAAAGTGTGCTTGTCACTCCTTGCCCAGCCCAAACAGCAGAGGAGAGAGAGAGGAAAGTGTGCTTGTGACTCCTTGTCCGGCACAAATAGCAGAGGAGAGAGTGATGAAAGTGTGTTTGTGACTTCTTGTCCAGCACAAACAGCAAAGGAGAGAGAGAAGAAAGTGTGCTTGTGACTTCTTGTCCAGCACAAACAGCAGAGGAGAGAGAGAGGAAATGTGCTTGTGACTCCTTGTCCGGCACAAATAGCAGAGGAGAGAGAGAGGAAAGTGTGTTTGTGACTCCTTGTCCAGCACAAACAGCAGAGGAGAGAGAGAGGAAAGTGTGCTTGTGACTCCTTGTCCGGCACAAATAGCAGAGGAGAGAGAGAGGAAAGTGTGCTTGTGACTCCTTGTCCGGCACAAACAGCAGAGGAGAGAGAGAGGAAAGTGTGCTTGTGACTTCTTGCCCAGCACAAACAGCAGAGGAGAGAGAGAAGAAAGTGTGCTCGTGACTTCTTGTCTGGCACAAACAACAGAAGAGAGAGAGAGAGGAAAGTGTGCTTGTCACTCCTTGCCCACCCCAAACAGCAGAGGAGAGAGAGAGGAAAGTGTGCTTGTGACTCCTTGTCCGGCACAAATAGCAGAGGAGAGAGTGAGGAAAGTGTGTTTGTGACTTCTTGTCCAGCACAAACAGCAGAGGAGAGAGAGAAGAAAGTGTGCTTGTGACTCCTTGTCCGGCACAAACAGCAGAGGAGAGAGAGAGGAAAGTGTGCTTGTGACTTCTTGCCCAGCACAAACAGCAGAGGAGAGAGAGAAGAAAGTGTGCTTGTGACTTCTTGTCCAGCATAAACAGCAGAGGAGAGAGAGAAGAAAGTGTGCTCGTGACTTCTTGTCTGGCACAAACAACAGAAGAGAGAGAGAGAGGAAAGTGTGCTTGTCACTCCTTGCCCAGCCCAAACAGCAGAGGAGAGAGAGAGGAAAGTGTGCTTGTGACTCCTTGTCCAGCACAAACAGCAGAGGAGAGAGAGAAGAAAGTGTGCTTGTGACTTCTTGTCTGGCACAAACAACAGAAGAGAGAGAGAGAGGAAAGTGTGCTTGTCACTCCTTGCCCAGCCCAAACAGCAGAGGAGAGAGAGAGGAAAGTGTGCTTGTGACTCCTTGTCCGGCACAAATAGCAGAGGAGAGAGTGAGTAAAGTGTGTTTGTGACTTCTTGTCCAGCACAAACAGCAGAGGAGAGAGAGAAGAAAGTGTGCTTGTGACTCCTTGTCCGGCACAAACAGCAGAGGAGAGAGAGAGGAAAGTGTGCTTGTGACTTCTTGCCCAGCACAAACAGCAGAGGAGAGAGAGTAGAAAGTGTGCTTGTGACTTCTTGTCCAGCACAAACAGCAGAGGAGAGAGAGAAAACAGTGTGCTCGTGACTTCTTGTCTGGCACAAACAACAGAAGAGAGAGAGAGAGAGGAAAGTGTGCTTGTCACTCCTTGCCCAGCCCAAACAGCAGAGGAGAGAGAGAGGAAAGTGTGCTTGTGACTCCTTGTCCAGCACAAACAGCAGAGGAGAGAGAAGAAAGTGTGCTTGTGACTTCTTGTCCAGCACAAACAGCAGAGGAGAGAGAGAAGAAAGTGTGCTCGTGACTTCTTGTCTGGCACAAACAACAGAAGAGAGAGAGAGAGGAAAGTGTGCTTGTCACTCCTTGCCCAGCACAAACAGCAGAGGAGAGAGAAGAAAGTGTGCTTGTGACTTCTTGTCCAGCACAAACAGCAGAGGAGAGAGAGAAGAAAGTGTGCTTGTGACTTCTTGTCTGGCACAAACAACAGAAGAGAGAGAGAGGAAAGCCCTATCTCATCCATCTGGGGATATTAAGAGCCTTTGAAACATGTCCATTAATCCTGACTGTTGTACTTGGGTTTGAATATATATATATGTATGTTAGCCCTGTGATGTTGTTCTACCAGCCCATGCTGGGGCAGTATGGTCAAGAGAAATGGCCATTCTTGTGAATCAAGGCCTTCTGTGTATCTAGACCCCCCTCCCCCCCAAGCCCCCACCCCACAGCAGCCAGGCTACAGTTCACGTGATGCAGCACAGCAAACAGAGTGCGTAAATTACCCGAGATAGAATGTTTGGTATAAACCCTGACTGGTCAAGTTTGATCAATCCTGACAATAATGGAGCAAGGTAATTGGCTGTCGCCTTCACCAAAATGGTATTATCAACATTTATTAGGAATAGTGGCCTGTCGGGTGTGCATAGTTGCCTAAGCATGCATGATTTGAATAGGATTGTAATTTCTGCATCTCTAGTGGACTGTGGGAGCGTCTTGTCAGCCAGTGCTTCCTCGTAGACACTTACCAGGTGTGGCACGAGCAGGTCCTGGAACTCTTTGTAAAATTCAGGTGTGAGGCCAGCTTCAGCTTGGATCTCCCTCCCAGCTAAATCATCAATGGTGAGCTTCATGTCAGACAGACTTGTGGGATCTCACAGGAATGTTCTGTGGGTATGCTCTAACGATGGCTGTGCACTTCCTCCAGGTAGATTCATCCACACTGCAACTTGAGGTGTTCAGTTGTTGATAATAGTTACTAACTACCTGGTGTATTCCCCCTCTGTATGCCTTATTATCTGTCCCCATTAGTTATATTATGTGCCTAAGAGGCCACTCTGATGCGGGTCACTCCATGGATATTAACCGTTTTTGATTCAGCCTCATCAGTAATGTTCTGTCTTTTGGCTGGGCATACCGATCCTGAAGGGCATCTAATTAAGGGCTTGATTTTGAGTTTGTAGGGAGGATTACACCGTCACAATCGCGACGGATATCCAGCCCGCTTTATTATAAGGGCGCTATATACAGTGGCACTGGTAATACGACGGATGGAATATTTGTCAAGTTTGTGACAGAATAACCCGTCCGCCGACCCTGGCCCTTTTCTTCTTGTTTAGAGTGTAGTTAGTTACACTGTAGTGCGGCTGCTCTAAAGAACAGAGACCTATTAAGTGACGCATACTTCTCAATACATGGAATATCAAAGAATCTACGCAAACAGCAAGTCTCCGACTGATAGCAGCAGGATTACCACCTAGGCAAGAATGTTGTCACAACTCGCATATTCACTCACTCATCCACCTATACATTCATCTCAGTAACTTAAGGACCCACTCCAGAGATCTGTTGGTAACCTATACGTCACTCGTGCCTTAAATGTACTTTCTTGTGAGCGATGACGTTGCTGTTCCGTGGTGTAAGTTTGGTCGCATTTCCTTCTGTGGGAGAGGGAAGGTTACTATGCTGTTACCATTCAGTCCCACCTTACTACTGCTGCTCTATTAGTGCTGGTCGAGAAGCACGAGACGCTTTGGTGTTGGGCGCGTGGTCTCAGGGCCTGTGCATTCTCACTTCCCACAACCAGTTTGCTGCAAGTGTGGTTTGGCAACGTGGGCATGCCCGGTTAATAGCACATGCTATGATTGCATTGACGTGCCCTGTGAAACAAGCTACACATGCGGACAGCCACGTCAATAACATCTAGCGAGACCTCTTCACGGAGTGGCCTTGATGAAATTTGCTCCATTGTCATCTCCTACCTCCCTCCTGAGGCTGCTGAACATGCATTAGGAGACACGCTGAGCCACGAGACTGCCCGTGCTCTAACTCAGACTTCTTGCGAATCTGACATACTATATTAATGAGAAACACTCTCCTTGAACGTACATCCCGATGTGGAGAACCCATGACAGAGAATAACAAGCATTGGCATAGCCAATAGGTCTCGCTTTTGGGACGTTATAAGTATTTACTTATCCAGCACAATATCCTTGGTGCAACAACATCAACTGTTGCATGGCTAAACACTTATAAGATCCAAAAGGCGAGACCTATTGGCTATGCCAATGCTTGTTTCACTTCTAGGGATTCGCTGGGCGCTTTGCCAAAGCTCAGTACCAGTGCTTGTCTTATTGATTCACCTGGATCTGCAGCCTCCCTTTCTCCACTTAATTGTTTAGCTTTAATGAATAACACCAATGCTCTTGGGCTACTTCAAGGGCCTGGGACAGGTGTGATGCTAGTCAGGATGGTGGCGTCTATCATGCATGTGTGAATAGCAGGGTACCTGGGACACTCCCATTACATCAAGAGACCCACCCAAGCTCTCATCACACAGTTCTTCCTAAAAACCATATAGCAGAAACAATCTAGTCAAGTCAAAATCGTTTATTTCTAAGAAATACATTCTTAGTGAAATATTACATAGATGAGTAGAGAAAGGGTAAAGGCAAAGGATGAGCCTGTTGAAGGACGAGGATGATGAGAAAGGAGGGTGATGATCAAGTGACCAGTGGTGGGCGAAGGACCAGAGAAGGAAGATGAAGAGACTGGAGAAGATTGGTAGAACAAAAGGGACAGGTGGGCAGAGTGAATGTGAAACAGAGGGTGACAGGACTGGGAGAGACTAGTGGGAAAGAGAACGTGAAAGAGGCAGCACCATGCCAGTCATAATTTTGGCACAACAGTTCAAATTTGAGTCACTCGCATTAGCTGTACATTTCTTTTTTCCCCCCTTAAAATACATTCTGCTCAAGAAACTGACAACCAAATATTTGTTGAGAAAATAGCCACCGAATGAGAAGTCCATTTGTCAACCTCAGTGGCTGTACACTTGACACAGTGGGCAGCTACGGGATGAAACAGGCCCAAATTTGCTGTTTGGCTGGTTCTTCTGAAGTTGCCAACTTTGTTTGCTCGTCCAAACGTTATCACTCTTTTTGGAGCAAATGAACAGCAGTAGGCACCACCCACAACTTTAAAACGCTGCGTAGCTCCATACTATCTCTTTAAATATGTCTGTAAAATACACTTTGTAGATCTTGCGCCTGCTCATGAGCATGCTGTATATAATTCAGGCCTTTGTGCTGCCACTGTTCAGTGAAGAACATGTCCAAGACAGTAGGAGTGTAAGGTCTGATTATGCACACATGCGCACCCTCACAGGTACACTGACAAATGCTTGTACTGTAGCAGATCAAGCTTCCATCACATACACAAAATCATTATTCAATATGCAGCAGCAGTGAAGGTGATGCTGACAGTGAGGTGAAGAGAGAGGAGGATGAGGTGGAGCGAGGAGAATGAGGTGGAGAGAGGAGAAGGTCAGCAGGAAAAGGAGAGACTGATCGTTAGGAGAGTTAAGGGGAGCGGGTGGAGGGTGAGGTAGAGAGATGGAAGATAGCGAGAAAGAAAGGGAAGAGAACAAGAAGGGTGGGTCAGAAAGACAAAGGAGGATGGGGCAGAGAGTGAGTTGAGGGGGAGGCCCAGCAACAATGGTGAGAGTGAGAGAGAAGGGGTAGGAGGAGATAGAAGGGTGAGTGGAGGAATAGGAAGTTGATGCAGTGAGAGTATGGCGAGTGGAGTGAGAGACAGGTGACGTGGAAAGAGAAAGGTGAGGTATAAAGAGGGAGAGAAAGCGGTTGTGGTAGAGGGAGAGAGGAGGCCAATGCTAGCAGAATGGAGCGTGAGGTGGATAGAAAGTGTGCAAGGCAGAGAAAAAGAAGGTGAGGTGGAGAAAGAAGAGGCTGAGATGAGAGGAAACAGAGGGTGAGGAGATCAGGATGAAGTGGTGAGCGAGGAGTGTGAAGCAGAGAGTCAAAGGACAGTGAGGCAGAGAGAGCAGATGAGATAAACTACATGAGTACAAAACACCAGAAATACAAAGAAAAACTAGTAGGCACAACCCGGACAGTAGAGACTTTAGGCCGGTGCAACCGGTGCAGCTGCACCTGGTGCTCACCTTGTGCGGTGGAGAGGCACTATGTTTAAAAATAACTTATGGGTTAAAAGCACAAGCAGCAGAGTTCATTGTGTGTCCAGCAGTTTTCAGGCAACTATAAAAATGTCAAGATGACTCTGGTGATTGTTTGTGTTGGGGATAGATTGGAGTTTTGTCTAGTGGCAGTTTGACTCCTAAAGTAGCGCAGAGGGTTGATGTGCCTGCTGCAAAGAATGTGTACCATGCAGATCACAGGACTAAGTGTTAGTGAACTATGAGTAGCGCTATTAAAAAATTAAATGCATTTCAAAGAGGGGCTATGGAGAGACGAGGGGCACTGTTGAAGGGTGGACTAGTGGGGTAATCCACGGAGAAGGAAGTCATGAGGGGCGGCCAAAAAATACAAAGACTGTCTCAGTCGTGCCACCAGCACTAAAGCCGGGCCTGCCACTACTAGGCTATCCTTCATGTCCAGAGCTGCCTCTCAGACACCTGGGAGATGCTGGACAACCCCGTTCATCTTCTTGGCGCTTCCATGCTTCTTCATGGCCCTCCCGAACCCTGGAGCCATGCCTGCTCGGCGCGCGGACAGAGAGTTGTGACCCTGACCAATGAGCACGGTGTGTTCTCTGCGCGTCATTACTCCACGCATTATGCCCTGCACCGACGTACCACAATGGCCTCTTGCGAGGGAGAGGATTGAATGTCACTCATTACTGCATGTTACTGAATAATGCACGTGTGACTCCTTGCACTGCCCCGTCTCACCAGTGTGACTAGGCCAGCTTCCTCTCTTCCTTTGTCATGCCAGTTTTATCGCCATTTAAAATGTTAAATTGAAGGAGGGATGTCGTATTCTGGTACCCTCCTGGTGCCCGAATACTGATTTTGGGGCTCCGGTAGCAGGAAAAGGGTGGGGATTCATTAAAAGAAGGTGGTCTATTTACCCGTATCCCTCCGCTGCCCACCCCTCTTCTTCACCACTTGTGAGCAGACGGCTCCTGTTACACGGCTGTCAGTCATTCAGCCTCGGTTCATTAACATAAAATGGTGGTCACGCTCCTTTAAAATGATAATAATCTCGGCAGATCTGCTCTGGAATGCCACTGTCACCTGCCACGGTTGCACAGTGTGTTTATTACACGCCCCTCTGCCAACATGTGCCTGCTTTAGGCCGCCCTTCATGAGGCGCGGGGGACATGCGTGTGGATAGATGCACGTTGATGTTGCCTGTGTGCCCTCCTTTGCCGGGCTTCCTGCGCCACTGGTATTGTCTGCAGCCGGAAACGACTGCATCCCTTTCCCTGCCCTGCAGGAAAACCATTCTCTACTGTCTCAGACCACGCAAACGCATTTAAAACATCAGCGCGCGCCTCGCGCTCAAAGTAAAAAGCAGCAAGGGGAGGGGAGAGAGGAGGGGGCCTGCGCCTGTTTCCCTTGCGGGAGCGAGCAGGAACCGTCTGTTAATTACAAACAGTTGGTTTTAAAGCTCGCTCCCGCAAGGGAATCGCCAAACGTGCACGCGTTGCCATTGAAAGCAATGCAACGCGTGCACGTTTTTGCCTGCAAAAGTGAATCGATTACTAAAGGTCTTTTTCCTATGCAGCGCATACGCGCTGCGTAGGCGAGACCTAAAAATGCCCACATACGAGAGGGAAAATCTTTAGTAGCCGGGGGTGACTCCAGTGGGTTCACACTCCCTTATACAGTCCTAAAGAGGCTAGAAATTGATTGGCCGAAACATGTAAACCACATATTGGAACGAGTCCACAGTGATAATTGTAAAGGATGATTGAAGCATGGACTGCCGACCTAATGTTATTGGATGTTCATTATGAGAATATTAGGCGACGGCTATAAGGAATTTAAAGTGGACAACCTCGTGATGGACCCGGATAGGAAATACGCATTGGGCCATCTATTTAATGATATATAGACAAGGCCAGTGTGACTGTGGTTTTAAGGGTATTGCAATTTGATTCAAAATAATCATTCACAAATTTGTAATTTGATTTTGAAATAAGCATTCACAAATAAATCATTGATGTATAGAAACACTGCAAGAGGTGTCTGGATGAAAAGCATATTTTATAAAGGTATTGGCAAATTAAGGTAATGTCCAATAATAATTCATGTATGATTGTAGACCAAAAGGTTTGAATTCATCCCACTAGAGTTAATGTTGTTGTCTTTGAACATGCACTAGGAAGCAGGCACTGCATCACAATATTTGATGTGAGACACCTATACTCCAGGAGAAGATGCCTGACCCCAAGGGGTAATATTCGAGCATTGAAACATGTTGATGGAAATGAGAAGTAGGGTCCGCTGCTTAGCCCTCCTGTTTAGGTCTCGCCTACGCAGCGCGCATGCGCTGCTAAGGTAAAAAGACCTTTTGTAATCGATTCGGCTTTTCAGCCAAAAACGTGCACGCGTTCCATTGCCTTCAATGGCAACGCGTGCACGTTTGGCGATTCACTTGCGGGAGCGAGCAGCTGGCGCCATATGGTAGCAATTATTGCTCCTGGCGCAGCTCGCTCCCGCAAGGGAATCGCGCAGGTCCCCTCCTCTTCCCCCCCCTGCTGCAGTGCGAGGCGCGCGCGCTTGTGTTTTTGTTTGGTTAGGTCATCTGACTGCATATGACACAGCCTTAAATCAAACTTGATTAATGTAATTTCAGTGAATTTCAAAGGTCCTTTATATTATAGATCTCAATAATCAACAGAAGGTACCCCAAATATCGTTCATGCAGGGGATCAACATATTAAGAAAACAATGCTCATTTTTTAAAGTATTTGCCGAAATAAGCATTATTTATAAAAATACACTCCTATTATTATAGTAACATTTATCTTATCTATTGCTTATTTCGAAAAATGCATTTGATTACAAAACAACGTCATACTTTAAAAGAGCATCCTACAACCACAACATCCCACCTCACCCAGGTAATAAGTGAAATATGTTTTTATAGCCAGTGATTAGAGGGCAAATATTTTAGAAAATTGTACATTGTTGTTTCCTAACATTCCTAAACTATACATCCAGCCTCAATAGAACCAACTATGTATGGCCTTGAGCTACGCACACTTGCAAACGGACACAGGATATGGCTTCCGGCCACACCTTGAACCTAGTCTCGCGCACCCACACTCAATGAGCATGATCTCTGCCCAAGCTGAGCCGCGCCCAGCGCTCACTACATGTCCCCTCGGAATCCACTGCATATGGACTACAGCCACTAGTTTTAATGTTTGACACGGTTAAGGCCAGACAGGGGTTTAATAACTTGTTGAGATTTAAGAAGTGCTTGCCTCTCACAGCTTCACTCAGATGCACTGTAATGGTAATTGTGTTGCATATTGAGTTTTCTTCCTGCAAATCACTTCTTTTGATTAATTTCATTTCAAATAACTTTAAGGAAGCAGGGTTTTGTTTCTACAATCTATGGTGTTCTTTTGACAAATCTGCTTCTGTTATCGCGCTGTGTAACCTACCATTCCCATCATAGGAAGGTACTGGAACTGTGCCATTACATTTTTGCAGTACACAGAATTGCTAGTTATTAGATATAGGAAAGTAGGTAATTTTGCATAAAACACCAGATAGGAAATGTAGTCTGGTAACCCCTGCCCCCGTTAGTTCATTTCAAATAAGCGTTAATAGGTTTCATATTCCTAACAACATAATTAAAGCTTTACTAATACCTGGACGGTCAAATACCCCACTGATTACGATGAAAGTGAGCTATAATTATATGGAAATTTGAACAGTATGGCTGTGCTGCTTCTGTGTAATATTTTTTCTTAGGACATTTACATAAATTGAAGCCTCGAAATTACATTATTGTAATGACAGTAAATATTGACAACAAAGACTGCATATAAATACAGCTTAATAAATGATGGCTATATAAAATAAGTGCCGTATGAATTAATATTGAATAGTCACACCGTTACACAGACCCGAAAACCCATACAAGCATTGTGTTTAAGATCTTTGTTTCAGCCTACAGCCTTACAATTCATAAAATATTCACATAATACAAATACAATTAAAAACACATAAAACAACAGCCCCACGCATAGCATTTTTTTGCCAATGAAATCTAAAAAGGCATAGATTCGACGTACGACTAACTACCGCTAAACTGAGTGCTTCCCAAGCATAGGAATAAAATAGCATCATTTCATTTTCTAAGAATAATGGGGCATATTAGCAAGACCGGCGATAAAATTATCACCGTTTTAGCGGCAGGAAACTGCCGCTAAAACGGCGATAATGGGCTTGCTATCAATAGTTGAGCTACAACATCATTTAAAACAAGCATTGGCATAGCCAATAGGTCTCGCCTTTGGGACCTTATAAGTGTTTAGCCATGCAACACTTGATGTTGTTGCACCAAGGATATTGTGCTGGATAACTAAACACTTATAAGGTCCCAAAGGCGAGGCCTATTGGCTATGCCAATGCTTGTTTTAATCCTGTGGTAGGGCGACATCAGTAAACAACATTTCTTAACTCACCAAAATACAATTTTAATATAGGTTTGCCATTTTAACAAAGAGAGAATATAAATGTCGGCATAAGTGACATAACTGCATCCCAAACTAGGGAACCTATAGCTAGAAGACTGTACAACCAGTGAACAGTCCTACTCTTGAATGTTTCCAAGTGTAAGATGTGGAATGCACTGATTAAGCATAGCGCAATAACTAGGCGACCGTTTGTCGTCCGATACGAGGACATGAATGTATGATAATTCCATAGGAGGACTTGCTGTTTCTTCAAGGAGTTTTGTACTTCTTGTTTGTTTATGCAAATCATTCAACACTCGCTCAAAGCCTCTCTCTCACTCTTTAGTTTTAGCTACCTGTGTTGTACTTATCGTACATGTGTGAGTTCTGAGCAGCAGTGTTATATGCTGTCCCTTCCCACCTTATCCTGGAAGGACTCCCTTCCACCATTTTGGGTTGGGAAGGATACAGGTAGTATGATGGAGTGGGAAGTAAGCTAACCCTCTGCAGGCACTGCTTAATGTCTTTTGTGATGCGGTTTTGGTATCCATAATCTTTATGTCCTTCTCGTATATTGTCTTCATCTGGGTGACATGATGTTTCTCCAACGATGAAGATGGTGAGATTCCCTTCTAACCCTGATGCCCTTCTTAGCCCAACCACAGGTCCCGGGGGATTTAAAGGTACAGGTGCCCCAAAGACACATGTCTTAGAGCAAAGGAGAAATCAATTTCATTTGCCCCCGCCTCCACCTGAGTTCACTGGGTTTGTGGTACAGTGTTATTTCTTTCTTCCCCAAAATGGCAGCTGCAGATGCTTTTTGTACCTGCCCTGCTGTTGCAATGCACATGCGTCCAGTACAGAGCCCGGCTCATGCAGCGAGGTTGCACTGTGATGCGCCCTAAGGGCAGCACCACCTTCAGTTAGCATTCCCAGGATCCTGCACAGGGACTGCAGCCCCACCATGCCTTATAGCTTCCCTCACTGGCGCCTCCTGCCACCAGGGCAGACGTCGGCATGCAAGTTAACTTTCCTCTCATTTCTTGGGCGCCGACAGCAGATGTCGGCCATGTCGCTTCGAAGCTGTAGCTTCATCTACTCAAGCTCGCAGGTTGTAAGGATGTTTTGGTAATATGTGGCGGCAGATGTGGATCTCGGCTACTACGCGGCCATCTTGCTCAGGTGCCAAGCCACGCCCTGCCCAGAAAACTGTTTCTGAATTATTATTTTATTGGCGGCTTTACAAAGTTACTCAAAATCCAGCCTGGGCCCTTCCTCTGCTCTGCCTCATTACACTCAATCACTTTTAAATACAGGGTGATGAGAAGGAAAGGACCCAGGAGGTCTTGCCCAGAAATCAACCCCATGGCCTTTGCAGAAACAGCAGGAAATTACTTTTGTAACCAACAAGCGGCTATCACAGGATGTTCACGAGGCCAGTCTTCTGTTGCAGGTTATTTTATGGACAACTTACCACTGGTCTATTTCAGTTGTGAGAATCACACCAAAGAGATCCAGCCCCTCCCTGTACAGAGCTTTGATGGAGACCCACTGAATGTGTATCAGTCCTGGGTGTTGTACAAGAGTCCTGATTCTTGGCAGAAGAAGAGGAGGCTTCCACTCTTCTATCAAATTCCCTGTGAGACTGACCATGACTGTTAGAGCTAGACCAGCTGCACAATTCTCCCTTCCATTAGGGTACTTGGCTTCTGGCTTCATCCTGCTTGTCTGCTGTGGGGCACTTGAGTGCATGCAAGCCTCTGCGACTTCTTAGCTGCCGGACTCTTCCAGGAAATGGGGTTTTGACATTATAGGTGTGTAGTGTTTGTTTTATCATCATCACCTATTTCTGTAACTCTGCACTCCATTCTTCAAAAGGCCATGTTAATGGATTGCTCTTGTTGGCTTTCATTAGCACTCTCAAGCCCAAATGTCTCTGTTTTCCTTTTAGCAAACTGTTTTTAGCTCGAGGCATATATATTTGTATAAGCCTGTTTGGACCATTATTTTTAGGTCGAACTAGACAGCGCATGTGCTGGCTCTTCGGGACCTGCTGTAATCAGTCTGTGGGCTTCAAGTCCATCCCCTTTCTTCCTGTTGCTTTTCATTTGTCTATGTCAGTGTCCTTTAAAATCATTGCTTGCTAGTGGTCAGTCCTGCCTCTTTGTCCCTCCTTTCTCTCTTCTGTTCCTCCCACAGAGCAGGGACTTAGTACTTTCTGATTCCGCTATGGTTCTTTACCTGTTCTCTGGGGGACTATTTTTTTCATGGTTTCCTGCTCTGTTACTGTTTATCTGTGTTTAGCTTCAGTGCCCTAGCTGCTTACATTCAAATATAGCATTCTTCCTCCCACCTCGTCTTAATGCCACAGTTGTGTTACTGCTGCCTTTTTTTTACTGCTGCCTCCCCCACCATTGCTCCTGCTCTGTTGCTTGTAATTGCTTAATTAGACTTTTTGCACTTTTCCATCTCTACAGTCAGTTGCTTGCTTTGTGCTTCCTTTTAAGGGGGATTGGGCTTTTTTTTTTAGGTATGGCTTCCAAGGGTTTACATCCATCCCCCTGTCTTTCCTGGCTTTTCATTGGTTCCTGTGCAGGTCACTTACTTTTCCTCCAGTTCTACTGGCTGTAGCATATTTTCTTGCATTGACCAAAGCTTGTTTCAAAAGGAGCGAGCAGTGGTGTGCACGCAGTCCTTATGTATGAACAAGCAGAAACTGAAATGTGAGTGCAGTCTGGTTACTGCCCGCGGTCCCATCGCGTTCTCCCCGCTCCTCTGCGTCCCAGCACAGCTCTTTCACCGGTCTCCACAACCCGCCCCCACCCCGCCAAGGTCAGTACTTGCCTGTTATTAATATGCCTACTGTGGCTGCTTCTTTACATGTATTTAAAATGCAGCATAAGCAGGAAATGAGGGCGCGCACATGCCATGTTTTCCCTGCTGTGCATTGGGGTGGGGAGGTATTGTTTCACAAAGCACATTCAGCATCAACACGGAAAACCAACACCATGGCCCCGGTGTCCCTGGTGCAGGCGAGCTGCAGCCTGGCTGCAGAGCAAGCAGTGAAATAACAGGTTGATTTTTTCCAGTCTCAATTCCAATTTTACTTGAATTAAAGTTTTGATATCATTTGGACTCGCAGGCTGCACGACTATATATTATTCACCAGACAGTGTGTGAAAACGAAAGCACGTGAGGCTCCGGAGGGAGGGGTTTTACAACAGTCACTCCGACTTGGACAGTTAATTGCACCCTTGAAAGCAATCCTTTGTCAAGAGTTGGACAGGCTGCTTTCATTTATGGAGTAGAGTTTTGTTCTGAATTTCCGTGGAGGGCTGCGAAGCCTTGCAGTGTAAACCTCATTTGTCGAGCAGAAACATTTCACAGACTGCCCTCGAAGCACGGAGGCTTGAACAATACAGTACAACACAGTGAAAAGGAACAGGCAGTAACGGTGACGAAATGTGGGTATTCAGCAAGATGAACTCTATTGACCAGCAGCCACTGCCCCCCTCTTTGGTTTTGAAGCAAGTACCCGGAGGCAACACCCGCAGCTTTGCACATAGACCCTTGCATTACACAACCTGATTCTTTTTTGTTGCATATTTATATAGCGCGAACTCGACCCGAAGGTATTGGAGCGCTTTACATGAGCACCAGCACCGTATTTACATTACACATTCAGGCACGGGGAGATTAAGTGATTTGCCCAGAATCACAGGATGTGGACGCGACCCCGAGGCTCGAACCCTGGTTTCCAGCACCAAAGTCGGCAGTCTAGCCGACGGACCACATCCTCTCCCTTTTTATACTTCGGGGTGGGAGTGGTCCAGTGCTCACATGACTGCAGGGAAGAAACATTTAAACTTTAGCAAATTAAGTTCAAAGGCTCACATTTGCATACACGCACTTTAGCTGCACCAGTTTTCATTTGCTTCGGCTCGTGTTTTATGCTTGTTGCTGGTATGGCTGGCCATTTTGTTTCCCTTTTGAAGTGGCATCTCCTTAAGGCATTTCAGGCTATCTGAGTGAGCTATATTCCGGCAGCTCCGTATCCCGTCTGCTCAGCTTGTTTCACTTTTTAGCGAAAATTGTCCGGGGCCTCCTTTTGCGACTGCGTTCTTCGGGGGCGGGCGGGGTGTATTTTGCACACCTTGGAGAATGCATGAGCTGCATATCAGCACTGGTTCATCAAAGCATCTCAAAGGCCGTGAAAACAGTAATATGCTTTTCCCTAGTGATGTTTCTTCTTTCACTGCACTGAGCAGGAACGTCTCATTCCTCATAGCCAGACTTTCACATAGGGTGCGAGTCATGGAGACTTGAAAGTATAAACTGTGCTTACTTCCTATTCCAGTGATAGGCGATGGCTGTGAGAAGTTAGAGGTTTGGGGCACCTCGTAGCGAGCACTCCACCAAAGCATAAAAAGTCTGTAGCTGTTCATGTTCACCATTGCTTAGCAATTGATTTCTTTTTGTGCTTGTACCTATGTGCATATGTCTAGGGGTCCCCAATGACCACACTAACCAAGGCTTATGCTGTGGCAAATATGAAAAACTCCATCACAACGGTTGCGTTATCCTAAGAAAGAACAAAGTCCTCACTATTGCATATGAAAAACTGCCATCAAGAGAAAAGCAAAACATAACATGGAGTTGTGCTGAACATGACTGAACGTTTATTATGGCTAATGTTCGCCTGCCTGTTATACTGCGGTGTTGGCTGGAGTCTTAATTAAAAAGATAACGCGGAGCAGAGACCGAGTCCAAAGGTGACACCATCAGCTCTGGATTCGATAAACTTTGTGCTCCTACTCTCTCTGTGGCTTCCCTTTTAACTTCCACCTCCATCCGCATAGCCCAGGATTGTTTGCATTTTTGAGTCTATGATTCATGGGGGTTCAGTTTGTCCCAGTCCTATATGCTCCACCATTTGTTTAATAGTTTTAACTATACCCGGTAGGCACTCTGATATATTTCCTCTTCTCTCTAAGGCAATACTTGCTCCATGCAATAAAATCACGGATAAGCAAGCTAAGCATTGTAAATGGCAATGCCTTTTAATTATGTGTTTTCAAAACCTGCAAGCGGTGTTTACGTACCGCTTGCAGGTTTTCAGAGCACATAAATAGAAGCCATTGCCATTTACAATGCCAATAGCTCAAACTCTTGCAAATGCGAGACCTATTGCATTGCAAATGCTTGTTTTTATTTCTACTATATTCCTTTTTATTGTGTCCTTGCCCCCATCCAACACTTCTAAGAGGAAGCTATGGCCCTACCTACTGACATGTGACAAAGGGATATTTTTACAAGATTTTTGGTGGGGCCTGGAGGGTCCCCCTCACCTGCCTGTTGTAGGACAAAGGCCATCTTTAGGCATTCTTCCTCCTGAGCCTACAAGTTGGATTTCTTACAGATATTATCTTCCATACTCACCCGAGCTTTGAGGATCGCATCACTGACAGACACCAGTGGGTATTTCTTGCTGGTCATCATCGGAACTTTTTTCGAAATCCCCCAAAACGACTGCTGCATGGTCTCTTTTGGGTCGAATTTGGTTTTCCATTTCCCTGCGAGAGAAAATGAAAGCACGCTTGTTATTCTATTTAATTCACTCTCCTCCTTCGTTGGCCTATCTCTCTAACATCCAATACACAGACTAACAATTTCCAACCCTCTTTCAATTGCCCCGTCAAAAGGGTTAATAAATGTTGGATCATCTGTCAGATCACCCACCTGTCTTCCCGTGGTGGATTGTGTCTGTGTGGGAAGGTTCAACCTAAGTGGGTTCCACAGCTCCTTGTTTCAAAAGCACGTTTCTGAGATTTCTGGGTCTGGGGTTGGCTGTTTCCACTACAGTATGCTAGGCTTACCCACACATATGAGATATCAGTAGAAGTGGGACCTCACCCTCCCTTCAGGAATTCATAAGCGGACTCAAGACCAGGTTGTTCAACTCAGTCCACCCAAGCAGCGTCACTCTCAGCACCTGGATACCCTCGCGGGTGATTAGCAGCGCTCTATAAATCCTCTTCAATTGATTGTTATTCCTGCTTGCCCTACTCTCTCTCGAGACCCATCGCCTATGTTAACGTTTGAATGCGCTGGAGCGGGTCTTCGCGAGCTGGAGGCTTCTCCCACCCTCTTCAGCAGCAGCAGACATGCTGCTTTTCCAGTTTTAAGCTCAGCATTGTCTACGTCTACACGCTGGCATTGAAGCCTTGATTCAGCTGATTCAAGCTCTGCATCATCGTGGCACAGATTTAGGTAGTTTCTCAGGGCTTGCGCATATTAACTTATCATAACACCAGGCAATTCCCAGTGCATGGTCCTCTGCTTCTTCCTAACAGTCTTCAGAGGAAGAGGAGGTGGAGTTTCCTTTTCTATAGATCAATTTGAGATGGCAATAGAACCAGTTCTTCCAGCTTGTCTATGTCAATCCAAGATGGCCGACTGAAGGCATTATGGGATAGCTTCCTGTCAGAAGGGTATAGAAGCAGAAAGCTGGAGAAGGCTGGTGTGCCGCAACACTTACACTGTATTTTTCATCACGTTCATTGCCCCCGCCTTTTCTGTTTTTGTCCTTAGGTTTTTGCAGCATCCTTTGGACCTATGTCTGCCCGGGTCCTTCCGCCTGCAGCTCCAGCTTGATCTTCAGCTTCTCAAGCCCAGAACTCCATCTTCTGGAAGATTCTTTTACCCTTCTGGGCTTTTTCTTTCCTTTGGGGATCATTCTGGAAGGCACCAGTGAGTTACCAGCCCTGGATGATAATTTGGCTACTGGTATCAGTCGCCCGTATCTCTCTATCACCAGACCTGCACCCATCTCTTGCCAGACTGTTGCTGGTAGGACCTTTGCCACTGCCTCTCAAATCCTTTACTCACTGCTACGTTCATTTTAGGGATAAAGCTTTTCATTGACACTTGACATTTGCAGGGCAATGGGAGATTGTACCATGCATCTAAATCACACTCCCTTACATTGACTCAGGTCTCTCCTGTTCAGAGCTGTCTGGGCATACTTGGTTTTCATGGGTGTTGGCCAAACCAGGGTAACAAACCAGTAGATGAGGCATTCTCAAATCTCAGTGACAAACCACAAATTCAAAACCTTCAGCCGTATGTTTCAATTTTTGAGTCTTCATCTCCACCGTGGTGCGGTCACTCAACTTTGGGGTCTTGTTTTGACAGGTGATGTGTGCGACAGCAGGGTTGGGGCCGGAAAAGGACTTGACATGAGGCCATGGCACAAAAGTCTTGTAAATTCTCTGTTTATAGAAAAAAATGATCACTTGTAATTAGTGGATCTCGCCTACTATAGGGTGGGGGTTTGGGCTAGCATCGCTGTGTCCTCCCCAGGGGAACCTACGATAAAACATGGTGTCCATAAGACTGAGATAAGCACACCGTGCTCCAGGAATCTCTGTGATCAAGTCTGCCAACTTCAGGTGACCTTAAATCCCCCTGGACACCAGCGATCATTTTGTTCATGATACAAAAAATATGTATGCAAAGGAGAGCCGGGCTTCTTGGCAAAAGACGAGCCTCACTGAGGCCTCTACCCACCATCTCCACTTCAGCTTTGATGGGGGACCAGATTAGGAGTGATACCTCCTAATCTGAAAGGCAGGTTAAAGATGAGTATAAAGTTAAACGAGCAATAGGAGAGGAAGCTGGTTTGTGGACAGTTAATGCACTGTGATGTAGTGTTCTGTAAAGAGGTGCAACTTCAACTGTTCACTAGATTGGAGCAGTTATGGGCGGTCCTGATGGCTACAGGTATGTTGTTCAAGGTTCTGGGTGCATAGAGAGTAAGGGCCTGCTGCTTTGTTTTTCTGTTTTTTACACTTTTTAGTTTGCCATCAGATGGTATCCTGGCAGCAGGGGTGCCGAGAACCGCAAGAGATGGTGAGCTTGTCTGCAAGAAAAGTGGGAGTGGTGGTTGTGAGGGCTTTGTAAATGATGCAGATTGTTTGAAAATGGTGTGGACGGGCTGGGGGAGCCAACGAAGTCACATCAGATTGGGGGTGATATGATCATATTTCTTCAGGACCTGGATGAAATGTGCCGCAGTGTGTAGGAGGCCCCTAGCGGGTGCTAGTGTGGAGTCTAGAAGGCCATGGAGCAGAGGGTTACCTCCATCCAGATGCGAGAGTAGAAGCAACAGCCATTCTGAAGTCACTTTCTGGAAGAAACAGTTTTGTTTTCTTCATAAGAGAGAGCTGGGACCGGGCCGTCTTTGTTTTTCTGGCAAGGTGTTCTTGGAGGGAGAGCTTGATGTCTAAGGTGAATTCAAGTGACTTGGCATTGGGTGAAGCTATCCAGGTTCATATACTTGGTTGGTTGATACCAATCTCTGAGACACTCTGAGGAGTCACTGAAGAGCTTACATAGTGAAATACTTTGTTGTTGGTTACCAATCTTTGAAACACTCTGTGGACACAATGAAGAGCTTACTTTGCGAAATACTTGGTTGGTGGATACCTATCTTCAAAACACTCTGCGGTCTCACTGAAGAGTTAACACAACAGTATACTTGGTTAGTAGATACCAATCTCTGAGTTACTCTGGGGCATATTCACAAGCCCCTATCGCCACCACAACGTCCCTTCCAGGGACGTTGTCATGGCGATAGGGGCCTCGCCTTATTTACAAGGCAGCGTTAAGCCACTTAATGTGGCTTAATGCTGCCTTGTACACAAGGCCCCCTTTCACGCCATGGTTAGCGTGAAAGGGGCGTGCAGTGGGTGTTGCTGTGGGCGTTCCACCACAGCACCCATTGATTTTAACGCTGCCCCCTATTTACAAGGGCAGCGTAAATAGGAGGCAGCGCCAAAATTAAGCCCAGGAAAAAACTGGTCTTAAACAGGCGAAACGAGGAGAAATGCTTTATTTCTCCTCATTTTTGCTGTTTCCATGTGTGATCCTTTGTACAGAACACATAGAAACAGCAAATTGCCTATGATTGTTTATGTGCAGGAAGGTGCCCCTTCCTGCACATAAACAATCATTTTAAAAAAATGCAGTTTTGCAACTTCTATGTGTGCTGCATTAAGCAGCACACATAGAAGTTACAAAACGGCATTTAAAGATTGTTTATGTGCAGGAAGGTCCCTTCCTGCACATAAACAATCTTTCAATGCCTTTTTGTGCCGTTTATGTGCAGGAAGGAAGACCTTCCTGCACATAAACAATCATCTCCTCAACACAGGCACCCTTGCACTATGGTGCAAGGGGGCCTGCGTTGGCGCTAGGCAGCTTAATTTAGCGCCAGCGCAGGGAGAAACGCAGGGATGCACCATATTCTAGTAAATATGGTGCGGCGCTGCGTTTCTAAAGTACCGAAGCGTGTCGTTAGCCTTCTTGGCTTAACAACACGCTTTGCCATTTTATTGTAAGTATGCCCCCCTATGCACTCACTGAAGAGCTAACATTGTGATATACTTGGCTGGTAAATGCCTATCTCTGGAGGATCACTGATTTTGGAGCATTGCCACTGAGCACTTGATCACGGACAATCATGAGTCAGGAGTGACCACAATCTCTGTATTTATCCTTCTACTTCCATCCTCATTATCCATTCACCGAACTGGGCTCCTTTCTGGGCCACATTCCACTGCAATCATTGTTAAATAAGGATGGCTCAAATATTCTATCTGTTCAGGTCCATTGTCCTAAATTCATTTGATGCTAATGATATTTCAGCTCGTAGATTTATTACATCGTTCTTTTGCTGATTTTCAAAGTGAAACTAGGATCTCCACAGCAGCATCTTCTGCGGCCTAATGTGTGTCACTCACATTAGGAGTTCAGAATCCTCCCTCGGTGAAAGCTGCATGCAGCCAGCACTTCTCCCTCAGGCCGTCTACCTGCCAGTGCATGAAAATGCCTGATTACTGACTGGTAGACTTACTCGGAATCTGAACTTCCTTGTCACACTCCTACGCGCCACCCTCTCTAAATTCCACCCTAGACCAGCCAGTGCATGAAAATGCCTGATTATTGACTGGTAGACTTACTCGGAATCTGAACTTCCTTGTCACACTCCTACGCACCACCCTCTCTAAATTCCACCCGAGACCTGAGCCTTTAATAAGGCAGGGTAAGGGCAGGAAGATGGAGTGTGGCTTTTATGTAGTCACAGGTAACAATGTAGGACTCCCTCTCCCAGAGGCTTTCTACCTTGACTTCTAGTTCTGTTGCAGGGATTCTGCTCTGGAACAGGACAATGCTTGGGACCATAGAACATCAGTATGTACGGACTGAGTCACCATACCACCTCAGTGTCCATGAGTCCGGGTCCGACTAGCTATAGTCCATCACTTGCCCTCCTAACCTTACCAGAGAAACAAGTGAACTGGCACCCCCAGAACACAACCCTCTCAACCCTCTCAGCGATCGTGGTAACAGGATACACCCTTTAAGCTCTCTCACTCATACTTGTCCACAATGAGATAACCAGGAGACACGAAGGAAGTTTAGAATATTTATTCAAACTATCGTGCTCTGAAATGCAGTATACGTGCCACAATTAGAAAACAGATGCATAATATAAATACTGTTAGCATGGTTAATAATCCATATACCATGAAAAGCCCTGTCATTTTATAGGACAGAGTAACCAAACCCTCCCCTTGCTACTAGAGCTAAATGATTATCTGAAAGATCTCTTGGATTACCAGCAGACCCTGTACCTTAGCGTACACAGATGGACGCTCTACATCCCACCCTCTCCATGACTAAGCAGGTCAACGCCGTTTCCTCATCCTGCTTCAACATCCTCCGAATGCTCCGCAGGATCTTCAAGTGGATCCCCACCGAAACAAGAAAAACAGTCACCCAGGCCCTCGTCACCAGCAGGCTGGACTACGGAAACGCCCTCTACGCAGGAACGACGGCTAAGCTCCTGAGACGGCTGCAACGCATCCAGAACGCCTCTGCACGTCTTATCCTCGACATCCCCCGACGCAGCCACATCACACCCCACCTGAGAGACCTGCACTGGCTCCCTGTCAACAAGAGGATAACCTTCAAGCTCCTCACCCACGCACACAAAGCACTCCACAACTCCGGACCAGCCTACCTCAACAGACGACTCAGCTTCTACACCCCCACCCGCCAGCTCCGCTTGACCAGCCTCGCCCTCGCCACAGTCCCCCGCATCCGGAAAACGACCGCCGGCGGCAGATCCTTCTCCCACCTCGCCGCCAAGACCTGGAACACCCTCCCCACCAACCTCCGACAGACCCAAGACCTACTGGCCTTCAGAAGACTCCTCAAGACCTGGCTCTTCGATCAGTAGCAGCACCAGCCCCCTCTTCCCCCAGCGCCTTGAGACCCTCGCGGGTATGTAGTGCGCTTTATAAGTGACATGATTGATTGATTGATGCAGTGCTCTTCTCTCAGAACTCTCGTTCCATGTGTTTGTTTGTGGCTCATGTAGTCATCTATATGATAGGACGTGTATGCGCATAAACAACAGCTGCATTCTTGTGTTTTGTCTAGGTGCTATCGCCTGGCCAGAGAGAATAACAAGGGACATTGTTGTTTGACCTTGTTGGTGGTGTTAAGGCTAAATCTCAGGAAAAGAACAGAACGCGAAAACATATAAAGGTTTTGTGTGAACGTACAGTGTGGCACAAAGGAAAGCATGTTTATTTAGTAATGCGTGCAAAGGAAAATTAAGCCTACATTGGGGCATATTCTCAAGAACGTGTGATAACCACCGCAAGTTTAGCTTAACGCAACTTTGCATATCGCAGTCTATCGTGGGAAAACAACGCCGTGTTAACGTAGTATTCCCAACCTGGCGGCACCATGCGATAGTCCCACGATAACGCGTCAAATGACCGCGTTAAAATAACGCGACGCCGCAAAAATGCGAAACACAAATGCGACTAAAGTTGCGATGAGGCCAAACCCGATACAAAAATCAGCGATAACCAGCAACAGGCCTGCTATCCCCGCGCGTCATGCGGGAAAATGCACTATAAAAGCTGAACAAGAAAAACACACCATAAACAAAATAAACTGTGTAGCAACAATGATGCACCCGGAACGAGTGCCCAGGTCAACGCGAACCCCACAAGCCCCACAGACCACCAGCAAGGAACCTCGGGGTCTGGGAAGGCCAAGGAGAAGAGGAAGAGGAAGATGGGGTACAGTCTGCATGACAACCTGATCGTCGTCACGGAGGTGACAGAGCACTAACAACAACTGTCCGTCACCTCCACCGTGTCATTGGCAACACAGACGGAAAAATGGCATTCCATCGTGAATGCAGCCGGAGTGTCGAGGTGGCCAAGATGCGCTGGCATGATGTGAAAAGCCAAACCAAGCAGAAACCCGCTGCCAACAGGAAGGCAGCAACGGCGAATGGAGGTGGGAGTCCTGCGCCACAGGAGGAGCTGGAGCAAATGGTGGCCACAGTCATCAGTGTGGAGACGGTGCAAGGAGTCGGGAGTCCGGACACTGCTCGACATGACATGACACAACATCAACAGGGTGAGTAACGAACAGGGACTGTGGGGACCGGGGGGGACGGGCACAATGACACACATGCACAACGACGTGTAGCACACCGCACACCCACAATGACCCTGGGTCATGTCCCTGATCCCCGTGGCACACAGCAGCACACATACAAACATCAAGTAGGCCCCCGTCCACCATGTGCTCAAAGGGGTCCCACCCCACACATCACCAATTCCACAACACACACATGCACCCGTGCGAAACACAGCAAAGATGCGTATGTGAGAGCCACACTGACAATGCAAGTGACACCACATGACGAGCAGCATGGCTGGAGAACAATCACCATGACATTGTGCACGCCACGAGACTGAGGTGGCTGAGTGTGTACCACATCCGGAAAGGAGCAGGTCACATTCTGACACATCCACGTGCACAAACAACCACTGTCGTCAACAATACATCTGCAGACAAACAATGCACAAGAGTACAAAAACCGACCAAGTGCACAAATGACCCAAGTCACCAACATCACAGCACCTTAAAAGCACAAAAGCCAAAGGCACACCGCCTCCAAGGGATAAGGGGCAGCAAAATCACAGCTGCAGGTGCGACTCTCACACAATGCAGCACACACACATTGCAATGATAGCACATCCACATGGACGACAATGTGGTACACAGTGCAACACTTACACTGCAGAACAGAGGACACAACTGGGTCCGCCTGTGCGTCGAAAATGGCCAATCACATCTGACATAGCAGGAAACTGTGAGATGCAAATGTACGTGTACAACCTCACCTACGTCATGTAGTCCAAATGTCCACTGTCCCGCATCAAATAGTCCACCCCTCCCAAACAGTCACAATGTACATTGTCATGCAGTCTGTATGTAAACTTGAACAATGCGTCAACATACATGCCAACCCAATGTCAACAATCATCTCCCCTTCACATTGCAGAGGGACAAACAACACCTCCAGCAGAGCAGACCAGACAACTCTACAGTGATGCTGAAGAGGACCGCCACACTTCCGACACCGACGCCCTACAACAGTCCATGGACATCTTAGGCAATCGACCTCCAGGAGCAGGGCAGCACCGCTGCATCTAGGATACCCCACCCCCTGCACAGACAACACAGCTGGACGCACCCACCACCCCGGCTGGCTCCCAGCAGCCCACCCAAGCACACATCGCATTCCAAGGCCAGGTGTCAGACTGCGAGAAGGGGGTGGCCGAACATGTGCGGGTGGGGTACTACCTCATGGAAGCCGAACTAGATCACACACGTGGGTGTCTAAGTCCCATCAGGGACCACCTACACTCCCCAATGGAGACCCACACTGTGACAGAGACACATGCCTTTGCACATTTCCAGTACTGAACCACACCCAGAGCCACAGGATAATCATCCACACCCCCACGCTGGACTGGCGTACGCCGGCCCAGTTCACTCATCTTACGTATTGAGTGGGGGACAACAAAGCTACATGTGCAATGTCTCACCCGCTGCCTGCGGTGACATGGCTGCGTCCTCTGTACATGGCACAATGTAATGTTGTAATGCCCAGGGCCCTAATGCATACATCATGAGCACACGGACACACTCAGATAGTTCGTTGAACTGGCTACAGGCACGTGCGCACGACACCTTTATTGGCATGGTCACATGTACAATGACGCATGTGCTGGATGTGTGTGGGGTGAGTGTAAGCCAGCCCTCATGGAGTCATTGGTGCTGGCAACAACTCGAACAGTGATCACAATTAAAGCGGAAACAGAAAACACCAGCATAACAGAAACAACTGTGAAGCATCATGGTGGTAGCAGGAGAAAGTACAGTGTTCACCCAACATGCAAGCAGAATGGTCCATGATTTGTGGTGCACTGAGTTAGTGGCACCTGAAGAGCTGAGCAGGGTATCAAGCTGATGATGGCACCCACGACAGGTGTGAGCAACTCTGATAGTATGGCAGTAAGACACTTCCGACTCTGGCACCTGTTGTTTGGAGTTGGTCCTGGCGGTGGTGGCGTGTGCATTCTGCGGTGATGCGACGTCCGGGCAGGTCTGGACTCGATTTGATGTGTGATCCCAGGTGGACCACAGTTGAGGCCGGAGGCAGCGGACAGCGCAGGGCCACAGACACATGGCCTTGATGACCCCCAGTCCATCGACCCAGAGGCCATCCAATATGCTATCAGACAGGGGCCATGACTTGAGCTGCACAGAGTTAGTGACCTTGGATGCACTGTGGCCGGCACATGCACACCGCCACGGGATGGTGACTTGCGGTGCAGTGAGATAGGGCCACGCGAGGTGAGCGGGTCCTCGTCGATGTCGAAGGTGAATGTAGCGGAGGTTCGCAGGGGACAGTGGAAGGTGTCCTCCAGGGCATGATGCAGAGGGCAGAAGCCGGCCGGAAGCAGCAAATGGAGGAGTGGAATGCTACAGCCTCGTTTTTGCCAAGAAGTCAGTATCACCGACATGACGATGAAGACAACCCCCAGTCCATAGACTCAGTCGCCACCAAAGTTCAACCAGAAAGTGTCCGTGGATGTCGGGGAACAGACTTAGTGGTACCGGAGCTGAAAGGGGATGCAGTCTGCGATGAGGCCAGTACAATGATATCAAGTCTGCCATAAATGAATCATGACTGAATTCCAAATGTGTGACCTACTCGACCGCAGTGTAGGCCGAAGGCATAGTCATCAAGGGCCCACAGACATGTGTGGTTGGGATGCCATGCACATACTTTGTGTCACCACATCAAAGGGAGTATAGTGATTTAAACTCTGCATTGATATGTGTACTCGGCCATTGTGTAATCAAGACTCAGTTCCAAATGTGTGACCTACTTGACCGCAGTGTAGGCCCGAGGCAGCGGTCATCAAGGGCCCACAGACACGTGTCGTTGGCCCGCGATGCACAGAGTTAGTGACACCAGAGCAGTTGTCGGCAGTGTCCGATCACCTCCGTAACGATGATCCTTTTCTCCTCCAGACTGAACCGCGTCTTCCTCTTACTCGTCTCCTTGCGTACAATGATATGAACTCTGCCATGCAGAAATCAAGACTCAGTTCCACATGTGTGACCTACTCGACCGCAGTGTAGGCCGAAGGCAGTAGTATGCAAGGGACCACAGACAGTAGCAGTTTGAATGCTATGCACAGAGTTGGTGGCACCACATCGAAGGGAGTACAGTGATATAAACTCAGCCATGAAGTGTGTTCTCTGCCATTGCATTATCAAGACTCAGTTCCAAATGTGTGACCTACTTGACCGTAGTGTAGGCCGGTGGCAGCGGTGGAGTACGTCAACGAGAAAGGAGTAAAGCGGGCCTGTGTCGCGGAGGCCGTGATGGTCTGAGGAGGCTGCCAAGGTTGCGGGCTTCGGGCTTGGAGCTTGCGCCGGCACGTGGTGGGCCCTCTTTGACACACGACGGTGTTGGCAGGTGAGCAGTGAGGCCTGGCTGCGCAGGGGCGGACATGACGGGTTGGGGGACCAGTGGCCCGGGGTGCAGCAGGCGCACAGGATCGCAGGCCACACCGCTCACGGCGTCGGCCTCGTGGTGGGGTGGGAGGCGCCGCTCTGGCAGACATGTTGGGCATTCCGGAAGAGAACCACGCCCAGAGCTATGTGCTTTTTATTCACACCCCTACGCTGGCCTGGCGTACGCCGGGCAGCCCACTCGGCACACGCTTACAGGGTGGGACATCACAAGCTACATTTCCGCGATCTTCCCCACTGGCTGGGGTGACATGGTTGCGTCCACTGTCCACTACACTCCAAACACCAGCAGTGCATGTAGACATGGATATGTCTGTGGTCTGCATACTGCAGTCTGTCCAGCACATCTCCACCACACTTGGCATTGTGTACATTCTCATTCATGGGTCACTTGCCTCCTTCGCACATGCCTGGTTCCCACCTCTCCCCACATTCCGGTATTGTGTGGCTGACGTGCCATGCCGTTGATGGCTCATGTACATGGCTAACCAAGGTTGCCACAGTAAGTTGTGCTGTCATGTCTGGTGGGTGGGCATGTTGGCATGTTGTATGTGATTTTCTGACGTGCCAGAGTTGTGAGTTGCATGATTGTGGAGTTGAGGTGTGTGGGGTGTTCATTTGGTACTTGCCAACGAGCAGTGCATTCCCATAGGTGCCATCATGGAAGCGCTGGTTGATGTTGGACTGTCGGAAGATGAAGGGATCATGCACACTGCCTGGGTAGTTGGCTACGACATTGGTGAAGAGTCCCCTGTGGTCCACTATTGCCTGCACGTTGATGGAATGCGTGTGCTTTCTGTTGCGGTAATTGTGTGCAGTGTCGGCATGGGGCACAAGTAGGACATGTGTGCAGTCGATTGCCCCCAACACATGCGGGAATCCAGCTATGGCGTATAGACCTTGCTTGGTCTCCAGCTGTTCCTGCGCATTGTGGGGGACGTATAGGTACTGGGGTACCTAGCTGATGATGGCATCCAGGACAGGTGTGAGGAACTTGGATGGGGCTGGCTGTGAGACTCCTCCGACTCTGGCGGTTGTTGGTTGGGAGGTACCAGAGGCCAACAGGTGCAGCACAGCCAGCAGCTTTGTCTGCGGAGGGATGTTGGTTGTCCGCTATGTTGGTACCGTCAGCCTGTGGGCAATGATGTTCAGGATGCGGAGGATGGTTGTCCTTTTGAGCCTGTAGTGGGCATTGACATTGTCTGGTGTTAGGTCTGTGAGGCTGGTGCATTTCCTGAAGGTCCGCTGTCTTTGTCTGAGCTGCCTCTGTGGTGGTCCGGGGGAGGTCCGGGGGGGGGGGGGTGGCGGTCCTGGGGGTGGTGGCGGTGGGTGTTGTTGCCCTCTCGGGGCTCCGGGATGCATGGTGGGTGGCTCCATGGCATCTGTTGTTCTTCAGGTGTGGCTCTGGGCTGGGCTCCCTTTGATGGTGCAGGTTGTCGTCCGACTTTACACCAGGTCAGAGCAGGTGTTAATTTCCTGCTGCTAACGCGCCTTATTGCCTGTTTTGTGGTCTTATCGCCGATGTGGCTGGTCGTTGAGAATGTTGAGGTGTGGTGTTGTCGCTGATTTTTGCTCGGGAACGCCTACTCTGCATCTCATTAGCGATAGTTGCCGGGGTCATCTGTGGCGATGTTTTTTGCGGATGCTTTCGCAAGTAAACTGGTGGTATCGGCTGTTAGCACCAGCTTGTGAATGGGGCGATAAATTTATCACGACTTTGGCTGCGATAAAGTGCCGATAACTCAGCGATAGCTCCTTGAGAATATGCGCCAATGTGTACAGTTACACATGGTCCTGGGACATGGGCTGGAATCCAACGTGGAACGGAGAATGGTGAACTTCGGCGTCTTCGATCATCACAAGTGCGCCATAACTTTCTTAAAATGGTTGTCGCCAGGACATATTAACAGGCTTTCGCAAGATGGTAGAAATACTATTTGAGATTCCCAATCTAAGATGGAACTGAACATGTTCCTGTTGTAAGGGTTCTTGTTTTAATCCCTCATGAGGGCGACAGTCACAAGAGGAAGTTGCCTCGCAGGGCATTTGTTTCTTTATATTTTGGGCCTGTTTAGATTTCGGGGGACGGGTTACTCCGTCACAACAGATATGTCGTCCGCAGAATTATAAATCTCATTCTATCCTATGGGATTTATATTTCAGTGGACGGGATATCTGCCACCGTTGTGACGGAGTAACTTGTCCGCCGAGATCTAAATCAGGCCTTTTCACTTTCTTTACCCTCTTCCAATTCTTTTTGCCCCAGATTGGTCTCTGGAACCCCTAACCTCAAACTCTTGCCGCCTCGTTCCTCTTCCTAATGTCAGGAGGAGTTGCTGCGCTGCTGTGTTTTCCAATAATGATATCCAAGAGCCCTGGTACTTGCAGAACATAAACCTCCCTGAAAGGCTAAGAAATGTCGATTAGATGATGATCTATCATCATAGCTCATCTGAGCCAAGGCCGGACTGGCCGTAGCGGGCACTGGGTGTTTTCCCGGTGGGCCGGAAGGGTGGGGGCCGGTTTTGGACCGGTGGGGGCCATTTTTATGACTGGGGGCCCCTGTAACAAAAGATTCTAGTTCCCCACCAAGTTTGAAAAATAATATAAAATATTGTGACATAAAAATACAAATATGTGGCTTCTAGCAAATACCGGTTTCCTCACTCATATTGCCGGTAACTCAGCGAGTTAAGCATTTGAGTTTGAGATCAGTAGTAGATCTGAATGTCAACTATACAAAACGTGTTGTATGTATTGTAAAACGCTTTGCTAAAGTTGTTATATAAATAGAGCTGTGCAAGTGTTGTATTACACAGAGTACACACTAGAGGGCGCATCAAGCTTAGATATATTTCCAAAAATAAATGCATTCTGGAATCATTGTTGAAACTAGCTATGTGTGTGTTTTTTCATGTCTGGGCTGCAGACAGCTTTAGCAGTATTTGGAGACCTGTTCTTTCCAATAGAGTACGTGTATTTAGAATGTGGTGTGGGAATACCGGAGGGCAGTGCTTAATTAGTAAAGAAAAAAAAAAAATAAGTGGCAGGGCCCTCAGCAAGGGCCCCTGCAGCTTGCCCCACCCATTGCCCCTGCCATCGGTGCTAATGACACTACCAACACAGCTACACAGCGCCACACTCCTACAAATGTGACAATTCAAACTATTCCAGGCACCCAAAGATATAAGAATGGCTTGGGCGGCAAGTATTATAATGTATACTAAATTAATACACAGCTGTACTAAAGAAGAAAAACAGCGCCACCATATGGCAGACTGTCATAGGTGAAGATGATGATAATTAAGACATGGACGTAAATTCACTGAAATCCCAGGGGGAGCAGAAGTGACATCACACGTCCTTTGACCTCCACTTTTACTAACACACATATACTAACAGATACACATAAATTCACACATATACACTCTCTCACACATAAACACACTCTCACCCACAAGCACGCACACAACATAAACTGATCTGGTCAGAGTCACTGCTCTCCCTCGCGCAGCTCCACCGTTAGGGCACTGCCCATAGCGCCAAGTTGAGCTTCAGGTAGGTGTTCAAGGCCCTCCTCTACCCGCAGGCCCCTGCCAGCGCCTCATCCCTGGTGGTCTAGTGGAAGAGCCTCCTCACCTGGACCCCTCTCACAACAGAAGACACCGTAAAGACAATGAAAAGCATCCACTCCGGTCATCTACTGACCCCTGCCCGCCGCACATCTTCCACAGGGCCGCCACTGCCATCGCACCCGAATTACACCGAACTATCAACTGCTCCCTCAAGACCGCCACATTCCCCACCGACTGGAAACGCGTCGAAGTCAACCCCCTCCTAAAGAAGCCCTCCGCAGACCCGACGGATCTCAAGAACTTCAGGCCCATCTCACTGCTCCCTTTCGCCGCCAAAGTCATCGAGAAAGCCATCAATACCCAGCTAGCACACTTCATAGAAACCAACAACATCCTAGATACCTCTCAATCCGGATTCCGCATCAACCACAGCACCGAGACCGCCCTCATAGCAGCCAGCGACGACATCCACGCCCTCCTCGACCAAGGCACATGGCAGCCCTCATCCTCCTGGACCTTTCAGCAGCATTCAACACTGTCTCCCTCAGCACACTAGCCTCCAGGCTCCATGACGCCGGCATCCTAGGAATAGCCTTAAACTGGATCCGATCTTTCCTTTCAGGTAGAACACAAAGAATAAGACTCCTGCCCTTCTTCTCCGAACCAACAGAAATCAAACGCGGAGTAGCCCAAAGATCCTCCCTCAGCCCCACCCTCTTCAACATCTATATGGCCCCCCTCGCAACCATCGTCAGAAAACACGGACTCAACATAGTCTTATATGCCGACAACACCCAGCTCATCCTCTCCCTCACCAAGGAACCCGACATCAACAGGCGCAATTTCCAAGAAGGGATGAAAGACATCGTAACCTGGATGAGCAACAGCGGCTTGAAGCTCAACTCAGAGAAAACAGTCCTCATCCTCGGCTCCACTCCCTCTGCATGGGACTGTAGGAGGATGGAATCTGACTGCATGGTTACCCCCACTTTTTTTCTGGTGTTTTGCTGGTTTTTGACTAGTCTGACTGGGATCCTGCTAATCAGGACCCCAGTCTATCTGCTTTCTCCTCTAAATTGGTTGTTCATGTACTTTAGGTACACTCCAGATTGGATTCTGGGGTACCCTTATAAGTCCCTAGTATATGGTATACTATGTACCCAGGGCATAGGTACCCCAGAGGCCTCCCAGGGGCTGCAGCATGTATTATGCCACCCCTGAGAGACCATTTAAAATGACACAACAGGTCTGCTACAGCAGCCTGTGTAAGGTGGTTCATGCACCCCTTACTTAGATATAGGTTCACTATATCTATCCTAATCACTGCACATATAAACCTATCAGTCACCCCTATAGCAGGCCTTATCAATCCTGAAGGCAGGGTGCTGGGTTTTATGTGAGAGGGTGCCCATGCATGAGCAGAGCCCCTCTGCAGCCTTCGGAACCTATTCTCCGGGGTTGTTTGTGATGCAGCCAACCATATATACTTAAGTGCATTATAACCTCGCGGTAAATGCTAACTTTAAAACGGCTGCATGGAAACATGTCGTGTTTGGTGTCAAACACCTTGGAATCATACCTCCACACCAGTAACTGGTGTGGGAGGTATGATTCCACCCTCTAGAGGAGAAATAAGACAACACCGGTACACCCGGTACCAGCTTTCTTGACCCTGGCATCACAAAATGGATGCTGCCAGCCACAGACACGAGTCTGCCCTCCTGCTGCTGGACGAAACTCCGGCAGGGGAAGGTTTGACAATAGGTTTCCTGTCACAGGGAGGTGTGACCACCTCCCAGACAGGCTTTAGTGTATTGGGGCTGGGTGGGTGCACTCTGAGAGTGCTTTGATGTCTGCACTGGGGGCACATTTGGTGTCCCTGTGCATAGTCCAGTTCAAACCGGTTGCAGGAGCCATTTGCTCCTGCTCTGGCGTGAAACTGGACAAAGGACATGGGTGTAGCCACCCCTCTGTCCTGACCCTCACATAGGTGGGTCCCCAGAGTTTGTCCCACCCCTTCCTTGGGTATAAAGTAGGAACCCCTGACTACAGGCCTTGGGATTTACCTGGACTAAACTCTGCTACAGAAACCAAGTACTTCGACTATCTGCATGACGCTGGATGACTGAAGAATCTCCCTTGGAGTAAAGGAGTTACTCCCCTGCTGAGCAGGAACCTAAATGCATCTGACTGGTTTGCATCTACGAAGCTCCTGAAGGACTCCGAAGATTTCTGCAATACAATAGGTGGGTTCCCGAAGTCTCTGAGGTTGACCTGCGCTCTCAGCAATTCTGAGGCCTGTATCCCTTCTGGGGACCGTGCAACCCGAACCCCTGTGCACCGTGTACATTTGCAGCAACATATGCTTTTTGGCGACCCCTGAAGCTGTGCTTTGGGCTACTTGTAGTTCTAACCCCGAGCAGTAATTCCACCGAAGATTTCCGGCCTACACTCCACGAGTGTTCCGTGGGCTGGTATTTGGTGATTCAGCTCGAGGTCCCTTCGCGATCCCTGGTCCATTGGCCTGTGGGTCCCTGTGAAGGCAACTTTAACTTTCAGTGGGCTTCCCTGGTTGCTCCAGATGTGCCCTGACTCTCCATTGCTTGGAGAGTCCCCAGGATCTTGCTGGTCCTCACAGAAGCAGCTTTCCCCTGACCACGTGGGTTGCCGTTGCCAAGGCTTGTTGGTGTTCAATCCGGACACTGACCCCCAAGCACTCAACATCCTTCGTGGGACAGCTCACCTCCGGACTTTGGTCATCATCAGCACCTCCTGGTCCCCGTGGCTGCAGAGTCAAGCTTCACCTCTTCTCGCCTGAAGCACCCGACATCGGTGGGCATTCGATTGCTCCGCTCCTGGTCATGTGAAGTGACCCAGACTTTGTCCCCTCTGCTTTCAGGTTCTTCTCATCTCCGATCCAGGCTTGGATCGCACCGGACACTTTTCTTCTCCACGGCAGCAGTACTTTTTCGCATCACGCCATTGAAAACGACGAGGGTTTCCGACACCACTTGACCCCTATGCACCCGGCTCCTCTGGGATAGGTAACACGGGTACCTCGGTACTCTCAAGGGTGCTGGCCTTAGAACCTTCTATGTTTAGCTGGGTTTGCTTAAAGTCCTCTCCGAAGTGTCCTTAATCTTTAAATTTCCAACCGCGACTTTCCCATAGAGTTGTACGGAGCTCGCGCCTGTGTTCACACACTGCACCCGTCCTCCGTGGGTCCCGTGTGTCACTACCTTGGGTGGTTCCTTGGGGTCCCAGCGATTCTACGTGCTCTAGGCACTGGGTCTAGTCATGTCGTGGTTGTTATACCACTTCCTTAGTATATGGTTTGGTCTCCCCCTGGAGCCCACTGTGTATTGTGCTATTTACTGTCGTTCTAGTGATTTAATATTGTGCGCCTTATTCTCTAATCTCATAAAGAGGTTAGTAGAGAGTGTTTAGTAATAAATACATATATTTTATATATACCTGGTGTGGTTCTCCTTTCATTTGGTCATTCAGGAGGTTATATACTGGTAAAACAAGCTGCTTTACATTCCTTCGAGACTTAGCCTGAAGGCTGCTCTCCATAGCTACCACTAGGATAGCTTTCAATAAAGGTTGTCTTTAACCAAATCATCAATAAAGGTCGTTTGGACTGGTGCAAGGTGCCCACTTTAATTAGTGGACAGCATATACCAGGCCAAGTTCCCACAGGGACAACACCTGGTGGCCCCCCGCCATCGGAAACTCACCCACCCCAACGGACCACGCACGCAACCTTGGCATCATACTCGACTACTCACTCACCATGAACCGCCAGATCAACGCTGTGTCCTCCACTTGCTTCAACACCCTCTGCATAATCCGCAACACCTTCAAATGGATCCCTCCAACTTCAGGAAGATCTTCACCCATGCACTCATCACCAGCAGACTGGACTACGGAAACGCTCTCTACTCCGGAATCAACAAAAAACTCCTCCGCAAACTCCAGACCATCCAGAACGCCGCAGCCAGACTCATCCTCGACATCCCACGACATGACTACATCACCCACCACCTCTGCGACCTCCACTGGTTCCCCGTCGAAAAAAGAATAACCTTCAAACTGCTTACATACTCCTACAAAGCCCTCCATAACACCGGACCCCAATACCTCAATGAACGATTCTCCTTCCACGCCCCCAAGAGAAACCTCTGCTCTGCCAACCTCACCCTAGCCACGGTTCCCCGCATCCACAGGACCAGCGCAGGTGGCAGATCCTTCTCCTACCTTGAACGAACCCCCGCACCGCATCCGACGAAGCCCGACACTGCACCAATTCAGAAAGGACCTCAAGACCTGGTTCTTCGAATGACCAACAGAGCTGCTCGAATAGTGCCTTGAGACCCTCGCGGGTGAGTAGTGCGCTTTAAAACCCCTGATTGATTGATTGAAAAGCATTTTTTACTTACCTCAGCTGCGAAGGAAGGACATATTCCAGCTAATTGTGCTCCATTTTTATTATTCTATCAGTGCATTATATATTTTGTTTATTCACTATTAGTGCAATAAAAAATTGACAGAGTGGAACCCCAGCTGCCCCTGCGTTCCTGGCACTGAATTTGCCACCTCTGAGGCCAGGGGTAGCAAAGGCAGTGCTAGAGGTAGCAAACGGCAAGCCAGGGGTCGCAGCTGCACCCTTGGTGACCCCTAAATGACGTCCATGAATTAAGTCCTGGTGCCAGGCACAGGAAACCACAGGCTCAAATGAAGCACTGCCGGAGGTGCAGAAATCTACTTTACCAGCTGGCATCCTGCAGCGGATTTCAGCCATTCTGCGATTGCTCGGACCCGGAGATTGAACCCAGAGAAACCAAGACCAATATCGGGCAGCTTTTCCTCATTAGGTACCTTGGAAAGGGCAAACTAAATGTGTCTTTCAGCCCTCAGTCTGATTCTTCTTATGTCACGGTTGCACAACGAAGCTTCACTCTCTCTGGTGCATATCCTTTCATCATGCTGAAATCATATAGACATGTATATGTCTATTCAAGGAGTTCTCTTCCCGAAATACCAACGCAGCGGCACACCACAGATTCTCAGCCTCCAAGAGGTATTTTGCAAATTTCTATTTTATTTTGTGAACACCACATATTTCAGTGACACAAAGCAAGACTATATATATATATATCTACTGAAAAAACCTAAGGTTAAAGTAAGGTGTGATAAAAATATGGGGCATATTCTCAAGAACGTGTGATAACCACCGCAAATTTAGCTTAACGCAACTTTGCATATCGCAGTCCATCGCGGGAAATTAACGCCTTGTATTCACAACACGGCGGCCCCATGCGATACTCCCCAGATAATGCACCAACTGACCGCGTTAGAATTAATGCCACGCCGGAAAAATGTGAAACACCAACGCAAAAAAAGCTGCGATGAGGCCAATCGCGATACGAAAATCAGCGAAACCCAGCTACAGGCCTGCAATCCACACGCGTCAGGCGGGAACAATCACCATAAAAGCAGAAAAAAAACAGACAAACAAATGCCAAACAACAGCGAAGCACAATGGACGTTGCCAGAGCAAGTACGGAGGAGAGCCAGAACCCCACAAGCCCCCGGAGGACCATCCTGGGACTTCGGGGTCAGGGAAGGGCAAGGACAAGAAGAAGAGGAAGACGAAGTTCAGTCCGCAGGAAAACAGGATCCTGATAACGGAGGTCACAGAACACCATCAACAACTGTTCGTCACCTCCACTGTGTCATTGGCAACAAAAATACATTATGGCAGTCCATCGTGGACAAGGTGAATGCAGTCGGAGTGCTGAAGAGGACAATGGGCGAGGTCAAGAGGCGCTGGAATGATGTCAAGCGCAAAACCAAGCAGAAACTCGCCAACAACCTGAAGGCAGCAATGCAGACTGGAGGTGGGAGCCCAGCGCCACAGGAGGAGCTGGACGACATGGAGGAAATGGTGTCCACAGTCATCAGTGGGGAGACGGTGGCAGGAGTTGGGGGCCCAGACACTGCTCAACAGGACCCGACACAACAGCAACAGGGTGAGTAACCACCAGGGCCTGGGGGGATGGGGGGAGATGGGCACAATGGCAAACATGCACAATTAAGTTGAGCACATCTGTGGACACACCATGCCCCAGACCACCAATTCCCACCAAGAGACCAACGTACCCCAGTATGCAACATGTCAACACTGTACAAGCACAGAAGTCAGAGGCACACCTCATGAAAGTGATAAGGGGCAGCAAAATCTGAGCTGCAGGGGCGACTCCCCAAAATGCAGCACACACATCACATACAGAGCACATCTACATTGACAACGATGTGACACAATCCGCAAAACACCTACAACAGAACACAGGACACTACTGGTGCCGCTGGGTGCAGACACTGGCCAATCACAATTGGCATTGCAGGGATATGTGCGTTGATAATGTACAAGTACAAACACACATCCGTGATGTTGTCGAAATGTCCACTGTCCCCATCAAATAGGCAGCTCCTCCCAAACAGCCACAATGTACCCAGTCATGCTGTCTGTATGTAAACATGTACAATGCGACAACATACATGTGGACACATTGTTAAACTGCATCTCCCCTTCACATTGCAGAGGGAGAATCAACACCTCCAGCAGAGCAGTCCGACCCTCTCTTCTCTGGAGACGAAGAGGACGACCACAGCTTTGACTCTGATGCCCTCCAACTGCTCGTGGAGAGCCTCCGCAGCCCACTTCCAGGAGCTGGGCAGCCCAGCTGCTACGAGGAGACCCCACCCCCTACACAGACCACACAGCAGGCAGCACCCACCACCACTGCTGCCTCCCAGGACCCCCACGGAGAACACATGGCCTTCCAACGCCGTGTTTTGGGGTGCCAGGAGAATCTGGCTGAACAGGTGCGGGTGGGCTTCGACCGCATGGCAGACAAACTAGATGCCATACGTGGGTGTCTAAGTCACCCACGTGAGTGTTCCCCATCAGGGACCACTCACGGTCCCTAACGGACACCCACAGTCCGCTCCATGCTCTCCAACGGACCATGGCTGACATCGCTGGAGCCCTGACTCAGAGAATAGTACAACTGTCCAGTACGAGTGGCTCTAGCGATGTCACACGGGAGTTGGGAAACATGTAGGCCTGGGCGGAAAACTACGCTACGCTCGCGGAGTTTGCGTAGTTTGCGCTACTACGCGAATTGCACGTAGCACAGTGCAAAAACGCGTAGCATAGCGGGCATTTTTTGCTTGCTCGCGGTCCTCAACGTCAAGTTGGCGACCACGAGCGAGAAAAATCAACATCCGGCGAGACTTTTTCCTCGTTCGCGATCAGCAACATCAAGTTGCCGATCGCGAGCGTGGAAAATAAACCTCCCGGCGAGATTCTCAACGCGGGGAGGTCAGGTTTCTCATTGCGAGTGGTCGCGTATGCTCGCGATGAGAAACTACCAGTCCGCGTTGAGAAAACTCGAGTACAAATCTACTCGAGCGGCAGAAAACGACCGCTTGCACTGTGCAAGATGCCGTTTGCAATGATTGCACAGTGCGGACAAGCATCCGGCACTGTGCAATCAGTGCGAACAGCATTTCCCTACCGCACTACGCAGTTCGCGTAGCTATGCGTAGCTTGCGTAGTGCGAAGTGTACTTCGCGTAGCTACGCGTAGCGCCACTACGCGAACTACGCCCAGGGTTAGAAACATGCGGAGGTTAATGGAGACCATGGAGCGGGCGAATGCGGAACGAGCGGCTGCCGCGGCTGCACACCAGCGAGAGGTAGCTGGGTTCCTCAATGATCTCAGGACCCTCCTCATGGCATTGCTGCCACAAGGCCTGGTGCGGATGCATGCTGCTGCCACCACTCCATCCACATCTCCGCCCCCTGAAGTGTCAGTGCCACACAGTGCGGCAGACCTTCCACCTCCGGCCACAGATGTGTCACTGTCACACAGTGCTGGAGACAGAACACCACCACCCACACGTGAGGCACATGAAACAGCAGAGAACGAAGATGCGGATGATACTGCCCTCGTGGTAAGGAGGACGCAGCAGCATGCATCTCATCCATAGGTCCGGCTTCAGCTTGGTACTGCCCTCTGCATCATCACCTTCCACTGTCCGCCCGATGCACTCTGCGACACTCACCTTGGACCTCGACATGGACTGCCATATGATGTTTGATCGCCATTGACACAGCAATCAGACTGCAGACTGTACTCGTCCTCTTCCTTTGGACTTGTCATTCCCTGGAGGACCCTGGCTGGACCTCCACGGGACAACATCGTCATGTGGGGTTTGCATGGCCCTGTACTGCTCCAGATGCAACACTCCACTGAATGTGCATTAAAAATTCATACACACACAGATGTGTCATGTCTATGGTCTTTTAAGTGTGGATGTATGGATGAATGTGGGCTCACTGGACTCCTCTTACGTCCATGTGGCTCATGTCGTAGAACAGGGGTGACAGGGTGACACACTAATCCATGGTATAATAACAACTTAGCCACTATCCGCAAATCGTGCAAACGACTGGAACGGGAGTGGAGGAGAGACTTTGTCTCTATCCGGAAAGGTCACTATCAGGCAGCCATTAAGAATTATCATAGGGCTGTTCAGAAGGCACGTGCCACCTATTTTTCTGAGGAGATCAGAAACAGCCAGAATCCTTCCAAAAAGATCTTCGCCATTATTAAAAATCTCAAACACGCGGGGGCGCCTGCGGCATCCGCCGTTAAATCTAATGTACAATGTGAGGACCTTGCCACCTTCTTTATAACAAAGGTGGATAATATCTACAAAACCTTCCCCCAGAGAGCCAATGGCTCTGATTCTGAGTACCCTGTTCCCCCTGCCCATATATTGGCTACGTTTCCACCTATCTCTGGAGAAGCTCTTAGCATACCCTGCAGGAAGGTTAAATCGGGTTCTCCAACTGACCCTATGAAGCCGGAACATCTAATAAAACTCTTACCTGTGCTTCTTACACCTCTGGGTCAGGTCATTAACCTATCCCTGGCCACGGCCACATTTCCGAGGACATGGAAGCAAGCCGCGGTAAGGCCGCTATTAAAGAAGCCTACTTTAGATCCGACAAAACCTGAGAACTATCGCCCCATCTCCCTGCTTCCCTGGACTTCTAAAATATCTGAAGCCTATGTCAACACCATTGTCTCAGGCTATCTGGAGGAGAACTGCATACTGGACTCCTCCCAGTGTGGCTTTCGTCCGGGTCTTAGTACAGAGACCGCATTGCTAGCTGTGACCGAACACCTGAGAGAGGCTCTGGATGAGGGACGTACTTCGGCACTGATCCTACTGGATCTCAGTGCCGCATTTGATACGGTCTCCCACCAGATCCTGATCCAGAGGTTGAAGGATGCTGGTATTGTGGGCCCCGCTTTGGCGTGGCTCACCTCCTTCCTCTCGGACAGGTCCTTTCAGGTGTCAGCCCCCCCATTTTCTTCTAAGGTGCATTCCGTTAAACAGGGCGTTCCACAGGGCTCTGCTCTAAGCCCTACGCTCTTTAACCTGTACGTCCAGCCCTTAGCTGTAATAGCTAAGAGGAGTGGGCTGACTATAGTGTCTTATGCTGACGACACTCAATTAGTCATCGCGCTCTCCAATGATTGTCTAAACGATGTAGCTAAGTTTCGAAGTGGGTTGGCGGAGGTTGCAGGGTGGATGACCGCCAACTGTCTCCAGCTCAACGCCAGCAAGACCGAGGTCTTGCTGGTAGGAAAAGATCCTGAGCTTTGGAGCGGACACTGGTGGCCCACCACCCTGGGACCGGCCCCCACTCCCAAACAGGTGGTGAAAAATCTTGGCGTCTGGGTGGACTCGGCGCTTAGTTTCCGAGATCAAACAAAGAGGGTAGCGGCGACTTGTTTTGGTATTCTGCGCAGCCTCAGGCCCATTTTGGGCTTCTTTGACCCCTCTATCCGGCAGACGATTGTGCAGGCATCTGTGCTGTCAAGATTGGACTATGCCAGTGTGCTCTACCTGGGGGCCAATAGGGCCGAGATTGCAAGATTGCAGAGGGTCCAAAACGTCGCCGCCAGAACTCTTCTTGCTATGCCCAGATGCTGTTCCACCTCCAGCACTATTCGTCGGCTACACTGGCTGCCAGTGGAGAGGCGGGTGGAGTTCAAGTCTCTCTGCTTCGCGTTTAAGATTTTGAAATATCCGATCCCTGGGATATTATCTGGCCTACTCTCTGCCTATATTCCCACGCGTCAGTTACGTTCCGCAGATCAACAGCTGGCATCTATCCCACGTGTGAGGAGAGCCCGCGCCGGTGGGCGCTCTTTCCGCGTAGTGGCAGCTAAGCTGTGGAATGGTCTTCCAAGTCATATTCGAACATGGACAACTATTTTGCTTTCCGAAAAGCACTAAAAACCCACCTATTCCCTCACTAGGCTATCTGCTCCCCCTTGTCATTTCCTATTTCTCTTGGTTCCCCCTCTTTTGCTAGAATGGACTCTTGCTGCCAGTTGCTATTATTGCTCTTAGCGCCGGGACGCCCCTTTGCCGGGGCAGCTGAGCGCTCTACAAAATGGCTTAACATAACATAACATAACATTACCCAATGCGGTCCGGCTGGCGCTGACACAACAACAGGGGCACACGCATGAGTTACTTCCTTGTCCAGCCCAGTACGGAACCACGCCCAGGGCCCCGGGGTCATATACAGACCCTTAAGCTGGACTGGCATACGCCAGGCCAGCCCACTCCGCTTACGCTCACAGGGGGGGACGGCAACGCTACATGTCCCCTGTCTTTCCTGTGGTGATCTGCTGCTCACAGGTCTAGTTGTCAGCATGCCACAGCCACTGCCTCACGGCTGGTTTACACCCACACCACACCCATCCAGCACACGCGGCACAGGACATGTGACCCTGCCAATGAAAAGGGACGGGCGCACGTGCTCAACGCCATTTCCACTCTCTATCTGGGTGCGTCCGTGTGGTGTTAATGTAGGCATGAGGGCCTCGGGCCATGCAACATCACATTCCCCAGGACCGGAGGTGACATGATGGTGTCCGCAACACGATACGCAATCATACAGGGACCATGACTTTGGGACACAGACTTGGTGGCACCGGATACATTGCGGCCAGCACAGGCACACCGCCACGGGACGGTGACTTTGGGTGCACTGAGGTAGGGGCACCTTAAGTGCTGAGCGGGTGTGCAGCCTGCGATGATGCCCCGTCCCGGCCGTCCGGACTGCTCAGGATTTGTGTGCCCTGCTGGACCGCAGTGTAGGCCAGAGCCAGCGGGCAGCGCGGGCCTACCGCCTCGTGGCGTCGCATCCCGGATCACAGAGTTAGTGGCACCTCAAGGGCTGAGCGGGTGTGCAGCCTGCGATGATGCCCGGTGCACTGGTATGTCCTCTGCCATGGTGAAATCAAGACCCAGAATCATATGTGAGACCTGGTGGCCTGCGGAGCGGGGCTGCATGATGTGGAGGGTGCCATGTCCGCGGGCCCCGGGCATGTGGCTTGCAGCGGCACGTGGTGGGCCCTCATTACTACACGCCAAGGGCGGAAGGTGAACAGTGAGGCCTGGGTGCGCAGGGGCGGGCATGCACCGCTGGGCGGCGGGAGGGGCTGGGGTACATCTGCCTGGGTGCGCAGGGGCGGACAGACGATGATGTCTTGTGCAATTGTGTGTACTTTGCCATTCATGTCTCTGGACTCTGTTTCAGATGACGGATCTGTTTCAGATGTGTGACCTGGTAAACTGCACTACATACAGGCACGTGGTTGGAGACAAACCTGTGGCAGCAGGTGGGCAGTGTGGCCTGTGTGCGCATAGTGGGCACTCTCTCTCCCTGTCCATCTCTTCTGTTATCTGTGTCTCGCTCCCCCTCTCTGTCGGTCTTTCTCTCGCTCCCCCTCTCTGTCCGTCTTTCTCTCGCTCCCTCTCTCTGTCCATCTTTCTCTCGCTCCCCCTCTCTGTCCATCTTTCTCTCGCTCCCCCTCTCTGTCCGTCTTTCTCTCGCTCCCTCTCTCTGTCAATCTTTCTCTCGCTCCCCCTCTCTGTCCGTCTTTCTCTCGCTCCATCTCTTTCTCTCTCTCTCTCCTTCGCTCTCTCTCTGTCCTTTGATGTGCGCAAGACACACCTTCTCATCATGATTTTTGTCTTGCAGGCTGTGACCTACGGATTGTCCCGAGGGGAGCCGCCATGTGTCTTCATTTCTGTTCTGTGTTTCTTTGAATACATTTTCCTTTGTTACATCGAAGGTGGATGTGTGATGCTCATTTTTGTGACGACACATGCATGCCACCAAATGTGATTCTGCGACATCTGGCGGATTATTTGGTACATGTTCCGTATAGTTGATGTGGCATGTCTTTGGCCGGGGGGGGGTGCCCGGGGGCGGGGGTCCTTGGGGTGGTGGCGGTGGGTGTTGTGGCCCTGTTGGGGCTCCGACCTGCATGATCAGTGGCTCCATGGCATCTGTTGCCCTTCAGGTGTGGCTCTGGGCTGGGCTCCATTTTGTGGTGCAGGCTGTGGTCCGACTTTGCACCAGGTCAGAGCAGGTGTTAGTTTCCTGCTGCTAACGGGCCTTATCGCCTGTTTTGTGGTCTTATCGCTGATCTGGCTGCTCGTTGAGAATGTTGCGGAGTGGTGTTTTCGCGGCTTTTTGCACGGGTACGCCTACTCTGCATCTCATTAGCGATAGTTGCGGGGGTCATCGGTGGCGATGTTTTTTGCGGATGCTATCGCGGGTAAAATGGTGTTCTGGGCTGTTAGCACCAGCTTGTGAATGGTGCGATGAATTTATCGCCACTTTGGCTGCGATAAAGTGCCGCTAACTCGGCGATAAGTCCTTCAGAATATGCCCCTATGTGTTTTAAAAAAATTATAATAATAATTCATTCACTGAAAAAACAAAGGTTAAAATAACGTTATAGTTAGGTGAATATGTCAATGACAACATTAACAGTTTGAACTAAAAAACACTGAAATTCACCAGTAACAGTTTTTTTGCACCCCACCACGTACTGCTTATGACCTCACATATTACATCACTCATGACATGTTCTATCACATCATTTATGATATCACTGATGACATCTCAAATGACATAATTGATGACATCACTGATGGCACTACTGATTTTAGGAAAGTAGGATCTGCTTCTTATGGTTACCCCCACGTTTTGCTTGATGTTGCACTGTTTTTGACTAGTCTGATTGGGATCCTGCTAATCAGGACCCCAGTCTATCTGCTTTCTCCCTTAAATGGTCATGCATGTACTTTGGTACACTCCAGATTGGATACTGGGGCACCCTTATCAGTCCCTAGTATATGGTACCCATGTACCCAGGGCGTAGGTACCACAGAGGCCTCCCATGGGCTGAAGCATGTATTATGCCACCCATGAGAGGCGATGCAAAATGGAACTCCAGGTCTGCTACAGCAGCCTGTGTAAGATGGTGCTTGCACCACTTACTTTAGATATAGGTTCACTATATCTATAGGTCACTACACTTAAAACTTATAAGTCACCCCTATAGCAGGCCTTATCAATCCTGAAGGTAGGGTGCTGGGTCTTTAGTGAGAGGGTGCCCCTGCATGAGCAGAGCCTCTCTGCAGCCTTTGGAGACCATTCTCCTGGGTTGTCTGTGACTCAGCCGGACATATAGGTAGAGGTGCATTATAACCTCGCGGTAAATGCTATCTCGAAAATGGCTGCATAGAAACATATCGTGTTTGGTATCAAACACCTTGGAATCATACCTCCACACCGGTAACCGGTGTGGGAGGTATGATTCCACCCTTCAGAAGCGAGCTTCGTGGGGTCACTGGTCTATCCGGTGCCAGCCTTCTCGACTCGGTCAGCACAAAATGGATGCTGCCGACCAGAGACACACTTCTGCCCTCCTGCTGCTGAGCCAAGCTCGAGCAGAGGAAGGCAGCACAATAGGCATCCAGTCACAGGGAGGTGTGACCACCTCCCAGACAGGATTTAGTGTATTGGGGCTGGGTGGGTGCACTCTGAGAGTGCCTGAAAGTCTGCACCCGGGGCACATTTGGTGTCCCTGTGCATAGTCCAGCTCAAACCAGTTCTGGGAGCCGTTGACTCCTGCTCTGGCGCGAAACTGGACAAAGGACATGGGTGTAACCACCCCTCTGTCCTGACCCTCCCCTAGGAGGGTCCCCCAAATCTGTCCTACCCTCTCCCGTGGGTACATAAGGGCTTACCTGGCTGTAAGACTTTAGATTTTACGTGGACAAGATTCTACAAGAAGAAACCACTGACCTTCGACTGTCTGGACACTCTGGACTTCGCTGGACTTCGAATGGGCCCGACTTCATCTCCCTCTCCGTCCAAAGCTTTGTCAGTGCCCTTGCTCCATACAGGCTCCGTGCAGGACCTGTGGTGCACTAAGGACAACTGAAGAACCTCCCTTGGAGTGAAGGAGTCACTCCCCTGCCCTAGCAGGCACCTTAACGCAACTGACCAGTCTGCTGCTCCTGAGCTCATGTGGACTCCGAAGATTTCAGCAACACAGGAGGTGGGTTTCAGAAGGTCCCTGAGGTTCATATGCCCTCTCAGCAAGTTTGAGGCCAGTATCCCTCGTGGGGACTGCATAACCCGAACCCCTGTGCACCGCTTCTATTTGCAGTTGCATATGCTTGTTGACGATTCCCGAGCTTGTGCATTGGACGCCGTGTAGTCCTGACCCTGAGCAGTATTTGCAGCAAAGAACTTTGGCCTCCTCGCACTGAGTGCTCCGTGGGCTGGTAACTTTGCAATCTTGACCGAGGTCCACTCGCGACTCTTGGTCCTTCAGCCTGTGGGTCTCTCTGAGGGTCATCTTGATTTCTGTTGGGCTTTCCTGGTTGCTCCAGACGTGCCCTGACTCTCCATTACTTGGTGAGTCCCCTGGACCTTGCTGGTCCACACCGTAACCTGCTTGACCTTCCTTCATGGGTTGCTTTTGCCAAGGCTTGTTGGTGCTCCCGCCGGACACCGACCCCTCAGCACTCGACATCCTTCGTGGGACAGCTCACCTCCAGCTCCTGCTTGTCCTCGACATCTCCTGGTCCTCGTGGCTGCAGAGTCAAGCATCCCTTCTTCGCACCTGAAGCACACGACATCGGTGGGCATTCGTCTACCGAGCCCCTGGTCACCCTGAAGTGACCCAGACTCTGTCCACTCTGCTTTCAGGTTCCTTCCTTCCCGAATCCAGGCTTGGATTCCACCGGACCCTTTTCACCTTCACGGCAGCAGTACTTCTTCACTGCCCTCCATTGAGAACGACAGCAGTTTCTGACGCCACTTCAGACCTATGCACCCGGCTCCTCTGGGATAGGTAACTCAGTGGCTCTTCAAACTCTTAAGTTCCAAAGGGTTCACTTGAAGTCCTCCTAGAAGGGTCCCTAAACTTTAAAAGTGCAACTGCAACTTCCCTATAGAATTGTACGAAGCCCGCGGTCGTGTTCACACACTGCAGCCGTCCTCCGTGGGGTCCCTGTCTACTCACCTTGGGTGGTTCCTTGGGGTCCCAGCGATTCTACGTGCTCCAGACCTTGTCTTGATCTCAGTCGTGACTGTTATACCACTATTTTAGCATATGGTTTGGTCTCCCCATGGAGCCCACTGTGTATTGTGCTACTTACAACTGTTCTATTGATCTCGTATTGTGTGCTTTATGTTCTATACTCGTGTAGAGGATAGTAGAGAATGTTATATTAATAAATACATATTTCTATATAACTACTGTGTGGTTCTCCTTTCATTTGATCAATATAGGAGGTGATGTTCTGGTAAAACAAGCTGCTTTACATTCCTTCAAGATTAAGCCTGAAGGCTGCTCTCCACAGCTACCACTTGGATAGCTTTCTAAAGGTTATCTTTGACCTCATACATCATAAGGGTCGTTCGGACTGGTGCAAGGTGCCCACTTTAATTAGTGGACAGCATATACCAGGCCAACTTCTCACACTGATGACATCATCCAATGAGTATGCTAGTTTATTTTATAATTTACAGAATGGCAGGTAACTACCATATTACTTTTCTACCTAATTTTGTAGAGCCTGTGTCGAGCTAAGGGATGTAAGTGTTTACAAAACGCATGTGCTCTGATGCACCACAGGTGTATAGACGTATTGAACATGTTATTAATCTTTGAATTGAGGAGTAACTCTGTGTGCAGCTGATAGTTGACGACTTGTGTCTATGCAGAAAAAGTTTCCAACATGGCAAGTATTGTAAGCAGCCTTGAGTTATTAGATAGAATCATCTCTGCATGACAATTTCTATTTAACATAGAAGACCGTGTGCACCAGGTACTAACCTATGTACAAGTGCTTGTTAGCTTCAGAAAAATGGGCTATCTGTAAAGTTTTCACCATAGTATGAAGTCTGCAGATAGTATGATGTTTGGCACCTTCAGACCTTTGTTTTTTAAGCGAACAGGGCCTTCTTTGACAAGTAATAGATAGAGTGTACACTGTTATTACTAGATACTTTTTAATACTCTGTGGTGTATTTTTCATAAGAGTTTCACTGTCTGCAAACAGTGTGTTACAGAGTAAACTCTCCCCATAGAGTAAACACTGTTTACAGTACCCACCTTTCTACTCATATCTACTTCTTTTCTCAATGTAGGTTCGGAGACTGTGAGGGGTTTGATGCAGATAAAGGCTGTCCGTAGTGGGGCATTCATTTTGGAACAGACGTTGAGTATTTTCAGGAACTTGGCTTTCTCTGAACAGTTGTATACATAGTGACACCGTATGTAATGAGGGTTTCCCATCTATCTGTGGATCATTGTTAATGTGAAGTGAATGTAATAGGGTAAATGCTGCACAATACACATGCTTGCCGCACCTAAGGGAGTTGTATCTGTGATGCATTAATGATGCTTCATCTTATTCTGACCTATTTTGTCTTTCAGGCCTCTATGGCCGTACTAGTTTATAGAGCAATGTCTGCAAAAGAAGCTTGGGTGATTACATCAGTGTTGTCATCAATGATGTCATTTCAGATGTCGCATTGGTGTTATCAATGATGTCATAAAACATGTCATGAGTGATGTATTATGTAAAGTAATAAGCAGTGCGGCCAACCCCTTGTAGGCGGCCAGCCCTCCAACTGAGCCAACAAGTTGTAAAATGGCAGCCACATGTTGCGGCCGCCCACTCAGATCACGCGTTGCAAGCTTGTGGTACCGTGGTGCTCCGCAGAAGCACTCCTACACTATATATACATACATTTTGATTCTCAGGATCACTGGTGCTGCTGTTGTCTGTGGGCTTCAGTCTCAGGAATTCTGATAGTTCAGGTAAAGCAAAAAATTGAACTCGAACACTGATTGTGCCTCTACTGTTTCTCTTCTTTATACACTGAAGGCCTGAAAGACCGTTCTAGTAGTGGAACATGACTGAAGTGACCTGTGGGTTACTGAGTCAGAAAGGGTGCTCACACATGCCATAATCTCACCTATCATATGCTGTGTGACTGTAACCGTATACCACCCAGAGTACAACCCTGTGCTTGATGGACCTTAACTTTTGTGGTCTGTAATAAAAATACTTCTCTTTTCCTATAATGAAAAGCTCTGGACTGGACATAGTTTAATGTCTTTGTTGCATAACTGTTCAAGCTCTGAGTCTCTTCCCCCACAATTCCTCCCCTGAGAAGCTTCTAAGTACTCGCTGGCGGTAGCCTGAGGGCCAAGGGTGGAAAGTATCCATACCAGAGGCAAACGACTCCAACCACCACGGTTGTGACCCAGTGGCTCTTTGTTACCCAGTCCCCTGAAACCAAACAACTTTGATTTACCAAGGAGAGCAGGTAGGCAGTCTCTGCTGGTGGGGTTCTGGTAAAAGGGCCTGTACCCCAGTTCTATAATCAACCAGCACTAACCATTAGTAGTGTCAGATACTGATCATGGGAGAGGCAGTCACTCAAGCCAAGAGGAGCACCACATCACTTAAAGGAGCCTAGTTGTAGACTCTGCTGTGAGCAACATGCTGCAACCACAGCCATGTCTGGGTACAAGTGTCTAATGTACAAGAAAACACTCTGAGTCTGCGAGAAGGACTACATGAGGAGCGGGCGGTCACATGGACACAGTGGCACAGACCTTCAACCCTCCATAGGCTTGAAGTTTTCATCAACCATCATTTTCCTATGCCTCAATGAGAAGCTCCCGCTTGAGCTGTGCTCACATGTCTATCAACATACATCAGTGATAAAGCAAGAGTTTGGGATGGGTATGGAGTGTAAATTGTTTTCCAAGAATGCATTGTTGCAGGAGTTACCCTTATTTAACGTAGCCTGCTAGTGCTGGAATTGAAACGAAGACTTCCAATGTCCGTTTCACTTCACGATCACTCTTGTTGAGGTAACCATTATTGGGGAGACCTTCTTGATTTGACTACTGACTTGTAGACCGCTATCTCAAGTTTGGAGTCATACAAGTGTTCAGTGCGGGGGCGCGGAGTCGAGGGATGTATAAGAATCACATGGTCTTACCCTGGAAGAAGATGGCGTTGAGAAGGAGGAGTTTAACGTTCGGCGGTATCTCGTCCAGGAGTTTCTTGATTCTGTTACTGGTGTGTTGTGCCACCCAGTTGTTGACCATCTCCAGGTTGGCGCTGGAGCTTTCGGTGAGCGGCTGTGGTGTCACTTTGTAGAACTCTTCAGACTGATTCAAAAAGAAGGGGTTCATGGTGAGGTCTGCAGTGAGAAACAGAGGGTCACACAATAAATCTGGGTTGTTATTGTGAGTTGTGATAGCCAACTAATGCTTGTAGACTAAAGCATGCAGTCTTGGGGCCGTAGCCTCCTCTTCACCAGGGATTGCCACATGCTGTCATTCAAATGCAACTCATTCAGAATCCTTCTGCATTGCAAACCTGCGAACTCTGGGCCAGCAGAGGGCGAGTTATGGGCACAGTTCAATTTAAATGTGTGTGTGCAAGAGATGCTCATTCTAACAGGACTTGAGGAGCCCCTAAAACTACTCATCTACATGCATACTGTGTCATACATGCAGCTCGTACAAGGATGACACAAAGCCACTGCTATGTCCATGCTGAGTCATACATAAACTATATGGATGATCACTCAGATCCATGTTTATACGTGCCTGCTGGGTCATACATAGAACGCAAAGAATACATACACTGCATACATGGATCACGCAAAGTCCTATGTACCTGCATGCTGGGTCATATATAATTTGTGCATGATAACTCAGATCCATTTCTATATGTATCTGCTGGGTCACACATCCAACACAAACACATATTTATTGAATTTATTTTTTATTCATTTGTAAAGTTTTATATCGGGTGAACATGACCCTTGCGGGCATCAGAGCGCTTTACAGTGTGCAAGGAGACAGGTAGAATAAAGCACAACCATCATCTAGGACAGAACAAGTTATGACAGAATCCCCAGGAGAAACCACCAAAGGGTCCAAGACGGACAAAAGAAAAAAATAATAACATAACATGCAGAGAGATAAGCATGCGTGCAGACTGCGGGACACCTAGTGTCCGGGAGTAGAGTTCGTGGACCCCTCACCTGTGTTGAGCAGGTGAGGGGTTCAGTCTGATTTCAGGGGGTAGGGCGTTCCAGATTCTTGTGGCAATACATGGATCACCTAAAGTCCTGTGTACCTCCATGCTGGACAACACGCAGAGCACATACTGCTGCGCTTAGTGCCAAATGTTTATGTCCATGCTGGATTATATGCAAAGTAGATTCAATAATCAGCCAAAGTCATAGGTGCTGCATATATAGACATACATATATACAGTCCAGAGCCGTAGGTGTGTATGACTGCTGGGTCCTATATACAGTACTGTAGGAAAGTAGGATCTGCTTTCATGGTCAGCCCCACTTTTTGCCTAGTGGTATGCTGTTTCTGACTAGTCTGACTGGGATCCTGCTAATCAGGACCCCAGCCTCTGAGCTTTCTCCCCTAAACTGGTTATGGTGAGTACTTAGGTACACCCCAGATTGGCTACTGGTGTACCCTTATAAGTCCTTAGTATATGGTACTGTGGTACCCAGGGCATAGGTACACCAGGGGTCTCCCCTGGGCTGCAGCATGTATTATGCCACCCAGGAGAGACCACTCAAATTGTGACTGCAGGCCTGCCATTGCAGCTTGTGTAAGCTGGTGCTAGCACCACTTACGACAGATATAGGTTTCCCTATATCTAGGTTCACTGCACTTAAAACCTATACCTCACTCCTAAAGCAGGCCTTTTAATCCTGAAGGCAGGGTGCTCGGTTATAAGTGTGAGGGTGCCCCTGCATGAACAGGACACCCCTACAACCTTCGGAGTCCATTCTACTGGGTTGTAAGTCAATCAATAAATCAGGGGTTTGTTAAAGCGCGACTACTCACCCGTAAGGGTCTCAAGGCGCTAGGGGTGGGGGGGAGGGGTGCAGGTTCCATCCATCAAGGAGTGGGTCTGTCGAAGAGCCAGGTTTTGAGGTTTCTTGCGAAGATGGGGAGCGATGTTGTCTGTCTGAGGTGGAGCGGAAGGGCGTTCCATGCTTTGGCCGCGAGGAAGGAGAAGGAGCGGCCTCCCGATCTGGTCTTTCTGGTGCGGGGGACCACGGCGTAGGAGAGCTGGGCTGATCGTAGGGTCCTTTGGGGTCCGTGGAATTTGAGTCGGCTGTTCAGGTATGCTGGTCCGGTGCCGTGGAGGGCCTTGTGTGCGTGGGTGAGCATCTTGAAGGTGATTCTCGCCTCGACAGGGAGCCAGTGGAGTGTGCGCAGGTGCTGGGAGATGTGGCAGTGTTTTGGCAGGTTGAGGACCAGTCTTGCGGCGGCGTTCTGGATGTTCTGTAGCTTGCGTGTGAGGTTTTTGTTTATTCCGGCGTAGAGTGCGTTGCCGTAGTCGAGTCTGCTGGTGACCAGGGCGTGAGTGACGGTCTTTCGGTGTTCGAGGGGGATCCATTTGAAGGTCTTACGAAGGAGGCGGAGGGTGTGGAAGCAGGAAGACGAGACAGAGTTGATCTGGCGGTCCATTTTGAGCTCGGAGTCCAGGATGATTCCCAGGTTGCGTGCGTGGTCCGTGGGGGTTGGCGGGTTTCCGAGAGCGGGGGCCACCAGGTGTCGCTCCAGGCATCGGGGTTTGGGCCCATGATGAGTACTTCTGTTTTGTTGGTGTTTAGTTGTAGGCAGCTGTTTTTCATCCATTTGGCGACGGCTTCCATGCCTTCTCGAAAGTTGCGTCTGGCGGTGTTGGGCTCGTTGGATAGGGAGAGGATGAGCTGGGTGTCGTCTGCGTATGACACGATGTTGAGTCCGTAGGTTCTGACGATGGGGGCGAGTGGAGCCATGTAGATGTTGAAGAGCGTCGGGCTGAGGGAGGAGCCCTGGGGGACTCCGCAGGTGGTAGGTGTGGGGTCCGAGAGGAAAGGGGGAGTCTGACCCGCTGCGTCCTGCCGGAGAGGAAGGACCGGATCCAGTCGAGGGCCTTGTCCTGGATTCCTGCGTCGTAGAGTCTGCGTATTAGGGTGCGGTGGGAGACTGTGTCGAACGCCGCTGATAGGTCGAGGAGGATGAGGGCTACTGTTTCTCCTTTGTCCAGTAGGGTGCGGATGTCGTCTGTTGCGGCGAGGAGGGCGGTTTCCGTACTGTGGTTTTTTCTGAAGCCGGATTGGGAGGAGTCGAGGATGTTGTGTTCTTCAATGAATGTGGCGAGTTGGCTGTTGATGGCTTTCTCAATGACTTTCGCTGGGAACGGGAGCAGGGAGATGGGTCTGTAGTTTTTGAGGTCGGTGGGGTCCGCTGAGGGTTTCTTTAGGAGGGGTTGACCTCGGCGTGTTTCCAGTCGTCGGGGAACGCAGGCGGTCGCCAGGGAGCGGTTGATGGTGTGGCGGAGCATGGGTGCGATGGTGTCGGCGGCTCTGTTGAAGATGTGGTGGGGGCAGGGGTCCGTGGGGGCCCCTGAGTGGATTGACTTCATTGTCTTCAGTGTGTCTTCGGTGGTGAGGGCTGTCCAGTCGTTAATCGCTGGTTTCCGGGTGTCGGGGGTGGTTGGTGAGGGTTCAGTGTGTTGGTTGTCTTCGTCAAAGTTGTCGTAGATGCTCTTAATTTTGTGGTGGAAAAAGGTGCTGAGTTTGTCGCAGAGGTCTTGTGAGGGAGGGATGTCGGTAGACTCGCTAGTGGGTTGGGCGAACTCCTTGATGATGCTGAAGAGTTCCTTGCTGTTGTGCACGTGGGTGGAGATTCTGTCTTCAATCGCTTTTTTCCTCGTTTCTCTGATGAGTTGATGGTGGGCGTTGGTGGCGGCTCTGAAGTTGTCGTCAGCCATTGCGATATATGGAGTGGCCATGCGTCATTATGCAATGATCATCTCTAAACTGACTGGAACGAGCCCTGTCGTGTTTGGTCAGAGAAGTTCTAGGTCAGTAGTTTGGGCGGTATGGGCTGCACCAGTAAATCTATCCTCATGATATCTAATGTCGCAAAAATGCTCAAACATGACTTGACCCCTCTACTAAGAAGTCACATTTAGGAGAAAACTATTTCCTTTTCCAACAAGAACGTATAATTCCAAAAACATATGAAGACGGGAGTCTTGAAAGTTCTTGTATTCAGTTATGTTGTTTTATTTTCGCAGTCAGATGTAAGAATACATGCATCAGCCCAGCCTATATGAATTGAAAGATTCTATTTGTACTTAACATTTGAATTGTATAGATCTTCATGATCCTTGATTTCATCGTTCCTGTCGTGTTTGGTATCTGTAAAGCTCCTCCGGGAGACCCTCAGTCCTCCCTGTACCCGTCTTCCAGAACCGGACAGCAAGCTAGGGCTGCTGCTGACCAGAGACATGTTTCTTCCCTCCGGCTGCTGAGCCAAGCTCAGGCAGGGGAAGGCAGAACAAAAGATATCCTGTCACAGGGAGGTGTGACCACCTCCCAGACACTGTTTAGTGTATTGGGGCAGGGTGGGGGAGCTGCCCTCCTTGCTTACTCCAGTTCAAACCAGTTCAAGGAGCCAACGGCTCCCACTCTGGCGCAAAACTGGACAAAGGACATGGGAGTATCCTCCCCACTATCCAACCCCTCCTCTGGGAGGGACCCCTGAATCGTCCCAACCCTTTCCTTAGGGTACTAAAGGGCTTACCTGTGGGTGGGTCCCTAGATTCATCGTGGGACAAGATTCAGATCAAGACACCACTTCATCTTCGACCGTCTGGGCACTCTGGACTTTGCTGGACTTCACTCTGGGCACCGAGGCTGCAACTGGGAAGAATCCTGCTGCTCCTGGTCTCCTCGCCCTGCTTGTCTGCTGCAACGTCCATGCCTGTCCTCCATTCAGGAACCTTCCAAGGCCTGTGGACATCCAGGACACCTGAAGGAATCTCCCTTGAAGTGAAGGAGTCACTTTGCTGCATCTGCAGGCACCACAACCAAGCTAACCGGTCTGCTGCTCCTGGGCTCCCATGGCCTCCGAAAGGCTCAGCAACACAGATTGTGGTTCTACAACTCCCTTGAGGCCTGCACTGTCTTCTCACCACGTTTGAGGCCAGTAACCCTCATCGGAGCCGCAGGAACCAAACCCCTGTGCACCGCGTCGACTTGTTGTTGCAAAGGCTTTTTGGCTCTCTTCCTCAGAGATCTTTGGGCTCCAAGTAGCCTCTACCTCAAGCATCTCCTGTGACCAAGATCTTTGTCTCACCACATCTCTTGCACCGTGGGCCTGCATCTTTGGTGAGCTGCTCAAGGTACTCTTGCGACTCCAGTGCCTCCGGCCTGTGGGTCCTCTTAGGGTCTTCTTTGATTCCAGTGGGGTCCCCTGATTGCTTGGGGACTACTCCAACTCCCCTGTTTGTGGTGAGTCACTTGGACCTTGCTGGTCCCGACACTGCACCTTTTTCGATTTCCACGTTGGTTGCAGTTGCCAAGGCTTGTTGGTGCTACTGACATACACCGACCCCTCAAATCTTGACATCCGACGTGAGACAGCTTGTGAATGGCTCCTGGTCTTCCACAGCATCGCCTGGTCCGCACAACTCCGTTCAAGGTCACCATCAGCTCTCCTGCAGCACCCAACATCGGTGGGCACTCGTCTTCCGTACCTCCTGGTTACTCCTGAGTGGCATAGACTCTGTCCCCTCTGCTTGCAGGTACTTCACATCTTGAATCCACCTTTGGATTCCACCAGACACTTTCACCTTCTTCAGCAGCGGCACCTTTCTGAAGTCCTCTATTGAGTTCAACGACGGTTCCGGACGCCACTTCCCACCTTTGATCCAAGTTTTTGAGTGGGCCTTTTGCTTCCACATGTACGCATTTAACCGCCACTGCAGTTTTCATCGTGGAGCAGGAGTTTTGGGCTGGCTGCGCTGCTTCGTTCGTGAGGTGCTTTGTTCCAGAGTCTTTCATGCAAGTGGCCCTCCCATCTCTCACCAACTGGTCATCCCCTACTTCCCAAAAAGGCTTCTTAGACCCACCAACTCATATTCAGCCACCGTCCACTGTCAGAAGAGCTCAAAGTGGAGGACGGTCTTTTGGCTTTAACGCAGCCAAGCTGTGGAACGCTCTTCCTCTGGCCATTCGATCCATGAATAATGAGTTGAGCTTCCGAAATCCCCTAAGCCCTGGCTCTTTAGGAGATGACGCTTCTGATCTTGGTGTCGTGGTTCTTTCTGTCCGCCAGCGCTGGGATGCCTCCGGGTCGCCATGCGCTTTATAAGCCCCCTAGCATAGCATAGGTGCACAGCCCTCTTTTTACTGCCAGCTCTCGGTGAGCGAGTCCCAGCGCGTCAGCTCTGGCTTGTCAGAGAGTGACGTCTCGCTCTGGGCGTAATAATCTGACTGGTGCCTGGCGCTTGCTGATCAGGCTCAAACCCAGTGTGGGACAAGTTTATTTGCACTCTGCAAGTAGGAGAGAGTTTGTGAATGGACTTGCTGGCTACTTCTATTCAGTAATTTGTCCCATGGATGTCCTTGTCTTATTATAGAAAGGGTTGTAGTAATTCGAATTTGGGCGCCTACCAGAGCAAGTCCACCCCCTCCACGCTTTCTTTCAGTTGCTTTTAATCATCAGTAACTGATACTCTGTTGACGTCCCTGAGGATTTGCTCTCCTGATTAATCCTTCTAGGACTGGTAACCTGTTGTTAATATGGATCAATCTTATTTTGATGTTGAGGGCTCTCATGACTGTTATGAAAATGATCCAGATAACGACGTTGCGGCCTCGCTGGTTGAAGCCCTGGACAACTCAGTCCAGCAGTCAGTGGACAAAGCGTAAGCCCAAGCTCTTCGACCCATTTCGAGCCATCTGGAGAGGTAAGCGCTGAGACATGGGGTAGAGGCAATGCTATGTTATGTTATATCCATTTGTAAAGTGCAACGAATCACGTCCGAAGATGCCGGGTCTTCTGGAGGATCAGAGAAGGATACCGGCAAATGGGGCCTCCTGGCTGCCTAAACATGGGGGCTTACTGGCTGAATCATATCGTAGGGACCATGTATACATAATCTCTGGTAATTTCTATTAGGTACCACTGACTAAACCAGTAGATATAACTACTCAGACCCTTCTCTAGACCTCTTTGGCTCTAGCAAAAGAAAGCGTAAACACAAGTCTAAAGCCTTTTACCTCCCTCAAAGGTGGGGAGCGGCTCTCGAGAGCCCGGCTGCAAGATTGCCGCCACTCAGTGAGGCTGTGCCAGCCAGAGTGATTGATGCATTAATTCTCGTGTATAAATTGAGGCATCGGGGTGAAAACACCTGCGGACTGCACCTCCCACGTCCCACAGCGAGATGCGGCCTGGCTTGACCCCCAGCTGGTATACAGAACGTGCAATCTGTGGTGCGAGGTAGCTGGCCCGGACGCGTCCGCCTGTTGGCCTGGAGCTACCGACCTGAGGGACGGCGTGGCGGCCCCACAACGAATGGGAGGTGCTTGGCGGCTGACGGGATAGCGCTGCTGCACAGAGTAAGGCTGCCCTGCTCATCTGGGGCGAGGCGGGCCCTGGTTGTGACTGCTGCCAGGGACTGGTGTGGATTGCGACTGGTGGCGGCCGGCCCTGATTGTGACTGCTGCTAGGGACAGGTGTGGATTGCGACTGGTGGTGGCCGGCCCTGGTTGTGACTGCTGCCAGGGACAGGTGTGGATTGCGACTGGTGGCGGCCGGCCCAGGTTGTGACTGCTGCCAGGGACAGGTGTGGATTGCGACTGGTGGCGGCCGGCCCTGGGTGTGACTGCTGCTAGGGACAGGTGTGGATTGCGACTGGTGGTGGCCGGCCCTGGTTGTGACTGCTGCTAGGGACAGGTGTGGATTGCGCCTGAAGGTGGCCGGCCCTGGTTGTGACTGCTGCTAGGGACAGGTGTGGATTGCGACTGGTGGCGGCCGGCTCTGGTTGTGACTGCTGCCAGGGACAGGTGTGGATTGCGACTGGTGGCAGCCGGCCCTGGTTGGGACTACTGCTAGGGACAGGTGTGGATTGCGACTGGTGGTGGCCGGCCCTGGTTGTGACTGCTGCTAGGGACAGGTGTGGATTGCGACTGGTGGTGGCCGGCCCTGGTTGTGACTGCTGCTAGGGACAGGTGTGGATTGCGACTGGTGGCGGTGGGCCCTGGTTGCGACTGCTGCCAGGGACAAGTGTGAATTGCGACTGGTGGCGGCTGGCCCTGGTTGTGACTGCTGCTGGGGACAGGTCTGGATTGTGACTGGTGGTGGCGGGCCCTGGTTGTGACTGCTGCTAGGGACAGGTGTGGATTGCGACTGGAGGCGGCCGGCCCTGGTTGCGACTGCTGCCAGGGACAGGTGTGGATTGTGACTGGCGGCGGCAGGCCCTGGTTGTGACTGCTGCTAGGGACAGGTGTGGATTGCGACTGGTGGCAGCCGGCCCTGGTTGTGACTGCTGCCAGGGATAGGTGTGGATTGCGACTGGTGGTGGCCGGCCCTTGTTGTGACTGCTGCTAGGGACTGGTGTGGATTGCGACTGGTGGTGGCGGGCCCTGGTTGCGACTGCTGCTAGGGACAGGTGTGGATTGCGACTGGTGGTGGTGGGCCCTGGTTGTGACTGCTGCCAGGGACAGGTGTGGATTGCGACTGGTGGTGGCCGGCCCTGGTTGTGACTGCTGCTAGGGACAGGTGTGGATTGCGACTGGTGGCGGTGGGCCCTGGTTGTGACTGCTGCCAGGGACAGGTGTGGATTGCGACTGGTGGTGGTGGGCCCTGGTTGTGACTGCTGCCAGGGACAGGTGTGGATTGCGACTGGTGGTGGCCGGCCCTTGTTGTGACTGCTGCTAGGGACAGGTGTGGATTGCGACTGGTGGCGGTGGGCCCTGGTTGTGACTACTGCCAGGGACAGGTGTGGATTGCGACTGGTGGTGGTGGGCCCTGGTTGTGACTGCTGCCAGGGACAGGTGTGAATTGCGACTGGTGGCGGCCGGCCCTGGTTGTGACTGCTGCCAGGGACAGGTGTGGATTGTGACTGGTGGCCGGGTTCCACAGAGTCCGGATCGGGAGAGTTGGCAGCAGAGAAACGAGAGGCCCCGTGCCTGGGGCATCCAAATGATGAGGTGGGACTCCTCTGCGGCCCAGTTTCCTGTTAATGTCTTTGCAGGTGAAATAGAGAGCCCGACCGCCCTGCTGCGAGTACAACTGCGTGGCGGACCTGCGCGGCCCTGAGACAGAATAACCGGTAGATTCCCAGGTGAAAAGCAGTGAGTGCACGGGACGACTGTGGGCGCATCTGGGAGGCGGCCTGCATGCCAGCTACAGAGTGTGCCATTCTGTGGGCTACTGCCTGGGTCGAATTGGTAAGGCGGGCACTTGGGCAATTCTTTAAAATAAAATTTCGCCGAAGCAGTGTTTTGCGGAAAGGCAATATGCAAATGTGGGCCACTTTTTTTTAGCGTGCCCGGGCCGATTTTTAATCCCAATCCAACCCTTGCTACTGCCACTATCCAAGATTGAACTGTGCAGTCAGCAGCTTGTTGTTTCAATGCAGAACTCCCTCTTAATTGGCTACCACATATGCATTGATCAGGCACTATTTCCTTGCCTACATTTATAAACCTCGCACATGTGCTGGAGGGTGCCCCGTGTTGCAATAGGAGGAACTGATGCTGTCCATTAAGACCGCTGGGGCGCCCTGCTCTGCACCTATCTAGATGCTACAAGGGCTCTGTAAACTGCTTGGCGAGTTGGCCTGCCCATTCCCATGCTGACCATTGTACACTGTTGCAGCCTTTAAAGCCTGCCTGCTGACTGAGATCAGCCCTGTCCTGGACCGGGTGACCCTAATACTCTTGTGATCAAATTAAACTAAGCTCTGCTGCAGCCTGAGGTCGCTGGCTGCGCCCTGCGCGGTGGGTGTGCCTGACACTGGGCCCTTGAACTGGATCTTGCACAGGCGGGGGGTACTCAGCCAGCTCGTGCCCCCCAGGAGCTGGGGAGAGGCAGGGTCAACTAACTGGGGAGGCTTACCAATGGTGGTCATAATCCGCCTGAGACCCGAGGTTAGCGGGGGTCGGACCAGATCGCCTGGGGACCGTGGATGATGCGGTGCCTGTTCCATGCTTGTGTCCCTCTGGTGGTCAGTGACTGGGACTGAGGGAGCTGCATAGGCGGCCAGGGCTGACTGGCGCTTGAGCATAACGTCACACGGCCAGCCTGATAGCGGCACATGCGAAGCCTGAACTCTTCGATGATGGGAAAGACAGATGCGAAACAGGCTAAGCTAACATTTGAGCACCAGAGGCAGACGCGCATGATGGAATTCCCCCACGACTGACCTCCCACAGAACCGAGGGGGGGGGCCCTTGTCCCCTGTGCAAGAGATAAGATCTTTGTTCTTGGAGTTAAAACAAAGCCTCGAGGCGATTGACACGAAAATGGACCTCCTAGCGGATAGATTCGACTGCCTCAAAGAAAAAGTTGGCAAACATGACGATCAAATAGAGCAGCTTGAACATTGTACCTCCGAGGTGGAAGACGGTCAGTCAGTAGATTGTGAAAATCTGCTCCGCATGGAGAAGGTGTTAAGAGGTCATATGAAATAAGAATGAAGACCTTGAGGCTAGATCAAGAAGGAACAACCTTCAGATCCTTGGAGTACCCGAATCCACGGCTATGGGCAAAATGGAGGATTATGTGGAGGGGATGTTAAGAACTCTAGAGAAGCCCTCTCAGCTATGTTCTCAGTGGAGGGCGCCCATCTCTCCCTGGGCCAGAGGCCTCCGCCTGGGATGCTAGCCTGGCCTATCATTGCCCGCTTGTTAAATTACAGGGACCAAGACATGGTCCTGTGCCTGGCTGGTGAAAGGTGCCCATTGCAGTATCAGGGAAATCAATTATCAATTTATCCAGACTCCACAATGGCGGTGCAGGCCGCTAGGTGAGACTTTTTGCCAGTGGAACACGTCCTTCAGAGCACAGACACTGAATATTACCTGTTATGTCCCGTCAAGCTGCAAATTATCCACCAGGGAAAAGACTATTATTTAACAAATTCCCAGATGGCGGCAAAGTTTGTCAAAACTATTCCGGTAACAAAGATTAGCATTCTACCTGCCTCCCAGATGTCGAATGTGGACCAACTCAGTGACAATGGCAAATCCTCTGCTACCTACCAATAGGATGAGACGACATTGATTTGCGGTCTATCTTTATATCTGTGGCGGCATTGACTCCAGGGGCTTGGCCAGCCCTCACTTAGCCGGTGGTACCCATGCAGGTGATGCACCTGTGGATCACTGTTCTGTTTACTCTACTCTTGGTAAGAGGGTATGAACTTGGGATAAATGTTGTTCTGCTGGCTGCAGACTGCATTGATGCAGTGGGAGGTGGGACTGTGAGCAGGTAGTGGGTGGAATGTTTATGGGACATTGATGGTTGTGGCCCGTTGGCTGCTTTATTCCCTTCCCCTTCTTTCCTTTTAGACTACCCAGTGCAATTTCACTATGTGGGTCATGGCAAATGTTGCCTCTGCAATTGAGCCCTCCAGTGTGTTGTGTTGCTTTGTATGCAGTCACTTAAGGTTATCACCTGGAATATACGTGGTCTCAATGACTGCCATAAAGTGCAACAAGTGTTAGCGTATCTGCACAGACACTCAGTGGATATTTGGGGGCAGGTTTACGAGGAAGTGCCGCAGCGCGGCAACGCAAGCCCTTTGGCTGCGCCACGCTGCGGCACTTCCAAAGCACAGGAATGCGACATATTTCCAATAATATGTCGCATTGCTCTGCTCTCCCCTGCCGTACAAACAGCTGCCATGCGCCGGCGCAGGCACCCTTGCACCATGGTGCAAGGATGCCTGCGTCATGGGGAGTTTGTTTTTGTGCAGGAAGGGGCACCTTCCTGCACTTAAACAATCACTACAGGCATTTTCCTCTTTCAATGCGTGCTGTAGAATGCAGCACGCATTGAAAGAGGAAAAAACGAGGAGAAATGAAAACATTTCTCCTCGTTGCGCCTCCCTACGCCTCACCTGGGGAGGCGTAGCATTCAGATGCATTTCCAGATTTACGATTCCTTGTAAATCTGGAAATGTGTCTTGTTCCGTGGGTGTTGCGTGGGAACACCCACAGCAACACCCATGGAACGCCCCTTTCACGCAAAGTGCTGCGTGTAAAGGGGCCATATTTACAAGAACAGGAAAAGTCACGCAGGGTGGCTTTTCCTGTCCTTGTAAATATGGAGCAGTAAAATACACCACCAGTACGTCACAAAAAGTGACGTACTGGTGGCGCAGGGGGCTTGTAAATCTGCCCCTTGGTTTTTACTGGAACTGCACCTTGCAGAGAGTACCCAGGCACAGCTGCGGGTTGGCTGGGCGGGCGAGCGACACACGGCATGTTATTCTAGTTATGCTCGGGTTGTAGCCATACTTATTCGTAAAGGAGTGGCATGGCGGCTGCAGTGCACAATTTGCTACCAACAGGGGAGGAATGTCATGCTGGCAGGGGTTCTGTATGGCCACCTAAATACTGCTGAGGAAACTTGTGTTACTACAGCGCATGCCACCTAGTCGCAAATTGATTATTGGCTAGCCTGTGATGTAGACACATGGACCAGGGGCATTTCACACCTCCCACAGACACTGCCTGATCATGCCCCAGTGCTATTGGAACTCGATGTCCCAGGAGGCCCCCCACTGGCATTCACATGGAAACTGCCAGCAGGGACACTGCGTGACCAAGTATTTAGAGATGAAATTAGAACCGGGATCATAGAATACTTTGAGCACACTGATAGACCTGATATGTGACAATTCAGGGTATGGGAGGTCTTTAAAGTTGTCATCCGGGGTGCATGCATTACAAAATAGGCCGGGGTGCTGTGCTCGCTGTGGGGGAATTGGCATGTTTAGAAAGGGAGATCAGAGAGTTGGAGCTTCAATACCTTGATGGCTGTGACGCAGCAGTGCTGGCGGCCATTAGAAGTATGCTGGCGGAATATGAGGAGGCCGCACAGAGGGAGACGAATTATCTGGACAGGGCAGCCTGTGCCAGGCACTACGGTGAGGGGGATAGAGCGGGCAAGACCTTAGCGCACATGCTGTGCAAACCCTGGGCAAGCGATTATTTCACAGAACTACAGGATGACAACAATGACGACTGGGTGGGTGATGACGCTATTCAAAGACTAATGGTCAATTTATTTTCCTCGCTGTATCTGACCATGCAGAGCACGCCTCCTCCGGATTTTAAAACTACTTTGATGCCATACAGCTCCTGTGGTTTGAAGACGGTCATAGAAAATAGGAAGTTGTACAAGTCATAGCTGGCATGCCGGCGGATAAAGCACCAGGCTTGGATGGCCTCACAGACGCTTTTTATAAAGAATACGCACACATACTAGCATTCCACTTGCTCGCTATGTACGAAGAGTCCCTTTCAGCGGGAGTCCTGCCTCCATCATTGCGTGAAGCACTTGTAGTTATGATTCTTAAGCCTGGCAAGGACCCTAAACGCTCCAAATTTTATCACCCTCTATCCATGATTAACATCGACAACAAGATCCTGGCCAAGCTCTTTGCTTTGCGATTACTGTCATTCCTATTGACCATTGTGAGACCCGACCAATCTGGATTCGTGCCGGGACAGTCCACCTCCCACAACCTGCACACCTTCTTCACTCTTCTTCATGCCATCGAGCCACGCCTAAGTGCTGCGGCGGTTTTCCATGATGCCACTAAGGCGTTTCATTGGTTGGAGTGGCCATATCTGGTGCCTCTGGATGTTAGCCATCGGGCCATCGCTTTATCTGTTTGATTCGGCTTCTGTATAGCCAACCTGTTGCTCGGTTGCTTGTGAATGGTAGAATCACAGCCCCCTTTGTGGTGACGAGAAGGACCTGTCAGGGGTGACCTCTCTCCCATTTTATTCGCGGTCGCTGTGGAGCCGCTCGCGGCCTGGCTGTGCCAGCACCACGCACACTGTGCCTTGGCATTTCGGCCCATGGCATTATAGTGTCAGTGTAAGCAGATGATGTCACCTTATATGTTAGGGATTCCCAGACCAATCTAGAACTCCTGTTACGTGAATTAACTCAGTATTAATAGGGCTAAGTTGGTCCTGTTCCCCTTAACTAAAGCGACGACGGTGTTCACTCCACAACACCCACTCGAATGGGCAGATGGCCCGTTCAATACCTTGGGGTCTGGCTGAGCAGGGATGTCGGCACTCTATGGTGGGACAACTATGGGCAGCTGATGACGTGGCTGGATGAGCATGTAGCAAGCTGGCAGAGACTGCCGCTCTCCCTGACTGGCAGGCTTGCCATGGCTAAAATGGTGGCCCTCCCAAATTTTTTATATCTGTTCATAAACCTGCCGATCCCACTATCACTGGCCTTCCGCCACAGGCATCGCTCTGACCTGGTTGTCCCTTGCATGGGCGCAAGGGCAGCCCAGAATCGCCTGGGAAACCCTAGCGCTCCCCTTCGAGCAGGGCGGACTTGGAGCACCGGATATGGACCTCTTATTATTGCGCCCAGGCGCAGTTTGTGCATCACTGGCCTTTCCCGACGCAGTTCCATGCCCACACTGCACCTGAGGATGACCATGCCTGGCCTTGCCCCCTCCAGATGACGCGTATCTTGCCCCCACGACGTCCACATGCACAAATAGAAACAGTGGCATGTACTGTGTGGGTGTGGCAGGAGCTTTGGCGGCGTTCTCACCTGGAGCACCTATACGCCCCCTTGGTGCCACTTATTGGACACCCTGAATACCCCATCACTGCTGATGCTGGTGCTCGAGCCAGGTTGTGTTCTCTGGGTCTGACTTCCATGAGCTCGATTTACCAAGATGGCTCCTTTATACAGCCACAGCAGGCCCTGCAGGGCCCGACATTACCCTCCACACAGCTTTACTTACTATGAACTTTGGGCCATGGTTAGAGTGACGCACCGCTCCTTCACAGATGCGCCGCCCGCTCACTAGACTGTACGCGGGAATGCAAGATACTGCACCAGTTCGGGCACCCAGGGGCCACAGCACGCGGGGCAGCGATCTGGAGCCTCCTTTATCTGATGAACAATGGAGATAATGTTGCGCTCAATCGCGTGCGCTCTCCTTTAATTATAGACTGTGCCTCGTTCACTTCAAGTACTTACACAGGCTTTATTGTACCCACTTCATGTTACATAGAATGGGCTCCTGAGGGTTGGGCGGCGCCCTGTGCTACCTTCTTGCAATTGTCTTGGGAGTGTACTGCTGTGCAGAATTTTCAGGGTGAAGTGTTTGCTGCGTTTGCTGCAATGCTCAGGTATGCGTTGGAGCACTCCCCCCCGGATTGCACTGCTGGGATATGTGAAGGATGCCCCGCGAGGGCCGCAGGTGGATGACGCTCCTACTCTTTCTAGCTAAACGCCGCATAGCGATGTGGTGGGTACGGCGCAGCATCCCGCGCATCTAAGATTGGTAGAGGTGCAGATGTGTCCCCTGGTCATAGACTGAAGTCTATGACAAGAGGACAAATGTAGCAGATAAAGCTACATGGACTGTGGCATAAGGCGTAAGGACTGTGACAGGACGATGGACGAGGAGGTAATGGAGGTTCGAACATACTGACCGCCTGTCTGTCTGTATGTCCATCCATCCATCCTGCCTATTACTGAACAAACTGTGTTGAAGCCAGTCGCGGTCGGCATGACTCGCAGGTGGGGGGGGGGGCGGGGGTTAGCGCAGGGAGGGGGTCGCATGGGGGGGCGGGGTAATTTAAAAAAAAAAATATTAAACTTACCTTTGCCTGCCCGGTCTGGTCCTGCGTCGTGTTGTCTCTGCTCCGAGTCCCAGGAATCAGGCAGCCTCCCTCCACTCCCTTAAGCCAATCACAACGCTGCAATAGCAGCGTTGTGATTGGCTGGGACGTCGACCACACAGGCGTCTATGGGGAGGCCATTTTCTCCATGTAGGCTGTATGCAGCCTACATGGAGAAAACGGAGAGTGTGTATGACTGGTTTGGTCAGCCCTGGGGCCGACCAAACAGTCAGCGCCCACAAGAGTGGGCAAGCCACTCCTCCCCTGCCCTAGAGCAGGACCACCTACCCACCCGCCCTCAACCAAACCCTTCTGCTTTCTCGCAGAGCGAGAAGCAGAAACATAAAATGGTATTTATAATACCATTTTATGTTTCTGCTTCTCGCACTGCGAGAAAGCAGTGGGGCGACGCTCCTCCGCCCACATGGAGGAGCCACCCCTGGTAGAAGCACCAATTGTAAGCTCTTCCCAGACACAGGTTCATAAGGGACTAAGTCATAAACTAACACCTTGAAGACTAAGGTCTCCCGCTGCTGAGCAGAGCTGTTCCTTTAAGACATGCGCATGCCCCGCCTTCGCGCCGGCACATGGCTATATTAGTTGGGCATAGCCACAATATTACCTTTCTGGTAGAACATGCCAGAGGCAGACTTAAAGCCCTGGGAGGTGACCATGCTTCCTAGCGTGCTGTGGACGCAGTCTGATGCGCTGGACTGCAGGTCAAAGAGTGTATCCAGGAGGTTGTCCTTCGTGTCCCCACGTGCACCTGGAAAGAGAACCAGCACACAAGGTAAGCTTATGGAAGCGAAAGCAGGAAACAGCACTCATAAATAGTGGTGAGACTGGAATGCCCTGGGGCGTTGCTTAGATTTTGGCGGATGGGTTACTTCGTCAAACAGTGACAGATAACCCATCCGCCGAAATATAAATCCCATAATATCCTGTGGGATATTTCGGCAAGACGGGATATCTGTCAACGTTGTGACGGAGTAACCCGTCTACCGAAATCAAAATCAGGCCCTTAGACAGTGAGATTCGGGGGGGGTGCGAATCTCATATTTCCCAACTAAAAAAGCAGTGCCCCCAGGGCGAATGAGTGAGATGACCAAGGTCAGGATGGCTGGATCCCTTGAGAAGCGGGGTCAGTACTGATTGGCATTAGGTGAACCTTTTTGGCTGATTTAGAGTTTTGTGGACAGGGTACCGATTTTGAGTCAGGCACACTACAAATTTTACAATGACGGAGTAAAATTCAGTTGCAGTAAAACTCCCTCTGATGGCCCAATGGAGTAAAGATGGCTTCTTTTCAACTGTCTGCCACACCAGGTATATCAGGCGCTGAGGGACAGAAAATAACATGTCCCCCACACCATGGATGAAAACTCCTATGAACTGGGGATCATTTGTGTTTTATTTTTCAAAAACAAACTCCTGCTTTAAGAGTTTGTGGAAAATAAAAAACTTTGGAAACTTTGACGGCCGGCCATCACGTTTGACGGAGCCGTCCATCAAATGTTTTCCTACTTTGACAGAAACCACCATGACGGAGGTACCTGCCAATGTATAGAGATGTCCGTGGGGCTGGCGAACATCTCTAAGTTTGGCATGCGGAATAAAGGCAGGGTGGCTGACGTAAAGTCCACCACCACCCTGTCTGCCTTTACTCCATCTGCCAAGCCCTAAATGAGGCCCTCTGTCTAGAGTGGCACCGTGGGCGATATTGACAGCTTGGAATACTACCCCGAGGGAAGTGGTTAGACTATGTGCAAGCATTCGTCCCATCGTCTTTGGATGCTTAGTAGCCAGTAATATGTCTGGAAACCTGAGACTGGTGCAGCGTTCCAAGCCTACTCCTGCCAATGTTTGTGAATTCCAGAAAGTAGTAAATTTGCACCATTCGAGGAGTGCTGATATGGGAGCAGATTTACAACTTTTTAGGAAAACCGGTCGCTATACATATTCGGGGCCTCTTTTATGAGTTTTAGGCGAAAGGCAGCGCAGCATGTTACTTTGTTGCGCTGCACTGCATCAAAAGGAAAGGGCATGAATGCGCTGTATTTATAATATGTACTGCGCATTCCTTTCCTTTCAGCTAGCGCTGGCACCAACGCAGGGGTGTCTGCATTGTTGGCAGTACTGTTTTTGTGCAGGAAGGGACAGCTTCCTGCACAAAAACCATCTTTGCAGGCATTTTCCTCATTCTTCTGCAGCACACATGCAAAGAGGAAAAAATGAGGAGAAATAAAAATATTTCTCCTCGTTACGCCTGCTCTGTGGAGGCGTAAGGTTTTGGTGCTGCCCCAGGTTTACATGATTTTGTAAATGTGGGGTAGCATCAAAATCCATGGGTGCTGCGTTGGAACACCCACCGCAACGCCCATGGAACGCCTCGTTGACGCAGAGTAAGGCAATGCTGTGCTTTGCGTTGCCTTGCTTCATATACAGGCAGTCATGCAACGCCATGCAGGGTGGGTTTGCGTCGCCTCATAGATATGATTTAGAGACCTGCGCCTCTAGCGGCGCATGTCTCTTGGAAATGATTCAAAAATGAACAAGTTTAAAACTCTTAATGAAATCAGGATGACGTGAACAACCAATACGGACATATCAGACCTGACTCAGGCTCCCCAGACCCAACTATCAAGCCAAGAATGCATTTATTTGGGGGGCAGGAGGGGGTGTCACACCCCGACCAGTCCCACTGAAGCTACGCCCCTGGGAATACCCTTGCCTTAACACTTCTCCGATCCAATGAGTTCTCCAAGAAGGAACAGTCAAGGGTACTTGGAGAGCGCTGTGGTCTTTTTCACGTATCTGCTGCTGCAAATACCACTGTTTTAGTGTTCTTGTTGGCTACAAGATTCCTTGTCCTCTATGTGTCTTGGTGCTAATACTCCTTCCTTCTATTTATTGAAAGTCATCGACAGCGTTTCAAACAAGCTCTTTGCGGGTCTGTAAGAGAGCACAAGATGGCAGAAGGGGATCAGAAATCTGAAAGGATCCTAATGGGTTGAGTTGTAGGGTGTTTTAGATCTGTTGGGGGAGCACAGACGGGAGGGAGTGTAGCCTGGGATGTTTTGGGAGTAGTAGGGCAAGATGTTCCCATTCGTGTCCAGAGGGAAACAGCCATAACCACGCAGCCTAAACCACGCATGGCTAAACAACGCAAGCGGAACCACGCATGTCTAAACCACCCATATGCCTTTACCATGTATATGCATGGTTTAGACGTTGGTGGTAGTTAGTGCTCTAGACTCGGAGCGAATGGGCGGGGAAGTTTTTAAGGTTTTAGGGCTCAGGGCGGGTCGTCAGGGTACTTTCTAGGGCAGGGAGGCTAATTTTAGGGCTCAGGTTGGGGGCTGGGTAGTTTGCAGGGCCGTGTTTTAGGGCTTCAGGACAGGGGGTCAGGGTACGTTTAACTGCTGGGGGGTGTCGGTTTTAGGGCTCAGGGTGGGGGCTGGTTAGTTTGCAGAGTCGTGCTTTAGGGCTTCAGGATGGGGGGGTCAAGGTACTTTTTATGGCTGTGGGGAGGGTTTTAAGGCTCAGGGCGGGGGGCTGGGCCGTTATTTAGGGCTGGGGTCAATGTTTTAGGCCTTAGGGTAGGGGGCGTCAGGGTCGTTTTCAAGGCTGGGGGCTGTGTTTTAGGGCGCAGGGCGGGGCTAGGGTGTTTTTAGGGCTGGAGTGGGGTTTGTTTTTAGGGCTGGGGTGCTTTTAGGACTAAGAGCGGGAGACTGGGGTGTTGTTTTTAGGGCCGGGGTCGTACTCAGGGCAGGGGGCTTGATTTTAGGGCTCAGGGAGGGGGCTAGGGTGTTTTAGGGCTGGAGTGGGGTTCGTTTTTAGGGCTGGGGGCAGCTTTTAGGACTAAGAGCAGGAGACTGGGGTGTTGTTTTCAGGGCTGGGGCCGGGGTCGTACTCAGGGCAGGGGGCTTGATTTTAGGGCTCAGGGCGGGGGCTAGGGTGTTACCTTAACCATGCATATGCCTTTCCCAACTATGCCATCACAACGGAATCCGTTGTAAAGGCATGGGTGGTTAAAACCTGGTCGTTGTTAAGACCACGTTGTTCAGCCATTTGTTGTTGGGGACTGCGTGTTTCCATCATACAACCGTGTCCCGATGGTCTAGTACAGGAACCTGTAGAGGACAATGTGTTTTGCCAGAATCAGTCTGGATTGGTGTTGAAAGGAAGAGGGGGGCTGAAGACAGTTCACGTGCAACATTGATTACTGCGACGGGACGCCTCTTCGGAGGCAGCTATGTGCTTTATAAATTTCTTGTATTGTATATTGTATTCCCACAGAAAAACAAGAGTTGTGTGAGAAGCAAATAAAGGGCCAATGGGGAAAAAGTGTAGTGTAAGAGGCAAAAAAGAGGGTAAATACAATAATGAATGTTAAACATTCCCAGGGTACTGAGGAGGCATTTTGAGGCCTGGAAGGGAAGGTGGGAGTAGAACTTTCTGATGTTCAGAGCCTGGAACCAGTCCAGGTGGATGCTGGAATCAACCAGCATTGGGGGCTCCGGAGTTCTCTGGCAGTGAGACTACATTCCATTCTGAATTCCTCGGTCTAATTGATAACTTTCGGCCTGAGTTAGAACTCGGCGGACAGGTACCTCCATCCCAACAGTTAGGAATATCCCTAAGACAGTCCGCGGTCTTGATGCGCAGATGGGTGGGCACAGGAAGAAGAAGGATTGGGAGAGGACGCAGTGAGGTCAGTGGGGCTGGATTTTGGGGGGGGGTGGGGGTAGTTTTAGGGGTGCTGTAGTTTTTAGGGTTTCGGGGGATCTGGGTTGTTTATAGGGCAGGGGGCCGGGTTTTAGGGCTCAGGGCAGGGGGGTCAGGGTAGTTTTAGGTTTTAGGGATGGGGTAGGTTTTAGGGCTCGGGCCGTTTGTTTATATTCCAGGGTTTTAGGGCTCAGGGCAGGATGGGTTGAGGTCATTTTAGGTTTTAGAAATGGGGTAGCTTTTAGGGCTCAGGGGTTGGGTCGGGTAGTTTAAAGGGCAGGGGCAGGGTTTTAGGGCTAAAGCGGAGGGGCTGGGGTGTGATCTTTACCACACAACCCTTTACCAATCATGCTGTTACCACGAATCATGCGTGGCAAATGCATGTGTGGTAAAGGAAAGCATTATTCAGATGCATTCGTTGTTCAGGCTGCGTTGTAGAGGCACGCGTGATTTAGCCATACGTGCCTCTTTCATACAACTGCAATTAGAAGGGGAAACCCCTTCATGCCCATTCCTAACTGCAATTCAGAACCCATTTTGCAAGTTGAAAATGTTTTTCTGACTCACAAAACGGGTGTATTTCATAGCAGAAAGTAACTTTGCAGTCACAAGCCCTGTGGGTTTGTGAAATGCTGGGTTTGCGAAAGCAAAATGGTTTGTATATCTTGCCTCATTGGGTGATAGGATAGGATAGATCCCGTTCTTAAAGACGTTCTCCTAACCCTCGCTCCTTTGACTGATTCTTTCACTCAAACTACACACTCCCTCGCCTAGGAAGCTGTATCCTCCATATTTCTTTTTTTAGTGAACGAAGGAGCTCAAAATATAGGCTCACTTATGAGGGTATGAACCTCTTAGTCAACGCCCCTTATCTTACCGAGGAGGAGCTGAGACAGCACCATTACGATGCTGAGTGGTGAGAAGATCACGTTTGCAGTGGGATCCTTTTTGAGGACCTGGTGAAAGAGCCTGAATGAGAACTTGGTTAGATCTTCTGCCAGCTTCTTGGTGTCATTCCGCTCTGCCTCCTCCGCGCAGTGCGGCCAGGGTTTCACAAATCCGTTCTGCCTGCACCAGTTGGGATCCTCCGTGGTCACGGTTGTGGGTTCCTGGGTGGTAGAGGGCATCGTAGTGGTGGCCGCGTCAGTGGAGGGAGGCTGATGCTCACAGTAGTCAGGGCTCTCTTCCTCTGTCTCATTATGGATCACTTTTGGCTCATGCTCTATCTGATGGCTGCTCTCCTTAGATGGAATATGGCTTGTGAGGTTGTTCATGTCCTCACTTTGCTCAAGATCTTTCTCTTCAGTCGTGTTCTGAGTCTTGACCTCAGTCTCTCCTGCAGAATCTTGTCTCTCATGCTCTGATTTTTGTTCATTGTCCTTTCGCTCTTGGGGCTCAGTTCTGCCTTGCTGAGGCTTCTGAAGGTCTCTCGTTTCTGGAGGTCTCTGCTGCTCAGGTTTTTGATGGCTTGAATTCATCAACTCCTCTCTCTCTCCTTCGCTGCCATTTTGGACACTGACAATATTCCTCTCCGTTGTATCCTCGTTTTCAGCCACATCTGGCCCTGGTTGGTGATCAGTCACAGATGAAACACTTGTTTCTCTATCATTCTCTGATTGTGGCAGCGTAGACGCGGTAATCTCAACAAAGGATTCCCCTTTTCGCTGTAAGATTTTGTAATCCGTGGGTGGTGGGCATTTAATCCTGTTTCCTGTATTTTCTGCAGCACTTGTAGAGTCAGGTAGAGCTTTCTCATCTGCAATCTAGAAAAAGAGGAATAGGAAAACAAAAAGCAAAGAGAAGAGTTAGGGGCTCGCACAAATAGGTCTTTGCACATGATCCAAGACAAGAAGAAGTAGGGCGAAAGGTTACTAGTGGTTAATCGTTTACTGCAGCACTCATCACTTGCTGCATCGCTACTGAGTCTCTGCTTGGAGACTGTCTTTCCACTGTGAATGCTTTGCTGCACAGACAGATATCTACAGGGAGCTCAAACATTATTTCCTGGAGGCTCAGAGTTATGCTGCAGTTGGATGATATCTTACTGGTCCCAGGAGATTCTACCAGACTTGCCCAGGGTTGGTCCATGGCGGAGGAGTGATCCATTGATAACAGCGCCAGATCATTCACATGAAATTCATTTACAGAGAGTGACTTACGGAGTGAGTGGTTGGCCTGAAAATTCTCTCGGAATCCTCCTGCCCCACTCGCTCCCCACTGAGTTACGTGCAACAACTCTAATAAAACATGTCAAGACAAACCTTTCTAGGTTTCGCTACAGACATATTTAGCCTCTTGAAGATCTCATGCCACCAATTACTCAAACAACTACAATTAAAAGTCCAGAGAAAGAGTGGGGTTTGGGTTGGTCACCTGAAGCTATTGGCTTTCATGTGTTTTTCATGGTTTGCCTTCCTGGGTGGGCAGTCCATCGAGGCCAAGAAATGTTTGTATGATTAATTGTCACACTTGTGATCCCATTAGGTTTTCATAATGTGGCATCAAGCAGGCCTTTTGTTAGACTGCAGATGTCACAAGATGTGTAGCTTGTGACTGAGAGCCAGTATGTGTCTTTGATGTTTTTACTTTGCTGACACACCATTCTAATTGCTGATTTAAGGATTTTTGTGTAAGAAATATGTGCTTTCTTAGGGCCTGATTGAGATCTCCGTGGACGGGTTACTGCGTCATAACGGTGATGGATATCCCGTCCGCCAAAATATAAATCCCATTATATCCTATATGAATTTTATTCCAGCGTACGGGAGATCCGTCACCGTTGTGATGGAGTCACCTGGGCCTTAGTTACAAAGATGGATGGGTAAATTTTATGTTTTTTTTTCTCAGTGGTGGGTTGTGGTTTGGGGGTGAGGGCAGCAGGAGGACATACTTGCATTCACTTCAGATGGGAGAGTCTTGCCTCCTCCTGACGGTTGATGTATGAGGGTGGACGGAGACCCTGCGGCCCCCACAGCTCCTTCGGGGATCTCTGGGTCTGGTGCCTCTTGGGCCAGAAATATCTGGTCCAGATTTTGAGGACTCGAGATTCCAGCCCCTGAGACACCAGAAAACATGTAGTTGCCCCGGAGAAGCATCCTCAAAGGGCAACTTATACTGAAAGCCCTGGCACTCAAACGCCATCTTCTGAATGCTTTTCATTCTCTGGGTGCATAGATTAACTGTGCAGCACAGTCTGTTCAGTGAAGGGGCCCAACTCCCACCTTCCAAATTGTAGTTCAAGATGTTGCCTCATTGTGAGATTTTCCTTCTCACAATGAGGCACCACCCAGCTATTACAAAACACTTCCTTTAACAATAAGCCGGATCTATTGCCTTTGCCAGCGTTTGTTTCTTCTTGGCAGAATAATCCTAGAAGCTGTGAGAATCAGTTTAGTCTCTAATCACAGGGTTCTACTATCCCAAGAATTTTGAATGATATTGTGAGAAGATTCCTAAGTCACGAAACACTTGCAGGCTGTTTGCAAATAAACGCATTATTCCACAAAAAAATAATCTGTTGGAAGGTGAAGTCTTCTGTGTGAGGCACTCGCTCTTCCAGTTTCACATCTGTGGTACCAGGACAAACAGTATAAAAATGGAATAGCTGTATAAGCACTCAGTGTTGATCGACAAAGAGGATCATGCGACAACTTACGGTGATGAAATACAATCTCTACCGTAAGAGCTCACTGCAGGAGTAGCGCGAGGCGACACAACTATCCATATGCTTGTTAATGCACACATAAAATCACTAGCTGCTATTGAAAAATCTTATGACGTAAAATCCAGCTTTCTGTGGACTTCGACCAACTCTACTTCAGACTTGAAGTTGGCCAGGAAGCAGTAGACAGAGGAACACACCGCGCAAGAGCTACTCAAACAAAGACGAAGCAAAACTGGTTCAACACATCAGCATTGGAAATATCTCTCCCAGATCACGAAAAAAAGACCAAAGACCAGGAGAACTATGCCCCCACCTACACCAGATACTAATGTGTCTAATAGAACCTGCGCGCCACCCACTGTCTTATTTTCCTCTCACAATAAAGTCAACTTAATAAACTTAGTGGACCTGTCATGGCACTATTACTATAATATTCTGTGTTTTGATCTGCATCAAATACGGGTCAACAAACTGCAATTTTTTGTAAACCATGGAGCTCGATTCATCTCTGGTCCTTGCAGCAGAGACTATGTTTCCACCTTCTTTTAAAACCAAAACTGCTTACTAGTCAGGCACAGAATTCTTCTAAAAGTCCTCTCTATTCTGTTTGAAATATTGAATAAACAAGCACCCGATTACCCACATTTCCTTCTTGTATCACTATGAACCCAAAAGAACCATCTGTGGTAGACTCTCTTACCTTCTCATGGTGGTCACTGCAAAATCAAGGAGAACCAGGAAAAAATTACTGGGAGACCAAGACTCCAAAATATAAAGTGGTTTATCCTCTTCAGTCAAGTCAGCTCTGAACTGCGGCTCCTTCATGACAGCTACCTTCTAAACTGAGCTACTTTCTTTCTTGACACCCTCTTGACTCAGTCTCTGATCCTTGTTCATAGACTGAGAGTTTACTATCAAGCTTGCATCCAAAGGCTACCATACCTCTGAGAATCCCAACACTCCCGCTAACTCTGTCGATAGAGAGATGGACCAGCACCACAGCCACAGATAATGAGGAGAAAGTAGAGGAAAGGGGAGAGGGATACAGGTGCTGCTCATCTGCTTCTTTGGAGCATTGATCGCACATCTGGGCAAAACTTTCATTGTGGCATGTTTGTCTTTATTTGTGTTTTGTCTTACAGAATTGTATGGCTTCTCAAAATTTGCTGAAGGCCTACAGTAACCGTAAGTTTTTGGCGGTGTTTTAGTGTCACAGGTGAGGGTGCGCCTTAGCGTGTGCATACCCCCGTGACTCTCTGGTCCTGAAGAAAGCCTCACTACTCGCTAATGGAGGCTGAAACATGTAGACCGGTATTTGCACTTTCACATTAGGATGTGACTGGCCATTTACAACCAGTCCCCACATCCACCTTCACTATTTTTTAGCCTTGCCTTACTTCTCCACCAATAAAATTTAATTGGGATAAGTAAAGACAATTTTAATCTTCCACTTTCACTGACTACACTTCACGCAAAAACCTGCTATGCTGTAATCAGGCGTCGTAGCACACCCGAGAGGTATTCGGCCCCTCGGGTGGGATCCCTATGATGAAGCATGTCACCAACTAGGTTGGTGAGTGAGAGATCTTCTTAAACACAGACGTGACTCCTTATGCCAACTCTCGCAGTTGGGAATCACTCTTTTGTTGATAATTTATATGTTATTAGGGAGCGAAGAGTGGCTCCAAAAAATATTCCCTTCTCTCTCCTGTTGATTTGATGCATTGAGAGGGTAGACATGGGTGTTGATGGAAGAAGAACACACAACAGCGAGGAAAGGATACTGCAGAAAGGATGCAAACAAATAGATGACATTCCTCATTGCTTAAAATAGCTAACAGCCTTTCGTCTTCAATGGCGGTAGGTCAAGGTGTCCCTCAAGGATCTATCCTCGCACCCACATTGTTCAATCTTTATCTGGAACCATTGGGAAACCTCCTAAGTAAATCTGGTATCCTTTACCACCTCTATGTGGATGTCACTCAAATCTACCTTAAGGTGTCTTCCGCACACGATATCTCACTCCTCAACTCTACTCTCAACTCTATTCAAAACTGGATGTCAGCTCATCAACTCGTTCTGAATCCTTCCAAAACTGAATTCCTCCTCCTCTCTACCTCGCTCTCTCCTCCTCCTGTTCAATCTTGGATGGATAAGCTGAATTTACTTAACAGCAATCCTATCGTTGTCAACAGCGCTAAATCCCTTGGTGTCATACTTGACAAAAGGCTCAATCTACACTGCCACATCAATTCCATTGCAAAGAATGCACGTTACCAACTCCGCCTTCTCTGGGGGATTCGACGTTTGTTTCCAGAGCAAGACCTAAAAACCTTGGTCCAATCTCTGGTTCTCTCTAGATTGGACTATTGCAATTCTCTCCTTGCTGGCCTCCCCAAATCCCACCTTTCCCCTCTTAAATCCATACTCCATTCAGCGGCTCGTTTTGTTTTTGGGGCCAAAAGAAGTAACCACATCCCACCCATACTATTTTCTCTTCGATGGCTTCCCATCGAAGCAAGGTCAATCTACAAGACTGCCTGTATCACCCATAAAGCCTTGCACACTTCCTCCCCTCAATACCTGGCGGATAAACTTAAAATCTCTGGAGGCTCTAGACCTTCACGTAATGCTTAAAAATGTACTGCTTGGGCCCCCCACCTTCAAAAGGGAAAGATCGATGGCTCAATCCTTCTCAGGCAATGCGGTTAGAATCTGGAACTCGCTTCCTCCACTACTCCGTACCACCACCTCTACCCGTACCTTCAAAACTGACCTCAAATCTCTTCTCTTCCAAAGACACTTCCAGAATTAATACATCTCTTTTCATGTCCCTCATGGCCATTTTGTTTTCTCCTGATGTTGTAAACTCTTACAATGTGTAAATATGTATTCTATGCCTGTACGATCCTAATGTTATGTTATGTTAGGAAGTCTTGTACAGCGCGCAGCTGCCCCAGCAAAGGGGCGTCCCAGCGCTAAAATCAGTAATAGCAGCTAACAGCAAGAAACCCATCATGACGAGAGAAAGAAAAAAGGCCAATGGGCTATTAAGAGCCACAGAGGTAGACATAAGTGCGTGGACTACAAAAAAACCTAAAAAGAAGGGAAAAGGTGTGTCTTCAGTGCTTTCCGAAATGCCAGATAGTTATCCATACTCCGGATGTGTACAGGAAGGGCATTCCAAAGTTTAGCTGCCAGGTTGCGAAAGGAGCGCCCACCGGCGTGAGCCCTCCTGACCCGGGGGACAACTACCAGGTGTTGACTTACTGAGCGAAGATGACGAGTGGGAGTGTAGGCGGAAAGCAGGCCCGCTAAAATGCCGGGGGCAGGTGAATTCAGGATCCTAAATGCAAAACAGAGGGACTTGAACTATTGAATGCCAATGTGTTTTTGTTTTTGTGTGATTGCCACCTATTCTTTTTATTTTACTTTTTCAACTTTCCCATTTGTATCTGTAACGTGTAAGTTTGTAAATTTCCTCATGTAACGTACTTGGTTCTATTGTGAAGCGCTCTGACACCTTTGGGTAAAGTCAGCGCTATATAAAAATGCATTAAATAAATAAATAAATTGCTTAACAACCTCCTTGGCTGGCTGGGCTGTTATGGATGCCAAAGAGAGTTCAGAAGGAAGAAGTAATTTCACAAACCAACAAGCAACGACTTTCGAATCTGCCTTAACCCACTGACCTGAGGCAGCTATGAAAGGCAGAAAATAACCAAGGTGAGGGAAAAGAAATTAGGGTGCCAAACTAGGCATAACGAAAAGCCATACAACAGATGGACAGTTACTTCCCCAGTCAAGTAGCCTGCCTGCCTGTGCTGCCCTGGACAAGGACTTTCTAAACAGGAAATGAATAAATAGGTGAGTTAGCAGTCTAGTTCTTGATGCCAGTTTCTACAACCCAGTTTTCCACAGTTCCCAATACATCTTATAGCGATATGTCCTGTTAAGTGCCAACGAATATGGGAAATTTAGCCTGCCCGGTCTCCTCACCCATGTCTTTCCTCTCAGCAGTCCCTGTGCTGTCGACCTGATGCTCTCCTCAATTCCTGACAGTACCACCCGCATGTAGAATTCCCCTATGATGTTGTGAAGGATTTTGGTTTATTTTGTTATCTAGCATGAAATTCCATAATCAAGATGGTTGTGGAGGGAAGAGGCATGGATAAAGGAAGCTGGCCCCCAGGAGCGTTCTGAAATGTCCCAACCTTTCCATTCATCCAGAAGTTGAGGTGTAAAAACTACTCCTGCAGCAGAGGCAATGGCTTCGGCTTTTTGGCAAGAAGATCTGGGTGTGAGGTATGTGGCTCATCTCAGTTCAGGAAGGTCAGTTTGGGAGGGTTCAGGAACTTCATTAACTTGAAAAGGACCTGTGTGACCCCTGTCCAGACATAGTTAAGTCTATAGTGAGACTTAGGGAGGAGAATCGTCTTGATCCCACTGGCAACTGTAGCCAGCTTGGCACCATCCCAGTGGGAAGGTAAGTTGGTCCTAGAACCAATGTGGTGTGGTTGAGGAGAAGGGGCTCATCTCCCCACACCCACCGCTGACTTGGCCACCAGCTTCCACCATAAGCAGACGGTTTCTGTCATGTTGGATTACACTCAGACTAGTGCACTGTGGATAGTTTGCAGTAAGACAAATAGGATGTGCTGTAAAAGTAGGAAGGGTTACCTTTAGTAACGGTTCCCCCTCATTGGATTTTAAATATTTACATGGCATTTTCCTAATTAAATGTTCTCTACTTTACGAAGATTGTGGGGTTTTTATGTTGCTGTATTTTGACTTTTTAATTGTTATGGTACTGCTAAATATTTTTCTTTAGTTAAGCCTGTTTGCTCTGTGCCAAAGCTGCCAGGGGTTGAGCCCAAGTTTATTTATTGAACTGGCAGGCTGGACCTGATAATATTTTGGACTTTTTATTTGGGAAGCACTCTACAACTATTAATCCATTTGGTACCGACATTGTAACTCACACATAGATAGGGAAAGTCCATCCTTTTCGTTCTATTCATCATACTTTGCTGACAATTTTAAGAATTTTAGATAGCGCAAACTAGACCTGAGACATTGGGTATCAGAGCGCTTTACATGAGCACCAGTTTTGTTACAGAAGGACACATTCATTTTTTTTGTTAGGTATGGGGAAATTAAGTGATTTGCCTAGAATCACAGGATGTTGAGCGTCCTTGCCGAGATTCGAACCCGGTTCCCCAGTTTCGAGGTCGACCGCTCTAGCCGTAAGGCTACATCCTTTGACATTGCTTTTAAGCTCCACCCAAACAAAGGACTCAAGCATTATCTTGCTTTGTTCTGCAGATGCCAACTTCACAATGTAAGATGTTGGCAAAGGAAAGAGGCAATTTGATTTCAGAACTGTAGAATGAATTTAAGAAAGTCTTCAGCACAAAATGAGCAGACAACCTTCCTCCATGCTGGGATATTATTGTGCTATTTAACCAATGCCTGGGGAACCCATCCCCATAGAAGAATACACTCATTAATGGTCAAGGAGGATAAGATCCTGTGGCAATACTTAAAATCAGGCGAACTTTATTAGGCGTTGAATGTAACGTGTTGGCACCTCCCCCTCATATTTTTTGTATTCAAAGTGAATGGGGAGTATAGGCCTTGAATTGATTACTAAATGCCATTAGAGTCTGGAACTGCTATCCACTTTCTCTAATTTCAGTCCTGCTCGATAAGGTCAAGACTGCTAAGATTTTGATCAAACTTGATCTGCAAGAATCTTGTAACCTGGTGAGAATACAAAGAGGGATAAAGGATACATGGAAGACAGCATTTCACACATGATATGGCCACTTTGAATATCTGGGGATGCTGTTTTAGCTTTGTAATACTTCAGCGGCATTTCAACATTTAGTGAACATTTTAGGGATCTTTAGATGTGTATATGGTGGTTTATTTGGATGTCATCCTGATATATTCAGAAATCGAGGAACAATATTGTGCTCATGTTCAGGAAATCCTATGCAAATTGAGGAAACAGTCACTATATGCCAAGATAGAGAAATGCTTGTTCAAAGTCTTTAAAATATCCTTTGTGGGCTTTGAAATATCTGGACAAGGCATCAATATGGATTCCACCAAACTCAAGTACTATTTTAATGACCGGTTCCCAGAACAGTGAAAGAAGTACGATTCATCAGATTTGCCAATTTCTACCGGAAATTCATATAAGACTTTTCCTCTATCATTCAACCCATTTTACAACATATTAACAAAGGCTCCACTTTCTGCTGAAGAGAGGATCAAGATTAGGTGTTTCAGAAATTAGAGACAGTATTCCCTTCGGCATGCATCTTGAGACATCCTGAACTGAATGTAACCTTTCTGGTTGAAATCGATGCATCTTCCTTTAGAACTGGGGCAGTAGTTTTGCAAAGTGCTTACAAGACACAAGTCTTCCATACAGTGGCATGTTTCGAATGTACCATCTGTAAAGCAGAAAACAACTACACCATATACAATGGAGAACTCTTGGCCATAAAGAAAGGCTTCAAGCATTGGAGACACTATCTAGAAGGCAGTTTTCATCACAATACTGTATGGATAGGCCATCGAAACCTATTACACATCACTTATGCAGATAATATAGCAACTCCCCAAGCTCTAGGGCATCCTCCAGCATCGCTTTTATTGCCAGCATCATGTTTTTAATTGTGTGCTCAAAAGACTGCACTGGGAGATGGTTGGGACCTGGAGTTTTCCCCCTAACCACTCTTGAAGTTATATGAGGGCCATAGCTAAATCTTCCTCACTTATTTTTCATTCTAGTAGATGTTGCCCACAACGGACAAGCCACCGCACTAACAAATCCCAGATAAAATCAGTTAGTGCCACAGAGTGTGGAGGGTTGTGCCTGGCATATAGACGTGTGCAGTGGGCCACAAGCTCTTGAGTCATCCGGCTTCCCACTGCTAACTGGCCAACCGGCCGTGCTAAAGTGTCTCATGGAGTCCCTGTGTTTACAAAGCCAATGCTACATCTTCAAAGCCTTATTCCCCTTCTTTGGGATGATAACTAGGCTGATCGCGCCTCCCCCATCAGCAACTGTTTGATTGTAACTTGGTGATGGACTATGTTATGCATGAGCTGCGGGTCTTGTGAGAACCGGTGATGTTGTTCCATTGTAAGCAGGGCAGATCCTACTGTGTAATATCATCAAGACATCTCTTGTTTCACCCTCATATGTGGTTGATGCTCCTGCCTCTTACATGCGCCTTAAAGGCTTCCCAAAGTGTGATTTGAAATTGTACAAAGCCACTATTTTGAGTAAAATAACCCTCTGTTTCTTCTGCAATATATGTTCTGGGTCCACTAACCACCAGACCCAATGCCGCTATCTACTATTACCACTGATCACGTCCACTTCACCAGGGAGTGGTCAGATAGGCCCTTTAGCAGTAACTATACCTACATGACTTCCCCCATATCTACTTCAGGGATCAGGAGATAGTTCAATCTTTAGTATGAGTTATGTGGGTCCTGAGTAAAAAATATAGCCGTATTGGTGTGGGTAAAGTTTTTGCCATATGTCACATAAACCCATTGCAGTCAGAAATCTCGCCAGGGGTGTGCATCACTGTGCAGCATTATCCCTAGATTCTGAATTGTCAGCTCTTCCGTCAACAAGCCTGTTTAAATCCCCACCTTTTAGCAGTATTCCCAATGGGTGTTGCGAAATCAGGAAGACCACCCTTTGGAGCAGGGCGGGATGGGGGAGGCATCATACAAATTCACTATGGGAACAGGCCTATCCAGCATCATTTCAGTGATAGCCAAATAGCTCCCCGGGGATCACGCCACGTCTGTGAGTGCATTACAAGAACCTATTATGTAGCAGTATGGAAACGCCTCACAATCAATCAATCGATCGATCCATAGATTTGTAGAGTGCTACTTGTCACCCATGAGGGTATCCAGGCTCTGGCAGGGTCAAGTTTATTAGTCAAATAACCATGTCTTCAGGGACTTTAGGAACTCTGAAAGAGATGGGGAGGCTACGTTGGATGCGGGGGTGAGAGTTAGAGCAAGCGATGCAGAACGGAGGTGTCTCGTAGGCTGATGGAAGTTCAAGCGGTGGCTCAAGTAGGCAGCTCCACAGTTGTGTAGGGCCTTGTACACATGGGTCAGGAGCTTGAACTGGCATCTTTTCTGTACAGGGAGCCAGTGGAGTTCCCTGAGGTAGGAGGTGATGTGGGTTCATCTAGGGAGATCCAGGACGAGTCTGGCTGTGGTGTTCTGTATGGTCTGTAGTCGAAGGAGGAGGTAAGCTGTGATCCCTGTGTAGAGCGCGTTGCTGTAGTTTAGTCAGCTGGAGGGCCTGGGTGATGGTGCGTCTTGAGCTGTGGGGTAGCCATTTGAATATCTTCAGAAGCATGCAGAGGATGAAGAAGCAGGGGGAGGAGATGGAGTTGACCTGAGTCGTCATGGTTAGCTTGTTGTACAGGATGCCTAGGTTCCTAGCGTGGTCAGTGGGGGGCAGTAGGTCCGAGAGCCACCAGGATGCGTCTCATGGGGAGCTTTTCTTTCCAAAAATCAGTACCTCTGTTTTGTTTGTGTTGAGATCCAGTTGGCAACATCTATAATGCAGTTGTGGAAGTTGGTCTTGATGTTAGTGGTGTGTTCGGAGAAGGAGAGGATGAGTTGTGTGTCGTTGGCGTAGGATATGATGTTGAGTCTGTGGGCTTTGGCGATGCTGGCCAGAGGTGTCATATGAGTGCTAAAGAGGGTGGGGCTGAGCGAGGATCCTCCACAGATGATTTCCCTGGGTTCGGAGGTGAAGGGGCAAGGCTGACTTTTTGCGTACTTCCGGTGAGGAAAGAGGCAATCCATCTTAAAGCAGCTCCTTGATGGCTATGTTGTGCAGCCTTGTGATGAGTGTGTGGCGGGAGACCATATTGAAGGCTGCCAAGAGGTCTAGGAGGATCAGATCCGCAGTCTCTCCTTGGTCGAGTGAGGCTCGGATGTCATCAGTAGCTGCATTGGCGGCTGTCTCGGAGGTATGGTTGCTGCAGAATCCACATTGGGAGGGGTCAAGTAGGAGGTTCCGTTTCAGATGTGAGGAGAGTTGTTGGTTGATGGCTTTTTCTAATACTTTGGCCGAGAGCAGGGAGATCGATTGGTAGTTGTTGAGTTCGCTGGGGTCTGCAGATGGTTTCTTCAGTAGGGCATTGATTTCTGCATGTTTTTAGTCCTTGGGGAAGGTGGCCATGGCAATTGAGGTGTTGAACAAGGTGATGAGTACGTGGCTGATTCTGCCTTCGCCTATGTTGAAGATGTGGTGAAGGGATGGCTCGATTGGGGCCCCTGAGTGGACCGAGTTCATGAGGGAGGTGGTGTCCTGTGGGGTGAGCTGGCTCCATTCAGTTAGTCAGATGCCTGTGGTGGTAGTGGGGTCATTGCGTTGCTTGAAGAAGTCGGTGGCTTTGGGCTGGGATTTGAAGTTTCTGTAGATGTTGGCTATCTTGTCGTGGAAGAAGTTTGCAAGGTTTTTGTAGAGTTGCTGTGAGGAGGAAATGCTATTTGTTGCAGCTGAGTGGTTCTTTTGCTGTTATTGGAGCAATCCCTTATCAAACCCACGTGGAAGATGTAGCTAACCGAAAAGGAGCATTTCAGTAAGCAGTTGTCCTGGAGGAGAATTACCCCCCTCATTGTGCTCAGCTGTCTTTAGGCTTATTAGGTAGTTACTAGGTATATCAGCCATCATGCATCAAGTTGCACTGATTCATATTGCTCTGTGTGCTGCGATAAGTCAAGAAATATACAAAGCAATGCAATATGGAAAGGGCCAGAACATGTTATAAACCCACAAAAACAACAATGCTGACTTTCCCTCACACCACACCCTGGACTTCAAAAACATGAAGCGCCTTTCGATTGATGCATGTGGAGAGGTCGCCAACGTGGCCAGGTCACTCCAGGGAACCATACATCCGTAACTTTCAAAAACACCCACATAAACTCAAAAACATTACTTTTGCATAAAGGCATGATAGGGATGCCTCAAAGACCTAGAGACACAAGGAGCCTGCACCCGACAACATCTCCTCCTCGCACCAAGCTCCAAAATACAAACTCCCAGTAGGGGACGAAGTAAGACGCCAGCCCATGGCCTCAATCCTCCAAGCACACTCACCTGAGTAGGCTGCCAGTGTGATGGACCCGCCCAACAAACACCTCTACCTTTAAGCGAATTCAGTGAATAATGAGTTCAAAGTGGTAAGCTGTTACTACACAATGCGGCTCCGATTTGAAGGCCCGTGTACATATCATTTACATCGATTCATGGCTGTTTAAACCCCAAGGTTGAGCCAGGGATCAAGTGCATTTAAGTCTAAGTAGCCCTTCTGCAGCAGCAAGATTGCCATCTGTGGGATCGGATTCCATTCCAGAGTCTGTTTCCATGTCTTTTCCTGCATCATCCAGGCTGCTGTGCCTGCACTGTGTCTGGCATTGTTTTCTAGGTTTCAGTTTGGCTGCTGTGGCACCACCTGAAGGCTTCTGTCCAGGATGTCCGTTCTCCCTCAATGTTTTCTGTTTGGTTGTCAAACCCATGTGGCTTCAGGGGTATCAAAAATGTAGGATTTAGATTGCCAGATGACTTTCAACTTGGGAGTGTAGAGAAAATCGCAGTCCAGCTGCATGGCCCTCAGTTTTTGCTTAACGCCCATCAAAGGATTGACGGTGCTGCTGGACCAGCGTAGTCTGGTGAAGTCAGAAATCTCTTAGGAGGGCGGCCCCTTTTTCGTGCCTCCTGCAAAATAGTGTTGTGGTCTTTGTGGGTACAGGATCCTGTCAAGGATTGATTGAGGTGAGGCACCAGGAGGGACCTTGCATGGGGCTCTTTGGGCCCGTTCCATGAAGAAATACAATGAACCATAGGGATATGTCTGCTGTCTGTATCCAGGACTGGACCCATTGCATATCGGAGAACCCCACCTGGCATACAGTGTTTTGACCTACCCTCTGCAACTACAACTGTGAGTAGGGTTTTATTTGAGATGGTTAGTTTGTGTGCCTCTGATTTCAGGTCATGTACTGAGTCTTCCAGCTCAGAGATGCTGCCCTCTGCCCCTGTGACCCTGCCCACTGAGTTTCAAAGGTCCTGATGCAGCAGAATCATGTCAGAGCCCACTTCACCTATGTGTGTCTCTAGGACCTGCTGAGTGCTTTCAAAGGCCTGCATGATGTTTCATGTGTCCGAGTTATGCATTTCCCCTCTGCTGGCTTCTAGCCTCCAAGTCTCGTCTCCGCTGGAGTTTGGGTTTTCAGTGGTTATCCACTTAGTGAATTTTTAGGTTGGGCCTGCTGGGGACCATGAGCTGTCTTGTATTTTAAGTAATGCAATGTAATGTAAGGGGGGTGGCGCACACGCAAGATGGCCGCACAAGTGTGAGGATCCTGCAGCCCGGTGAATATATCCTACCACTTATCCTGCTCAATGGCCTCTTAAGCGTCTGAAAAGCTGCCAACCAGAAGACATCACCTTCCGGCAGACTCGCTGGAAATTACAGGAGAATCGGAGTAAGCCTGCCCCTGATACGGCGTCGACAAATATTGGCCGAGATGCGGTGCGGAGCTAAGGGGGTGTGTAGAGCGGCGGCCGAGATTAACTGAGGCCGCGGCTGCGCTGGAGGCACCCAGGCCACGAGACGAGGCGGGAGCGGCGGATTCGGAACTCGCACCCTAGAGCTCCATGCAGCGATCGTGAATGTGAGGCATCTGGCAGTGACGGGGCCCGAAGTACAGCGAATGCGGATGGACTCGGCTGGCGGAAGATAGACGGAGAGCAGAGCAGCGAATCGTGGGCAGCGGCCAGCCCGAGGCTGACTGGGAGCAGGGGCCTACGCTCAGACCACAGTCTCCACAGAAAAACATGGCACACGGGCGCTGATCGGTGGCTTTCATCTGCCCGCGCTGCCCATCTACAAAGGCAGGTGCCGCTGCTCTGCACTCGGAAGACTACTGCCGGGCGCTGATGAGACTGTGCAGCCGGGGACCCCTACGAGAACGCTGCTGCTGGTCCCCGCTGCCTGCCTAGGGATCTGGGAGGCCGCTGACCCGACTGCCATGCTGAGGTGAGAAGGGGAACCTTAATCCTAACGCTGCCCCGCTGGGAGGTTATACACTGCTGGAGCCCCCCCCGACTTGGCGCCATTTTACAGCTGGGGATCCGCCATGTTGTGGTGAGAAGAAGAGGGTCGTACGCGCGGAGGCTCTACAGGGGCCCCCTCGGAATGCGGCATTATTATTGGAGGAGAACTCTGTGGGCACAGTAGATCCCTTGCGGAAGATGACTGGTTCCTGCCTCCGAGGTAATGCCACGAGACAGTGTGAACTCAGCAACGTGTGGGTCTGACTCGGCGCCATTGAGTCACTGAGACGTGCAATCGCTGTGTGTGGTGTGTCCGGGTGAGGCGCCCTGAGGCTGGCCCTGCTGCTTTTGCTCTGGTAACACTGGCGGTGCCTCCCCTGCATTGCGCTGCCTTGGAGGTGTATGGACCTTAAAACTGGGCGCTGATTGCTAACGGCCGTGGGCCCGGAGGTGCCAACCCCACTAGACGACAGACGGGGACACGACTGGCTGCGCCATATATAGGTGCCATAATGGGGAAACCAGACACCAGGCAACCGAAACTGAATTTCGCGGCTGGGAAAAAAGTAACCCGAGCCGCCCAGGAGGATCGCGACCCTGAGGGATGCGGGGAGGCACGGGGAGACACTGCTGCACACAATGCGGATGTGCAGAGCATCCTACAAGAGGTCCGGCAAGGGTTTGCCACTATTGTGGACAAAGTTGACCGCATGTCGACGCGCATGGATGCCATAGCACATAAATTGGAAGGTCATGAGGACCGTATCAAGGAAACAGAGCGGCGCATCTCGGACACAGAGGACACAACGGCTAGGAATGTCACGCAACTTGCCCACATGGACAAACTCCTAAAATTGATCGCAGCCAAAAACGAAGATTTAGAAGCGCGCAGTAGGCGCAATAATATTCGTGTGCTTGGCATTCCAGAATCGACCAACACTGGAAAGATGGAAGAATATGTGGAAAAAATGCTGGTGGCTGCTCTAGGTGCTGAATCCTTTTCAACCCAGTTTATTGTAGAGCAGGCTCACAGATCTCTCGGGCCGCGCCCGCCGCCGGGTGGCACTCCACGTCCCATAATAGCGAGACTTTTGAATTACAGGGACCGGGATGTGGCCTTGAGCGCAGCGAGACGCAAGCAGACCCTATCATATGACGGGAATACTTTTTCCAACTACCCAGACTTCACGCCTACAGTCCAGGAAGAGAGACGGAAATTTATGGACGTCAAGACCAAATTGAGAAAGGCACAAATTGACTATGCGTTGTTATACCCGGCGCGTCTCAGGGTTACACATCAGGGCCGGCAACGATTCTTTGTCAAACCGCAGCAGGTGGAGGAATTCCTCAAACATATACGGCGCACGAACTGTACTGATGGGGAAGTGGCGGCAGCACAATCCTCTGCGTTGACTGGTGCGGAGGACGACCCACACTGAGGCCAACCCCACCGTCATTACAAACTCTCATGTTGATTTGTGTCATGTTACTGGTTGGGAGGTAGGCCATGCACCAAAGAACTAGGTAACTGTAAGTTGGGCTACATTGAGCCATATATAATAGACGCCGGGCACCCTCTGCCCTCCATAACCCGATTGTTTCACCTAAGGGGGTTTCTGGGGGTGAGGGATTACTGTGTAGCCACCTAGGGATGGTCCCCGAAGGGAATCCCCCCGATTTTGTTCACTGCCTGTTACATACAGGGACTACGGGTTTGTTCTTGTCCAGGTTGGGGTCTGGGGAGGGCGGGCGGGTGTCTAGTTCTGGCAAGTTGGGGTTGCTTCAGTGGGTGGGGGAGGGAACGCGAGGGGAATGTTGCGGTTTGTACATGACCTTCACACAACAAGATACCCACTCTGATAGTTTAGTGTGGGCAGCTGGCAAGTTAGCGTTTGAGCATCCCAAGTGGAATAAAACATTATATCGTGTTCAGGCACATAGACTGAACTGCATCCCTTGGATGCAGAGCAAGTTGAGGGCAGATATCCAGATGCATGGCTGATGCGGACTCCGAGCAACTGAACGTGGAACGTTAGGGGCTTAGGGGACCCGAGGAAGAAGAGACACATATTAGCTTACTTGGACAGGCATAGAGTGGACATAGCTATGTTACAGGAAACACATTTTGCATCTCAGAAACCAAATAACTTCGCAAGCAAATGGGCGGACCACAGAGTCTTTTCCTCTTATTCCTCCTATGCGAGGGGAGTGGCCATACTCATAAAAAAACGGATACCCTTCCACCTGGCGGGAGCCACCTGGGACTCACAGGGACGATACTGTCTGGCATGGGGGCGACTGGGGACTGTCACAGTGACTTTGGCCTGTTGCTATGGACCGAACGTAGATGCCCCGGAGTTTTACACCACGTTATGGGCTAAAATATTTGATATAGGCTCCAGTCACATTATTTGGGGGGGGGATTTCAATGTTACATACAACCCGCAGTTGGATAGGTCACACCCCGCTCCTCACCACTATACAAAAGCACGTGCGATCATAAAAGACACCATAACCACCTACCAGTTAATAGATGCCTGGAGACATACGCATCCCGCAGCACAGGAGGGAACACATTACACAGCACAGGCAGCGTCGTGGGCGCGATTAGACTATTGGTTTCTGTCCCGGGGTTGGGCCCAGCTATATCTCGGGTACAGCACTTGGCCAGAACTTACTCAGATCACGCCCCGGTAAAACTCACATTATCCTCCTCAGAATTCGGCGCACCGCACAGTCCTTGGCGACTACATGCTCCTATTTTGCTAGACACGGTCTTTCAGGAAGAGCTGCAGGAGGAGATACGTTTTTTTTTTTAGAGGAATAAAGGGTCGGTGGACAATGTAGAAACCATTTGGGAGGCATTCAAAGTTACACTCCGAGGGTTCTGCATATCCAAGGGATCGGGTGTCCTTAAAGACATAACTAATACACTACACAAGTTAGAAGCAGAGCTTAAGACCCTGGAGGCGAGGTTGGCCGCAGGCCCGGACAACCCCGCTCAAATCAAGTTTAGAGAGACGCTTACGGATTATATGGACACAGCGCAGAGGGAAACGAGATTTCGAGGTAGATTCTGGGTGGCCCGCGCCTACGGAGAGGGAGAGAGGCCTGGTAGGGCGCTAGCGAATACGATTGGGAAGCCTCGCCACTCAAACTATGTATTGGAACTCGAGGACTCAGATGGGGTGGTCTACCGTGACACTACCAATATCCTTAATGCCTTTACACGTCATTACGCTCGCCTGTATACCACAAATAGAACAGACGCCCTAGACCTAGAGAGCTATCTGGGGGATGTGACACTAGGCTGGCTGAGTGACGCACAACGAGAATTTTTATGTGCCCCATTCGAGTTGGACGAAGTCAGGGAAGCTATTATGAGCATGCAATCAGGGAAAGCCACGGGCACAGACGGCATCCCTATAGAATTCTACAAAACATATATAGATCTTATGGCCCCTATCTTACGCGAGGTGTATGAAGAATCGCTAGATGTTGGCTGCCTACCGGCATCCATGAGGGAGGCTCTCATTGTCTCGCTCTTGAAGCCAGGGAAGTCGCCTCAACAATGCGATTCCTATAGGCCGCTGTCCCTCCTTAATTGTGATGCCAAAATATTAGCCAAACTCATCGCTAATCGGCTGAGCCTGTTGCTGGAAAAGCTGATCCTTCCTGATCAGTCGGGATTTGTGCCTGGGAGAGCTACCTCTCATAATCTGAGAACCCTGTTTGCTATTCTAAATAATGTCTCACCCGACCTACCCCTAGCTGCCATCTTCTTGGATGCCACTAAGGCCTTTGATTCAATTGAATGGGACTATATCTTTGGGGTCATGTTGCGGATGGGCTTCCCACCCCTTTTCCTTTCCTGGATTAAATTATTATACCAAGTACCGGTTGCCAAGGTGCTCATGAATGGACACACGTCTCAGACATTCCAGATCACCAGGGGCCGTTGTCCCCCTTGATCTTTGCTCTTGCAGTGGAGCCATTGGCGGCGAAACTGCGGCAACATCACAATGACAAGGCTCTACGGTGCAATATGCGGCAAATACTTATATCCCTATACGCCGATGATATCACCCTGTATATCCGTGACCCACAACATAATTTAAATCCAGTACTTCGGGAATTTATCGTTTTTGGGACACTATCGGGGATTCAGATTAACTGGGGGAAGTCTTGTATTTTCCCTCTGACAACAGCAACAGTCCGCTTTCCGTTGGATTATCCCTTAGAATGGTGCGAGGAAGAGCTGCGGCACTTGGGAATCGCGTCACTAGGGACAGAGACGAATTGATGCGCCTCAATTATGGCAACGCAATGACTCGCATAACAGACTACGTGACCCGCTGGATTACATTACCCCTCTCCATAGCGGGACGAGCATCCTTAATTAAAATGGTGATACTTCCCCAATTGCTCTATCTGTTTTTAAACATACCATACTATCCAGGGGCATTCTTCTTTAAGACGCTCAGATCTGAGCTGACGCGACTGGTATGGGGGGGTAAACAACCGAGATTGCAGTGGAATGTGCTTACCAGACCATACTCCCAGGGGGGGTTCGGCATACCAAATCTCGAATTATATTACATCAGTGCACAAGCTCACTTTGCATGGTTCTGGGTGAAGCAGCCACGATATATGCCACAGGTTGCGGCGGAACACTGGCTCGCACACCCCATTCCCATAGACGGAGCACTGTACGACATAGCCGGCACTAGGGGTACGACGCTGACCACTATCAACTGTACAACTAAAGCATGGCAACGCATGGGATGCATGCTGAACGTCCCCATGCTTTACTCCCCATTACTACCCCTCACTTATCATCCAAGTATGCCTCTCCTCCAAGAAATAATATTCCATAACTTTAGAGAGCGCACGCACATTAATACCTGGGGGGGATTTATATCAAAATGGCCAATTCCGCACAGCTGAACATGTTTTCCAGGGCTTGCAACAGACCCCACTCGACGTTTTTTTATATATTCGCCTAAGACAGGGAGTCCGGTCTATTACCCCGGAATTCCCCGCGGAGCCTCAGGTGCTTGCACCACTACAACTAATGCTCAAAAGCACAACGACAAAATGCCTTGTATCCCTTATATATCGAGCAGTGCATACACAGAGGGAATTGCCGGTCACACTGTCCCGCACACGATGGAGTGAGGAGCTGGGTCTTGCCCTGACGGATGACCAATGGGAGCATTGCTGCTTGCAGACTGAGCGGGTCTCGGCCAGCAGCAGGCTGCGTATCATACACTATAAATTTCTTCACAGACTGTATTACACCCCAGCCAAAATGCACAGACACCATCTGCGAGACTCGGACAGATGTGACAGATGTAGAGCTCCAGGAGCAGACTTTTTGCATCTGGCTTGGGAATGCCCCAGGGTGAATGAATTCTGGGGGGAAGTCTTTGACGCTCTAGATCTGATGACGAACACACACATTGAACCAACACCGCTGACGGCCTTGCTGGGCTACGTCCAACCAGTACAGGCGACGCATCGTAAATATGTGGCCCTTGCGCTACTCATGGCTAAGAGGCGGGTGGCCTGCAGATGGGGCAGGGGGAGGGCACCCAAATTCAAGGTCTGGCTTGATGACTTGGTGTTTTGCCAGGACCAACTCACCACATATGCGGAACTGCTGCCTAGGGCCTCTAGACCCAGGGATATCTGGGCCCCCTTAACATGTTATCTGCTGAAGCACCCAAGTGAGACCCCAAAGGCCAGCACGGCAGCGACTTCCCCTTAAGGAGCACAGAGCGCGCACCACCAATAGAAGGACCCACCCATGCGAGAGATAGAGATACTGCCTGTGCACTAAACGTAATGCATTCTGGTATGGTTTAGCTTAACACCAGTATAGGCAATAGCACACTAACGCTGTAAGGAAATCATGGCCAACATTTCGCACATATTGTATACTGCATTGATGCAATGTCCTCTGCCTTTATGACGTTCTGTAACTAATGTATTATGTCTTGCTGCGACATACGACCTGGACTAATGTACTGATTGCCTGAAACGATGACACGCTGGTAATGTATCACCTAATGCATGTATGGATGCTTTTGATATAATGTTTGTTTGAAAAACAATAAAAAAAAAAAAAAAAAAAAATGTAATGTAAGGGGGATTTGTAGAGCTCTGCTTGCCACCCGTGAGGGTGTGTAGGTGCTGAGTAGGTGAGTGTAGGCGTGTGGTGAGGCTGGGCAGTCTCAATGATCTTGCAAGTAGGCTAATTGAATAGTCAGGTCTTCAGCTTCATGTGGAATTCAAGAAGTGAGGAGGAGGCCCTGATGTATTGGGGGAGGTCGTTCCAGGATTTGATGACTTGGTAAGAGAATGATCGAACTCCCGTTCTGCTTTTGTGGATGTGGGGTGTGTGTGCGAGTGAGAGTGATGCTGAATGAAGTTGTGTGGTGGGTTGGTGGAAGTGAAGCCGGTGACTGAGGTATGCGGTTCACGTGTTGTGTAGTGTGAAGTTTGAACTAGCAGCGCTTCTGGAAGGGGAGCCACTGGAGCACTCTAAGGAGAGGGTTGGTGTGAGTTTGGTGCGGGAGATCCAGGGCAAATCTGGTGGTGGCATTTTGCATGGTTTGAAGTCTGTGAAGAAGATGGGTTGGGGTGCCGGCATAGAGTGCTTCCGTAGTCCAATCTGCTCGTGATTACGGCCTGCATGATGGTCCGTCTGGTGTCCAGTGGGGGCCACTTGAAGATTTAAACATGTGGAGGATGTGGAAGCATGTAGAGGTGGCAGTGTTGACCTGGGACTTCATGGTGAGGTTGCTGTACAGCATGAGGCCTAGGTTCCTAGCGTGGTTAGTTGGGGTGGGTCCAAGTTTGACAGGCTACCAGGTGGAGTCCTAAGGTGAGCTCTTATTCCTGAAGATCAGCACTTCAGTTTTGTCGGTGTTGAGCTTGAGGGAGTTTTCTTTCGTCCAATCAGCCACGCTGGTCTTGCATTGTTTGAAGTTTGTCTTGGTGGTGACTGTGATGTCTGAGAGGGAAAAAATTAGCTGGGTGTTGTCAGCCTAGTATATGATGATGATTCTGTGGGATCTGATGATGTTTGCCAGAGGAGTCATGTACATGTTAAAAAGTGGGGGGGCTAAGCGATGATCCCTGTGGGACTCCGCAGATGAGGTCCTGGGGTTCTGATGTGAACGACCAAAGCCTGACTCGTTGTGTTCTTCCGAAGAGGAAGGAAGCTATCCATTTGAGAGCTGATCCTTGTATTCCCACAGTGTTTAGTCTGACGATGAGTATGTGTATAATTTTGCCTCCAATTTATGATGATCTGGGATGGTTGTGTGCGTGCGTGTGTGCGTGCGTGTGTGTTTGTGTGTTTTGCTCAACTTTTTAGAGTTGATTTGCTAGTTGACCTGATCAGCAACTAGCCAAATAATTATAAACTGTGTTCACTTTTGTTATACGCTGGCCTTTATACAGTTGCTGACTATAGTTGAGTGTTCACAGATAGTGCACTTGTTCACACAGTTACTGTAAGGAAACAGGCTTTTTGCAGGTTCATCCCCACATTTTGCCCCCATTGTGACTACTAGGCACCGGTGTAATGACTCTGAAATGCCCTGAGCCCTGCCAATCAGGACTCAGTTCATGTGCACTGGCCCTTAAAAAGGTACATGGTTGATACCCAATTGGCATAACTTGATTTACCTATAAGTCCCTAGTATATGGTACCAGGGGTACCTAGGGCCATTAAGTTAAAGTGTCTCTCGTGGGCTGCAGCACTAGTTGTGCCACCACAAGTGTGAGAAGCCACAATCATGACACCCAGCGTGCCCCTGCTAGTTTTAAACTGCTAACTCAACTTTGAAATTTCACGCCATGGCAAAGCCCAAGCCTTCCTTTTTAATATTGGAAGTCACCCCTAAAGAAGGCCAACTGAGCACTAAAGGCAGGGCGCATTGTATTAAAAGACTGGACCTTTAGTTTCATTTTATTTTAAGGTCCTAATAGTAAAAACCACCATTGTGGTTTTTGCTGTGAAAAAGACTAGTAGCCCCATTGACGAGCGCAGAGTTGCAGGCTGACATCTCAGCCCTACTAACTTCTGTACAGGACTACTAAAGTTGGTACACCAAGATATCAAAAGAATCAGTTTAAAAATGCATTTAATGGTTACATTCAATTTAATATCACTAGTGGGCAAAGTGCCACGTTAGTAAGTTGCCGCTTTGTTGCCCAAGGTTTTTAGTGCCTGTTTACTGTTGCACACGAAGGTCTGTCCTCAAGAAAGCCTTCTGACCTCCTGGGGAGAAGTATAAATGACTCCCAGGACATCTTACAAAGGGTTTGCTGGGCGGGAAGATGTTATCTCCTCGTGGCAGGAAAAGCCACACAGGTTGTGAGCCCAAAAGGCGAGCTTTAAAGGGTGAGACACCGTTAATGGGCAAATGGCAAGCACACACGAGAGGGGCTGCTCCTTTGTTTAGGTAGAAACAGGAGAGCGTCGGGGACAGTGAAGGAAAACACTGGCCAGACCAGTTTTCCAGAGGGCATAAAGCCTAAAGGTAGACACACCTCTAGGGTGGTCTACCAAGCTCCCCACACTGAGAGAGGGGTTCAGCCATCTTGGGAGTGGGCAGAATAGAACACTCTGGAATAGCTAGATGCCTCACTTCACAGGAAGTTGTCATCAGGTAGGAGAAGTCCAAGTAGCCCATTGGCTAGTGACTGCAACCTCCCCTAAGGGCACTTTCTTGGCCTATACAAGGCACCTCCCCATAGAACTCAGATCTCAACTAGACTGGGGAAGAGGACCGCAGAAAGTCTACCCTTCTGACCTGGGACCTGGCAAAGAGAGGCTGCACTGAAGTTGGACTGCACCAGCTGCTCCTTGGACTAGCAAAGAAGGGACTGTGCCTGTGGGTCCGTGCTTGTGGAGAAGTGTCCCCCGAGCCCAGACAGAATCAGAGACTCCAAGAGTCAGTTGGCTGAATTTCTGTGCCAGCACCTGGGCCACCAAAGCTGGAGAAGCCTGCCCGGGCGTGTTGGTAGCCCAGATCATCGGATTGTTCCTCACTGTCGCAGTGCAGCCTGGGAGACCGAGTCTTGATGCTCAAAAGTTGCACCTCTGTCTGCTGGGCCCAGGAGAGTTGTTGAAGTGCTGTTTGGTCGCCCAGCAGGAATGCTATCGCAGAAGAAGGGAACCGCAGGTTCTGTTGTGTCCGGAGACCAGTAGTCTAGTGGTGAATGGCATTTTGCTGAACCAAAGAGGACTTCCAGGGACATTGACACCTGTGGCCAATTGGGGTCTTCCCGGGGCGGGGCGTGCTACAACCTAAATATAGCCAACAGTGTCTCCCGAGTTTGTCATAAGGCATTCAATTATTTTTTCATTATTTTTTATGCAGTGTTGCCTTACGGATGCCTTTTCTTCCCCCGTGAGAGCTCATGGAGTAAACTAACCCTCTACAAGAGAGTATGTATCATTAAGAACTATCACAGGCTGTATGTCGATTCAATCAATAGTTTTATGTGCCATATGTGTGTACGTGTTTGAGTGTGTGTGTGTTTTTTGCTTTTAAGGTAACTTGATTTAGCATTGATGCATAATGGTGCCCGGAATCTCCCGCACAACTCTAGATAATGGTAGTGTGTGGCAAATCGTGAACTTCACTTTTGAAAAATATATCACGGAGGATGCTCCAACCACATGTACAATTCCTCGTGATGGTACTATGTGTTCAAAATAATGCCATATTGTATTTTCTCTTGTTCACAGGGCAAACTTAAATACACGCATGATAGATTGAACATGCGATTTGACATATCAGGCATATTTATCATATCAATTAGATTAGAGTGATATAGGGACCCTGTTTAGGTCCTGAAGAAAAAGCCTAGGGGTTTGGCTTTAGAAACATGTCGACCAAGTAGGAGGCCACATATTGCATTAGGCTCCCTACTATCTATCCCCATTTTTAATGCTACCAGCTAGGGAAGTGAATAAAGTTTTTTTTCCACTAGCCAGGTAACTTTTAGAGTATTCTATTTACATCACTATTCCTTTCCCTATCACTCTTGCACCACACATAACCTTTTTCACTGGATTAAGTGCTCCCGCATCTCTGTAGGTTGTAGCACGCCCCGCCCCGTAGAGGGACGGGAAGACCCCAATGATGAAGCATGACACTGAGGGATACTTAGTGTGTAAGGGGTATTTTAAAAACATTGAGTGTTTCCCGTGACAACTCACAGGGACACAAGAACCTTGAACCACTTTCACGAGATTTGTTCTCAACACAATAATACACATTATTAGGATTTAGGTAGAATCTTGTTGTTTATATATATTATTTGGGAGGATGATTCTACTTTCATTACCTCTCTTTTCCCCTTTTTTGGTTTTGAAGACTTTGTTAATGCCCCTGATGTGCTCCCTGCTGGAATTAGTCACCCAAAATGACTGGAAGTGACCAGATTCAACTTTGACAAACGTTTTGGCCAAAAGGTTTCTAAGTGCCAAATTTGTTGAATTTGCCAATGCTTGTTCATGGTTAAGAGAAGAGTTGTGTGATTTATTGTTCTTTAAGTAATTGTATCTCAGAAACCCTCCAGTGGATCTTTTTCATTTTGGAGTCTACAAATTCATAAAAATATAGGCGATTTTTATAACTTGGTATTGGATTTCTTGAGAGTTGTGTTTCTTTGTTGTCGAATTGTTTTTGTGCTGTTTAAATACTTTACTCTTGTTCCTTTGTTTAAGGACCCCAACTGCTCAGTGCCACAGCTACCCAGAGTTGAGCTAAGGTTTGACAAACGAGGTTGGCTGGACCCAAGACAAGGCTGTGAGCTTATTACATAGTGAGGTCTCACAACCACAGCATATAATTAACCACATTTCCTCAGAAATGCCCACCGAAGTGTGCCCAGCTCAGAGGGACTGCGTCAAAAACACTCTCCCAGCAAAGCCACAGTAGTACAGCAGTGCACTCAGTTGAGCCAGGACAACAGGTCATCAAGTTGCTCCAGGCCCCTCTCACTCTGCATAATCCTTGCCCCATGGAGGCCTGCCACAGCACTGCTCTTGTCCTTTCCCAGTTACAGCGATAAGACGGGTTCAATTTGCACCCTACAACTCACTGTGGTCTTCCTCTGCCATGACGCCATAATTTCTTGTACCCAGAACTCCCCAGCGCTTCTCTGTTCTGCACAGCTCTAAGGTCACCTCTGGAATCGCAGGCCAAGCCACACCACATCAACAATGTCGGACTTGGCCATCTCTGCAGCCACCCCCAAACCTTTTGCCTTCACTCCTCCTGTTTTTCTGAATTTGTTTTTGTTGGCAATAGGACTCTGGGCACTTTACCACTACTAGCCAGTGGTAAAGTGCTTGTGCTCTCTCACAAATACGTGTTACAAAAATAGGCTTACACCTGATTGGCATATTTAATTTACTTATAAGTCCCTAGTGTATGGTACTATATGTATCCAGGGACTGTAAATTAAATGCTGTAGTAGGCCTACAACCCACTTGTGTAGCACTTTAAAACATGTCTCAGGCCTGCCACAGCAGCCTGTAGTGCAGTTTGAAAACTGCCATTTAGACCTGGCAAAATAAACCTTTTGCCTAAACATTCCTTTTTAATACATATACGTCACCCCTAAGGTAGACCCTAAACAGCAGAGCCTAAATTAGTTTTTACTGCTGTAAGGCCTATCTCTCCCATTGGATAAAATTGGATTACATTATTACGTTTAATAAGTGCTTACGTCTGACTGGGAACAGATAGGGATATCAAGTTTGGACTCAAATGCATTGTAACTTAAAATTCTGTTTAATAGTAAAGTCAGATTTAAAGTCACATTTATGAAAATGCTACTTATAAAAAGTTAGCATTTTCTTGCTCTAACCATTTGGTGCTTGCTGCCAGTGTCCGGCTCCCATGACTATGAATAGCTTAGCTGTTGGGCTTTGTGTATTCTTCCCAGACAGTAAGCCAAGGGAGGACTAAGTGTTGGCAGGATGGGCCATCCTGCCATGATCCTGTCCCCACTTACATTTCAAAGGGCTGCCTCCTGGACACACACACAAAGGAACATAACACTGGCATTTTGTCACCCCAGACTTCTTGGAGCCATGGCAGGGGAAGGGAAGAACTTTCTAAAACCAGATGTGGGGGCAGCCTAGAGGATTCCCCTACTTCAAAGGCTGGCACCAGGTATAAATATTGGACCCTCAGAACAACTCTTTTGTATACTCCTGGGCCTGTGACACTACAGAAGAATGAAGTCCTTTTTCCCCAGAGTACTGCCCTGTTGCTTCAGGCCTGCCCTGATCTCTAAGAAGGAAGACTGGGCCTGCTCTCTTCATCCCAGGCTACCGAATTGACTCCAAGGGTCAGTTGGCTGACCTCCTATTCTGAATATAGGGACACAACAAGCTCCAGGGGCCTCCCTGCAATTGCCCAGCTGACCTGCTGCACTTGACCTGCTTGTAACTGGACATCCCTGAACCCTGCTGGCCTCTGCTGGAGTGAGTCCCTGATCCCAAAGAGGTGCCTCCCCATGTCCTGGACCCTTGGCTGGCATCAGAGATAACTCCTCCTTGCCTAACTGAAAGTTCTATTAAATCAGACGCGAAGCCCTGCAAAGCCTCGCCACACAGCTGAGAGCTTGATTGGAACTGACGCTGAGTGAGACAAGGCACGGTAAAGCCTCGCCGTACAGCTGAAAGCTTCATTGGAATCGATGCAAAACCTCACTGCACAGCTGAAAGCTTTATCGGAATCGTTGCTAAGTGGCGCAAGCCCCCCAAAGGCTCGCCGTACAGCGGAAAGCTTCATGAGAACCGATGCAAAGCCCCGCATTGCCTCGCCACACAGCTGCAAGCTTCATGGGAACCAACACCGAGCAACGCAAAGCTTCGCAAAGCAACGCCATGCAGACATAAGCTATAACTCCTAGCAGGCCAAACTGGGTCGTGTGCCCAGCCTGTGCTCAATCGCAATTGGCCTGAACTTGTGACTTTGTCCTGATCCATCGCAACCAGATATCGCCAGTTTGCGCTTTGTGCCTTTTGGCACTATCTTTATCTAACGCTATCTTTATCTGAACTTTTAAAATTAAATATTTCCAGTCGTACTGATTGGATTTTTAATGTTCTGTTATCATTTTATTTAATAAAATGTAGGGGCATATTATCAAGGGCTTTATCGCCGCTTTAGCGGCACTTTTTGCCGCTAAAGCGGCGATATTTTTAACGCCCTATTAGCAAGCTGTCGCTAACAGGCGTTAGCGACAGCTTTCAGGCGTTAGCGGCCGGGTTTTACATCGCCTTGCATGTCAGCGATAATTATCGCTAATGACATGCAAGGTAGGCGTTCCCCACTAAAAGCGACTGTAAACAGTCGCTAACACAACTAACCCCTATTAACAAGGCAGGCGAAGCGAAAAAATAAATCGCGCTAAGCGCGTTTATCGCTAGATTTTAACACCTGCTACTGAGGATGACTTACCTGTTTAAAGTATAGGAGGTGGATTGTCAGGCTGAATCCATCCTTGCGTTAATGCGAGATTATCGCTGCTTTTCCAGCGATATTCTCACATTTTGCCGCTATCGCTGGAAATTTTATCGCTATGGAGATAAACCTTGTTAATAGGGTGTTATCTCAGCGATATTTTCCAGCGATAGGCGGCGTTAAAAAAATTCGCGCTAAGCGCGGTTAGCGATAAATATCGCTATTCCTTGATAATATGCCCCGTAGTCTATTTTTCTAAATTGGTTTGGGATTTTTCTTGTGTTGCGTTTTCACTTTATTACTGTTTGTATGTTTCATAACTACTTAACACATTGGGCCATATTATCAAGAACGGCGCTAACATTATCGCCGCTTTAGCGGCAGGAAACTGCCGCTAAAGCGGCGATAAAGGGCTTGATAATATGCCCTATAGAATTCCGATAGAAGCCCAGGTTTGATGTCCTTGACACCAGAACTTGGGCTTCTATTGGAATTTTATAGGGCATATTATCAAGCCCCTTATCGCCGCTTTAGCGGCAGTTTCCTGCCGCTAAAGCGGCGATAATGTTTGCGCCGTTCTTGATAATATGGCCCATTGTTTGTAAGTTAAGCCTGACTGCTTTTGTGCCAAGCCACTAGGGGGTTAAGCACAGGTTAAATTAGTGACTCTTGTGGATTATGCTGACAAGGATTGTGGTTGTTCCTGAGTAGGCCTCCACCCCCTCAACTAATAAAACAATTTCCTACAATGTTGCGCTACGGTCCTCTGCAGCTGCTAGGAGCACTGCCCCTTCTCTTCGGCTTAGTCACCACTGGTGGTCTCAGGCGGCACTCGCATACGTGCAAACTTGAAGAACAATCTCACAGTCTGGAGGGGGTATGGGGCCTTGAAGTGGGTGGGCCTCATGCCGAGAAGTACCTATGAGGCACTTTTGAACCCTCCTACCACGCCCCCAACACCCCCCCCAAACAAAAACTTACTGAGGCAGTTGCCGATGTCCTGGAGTGTTTTCCTACCCCTTAATGGACGTCGGCAGCTCAAAGCCTCGGAAAACGAGCTGGAAAACCACTTTTTCCAGTGGTTTTTAGCTTGTTTTCCCTGCCACCATGTGATATTGGCTCCTCACCGGGAGACTGTGTGATGGGAGCTGATATCGTGTGTCACACGGTGGGCCCGATTCACAGAACTAACTTACGACAAAATCCTAAACTTACTACCATTTTGGTATTCACAGAATGAACTTACTCATTTTGGTATTCACAGAATAAACTTACTCATTTTGGTATTCACAGAAGACACTTACACATTTTGTGTAACTTACACATTTTGTGTAACTTACACATTTTGTGTAACTTACACATTTTGTGTAACTTACTCATTTTGTGTAACTTACACATTTTGTGTAACTTACACATTTTAGTATTCACAGAAGGCACTTACTCATTGATGAGTAAGTGCCTTCTGTGAATACCAAAATGAGTAAGTTAATTCTGTGAATACCAAAATTGTTGTAAGTTCATTCTGTGAATACCCAAATGTGTAAGTTCATTCTGTGAATACCCAAATGTGTAAGTTCATTCTGTGAATACCAAAATTGTTGTAAGTTCATTCTGTGAATACCCAAATGTGTAAGTTCATTCTGTGAATACCCAAATGTTTAAGTTCATTCTGTGAATACCAAAATTGTTGTAAGTTTAGGATTTTTATGTAAGTTAGTTCTGTGAATCAGGCCCTGAGTCACCATGTCAGTTAGCAGGTATACACTCAGGACTCCAGCCCCTCAAGGCAGACCTGGCCTAATGTTCCAGCGGCCTGCTAGCATTAGCCCATATCGCTGAGGCGCCCTCCACACGACCAGGGGCCCTGGCTCACTCATCTCCCGGCATCACCGCAGTCACTATTTCGGTGTGCCTCCCATAGTCGAGAGACAGATTTTGGAAGATTTTAGGCGAGCTGAGGTGGAGCTCTCACTCTATGCGGGAATGATGACTAGCAACCGAAACCCCCTTGAACATATTTAACAAGTCAAACATTTTCGTTATGTTCAGTGATCCCTTTTCAAGACGCAGGCAAATGCATGATTACCAACATTCTCTTGGCAGTCAGGTCTCCCTAAAAGTATCCATAGTGTGGCCCTTTATCAGCTTTATGAGGGGGGCTTTGAGGGTAATTTGGAGCCCCTACATGCATTCTGACACCTACTCTCATCCAGAGACAAAAGATGCTATTGATGCCCATTAGGGAGAGGCTCACTTCTCTCACTTTTCTTTCAATAAATGCACAGTACTGTTCTCAGCACTGGTGTTTGTCTCAAGGGCATAATACATGTATAATTGTTTCCGCTTGGACAGAGCCTTGCACGCCTTCCTCTCCACTCCCCAGGAGGCCTGCCCCACAGTTTGAAGAGCTTTGCTCTAGGCCATGGGCGGGCTCAGGAAAAGGAACCAGCACACTGTTTTTCCTTTCTCAGTGCCCCTTCAGCTGCTCCTGGCATTATTATTATTATTATTATTAATTAGCATTTATACAGCGCATGGCTACCCAAAGGCATCCCAGCGCTGGCGGCAATTAGGGCTAATAAGGGAAGGCTAGCAGGTACTCTTCTGGAATAGCCATGCTTTAAGACCCTTCCGGAAAGAGAGGTGGGTAGTTTCATGGCGGAGATTGAGAGGGAGGGAGTTCCACAGTCCAGCTATGTTATATGAAAAGGAGCGGCCTCCACTCCGCTGCCTGTTAATTTTAGGAGTACAGGCTAAATTTAAATTCTCCGAGCGAAGAGATTTCCTGGGGAGGTAGGCGGTGATCAAAGGCTGATTGATTCTGGGGCCTGTGCCCATAAGGGTCTTATGAGCAGTACATAAGGCTTTAAAGGAGATTCTTTCCTTTATTGGTAGCCAGTGAAGGGCTTTCAGACTGGGGCTAGCTGACTGCCTGCTACTGCAGCCTGTCAGAAGTCGTGCTGCGCAGTTCTGGGCCACCTGGAGTTTCCTTAGGGTGGACTTTGGGGCTCCCAGATACAATGAATTACAGTAGTCCAGCCGCGAAAGAATCAGGGCCTGGACTACTATTTTCTTCGCTTCAGTGGGTAATAGGGGAGGACCTTCCGTAGTTTCCTAAGGATGCCATGACACGCCCCGTCACTGCCACTGCCTGCTGGTCAAATTTAAGTGAGTCATCCAGCCACACACCGAGGCTCTTGATCTTGGACTTCGGAACTGGAGGGGCACCCAGGCACTGAGGCCATGATAGTGTGGGAGTTAGCTTGGCAGTGTTGCCCACATACATGATTTCTGTTTTTTCTCCATTCAGTTTAAGACAGGAGTGTTGCATCCAGGTGGCTACTTTTCCTAGGCAGAGCTCCAGGTCTGCAGGGTCAGTCCGTGGATGATTAAGAGATATCACCAGCTGAGTATCATCCGCGTAGGTGACCACTTTGATCCCATATGGCTGGATGACCTCCGCCAGTGGCCTCATATATACGTTAAATAACGTAGGACTTAGGGAAGATCCCAGGGGCACTCCATAATTCAGAGGGAGAGGGCTGGAAATGGATTCCTTCGAAAAGACCTGAAAAACTCTGCCATTAAGGAATGATTGAATCCAGGAGATAGCACTTCCTGCTACCCCGATTCTCCTTAGCCGTTCAATGAGAACATTGTGGTTGACCGTATCAAATGCCACACTGAGGTCCAGGAGGACAATGGCCGCCACTCCTCCCTGATCCACTATCCTCCTAGCTTCCTCAACCACAGCCGTTAGTGCGGATTCCGTGCCATGTTGTGGGCGGAAACCCGTCTGAGATTGGTGAAGTAGTTCATGGGTTTCTAGGAAGGCTGATAGGGTAGAATTTATATGTTTTTCTAAGATCTTACTAAGCAAGGGAAGGAGGGATATGGGCCGGTAGTTACTCAGTGCTTCTGGGTCCAGGCTAGGTTTTTAAGTAGTGCTTTTACCATAGCATGCTTCCATATCGATGGCACGAGTCCATTGGTAATGGACATGTTAAGCACCTCCTGGATAGCTGGAAAAATCACACCTTTAGCCTTAGATAGGATATGTGGAGGGGCGGGGTCTAGAGGGGATCCAGATTTTATTTTAGCAAAGATTTTAACAAGAGTCTCCATATCCAAGAGAGGAAATTTCTCCAAGGTGGGAGTAGCTGCTACCACTACTCCCTGATCCTGTTGCCCAACTACTTCCATCAAGGGGATATCTAAATCACTAGGTAGTGGGGATACAGGGAGGGTCTTATAGATAGCTTGTATTTTTCCCTGAAAGTAACTCGCCAGTTCGTTACACTGTCCCTTGGATGAATTTCTAGAGGTATCATGGAGAGAGGGCTCAAGGAGAGATTTAGTGATTCTGAAGATTTCTTTGGGTGCGTTAGATGCTGCTTTAATTTTATCCTCATAGTAGGATGACTGCGCCCTTTTAATTTCCGCTTGGTATCGCTTTATGGCTTCTCTGTAAGTATGTTTGTGCTTTCGCTGAAATCTTTCCTCCAAATCCTCTCTAGTTGTTTACATTTTTGTTTGAGCGATCTAAGCTGGGGTGAGTACCATGGGGAAATATTTTCTCTCACACTATGATTAATTTTTTTTTTCGGAATGACTTTATCCAGTGTAGATTCTAACCAATGGTTGAGTGCCTCAGCTGCCGAGAGAGTGTCAGTCTCAAAATTAGGTTTTGTGTTAAGAAGTTGTGTTGACCATGTCTCAGCGGAAAGCTTGGACCATGGTCGGATTTTCGCCGACTTATGCTCCTTAGCTTTGCAGTGAAGGGGGAATTTTATTGAGAAAGGGATCATCAGATGATCAGTCCATGGTAGCGGAGTAGGAGTCTCTACTGTCAACTCCAAAATATTGGTGAACACTGGGTCCAAGGTATGACCCTTTATGTGCGTTGGTGCATTAACTTTTTGTACAAGTTGTATTGCGGCAAGATCTTGCATCAGCTCAAATGCCTCTCTTTTACTAGGGTCCTCAAAGTGAAGATTTAGGTCCCCTATCAAAGTAAAATTGCTGGCTGATTTTGCTAGCACCGCTGCCACTTCTGGGAGTGAGCTAAAGAAAGGGTCCCCTGGGCCCGGCGGCCGATAGATAAGAATTCCCGTGAAGGATAGGGTAGCTGATAGGGAGAGAGAGAAAAAAAGACTCTCACAGTTAGGTACTTGGTTAGGTTTGGTTCTACAATTAAAAATATCTTTGTAGATTATGGCAACGCCACCACCTTTTTCCCACTCGATCATTATGCTGGATATTATAGCCTGGGGGTAGCGTACAGACCACATCGGGGGCTGAGTCTTTGTGCATCCATGTTTCTGTTAGGAAGAGGGCATCCGGCTTCCTGTCCTCAATGAGCATTTTAAGCTCTCCCGAGTGTTTAGGAAGGGACCTACAATTGAGTGAGAACATTTTGTAGGTTGTAAATACAAGGTTCTGTCTGTGATGTCCCAAACTGCTATTCAGTGTTAATGTCAATGTCAATGTAGGAGATGTATAAAGCGCACTGTTACCAAACAGTGTCCTGGCACTAGCCGGTGATTGGACAGGGGACAGGTTTCTTACCAAAAGCCTGATATGCTAAAAAGCCAGGTTTTCAGCTCACATCTGAAAGTAAGAAGGGAAGTGGCAGATCGAATGGGTAACGGAAGCTAGTTCCAGATTGTTGTGGTTCCTAGATAGAAACTTCTGCCGCCCCAGTTCTTTCTGTTGAATTTTGGTATCACCATATTACTAGAGTAGGACGATCTGAGTGGTCTATTAGGCGAGTACCATCTGAGTTTCTGGCCTAAATATTGTGGTCCTTGTTTATGCAAGGCTTTGTTTCAAAATCTTTTTATTGATTTTTGTATCAGAACGGCAAAATTGCAATTGCGACAAGCAGTATTCTTAGGCCAAGAGTGACAGATATTGTAATAAACAAACACAGCTTTTTTACAAGGTCTTAGCCTCTCTAAACATCTTACATTTATGTCCCTCCCTGATTCCCCCAAATGCAAACATGAATCATACCTCAGGTAAGTCCAGAGGTGGGATATCTGCTAAATAATACTTGCGCTCACTGTCCAACCGAGAAAGAAGAAAAAAGGAATAAGAAAAACAATATACAATCAAAGAACAACAAATGCATCATGGTGGTTACGCATCGAATCTAATCGGTAGGTGGTGGGGTGTAGTGGCATGAGCGGGCCATAAGTCTCCCTCCCCTATAGCCCTTTGTGCACGAGACTATCAACCCCCTATATATGGAAGAGATGGAGCGCCCTTAATCTGGGGCCACAAGCCAGCAAAGGCAGACCTTCTGATAGGTACGCTACCAGCGGGGACCAAATATACTCAAATCCCTTTCGTGCATCCTCCGCTATGTCTGTCAGTCGCTCCATCGCTAGAGCTCGCCAGAGCCTGGCGTGCCATTGGGTAAGAGATGGGGCCTCAGCTTTCTTCCAGGCGGCCGCTACTGCCATTTTGGCGGCCCCCAAGCACAGCCACATAATGGATCGGTCCCCATGCGTTTGACGCTTCAGGATAGGGTCCCGGATCCCTAGGAGGGTATGGTCTATAGTGTCTGGAATCGGATAGCCTAAAATCAGTTTGATTTGGGAGAGGATCTCTTTCCAGAACGGTTGGATAGAAGAGAAATCCCACCAGATGTGGCGAAAATCTCCTAGTAGCCCACAGCCCCTCCAGCATCTATCCGTGGTGTTGGGGAAAATTCTATGTAGTTTCTGGGGGTGGAGGTACCAGTCATACATAATTTTATAGTGGGCCTCTCGTAGGTGCATTGAACGGTTATATTTGACGACGTCCTTATACAGGGATCCCCATTGTTTCTCCCCTAGGGGGGTAGCAAGGACAGCATCCCAGAACTTCCGGTGGCTCGGGATCCCCTGAGGGCTTAATGCCCGTAAGAGGGAGTACAGAAAGGAGATAGTTCCACTGGAAGAAGCCCCTGATTGCGCACATTTTTCAATCGGGAGCAGGTCCCTGGTAGCGGCCAGCCGCACCTGGGGTTGCTGCACCCAATTCTTGAGCTAGAGGTAGTGATATTTTTCTGCAGGTTGCAACTGGAAAGCCTTAACACAGTCCTCAAAAGTCAGGAGCCTCCCTTAATTGCATAAGTCGGAGATCATAAGGCAGCCCCCCACCCATCAAAGGGCCCCTCTTGAAGAGCTGGGGGAAAGTCCGGATTAAAGTGAATGGGGTAATAGGGTGACGGAAAGGTTGTCAAGTTCAAGGTCCGTGTTAGCACATTCCACACCTGGAGAGTGGTAGCTGTGGGGGTGCTAATGTAAGCGTTCGGGGGTCTGTGTTGTTTCTTCTTCCACAAGAGGTCCCAGATAGTTCTGCCTGTGATCTGTCGGTCTATGTGGAGCCAATGTTTCTCGGATTCCCTAAGAGACCATTCTGTAATCACCCAGAGTTGGGCAGCTCTGTAGTACCCCCGAAAATCCAGAAGAGCCAAACCCCTCTCCCCGCCCTAGTTAAAATTCGGTGTGATAAATGGGCCCTCTGTCCCTGCCATATGAATTTAGTAGTTAACTTTTTCAACTCTGTAAAGAGTGCTCTGTCCACCGGGATCAGGAGCCCTTGGAATAGGTATAACAGCCTGGGGAGGACATTCATCTTGAGAGCGTTAATCCTCCCTATCCACGAGATGTAGGCTGGTCCCCACCGTGTCAGATCCTCCCTGAGCTGTCGCATCAAGGGGGGGTAATTGGCCTTATAGAGGTCCACTACCTTAGGGGTAATACTCACCCCCAAGTACGTTATTTCCTTGCGGGCGCAGCAGAACGGCGATGTCTCCTCCAGCCCCCCCATCACTTCTCGTGGTAGAGTCAAGTTAAGCAGGAAGGATTTAGAAAGGTTCACCATGAAACCCGATACTGTTTCAAAGCGCTGAAGCTCCTCCTGAATGGCCGGCAGAGAGGTCAACGGCTCAGTGACGGGTAGGAGGACATCATCCGCAAAGAGGGAAATCTTGTGGTGATCCGAACCAAATGTCACCCCTTAATCTCTGGGTTTGCCCTGATCCGTTCCGCCAAAGGCTCTATACTTAGAGCAAAAAGCAGAGGGGAAAGTGGGCACCCCTGCCTTGTGCCCGCGAGAGATCGAGGAGAGCGAAGCCACTCCATTTGCTAGGACTTTGGACCTTGGGGAATGGTAGTTTGCTCTCACCATGCCTATAAAGGTTTCACTGAATCCAAATCTTCTCAGCGTTCAAACTAGAAAAGGCCAATCAACCTGATCAAAGGCCTTCTCCACGTCAAGCGCGAGAAGGGCCGCCGGGATCTCTTTTTTCTGCACTTTTTCTAGAATGTGTACTATTCTTCGTAGGTTATCGTGAGTCTGACGACCCTTGATAAATCCCGATTGATCTGAGTGTATTAGGGCTGGCAGAACATGTTCTAGGCGACTGGCCAGTATTTTAGAGTATTTATTTATTTATTTATTGAGTTTTATATAGCGCTGGCTAGACCCGGAGGTATCAGAGCGCTTTACATTAGGAAGAAACATTGATCAGTGTTCGAATGTAGCCATCAGGGTTCCAATGTAGCTAACAGTGTTCTAATGTAGCTATCAGTGTTCCAATGTAGGTATCAGTGTTCCAATGATCAGAGTTCCAATGTAGCTAACAGTATTCTAATGTAGCTATCAGTGTTCCAATGTAGATATCAGTGTTCCAATGATCAGAGTTCCAATGTAGCTATCAGTGTTCCAATGATCAGTGTTCTAATGTAGGTATCAGTGTTCCGATGTAGCTATCAGTGTTTCAATGTAGTTATCAGTGTTTCAATGTAGTTATCAGTGTTCCAATGTAGATATAATTGTTCCAATGTAGCTATCAGTGTTCCAATGTAACTATCAATGTTTCAATGTAGCTATCAGTGTTCCGATGTAGCTATCAGTGTTTCAATGTAGCTATCAGTGTTCCAATGTAGCTATCAGTGTTCCAATGTAGCTATCAGTGTTCCAATGTAACTATCAATGTTTCAATGTAGCTATCAATGTTCCAATGCAGCTATCAGTGTTTCAATGTAGCTATCAGTGTTCCGATGTAGCTATCAGTGTTTCAATGTAGCTATCAGTGTTCCGATGTAGCTATCAGTGTTTCAATGTAGCTATCAGTGTTCCAATGTGGCTATCAGTGTTCCAATGTAACTATCAATGTTCCAATGCAGCTATCAGTGTTCCACTGTAACTATCAGTGTTCCAATGTAGCCATCAGTGTTCCAATGTAACTATCAGTGTTCCAAAACCGACAGCCAATAAGTGGTGGACAGTGAATCGGGTACACCCATAAAGGTCCTGCTGCCAGGATACAGTACGGCCATTTATATTCAGAGTTAGAGGTAGGGCTGCCGATCAGTGGAGAGGAATGAAGTTATAATGCCCTAGTAAAGTAACATCTTCCATTAACGCTCACCTTGCAATCGAGGCCTCAGAAGACTTCGGCTTGCTGTGATTGCGCCCCCTGCTGGAAGGTGCTCTTGGAGGTGTCTGAAGTAGGAGTAAATGGGGAGCTGTGTTGTGCAGGGTGATGTTGGCCGGAAGGTAGGCGTTATCGTCCATTGGTGCCTGTGTATGTGTGGAAAGCAGTTAATCCTGCTCTGTTACTATGTGCTCTATCTCTTGACCATCTTCAACACCATCAGACCCTCCTCATCCTTCTCTATTCTCTAATCGTCATCGGTTCATACAGAGGAGACCCTCAGATCTGACCGAGAGCAAGGAGGATCCATGCGCTCACCAGTGACCTTCATTCTCTCTAAGGAGCCTCTTGGAGATCTTCTGCCTAACTCAGGAGTTGTGATCCACCGATGACACTGTATTCTATAGAAGTCACCATAACTACCAACATTGATTTACTCAAGACCTCTCACTCACCAAAGTACTAAAGAAATGCAGTCATAATCCCCCAGGTTTTACTGACCTTCACTGTCGACGTTTTCAAACCTGCATCATCTTCAAAACCTGATGCAGTAACAAACAACAACTTACCCTGCCTACAAGAAACATTCAGGAGGCAAGTACAACAGACAAAAAGATGACCTCACCAGAGGAGAAACTTAGAAGTGCAAAACGGAAACAAAAGAAGCAAGGCTCTGGCATCACACGAATGAATAACTGAGGGAATTTGTAAAGTGCAACAGATACTATGAGAGTATCCTAGCACTAAGGCAGATGGCCAGTGACAAGAGTACTCAAGTCTACAGCTGAAGCGGATGAATTTACAAGAGGTTACGGAAGGCATTCTTCGTAGAGATACATCTGAGAGAAAGAGGGACCTCCACGTCCCACCGAAGAGGTAGCCCCTTTCTTAGGGTTGTGTTCCTAGGGAAGGTGTGAAGAGTAGAGTTAGAACTCTGGACTGTAGTGAAGAGTTGAGAAGGCCCATGATTGTGTGAAGAGTAGGACTGTGATGTATGAGTAGGTGTGTGGGATGGGTGTTCCCGCAGAAAGGCTGTGTTATACAGTATCTGCGAAGAGCAGAGCTGGGTCTGTGGAGAAGGGTGAACAGCAGGGTCTGGGTGAACCTGTCAGTGCAGTTGTGCCCATGGTTATGTTTAAAGAGTAGGATTGTGGAACGCGATGAGTGACTTCCTCAGGCAGTCCTGGCCTGTTTAGTGATGTCTTAATAAAGCCACTGGGGACCTTGAGAACTAAATTAGTGATGTAATCAAGTAACCCTGACTGTACCTCAGATGAGCCCATGATATTTTGTGAATTTGGCGAGTGATATGTGGGGGTGACACGGCTACCCCAAGAGATGTACTAATGGGTACCAGGCTGCCCTGAGAGCACCAGGGCAATGTTCTAAATGGGCACTGGCTGCCCTAAGAGCATATCCTATGGGAGCCCTGGCTGTAGAGAGTGCATCATTATACATCACGTGTATGTGCAGAGAGTGATTGTTGTGACCTGTGTGTCTGCGAAGAGTATTGTTGTGTTATTGTGACTGTCCTGGTCCAGTTGAGTACTTCCTGTGCATGTGTTTACGGCATGCCCACAGCAAAAAGTAGAATGAACTTGGGCTTTTTCACATTTGCTTTTGATTCACATTACATTGGGATAACTGCAGCCTCCAGGGATTCTTTCCCACCGGGCATGCGCAGGAGCCCTAGTAAATAGCTAGTTCAGAAGGTTGCAAGCAGGTGGCAGTGATGAGCAACACTGGTGAAAGAGAACACATGCGGCCAAGGGCGGGATAAACGGATCAGAAAAGAAACTGAGCATTCAGTGCCTGGTCTTCTCCTTAGATTCCTCTTTAAATCTATAATGTTTTAAATATATTCCGAAGCAATACACAAAAGTTATGACAAGAGGCGGTGGCAGGGTCTCTATTTCTATAGTAAGTGGGTTACAAATCTGCATGAAACTTTATTAAAAATTGTAATTAAATATCGGCTGAGCCTTGAAAGTTTCCTGCTGGTTGGTTGGGGAAGTTAGGGAGAGGTTCCAAATTGTAATTTTCCTATTTTAATTCCCAGAGGATCATTTTTGCTCAGGCTAAAGAAAAACTAAAATCTGTACAGATCCATATCAAATTTCAGTGATGACACGGGCCGCTGCCTCTGTGCACTAGGTGTTAATTGGATATAAATCCAACCAAGGTTTTTAAGACATTTACCAAAAAGTGAGCTAAAAAATGCATATATTTTGTTTGAAAAAGCGCCTATATTTCGCAGACCTCAGCATTTGATTCTATGCACAGAAATTGAATGACAGCAAAGAGAGTCATTTTGCAATCTGAAAATAAATCTGGAGAACCAGGTGGGGGCAGGGTGAGCACACCCACCGCCTCGGAGATGCAGGTGGGGGCAGGGCGAGCACACCCACCGTCTGGGAAACCTAGGGAAATTCCTAGAAGTGGGTGGAAAGTGTTCTTTTTCCAATGAAAATAAATGATAAAACTTGGCTACGGAGTCTGTAAGCTCAACTGCAGATTACATTCTTTTTCATTCCCAGCATAGTTTTGAGTGGAATTGCATTCACATCCCATTTCTCTGTAACTCTAAGTGTACAGCTTTGTATCAAGATTTAGTAGGGCGATGGGCCGATAAGAGGCACAGGCTGTGGGGTCCTTCCCCGGTTTAGGAATAACGCTCACTAGGGCCTCTCCCATGGAATCCGTTACCTTCTGGGAGATTATAATATAATTAAAAAGAGTCACCAGGTGGGGAGTCAGCTCGGGAGTGAATGTACGATAGAAGTGAGCGCTCAGCCCGTCCGGGCCGAGGGCTTTTTGCAGTTTGAGCGCGTCAATCGCCCCCTGTACCTCCTCTACTGAGATGGGTCGACCAAGCTCTTCGTTCGTTAAGGCCGAGACCTGTGGAAGCTTAAGAGATTCAAGGTATCTCTCTTGGTTCTGGCCATCTAGTGAGTCGCCCGTGTATAAGGCGCAATAGAATCTCCCAAAGGCGTTAGCCTTCCCCTCTTCGATTAAGTGGGAGACGCCCTCTTCGTCCACAATACTTTTGATATATTCTTTCTCCTACTTTGCCCTGAGCTGTCGGGCCAGTAAGGAACCTATCTTGTTTCCCCCATCATAGCCTCGGGCTTGGAGGCGCAAAATAGTTTTTTCAGCTCTGTTGGCATTTATGGCCCTTAGTTTCCCCCTCAGTGAGGTGGTTTTCCTCAGTGTCTGGACCGTAGGGGTATCCTTGTGTGCTTTTTCTGCTAATTGCAATTCATCCTCTAAGAGGATTCTCTCTTTCATCTGTTGTTTCCTAAGTGTGGAGGCCAATTCGATGCATTTACCCCTTATGACCGCCTTAAAGGCGTCCCAGTTGTTAGCAAAGGATGTGAGAGTTGGGTCATTAATCTGAAAATAGTCTGTGATCACTTTTCTCAATTCGTCCCTGAGGAGCCTATCTCTGCTATCTCTGGTTAAAAAATTAGGGAAGTACCACCTCGCAGGTTTCGAGCGTGGGCCGGCCAGTCAAATATCGTCTCCAAGGGCGCATGGTCCGAGAGGCAGATCGGGTGAAACCTAGATCCCGAGACTGTGTGCAAAAGGGATTGGCTAATAAAAGCATGGTCTATTCTAGAGTAGGTTCTATGGGAGCGGGAGTAGAAGGAATAATCCCTGGTCGTGGGGTGTATCTCCCTCCAAGAATCCAACAGGCCCATGCACTGAAGGGAAGTTCTGAGCTTCTTGTTATACAACCCCCCTACTGTCCTATGTGGGTGCGTTGAGTCTAATGCCGGGTCCCATATGAGATTAAAGTCCCCTAGCAGGATTACTTCCCCAGTGGCAAACCCCTCCAGCATGGAAAGAAATGGCTCTAGGAACTCATGTTGGCCGGTATTGGGGGCATACACTGTGGCAACTGTACATGGTCTACCGCTTAGGTCTCCCCGAGCTATCAAGAAACGCCCTGCTTGTCTGCTTTCGTTGCTTGGAGGCTGAAGGGTACTGAGGAGTGAAAGAGAAGGGCCACCCCGTTTTTCTTCGTGAGGGCCGAGAAGCAGAGAATCTGTGGATACATTTTATGTTTCAAACGCGGCTCGTCTGTCTTTTTTAAGTGGGTTTCCTGCAGGGCTGCTATCATGATGTGGTGGTCGACCAAAAATTTCCACAGGCTATGTTATGTATTAGGGGAATTTAGTCCCCTAACATTCCAGGACAAACAATTAACCGCCATTAATCGGGCTGTAGCCGCACCCCTGAATCGTAGAATCTGGTCCTCCCGATCTCTGAGAAAGCACCTCCTCCCCGCCCTCCTTCCCGCCCCGCCACCTTTGCATGAATAAATCAGTAAATGAGCACCATGATGCAAAACAGATTAACAAACACCAGTAACAACTAAGAGCTCTGCAACTCTCTATCCCAGAAGAGAGCCACATTGAGAGCATCTCTAGGGGCATTGCCATTTCCGCTCCCAGCGCCCCCTTATCGATATCATTCACACGCTTGGTTGCTTACCATTGATTGTCTCTGTCCCTGAGAATAGTTTGCAACCCCTCTCTTCATTGCCCCCCCCCCTTCAAGTCATACTTCTCCGGAGCTGTCGACATCTAAGTCTGCAGCACGGCAGTGTGTACGTTCAGATCGCTCTACTCGCCGTCCAGGCCCTTCTAGTGCACCAACCATTGACCAGTGTCCCGTCGCCGATCAGTCCGTCGTTGTCCTGCCTCTACGTCTCTGTGTTTGCCAGATGCCGCCGGTTCACCTCTCCCCCTGACGCTTCTCACGCTGTTCCCTTGTGGCCGCCGCTTGGCTTGGGGGGGCAATCTTGATGCCCAATAGGTCCGCCGCCTCCTATAGATCCGTACAATGAAGATGCTTGTTGTCGGTTGTGAAAGCTAACCCGAAGGGGTAGGTCCATCTGTACTTTATTTGGCGCTCCCTCAGGGCCTCCGTAATCGGTCTAAATTGTTGGCGTCGGGCGAGGGTGGCTTGGGCGACATCTTGAAACAAGGAGCAAGTCGCGTTTTGAAATGAAATTTTGTCGCGCCCTCTTGCTTTCTGGAGGACTTGTTCTTTCACTTTGAAAGAGCTACACTTTGCTAAAATGTCTCTAGGTCTCCTGCTGTCGCCTGGGAGCCGCGGTTCCACTCTGTGGACCCTTTCCAGTCGCACCTCTGGGGTATCATCGCCTAGTAGCGTGGAGAAGAGCCCCACCATGAAGGCCTCCAGGTCGGGCCCTCGCAGCCTTCCTCCAGGCCCCTGACCCTAATATTGTCCCTCCCGCAGCGATTTTCAAGATCTTCGCATTTAAGTGTCGAAGCTCGCAGTTGGGAGTGTAGGTCTGCAGATTTCTCCTCCAGAGGTTTCATACGATCGGAAAGTTCTTGACATTTAGCCTCCAAATCCATTGTCCAGGCCCCCACCGAATCCACATCCGCCTGAAGGGCTGTCAACTTGCCCCCCACCTCCGCCTTGAATGCGTCGAGGGAGGCCCCGATCTCCGCCCTGATGTTTTCTCGGAGCTCCTTCCTGAAGTCTCGTAGCGATGCCATCAGGTCCTCCCTGGTGAGCGCCATGTCGTCTTTAGGCTGTGTCTTCCCCTCCTTGTCCGCTCCTGCCCCAGTTGGGGTAAAGTAGCTAAAGACTTTGGCAATCTGGGACTTTCTGGGCAGCATATGGAGTTGGGTGTGTGGGCAGGACGGGACCCCCAATCCGGCGGTCCCAGGAATCAACTCCCCTTCACAGATAGGGGACCAGGGTGTTGTATCACGGTGTCGGAGGAACAAGGGCAAGCAAGGAGCCAATGTTAACTGTTCGGGGGGGGCACGGCCTCCAAGCTCCTTCCTAAGAATAACTTGCAAGAGTGGCCTCCTCTCAATAACTTGGGCCTGCACACAAGGTCTCCATGGGGCTGCAGGGTTGCCTGGCCTCCGCCATCTTAAAGTCAGGCAACCGGTGATGGAGGCATATTTATCATTCTGGACAGTTCAGAGATATTGGGAGGATCAATATGCCCTCCCCCGTAGAAGGCTGCCGGTTCCCTCTCTAGTCTGCTCCCTCTCCCCTCCTCACCGTGTACATCTTCTGTGCGGTGAATGAGCCCCGTCTCGCTGTCTCGGAGGTGGATGGGGGAGGGGCTCACTGCTGAGCGCAATCCACCGGGGCTCCTCTCGACGCGACCTCCGCATTCTCCCTGCAATTGGGATTGGGGAGCTCCTCCAGCGCGTACCGTGCCTCCAATTCCAGCAGACCGCTCGGCTCGATGAGGGACCCCGATCACAGTCCCCGGTTCAATGCTCCGTGGCGGCCACCATCTTCTGCGATCCCGCCACGCTGCCTGAGTCCCGTGTCTCCGATCCCTCGCAGCGGTCGTCTGGCAGCAAAGAACCTGCCGCGGGTGACTTTGCCAATCTCCCGTGAACTGCTACTCATTCAGGGCGCCAAATTGGCAACCGATAAGCGTGGATTTTGACCAAAATCCCTGGGGCCTGGAACGGATTCACGTCCGTTCGGCCATGATGGTTGGCCACGCCCCTCTTATGCAAGGCTTTGTACACAAAGCACAATGCCGTCAATTGGATCCTCTCCTTCACTGGCAGCCAGTGAAGCTGCTTGATGGTTTTCCTGACTGAGACATGTTTGGGGGGTACGAGTTAGAACTCTAGCTGCTGTGTTCTGCAATACCTGAAGTTTCCTAAGATGTTGAGCCCGAAGCTTGAGGTATAGGCCATAGCAATAGTCGAGTCTAGTCAGTACCAAGGCCAATATGACTAACTTTTGAGAATTTTCTGGGATATACGTCAGAATCTTTCTGATTTTTCTTAGGATGCACTAGATGGATGATGTCAATGCATTGATCTGGTTGGCAAAGGAGAGCTTGTTATCTATAATTATCCCGAGGCTTTTGGCTTTTTCAACTGGTTCAGGCAATTTGCCTAGATTTGCTGTCCACCAGCTAGGGGACCAGAAAGAGGGATCGTTACCAAACAGCACAACCTCAGTTTTATTAGTGTTCAACTTTAGACAATTAAAACTCATCCAAGAGCTTACTGCTGACATGTAATCACTAAATTGCTTACTAATGATGTGGGGTTGTTTCGTGACTACTATGAAAATTTGCATATCGTCAGCATAAGAGGTTAGGGCAAAGCCAAAAGATCTTATGATTGGAGCCAGAGCTGCGATGTATACATTAAAGAGGGTAGGGCTTATAGCGGAGCCTTGTGGTACTCCACATGGGAGCTAAAAAGGGTTAGACTTATATGGATCCATGACTACAAATTGTGTCCTGTCTTCCAGAAAAGATTTAAGCAAGTGGGGAGCTGATCCCTGCACTCCTATCGCTGCTAGTCTCTCCACCAGTATGGTATGGTGGACAGTGCCGAAGGCCGCCGACAGATCTAATAAAATGAGGGCGACCCTCCCACCATTGTCCAGTGCTTCCCTGATTTCCTCGACCGCTTTGATCAGGGCCGACTCGGTGCTGTGTCATGCTCTAAAGCTGTGTTGTGTTTTGTCTAGCCAGTTATGTGAATCGATATATTCCATAAGCTGTTTATTCACGGCCCTCTCTATGAGTTTGGTGGGAAAAGGCAAACGTGATATGGGATGGTAATTGTTGACATCCTCTGGGTTTAGGTTGCTTTTTTTTATGATTGGTCGAATTGAGGCTGTTTTCCACATCTTGGGGAATGCTCCTGTCTTAAAGATAGAGCTAAACATATTTGACAGGTTATCCGCTACTACCTTTTGGGCCAGTTTTACCACCGCCACTGAGCAGGGGTCGGTTGGTGATCCTGATTTAGTTTTTGCAATTAGATCCGTTACTTGTGCCTTGTCCAGATCAGTAAACTTTTCAAAACTCAGCTCCCCGGCAGGCCGATCTGCTGCTCCCTGGCAGGCCGATCTGCTGCCGATCTGCTGCTCCCTGGCAGGCCGATCTGCTGCCGATCTGCTGCTCCCTGGCAGGCCGATCTGCTCCCCGGCAGGCCCATCTGATGCAGACTCAGTGTCCGGATGTTCTGGGAATCAGTGTCTTTTTAGCATGCGTGTTTGTTTATCCAGGAAGTGCTAATGCTAACCTATCAGCAGTGAGATGCAGGCATGTGCATTTGAAAAGCTATCTTTGCCCTCTCAACCACTGTACTATTTAGCCCTTGATTGTCTGCAAGAGAAAGGGCGGAATATCAGGAAGTAAAGTTTATTTTGCATTTCACAAGCCTGCCACTTGCTACTATAACATATAGCCAGTGTTCCCTGTAAGGTGCGCGCGCGCGTGCGCACCTCACTGACCCCCGAGCGCGTAGTGTCCCGAGGGAAGCGCGCACACATCCTGTAAGAGCTTTCGCGCGCCGCTTTTAAAACGGGAGCGGCGCGAAAACGGTAATTTCCTGTTTGGGGGAACATTCATTGGCAAGTGGCTCCTGCACTTCTTCCTAATGGGCCGTGGCCTGGGCTGTTTGTGCCTTTGTGAAAATATTTGTTAATTGCAGCACCGTCATGCGCTGCAATTAACAAACATATTTTCACAATGGCTCACAATCAGCCCCCAGCCGCGCTCCATTAAGAGAAGAAATGCAGCAAGTCCAAAAGCACGACGTGTGCTCACGTCGTGCGGCTAGGGGCTGATTGTGAGCCATTGTGAAAATATGTTTGTTAATTGCAGCGCATGACGGTGCTGCAATTAACAAATATTTTCACAAAGGGCCACAAACAGCCGGAAGCCACGGCCTATTAGGAAAGAAATGCAGCAAGCGCAAAAGAAAAGACGTGAATAAGCGTTGTCTCCCGCCTCTATTTTGCCGCCACCTTAATCATGTCACCAGCCCCTCACCAGTGGTACAGGTCTCTGTTGTGGCTGGCGCGGGGAGATGCATGTGCGCTCTGCTCAGCTGACAGCTCGGGTGAGACAGAGAGAGCTGCACCCTACAGGACGGCACTCCTGTCCTCCAGCCCTACAGTGTCACTGAGGGGCTTCTGGTCAGTGCAGGCTGAGCAGCAACAGGATGTTTTCATTTCAAATTCCTGTCACAACAAAGAATTGCTTCTGCAGCCCGCAGAATTAATAAATTAAACGACCTCCATGGCCTCCTCAACAGTACTCCCCTCCCCTGGTCGAGGGTGTTCCCTGATGACCGTACAAGTCATGGTGAGACTGAGAGCGGGCACGTGTGTCTAAAGGCATAGGGCAGAGCTCGGAAAGCGCGCCACGCCATGACCTCTCACCCTTACTACAATCTACAGCTGCAGATGGTCCAGTTTTGCCCCCAGTGCATCACAACACTGTCAGATCACCTGTCTGCAGCGAGTGACCCCACAGACTCCAGTTACAGAGACCAGGCTGAGCAGCAGGAATGATTTACCCAGCACTCAGTGAATCCGTGGGTAAGTTTAAGATAACGCAGTGATTATTCATGTTCCTGCTTCAGAGAGATCAGAGTTCTCTCGTGCAACTTTTGACTCCTTGGCAGCTATGTGTAAAGCACACATCGTGCTTTTGGGCTTGCTGCAGCCAAGCCTCCTAAAAGTTATACACAGCCGTAGTTGGCTGCCAGATTGTGAGCTGTGCATGGAGATAGGCCAAGGACGCTGCCAAACTTTGCTGCATGCAGCTGACTATACATATAATGAGGGTGTTGTCCTCGTGTGAAGAGTTGGATGCAGGGAATGGCAGAAGTTTCTCCATGCAGACAAACCCTTTGGCTAAAAGCTGTGCCCAGGTCCCGCTCCAGATCGGTGCCACCACACCGGGCACTGACTTGGGGTGGAGGCGTCATTTTTGTAAGTATATTAACATTTTTAAAGCACCTGCGTGTTCCTGGCCTCCAGCAATTTTCAGACATCAATTAAAATGTCTAGATAACTCCGGTGATTAATCGTCTTCCTGGAAAGAGACAGAAGTTTGTCCAGTGGAAGTTTTGACTCATCCAAAGGTCGCGCAGAGGGTTAAAATGCTGCTGCTAAGAACGTGTCCCATGCGGATAACGAAATGCATATAATGTAAATAGGTCAGAGGGTTACTGCTTCTGTAAGAGAGATCCTTTTGTTACTTGTCGTTTATTAGTCAAAATCCTAATATAGAACATTGAGCTATTAACTGTCACCCTAGAGCTGCTGCAAACTGCAAGGTATATGTTAGAGCTATATGTTTTTTGCCCACTCTTTCATTATCCTAATCTTGCCAAAAGGGTTCATTTGGGGGAAAAAACAATTCTTGTTTTTAAAGAGAACCTCTAACAATGGTGTTACATTTTAAATTCTGAATTTGTACTTTTCCAGAATAAGCACTCTTAAACTATATTGCCTACTAGTATCGATGACATGTTACTCCTACACTATCCCTTGTAGTCCTGTCTGATGTAACATTTCCAATACACTGATTTACACACCTATGATTGTCTCTGTGCAATGTGTGTATTATGTAAAGTGCTCTGACCCCTTACACTGGTATGAGTGGCCCTATAAAACTAAATAAATCAGAGAGACAGTGGTTCTGGAGACTTGAGGGCCGCTATTAAAGGGTGCTAGTGAGGGAATCCATGGTAGAGGTGGCCATTGGGGGGGCGCCAACAAACATTGTCGCACAGGGCGCCACCAGTGTTAAAGGCAGCCCTGGCTGTGCCTAGTTGAAGTTGGCTGCCCAAAGTCCAAAAGCACGACGTGTAAAGCACACGTCGTTCTTTTGGACTTGCTGCATTTCTTTTAGGTAACACGTAAGTTAGAAATCTCTCTGCTTAGCCTAGTGTGCCGCCTGGCTGGTATTATGTTGCTTCTTTCTCTCTGTGCATCCAGATATATAATACAACAAGTAACATTACACCTACAGCAGTAAAATCTTATGATGGTACCACCATTGGAGTCTTGTGCTTTTCTAAACCCGAAGTGTACTTGCCTGTGTAACCAATTCATGTCATGGCGTGTGTATCTAAATTGGCAAACCTGCCTTAAGACCCTTAACGTGGCGCTGTATGTGTGGAAATGCACAGTCTTTTCACTTGTTTAAGCATAAGTTTGGAGTGATATTTGGCGCTGCACCCACACGCGCTGTCTGGTTCCTGGCGCACATAGCCATGGCTGCAGCGCACAGAGACCCTACATTGCCGCACACAGAGGAACAAAATTAGAGGGAACATTGCATATAACATCAGCCAAACTTGGCCATTCAGGCCACAGCATGTTGCATTGTGGGGCTTTTAGTTTTGCTTTTAAGACTGTCATTATGGGCTCAAAACCACAGCAGCAAAGTGCTTTGGGCTAAAATGCCAGGATAGGCTGAAAGTGTCATAAATGGCAGGGAGCCATTTGCAAGCTGTGTTTTAACATTTTACAAAGTCGTCTAGTTCAGTTCACACATAAACACAAAAGTAAACTCTGCTGACATATGTTGTGAGGGTTCACTCATTCATGCACATCATGCAGTGTCTTTAGTGCCGTGGAACGTTTTATACCATGCTCCACACACAAGAAAGGTAAAGCATTAGCAGCAGCAGCACAACCATCCCTAACACAAAGAATAAGCAAAGGCAGGTGGAGTAGAAGGAAGAACATCACACGGCTCTCTCACAGATACGGAACAGGTACAACAAGGAGTTAAAGGACTGTTGTACGCTTTCCGTAAACAAATGTAAACATACAGGAAGTACAGCACACATGGAAGAAACAGCCAAACCTATTATTGAATTCTCACATATTCAAGTACTTACTCATGCAGGACCATGACCCCTCGCCTGCCTAGTGTTGTATGCTTCATCAGTGTGCCATGTATGATAATAATGCATGTTATATGTAAAGCAAGCCTGACTGTGTGTAAACATGAATGCTTTCAGTAGTTAGAGAAATGCTTGTAACAGGCATAGAGCCAGAAACGTGAACTATTTGAACGGCAATGGGAAGAGTGTATCGATCCCAAATTCTCTGTTTATAAACTCCATGTTTTCTGCCTCTGCTCAAACTAACATGACAGAGAAGATACCCATCCACTTCTCTGGCACTCCTATTCCAATCGCGGCTACAGGGAAAGAGGTGATCTTTTTAGAAAGGAAGGAGGGAAAAGCAGCGATCGCTTCTGTGCTTCACTATGCTTCAGCGAAGGGGCGTTGTTTCAGTATTTGTAGCAAAGCAGCAGCTGAGCACGAGAGATTCCTCCTTCCTCCAGAAGACACCATGAGTGATAAAGGTAAGTGAGATACTGGTGCAGGGTCGGAGTTAGAGACATGGAGAGGTTGCTGAGGGGAGATGGTGAAGGCCTCGCGCCAGCTCCCCTTGCGACGGTCCTCCTGTCTAGCTTGCCCGCAGTCCATTACCTTCTGCTGCCTTAGGTTTTGTCCCTCTCCTGCCCATTTTTCTGCTCCCTCCAACCCTCTATTTTGCCTGTTGTTGCTCGTTCTGCCAGTAATTTTGCACTCGTTCTGCTTGTTTCTGATCTTTATTCTGCCTCTTTCTGCTCGGTTCTGTCCTTTATTCTGCCTCTTTCTGCTCGGTTCTGTCATTTATTCTGCCTCTTTCTGCTCGTTTCTCACCTTTATTTTGCCTCTTTCTGCTCGGTTCTGTCCTTTATTCTGCCTCTTTCTGCTCGGTTCTGTCCTTTATTCTGCCTCTTTCTGCTCGGTTCTGTCCTTTATTCTGCCTCTTTCTGCTCGGTTCTGTCCTTTATTCTGCCTCTTTCTGCTCGTTTCTCACCTTTATTTTGCCTCTTTCTGCTCGGTTCTGTCCTTTATTCTGCCTCTTTCTGCTCGTTTCTGTCCTTTATTTTTCCTCTTTCTACTCGTTTCTGTTCTTTATTCTGCCACTTTCTGCTCGGTTCTGTCCTTTATTCTGCCTCTTTCTGCTCGTTTCTCACCTTTATTTTGCCTCTTTCTGCTCGGTTCTGTCCTTTATTCTGCCTCTTTCTGCTCGTTTCTCACCTTTATTTTGCCTCTTTCTGCTCGGTTCTGTTCTTTATTCTGCCTCTTTCTGCTCGGTTCTGTCCTTTATTCTGCCTCTTTCTGCTCGGTTCTGTCCTTTATTCTGCCTCTTTCTGCTCGGTTCTGTCCTTTATTCTGCCTCTTTCTGCTCGGTTCTGACCTTTATTCTGCCTCTTTCTGCTCGGTTCTGTCCTTTATTCTGCCTCTTTCTGCTCGGTTCTGTCCTTTATTCTGCCTCTTTCTGCTCGGTTCTGTCCTTTATTCTGCCTCTTTCTGCTCGTTTCTCACCTTTATTTTGCCTCTTTCTACTCGTTTCTGTTCTTTATTCTGCCTCTTTCTGCTCGGTGCTGTCCTTTATTCTGCCTCTTTCTGCTCGTTTCTCACCTTTATTTTGCCTCTTTCTGCTCGGTTCTGTCCTTTATTCTGCCTCTTTCTGCTCGTTTCTCACCTTTATTTTGCCTCTTTCTGCTCGGTTCTGTTCTTTATTCTGCCTCTTTCTGCTCGGTTCTGACCTTTATTCTGCCTCTTTCTGCTCGGTTCTGTCCTTTATTCTGCCTCTTTCTGCTCGGTTCTGTCCTTTATTCTGCCTCTTTCTGCTCGGTTCTGTCCTTTATTCTGCCTCTTTCTGCTCGGTTCTGGCCTTTATTCTGCCTCTTTCTGCTCGTTTCTGACCTTTCCAGATACCCCTAGTGGTGACAGTGCTGAGCTAAGCAGATTCAGATTGATTGATTGAAGGCCTGAAATCCAACGGCTGCAGACTTGATAACAGCATAAGATATGTGGGTAAACTATACATGGGGTGGCATAATTAGAGATTTCGCGAGAAAATACAGCCATATCATTAAATGGCAAACAGCATTTTAGGCAATTTGGGAATGCAATAAACTCGTAGGTTAGGGATGTGTGATGAAATATGATCAGGGCTTAGCCAACATGTGCTCTAATGTGCATAGTGGTTGCTGAGTTGTTTGTAAGAATTATCATCATTCTGACACACATGATTTGTAGATAAGTGATGCATCCTAAACTGATTGTAAATTCGGGGATAAGTGTGGGGCTCTAAGATCACCGCTGATAAGACATTCTCCGACAGGTTTGTATGACTCCCAACACTCCTGGTCTAATAGAGTAGAACCTACCGGAGGAGGGCTGAGAGGCCCCTGCCACATCTCCTTTCTCCAAAAGGGGTACATTTCCTTTTGGGGATACCCAGATCTGCCAGCTGGGACCCAATAAAACTGTGGTGAGCACATCAAACGGGATCCGCATCTATCACCGGGAAGCAGCCGACTACTGTTCACCGGTTGCATAGTTCATAGTTGTGGGTTCCATATATAGTTCGCCTTTGTTAAACTGCCAAACCTATATTAAATATGTGTGTGGGTGAGGTAAAATGTTTTTACTGGTGTCTCACTACCATAAGACCAAATACAGGAAGGCCAAACAAGGGACCCTGCTTCTCTTCTCCATCAACATGTTTCGGTGCTTGAATATTGCTCCACCAGCATCAGGTGCCTTCCTAAGGACATTTGGCCTCCGCGTCTCACTTCAGATATTGTGAAACAGTCCTGGTTCATAGTGCAGGTCGGGCAAGTGCATTTAATCTATCCTTGTTTGTCCATAAGATGAAGCAAAAGCAGCGAAAACACTCCTTCATAGAACAGGTATGCCTTGGGCAGAAAACGTGCAAGCTTTCTTCCTTCATAGAACAGGTATGCCTTGGGCAGAAAACGTGCAAGCTTTCTGCCTTCATAGAACAGGTATGCCTTGGGCAGAAAACGTGCAAGCTTTCTTCCTTCATAGAACAGGTATGCCTTGGGCAGAAAACGTGCAAGCTTTCTTCCTTCATAGAACAGGTATGCCTTGGGCAGAAAACGTGCAAGCTTTCTTCCTTCATAGAACAGGTATGCCTTGGGCAGAAAACGTGCAAGCTTTCTTCCTTCATAGAACAGGTATGCCTTGGGCAGAAAACGTGCAAGCTTTCTTCCTTCATAGAACAGGTATGCCTTGGGCAGAAAACGTGCAAGCTTTCTTCCTTCATAGAACAGGTATGCCTTGGGCAGAAAACGTGCACGCTTTCTTCCTTCATAGAACAGGTATGCCTTGGGCAGAAAACGTGCAAGCTTTCTTCCTTCATAGAACAGGTATGCCTTGGGCAGAAAACGTGCAAGCTTTCTTCCTTCATAGAACAGGTATGCCTTGGGCAGAAAACGTGCAAGCTTTCTTCCTTCATAGAACAGGTATGCCTTGGGCAGAAAACGTGCAAGCTTTCTTCCTTCATAGAACAGGTATGCCTTGGGCAGAAAACGTGCAAGCTTTCTTCCTTCATAGAACAGGTATGCCTTGGGCAGAAAACGTGCAAGCTTTCTTCCTTCATAGAACAGGTATGCCTTGGGCAGAAAACGTGCAAGCTTTCTGCCTTCATAGAACAGGTATGCCTTGGGCAGAAAACGTGCAAGCTTTCTTCCTTCATAGAACAGGTATGCCTTGGGCAGAAAACGTGCAAGCTTTCTTCCTTCATAGAACAGCTATGCCTTGGGCAGAAAACGTGCAAGCTTTCTTCCTTCATAGAACAGCTATGCCTTGGGCAGAAAACGTGCAAGCTTTCTTCCTTCATAGAACAGGTATGCCTTGGGCAGAAAACGTGCACGCTTTCTTCCTTCATAGAACAGGTATGCCTTGGGCAGAAAACGTGCACGCTTTCTTCCTTCATAGAACAGGTATGCCTTGGGCAGAAAACGTGCAAGCTTTCTGCCTTCATAGAACAGGTATGCCTTGGGCAGAAAACGTGCAAGCTTTCTTCCTTCATAGAACAGGTATGCCTTGGGCAGAAAACGTGCAAGCTTTCTTCCTTCATAGAACAGGTATGCCTTGGGTAGAAAACGTGCAAGCTTTCTTCCTTCATAGAACAGGTATGCCTTGGGCAGAAAACGTGCAAGCTTTCTTCCTTCATAGAACAGGTATGCCTTGGGCAGAAAACGTGCAAGCTTTCTTCCTTCATAGAACAGGTATGCCTTGGGCAGAAAACGTGCAAGCTTTCTTCCTTCATAGAACAGGTATGCCTTGGGCAGAAAACGTGCAAGCTTTCTGCCTTCATAGAACAGGTATGCCTTGGGCAGAAAACGTGCAAGCTTTCTGCCTTCATAGAACAGGTATGCCTTGGGCAGAAAACGTGCAAGCTTTCTTCCTTCATAGAACAGGTATGCCTTGGGCAGAAAACGTGCAAGCTTTCTTCCTTCATAGAACAGCTATGCCTTGGGCAGAAAACGTGCAAGCTTTCTTCCTTCATAGAACAGCTATGCCTTGGGCAGAAAACGTGCAAGCTTTCTTCCTTCATAGAACAGCTATGCCTTGGGCAGAAAACGTGCAAGCTTTCTTCCTTCATAGAACAGGTATGCCTTGGGCAGAAAACGTGCAAGCTTTCTTCCTTCATAGAACAGGTATGCCTTGGGCAGAAAACGTGCAAGCTTTCTTCCTTCATAGAACAGGTATGCCTTGGGCAGAAAACGTGCAAGCTTTCTTCCTTCATAGAACAGGTATGCCTTGGGCAGAAAACGTGCAAGCTTTCTTCCTTCATAGAACAGGTATGCCTTGGGCAGAAAACGTGCAAGCTTTCTTCCTTCATAGAACAGGTATGCCTTGGGCAGAAAACGTGCAACTTTCTTCCTTCATAGAACAGGTATGCCTTGGGCAGAAAACGTGTAAGCTTTCTTCCTTCAGAAGATGGGTATGCCTTGGGCAGAAAACGTGCAAGCTTTCTGCCTTCATAGAACAGGTATGCCTTGGGCAGAAAACGTGCAAGCTTTCTGCCTTCATAGAACAGGTATGCCTTGGGCAGAAAACGTGCAAGCTTTCTGCCTTCATAGAACAGGTATGCCTTGGGCAGAAAACGTGCAAGCTTTCTTCCTTCATAGAACAGGTATGCCTTGGGCAGAAAACGTGCAAGCTTTCTTCCTTCATAGAACAGCTATGCCTTGGGCAGAAAACGTGCAAGCTTTCTTCCTTCATAGAACAGCTATGCCTTGGGCAGAAAACGTGCAAGCTTTCTTCCTTCATAGAACAGGTATGCCTTGGGCAGAAAACGTGCAAGCTTTCTTCCTTCATAGAACAGCTATGCCTTGGGCAGAAAACGTGCAAGCTTTCTTCCTTCATAGAACAGGTATGCCTTGGGCAGAAAACGTGCAAGCTTTCTTCCTTCATAGAACAGGTATGCCTTGGGCAGAAAACGTGCAAGCTTTCTTCCTTCATAGAACAGGTATGCCTTGGGCAGAAAACGTGCAAGCTTTCTTCCTTCATAGAACAGGTATGCCTTGGGCAGAAAACGTGCAAGCTTTCTTCCTTCATAGAACAGGTATGCCTTGGGCAGAAAACGTGCAAGCTTTCTTCCTTCATAGAACAGGTATGCCTTGGGCAGAAAACGTGCACGCTTTCTTCCTTCAGAAGATAGGTACGGCTTGGACAGCTGTATGGCAATCTTTCCCCATCACAGGACACATACAAATTGGATAGCAGCATTGCAGGCATTGCTTCTTCACAGAGCATGCACCTCATTGCAACAGCAAAGAAAGCTTCCTTCTCTCAGAAGCCAGCAAGTGCAGTCTTCCATTCCCAGAACAGACTCAGCAGGGCGGACTCGTACACGCTTTCACTACTCACAGAGCATGTACAGTTAAGGCATGAGTAACATGTAGTTTACAGAGAGGCCTCTGGAGTCTGTGCCTATTTCACTGAGGGGAATTGTGTCCTTATGTAACGCAACTGGTGCTCATGTAAAGCGCTCTGATACCTGATACCTTCGGGTCAAGTTTGCGCTATATAAAACTGAGAAAAAAAAATGTGCAGGTGGGTGAGTGAGTGAATATGCATGTCCAGACGCCGTGCTCACCCAGGTGATATTCCACGTTCTGAAAGTCCTGCTGATGTCACCTGGACACCTGCTGCGACTGCCATAGCTCCTGTCGTCATATCCTGCAGTCTTGCTGATGTCACCTGGACACCTCCTGTGACTGTCATAGCTCCTGTCGTAATATCCTGGGGTCTTGCTGATGTCACCTGGACACCTCCTGTGACTGTCATAGCTCCTGTCGTCATACCCTGCAGTCTTGCTGATGTCACCTGGACACCTCCTGTGACTGTCATAACTCCTGTCGTAATATCCTGCAGTCTTGCTGATGTCACCTGGACACCTCCTGTGACTGTCATAACTCCTGTCGTCATACCCTGCAGTCTTGCTGATGTCACCTGGACACCTCCTGTGACTGTCATAACTCCTGTCGTCATATCCTGCAGTCTTGCTGATGTCACCTGGACACTCGCTGCGACTATCATAACTCCTGTCATCATTTCCTGCAGTCTTGCTGATGTCACCTGGACACCTCCTGTGACTGTCATAACTCCTGTCGTCATATTTTGCAGTCTTGCTGATGTCACCTGGACACTTCCTGTGACTGTCATAACTCCTGTCGTCATATCCTGCAGTCTTGCTGATGTCACCTGGACACCTCCTGTGACTGTCATAACTCCTGTCGTCATATCCTGCAGTCTTGCTGATGTCACCTGGACACCTCCTGTGATTGTCATAACTCCTGTTGACATATCCTGCAGTCTTGCTGATGTCACCTGGACACCCGCTGTGACTGTCATAACTCCTGTCGTCATATCCTGGGGTCTTGCTGATGTCACCTGGACACCTCCTGTGACTGTCATAACTCCTGTCGTAATATCCTGCAGTCTTGCTGATGTCACCTGGACACCTCCTGTGACTGTCATAACTCCTGTCGTCATACCCTGAAGTCTAGCTGATGTCACCTGGACACCTCCTGTGACTGTCATAACTCCTGTCGTCATTTACTGCAGTCTTGCTGATGTCACCTGGACACCCGCTGCGACTGTCATAACTCCTGTCATATCCTGCAGTCTTGCTGATGTCACCTGGACACCTCCTATGACTGTCATAGCTCCTGTCGTCATATCCTGCAGTCTTGCTGATGTCACCTGGACACCCGCTGCGACTATCATAACTCCTGTCATCATTTCCTGCAGTCTTGCTGATGTCACCTGGACACCTGCTGTGACTGTTGGACACCTGCTGCGACTGTCATAACTGCTGTCGTCATTTACTGCAGTCTTGCTGATGTCACCTGGACACCCGCTGCGACTGTCATAACTCCTGTCGTCATATCCTGGGGTCTTGCTGATGTCACCTGGACACCTGCTGTGACTGTTGGACACCTGCTGCGACTGTCATAACTGCTGTCATCATATCCTGCAGTCTTGCTGTTGTCCCCTGGACACTTCCTGTGATTGTCATAACTCCTGTCGTCATATCCTGCAGTCTTGCTGTTGTCACCTGAACAATTCCTGTGACTATCATAACTCCTGTCGTCATTTCCTGCAGTCTTGCTGATGTCACCTGGGCACCCGCTGTGACTGTCATAACTCCTGTCGTCACATCCTGCTGTCTTGCTGATGTCACCTGGACACTTCCTGTGACTGTCATAACTCCTGTCATCATTTCTTGCAGTCTTGCTGATGTCACCTGGACACCCGCTGCGACTGTCATAACTCCTGTCGTCACATCCTGCGGTCTTGCTGATGTCACCTGGACACTTCCTGTGACTGTCATAACTGCTGTCATCATTTCCTGCAGTCTTGCTGATGTCACCCGGACACCCGCTGCGACTGTCATAACTCCTGTCGTCATATCCTCCAGTCTTGCTGATGTCACCTGGACACCTCCTGTGACTGTCATAGCTCCTGTCGTCATATCCTGCAGTCTTGCTGATGTCACCTGGACACCTCATGTTACTGTCATAACTCCTGTCGTCATTTCCTGCAGTCTTGCTGATGTCACCTGGACACCTCCTGTGACTGTCATAACTCCTGTCGTCATATCCTGCAGTCTTGCTGATGTCACCTGGACACCTCCTGTGACTGTCATAACACCTGTCGTCATTTCCAGCAGTCTTGCTGATGTCACCTGGACACCTCCTATGACTGTCATAGCTCCTGTCGTCATATCCTGCAGTCTTGCTGATGTCACCTGGACACCTCATGTCACTGTCATAACTCCTGTCGTCATATCCTGCAGTCTTGCTGATGTCACCTGGACACCCGCTGCGACTATCATAACTCCTGTCATCATTTCCTGCAGTCTTGCTGATGTCACCTGGACACCTCCTGTGACTGTCATAACTCCTGTCGTCATATCCTGCAGTCTTGCTGATGTCACCTGGACACCTCCTGTGACTGTCATAACTTCTGTCGTCATATCCTGCAGTCTTGCTGATGTCACCTGGACACCTCCTGTGACTGTCATAACTCCTGTCGTCATATCCTGCAGTCTTGCTGATGTCACCTGGACACCTCCTGTGACTGTCATAACTCCTGTCGTCATATCCTGCAGTCTTACTGATGTCACCTGGACACCTCCTGTGATTGTCATAACTCCTGTCGTCATACCCTGCAGTCTTGCTGATGTCACCTGGACACCCGCTGTGACTGTCATAACTCCTGTCGTCATATCCTGGGGTCTTGCTGATGTCACCTGGACACCTGCTGTGACTGTTGGACACCTGCTGCGACTGTCATAACTGCTGTCATCATATCCTGCAGTCTTGCTGTTGTCACCTGGACACTTCCTGTGACTGTCATAACTCCTGTCGTCATATCCTGCAGTCTTGCTGTTGTCACCTGAACAATTCCTGTGACTATCATAACTCCTGTCGTCATTTCCTGCAGTCTTGCTGATGTCACCTGGGCACCCGCTGTGACTGTCATAACTCCTGTCGTCATATCCTGCGGTCTTGCTGATGTCACCTGGACACTTCCAGTGACTGACATAACTCCTGTCGTCATATCCTGTGGTCTTGCTGATGTCACCTGGACACTTCCTGTGACTGTCATAACTCCTGTCGTCATATCCTGCAGTCTTGCTGTTGTCACCTGGACACCTGCTGCGACTGTCATAACTCCTGTGTCATTTCCTGCAGTCTTGCTGATGTCACCTGGACACCTGCTGCGACTGTCATAACTCCTGTCGTCACATCCTGCAGTCTTGCTGATATCACCTGGACACCCGCTGTGACTGTCATAACTCCTGTCATCATTTCCTGCAGTCTTGCTGATGTCACCTGGACACCTCCTGTGACTGTCATAACTGCTGTCATCATATCTTGCAGTCTTGCTGATGTCACCTGGACACCTCCTGTGACTGTCATAACTCCTGTCGTCATATCCTGCAGTCTTGCTGATGTCACCTGGACACCCGCTGCGACAATCATAACTCCTGTCATCATTTCCTGCAGTCTTGCTGATGTCACCTGGACACCTCCTGTGACTGTCATAACTCCTGTCGTCATATCCTGCAGTCTTGCTGATGTCACCTGGACACCTCCTGTGACTGTCATAACTCCTGTCATCATTTCCTGCAGTCTTGCTGATGTCACCTGGACACCTCCTGTGACTGTCATAACTCCTGTCGTCATATCCTGCAGTCTTGCTGATGTCACCTGGACACCTCCTTTGACTGTCATAACTTCTGTCGTCATATCCTGCAGTCTTGCTGATGTCACCTGGACACCTCCTGTGACTGTCATAACTCCTGTCGTCATATCCTGCAGTCTTGCTGATGTCACCTGGACACCTCCTGTGACTGTCATAACTCCTGTCGTCATATCCTGCAGTCTTGCTGATGTCACCTGGACACCTCCTGTGATTGTCATAACTCCTGTCGTCATACCCTGCAGTCTTGCTGATGTCACCTGGACACCCGCTGTGACTGTCATAACTCCTGTCGTCATTTCCTGCAGTCTTGCTGATGTCACCTGGACACCCGCTGCGACTGTCATACCTCCTGTCGTCACATCCTGCGGTCTTGCTGATGTCACCTGGACACTTCCTGTGACTGTCATAACTGCTGTCATCATTTCCTGCAGTCTTGCTGATGTCACCTGGACACCCGCTGCGACTGTCATAACTCCTGTCGTCACATTATGCGGTCTTGCTGATGTCACCTGGACACTTCCTGTGACTCTCATAACTCCTGTCATCATTTCCTGCAGTCTTGCTGATGTCACCTGGACACCCGCTGCGACTGTCATAACTCCTGTCGTCATATCCTGCAGTCTTGCTGATGTCACCTGGACACCTCATGTTACTGTCATAACTCCTGTCGTCATTTCCTGCAGTCTTGCTGATGTCACCTGGACACCTCCTGTGACTGTCATAACTCCTGTCGTCATATCCTGCAGTCTTGCTGATGTCACCTGGACACCTCCTGTGACTGTCATAACTCCTGTCGTCATTTCCAGCACTCTTGCTGATGTCACCTGGACACCTCCTGTGACTGTCATAGCTCCTGTCGTCATATTTTGCAGTCTTGCTGATGTCACCTGGACACCTCCTGTGACTGTCATAACTTTCCTCATATCCTGCAGTCTTGCTGATGTCACCTGGACTCCTCCTGTGACTGTCATAACTCCTGTCGTCATATCCTGCAGTTTTGCTGATGTGACCTGGACACCTCCTGTGATTGTCATAACTCCTGTTGTCCTATCCTGCAGTCTTGCTGATGTCACCTGGACACCCGCTGTGACTGTCATAACTCCTGTTGTCATATCCTGCAGTCTTGCTGATGTCACCTGGACACCTCCTGTGACTGTCATAACTCCTGTCGTCATATCCTGCAGTCTTGCTGATGTCACCTGGACACCTCCTGTGACTGTCATAACTCCTGTCGTCATATCCTGGGGTCTTGCTGATGTCACCTGGACACCTGCTGTGACTGTTGGACACCTGCTGCGACTGTCATAACTGCTGTCATCATATCTTGCAGTCTTGCTGTTGTCACCTGGACACTTCCCGTGACTGTCATAACTCCTGTTGTCATATCCTGCAGTCTTGCTGATGTCACCTGGACACCTCCTGTGACTGTCATAACTCCTGTCGTCATATCATGCAGTCTTGCTGATGTCACCTGGACACCTCCTGCGACTGTCATAACTGCTGTCATCATATCTTGCAGTCTTGCTGATGTCACCTGGACACCTCCTGTGACTGTCATAACTCCTGTCGTCATATCCTGCAGTCTTGCTGATGTCACCTGGACACCTCCTGTGACTGTCACAGCTCCTGTCGTCATATTTTGCAGTCTTGCTGATGTCACCTGGACACCTCCTGTGACTGTCATAACTTTCGTCATATCCTGCAGTCTTGCTGATGTCACCTGGACTCCTCCTGTGACTGTCATAACTCCTGTCGTCATATCCTGCAGTTTTGCTGATGTGACCTGGACACCTCCTGTGATTGTCATAACTCCTGTTGTCCTATCCTGCAGTCTTGCTGATGTCACCTGGACACCCGCTGTGACTGTCATAACTCCTGTTGTCATATCCTGCAGTCTTGCTGATGTCACCTGGACACCTCCTGTGACTGTCATAACTCCTGTCGTCATATCCTGCAGTCTTGCTGATGTCACCTGGACACCTCCTGTGACTGTCATAACTCCTGTCGTCATATCCTGGGGTCTTGCTGATGTCACCTGGACACCTGCTGTGACTGTTGGACACCTGCTGCGACTGTCATAACTGCTGTCATCATATCTTGCAGTCTTGCTGTTGTCACCTGGACACTTCCCGTGACTGTCATAACTCCTGTTGTCATATCCTGCAGTCTTGCTGATGTCACCTGGACACCTCCTGTGACTGTCATAACTCCTGTCGTCATATCATGCAGTCTTGCTGATGTCACCTGGACACCTCCTGTGACTGTCATAACTGCTGTCATCATATCTTGCAGTCTTGCTGATGTCACCTGGACACCTCCTGTGACTGTCATAACTCCTGTCGTCATATCCTGCAGTCTTGCTGATGTCACCTGGACACCTCCTGTGACTGTCATAACTCCTGTCGTCATATCCTGCAGTCTTGCTGATGTCACCTGGACACCTCCTGTGATTGTCATAACTTCTGTTGTCATTTCCTGCGGTCTTGCTGATGTCACCTGGACACTTCCTGTGACTCTCATAACTCCTGTCATCTTTTCCTGCAGTCTTGCTGATGTCACCTGGACACCCGCTGCGACTGTCATAACTCCTGTTGTCATATCCTGCAGTCTTGCTGATGCCACCTGGACACCTCCTGTGACTGTCATAGCTTCAGTCGTCATATCCTGCAGTCTTGCTGATGTCACCTGGACACCTCATGCGACTGTCATAACTCCTGTCGTCACATCCTGCGGTCTTGCTGATGTCACCTGGACACTTCCTGTGACTGTCATAACTCCTGTCATCATTTCCTGCAGTCTTGCTAATGTCACCTGGACACCCGCTGCGACTGTCATAACTCCTGTCGTCACATCCTGCGGTCTTGCTGATGTCACCTGGACACTTCCTGTGACTGTCATAACTCCTGTCATCATTTCCTGCAGTCTTGCTGATGTCACCTGGACACCCGCTGCGACTGTCATAACTACTGTCGTCACATCCTGCGGTCTTGCTGATGTCACCTGAACACTTCCTGTGACTGTCATAACTCCTCTCATCATTTCCTCAGTCTTGCTGATGTCACCTGGACACCTCATGTGACTGTCATAACTCCTGTCGTCATTTCCTGCAGTCTTGCTGATGTCACCTGGACACCTCCTGTGACTGTCATAACTCCTGTCGTCATATCCTGCAGTCTTGCTGATGTCACCTGGACACCTCCTGTGATTGTCATAACTCCTGTTGTCATTTCCTGCAGTCTTGCTGATGTCACCTGGACACCTCCTGTGACTGTCATAACTCCTGTTGTTATTTCCTGCAGTCTTGCTGATGTCACCTGGACACCTCCTGTGACTGTCATAACTCCTGTCGTCATATCCTGCAGTCTTGCTGATGTCACCTGGAGACCTCCTGCGACTGTCATAACTCCTGTCGTCATATCCTGCAGTCTTGCTGATGTCACCTGGACACCTCCTGTGACTGTCATAACTCCTGTCATCATTTCCTGCAGTCTTGCTGATGTCACCTGGCCACCTCCTGTGACTGTCATAACTCCTGTTGTCATATCCTGCAGTCTTGCTGATGTCACCTGGACACCTCCTGTGATTGTCATAACTCCTGTTGTCATATCCTGCAGTCTTGCTGATGTCACCTGGACACCCGCTGTGACTGTCATAACTCCTGTCGTCATATCCTGCAGTCTTGCTGATGTCACCTGGACACCCGCTGTGACTGTCATAACTCCTGTCGTCATATCCTGGGGTCTTGCTGATGTCACCTGGACACTTGCTGTGACTGTTGGACACCCGCTGCGACTGTCATAACTCCTGTCGTCATTTCCTGCAGTCTTGCTGATGTCACCTGGACACCCGCTGCGACTGTCATAACTCCTGTTGTCATATCCTGCAGTCTTGCTGATGTCACCTGGACATCTCTTGTGATTGTCATAACTCCTCTCATCATTTCCTGCAGTCTTGCTGATGTCACCTGGACACCCGCTGCGACTGTCATAACTCCTGTCGTCATATCCTGCAGTCTTGCTGTTGTCACCTGAACACTTCCTGTGACTGTCATAACACCTGTCATCATTTCCTGCAGTCTTGCTGTTGTCACCTGAACACTTCCTGTGACTGTCATAACTCCTGTCGTCACATCCTGCGGTCTTGCTGATGTCACCTGGACACTTCCTGTGACTGTCATAACTCCTGTCGTCACATCCTGCGGTCTTGCTGATGTCCCTTTCTGCACATCCAGTCACTGCCATTCACGTGCACATTTGCTAATGACCCTTCGATCTCACTAGCTGGGCCCTCGCAAACCTATACTGAGTCCTCCCGTACTCGTGGTGCGGAGAGGGATAGAGTGAAACAAGGTGCCTAGGGCGAGGGAAGGTGGCCGCATGGCCATTTAAAGACACAATGGCAACAACAAACGCTAAGCCTCTATGCTGCTCTCTTTTCATCCCCTCCATGTGTTTCACCTTCATTCGTCTTTTCCCTCTTTTCTGTCACCCTCCTCTCCCTCCCGCTCTTCATTCGCAGCTGCCCCTCTCTGGTCCTCTTCTATTCCAGTTTCATCTCCTATACTTACCTCTGTCACACTCTTTGCATCTTTCCTACTCTCACCCCCTTTAGCTCTCACCTGCCCCCTCTCTTGTTTCCTCCTCTGGACCCCATCTGTCTCCCTCTGCACCACCTGTGGCCAGCACAAGAATTTTTGTCATCCTAGTTTAAGGTACATTTTTGGTTTGTATTGGAAATATGACGCCCATCGCTGGTGACGGTGTGGGCATTCACCTTGAATTCTCATTCCCCAAAATTGCCTCCGCTGGCCTGTGTCTCACACCATGTTCTCTTTTTGCAGCTACTTTATTTTTTTTATCATACATGCTATTTTCTCTTCTTAAAAGCATGATGCTTACTGTTTCCCCTTTCCTTTTACCCTCCAAATTCGTTTCTCTATCACACAATGTCCTTTCTTATACTTCTAACACTTTTCATTCAGACACCAATTTCTATTTTTTTTGTAATTTGTGTTTATTGAAAGTTTACAAAAACTCATACATCACAGCACAATGCGTTGGTGTAGGAAGCTGGCTCTCTATATAGTGCACTAAAAAGAAGTACACTGTACAGAGAGTCGAGTGGGTCCTCGCTTGCTATTCAGAGGCTAAAGTAGATAATACTAACGCTCTCCTGTGTAGTAGTGTGGGCGAGCAGTTAAGTTTATCAGAGGGCAGTGCTAAGCATTTGTTGTAGTCACAGGGGCCTCCTGTGTAGTAGTGTGGGTGAGCAGTTAAGTTTATCAGAGGGCAGTGCTAAGCATTTGTTGTAGTCACAGGGGCCTCCTGTGTAGTAGTGTGGGCGAGCAGTTAAGTTTATCAGAGGGCAGTGCTAAGCATTTGTTGTAGTCACAGGGGCCTCCTGTGTAGTAGTGTGGGCGAGCAGTTAAGTTTATCAGAGGGCAGTGCTAAGCATTTGTTGTAGTCACAGGGGCCTCCTGTGTAGTAGTGTGGGCGAGCAGTTAAGTTTATCAGAGGACAGTGCTAAGCATTTGTTGTAGTCACAGGGGCCTCCTGTGTAGTAGTGTGGGCGAGCAGTTAAGTTTATCAGAGGGCAGTGCTAAGCATTTGTTGTAGTCACAGGGGCCTCCTGTGTAGTAGTGTGGGCGAGCAGTTAAGTTTATCAGAGGGCAGTGCTAAGCATTTGTTGTAGTCACAGGGGCCTCCTGTGTAGTAGTGTGGGCGAGCAGTTAAGTTTATCAGAGGGCAGTGCTAAGCATTTGTTGTAGTCACAGGGGCCTCCTGTGTAGTAGTGTGGGCGAGCAGTTAAGTTTATCAGAGGGCAGTGCTAAGCATTTGTTGTAGTCACAGGGGCCTCCTGTGTAGTAGTGTGGGCGAGCAGTTAAGTTTATCAGAGGGTAGTGCTAAGCATTTGTTGTAGTCACAGGGGCAATAAATGAGACACACACTCAAGAATAAATCAGAGGCCAAATTTGAAAAATAACACTTATTTTTATATGCGTTTTGAAACCAAGAACTTTGCTCAAAGGGAAGTACTGTTTCCATTAGAAATATTCAAAGGTAAGTAAAACGTTCAAACCTGTGCACTTTTACGCACAAATGAAATCCTATGGGAGGAAAAGTCAAAGATGTATAAAGGTAGTTAAAGTTGGTTTCAGGGGTTCACTTTCAGGGTTCACAGTTGTACTGTGGCAAGTACTACCAGCAGTTCTTCGGGAACTGCTTGGGTTCTGCCGGTAGCAGGGTGCTGGTGAAGGTTGGTAGCTGGCGCACTACGGCGAAGGGGGTGGGGGGGCAATCAAAAACAGGCTGCAAAGGGGGACTTGGGGTCAAGTCTGAGAGCTCCCAAATGGGGGCTTGGTTCACAAGGGGTCTTGGAGCAAGGGGGCACAGCTGTTTCGTCGGACAAGGGCCAGGTGGCTCGCGTTCAGAGTGGTTAGGTCGAATGGGCTGGGTGCGCAAAGATGCCCCTCACGGTCAGGGACAAACAGCTGGCAGGGGCAAAATCAAAGCAGCTGGGCCACTCACGAAGTGGGTCTAAGTGATGCTGGCGTCCCTCGATGGCTGCTTGGTCCTGGTGCAGTGAGGTCCCGGACTGGACTCTCACTGTTGGTGTTTGGTGCAGGGCGTCCGGTACCCCGAGATTGGTGCTGCACGGCTCTGGTTGGTTCTGGTGTCTTCACACTCAGTGGGAAGGCAGATCTGACTGTCCAGAGCATGAGTACCTTCTCCTGGTCGTCTGCGGCGTCAGTCGGGCTGGGTAGCTGCAGGCAGTGGACCGGACTCTGCTTGTCGGTGCCTGTGGACTTCAGGGGAGTAGCTCCTTTACTCCAAGGGAGACTGTAGGTGATTTTCGAAGGGCTGGCAAGCTACTCAAGGCTATTGTAGGTCTCCAGCTCACAGGATGAGTCACCATTATCGCGATTGTCAAGAGAGGGATGAGGACGGGCAGGGTTTCATGCCAAGGTCCACATGTCTGCTGCAGTTTATTTATTTACTTGAGTTTTATATAGCGCTGGCTAGACCTGTAGGTATCAGAGCGCTTTACAGAGTATCAGTACGAAGCAAGTTACACAAGGTTACAGAACAATTACATAATGTTACACAGTAGCGAAAAAAACACGAGTTAGGAATATGAGAAAACTCGAGGATGGCAATGAGTGGACGCGTGATGAGGCAGCAAACAGCAGGAGATATAACAGTAAAAACGGAAGTTAAGCGGAGGCAAGAAACAGCCTAAGGGGCCGGGGAGGAAAAAGGGGGAGCACAGAAAGGAAAGGGGATGGAAAACAGATAAGGATAGGGAAGTGAGAGGGAAACAAAACGGAAAAGGCACCAAAGATGTCAACAAAATCAGAAGAACGAGGAGCAGGTCCGTGGCGAACAAGAGACAATTGCGAAGTCGTCCAGCAGGAAACAGGGATTGCTAAGATGGCGGAATCGAGGGTAGGAGAGGCAGTGGAAAGTAGTCCCAAAATGGCGGGGAGCATAAGGGTCCAAGTCCAGAAGCCAGGGGGCTAAGTCCAGAGAACAAAGAAAAATAAGAGCTGATTTCATGGAGAGGCACTAGAAGGGGAAAAGAGCCAGAAAGTCAGGGGCGGGGCAGTCTATTATTCGAGTCACAGCCGTGCCGTCCATGAGCAAGTGTTCTGGGCGGCGGTGTCCGATCCGTTGTCGATATGTCACGAGAGGAACTGTTGCGGGCGCCAGGGCAGCAGATCAAGAGAACAGGAGGCAGCAAAGTTGGAACTAGCATGGGCGCTTCTCCGGCACGGACGGGAGAGTGACAAGCTCAAAACGCCACGTAGAGCAGTGCCGATAGTTCTTACCTCCTGTAAGTCCCAAAATCGTCCCAGTTGACAAGTGGGAGGCGCAGTAGGCGAGGTAACTGTAGGGGAAGGCAGCGGTAATCGAGCCCGGAGGCAGGGGGAGAGTCAGGAGGGTAGAACCTCCGCCCGGCTCCTCTGCGGCCATCCGGAGCGATCAGAGAGGCATCGGAAGCTTTGAAAGGATTCCGCCGAAACGTTGGACACCAGGGACAGTTCTCGCCAGGCAGTGACTTTTTCCGTCCTTCTTCTCTTGATACGTCAAATCTGAGTTCTTGGGTTCAGGGGTGCTGCATAACCTACCTTTAGGGCGTCTACACCGTCTATATGACCACTTCCTGTGGGAAGTGGGCATAACCCTGACCCTATTATGCTAATTCTGTCTAAAAAGATGGAGGAATTTGAAAAGTGGGGTCCACATCAGCTGACCCGCCCTAGGGGTGGTGCTGGCTGAATGTGGGCACACCTCCTTATCTTACTAATTTTCCTGCCTGTCTTGCTGCCAAAAATTGGGGTCAGCACAGGGGTGTGGGCATCTCCATTATCTGGAGAGACCTGGGTCTCATAACAAAGGCGGCTGGGACTTTGAAGCTTTCCGCCCTGGAAGGCAGTTCCTGCTTGGGGGTGTGAGCACCTCTGCCCAGAGCAGGCTTTCTTCCTGACCTCTGAGAGTAAAGGCTCTCACCTCAGGGGATCAGAGACTTGTCTAGGGTGGCTGGCTGGTCGAGACCAGTCAGTGAACACACTAAGGATCAGTAGGTTTTCAAGGGGCACCTCCGAGATGCGCTCTAGGTACATTTATTAATAAATCCAGCAATGGCATTAGTGTGAGTTTGTTAAGACGAGGTGTTTGGTACCAAACACTTTGGGGTACAGTGAAGCCGTCATATTGCTGGGAAATTCGTAATGACGAGTAACCCACCCATGTACTCGGTATGGCTTCCCTGTGCATTGGTGGTATCTAAGGATGAACTTAGATGTCACTGGGACACATCCACTCATGCCCAAACATGGGTATAGTGTACCCTGCCTTAGGGCTGTTAGTCCTGCTGTAGGGGTCACTTACCTATACCACATGCAGTGCTGGATAGGCATGGCACATAGGGATGTGTGCCATGTCGACTCTTCATTTTTCTCTGCACCAAGACACACATACTGCAATGGCAGTTTGCATAAGCTTGGTGAGGGGTCCTTCAGGGTGGCACAATTCGTGCTGCAGCCCTTAGGAATCCTCTTTAGGTCTAAGGCCCTAGGTACGAGTGGTACCATTTACTAGGGACTTAACGGGTTCTTAAACGGGTGCCAATTGTGGAACAAAGGCACAGTTTAGGGAACAAACACTGGTACTGGGAACCTGTTTAGCAGGACCCAAGTACATTTTTAGTCAAAGTTGCATCAAATACCACGCAATAACTGGGGGTGGAGGGGGGGGGAGACTGCAACAGAGTCCAGTTTACTAAAGTTGGCATACAATAGTCCTTCGTACGCGAAGAGAACGAATAAATGTGGAAGGAGGGAGGACATGTGTAGGCACCCAGAATTATGACAGTACCATAGAAATTATTACATCATCTGAAATTGCAACGAGTGGGAGTGACTTCCATTTGCAGAGTAGCAGCAGCATGTTGCAAGCGCAGTGTAGAGAGGAGTGCAACCAGCCCCGGCATTAGCAAAGCCACCTGCAGAGAGAAGTTGGCAGGGCAGCTGAGCTGAGCACGTTCAGACCCAAAACTCCGGTCGCACAAGAAGCAGTGGCTGCGGGTGGTGCTGGCTTGCGTGATCTCGGAGGTTGTGCATTTTCTTCTCTCTGCCCACCACTCACCACCACTTAGCCGCTGCAGGATTCACTACTGAACCAGGTTAGAAAGTACTTTTATTTGACTTCTTTAAAATCACAAAAGGGTGGAGCGAGCCACCAAGATACATAGGACATCAAAACAATTAATCGAATAAAAGGGATTGGAAAGAGAAGAGAAAAAAATCTGAATTCATATGTGTAAAAGGGTGGAACAAGCCACTAAGGTACATAAGGCATCAAAGCAAATAATTATATAAAAACAAACAATGTAAACACGTCAAAATTCATATGTATAAAAAAGAGCAAACTTCTGAGTAAATAGATTAAAACTAACTTGGTTGCTTCTTCAGGATATGACTGGATACAAATGCTAAAAGAATATGAGCGACAAGGTTAAAAAATAAGTAAGCAAAGCGATTCTATTTTAACAAAGTCCATTCAGTTCTCTTTTTGTCTAGTTCTTTTGCCGCTATGTTCCAAAATTTTATTGCTTTGCAGGACAGTTAAACTGACGAGCCTCCGAGGCATTTTATGACAGCCGCTCTACAAGTCCTTATTTGTTGTCTCCTCAGCGTTTCCCGAAGGAGGGTTTTCTGAGTGTCTAGTAGTGAAGGACAGATACATAGAAGATGTAATAGAGACTCATCGCCTTGTCCGCAGAGGCGGCATTCCTTTGTCGTCCACGTCCGTTTCCATTTTGGAGTGAGATCTTTCGAAGGGAATGATCCCAGCCTTAGTAGCGTCAGGTTTCGCTTTTTTTGATGTGGAAAATGTTCTGACGAGTACGATTGAGGTTTCAACGTTTTGTAGGATTGCATCACGGCCCATGCATGAGGTTTATGGGCCAAGGCGGCTTTATCCAATAACGGTGAGGTTCGCTTGATTGCTTTGTTCTCTTCGTTTTTTAACCCAGAGTAAGTTGTTATTGTGAGCCAAGCCACGTCTAACTGTAGTGCAGAAAGCGATTCTTTTAAGAATAGGAAAACGGATTTGCTCAGCCTAGATTGTTTTTCGATCTCCTGCCAGCAATAATGGGCTAAGGTGTTATCTTCTGCTGCCCTCATCCTCCAATAGTATTTAACCAAGGCTCCTTGTCTTGCAGGTATCTGATTTTTTTAGACCATATTCTAATCTTATCTGTGCTTGTGAGATGTGACGCGGAATTAAGAACAATTTCTTGAAGAGGCTGGATTGGGCTGTATTTAAAACTGTAGAGTCCTTTGCATTTATAATTTCTGATCCATACGATATGGATGGCAAAACATTTGCTGCGATGACCTTCATCAGATGGCTTGTTGAACAGCTGCTGAGTTTTTTCTGTAAGGTTTTGAATGTGAATAGCAGTTTGGCTTTTGTTAATCCTTGGTCCAGGTGTTGCTTAAAATTGAGGTGGCGGTTTAATTGGAACCCCAGATATTTATACGTATCCACCTGGGACAAAGGTTTATCATTTAATGTCCAGATGAATTTGGGGCGTTTTTTGTGGCTGTTGGAAAAGCACATGACCTTCGTTTTTTGATGGTTAATTATTAGTTGAGCAGAGGTGGTGTATGCTCCTAGTTGGAACATCAGCTGCTGCAAGCCTATAGGTGTTTGAGATAGGAGGACGATGTTGCCCGCAATCCATATCGCACCTCCCACTACTGCCTTTAGTAACACCGGTGCTTTTCTACCCAGGAAGCTCAATGCTAGTAGAGCAGCTGCATGAGGTTGAGCCCTGTGCCTGCGGAAGCAGCCCAGCTAGGTCCGGGTGCAGCTTGCGGGCCGGGTGAGCTCCCCCTCCCTGTAAGGACTACATGGACCACAAAGACTAAATGGGCGTCTTTCTCACACAGGGCACATAAATGCTGCCACAAACTGGCAAAATCCGGCAAACTTTGGTAAATCCCATAATAGCATAATGCTAACAGCTACAGCCCTAGCCCAGTCCCAGCCTCAGCCTCACCTCAATTCAGCCCTCCTCAGCCCAGCACACGTCACAACTTCAGCTCCACACCCAGAGGCCACGTGCACCTCGAGGGTATGAGGTCTGGTAGGACCCAGTCAGCCCCCCTATAGGGAAGAAGAGCCAACAGGGCACAGGAGGCAAAGGGGACTAGAGCAGGATCTCCCTGACGTCGGCGAACAAGAACCCTGCCCCCCCCTATAAGGAAGAAGAGCCAACAGGGCACAGGAGGCAAAGGAGACTAGACCAGGATCTCCCTGACCAGCCCCCTCCGGACAAATAACCCCATGATGAAATTGTTCCAACAATGCCAGGCCACCGCTTCTGGGTCTGCGATTTCCTAGGGACAAGAGAAGGAGCCGCTTCTGGTGTTCAAGGATCTTCAAGGGTTGTAAGAGCCACTGGCCCCAAAGGCTCTGCCTGTCGAACAGGATCAAGCTACGTCAGCCGCTACCTGCGAAGTGGCTACCCTAGAGGATAAGGCGTCAAGCTGCCCTATCAACCTATAAAGGTAGGAGTGGAGGTTCATGCTCAAGGTACAATAGACCTGGAAGGAGTAAGAGAACCAAGAGAAGCAAGGGAAGCAACAAAGGGTCTGACAGTGCATTTACCTACTTAGAATCAAAATCTCATCGCTCACCTCCCCTGTCCGTGCTCACAGATGTCTTTAAAATCACATTAAGCATGCCCAGCCACCCGGCCCACGACTCATCCCTGGCAGGCCTAACGTCACCGATTAAGTCAGCTCTTGCACACAAGGCTGGGACCATTAAAGGTGCACTGTCCCCTGCAATGGAGCAGGGAAAGGACAGATCAATTACAAACAATTACATCGCGGCAGACCTTGCGGAGCATACACACTGCGCAAATCTACTTCCAGCCCGCGTACCCACAATGCACAGCTCTTCTAGCTGGACCACGAGGGAATGCAGTGACTCTGCAGACACCTGGTCTTTTCTGCTAAACACTTGTCAAGCCTCCGTAGATGCTCTGAACGTATCATTCGGTCAAGCTGGACCTTCAAGTAGATCTCCTTAACATCCTTTCCACTCATGCATTGGCACCAAACTGTCTAAATTGAGCAATTTAATTATCGAAGCTCAGACTGCCACATATCTCGAACAAACTTCTTGTTCATGTTCTCATATTATAGATAAATTGGGAACTCTTCCCAACAGCCTAAATGCACTTTTTACAGACTTAAAGCTTTGTATCGGTCGTTCCCTCAGGGTAGGTCTTATAGTGGGCGAATCAGCCCAGTAAGAGGGAAAAGTGGAGACACTGCAGGGCCCGGCCCCATCTTCAAGTACAGAGCACCCTACCAAGGCATGCCCCCCCAAACGACGTCTCAGTCGAGATCGAGGGAATAATGGATGCAGGCGGGACCCTGCTACCATCCCGAAATCCTAGCTGCGGAACAACTAGAGGCCAGCCTTACGCTGATGGCAGCCTTATTCAGCAGACACCGGTCTGGACCCCCTGCAGATCCCTCCGCAGGTCCCTGAGCCCACCTTACACTGACTGTGTCTCTCAGAAAAACCTATTACAAGATCCATTGCTCAGGAAAACAGACAAATCATTGATAGCACTTCAGGCTCTAACAACTCATTGCTACCTCAAGAGATGAACCTTGACTGCGTATCCACACAGGGAACCAGTCGGTCAGGATTCCCACTTGAGGAACTCCGCAGAGGCCCTATTGCAACACCCGCACTAAAGACTTACAGTAAACATAGCTGATCAAGCCTTACCAAATGCAACCCACCTAAGCCACCACCACCACGGGGAAGCTAAGGGGCATATTATCAAGGGCCTTATCTCCGCTTCTTTGGCTTTAAAAGCCAAAAAAGCGGAGATAATGTTTTCGCCCTATTAACAAGAGGGTGATAACATGCATTAGCGCATGTTAGCACCCTTTCACCCGACGCCTCCCTCAGCATCTCTAATGAGATGCAAAGTAGGCGTCACTGGGCAGAACAACCTTGTAAATATCGCTGATGTGCACATCGCGATATTTACAAGGAGGTCAGGCATTTTTGCAGACGTTAGTTTTTGGCGAAAACCGCGGCTTTCGCCAAAAACTAACGTCTGCAAAAATGCTGACTTACCTATACTTTATATTGGAGGTGGATTATGCTGATACGACCACAGGGTCGTATCAGCAAGAGTTATCGCCGTTTTCCATGGAACATCGCTGGAAAACCAGCGATGTTCCATGGAAAACAAGCTATCGCAGGAATAATTATCGCCATTGCGCTATGCGTTGTTAATACAGCGCTAGCATGGCGATAATTATCTGCGGTAGCCGGCGATAACAATTCTCACGCTGTGAACGGCCAGCGATAATTATCGCTGGCCGTTGATAATATGCCCCTAAGCTCGTCTTCCTTCCTGATTTCGAGTCGAAAAGCTGCCAGAATCCACTAAGCAGGGTAACCTTTTAAAGCTGTATAGCCCCTCCCCCTCCTAGCGCACATTGTCTCCGAGGACAACACCTCAGTCGAGTTCTTCATGGATAATCCTCAAAGAATCGATGATGGTTTCCTTTTCTTCACCAGAAATACAGGCTTTAGTCCTACAATACATAGAGGCCTTCAAGGACTGGGGCATAATAACCCCACCTCACATCCCTCCCCGCTGTCCTGCTCTTCTAGCTCCAACAGTTTCCCTTAAGACAAGTAGAGTTGCCTCACCCACCTTTTCTGTGTTAAGAGGAGCCCGCAGTAACTCACCAGCTCGGCTCAAGGGCTCAGTCAGCCAAACCCTACAAAATCCTACAAATAACACGAGCCAGGATTGGGGATGGCTCCCAGGTGTTCTAAAGAAAAGAGCGGAAATTAAAGCCACTGCCCAGGGATAGGGCATCGCCACCTTAGGCTCTGCTCCTGGAACATCGCTGGTCTTAAAAGCAAACTATGGAGCGATGATATCTTACGGTTCCAGAACAAGTCTGATATAGTTGCCCTACAGGAAATTTGGGCAGTTTCTCGATCCAGCATCAGTTTACTACAAACCGGCAGAAAAAAACCAAAAGATTTGGTCACCCTGCCGGAGGGGTGGCAGCCTTTATATCCCTGGCTTTGGCAGAGCACATAGAGATGATACCAGAATCAGACCTAGGTATCCTAATCACCCTAATATCAAGTGTAATACACAACTGGTCTTTGCTTATATTAAATTCTTACATTCTTCCATCCCCTGCTTCAAAAAATACAATAACCAAGAAAATTAAAGAGATCAGTTTGACTCCAAAACATTGCACACCCAAGCCCGAGATCATCGTCACTGGGGATTTTAATATGAACTTGATCAGTACAGAAGAAATTGATGAGTTTCTTATCCAACAAAACAACTTAGCCTCAGATAGTAACCCTAAGGTCCCGAAAGGATAAGCGCGGAGATGTTGTACTTGACATCGAGCAGGAAGCCAGAGGACTGCTCAGCAAATCTGACTTTTAGTGGCCCATTCTCGGCCTCCATTATTGACTACACATTTTTATCGCTTCCACTATTTTTGCTGTTTGCTCCTTCCAAATCGCAAAGCGCTGTGAGAGTGATCATCTCCCACAAATACTGGCGCTGGACCTCAACAGGGAGGTTGTTGAGAGTAGACCAGCTATGCCTGGCTCTCAATTCACGGTGAACTATAAAAAACTACAATGGTCGGAATCATCAAGTGCCGCATTCACTGCTAGAGCCAAGATAGTCCTGGAAGAGTGTGAAAGTTTAGATCTACCTCTCCTAAACACCTGGGAAAACTTCACGACCTGTCTTCTGGCTGACAGCTACCACAGTAGAGCTCCCCCATCTCTGAAAAATAGGTTAGCACACCCATAACTTCGCCCAAGAAATCTGTAGTCTGCTGTCTGGCCAAGAAAAAACTGAACAAAGCCCTACAACAAAAGACAACAATATGGATGTTCTGAGGGTATCAAAAAAGGAATACAAAAAGGCTAATTGGTCTGATGAGAAGAAAGACATGGACGCCTTCTGGGCTAAGCTGCTTTATAGTAGCAAGCAATCTAATTCAGGATCCTTTTGGCAAACTGTGAATAATTTAAACCAGCAGCAGCAGGCCCCCTGGGCCATACCAATAAGGGAAGAGTGCTGGGTCGTATTCCTTAAGAAACACTTCTCGGCTGGAACAGAACTGGGTCTTACAACACAGGCCGGGGCTTACCCCGTTCTGCTACCATCCTCCAACCCAGCATCCTCTTGCAACAAGTCTTTCCTTACAGTAATCCAGACAGGAAATGCAATATTAACAGATGCCTTCTCAGCAGATCAAGCTCCAAACCTGGGAGTAGGTCGTCCACGACCCCCCCTCCGCCATAACCGACGCCAACGCTGCAGCCACGGAACTACACCGCTGGATCACCAACTGCACGGACAAGCTTGCCCCCCTCTGCCGCCCGACAGACAATGCCCGCTGAAGGCCGCCTGGTTTACCACCGACCTCCAAGAAGCCAGACGCTCCTGCAGACGACTCGAGAAACGATGGAGAAACAGAAGAACCACGAAGACCAGTCCACCTACAAGCACGCCATGACAGAATACCACCAACTCATAAGAACCACCAAGAGGACCTTCATCAGGAACAAAATCCTGACCAACGCCAGCAACTCAAAGGAACTCTTCAACATCATCCAGCAGCTCATTAAACCCCCCAGCGAAGCCATGGACGTCACACCCTCCCAGGACCTCTGCAACAAGCTCGGCTCCTTCTTCCACCTGAAAATCAAGGCCCTCTACGACAACTTCAGCGAACAGACCCCTGAAACCACCCTCCCCTCCAGCAATGGCAGCCAGCTCACCATCACCACCTGGACACCGGTCACCACTGAAGACACCACCACGACCATGAAGAGCACCCACTAAGGAGCCCCCATGGAACCCTGCCCGCCTCACATCTTCCACAGAGCCGTCGCCGCCCTGGCGCCCAAACTACGCCACACCATCAATGCCACATTCGAATCCGGCATCTTCCCCGATGACTGGAAGCGGGCGGAGGTCAAGCCCCTCCTCAAGAAACCTTCGGCTGACCTGACGGACCTAAAAAACTACCAGCCCATTTCTCTCCTTCCCTTCGCAGTCAAAGTCATCGAGAAATTCGTCAACACACAACTGACCACCTTCATCGAAGAGAACACCATCCTCGACTCCTCCCAGTCCGGATTCCGCAGCAACAACAGCACCGGGACCGCCCTCCTGGCCGCCACTGACGACATCCGCATGCAACTCGACCAGGGACACACGGCGGATCTCATCCTGCTAGACCTCTCCGCAGCCTTTGAGACCATCTCCCACTGCACTCTTGCAGCCAGACTCCACAACGCTGGCATACGGGGATCAGCCCTCGACTGGATCCGCTCCTTTCTCGCCGGCAGAACCCAAAGGATCAGATTCCCACCCTTCCTCTCCGAACCCAAAGAGATGAACTGCGGAGTACCCCAAGGATCATCACTCAGCCCCACGCTCTTCAACATCTACATGGCCCCCCTCGCTGCCATCGTCAGACAGCACAGGCTCAGCATTGTATTCTACACCAACAACACCCAACTCATCCTCTCCCTCACGAAGAACCCCAAAGACACCAAACTCAGCTGCCAGGAAGGAATGAAAGACGTTGCAGCCCGGATGAGCAACAGCTGCCTAAAACTGAACTCGGAGAAGACAGAGGTCCTCATCCTTGGACCCTCCCCCACCGCGTGGGATAGCTCCTGGTGGCCTTCCACCCTCGGAAACCAACCCACCCCGACGGACCATGCACGGAACCTCAGCATCATTCTCGACTCCTCTCTCACCATGACTTGCCAGATTAACGCCGTCGCCTCCACCTGTTTCAACTCCCTCCGCGTCCTCCGCAAGACCTTCAAGTGGATCCCCCCCCGAAGCCAGAAAGACAGTCACCCACGCCTTCATTACTAGCAGACTAGATTACGGAAACGCCCTCTACACAGGAATCAACAAATCCCTGCCACACAAACTCCAGACCATCCAGAACTCCGCAGGCAGACTAGTCCTTGGCACCCAATGACATGAGCACATGACCCAAAACCTGCAGGGCCTCCACTGGCTCCCCATCAAAAAGAGAGTAACTTTCAAACTACTCACCCACGCCTACAAATCCCTCCACAACATCGGACCCAAATACCTCAACGAAAGAATATCTTTCAACGCACCCGAAAAATCCTCCGCTTCGCCAACCTTGCCCTGGCAGGGACCCCACGCATCCGCAGAACCAGAGCTGGAGGAAGAGCCTTCTCCTATGTCGCAGCAAAAGCCTGGAACGAGCTCCCAGCCACCATCAGACGCTCCCCCACACTGCACACCTTCAGGAAGAGCCTCAAGACCTGGCTTTTCGGCTGACCCGGAGCTGCACCCCCCCCCAAGCTCCTTGAGACCCTCATGGGTGAGTAGCACGCTTAATAAATCCCCTGATTGATTGATTGATAGGTCATAGCACAGATTATTGCTTAATTGACCAACAAGTCCTAAGTGTAGACCTGCTTCTTTCTCTCAGCCCAACTGCCTCTATATGCAGTTAAACTTGTCATTAAGAAAGCTCGGAAAAATGGCGCTCCGGGCCAAATGGAATACCCCAGGCCATTTACAAGCAAAACCCGCCGTACAGGGCGAGGAAGCTGGCCTCCTTTTATTCTGGTTAAACCACTCCCAGGGGGCGAGTCCCCCCCCCTCCTCTGCACCCTGCCCCCCAAACTGCGTCCCTTTCCCCAATAATCATTCTAGTGACGACATGATATGGTGCATAGAAAGGCTGCAGTTTATTAAACATGGTTCGTACATCTCACATCTATCAGTTGGTCATTCATAAACATCATGTTATTTTCACAACGTGCTTTGTCCTCTAACACTTGTTGTTGCTCTTTTTCCGACAGCATTACCCTTGTTCGAGGTGCCCCTTTAAGCAAGGTCGCTGTGTTTGCGGTTCCATGCTTCCCTTGCTACCGAATTTGTGGGCATCCGTTAGGACCTTCCCGGGCTGCAAGTGCCTTTCCGCTTGTTCTGGACCCTTGCTGGCCACTTGCTTGCTCCTCAGTGCACCTGCCGTGAGACATCCCAAGGACCCTGTGTGAGCATCTCATCTACCTAACGTAACTGTTTTCTTTTAGGTATTTTTCTTCTCCCTCCCCTTTGACCCTGCGGCTGTGACGCCTGCTTCCTTTTGGTGTGGGTGGGTGGGATTCCGATTCGTCCTGGGGGGTTCATGTGCCTAATCGGGGTTCGCAACCCCTTTTTGAACCCCCTGGCCGTTTGCCACCTCCTTCTCCAATTGGGTGGCTAGCAGTTGGCTTGCCGGGTGACCAATCTGGTGCGTCCCTTTTTCGCGGACTTGCTGGAGGAGGGTACCCGACCCCGGGAGGCGTTTGCCACGGCTCCTACAGGGTCTGGCTTTGCCTCCCCGGCCCGTGCTTCAACCCTTCCCAGGGGGCGAGTCCCCCCCTCCTTTGCACCCTGCCCCCCAAACTGCGTCCCTTTCCCCTATAATCATTCTAGTGATGACATGATATGGTGCATAGAAAGGCTGCAGTTTATTAAACATGGTTCGTACATCTCACAACTTTTGGTTGGTCATTCATAAACATCATGTTATTTTCACAATGTGCATTGTCCTCTAACATTTGTTGTTGCTCCTTTTCTGACAGCATTACCCTTGTTCGAGGTGCCCCTTTAATCAAGGTCTCTGTGTTTGCGGTTCCAGGCTTCCCTTGCTACCGAATTTGTGGGCATCCGTTAGGACCTGCCTGGGCTGCAAGTGCCGTTCCGCTAGCCCTGGACCCTTGCTGGCCACTCGCCTGCTCCTCAGTGCCCCTGCCGTGTGGCATCCCAAGGACCCTGTGCGAGCATCTCATCTACTCTGTCTATGTCTGTGTGCTGTTACTCGCTCACTCAGTGCCCCTGCCGTGAGGCATCTCAAGGATACTGTGTGAGCAGCTCATCTACCTAACGTAACTGTTTTCTTTGGGGTATTTTTCTTGGGTTTCTTTGCTATTCTGCCTACGGTTCCCCGATCGGAGGCAGCTCCCCCCTTTCCTCTTTGCCCTGCTCACGAGAAACCCAGCTGTTCTAGGGCTCCCACCACGTTAAGTATGAACATGTCCATCCCCACCCCCGTCAGGTGTACCCCGTCTTCCAGGTGGTACCCAGGGGACCCCAAGTTAATTAACCCATGTCTCACAAAGCCCCAGCTATTGGCCCTGCACACTTTTGCCATGGTGATGTTCAATTTGTGTCTGGATTTTTCGACCGCTCCCTGGTCTTTGGCCTCCCTCCATGCCCTGCGCACTATTATTTCTGACCAAATTACCTCCGCCGGGCGGATTAACCTGGCGAGTGATGCAAGATCCGCTATCATTTTTTCCAGGAGGCATCTCCTCCCTATTGCGGCTAGGTCATTGCCCCCCAGGTGGACCACTAATGCATCCGGCCCGTAGCCCTGCTGCAGCGCCCTTCACACCGTGGGGAGTAGCTGGTCCCATTTCATCCCAGATTGTCCCAGCCAGGTCACCTCCGTGTTCCGGAGCCAGATCCCCTTGAACTTGCGCCGTGCCGCCGCCCACTGCTGCGCCCGGGTTATGTAGGAGTGCCCCATGATCCATACTTCCTTGCAACCTTCTGGCGGACCTGTATGGGGGGGATGGGTAGAAAGCCGAGCTTAGTAAATCGAGGGGCGTATGTACCATTTGAAGGCGCTCAATGTCCAGCGCCCCACTGCCTTGATTTGCTCTGTGCCAAAACCCAGGCCCGCCGCCGTGGATGCGGAAGGAGTGTGACCCAAACTCCCTTGGCGGGAAGCCCGCCTTTACCAGGGCTTTTCGCATTACCGCTATGAACTGGAAACGGCTGAGGCATGACCCGTCCCCATGTGTAAACAAGGGCCCCTGTACAGGCCCACCCTTCAGGAAATAATCTCGGACCAGGCACACGGGGCAGCAGGATCTGTCTCTGATACATTCAATCCTAGTGTACTTCCCTTTGCCCGCCTGGTCCGTTTTGGATCCGGGCAGGTGGATTACCACGTGCCCTGTTCCCATTACCACGTCTGCTTTTGTTGTAGGGATTCTGCACATACACAGAGCTATGCACAGGATAATAGGACCTCGGAATATAGTGGTGAGCCAACCATAAACCTTAGCACCTAAAACCCCAACCCGACTAGCTGTAGCGTCTCATTAGCAACAATGATTAGACAACCCAGAACACGGTATCTCTCTCTCAGGACTCACAGTAGCAAGAACACCCTTTCATAACTCACTCATACCTGTCCACAACGTGCGTAAGAAGGGACACTGTATAGTTTAAAAAGTTTATTTCAACTAACGTGCTCTAATATACAGTACACGTGCCAGTACTATCAGCATAATGCATAAGGATAATATAATCAGCATAGTTACAACTCCATAGAATACAAACGGGGAAAGCATTTCATAAAGCAGTGGATATAGGGCTAAATGACCTTACCACCCTCCCCGTACTCGTAGCTAGTTTATTATAAAAATAGAAGACCTCTGGGCTTTGACTAGCGAACCCCCATACCTCAATATCTAGATGCAAAGTTTACATCATCAGATACAAACAGCTCTTCTCTCTGGAAAGGTTGTTCTCCAAGTGTCCCTAACAGTGAAAAACACAACATTAAAAGCACATGAATTTCTCCAAGGCAGCTGTAAATAGAGTGTTATGTCTAAGTGCGAGGGACTGGCCAAATCAGCAGGAACAAGGGACGTTGTTTATCGACCTTGTACATGGTGTGCAGACGTAGCTCAAAAGGGAACAGGAGAAAAGGTGAAAGATAGAAATGCAGACAGTGCTAAAATAGCCGGGCAGAAGCAGAGGCTTGAAAAACAACGGCACAAAGGAACGTGTGCAAAAAGGCCTCATGGTAGCTAGGCCTAAGCCAACATAGCAAGGCAGGCCATGAGGCCACAAACCACACAACACCCTCCCCTGGCCAGTCCATCGTCCAAGAAGATGACACAGTCCAAATAAACTGAGCAGAACACAACGTATGTGATGAAATGAATCCCAGGAAGGACAACGAAGGGGAGATGGGAAGAAGAAAAAAACATATACATATATATATATATATCCAGCGAGGCAGGTCGCAGAAAGCGAAAGCCCTCTCAATCCAATAGAGTGTAAGTGCAGAAAAACGCCACACCTTCCAAGAGGACATCATTGGAATCGTCGGAAAAAAGCGACGCCATCCAGTCAAGTAAATCAAAGCTGCAGTCATGTTCCTCACAAGAGGGAGCAGCGAACAGCATTGCGGGACGACTTGCGTGATACTCAATATAACTTCGTTGTAGGAGATTCCGAGCAGCCGCCCAGATATCCCATTGTGCCAAAATCCCCAGTGCAGCCGCTCGCGCCATGTAGCCTGCAGCGGAACAGTCCCGTTCATGGGCCTCTAGGGGACCCACCAACTGAACAAAATCCGGAACAGACAAAGACGTATTGGAGAGGCAATAATCCGAGAACGGACATCTGATGCAAGACATCACAGGTTGCACGCAAGTGAAATACGCGAAAAGAAAGTGTATAGGACACATTCATGGTCGCCAAGGGCAGGACGCCGAAGCCAGCGAGGATGCGTTCACGGAGTATCTGGAGCCGACCTGGCTCGAGAAGGGCCCATGGAGGTGCAGCCATTGCGTAGTAAACAGACCAACAGCAGGACACCAGCCGCCAAGGCGAGGATCAGTGGAAAGCCACCAAAGACGCTGGAAAAGATGGAATGAATAAAAGCCGGTATTACACCAAAAATAGTTTGAAAAGAGGTCACAAGGCCAGAGCCCACAACTTTAAAAAAGTGCACCAGACCTTCAGTGCGGGACGCATTAAAAACACGGTGAATCAGTTCACCCGAAATGTTGTGGGAGGTTAGTGTTCAAAAGGGCCTGTATTTCACTGTGGGTACTTGCCACCTGGAGAATGAACGTCTCCCAGGCAGATGTGAGCATAACCTCCTGGTTCAATAATAGCGCCTTTATTCTGCTCAATTTATTGAAATCCGCCCTCAGAGTAGGAATGGAAGGCCACACAGAACTATCTATGATGATGTGCGGGGGAGGAAAAAGCACATTTTTGCAGCAGACAACCCTGCGGGAAACGGTAACAATATATGGTATGCCGGCCAGTAGGCCACAGCAGTCTTGGTTATTCAAAAGCAAATAGCTACCATTAGCGAGCACAGTGAAAGTAGGAGAAATAGCAGGAGCTGGAATACCCTTTAACACACAAGCAAGATTCGGAGCCGAAACGTTACAAGCTCCATGCAACGTAATGTGTTTGCAAATAAGGGAATGATCCACCGTTGAATCGCATGATTCCCCCGTGAGAAAAACCTCCCTTCCGTCTCTAAGGCATTTAAACATGAAAGGCAGGGACCAAAGTTCATGCAGGAAGGCACTGCCCAAAGGCTGGAAACGGCCTACAGGATAATGCTTCATGCACGAACTAAATTCAAACAATGAAAAAGGCGAAGCGATAACCCCGTGTACTACCCACACAGCAGAATCCAATTCTGCTACAGAGAATGGCAAGGGCTCTATTCTTTCGATATGTAATAGAGTGTATGCTGCATCCTTCATGGACATGAATCGCTGTTTCTCAGTCAAATTAAAAGGTGAAAACAAGGCAGAAGTGTTTAAAAATTGCCAAGGAACTTTCCCCATTTTAAGTGTTTGCAAAGTCCATGCAAACTGCATTACTGAACGCAACTGATTTTGACCATGATATAACACAGAAACATCATCTTGTACAATATCAACAACAGAGGAAACAATATTCTCTAATGTGTAAACACGGGAAGACAGGGTATTAATACTATTGTCAACAACAGCAAGCACCTTTTCCAAATTTGCTTGATCGATTTCCCGAAGACGGGAAGCAGCTTCAATTTGCGAAAGCTTCCAGAGTTCATTGTAAGTCTCATAAATGAATCTCTTCGGTCGAGGACCACGAGGCCCCAGAACAAAGTCGGACAGATCAATGTTGCCTGATAGGAGGGATAAATTTTGTTTAACAGAATCTAAGGACGAGTGCTGCAACCACTGTTTACACAATTTACCAACAGAATACGTTGTAACAGTACGAGAGTCAGAAAACCTTGAATCTGGCCTATCCTGTTTGTAGCCAGAATCCATGTTATGAAAACGCAATTGGCAGGCATTGGATGCGATGGGCCAAGCCAACCAGGGTGACTGAACCAACGCAGAGACATTAAACAAATTGTTCTGAAACAAAACCTGCAATTCGGTACGGGACATATTAAAGTACAAGCTTTTGTTGGGAGTGGAAGACAAGACAGGAAAGGATGGGGCATTCAATTGTTTGGACGTAGCCAAACCCCAACATGTCGTTTGATAGACGGTCTGATTTAAAAATAGAATTTGGGCTGGGAGGAGGCAAGCACGGTGCAAGGCTTCTGTGCCCTGTACCTGCCATGCTTTGGAGCCCCAAATAGATTTTAAATCTATGGTGTCACGCCAGTGTTCATACCCACCTACTGCCAAGGCGCTTAAAAAGGAGCCTGAATACAGCAATTTTGTATGGGTCAACATGATTTTCTGTGTAGAGGAAGTGTTTCATTTAAAGAAATAGGACCCAGGGTTCAATCTGTTAAAATCGGTAAAATAAGTAAACTTATTTCTAAGCGTGTGGGAGCTACCTGGCAAAGGAGTCGGACAATGTTCCCATTGGGTGTAATTAAAAAGACCCCGAAGGGTACTGGGTTTATGGAGAAAATGGTTGCCCCAATGCTGGTAACAATACAAATCAGCATCATTTGCAGAATTCATGTACAGATCTTCAGCATGAAAAGCAGCATAATATTTCAAATCAGTAAATAATGCTTCAACTGCATGCACATCCCAATCGTCAGAATGAATATTACTTTTTACGACATCACCCATTGAAACACGAAGGACATTTGGTAGATTAATAATTTCGGTTGGTCCATGAATTTGGAAATTTACCGCATCCCAAACGATGCCATCAGCAACTGGAAAAGCTGAAATGTTCACAAATGTGTGGTCTCGCTTCATGATGTGAGATGAAGAATGTGGAGCCAAAGTTCCAGCGACAGAGTTCACCGCAGAGCGTTCTGGGAAATAGTGTCCATTGAGGAGCAGAAAAAACACGGTGACAAAGCCAATAGACATGAACAAAAAAATCAGGAAAAGTACCAACCAGATGTATGTCCATGGGGGGATCAAAAAATTGTCTCTGAACCAGGATACAAGAATGCTGAATTTGGACGGGACAAGTGACGAGGTGGAATCTGAGTCAAAGGAATAACTTGTTGGGATCAGTGGCGTTGTTGGTAGGTGTGCCACCGACTCGTTAGCGGGATAGGTATACTCAGACTCGTCGTTGCAGGGGGAGTCCGGGTAGTCGAGTAAGCGATCAGGCAAATCTACCATCTCGATGGCAACATCAGTGACCGTTCGGGCAGGAGAGCCACAAACATTCGTCCGGGAAATGACAGGACAAGAGACCGCTGGTGTAACACTATTCAGGATCGGCCAGATGTTGTAGCTTGACATTTTCCACTGAGATGTATCTGTTCTCTTTGCGACCAGGAAGCGGAGGTAAGATGACTGTACGAGTTCCCTTCAAGCCAAGGACTGGAACCGGTGCACGATAAGAGGGGCCGAATTCTTTTTGTTCTCCACCTTCTCTCGAACCAGATCTCCAATCTTCGGAAGCCAGCCGGCAACCGGAATCTGCAGTGCAGCGTCTGTGGCTGAAGGTAAATGTGCAATTGCAAGTTTGTCTCGGGCTTCTTGTAAGTCCTGTAACATAGTAGAATGGTTATCTACATCAAAGATGGCGGATTGCGCCGCCATGTCTAGACCATCAAGGTCAGGCACAAACATTCTTATGCCAAAGAGCATTTCGTATGGGGTCCGCCCACCCAGAGTTCTTCTAGGGAGATTATTAAGTGCAAGTTGTACGGTATACAAGTGGGCCAGCCAGTTCCTGCCAGTACCTAAGACTCTAGCTGTCAAGGATTGCTTTAAGTCACGGTTCATTCGTTCAACAATCGAATTGCCCTCAGGCCGATACGGTGACGAAAATTTCACCCGCACCCCCAGTGAACCCATTGCGTCCTTGTAAGCCTTAGAGGCAAACGCTGGACCTTGGTCAGAATGGAAGGTGCCACAGGCGAAAATTCCCACAAAGACACGCAAATCCCTTATGACATTTCGAGCGTCAGTACTCCGTTGTGGCCAGACCCAGATGAAACGTGTGCACGAATCCACTGCAACTAAGATATATTTATATGCAGTGTCTGAAGAGAATGGACCGCAGTGATCCAGGTAAACACACCCAAAAGGTCTGTTAGAAATGCAGAGCGGGGTCTGTGGTGGCCGTGTAACCGTGGAAGCCTTAATCTGCTGACACACTTCACAAGAAAGCACATAAGTACGGGTTTGTTTGTATAAACCACGCCACCAGTAACGCTGCTGCAAGATGGAAACTGTCGCAGACACCCCAGCATGAGCCGAAGCCATGCCTTCGTGTGCTGCAGTAATCAAGGAAAGTCTGCGGTCCATGTTGGGAATCAGCCGATCCCCAACGCCTGGAATTCTTACGTAAGGAGCCTGTTCGGGACCTAATTGATAAGAGTATGTCGAAGGGAAACCCCTAGGGTAATTAGCACCTTCCTTTGTCGCAGCAATGGCTGCTAGAATATCAGAATCTATTTTAGACATGGATCTGGTAACTGCTGCGACTGAGCACGTGGCTACTGCTGATTTGGCAGCTTCATCTGCCAAACCGTTACCGACAGCATGTGCGCCCACACGCTGATGGTGTGCACCACCTGTGTGAGAGGCAGACGTTGTTGTAAATCTGCCACTCGAACCCAAAGCATTTTATGCTTGATTGTGCTGCCTTTTGCGTCTCTATAGTCATTTTGTGACCAAAAGAAGAAATTGTCATTGTAAGACTGAACACAGTAGTAGGAATCGCATACAATAAGAGTGGTCACATCGGGATTAGCGAACTCAAGTGCCAACACCAATGCACGCAGCTCGGCCAATTGTGCAGTACTGTCTCCCAGTGCTTGAGTATGCACCACAGTTGATTTAAATTTTCCGTTCACAAAGGAACCTGCAACAATAGCACATGCTGCTGAATAAGCATGCTTGGAGCCCGTGGCCGGTTGTGCCGAGCCATCGGTATAAATAATACATTCGTATTTCTCAAGCGGTAGCAATGACAGAGGAGGAGGATGAACGAATTCATACTGTAAAAACTCCTGAGTCTGAAGAGAAGAATCAAAGATAAAAGTGACATCCGGAGACGTCAAAGATGTTGCCCATTGAATCCAACGGGGGTGCAAAGCTTTAGAGTTCGGAACACTTGCTTTCGTCACTGCCTCTAGGGCAGGATAGGGTGTTACCACCAAAATGCGTTTTCCCTGTGCCAGTGCGCGTTCCTTCAGAATCGCCATTTGCACTGCAGTTAAAACTTTCTCCACAGAGGAAAAACGTATTTCTGCTGAAGTGTAAAGATGTGACTTGTATGCGATGGGTACTGTGTCACCTTCGTTAAAGGTTAAGTACGTGAAACCCACTGCCCCTGGAATGATTCTAATCACCAGGTTGGTGTGGTTGTCACGAGTCAACAAGTATTTAGACTCAAGAACGTCTGTCTGCAAAGACTGCAGAATGGAGGAATGCTCCGGAAGCCAGCATGACTTCGAAAAGTTAGGTTGTATCAAGGCATACAGTGGCTTGATACGCCGGGCATATTCGGGAATGTAAGTACGCCCGAAGTTCAGAAAACCCAGCAAAGACTGTAGTTTCTTCAGAGTAGTAGGAGGGCACAGAAGTGCACATTTCTCCAGAAAATGGGGGGCTAAGCCCTTACCTTCATTGTTGAGCTCATAACCCAAAAACAAAACGGTAAATTCAGCAATGTGTGATTTGGCAAAGTTAAACTTGTAACCTAGAACCGCAAATTCTAGAATAATGCGGTCCACTCGGGAAAGATGCGGGAATAATTTGTCGTCAGTCAGATAGATATCATCGACGTACGAACATGCATCTGGGTCTATGCCGTCTAACAAAGAGACAACACGAGCAGCGAATACACCCGGACTGTTCTTGTAGCCCAAAAGGGAACAGGAGAAAAGGTGAAAGATAGAAATGCAGACAGTGCTAAAATAGCCGGGCAGAAGCAGAGGTTTGAAAAACAACGGCACAAAGGAACGTGCGCAAAAAGGCCTCATGGTAGCTAGGCCTAAGCCAACGTAGCAAGGCAGGCCATGAGGCCACAAACCACACGACACTTTATGTAAGCATGCGGTCCCCGGGGTTCGCCTGGCCGAGGCCACTATCTCGCTGACCCTGTATGCCCCGAAAAATGCAAGCGCAAATGCCGCCTTGAATAACTTCATCTCCTGATCCCCATTGCACACCTCCTCTAATGCGTGGATTGTCTTTTTTAGGACAGCAAAATCAATGGATCTCCTGCTATCCCCCGTTCTGGGCTGCAGTCTGCCCCAACCTTTCATGGCCATTCTGCAGTAAAAGGACCCCGTGGGGTCCCTCCTGTTGCTAGTTTCCTGTAGTAGGCCAATGCGTTCAGGTGTGCCTGAGCCCAGGATTTGGTTTTTCCTTTCTGAAATGCCCACTCTATAAATGTGGCCACCTCGTCTAGCCCTACCATTTGCGTCCCTTTGCTGCCCATTATGGCGGCAAAGATTGCCCAGCACTTATGATAGCGGCGCTCGGTCTTGGGGACCAGTGCGTTGTCCAATAATGTTCTCATTCTGAGCCCACTAAATCCCATAGTCCCTCTAGCACTGGTGTCATGACTTGGTCCGCCTCTGGTGCGAGCTCCCTGAACCTGCCCCACTGGAAACGAGAAATGGAATCAGCTACTGAGTTGTCCAGCCCTGCAATGTGCCTTGCCCTAACCGCTATGTTTGCTGTCAGCTGGCACTCGACTAACTTACGCAATAATCTGACCACAGCCGGGCATCTTGCTGTACCTAGGTTGATTGCTTGTACCACCGCGTGGTTGTCCAACCATAGGATTATCCATCTGTTGGCCAGTTTGGGGCCCCATATGGTAAATGCTACTACAATGGGGAATAGTTCTAATAAGGTGATGTTGCCGGTGGTCCCATTCTTGTACCACCTGACTGGCCAGGCGGCTGCTGTCCTTGCTGACCCAAGGATGGCCCCAAAACCGTAGCCACCCGCGGCGTCCGCGTAGAGTTCCAATTGTTCAGCCCGGACCCACGGTTCCAGCCATATGAGAGTGCCGTTAAAGTTGGCCAAGAAATGTTCCCATTGTCCCAGGTCCTCCCTCACTCCTTGTGTAAGGCGGACCCTGTGGTGTTTCTGTGACAGACCCTTAGTCAACCAGGCCAGGCGCCTGGCAAAGGGGCGCCCTGCTGGTACTACTCTGGTGGCAAAGTTCAGTTTACCCAGCAGTTGCTGTATCTCGCCTAGTGTCGCCTTTTTCTGTTGCTGTAGCTGTCGTATGATTTGACGTAGCTCGGCCACCTTCTCTTGTGGTAGTGTGCATGTCCCAGCCACCGAGTCTAGTTCTATCCCAAGGAAGGACAGTCTGGTGGTCGGGCCCTCGGTTTTCTTCTGTGCTAGCGGGACTCCCAACTCCTTTGTCATGTCCACAAAGAGGTGGAGGAGGTCCGCACATTCCCCTGTTCCGGCCCTCCCAATGAACAGGAAGTCATCTAAGTAGTGGACCCGTCCCCCTGCGGGGTGGCGTGTCCCCAGTTCCCATTCCAGAAAACTACTAAAGGATTCAAAATAAGCGCAGGATATGGAACGTCCCATGGGTAGGCATTTGTCAAAATAATATTCCCCCGTCTAGTTGTAAACCGAGGAGGTGGTAACTGTTTGGATGCACTGGCAGAAAACGGAATGCTGAGTCTATATCTGTTTTGGCCAATAGTGCCCCCTCCCTTGCTTGTCTGATTCGGTCTATCGCATCGTCCAGAGAAGCGTAAGCTACCGAGAAGCTGCCTTGTTCCAACCAATCATTGATTGAATCCCGTGGGGTGTGACAGGTGGTGTATTAGCCTGAATTTGCCTGCTTCCTTCTTAGGTACCACGCCTAATGGTGAGACTAATGGTGAGACTATCATGTTTGGTAGTGGAAGGGACAAGAATGGGCCGGCCACTCTGCCCAGCTGGACCTCTTTGTCTACCTTTTGTCTAGCCGCCTCAGGGTTGTCTCGAAGTGATTTTAAGTTGCGGCTGTTCCGCACGCCCACCAGTCCTTTGCAAGGGATGGGAAAACCCGCCGTGAACCCTTCTGCCAATTGTTGTTTATTCATTTTTGGGTAGTTATTCAATAATGTTATCAGTCTCCTCATGTTTATGGGAGTGGGCATTGCTTAGCCCCTGACCGGCTCCTCCTCTCCCTCTCGGGTTGCACCACCTTGGTCGTTACTTCTTTGGGTTGCCCTTCTCTCTGTTGGTACTTGACCCTTGCGCTTGTCTGCATTGGACGGCAGGGTGGTTCCCCCCCGCAGGACCCACAGCTGTGTTTGAACCTGCATGCATTCCCCCATTTGCATTCACCCTTGTCATACTTCCAACAAGACGTCACTCGGGTTTATCCTGTACTCCCCCCTTTACCACCCGACTGGCCCTTGCTCCTGAAACTTTGTCCCTGCCCTTCATATTTCCCTTTGAACCCTGAGGGACGAAAAGTGGATTCCCTCATATCTAGGCCTTCCCTGGCCCCCACCATGTGGGTCGTGAACCCTCCATATCCTGGCAGCCCCACTCCATTATTGGCCAATTCTACATTTTTTTCCTGAAACCTTCATCGTACCTCGACCAGGCCTCGCCCTGGTACTTCCGGTGCCCCTCATGCACTTTCTGCTCATATAATATTAGCGCTGCTGCACTCTGGGGGAACTTCTCTATGAACATGCATGCCAGAGTCCTGAAAGCCTTTAGCCACTTGTCTATTGTTTTTTCCACCCTGGGCTTGCGTCTGTCCCTTCTGTCCTCATCCTTTTTATCCTGAGCTGTGAGATCTAAGCCTGCTTGGCGCACCTCTAGCAAAGAGAATATATCTATATATTCTTTGCGCCATATCCTTTCTTTCACCGCTAGTGGGATAAGGTTCGCTAACCCCAGGAGTTTTGTGGAAGTGGGCAGATTGCCCGGGGAAGGGCGTATGTACTCGCTTGCTGGCCTCCCTCCTGGGTTCTGGCCCTCACCTGCCCCGGCTGGCTGGCTCCCTTCTGGCATTGCTGTGTCAGCCTGTTTTGTTGTCGGCCCTATCTGACCCTTTGCCCTCCTTGTCCCCCTTGTCCTGTGGGCTTCCTTGGCTAGCTCCTGACTTCCTTTCTTGTGCACAGGCCCCTGTCCCTCCCCGTTGTGTTCTTGATTTGCCCGTGGCCCCCCTCCATAAGGGTGTCCCTGCCCAGGCCATTGCCACCAGGGCATCCAAGGAGCTGAGTATGGCTGTATTGGACCCCATGCTTCGCTCTGGAATTCTGTTATGTTAACTAATTTTTGTATAGCGCGTAATCATCGGCAGGTCTCTTAGCGCTTAGAGAGAGTGGCCAAAAAGTCGTTGGCGGTTACATAACAGTGCAAGGAAGGGGGATTAAACTGTGTTCAAAGCCTCCCTAAACAGGACCGTTTTGAGCTGTTTCCTGAAGGGGAGGAGTGCAGATTCCTTGCGAAGGTGATCAGGCAGTTGATTCCATAGTTGTGGGAGTAGAACGGAAAATGCTCTGCCCCCTTTGGATGCGGTATTGCATCATGGAAGGGCCAAACGCCAGGCCTCGGATGACCGCAGCATACGACCCGGAACGTAGTTCTCAAGGCGTTCTTTAATATAGATTGGGGCTTGGCCATAAATTGCTTTATGGGCAATGCAGAGACCCTTAAATTTTGCTCTTTGCTTAAGGGGAGCTAGTGCAGTTTGCACAGCAGGGGGGTGGCGTGAGTCCTTCTAGGCAGCCTAAAAATCAGCATGGCTGCGTCGTTCAGTACCACCTGCAATTTATTCATAGGTTTCTGGGGGAGGCCTATGTATAAGGCATTTCCGTAGTCTAGTCTAGAGACAATTGTGGCTGACACGATCATCTGTAGTGAGGCAGTTGAAAGGAGGGGGACAGGTTTCCGCAACTGTCTCATGAGCCCTATACAAGTTCCAACCACTTTGGTGACTTGGTTGGCCATGGAGAGCTCGGAGTCGATCTTTATGCCCAGGCTTTTTACGACGGGTACTGGTGTGGGGGTGGCACCCAACTCTTGGGGCCAGAAAAGGTCAATCCAGGTATTGTTTTTCGTGGGGATGACCAGAACTTCTGTTTTGTCGGGGTTAATTTTCAATGAGTTGGCAGTCATCCATTTCACTGTGAATCTGAGAATGTTTTGCGCCAGATCATGGGCATGAGCGGAGTTATCAATCCGGAGGACGAGTTGAGTATCGTCCGCGTAGTTGAAAACTCAGCAGTCCATTCGGGCTAGAGCCGCCACCAGAGGCTGTAGGTACATATTAAAGAGGAGCGGGGACAGAGCGGAGCCCTGGGGGACGCCACAGGTGAGAATGCCCCTGTCCGATACCTGCTCACCCAACTGGATCCTCTGGGACCGACCTGACAGGAAGGATTCTAGCCACTGGTGTGCCAGCCCGCGAATGCCCAGATCCGTGATTCGAGCCAGCAGTTGTATATGGCTGACCGTATCGAACGCCGCTGATAGATCTAATAAAATCAGGGCGCTCGGTTTTTTATTGTCAGACATAATTCTGAGCTCATCGAGTACAGACAGCATCACCAGCTCAGTACTGTGATGGGCTCTAAAACCTGCCTGGCGAGCTTGGAGTAGCTGGTGTTCCTCCAGAAAGGATGATAGTGTCTTGAGGACATGTTGTTCCACAACTTTCACCAGGAAGGGGAGCTGGGAGATGGGCCTATAGTTCTTGAGATTAGCAGCGTCTGCTCCAGGTTTCTTTAACAGGGGGTGACTCTGGCCTCCTTCAGGTTGGAGGGTACATAGCCAGTCTCCAAGGAATTATTTAGTAAAGCGAGGATCTGCCTTTCCAGCCCAGGAAGGGCCATTCGGAAGATCCTCGGGGGGCAAGGGTCTGCCGGAGAGCCCGATTTGGTGCGATTCATCAGTAGAGTCAGGGACGCTGAATCTAGATTAGGGAAGCTGGTAAGTTGCTTACAGGGAAGAGGTGGGACCTGATTCTGGACTAGGGAGTCCTGATTGATAGGGGTGTTATCAATCTCAGAAAGGATATCCCTGACCTTTTGGATAAAGAAGGGCTGAAATACGTTGCTGTCTGCGGGCGCAGCTGCAGATTTCAGCTCAGACTTTTGGCTGAGTTCTTTCAGTATTCTGAAAGTCTCTTTCTGTTTGTTTGGCGCCACTGTGATTCTTGCCTCATAGTACTCGGCTTTCCTGATCGTGATGGATTTTTTTATACGAGGTAAGTAAGGTTTTATAAATTGTCAGCTCAGCTGGGTCATATGCTTTACGCCACCGCCTCTCGGCTTGGCGGAGACTTTGCTTCCTTTCCCTTAAAGTCTCATTAAACCAGGGGGCCCCCTTGCCCTTGTCTCTAACTCTATCCCTTCGTTCCGGTGCCACTTGATCTATGGCTCCGCGCAGGGTGTCTGTAAGGGCTTCACTCTCCTGGTCAAGATTCCCTTTCTTAAATTTTGAGGGGGGGTGCCTGAGTAGGGTATCCACTAGGTTGTCTGCCTCAATTTTGTTCCAGCTTCGCACCTTTCTCCACTCTGGGGGTGGTTGCGACAGTTGGCTGTCCATCGGGACCCAGCAGCTAATTAGCGAGTGGTCCGACCAGGCACAGGGGCTAATATCTATTAGGCTGGCCCCTGGTTGTGAGGTTCAGATAAGGTCCAGGATGTGGCCTTTTGTGTGGGTGGGGCCGTCCACCAATTGATGGAGCCCCATCGAGCTCATAGCTGTCTCAAATTGGCTGACGAGTGGCTCTCTTGGTACTTTATCCCAGTGATAGTTGAAGTCGCCAACCACTAGGAGTCGTTGGTACCGTGAGCAGAGGTCAGTGATAATCTCCGAGAAGAGATCATTGAATATAGGGGTTGGCCGCGGGGGGCGGTACGCTACCAGAAGTAGGAGGCAGGAGGATTTAAATGAAATTTTGACCCCTAGTATGTCTGCATTTTCAATGCTCTCTGCCACTATCTTGGCAACCATTATCCGACTATTAAAGAAAATGGCCACACACCCTCCTCTCGAATTTTCTTGTCTATTATGCCAGAGGGCGTCAAAGTCCCCCGGGAGGGCTGCAATAATGTCTGGGGCCGAGGTGTCGCCCATCCAGGTTTCTGTGAGTGCCAGGATGTCTATATCTCCGTCTTGGAGGAGTGAAAAGACTTCAAGGCGGTGCTTCTGTAAGGAGCGCGTGTTAAGAACTACCACCTTCAGTCCTGGTGGATTACCAGGAACGGTGTTTTTATGGGGTGCTGCGCGCGGGGTCATAAGTCTACCCACTCCTTTGTTTCTTAGGATTTTGCTCTCAGCTTATCTACTACATTTCCGCCTAGAGCATGGTTCCCTATGGCTAGAGTCTGTAGTTCTGCCGCTGAGTAAATCCGGAGTTGACCAGGGGTTCTGGCCCCTGGCCCCAGTCGGACGCGGACGGGCGCAGGCGGGCTTGCCTTAGGCGCAACTTCTGCGTGCCAGCGGGGCACCCGCTGCGCGCGTCAGCTGCGCGTCCGCTCCAGCGTGGCTATTGAGCTATTCCCTTCCGCCCACCAACCAATCAGCTCTGCGTTGCAGCAGCTGTTCTCCCCCTAAGCACTAGACCGCGTTAGCAGAGCGGAAGTGCTGAGACCTGGGAGGGCGATATCGGCGAGGAACAGGTCAGATTTCAATTTTAGAAACGAGTGCAATACAATTTTAAAACGAGTGCAATTCAGTTTTAAAAAAGCAGTTTCAGATTCAACACAGGTTTCTTAGCAGCAGGGTAACGTTTTAAAACCAGTAAAATGCTTAACATAGTATTTCCAGAGACCAGCTGTTAGCATGCCATGAGGACCGCCTTGTGAGCTATGGCGTGTCTGTTTGGACCCCCACTCTGGTTTTCTGGCCAGGAGGGCTGAATGGACCATGGCCCATGCACTGCATAGTTGGTTACCCCTAGCTGTATTCCATAGTTTGTTATTAGCGAGGGTTCCCCCTCACGTGTACCAGAGTGACCCTGGCCTTTTTTGCACCGCCTGCCCCGTGCGCTCAGCGCTTGATGCTCACCCGATCTGTTGTCCGCCCTCGAGCTTGGCTTGCCGTGTGCTTCCTGATGGGCCGCCGTGTTGGCCACAGACCTCTCCTCATCGCTGCTATTCCTCTCGGTATCTGAGTCGCTCACCACTTCCGGTGATGTCATCACCCTGCCCCTGCCTCCATCCCTTGTGTTAGGGGCTCCCCCCTCCGTCTTGGAGCTGCAGGGGTTTGCTGTGGTGCCTTCTGTAGCCCCCTTTTGCCTGGCTTAGATGGGGCTGCCGTGCTGGCTGCAAACCCTTTCTTGCCTGGCCGTGTGGGGGACGATATCACATGGTGCCTGCGTAGGTTTGTACCTCTTCTTGGCTGGCCCTTCCGTTATCTGAGTGTCCATCCATGCTTTCCCCTTCAGGGCCACCAATGCCCTGGTTTTCTTTAGCAGATCTTCCAAGTCCCTGTCTAGCTCCGGCCCAGAGTTGTCCTGGGGCCTCCTCAGGTCCTTCTTGGGGGTCCCACCGCTTATTGGCACTTCCCTGTACTGTGCTGGCACCTTCTTTGTCCTTGAGGATGCCCCCCGTTTCCCAGCCATGCTCTTTGCTGTGACTTGGTCCCCATTAGGGGGAAAAACTGTGCCTGTAAAGAGCTGTGTGGGCTCTTTAATCCCGTGAAAGAATTTTTTGGAGCCCTGTAATCCTTTGTCCTTAACCGGCCCTCACGATCCTGCACGCCGGTGTTGAAACAAATATCTCCGTAATCCTTATTTGGCCCCCTCAACCCCAAGCCTCTGACAATCCTGCCAGGTGTGGGCCACGCTTGGGGATTCCTCTTTTCCCGCCTCCTTGCCCTTTAAATTCTGCCCCGCTCTGTAGCGTGGCAGGCTCGTTCCTGCCTCGTTGCGCGATGCTCCGCCTCCCTTCGGTACCTTCGGCAGAGGCAGGCCGGACCGCTGCTCCGTAGGTCCTGCTTGCCGCCGACTTCCCCCTCTCGGTCTTCCTGGGTGCCGGCGCCTCTTCTCGGTTCCAGTTTGCGGAGGGTCTCTCTGGCTCTCAACCCCCGCTAACTCTAGCCGTCACGATCCTGAAATCTCCTGGCGCAGCCCCCGATGCTGGGCTGCACTTGCCGTCGCAGTGCAAGGACCGGTTCCAGCCAGTTCCGGCCGAGTCCTCTGTCGCCTCTGATACCGATCCGTCAATCAGCCGAGTCCTGCTGGTTCATTGCCCCTGGAGTCGTCCTCAGGCGCCGCCGACCTCCGTTGCTCCACAGCCTCTTCATCGCTGCAGACTCTTCCCGGCGTCCCTGGTAACATTCTGATTCTTCCTGGGGGGGTTCATGTGCCTAATCGGGGTTTGCCACCCCTTTTTGAACCCCCCCGGCCGCTTGCCACCTCCTTCCCCGATTGGGTGGCTAGCGGTTGCCTTGCGGGCGACCAATCTGGTGCGACCTTTTTTTGCGGGCTTGCTGGAGGAGGGTTCCCGCCCCCGGGAGGCGTTTGCCATGGGCCCCTACAGGGTCCGGCTTTGCCTCCCCGGACCGTGCTTCTACTGGACTCATGGCATGGGGCAGTTATCACCCCGCTTCACAATGGAGGGGACAAAACACGACCAAAACATTATCACCTCATAACACTCTTAGACAATGAAGCAAGATATTGTGCATCCCTCATCTTATATGATCTAACTGCCTGGGCTGATGCCAATCAGTTAATCCCAATTACCCAATCTCACTTTCGGAGGGGCTCTGGCACCATTACTAACATCCTAGCTCTATTGACCATCTTAGGCCAAATGGAAAAATTGAATCATATTACCTATCTCTGCTTCGTTGACTACAAATTAGCATTTCATTGCGTAAACTGAAAAAGCTCTGGTTAGAATCATCGAGGCCGTACACAGTCACACGTGGGTGCGGATTAAAATTGGTGATGGCTCCCTGTTATCAAGAAAGACACACACCCATCAAGGCCTAAAACAGGGGTGCGTGTGAGCCCCAAGTCTTTTTAATCTTTTCATGGCTGACCTCTCCCCCACCCTTGATGACATTAACAGCCACGCCCCTCGGCTAGGCAGCTTCACTCTGAACCATCTCTTCTTATACCTGTACGATGCAGTGTTATGCGGCTTGTCCAAAGTCGGCCTCCAGAGACTTATAAATACGCTTCACCAGCATGCAATGCAAAACGGTCTGTCATCAATCTGAATAAAACAAAGGATGTTGATGGGCAGCAAAATAAAGAAGAAAAATGCATCCTGCCCTCTTGGTGCATTCACCGTAGATGTAGTAAACAAATACGCGTATTAAGGGGTTTTGCTGGATGATAGGGGATCGGACACTGAACAGCTTGGAGCCATCTCAAATAAGAGCAATGCCCTCATCGCTGACTTCTCCACTATGAGCGAGAAGTTGAAAGGCCCTACATTCGATCCACTGCTGAAGGTCATGGCGGGAAAGAATCTGCCTACCTTGACATACGGCAGCGAGGCGCTATTGGGCCATGACTCGGCGTTACTGCGCCATGAATCGGCGTTACTGCGCCATGACTCGGCGTTACTGCGCCATGACTCGACGTTACTGCGCCATGACTCGGCGCAGTACGGCGCTACTGCGCCATGACTCGGCGTTACTGGATAAACTCCAAACAAAAATCTACTGTTATGTATTTAACCTAACAAGGAACACCTCCCCTAGCCAAACTCAACTGGAGTTCGGACTTGAAAGGCAATCTATTGGAGGGCAGGGAGCTGTAGTCAAGACTTGCTTCAAATTAAGACAAGCAGATTCCAACACCCTATACAAAATCTTGTGGATAGGAACTGACAACGGAGGGCGCAAGCATAGCCTTAAAGATTTCTTTCACCAATCGTTGAAGAACTTGCATCTTGAAAATCTCTGGGCGTCGTCTACTTCATACAATGTCTTTAAAAAACGAGTGAACTCTGCAACGGCCAAAATCTCCTTTTTAAAGAACAAAGAGGAGCTGGCCAAAAGAGGCTACGCCTGGTTGGTTATTAACAGCTACTCAAAATTATCGCGAACATTATACTTATCCTGCACTTACCCACTTCATCTGAAACAAACCATTGCAGTGCGCCTGGGTTGTCGTCCATCTCTAGCGGAAAAAGCAATATGGAGATACACTGGGAATAGAGGGGGCGCTTGTGTGGGGCAATCAACGAGAATCTTTTGCACTTCATTTGCATCTGCCCCAAGCTGGCTACGGAGATGAGGCGTGTCCTCCAACCCTTATTCCAAAGTAAAGGAGTCCGTACATGCAGGCACGCCATATTAGTCTGTCTAGGGCCAGACGACCCCACATTAACCTGTCGCTTCCTGACATTTCTAAATGAATTTGAATGTAAATTGACCAATCACTGCATCATGGCCCAGTGAGGGTCCTGGGGGGAGCAAAGGCGCAGCCTAGTCTTACCCCGGGAACAGGGTTTGATGACAGGGCAGGACAGGATAGGTGGTCATGGGCGGGGGTGGAGTTAGGAAGTTCTCAATATAAGGAAGGATAGGTGGGTCGTGGGCAGGGGTGGGGTTTGGGGCTTCTTAATATAAGGAGTCAGGAGAGGGGGTTTCAGCCTCTTTCTGATTCCTCGCATTACCGGGGCAAAAAGTTTGGAGAACTTTTGAAAGGCGAGGGCCTTGCTGAGGCGAGTGTTTCTGCGGTCAGTGATGCCTGTACAAGAGCAGGCTGATGCCGTCCGGTTAGAGGGCCTTGGTGCGTCGCCTCCGGCCACTGGGCATGGCTGCCGGGGGTTTCTGGTTAGTTGAGTGATCATTTTTCCTAGTTTAGGTGTAGGCGCCCCTAGGCTGGCGCCGGCCTGCGGTCAGTTCGGAGCTCTGTGGCAAGGGTTCTGGATTTTATTGTCCGTTCTTCGTTGCGCGCTGGGGTATGATTAAGTATGGGGTTTTGGTTGAGGCCTCCGACATGAGAATGTTACTCTCGCCGGTGGGGGCATGGGGAGCAGGCACCACTCTCTCGTTGTTTTTAGGTCGAGCCTAGCGCAGCGCGCATGCGCTGCTCTATGGGAGGCTTCTTGTGAGCACTCCAAACTTCTCCGTGTGTGTTTGGCAACTCCCACACATTCTATTGGCCTTTGCGTGTGGCTTTCAATAATGAAAGCATGCAAATGGCTAAAGGCGGCTGCATGTCCCATCTCTTTGTGTAAAGGTCACTCCCACGGCGTTTTGCTGTTGGGAGCGAGCAGTGGCGCGCAGTGTGGCAGCTGCATTCCTGGTGGGTCAGGTTACATGCAATGCGCCGTGCTTTCGCTTTTGCTTGTTATATTTAGAGAGGACTGGTACCGGGATGCAGTGAACACCGGAGAACTGAGAGCGATACAAAACCAGCAATAAGTGTTTTTGAGACCTGGCTCTACGTGTTCCCATCAGGGTATTATTATTATGGTAGCTTTATTTAATTATGCCCCTCGTAAAATAACGTTTACGTTTCTCTACTTGATAATATACATACATCCTATTTTTATATTTGATGCTTTTTTACATTTTTAAAAACGGATGTTTTAACCAACATGACAGCACCTAATATTTCAGCCGCCTGCAGACGGTACAACAAGGGCCCCAGCTTGGAATGTACACGGCCCGAAACGACAACTGGAAAACAACGTTTTATTTTCATCTAGAATTCCCCGGCATCGGTGTTAAAGTTAGGCGACAGCTCCCCCAAGTGGTAATCGGTTACCCAAGTCTTTTCATTCATTTTTGCAGGCTCAATGGGTTTCATTTATTCTTGAGCATGTATTTTATTGTGATATCTTTACTCAAATTGGATCTTGTACATTTCCCCACCTTCATTTACAACGTTTGTATCAACTTTATTGCATCCGTATATCTGTATTTGCTTGAACCTAATAAAGATCTTCTAAACAAAAAAAAATTAAATTTCGAAGGCAAACGTGAGTGAAAGCAGACTTGTTAGTATGAATTGTGGTGCAACTTCTAATACTGGGAGTTCACTACATCAATTTAGTACAGTTACACAGAATGTGCTGCTTGGCTAAACACTTACAAAGTCCCAAAGGCGAGACCTATTGGCTATGCCAATGCTTGTTTGCCTTACATCACTGCTCAGGGAGACGATGATACCTGCAATACTTCGTTCAATTGATGGCTCCATAAGCGGTTAGAAATGCGAAGAGACAACGACATGTTGTGCCATTGGCTCGACACCACTCACGCTGGGCGGAGAGAGCTACAAGGATTGGAGTCGGAATCAGTCATTGAAAGGATCACATTTAAATATTGCTGGTTTATGCACACTTTATAGTGCTTGGATTATAAACAATAGTGTCTTTCTAACTGACACATAATGCATTATGCCAGTGGGTGTTTTTGCGAGTATTCCTGAACAGTGGGCACTCCTCTAATGCCCGTGCTGGTATTATCAGGGCAGTTCTTGGCATAATGTGGGCACTCGTGGAGCAATGCTAAACCTGTTTATTTACTCGTTGAACTGGCCTACTGTACAGAGCTGTTGTTATATATTTTAGATCGTCTTAAAATGGCAATGACTATTGGCTTTAACAGTGTTCTTATTGCTGCTTTTGCAAGGAATGATGTTGTTGGCTGGTTTGAACCATGTACACTTAGCGCTATGATGACAGGGCTCTCCTGACGTCTGGCTCCGTTTTCTGTGCCTCGACAAGCCACATCGGAAAGCGGCTGCCGGGGTCACAAGTGTTTGTGGGGGCGGGCCTGCGTGTGGCGAGCGCATCCGTGCTGGTGGAGGCTGCAGGGGACACCTAGTGCAAGCGGGCCCCTGTTTTTGGGGATGCCTTTGGCTGTCCGCCACCAAGGCGGGCCTGGGAAGGACTGCAGAGCCGGATAAGGGCCGCCAGATACGAGCATGTGGGGGAGGCTCCAGGGCATGGGGAAGAAGGTGTCAGGGGGCTCAGTGAGGGCTTCCCTTCAGACCGGGGTTCGAGCCGGATAAGGGCCGCCAGATACGAGCATGTGGGGGAGGCTCCAGGGCCTTGGGGAAGAAGGTGTCAGGGGGCTCAGTGAGGGCTTCCCTTCAGACCGGGGGTTCACAAGGACGCTGGGACCCCAAGCAAGCTGGGGTCAGGGATTAGACCATTATGGCTCAGAGACCAACATGGGGGTCAGTGCGGCTCGTGGGCATGGTGGTGCGGGAAGCCCACCTGGTTGGTGCAGCCAGGTGGTGGATGAAGCGACGATGCACGCAGAGGAGGCGGGCAGGTGGCTGGAGACACCAGCCGGGCACATGACGGCTCCAGGACGTTGGTCAGAACTGGGGGCATCTACGACGGCGTCCCTACATCGTGGGATCATCCATGCAATATTCCAACTGAACTACCCACTTTGTGGGGCGGGGTGGGGCATGCTGTTACGAATTATGTGATACCCGGTCCCTTGGTGTCTGCTGTGAATGCTGGGGCGGATGAGTTGGACTGGTGCTAGTGGCTGGAATGAGTGGGATGTTGAAGTGCACGGGGACGGGGTTGTGGGGCTGCCAGGGGTGCGGGGCATCGGGGTAGGTAGTGCAATGGACATGTCTGTTGGTGTTTTACAGAAGGCAAGTGTAGGCGATGGGGACACCACCGGGCAGCGGAAGGAGACTCGCCCTGGAAGTCGTAAGCAGGATGGACACTGGAGTTTTTTTATCTCAGGTGAGAAAAGGCTGGTGGTTAGTGTGGTAAACACAGGATGGTGGGGCCTGTTGAGTACGCAGTTAACTCAATTGGATTGACGAGGTAATTGAAGGTGTGGGAGAGCAAAGGGAAGGGTGGAAGCGGGGGAGGCCAGAAACACGGCTCCCCTACATTGGGCCGAACGATGCTCCTGGGGTCTCATGTATATGACTTGGTACTGAATGAAATATGGAAACAAGAAGTCATGGAGGGTTGTTGTCAAACCCTTGCATAGGGACATTCTGGCTACCAAAGGGTGTAAGGGGGAAGTGCTGGAGCAAGGGACTTTGGAGCTATTGATTTCTGCCGGCGTCTATGGTGAGATGTATCAATGCATACAGGGGGGGGCGTCGATTCTGACTTGTGGTCGTTGATACAAGCTACGGCCTCGATCGATACAGCGAGTGCCTTCATATTACAGGTATGACCTTTCAACCCGAGCCCGCGCAACAAGGGCCGGGCACGCTGAGGTAACTCAGCTGCATTTCAGGGGCTACTCTTGGCTCAGGTGTGGTGGGGAATGTGGAGCCAGGGTAAGGGTGAACACAGAGAAAGCTATGGATGCAGTGGAGGGCCTCGAAACAATATACGGCCTCAGTCCATGCGGGGAGTGCCTCCCTGTTACAGTTAAGACTTTTCAACCCTGTCCCGCCGACAAGGACAGCCCTAGGAAAATCATATGCATGTTACTGGACCCGCAGGACGAGCCACTTGGGGAATCAACCTGAAGTAATGTATTTAATCCGTTAATGGGTCCCAAGATTCTTTGATCATGTTCATCGCGCCTGAAGGGGCGGGTGGGCCTCAATGTAGCTTGACCTGATGTACTCTGACTTGCCATAGTGAGTGGGCAGAATTATGCCACTTCTGGGATTCCGTTCTTTCCAGTTATGGGCAGCAACAGCGGCTGCAAGAATGTGAGGGAGCAGGCCTCCAATTCGCACCCGTGCCCACCCAACGAGGGGCGGGTACAATGATGTAACAAACCTGCATTTCAGGGGCTACGCTTGTCTCAGGTGTGGTGGGGAATGTGGAGCCAGGGTATGTGTAACCACATACAAATTTGGGGAGCGGGGGAACGTTGATTCGAAGTGTGGATACAGCGGATGGCCTCGAAGAAAACTATGGCCATGATCCATAGGGCAAGTACCTTCCTATTACAGATGGGACCTTTCATCCCTGTTCCGCCAGTGGTTGGCTGTACTGAACATGGAGTTGCAGTAACTGGGGACTGTCTCCTTCAGGAGCGTGCCAGCAGCTGCAGCTGCGTGCTTGGGATGGAGTTGGTCATGGATCAGCGGGATAAGCCGGTGGAAGTTGAAGTGTTGCACGGGAGACATGAGGACAGAGGGGGTCAGGTCTCGGCTGGGTGGGAGAGGAGAAATGGGGTTCATAGCTCACTCTAATTTTTTCCTTTCGTCGTAGGGTGTGTGAGCGGTCTCGGTAGCCATGGGATGGTGACTTAGATGGTGGGGACAGCTGTTTCTCGGGGCTACTGAGAACGGAACGGCATATCGCTGGACGGAACTTGGGAATGTCAGGCACCGGACATGAGGTGGGGAATGAGCGGGTGGAAATGGAGTTTGTTTTTTGCCGGTTTGTGCGACCATGGTGCATGAAAGGGCATGTCCGGACAGGCGCGATATACATTTGGGGGATGAATGATTTAGTCCAGCTCTCAGGGCAAACGCTATTGAAACTCATGGACGAGTGATGTGTTGTTCTTCAGATGGAAGCTGGCGGGGGCTTGCTTGGGTTGGTCTGAATTTGTGCCTTTGCTGAGATGGACGGGGGTGATGGCACATGCTGCCATCGAGGCCATGAGGATGATCTATTGAGCATTGAGAGTTTTTGGTCTGGCCAGGGACATTAAAGTGGCAGGCTCTAGGGGCGACGTAGAGGAGAAATGGGATTGTTTTGTTTCACTGGGGTACACCTCTCTGATCTGGGGCAATGCTCACTATGTGTTGGAGGTGAGGGACCTACTGGGAGATTTAAATGAGAGGTTTGGTGATGAGTGAGTGCAAGGTCGCTGTTTTGCGATATGTTTGGGTTGAGGCAGTAAAAAGCCCTCCGGGGTTTACCTGGGTGGCGGTAGTTGGGGGGGGGGGGTTGGAGAGTCAGATGCGGGCGTATCCACCCCTCGGGGGGATGAAGGGAGCATATGCGAAGGAAGACGGTGTGCGGGATGCCTGGGACAGGACAAGGAGGCTTCATTGGAGGATGCTTGGGTAAAAGAAGTGAGAAAAGGCTGGGAATGGAAGGAAGTTATTGAAAGAAAGGTGAAAGGAGGAGTGAAGCAAGATGGGGTGCTGAGGTGAAAGCTGGGGTTGAAGAGAGAATGGTGGGAAGCAAGGGTTTACGTTTAAAGATGTTTTGATATTATGATAAATTGTTGACGTGTTTAAATGTATGCAATCCTGTCCTAATAAATGGCCTTTTATGCATCATGGAGAGCTGTGTCTGATTACCTCGCGATGTTCCTGTTAATCAACCGAGGGCCGGTTCCATCCTCACTCCTGCCTTTAACTATGGACTTTTTGGAAGCCCCGCATTTTGTGTGGTGCACATGGCTCTATTTTACTTTCCAAATGCCCATGCCGCACAGCGCCCCCTGGCTGCCCGGGAAAGCCACCAACAAAGTACGAATATACAGGGCCAGGCTGCTGCTCAGCCTCTCTCCCATCTCTGTGCTACCCTGGCCCTGGACTCTTGGACTCTACGTACAAAGTGGCCTGTTGGCCCCTATTACCAACGGCATGACGTTCGTAAGCAGCGACCCTGCTGCGCTTCTGATTGCTGTGCATGTCTACTTTTAAATCAATATTACCTGCACTCACTCTGTGAGGGTCATCACCAGAGAACTAACGCACCCCCACGACTAGTAAACGCTGCTGCAAGCTGGCACTGTTACTCCCCCGCTGCCCCCTAGTCATCATGAGGGGGCGGGGCGTATATGCCTTCTTAGCACTTGCACTTCACCCAGCTCTCGGAGGGGGTCGCTCGTGAATGAATACGCCTAGCTTTTATCGGACTGCTTCCATGACCTCTAATAGCTGCTGTAGGCACGTATTTTAATCTATCGCTGCCCCTATAGTTTCCTCGACTACGCGACCCCTTTTACCGTCTTGCCATTTGCACTGTATCTCTGGTCCCCGGGGAAGTTACAAGCCTGGTAATCAGTGGATAGCTCCCACAATGACTGATCGTAGCTGCTATCTTGTATGTTACACTACCGTCGCCCCAAGCCGCCCTGCATGAGTGACTTAACCCGGGTACCACCTTTTAAGTATCACACCCACCCTCTTGGTCAGCATGTATTATGGTCAGATGGGTTTATGATTCCATGATTGAGGCTTTTTTGTAAGATTTTAATTAATCGAATGCAAATAAAGATTGACTTGACTTGCCCTGACTTGAAATTGCAACAGGTGGGTCCTTTGGTAGCCTCTGATATCCTGCTCACTTCACTCTGTTTCACCACACACACACACATACACCACACACACACCACACACACACACCACACACACAAACACCCACCCACACAAACACACACCCACACAAACACACCACACACACACATACACCACACACACACCACACACACACAAACACACACCCACACACACACACCACACACACAAACACACACCCACACAAACACACCACACACACACATACACCACACACACACATACACCACACACACACAAACACACACCCACACACACACCACACACAAACACACCACACACACACATACACCACACACACCACACACCACACACACACACCACACACACAAACACCCACCCACACAAACACACCACACACACATACACCACACACACACACACACCACACACACACAAACACACACCCACACCACACACAAACACACACCCACACAAACACACCACACACACACATACACCACACACACACACACCAAACACACTACACACACACCACACACACACACACCACACACACAAACACACCACACACACACATACACCACACACACACCACACACACACACAAACACACACACACACACACCACACATACAAACACACACCCACACAAACACACCACACACACACATATACCACACACACACACACATACACCACACACACACACCAAACACACCACACACACACACCACACACACACAGAAACACACACCCACACACACACACCACACACACAAACACCCACACAAACACACCACACACACACATACACCACACACACAAACACACACCCACACACACACACCACACACACAAACACACACCCACACAAACACACACCCACACAAACACACCACACACACACATACACCACACACACACACACCACACACACACAAACACACACACACACAAACACACACCCACACAAACACACCACACACACACATACACCACACACACACACATACACCACACACACACACACACACCAAACACACTACACACACACATACACCACACACACACCACACACACACACAAACACACACACACACACCACACATACAAACACACACCCACACAAACACACCACACACACACATATACCACACACACACACACATACACCACACACACACACCAAACACACCACACACACACAGAAACACACACCCACACACACACACCACACACACAAACACCCACACAAACACACCACACACACACACACATACACCACACACACCACACACACAAACACACACCCACACACACACACCACACACACAAACACACACCCACACAAACACACCACACACACACATACACCACACACACACACACCACACACACACAAACACACACACACACAAACACACACCCACACAAACACACCACACACACACATACACCACACACACACACATACACCACACACACACACACACACACACACACCAAACACACTACACACACACCACATACACACAACACACACCACACACACACAGACACACCACCACACACACACACACACATCTCCTGACAGTCATCTTACGATTGTATCCCATATGTATCTTTATCAGATCTTCCTTTCACATATTTTCGGGTCTCACCTTCTTCTCATCCTTATCTCAGATATCCTCTTCTCTGTCCCACACACTGCTCTTAAACCCCATTCTTACACACACACAAACTCTCACACCCTCACCGCTCAATGGAATGTTCCTCTCAATGACACCCATGCATGCATTGCTATTCCTCTTTCAAATTCTCATTTCCCTCCATACCCCACTTGCTGCCCTCACACATTTTGCCTCCTGCATAGTGTCCTCTCTTTCCCACCATTTCTCACGGCGCTTTCACTTTTTTCTTTCTCTCCTGTTTTATATGCTCCTTATCACTAGTGCAAATGTTAAATAATAATTATTGAAAATTAAGCTAGTGAAAACAAAAATGTATTCCACAATTTGACATTATGCACATTCTCGATGCTAGCTAAAGAGAAAGCCCCAGGGGGGAGTGTAGACTTAAATAAAGGCAGGGATGATTTCAAAGTGAAAATTTGATATTTAAGTGTGAAAATGGAGCATGTGAAGGTCTGAGCCCATTTCCAAATGTCTGTGGTTTGTGTTGATTCTTCGTTTTTCCACGTATCAATGTTTTTGGAGCAGCCCAGCCACAGCCTAAGTAACTATGGTCTGGAAAGGCACACAGGTGCCAACATCTGTGTAAAGTTTTTGAATGCACAGTCACTAAGCACTGTCTAATCCCAGACTAGGGGCATGATTTAGATCTTGGCGGACGGGTTACTCCGACACAGCGGTGATCGATATCCCGTCCCCCGAAATATAATCCCAATTATATCCTATGGGATTTATATTTCAGCGGATGGGATAGCCGTCACCGTTGTGATGGAGTAACCCGTCCGCCAAGATCTCAATCAGGCCCCGGTGTTTCAAATGTTGAGGGCTGTACCTGGACCAGGATGGAAGATGTACTCACCGCCTGACAACACAAGGCTGCCAGAGCCAGGAAGGAGACCCACATCCTCATCTGGACGTCTTCTGAACCTATGTCTGAGAGAGAGAGAAAAAGAGAGTGAGAGGAGGAGAAGGAGTGAGAAAACCAGTATGGGAAAGAGATATAGCGACAAAAGAGAGGGAGACAGATAAAGAGAGAAAGTGGGAGGGGGAAAAAAGTGCACGAAAGCAAGAGATGTGGTGAAAAGAATAGAACAACAGAGATCGACAAAGAGGAGTAGAGAGTAAGTGAGGTGAGAAATACATTTAAGGGCGAGACAGAGAGTAAAGTACTGAATAAATAATACAAATGCAGCAGTGGTGGCTCTACTCACAGGTCTGTCACTACATTTTAGAATTGGGTGCACTCTCCCAAGGGACTGACTGCCCCAGATCCCCTACAACACAATGATATTGAATGCAATGAAAGGAAGGTGCCCAAATACTTAGCTACTACATGTATTGTTTAGAATAATAAACAGTCCATAAGTAAACTTCATTATGGGATGGGCAGGTGTGTTTCCATACGCTTCATCAATAGACAAGGAGCTTCCGAGCCAAGGAACTTTTCTTAAATACTTTATTCCAAACTCTTTCTGTAGTTGTCCAATACATAGAGTTTCACTCCATCTCACTAGAAAACAACTAACACAAATTAAGCACCAGAAAACTAAACGTTCACTATAAAGTGTGGCACAGCAAACCACCACCCAACATAACCTCAGCACATTCAAAATGATGCACAATGCATCACCACCCAGGAGAAACACAACACAGTTTCATCAGCACCAGGAAACAAATGTTCTAAACCCAGCGACAACCTCAGACCAGGGCATTAGTCAAGAACGTATCAACATTAGACACTTAAACAACATACGCACTGCGAACCCTATGCACCAACATAACCTCATCAAAAGCAGAACTACACGCAAGTGGTAGTTAATGGACGGCTATCAGAGGAATTTCCTTTGGGACGTGGCACCAGGCAGGGGTGCCCCCTATCCCCGCTGCTATTTGCTTTAGTGCTCGAGCCATAGGCGGCATGGATAAGGTGGGATCCAGTAATACGTGGGCTAAGGGGGGCAGAGGGTTGGGAAGACCACATTTCCCTCTACGCGGATGATATCTTGCTATATATGGCAAACCCCCGAGGGTCCCTCATACGCCTGCTTGACATCTGCGAGTCCTAAGGCAGAGTCTCCGGTTACACCATTAATTGGGCGAAATCGGTGCTTTACTTACTTAGGGGTCCGCCCCCACGTTTGCCCCGGGGTGTGGAGATATTGCTAGCGGATGATGGATTTAAATATCTAGGCATACACATCACGCCACACCCCACACAATTTTACGAGCGCAATCTCCTGCCTCCACTGAAGAGACTCCGCAGTGATGTGAAATGGTGGCACTCCCTGCCGCTGACACTACTGGGGAGAGCGGCACCGTTCAAGATGATGGCTTTACCCAGGTTTTTATATGCACTGCAAAACACCCCAGCTCCTGTCCCTAACTCCTACTTTAAGTCGATTGAGGCAGAGGTGGGACACCTCCTCTGGGAGGGGAAGCCCCCACGGATAGCGGTGCGTAAACTCACACGGAGTTGGTATGACATTCAGTTATATTATTGGGCCTCGCAGCTTATAGTGATCAATCAATGGCTCCACGCTCCACAAGAGGAACCAGCATTACGTATGGATAGGCACGGATGGTATCATGGGTGCCCTGTATGATAAAACTCGGAAACAAGCACTGATTGGCCCCACGGCCCACACCGTGCATGTCTGGTTTGTAGCACAGCAAGCGCTTGGTTGGGAGGGAGTGACAACACAACAGACGCCACTCTGGGACACCCCCAGGTTGGGTAAGCTACGCACCAGCAAAGGTTTCTCCCGTTGGGATCAAATAGGCATCTCCGTGGTGGGGGACCTGTGGAAAAAGGGGGGAGTAGCCACTTTTGCACAGCTGCAAGCAACATACCAGATGGTAGGGATGGAGCACTACAGATACATTCAAATAAATCACGCACTAACAAAGGCCATACCCCCTGGAACTGACCTCCCCGAGTCCTGGCCACTCGAGGATCGACTATTGACGGACCACCTCACTAAAAAGGCAATTTCTTTAACATATCGCAAATTGATCAACAACCACAATGATCCCACTCACAATCTCAGAGAGAAGTGGCAAGCCGAGATAGGTGAGATGGATGATCAAGACTGGCAGGAGGCCCTGGCATCCCCACGGGAGGTGGCAATCCCATCCAGACTGAAGCTCGTGCAACTTAAAATATTGCACAGAACATATTATACCAGGACCACACTTTACAAAATAGGGAGGGCTGATTCACCGCTTTGTCTTAGAGGGTGCGGAGTGGCGGGCTCCTTTTATCATACACTATGGGACTGTCCCCACATTACTTCATACTGGAGGGTGGTCATGGGTACGATCACTCGAGTGAGTGGCTTTGAGGTCTCCCCGGAACCAAGGAGGTGTCTACTCAATGTGTGGGAGCCGACAGACCTTAACCACGCGGAGCAGAGCTGGGCGACCATGGGTATTGCACTAGCAAAACGGAACATTGCACAACATTGGGGGGCACAGACGGTCCCCTCCCATCATCAGTGGTGTCGTGACCTAGACAGCGCAATGATAGCGGAGAAAACGGTGTTCATTCATAGGGGGTGTCCACGAAAATGGACGAGGGTATGGGGCAAATGGAACACTTATCGAGGGAACTTGTGCGCCCCTCCTCCAGAGGAATCAGATCTGGAACTGAGCAAATGACAAATGCAATGGATGTACTACTGGGGACGATTATACGTACTTTATTGTTCATGGGGCGGGGAATTACGGAGGAACGAATATGTACATATGTAATGTTCTGTGTGGCAATGGTGTGGATAACGTTAGATCTGATGAGACATAAGATACAATTGATTGTAATTGGCTGTGATTTAATGCAAATGCTAATAAAAAATTCCCCCCAAAAAAAGCAGAACTACAAATCAACACAGTTGCTGCACCAATACAACTACATTAACAATAGAAACATCTCAAGAACACAAGATCAGCAAAAATATCCTGCAACCCAACTAAGCAGCAGCAAAACTATCCCCAGTACCTGATTACTCAAGAGACTACATGTGAAGACTGCAGTAACAGCAAAATGAACACCTAACGTAACTTGTTTACAAGGAATATTATACAGCAACACAACTTCTGCGCCATACAAATTACCCACGGATACACCAGCACTAGAAATGCCACACATGAAAACATCAATGCCAGAAAATTTAACATCCAACACTTTGTTCACCTCTAAAACTACCCACAAACACAACAGCAGCACAAGCCAGTCGCCCACCAATATACAAGCAACTCGAAACATTACCTGTGATTGCAGCATGAGCACCAGCAAAACTAACACCCAACACAATTAACACCAGCAAAAGTAAAAACTAAAACAGTTTCAGCATCAGCAAAAAACTTTCAATTCATTGGCAGTAGAGACAGTGCACATCAATGCAACTTGATCACTATCTGAACTACTCACCTATACAACATCAGCCCCAGCAAAACTAATCATTTTAACTGTATTTCGGTTCAATGGACCATAAAAGTGCACAGTGCAGAAAAACATTATACATGCATAAAAAGATCCTAAAGACAGATCGCATTCAAATACCAATGCACAATAAAAAGAAATGAAATCCAGTCATAGAGCAACAACCGACAAATGCTGCCCCCGATTAAGACCAAGACCAGGAGACTTGGGGGCATATTATCAAGGGCCTTATCTCCGCTTTTTTGGCTTTTAAAGCCAAAAAAGCGGAGATAATCTTTTCGCCCTATTTGCAAGCCGGTGCTAACATGCATTAGCGCATGTTATCAGCCGTTTTGCCGACGCCTCGCTTTGCATCTCTAATGAGATGCAAAGTGGGCGTCACTGGGCGTACCCCTGACGGACTACCTTGTAAATTATCGCTAAATGCACATCGCGATATTTACAAGGTGGCCCTCAGGATTTTAGCAGACGTTAGTTTTTGGCGAAAACCGCGGTTTTCGCCGAAAACTAACGTCTGCTAAAATCCTGACTATTGTATGTTGACAATGGGAGGTGGATTGATGTGTTACGACCACAGGGTCGTATCATCAAGCTTATCGCCGTTTTGCAGGGAACATCGCTGGAAAACCAGCGATGTTCCCTGCAAAACCGGCGATTTCCCCGCTATCGCTGGATTATATATCGCCGTTGAGTTATGCGTTGATGATAACGCGCTAACTCGGCGATTTAATTCAGCGATAGCCGGCGTGAGGGAAATCAGCGCTAGGCGCGCTGGGCGATAATTATCGCCCCTCGTTGTTGATATGCCCCAAAAACCTCAATGAGAGAAACCTTTAAAAAGTGCTCCTAGAGGGTCTGCTATGTCACCCAAAATGTGTGTCTAATTTATATTCCTTCATATCTTTTGTCTCTGTTTTGGGTTTAAAAAAAGCCATAAAATTCATCAAAGCATTAAAAGCACATAAATTGAATATGTACACATTAAGGTCAAGATTGGATTAAGAAGCTAACTAGTTAAAAAAGATCTTAAAATTAGAATGGTTACTTTCTTGACCCCATGCACATAGTATGAAAATCACGTGCTACATCAGCATAGGCCAAGTCTTTATCACCAAAGAAGCCCTCTATTCCGATCAATGTGAGAAATCCATCCCTTATCCAGGGAACCTTTTCCTAACACACCATATGGAACAGAGATATCTAGGTACTGTGAATACTATCGCGTGGTGGAGAGCGTATTTCAGTATCTAAGGGCCTCGAGGTGGTTAGGAATCTCTAGGTTCCTGCAAATCTGTACTCTCCACTTTTATCTTACTCTTTTGTACGTCGGACACAAGAAGAGCACGTGTGCTTCGGTTTCTTCTGTTGTACCACAGAAGGGACAATTCCGATCTATTTCCCTCGACCAGGCACTAGTAAATGTGCGCAGGGGGAGCGAGCCATGCCTGAGCTGCAAATACAACTTCCGGGCTAGTGCTGGCTAGATCTCTTCCAGGAAAATCTTGTATCTATATATTTCTTTAATCTGTAAGAAATTCCTAGTTAAAATGCCCTCTGTTGAACCCACCATAAGAGAAGAAAGTCTGGAAGCCCTGTAGCAATCCACAAGTTTCTTCTTGGAAATTGCCAGGGAGGTTGTTAGCGGGTCTTTCCATAGAGAAGCCAGTTCTATACTAGTCAGAGAGTCCCTGAGATGAGAAACCCAAGGTAGCCTTTGGCCCCTGGTATCCCCAGAAGGTCTTCTAATGCTTGTCTATATGGAGTCAGCTCTGGGGTTGACCAAACTCTCCTCCAAAAGAGGAGAGGTCTTAAAGCAATAGTCTCCGAAATGGGGGGCAACCCTAGATCAAGTCGGAGCGGAGTCAGGGAGGTGCTGGGGGAAGGGACACTAAGGGGCAGATTTACAAGCCCCTTGCGTCATTTTAGCGCCACCGTTGCGTCACTTTTGATAATGCAGCGGCGGCGTAAAAATGCGGCCCATTTACAACGTGACGCATCTAGGGAGATGCGTCACGTTGTAAAGCCCTGCGTCACATTATACCTGCGTCAGGTATCATGTATGCAGGGTGGGCGTTCACACGTAAAAAAGCCTCGTAGAAGTGGCGCAGTGAAAATATACAAGATTTCACTGCGCCACTTCTAGGACGCCACTGCGTCAAGACCTTACGCCTGCTTGGAGCAGGCATAAGGAGTGATGCAGCACAATGAGGATAGGCATCCCCATGCATTGCTGGAGTTGCGTCGTGCTTGCAACACGACTCCAGCAATGCGTGACTTTTGTGCCAACAGATGCGTCAGAATTTCTGATGCATCTGTCAATCCTTGGGCCATGGTGCGCCGTATTGTAAATACGGCACATCCATGGTGGCGCAAGGGTTTCTCAGAGTGGTGCAGGGAAAGTGACGCATCTCTACAGATGCATCACTTTCTTGTAAATCTGCCCCCTTGTCCCTGTTTAATTTCTTTTCTGCCAATACAATGCCTTTAACAGACTTATGTCCCCATAGCTCTCCCCCATAAGTAATGGCTCCCAAAGATTGGGTTTTGTATATTTCCCTCAGGGGGCTAAGGGGCTTAGAGAATGAAGGACTGTAGACTTTGCCCAGACCATCTGTACTCTGTGCGAGCTTCAACCTCTGTTTCCCTTTGTGAAAGGCCCAGTCCATGAGCTCAATGAGAGTAATCCCCAAATACTCAAAAATGACGACCCTCGCAGTGGGATTCTGTTCAACATGGGGTTGGTTCCGTCGTGTAGTTCCTAGGAGTCCCCCAGGACCTGCGCGTTTGGGATGGCCTAAACTTAGGGCTTGGTGTCCCAACTGCTTCCGGATACCCCCACAGGATATGTCAGCCGTTAGACCAGCCAGCTCTACAGTGCCACTACCACCCCCCTGTATTCTACAGTGGAGGAGGTAGTCTCTGGCAACCACTGAACATGACAACCCTGATTCCTCAGGGATCGTGGAAAACAGTACAGTACGTTTCACTCAGACACTCGTGCTTGCTTTCTCTCAGAAAATACAAAGGATGGCGATTAGGACGTTTCAATAAGTATTTATTGGTCCAGCGACAGTCTTGTGTAAAACATATGTGCTGCGATAATCAGGAGACAGAAGCATACGAAAGAGATTGCTAGTACCAATATAGTAAATAGTAGATACATTTCTACCATAGTGCTAATAAGATGAACATATGAAATGAAATGATGCCTCTTGGACCATGAATTCACTAATCCTATTCAATACGTAGGTCGATACTCTTTACCTCCATATCTGTTCAATAAATGAACTGAGTTTCTTGTTTCAACTTTGAAATAGTGGGTAAACAAGCAAACATAAAAACGTCCAAAAATAATCCACAAAATTTGATATTTCATAAATACGAGTTTACTTCGAGTTTACTTCATACTTTTCTTTTGTTCTTTTTTTATAATTTCAAAATTAGAACACATATGTTTTCATTTCGATACTGCTTTACATATTAGTACATGATTGTGGTACAATAAATACTCTATATACAGTGCGTGGGAGACAAAATACAGAAAAATCTTTACAAGTATTCACGAACAGTGTCATAAATCAAAGAGGTCCTACTTCATTATAAACATGTATCGGGATATTGTAACCTACTTATCCTCGATACTCATTCAATAGGCGGTCCAATTAGTGAAGAGGTCAGAGAGCGCCTTAGTACATTTTATGTCAGTTTAAACCACAATTTGTTGGCTAGACTAAAAAAGTCCATAGTCTCTTTGCGATTTGGTATGGCGATGCTCTTGGCCTCGTGAAGTGAAGGGGTGAGTGAAGGGTGTGCCGACGCATTTCGACCTTCATGTGGGGACCAAGAGGATTCAAGGAAGGTCTTCCTCAGGGCTGGGTACTTCAGTGTAGGACACTATTATTAGTCGGGACAATCTCTCAATAGGGGTCCGAATGTCATTTCTCCGCTGGGTGGTACGAATTTCACTTTTGCGCGTATTTGCTATCTTTGTCGTAGGTTGGAGCCCGGTATCCAGTTCCGAGTGCTTCGCTACACGCGTCCGGCATCTCCGAAACAGCCACATTCACCTCAAGACCCCGCTCGATTTGGATAGCATGAGGGTATCATCGGCAAACATCAGGGCTGGAATTTTGGTGGAACAAATCTTAGGAGCATTGTTGTCACCGACCCCATTTAGGGGATCCACCAATCCATTGATGGACAAACAAAATAGGGTTGTAGCCAACACACAGCCCCGTCGTATGCCCCTGGTTACCGGAAATGGTTCAGAAAGCTCCCCGACTTTCCCACATCGAAACTGTGCCAAGTTCTTCTCATGCAGCCTCCTAAGGATATTAAAGAGGTAGGGGGGAACCCCCATGTTAGTTAGAACAGCCTAGAGTTTTAATCTCGGAACTAGGTCAAAGGCAGATAGTTAGGTCTATGAAACTGCCACCCTCCAGCACCACCGTTTTCCAATAGAGGAGTTGGAGGCGGAATACCTGATCAATGGTGGATGTTCGGTTTCTAAAACCTGCTTATAAAGTGCTAAGAGCGCCATGGACCTCTATCCAATCTTGTAGCCGTTCTAGGGTGACCCTTGAGACAACCTTCTGCATCACATCGATGAGGCTAATGGCCTGTAATTCCCCGGTAGAAGGAGGTAACCTTTCTTATACACAGGGATTATTTCAGCACCAGCCCAGATCTCAGGGATGGGCATACGACCCGATACAGCATTAAAGATGACTAGCAGGTCGGGCCCCAAACGTCTGGTTCAGAAAGATACAAGTCCCCAGAGATCTTATTGACTTCAGGCACCTTGTGAGGGGCTATGCTTGAACTTGAGTAACTATGGGGAGGTCCTCATTAGCCTTTATGCCAATATGGATCAGATCATATGTTTGATGGTCTAAATGTTTCACCACCAGTACCTCAGGGAGATCCTGGACATCATAGAGTGAACGAAAATGATCATTCCAGGCTTCGGCCGTTATGTTTGGCTCTAGAGTATATCTCCCGCCCCGATTGCCGAAGGAGACTATGTTCCAAAATGCTCTTGGATCTTTTTGTTTAAGGGCCTGTAGGATAGACTCCCATTTGGCCCACTTTTTTTAGGGGGGTATGGTTGTTGCAGGTATAGCCTACTGCCTATCTTCCTCCAAGGCCTCACTCGGTCTTATTACCAGTGGCTCAAATTGGCAATTAAAGTCACCCCCTATGATCTTTAGGTCATGCTTTTGGAAGGGAAGACAGGAGGATAGATAATTGCTCCACTGCTGGGGATTCTTGTCCCCTACTGTTCTTAAGTATACGATAACCAGTACAAGAGTTCTAGCAGAGTTAAATTTCAGTAATACACACAGAAGGTCAGGGGACACTGTCTCAATACCCCTTTCCGAACAACCTAAACAGGCGGCAATCAGGATTGTAATCCCCCCACGAGGGTCTACCTCTCCCTGCAGTCACAGCAGGTTTGGAAAAATCTGCATAACCAATTCGCCTTAGCTCCTCCATGGTCAAAGTTTCCTGAAATCATACTAAATCAAATTTCCAGGATGCAACTTTGATGGTATTTGACAAAGATTTGATAACTGGCAGAGCCCCACCTGCTTTTGTCTCTCCCTAATCCACCCTTGTCAGACAGCCCTCGTTGTTAATACTAGTAGCATAGCTCATATCTGCAAGCCCCTGTTCTGCTCCCTCCCCTACGACCATCCTCCTCCCCCTTCCTCCCTTCTTTGTTTTGGGAAGACCTTCATTCTCAGGACAGAGTAGCTCGTTATTAATATTAGTAGAATAGCTCATATCTGCAAGACCCTGTTCTGCTCCCGTTGTGCAGTATAATGAGGCCTACCTAAGGGAGGTCTATAAAAATAGCTCAATGGGATCACTGGATAGATCACTTGAAAACAAATCCAATATCAATTTTGGATCCCTGAAATTAATAACAATGCAGTCCCCAGTTTTGTCTTTGCAGCCTTTCCCAATCCAGCAAACCCTCCGGGTTAGAATAATGTCACCGGCTCTAGTGAGGGGAAAATCTCTGTACCACGGGAGCCAATGTAGAAATTTGTTTTTGAGGTCCACATGGGATTCTCTCTGGTTGCTATTCAGTCCTGGGACTCCGGTTAATACCGCACCGTAAGGTCATGAGGTAAATTGATAGCAGGTAGCTTTGCTACAGCACACCCGGAGACCTGCTCGGGCTTCCCATAAGCTTTGCTGGTCGAACTGTCAGCTGGTGGTCTTGATTCCAAGCCCTTTGGTCACAGCGTAGCCTTGTCAACTAGGTTCCTGTTAGACCCTTCCTCTGACGCTTCTGAATGTAGATATGATTTGTGCGACCGCTCAAAAATTAAGACACCTGAGAGGTTCCAGGTTCCTGATCCTCGTTCTCTTCGTTCCTTTCAGGAATCGTAGGAACAACAATTCGGCGGAGGAGGGCGTCAGGATCGCAGACAAGGCGAGTCTACGCAAGCAAGACGTGACCCGCAGCGCCAGTTTGATGTAAAATTCAAGCAGGATGAACCACCTCAATAACGTGCCCCATTTCAAAAGAAAAAAGTTGCCGCTTTGGCTGCAAAGTATGCCTCAGACGGTGAGAACCCTGCTCCTCGACAGCAGTTGGGCGGTAACCCTCCTCGACAGCGCGGCGGAGGTTACCATAGTGAAGCAGACACTCCACCAGCGTCTGGAGGCGACAGCAACTGACACTTTTATTACAGTAGAAACAGCTGACACTCGAGTTGCTCCTCCTGGTAGGTTTTATGAAGTAAGCCTCCAAATTTAAGGTGATATTAAACGTCCGGTTAAAGCGGTCTTTTGGGAGAATCTGACTTCGTCTTAGGATATTTTATTGGCGGAGGCTGATTGGCCTCTCCCTTTTATCCTAGCTTCCTCCAGAGGGGATGATGTTATTCTACCCAGTTTTTCGCTTTACGTACCTGATGACGATAAAATGGCTTATGCCTCAAAGTGGGCATTATGCTTAGCTCCTGCGTCATATCGCAATCAGGTGGGTTGGGACAAGGATTCCCCGGTACATGTGATTCCTTTGCGTTCTACACCTCAGCCCCAACAGAAGTATCCAATTAAACGTGACGCAAAAGCATCCATAAGTGACATCTTGACCCAATTGGAATATCAGGGTGTGATTGAACCCTGTGTTTCGTCAATGAAAAATCCTCTTTTTCCGATATTGAAACCGGACGGTTCATATCGTATTGTTTTAGATTACAGACCTTTGCAGTTCAGAACATACATAGCTCAGCGCTAGTAAACAACATTGTTCGAAAAAAGTATAAAACCACTTTGGATATTTCCAACGGCTTCTTCAGCAATTCTTTGGCACCGGAAAGCTGTGATTTCACCACATTCAGTGCCCTAGGCAATCAGAGACGATATGCGAGATTGCCTATGGGGGTATAAGAAGAATAGCCCTGGCGTGTTTGCGGCACGCATTGTTTCAATTTTACATGAGATTGACCCTGATGCCTTTTCGTACGTCGATGACATTTATTTGACTGATGAGATGAATCCTCATCTGATGCGCATAGATCACATTGTCACATATTTTGCGATGTTAGGCTACAAATTTAATTTTGCTAAATCGCACATTGACTTTCTGGCAGTACTTTTCCTTGGTTATGAACTCAATAACGAAGGTAGGGGGTTGGCCCCCCACTTTTTGGAGAAATGTGCTCAATTGCAACCTCCCTCTACCCTTTAAAATTTGCAGTCTTTGCTGTTTAAAAATGTTTTGGGGCAAACTTACATTCCTGAATATGCCCAGTGTATCAAGCCGCTATATGTGTTGATACAACCCTCTTTTTCGTCTTCCAGTTGGCTTCCAGAACACACAGCAATACTTAGGTCTTTGCAGTCTGATCTGCTTGCGACTCAATTCCTGTTAACGAGAGATAATACTAATAATTTGGTCATAAGGATTGTACTAGGAGCATTAGGTTTCACTTATGTGACTTTCAATGAAGGGGACACCGTCCCCATTGCTTATAAATCACATTTGTATACTCCAGCTGGGATGCGTTTCTCTTCTACAGAAAAAATCTTGACAGCTGTCCAGATGGCAATTCTGAAAGAACACTCTTTGGCTTAGGGTAAAGTAATTTTTATGGTCTCGCCAGTGCCTGCTTTAGAAGCAGTCACGAATGCCAGTGTCCCAATTTCCAAAGCCTTGCATCCGCATTGGATACAATGGGAAAGTTCTTTGATGTCGGCTGATATGAACTTTATCTTTGACCCTTCTCTACAGACACAGGAGTTTTTACAATATGGACATGTTTATCCTCCACCTTTATCATTACTCCCTCTTCATCAGTACACATGCGTTATTTACACAGATGGGTCTGAGCAGCCAGCCATTGGTGCTAAACATGCTTTTTCTGCGGCCTGCGCGATTTTGGCAGGTACGATTGTTGATGGGGATTTTAAATCCTCCTTGGTGCACATACAATCTCTTGGTGATTGCATGGCTCAATTGGCAGAGTTACGTGCTTTGGTTTTAGCTCTGAGTTTGCTGATCCCGAAGTGCCTACACTTATAGTGTGCGATTCGTTTTACTGTGTACAATCCTTCAATGACAACTTGTTCTTCTGGACACAAAATGATTTTCGTGATTCTAAAGGTAGCACAATTAAGCATAAAACGCTTTGGGTTCGAATGGCCGCTCTTAAGGAATGTTTGCCACTCACACATGTTATCCATACTTTGGGCCATCAGCGTGTGGGAGCACACGCTGTTGGTAATTCGATGGCTGATGAGGCAGCCAAATCTGCAGTAGCCACTTGTTCAGTAGCAGCAGTCACTAGGTCCATGACTAAAATTGATGATGATATTCTAGCGGCTATAGCTGCGTCGAAGCAGGGAACAGAGTTTTCTCAAGGATTCCCTTCACGTTACACATATTACTTGATGTCTGATCAAGTCCCATTTGCAACTATTCCTTCCGTTCGGGATCGGCTGATTCCCAACGAGGACCGCAGACTTTCTTTGATCATAGCCACACATGAAGGCGTCGCTTCGGCACATGCCGGAGTGTCAGCGACTATTTCCCTTTTACAGCAACATTTTTGGTGGGGTGGTTTATACCAACAGGCACGCAAATATGTTCTTTCCTGTGACATTTGTCAACAGATTAAGCCTTCAACTGTTTCACGTCCACCCACACTCAACTGTACATTTCGAATCAACCGTTAAGCTGTATTTATCTTGATCACTGCGGTCCTTTAACATCTGATAATGCTTTTAAGTATATCTTGGTTGCAGTGGATTCGTGCATGAGATTCCTTTGGGTTTGGCCACAACGTAGTACGGACGCTCGAACTGTTATAAAAGATGTGCGTGTCTTTGTAGGGACATTTGCCTGTGGCACCTTCCATTCTGACCAAGGTCCTACTTTTGCCTCTAAGGCTTACCGGGATGCGATGAAGTCTCTGGGGGTGCAGGTGCAATTCTCACCTCCATATCGGCCTGAGGGCAATTCTGTTGTGGAGCGGATGAGCCGTGACATAAAGCAATCTTTAACAGCTAGAGTATTAGGTACTGGTCGTGGCTGGTTGACTCATCTATATGGAGTTCAACGTGCACTTAATAATCTCCCTAGAAGATCTCTGGGTGGGCAAACCCCATACGAAATGCTCTTTAGCATTAAAATGTTTGTGCCAGAACTTGTAGCGGCTGCTGCAACGTTTGACGTAGATAAACATTGTGCTATGTTACAGGATCTACAAAAGGCTCGTGATTCACAAGCAAAAGCCCATTTGCCCTCTTCCATGGATGCAGCGGTGCTGATTCCTGTTTCTGGCTGGCTTCCTAAAATTGGAGATCTGGTCCAAGAGAAGGTGGAGAACAAAAAATAATTTGGTCCATCATACCGTGCACAGGTCAGAGTCCTTGGTTTAAAAGGCACCCGTACTGTGATTCTGCCTCCATTACTTGGTCGTAAGGAGAAGCGTTACATTTCAATCAAACATGCCAAGCTACACCATATGGGCGATACTGAATAGTATGCCAACTAGCATTCGACGCCGGGATATTTCACTGAATCCGATGGCTTCTGTTTCCTCGACTAGTCCCCAACAAATGGAGGGTGAAATGGAATCTTCAATTGAGTTGTTGCCTATTTTACCTTCTACATCTACAACTGTGGATAATGAGTATGCCTCTCCTCCAGTTGAAGTTATAATTGACATTCCTGAAAGTACAATACATTCACCTTCCAATGAAGAACAACCCCCGTTGTTTCAGCTGGGGTCCAGTGGTTATTATATGGACCATAATAGCTTTTCTTCTGATATGTCTTAGTTGTCATCATCTGTGGCAGAGCCCCCTACACGTATTAGTATTTTCATCTCCTGGTTCAAAAAGACTTATCTGGTCCGACCTTGGACAAATGTCTGGATGGTGCTGACGATGGTGTTCCTCTTCATGTGGATTGGGTTCGTGACTGTGTTTTTTCCTGTTGGTTAATGGCCATTACTTACCTGAACCATCTGCAGTGAACTTGGTTACCGGAGTTCTGGCCCCTCACACTTCATCTCATAAAATGAAAATAAATCAAGCACTAGTTAATATTTCAGCTTTCCCAATTGTTGATGGTATAGTTTGGGATAAAGTACCATTCGATATCCATGGCCCGACCGAGACTTTGAACATTCCATACGCATTCCGTGTTTCTTTAGGAGATGTAGTTTTGCCCGGTATACACTCTGATGACTGGGATGGTAACGCTGTTTATCCATAGTTTTCAGATTTAAAATATTATACTGCTTTTGACACTGAGGATTTGTATTTGAATTCGGCAACTTATGCAGATTTATTCTGTTACCAACATTATCGCCATCATTTTTTACACAAAACCAATACTCAGAGACCATATTTTAATTATCCCAAGTGGGTACATTGCCCAACCCCGTTACCGGGAAGCTCAAAGACCCAACGAAGTATATTTATGTATTTTACTGGTTACAATCTTTCTGACCCTGTCTCCTATTTTTATAAATTGAAAATACCCATCCAAACCAAATTTATGCTGACCCATACTAAATTAGTCTACTTCCTGTCCTTAATAAATAATTTGTCCGTGAAAGGTTATGACTAACCCTGGGCGTAGTTTGCGTAGTAGCACTAGAAGTACACTTTGAACTATGCTCAGCTATGCAAATTACGCAAATTGCGTAGTGCGTAGCTGTATACTTGTCAGGACTGTGCAATAATTGCAAACGGCATCTTGCACAGTGCAAGTTATGATAAAATAAGTATCTCTGTCTTTATATGCTAAAATGCATATAGTCATTTCACAAAAGTGAAAACGCTAAATTAACAAGCAGTGAGAGAGGTGATGATTTTTGGATCCTCCCTAACCTAGGGAGAGAATAAGCAGATGCCTTGAAAACAAAAAGCACATCTTGTTGAACGATTCGGTGGTGGTCCCATCCTCTTAGGACCACCCCAAGCACAGTTATTGGCAAGAATACAATCCCAACCAAAGCTTCATGAAAGGGTTTCAATGCTTTTGCATTTGACTCGTGAGGGACATCTAGTAACGACTAGTGGAACTGCAGCTTGATGTAATAATAATTTCAATGCTTTTGCATTTGACTCATGAGGGACATCTAGTAACGACTAGTTGAACTGCAGCTCTTTGTAGAATTATTTTGATATTGGACACTATAATATTCACTGCCCACTGCTAATCTCGTCCCATAATGCTTTGCAGGGCCTTTGGTTGGGATTGTATTTTTGCCCATAACTGTGCTTGGGGTGGTCCTAGGAGGAAGGGACCACCACTGAATCGTTCAGCATGATATGCTCTTTGTGTTCAAGGCATCTGCTTGGTCCTCCCCCTAGGTTAGGGGGGACCCCAAAATCATCACCTCTCTCATTGCCTAATATTTTCATTCTCAAAGTTCACTTTTGTGAATTGGTTATATGCTTTTTAGCATGTAAAATTGCTTTATCAAAGCATTTGTAGGTGTTGATGATTTTGCTGCTACGCTACGTGTTTTAGCACAGTTTTTGCACTGTGCTACGTGCGTAGTAGCGCAAACTACGCATGCTCCGTGAGCGTAGCGTAGTACTACGCCCAGAGTTAGTTATGACTACTGGAAGAACACGGTTGATTTAAAATCCATTTGGGGTACCAAAGATTGGCAAGGGCAGGGCACTGAATCATTGCATCGCACATGCGTGATACTGTCTCAGCTCATATTTTTAAATGAGACGGTCCAACAGACTACTTGTTTTGGTTTAGTCACAGCTAAAAATCTGAATACTCCCTCCATTCCGTTATTGGCTGCTTATGACACGTGGCAAACACATACTAACTATACAATTGAGGACTTAACTGTCATGTTTCAGAATGGCACACTCAACTCTTCCAATATTGACCCCTTTGGATGGTTACTGTGGCCAACGAGCTCCAATGCATGTCAAATACGCTTTCTGAATACCACAAAAGGGTTTACACAAAGTAGACCTGATCCTCGTTTTCCACACTCCCATACGGTTACCACATATTCTGTCTGTAAATTATGTCAACAATGGTTGTAACGTACCACACTGTCATCTGTGAAACAACATCTTTCTCTATTATCCGGTGACATTGATCTTGCTGATTTTCTTTTAGGTCCAAAGTCCCCTCGAACAAAACGTTTTGTTTATGTTGCATATAATGAATTTTGAAAACTATCACAGATGGAAGCTGCGGTGCGCCTGCGCCAAATTGACCAAGTTAATTTCGAAAAAGTTCTGGCAATAGTCGATAACAGTATTAACCCCTTCGGTGCGTGTGACGGAGCGGTTCCGTCATGCGCGTCGGTTGGGCTGTGCGCATGACGGAACCGCTCCGTCATAGCCCCGCCCGCGCTTAGAACCTTCAGCACAGCGCGGAAATCCACGCCGCGCTGAAGGGGTTAATACACTGTCTTCTTGTGTATATACAATTACCAAAAATTAACAGAGCACAGCCACTGTATAGTATTCAAACTGACCTTATAGTCAGTTTATTTTTTAATAAACCCAAATTATTATAAAGTTCGTAATATACAGAAAAATATATTCATAGAAGTTAGTACAAAAAGGCAGGTAGTTTTTGAAGAGTCTTGGTTTCGTTGACACGAAGTGCGTATCGCAGATGAAAACAGCCGACACGTGTTTCGTTGTTTATACGACTTTTTCAAGGCTTATAAAAATTTCCGTGGCTCAAAATTGAAGAAACTTCTTTGAATTCTCAATTTGTCGGAAAGAGCAGTGTCACGTACTACAGACACAAGTATTAAGTCTTGTAGAACACTCAATGTGACTTAGAATTGCTTGTTCAGCATTTTCTATTTCTATTTTGAACGGGGCGTCAAAATTATCTTTTTTGTATTTGACATGAATTTGTAGATGTGAGTCACTATTAGTGGTACTCTCGTACGAAGAGACGCGTCCCGCTACAATGGAGATGTATAAACGACGAAACACGTGTCGGCTGTTTTCATCTGCGATACGCACTTCGTGTCAACGAAACCAAGACTCTTCAAAAACTACCTGCCTTTTTGTACTAACTTCTATGAATATATTTTTCTGTATATTACGAACTTTATAATAATTTGGGTTTATTAAAAAATAAACTGACTATAAGGTCAGTTTGAATACTATACAGTGGCTGTGCTCTGTTAATTTTTGGTAATTGTATTGTGTATGGGAAAGGATTGTTATATTTTTTTCCATATAGTTTAACACTGATTGGTGGCACAGTGTTTGACATTGAGCACGCTTAGAATACTATCAGTCTTTTATTAACACTGGGGGAAGACATAACGGAGGTGCTGGCGAGGTCTTTTTTACCACTGCCATCTGTTCTATAACCCTTTATTCTTCTTGTGTATATACTTTGGATAATATTGTATCATCAGTCATTGACATTGTTCAACTTGAAGTGTCTGTTTTATGCCATGGTCAAAATCAGTTACGTTCTGTAAGGCAATTTGGTTGGACCTTGCAAACACACAAAAGTGGAAAAGTACCATGGGATTACCTGAATGTTTCTGCACTGTTTTTATCATTTAATTTAACAGATAAACAGAATATAATGTCAATGAAAGACGCAACATATACCATGTTACATATTGAAAAACTAGACCAGTTACCATTTTCTGTGGCAGAGACTGATTCAGCTGTGTGTTTGATACATGGGGTTATTTCACTGCCTATCTCTCTCTTCCAGTTTACGGCGTGCATGAAACACTATTCGGTTGGTAGATATGAGCCCCTCGGCAGTAGCTATATTCATGAATTATGGTCCCTGCCATTCACGTTTCAGTGTCAACGAGCTGATAAGGAGATTTTCCTTACAGGGAAGGATTGTGATTCCACGGTAGGACACTCCCTTGTCTGCAAACAAGTAAAACTTCACGGTGCCTGCAACGTTTCAGCCCCTAATCTGGCTTGTTTTTTAAAAGGTCCCCCGGTCCCAGCCATTATTCCTGCTCTGACTTTGCTTTCTAACGGAAGTTATCTTATTCTAAATACCCACGACTGCTGCGGCTTACGGGCAGGCATCCCGTATATAGTAACAGTTTCACAACGGGTTACATGTTGCAGCAATGTCCTGTTTCCAACCCCGCATGGGATTGTAGATAGTTCGCTTTGGCCTTCCATTCCAACTTTGAAAACAGATTTCAATAAGCTGAGCAGACTCAAAGCTCTATTGTTTCAACAAGAAGTGGCTCTCACATCAGCTCGTGAGACCTTCGAATTGCAGGTGGCAAGAACCGCAAGTGAGATTCAGTCACTGATAAACAAGAATCTCCCACTCCATTTTGGAGAATAAATTCACCAAATATTGAATACGTCTAATACAGAGGGCCTTGTCCACTTTTCTAAACTTGTGGGTTCCGGACTTGTCACCTCCTTTCAAACTATTTTTGGAGTAATCCCAGCTTTTATCCATTCTATTTTTTCCAGCGCCTTCAGAGGGTTTCCTCTAATGCTCCAGCTGATTTGCGGCGTACTTGTACTTCTACTGTTACTCCACAATGGCTGCTCAATTTATGGAGCTGCCAGACCCGGTCCAATTGCACCTGTACCGTGATCGGATGCACCAGCTATTTGGTTTAATGCCATTAAAGGATCTTGACATCGACTATTGGCTGACCTTCCGTTATGCCTACTTTACCTGTGTGCAACCTGTGTTTCACTGCCTCCGGTGCCCTTTTCAATAGGCCCTGGATGTCTGCCTCTCCAATACGTCACACGCTGCCCTGGATTATGAACTGTTAATGGGTCAGTTGAAGGCTCATGACCAGGACCGTTCATGGGTAGGCGCCTGGTGTGTGATCCTCTACTTGGACCAACGGCAGACTTGAGTACCTGTGCTCGTGCACAGCGCCTCTTGGATCGCAGTTTCATCGAGGTTAACACAGGTTGCCCTGATATGTTCCTAAAGGCCTCTGGATATGAGGAGCATGTGTGCTCATTCGACTTACTTAATTGGATGGCATACCTTTTTACTATGGAAGGTACAGACAACATACTGGAGTTTATGGCATTTCGCTTTTCCCGTGACATTTTTGGCCCTGAAGATTCAATGTGAATGGATATGTTTTTGGGTACCCAGTTGGCTATTTGCTTTTAAATTTGAACAATTTTTGGGGGGGATCCACAAATATTCTAATTTGGATATCACTGAGACACTTTGCCTTTGCTTATCTCGGAATTTTGTTGTAGCCCAGTGCTTTTCCCGTGACATTTTTGGCCCTGAAGATTCAATGTGAATGGATATGTTTTTGGGTACCCAGTTGGCTATTTGCTTTTAAATTTGAACAATTTTTTGGGGGATCCACAAATATTCTAATTTGGATACCACTGAGACACTTTGCCTCTGCTTATCTCGGAATTTTGTTGTAGCCCAGTGCTACTGACCTGTCCAAGGGGAGGGTGTCACATGGCCCAAAGGGACATTGTAGTTTTCTCTAAGTTAGCATGAGCATGCTGCAGCTTGCTTGCTTTTTTTGCGCACATTACTACACAACTTTATTTTGCAATCATTTCGATGGCTGTTTTCACATTAGAACTCATCGCTGTGTTCACTCTCTGCATGTTCCTGGGATTTTGACTGAACATTGTGAGCAAGGTCAAACACCAATGCCCCTTGTTATTTTGTTCTAGCCAGGCCTTAGCCCTTAGACAAACATACCGATGCAGCCGTTGTTTGGACAACATACTTTGGTTTTATTAGAATACACGAATAGGCAGCACACACTTGGAGAGGGACCTTTCCAGGGAGAAGAGCGAGACAGCACCTATGATGTAGATCTACCATCTATAGGCTAATGTATGGGGTCTGCTGTCAAAGCCCAGAGATCTTTTATTATATAATAATACGGCTTCTTAGCAAGGGGAGGGAGGTTAGGCTCTATTGTCTTTTCATGATGACATCTCCATTCATGATTTATGGACTAGCTGATATGCTGACTGTATTTGTACTATGCATTTTCCTTCTTGTTGTGGCACGTATACTGCATGTTAGGGCACGTTAGTTGAAATAAATATTTTAAACTGTTTTGTGTCTCTGTCAGACCTTACTGTGGACAAGTACGAGAGAGTGCGCGAAAGGGTGTGTCTTGTTACCGTGATTCCTGAAAGATCTGGGAGTGTTGTGTTCTGGGGTGTCTAATTATTTGTTTCTCTGTGAGTGAGTAGGAGAGCAAGTGAGACACCATAGCTAGTCGGTCCTGGGCTTTTGGGTACTAAGGTGGTAGGATGACTCAGTCCCTATACACCAAGGTCCTATAATCCTGTGCATAGTTCTGTGTTTGTGAGAAATCTCTGCAACAAGCCTTATCTTTGAAAGTAATAGTATCAGGCCAGTATGACACTGCACATTGAGAGAGGGGATCAAACAGAGCGTATTGGAGAGGGTTGGTCACTCACCCCTTGGCACTTAATCAGGGACACTGATAGAAGGTGATAGAAGAAGAGGAGTGGGCCAGCAATACGGGATCCCCACATTGGTGATAAGTCTATAATGACTGGCAGAGAGGGTCCATACGTGGATCTGTTTGTGCTGTGTGCCAGAGGTCAAAAGCTGCGCAGGGTAATGAAGGGTAATAGAGATAGATGAAAGGGCCCCTCATAATACCCCTGAAGGCTTCTTCCAGGTTTGCAGGCCTCTCAGATCTGACAGGGAGAGGGGGTGAGGAAAGGGGGGCACCCACCGCAACACAAGCCCCCATGTGGTGAGGCTCCGCAGCGTGCAAGGCGCCACCCAATGCACCCCTCTCCCCCTTAGTGCTCACTGGTCAAGGTGAGCGGGCAGTGACGCACGTCACTGCACTATGGGCCAGATGTACGACCGGTTTTTGTGGTCGCAAATGGGAAATCGGCCCGTTTGCGACCGCAAAACAGGTCTGCCCTATGTACAAACCCTATTTTACAAGTCGGTAACCAATTACCGACTCGCAAAATAGGTTGTGACTCGCTGTTAGGAAGGGGCATGCCAAGGGCGTCCCTTCCTAATAGCGAGTCATACTTCAATACACGATTGTTTTGCAGTTTACCACCCATTTCAAGTAGGTGGTAAGCCACGCGCAAACGGGAAGGGATCCCCAAAGGACCCCTTCCCCTTTGTGACTAGCAGCAAAAATATTTTTAACAGCAGGCAGTGGTCCTAGGGACCACTGCCTACTCTTTAAAATTGAAACAGAAATGTTTCATTTTTCTTTTTAAATGCATCCTGTTTTCTTTTAAGGAAAATGGGCTGCATTAAAAAAAAAAACTACTTTATTTAAAAAGCAGTCACAGGCATTGTGGTCTGCTGACACCAAAAGTCCACCATCCCAGGGAGTGCAAGCCATTCCCAATTGGTCGCAAATTGCAACCTGCCTCATAAATATTAATGAGGCAGGCAATTTGCGACCCCATTAGGAATCTCAAACTTTGTCTTAGCCACTATTGTAAATTCCATTTTGTGAGTCGCAAATTGCAAGTCGCAAAACGACCAATTTGTGTGTCGCAAATTGGAAGGGTCATACACTTGGCCCCAAGTTCCAATGCCCCCTCAGAGGCGGTCCGGTTGAAGACACAGGCCCAGGTTGAGACACAGGTGGATGTGGGGCATGGAATGCTGGAGGCGGAGGCTTGAAGTACTAGTCACCAGGACCCCGCACCAGCGCTCCTGAGCAAGGGGGGATTCCAGTGGAAGTCCAACGGTAGGGCAGCCCCAAGAGTAGAGCGCAAGGAAGGAGGGGAGTAGGTCAACCCGCAATCAGCTCCAGAGGCGGAAGGCCCGGTGGGCACGCCCTTTGGACGGGTGCGCCACTCTGCAAAATCCTGGTCTCTCCCACAAGGAGAAGGAGCATCTCTCACCAAATTCCGTGGCGGAACGCCACCACAAGGCTGTTGCTCCGTGCACCAGACTGCCTCACCGGCCTCTGCAGTTGCCGGCGGTCATCATCCGCCAATAGCAGCTCCGCAACTCCGCAGGATCAGGACCGCGTCCCAGCGATGATCTCGGCAGCAATGGCACACCACCCGGTCTGTCCGGCTCAATAAGTCCCAAGCCGGCGTGCTGCAATACGGAGGGGGACGGGCCGGTATCCTGCTACAGCTCTCCCAAAGGCACAGGCTCAGCCAGGAATTGGTGTTCCTGCTAGTGCTGTACACAATGCACAAACCTTGATCCAAGTGCTGCTGCTGGGTGGAGGTTGGAAGAGAGAGTAGGGTGGGGTCGGGTGGAAGCCGTGCAAGGACTCCCAAAGTGAGCCCCACAAAGAGCCAAACGAGGGAGCCAAGCCGGGACCCGCTGTCGGGGTAGCAGGGGACTGATAGCTGAGGTCTCAGGTCAGGCGATCCACTCCATGTGCCTCAAGAACTCACTCGCACTTACCTTTAAAGCACCAGGGGGAAATCGTGATGGCTACATTCACTCCTCCAACTAATCACAAATACAGCATCAGCACTAGCAAAACTAATCACAAATATCAGCACCAGCAAAACTAATCACAGATACAGCATCAGCACCAGCAAAACTAATCACAGATATTGGACAGAGTTCGTGGAGTTCCGATACGCGGAACTCCGGGAAGTGCAAAAAAACTCTACCGTGCTACGCGGAGCGCCGCAAGCGGCGGTGTGCGTTAGATAAATGCCGTTCTTGGTGACTTTTAGCGCCAGGCGCTTGTCCGCACTGTGCAATCATCTCAAACGGCACCATGCACAGCGCAAGTGGGCGCTGCTTCCTTTCTGCCACTCGAGTAGATTTTTTACTCGAGCAGCAGCTTTCTCAACGCGAACGGACGGTTTTTTCAATGCGAGCAATCGCGAGCATACGCGACCACTAGCAATGAGAAATCTTACCGCCCGCGCTGAGAAATCTCGTCGGGAGATTGATTTTCCATGCTCGCGCTCGCCAACTTGACGATCGCGAGTGAGGAAAAAAACTCCGCTCTGCTATGTGGAGCATTGTTTTTCGGAACTCCACGAGCTCCGCGTAACACGGAGTGCGGAAAACTCCGCAAACTCCGCGAGTGGAGCGGAGTTCACTGCCCAGACCTACTAGCACCAGCAAAACAAATATCAGCACCAGCAAAACTAATCACAAATATCACATCAGCACCAACAAAACTAATCACAAATACAGCGTCAGCAACAGCAAAACTAATCACAGATACAGCATCAGCACGAGCAAAACTAATCACAGACACAGCATCAGCACCAGCAAAACCAATCACAAATATCAGCACCAGCAAAACTAATCACAAATACCACATCAGCACTAGCAAAACTAATCACAAATACCACATCAGCACTAGCAAAACTAATCTCAAATATCAGCGCCAGCAAAACTAATCACAGATACAGCATCAGCACCAGCAAAACTAATCACAGATACTGGGTGGAGTTCGCAGAACTCCGCAAAGTGCAAAAAAAACTCCGCTGCGCTACGCAGAGCTCTGCAAGCGGCGGAGTGCGTTAGATAAATGCTGTTCGCAATGAATTTTAGCGCCAGGTGCTTGTCCGCACTGTGCAATCATCGCGAACAGCACCATGCACAGCGCAAGCGGGTGCTGCTTCCTTTCTGCCGCTCGAGTAGATTTTTTACTCGAGCAGCAGCTTTCTCAATGCGAACGGGCGGTTTCTCATCGCGAGCAGTAGCGAGCATACGCGACCACTAGCAATGAGAAATCTGACCGCCTCCATTGAGAAATATCGCCGGGAGATTATTTTCCACGCTCGCGTTCGCCAACTTGACGTTGACGATCGCGAACGAGGAAAAATCTACCCTGTAGGTGGAGTTTCCTCGCTTGCGCTCGCCAGCTTGACGTTGAGAATGCGAGTGAGGAAAAAAAATCTGCTCCTTTTTCGGAACTTCACGAGCTCCACATAACGTGGAGTGCGGAAAACTCCGCGAGCGGAGCGGAGTTCACGCCCAGGCTTAATAGCACCAGCAAAACCAATCACAAATATCAGCACCAGCAAAACTAATCACAAATATCACATCAGCACCAACAAAACTAATCACAAATACAGCATCAGCACCAGCAAAACTAATCACAGATACAGCATCAGCACCAGCAAAACAAATCACAGATACAGCATTAGCAACAGCAAAACCAATCACAAATATCAGCACCAGCAAAACTAATCACAAATACCACATCAGCACCAACACAACTAATCACAAATACCACATCAGCACTAGCAAAACTAATCACAAATATCAGCGCCAGCAAAACTAATCACAGATACAGCATCAGCACCAGCAAAACTAATCACAGATACTGGCTGGAGTTCGCAGAGTTCCGATACGCGGAACTCCGCAAAGTGCAAAAAACTCTGCTGCGCTACGCAGAGCTCCGCAAGCGGTGGAGTGCGTTAGATAAATGCCGTTCGCAATGAATTTTAGCGCCAGGTGCTTGTCCACACTGTGCAATCATCGCGAACAGCACCATGCACAGCACAAGCGGGTGCTGCTTCCTTTCTGCCGCTCGAGTAGATTCTTTACTCGAGCAGCAGCTTTCTCAACGCGAACGGACGGTTTCTCAACGTGAGCAGTAGCGAGCATACGCGACCACTAGCAATGAGAAATCTGACCGCCTGCATTGAGAAATATCACTGGGAGATTATTTTCCACGCTCGCGCTCGCCAACTTGACGTTGGTGATCACAAACGAGGAAAAATCTCGCCGGGAGGTTGAGTTTCCTCGCTTGCGCTCGCCAGCCTGACGTTGAGAATGCGAGTGAGGAAAAAAAATCTGCTCCTTTTTCGGAACTCCACGAGCTCCACGTAACGTGGAGTGCGGAAAACTCAGTGAGCGGAGCGGAGTTCACGCCCAGGCTTAATAGCACCAGCAAAACCATCACAAATATCAGCACCAGCAAAACTAATCACAAATATCACATCAGCACCAACAAAACTAATCACAAATACAGCATCAGCACCAGCAAAACTAATCACAGATACAGCATCAGCACCAGCAAAACTAATCACAGATACAGCATCAGCAACAGCAAAACCAATCACAAATATCAGCACCAGCAAAACTAATCACAAATACCACATCAGCACCAACACAACTAATCACAAATACATCATCAGCACCAGCAAAACTAATCACAAATATCAGCACCAGCAAAACTAATCACAGATACAGGATCAGCAAAACTAATCACAGATACAGCATCAGCACCAGCAAAACTAATCACAGATACAGCATCAGCACAAGCAAAACCAATCACAAATATCAGCCCCAGCAAAACTAATCACAAATACCAGATCAGCAGCAACAAAACTCATCAGAAATACAGCATCAGCACCAGCAAAACTAATCACAAATATCAGCACCAGCAAAACCAATCACAAATATCAGCACCAGCAAAACTAATCACAGATACAGCATAAGCAAAACTAATCACAGATACAGCATCAACACCAGCAAAACTAATCACAAATATCAGCACCAGCAAAATTAATCACAAATACAACGTCAGCACCAGCAAAACTGCCCACCAGAATAAGATCCATATACAGATTACGGATAGAAAATAAATAATTAATAAACACTGAGTGTGACAAACCACATGGAAGAAGAAATGAACAGTGGAGAAGAACCAATGCATCGGGCAGAGAAAGGATGAAAGTTGTAGAAAGGCTGAGACAAAAAGTAAAGTTATAAGGAGAATATGAAGATAAAATAAGGCGATGCTAGATTGAATAATAACACTCACAGTCAAGACAACACACCAGGTCACATCATGGCTTTTAGTATGAACATTAAAGACCATCTCTTTCACCACCTACACACCATGGCCTAGCCAAAAGCTTTCTGTTGACTTGCTGAGTGGCGGCAACCTGGCCATAACCTCACACAGAGTAAGGTCTCTTAGCCTGTTAAACACACACTGCATACTGCATCGTACTCTGTCCTTAAGACCCAGATCACCACAACTTCAGATGGAGCAAGGCGGAGGACAAATTCACACCAACGAAGAGCAGTGCAAGATGCCAGATAAGATTCTCATGACGGCCGTGGCCAGACCCAACCTAAACAGAGTTAATCTACTTAACCTGCCCCAGTGCAGGCTATGGCAAGTGAACCGAAACACCTCAAAGTGTGGATTCCGCAGCCCCCAACTCCCACCACTAAGATGAGGAGTATGCCACATTGGGGGGCATATTATCAAGAACGGCGTTAAAATTATCGAGAATTCCAATAGAAGCCCAGGTTGACACCAGAACATGGGCTTCTATTGGAATTCTCCAGGGCATATTATCAAGCCCATTATCGCCGCTTTAGCGGCAGTTTTCTGCCGCTAAAGCGGCGATAATTTTAACGCCGTTCTTGATAATATGCCCCTGGAATGGTTAGCAACCTGAGCCATCGAAAAACTAGACTTTCTAAACAACTTACGGAGAGAGTGTGAAACTAAGCAGCAAACTCATAGGGGATATGAATGGCTTTATGGCGGCAATGAAAAGAGCAAGAAAGGAACACAAGAGCATCCAGAACAACCTAGAAAACAGTTGCTGTACATGCAAAACGGCATCTCGACCTACACCATCTGACCTTCACTGACTGAAAAAACAACACATGTCATAATAGAAAGTCTAAAATGGCCAAAGAAGCAGGTCACATACCTGACGTCCTCAAATTCAGTACGTCACCCAGGACGATAGTATACCTGTTATGAGCCATCCAGGAAAGCAACCTCAATCCCACTGGGGTTAAACAGGGCAACACAGAAGGACCCTGCCCAAAACCTCAGACCAGATGCAACTGTAACTGACCCTTCTTACCCTCCCCTCCCAATCCCAATTATATGAAAACCAACCTGCGGGGCAACTAGAAAGTGACACATGATCCCTACAAACGGTACCATACTCAGGCACCAGACAGAAGCTAGCACCTGCTCACCCCAGATTGTGGGTGTGATCCTCAGGTGCGGAGGACCACACACCAGCCACACTGAGATCATGGACAGTGTTCTAGACAACCATCACAACCCACCTATCGTGATGGAGACTTGGTTCAACGCCACATCACAGACCTTTGTGACCTACCGTCTGACTTGGGTGCAACATGTTGGAAAAAAGAAGAATGGAGGAGTCCACAAACCAAGACTGTCTCAGTGAATGCCCTTAAACCCAAGCTTTGAGAAGAGAACCCACCATCAACTCAGTGGTAGAAACTCTAGGAGTAATGGATGGTTTATTGTGCAGATACAGAGTCAAAAGAGTAGAGAATAAAACATTACATAGATGGGGCGGCAACCGGTCCTGAATTTGAGAAACTAAAAGTGCATTAAACCTGAGCTTTTACTAAGTACACATTAGAAGGAATAAGGTCACGCACAGATCAGTCGTTCAAGCACACTCAGACACATGAGCAGGTCAGCACACTCAGACACATGAGCAGGTCAGCACACTCAGACACATGAGCAGGTCAGCACACTCAGACACATGAGCAGGTCAGCACACTCAGACACATGAGCAGGTCAAGCACACCTGGACAGAGAGATCAGCATGTCAAGCACACACAGACAAAAAGATTAGTAGGTCAAGCACACGGGGACAGATCAGCAGATCAAAAACAGCCAACCAGACAGACAGATCAGCAGGCCAAGCACACTGGGACAGATCAGCAGGTCAAACACACCCAGACAGATCACCAGGTCAAGCACATCCCGACAGACAGATCAGCAGGCAAAGCACACCCAGACAGAGCAACAGGTCAAGCTTTTCTCAACAGACAGATCAGCAGGTCAAGCACACTCGGACAGATCAACAGGTCGAGCTCAGCTGGAACAGTTAAGCAGGTCAAGCACACCCAGACAGACAGATTAGCAAGTCAAGCAAAACTGGACAGACAGATCAGCAGGTAAAGCACACCAGGACAGACAGATCAGCAAGTCAAGGACACCCGCACAGATCAGCAGGTCAAACACACTTGGAGAGATAAGCAGGTCACGCACACCCGGACAGATGAGCAGGTCAAGCACACTCAAACAGATGAGCAGGGCAAGCACACCCGGACAGACAGATCAGCAGGTCAAGAACACCAAGACAGATCAGCAGGTCAAGCACACCTGGACAGAGCAGCAGGTCAAGCACACCCTAACAGACAGATCAGCAGGTCAAGCACACCCAGGCAGAACAGCAGGTCAATCACACCCGCACAGAACATCAATTCAAGCACACCCTGAACAGTTTAGCAGATCAAGCACACCCGGAGAGATCAGCATGTCAAGCACACTAGTACAAACAGATCAGCAGGTCAAGCACACCCAGACAGACTGATCAGCAGGTCAAGCACACCCAGACAGATCAGCAGGTCAAGCACACCCAGAACAGTTCAGCAGGTCAGGCACACCCGTACAGATCAGCAGGTCAAGCACACCTGGACAGAGCAGCAGGTCAAGCATACCTGTACAGACAGATCAGCAGGTCAAGCATACCCAGGCAGAACAGCAGGTCAATCACACCCACACAGAACATCAATTCAAGCACACCCTGAACAGTTTAGCATGTCAAGCACACCCGGAGAGATCAGCATGTCAAGCACACCCAGGGAGATCAGCAAGTCAAGCACACCCAGACTGACAAATCAGCAGGTCAAGCACACCCAGACAGATCAGCAGGTCATCCACAACCAGACAGATCAGCAGGTCAAGCACACCCGGAAAGACAGATCAGCAGGTCAAGCACACCCAGACAGATCAGCAGGTCAAGCACACCCGGACAGACAGATCAGCAGGTCAAGCAAACCCAGACAGCTCAGCAGGTAAAGCACACCCGGAACAGTTAAGCAGGTCAAGCACACCCGGACAGATCAGCAAGTCAAGCACACCCAGACAGATCAGCAGGTCAAGCATACCCAGACAGAGAGATCAGCAGGTCAAGCACACCCAGAGAGATCAGCAGGTCAAGCACACCCAGACAGATCAGCAGGTCAAGCACACCTGGAACAGTTAAATAGGTCAAGCACATCCAGACAGACGGATCAGTAAGTCTAGCACAGCCAGACAGACCGATCAGCAGGTAAAGCACACCTAGATAGGAAGATCAGCAGGTCAAGCACGCCTGGAACAGTTATATAAGTCAAGCACACCCAGACAGACAGATCAGCAAGTTAAGCAAAACTAGACAGACAGATCAGCAGGTAAAGCACACCCGCACAGATCAGCAGGTCAAACACACTTGGAGAGATCAGCAGGTCACACACACCTGGACAGATCAGCAGGTCAAGCACACTCAAACAGATCAGCAGGTCAAGCACAGCCGGACAGACAGATCAGCAGGTCAAGCACACTCAGACAGACAGATCAGAAGGTCTAGCACACCGGCACAGTTCAGGAGGTCAAGCACACCCCGACATACAGATCAGCAGGTCAAGCACACCGGGACAGATCAGCAGGTCAAGCACACGCGGACAAACAGATCAGCAGGTCTAGCACACCGGGACAGATCAGCAGGTCAAGCACACGTGGACAAACAGATCAGCAGGTCAAGCACACCGGGACAGATCAGCAGGTCAAGCACACGAGGACAAACAGATCAGCAGGTCAAGCACACTTGGACAGACAGATCAGCAGTTCAAGCACACCCAAAACAGTTAAGCAGGTCAGGCACACCCGGACAGATCAGCAGGTCAAGCACACCTGGACAGATCAGCAGGTCAAGCATACCCAGGCAGAACAGCAGGTCAATTACACCCACACAGAACAGCAATTCAAGCACACCCTGAACAGTTTAGCATGTCAAGCACACCCGAAGAGATCAGCATATCAAGCACACCCAGGGAGATCAGCAAGTCAAGCACACCCAGACAGATCAGCAGGTCAAGCACACCCAGACAGATCAGCAAGTCAAGCACACCCAGACAGATCAGCAGGTCAACCACAACCAGACAGACCAGCAGGTCAAGCACACAGGACAGACAGATCACCAGGTCAAGCACACCCGGACAGACAGATCAGCAGGTCAAGTACACCCGGACAGATCAGAAGCTCAAGTACACCCGGACAGATCAGCAGGTCAAGCACACCCGGACAGATCAGAAGCTCAAGCACACCCGGACAGATCACCAGGTCAAGCACACCCGGACAGATCAGAAGCTCAAGCACACCCCTCCCAATCCCAATTATATGAAAACCAACCTTCGGGATAACTAGAAAGTGACACATGATCCCTACAAACAGGGAAGCTTACTCAGGCACAAGACATAAGCTAGCACCTGCTCACCCCAGATTGTGGGCGCGCTCCTCAGGTGCGGATGCCCACACACCAGCCACACCGGAATCATGGACAGTGTGCTAGACAACCATCATTACCCACCTATCATGATGAAGACTTGGTTCAATGCCACATCACAGACCTTTTTGGACCTACCATCCGACTTGGGTGCAACATATTGGAGAAAAGCAGAATGGAGCAGTCCACCGACCAAGACTGTCTTAGAGAATGCACTTAAACCCAAGCTTTGGGAAGAGAACAGGCCATTCAACTCAGTGGTAAAAACTCTAGAAGTAATGGATGGTTTATAGTGCAGATACAGAGTCAAAAGAGTAGAGAATAAAACCATTACATAGATGGGGCGGCAACCGGTCCTGAATTCGAGAAACTAAAAATGCATTAAACCTGAGCTTCTACTAAGTACACATTAGAAGGAATAAAGTCACATTATGTCTGTCCTGATGTACATAAAAACACAGCTGTGGTTAAAACGGAGATAATCAGAAGCACATCTACGTTGAATACAATACAAGAGAGTTCCTGCAAGGAGCCATAGTTTTGACTCACAAGAAAGAGTGGTTCACCAAGGACTCGTTTAAAGAAGTTTGTAAAATGAACACCAAGGTAATTACTGCAGGCAACAAGTCAGGCAAACCAAACACACATCAGCCACCACTGCCTTGATGAACCACTGCTGCATGTGGTTGTAGTTACCCAGGGCCCCTCGGAATATGGGTTGCTCTTGTACATTTTGAGCACAGTTTCACTCAGTCACACATCTTCCCACCCTGGCACATTCCAAGTTGGTTTCCCACTCAATGTGAATCACTAACTGCGGATTTACTAGCGAGAAAGAGGAGGTGGGACAGTTAAGCAGATCAAGCACACCCAAACACACCCGGACAGACAGATAAACAGGTCAAGCACACCTGGAACAGTTAAGAAGGTCAAGCACACTCGGACAGACAGATCAGCAGGCCAAGCACACCTGGAACAGTTAAGAAGGTCAAGCACACTCGGACAGACAGATCAGCAGGCCAAGCACACCTGGACAGACAGATAAGCAGGCCAAGCACACCCAGACAGATAAGCAGGCCAAGTGCACCTGGACAGACAGATAAGCAGGCCAAGCGCACCCAGACAGACAGATCAGCAGGTCAAGCACACCTGGACAGACAGATAAGCAGGCCAAGCACACCCAGACAGACAGATCAGCAGGTCAAGCACACCGGGACAGATAAGCAGGTCAAGCTCACCCGGACTGACAGATCAGCAGGGCAAGCACATCGGGACAGATCAGCAGGTCAAGCTCACCTGGAACAGTTAAGCAGGCCAAGCACACACAGACAGAGAGATCAGCAGGTCAAGCACAGCTGGACAGAACGATCAGCAGGTCAAGCATACTGGGACAGATGAGCAGGTCAAGCACACCCGCACAGACTGATCAGCAGGTCAAGTACACCTGGACAGACAGATCAGCAGATCAAGGACATCCGCACAGATCAGCAAGTCAAGCACACTCGGACACATGAGCAGGTCAAGCACACCCGAACAGATCAGCAGGTCAAGCACACCTGGACAGATAGATCAGCACGTCAAGAACACCCAGACAGATCAGCCTGTCAAGCCCTCACGGACAGACAGATCAGCAGGTCAAGCACACAGGGACGGATCAGCAGGTCAAGTACAGCCAGACAGACAGATCTGCAGAGCAAGTACACTGGGACAGATCTGCAGATCAAGCACACCCGGACAGAGAGATCAGCAGGCCAAGCACACCTGAACAGACACATCAGCAGGTCAAGCACACCCGGACAGATCAGCTGGTCAAGCACACCTGGACAGATAGATCAACAGGTCAAGCACACCCAGACGGATCAGCAGGTCAAGCACATCCCGGAACAGTTAAGCAGGTCAAGCACACCCGGACAGATCAGCAAGTCAAGCACACCCGGACAGATCAGCACGTCAAGCACACCCGGACAGATCAGCAAGTCAAGCACACCCGAACAGATCAGCAGGTCAAGCGCACCTGGACATATCAGCAAGTCAAGAACATGGACAGATCAGCAGGTTAACCACAACTGGATAGATCTGTAGGTGAAGCACATCTGGGCAGATCAGCAGGTCATGGACACCCGAACAGATCAGCAGGTCAAGGACACCTGCACAGATCAGCAGGTCAAGCACAACTGGACAGATCAGCAGGTCAAGCACAACCAGACAGATCAGCATCTCAAGCACACCCAGACAGATCACCAGGATGGTTTCTTCTGTACATGACACAGACTGCACAGACCTGAGCAGCAGCTCTGACTCAGTGCAGGATAAGATAAGTGCAAGACCAGGAGTCAAGAGCAAGTTGGCCTGTTTTCCTTCTGCTGGTTGCCTTTTCTTTACCTCAAGGGAAGCTGGGAGACAAGAATTGTGAAACTCCAAACTTCAGGCTACCAGAGTGTGTAGTTTCACAAGGCCATATCTAGCTACCATGGACTTACGGCACCTTGAAAGGCAACTGCTGCTGCCAAGGCAGGTCCTAACATGTTCTCCCCACAGGTTGAAATGGATGACCTATGCCGCCGAGATATACCCATTGTATACCTATGAAAAGCCAGCTTTAGACCGCTCTTCACAGAGACCATACCAAGCTCCAGACTAACCTCAAGATTGTGGGGTGGATCGTCTAGCATAGCAGAGCCTTGGACTTGAGGATATCTACTTCTGGTGCTTTTGCTCCAAACGGGCAATGGCCCAGGACAGTCACAATGGAAGATCATACATGTAGTGTGGCCCTAACCAGCCTCTCCTGTAATCTTTGAGAAAACATGGTGTCCGGCACCTGCACTAGAGGCCTTTGACCTTTTACTTTCAATAGAACCAATTTAGGATATCACTGAGAATATCAAGATTGTCCAACCCCCAGGAACCGAAATGGCATCACCAAACTCTACAGTTACCACAGCTGCAACTCCCATCATCAAACTCTAGGTCTTCGCTGCTACACCTCCCATCACCAAAGTCTGAGCTATCCACAGTTGCAACTCCTATCACCAAACCCTAGTTCTCCACAGATGCACCAAACTTTAGGTCTCCACAGCTGCACCTCCCATCACCAACTCTACAGTTTCCACAGCTGCACCTCCCATCACCAACTCTACGGTCTAAACAGTTGCAACTCCCATCACCAAACTCTAGGTCTCCACAGTTGCAACTCCCATCACCAAACTCTAGGTCTCCACAGCTGCAACTCTTATCACCAAACCCTAGTTCTCCACAGATGCACCAAACTTTAGGTCTCCACAGCTGCACCTCCCATCACCAACTCTACAGTTTCCACAGCTGCACCTCCCATCACTAAACTCTACGGTCTAAACAGCTGCAACTCCCATCACCAAACTCTAGGTCTCCACAGTTGCAACTCCCATCACCAAACTCTAGGTCTCCACAGCTGCACTACCATTACCAAACCCTAGTTCTCCACAGCTGCACCAAACTTTAGGTCGCCACAGCTGCCACTCCCATCACCAAATTCTAGGTCTCCTGAGCTGCACCTCTCAGCACCAAACTCTAATGTCTCTATAGCTGCACCTCCTACCACCATCTCTACAGTCTCCACAGCTGCCCCTTCCATCTCCAAACTCTAGGTCTCCGCAGCTGCAACTCCTATCACCAAACCCTATAGTCTCCACAGCTGCACTACCATTACCAAACCCTAGTTCTCCACAGCTGCACCAAACTTTAGGTCTCCACAGCTTCAACTCCCATCACCAAACTCCAGGTCTCCACAGCTGCAACTCCTATCACCAAACCCTATAGTCTCCACAGCTGCACTACCATTACCAAACCCTAGTTCTCCACAGCTGCACCAAACTTTAGGTCTCCACAGCTTCAACTCCCATCACCAAAGTCTGAGCTATCCACAGTTGCACCTCCCATCACTAAACTCTACGGTCTAAACAGTTGCAACTCCCATCACCAAACTCTAGGTCTTCGCTGCTACACCTCCCATCACCAAAGTCTGAGCTATCCACAGTTGCAACTCCTATCACCAAACCCTATTCTCCACAGATGCACCAAACTTTAGGTCTCCACAGCTGCACCTCCCATCACCAACTCTACAGTTTCCACAGCTGCAACTCCCATCACCAACTCTACAGTTTCCACAGCTGCACCTCCCATCACCAACTCTACAGTTTCCACAGCTGCACCTCCCATCACCAAACTCTAGGGGCCCGATTCACAAAAGTAATCGGAGACAAAATCCTAACTTTAAGACTTGCGGTATTCACAAAAGGCATTTAGGAGTAGTAAAGTTAGGAATCCTAACTTTGCTACTCCTAAATGCCTTTTGTGAATACCGAAAGTCATAAAGTTAGGATTTTTCTCAGTTTAGGAGTAGTAAAGTTAGGAATTCTAACTTTACTACACCTAAATGCCTTTTGTGAATACTGAAAGTCGTAAAGATTGGATTTTCTCAGTTTAGGAGTAGTAAAGTTAGAAATCCTAACTATACTACTCCTAAACTGAGAAAAATCCTAACATATAGACAGGACATGTAGAGTGGCATTATGCAACCGCGTGATGACCAACTTTAAAACGGCTGAAAGTAACGCTATCGTGTTTGGTGTCAAACATTGTGGAATCATACCCCCATGGGAGGTATGATTCCACCCCTCAGAAACGAGCTTTGTGAGGTCCCTGGTGTTCCCGGTTCCAGCCTTCTAGTCCCGGGCAGCACAAAATGGTGGCTGCCAACCAGAGACACATTTCTGCCCTCCTGCAGCTGAGCCAAGCTCGAGCAGGGGAAGGCAGAACAATAGGCATCCTGTCACAGGGAGGTGTGACCACCTCCCAGACAGGATTTAGTGTATTAGGCCTGCGTGGGTGCGCTTGCCAGCGACCGAAAGTCTGCATGAGGGGCACATTTGGTGTCCCTGTGCATAGTCCAGTTCAAACCAGTCCTGGGAGCCGTTGGCTCCTGCTCTGGTGCGAAACTGGACAAAGGACATGGGAGTAACCCCCCCACTGTCCAGACCCTCCCTGGGAGGGTCCCCTGAATCTGTCCAACCCTCTCCCGTGGGTACAAAAGGGCTTACCTGGCTGTAGAACCCTAGATTCGACGTGGACAAGGTTCTGAACCAGAAACAACTGAACTTCGACCGTCTGTACACTCTGGACTTCGCTGGACTTCGTTCGGGCCCGACTCCATCTCCCTCTCAGTCTGAAGCATTGTCTGTGCCCGTACACCATACAGGCTCTGTGCAGGACCTGTGGAGCATCAAGGACAACTGAAGATATCTCCCTTGGAGTGAAGGAGTCACTCCCCTGCAACCACAGGCACCACATCTCAACTGACCGGTCTGCTGCTCCTGAGCTTCTACAGACTCCGAAGGCTCCAGCAACACAGGAGGTGGGTTTCCAAGTCCCTCGAGGTCAGAGCTGCCCTCTCACCAAGTTTGAGGCCAGAATCCCTTGTGGGGGCTGCAATACCCATACCCCTGTGCACCTCGTACTTTTGCAAGTGCATATGCTTGTTGGCGTTTTCCGAACAAGTGCACTGGGCTCTGAGTAGCCCCAACCTCTGGCACCCTTTTTACCGAAGAACTCCGGCCTCCTCACACCGAGTGCTCCGTGGGCTGTTGCTTTGTGAAACTGCTCGAGGACCTCTCGTGACTCCTTTGCCTCCGGCCTGTGGGTCCTCTTGAGGGTCAACTTTGCTTTTCTTGGGCTCCCCTGGTTGCTCCAGGCTTGTCCTGATTCTCCTGTATTTGGTGAGTCTCCTGGACCTTGCTGGTCCAAACCGTAACCTTCTTCAACCTTCTGCATGGGTTGCAGTTGCCAAGCCTTGTTGGTGCTCCAGCCAGACACCGAGACCGACACCTCAGTACTCGACATCCTTTGTGGGACAGCTCGTATCCGGCTCCTGGTCGTCCTCGACGTCTCCTGGTCCCGGGGGCTGCAGAGTCAAGAAACCCCTCAACGCACCTGAAGCACCCGACATCGGTGGGCATTCGTCTACCGAGCCCCTGGTCACCCCTGAGTGACCCAACTCTGTCCCCTCTGCTTTCTGGTACTCTTCAACAAGAATCCACCTTTGGATGCCGACGGACACTTTTCTTCTCTCCAGCAGCGGCTCTTCTTCGAAGTACTCCATTGAGTTCGACGGCGGTTTCCTACGCCACTTCAGCCCTATGCTCCCGGGTTCCTGGGATAGGTAACTCTGGTACAACGGTATCCATGGGTGGGGTGGCGCTCCAACCTCCTAACTTCAACGGGGTTTCTTCGAAGTCCACTAGGAAGGGTCCTTAAACTTTAAAACTGCAAACGCGACTCTCCCATAGAATTGTACGTAGCACGAGGTTGTGTTCCCACACTGCACCCATCCTCCGTGGGGTCCCTACTTACTCACCTTGGGTGGTTTCTTGGGGTCCCAGCGAATCTACATCCTTTAGACACTGTCTTGACTCGAGTCGTGGTTCTTATACCACTATTTTAGTATATGGTTTGGTCTCCCCTGGAGCCCACTGTGTATTAGTGCTACTTGCTATTGCTTCTGTGCTACAGTATTGTGTGCTTTGTGATTATCTGCGTGTAGCAGACACTGTGTCGTACTAGAGAGTGTTATGTTATATCAATAAATACATATTTTTATAACTACTGTGTGGTTCTCCTTTCATTTACCAATACTATAAGGTTGCATTCTGGTAAAACAAGCTGCTTAACATTTCTTCAAGACTAAGCCTGAAGGCTGCTCTCCACAGCTACCACTTGGATAGCTTTCTAAGGTTATCTTTGACCTCGTAAATCACCATAAGGGTTGTTTGGACTGGTACAGGGTGCCCACTTTAATTAGTGGACAGCATATACCAGGCCAACTTCTCACATTGGTGTGCAGCGGTTGGGATTCAAGCCTGCATTGTTTTACCAGATAAATCTTTGTATTGATTAACTGAAAACCATTAAGTACTATGTACATATAATACTAGCTTAGAATAAGTAAGTTCTACTGAACTTAGGGTTGGGTAAGTCAAGGGTCTAGCACACCCTTTCTCCAACCTCAGAGAGTTTAGTTCCCACTAGGTTAGGTAGGTGCAACACCTCACCACACTTAGTATGCCTACTAAAGGAGATGTCAGTGGCTCTCTGCCTTCTAGATACACTAAGCTTTCATTCCACTAATTGAAAGCCCTGTGTGCCTCTAGAAAGTTGAAGACAGGGAGAAGTGCCAACACTCAACGTCTAATAGAGATATTACTGTTAGATGACCTAAGGAAGACCCCTGGGTCAGATGAACTGGACAGAGTGGGTGGGACAGGGAATGAGGACAGGTCAGGAGGTGACACCTTTTATGACCTAGAATCTAACCCTGACCAGGGGGACCAAGATGGGTCCCACCTGGATAACTCAGATCTTCCAGAAGACAGTGGAGAAGGCCAGGATGGCCCCCTCTTCACCCCTCCAGGAAGAGTGCCGAGTTTACCAAAGAGATCTAGATCTCCCTCTGCAGAGTCTAATCACTCAGGAAAAGCTGTAGGGACCTCTGTATCTAGCAAGAGGGACCACTCTTATGACAGGGAGTGCGAAGTTCTGGAGCTTGAGAAAACTAGGCTTAGGCTCAGGCAACAGCAATTGCCCCTGGATAAAGAGTCCCTAGAAGTCCAGAGAGCTAGGAAAAAGTTGGGACTAGAGTCCCATGGTGGCAGCAACAGTGTCCCTAGAGTTAAAGAACATTCCTTTGAATATAGAAACCTGAGCAAGATTGTCCCTCCCTACCATGTTGGGGATGACATCCATAAATGGATAACTGCTTTGGAGAGGACCTGTAAAGTTCAGAGGGTCCCTCAAGAGCAGTGGGCAGCTATCTTGTGGCTTTCCTTTGCTGACAAAGGTAGAGATAAGCTCCTCTCTGTTAGAGAAGAGAATGCCGACAACTACTCAATATTGAAGAGTGCTCGCATTGATGGGTTTGGCTTAACCACTGAACCGTATAGGATTAAGTTCAGAGACACCCAGAAGACACAGACTCAGGATTGGGTAGACTTTTTGGATAGTGCCACAAAGGCACTGGAAGGTTGGATACATGGCAGCAAAGTGCATGACTATTTAGGATTGTACAATTTGATTATGAGGGAACAGATCCTTAATAATTGTCAAAACCAGCTTTTGCACCAGTACCTGGTAGACTCAGATCTGACTTCTCCCCAAGAATTGTGAGAGAGGGTCCGGTTTTACCATATAACAAATGCCCTGGGCCATCCTAGTCACTCAGTCAGTATGAACCCCTAGGTAGGCCCTGCGGTCTTTCTGCAGGCCTTTTGTTAAATTGACCAGAGTTCTGCCATTTTTCTGAACAGCAGGCTCTAAGACTGTCTGACTAAAAACTCAGCCAGCTTCTCTCTGCGAGGCTCTTCTGCTCCAGGCTGGATAGCCCCCACCCTACCCGTGTGTCTCAAAGTTCACTGTCTCTTCCTCTGTCCTGTCGACAAATAGCACACCACATCCTGGGTCTGAACATGAGAATAAGGAAGAGTTCCCACCACACGAACGTCACACCGGGGTGATGAATGTGGCAACCAGGATATTGCTATATATTTTATTCCTTACATTACATATTTTCTGCTGTGACGTAGGTAGGACTGACGCTGCAATAAGCACTTCTGCTTCAGATCCCAGCCTTGAAGGGTATAAAAAGAGAACCCACGGAGTTCTCGTCGGACTACCCCACCCGTCTGTTGGTAGGATGGCAGGCGGGTGTGGGTTTTCCCCAAGAGCTCTTGTTTTTGTTTTATTAAGATACAATTTAACTTGCCAATATAATTGCTGTATATGATATTTTGTCTCTAAATTGGTGTTTTCTTATTGAGAATTTAATGCTTATATTACATTTGCAAGGCTGCTTTCTTTTAGGTTTAAACGTGAGTATTCTCTGCATTTTAGATCAAATGTGTTTTGCATTCTGAGAATATTTTCCTTGATTTAAATGATGTTTTTCTTAGTTCATTTATAAATGTGTATTTGAGGTTTTCTGAAGTGTCTCTCTTCAAACGATTTCAATGCCTTCTGAGTCCTATTGAGAATTATGTAATAATGCCTTCTGTTTGGTAAGACTCTCTATGAATGCGAGGTCACTATATTTTGTATTCTGTATTTTAAATGCCTTTTTCTTGAAGTTGCACCTTCTAAATAAATCTGTTAAACCTTTTGGCTTGGTTTCCATGGCTCACACATCTGTTTCCTTCATTTTAGTAAGAGCGTTCCTGCGCACCCTGCCTCAAGTTAAGCTGCCCTTTTGTCCCTAAACCACACCCTCGATCAGCTGGCAAGGGTGCCCCCTAGCCCCCCCCTAGCCCCCTAAAACGCTCCCTCCAACAATTGGGAAAGAAGGCAGATAAATGGGTCAGAACCAGGGTGAAACAAAAGAACCAGGGTGGTGACCAGAAGAAAGATTCTTTGAAAGCCCAAGAGAAAGGTGGGGATAAATCTAAAGACAAGTACTCTGAAGGGCCCCCAAAGTCCTCCTCTGGGGGTGGGTCCCAAACTCCTTCCTCCCCTAACAAGAAACCTTATTGTTTTATCTGCAAGCAGCCAGGCCACAGGAAAAATGATGCCAATTGTCCTAAGGCCAACAGTAAGGAAAATATTCCTCCAAACACTACTACCACACCACCTGGTACTACAAGTAGTAATTCCCCAGGTGGTGGTAGTGCACCCAAAAACTTAGTTGGGTTTTCTTGGGGACCTGAGGTGAACGCTGGCCTAGCCAGGTCCCCCACACAGGCCACTTTAGTCTGTGATGGTGGCATGGGATTTGCCACTTTTACTGTCAGTCCCAATTCCTTGGGCAAGTACAGACAAGAGCCTCTGATCAATTGTCAGAAAGCTGTAGCCTATAGGGACACAGGGGCTAGTGTCAACATGGTGACAGGAACCCTAGTGCCCCCACTTAGGCTTTACCTGAGTTCAAGTACCAGGTGACCAACACTGATGTTGTGGGGACAGATCATCCCATGGTTATAGTCAATCTCAGCTGGGGGGGGGCGTCACTGGTCCAAAACGAGTGGCAGTGTCCCCAAACTTGCCTGTGGATTGCCTCTTGGGCAATGATTTAGAAACTTCAGCCTGGGCTGAAGTAGAACTGAAGGCCCATTTAGAAATGTTAGGTCTCCCTGAGAGAGTTGGTGGGACCCCCAGGGCCTCAGTCCAACCCCAGGAAAATGTTGGAGTAGTGGAGCCGGAAACAATGGCCCACTCTACTCCACCAGAGAGCGCAGGGGTTAAAGAAAAGTCTTACCCCCCCCCCCCAGACTACAGGGAAGGGTCAGCTTCCTCAGGGAACTGATCCTAACCCTTGTGAAGGAACTGGCCCAGAGGTGGTCAGGCCTGTCCTGGCAGAACCACTGAGGGCAGGGGACCCTTCCAGAGAGGTGCCCAGTCTGGAGCAGGTATCCTGCCCCTCTCTACCCAGCCTCAGTCAGCCTAGGGCTACAGAGGTCAGGGATGTCAGTGGCCCACTGTCCAGAGGATCCCCCTCATCATCATATTAGGGACACCCATTCTAGTAACACTAGCCAGGTGAATATTCCTCAACACTCTGAGGGATCTCTCTTACCCTTAGGTAGTGACATCCCCCAGATGGACTCTGTTGGGCAAGGGAAAACCTAGGACCAGGCTGTCCCAAACCTTTCCTGGCCCTCCATTGTTCCAACCAGAGGGACTCAACCCCCAGCTGTAGGCAGCCAGAGGTTGACCCCTAGGGCCAGATATAACTCAGTCATGGAAAGAAAGGCCTCCATGGCGACCAGTGCTCTGAGGAAGCTGAGACCAACCTTATCAGGGCCTCACTTCCCTACTCAGGCACCCCACCAGCCTCTTTCTTTACCAAAACACACTACAGGTAGTCCTCCCAAATTTTGGAGAGAATCCAAGACCCTTCAGGGCAGGGACTCCTTAGTGGTCCATAAGACAGGGGGTACCCATGCTAGTGCAGGACCGTCCTTATATGGCCACTTAGGAAATAAAGTCTCAACTGGGCCAGGTTAGCCTTATCTCCTTTTGTTTGGGGGGGTTATGTAGGAAGGTGAGATATTTCTGCATAGTTACCTCCACATTTTGCCTGGTGCGGTGCTGGTTTTTGACTAGTATGACTGGGATCCTGCTAATCAGGGCCCCAGACTATCTGCTCTCTCCCTAAATTGGTTATGTCATGTACTTAGGTACACTCCAGATTGGATACTGGGGTACCCTTATCAGTCACTAGTATATGGTACCCATGTACCCAGGGCATAGGTACCTCAGAGGCCTCCCATGGGCTGAAGCATGTATTATGCCACCCATGAGAGGCCATGCAAAATGGAACTACAGGCCTGCCATTGCAGCCTGTGTAAGATGGTGTATTTACCACTTACTTTAGATATAGGTTTACTATATCTAAGGGTCACTACACTTAAAACCTATAAGTCACCCCTATAGCAGGCCTTGACAATCCTGAAGGCAGGGTGCTTGGTTCTAAGTGAGAGGGTGCCACTGCATGAGCAGGACACCCCTGCAGCCTACGGAGTCCATTCTCCCGGGTTGTTAGTACTGCAGCCATTTACGACATATAGAGTGGCATTACGTGACCACGTGATGACCAACTCTAAAATGGCTGAAAGTAACCCTATCGTGTTTGGTGTCAAATATTGTGGAATCATACCCCTACACCGGTAACCGGTGTGGGAGGTATGATTCCACCCCTCAGAAACGAGCTTTGTGAGGTCCCTGGTGTTCCCAGTACCAGCCTTCTAGTCCCGGGCAGCACAAAATGGTCGCTGCCGATCAGAGACACATTTCTGCCCTCCCGCTGCTGAGCCAAGCTCGAGCAGGGGAGGGCAGAACAATAGGCATCCTGTCACAGGGAGGTGTGACCATCTCCCAGACAGGATTTAGTGTATTAGGCCTGGGTGGGTGCGCTTGCCTGCGACCGAAAGTCTGCATGAGGGGCACATTTGGTGTCCCTGTGCATGGTCCAGTTCAAACCAGTCCTGGGAGCCGTTGGCTCCTGCTCTGGCGCGAAACTGGACAAAGGACATGGGAGTAACCTCCCCACTGTCCAGACCCTCCCTTGGGAGGGCCCCCTGAATCTGTCCAACCCTCTCCCGTGAATATAAAAGGGCTTACCTGGCTGTAGGAACCTAGATTCGACGTGGACAAGATTCTGAACCAGAAAACACTGAACTTCGACCATTTGGACACTCTGGACTTCGTTTGAGCCCGACTTCGTCTCCCTCTCAGTCTAAAGCATTGTCTGTGCCCGTGCACCATACAGGCTCCGTGCAGGACCTGTGGAACATCAAGGACAACTGAAGATATCTCCCTTGGAGTGAAGGAGTCACCCCCCTGCAACTGCAGGCACCACATCTCAACTGACTGGTTTGCTGCTCCTGAGCTCCTACGGACTCCAAAGGCTCCAGAAACACAGGAGGTGGGTTCCCAAGTAGCACGAGGTCCGAGCTGCCCTCTCACCAAATTTGAGGCCAGAATCCCTCGTGGGTGCTGCAATACCCGTACCCCTGTGCACCGCATACTTTTGCAAGTGCATATGCTTGTTGGCGTTTCCCGAACAAGTGCACTGGGCTCCGAGTAGCCCCAACCTCTGCACCCACTCCACCAAAGAACTCCAGTCTCCTCGCACTGAGTGCTCCGTGGGCTGTTGCTTTATGAAACTGCTTGAGGTCCCCTCGCGACTCCTGTGCCTCCGGCCTGTGGGTCCTCTTCAGGGTCAACTTTGCTTTTCTTGGGCTCCCCTGGTTGCTCTAGGCTTGCCCTGACTCCCCTGTGTTTGGTGACTCTCCTGGACCTTGCTGGTCCAAACCGTAACCTTCTTCGACCTTCTGCGTGGGTTGCTGTTGCCAAGGCTTGTTGGTGGTCCAGCCAGACACCGACCTCTCAGTACTCTACATCCTTCATGAGACAGCTCGTATTCGGCTCCTGGTCATCTTCAGCATCTCCTGGTCCCGGTGGCTGCAGAGTCAAGAACCCCCTCAACGCACCTGAAGCACCCGACATCGGTGGGCATTCGTCTACCAAGCCCCTGGTCACCCCTGAGTGACCCAGACTCTGTCCCCTCTGCTTTCAGGTACTCTTCAACAAGAATCCACTCTTGGATTCCGACGGACACTTTTCTTCTCTCCAGCAGTGGCTCTTCCTCGAAGTCCTCCATTGAGTTTGACGGCGGTTTCTGACGCCACTTCAGCCCTATGCACCCGGCTTCCCTGGGATAGGTAACTCTGGTACAACGGTATCCACGGGTGGGGTGGCTCTCCAACCTCCTAAGTTTCACGGGGTTTCTTCGAAGTCCACTAGGAAGGGTCCTTAAACTTTAAAACTGCAACCGCGACTCTCCCATAGAATTGTACGTAACACGCTGTCGTGTTCCCACACTGCAACCGTCCTCTATGGGGTCCCTACTTACTCACCTTGGGTGGTTCCTTGGGGTCCCAGCGATTCTACATCCTCTAGACACTGTCTTGACTTGAGTCGTGGTACTTATACCACTATTTTAGTATATGGTTTGGTCTCCCCTGGAGCCCACTGTGTATTAGTGCTATTTACTATTGTTTCTGTGCTACAGTGTTGAGTGCTTTGTGATTATCCTCGTGTAGAGGGTACTGCATCGTACTTAAAGAGTGTTATATCAATAAATACATATTTTTATAACTACTGTGTGGTTCTCCTTTCATTTAACCAATACTATAAAGTTGATTCTGGTAAAACAAGCTGCTTAACATTCCTTCAAGACTAAGCCTGAAGGCTGCTCTCCACAGCTACCACTTAAATAGCTTTCTAAGGTTATCTTTGACCTCTTAAATCTCCATAAGGGTTATTTGGACTGGTACAGGGGGCCCACTTTAATTAGATGACAGCATATACCAGGCCAACTTCTCAAAACCTCCAATCACCAAACACTACAGCCTCCACAGCTGCCCCTTCTATCACCAACTCTACGGTCTCCACAGCTGCACCTCCCATCACCAAACCCTAGGTCTCCACAGCCGCAGCTTCCATAACCATACTCTAGGTGTCGACAGTTGCACCTCCCATCACCAAACTCTAGGTCTCCACGGCTGCACCTCTTATCACCAAACTCTAATGTCTGCACAGCTGCACCTCCCATCATTAAATTCTAGATCTCCACAGATGGACCTCCAATCATTAAACTCTATAATCTCCACAGTGGGAACTCCCATCACCAAACCCTAGGCCTCCACAGCTGCACCTCCCGTCACTAAACTCTACAGTCTCCACAGCTGCACCTCTCATCACCAAACCGTAGGTCTCCACAGCTGCACCTCCTGTCACGAAACCATACAATCTCCATAGTTGCACCTCCCATCACCAAACTCTAGGTCTCCACAGGTGAACCTCCGTTCAACAAACTGTAGATCTCCATAGCTTCACCTCCCATCACCAAACCCTAGGTCTCCACAGCAGCACCTCCCATCACCAAACTTTAAGGTCTCCAGAGCTGCACCTCCCATCACCAAACTCTACAGTCTCAACAGATGCACCTCCGATCACTACAATCTACAGTCTACACAGCTGCACATCCCATCACCAAGCTCTAGATCTTCACAGGTGGACCTAACATCACCAAACTCTAGGTCTCCACAGCTGCACCTCCCACCACCAAACTGTAAGGTCTCCACAGCTGCACCACCCATCACTAAACTTTACGGTCTCCATAGCTGGACCTTCCATCACCAAACCCTAGGTCTCCACAGCTGCACCTCCTATCACCAAAAGCTACAGTCTCCACAGCTGCACCTCCCATCGCCAAACTCTAGGTCTCCACAGCTGCAACTCCCATCACCAAACTCTAGGTCTCCACAGCTGTACCTTCTATCACCAAACTCTAATGTCTCCACAACTGCACCTCCCATCAAAAACTCTTGATCTCCACAGGTGGATCTCCCATGATTAATCTCTATGGGCTCCACAGGGAGATCTCCCATCACCAAACCCTAGGTCTCCACAGCTGCACATCCCATCATCAAACTCTAGGTCTCTACAGCTGCACCACCCATCACTAAACTCTACGGCCTCCACAGCTGGACCTCCCAACGCAAGCCCTAGGTCTCCACAGCTGCACCTCCCATCACCAAACCCTACAGTCTCCATAGCTGCACCTCTCATTACCAAACCATAGGTCTCCACAGCTGCCCCTGCATCACCAAACTCTAGGTCTCCACAGCTGCACCTCCCATCACCAAACCCTACAGTCTCCACAGCTGCACCTCTCATCACCAAACCCTAGGTCTCCACAGCTGCACCTGCCATCCCCAAACTCTACATTCTCCACACCTGCACCACTCTTCGCCAAACCCAGGTCTCCACAGCTGCACCTGCATCACCAAACTCTAGGCCTCCTCAGCTGCACCTCCCTTTACCAAACTCTAGGTCTCCACACCTGTACCTCTCATCACCAAACTCCTGGTCTCCAAAGCTGGACCTCCCATCACCAGACTCTAGGTCTCCACATCTGCACCTCCCATCACAAAACTCTACAGTTTCCACAGCTGCACCTCCCACCACCAAACTCTGAGGTCTTCACAGCTTCCTCTCCCATCACCAAACTCTACGGTCTCCACAGCTGCACCTCTCATCACCAAACCCTAGGTCTCCACAGCTGCACCTGCCATCACCAAACCCTACAGTCTCCACACCTGCACCATTCTTCACCAAACCCAGGTCTACACAGCTGCACCTGCATCACCAAACCGTAGGTCTCCACAGCTGCACCTGCATCACCAAACTCTAGGTCTCCACAGCTGCACCTCTCATCACCAACCTCCTGGTCTCCAAAGCTGGACCTCCCATCACCAGACTCTAGGTCTCCACATCTGCACCTCCCATCACCAAACTCTAGGGTCTCCACAGCTGCACCTCCCATCACCAGACTCAAAGTCTACACAGTTGCACCTCCCATCACCAAACCCAGGCCTCCACAGCTGCCCCTGCATCACCAAACCCTAGGTCTCCACAGCTGCACCTGCATCACCAAACTCTAGGTCTCCACAGCTGCACCTCCCTTTACCAAACTGTAGGTCTCCACAGCTGCACCTCTCATCACCAAACTCCTGGTCCCCAAAGCTGGACCTCCCATCACCAGACTCTAGGTCTCCACATCTGCACCTCCCATCACTAAACCCTACAGTCTCCACAGCTGCACCTCACATTACCAGACCCTAGGTCTCCTATCAGCAAACCCTACAGTCTCCACAGCTTCACCTCCCACCACCAAACTCTAAGGTCTTCACAGCTGCATCTCCCATCACCAAACTCTAAAGACTCCACAGCGGCATCTCCCATCACCAAACCCCAGGTTTCCACAGCTGCACCTCCCATCACCAAACTGTAAGGTCTCCACAGCTGCCCCACCAATCACTAAACTTTACGGTCTCCACAGCTGGACGTCCCATCACTAAACTCTACGGTCTCCACAGCTGCACCTTGTATCACCAAACCCTACAGTCTCAACAGCTGCACCTCCCATCACCAAACTCTAGGTCTCCACATCTGCAGCTCCCATCACCAAACTCTAGGTCCCCACAGCTGTACCTTCTATCACCGAACTCTAATGTCTCCACAACTGCACCTTCCATCACTAAACTCTAGATCTCCACAGGTGGATCTCCCATGATTAAACTCTATGGTCTCCACAGGGAGACCTCCCATCACCAAACCCTAGGTCTTCACAGCTGCATCTCCCATCACAAAACTCTACAGTCTCCACAGCAGCACTTCCCATCACCAAACTCTACGGTCTCCACAGTTGCAACTCCCATCACCAAACTCTAGGTCTCCACAGCTGCACTACCATTACCAAACCCTAGTTCTCCACAGCTGCACCAAACTTTAGGTCGCCACAGCTGCCACTCCCATCACCAAATTCTAGGTCTCCTGAGCTGCACCTCTCAGCACCAAACTCTAATGTCTCTATAGCTGCACCTCCTACCACCATCTCTACAGTCTCCACAGCTGCCCCTTCCATCTCCAAACTCTAGGTCTCCGCAGCTGCAACTCCTATCACCAAACCCTATAGTCTCCACAGCTGCACTACCATTACCAAACCCTAGTTCTCCACAGCTGCACCAAACTTTAGGTCTCCACAGCTTCAACTCCCATCACCAAACTCCAGGTCTCCACAGCTGCAACTCCTATCACCAAACCCTATAGTCTCCACAGCTGCACTACCATTACCAAACCCTAGTTCTCCACAGCTGCACCAAACTTTAGGTCTCCACAGCTTCAACTCCCATCACCAAAGTCTGAGCTATCCACAGTTGCACCTCCCATCACTAAACTCTACGGTCTAAACAGTTGCAACTCCCATCACCAAACTCTAGGTCTTCGCTGCTACACCTCCCATCACCAAAGTCTGAGCTATCCACAGTTGCAACTCCTATCACCAAACCCTATTCTCCACAGATGCACCAAACTTTAGGTCTCCACAGCTGCACCTCCCATCACCAACTCTACAGTTTCCACAGCTGCAACTCCCATCACCAACTCTACAGTTTCCACAGCTGCACCTCCCATCACCAACTCTACAGTTTCCACAGCTGCACCTCCCATCACCAAACTCTAGGGGCCCGATTCACAAAAGTAATCGGAGACAAAATCCTAACTTTAAGACTTGCAGGTATTCACAAAAGGCATTTAGGAGTAGTAAAGTTAGGAATCCTAACTTTGCTACTCCTAAATGCCTTTTGTGAATACCGAAAGTCATAAAGTTAGGATTTTTCTCAGTTTAGGAGTAGTAAAGTTAGGAATTCTAACTTTACTACACCTAAATGCCTTTTGTGAATACTGAAAGTCGTAAAGATTGGATTTTTCTCAGTTTAGGAGTAGTAAAGTTAGAAATCCTAACTATACTACTCCTAAACTGAGAAAAATCCTAACATATAGACAGGACATGTAGAGTGGCATTATGCAACCGCGTGATGACCAACTTTAAAACGGCTGAAAGTAACGCTATCGTGTTTGGTGTCAAACATTGTGGAATCATACCCCCATGGGAGGTATGATTCCACCCCTCAGAAACGAGCTTTGTGAGGTCCCTGGTGTTCCCGGTTCCAGCCTTCTAGTCCCGGGCAGCACAAAATGGTGGCTGCCAACCAGAGACACATTTCTGCCCTCCTGCAGCTGAGCCAAGCTCGAGCAGGGGAAGGCAGAACAATAGGCATCCTGTCACAGGGAGGTGTGACCACCTCCCAGACAGGATTTAGTGTATTAGGCCTGCGTGGGTGCGCTTGCCAGCGACCGAAAGTCTGCATGAGGGGCACATTTGGTGTCCCTGTGCATAGTCCAGTTCAAACCAGTCCTGGGAGCCGTTGGCTCCTGCTCTGGTGCGAAACTGGACAAAGGACATGGGAGTAACCCCCCCCCCACTGTCCAGACCCTCCCCTGGGAGGGTGCCCTGAATCTGTCCAACCCTCTCCCGTGGGTACAAAAGGGCTTACCTGGCTGTAGAACCCTAGATTCGACGTGGACAAGGTTCTGAACCAGAAACAACTGAACTTCGACCGTCTGTACACTCTGGACTTCGCTGGACTTCGTTCGGGCCCGACTCCATCTCCCTCTCAGTCTGAAGCATTGTCTGTGCCCGTACACCATACAGGCTCTGTGCAGGACCTGTGGAGCATCAAGGACAACTGAAGATATCTCCCTTGGAGTGAAGGAGTCACTCCCCTGCAACCACAGGCACCACATCTCAACTGACCGGTCTGCTGCTCCTGAGCTTCTACAGACTCCGAAGGCTCCAGCAACACAGGAGGTGGGTTTCCAAGTCCCTCGAGGTCCGAGCTGCCCTCTCACCAAGTTTGAGGCCAGAATCCCTTGTGGGGGCTGCAATACCCATACCCCTGTGCACCTCGTACTTTTGCAAGTGCATATGCTTGTTGGCGTTTTCCGAACAAGTGCACTGGGCTCTGAGTAGCCCCAACCTCTGGCACCCTTTTTACCGAAGAACTCCGGCCTCCTCACACCGAGTGCTCCGTGGGCTGTTGCTTTGTGAAACTGCTCGAGGACCTCTCGTGACTCCTTTGCCTCCGGCCTGTGGGTCCTCTTGAGGGTCAACTTTGCTTTTCTTGGGCTCCCCTGGTTGCTCCAGGCTTGTCCTGATTCTCCTGTATTTGGTGAGTCTCCTGGACCTTGCTGGTCCAAACCGTAACCTTCTTCAACCTTCTGCATGGGTTGCAGTTGCCAAGCCTTGTTGGTGCTCCAGCCAGACACCGAGACCGACACCTCAGTACTCGACATCCTTTGTGGGACAGCTCGTATCCGGCTCCTGGTCGTCCTCGACGTCTCCTGGTCCCGGGGGCTGCAGAGTCAAGAAACCCCTCAACGCACCTGAAGCACCCGACATCGGTGGGCATTCGTCTACCGAGCCCCTGGTCACCCCTGAGTGACCCAACTCTGTCCCCTCTGCTTTCTGGTACTCTTCAACAAGAATCCACCTTTGGATGCCGACGGACACTTTTCTTCTCTCCAGCAGCGGCTCTTCTTCGAAGTACTCCATTGAGTTCGACGGCGGTTTCCTACGCCACTTCAGCCCTATGCTCCCGGGTTCCCTGGGATAGGTAACTCTGGTACAACGGTATCCATGGGTGGGGTGGCGCTCCAACCTCCTAACTTCAACGGGGTTTCTTCGAAGTCCACTAGGAAGGGTCCTTAAACTTTAAAACTGCAAACGCGACTCTCCCATAGAATTGTACGTAGCACGAGGTTGTGTTCCCACACTGCACCCATCCTCCGTGGGGTCCCTACTTACTCACCTTGGGTGGTTTCTTGGGGTCCCAGCGAATCTACATCCTTTAGACACTGTCTTGACTCGAGTCGTGGTTCTTATACCACTATTTTAGTATATGGTTTGGTCTCCCCCTGGAGCCCACTGTGTATTAGTGCTACTTGCTATTGCTTCTGTGCTACAGTATTGTGTGCTTTGTGATTATCTGCGTGTAGCAGACACTGTGTCGTACTAGAGAGTGTTATGTTATATCAATAAATACATATTTTTATAACTACTGTGTGGTTCTCCTTTCATTTACCAATACTATAAGGTTGCATTCTGGTAAAACAAGCTGCTTAACATTTCTTCAAGACTAAGCCTGAAGGCTGCTCTCCACAGCTACCACTTGGATAGCTTTCTAAGGTTATCTTTGACCTCGTAAATCACCATAAGGGTTGTTTGGACTGGTACAGGGTGCCCACTTTAATTAGTGGACAGCATATACCAGGCCAACTTCTCACATTGGTGTGCAGCGGTTGGGATTCAAGCCTGCATTGTTTTACCAGATAAATCTTTGTATTGATTAACTGAAAACCATTAAGTACTATGTACATATAATACTAGCTTAGAATAAGTAAGTTCTACTGAACTTAGGGTTGGGTAAGTCAAGGGTCTAGCACACCCTTTCTCCAACCTCAGAGAGTTTAGTTCCCACTAGGTTAGGTAGGTGCAACACCTCACCACACTTAGTATGCCTACTAAAGGAGATGTCAGTGGCTCTCTGCCTTCTAGATACACTAAGCTTTCATTCCACTAATTGAAAGCCCTGTGTGCCTCTAGAAAGTTGAAGACAGGGAGAAGTGCCAACACTCAACGTCTAATAGAGATATTACTGTTAGATGACCTAAGGAAGACCCCTGGGTCAGATGAACTGGACAGAGTGGGTGGGACAGGGAATGAGGACAGGTCAGGAGGTGACACCTTTTATGACCTAGAATCTAACCCTGACCAGGGGGACCAAGATGGGTCCCACCTGGATAACTCAGATCTTCCAGAAGACAGTGGAGAAGGCCAGGATGGCCCCCTCTTCACCCCTCCAGGAAGAGTGCCGAGTTTACCAAAGAGATCTAGATCTCCCTCTGCAGAGTCTAATCACTCAGGAAAAGCTGTAGGGACCTCTGTATCTAGCAAGAGGGACCACTCTTATGACAGGGAGTGCGAAGTTCTGGAGCTTGAGAAAACTAGGCTTAGGCTCAGGCAACAGCAATTGCCCCTGGATAAAGAGTCCCTAGAAGTCCAGAGAGCTAGGAAAAAGTTGGGACTAGAGTCCCATGGTGGCAGCAACAGTGTCCCTAGAGTTAAAGAACATTCCTTTGAATATAGAAACCTGAGCAAGATTGTCCCTCCCTACCATGTTGGGGATGACATCCATAAATGGATAACTGCTTTGGAGAGGACCTGTAAAGTTCAGAGGGTCCCTCAAGAGCAGTGGGCAGCTATCTTGTGGCTTTCCTTTGCTGACAAAGGTAGAGATAAGCTCCTCTCTGTTAGAGAAGAGAATGCCGACAACTACTCAATATTGAAGAGTGCTCGCATTGATGGGTTTGGCTTAACCACTGAACCGTATAGGATTAAGTTCAGAGACACCCAGAAGACACAGACTCAGGATTGGGTAGACTTTTTGGATAGTGCCACAAAGGCACTGGAAGGTTGGATACATGGCAGCAAAGTGCATGACTATTTAGGATTGTACAATTTGATTATGAGGGAACAGATCCTTAATAATTGTCAAAACCAGCTTTTGCACCAGTACCTGGTAGACTCAGATCTGACTTCTCCCCAAGAATTGTGAGAGAGGGTCCGGTTTTACCATATAACAAATGCCCTGGGCCATCCTAGTCACTCAGTCAGTATGAACCCCTAGGTAGGCCCTGCGGTCTTTCTGCAGGCCTTTTGTTAAATTGACCAGAGTTCTGCCATTTTTCTGAACAGCAGGCTCTAAGACTGTCTGACTAAAAAACTCAGCCAGCTTCTCTCTGCGAGGCTCTTCTGCTCCAGGCTGGATAGCCCCCACCCTACCCGTGTGTCTCAAAGTTCACTGTCTCTTCCCCTGTCCTGTCGACAAATAGCACACCACATCCTGGGTCTGAACATGAGAATAAGGAAGAGTTCCCACCACACGAACGTCACACCGGGGTGATGAATGTGGCAACCAGGATATTGCTATATATTTTATTCCTTACATTACATATTTTCTGCTGTGACGTAGGTAGGACTGACGCTGCAATAAGCACTTCTGCTTCAGATCCCAGCCTTGAAGGGTATAAAAGAGAGCCCACGGAGTTCTCGTCGGACTACCCCACCCGTCTGTTGGTAGGATGGCAGGCGGGTGTGGGTTTTCCCCAAGAGCTCTTGTTTTTGTTTTATTAAGATACAATTTAACTTGCCAATATAATTGCTGTATATGATATTTTGTCTCTAAATTGGTGTTTTCTTATTGAGAATTTAATGCTTATATTACATTTGCAAGGCTGCTTTCTTTTAGGTTTAAACGTGAGTATTCTCTGCATTTTAGATCAAATGTGTTTTGCATTCTGAGAATATTTTCCTTGATTTAAATGATGTTTTTCTTAGTTCATTTATAAATGTGTCTTTGAGGTTTTCTGAAGTGTCTCTCTTCAAACGATTTCAATGCCTTCTGAGTCCTATTGAGAATTATGTAATAATGCCTTCTGTTTGGTAAGACTCTCTATGAATGCGAGGTCACTATATTTTGTATTCTGTATTTTAAATGCCTTTTTCTTGAAGTTGCACCTTCTAAATAAATCTGTTAAACCTTTTGGCTTGGTTTCCATGGCTCACACATCTGTTTCCTTCATTTTAGTAAGAGCGTTCCTGCGCACCCTGCCTCAAGTTAAGCTGCCCTTTTGTCCCTAAACCACACCCTCGATCAGCTGGCAAGGGTGCCCCCTAGCCCCCTAGCCCCCTAAAACGCTCCCTCCAACAATTGGGAAAGAAGGCAGATAAATGGGTCAGAACCAGGGTGAAACAAAAGAACCAGGGTGGTGACCAGAAGAAAGATTCTTTGAAAGCCCAAGAGAAAGGTGGGGATAAATCTAAAGACAAGTACTCTGAAGGGCCCCCAAAGTCCTCCTCTGGGGGTGGGTCCCAAACTCCTTCCTCCCCTAACAAGAAACCTTATTGTTTTATCTGCAAGCAGCCAGGCCACAGGAAAAATGATGCCAATTGTCCTAAGGCCAACAGTAAGGAAAATATTCCTCCAAACACTACTACCACACCACCTGGTACTACAAGTAGTAATTCCCCAGGTGGTGGTAGTGCACCCAAAAACTTAGTTGGGTTTTCTTGGGGACCTGAGGTGAACGCTGGCCTAGCCAGGTCCCCCACACAGGCCACTTTAGTCTGTGATGGTGGCATGGGATTTGCCACTTTTACTGTCAGTCCCAATTCCTTGGGCAAGTACAGACAAGAGCCTCTGATCAATTGTCAGAAAGCTGTAGCCTATAGGGACACAGGGGCTAGTGTCAACATGGTGACAGGAACCCTAGTGCCCCCACTTAGGCTTTACCTGAGTTCAAGTACCAGGTGACCAACACTGATGTTGTGGGGACAGATCATCCCATGGTTATAGTCAATCTCAGCTGGGGGGGGGCGTCACTGGTCCAAAACGAGTGGCAGTGTCCCCAAACTTGCCTGTGGATTGCCTCTTGGGCAATGATTTAGAAACTTCAGCCTGGGCTGAAGTAGAACTGAAGGCCCATTTAGAAATGTTAGGTCTCCCTGAGAGAGTTGGTGGGACCCCAGGGCCTCAGTCCAACCCCAGGAAAATGTTGGAGTAGTGGAGCCGGAAACAATGGCCCACTCTACTCCACCAGAGAGCGCAGGGGTTAAAGAAAAGTCTTACCCCCCAGACTACAGGGAAGGGTCAGCTTCCTCAGGGAACTGATCCTAACCCTTGTGAAGGAACTGGCCCAGAGGTGGTCAGGCCTGTCCTGGCAGAACCACTGAGGGCAGGGGACCCTTCCAGAGAGGTGCCCAGTCTGGAGCAGGTATCCTGCCCCTCTCTACCCAGCCTCAGTCAGCCTAGGGCTACAGAGGTCAGGGATGTCAGTGGCCCACTGTCCAGAGGATCCCCCTCATCATCATATTAGGGACACCCATTCTAGTAACACTAGCCAGGTGAATATTCCTCAACACTCTGAGGGATCTCTCTTACCCTTAGGTAGTGACATCCCCCAGATGGACTCTGTTGGGCAAGGGAAAACCTAGGACCAGGCTGTCCCAAACCTTTCCTGGCCCTCCATTGTTCCAACCAGAGGACTCAACCCCCAGCTGTAGGCAGCCAGAGGTTGACCCCTAGGGCCAGATATAACTCAGTCATGGAAAGAAAGGCCTCCATGGCGACCAGTGCTCTGAGGAAGCTGAGACCAACCTTATCAGGGCCTCACTTCCCTACTCAGGCACCCCACCAGCCTCTTTCTTTACCAAAACACACTACAGGTAGTCCTCCCAAATTTTGGAGAGAATCCAAGACCCTTCAGGGCAGGGACTCCTTAGTGGTCCATAAGACAGGGGTACCCATGCTAGTGCAGGACCGTCCTTATATGGCCACTTAGGAAATAAAGTCTCAACTGGGCCAGGTTAGCCTTATCTCCTTTTGTTTGGGGGGGGGGGGGGTTATGTAGGAAGGTGAGATATTTCTGCATAGTTACCTCCACATTTTGCCTGGTGCGGTGCTGGTTTTTGACTAGTATGACTGGGATCCTGCTAATCAGGGCCCCAGACTATCTGCTCTCTCCCTAAATTGGTTATGTCATGTACTTAGGTACACTCCAGATTGGATACTGGGGTACCCTTATCAGTCACTAGTATATGGTACCCATGTACCCAGGGCATAGGTACCCCAGAGGCCTCCCATGGGCTGAAGCATGTATTATGCCACCCATGAGAGGCCATGCAAAATGGAACTACAGGCCTGCCATTGCAGCCTGTGTAAGATGGTGTATTTACCACTTACTTTAGATATAGGTTTACTATATCTAAGGGTCACTACACTTAAAACCTATAAGTCACCCCTATAGCAGGCCTTGACAATCCTGAAGGCAGGGTGCTTGGTTCTAAGTGAGAGGGTGCCACTGCATGAGCAGGACACCCCTGCAGCCTACGGAGTCCATTCTCCCGGGTTGTTAGTACTGCAGCCATTTACGACATATAGAGTGGCATTACGTGACCACGTGATGACCAACTCTAAAATGGCTGAAAGTAACCCTATCGTGTTTGGTGTCAAATATTGTGGAATCATACCCCTACACCGGTAACCGGTGTGGGAGGTATGATTCCACCCTCAGAAACGAGCTTTGTGAGGTCCCTGGTGTTCCCAGTACCAGCCTTCTAGTCCCGGGCAGCACAAAATGGTCGCTGCCGATCAGAGACACATTTCTGCCCTCCCGCTGCTGAGCCAAGCTCGAGCAGGGGAGGGCAGAACAATAGGCATCCTGTCACAGGGAGGTGTGACCATCTCCCAGACAGGATTTAGTGTATTAGGCCTGGGTGGGTGCGCTTGCCTGCGACCGAAAGTCTGCATGAGGGGCACATTTGGTGTCCCTGTGCATGGTCCAGTTCAAACCAGTCCTGGGAGCCGTTGGCTCCTGCTCTGGCGCGAAACTGGACAAAGGACATGGGAGTAACCTCCCCACTGTCCAGACCCTCCCTTGGGAGGGCCCCCTGAATCTGTCCAACCCTCTCCCGTGAATATAAAAGGGCTTACCTGGCTGTAGGAACCTAGATTCGACGTGGACAAGATTCTGAACCAGAAAACACTGAACTTCGACCATTTGGACACTCTGGACTTCGTTTGAGCCCGACTTCGTCTCCCTCTCAGTCTAAAGCATTGTCTGTGCCCGTGCACCATACAGGCTCCGTGCAGGACCTGTGGAACATCAAGGACAACTGAAGATATCTCCCTTGGAGTGAAGGAGTCACCCCCCTGCAACTGCAGGCACCACATCTCAACTGACTGGTTTGCTGCTCCTGAGCTCCTACGGACTCCAAAGGCTCCAGAAACACAGGAGGTGGGTTCCCAAGTAGCACGAGGTCCGAGCTGCCCTCTCACCAAATTTGAGGCCAGAATCCCTCGTGGGTGCTGCAATACCCGTACCCTGTGCACCGCATACTTTTGCAAGTGCATATGCTTGTTGGCGTTTCCCGAACAAGTGCACTGGGCTCCGAGTAGCCCCAACCTCTGCACCCACTCCACCAAAGAACTCCAGTCTCCTCGCACTGAGTGCTCCGTGGGCTGTTGCTTTATGAAACTGCTTGAGGTCCCCTCGCGACTCCTGTGCCTCCGGCCTGTGGGTCCTCTTCAGGGTCAACTTTGCTTTTCTTGGGCTCCCCTGGTTGCTCTAGGCTTGCCCTGACTCCCCTGTGTTTGGTGACTCTCCTGGACCTTGCTGGTCCAAACCGTAACCTTCTTCGACCTTCTGCGTGGGTTGCTGTTGCCAAGGCTTGTTGGTGGTCCAGCCAGACACCGACCTCTCAGTACTCTACATCCTTCATGAGACAGCTCGTATTCGGCTCCTGGTCATCTTCAGCATCTCCTGGTCCCGGTGGCTGCAGAGTCAAGAACCCCCTCAACGCACCTGAAGCACCCGACATCGGTGGGCATTCGTCTACCAAGCCCCTGGTCACCCCTGAGTGACCCAGACTCTGTCCCCTCTGCTTTCAGGTACTCTTCAACAAGAATCCACTCTTGGATTCCGACGGACACTTTTCTTCTCTCCAGCAGTGGCTCTTCCTCGAAGTCCTCCATTGAGTTTGACGGCGGTTTCTGACGCCACTTCAGCCCTATGCACCCGGCTTCCCTGGGATAGGTAACTCTGGTACAACGGTATCCACGGGTGGGGTGGCTCTCCAACCTCCTAAGTTTCACGGGGTTTCTTCGAAGTCCACTAGGAAGGGTCCTTAAACTTTAAAACTGCAACCGCGACTCTCCCATAGAATTGTACGTAACACGCTGTCGTGTTCCCACACTGCAACCGTCCTCTATGGGGTCCCTACTTACTCACCTTGGGTGGTTCCTTGGGGTCCCAGCGATTCTACATCCTCTAGACACTGTCTTGACTTGAGTCGTGGTACTTATACCACTATTTTAGTATATGGTTTGGTCTCCCCTGGAGCCCACTGTGTATTAGTGCTATTTACTATTGTTTCTGTGCTACAGTGTTGAGTGCTTTGTGATTATCCTCGTGTAGAGGGTACTGCATCGTACTTAAAGAGTGTTATATCAATAAATACATATTTTTATAACTACTGTGTGGTTCTCCTTTCATTTAACCAATACTATAAAGTTGATTCTGGTAAAACAAGCTGCTTAACATTCCTTCAAGACTAAGCCTGAAGGCTGCTCTCCACAGCTACCACTTAAATAGCTTTCTAAGGTTATCTTTGACCTCTTAAATCTCCATAAGGGTTATTTGGACTGGTACAGGGGGCCCACTTTAATTAGATGACAGCATATACCAGGCCAACTTCTCAAAACCTCCAATCACCAAACACTACAGCCTCCACAGCTGCCCCTTCTATCACCAACTCTACGGTCTCCACAGCTGCACCTCCCATCACCAAACCCTAGGTCTCCACAGCCGCAGCTTCCATAACCATACTCTAGGTGTCGACAGTTGCACCTCCCATCACCAAACTCTAGGTCTCCACGGCTGCACCTCTTATCACCAAACTCTAATGTCTGCACAGCTGCACCTCCCATCATTAAATTCTAGATCTCCACAGATGGACCTCCAATCATTAAACTCTATAATCTCCACAGTGGGAACTCCCATCACCAAACCCTAGGCCTCCACAGCTGCACCTCCCGTCACTAAACTCTACAGTCTCCACAGCTGCACCTCTCATCACCAAACCGTAGGTCTCCACAGCTGCACCTCCTGTCACGAAACCATACAATCTCCATAGTTGCACCTCCCATCACCAAACTCTAGGTCTCCACAGGTGAACCTCCCATCAACAAACTGTAGATCTCCATAGCTTCACCTCCCATCACCAAACCCTAGGTCTCCACAGCAGCACCTCCCATCACCAAACTTTAAGGTCTCCAGAGCTGCACCTCCCATCACCAAACTCTACAGTCTCAACAGATGCACCTCCGATCACTACAATCTACAGTCTACACAGCTGCACATCCCATCACCAAGCTCTAGATCTTCACAGGTGGACCTAACATCACCAAACTCTAGGTCTCCACAGCTGCACCTCCCACCACCAAACTGTAAGGTCTCCACAGCTGCACCACCCATCACTAAACTTTACGGTCTCCATAGCTGGACCTTCCATCACCAAACCCTAGGTCTCCACAGCTGCACCTCCTATCACCAAAAGCTACAGTCTCCACAGCTGCACCTCCCATCGCCAAACTCTAGGTCTCCACAGCTGCAACTCCCATCACCAAACTCTAGGTCTCCACAGCTGTACCTTCTATCACCAAACTCTAATGTCTCCACAACTGCACCTCCCATCAAAAAACTCTTGATCTCCACAGGTGGATCTCCCATGATTAATCTCTATGGGCTCCACAGGGAGATCTCCCATCACCAAACCCTAGGTCTCCACAGCTGCACATCCCATCATCAAACTCTAGGTCTCTACAGCTGCACCACCCATCACTAAACTCTACGGCCTCCACAGCTGGACCTCCCAACGCAAGCCCTAGGTCTCCACAGCTGCACCTCCCATCACCAAACCCTACAGTCTCCATAGCTGCACCTCTCATTACCAAACCATAGGTCTCCACAGCTGCCCCTGCATCACCAAACTCTAGGTCTCCACAGCTGCACCTCCCATCACCAAACCCTACAGTCTCCACAGCTGCACCTCTCATCACCAAACCCTAGGTCTCCACAGCTGCACCTGCCATCCCCAAACTCTACATTCTCCACACCTGCACCACTCTTCGCCAAACCCAGGTCTCCACAGCTGCACCTGCATCACCAAACTCTAGGCCTCCTCAGCTGCACCTCCCTTTACCAAACTCTAGGTCTCCACACCTGTACCTCTCATCACCAAACTCCTGGTCTCCAAAGCTGGACCTCCCATCACCAGACTCTAGGTCTCCACATCTGCACCTCCCATCACAAAACTCTACAGTTTCCACAGCTGCACCTCCCACCACCAAACTCTGAGGTCTTCACAGCTTCCTCTCCCATCACCAAACTCTACGGTCTCCACAGCTGCACCTCTCATCACCAAACCCTAGGTCTCCACAGCTGCACCTGCCATCACCAAACCCTACAGTCTCCACACCTGCACCATTCTTCACCAAACCCAGGTCTACACAGCTGCACCTGCATCACCAAACCGTAGGTCTCCACAGCTGCACCTGCATCACCAAACTCTAGGTCTCCACAGCTGCACCTCTCATCACCAACCTCCTGGTCTCCAAAGCTGGACCTCCCATCACCAGACTCTAGGTCTCCACATCTGCACCTCCCATCACCAAACTCTAGGGTCTCCACAGCTGCACCTCCCATCACCAGACTCAAAGTCTACACAGTTGCACCTCCCATCACCAAACCCAGGCCTCCACAGCTGCCCCTGCATCACCAAACCCTAGGTCTCCACAGCTGCACCTGCATCACCAAACTCTAGGTCTCCACAGCTGCACCTCCCTTTACCAAACTGTAGGTCTCCACAGCTGCACCTCTCATCACCAAACTCCTGGTCCCCAAAGCTGGACCTCCCATCACCAGACTCTAGGTCTCCACATCTGCACCTCCCATCACTAAACCCTACAGTCTCCACAGCTGCACCTCACATTACCAGACCCTAGGTCTCCTATCAGCAAACCCTACAGTCTCCACAGCTTCACCTCCCACCACCAAACTCTAAGGTCTTCACAGCTGCATCTCCCATCACCAAACTCTAAAGACTCCACAGCGGCATCTCCCATCACCAAACCCCAGGTTTCCACAGCTGCACCTCCCATCACCAAACTGTAAGGTCTCCACAGCTGCCCCACCAATCACTAAACTTTACGGTCTCCACAGCTGGACGTCCCATCACTAAACTCTACGGTCTCCACAGCTGCACCTTGTATCACCAAACCCTACAGTCTCAACAGCTGCACCTCCCATCACCAAACTCTAGGTCTCCACATCTGCAGCTCCCATCACCAAACTCTAGGTCCCCACAGCTGTACCTTCTATCACCGAACTCTAATGTCTCCACAACTGCACCTTCCATCACTAAACTCTAGATCTCCACAGGTGGATCTCCCATGATTAAACTCTATGGTCTCCACAGGGAGACCTCCCATCACCAAACCCTAGGTCTTCACAGCTGCATCTCCCATCACAAAACTCTACAGTCTCCACAGCAGCACTTCCCATCACCAAACTCTACGGTCTCCACAGCTGCATCTCCCATCGCCAAAGCCTAGGTCTCCACAGCTGCATCTCCCATCACCAAGCTCTAAGGTCTCCACAGCTGCACATCCCATCACCAAATTCTACAGTCTCCACAGCTGCACCTCCTATGACCAAACTCTATTGTCTCCACAGCTATACATCCCATCATCAAACACTAGGTCTCCAGAGCTGCACCTCCCATCATCAGACCCTAAGGTCTCCACAGCTGCACCACCCATCACTAAACTCTACGGCCTCCACAGCTGGACCTCCCAACACAAATCCTAGGTCTCCACATCTGCACCTCCCATCACCAAACCCTACAGGGGGAGCCGCATCCACCGCACTTGCCTGCCAACGAGGGGACTTCAATCCCCAGGAACCTTTGCGCTTTGAGCCAGGAGGCGCCGACACCCGCTACAAGCGCCTGGAGGTGCATAAATTCAGCTCGCGGCCCCCACAGCGCGGGAGCCGCATCCACCGCACTTGCTTGCCAACGAGGGGACTCCAATGCCCAGGAACATTTGCGCTTTGCGCCAGGAGGCGCCGACACCCGCTACAAGCGCCTGGAGGCACATAAATTCAACTCGCGGCCCCCGCAGCGCAGGAGCCGCATCCACCGCACTTGCCTGCCAACGAGGGAACTTCAATCCCCAGGAACCTTTGCGCTTCGTGCCAGGAGGCGCCGATATCCGCTAGAAGCACCTGGAGGCGCATAAATTCAACTTGCGGCCCCCGCAGCGTGGGACGTGCGCGGGCGTGCCCGGGCCAAGGGCGGGCCCGTCTGCGCCCGTCCGCAGCAGGAGAAGGCTGGGCTGAGCCACCTCTCTTGGCCCTGCATTAATTGTGTTGGATTTATTGGAACTATCGTTCACCAAAAACATAAACTGTGAGTCCTGAGCATTTTCTTTTAACCTTTTATTTCCTTACAGTACTCTGCTAATGCTCCTGATATACTACCTCGTTTTTATAGTATCCATATTAGCAAGTGTCTGTTGTATTGAGCAAAGCGCGGAACTGTTGTTTTAAAACCTACTGTTCTAAGTTTATCTCCTTCTTCTCTTGGGATACACTATTATTGGCAGTATGGGGAAAAGGAAGTCTACTGTAAGTGAGGGGGCTGGGAAGTCTGAGGGGCCTAATCTAAAAGTCAGTAGAAAAAAAGTCGCCCGAAAATCAGCAGCTAGCAATTTTGTATTAGACCGCATTGACGATCTATTGGAGAGTGTCCTGGCATTTTAACTCCTGATTCCCTTCAAATTCCCATAGGTAACCAACAATCTTTAGTTGAGACCTCTTCTTTCACTAGTTTATGTTCCAAATCTGCTGTACGCATTCCCTCTATTTTCACCAAACGCACTACAAGGAGTGCAAGGAACAATCCGCACAATCAAAGCAGTTTTTCACAAGCAGCAGCTGTCTCTGATGTTGTAGAACTAGGGATTCCTAACCCACCCTCGACCATGGAGGACAGTTGTGTAATAAATGTGGATGTTGATGCTAGTAATAGCACCAACATTTCCACCGGCAGCCCTCTGATCAAAAGGTTTTCTCCCTTACAAGACTTGACTGATAATAATGTGGGGAGGGTGGTTGAAGTAGAGTTAGTAACACATCAAGCCCAAGTACAATCCATGAGGAATATGTTATGTTATGTTATGTTAACTTGAATTTGTATAGCGCATAATCACCGGCAGTTCTCTTAGCACTTTGAGAAGGTAGCCAGACCCACCAGCAGTTACAGATGCAATGCTTAGAGGGATTTTTATGCTGTGTCCAGAGCCTCCCTAAACAGCAGAGTTTTGAGTTGTTTCCTGAAAGGGAGGAGTGCGGGTTCCTTGCGGAGCTTTTCGGGCAAGCGATTCCATAGCTGGGGAATTAAAACAGAAAAGGCTCTACCGCCTTTGGAAGTGGATTTGAACCGAGGATGGACCAGGAGGCCTGCCTCGGACGATCGAAGAATACGTCCTGGCACATAGTGCCCTAGGCGTTCCTTGATGTAAACTGGAGCCTGGCCATGAACAGCTTTGTAAGCAATGCAAAGGCCTTTGAACTTAGCTCTCTGTTTGATGGGGAGCCAGTGAAGTTGTTGCAGCAGGGGAGTAGCGTGGGCTCGTCTGGGGAGCCTGAAAATCAGCCTAGCTGCGTCATTCATGGCCACCTGTAGTTTCTTGATGAGTTTCTCTGGGAGACCAATATATGTGGCATTGCCGTAGTCTAGCCTGGACACGGTCATAGCCGACACGACCATCTGTAGTGTGGCTGAAGAGAGGAACGGGGCAAGTTTCCGCAGCTGTCTCAGTAAGCCAACACAAGTACCGACCACGGCAGAGACTTTATTAGCCATGGAGAGTTTGGCATCAATCTTGATGCCTAGGCTTTTTACAACCGGGACCGGCGAAGGGGCGGTGCCCGGCTCTTGTGGCCAGAAGAGGTCACTCCAGGGGTTGTTTTTGGAGGGCATGACAAGCACCTCGGTTTTGTCAGGGTTAATTTTTAGCGAGTTGGCTGTCATCCAACTGACCGTGTATCTGAGGATGTTTTGCACACGGGCGTGGGCTTGAGGGGAGTTATCTATCTGGAGAATCAGTTGTGTGTCGTCCGCATAGTTGAATACTTGGCATTCCATGCGCATCAGTGCGGCCACGAGTGGCTGGAGGTAGACGTTGAACAGGAGAGGCGACAAAGCTGAGCCCTGGGGGACACCACAGGTGAGTGCGCCAATGTTCGACACCTGTTCACCCAGTTGGACCCTTTGGGAGCGACCGGATAGAAAAGATTCTAGCCATTGGTGGGCCAGCCCACGGATGCCCAGATCGAAGAGCCGTACCAGAAGCTGAGGGTGACTGACTGTGTCGAATGCCGCAGATAGATCCAATAGGACCAGGGCACTCGGCTTTCTATTGTCGGCCATGAGCCTAAGTTCATCCAGGACTGACAACATCACCAGTTCTGTGCTGTGATGGGCCCTAACGCCGGCCTGCCGTACCTGCAGTAGCTGTTGTTCCTCAATAAACAGCGAGAGTGTTTTGAGGACATGTTGTTCCACTACTTTCGCCAGGAAAGGGAGCTGGGAGATGGGCCTGTAGTTCTTTAAATTAGCTATATCCGCCCCTGGTTTTTTTATCAGGGGGATGACCCTAGCTTCCTTCAAGCTGGCAGGCATACAGCCTGTCGGTAGGGAATGATTGAGTAGATCAAGAATCTCCCTCTCTATCCCAGGAACGGCCATTCGGAATACCCTTGGGGGACAGGGGTCCGCAGGGGAGCCAGATTTAACACGGGTCATCAGGAGTGACAGGGAGGCAGGGTCTAGGCAAGGCAGGGAAATGAGTTGCTTGCCGGGGGTGCGGGGTGCTGGATCCCCTTCCAGGGGCACTGGTGGGTTTGAATGTTGCCAATATCTTCTAAGATGTCCTTGACTTTTTGAAGAAAGAAGGCCTGAAACTTGTTACAGTCTGCTGTCTTGGGTATGGGTTTCTGGTCAGATTTCTGACTAAGGGCCATATGTATCAAGCTGTTTTGCGGTCGCAAACACTGCGAATCGCAAAAAAACAGTGTTTGCGATCGCAAAACAGAGCTGTTCGATGTATGACGGTGTTCCGCCGTGCAAAATAGCTAATCGCAAATTTAGCGATTAGCAATTTTGCGAGTCCCTGAAATAGCGAATAAATCTGCGAATTCGCATTCTGCGACACGCTATTAGCGAGAATCGCAAATAGCGTAATCGCTAATAGCGAAATCGCAAATAGATGTATGAAAAATTCGCAAATTGCGATTCTACGAAATTCGCAATTTTGCACATGGATAATACCACCAACTCAAAGCAGGTGGTAACCAGGTGCAACCTACTTAAACAGGCCCACAATGCTTCAGGGAGTTTCACAATGGCAGCGCTGTATGTGATAGCCAGGAGGCTGCGAATCCGAGCTGCTGCACAGAGAAGGAGACGACAGGAACGGATTTTCAGAGCGCGCGTCACCCTGTTCCAGCAGACTGAGGAGGAGATTCATGAGAAGTATAGGCTGGACGCAGCCAGCATCATGGCTTGATATATGAGTTAAAACCAATGCTGGAACACCCCACACGCAGGGCACACACCATCCCAACCCATGTACAGGTCCTGTGCTCACTGCACTTACTGGCATCAGGGAGTTTCCAGGGGGTGATAGCAGCAGCAGGAGGGGTCTCCCAGAGTTGTCTGTCGCGCTTCTTTCATGCTTTCCTGGATGCAATGATACAGAGGCTGCATCACCACATACAATTCCGCAGCACACAACAGGCATTACAGCAGACAAAACAGGAGTTCTATCAGATAGCCCAATTCCCCACGTAATTGGCTGCATAGATGGGACCCATGTCGCCCTCTCACCCCCATCACACAATGAGTATGTGTTCAGGAACCGCAAATCCTATCATTCCCTGAACATACAGGTAATCTGCAATGCCAAACATGTCATCACCGATATTGTAGCTAAATACCCAGGAAGTACACACGACTCATTCATATTTCGCCACAGTGGGATATACCGACGACTCACAGCTGGCGAGTTTGGTGAGGGCTACCTGCTAGGTAAATGCATGGCTTACATTCACACATACAGTAAAGGTCTGAAGTGGGAGGACAGTGAATGATCTAATGTCTTTCACCCTGCAGGCGACAGCGCATATGCTGTACGTGACTTTATTCTGACTCCTTACCTCAATCCAGCCAATGCAAGGGAGCGGAGGTATAACAGCGCTCACAAATCTACACGCTGTGCCATTGAGCGACCCTTTGGAATACTCAAGAGCCGTTACCGCTGCCTGCACCAGAGTGGAGGTGCGCTACAATACAGCCCTGAAACGTGCTGCAAGATTGTGGCCACATGTGCCATGCTCCACAATATAGCCACCAAAAAAGGCATCCCAGTCGAGCTTACGGATACCGAGGCATCTGATGATGAGGGCCCAGCTCCACGGGGCAGACTAGCAGGTGGTGTCGGGGCAGCTGCGGGACGCCAGAGACGTGATGAGATCACACAGAACTATTTCTAGGTGAGTAATGATGACACAATGCTACAAATTGTTGCACAACTGTGTTTTTTATTCCTTTGGGTGCAGGAAAATATCTGTCACACAGCCTGACGCACACCTAATGTGTGTCACAAGATGTTGCACATGTTAGACCCACAGTGCAAGGATGACGCACAAACACAAGTCCACAAGCAATGGGTTGCCTCACTCATTGCCATGCTTCACTGATGCCACTTCATTTCTTGCGGGTACGGCCTGTTGCCGCTCGCACAGGGTGCTCACTTCTCTCCCTTGAGTCATCGGGTGTTCTCCCCTGCCTCACACTCCGCCGTCTGTTCTCGGGAATTGGTGGGGTGATGCTGCTCCTACTCGACTGCTCCTCACTCTCCCCTGAGCCCAGGAGTCCTGTGGTAGCTGTCTGCAGCTGTTCCACCCCATGCGTCACTTGCACCAGGCCCTTGGACACATCCTGGCTGCAGTGTGCCATTTCCACCTGCATGCTTACAGAGCGGCGTGACAGCAGGGACGTGGCAGTACACAGGCGGTTGACCGCCTTGCTGTACGTGTCCAGCCGGCTGTGGAGACGTTGTCTCTCCCTGCGTCTGGCTGCCTGGTCATTCCTCATTGTGGCACACAGTTCTTGTATTGCACCTGTCATTTCCCTGATGCCCTCCCTCATGTCGCTCAGGTTGTGGTTGACAGAGACCAACTGCCGCTGTACTGACCACATCGATTTTGCTTGCAGGCGCTCAACCTTGACCATGGTGCCTTCCAGCCCGGCAAACATGGTGTGTTCCTCAACGACAGCAGCGCTGGTGGACGGCCTTGCCCTGCGCCTCACCCCACTTTCTTCCCTATGGTGGTCAGGGGACTGTTCTCGGAGCTGTGCTGCACGCTGGCCCTGGACTGGCTGGGCTTCTTCACCTGTGTCCTGTGGTCCTGCCTCCAACAGTGGGAGTGGAGGCACTATTTTACGCTGTCTCCGTGGGACAGGGATTGTAGGTGTGTTTTCCTCCTGCTCCTCTTGCCCTGCCTGGTCCTCATTATTAGCTGGCTCCTCAGCTCCTGCACTGTCTTCCTGTGTTTCAGGTGGTACTGTCAATGAAAATGCACAAATTAATGGTGTGTCCTGCCTCACATTGTCCACTCAATAAAGTTTTTTGATTTTGCATTCGCTAAGTACCCTATGTCTGTTTTTTGGACTATGCTGATTTACATGTCATGTTTCTACCTTGCTGTGTCTCATTGCTCCACTGTTTGGTGCATGTGACTACATCTCCCATGATGCATTGCGGTGTGAACGTGTACTGGATTTGCATGATTGTGTTGAATTTGGGGCATTCCTGTGTGTGGATGATGTGGTGGTGTGTCAGAGATGATTAGGCATGCATCTTACCTTGTCTGGTGTTGGGAGGGTCAGAGCTGTCAAGGTCAGCCACACCACTGACACTCTCGGGCTGAAGGGTGGACTCCACCAACTCCTCAAGGGGCGTGGACTCGGTTGCAGTGGATGTTCCCCCACCAGTCTTCTTTGCCTCTGCCAATCTGGTTGCCACCTTTTCCTTGGATCTGAGGCGCATGTCATACCACCTCTTGCGCAGGTCATCCACAGTGCGGTGGGTCACGCCGATGGCATTTACCTTCTCCTGGATGTCCAGCCATATGTTTCTTTTACGTGCCTCTGGCACACGTAATGATTTTTTCCCAAAGAGGAACTCATGGCTGTGTACCATTTCCTCAATCAGCACCTCCTGCTCCCTCTCGCTGAACTTATGCTTCCTTTTTCCCCAGCCTCCTCCTTCTCCTTCTCTTTCTCCTGGGGATCCATTTGCACTTGACAGACTTGCAGTACACTGTTCTTTCACTCTCCTCCCAGCCTCTCACTCAGCTTCAGGCAATCAGGTGCAGCATGGGCAGTCACACTTCCTGGGTGTGATGTCATCAAGCTGCACCTGGATTGCAGATTCTCTGACTTGTGATTCCTTATTTGCGAATTCGCAATTAAGGAATCGCAATTTGGGGCTTTGCAGACTTATTCTGCGAATTTTAGAGAATCGCTAAAATTTTGCGATGTTTTATTTACATCGGGTTTTGCGATTCTCAAAATGCGATTCGCTAAAATTCGCATTTTGAGAATCGCTAATTCCGATTTTGATACATATGGCCCTAAGTTCCTTCAAGATGCTGAAAGTTTCTTTCTGTTTATTTGTGGCTTCTGTGATTCTTGCCTCATAGTATTCGGCCTTCCTGGCCATGATAGATTTTTTGTAAGTGGCTAGCATAACTTTGTAGCTTGCGAGCGCAGCTGGGTCATAAGATTTACGCCAATGCCTCTCTCATTGGCGAAGGGCTTGCTTCCTTCCCCTCAGATCCTCATTAAACCAAGGGGCCCCTCTGCCCTTGTTCCTGACTCTTTTCCTCCGAGCAGGTGCCACCAGATCTATGGCTTCTTTTAAGGTATCAGAGAGGGCCTCGCTCTCCTGGTCGAGGGTACCTTTAACCTAATTATTAGGCGAGATATTGAGCAGGGTGCCTACTAAGTTGCCAGCCTCGATTTTGTTCCAGCCGCGCACCACTCTCCACTCTGTGGGAGGTTGTGTCGGTTGGCTGGCCAGCGGAACCCAACAGCTGATAAGTGAGTGGTCTGACCAGGTGCAAGGGCTGATCTCGATGAGTGGTCCAAATGAGGTCGAGGATGTGCCCATTGATATGGGTGGGGGAGTCGACCAGCTGATGGAGCCCCATCGAGCTCAAAGCATCATCAAATTGGTTGGCAAGCAAATCTCTTGGTGCTTTATCCCAGTGGTAATTAAAATCCCCCACAACCAGGAGTGAATAGCTCAATGAACTTGGGGGTTGATCTAGGGGGGCGATACGCCACTAGGAGTGTCAAGCAGGAGGATTTGGAGCCAATTTTTACCCCCAAAATGTCTGCACTATCCAGGTTTTCTGCCGCTATCTTCTCTACCGCTAGACGTTTATTATAAAATATAGCTACTCCCCCTCCTCTAGTCTTCCCTTGTCTGTTGTGCCATAGGACATCAAAATCCCCGGAGAGGGCCGCCACGACGTCCGGGGTTGAGGAATCCTCAAGCCAGGTTTCAGTGACCGCCAGGATATCCATAGCCCCATCCTGGAGAAGCGAGAAGATTTCAAGGCTATGTTTCTGCAATGAGCGTGTATTTAAAACTGCCACCTTAAGTCCAAGCAGGTTACCAGACTCTGTATTTATGTGAGGAGGTGGTCGTGGGATCATGCATCCGCCACCCCCTTTGATTCCCAATATATGTTCAGACCTCAGAGTGTTTTCTAACCTCTTGTCCAAGGAGTGGTTCCCATGGGCTAACACCCGTAGATCTTCTGCTGAGTAGGTCACCAATTGGCCAGGGGTCCTGGCCCCTGGACCCGGTCGGGCGCGGACGGGCGCAGACAGGCTTGCCTTTGGCGCGCCGCCGGCATGCCCGCTGCGCGCGTCCGCTGCGCGTCGGCGCCATCAGCCGGTTTTGTAGCTGAAGCTGAGTAGCTGGAGGGAGAGCTAAAGCATCTCTCCTCCAATATGGCGGCGTTAATGTGGCACACCGGAAGTGAGTGTTCCGGTGGACAGACCTCCTGATGGAACCTCCCTCCACTCAAACAGTAGTTAGCTGCTGCGGTGGACCGGGGAGGAGAAAACTGCATGGTGCGCGCTGCAGGGTAAGTGTTACCCAGTTAAAACAAGTTAAAATGCCCCCAAACCAATGTACCTCTAATTAAAAGCAAAACCAATACATGGAAATGAGGTCCAGCCAGGAGTCGCTATGGACACAACTGCGATTATTAGTGACCTTAGGGCTGAAGTCAATTCGCTTAAAATGCTAATATAAGACCTTACAGACCAGGTTAAACACCTTTTGGGCAGGGAGCGGATTAAGACATATACTGTAGATCATTTCATAGGCCCTGATAAAAATCCTCATTTTTCCCAGAATGGCACCACTTCTTATAAACCCAAGCACAATATCATTCCGTTGATGTCCATTTCCACACATCCCCCGAAAAAAACGTATATGTCGAAGACTCAGGAATTAGGGGACAGAAAAATGGGCAGAAATGAAACACTCGAGGACAGTAATAAGTGCCATCCAAGTGTTATATGTGAGCAGACCTATAGTCGGACAAAAAGTATCTTTATGACAAATGTCCCTAAAATTCCGTCACATGTTAAATACGAAGATCATAACTCCCTAATCAATAAATCTATTCATTGGATTAGAAAGGTTAGGGGGTGCAGATCGGTTATTAGAGAAGACATATTATGGGCAAAAAGGCTAAGCCAGTGTACATCTCAAATGGATTCCATCGAGCTGCATTTAAGGGATGAGAACTTGGTGCACGAGCTAATAGCACTGGAAGTAAGGATAAGCTCACCCTCACCCACTGGTATACAGATGAAATACAACTCGAGTAATGTGAATTTGCCCAAAGCCCATAAAAAGCCTGGCACTCGGGTAGGCTCAGTCTCAACTCTAGATACAGTTGATTGACAGGTATCTTTAGACTCACCAAATCACACTTCTCCTGATTACAGAGAATCGACTGCTTGTTTGGTCTGTAACAATAAGTCACAAACTGATCTGTCTCTGCTAGTGTTACAGCCCATGGGCTCTGAGGCCCTAAATCTGTTACACCCGGCTATATATAGCAAAGAGATATGTCCCTCTGACCTTGATAATAAACATTACGAAGCTCTAGAAGTCAGGAGTGAAACAGGGTCTGCTCAAGCCCCTGATAACCCGCATACGCCAAGTATGTCAACTCGGCAATCAGAAATACGATTGATATCATGGAATATAGCAGGGCTGAAAAGGAATTTAAAAGATGTAGAATGGCAGGATTATATTGGCCGTAGTGAAATTTGTCTGCTGCAAGAAACATGGGCACTGGAAACGCCCCATAAGCTTGGGTTCAAAACATTTAGCGTTAATGCCATCCCCTCAGCTAGAGGTAGACCCTCGGGCGGCCTAGTCATATGGGTAAAAATCACTTTAAGAATTGATATAACCCAGCTGGATCTTCTATCACAAGACTTAGTGGGGTTAAAGATTTCTACATATGACAAAACCGAAATCTATATAGTAAATATCTATAGTAGACCAACTCCGTCCAGTAAGGAATCCTCAGCAATAGATCAGTTAGATAAATTTTTATGCACAATTGATCCGAGGGCAATGGTAATTGTGGGGGGAGATTTTAATCGTAAATTTGAACCAGTTGTGGGACTAGAAAATATCTTTGAAGAGGAGGACATTGCAAATAATATTCCACTTTTGGATAGCAGCCCGACAGTGCCCTGTACAGTTGCAGTCTCGCAACTTACTCGATTAGTTTCAGGGCAAGGACTTAGAGCCTGCAATGGTCGGCTGCCGTCTGACAGACCGAATGCTTTTACATTTAGCAGGGGTAACTGTAAGAGCAGTATCGACTACATATTGGCATCTATCAACTTTTGGCCAAATGTCCAGGATTTGGTGGTTGAAATTAGAGTCGATAGCGATCATTACCCTCTTTGTCTAACTCTAGCAGGTTCCCTCTTCCAACCCATAAACTGGAGAGAAAATGACTCTAACTCAATTCCAATCGAGCCCATAGTTAGCAATAATCGTAGAGCCCTGAAATGGCCATCAATAGTGGGAAAAAAGGAGGTCATGACACGGATCTATGACACCTTTTCGATGTCATCTCTCCGTATATCGATCTGCCTGTTGTTGAGTTTCCCATATTACAGATTCATCATACAATCAGGGCCGGACTGGCCGTAGCGGGCACCGGGCATTTCCCTGGTGGGCCGCCAGGGTGGGGCCGGTTTTGGGCCCCTGGGGGGCCCTTTTTGTTGCAGGGCCGTTTTTGCAGCATAGCTGCAATATCGGCCCTGCAACAAAATCGGCCAAAACCGGCCCTGGCAAACAGCTCGGCGCACCCCCAACACCCTGGGGGGTCGGCCGAGCACTTTGCCAGGGCCGGTTTTGGTTCCCAGTCCGGCCCTGCATACAATGGTAGACAAATTAAAACATATCTTGAGTAGGATTCCCAAAGAAAATGAGGGGGGGAAACAGGCGCCACTAACTTAGCTAACCCGTGGTACAATAATGAGTGTCGCAATGCCAAGAGCGAGCTAATTTCGGCAGCCAAATCAAGTGATGTCGAGACACTAAGAGAGAAAAGGTCCAAGTACACAAGACTATGGGGGATATTCTCAAGAACGTGCGATAATCATCGCCAAAATAGGTTAACGCAATTTTTCATATCGCCGTCTATCGCGGGAAAATAACGCCGTGTTAACGTCTTATTCTCAACACAGCGGTAACATGCGATAGTTTCCCGATAACGCGTCAAATGTCTGCGATAAAATTACCGGGACGGCATTAATAATTTAAAGCCGAACGTGAAAAAAGTGGCGATGGGCCCAACCGCGATAAAAAAATCAGCGATAAGCTGCGCAAGGCCTGCAATTCACACACGTCAGGCGGGAAAAATCACAATAAAAGCAGAAAAAAAAACCACAAACAAAACCAAAACAACTGCGAAGCACAATGGAGGTAGCCGGAGCAAGTACAGAGGACAACCAGCACCCCACAAGCCCCACGGAGGGCCAGCCTGGGACCTCGGGGTCAGGGAAGGGCAAGGAGAAGAAGAAGAGGAAGACGCGGTTCAGTCCGCAGGAAAACAGGATCCTGATCACAGAGGTGATAGAACACCATCAACAACTGTTCGTCACCTCCACTGTGTCATTGGCAACAAAAAATGGAATATGGCAGTCCATCGTGGACAAGGTGAATGCAGTCGGAGTGCTGAGGAGAACAATGGAAGAGCTCAAGAGGCGCTGGAATGACGTGAAGTGCAAAACCAAGCTGAAACTCGGCAACAACCAGAAGGCAGCAATGCAGACTGGAGGTGGGAGTCCAGCGCCACAGGAGGAGCTGGATGAGATGGAGGAAATGGTGTCCACAGTCATCAGTGTGGAGACGGTAGCAGGAGTTGGGGGACCGGACACTGCTTAACATGACCTGACACAACAGCAACAGGGTGAGTAACGACCAGGGTCTGGGAGGACGGGGGGAGATGGGCACAATGTCACACATGCACAATTAAGTATAGCACAGTGCACACCCACAATGACTCTGGATCATGTCCCTGATCCCCTTGGCACACTGCAGCACACCTAGAAACAGCAAGTAGGCCCCCATCGACTATGTGCCCAGAGGGGTCCCTTCCCACACATCACCAATCTCACAACCAACCCATGCACATGTGCCAAACCCAGCAAAGCGGCGTGTCTGTGAGCCACACTGACAATGCAAGTGACACTGCATGACGAATAGCATGGCTGCAGTCAATATATCTTGACATGTTGCACGCCACGACACTGAGGTGGCTGAGTGTGGACCACATCCGTAAAGGAGCAGGTCACACTCTGACACATCCACGTGCACAAACAACCCCTGACGTTAACAACACATCTGCGGACAAACCATGCCCCATAGTCCCAACTCCCACCAAGAGCCCAAGTTACCCAAGTATGCAACATCTCAGCACTGTATAAGCACAGAAGTCAAAGGCACACCACCTGAAAGGGATAAGGGGCAGCAAAATCAGAGCTGCAGGGGCGACTCTCCCAAAATGCAGCACACACACATAACATTCAGAGCACATCAACTTTGACAACAATGTGGTACAAACTGCAACACGTTCACAACAGAACAGAGGACACAACTGGTGCCGCTTGTTTGTAGAAACTGGCCAATCACATTTCGCATAGCAGGGAAATGTGAGATGATAATGTACAGGTACAAACACACATCCGTGATGTTGTCAAAATGTCCACTGTCCCGCATCAAATAGGCAGCTCCTCCCAAACAGTCACAATGTACATTGTCATGCAATCTGTATGTAAACTTGTACAATGTGTCAACATACATGTGAACACAATGTTAAACTGCATCTCCCCTTCACATTGCAGAGGGAGAATCAACACCTCCTGCAGAGCAGACCGAACATCTCTTCACTGATGACGAAGAGGACCTCCACACCTTCGACACCGACACCCTCCAAGAGCTCATGGACAGCTTCGGCACCTCACCTCCAGGAGCAGGGCAGCCCAGCTGCATCGAGGAGACCTCACCCCCTGCACAGACCACACAGCAGGAAGCACCCACCACCCCGGCTGTCTCCCAGGACCCCCACGAACAACACATGGCCTTCCAACGCCGTGTGTTAGGGTGCCAGGAGAAGATGGCTGATCAGGTGCGGGTGGGGTTCGACCTCATGGCAGCCAAACTAGATGCCATACGTGGGTGTCTAAGTCCCATCAGGGACCACTTACAGTCCCTAACGGACACCCTCAGTCCGCTCCATGCTCTCCAACGATCCATGGCTGACATCGCTGGAGTCCTGACTCTGAGACAAGGACAACTGTCTAGTCAGAGTGGCTCCAGCGATGTCAGCCGGGAGTTGGGACACATGCGGAGGATCATGGAGAACAGGGAGCGGATGGAGGCGGAAAGAATGGCTGCCACGGCTGCACACCAGCGAGATGTAGCTGGGATCTTCCATGCCCTGCAGATCCTCATCATGGCATTGCTGCCACAAGGCCTGGTGCCGATGAATGCTGCTGCTGCTTCTACATCCACATCTCCGCCCCCTGATGTGTCAGTGCCTCACAGTGCGGCAGACATTCCACCTCCGGCCCCTGATGTGTCACTACCACACAGTGCGGCAGACATTCCACCTCCGGCCCCTGATGTGTCAGTGCCCACAGTGCTGCTGACAAAACACCACCACCCACATGTGAGGCACATGAAACATCAGAGGACAAAGATGCGAATGATTCTGCCTTAGTGGTAAGAAGGAAGCAGTAGCATTCATCTCCGCCATATGGCCTGTTTCTGCTTGGTGCTGCCCTCTGCATCATCACCTTCCACTGTCCCCGATACACTTTGCGACACTCACCTTGGACCTCGACATGGACTGCCATATTCTGCTTGGTTACCAATGAGACAGCAATCAGACTGCGGACTGAACTCTTCCTCTTCCGATGAACTTGTCATTCCCGAAAGAACTCTGGCTGGCCCTCCACGGGGCAACAATGTAAAGTGGGGTTTGCATGGCCCTGTACTGCTCCAGGTTCAACACTCCACTGAATGTGAATAAAACATTCAAATTCACACAGATGTGTCATGTCTATGATCATTCAAGTATGAAAGTATGGATGAATGTAGGGTCAGTGATTCCCCCTTACGTCCATGTTGCTCATGTTGTGGGACTTGAGTCACAGGGTGCAACATTGCCGATTGCGGTCCGGGTGGTGCCGACACTACAACAGAGACACACGCATTAGTTACTTCCTTGTCCAGCCCAGAACTGAACCACGCCCAGAGCCCCGGGCTCATTGTTCACACCCTACGCTGGACTGGCATACGCCAGCCCAGCCCACTCCGCTTACGCTTACAGGGGGGGACGGGGGACAAAGCTACATGTCCCAGGTCTTCCCTGTAGTGATCTGCTGATCACTGGTCTAGTTGTCAGCATGCCACAGCCACTCCCTGAGGGCTGGTTTACACCCACACCACACCCATCCAGCACAGGCGTCACAGGACATGTGACCCTGCCAATAAAAGGGGCCTACCACATCACATTCCCCACTGCCGGAGGTGACATGATGGCATCCGCACCACAAGACTCAATCATAAAGGGTCCATGACTTGTGGCGCACTGGGTTAGTGGCACCCGATGCACTGCGGCCAGCATGGGCCTACCGCCACAGGACGATGACTTGCGGTGCACAGAGTTGGTGGCACCCGATGCACTGCGGCCGGCACGGGCCTACCACCACGGGACGGTGACTTGCGGTGCACAGAGTTGGTGGCACCCGATGCACTGCGGCCAGCACGGGCCTACCGCCACGGGACGGTGACTTGCGGTGTACTGAAGTAGGGGCACCTGATGAGCTGAGCGGGTGTGCAGCCTGCAATGATGCGTAGACTTCGATACGCCGTCCTGCCAATCAAGATTCGATTTGAATTGAGAGCCCTGCTGGACCGCAGTATACGCCGAAGGCAGCAGTCAGCACACACATGACTCCGCGGTGTGGTGCCGCAGGGTGCGCTGGGGGCCTGTGGCGGGGAATCCAGCGATCGGCTGAGGTGGTTGCACCGGCACGTGGTGGGCCCTCTTGGAGACACGCCGGTGGCGGCAGGTGAGCATTGAGGCATTGGTGCGCAGGGGCGGCCAGTCATCGCTGGGCGGAGGACAGGTCTGGGGACCAGGGCTGGGGTGCAGCACACAGGATCGCGCAGGCACCACCGGTCACGGCGGCAGCCTCGTGGCTGGGTGGGGGGCACCGCCCTGGCAGACACGACCCTGCATGCGATGACGAGATGTGCGAGGGTTGGCTTGGGACGTAGCCACCTCGTCTCCAGTGTAAATCTGGCCGTTGAAGGTGGTCGGCCACGTGTGTGTAGGCCTATGGACAGGATATGGCGGACACAGAGACACACGCAGTAGTTACTTTGGTGGCCATCCCGGAACTGAACCACGCCCAGAGCCCCGGGCTATTTATTCACGACATACGCCGGCCAAGGCCACTCCGCTCACGCTTACAGGTGGGGGGGACAAAGCTACATGTCCAAGGTCTTCCACACTGCCTGAGGTAACCTGTTTGCGTCCACTGTCCACAACACTACAAACACCAGCAGTATATGTCCACATGGACATGTCTGTGCTCTGCATACTGAAGTCTGTCCAGCACATCACCGCCACACTTGGCATTGTGTACATTCTTATTGATGGGTCACTTGCCTCCTTCGCACATACTTGGTTCCCACCTCTCCCCACATTCTGCAATTGTGTGGCAGAGGTGCCATGCCGTGGATGGTTTGTCTACATGGCTGGCCACGGTTGCCACAGTTACTTGTGTTGTCGTGTCTGGTTGTTGGGCATGTTGATTGGCATGTTGTATGTGATTTTGTAATGTGTGCATTCCCACAGTTGTGAGTTGTATGATTGTGGAGTTGAGGTGTGTGGTGTGTTCAGTTGGTACTTACCGACGAGCAGTGCATTTCCATAGGTGCCATCCTCAAAGCGCTGGTTGGTGATGGACTTGCGGAAGATGTAGGAATCATGCACACTGCCTGGGAAGTTTGCGACGACATTCGTGAACAGGCCCCGGTGGTCCACTTTTGCCTGCACATTGATGGAATGCGTGTGGTTTCTGTTGCGGTCATTGTGTGCAGTGTCGGCAGGGGGCACAAGTAGTACATGTGTGCAGTCAATTGCCCCCAAAAAGTGCGGGAAGCCAGCTATGGCGTAGTTCCCTTGCTTGGTCTCCAGCTGTTCCTGCGCAGTGTGGGGGAAGTGAAGGTGCAGGGGTATCAAGCTGATACAAACCGTGATGCTTACAGGTATGATAAATCCTGCTTAATAACACCATAACAGAAGTTCGTATGGTCGTAACCTTCCTTTTCTTTCCTACGAAGGTTACGACCACACGAACTTCTGTTACGGTCTTTTTATGCAGGATTTATCACACCTGCTAGCATTCCGGTTTGTACAAGTGCAATACACTGTACCAGATTACGTTTGTGACTATACGGACGCTTGACCATTGTCACCATTTCTCTAACAGGTTTCTGAATACTGACTTTCGGAATATGGAATTGTATTGGGGAGTTCCCGCAGCTTATGCAGTTAATTGAATCCACACGTTGCCCTGATGAAGTTCCCCGTTGGGAATGGAACGCGTTGGCTGAGCTTTTCGTATTGTTGATTTATGTGTTTGTAATAAAGAACTGTTTTTACACTACTGTTGACTACTGGACTTCATGACCTGGCGCACCCCCATTTCAGTAACTACAATCTTGGATCTGGAGCACAGAGGCATCAAGCAACGGCTGGCGTTGGGGTTGGTTGCGCAGGAACACTACGAATTGGAACTAGCGTGTGGTGCGGATAGAGGGGCCCGCCGTTGCTTTTGTGGACATGCATCCAAGACATGTGTGAGGAAGTTTGATAGGGCTGGATGTGTGACTCCTCCGACTCTGGCAGTTGTTGGTTGGAAGGTACTAGAGGCCAACAGGTGCAGCACAGCCAGCAGCTTTGTCTGCGGAGGGATGTTGGTTCTCCACTGTGTTGGTACCGTCAGCCTGTGGGCAATGTGTGTCAGGATGCGGAGGATGGTTGTCCTTTTGAGCCTGTAGAGGGCAATGGCATCCTCTGGCGTTGAGTGTCTGAGGCTGGTGCTTTTTTGGAACGTCCGCTGTCTTCTTCTGCGCTGCCTAGGTGGTAGTCCGGGGGGAGGGTGGTCCGGGGGGGGGTCCTGGGGGTGGCAGCGGTGGGTGTTGTGGACCTCTTGGGTCTCCAAGCAGCATGATCAGTAGCTCCATGACATGTGTTGGTCTTCAGATGTGGCTCTGGGCTGGGCTCCCTTTCATACTGCAGGTTGTCGTCCTGCTTAACACCAGTAAAAGGCAGGTGTTAAATCCCTGCTGCTAACATGCCTTATCGCCTGTTTTTGGATCGCATCGCAGATCTGGCTGGTCGTTGAGAATATCGCAAACTGGTGTTTTCGTGTGTTTTTGCACGGGAATGCCTACTCTGCATATCATTAGAGTTAGTTGTCGCTCTCATCCGTGGCGATGTTTTTTGCAGAAGCTATCGCTGGAAAACTGGCGATATCGGCAGTTTGCACCAGCTTGAGAATAGGGCGATAAATCTATCGCCACTTTTGCGGCGCTAAAGTGCCGATAAATCGGCGATAAGCCCTTGAGCATATGCCCCAATTAGTGCAAACTAAGAAAAAATGGGACGATAGAGTCTGGACAGAATTGATTACTGCAGCCAAGACTAAGGATCATGCTGGCTTTTGGCGACTGATAGCTAAAGGAAATAAATTGGGAAGAAGTAACAAGGACCTTTTTCTAGATGCTGGCACTTGGGTCAACCATTTTTCTCAATTGTACTCAAGGTCTTTAATCGATACATAAATAACCAGCAAGGTCACATAACAATCCCTGTTACAACCCCCCTGTCTTTCAGTCTAGAGGACACCCTAGCAGCAATTGATGCAGTAAAACCCGGGAAGGCCCCGGGGCCAGACAAAATACCAGGCGACCTGTTGAGGCATGATAAAGCTGTTTGGGGGCCATATATATATTTTTTTTGTTATGCAGTGGCGGCGGGCGCTCCAGTCCCGGAGTCGTGGAAAGGGGCTGAGAATATTACAATTTTTAAAAAAGGTAATCGCCAAGACCCAGCAAACTTCCGGCCTATAACCTTAATCGATACCTTACAAAAGATTTATGCCAAGCAGATTTTAACAAAATTAAATGATTGGATTGAGGAGAATCATATTTTATCACAATATCAGGCTGGATTTAGAGCTAGAACCAGCACAATTGACCAGTTTTTAGATTTCTCTGTATGAGCTGGAAATATACGATTTTAAAGAAAGGCCACTTGTACATTGGTTTTATTGATCTGAAGGCCGCCTTCGACCTCATCCCTAGAGACTTGCTCTGGAATTCCCTAATAAATCAAGGTGTACCAGGGGAACTCCTTGTGCAAATAATAAGATTGCATGATGACAACTATGCAAAGGTTAGATGGGGTCCGAGGGGATAGCTTACTGAGGCTATCCCGGTAAAAAGGGGCGTAAAACAGGGCTGTGTACTGGCGCCCACCCTATTCTCACTATATGTAAACGATGAAAAACAGTTTGGGCAGGGAAAAGGGTACGACCAGATACTACATCATAACCCAGAAAAGTTTTCTCCTTTGCATCATGGTACATGCAGTGCACAATTTGCGCTCCCCTCAGTGTTGACTGCGGAGTCAACACTACAGTCAACACTAACTTAGTGTGCTTAGACATGCTTTCCAAAGACAAAACTTGTTGGTGTGAGCTCAATAATCTTGTTAAATTGAGAATATCTCAAGCACAAGAGGTTCAAAAGAAATACTATGATGACTCGCATGGAGTTAAGTTTGTAGATTTTCAAGTTGGTGTTTAGAGATGATAAAAACTCCTCACAGAGTAAAGAAAGGAGAAATAAACCAGAGAGTGGATGGTGGAGTAAGAGAGCAGTAGTGAAACTTACCCCGAGCAAGCCAATCTAATAAGCAAACACACAGGGAATCTTGATACAAATCAAGACACTGGAACAACTTGGTTAACTTCGCACACCATGGAATCGCCCCTTTGTCTGTCTGGTCAGGAGGGATTTACGCAACAGTGTGCTCTTGATCAGCCTTCTGTAAGCATGATGTCAGGGTCTGGTCAGTCTGTGATCTCGCAAAGAGGGTTGACTGAGGTAAGGGACTTGGAGTCCAATTTAACTGAGGCTCCACCTGATTCAGTTGCCCCTCTTTCCAGCAGACATGGTGAGACAGCACTTTCTAGTAGAGTCTCACGTAATGCATCATTACCTGCAAGATTTAAAGATTTTTATGTGACTTGATTCGTGTTATAATTGAACCATCTTATGAACAGGTTCCTGTCTTCAGTTGTTGCTACTTTATTTATTTAGGGTTTTTTTTTTAAAGGCGGGAGATGATGTAGTGACAGAATGTTAATCTTTCGCCTCTTTCCTGCACATTTCAACATGCCTTTCCAGTTCCCTTGCAATGTAACATGTATTGTTTCTATTTGTAGTGAGCTCCATCTCTGCATTCCTTCTCCATGGTTGCTAACTCCAGTTTCTCCAGTTGGAGTTGGGGACTGATGGAGAGAGGTCCTACAGGACGTGGGTTCCTTTATTTGGAATAAAGAAGAATACTTGTTTTGTACCTTATCATCTCATGCTGTTTCTTTGTGGGTTCAACTCATTCTACACTAACTTAGTGTTGACTGTAGTGTTGACACCGCAGTCAACACTGAGGGGAGCGCAAATTGTGCACTGCATGTACCATGATGCAAAGGAGAAAACTTTTCTGGGATATGATGTAGTGTCTGGCCGCACCCTTTTCCCTGCCCAAACTGTTTTTGATGACCTCCTCTACCATTTATCACACATTCCTAATGTTCCTTTTTGTAAAAATTGCAATCCGTCCCTTTGATTACACTTTATCCGGCCCCAGCCGGAGATTACGACTCGAGCCGGAGAGTACGGCCCTAGCCGGAGAGTACGGTCCGGGTGTGGAGAGTACGGTCCGAGTGTGGAGAGTACGGTCCGGGTGCGGAAATTCCGTCCCGAGTGCGGACGTAAAGTTAGGAGTCGTAAGTGCCTTCTGTGAATACCAAAAGTAGTAAGTTTAGGATTTTGTCTCAGATTAGTTCTGTGAATCGGCCCCCTAGTGTCCCAAACGCCGAAGGGATTGCAATGCTTACTAGACAGTTTTAGTGTCTACTGTGACTCTAAGGGCCTAGAAATAAATTCTAGCAAAACAAAATATATGGCAGTTAATCCACACCAATCGTTCAAGAAGAACATAACTGTCCAAAAACAGAAGCTAGAATATGTGCCGAATTTCAATTATCTAGGCATTACACTTGACACTAAAATGACCTGGAATCCTCATCTGCACAAAAGTAAGATCATTCTGCTCCAAAATTCCCTACCAATACTAAAAAACACATGAGAGCAGTATTACCAAGGCAGTATCCCCTGCACTTGAGGTATACAAATATAGGGCACAATAGCATCCCTTTATGGTGCAGAACTATGGGGGCCTTCATGTAGGAATACTTTTGCAGGGGAAGAAAATAAATTCTTTAGGAAGTTGCTACGTCTCCCTGTGCGCACACCTGTAATTCCTATTGTTATGGACTTAAACATTAAACGCATCGATCACCAGACTATATTAAGACCACTGTTGTTCTGGGTGCGATTGTGGTCCACAACAGAACTAGCTTGCTATAAGGAAGGGCTAGAAGAGATCTTAAGGTTTGACCGAGCCACCAGCCTCCAGTGGGTCAAGCATGTGCACACATGGTTTTGCAAACTTGGGCAGAAGCACTTCTGGGAAACACCCACCCTACTGACATCAGCTTCCAAAAAAATATTGAAAACTACTTTTTGGGCCTATATACAAAATAGTGTCTCCCATAGTCCAGACATTGGCAGACTAACGGCCCAGTTTCTTCAAATGAAACCAACCCCGGTTTTTAGCAATATCTGGACGAAGTACAGCCCCAGTTGGCAAAATCTTTATATATGAAATTTCGCTATGGTGTTTTACAAACTAATTTGAATACATCGAAATGGGGTCGAAATGCAAATAAGAACAATGAGGACTCTTGTGTACTATGCCAATCTGATGCACAAGAAAATGATTTACATGTGTTATTCTTTTGCCCTGCTTATGCCATGCCCAGGCAAAAATGGATTAAACCAATCTGTAGAAATCTGGGAATTAGGTCTTGTTCTCAGGCAGAAAGAATACTGAAAACTGACACCTCCCAGAAAATTGTTTTTAGTGTCAGCAGATATCTGTTTACTGTGGGTATAATAAGAGGAAAAAAAGGTCTGACATTTTAACATTCTGAATTTTATGTGTAATCTTAAATTCCAATTTGCACTCTTCTGAATCTGCACTTTAGAACTGCTCTGAGCCTAGGTGGAATGTATTGTTGGGTATGCTATGTCTGGATTAGGGTAGCCCACAAGCACTTTTATAGCACTTGCACTTTCTAAACCAACCTGGACTTTATATTCCCCTCAACGTTTTAATTATATCGGACTGTATGCTCGGCATTTTTACTTCATTTTAACTTGTTGGATCGATTGCCGGTTCTTATTCCTTTTTATTTCCTTTTTAGGTCGAGCCTAGCGCAGCGCGCATGCGCTTCTCTAGGAGATGACCTCTTGGAATCACTCAGGACTTTTCTGAAACTCGTGCGTGTGGCTTTTCTTTTTGCATTAATTGTATTGGCCTTTGCGTGCGTCTTTCCAAAAAGAAAGCACGCAATTGGCCAAAGGCGGGTACATGCCCCACCTTTTTAAGCAAATGTTTCCTCCCACGGCATCCACCTTGCGGGAGCGAGCAGCGGCGCGCAGGGCGCCATCTGTTTTTAATTAGTACGGTGTCTTTCAGTTTCCTTTTAAAGCAAATGTTTCCTCCCACGGCATCCACCTTGCGGTAGCGAGCAGCGGCGCGCAGGGCGCCATCTGTTTTTAATTAGCTCGGTGTCTTTCATTTTCGCTGCCGCGCGTTCACGTTTTTTATTCTATTTCTTACCGCTAACAGAGCAGAGGCATACAGTATATGTAACAGAGCGGTAAAGTTATTTTTGGGAATTTTGACGTACTCTGTTTCAAGTGACTTAAAATTGTGTTGTTGTGAGCTTAAAAATCCTTGCATTAAAACATGTCGCACTGCATTGGCTGACAGTGAATTTTTTTGTATATATGTTTGAACACGTTGTTATATATACTATTGAACCCTTGTGTATGGAACTGTTGTCTTGCGCAGCGGGTGCCCCCAAGTGTCTTTTTGGCTACGTTATAAAGACAGTGGTAATCCCGTGACGATAATGCAACGTGCCTCTGTTTCTTTGTTTCTGTGTATATGTCCGTGTTTTACTGTCTCTGTTCAGTTATTTGTATAGCCTTTCTCATTGCCCTTGTTTTGCTTTATCTCTGTCTATCCCTGTTTATGTGTGCGTATCTATTTATACCTGTCCCTCTCTCACTGTCCGTGTCTTGCTCTCTCTGATGGAATACACAACTATTTATGTTGCTCATTTGTGTTTGCTTGTTCGTACGTTTTTCCCTTTCCATTTTTTTCTGTGTGCACTTTTCAGGGCATGCTAAATGTACAACGTTGAGAGCATAAACAACCCTCCGGATACGCATGAAAATCGCTCTTTTTTTCATATAGTTATTTTATTGCAATAGTTTGGAATGGAACCCTGTTTTCTGCAAGTGAGGTTTATTTATAGGTGCAAGATGAAATAAATGTTGCTAAGTGTTCTTGTGTACGCCTATGCTAAGGTAAAGTTGGCGCCAAGCAGAGGCGTGGCCCGCAGCATCTGTTTGGGAATCACTCTTAATAATAAAATGTTCTATTTACATACCACTTTTTACAAGCTGTTAGTTTTTTGTACTATAACATTACGTGCTGTTATTATTACCTAACGTAATGGTAATGCGCTAATGCTTTTTGAACAGTGGGAAGGATGAAAGTCAGAGTCAGCCCTGCTTTTATTTGTACCTGTGGCTGCTGCGTGCACAGAGAATTCTTCAGTACACGTGTTTCCTGTTCGTTGACTTAAAAAAAGACCGAAATTCTGACCTAGGCTTCTTTTAAAAAGCACGCGCAACGAAATTCGTTTTATTTATTTATATGTTTACTTACCTCTATTCGGCCGTATTCCGAAGTTTACTACCCCCCACCCTGCCCCTCCCCCGCCCCACGTCACCGCCCGGCAGCACTCCCACCACGGGCCGCTACTGTTAAAAAGTTGTTGTTTGTGGTGGTATTTAAACAGTAGCAGAAACAGGCCAAAGGTTAGCTTTTAGCTCTGCAGCAAAGTGTGCAAAAAGGTAAGCGTTTTGCGACTTTTTGAATACACTCTACCGTATTTAATCCGTGGCAGGCACCACGACCCTTATATATACGCACACAAAACACACACTGACTTCAGGGAACATAAATTGGGTTCGCAAAGAATCTAAGCCAGTGAGGTGGAACCAAAAATAACCCTGATGTGAGCGGGTTACCAAGACTTGAGTTTAGTTGTTGCTTAAAGTGCATAAATTTGCTTTATTAGTGAAGAAATATGTTTTTAGTATGCAATTTAATTTGAAAAAACATTCCGCTCATATACGAATGCATTCACATATTTCTAATATATGTATACAGAAGAACTTACTTCTTAACCATGTTATACCAGCTGCTGTTGCCATGTGTTTATACCATCCCAATCCTTCTGTTAAATTCTCTGCCAGTTTAATTTGGTACCCTATTATTAGTATTGTTCATATGTACCCTGCAGTTTAGTTGTACAAAAAACTATTTAAATAAGTACTTCTCAATGCAGTTCTATAATATGCCTAATACATATGTTAAAGCTTCCACCCACGATAATGTAAAGCATAACTAAAAACTTATAAGGTCCCAAAGGCGAGACCTATTGGCTATGCCAATGCTTGTTTCAGATTGCGATTATCTTAGTATTTGAATTTGTCTAAAGCGGTACCTGTGGAATGTTTTGTATTTTAATTGTGTTTTATTAATTAATATGTATGAACTGTTATTATGTATCTTTTATGGTTCAAGCAAAACCTACAGTCTCCACAGCTGCACCTCTCATCACCAAACCCTAGGTCTCCACACCTGCACCTCTCATCACCAAACCCTAGGTCTCCACAGCTGCACCTCTCATCACCAAACCCTAGGTCTCCACACCTGCACCTCTCATCACCAAACCCTAGGTCTCCACAGCTGCACCTCTCATCACCAAACCCTACGTCTCCACAGCTGCACCTCTCATCACCAAACCCTAGGTCTCCACACCTGCACCTCCCATCACCAAACTCCTGGTCTCCAAAGCTGGACCTTCCATCACCAGACTCTAGGTCGCCACAGCTGCACCTCACATAACCAAACTCCTGGTCTCCATAGCTGCACCTCCCATCACCAAACTCTAATGTCTGCACAGCTGCACCTCCCTTTACCAAACTCTAATGTCTGCACAGCTGCACCTCCCATCACCAAACTCTAGGGTCTCCGCAGCTGCACCTCCCGTCACCAGACTTGAGGTCTCCACAGCTGCACCTCCCGTCACTAAACCCTACAGTTTGTACAGGTGCCCCTCTCATCACTAAACTCTGTCTGCACAGCTGCACCTCCCATCACCGAACCATCAGCCTGCACATCTGCACCTCCCATCACCAGACTTGAGGTCTCCACAGCTGCACCTCCCGTCACCAGACTTGAGGTCTCCACAGCTGCACCTCCAGTCACCAGACTTGAGGTCTCCACAGCTGCACCTCCCGTCACCAAACCCTACAGTTTGCACAGGTGCCCCTCTCATCACTAAACTCTGTCTGCACAGCTGCACCTCCCATCACCGAACCATCAGCCTGCACATCTGCACCTCCCATCACCAGACTTGAGGTCTCCACAGCTGCACCTCCCGTCACCAGACTTGAGGTCTCCACAGCTGCACCTCCGGTCACCAAACCCTACAGTCTGCACAGGTGCCCCTCTCATCACTAAACTCTAATGTCTGCACAGCTGCACCTCCCATCACCGAACCATCAGTCTGCACATCTGCACCTCCCATCACCAAACCCCAGGTCTCCACAGCTGCAACTCCCATCACAAAACTCTATGTTTCCACACCTGGACCTCCCATCACCAAACCCCAGGTCTCCACAGCTGCACCTCCTATGACCAACCTCTAGGTCTCCACAGCTGCACCTCCCACCACCAGACCCTTCAGAAAGCCGCCATATCGCAACCTCCGAATTCACCTAAAAACCAGCACGTATAAGTGGGCGCTGTTCTGCACCCCCGCGTCCCCTTCTGAGTCCAAACACCCCGATACCGAGAGAGAAGAGAGAACAGAGAGAGGGGTGTAAAGGGCGAGATGAGATAGGGAGGGGAATGGAGAACAGAGCGGAGAGAAGGATTGAGATGGGGGGTAAAGGGACAGCCGGCAAGAGGTGACTACAAACAGGGGAAGAAGACTCGGGGTGGAGGAAGAACAGAGAGGGAGAGGATGATGAAGGAATGATAGAGAGGTAGGGAGGAAGAATGCAAAGAGGAAAGAACAACAGTCGAGGTTTGACAATAAACAAGCGATAAAACTGTATATTGCGATGGAGGGAGCGACAGGAGAGAGAGGGGTGAGAGGGCCAGTGTAGGGGAGGGCTGGCCGCCGTTGGAGGGGGAGTAGGGTACAAGAAGGGTCGTGAGGGGAGCGCTGAGGTCTCTTACCTGGGCGGCCTGTGGGATCCCTTGGATACTGACCCTGTGCACTCTGGGCTGTGGATCTGCAGAGAGAGGGGGGATGAGGGTCAGGGTAGAGGGGGGCTGGCCGCCACAGGAGGGGAGTGGGGTACAAGAAGGGTCGTGAGCTGATGGGAGAGAGCTGAGGTCTCTTACCTGGGCCCGTGGGATCCCTTGGGTACTGACCCTGTGCGCTCTGGGCTGGAGATCTGCAGAGAGAGGGGGGATGAGGGTCAGGGTAGAGGGGGGCTAGCCGCCACAGGAGGGGGAGTGGGGTACAAGAAGGGTCGTGAGCTGATGGGAGAGAGCTGAGGACTCTTACCTGGGCCCGTGGGACCCCTTGGGTACTGACCCTGTGCACTCCGGGCTGGAGATCCGCAGGGAGAGGGGATGAGGGCCAGGGTAGAGGGGGGCTGGCAGGTCTTTGGAAGGGGGAGTGGGGTACAAGAAGGGTCGTGAGGGGAGCGCTGAGGTCTCTTACCTGGGCGGCCTGTGGGATCCCTTGGATACTGACCCTGTGCACTCTGGGCTGTAGATCTGCAGAGAGAGGGGGGATGAGGGTCAGGGTAGAGGGGGGCTAGCCGCCACAGGAGGGGGAGTGGGGTACAAGAAGGGTCGTGAGCTGATGGGAGACAGCTGAGGACTCTTACCTGGGCCCGTGGGATCCCTTGGGTACTGACCCTGTGCGCTCTGGCCTGGAGATCTGCAGGGAGAGGGGATGAGGGCCAGGGTAGAGGGGGGCTAGCCGCCACAGGAGGGGGAGTGGGGTACAAGAAGGGTCGTGAGCTGATGGGAGACAGCTGAGGACTCTTACCTGGGCCCGTGGGATCCCTTGGGTACTGACCCTGTGCGCTCTGGCCTGGAGATCTGCAGGGAGAGGGGATGAGGGTCAGGGTAGAGGGGGGCTGGCCACCCCGGGAGGGGGAGTGGGGTACAAGAAGGGTCGTGAGGTCTCTTACCTGGGCGGCCTGTGGGATCCCTTGGGTACTGACCCTGTGCACTCTGGGCTGGAGATCTGCAGAGAGGGGGGGGGGGGGCGGGTTCAGGGCAGAGGGTGGCTGGCCGCTCCGGGAAAGCGCGGGGGTGGTGGGTACAAGAAGGGTCGTGAGTTGATGGGAGAGAGCTGAGGTCTCTTACCTGGGCCTGTGGGATCCCTTGGATACTGAAACTGTGCACTCTGGGCTGGAGACCTGCAGAGAGGGGGAGAGAGTTAGGGTAGAGGGGGGCTGGCCGCTCTGGGAAGGGGAGTTAAAGATTAAGAGAGATTGATTCGCCGATTCCCGTAAATCCCATTGCACAAGTCGGCTGGAAAAACAAGCATGCGGGGGCTTTGCAGGGAGAGGGGGGGGGGGGTGGTGCTGGCGGTGGTGACAGGACTGGGAGAGGCTATGAGAGTGGAAGAGACAGTGGTGGTGGGGAGGATATGAGACCTCGGAGGGGCTATGAGAGTGGAAGAGACACTGGTGGTGGGGAGGCTGGGACCTGGGAGAGGCTATGAGAGTGGAAGAGACACTGGTGGTGGGGAGGCTGGGACCTGGGAGACGCTATGAGAGTGGACGAGACACTGTTGGTGGGGAGGCTGGGACCTGGGAGAGGCTATGAGAGTGGAAGAGACACTGGTGGTGGGGAGGCTGGGACCTGGGAGAGGCTATGAGAGTGGAAGAGACAGTGGTGGTGGGGTGGATGAGACCTGGGAGAGGCTATGAGAGTGGAAGGGACACTGGTGGTGGGATGGCTGAGACCTGGGAGGGGCTATGAAAGTGGAAGGGACACTGGTGGTGGGGAGGATAAGACCTGGGAGAGGCTATGAGAGTGGAAGAGACACTGGTGGTGGAGAGGCTGGGACCTGGGAGAGGCTATGAGAGTGGAAGAGACACTGTTGGTGGGGAGGCTGGGACCTGGGAGAGGCTAAGAGAGTGAAAGAGACACGAGGCTATGAGAGTGGAAGAGACACTGTTGGTGGGGAGGCTGGGACCTGGAAGAGGCTATGAGAGTGGAAGAGACACTGGTGGTGGGGAGGCGGGGACCTGGGAGAGGCTATGAGAGTGGAAGGGACACTGGTGGTGGGGTGGATGAGACCTGGGAGGGGCTATGAAAGTGGAAGGGACACTGGTGGTGGGAAGGATAAGACCTGGGAGAGGCTATGAGAGTGGAAGAGACAGTGGTGGTGGGGAGGATAAGACCTGGGAGAGGCTATGAGAGTGGAAGAGACAGTGGTGGTGGAAAGGCTGGGACCTGGGAGAGGCTATGAGAGAGGAAGAGACATTGGTGGTGGGGAGGCTGAGACCTGGGAGAGGCTATGAGAGTGGAAGAGACAGTGGTGGTGGGAAGGATAAGACCTGGGAGAGGCTATGAGAGTGGAAGAGACACTGGTGGTGGGGTGGATGAGACCCAGGAGGGGCTATGAGAGTGGAAGGGACTGGAAGAGGCTATGACGTTGGGAATTCTGGCTCCTGGGAGAGGCTATGAAATTGGAAGAGACACTGGTGGTGGGGTGGATGAGACCTGGGAGAGGCTATGAGAGTGGAAGAGACACTGGTGGTGGGGAGGCTGGTGTGAGAAGTTGGCCTGATATATGTTGTCCACTAATTAAAGGGGGCACCTTGGACCAGTCCAAACGACCCTTATTGATGATTAGGTTAAAGACAACCTTTATAGAAAGCTATCCTAGTGGTAGCTGTGGAGAGCAGCCTTCAGGCTAAGTCTTGAAGGAATGTAAAGCAGCTTGTTTTACCAATATATAACCTCTTGAATGACCAAATGAAAGGAGAACCACACAAGGTATATATAAAATATATGTATTTATTACTAAACACTCTCTACTAACCTCTTTATGAGATTAGAAAACAAGGCACACAATATTACAGTACTAGAACGACAGTAAATAGCACAATACACAGTGGGCTCCAGGGGGATACAAAACCATATATTAACAAAGCGGTATAACAACCACGACTTGACTAGACACAGTGCCTAGAGCACGTAGAATCGCTGGGACCCCAAGGAACCATCCAAGGTAGTACCACAGGGGACCCACGGAGGACGGGTGCAGTGTGGGAACACAGACGCGAGCTCCGTACAACTCTATGGGAAAGTCGCGGTTGGAAATTTAGAGTTTAAGGACACTTCGGAGAGGACTTCAAGCAAACCCAGTTAAACTTAGAAGGTTCTAAGGCCAGCACCCATGTGAGTACCGAGGTACCCGTGTTACCTAGCCCAGGGAAGTCGGGTGCATAGGGGTCAAGTGGTGTCGGAAACCCTCGTCGTTTTCAATGGTGTGATGCGAAGAAGTGCTGCTGCCATGGAGAAGAAAAGTGTCCGGTGTGACCCAAGCCTGGATCGGAGATGAGAAGAACCTGAAAGCAGAGGGGACAAAGTCTGGGTCACTTCACGTGACCAGGAGCGTAGCAATCGAATGCCCACCGATGTCGGGTGCTTCAGGTGCGAAGAGGCGAAGCTTGACTCTGCAGCCACGGGGACCAGGAGACGTCGACGATGACCAGGATCCGCAGGCGAGCTGTCCCACGAAGGATGTCGAGTGCTGAGGGGTCAGTTTCCGGATTGGAGACCAACAAGCCTTGGCAACTGCAACCCACGCGGTCAGAGTAATGATGCTTCTGTGAGGACCAGCAAGGTCCTGGGGACTCCCCAAGCGATGGAGAGTCAGGGCACGTCTGGAGCAACCAGGGAAGCCCACTGAAAGTTAAAGTTGCCTTCTCAGGGACCCACAGGTCAACGGACCAGGGATCGCAAAGGGACCTCGAGAGGAATCACACAATACCAGCCCACGGAACACTCGTGGAGTGTAGGCCAGTAATCTTCAGTGGAAACACTGCTCGGGGCTTGGACTACAAGTAGCCCAAAGCACAGCCTCAGGGATCGCCTAAAAGCATATGCTGCTGCAAATGTGCACGGTGTCCAGGGGTTCGGGTTGCACGGTCCCCACAAGGGCTGCGGGTCTCAGGTTTGCTGAGAGCACTAGTCGGCCTCAGGGAAGCTTGGGCACCCACCTCCTGTGTTGCAAAATCTTCGGAGTCTGTCGGGAGCTGCGTAGATGCAAACCGGTCGGATGCGTTGAGGTGCCTGCCTTGCAGGGGAGTAACTCCTTTACTCCAAGGGAGATTCTTCAGTCGTCCAGCAAAGCGTAGATCGTCGAAGGTTACTTGGTTTCTGTAGCAGAGTTTAGTCCAGGTAATATCTAAAGTCCTGTAGTCAGGGTTCCTACTTTATACCCAAGGAAGGGGTGGGACAAACTCTGGGGACCCACCTATGGGAGGGTCAGGACAAAGGGGTGGCTACACCCATGTCCTTTGTCCAGTTTCGCGCCAGAGCAGGGGCTGATAGCCCCTGCAACCGGTTTGAGCTGGACTATGCACAGGGACACCAAATGTGCCCCCAGTGCAGACATCAAAGCACTCTGAGAGTGCACCCACCCAGCCCCAATACACTAAAGCCTGTCTGGGAGGTGGTCACACCTCCCTGTGACAGGAAACCTATTGTCCAGCCTCCCCTGCCGGAGTTTCGTCCAGCAGCAGGAGGGCAGACTCGTGTCTGTGGCTGGCAGCATCCATTTTGTGATGCCAGGGCTCTGTGAAGCTGGTACCGGGTGTACCAGTGCTGTCATATTTCTCCCTCTAGGAGGGAGGAATCATACCTCCCACACCAGTTACTGGTGTGGAGGTATGATTCCAAGGTGTTTGACACCAAACACGACATAATTCCTTGCAGCCGTTTTAAAGTTAGCATTTACCGCGAGGTTATAATGCACTTGAGAGTATATGGTTGGCTGCATCACAGACAACCTCGGAATAGTGGTTCCGAAGGCTGCAGAGGGGCTCTGCTCATGCATGGGCACCCTCTCACATAAAACCCAGCACCCTGCCTTCAGGATTGATAAGGCCTGCCATAGGGGTGACTGATAGGCTTATATGTGCAGTGATTAGGATAGATATAGTGAACCTATATCTAAGGAAGGGGTGCATGCACCACCTTACACAGGCTGCAGTAGCAGACCTGTTGTGTCATTTTGAATGGCCTCTCAGGGGTGGCATAATACATGCTGCAGCCCCTGGGAGGCCTCTGGGGTACCTAGGCCCTGGGTACATAGGATACCATATACTAGGGACTTATAAGGGTACCCCAGAATCCAATCTGGAGTGTACCTAAAGTACATGCAATCAATTTAGAGGGGAAAGCAGATAGACTGGGGTCCTGAATAGCAGGATCCCAGTCAGACTAAGTCGAAAACAGTGAAACATCAGCAAAAAGTGGGGGTAACTATAAGAAGCAGATCCTACTCTCCTACACAGCCCCCCCCAAACGTCAGGACATTAAACTAACCTTGACCAGTTGAGTCTTCATGTTCTAAGTGGAAATATCTGGAGAGTCCATCTGCATTGGCATGGTTACTCCCAGGTCTATGTTCCACTGTATAGTCCATCCCCTGTAGGGAAATGGACCACCTCAAAAGTTTGGGGTTTTCACCCTTCATCTGTTTTAGCCATAAGAAGGGCTTGTGGTCTGTCTGAACAATGAAGTGAGTGCCAAACAAGTATGGCCTCAGCTTCTTCAAGGCCCAAACCACAGCAAAGGCCTCCCTCTCAATGGCTGACCAACGTTTCTCTCTGGGGGTCAGCCTTCTGCTAATAAAAGCTACTGGCTGATCCTGACCCTCATCATTCAATTGTGATAACACAGCCCCTACCCCCAACTCAGATGCATCTGTTTGGACAATGAATTGTTTGGAGTAGTCAGGACTTTGCAGAATGGGAGCAGTGCACATGGCCTGCTTCAGGTCATCAAATGCCTTTTGACAGCTGACTGTCGACTGAACTTTCTTTGGCATTCTCTTGGAAGTTAAGTCATTCAAAGGGGTCACTATGGATCCATATCCTTTGATAAACCTCCTATAGTACCCAGTCAGGCCCAAGAAAGCTCTGACCTGAGTCTGGGTGGTTGGAGCAACCCAGTCCATGATGGTCTGGATTTTGCTCTGCAATGGTTGAACCTGGCCTCCACCCACAAGGTGGCCCAGGTATACAACTTGGCTCTGCTCTATCTGGCACTTGGTGGCCTTGATAGTGAGGCCTGCTTTCTGCAGGGCCTCCAAAACATTTCTCAGGTGGACCAGGTGATCCTCCCAGGTGGAGCTAAAGACAGCAATATCATCTAGATATGCTGCACTATAGGCTTCCAGGCCTGTAAGGACTTTGTTCACCAACCTTTGAAAAGTGGCAGGTGCATTCTTCAAACCAAAGGGCATCACCACAAATTGGTAGTGCCCACTAGGGGTTGAGAATGCTGTTTTGGCTTTTGCATCCTCAGCTAGTCTGATCTGCCAATAGCCCGCTGTCAGGTCAAATGTGCTCAGAAACTTGGCTGAGGCCAAAGTATCTATAAGCTCATCTGCCCTAGGGATTGGATGGGCATCAGACCTAGTGACTGCATTGAGACCTCTGTAGTCCACACAAAACCTCATCTCTCTCTTACCACCCTGGGTGTGAGGTGTAGGCACTAAGGCTACTGGACTAGCCCAAGGGCTATCTGAGGGTTCAATCACACCCAAATCCAACATCTTCTGGACTTCAGTCCTGATGCAGTCCCTGACATGGTCAGGTTGCCTGTAAATCTTATTTTTAACAGGTAGACTGTCCCCAGTGTCCACTTCATGAGTGCACCAGGTAGTCTGACTTGGAGTCAGTGAGAACATATGTCTAAACTGGTTGAGAACTTTTCTGCAATCAGTTTGCTGCTGGTCAGTGAGGCTGCCTGCCAAGGCTACACCATCTACTGAACCATCATCAGGGTTCTGTGAGAGCAGGTCAGGGAGTGGATCACTCTCGTCCTCCTGTCCCTCATCAGTAGCCATGAGCAAGCCCATGTCTGCCCTGTCAACATATGGGTTGAGCCTGTTGACATGGAGCACCCTATGGGGGCTCCTGGGAGTTCCAAGATCTACCAGGTAGGTAACCTCTCCCTTTTGCTCAATTATGGTATGGGGGCCACTCCACTTGTCTTGGAGGGCTGCTGGGGCCACTGGCTCCAACACCCATACTTTCTGTCCTGGCTGATAAACAGTCAACACAGCCTTTTGGTCATGCCAGGCCTTTTGTAATTCCTGGCTAGCCTCAAGGTTTTTAGTTGCCTTCTTCATGTACTCAGCCATCCGGGAGCGGAGACCAAGTACATAGTCCACAATATCCTGTTTAGGGGGTGTGAGAGGTAACTCCCATCCCTCCTTCACTTAGCACAATGGACCCCTAACTGGATGTCCAAACAGAAGCTCAAATGGGCTGTAACCAACCCCCTTCTGTGGAACCTCTCTGTAGGCAAAGAGAAGGCAGGGCAAAAGTATGTCCCATCTGCGCCTAAGCTTTTCTGGGAGACCTTTAATCATGCCCTTTAAGGTTTTGTTGAACCTTTCAACTAAACCATTGCATTGTGGGTGATAAGGGGTGGTAAATTTGTAATTTACACCACACTCCTTCCACATAGCAGTTAAGTAACTAGACATGAAGTTTGCAACTCTGTCTGATACTACCTCCTTAGGAAAACCCACCCTGGAAAAGATTCCCAGGAGGGCCCTTGCCACCACAGGAGCTGTAGTGGTCCTAAGGGGAATTGCCTCTGGATACCTAGTGGCATGGTCCACCACCACCAGTATAAATCTGTGCCCAGATGCAGTTTGAGGATCCAGGGGACCAACAATGTCAATCCCTGCCCTCTCAATGGGAACCCCCACCACAGGTAGTGGTATCAGGGTGGCCTTTGTAGTGCTTCCTGCCTTACCACTGGCTTGACAGGTGACACAGGAGTGACAAAACTCCTTGGTGTCTTCAGACATATGAGGCCAATGAAAGTGAGGGACAATTCTGTCCCAAGTCTTGTTTTGGCCTAGGTGACCTGCTAATGGGATATCATGTGCTAGTGTCAATAGGAAGCTCCTAAACTTCAGAGGTATAACCAACCTCCTGGTGGCTCCAGGCTTGGGGTCTCTACACTCTGAGTAAAGGAGTCCATCATCCCAGTAGATCCTATGGGACCCACTAGCACTCCCAGCAGCCTCAGCAGCAGCTTGCTGTCTGAGGGGTTCAAGAGAGGGGCAGCTCAGTTGCTCCTGGCTCAGATCTGCCCTGGAAGGGCCCCCTGTCCCCAAGAACTCAACCTGATCAGGTTCAAGCTCATCTGGGACAGTTCCTTCTTCAGGACTAAGATCAGCTCCCTCAAGAGACTGATCTGGATTCTGAGGCGGGGGAGACACTGCCTTAACCCTACTGCTCCTTGTCTTGGAAGGTGCCTGGTCCATTTTCCAGGATCCAGGACCTGTTCAGTGTTAGACATTTTTGCCTGTGACCTGGTCATAGCAAACACATCTGCAGGGATACCCAACATTTCTGCATGAGTCCTGAGTTCCACTTCAGCCCAAGCTGAAGTTTCTAAATCATTGCCCAACAAGCATTCAACAGGGAGGTCTGCACTTTCCACAACCTTTTTAGGGCCAGTTACCCCTCCCCAGGTGAAATTAACAACTGCCAGGGAATGGCCTGTCCTGACATTGCCAGCATTGGTCACTTGGTACATCTCACCAAGTATGATTTGCTCAGGAGCCACAAGATCTTTTGTCACCATGGTGACACTTGCTCCTGTGTCCCTGAATGCCAAGGCATCCTTTCCATTGATTATAGGCTGTTGTCTGTATTTGCCCAGATTACTGGGGCTTACAAATAAGGAGGCCATATCCATGCCTCCATCACAGATCAACATAGCCTGAGTTGGAACTCTGACTAGGCCAGAGTCCATCTCAGATCCCAGGGTTAACCCTACTACACCCTTATTTGGAACACCACCACTTGGAGCTGAACTAGGGGGAACAGTTGCCTTAGGGGCAGGGGTGGTTGGAGTGGAGTCCTTGGACTTGTTACAATCACTTGTCCAATGGGTCTTCTGTTTACAGATTTGACACCATGGCTTCTTCTTGCCTTTACCTTTGTTGGATTGGGACTCCCCACCAGATGCAGATTTTTGGGGCCCTTGAAAAGACTTCTGGTCTTTACCCTTCTCCCCACCCTTATCAGAGTTTTTAGAATCCTGCTTCTTGGAGTCACCACTTTGGTTCTGAACCTTCTGCCTCACCCTGGTTCTGACCCATTTGTCTGCCTTCTGGCCCAATTCTTGGGGAGAGGTCAGATCAGAGTCCACCAGGTACTGATGCAACAGTTGATTTTGACAGTTATTAAGGATCTGCTCTCTCATGATTAAATTATACAATCCTTTGAAATCACACACCTTACTGCCAAGTAACCAGCCTTCCAGAGCCTTAATAGCACAATCAACAAAGTCCACCCAGTCCTGAGTCTGTGCCTTTTGGGTGTCTCTGAACTTTAAACTGTATTGTTCAGTGGTTAGGCCAAACCCATCAATCAGAGCACTCTTCAGGACTTTGCAATTATCAGCATCCTCTTCTCTTACAGTGAGGAGCTTGTCTCTACCTTTGTCTGCAAAGGAGAGCCACAAGATTGCTGCCCACTGCTCCTGAGGGACCCTCTGTACCTTACAGGCCCTCTCCAGTGCAGTTATCCATTTGTGGATGTCATCCCCACTCTGGTAGGGAGGGACAATCTTGTTCAGGTTCCTATGGCCATGAGTATGTTCTCTACCTCTAGGGACACTGTGGCTGCCACCATGGGACTCTAGTCCCAACTTCTGAGAAGCTCTCTGAAGCTCCAGGGATTCCCTATCTAAGGCCAATTGCTCTCTCTTGATCCTGAGCTTAGCTCTCTCAAACTCAAGCAGTTGGCACTTCTTCTCATAAGAGGACTCCCTTTTATGAGAAGCAGAAGTCCTATGAAAAGCAGAGCTCCCTACAGATGTACCAGAATGATTAGATTCCAGAGAAGGAGATCTGGATCTTCTTGGTAAACTGTTAACCCTTTCAGGTGGGGTAAAGAGAGGCCCACTGGGGCCTCCTTCCTCACCTTCAGGAAGGATTGGCTGTTCCAGGTTAGAATCATTTTGATCCTCCTGGCCAGCATCAGAGTCCAGGTCATTGAGGTTTTCACTCCCTGGCCTTTCCTCTTCTGCTGTCCCACCCCCTTTGCCTGCCTCATCAGACCCTGGGGTCTTTCTGAGGTCATCTAAAAGCAAAGTCACTATGAGCTTTTGGGTGTTTGGGTTTTCCCTGTCTTCAGTTTCCTTGATGCACACATGTTTCTCAATTCTTGGAATGTGAGATGGTCATACTTAGTTGGCAAGGAGTCACTGACTTCAGGCCTTGAAGACATTCTAGTGTGGTGTGGTGTATGCACCTACCTACTCTAGTGGGAACTGAGACTCTCTTGAGTTGGAGAAAGGGTGTGCTAGACCCTTGACTTACCCAACTCTAAGTTCAGTAGAACTTACCTTATTCTAGACTTGATTTATATGTACCTAAGTACCTTTAGTGGTTTTCAGTTAGTCACTCACTGAGATTATCTGGTAAAACAATAGCAAGCTTGAATCCCATCCGCTGCACACCAATGTGAGAAGTTGGCCTGGTATATGCTGTCCACTAATTAAAGTGGGCACCTTGCACCAGTCCAAACGACCCTTATTGATGATTAGGTTAAAGACAACCTTTATAGAAAGCTATCCTAGTTGTAGCTGTGGAGAGCAGCCTTCAGGCTAAGTCTTGAAGGAATGTAAAGCAGCTTGTTTTACCAGTATATAACCTCTTGAATGACCAAATGAAAGGAGAACCACACAAGGTATATATAAAATATATGTATTTATTACTAAACACTCTCTACTAACCTCTTTATGAGATTAGAGAACAAGGCACACAATATTACAGTACTAGAACGACAGTAAATAGCACAATACACATTGGGCTCCAGGGGGAGACCAAACCATATATTAAGAAAGTGGTATAACAACCACGGCTTGACTAGACACTGTGCCTAGAGCACGTAGAATTGCTGGGACCCCAAGGAACCACCCAAGGTAGTGACACAGGGGACCCACGGAGGACGGGTTCAGTGTGGGAACACAGACGCGAGCTCCGTACAACTCTATGGGAAAGTCGCGGTTGGAAATTTAGAGTTTAAGGACACTTCGGAGAGGACTTCAAGCAAACCCAGTTAAAATTAAAAGGTTCTAAGGCCAGCACCCTTGTGAGTACCGAGGTACCCATGTTACCTAGCCTAGGGAAGCCAGGTGCATAGGGGTCAAGTGGTGTCGGAAACCCTCGTCGTTTTCAATGGCGTGATGCGAAGAAGTGCTGCTGCCGTGGAGAAGAAAAGTGTCCGGTGTGACCCAAGCCTGGATTGGAGATGAGAAGAACCTGAAAGCAGAGGGGACAAAGTCTGGGTCACTTCACGTGACCAGGAGCGGAGCAATCGAATGCCCACTGATGTCGAGTGCTTCAGGTGCGAAGAGGCGAAGCTTGACTCTGCAGCCACGGGGACCAGGAGATGTTGACGATGACCAAGATCTGCAGGCGAGCTGTCCCACGAAGGATGTCGAGTGCTGAGGGGTCAGTTTCCGGATTGGAGACCAACAAGCCTTGGCAACTGCAACCCACGCGGTCAGAGTAATGATGCTTCTGTGAGGACCAGCAAGGTCCTGCGGACTCCCCAAGCGATGGAGAGTCAGGGCACATCTGGAGCAACCAGGGAAGCCCACTGAAAGTTAAAGTTGCCTTCTCAGGGACCCACAGGTCGACGGACCAGGGATCGCGAAGGGACCTCGAGAGGAATCACACAATACCAGCCCACGGAACACTCGTGGAGTGTAGGCCAGTAATCTTCAGTGGAAACACTGCTTGGGGCTTGGACTACAAGTAGCCCAAAGCACAGCCTCAGGGATCGCTAAAAGCATATGCTTCTGCAAATGTGCACGGTGTCCAGGGGTTCGGGTTGCACGGTCCCCACAAGGGCTGGGGGTCTCAGGTTTGCTGAGAGCACTAGTCGGCCTCGGGGAAGCTTGGGCACCCACCTCCTGTGTTGCAAAATCTTCGGAGTCCATCGGGAGCTGCGTAGATGCAAACCGGTCAGATGCATTGAGGTGCCTGCCTTGCAAGGGAGTAACTCCTTTAATCCAAGGGAGATTCTTCTGTCGTCCAGCAAAGCGTAGATCGTCGAAGGTTACTTGGTTTCTGTAGCAGAGTTTAGTCCAGGTAATATCTAAAGTCCTGTAGTCAGGGTTCCTACTTTATACCCAAGGAAGGGGTGGGACAAACTCTGGGGACCCACCTATGGGAGGGTCAGGACAAAGGGGTGGCTACACCCATGTCCTTTGTCCAGTTTCGCACCAGAGCAGGGGCTGATAGCCCCTGCAACCGGTTTGAGCTGGACTATGCACAGGGACACCAAATGTGCCCCCAGTGCAGACATCAAAGCACTGTGAGAGTGCACCCACCCAGCCCCAATACACTAAAGCCTGTCTGGGAGGTGGTCACACCTCCCTGTGACAGGAAACCTATTGTCCAGCCTCCCCTGCCGGAGTTTCGTCCAACAGCAGGAGGGCAGACTCGTGTCTGTGGCTGGCAGCATCCATTTTGTGATGCCAGGGCTCTGTGAAGCTGGTACCGGGTGTACCGGTGCTGTCATATTTCTCCCTCTAGGAGGGAGGAATCATACCTCCCACACCAGTTACTGGTGTGGAGGTATGATTCCAAGGTGTTTGACACCAAACACAACATAATTCCTTGCAGCCGTTTTAAAGTTAGCATTTACCGCGAGGTTATAATGCACTTGAGAGTATATGGTTGGCTGCATCACAGACAACCCGGAATAGTGGTTCCGAAGGCTGCAGAGGGCTCTGCTCATGCATGGGCACCCTCTCACATAAAACCCAGCACCCTGCCTTCAGGATTGATAAGGCCTGCCATAGGGGTGACTGATAGGCTTATATGTGCAGTGATTAGGATAGATATAGTGAACCTATATCTAAGTAAGGGGTGCATGCACCACCTTACACAGGCTGCAGTAGCAGACCTGTTGTGTCATTTTGAATGGCCTCTCAGGGGTGGCATAATACATGCTGCCTCCCCTGGGAAGCCTCTGGGGTACCTAGGCCCTGGGTACATAGTATACCATATACTAGGGACTTATAAGGGTACCCCAGAATCCTATCTGGAGTGTATCTAAAGGACATGTAATTAATTTAGAGGAGAAAACAGATAGACTGGGGTCCTGAATAGCAGGATCCCAGTCAGACTAAGTCGAAAACAGTGAAACATCAGCAAAAAGTGGTGGTAACTAGAAGAAGCAGATCCTACTCTCCTACAGCTGGGACCTGGGAGAGGCTATGAGAGTGGAAGACACACTGGTGGTGGAGAGGCTGGGACCTGGGAGAGGCTAAGAGAGTGGAAGAGACAGTGGTGGTGGGGTGAATAAGACCTGAGAGGGGCTATGAGAGTGCAAGGGAGTGGAAGAGACTATGACTTTGGGGAGGCTGGATCCTGGGAGAGGCTATGAGAGTGTAAGATACATTGGTAGTGGGGAGGCTGGGACCTGGGAGAGGCTATGAGAGTGGAATAGACGCTTGTGGTGGGGAGGCTGGGACCTGAGAGAGGCTATGAGAGTGGAAGAGACAGTGGTGGTGGGGGGATAAGACCTGGGAGAGGATATGAGAATGGAAGAGACAGTGGTGGTGGAAAGGCTGGGACCTGGGAGAGGCCATAAGAGTGGAAGGGACACTGGTGGTGGGGTGGATGAGACCCGGGAGGGGCTATGAGAGTGGAAGGGACTGGAAGAGGCTATGACGTTGGGAAGTCTGGCTCCTGGGAGAGGCTATGAGAGTGGAAGAGACACTGGTGGTGGGGAGGCTGGGACCTGGGAGAGGCTATGAGAGTGGAAGGGACACTGGTGGTGGGGTGGATGAGACCTGGGAGGGGCTATGAGAGTGGAAGGGACAGTGGTGGTGGGGTGGATGAGACCTGGGAGAGGCTATGAGAGTGGAAGAGACACTGGTGGTGGGGAGGCTGGGCCCTGGAGAGGCTATGAGAGTGGAAGAGACAGTGGTGGTGGGGGGATAAGACCTGGGAGAGGCTATGAGAGTGGAAGAGACAGTTGTGGTGGGGAGGCTGGGACCTGGGAGAGGCCATAAGAGTGGAAGGGACACTGGTGGTGGAGAGGATGAGACCCGGGAGTGGCTATGAGAGTGGAAGAGACACTGGTGGTGGGGGGATAGGACCTGGGAGAGGCTATGAGAGTGGAAGAGACACTGGTGGTGGGGAGGATGAGACCTCGGAGTGGCTATGAGAGTGGAAGAGACACTGGTGGTGGGGGGATAGGACCTGGGAGAGGCTATGAGAGTGGAAGAGACACTGGTGGTGGGGAGGATGAGACCTCGGAGGGGCTATGAGAGTGGAAGGGAGTGGAAGAGACTATGACTTTGGGGACGCTGGATCCTGGGAGAGGGTATGAGAGTGTAGGATACACTGGTGGTGGGGAGGCTGGGACCTGAGAGAGGCTATGAGAGTGGAAGAGGCACTGGTGGTGGGGAGGCTGGGACCTGGGAGAGGCTATGAGAGTGGAAGAGACAGTGGTGGTGGGGGGATAAGGCCTGGGAGAGGTTATGAGAGTGGAAAAGACAGTGATGGTGGGGAGGCCGGGACCTGGGAGAGGCCATAAGAGTGGAAGGGACACTGGTGGTGGGGTGGATGAGACCTGGGAGGGGCTATGAGAGTGGAAGGGACTGGAAGAGGCTATGACGTTGGGAAGTCTGGCTCCTGGGAGAGGCAATGAGAGTGGAAGAGACACTGGTGGTGGGGAGGCTGGGAGAGGCTATGAGAGTGGAAGGGACAGTGGTGGTGGGGGGATAAGACCTAGGAGAGGCTATGAGAGTTGAAGAGACAGTGGTGGTGGGGGATAAGACCTAGGAGAGGCTATGAGAGTTGAAGAGACAGTGGTGGTGGGGTGAATAAGACCTGAGAGGGGCTATGAGAGTGGAAGGGAGTGGAAGAGACTATGACTTTGGGGAGGCTGCGACCTGGGCGAGGCTATGAGAGTGGAAGAGACAGTGGTGGTGGGGGGATAAGACCTGGGAGAGGTTATGAGAGTGGAAAAGACAATGGTGGTGGGGAGGCTGGGACCTGGGAGAGGCTATGAGAGTGGAAGGGACAGTGGTGGTTGGATGGATGAGACCTGGGAGAGGCTATGAGAGTGGAAGAGACACTGGTGGTGGGGGGATAGGACCTGGAAGAGGCTATGAGAGTGGAAGAGACACTGGTGGTGGGGGGGATGAGACCTCGGAGGGGCTATGAGAGTGGAAGGGAGTGGAAGAGACTATGTCTTTGGGGAGGCTGGATCCTGGGAGAGGCTATAAGAGTGGAAGAGACACTGGTAGTTGGGGGATAGGACCTGGGGGAGGCTATGAGAGTGGAAGAGACACTGGTGGTGGGGAGGCTGGGACCTGGGAGAGGCCATAAGAGTGGAAGGGACACTAGTGGTGGGGAGGATGAGACCTCGGAGGGGCTATGAGTGGAAGGGATTTGAAGAGACTATGACTTTGGGGAGGCTGGATCCTGGGAGAGGCTATAAGAGTGGAAGAGACACTGGTGGTGGGGAGGATGAGACCTCGGAGGGGCTATGAGAGTGGAAGGGACACTAGTGGTGGGGAGGATGAGACCTCGGAGGGGCTATGAGTGGAAGGGATTTGAAGAGACTATGACTTTGGGGAGGCTGGATCCTGGGAGAGGCTATAAGAGTGGAAGAGACAGTGGTGGTTGGGGGATAGGACCTGGGGGAGGCTATGAGATTGGAAGAGACAGTGGTGATGGGGAGGATAAGACCTTGGAGAGGCTATGAGAGTGGAAGAGACACTGGTGGTGGGGGGGATAAGACCTGGGAGAGGCTATGAGAGTGGAAGAGACAGTGGTGGTGGGGAGGCTGGGACCTGGGAGAGGCTATGAGAGTGGAAGAGAGAGTGCTGATGGGTAGGCTAGGGCCTGGGAGAGGCTATGAGAGTGGAAGAGATAGTGGTGATGGGGAGGCTGGGGCCTGGGAGAGGCTATGAGAGTGAAAGAGACGCTGGCGGTGGGGAGGCTGGGGCCTGGGAGAGTCTATGAGAGTGGAAGGGACACTGATGGTGGGGTGGATGAGACCTGGGAGGGGCTATGAGAGTGGAAGGAGGGAGTGGAAGAGAGTATGACTTTGGGGAAGTTAGACCCTGCGAGAGGCTATGAGAGTGGAAGAGACACTGGTGGTCGGGGGATGAGACCTGGGAGGGGCTATGAGAGTGGAAGGAAGTGGAAGAGACTATGACTTTGGGGAGGCTGGATCCTGGGAGAGGCTATAAGAGTGGAAGAGACACTGGTGGTGGGGGGATAGGACATGGGAGAGGCTATGAGAGTGGAAGAGACACTGGTTGTGGGGGGATAAGACCTGGGTGAGGCAATGAGAGTGGAAGAGACACTGGTTGTGGGAAGGCTGGGACCTGGGAGAGGCTATGAGAGTGGAAGAGACACTGGTTGTGGGGAGGCTGGGACCTGGGAGAGGCTATGAGAGTGGAAGAGACACTGGTTGTGGGGAGGCTGGGACCTGGGAGAGGCTATGAGAGTGGAAGGGACACTGGTGGTGGGGTGGGTGAGACCTGGGAGGGGCTATGAGAGTGGAAGGGACAGTGGTGGTGGGGTGGGTGAGACCTGGGAGGGGCTATGAGAGTGGAAGGGACAGTGGTGGTGGGGTGGATGAGACCTGGGAGGGGCTATGAGAGTGGAAGGGACAGTGGTGGTGGGGTGGATGAGACCTGGGAGGGGCTATGAGAGTGGAAGGGAGTGGAAGAGACTATGGGCCCGATTCACAGAACTAATCTGAGACAAAATCCTAAACTTACTACTTTTGGTATTCACAGAAGGCATTTAGTAGTTGTAGGAGAGTAGGATCTGCTTCACATGGGTACCCCCACTTTTTGCTGATGCTTCACTGTTTTTCGACCTTAGTCTGGCTGGGGCCCTGCTAATCAGAACCCCAGCCTAGCTGCTTCCTCTTTAAAATGGTTTCCATGTGCCTTAGGCACATCTCTGATTGGAATCTGGAGTGCCCTTATAAGTCCCTAGTATATGGTATACTATGTACCCAGGGCATAGGTACCTCAGAGGCCTACCAGGGGCTGCAGCATGTATTGTGCCACCCCTGGAAGGCCATCCAAACTGACACCACAGGTCTGCTACTGCAGCCTGGATAAGGTGGTGCATGCACCCCTTACTGTGATATAGGCTACCTATATCACTACATACATACACACATATAAACCTATAAGTCACTCCTATGGCAGGCCTTATCCTGAAGGCAGAGTGCGTGGTTCCTATGTGAGAGGGTGCCCCTGCATGAGCTGGGCCCCTCTGCAGTGTTCGGAGACCCTTCTCTGATGCTGTTTGTAGTGCAGCCCGACCATATACTCTTAAGCGCATTATAACCTCGCGTTAAATGCTAACTTTGGGATGGCTGCACGGAAACATGTCGTGTTTGGTGTCAAACATCTTGGAATACTACCCCCCCGCCAGCTCTGGCGGCGGGGGTAGCATTCCACCCTTCTAGAGGGAGAGACATGTACACACCGGTATACCCGGTATTGACTTTCCAGAGCCCTGGCATCACAAAATGGATGCCGCTGCCACAAACACGAGTCTGGCCTCCTGCTGCTGACCGAAACTCCGGCAGGGAGGCCTGGACAATAGGTTTCCTGTCCCAGGGAGGTGTAACCACCTCCCCAGACAGGATAGTGTGTATTGGGGCTGGGCGGGAGCACTCTCTGGTGCTTTGAAGTCCTGCACTGGGGGCACATTTGGTGTCCCTGTGCATACCCCAGTTCAAACCGGCTCAGGGGCTTCCAGCCCCTGCTCTGTGAGAAACTGGACAAAGGGAGAGGGGTGTAACCACCCCTCTGCCCTGACCCTCCCATAGGTGGGGCCACAGAGTATGTCCAACCCCCTACCTTAGTATAAGTAGGGGACCCCAGTCCTTAGGACTTTAGATTAACCTGGACGAAACTCTGACACAGAATCCTGGACCTTCGACGCTCTACTTCAAGATTAGAGGACTGAAGAATCTCCCTTGGGGTCAAGGAGTGACTCCCCTGCTTGGCAGGCACCAAAGAAGCAATTGTCCGGTCTGCATCGCTGAAGCTCCCGTCGGACGCCGAAGTCTTTGCATCACCAGAGGTGGATTTCCAGACTTCCCGAGGCTGCCCTGAGTCCCCAGCAAAGCTGAGGCCCGTAGCTGTCGTGGGTAATGTGGAACCGTGACCCCTGGACACCGATCGCATTTGCAAGTGCATCCTCTTCTGGGTCTCCCACGAAGTCGTGCTTTGGGCTCCGAGTAGCCCCAGCCTCCAGCACCAACTGCACCAAAGATCACTGGCCTCCACTCCACGAGTGTCCTGTGAGCCAGCTCCACGTGCATTGACTCGAGGCTCCTTCGCGGTCGCTAGTCCGTTGGCTAGTAGGCCCTCCCGAAGGCCAATCTTTTTCTGCTTGGGCTCCCTGGTTGCTCCAGGTGTGTCCTGACTTACCCTCGCTGGGTGAGTCCCCCAGACCTTGCTGGTCTGCAACATCATCCTTCTTCCATTTCCACGAGACTTGCCGTTGCCAAAGCTTGTTGGGTCCAATCCGGTCGCCGACACCCCTGCAATCGACAGACGTCGTGGGTCAGCTCGAATCCAGCTCCTGGTCATCGTCGACGCCTCCTGGATCTCGTGGCTGAAGAGTCAAGACGACCGTCAACCTACCTGAAGCACTCGACAGCGGTGGGCATCTGCTCATCGCCTTCCTGGTCACTGGCTAGTGACCCAGACTCTGTCCCCTCTGCTTTCAGGTTCTTCAGATCTTCGATCCATCTTTGGATCCACCCGAACACTTTCGACTTGGCCGCCAGCAGCACTTTGCAGCAGATCGCCATAGAAAGCGACGACGAAACCCGACCCCGAAAGACACCTATGGACCCGGCTCCCCTGGGTGAGGTAACTCGAGTACTCCGGTACTCCCGTGGGTATTGACACTAGAACAGCCTAGTTCTCAAAGGGTTTGCTCCAAGTCCTCCTCTAAGTGTCCCTTTTCTTTTAAATTCTAATCGCGACTTTCCCCATAGAAGTTAACGGCGGTTCACGGCTGTGTTCATACACTGCACGCGTCCCCCGTGGGTCCCCTGTGTCACTGCCTTGGGTGGTTCCTTGTGGTCCAAGCACTTCTACAGGCTCTAGGCCTTGTGTCTAGCTCAGTCATGGTTCTTATACCACTTTATTGGTATATGGTTTGGTACGCCCCTGGGGCTCAAACGTGTATTTGTGCTATTACTGTAGATAACTAACTTATAATTTATGTACTTCGAACTCTAGCCTCATAAAGAGACTAGAGGGGTGTGTTTAGTAATAAATACATATATTTTGAATATATACCTGGTGTGGTCCTCTTTCATTTGGTCACTCAAGAGATTATAGACTGGTAAAACAAGCTGCTTTACATTCCTTCAAGACTTAGCCTGAAGGCTGCTCTCCATAGCTACCACTAGGATAGCTTTCAATAAAGGTTGTCTTTAGCCTATCTCCAATAAGGGGTTGTTTGGACTGGTGCAAGGTGGCCACTATAATTAGTGGACAGCATATGCCAGGCCAACTTCTCACAGTAGTAGTAAAGTTAGGATTTTGTCTTAAGTTTGTCTTAAGTTTGTCTTAAGTCTGTCTTAAGTCTGTCTTAAGTCTGTCTTAAGTCCGTCTTAAGTCTGTCTTAAGTTTGTCTTAAGTCAAACTTAAGACAAAATCCTAACTTTACTACTACTAAATGCCTTCTGTGAATACCAAAAGTAGTAAGCTTAGGATTTTGTCTCAGATTAGTTCTGTGAATCGGGCCCTATGACTTTGGGGAGGCTGGATCCTGAGAGAGGATATGAGAGTGGAAGAGACACTGGTGGTGGGGAGGCTGGGACCTGGGAGAGGCTATGAGAGTGGAAGAGATGAAGGAAGTGACCCCATAAGGTCACCCGGGTCACTCGTGACCACTTCTCAGCCTTCCATACAAATGAAGAGTCGGTCAGACAGTAGAGAATACAAACCAAGTATATTTTATTCAAGTACACTCGAGTGGAGTCCAGTCTGACCAGCCTCCTGGGATTGCTGCAGAGGGACCGACTTTAGCAAGCATGGTGATACATTATGTACAATTCAGAACCAATAAAGACACGCCCTGACTGGAAATTTCCAGTTGATAGCTGGTGAACAAAGGAGATACAGAAGGATGGGTTTAGATCCTGAGACCGGGCACATGCTATCTCAGCGCCAAGGTCACTCTACCTGCACCCACCGCTCAAGGGTGGGAGCAGGCCTATCTAGTGGGAAAGGTATGTACTAATAAGGACAGTGTATTCATTAGTACAGTGAAGCTCAACCTTGGAGTAACAAAAACTATTGCAGCTGCTTTCAGCTGGGGCAGAGAGAGAGTGAGACAGAAGTTGGTTTTGATCTTGGCTCAAAATGGCGGCTGAATATAAAATGGTGCCGTGAATGCTTACTTAAGACATACAATGCATGGATAACTCAGCTAAAACATTTTTATTCCAACAGACCCTCCTTTTAGCAGTCGCTAAACCATTTTATTACTACCATGAAACAGATAACATATTGCAGAAAATAAGAGCTACCACTACAAGCTGATGGGTGAGTGGTCAATATTCAAAGATACCTTCATCAATCAACATAATGTCGTTAATATCTTTCAGCATCATGATCGTGGCATTAGTGTCATGGACTGATATGTTCGGCTTAGGCGTCAGAGTACTTACACAATAAGCGCAACAAGCCGGGAGGCAGTGTATGCAAAGACAAAATGTAAAGATAATACCAGAAACTGCAACCAGAAAGATAAGAATCTTCCAACCCCAGGACGTGAACATACCCCAGAACCATCCAGAGAGAGTCCAAGTACCATTTTCTTATTGTATGTCAGATGAAAGTCTATGCAACTTCTGTATGGCAGCATACACATCGGGGGCGTGGTCAGGAATGTACACACAACAGCTACTGCCAATAATGCAACAGGCCCCTCCCCGATCAGCAAGGATGACGTCTAACACCATCCTGTTTTGTAAGGTGACAAGCCTCGTAGCTTGGAGCTCAGCAGTGATATTTGTCAGTATCCCTGCTGTTGTATTAATAACCCCTTCTACAATTCTTGTGAGCCGATGAATGTTAAGGCTATTGGACATGGGGCCCCAAAAAGATACGACACCCTTCATGGCATCCTCAAACTGTTGTAAGGCAGTATCTGTTTGGTGTATATCCTTTGTATCCTTGACCCTTCTCACTCGGAGTAAGTATACACTTCTACGCTGTAGCTGATGGTCTTTATGGTAATTGGACGGAGCTATAGACACAGGGGGAAGGAGAAAAGAGAGATAACAACTGCCCGACCATCCCTCCGGGAGCCAGACATAAGCTTGGGATCCACAGACAAAATAGACATTAGGGGGTGGTATTAAGGGTGAACTATCGGTCGTTCTCAACTCATATGTGGAATTGCACCTGCTCTCCCCTACTTTTATCCTCCCGGCCCCCTGGACACAGAAACTAGCTGTTGTGTTGACCACTGACACTGGTATTGGCTTGTCCTCAGTAACATTACGAGCCTGGAAAGACTGGAAGTACTCGGACATGTTGAACCCTTGGAAATCAGCTATTTCCATTCGAGACCATGTCCCGTTCTTTACACTTTTGTATGCATTCATGCAGGTCCTTAAAAACAATTTACCAAACTCCTCTTGGCCTGTCGGACCGCCGGGGGGACCCTATGATGGAAATGAACATTCTGTACCAAAGTGCGAGAATCAGCAGGTGTCCTATCCAGAGTATCGGATTGGGGATTGGGACACACCATGCTGAGCAATGCAAACCAACCCTCGCAACTACTGACGTATGACAGTGGCATGGACAACAAGTTATCACTTTTATGAGTCATTGAGGGGAGTAATCCACAAACCCAACAATTCGTTGTATTCAACACCTCATGAGCCTGATGCAACATTTGTATAAATACATTATCCTTATAAGACTATTGATGCTCTCCTTTGTGAGGGGCAAAAGTGACAAAAATGTGTTCAGGAGGAATCGGTGTTGTACCAACCAAAGAATGCACAGGATACTTCTCTTCCAAAAACCAGGATATCCCCAGTACAATTATTAACCCAACCGCAACTACTGATGCAAAAACTATTTTACTTTTCGTAGACCAACCCCGCACTGGACGCGGAGGTGCAAATGGCTGTTATTCCTCAGTAATAGGCCGACCAAACTGATACATTATGAAGCAAGGAAAAGGGAATGCAATAAAACCGATGGCAAGGGGCAAGTGTTCCCAGTGTCCATCTGAGCCTCACTGGTAGACTCCTATTTCTCATCAACGTTGGTGCTCTTGAGCACCGGTGGTGGAGCTGCTAAGTCCTAGCTCGCTATGAATCCCACGTCGTCCAGGATATTGTAACCCCCTCCAGGGGAGCACATTCGATTTATCCTGTCCAATGTCAGAACAATGCACCAATCTCGCCTCACCCTAAACTAACACCATTGGTACTACTGACAAAGTACACCCTAACTTGCACAGTTCATCCCTAACTAGTCTGACTTCTCCTTTGGTGCACTGTCCTTCAATCGAGGGCGCAAATTGTACCTTGTGACTCCAGGCACAGAGGGGTCAATGAAAAGGGGCTCAGGCACAGGGGGGTCAGTGGAAAGGGGCTCCTGAATTGCTCTGACCTCCAGGGACACTGCCGCATTTAGCACCTCATTATTTTCGGCATCCATTTGGGTCCACGTTAAAACTGCATTGCTGAATGGGATGAACCAGGGCACCTTCTCATGTTCCGAGTCCCCAATGCCCCCCTTTACCCACTGATCATAGGGCAAGGGCAGGGGTACTCTGCAGCAGTGGTGCGAATGGATCCAGTTCTTTCGGCCGCCGACCTTCACGGCTGTGCGGGTAGCAAGGAGGACCCGGACAAGTCCCTTCCAGCGGGGCTCCAATCTTTTTCCACTGGAAATTCTTCACCAAGACGAAGTCACCAGGCCAAATATCATGTCCTGGCCCCTCGGGTACAGGTGGCAGGAAGTCATGTATCTGCTGGGAATAGAACGCAGACTTTTAGTTAACTCACACAGGTAATCTGTCAGCAAAGGATACTCGATTTCCAAAAACTTACGCGGCCGCGGGACGCCCCAGACATTCACCGGGCGCCCGAACACGACCTCGTAAGGTGACAATCTTGTCCTAGAATGTGCTGTTGTTCTGGTGGACAAAAAGGGCTAATGGTAAAGCATCTGGCCACTGCAACCCTGTGGTCTCCTGAATCTTTGCCAATTTCAGTTTGAGAGTACCATTGTACTTGTCAACCAAACCTGCTGACTGGGGGTGATTCGCAGCATGAAACTTCAGTCTAATGTGTAGTCCCTCGCAAACTAGCTGAATAACCTTAGCATTGAAATGACTTCCGTTATCACTCCAGATCAAACGGGGCAAGCCCAAGCGAGGAAAGAACTCCTTCAGGAGCAAGCATCTTTGCAGTCTCAATGGCTGTATTCTCTTAAGTGGTGTAAGCCTCAACCCATTTACTGAACGCACAAACAACCACCAACACATACTTCAAATTATTGACCCTGTCCATTTCAATGAAATCCATTTGAAGGACCTCAAAAGGGAAAGTGGGAGGTGCAAAATTACCGGGTGGTGTAGGGGTACCCTTGCCAGGATTGTGCATCATGCACACCATGCAGTATTTTACTAAATGGGCAGCTGTCTTGGAGATGTTGTCATTCTGCCATACGGGGTCTAACAACTTGCAAATACCCTTAGCACTGATATGAGCTGGGCCATGGGCCATTGTCACTACAGGAAGAACATATGCATCTGGCAACATCCATTTCTGCTTCCCTGACTTGCCAATCCAACATCCTTCATCATTTAAATTCGCTGTACTTTCTTGCCACACCGCTAATTCCTCCACCGTGGCCTCGCTCTGGATATCCTTCATGTTTTCTAGTGTATCCTTAAACATGGAGAACTCGGGCACCCACCTGGCGGGACCTGCTACGAACATTCTCTTCATCTTGGTTCGGGCTGTTTCCTTAGCTGTCTGATCCACAAAAGCATTCCCCTTACCCACATCGTCAGTAATTTTCTTATGGGCGCTACACTTCACTATGGCCACTTTCTTAGGGAGTGTCAAAGCGGACAGAAGCCTATGTATAAGGGGGCCATGCTGAATGTGTGTCCCGTGGCAAGTAAGAAACTCTCTCTCTGCCCAGAGCCACCCAAAATTATGGGCGACCCCGAAGGCATACTGGCTGTCAGTATAAATATTAACAACCAGTCCCTCGCTCAGCTCACAGGCTCGAATAAGGGCGACTAGCTCTGCAGCTTGGGCCGACTGATAGGGAACTCGTGATGTCTCAACTACTGTGCGCAGTGTTGTAATTGCGTATGCAGCAGTTATAGTGCCATCTGGTAACTTAAAGCAAGAGCCATCGACATATAGTTCCCCTTGGGGTTCAGATAAGGGAACATCAGTCAGGTCTACCCGTCCCTTCGTCACTTCCTCTGTCCGGAAGATACAATCATGTATGTCGATCTCCTCATTCTCAGAAGGGAGGGGTAGTAACATGGCTGGGTTCGGAGTGGCACAGCGTTTGATCGTAATGTGCTTTTGAAAGAGCGTTAGCTCATAACCGGTCAGACACACACTGGTGAGGTGCTGTGTCCTTGTCTTATTCAAAAGTGTATCCACAGCATGGGGTACCATGACTGTGAGGTCGGTATCGAGTACAAGTCACGCCGATTGTCTTATTGAGACGGCCACAGCCGCAACCCCTCTTAGGCAGCTCGGGAGGGCTCGTGCGACAGGGTCAAGCACAGCAGAGAAATAAGTACACAGTTGTTGCTTATCCCCGAATCTTTGTGTTAAAACAGAAAGCGCACAACCATACAACTCATGCACATACAACACGAAGCATTTTGCATAGTTAGGGGTACCAAGCACTGGAGCCGAGCAAAGGGAAGTTTTCAATTGCTGAAAAGACTGCTGACACTCTGGCGTCCAAGGCAGGGGCTCATGCACATCTTTTAGTGTTAGTGCAAGCAGGGGCTTAACAAGCAGTGAGTATCCATGTATCCACTGCCTGCAATAGGAAGTGATACCTATGAAAGCACGCACATCTTTCTGAGTTTGCAGAACAGGCATTTTCACAATGATACTGATGCGCTCAGGGGTCAATCTCCTACCCTCCTTCGACAGTTTGTGACCTCCTGTCGACAATACTGGAATTTGGAAAGGGATACCTTATGACCATGGTCAGCTAGATGAAGCAACAATTTAACTGTACTATCTCTACAACCTTGTTCTGTGTCTGAGGTGATGAGCATGTTGTCAACATATTGGAGTAATACATTACCTGTGGGGAGCGACAAGGAATCCAACTGACTTTTCAAAGCTTGACTATAAATACCCGGACTCTCTGTATAGCCTTGAGGAGCGTGACAGAATCTAAAACTTCTACCAGCTAGGGTGAACCCGAACAGATACCTGCTGCCAGGATGATTGGAGATGCTGAAAAAGGCATTTTTCAAGTCAATGACAGAAAAGAATTTAGCGGAAGAAGGAATCATCGTCAAGAGAGTCGTAATGTCAGGGACCACTGGAAACTGGGGAACTGTCGCGGCGCATCGATTTGGCCGCCGTGGAACACTGCAGACCCGAACCAGCGTTTCCTCTGCCGGATGCAGCTACTAAAACCACAAGTCCCATGAGGCCTTGGGAAAGTGACGCACGTAAACTTCACCACGCTGAGGAAGCCGGGAATAAGGAGGCTTCCGGGGCGCCGGCCGGGTGCCGTTGATTCCCGATTCCAGGCAGCTTGAAGAAGGACGTGAAGAGGACCGGTAGGGGTGCTAAAGGCACCGTTTTCACCTTATCCTTCTTCATATGACATTGTGTGGCTCCGCTGTAACTCTGCAAGCAGAAGACGGTCCGGCTGCTGGTTAGCCCCGTTGGACGAGCCGAGTACTGGCTCTTGCGGGGCTGATTGTGCAGCATTCTGAGTAATCCTCATAGAGGGTTTGAACCTTGATACGCATTCGATCCGATCTCCTTATTCGTTTCACATTTGGTTCTACTTTTGATTTTTGAACCTATCTGTTCCCCAGCAGTAGTCGAGGCGGAATGCTTTGCATAACGCTGGGAACAGGCTTACTAATTAAAGGCATATACCTGAGAGTGCTTCTAAGGGGTATTGCGTTTTGTTCTTAATTACTAACTGGCATTGTGCACATCGAACTTGGTTGGTTTTCACGAAAAGGTTCCAAGGAGAATTGGAGTTTTCTAAATGCTTTTCATGTGTATGCAAAATGTACAAAAGGGGTAACTAAATCCCAGGCGCATTCACTAACCCGACAGTGTCTTGTCTTGTTTGTTCTATATCCTATAACAGGGGCTTGTTGAGCAAATAAAGAAGGCAGCTCCGCTTCCCCCCTGTTTATCGCTACTTGAGATACTGTTGGTACGCTGTTCTTATTTCGTATCGCACCATGAATTGAGGGGCAGTGGCATGACTCGATAATAATTATGTTGTTCTATTCATAGAGTAATAGTGGCTTCACTGCACAAGGTTCACCAGTCCAAGAAGAGAACAGTTATTTTTACAGGTATTGGAACCAGAGATATATGTGGTACAGTGTAATTATCGTGCCTCATGGTGTATGTGCTATGATCTTATAGTTGTTTACTCTCGTTGCAGGTCTCCCTCCCCGCTGACCCCATCCTTCCCTTCCCTCACTTGATCACCCCATTGAGTCTGTTGTATTACTCAGACCTCGGGGCTATCAGGAGGTGGACCCCATGGAGCATCGTACGACTCCGAGGATTCAAGGCCTTGACAGGAACCACTATTTTGTTAACTTCACGCAAATCAATCACAAAGCGATAAACATCTTCGTGATACTCAGAGGGACCCGAATGTGTCCGTTTGAGAATGGGAAGAACAGGACTATTACAAACATTAGCAGTCGTCTCCTCAACCACTCCTTTCTCAATCAAATCCAGCACAATTTTTATCAAAGCTCGCTCACCTGCCTGCGGTATCTTATACTGAGGAATATGGGGTAAAATAGCACCTTCCGAATCGAAACAGGGGATATCTTCCACAAACCCACATCTGTGTCGCCCGTTGCCCACAGTGTGGGTGGCACATCTTTAAATTCAGCTGGGAGAGGCGCCTCTTTCGACAGACACTGTGTAGCGCACACAACATTCGGACCCACTGTCATGTAGACACCCTCTGGGGAGCAATATATTGTGGCATGCAATTTCTTCAATAGATCCAGACCCATTAAATTCTCTCCACAATTAGACGTCAACAAAAATGGCGAATCCACAGCAAAGGGACCAATAGTCAACGCAAGAGGTTTGGAAATGGGGCTCACCACCGGTACACCAGAAAATCCTACCGAAACATTATTATGGACAGACAGAGCCGCCCCAGGGCCAAGGATCGAGAAATAGAGCTGTTTGTCACACCTGTATCCACCAAAAACTCCTTAGTCGAACCATGCACGTCCGCACTAACGTACGGACCTCTTTGGTCTACAGGTATCAAAACTGGTCCCTCACCCTGTCCCCGGCTGTCCTAGCTGTAAGACATCCCAGTCACCTCATCCGTATCATAGTCATCATGGTAGTACTGTTTGCCCCGAGCATCGTTGAAGTGGTTCTGATCAGTACGACCCTGCACTGTCTCAGCTGTCTGAGCCCTGTCCTGGCTACCATCTCCATGACCCCGTCCACGAGAACCTCGTCCTCTTGGGACCACCACCTTTTGCAAAAACACCGGACACTTGCTGCGCCAGTGTCCCTCCTCCTTACAATATGCACACTGATTCGGCCCTACTGGCCTAGTATTCCTGCTAGTACGAGGAAGCTGCCGGGCCGGACCACCACGTCCTCTACCATTCCCTGGAGAAGCCTGCTGCAACAACACCTTCGTCTTCAAATCCTTATGCTTTTTCTCCATCTTTTCCTTATCCTCATTTTCCCTGTGCTCATTATACTGCGCCATGTTCAAGATAACAGAAGGAGAAGAGGTGGACCAGGTGCTCTCAGAAGCCTGTAATCGAGTTGCGACCTCGGGGAGTAAATTTGAAACAAATCTACTAACAAACAAATGCATACCACCCTCAATCGACAAGTCCTGTCCACTATAATCCAAAAACAGACCTTCAAACTGAGTGAAAAAATCAGACATATTCTCATCTTTCTTCTGACAACAGGCCGATAGCTTGTCCCAATCAACCTTTCGGGGTGGAATGAGGGAATGCATATAAGTGATAATACGGCCAGGCAGAGCAAGTATCTCTGCCTTAGGCTTCTCACCAGGCTCCTTTCCTGGTCCCATATCTTAATTTGATCCCAGGTACCACCCAATTCGGCAACGTGATCCTGTGTATGTACCTGCCTCCAAATATCAACGGGCACCAACAAACCAAAGAACATTTTGATATCCGCAAGCGTCATCACTGTTGATGAAGCGGCCTCAGTCAATTCTTTACCAGATGCAGTAGGATTTTTCCTAGGGTCAGGTAACTCAGTTTTAAGGGACAAGACTTCACTCCTTTTCCATGGAGTATAAAACCACTGTTCCTGGAAATGGGCCTCTACCCTTGGCCTAGTCACATGATCATGCTGATCCCATATCTCTGGTATCTCAGGATGATATATGGGATGCACCTACCTCATCGGGTACTGAGACACCGGGGTGGGGCTCTTCTCCAGTAGCCTTCCCCGATAAGCAACCAATATTGCAACATTACCAAAGACATGAGCAGGCTCCATATCAGTAACATACACATGATCCCTAATATCGTCTATGATCTGCGGTGCTGCACCCTTGAAACACTGTTCCCAAAGACTGATCAGAGTAGCCGACATGTGCTTAAGGGCATGCTGCTGTACAAAAGGCTCATAATCTTTCATCACACTCCACATATCTTCCACACTGTAAATGGGGTTACGAGCTCACTGTGCTGCCTGATTAGCCACCACCTTTTTCTCTGCATCTCCCACATCAGATCGGACTAATGTCCGCCCCATGCGCTCTTTAAATTTCGTCCACTCTCTATCCTCATGGCTGCGCATCGGTGTCTCACTACTCAGTGATGTTGGGGAATGGAGGAACACAGTGGGGGTAACAACAGAGGGAGCAGGCACTAACGTCATTGTCGGCTGCATCGTGGGTGTAAGAGCTGGAGAGAGAGACGCCGAAGCAATAGGCTTTGCAGGAGTACTAACAGTCACAGTTGCCACAGACGGCGAAGACAAAGAAAGGACAGAAGGTGCCGTGGCCAAGGCAGTCTGATCAACAGTAACAGAAGCAGAAACAGCAGAGACAGGAGAACCGGGTAGCTGGGCCTGTTGGGGAAGGGCGGGATATATCCTCCGCAGGGCATACGGAGGTGGGGGTCGAGCATCTAGCAGTTCCTCTACAAAAGTGTCATTTTCTTCTTGGGATACATATGATTTATCAATATTCAGTCGAAACGTCCTATCTTCACGTTCAATTCCTATCTCCTGCTTCTCTCTATCATGCGCTACAGCTTTCTGAGTCAATGTTTGCAACCTCCCCTTCCGGGCCTCTTTCTCTGCTTTCATTCACCTCTGTTTAGTCTCTTTTTACCATGTTCTGAAGGAATCAAACATCGACTGCCTACTCCTTTTCGCAAACAACTTCTCCTGTAAAAAACACATTTTTTGTTCATCAAAAGTGCCCGTCAACGGCCACTGCAACTCGGCATTGTCCCTCGTATATTTGTGCCATAACGTACTAAACAGAATAGGGCCAATGCCATGTTTTACATAAATGTCAAAATTCGGAGTGCCTTCCGGAGGTGCTGGCTGACTTTCTTCCAGTCGAGCAACAGCAGAACAACAACGACAACACGAAACCAAAAAACACCTAAACACCAGCATTTTCAAAAGTAGGCCAAATTCGTTATGTTGCCAGGCAAAATGTTCACAAACACTTTGTATCCAAATCGGTCCTCAGACCGTCCCAAGTGCAAACCAAAATCAGTCCTCAGACCGTACCAAAGACAAACCAAAATGGTATCATATCCACAAAGAACCAAAGCAAACTCACCTGGTGCACACAGGTCAAACGAATTTATTCTTGTAGGAAGGTGGAATCTGACTATATGGTTGCCCCCACTTTTTTCCTGGTGTTTTGCTGGTTTATGACTTAGTTGGACTGGGACCCTGCTATTCAGGGCCCCAGTCTATCTGCTCTCTCTAAACGACATGGAGTGCACTCTAGGTGCACTAGTGATTGGATACTGTGGTGCCTTATGAGTCCCTAGTATATGGTACCTTAGGTGCCAAGGGCATAGGTACTTCACAGGCCTCCCAGGGGCTGCAGCAGGTGTTATGCCACCCCTGGGAAGCAGTCTAAATCTGACACCACAGGCCTGCTACTGCAGCCTGGGTGAGGTGGTGCTAGCACCCCTCACTGAGATATAGGTTTCCTATATCTCTCCTGCACACACATATAAACCTATCAGTCACCCCTAAGGCAGGCCCTATCAATCCTGAGGGCAGGGTGCTTGGCTTCTATGTGAGGGGGTGCCTCTGCATGAGCAGGGCCCCTCTGCAGTTCTCAGAGTCCATTCTCTGGTGCTGTTTGTGGATGCGGTTAAACCATATACTATTTAAGTGCATTATATCCTCGCGGTAAATGCTAACTTTGGAATGGCTGCATCAAAACATGTCGTGTTTGGTGTCAAACATCTTGGAATACTACCCCCCGCCAATCTTGGCGGCGGGGGTAGCATTCCACCCTTCTAGAGGGATAAGACATGTACCTGCTGTGGAAACGCGGTAGAATCCTAAAGAGCCCTAGCATCACAAAATGGATGCCACCAGTCACAGACACTGGGCTGCCCTCCTGCTGATGACCGAAACTCACAGTGGAGGAAGCCCAACAATAGGCATCCTGTCACAGGGAGGTGTAACCACCTTCCAGACAGGGTTTAGTGTATTGGGGCTGGGTGGGTGCACTCTTAGAGTGCTTTGAAGTCCTGCACTGGGGGAGCAGAAGGCTCCTCTGTGCATATGCCAGTTCAAACCAGCTCAGGGGCTACCTGCCCCTGCTCTGGCGCGAAACTGGACAAAGGGAAGTGGGTGTAGCCACCCCTCCCTTGACCCTCCCATAGGTGGGGTCATAGAGCTAGTCCATCCCCTCTTTTTAGTATTAGAGGGGGAACCTTGCCATTGCAAAGCAGATAACCCCTGGACGACGCTCTACAGAAGAATCCTGGCCCTTCGACGTTCCACTACCTTTGGAAGACAGAAGAATCTCCCTTGGAGTCAAGGAGTGACTCCCCTGCTTGGCAGGCACCAAAAACGACAACGACGGTCGCAAACTACGCCGCTCCCGCCGGAGTCCGAAGTCCCTGCAGCCCAAGAAGTGGATTTCCTGACCTCTCCCAGGCCATCGTGAGTCCCCAGCGAAGCTGAGGCAAGTGGACCCCACGAGTAACGAGGAACCGCGACCCCTGGGTACCGTGCACTATTGTCGAGTGCAACCCCTTCACAACGTTCTACGAACTTGTGCTTTGGACCACGTGTGGTCCCGACCTCCAGCAGGAATCCCTCCGAAGATCAGAGGCCTACACCGTCCCGAGTGACCGTGGGCCCCTGTTGAGTGATTCCGCCCGAGGTGTCTTTGCGATCCCTTGCCCGCTGGCTTGTGGGTCCCCAGAAGACTTCTTAAAGAAACCAAAGGGCTCCCCTGGTTGCTCCAGGCCTGCCCTGACTTACCTTCGCTGGGTGAGTCCCTCAGACCTTGCTGGTCTGCGCCATCGACTTTTCTTCATCTCCCCGAGACTTGCTGTTGCCAAGGCTTGTTGGCTCCAAACGAGTTGCCGACACCGCAGTAAGCTGCAGACTTCGTGGGACACACAGAATCCAGCTCCTGGTCGTCGTCGACGCCTCCTGGACCTCGTGGCTGAAGAGTCAAGGCACCCACAACCGACCTGAATCAACCGACGACGGTGGGCATCCATCTTCCTTGCCCCGAGTCACTGCCAAGTGACTTTGAACACTGTCCCCTCTGCTTTCAGGTCATCCTTCTTCAGAATCCAGGCTTGGATTCCACCGGACACTTCTTCAGCTCCCGCTAGCAGCAAGTCTTCTTTGTTCGCCGTTGAAAACGACGCCGCGACCCGACACCAAAGGAAACCTATGCACCCGGCTTCCCTGGGTGAGGTAACTCCAGCACTACAGTGCTCCTGTGGGTGTGGGCCCTAGAACTACTTACCCTGTAAGTGACTTGCTTGTAGGTTCTCCCGAAGTCTCCTAGAACTCTTAATTTCCAACCGCGACTTGCCCCATTGAAGTTAACGGCGATCCGCGCCTGTGTATCCACACTGCACGCGTCCCCGTGGGTCCTTTACTTACCTGCCTTGGGTGGTTTCGTGAGGCCCCAGCACTTCTGAAGGCCCTAGGCCTTGTCTCCCTGCAAGTCGTTGTTGCTAAGTCCCTTTTTTAGTATATGGTCTGGTACGCCCCTAGGGCCCCAGCCATATTTTGTGCTTAACTTATTGTGAAACGTTGATTTGTGCATATGTTTGTCTTCTAATCTCATAAAGAGATTAGTAGAGAGTTATTTAGAAATAAATACATATATATTTGATATATATACCTGTGTGGTGTCTTTTCATTTGGTGATTCAAGAGATTATATGGTAAAACAAGCTGCTTTACATTCCTCCGAGACTTAGCCTGAAGGCTGCTCTCCACAGCTACCACTAGGATAGCTTTCTTTAAAAGGTTGTCTTAAACCTATCTACCATAAGAGTCGATTTGCCCTGGTGCAAGGTGTCCACTTTAATTAGTGAACAGCATATACCAGGCCAACTTCTCACATTGGTGGGCAGCGTGTGGGATTCCAGCTTGCCATTGTTTTACCAGAAAATCTCTATTTGAATTACTAACTGAAAACCATTATAGGTACTCAAGGTACATATAAAGTCAAGCTTAGTATCAATAAGTTCTACTGAACTTAGAGCTGTGTGCCAAGGGATAGCACACCCTTTCCACAGCTCAAGCTAGGATCAGTAGGCCACAAACTAGTGTAGGTAGTACAACACTGCACAACACTAGAATGTCCTTAAGGGGTGGACCCAGTGGATCCACTCAGCCTCAGTATAAGGACATGGCTTTCTCTGACTTGAGAGCCATGTGTGTTGACAGACACCTGAGGCTAGGACAGAGTCCCTCAACACTACACCTGATAGATCTGCTGACAGCAGATGACCTTAGATTGGCTCTAGGAGCTAAAGGGTCTGAATCAGTGGGTGGGTCAGTCATAGTATCTGGGTCAGATGATGAAAATCAGAATGACCAAGACTCTGTGATTGAAGGGCCAGGCTCCAAGGGGCCTGAAAAGGACAGAGGAATTCTCCATAAGAGAACTGACAGAGAGGAGGAGAGGCACAGATCCCCTTCCAGGGAATCTGACCACTCTTATCACTCTGGCAGAGAATTTGTCCAGCAGAGGAACTCATACTTTCCCTTAAGAGAGACCTCCTCTGAGAGAAGGTGCAAACTGCTCCAGTATGAGGAAGCCAGAGTGGCCCTCAGAACCAAGCAGTTGGCACTGGATAGGGAAGCCCTGGAGATCCAGAGAGCTTCTAGAAAAGAGGGGTTAGAACCCCCTGGTGGCAGCAACAGTGTCCCTAGAGGCAGAGAATATATTCCTGACCATAGGAACCTGAGCAAGGTTGTTCCTCCCTACCAGAGTGGGGATGATATCCACAAGTGGATAACTGCTATGGAGAGGGCCTGTAGAGTACAGCAGGTCCCCCAAAAGCAGTGGGCAGCAATCTTGTGGCTCTCCTTTTCAGATAAAGGAAGAGACAAGCTCCTCACTGTTAGAGAGGAGGATGCTGATGATTATGAGGTCCTGAAGAGTGCACTGATAGATGGGTTTGGCTTAACCACTGAGCAGTACAGGTTGAAGTTCAGAGATACCCAGAAGGCACAGACTCAGGACTGGACAGACTTTGTAGATTGTGCATCCAAGGCTCTGGAGGGTTGGCTGGTTGGCAGTAGGGTTACTGATTTCAAAGGATTTTATAATCTAATGATGAGAGAACAGATCCTTAATAATTGTCAAAACCAGCTTTTACACCAGTACCTGGTGGACTCTGATCTGACCTCTCCCCAAGAAATGGGAAAGAAGGCAGACAAATGGGTCAGAACCAGAGTAAGGCCTAAGAATCAGGGTGGTGACCACAAGAAAGATTCTACCAAGTCCCAAGAGAAAGGTGGGGATAAATCCAAGGATAAGTCCACTACAGGGCCCCAAAATTCCTCTTCTGGGGGTGGGTCCCAAACTCCTTCCTCTCCTGAAAAGAAACCCTATTGCCATGTCTGTAAAAAGCCTGGGCACTGGAAATCTGATCCCAGTTGTCCCAGGAATGGCAATAAAGAAAATGTTCCTCCAACAACTACTACCACCCTCCTGGTACTACCAGTAGTAATCCTCCAGTTGGGAGTAGTGCACCCAAAAGTTAGGTGCTTTTGCAAGAGGAACAGAGGTGGGCCCTAGTTTAGACAGGACCCCCTCAACAGACTCCTCAGATTCTGATGGTGGTGTAGGATATGCCACCTTTACCATGGGTCCCATAGCATTGGGCAGGTACAGACTGGAGCCAATGATTAATGGTCAGAAAGCTGTGGCATTTAGGGACACAGGGGCTAGTGTCACCATGGTGGCAGGGAAACTAGTCCCCCTCACCAGCTTTTACCTGAGTTTAAATACCAGGTGACCAACATTGATGGTGTCAGAACAGATCACCCCATGGCCATAGTCAATCTCAGCTGGGAGGGGGTCACAGGCCCAAAAAGAGTGGCAGTGTCCCCAACCCTACCTGTAGATTGCCTGATGGGCAATGATTTGGAAATTTCAGCCTGGGCTGAAGTTGAACACCAAACCCATCTTAGGATGTTGGGCGTCCCTGCAAGGTTAGTGGGGCTGTGATGGCCACAGCCCCAGCCCAAGAATTTGGAGAGATGGAGCCTGAAAGAATGGCCCACTCTCCCCGAAAGAGAGCACAAGGGTTGAAGAAAAGTCTTCTTCCCCCAGACAGTAGGTAAGGGTCAGCCTCCTCAGGGAACTGACCCTACCCCTAGTGAAGGAACTGCCACAGAGGTAGTCAGGCCTGGCCTGGCCACACCCCTGATGGCAGAGGACCCTTCCAAGGTGGTACCCAGTCTGGAGCAGGTAACCTGCCCCTCTCTACCCTGCCTCAGTCAGCCCAGGGCTGCAGAGGTCAGGGAGGTCAGTGGACCCCCCGGGCCCCCTGTCCAGAGGAAGCCCCCATCAGCAGATTAGGGGCACCCAGTCTAGTAGCCCTAGCCAGGTGAAAATTCCTCTACACACTGAGGGATCCCCCATACCTTTATGTAGGGACCTCCCCCAGAAGGACTCTGGTAGGCAAGGGCAAACCTGGGACCAGAAGGTTCCAAACCTGCCATGTCCCTCCAGTGTTCCATCCAAAGGGACCCAACCCCCAGCTGTAGGCTGCCAAAGGTTGACCCTTAGAGCAAAGTGCAACTCAGTCATGGAAAGACAGGCATACATGGTGACCAGTGATCTGAGGAAGCTGAGGCCAACATTCCTAGGGCCTCACTTCCCTACTCAGACACCTCACCGGCCTTGTACTTTACCTAAGCACACCAGAGGTAGTGATTCCCCATGGTGGAGACCCTCTCATACCCTTAGGGCGAGGGATTGCTTAGTGGACCATAACATAGGGGGCAACCATGCTAGTGCAGGTGCTTCCTTATATGGCCACTTAGTCAATATAGGCTCAACTGGTCAAGGTTAGCCTTATCTCCTTTCGTTTGGGGGGTTATGTAGGAAGGTGGAATCTGACTATATGGTTGCCCCCACTTTTTTCCTGGTGTTTTGCTGGTTTATGACTTAGTTGGACTGGGACCCTGCTATTCAGGGCCCCAGTCTATCTGCTCTCTCTAAACGACATGGAGTGCACTCTAGGTGCACTAGTGATTGGATACTGTGGTGCCTTATGAGTCCCTAGTATATGGTACCTTAGGTGCCAAGGGCATAGGTACTTCACAGGCCTCCCAGGGGCTGCAGCAGGTGTTATGCCACCCCTGGGAAGCAGTCTAAATCTGACACCACAGGCCTGCTACTGCAGCCTGGGTGAGGTGGTGCTAGCACCCCTCACTGAGATATAGGTTTCCTATATCTCTCCTGCACACACATATAAACCTATCAGTCACCCCTAAGGCAGGCCCTATCAATCCTGAGGGCAGGGTGCTTGGCTTCTATGTGAGGGGGTGCCTCTGCATGAGCAGGGCCCCTCTGCAGTTCTCAGAGTCCATTCTCTGGTGCTGTTTGTGGATGCGGTTAAACCATATACTATTTAAGTGCATTATATCCTCGCGGTAAATGCTAACTTTGGAATGGCTGCATCAAAACATGTCGTGTTTGGTGTCAAACATCTTGGAATACTACCCCCCGCCAATCTTGGCGGCGGGGGTAGCATTCCACCCTTCTAGAGGGAGAAGACATGTACCTGCTGTGGAAACGCGGTAGAATCCTAAAGAGCCCTAGCATCACAAAATGGATGCCACCAGTCACAGACACTGGGCTGCCCTCCTGCTGATGACCGAAACTCACAGTGGAGGAAGCCCAACAATAGGCATCCTGTCACAGGGAGGTGTAACCACCTTCCAGACAGGGTTTAGTGTATTGGGGCTGGGTGGGTGCACTCTTAGAGTGCTTTGAAGTCCTGCACTGGGGGAGCAGAAGGCTCCTCTGTGCATATGCCAGTTCAAACCAGCTCAGGGGCTACCTGCCCCTGCTCTGGCGCGAAACTGGACAAAGGGAAGTGGGTGTAGCCACCCCTCCCTTGACCCTCCCATAGGTGGGGTCATAGAGCTAGTCCATCCCCTCTTTTTAGTATAAGAGGGGGAACCTTGCCATTGCAAAGCAGATAACCCCTGGACGACGCTCTACAGAAGAATCCTGGCCCTTCGACGTTCCACTACCTTTGGAAGACAGAAGAATCTCCCTTGGAGTCAAGGAGTGACTCCCCTGCTTGGCAGGCACCAAAAACGACAACGACGGTCGCAAACTACGCCGCTCCCGCCGGAGTCCGAAGTCCCTGCAGCCCAAGAAGTGGATTTCCTGACCTCTCCCAGGCCATCGTGAGTCCCCAGCGAAGCTGAGGCAAGTGGACCCCACGAGTAACGAGGAACCGCGACCCCTGGGTACCGTGCACTATTGTCGAGTGCAACCCCTTCACAACGTTCTACGAACTTGTGCTTTGGACCACGTGTGGTCCCGACCTCCAGCAGGAATCCCTCCGAAGATCAGAGGCCTACACCGTCCCGAGTGACCGTGGGCCCCTGTTGAGTGATTCCGCCCGAGGTGTCTTTGCGATCCCTTGCCCGCTGGCTTGTGGGTCCCCAGAAGACTTCTTAAAGAAACCAAAGGGCTCCCCTGGTTGCTCCAGGCCTGCCCTGACTTACCTTCGCTGGGTGAGTCCCTCAGACCTTGCTGGTCTGCGCCATCGACTTTTCTTCATCTCCCCGAGACTTGCTGTTGCCAAGGCTTGTTGGCTCCAAACGAGTTGCCGACACCGCAGTAAGCTGCAGACTTCGTGGGACACACAGAATCCAGCTCCTGGTCGTCGTCGACGCCTCCTGGACCTCGTGGCTGAAGAGTCAAGGCACCCACAACCGACCTGAATCAACCGACGACGGTGGGCATCCATCTTCCTTGCCCCGAGTCACTGCCAAGTGACTTTGAACACTGTCCCCTCTGCTTTCAGGTCATCCTTCTTCAGAATCCAGGCTTGGATTCCACCGGACACTTCTTCAGCTCCCGCTAGCAGCAAGTCTTCTTTGTTCGCCGTTGAAAACGACGCCGCGACCCGACACCAAAGGAAACCTATGCACCCGGCTTCCCTGGGTGAGGTAACTCCAGCACTACGGTGCTCCTGTGGGTGTGGGCCCTAGAACTACTTACCCTGTAAGTGACTTGCTTGTAGGTTCTCCCGAAGTCTCCTAGAACTCTTAATTTCCAACCGCGACTTGCCCCATTGAAGTTAACGGCGATCCGCGCCTGTGTATCCACACTGCACGCGTCCCCGTGGGTCCTTTACTTACCTGCCTTGGGTGGTTTCGTGAGGCCCCAGCACTTCTGAAGGCCCTAGGCCTTGTCTCCCTGCAAGTCGTTGTTGCTAAGTCCCTTTTTAGTATATGGTCTGGTACGCCCCTAGGGCCCCAGCCATATTTTGTGCTTAACTTATTGTGAAACGTTGATTTGTGCATATGTTTGTCTTCTAATCTCATAAAGAGATTAGTAGAGAGTTATTTAGAAATAAATACATATATATTTGATATATATACCTGTGTGGTGTCTTTTCATTTGGTGATTCAAGAGATTATATGGTAAAACAAGCTGCTTTACATTCCTCCGAGACTTAGCCTGAAGGCTGCTCTCCACAGCTACCACTAGGATAGCTTTCTTTAAAAGGTTGTCTTAAACCTATCTACCATAAGAGTCGATTTGCCCTGGTGCAAGGTGTCCACTTTAATTAGTGAACAGCATATACCAGGCCAACTTCTCACAATTCTCCACTGCCGACTCTTCGGCCAAACGGTCAGATCCAAGGGTTTCGCCATTCAGGACCCCAGTTGGGATGATCGCTGGGCGAGGCACCGACCGGTCAGACAGACGGGGCAGCTGCGAGTTCAGGACTTTCTCATGCAGGGATCCCTGGTTCGCCCGTCACGCCCGACGTGGCCCGACCTCCTCACCCGTCCGCTGGCGAGGATGGGTCACCCGATGGAGTCCCTGTTTCGGGCGCCAACTGAAGGAAGTGACGCTATTAGGGTCACCTGGGTCACTCGCGACCACCTCTCAGCCTTCCATACAAATGAAGAGTCGGTCAGACAGTAGAGAATACAAACCAAGTATATTTTATTCAAGTACACTCGAGTGGAGTCCAGTCTGAGCAGCCTCCTGGGATTGCTGCAGAGGGACCGACTTTAGCAAGCATGGTGATACATTATGTACAATTCAGAACCAATAAAGACACGCCCTGACTGGAAATTTCCAGTTGGTAGCTGGTGAACAAAGGAGATACAGAAGGATGGGTTTCGATCCTGAGACCGGACACATGCTATCTCAGTACCAAGGTCACTCTGCCTGCACCCACCGCTCTAAGGGTGGGAGCAGGCCTATCTAGTGGGAAAGATATGTACTAACAAGGATAGTGTATTCATTAGTACAGCGAAGCTCAACCTTGGAGAAACGAAAACTATCGCAGCTGCTTTCAGCTGGGGCAGAGAGAGAGTGAGACAGAAGTTAGTTTCGATCATGGCTCAAAATGGCGGCTGAATATAAAATGGTGCCGCGAATATAACTTAAAACATACAATGCATGGATAACTCAGCTAAAACATTTTAATTCCAACAGAAACACTGGTGGTGGGGAGGCTGGGACCTGGGAGAGGCTATGAGAGTGGAAGAGACAGTGGTGGTGGGGGGGTTAAGACCTGGGAGAGGCTATGAGAGTGGAAGAGATACTGGGGGTGGAGAGGCTGGGACCTGGGAGAGGCTATGAGAGTGGAAGAGACACTGCTGGTGGGGAGGCTGGGATCTGGGAGAGGCTATGAGAGTGGAAGAGACAGTGGTGGTGGGGAGGATAAGACCTGGGTGAGGCTATGAGAGTGGAAGGGAATGAAAGAGACTATGACGTTGGGGAGTCTGGGTCCTGAGAGAGGCTATGAGAGTGGAAGAGACACTGGTGGTGGGGATGCTGGGACCTGGGTGAGGCTTGAGAGTGGAAAGGACAGTGGTCGTGGGGGGATAAGACCTGGGAAAGGCTATGAGAGTGGAAGAGACAGTTGTGGTGGGGAGGCTGGGACCTGGGAGAGGCCATAAGTGTGGAAGGGACACTGGTGGTGGGGAGGATGAGATCCGGGAGGGGCTATGAGAGTGGAAGAGACACTGGTGGTGGAGGGGATAGGACCTGGGAGAAGCTATGAGAGTGGAAGAGACACTGCTGGTTGGGAGGATAAGACCTGGGAGAGGCTATGAGAGTGGAAGAGACACTGGTGGTGGGGAGGCTGGGACCTGGGAGAGGCTATGAGAGTGAAAGAGACGCTGGCGGTGGGGAGGCTGGGACCTGGGAGAGGCTATGAGAGTGGAAAAGACACTGGTGGTGGGGAGGCTAGGACCTGGGAGAGGCCATAAGAGTGGAAGAGACACTAGTGGTGGGGGAGGATGAGACCTCGGAGGGGCTATGAGAGTGGAAGGGAGTGGAAGAGACTATGACTTTGGGGAGGCTGGATCCTGGGAGAGGCTATGAGAGTGGAAGAGACACTGGTGGCGGGGGGATAAGACCTGGGGGAGGCTATGAGAGTGGAAGAGACAGTGGTGGTGGGGAGGCTGGGACCTGGGAGAGGCTATGAGAGTGGAAGAGACACTGGTGATGGGGAGGCTGGGACCTGGGAGAGGCTATGAGAGTGGAAGAGACACTGGTGGTGGGGAGGCTGGGACCTGGGAGAGGCTATGAGAGTGGAAGAGACAGTGGTGGTGGGAGGCTGGGACCTGGGAGAGGCCATAAGAGTGGAAGGGACACTAGTGGTGGGAAGCATGAGACCTGGGAGGGGTGATGAGAGTGGAAGGGAGTGGAAGAGACTATGACTTTGGGGAGGCTGGATCCTGGGAGAGGCTATAAGAGTGGAAGAAACACTGGTGGTGGGGTGATAGGACCTGGGAGCGGCTATGAGAGTGGAAGAGACACTGGTGGTGGGGAGGCTGGGACCTGGGAGAGGCTATGAGAGTGGAAGGGACACTGTTGGTGGGGTGGATGAGACCTGGGAGGGGCTATAAGAGTGGAAGGGAGTGGAAGAGACTATGACTTTGGGGAGGCTGGACCCTGGGGGAGGCTATGAGAGTGGAAGAGACACTGGTGGTGGGGGGGAATAGGACCTGGGAGAGGCTATGAGAGTGGAAGAGACACAGGTGATGGGGGGAATAAGACCTGGGAGAGGCTATGAGAGTGGAAGGGACACTGGTGGTGGGGGGATAAGACCTCGGAGAGGCTATGAGAGTGTAAGAGACACTGGTGGTGGGGAGGATAAGACCTGGGAGAGGCCATGAGAGTGGAAGGGGCTGGGAGAGTCTGTGGTGGGTGGGAGGCTGACACTGTTGGAAGCTGGCTTTTTCTGTGGTCGTGCCAATGTAAGGGCACACCATACAAAAAGCACAGACGACCCTTATTGGTTTACAGGGCTTACTTTAATAATCCCAAGGGCTCTATTTGTGGTAGTGTGTTCAAGCAGCTTAGGCTCATCATATAGGAGTGTTCAGCATTTTTTTGTACACACAGAGTCAATAAATGACACACACTCAAGAAGAAACTTGTAACCAATTTAGAAAAATAACACCGATTTTTAAATACTTTTAGACACCGAGATAATCGGAATCAGGTAAGTATTTTAAGAGTTATAGATTTTTGTAGTATTAGCAAAAATACAGTCAAATAACGGTTTTGAGGTATGAGCCTCAAACGTGGTAATGTTATCCTATGGGAGAAACATTCACTGCATAGCGTAAATTCCTAGGGCAACTTCAAAATAAATATCACAATGAACCAATACAATTCTAATACAAGGAGAGACAAAGACAAAAATATATATATATTGAAAAGTACAAAAATAATTATTTATTGATAATAGTATATTCAATATTTCATCGTTAAAACTAGAACAAACCACATACACACCACATCCGTCTCATCATTCATACTCAACAGTCATAATGTATACATATACAGGTATGATCAACACCTGAAAATTCATAAGTCAAAGCATTATATACATGTTCTGATATTTTATATTTCCATCATAGTGTTTATTTAAACATTTTCTATAGATGGGCCTTGTATACAGGCTTTTGGTTCATAGGTATGTATCTGTGTCATAAAGTGGCTGCAACTCCTGATTGGTTTCTACGCGCGTTTCGGCATAGGAATGCCTTCTTCAGGAAAAGCCACATCAGATACAGGCACTGTCATCTGGTACGGAGGTTATCCGCCCGGACATTTAGCAAAAAGAGGAAAAGATTTAAAGATGTCTTACTGCAGAATAGAACGTGGCCTTGTTTTCATTCAAATAGTCAAAATCCACTTGGAGGATGATTCCGTAGAGATTTATATTTTAGGCTCAAAAACCCGTCACTTGACCGCTTCCATATTTTAACTGCTCTGAGATTCTTTGGGGGTTTCAAAACGTTTCAGAAACATTCACTGCATACATATACTTGCGAGCAGTTCTTGAGGGTGCCTTTTGGGACTTAAGGTGCTTAGGGGCTCATTACGATGTCGGGCGGAAGCACAACCGCCGTGCTGGCGGATGCAAAAACCACCAGTTACCGCCGGCACGCAGCAGTCCACACGCCCGCCCAATTACGATGCGAAAAGTAGGCCAAACACCGCCGGCAAGCCAGCAACACCGTCCGCCATCAAAGTGCGCCCGTACACGTAGCGGCGCAGCCCAATTGACACACACCGTCCGACGAAACACATCCCGCCCGGCGTATAAATTACGATGCCGCAAACAAACGGCTCCCACGGCCAAGAGATACCGTACGACAAACCGAAGCGGTAACACGGACGCCGAGCACGGACAATGAAGAAGCGGCTCCCCCGAGCATGAATCCAGCACTGCAGGCCCTCCCCATGCTCCTGATGATGCACCACCAAAGACGCAACGTACCGCGGAGACGCAGGTAGGCACACACACAACAAGTGCACGCAAACAGCGCACACAGTGCAAGGGCGGAAAAAGCGGACACCCCCACCAGCGCGTGTACACTACACATCCACCATTGCATCCACATATGACACACAGGCCAAATCGTAACATCGCGTAACACATGTGTACACACCACCTGGGACTAGGAACCAACCACCCCGTCACGGCCCCAAAGCGCCGATGACGCCGCCACACATGCGCACAACGCAGAGGCCAACCGCAGCGCCATGCATGCGTCGCACACAGACACAGGGACACAACCAAGCACCACACACATCAGCCCCACCCCGAACGCACATGACACGTGACAGGCCTGCCACAGACATGTCCCCAACGCCCAATTCACGGACAACACCCAACGCCACACAACCGACGCACACATGTCAGTGAAGTCACGCAACAGCAGGACACACCCCAGTGTAACAAACATGGCGTAGCACACAGCGGCGGCAACACCAACTAGGAGAAGCAGGGCCCCTTCGGGAAGAGGAACGCCAGTACCACACTGAAACACCCATACCACCCTGCACATATGAACAAGACATATAAAACGGAACACCAAAGAGCCCGGGGACCGACAACAGGTGGCCCAAGAATAACATCCACACACAAGGCCCAACGCAGAGCGGAAAGGCAGCCTGCCGCCCACACAAGGGAGAGCAGACAGCACTGAATGACCTTCCATTCCAACTCCGAAACCACAGCCCTACGACAGAAGCCGGTGAATACAGCCATTGTCCAAGAATAGACCAACACAGGCATGCCGAGGAGACCGACCACAGGGCAGATAGCGCATATCACAGAAGCACACAACGGACGGGGAAGAAAAAAGAAAACACTCCCCCATGTCGGCCACATGCAAGTTAATTGGAAGGAGTCACACATCACTGACCTTGAACTGTCTGAGAAGCATGTGGGATGAGGGCCCGTGTCCTCCAAACAAGCCAACAGAACACAAGTCCTGTCTCCCTACGACTACACAGAGCTCACAGCAACCTCGGAGCGTGCACATTGCAGACTGCACACACAGCCGGAGCACGCCACCACAACGCACCGCTGCGAAATGGCAACCGCAACACACCTACCCAACTACGCCGGACAGCTCAAGCTGTACAAAACCAACCTGTTACATACATTGGGATGCGATCTCCTGTCCCTGCTGAACGTAAGTTACCGACTGACTTACCGCATCACATTGTTCAGCTGCGTCATGCCCGTCTTCTACTGTCGGAGGTGTCCCTACCAGCATCCAGTGGAGATATGCCTCTCCAACCCGGCATGTCTGAAGGCGGACCTGCTACCACTACTCCTCCCTCTGGACGCACACGACAGGGCCTGCTCTGCCTATGGGGGCATGGCGTATGTGGCCAACATCGCACCCGCACTGAAATGGGACCACTGTGCCTCCACACGACGGATCATCGAGAACAGCTACATCGAATGTCACCCAGCATGCCCCATCATGGTCCTCCAAGGACAACTTACGAACAACACCTTGACAGCCACCATCCGCTACATTGGCTGGCAAACATGTACACCACCAATGACATGGAAGCCCTGCTGGACAGCATCGCATACCTGACAACCTGTAAATTCGTCGGACCACAACGCAGGTTCCCCGATTGACCTACGATGTCCAACCCCGCACCCATGCTTAGCTTCCGCACGGACTGGCCAGTCACCACCACAACAGCCATACCAAACGACCAGCAACTGTAACCACACCATCAACGACATCGCCATGACATCGGATATGACCGGGACATGCACACTGTTCCCCATCACATCCAGGAACACCGCATGCATCGTGGGAGGCAGTGGCATGGGGTCTGTGTATCGCACCCACATGGACGGAACTGCACGAACAACCAGGACACGACATGGATCCAGCGCCCATGGACACACACACCGCTCAGTGGACATGAATAGGTCGCCTGGAGTCTGTGGGTGCTGCACCCCTCCCACCCCCGCCCCGGGAAACCCATACCAGGACCTTTGCATGGAAGACAAGTGCATACAACAACACGACCCCAGTGACTGTGACATGTCCAGTAACCACCACATTGCAACAACAAGTGGCACGCCGCTGCATGCACGCAAGCCCATGCCCTGATGTCATCTCACATGCACGCGTGCATGAGGAACAACCGCAGCAAACCTGTCACATGGAACTGAGATGGACTGTGCCCATGATGCCAAGCGGTCTGGTAGGCTACATGTATACCGTCTGTGTCAAAGTCCGCAGCTCCGCAGCTATACGTAAATGTACATTAGCACAGCCTTGGCCAAGCAGATGTAACTCTGAAGCCCACATCCCACATGCAACAGCCAATCACATGTAACCCCACACCCTATCCCATTTGCAATCATGCTCAGTATATCCTCAACATGTATTCCGCTGCCAGTAGTGTCCACTATACTGCATCACAGAGGACAGAAGACTCAATATAATGTTTGAAACCAAAACTGTCTCCGCTGACTCATTTCACAAGTACGAATGAGAGAGGATGGGAGTATGTGAAGTACACGGCAGTCGTGACATGACCATGTAGTCCACTGGTATTGGATGTCAACGCAAATGAGTAGCACAACTGTGGAAGACACACATGTGTCGTGTGAAGTCGTATGGACGCAGTGCTCAGGTGGGTGGGTGTGACGGGTAGATGCGCACATGCCAAGTTGGAGCACGCCGTGTTGGGAGGGGTCATGAACAGTACACCACCGCTTCCCTGGGCATTGTGAGAGGACACCTGTCGGGGGGAGTGAACACGTGTGTGCACAGCAGCCGGGCACACGTACAAAGCGGTACCAGGCGCACCTCAGCCCACCCTCTGTGGACAAGCTGGATCCTGTTATGCGCCCGCCATGCCCCTTGACAAGGCACACACAGCCCCAGTCGACCAGGTGTAACCCCAACATAGTCAATCCGCACAGGCGATACAGGGCACGGGATGGCAGTGGAGCATGGTGTGTGAGAGGTCTCCTCGCGCTCCTCCTGGTCATATCACGCAGGCAATAGAACCTCAACGTCTAGCATGGCACAAGTCAGATGGAAGTGTAGGGGGACGCACCACAGCACGAGCAGCACTGACGTCACGGGAGGTGGCTCGCACCATCCCATCCATTGCCCATCATACCAACCACGACACATGCCATTGCGACTAAGTGCAAGCGCGTGCGCCACCACCCCCGAGCCCTCCCCAGAGAGGCCAAAGAGTGAATGTGTGGGCCATCAGTCACAGACGGACGCGGCCTGGCCGCAAGGGCAGCCACAGCCACTGGGTGTCGCAGGTGGCGGATCCGGAAGGCGAAGACTGTGATGCATAGTCCATGCAGGCCGGGTCTCCATTTGGGGCACCACGCAGGTGGACGGCGTCCCGTAACACATCATACCCTGAGACAGCCCACTTGTGCAACTGGACCCACACATACACTCCTTGCCCTCTCTGGTGCGAGCTTGGGGCTGCCTGTGCAAGCGCTAGCCTCGCAGGTGCACATGCATATTGGGGGAGCGAGGGGAGGACATGAGGGCTGGGGCGAAGATGACTGTATCACTGTCAGTGAGTACAAGGGATGACCCAGATGTGGAAAGGAAGAGACGTGTCCCGTGTGTACTGCAACTAGTCGCCAATCCAACTACCCCCCATGTCCGGAATGTAAGCCCGCACCTAGGCCCGCCCATCCGCCACATCGAATATACCACCAGCACGACAACCTTCCCATTCGGAACACTGACTGGGGGTGGCGACCAGTGAACAATCATGTGTAGCCTACCCACGCGTACATGTGGGCCCTCCATGATCCATGTCTCCTGAGGCAAAGTCATGACATGCGCAATGAGGGAAGTGAGGAGAGCTGTCCGCCCCACGCACAGAAGGTGCATCAGCTCCACAGACCCAGCAGCGAGTCCAGCAGGGGTCACATGTGCAGGGGCAGCTGTGCCTGGTGTGAAGGCACATGCATATAGACAGCACATCGACCAATGTGTAGTCTGCCCACATCTACAGTCCATCATCATGCGGACATAGGAATTGAACACAGGGCAACACATCTTAGTGGGTGCACCCACCGTGACCAACAATGCGCAATCATCGACGTACCCGCCCTGTGCATGGCCCCCACCCAACGGAGGCACATCCAGTGCCACCATCCCACACACAAGCCTTCCACGGAACATGCTGTGTCCAATGCTCAGTACAGAGTCAGCGCCCATCTGGTGGATCCTGAACAGGAGACACATGCACACACATGCCAGCTCCCACTATGTACGTCTGCCACCTGGCACGTGCAATGTAACCTCTCACCTGTGACGTGTGACTGCAAGCACACAGCCGTCTTGGCATGGGGCTGTCAATGTGGACACCTGTCAATGTTTCGGGAGGTGTGATCCGTACAGTGCTGTACATAGGGTGCAGTGCTGACACCTACTACTGTCTCATATCCCCTCGTGCCACAGGTCCCACTTGTTTTGGCCGCTCAGCCTGTGCCCACATCGTCGTCGTCGTGTGCCATACTCATCCAGCCTCGGAAGCAGTTCCATGCTCAGCAGACATTCATGTTGCCGTGGCGTTGCCGCTTGACGAATATGCAGTCAGTCGCCATCAGCACGCCCCGCAAGTCATTGGGGCCTAGATCCCCATGTGCATGCACATGGCAGTGGTCTGTATCACTAGCCATTGCCATTGTTGGGAGACCTGTGTAAGTGTATTGTGGCCGTGCCGTCCCAGCTTGACAGCTGGGCTGTGGCTCATGTGCTTGCTCAGTCATGTCAGTGATGTGTATGCGAAATTGCTATGTGTCGTGTTGCTTTGACATGTGTCCACTGCCATTTTCCCTAGGCGGAGACCGAACATTGACCGCCCATACCAATTGCTGGCGGACATGGACGATACAGAGGTCATTAGGAAGTTTCGGCTGGACAGGCCAACCCTGCATCGACTGTGTGCCATGTTAGAACCCCATCTCCGTCCCCGCAGGGTGTATCCGACAGCTGTCACCCCCACGGCTAAGGTGATGGCCGCCATGCATTTCTTCGGCACTGGGTCATTCCAGCACACAGTGGGCAGTGGAGGAGGGATGTCCCAGCCCATGTTCAGCAAGGTGCTGAGGGATGTACTGGCAGCCATGATGCTGTACTGAAACAGGTACATCCGCTTCCCCAGGGCTCGTGAATTGGCGGCAGTGAAGGGTGCATTCTATGCCCTTGGCAGAATCCCACACGTCGTTGGAGCCATTGACTGCACACATGTTGGCCTTGTTCCACCACAGGCCACTGAGCACCTGTACCGCAACAGGAAGCACACGCACTCCATGAATGTGCAAGTGGTGTGCCTTGCGGACATGGTGATCACCCACGTGTGTGCAAAGTTCCCAGGCTCGGCCCATGACGCACACATAATGCGCAACAGCATCTTGCCACGACTGATGTCCAATCTGCAACAGGATCGTGGCTGTATTGTCGGTGAGTATGTGGAGTGGTGTAGCGTGCTGGTTGTGCGATGCTGTCCCCTGTCCAGTTGGAATAGCAACGGTTCTCTGTGTCCCTCACACCCAGGTGACTCTGCGTACCCGAATGGGGCATGGCTGCTCAGTCCATTGAGGAATCCTCGCACCCCAGCAGACGATCGCTACAATGAGGCACATGGGAGGACCAGACATGTGGTCGAGCGTACCTTTGGCCTCCTCAAGTCCAGGTTCAGGTGCCTGGACCGCACCGAGGGTGCGCTGGCGTACTCCCCACAGAAGGTGTGCCAGATAGTGGTGGCGTGCTGCATGCTGCACAATCTGGCCATTCGGAAGCAGATCCCCCTCATCGTGGATGACGGAGATCAACCAGGGCCCCAGCCCGCAGACCAGGACAGCTCGAGTGAGGAGGACAGCGGAGAGGAGGAAGCTGGGAATGTGCGGCAGCAGCTCATCGCCCGCTACTTCACTTGACGGTGAGTGTCCATGTACGACGGCTGATGTGGCTGTATCTGTGCAGGTGTGTGTGTGCTGTGTCAGGGTGGCCGTTTGTTCACTGCGTGCTGTGTGTCAACGCTCCATGGCCAGGGTAGTATGCCACTGTTGGTGGCTGTGGCATTGTGCCCTATTGCTCTGTGCGATGTGTGTACATTGCTTGTAGTTGTTGACATGTACTGTGTGATGGGTGTGTGACACACTCATTGAATGTGCTCCTGTTCTGTCTCCCACCCCTAGGTCCCTACAGGCCCTCCGGTTCCATTGCCATGCTACGCATCAGGTGCCTTTCCGCCCAAGGTGGCCGTTGTATTCCGTACAAATAAAACACAGGGCACAAACAGCAGTTTGTGTAAGAGGTGCATTTATTTCAAACTGTGACATGTGATTGTGTGTAAGGTGATGACAAAAGTGGTGCGTGCAGTGACAATGAGCTGTCGGTCATGGCTGCGTGATGCTCAGGGTGTACCCACTGGTTCTATGTCCATAGTCCAACACACACATGCCATCCAGATGGCTGTGTGGAGTGGGATCGTAGTCCAAGTCAATGCAGTGGCTGGTCAAGGAAGGCTGGCTGGCTGCCTCACTTGCGTCTGGAGCGTGCGAAGTCCTCCCGGGAGATCTGTTTCCACTTCGGACGGCCCCTTCCACGTTTGCGAGGGGGTGCCTGCTTGCGACATGCTGGTGGTTGAGGTGTGCTCACTGGCTGTGGACGCAGGGGAACTGGACACTGCTGCTCGACCCTGCGCCCCGGCAGGTGGTGGCGGAGGGGGAGCTGCTGTCCCTGGCTGTGACCTCACCGCCACCACCAGCTGGCCCATGAGGTCCACGAGTTGGCCCATATGGGCGTCCATGGACCTCAGCACCCCCAGCACCTCACGCGTGTCTGTAGCTGACCTGGCCCATTGTCCTTGGGCCTCTTCATAGGCCCCAAGGACTCTGGCCATTTGAGGCAGGGCATGGCTCCCAGGGGAGGCTGGCGTTTGCCTGACCCTGCTCCTCCTACCAGTCCTGCTGCCACCGGCCTGCCCACTAGCCACATTGCTCACCACGGTCCTCGCTGTGGCTCCCAGGGTGGATCCAGTCGGCCGGGCCACCACCTGCGCTGGGGCTGGTGCCAGCGAAGACGTGGTGGTGGTGGCGGCGGTGGTGGTCGGTGCGGCGATGGTGGCGGTTGCGGCAGTGGTAGTGGCCGCAATGACCGTGGGTGTGGCCGCAATGACCGTGGGTGTGGCCGCAACGACAGTGGCAGCAGGGGGCTGGGAATGTTCAGCAGCCCTGGATGATGGGTTGGTGGGTAGGAGGAGTCCTGGGGAGCGGCTGGGCCCTGCCACACCAGATGGGCCTGCTTGGTGGTCCGTGTCCGAAGAGGAGGACAGATCCTCCACATCCGTGTGTCCTCGTTGGGGGCTTGTAGGCTGGCTGTGCTGGCTGCTGGCTCCATCCCCAGCATCCAGCAGTTCGTCACCTGTGGAGAGAATGAGATTTGTTATTGTGTTGCACCTTGCGAAGTATGTATTTGTCGTCTGACATTAACAGTTCGTGCAATCTCGTACATGGGTTTCCCGGAGGCGTGTGTGTGGCTGTACCATTTGTAGTTGTGTGTGCTTGGCAATGGGACTGTGTGCTGTGCACATGTGGCATGGGACGGATTGGCCATGCCGATGGGTGTGTTGCTGTGCCCCTACTTATTGTGACTCTGGTGTATGCGGGCTCCTGGCCCATCCTGGGTCTGGTTTGTACTTTGCTTTTGGGGTTCAAATGGAACGCTTAGGAACGCATATGGCAACATGGGGGCCATGCCCCAGATTCGCATTTGGGATGGAATATGCTTTTGGGGTTCAAATGGAACGCTTAGGAACGCATATGGCAACATGGGGGCCATGCCCCAGATTCGCATTTGGGAGGGAATATGCTTTTGGGGTTCAAATGGAACGCTTAGGAACGCATATGGCAACATGGGGGCCATGCCCCAGATTCACATTTGGGAGGGAATATGCTTTTGGGGTTCAAATGGAACGCTTAGGAACGCATATGGCAACATGGGGGCCATGCCCCAGATTCACATTTGGGATGGAATATGCTTTTGGGGTTCAAATGGAACGCTTAGGAACGCATATGGCAACATGGGGGCCATGCCCCAGATTCGCATTTGGGATGGAATATGCTTTTGGGGTTCAAATGGAACGCTTAGGAACGCATATGGCAACATGGGGGCCATGCCCCAGATTCGCATTTGGGAGGGAATATGCTTTTGGGGTTCAAATGGAACGCTTAGGAACGCATATGGCAACATGGGGGCCATGCCCCAGATTCACATTTGGGATGGAATATGCTTTTGGGGTTCAATTGGAACGCTTAGGAACGCATATGGCAACATGGGGGCCATGCCCCAGATTCACATTTGGGAGGGAATATGCTTTTGGGGTTCAAATGGAACGCTTAGGAACGCATATGGCAACATGGGGGCCATGCCCCAGATTCACATTTGGGAGGGAATATGCTTTTGGGGTTCAAATGGAACGCTTAGGAACGCATATGGCAACATGGGGGCCATGCCCCAGATTCACATTTGGGATGGAATATGCTTTTGGGGTTCAAATGGAACGCTTAGGAACGCATATGGCAACATGGGGGCCATGCCCCAGATTCGCATTTGGGATGGAATATGCTTTTGGGGTTCAAATGGAACGCTTAGGAACGCATATGGCAACATGGGGGCCATGCCCCAGATTCACATTTGGGAGGGAATATGCTTTTGGGGTTCAAATGGAACGCTTAGGAACGCATATGGCAACATGGGGGCCATGCCCCAGATTCGCATTTGGGATGGAATATGCTTTTGGGGTTCAAATGGAACGCTTAGGAACGCATATGGCAACATGGGGGCCATGCCCCAGATTCGCATTTGGGATGGAATATGCTTTTGGGGTTCAAATGGAACGCTTAGGAACGCATATGGCAACATGGGGGCCATGCCCCAGATTCGCATTTGGGAGGGAATATGCCTTTGGGGTACATGCTGTGAGCCATGGGTGCCGAACGTGACATGTGTTGTGGCAGCATGACAGTGCATGGTCTGAGGTGTGTGCATGCCTGACATGGCCTGCATATTTGCTGTCTGTTGTGATTACTGGACATGGCATTGGACGCATCGTTATGAGTGAGTGTTGGTTGTGTGCCAGCCAACGTATTGCAGTTGTCCCATCTCCTTGGTGTGCGTGCTGCCCTGTGCCATGTGCATCACTGCAGTGCTCGTGGGGGGTGTGGCCCATGTTGTGTGTTGTTGCTCACAGTGTGGCGTGCGCTTCATTGACTTCTGGCACATGGTTGGTCATGGGCATGTATCTTAGCGTGACTGCTGTATGTGTGGCAGCTGTGCGGATGACATGCCTTTCATGAGACTGGGGCTGACGGATGGGATGGATGGTATGTTGTATGTGCATGGTGTGTCTGTGTGTTTGATGGGTTCAGTGGTGTTCGTGTGCATTTATGTTGTTCCGCTCTGTTGCGTCTAGTGTTGTTTGTCTTACATAGGCGTAGTTGTGGGGTGTGTGGTTGACAGGCAGTAGGGGCTACATGGACAGGACTTCAATGGTGTTTCGGTTGTGTGTGATGAGTTGCACAGTGGCTGCCGTGTGGTACTATATTCAGTGTGGCTTGTGCATGCAGACGTGGCTCCTTGGGTGTTGCTGTGTCTGTGATGGGTCATGTGAGGTGTGAGTCTGTGGTTCATGTCCGTGTGCACATTGTTCACTTGTTCGTGACGGTGGGCGGTGCTGCGTGTTCGTCTGCTACGTGACATGTCCCATGTGTTGGTCGTGTTACGGTCCTCATGCCTCCAGTAATCCAGCCCTGTCCAGTTTCCCACCTGCAGGTTGTTCGGGCGTGCACTGTACTGGATGCCACATGGTTCTAAGCGGGGGTGCTCCATGTTGCAGGTCTGTGGGGGTGGGGGGTGTTGTGGGTCGTGGTGGTGGCTGGACACCCACTGACACCGATTGTTGTGGATCGTGATGTCTACCTTTCGGCTGTCGGTGTGCACTGCGGTGGCTGACACGTGGCTGTGGGGGGTGGGGATGCTCCTCCTTGCTGTGCTGTGGGACTAGGGGCCTGGTGTGTGTTGTACTTGGGCTGTCCACCCTCCCACCCACTGCACTTTGTGTTCCTGCCACTTACCTGTTACTTGTCGGTTAGTGCAGCTATGGCGGACACATGGGTGTGGTGGGTGCTCGTTGTGGCGCTTCTGGCATACTTGGGGACCTGTTGGTGGTTACGTGGCTGGCTGAGTGTACACATGTCCCCACGCATCTTACAGTTGTTCTGTTTGGGCTGTGTGTGGTGGTGTCTGTTGCATGTGTGTGTGATGTGTTGTGTATTGTGTGCTGGACATGGGGGTGTTTGTCCCTGGGAGCTGTGGCATGGTGGTAGTGCATGTGAGTACATAGCGGTGTGCTGGTATACATTAGTTTGTACTTACCAGCCTCCACTCCCCCTGCTAATCCGGCGAGGATCTCCGGATGTATGATGACTCGCACCTTCTCCTCCCACGCTTTGAAGGTCTTGAAGAGCGCGGGATTCCCTCCGCCAGTGACGGCTGCCAGCTCTCTGTTCTTGGTCTCCTTCTTCTTGACCAGGCTCTTGACGTCATTCCACCGTTTGTTAATTTCTACTCTGTTCCTGGGCAGGGTCCCGACTGCATTGACCTGGTCTACGATCCGGTTCCACATTCTGTTTCTGGTGGCTAGTGGTGTGTGCTGGACCATGTTCCCATAGATTTGTGGGTGCACCTTGATGATCTCGTCGACCATGACCGTCAGCTCAATGGGCGTGAACTTGGGCATTCTTTGTGGTGCCATGGTGTTTGTGGTGCTGGTGCGGTGTGTGTTGTGTAATGTGCAGGGGGTTTGTGGTGGTGGTGGTGGTGGTGGTGGTGGTGGTGGTGGTGGTGGTGATGTGTGCGTTTCTGTGGTGTGCTGCTGTCCTTGCTGTGTCACTGTGTCCTCTCCTCTCCTCTCTGGTTTGCAATGTTGCAAGGGGTTGTGGTCTGTGGGAGTGCTGCTTTTGTACTTACCTATGTGGGTGTGTCCTCATGGTCTGTTGTTTTCAGGTGTGTTGTGTCTGGGGTTCTGGCCTTTGTAGTTTTTGTTTGTCCAGGGGGTGTTTTCGGGATGTGTACTGTGCTTGTGTATTTGTGCGTGCCTTGCTGTGTGGACTTGTTGGCCATGTTGTGTGCGATTGGTTTTGTGAGCGGATGGTTTCTGTGCAGGGACGTGGGCGCCATGGCTTCTGCCGTGTCGATTCTCATCGGCGTTGTTTGCGCTGGCGGGCGGTATATTTGTAGTTTTCCCGCGCTCATGGCGGTGCGATCGTAATCTCACGTGCGGTGTGTCGGCCGTGAGGGCGGGCGGTTTTGTGTTGTCGGGCGTGTTTCCGTCCGTGGCGGGCGGTTTGACTCCGACTCGGACGATGGCGGGCGGTATCTTGTGTGATTTTTCCGCCGATGGCGGTTTTCGGTTTGTGTAATCGTAATGGCGTGGTCGGTGTTCAGACGGTGTGTGCGGGCAGATTTTTGCCGCTTCCATGCCTGGCGGATTTTTTTACGCCGGGTATTGTAATGGGCCCCTTAGGGACCAGGGTCCAAGAATCCACCCGCAGTTCGGTTTTACCTGCTCTGAAGAGTCCGGGTGCAGACGTGTTGGTTGCATTGGGGCAGACACTGAACCCGTCTCTAAGTATATTAATGTGTTTTTGAAACCTATTGTCCATAAACTTCCATCCTTTGTGAAAGACGCAGGGCATTTCATTTCTAAAACTGAGGCTATTTCTTTTAACGAACACAGCGAATTTCTTGTCACCATGGCCCTGGAGGCCCTCTATACCAATATCCCTCAAAGTGATGCCATTGAAGTGATACGTCAGGTCCTCCAAAAAGAAACCAGTAGCAACAACCATGACTTTATCCTTGATTGTTTGGAAATAATCCTCTATTAAAATTTCTTTGAATTTAACGGGGACATATACCAACAAATTAAGGGGGTCAGTATGGGGGCAGCATGTGCTCACAGCATTGCATGCCTCTATATGGGCAACTTTGAATCCAAACACATATACTATGAGATTTTTTTTAAACGTTTTACACTGGTCTTGGTTTATTGACGACAACTTTTTTATTTGGAGTGGCAATGGGGAAACCCTTACAGAATTCATCCGGTGAACAGTCATAATATCGAAAAAAATATCGACTGGACAGAATATCGAGTTTTTATATAGAATGGACAAAATATCGAATTGCAAAAATATAGTGGTGCAGAATATCGAAATTCAGGTAAGAAATATCGATTTCCATAATATCGAAGTTAGTAATATCGACAGTCATAATATAGTTGTTAAAAATATCGATTTTTTTATAGTGTTTTAAGTGTTAGTATATGTGTTAAAAGTATGTATTATTTTTGTAATGTATGTTTGATTTTTTTTAAAGTAATGAATTTTATGTTATTTAATTTTTGCGTAATTTAATTCCGTAGCGGGTTGTGGGTTTATAGGGGAATAGGGTGGAAAGTAATTTAATTATAGTAAATTAAATATTAATTTTTAGGAATTATTATTTATTTTTAATTTAATTCTGCGTTTTAGTTCTGTAGCGGGTTTATAGGGAATAGGGTGGGAAGTAATTTAATTGTTATTAAGTAATTATTTATTTTTATTTATTGGTATTGATAATTAATTTATTGGTAATTAATTATTAATTGGTAATTAATTTTTATTAATTGGTAATTAATTTCTATTAATTGGTAATTAATTTTTATTAATTGATTAATTGATAATTATATTAATTGTATTAATTTATTATTCGGAGCGGGTTGTGTGTTTATAGGGGAATAGGGTGGGAAGTACTTTAATTGTAATTAAGTAATTATTGAAATTATTTTTGTGTATTGATAATTAATGTACTGTTAATTGGTAATTTTTTTATTACTTATTAATTTTTGGTATTGAAAATTAATTGGTTGTTGATTACTTATTAATAGGTAATTAATTTTTAATAAATAATATTTATTGGTATTTCTAATTAATTAATTATTAAATATTTTGTAATTGGTAATTAATTATAATTAATTTTTTATTGGTATTGATAATTAATTTATTTTTATTTAAATATTAAATCATTACTTTCCCTACTGTTGCACTCACTGGAGTGGGAATAGTAATTTTTACCCCTACGCTATCCAACGCTTTCCTTACTGTTGCACTCTCTGAAGTGGGAATAGTAATTTTTACCCCTATGCTATCCAACGCTTTCCCTACTGTTGCACTCTCTGGAGTGGGAATAGTAATTTTTACCCCTATGCTATCCAACGCTTTCCCTACTGTTGCACTCATTGGAGTGGAAATAGTAAATTATTCCCCTCCGCTATCCAACACTTTCCCTACTGTTGCACTCACTGGAGTGGGAATAGTAATTTTTACCCTCCCGCTATCCAACGCTTTCCCTACTGTTGCACTCACTGGAGTGGGAATAGTAATTTTTACCCTCCCGCTATCCAACGCTTTCCCTACTGTTGCACTCACTGGAGTGGGAATAGTAAATGTTACCCTCCCGCTATCCTACGCTAAAAATATTGAATATTTTTTATTAATATTAAGTTTATATATATATGTATTAAAAATAAAAATGCATGTTTTTTTTTTTTTTTTACTTACATTAATTATTTATTAATTTTAAGGTTATTTAAGTATTTTTAATTATGTTTTAGTTAATTATATTTATTATTTCATTAATTTTAAATTACTTTTAAGACATTTAAAAAATTCGATATTTTAACAAACTATATTATTTTCAACGATATTTTGGATTCGATATTTTTGTACTTACCTGTTTGTAGATAGGAATTCGATATTCTGGCATTCTATATTTTTTCCTCGATATTTTGGCAGGTCGATATTTTGCTCCTCGATATTCTGTCAGTGATCCAATTCATCCAATGGATCAATGCCTGTGATACCAATCTGAAATTTACAGTGCACATCAGTAACACAAGAGTGGAATCCCGAGACGTGTGGATAGAACACCATAATTCACAAATTCAAGTGTCCCTACACACGAAACCCACAGCTAGGAGCACCCTCCTACATTTCAGCAGTTTCCATCCTGGATGCCAAAAACAAGGGATATCCTTCAGTCAATTTCTCAGTTTGCGGAGCAATTGTACCTCCATCAAGGATTTTTTGACTCATGCAGAGACCCTTAAACTCAAGCTGATGGCAGGAGGATACCCTGAAAAACTAATTAAAGACTCCCTCAAAAGGACACGTTACTACAACAGAGTGTATGTTTATTCCGAGGAATAAACACAAAGAAGAGAAATTGGTCTGTGCTACTAAACACTCGAACTTGGACGGCAAAATTAGACAAATTGTGAACACTCAGTGGCATCTTTTAAACATCAATAACGATGATAACAGTCTTGCCAGACCTCTGTTTGCCTTTAGGAGAAACTACAATTTACGCAACCTGCTAGTTAGAACCAGAAGAGAGAAAAGAGCAAGTTTTGCCAAAAGTCCATCACAGGGGGGGGCCCCATTCTGGGTAACCACAAATGCGGCTCATGCCAGGCCTGCGCAAATGCGACTGTGGATGCACCACTAGGATTAACAACAGAACTGTCTACTGAAAGGACTTTACGAATTGCCGCTTATCTGACATCATCTACCTTATCATGTGCCCGTGCCACTTTGGATATGTTGGCGAAACAGGAAGTGAATGCAGGACCAAAATAGGGGAACATAAATCCAACATTCGTACAGATAAGTATCCAGCCCCTTTGGTTCAACATTGGAAGGATCTTAACCATTCAGACAAGGACTTGAGGTGGACTATTATAGAAAAGATCATACCCCAAGAGGGCAGGGACACGCACGCTATCCGCAAGAAACGCGAGGCATTCTGGATCTGTACTCTCAATACTCACAAAAAAGGACTTAATGAACAGACCCCTTGGGAGAATCTGATTAGCCTTTTGTCATTACATGTCTATTATCTGGACCTGCCTAGTATGCTTTGGACAACCAGCTTTTTTCTGCCTCCTTTGCGGATGTATTCCCCAGTTTTCTCTCGGTCCGACCATACTTCATGTTCCTTACCATGTCCTTTCGCCATTCTGCTGGCATTTCTTATGTGCCCGTGTCTGGGCCCAGGCAGTTTATCCTGTGTAAGGCCCTCGATATTTGTGGCTTGACTACGGCTTTATCACAGCAGAATCCTTGCCTGTTCTCCCACGGACATGAGTATTCGCCCCAGTCTCATGGTGCATGGTGGCCCACCAGGCTCCCTCTCTAATACGATCGCCGTTTTTCATCTCCGGCGCAGTTAGTGCTTTATTCCCACTTGAGGTGACTCTATTATTAGACCCACTGGGAGTATATTACCGGATATTTTGATATGCTTTTTTCTTATATGCTCCAACTATCTGGATTTGTCTAACCTGCGTTGGACACTCATCCTTCTCTACCCTTTTCTAGGTCCTTGCCCAGTCGTTGCGGGTTCCCCCTTATCTAATGCATCTTTACATGTTTCTCCTTCCGCCATCCTGATGGCGTTACCCCGTGTTTTCATGCCGTGCTCGAGGCAGAATTCTCCTTGCTAGGCCCACGGGGCTGGTGGCATGTGTCCAGCCAGAATATTTACCTGGTTTTTCTCTTAGACTTTTATTTGTCTATTGCCTCACGGGGTTAGGTGGCCTATCGGTTCTCCTTTCCAATATAGCCCCCTATGCACCCTCCGGCGCATTGAGTGCTACTGTCCCCTGGAACTTCTCTTCATCTTCCAGGTCAGGGGCTCCTCTTATGCGTGGGTTTTCGGCCTATTACCACGCATCCGGTTGTCATATGTCCTGAGATCCTCGTTATCTGGTGTTGAGGACCTGCCTCATGAAGCATGGAGTCCTTCTATCCGGTAAGGAGTTGGGGTGTATTCTACCCATATGCTGCCGTGCCTCCTTTTTTACGTCTAAGCTGTGGGGAATCAGTACCGTTTTTTGTTTCATAGCTCCTTGCGACTATGGCGTTCTTTCTCCCGTGGGTGATCATTGCCCCTTATTTATTTTTATTTTATTTATTTAATGCAATTTTATATAGCGCGGACTTTACCCAAAGGTGTCAGAGCGCTTCACAATAGAACCAAGACCGTTACATGAGGAAATATACATACTTACACGTTACAAATACAAACGAGATAGATGAAAAAGTAAAATAAAACAATAGATGGCAGTCACACAAAAATCAAAAACACAATAGGACTCGGATCGTACAGGCATAGATTACATATTGTGAGCCCCTTGTGAGGTAGTCCACTTCAGTTTTACTCTCTATGGTTTCATGCACATGTGAGCCTGCTCTCTATTTCCCGTGGGCGCATATCGGGTAGATCTCGCCCTGCTACCCTCCGGACATACACCTACTGGTTAATTGCCTCTTGGTTACTATGCATTGGGGCTCCAGTTCCCTGCCGTTTTCCCAAAGCTCCCCCCCCCTCCTATCCGGGCCCCGGGAGGGCCTTTCCTTCTTCTCCGCTCATCTGTGTGCCCATACCTTAGTGGGACTAACTTGATTATGTTCCAAGTTCTTTGATCTATCCCTTCGCGCTATCTTTACTGCGGCATTTCTGCATTATGTCCAAGTTTTTATAGGTAAGTCTGTTTTGTGGTTTCCAGATGTATGTGTTCCATTGAAGGCCCTTTGATCCTTCACGCCATGCACGGACAATGGTTTTAGCATATCAAGTTACCCGTGCTACGAATCCTGTCCTGAGAGCCTGGAGCCCCCATCTCCTCCATCATGCGTGGTGACTTGCACCCTAGATATCTTTATCTCTGAGGTGTTTGGGCCTCACCGTTCTATTTTGATTTCAGTTTCTGGGGCCGCCCTTGCGGGCATTTCCCACCTCATACTCCGTGTTTGCTTCCGAGGGTGTTATCTCCCCTGTTGGATCCTTCCTAGAGAGGCAGGCTTCGTGGCCAGTATTTGTTGGGCGATCGACTGTATCTTGCTAGGTACCAGTTATATAGCCAAGGCTTACCGCTCAATTTATTGTCAATCGACTCTAATCACGTAACTGATGCACAGGCCCTGTCTATCCTCACTCTCTTTTTTCACCTCACGATTCTAGGTTGGTTGTTTGGATCTTCTCCTTTTAGTGGGCTTGGGCACCTTTCTTTCTGTTGCTACTGCTGGTATTGGGCTATAAGGTTTCATCATCTGGGAAAGTGGCACAACTCTGTTCTTTTTACTTATGCTGGTGAGGATTTTTCCCCCCACTCTTCGAGTTCCAGTTTGCACGTTTTTTACCAAGGGCTTAGTATTGAAGTTATTAGACTCAGGATCTGCCTGTATTATCTTTCAGACCTCCCAGACATGTGCTGCCCCGCTTGCTAAATGTATAGCGCCCTGAAGAAGGTGTGACCCGTGTTTCGGGGTCCCGCACCGAAACGGCGTCAGCGCTTTTTCTTCACATGACTGGTGCTACTCCTTTATTAGTCTGGATTCTTTCTGGAAATTAAAGTTCTCAAAAATATGTGTATAAAACAATCTTAAAATAAATAGAAAATAGCATGTGCTGATATTTTCATTGTACTGTATCAGGATACAGGTGTTATATTACATTCTTTTTCATTATATGTTTGATTATCTATGTGTCTGTGTTTTGGGTTGATGTGGAGTCGACCAGTCCGGTTTTGAGTTTTTTCCATGTGTTTGAATGAATGGCTTATGAGGGTGGCTACGATCTGAATTTATGTTTAGGTGGGGTTTCAACGTATAATATTTTGATCCATTCGTCTGTCTGGGAGCTGTTCTTGTAGTAATATTGTACATAATTAACTGTCTTGTATATATATTTTACTGACAATTAATTATCTATGTATGCATTTTGCTAAGGTGGCGTATTATTTCATGCACTCTAAATTAAGATTGTATAACATTAATAAAATGAAAAACTATTTATCAGTTAGGTGTTTATTTCTGCCCTTCTGTCTACACACTGTGCTTGCTCGATAGTGAGGAGGTTATTTCTTCCCCCTTTTGTATATTAAGACACTCTCGCATGATTTGACAAGTAGGTTACAGGCAGTGGCTTTGGATGTTTGATTATTGTTGGTAGTCTAGAGCGCCACACGGTAAAGTCAATGGCAATAGTACCCGAAAAAGAAAGGCTGCAAAGGGGAGCTCGGGGAGAAGTCTGACAGAACCCAAAGGGGGGCTCAGGTCCTGAGGGTCTCTGGAGCACAGGGACACAGCTATGGGGAGGGCTGGAACCTGAGAGGGGTTATGAGAGTGGAAGAAACTGGGAGAGACTGACGGTGGGGAGGCAGAAACCTGAGAGGGGTTATGAGAGTGGAAGAAACTGGGATAGAATGTGACCAGGGAGAGGTTATGAGAGTGGGAGAAACTGGGAGAGACTGTGACCAGGGAGAGGTTATGAAAGTGGAAGAAACTGGGAGAGACTGACCAGGGAGAGGTTATGAGAGTGGAAGAAACTGGGAGAGACTGTGACCAGGGAGAGGTTATGAGAGTGAAAGAAACTGGGAGAGACTGACCAGGGAGAGGTTATGAGAGTGGGAGAAACTGGGAGAGACTGACCAGGGAAAGGTTATGAGAGTGGAAGAAACTGCGAGAGACTGTGACGGTGGGGAGGCAGGAACCTGGGAGAGGCTATGAGAGTGGAAGAAACTGGGAGAGACTGTGACCAGGGAGAGGTTATGAGAGTGAAATAAACTGGGAGAGACTGACCAGGGAGAGGTTATGAGAGTGGGAGAAACTGGGAGAGACTGACCAGGGAGAGGTTATGAGAGTGGGAGAAACTGGGAGAGACTGTGACCAGGTAGAGGTTATGAGAGTGGGAGAAACTGGGAGAGACTATGGCGGTGAGGAGACTGGGACAAAAGAAAGACTAAGAGAGTGGAAGAGACTGGGAGAAACTGTGGCAGTCGGGGGCTGGGAGTGGTTGCCATGTTTTGGGATGCTACAGTTACAAAAGCTTTGTCCGTGCATTAACCCATGCCTGTTACTTTGGACTCACATTTTGACTTACTTGAATATCCTGCTTTCCCCCCAGTTCAAGGAGGAGGAGCTTCTTCTTCTGTAACTGCTGCCTGCTGTCCCCTCAAGGTTCATGCTCACCGCCTAATCCTTCCTGGACTGCCGCCTTCATATAGTATATTCAGGGCCACTGGAATTATGTGGCAGGAGAGGGCCAAATTATGCGGCAGGGTTGAGTAAATTATGTGGCAAGAAAAGGCAAATTATGAAGCAAAATGCTGCCTATTTTGTAACAGTATTACTTCATTATTCTCTCATTTCTACACTTATTAACACTGTCTGGGCATTGGTTGCCCCTCATTAGTACCAGTTTAACATTTAAATATAGCAATAAGCATCAGAAAAATGACCAGTCCAGCTTTGCAAAGGGCCTTCCACTGAGCAGGAACATGTGTCACTTTTCTTTAGTAACCTTTGAACCATTTGAGCTACAAACAATTTTATTTGTTAAAATCTGCAGATTATGTGGCAAATGATGAATTATGTGGCAATTGCGGCAAATTTATAATTATGCGGAAATCACCGCAGCCGCTCATTCGCATAATTCCAGTGGCTCCGAATATATTGCAGAGGAAACCTCTAGAGACACGCATAAAGGAACCCTTACCAACAGATGCCGGGAAAGCTAAGGCGGTAAAACGTGCATGCTCAGTTATGTGATGGATTCATTCTTATCACACCGAGTTTCCTTGTATTCGCCTGCAGTGGATTATGGGGTCCATTGTTATAGTTATTCTGTGAAGAAAAGAACACTGTCAACATTTAAGCTATAAATGTTTGTTCTTTACTAAGAATCTGAAGACTTCTCAATTGATTCTTGATTTTGGTAATCTTCCGTACCTGTCCATCAGCACTTTTACATTTGTTTCTTCCATTTAATGATAAGAATAAGGAAGATAAGGTTGCAGAGGCCACCTGGGAAGGATGATTTAATTCCTGAGTTTGAAAACTTAAACAATCTTCCTGACTTGGAAACCATGTATTCAAAGTGAGTTGAGTTATGGGAACCCTAAACTACTGATTAGGAATATATCCCATTATACCCCACTAACCTGCTTCTTTTCCCTGGGGAAAAACTAAAGAGGCCCAACCCTGTCTTGTACATAGAGTAGAATTCTTAGTGGGAAGTTATAGGTAAGGAAGAGAAACAAAGGAGATTGTCAGTTGAGTTGGAGTACAGGATTCAGATTTCATTGCTTTACATTATTTCTTTCTCTTCTTCGGTAGGTACACATATACGTACCTTCGCTAGCGTCCAGTAGGAAGAAGGTCTGAGGAGTATGGAAGATGTTTATTTTTTTTGTCAATCCCATTCCCCTTTTCCCTGAAGACTGATTCTGTCTGGAGTGCAATCTGTGCTCAGGCTGTGGTGTTTGGGTGGTGTTTGGGACTGGATTCCTCGACTGCATCTCACTCCTACAGGACCACACACCCAAGCAGGTTGGTGCTCAGTTGTTACAGAATGACAGCCCATGCATACTATCCTGGCCGAGCAAGATCGAATCTCAGAACCCTTCTTTAGCTGAAGTAATCAGTTTATTGGTAGCCTTACAGACTGATACCAGGGATTTACGTCAGTCTGTACAACCGTCTAATGCAGAAACACAACAACTTTCACAAAGGTTAGATTAATTACAGAATCCTCTCAGTGGCAGCTGTGTTCACCTAAGTGAAAAACAATCCATGGTTGGAGGAGCTAGACCAAACTTTACATTAAAACCACCTACCTTTGTTCACACTCTTACACTGGTTACATCAGAAGAAAATGAGGGTGCAGGAGGGTTCAACCCCAGTACTTCACGTAGGTACTCCTCACACAGTCTCTTTAGTACCTCCAGAACACTTCTTTGGGGAGTCAGCTAAGGTTGCTACCTTCTTAAACCAGTGGCGGTTACATTTTATGAGTAAACCTGCTTATAGTCCAGACGATCAGTCCGGGGTCGCTTCTATACGCCCCTATCTGAGGGGCACTGCTGCTCCATGGTCCATTAGTTGCAAGGGATGACCCCCTTGCCTAGAATTATTCAAAATTTATTGAAGAGTGGAAGAATCTCTTTGATAAACATACGTTTGTGCAATCTGTAGATACAGAGTTGTTGAATCTAAAACAAGGCGTAAGGCCCTCATCAGTTAGCTAACCACTTTTAATCAAGTGCTCACTGAATCTGGGTGGCCAGAAGAAAAAAGAGCCTCGCTTTTTTATCGGAGGTTATGGGATGAATTGACTTATTAGGCCAAGTAGTCAGTCCTCTGTTGGTGGTCAAATTGGATCACTGTTTATTTGAAAGAAAAACAGATTGTGGTAGAACTGATCAGAGGATAGCGCTCATTAGGGAAAAGAGATCCACACCTGAAGTGGAGGATGAAAGTGAAGCTATGCAAAATGGGGGAGTTCCTGGGCCACGCCCTAAGGAAGCGCGGGAGAGACGCTGGGATAAAAAGCTCTGTCTCTAGTGTGGGAGGGCTGCCATGTTTTACAAGGCTGTACCGGCAAACCAAAAGCGAAACGAAAGGTAGTCTCTGCCAACAATGAGGAAGAGAGAAATGCCGTAGCCCAGTAGTTACTGAGACCCAACGTGTGGGTGATCAGGGTTTAAGGGTCTTCAAAGAACTGGCCAATTCTACGCTTGAGGATTCTATACGTCATCTTCGTGTACCTGTGCAACTAGAGTGGGTATCTTATAGAAATATCTCCATAGATATGTTAATAGATTCTGGGACGACTGGAAATTGTATGGATCTTCTTTTGCTAAAGAATTAGTACCCTTATTTTTGAAATGTCAAAGTGCAAACGATACGTGCTACTGGCGGTAGGGAGATTGTGTCAGGTCCTGTTGTCACTCAGGTGATTCTGTTAACTATGACAATTTTTCAAGATCCCCAAGAACAACTGTGATTTGATTTCAACACCCCAATTTCAAGCAATACTTGGAATCTCTTGGTTATACCAACATAATCCTACTATAGACTGGACTTCAAAAATGTAACATTTTTGTCTCCCTATTATCAGAAACATTGTTTTCAGGAGGACAATGTTCTACAAGAACTTAGGGCCCGATTTATTTGTTGGCGATGTGTATACTCCATCACAATGATGAGAGTACACATACTGGCAACATAATGGCCCGCCCACTTAGTTTAATTGCGGGCAGACCATAGGTTTGGCAACAGCAGTGACTACTCAATCACCGCCATAGCCAAACCTCTCCGACAGCCCGACGGAGTAAGGACCATCGGAGAAATAGCATCCAATCAGGATGGTCGGCCATGTAGCCATTGTTTTACTGTCCCCTGGAGGTGAGGGACAGTAAAAAACTGACAATGCTCTCCCCTCCATGGGAGATGACTTCCATGGTGGGGCAAAGCATTACTTTTTTAGTTCCAAAATGAAAAATCCAATTTTGGGATCTTCTTTTTGAAAATTATAAAAGAAAACTGTTTGGTGCAGGGTTGCACCAAACAGTGAGATGCATTGAAATTAGACAGCGCCACCCTGTGGCAGACTGTCATAAGTGGTGGTGTTGACAATTGAGTACGGGTGCCAAGCATCGGAAACCACAGGCTCAAATTAAGCCCTGGCTAGGCCTACATCTGCTAGACCATAGGTACTTGCAAATATTCTCCCAGGGGCCAAAATGTTTGGCCTGTGGTGTGACCGAGGGCCAGATTGATGCCAGTGGGGTTGCAGTCTGGAGGGATTGGGGTTTGGGGGGTTGTAAGGTGGGCGTAGGGGAAGCGAAGCAAGTACATTTAGTGGCTAAATAGCAAAATGTGAAAGCAGAAAACCTGAGATCAATCCTGGCTTCCCCATTTGACCAAATTGTGTGACTCTAGGCAACTGTTTTATTCCACTTTCCCTACTTTTTCTTCATTATTGCAAAAAAGAGGACCTCGAAATACATGCCTTTAGGATGTACTCTCTAGAAAACCTCCTCTTGGGTTTGATTTAATAAAATATCATGTTGCTCGTGTATAACAGCAACCCAGGCCACCCAAAGGCTGCACATAACAAGTGACTTGCATCTTAGTTCACTGTTGGCATTGTTGTCAGGGCGGGAGAGCATGAATGTTTCTATGCTCATTTTTGAAAACTATCACTTTTAGAAAGATATTTCTCAATGCACTGATATAATCTGATGTACTTAGGTGAAACGCTTCTGCATGTTCATGAAATACCCTTCTTTTAAGCCTTTTAGGCGTTTGTTGAAGAGGTCTTTAAAAATGAGGGTGTTCTTAAAGTTAAGTGGTGCAGGACACCCTAGTTTCACTTTCTTTATCTTCAGTTAACTTGTAAATAAATGCTTGCCCTTTTATTTTTATTTTTAGGTCTCGCCTGGCGTGGCAGCGCATGCGCTGCTCGCCCGGCGAGATTTATTGCAGATGAGTACTTTCAGAAGAGGGCTTGAAGCCCCGCCCCTTATTCCCATTGGCTTGCATCACCATTTATGATAAACGGTGGGCTGCCATTGGAAATAAGGTTTCTAGGGTGCCTCCTTTTCCCTTTTTTGGCCGGCCCACCCGGACTGGCTCGCCTGCTTCACGGCTGTCGTGAAGACTTTTATTATCTGCTTGTTTATTTAACAAGCAGATAAGAAAAGTCTTCACAACAGCTGTGAAGCAGGCACGGAGCTCAGAGGCGCACGGGGTCACGGGGAGGACAGGGGGATCCCGGCAGACTCTGTGTTTTCCTGCCGAGGCAGCAATTACATTTCCCATCATACCTAAATGCAGTTGTGCACTGATGACGTATTGGCTTGGATTCCAGATCACAAAAGTACTCATCCGTCAGCATGTTAAATACTCGCAAGTATTAGTTGCAATCAATGGAGCACATGAACCGAGCTTTCAAGTTGTAGCGCGTGCATTCCAAAAGTATCGAATGTCTCCTTGCATTAATGATGTCTCAGATTGACCCGAATGCGGACTGCACGCGCAGCTCAAGGCGACAATAGGCTCGGGTTGCAGGCAAGCATTGTTTGGTGACGTGACATGTCTTAACTCGCAAGTATTAGTTGCAATCAATGGAGCACATGAACCGAGCTTTCAAGTTGTAGCGCGTGCATTCCAAAAGTATCGAATGTCTCCTTGCATTAATGATGGCTCAGATTGACCCGAATGCGGACTGCACGCGCAGCTCAAGGCGACAATGGGCTCGGGTTGCAGGCAAGCATTGTTTGGAGACGTGACATGTCTTACCTTTCTGCTCTGAGTTTCACATAACCTAGCCTAGCCTAATACAACATAACATGGCATAACATAACAAAACATAGCCTAGCCTAACATAACAGCATAACATAACAAAACATAGCCTAACATAACATAACATACCATTACATAACATAACATAGCCTAGCATTGCATACCATTGCATAGCATAACATAACATAACTTAACAAAACTTAACAAAACATAACATAACAAAACATAGCCTAGCCTAACACAACATAACAAATCATAACATAGCATAACAAAACATACCATTGTATAGCATAACATAACATAGTATAACATAACAAAACATAGTATGACATAACAAAACAAAACATAACAAAACAAAAACATAACATAACAAAACAAAACACAGCACAACACAACACAGCACAACACAACACAACACAGCACAACACAACACAACACAACCTAGCCTAACACAACATAACACAGCCTAGCCTAACACAACATAACATAGCCTAGCCTAACACAACATAACAAATCATAGCATAGCATAACAAAACAAAACATAGCATAGCATAACAAAACATAGCATAACACAACAAAACAAAACATAGCATAGCAAAGCACAACAAAACATAGCATAGCATAACAAAACACAACAAAACATAGCATAGCATAACAAAGCATAGCGTAGCATAACAAAACATAGCATAGCATAATACAACAAAACATAGCATAGCATAACACAACATAACATAACAAATCATAACATAGCATAACAAAACATAACATTGTATAGCATAACATAACATAGTATAACATAACAAAACATAGTATGACATAACAAAACAAAACATAACAAAACAAAAACATAACATAACAAAACAAAACACAGCACAACACAACACAGCACAACACAACACAGCACAACACAACACAACACAACACAACCTAGCCTAACACAACATAACACAGCCTAGCCTAACACAACATAACATAGCCTAGCCTAACACAACATAACAAATCATAGCATAGCATAACAAAACAAAACATAGCATAGCATAACAAAACATAGCATAACACAACAAAACAAAACATAGCATAGCAAAGCACAACAAAACATAGCATAGCATAACAAAACACAACAAAACATAGCATAGCATAACAAAGCATAGCGTAGCATAACAAAACATAGCATAGCATAATACAACAAAACATAGCATAGCATAACAAAACATAGCATAGCATAACAAAACAAAGCATAGCATAGCAAAATACAACATAGCATAGCAAAACATAGCATAGCCTAAAAAAGCACAACAAAACATAGCATAGCATAACAAAACAAAACATAGCATAGCATAACATAGCATAGCATAGCATAACAAAACAAAACAGCATAGCATAACAAAACATAGCATAGCATAACAAAACACACCAAAATATAGCATAGCATAACAAAACAAAACATAGCATAGCATAACAAAACACAACAAAACATACCATAGCATAACAAAACAAAACATAGCATAGCATAACAAAGCAGAGCATAGCAAAACAAAACATAGCATAGCATAACAAAACATAGCATAGCATAACAAAACACACCAACACATAGCATAGCATAACAAAACAAAACATAGCATAACAAAACATAGCATAGCATAACAAAACATAGCATAGCATAACAAAACACAACATAGCATAGCATAACAAAACATAGCATAGCATAGCATAGCATAAAAAAACAAAACATAGCATAACAAAACATAGCATAGCATAACAAAACACACCAAAACATAGCATAACAAAACAAAACATAACATAGCCTAGCCTAAAACAACATAACATAACAAATCATAGCATAGCATAACAAAACAAAACATAGCATAGCATAACAAAACATAGCATAACACAACAAAACAAAACATAGCATAGCAAAGCACAACAAAGCATAGCATAGCATAACAAAACACAACAAAACATAGCATAGCATAACAAAACACAAAAAAATAGCATAGCATAACAAAACATAGCATAGCATAACAAAGCATAGCATAGCATAGCATAACAAAACATAGCATAGCATAACACAACAAAACATAGCATAGCATAACAAAGCATAGCATAGCATAACAAAGCATAGCATAGCAAAACAAAACACAACAAAACATAGCATAGCATAGCATAACAAAACACAACAAAACATAGCATAGCATAACAAAACATAGCATAGCATAAAAAAGCATAGCATAGCATAACAAAACACAACAAAACATAGCATAGCATAACAAAACACAACAAAACATAGCATAGCATAACAAAGCATAGCATAGCATAGCATAACAAAACATAGCATAGCATAACACAACACAACATAGCACAGCACAACAAAACAAAGCATAGCATAACAAAACAAAGCATAGCATAGCATAGCATAACAAAACACAACAAAACATAGCATAGCATAACAAAACATAGCATAGCATAACAAAACATAGCATAACAAAACATAGCATAGCATAACACAACAAAACATAGCATAGCATAACAAAACATAGCATAGCATAACAAAACAAAGCATAGCATAGCAAAATACAACAAAACATAGCATAGCATAGCAAAACATAGCATAGCCTAACAAAGCACAACAAAACATAGCATAGCATAACAAAACAAAACATAGCATAGCATAACATAGCATAGCATAGCATAACAAAACAAAACATAGCATAGCATAACAAAACATAGCATAGCATAACAAAACACACCAAAATATAGCATAGCATAACAAAACAAAACATAGCATAACAAAACACATCAAAACATAGCATAGCATAACAAAACAAAACATAGCATAGCATAGCATAACATAGCATAGCAAAACATAGCATAACAAAAAATAGCATAGCATAACAAAACACACCAAAACATAGCATAGCATAACAAAACAAAACATAGCATAGCATAGCAAAACATAGCATAGCATAACAAAAAATAGCATAGCATAACAAAACACACCAAAACATAGCATAGCATAACAAAACAAAACATAGCATAGCATAACAAAACATAGCATAGCATAACAAAACAAAACATAGCATAGCATAGCATAACAAAACATAGCATAGCATAACAAAACAAAACATAACATAGCCTAGCCTAACACAACATAACATAACATAACAAATCATAGCATAACAAAACAAAACATAGCATAGCAAAACATAGCATAACACAACAAAACAAAACATAACATAGCATAGCAAAGCACAACAAAACATAGCATAGCATAACAAAACACAACAAAACATAGCATAGCATAACAAAGCATAGCATAGCATAGCATAACAAAACATAGCATAGCATAGCATAACACAACAAAACATAGCATAACAAAACATAGCATAACAAAGCATAGCATAGCAAAACAAAACACAACAAAACATAGCATAGCATAACAAAACATAGCATAGCATAACAAAACAAAGCATAGCATAGCATAACAAAGCATAGCATAGCATAACAAAACACAACAAAACATAGCATGGCATAACAAAACACAACAAAACATAGCATAGCATAACAAAACGCAACAAAACGTAGCATAGCATAACAAAGCATAGCATAGCATAGAATAACAAAACATAGCATAGCATAACACAACAAAACATAGCAAAGCATAACAAAACAAAGCATAGCATAACAAAACAAAGCATAGCATAGCATAACAAAGCATAGCATAACAAAACACAACAGAACATAGCATAGCATAACAAAACACAACAAAGCATAGCATAACAAACCACAACAAAACATAGCATAGCATAACAAAGCATAGCATAGCATAGCATAACAAAACATAGCATAGCATAACACAACAAAACATAGCATAGCATAACAAAACATAGCATAGCATACCAAAGCATAGCATAGCATAACAAAGCATAGCATAGCAAAACAAAACACAACAAAACATAGCACAGCATAACAAAACATAGCATAGCATAACAAAACAATACATAGCATAGCATAACAAAGCATAGCATAGCATAACAAAACACAACAAAACATAGCATAGCATAACAAAACACAACAAAACATAGCATAGCATAACAAAGCATAGCATAGCATAACAAAACACAACAAAACATAGCATAGCATAACAAAACACAACAAAACATAGTATAGCATAACAAAACACAACAAAACATAGCATAGCATAACAAAGCATAGCATAGCATAACAAAACATAGCATAGCATAACACAACAAAACATTACACAGCATAACAAAAAGCATAGCATAACAAAACAAAGCATAGCATAGCATAACAAAGCATAGCATAGCATAACAAAACATAGCGGACACACAGTCGGACGGAAAACATGGCGACCGGTTGAAACACGGTCGTGGAGGCTTCCCGAGGACGGAGAGCTGATTGAGTGATTTGCGATGACCTGGTGCACTTTTTGTGGAAGCGACGTGTAGAACGTGTAGAATGTGAAGTTGGGAGCGGGGGCCAAGTTTGAGTGTTCCTTTTTTAAAGTTTTTCTTTCACGGAGCTGTTTCAAGCTCATGGCTCCGGTCTGAGTGCTACCTCGAGGCTGTTCAGGAAAAGGGAAGAGTTTTGGAGCTGAGGTCGGAGGTTTTACTTTAAACCCTCCAGCGGGTTCCAGGCTGTAGGCGGTTCCGTTGTTTGCGCTCGAGGTGCGACCCCTGGAGGGGTAAGCGATTCCGTGGAGGTCTGGGGATTACCCGACCGGGTCTCCTGCTGGGCTTGGGCGGCCAGAGAGCTCCGCAGGGGCAGGAGGGCTGTGGCGCGGCGTCCCATCGGGGGGAGCGGCAGAGGCAGCACAAGCACGGCGCTAGCGAGTGCTCTAAGCGTCTGCAAGACAGACAGTTGGCCTGCACTGGAGAAGAGGAGGTTTCTGGAGTCGGCGGAGCCCCCTAAATCTGGGGAGTCTGCTAGCTGCTCGGCACAGGAGGTGCAGGAGGCGCTGAAAGCGCAGGAGGTAGGGCTGTCTTCTATTGGGGTGGAAACGGAAAAATTTGCAAAACCAGGAAAAACTCTTGAGGGGAGAAGTGCTGAGTGTGTTTTGGAAGGGATATCGTGTAACCTCACTATCGACAGGGAAGAGGCTCTTCCCCTAGTAAAACAGAAAAGCGCCTCTCAGAGCTTACAATCTAGGGGCGACGTTAGTGGAGCAGAGTTAGGTGAGTTAAGGGAAAACGCTGCTGTGGTTGGTGGTTATAATTTAAGAAGCTTGGAGGTTAGGAAAAACGGGAAGAGCACTCGGCTTAGAACCCACAAGAATACCTGTAGGTCGGAGCCTAATCTCTCTCTTAAAGCCGATGAAGGTGAATGGGTGACCCCGAAAAGGAGAAGGTCAAAAGGGAAAAAGAGGGGCTTGCAGGTTTCTAATCTAAAAATTACTCCCTCATTAAGAACTTTCTTTAAAGTGGTACCTAAGACTCTGGAACTAAAAACCCTACCTTGGCTTCGGATCGAGACATATTGAGCCCTAACAAGTATCAGGTGCTGGCAGAATCTTTGGAGGTCGAAAATTTGCCCCTCCCTACACCCTCAGGTAAACAAACAGCAGAGCTGGAAGAGGGAGGATCGCTTCCCCCTTCTGGTAATATGGAGGCACATGGTTCCCATACAGAAATAATGAAGGGTAAAGCCCCACCGGATGCTCAGGATGGTGCGGAGAGGGAGAGCTCTATGAAAGACGCATGCCATACCCAGATGAAGCTTAAGCCCCAAGAACAGCCACAAGAGCAGCCACAAGCCCAGTCAGTTTCGGATCTTATTCAGCTGCTAACTATTGAAGTCAGGAATAGATTCGAAATCTCCGAAATAAATCAAAAAGAGATTAGAGCTTCCTGTGACAGTTTGGAGAAAAAACTAGATGACATCGCAGTTAGGACATCGCAGTTGGAAAGCTCAGTTAGAGATTTAACAGAACAGACTGAGGCCAATTCGAAGGAGATCATGGTTCTAAAAGGGAATGAGGATATATTGAAGGAAAAGCTGGAATCAATGGAGAATAATCAGAGGAGAAACAATCTCCGTATTCTAAAAATCCCGGAAGGTTCGGAGGGGGAGGATATCAAGACCTTTGTGGCACGGTTGATTAAGCAGGGTGTGCATATGGAATGCTCCGAAGAAGACTTGGTTAAAGATATCCAGAGGGTTCACAGGGATCCCTTTAGGTTAAATCCAAAGAAACCAAAACCTAGGAGAATCCTGGTTAATTTTCTAACGTATAAAATAAAGGAAGAGATACTATCTAGAGCTCTAAAACAAAAGAACTTATCGGTAGATGGAATTAACTTCAATATTAGATCAGATGTCTCCCAAATTACAGCCAATAAGCAATGGGAGTTTGGTAACCTGATAGAACCCTTCAGAAAACAGGGTGCGACGGCACAGTTAAGATTCCCCGCTAGTCTGAGGGTGATGTATAATAACAAAATGCAGACCTTTCGGAGAGTAGATGAAGCCGAGGATTTCCTCAGATCTTTATCTGACACTAGTGTGAAGTAGGAAGCTGAGGAGGTTTTTCTTCGGGGTTTTTCTCCTTTGACTTTTTCTTGGTAGTCTCTATCCCCATACCTATATGATGTTATGCATGGTATACCCCTTCTACCCCATTTCTGTTCTATTTTGTTTTATTTTTGAATTTAGTCCTGATTAAGAGATCACTTTTTCACTGGGTTTTTTTGTTTAATGTAGCAGTAGCTCTTCGACCTTGGGAAGTCTCCTTAAGGCTTAGGCTAGGCCTAGGCTATGAGAGAGAGCGAGGAGGGTTTTCCAAGGGAGGGCGAGGGAAGGGCACGTGTGAAGGCACGGGTGGGGGAGCATAGGGAAAAAATACAAAAAAATATTTGTCCTCTTTTAATGTCTAGGAACTCCGGTTGCAAGGGTTGGGTGAAAGTTAGGAATACAAAATGAGTATTAGTAGAGAGGCCCAGATAGAGTTATTATCTTGGAATGTTAATGGCCTTAGGGTGAGGCAAAGGAGGGAAAAAGTTTTGCAATATATAAGGGATGCCCCTGCTCAAATTATACTCCTCCAAGAGACGCATCTAACTAGTAAAGAAACAATGGAGATTTTTAAGTCTAGAAGATGGCTGCAGAGAGTAATATGTACGGACCATCAACTCACTATAAGAGGAGTGGTGATTCTTGTTAAAACTAACCCTCAGATAATCATTGAGGATAGTAGAACTGATAAGTCAGGCAGATGGGTAATAGCGAAAATGAGATGTTATAATCAGTGCTACACGTTGGTAGGCTATTACGGCCCTAATTTAGATAATCCTACCCCGTTTAGTAATTTACTCCTGGAACTGCTGGACTTTCCGGACCCTATTATAATGGCAGGGGATTTTAATGTGGTGCTAGATGACAGGTTAGATCGCTCCACTAAAAGCAGGGCAACTACTCATAATAAATCTCGCTCTCTAATTGTAAATTCAATAAAGAATTTAGGGTGGTGTGACATCTGGCGGGAAAGGCAGGGATCTTTAAAAAGCTTTACGTTCAATAATAAAAAATATGGTCACCAATCACGAATAGATTCTTTTTTGATTGATCAAGCTATAAAGGGCCATGTTAGAGATGTTAGTCATCTGGGATCTCATTTGTCAGATCACTCGGCCATTTCTTTACGTTTGGCTCCCCCAACTGCGGTGCGCCAAAGGAGATGGACCTTTGACCATACCATGTTGTCTGATGAGGCGACGATGGAAAAACTGGGGGTGGAATCTCAATGGTTTTTTGAGCAGAACTTGGATAGTGCCCCATTAGGTATAGTGTGGGACTCTTATAAGGCCTTTTTAAGAGGGAGGTAACATCTATCCAGTCCTATAAAAATAAGCAACGAAGAACTGAAATTCTTACTATTGAAGAACAGATCAAACAGGAAGAACAAAAGATTCAGGTTAAAGAAATAATGCAGGAGTCCGGGTTTGCTGCTATTGAGGCCCTTAAAGTTGAGTTAGCAGGCATTTTGGAAAGAAGGGTGCCGGAGAGATGGCAAGTGAGTAGACTGGCCCATTTTAACTACGGAGAAGGTTGTGGCAAGTTACTTGCTTGGAAGATAAAAAATGATCAAGTTAAAAACTTCATTAAAGAACTAAAATTGGATGGGTCAGAAGACTTAGCGAGATCTAGGGAAGATATAGAAGAGGCTCTGATCAATCATTTTGGGGAAGTATACTCTGAAAATCTAGTTACGCAGGGAGAGGAAGTGTTAGAGTGGTTGGGTTAGGAAGTTCCCCATAAGTTGTCTGAACCCCAAAGGGAAGAGGTGAATAGGTCAATTGAAGACTCGGAAATTAGGAATGTTATTAAAGCTGGGAAAGCAAATAAGGCAGCAGGACCAGATGGCATCCCGGTAGAGATATATAAAAAACTGGAAAAATTCCTGGTCCCAGTAATGGTTAGTTTGTTTACTGAGATTTTTGAAGGGGGCAAGGAGATCCCTCAATCTTGGAACGATGCCATTGTCACTCTGATCCTTAAGGTAGATAAACCACCTAACCGTTGCGACTCTTATAGGCCTATCTCGCTGCTTAATGCAGATTACAAGATCTTTACGAAGTTATTAGCAGATAGACTGAGTGGAGTACTAGACGTGTTGCTACACGAAGATCAGAAGGGCTTTGTGCGTGGCAGAGGCATCAAGGAACTAACCTATAACTTAATTGGTGCTGCTGATATAGCAACCACATTTAAAATGCCACTAGCAGCTATTACCATAGATGCGACTAAAGCATTCGATCGGGTCAATTGGACTTATTTGCAGGAAATTTTACAGCTTTCTAATTTGGGGGGAAATTTCTGTAGGGCAATAGCTCTTTTATATAAGAATCCGACTGCCAGGGTTTTGGTGAATGGCAACATGTCCAATAGTTTTAACATCTATAGGGGAACTAGGCAGGGGTGTCTGTTGTCTCCCCAACTTTTTAATTTGTACATCGAGCCACTAGCCGAAAAAATAAGGCATCGGGAGAGCATACAACCTTTTAGGTTTCAGGAGTGGGAGAAAAAAGTAGGGCTCTATGCCGACGATTTAGTAGTGTATACCTCAGATCTTAACACAGCACTGCCAATAGTTTACGATCTGGCAGCCCAGTTTGGGCGGATATCGGGGTATGAGATTAATGAAAACAAATCAGTTGTGATGAAGTGGAATATTGACTCGCAATTGAGCTGTGTAAAGGAAGAAATGAGATACCTAGGAATTCAAATCGTGCAGAAAATAGAACAAATCCCCGAAAAGAATTTCCAAAAGGTTAATAAGGCAGTAGGGAAACTTCTACTTAGTTGGTCTCACCTTCCTCTAACAATTTACGGTAGAGTAAACCTTGTGAAAATGGCAATCCTTCCTAAGTTTACGTTTTTGTTTCGAAATATTCCAATGGCCTTTAAGGATGCTTGGCTTAAAAAATCCCAATCCAAAGTAATGAGCTTCATCTGGGCGTCGAAAGGTACGAGAATTGCCTGGAAAAAGCTTAGACGGCAGTATGATAAAGGAGGGCTACGACTCCCGGATTTGTCTTATTATGCTTGGGCGTTTTTATTAAAAGGAGGAAAATGCTTATTAAGCAAGCCAGACAGCTCTGATATTGGGAGAATGTTCAGCGCCATGTTATCTGATGTACAAGGGGGCGAGCAGGATTTCATACATAAATATGGCGACCCTCGCTATTTTAAAAAAGTAAGGCTTAAGACTCTGCAAAGTTTTGCAATAACTTGGCACAAAATTAGGAGAGACTCTAATATGAGCTATTACAGTGGACTGGCTCCTGTTTGGGACTCTCCGGGTTCCCCGGAATGGTCAAGGGACTGCCTGGCTCGTCCCTTGAAAGAAGCAGGGATAAACACCTGGGGTCAACTGATGGTTGATGGAGTCTTGATCCCCTGGGAGGAGGCCCAGGATATAGCGGTTGGGCAACTGTCAAAATTTAAATACCTGCAAATTAAAAGTTGGAGCCTCATGGATGGGTTAGGTGCAGGACAATCTAACGCACTAGAATCCTCAATACAATCTGAAGGATCCCGTGGAAAAGAGGTGGCAAGATGGTACTGGAACTTAGTGGAGAGCTCGGATGGAGACTTCAACCTGCCTGTAACACTGTGGGAAAAGAGCTTGCCGGGAGAGCAGTCTACAGACTTATGGCAAGTATCTTGTAACATGCTATACTCCACAGTACGTGCCGCAAATTTAAGGCGGAACCACCTCTTTTGTCTCCACAGGGTCTACTGGACGCCATATAAACTGGCAAAATTTGCGAAAGGTGTCATGCCAAGATGTCCTAAGTGTGGGGAAGAGAAAAGTAATGACGAACATATGTTTTTGGATTGCCCGGTATTACGAGATTTTTGGCGGGATGTGAGTAGTACGATATCGTTAATACTTGGAGAATTGATCCAGGTAAGCATATCCCTTGTCTTTTTTGGGCTTCCAGTTAATTATGACACACTATCGCAAAATACAAGGAAATTAATTTTCTACCTAATATTGCTTGCCCGCAGTGAAATTTGTAAGTATTGGATTAAAGCTATGCCCCCGAATAAAGTAGAATGGTTAGCTTCTATAAAATATACAGCTAAGATGGACAGAGCTGTAAAGCGCAAGCGTAATGAGTTTTGGCTCCCCTTTGAGAATTGGATAATCTCTTTGTAACTGTGAACAACTATAGTCCTATGATTAGGCCTTTATACCATATTGCTTGACTACCCCGGTGGAGCCTTGAGAGGGTCTGGTCGATTGCAGGGCTTCCTATGGTCGGAGTAATAGAAGCAAGGTATAGAGTGACCCATCTTAGGTCTGAATACAAAAGGGCTCCGGATGGTGCTATACTCAGGGAGACCCCGGAGTTTCGTTTCTTTATTCCTTTTGTGGACCTAGGCTGATGAGGACTAAAAAAAAAAAACCATAGCATAGCATAACAAAACACAACAAAACATAGCATAGCATAACAAACCACAACAAAACATAGCATAGCATAACAAAGCATAGCATAGCATAGCAAAACAAAACATAGCATAGCATAACACAACAAAACATAGCATAGCATTACAAAACATAGCATAGCATAACAAAACAAAACATAACATAGCATAGCAAAGCACAACAAAACATAGCATAGCATAACAAAACACAACAAAACATAGCATAGCATAACAAAACACATAAAAACATAGCATAGCATAACATAGCATAGCATAGCATAGCATAACAAAACATAGCATAACACAATAAAACATAGCATAGCATAACAAAACATAGCATAGCATAACAAAGCATAGCATAGCATAACAAAGCATAGCATAGCAAAACAAAACACAACAAAACATAGCATAACAAAACATAGCATAGCATAACAAAACAAAGCATAGCATAGCATAACAAAGTATAGCATAGCATAACAAAACACAACAAAACATAGCATAGCATAACAAAACACAACAAAACATAGCATAGCATAACAAAGCATAGCATAGCATAGCATAACAAAACACAACAAAACATAGCATAGCATAACAAAACACAACAAAACATAGCATAGCATAGCATAACAAAACACAACAAAACATAGCATAGCATAACAAAGCATAGCATAGCATAACAAAACATAGCATAGCATAACACAACAAAACATAGCACAGCATAACAAAACAAAGCATAGCATAACAAAACAAAGCATAGCATAGCATAACAAAGCATAGCATAGCATAACAAAACACAACAAAACATAGCATAGCATAACAAACCACAACAAAACATAGCATAGCATAACAAAGCATAGCATAGCATAACAAAACATAGCATAACACAACAAAACATAGCATAGCATAACAAAACATAGCATAGCATAACAAAGCATAGCATAGCATAACAAAGCATAGCATAGCAAAACAAAACACAACAAAACATAGCATAGCATAACAAAACATAGCATAGCATAACAAAACAAAGCATAGCTTAGCATAACAAAGCATAGCATAGCATAACAAAACACAACAAAACATAGCATAGCATAACAAAACATAGCATAGCATAACAAAACACAGCAAAACATAGCATAACAAAGCATAGCATAGCATAACAAAACACAACAAAACAGCATAGCATAACAAAACACAACAAAACATAGCATAGCATAACAAAACACAACAAAACATAGCATAGCATAACAAAGCATAGCATAACAAAACATAGCATAGCATAACACAACAAAACATAGCACAGCATAACAAAACAAAGCATAGCATAACAAAACAAAGCATAGCATAGCATAACAAAGCATAGCATAGCATAACAAAACACAACAAAACATAGCATAGCATAACAAACCACAACAAAACATATATAGCATTACAAAACATAGCATAGCATAACAAAACAAAGCATAGCACAGCATAGCATAACAAAGCATAGCATAGCAAAACAAAACACAACAAAACATAGCATAGCATAACAAAACATAGCATAGCATAACAAAAAAAAGCATAGAATAACAAAACACAACAAAACATAGCATAGCATAACAAAACACAACAAAACATAGCATAGCATAGCATAGCATAACAAAACATAGCATAGCATAACACAACAAAACATAGCACAGCATAACAAAACAAAGCATAGCATAACAAAACAAAGCATAGCATAGCATAACAAAGCATAGCATAGCATAACAAAACACAACAAAACATAGCATAGCATAACAAACCACAGCAAAACATAGCATAGCATTACAAAACATAGCATAGCATAACAAAACAAAGCATAGCATAGCATAACAAAGCATAGCATAGCAAAACAAAACACAACAAAACATAGCATAGCATAACAAAACATAGCATAGCATAACAAAAAAAAGCATAGAATAACAAAACACAACAAAACATAGCATAGCATAAACAAACATAGCATAGCATAACAAAACATAGCATAGCATAACATAGCATAGCAGAACATAACATAAGAAAACATAGCATTAAGTTTGATAAACTCATAGTAGCGGGCTAGCTAGCTTTAACGGGCAGTGACTGTAAGCAACTCCGTCAACCCAGAAGCAGTCACTCGGTCACCTTTGCTCTTGTATTGCAGTGGCTTCGTTTATTAAACAGTGCCCATATTTATACTGTTAGCACTTTACTTGTGCAAATTTCAGGGCTCACAAAACTTTGATGAATCGAAATTCACAACTGAGGCTGTTAAGTTCGCGCTATATAAAACCCCAAGGATAAATAAAAAACATTGCCATTTACAATGTGAATAGGTCCAACAAATACAAAACCTATTGCAAAGTACAAAACATTGCCATTTACAATGCCAATAGCTCCAGCTCCAACAAATGCGAGACCTATTGCATTTCCAATGCTTGTTTCTGAATGTAGTGCCCTCTCCAGTAAACAGCTGTTGAGTGCTGCTGTTCACCAGGGTCAGGAGGGCAGTACTTTTAGTATCACTGGTTTAGAGTCCAGGACCCTGATTTAGAGGTGGGTGCCATGGAATGTACCCCAAAATGCTCTCTGCAACTCACAGTCACCCATCCCAAATACCCATCTTCTGTCCCTGACAGCAGGCCGCTCTAGTCGGATGTACCACAGTCACATACACCTGGACATGCAATCCCTTACATCTACCATTGGGCTGACTATAAGTTCAGCCCAGTTATAAGTCGCCCAGTGACCCCCACCTGGATTACCCAAGCGCTGAAACACTCGACCAAGTGTTAACAGCAGGTAAAACTGCATAGGTAAAGGGTTGCTTTGGTAGTCTGGAGCCGTTTTCCAAGCCCCCACCGGCCCCCCAGCATTGGCACGGGGGCAGCATGCATAACTCTCTCTCCATGCACCCCAGACATTTACTTCAGCACTGCAAGTGTTAACTTCTCCCATTTCACGTATGAGTTAATAAAAATGTCATTTCGCAATGCATTCTGGTACTTGTAGTCTTGGTATTTTCATTACAAACAGAAAACTACAGGTAGTTGAAGTTCGAGAAGAAAGAGGACTGGTGATCTCAGCACAGTACCCTTTTTTCTTGATAAAGTGTCACAAGAGGCTGGTAAACGTGGCACAGAGGCGCACTGCAAATGGAGACATGTGACACAGATGCCTCTGGACTTGGCAGCTCTACAGGGGCCTCTGCTGCTTGTGTGATCAGACTAAGAAACCGAAAGTAGATGTAGAAAGGGCTCTGGGTCACTGCCTCTCTGCTGCCCTCCCCCCTCCTTTGGGTTTCCCCCTCTGTTGCAAGACGGCGTGTCCGGCGCAAAGAGGACGCCAAGATGGCCGGGGGAGGCATAAGTACCTCCCCACCTCCTCTGCGTGCCGGAAGTGACGCGTCTGGTAGGGGACTCCTCCTTGAGTCCCACACATCATTGGGGGGTGGGGAAGTGCCCAAATGGCACTAAAGGGGCCGCCCGTTTAGGGTGGCCCCCTGCGGGGGCCGCGGGCAGCCGCAGAGTGCAGCCCGAGAGGAAAGGGCATGAGAGCCAGAGACGAGCCTGGTGTGCTTTGAGCATAGAAGGGAGAGGCAGGCCTCCCATCTGTACACAGCAGAGGCCAAGCCTCACTCACTGGTCTCCCTCACTGCGGGTGGGGCAGAGTGCAGCCCGAGAGAAAGCGGCATGAGAGCCAGAGACGAGCCTGGTGTGCTTTGAGCATGGAAGGGAGAGGCAGGCCTCCCATCTGTACACAGCAGAGGCCAAGCCTCACTCACTGGTCTCCCTCACTGCGGGTGGGGCAGAGTGCAGCCCGAGAGGAAAGGGCATGAGAGCCAGAGACGAGCCTGGTGTGCTTTGAGCATAGAAGGGAGAGGCAGGCCTCCCATCTGTACACAGCAGAGGCCAAGCCTCACTCACTGGTCTCCCTCACTGCGGGTGGGGCAGAGTGCAGCCCGAGAGAAAGCGGCATGAGAGCCAGAGACGAGCCTGGTGTGCTTTGAGCATGGAAGGGAGAGGCAGGCCTCCCATCTGTACACAGCAGAGGCCAAGCCTCACTCACTGGTCTCCCTCACTGCGGGTGGGGCAGAGTGCAGCCCGAGAGGAAAGGGCATGAGAGCCAGAGACGAGCCTGGTGTGCTTTGAGCATAGAAGGGAGAGGCAGGCCTCCCATCTGTACACAGCAGAGGCCAAGCCTCACTCACTGGTCTCCCTCACTGCGGGTGGGGCAGAGTGCAGCCCGAGAGAAAGCGGCATGAGAGCCAGAGACGAGCCTGGTGTGCTTTGAGCATAGAAGGGAGAGGCAGGCCTCCCATCTGTACACAGCAGAGGCCAAGCCTCACTCACTGGTCTCCCTCACTGCGGGTGGGGCAGAGTGCAGCCCGAGAGGAAAGGGCATGAGAGCCAGAGGCAGAGCCTGGTGTGCTATGAGCATGGAAGGGAGAGGCAGGCCTCCCATCTGTACACAGCAGAGGCCAAGCCTCACTCACTGGTCTCCCTCACTGCGGGTGGGGCAGAGTGCAGCCCGAGAGGAAAGGGCATGAGAGCCAGAGACAGAGCCTGGTGTGCTATGAGCATGGAAGGGAGAGGCAGGCCTCCCATCTGTACACAGCAGAGGCCAAGCCTCACTCACTGGTCTCCCTCACTGCGGGTGGGGCAGGGTGCAGCCCGAGAGGAAAGGGCATGAGAGCCAGAGACGAGCCTGGGTGTGCTATGAGCATGGAAGGGAGAGGCAGGCCTCCCATCTGTACACAGCAGAGGCCAAGCCTCACTCACTGGTCTCCCTCACTGCGGGTGGGGCAGAGTGCAGCCCGAGAGGAAAGGGCATGAGAGCCAGAGACGAGCCTGGTGTGCTATGAGCATGGAAGGGAGAGGCAGGCCTCCCATCTGTACACAGCAGAGGCCAAGCCTCACTCACTGGTCTCCCTCACTGCGGGTGGGGCAGAGTGCAGCCCGAGAGGAAAGGGCATGAGAGCCAGAGACAGAGCCTGGTGTGCTTTGAGCATAGAAGGGAGAGGCAGGCCTCCCATCTGTACACAGCAGAGGCCAAGCCTCACTCACTGGTCTCCCTCACTGCGGGTGGGGCAGAGTGCAGCCCGAGAGAAAGCGGCATGAGAGCCAGAGACGAGCCTGGTGTGCTTTGAGCATGGAAGGGAGAGGCAGGCCTCCCATCTGTACACAGCAGAGGCCAAGCCTCACTCACTGGTCTCCCTCACTGCGGGTGGGGCAGAGTGCAGCCCGAGAGGAAAGGGCATGAGAGCCAGAGACGAGCCTGGTGTGCTTTGAGCATAGAAGGGAGAGGCAGGCCTCCCATCTGTACACAGCAGAGGCCAAGCCTCACTCACTGGTCTCCCTCACTGCGGGTGGGGCAGAGTGCAGCCCGAGAGAAAGCGGCATGAGAGCCAGAGACAGAGCCTGGTGTGCTTTGAGCATAGAAGGGAGAGGCAGGCCTCCCATCTGTACACAGCAGAGGCCAAGCCTCACTCACTGGTCTCCCTCACTGCGGGTGGGGGAGAGTGCAGCCCGAGAGGAAAGGGCATGAGAGCCAGAGACGAGCCTGGTGTGCTATGAGCATGGAAGGGAGAGGCAGGCCTCCCATCTGTACACAGCAGAGGCCAAGCCTCACTCACTGGTCTCCTCACTGCGGGTGGGGCAGAGTGCAGCCCGAGAGGAAAGGGCATGAGAGCCAGAGACGAGCCTGGTGTGCTATGAGCATGGAAGGGAGAGGCAGGCCTCCCATCTGTACACAGCAGAGGCCAAGCCTCACTCACTGGTCTCCCTCACTGCGGGTGGGGCAGGGTGCAGCCCGAGAGGAAAGGGCATGAGAGCCAGAGGCGAGGCCTGGTGTGCTATGAGCATGGAAGGGAGAGGCAGGCCTCCCATCTGTACACAGCAGAGGCCAAGCCTCACTCACTGGTCTCCCTCACTGCGGGTGGGGCAGAGTGCAGCCCGAGAGGAAAGGGCATGAGAGCCAGAGACGAGCCTGGTGTGCTATGAGCATGGAAGGGAGAGGCAGGCCTCCCATCTGTACACAGCAGAGGCCAAGCCTCACTCACTGGTCTCCCTCACTGCGGGTGGGGCAGAGTGCAGCCCGAGAGGAAAGGGCATGAGAGCCAGAGACGAGCCTGGTGTGCTTTGAGCATAGAAGGGAGAGGCAGGCCTCCCATCTGCAGGCTGCCCGGGGTCCACGAAGGAGACCCGCTAAGAGGGCGGCCGCCTTAGTGCCACAGGAGGGCACAGGAGGCAGCCTTCCAGTGTTTGGGACCCTCGGGTCCAGTGTGCCGCGTCACTTCCGGGGAGGGGGCGAGGTACATATACCTCTCCCCGCCCCCTGGGTGCCCTCTTGGCCCATTCCCCTGACGCCGTTTGTCGCGCTGCTGGTATGGTGGACACGCTGTCCTGAGGTCACGCCGTGCGAGGTGAGTGCAGGCAATGCCCCCCACCCCGGTACCACTTCGTGGCTACCCCTGGTGGGACACAGTCCCTGCTTCAAATCCTTCTGTCTGGCTCCAGCATTTGGCCCGCCGGTGGTGGGGCCGGTCCTTGCAGGAGGGGTTTGGGGGACGGGGGCAGGACATTGGGGATTTGGTCATCCCAGCCCCTCACCGCACTGGCAACCCGACACATACCGTGCAGCCCGATTACTATGAGCGGCAAGCTCATTAACCATAGGCTCCGCATGCGATCTCGCCCCCCGCACCTTTGGGAGGCCTCGGTGGAGTGGCAGCTAGGAGCGGCCAGCAGCGGGCACAAACGGGTCTTAGCCGTACTGGGCGAGTCAGCAGGGAGCGGTGTAGCTGTTCACTGCATCAGCTGCTTGGTGCCACGGGGTCAGTGTCAGGCGGGCCTCGGCGCCTCTGGTGCTCTGATCAGGGGGGCGTTCTCCTTCCCCTCCGCCGGTTTCAGATATCGAGCCCCTGCTGCTGCTGCGCTTCTGATCGCGGGAGTGCAATTAGCCCCTCCCCGATCTCCCTATCAGGGTAGTATCCAGGGCAGGGCGGCCAGGCCTTTCTGGCGGTCCGTCCTAAGGGAGGAAGGGGGGGTAGAACAGCGCTCACACTGTGTGTTCCTGGATGGAACCGGGTAGTGGCAAGAGGTACTCTCCCCCCTTCTCGGGGGGGGCGAGGCACAGAGGCCGCGCCAGCTGGGAGCCTACGTGGCTGCGGGTGCCCTCGGTCCGCGTGGGTTTGTTGCGTGGGGGAGCTTATTGGCCCGTAGTGGTATCTGGGGGCTGCAGCGGGTGCTGCGGAGGCTCTCCCTTCTGGGAGCTGTGTTCCGGCGGTGGTCACGCAGTCCGGACGTGGCCGTCGTGCCGGGCCCTGAGCCGCTTCTATTTTGCCCGTTGCCCCTGTACTGGACATCTCGACCCCCTACTGGCCACGTTCCAGCCGGCCGCCCCGTCCTGGCACAGGGAGCTGCTCACAACACGTGACTGGCATCACATGGGGGGAGGCCTTGCCCGGTCACTGGTCGGGCCTGCCTATGCCCCGGCTGCTTGGTACACACCAGGCTGCCGCACAGGTGGAGGTCGGAGCGTGGGGCTGTGCCCGGGCCCCACAATGGGATATGTCGGGGTTTGGTTCCTGCATCTCCGCATCGTGTCAACGGTACGGAGTGCCCCGGGAAGGGGTTGCAGGCTGCCAGGTGTATCTTCACCGTATGGGGAAGGGGGGAACAAGTTTGATTATGGTCCGTCGGTTTAGGAATGGGAAATGGTGAATACTGCCATACCGGAGATAGGGGAGCCGGGGCTCACCTGGTGCTCTGGGGCACAGTTGGTGGTCAGCTTTGCGGTTCTGTTTGTGTATGAAAAGGTTCTGGTCATTAAAAGTGCCCTGCTTAACTAAATGGCTGTATTTCATGCTCCCTGCCATCATTGTAAAGTGTGCTCCGGGTGGACCTTAGGCCATGTGAGGCCGACGCGGTATCTGCAGTGACGGATTACTTTACCCATTCAGATATAAGGCACCTTTCCCCCGTCTCGCTAGATCTCCGGTCGGTGGGGAGGACAGCAGCGCAATTTGATATGCATGCTCCTGATCACATGTACTGCGATTGATTAAAATCATTTTGCTGGCCCGGTCTTCCGCCTCATGCGGTGTGGCGTCGGGCAGAGCTGCCAGCTCCTGGCCACGGTGGGTGCCAGGGTTGGAGGGAGGGGAGCCAGCTGAGCGCGAGCTCCTTCCGTTCACTTGTCCAGGGTAGCGGCATTAGAGGCGCTTCCCGCTCCTCTCGTTTCCGGCACAGGCAGCAGAAGGGTTTTGTGCTGCTTGTTGCGGGTCGTGCCGGGTCCAGCAGCCTGAAGTCAGTTACATCGCCTCGTGACAGTGTATTGGTTTTAATGGGGAAGTTAAGTTTATTGTCTGAGCAACTTGCTCGTTGTCTTACTCGCAGCACCTTCGCGGGTTGGGGGTTCACACGACTGTGCCGATCGGGGCGGCCTGGCACCGGATGGCGGACCGCAGGCTTGTCCAGCGCAGACCCCGGGGTCGACAATGTTGAGACAATAGGGAAGTATGTACGAAGGGTGGAACCACGCTCGCCCAAATGCCAACTTATAGTTGAGTCTCTTCCTTGTTGCTCGATAAATCAGGACGGCACAATGAATGTGTGCACGTTGATTTCAGTGTTGCGGCCTATACATGAGGGTAATGCAGGTGTTTTAGGAGTACAGTTATTTACACCTCACTCGGCCATCTGCGAATGTACTACTCATCGTCGGGGCAATGCTGTGTGTTTTCTGATTGCTGTTTGATTTATGCAAGGAGTTGTGAAACACTGGGACAAGGATGGAGGCCAGTCACGTGCAGGCGGGTCATGACAAACGGTGAGCTGCTCGAACGTTACAGGTGGCACCCTCCACGGTTTCTCGATATATGGAGTGCACAAGGTATATTGTGTGTTGTTTTCAGGTTGCAGTCTACAGATTCTGCATCATCAGAGCAATGCAATTTCGTTACGATGGAACAGTATTTTATTTAACGGACGCTGACGGCCAGTTAAACCAGTCTACATTGTTTGGTTTGGCGCACGAGTCCGTCAGGGCGCTTTCTGGGGCCGGCACCTGCACTTAAATGTGGGCACCGGCACTTACGATAGCTGCTCAATCAAAAAAGAGCAGAAAATTATTTGTTTTACAATCCCACTCATGTTAAAAACAACTAATACTTGCCAGCCAAACAATTCTTAAAGCTTGGGGGCTCCACCAGTCTGAATGGTCACACTTATGCAGTAGTAGTTGGGAAAGGTCAGGCGCAGGCAGGGGCAAGGTGTGGCACAAATTGGGGTGGCCTCATCTCAAGGACAAAGCCCCAGTCCTGACTTGTATCGCGAGTACTGCTTACGTACATCATGCAACTAGCGACCATTGTCAAAGCAATTAGTCATGCTATGCTGGCTGTGGGCATCTTACTTGTTATATCATATATCCGGATGCAATGAAGGAAACAGACACTGGCAAGTCGGGCGGCTCACTAGTCTAGGCACAAATTCTTATGTACGTGTGTTATGGGTCTGTTGTGTCCCCGGTAGCGTCTCTTTACAGCGAGGTCACTACGTGGTCCCTAGACTCAGCGCGGGCGGATGGTTGTTCACTGGGGACTTGTATCCCTAGACAGACAGTGCGATCCTTTTCCTCGGCGTGGCGCACCAACACCTCTGGGACCAGTTACATTATACTAGGCTACGGAAGGTATGGCTTGGGCGGACCTCCAAGTTGAGGGAAGGAGGTTCTCGGACCATCTGGCCAACAAGTATTCTCCTGTATATCGAGGCGGGTGGGAAAAGTTTCCCTGTGCTAAATTGGACCAGGTGGTTCCCGGTGCTCGCACCGTCACTTAGTTCGACACCGGCGATGGTGACAGTTCGCCACTATGGGCGCTGTCTCTCTATTTTACAGATGACCACAACAACGGGCAATTATTAATCCAATACATTATAATTCCATTGCCTGCTGAACATGCCATTCTCATAGCACTTGGGGCTGGAATAGTCGGAAGTGTCACACTTGCACAAATGCTTGGTTTGTAGTTGTGATGTTACTAGGATTTGCAGCAGGGCAGGAGACATGTTTGGCGCAAACTGAAGTGACCTCTGAAGTGAGGAGGGCCAACTTGTGCGGGGGGTGAATTTGCAGACATAGGACAAGGCATACATCCATGGTGCCGTTTGACTAATGGGACAACGCAGTAAGAGTAGGGTTTGTATTTAGTGCATTGAGCGGATCCTCGCGGCTCTGCCAACAAGGTCCTTGGGCCACTGGGAGTGAGGGATGGTGCCCTCTCTCTGTCTTAGTGGATGCATGCTGCTACTGCTGGCTAGTAGAGGCGGGCAGGAACTGGCTAGCCACTGATCCCACTAGGGAACATGACTGACTTTTGTGGGCTGCTGTTGAATGTAAGGGATACCCAATTTCACGATATATGTGAGCTCACCTGGGGAATTACTTGGTTGGTCATTTAAGGTCAGCTTCTAGCAAGTTTGTAGGCCACAGATTCAATGGGACGTTGCACATTCCTTTTGCCTTCTAAATAGGTAGACCTACATTGGCAGAGTCCGCTATCCGCGCTTGAAAAGTTTATATTCAATCTCCCATGGGCACAGGCTGTGGTTCTGGTGGCAAAAGTCTGATTAATGTGCCTGGATACAAAGTTCGTTATGGTCGTACTGCTTTACCATAACTGCTGTGAGGAAGGTTTATATCAGCACAGTACGCATCAGTTTCGTGTAGAAGGAATGCGGTGCCACGGGGTGGCTCAGAACAGGCAACGTCACATGATGTATGTTGGTGGGGCGTGTGCGGTTAGGAACACGCTTAGGCGGCCGGATCATTGGTCGCAGAACCCTTATTTGGATGTACTGGGAGCATTCTGTTTACAGGACATGTGCTCACTTGCCAACGGCTATTCACGTGTCAGTTGTATGTGTTCCCCCATGCGGATGGAATTTAACTGCCCTTGACTGGCCAGTGAGTCTTCTTGCGCTCAGGTCAGGTGAGCAATAACTTTGGGTGTTATGGTGTCTGTGGTAAGTTCTGGGCAGGGAGACTCAGGCCAGATCCCACCCTTTGGTCGACCAGGACATCCTGTGCATACCCCTTCTGCGGGGATCATTTCAGGGATGGGTCATAAGATTCAGAACTTGTTAGCAGGGACTCAGCAACCCCCTAGGCGCACCCTGGCAGGGTGCGACTAGCCACATGTAACATGTAAGCCTCGGTGGCGGGGCGAGTAAGGGATGCTTGGTCTGCACGCAGGGGCAGGCGATTTCTTTTGGGGTTAGATCTGCAGGCTACACTGCGCCCTGGTTTTAACAGACTAGGATATGCAGTGAATTTTGTGGCAGGCATGCGCCAAGAGATGGGTCTTTCGATACATCTATACCTGGTTTAGTTCCTGGCTACGGAGTGGCTGCGGGACACTCTGGTTTTGGATGTGGTCAGCCGGTTGGCAGGCCTTCTAGATGGGGGTTCTAGCTCAGGCGTGACCTGGTAAGGGTTCAGGAGCCAGAAGTCGGCCCTGGGATACAATTTCACTGGCCGGTGGAGTGGCTGAAATGAAAGGGGCTTGTGTTTGACCTCTCGGTCACAGGTTCAGATCATGGTAGGCCCATATAAAACGAGTACCATTGAGTAGAGTAACAATAAACATGTTATGCAGCGCCAAGACATCATGGGGTGATCGGATTCCCAATTACAGTCAGAAACGGAAATTGGAAAGGATTTTGTGACGGTACCAGGCTCACTCAGCAGTGTAGAAAGCGGGAGACTTTGCGGTAAATTCTCCCGCCCTATAGCCTTGGCAGCCAGCCAGGTTGTGGAAGTTGTCATCCAACAAGTGTGCTGCGGTTAAAAAATTTGGGGAACTCTGGGTTAAAGCACTAAGGGGCTACAAAGTACTAAAGAACATGTGGCATTACCGGTATTCAAGAAAGGGCAGATATTTATACATATGGTTCCCCTCCTGTTCCCACTGTCTGTCTGCTCCCTGGTATACTAGCAGAAGTTTGGGAGGGCAAGACGTCACCTAGGGTGGGGACTGGCGTAATTCGAGGGGCATGCTCCACAAGCGCTATACACATAACTGGGTGAGGGGAAGTAAGGCGGGCTTGATGCTCTAACTTCTACCTGCATTGGCACATCTGGGCAAGGAGAGTGCCCCGGATACTGGGTCCCCCTTAGTGTTTCAGACTCAGCAGGACATGCTTGCAGGTGGGGCGATGGGAATCCCAAGGTGCTATAGGGTACAGCCGACCGTAAGCCACCCTGGGGAGGGGCCGGAAGACAGGTTAAGAGATCACGTACAGGTGAATTTTGAGTTTGCCGAAGGTACCCCTGTGATGCACCAGATGCTTGGTGTGGTGCTGTCTTATGGTGCCGAATTAAGTGCCAGCTTGAGTAGTTATATAGAATGGCTTCCTGGCATTGCTTTAATTTTCCGGGGCCAAAGGTATGGGTGATTGGCCATTCATGCGTTCTGAGAGTGGCACGAGGGCGGAAAGCATGAAATGGAGGCATGGGCAAACGATTATGCAGCCACTCATTCCGCATAGGAGCAGCCACCACAGCGTTTAGGGCAGGCCTGCCAGCTGAACGCATCAAACAGGTGGGGCGCTGGGAGTCTCAGTGTTACAAGAGATACATACGGTCTTGAAGGCCACTGAAATGGGCCTACGGACTGAGGGGACGGCCAGAATGTTTGCAGCACTTTATTGCCGGTGGCTTGCAGTGAAGTGTAATAAGTGCTTTTGTTTATTAAGAGATGTGCAGGGAGGCAACAATAACTTCTGGCAAGGACAACTTTAGGGACGTCCAGAACATTCTGCGGCACTAGATGCCGGTGGCTTGCATGGAAGTGTAATGTGTACATGTTAATTTTGGAGATGTGCAGTGAGTCAAAATTTTTTTTAAAAAAAAATAAATAAATAAGCTTTGCAAACTTTCATCTCTTTAATTGCCAGGAACAATGGTCTGGGTGATTGGCCATTCAGGCATCTTACGAGTATCACGGTGGGCCGAGAGCAGGAACTGGAGGCACGGCCTAACGGCCACAGACACTATCTGGCTAGGATACCCAGGCATGCGCTGGACCTGCTTGCTAAAGAAGCTGCAGCAGAATGTGGGGGGAGGATTCCTCCTCCTAATGTGTTGGTCATACACCTGGGAGGGAATGACCTGGCAGCCCTCGGGAGAAGGGCACTGCTTCAGGACATGACGGGCACCATGTGTAAATTGAGCAATCAGCTGGGGGTATGTGAAATATGGTGGTCGGAGATACCGCCCCGGCGGGTGTGGCAGGGCGCACGATCTAAGGAAGCCATGGAGGTCTCTCGCAGGAAGGTTAACAATGCCATGAGAGAATTCACGGAGCAAAGGGGTTTTGGTTTCATCCGGCATTGGTTACTGCACTCTAAGGTCACAGGGTGTTGGAAGAGGACGGGGTTCACCTATCCAGAGTGGGGATGGACCTGTTCCTGCTTGATCTGGGGGAAGCGTTGAAGACAGCGGGGTGTAAGTAAGGGAGTCTACCTTGGTGGGGAGCTCTGGGGTGACGGTGGCCACACCCAGAGCTGTGGCGGAGTTACAGGGCGATCCAGAGGCTGTAGGTACATACGGGTACCATGTACAGAAGCACAACAAGGGTGCAAAGGCCAAATATCCACAGGGAGGTCCTCGCGTTGGACCCTGGAGGAGCGACGGCGCCCCGTTAGTCCTACGGGCGGTTGTGGACCTGAGCAACCGGGGGTTGCCTGGCAGGCTCCGCCCCGTATGGGGCGTGAGCAGGGGCGTGGGCTGTTGGTCCACTGGTGGGAGGGGTCTTCCCTCCCCCAAAATATGGCAAACACCGTTGGGGAGGCCACGGTGTAATTTGGCTCATCAGGTGGCAGGCGGCGAGGGGCTGCCTGCCTTGGGATCGCCCGTAAGATAACCCACCATGTTGGCATATTTGTAATGCTAATAAACCTGCAGCAGTTTTCTCCACAAAGAAGGTGTCTTGTCTGGTTATTTCTATAGGAGATTGCTGTATGGTGGGGTGGCGAGTGTTGCCGATATTGGCACTATGCAGGCTGCCCGGGGTCCACGAAGGAGACCCGCTAAGAGGGCGGCCGCCTTAGTGCCACAGGAGGGCACAGGAGGCAGCCTTCCAGTGTTTGGGACCCTCGGGTCCAGTGTGCCGCGTCACTTCCGGGGAGGGGGTGAGGTACATATACCTCTCCCCGCCCCCTGGGTGCCCTCTTGGCCCATTCCCCTGACGTCATTTCCCTCCCTACCACATACCCGGCGTTCAGGCAGTGGGTGTAGGGGTTTTTTTTTTTTTGTCTAATGTATTATTTTGTGTTGCAGGCGGAGTTACAGGGCGATCCAGAGGCTGTAGGTACATACGGGTACCATGTACAGAAGCACAACAAGGGTGCAAAGGCCAAATATCCACAGGGAGGTCCTCGCGTTGGACCCTGGAGGAGCGACGGCGCCCCGTTAGTCCTACGGGCGGTTGTGGACCTGAGCAACCGGGGGTTGCCTGGCAGGCTCCGCCCCCGTATGGGGCGTGAGCAGGGGCGTGGGCTGTTGGTCCACTGGTGGGAGGGGTCTTCCCTCCCCCAAAATATGGCAAACACCGTTGGGGAGGCCACGGTGTAATTTAGCTCATCAGGTGGCAGGCGGCGAGGGGCTGCCTGCCTTGGGATCGCCCGTAAGATAACCCACCATGTTGGCATATTTGTAATGCTAATAAACCTGCAGCAGTTTTCTCCACAAAGGTGTCTTGTCTGGTTATTTCTATAGGAGATTGCTGTATGGTGGGGTGGCGAGTGTTGCCGATATTGGCACTATGTACACAGCAGAGGCCAAGCCTCACTCACTGGTCTCACTCACTGCGGGTGGGGCAGGGTGCAGCCCGAGAGGAAAGGGCATGAGAGCCAGAGAAGAGCCAGGTGTGCTATGAGCATGGAAGGGAGAGGCAGGCCTCCCATCTGTACACAGCAGAGGCCACACCTCCCTTACTGACGTCACTCACTGCCAGTGGGGCAGGGTGCAGCCCGAGAGAAAGCGGCATGAGAGCCAGAGAAGAGCCAGGTGTGCTATGAGCATGGAAGGGAGAGGCAGGACTCCCATCTGTACACAGCAGAGGCCACACCTCCCTTACTGACGTCACTCACTGCCAGTGGGGCAGGGTGCAGCCCGAGAGAAAGCGGCATGAGAGCCAGAGAAGAGCCAGGTGTGCTATGAGCATGGAAGGGAGAGGCAGGACTCCCATCTGTACACAGCAGAGGCCACACCTCCCTTACTGACGTCACTCACTGCCAGTGGGGCAGGGTGCAGCCCGAAGAAAGCGGCATGAGAGCCAGAGAAGAGCCAGGTGTGCTATGAGCATGGAAGGGAGAGGCAGGCCTCCCATCTGTACACAGCAGAGGCCAAGCCTCACTCACTGGTCTCACTCACTGCGGGTGGGGCAGGGTGCAGCCCGAGAGGAAAGGGCATGAGAGCCAGAGAAGAGCCAGGTGTGCTATGAGCATGGAAGGGAGAGGCAGGCCTCCCATCTGTACACAGCAGAGGCCAAGCCTCACTCACTGGTCTCACTCACTGCGGGTGGGGCAGGGTGCAGCCCGAGAGGAAAGGGCATGAGAGCCAGAGAAGAGCCAGGTGTGCTATGAGCATGGAAGGGAGAGGCAGGCCTCCCATCTGTACACAGCAGAGGCCACACCTCCCTTACTGACGTCACTCACTGCCAGTGGGGCAGGGTGCAGCCCGAGAGAAAGCGGCATGAGAGCCAGAGAAGAGCCAGGTGTGCTATGAGCATGGAAGGGAGAGGCAGGACTCCCATCTGTACACAGCAGAGGCCACACCTCCCTTACTGGCGTCACTCACTGCCAGTGGGGCAGGGTGCAGCCCGAAGAAAGCGGCATGAGAGCCAGAGAAGAGCCAGGTGTGCTATGAGCATGGAAGGGAGAGGCAGGCCTCCCATCTGTACACAGCAGAGGCCAAGCCTCACTCACTGGTCTCACTCACTGCGGGTGGGGCAGGGTGCAGCCCGAGAGGAAAGGGCATGAGAGCCAGAGACGAGCCTGGTGTGCTTTGAGCATAGAAGGGAGAGGCAGGCCTCCCATCTGTACACAGCAGAGGCCACACCTCCCTTACTGACGTCACTCACTGCCAGTGGGGCAGGGTGCAGCCCGAGAGAAAGCGGCATGAGAGCCAGAGAAGAGCCAGGTGTGCTATGAGCATGGAAGGGAGAGGCAGGACTCCCATCTGTACACAGCAGAGGCCACACCTCCTTACTGACGTCACTCACTGCCAGTGGGGCAGGGTGCAGCCCGAGAGAAAGCGGCATGAGAGCCAGAGAAGAGCCAGGTGTGCTATGAGCATGGAAGGGAGAGGCAGGCCTCCCATCTGTACACAGCAGAGGCCAAGCCTCACTCACTGGTCTCACTCCACTGCGGGTGGGGCAGGGTGCAGCCCGAGAGGAAAGGGCATGAGAGCCAGAGAAGAGCCAGGTGTGCTATGAGCATGGAAGGGAGAGGCAGGCCTCCCATCTGTACACAGCAGAGGCCAAGCCTCACTCACTGGTCTCACTCACTGCGGGTGGGGCAGGGTGCAGCCCGAGAGGAAAGGGCATGAGAGCCAGAGAAGAGCCAGGTGTGCTATGAGCATGGAAGGGAGAGGCAGGCCTCCCATCTGTACACAGCAGAGGCCACACCTCCCTTACTGACGTCACTCACTGCCAGTGGGGCAGGGTGCAGCCCGAGAGAAAGCGGCATGAGAGCCAGAGAAGAGCCAGGTGTGCTATGAACATGGAAGGGAGAGGCAGGCCTCCCATCTGTACACAGCAGAGGCCACACCTCCCTTACTGTCGTCACTCACTGCCAGTGGGGCAGGGTGCAGCCCGAGAGAATGCAGGCTGCCCGGGGTCCACGAAGGAGACCCGCTAAGAGGGCGGCCACCTTAGTGCCACAGGAGGGCACAGGAGGCAGCCTTCCAGTGTTTGGGACCCTCAGTGGTCCAGGTGCCGCGTCACTTCCGGGGAGGGGGCGAGGTACATATACCTCTCCCGCCCCCTGGGCGCCCTCTTGGCCCATTCCCCTGACGCCGTTTAGACGTGTCCTAGGAGCTGTGGATCGGCAGCACGCGGTGAGTAGTTACCCCACCCCCCCGCCTGGTCTCCCCATCCCCAGGGGTAGTATCCTGGGCAGGGCGGCCCGTCCATGGTTGCGGTCCGCCTTGGGAGGCGGGGGTGTTGGACAACTCACGGTGGGCACGGGCCAGCACCGCCGGTGCTAGCCAGGGCACGGCCCCGAGTGGGCTCTGTGTGGGCCGGGGGTTGGATGGGGCGAAGCCAGCAGAGATGCGAACAACCACCCCCCCTGTCTTCCCCATGCTCGCATTCGGGTGTTGGCATTAAAGGCGCTCCCCCATCCAGGCTGAACATGGGAGCTTCGCTAAGTTGTTCATGCAGCCTGGCATGTTGCAGGTCCCCGGCTCGAGGCGGAGCCGATACCCTTCTGTTTTGGGGGGCCGTTAAGGTTCCTAGCCGGAGCTGCTCGGGGGCCTCTGCCCACGTGGTTAATGGTGGCCAAGCGCCGAGTGGGCCTTTTGCTCAGGGGAGGGCAGCAAGCGCGAGAGGCCCCCTCCTCGAGGCCCCATCCCCCGCGGCTCCAAGGCTCCGGTGTTTAACAGGGGATTTGGTGTATTGGCCTTATGTTGCCGACTCTGTCCAGAGGATCCGGGCCCCAATTCCAGCAGTCTGTGGGGTCAGTGTATTATGAGCACGGACATAGGAGAGCTAGAGGTGGACTTGCCAGCCGTTCTGTGGAGCGCAAACCGGACCGGATTCACGCCGGCCGCCTCCGTGCTGCACTGCCCACGCGCAACCCTTGCTAGTCCCCAGCGTTCCCAACTCACTGTGTCCGCCACAGGGTCACTACTTTCTGTATTCTGCGTCCGGTAGCGGTTGGATCGGCTCTGTGCACAATTTTATCTCGGCTTGGAATGGTGGGGGGGCACACCATGCTGCCGTTGCGGGTCCCCGGGCCACGCTTGTGCATTGCGACCCTATGGGCCGCGGCACACCAGGGCTCACTGGCACTCCTCTGAGTGCAATGGCGGAGGGAGGAATGACGCCTCATAACCTATTCCAGACTGTCCTCCCGCTTGGGCACACCGCTGGCGAAGACGAGCTTCGCATAGGATTACATTCATTAGCCCTCTGTGTAGCGCTGCGCAGTGACCATCATTACCGCACTGCAGTCCCTCTCTCTCTCACTGTACAGTGTCCGTGACAGGAGCACTGTCTCTGGTGACCCTCGGGCGATTTCAACAGCGTCAGCAGTTCATTGGGGGCAAATCACGAATCTAACTGTGCCTGAATGTGTAATGTAAATACACGGCTCGAGTAAGCGCTCAAATACCTGGGGGTCGAGATAGCGCCATATAGTATGCAAATGCGGATAGGATGTGGTCCGGCGGACAGACGGCAGACTTTGGTGCAGGAAACCAGGGTTCGAGCCTCGTCCCCATCCTGTGCTTTTGGCAAATCACTTGATCTCCCCGTGCCTGAATGTGTAATGTAAATCGGTGCTCATGGAAAGCGCTCCACTACCTTCGGGTCGAGTTCGCGCTATATAAATATGCAAATCTACACACAAAAAAAAAAAAAAAAAAAAGTGAGTGTAATCAGTGCTCGTAGCAGCAATGCAAGTGGGGCCAGGGGCGCGGGTCCGTTTAGTGCTGCCAGCTCAAGTGAAGAGTTTGGTACTTGCAGGCTGCGAAAGAGGACCCTGGTCCGAGTGGATGTTGATTCCTCCCAAATCCACATCTCTTTCAGAACTTGTAACCTGAGCCCAAGTCTTGCATCGATTGTGGCGCACAACCATGGAGCTCTGAGAAAGGGCCGACAGGCGGCTGTGTCGTTTCCTAGTTAAGGGACCCATTTCAGCACCTGGAATTGGAGGGCCTCCTCTCCTCTCCAGCACCCAAAACAGAGGTTTGAGGCAAGTAAACAGACTCTGGTGTGGAACTAGCTCAGTTAGAGTCAGTCATGCTTCACAATGGCCTCCGTTCCGCCTCCTCGAGCCAGATGGACCACTCTGGGCTGGTTTCACTGGACCCATTACCTTCGGAGGAGTGTAGAAAAGGTCAGACAAGTGGGGCAGTGTAGTTAGCGAGTGCCATCCTGGTCTGTGATTTAAACATGAGAATTGTCAGGGGCGTGGCTAATTTTGTAGCCAGTGCAAAGGCACCAGGACCCAGACGTCAGAGAGGCCCAGCCTGCGCTATACTGTGCTGTTTATTTAACAGGTTAATTTTGTTTTTGGTAAGAATTGTTTTGATGTGCGTTCCTGGGTTCAGATCTGGTTTCCTCTATGAGGGGGTTGGGGAGGAATCATTGCCACCGAGGCAGGCGCTGGTAAACCCAGAACGGAGGCTGGAGTGGAGCAGACGCTAAACACTGCATTCAATGGGTTGTGCACACAGGGATCCTCACAAGATATAAAAGAAACGAGTATTTGCAATGCAATATGTCTCGCATTGCTCCATCGCTGGGGGCTTCCGGGGTATGGCACGGAAGGATAATGCGATGTTGCCGGTGTCTGGGTTAGGCGTACTGTGCCTCTGTGGCCCGGGATGGCTCGTTTTGGGCTGACTGGTTGTTCAGCATGCGGGGCAGCAGCCTAGATGTGAGCTGGGAGTTGTTTTGGTATTTCACATCTTCTCTTCGCCTTAGGAGATCACAGCGGTCCGGTACTGGTTCTCGAATTATGGTCTGATTAGGGATTGCTCTACTTGGGACTCCCTGCGCCAAAGATACAGGGTGTCCTTGAGAACATAGATCGATTTATAGTGAAGCAAACCTGGCCCTTTCAGGGAGACCTAAATTAACCTAGTGGAAACGGTATTACCATTTCAATGGTGCAGGGCGTCTCTCTAGGCCAGGCACTGCACCACGCATATGGATTGGGTGCTACATTTGGACCTGCCCGCATGAAGTAATTAGTGGGGCTACATCGATGCGGGTAAAGAATTTGTCAGTGTCTAGAACACTGCTCCTGGTACTAAGTATGATTGGTTTTGGTCAAGGTCGTCAGGGAGAGTGGGGGCCACATTGCATGCACGAGGTAGGGTGTCCCACTCCAGTTAACGCAGGGCGACAGGGTCGATGGCAGCATCAGTGGTAGGCTGGTGGTATGCTTGTGGTTGTCAGCGTTGGTGTTAGTCAGGTTGTATGCTTGTGGTCAGAGACAGCCACATTTCAGGTAACAAGTTGGCTTATAGGGTGGCCTATAGGTGGCACTGCTCCTTTCAACCGGCATACATTATTGGCAGTAATATTAGTGAGCTGCTGCTGAGTTCCAATGTCGAATTCACGAGTCACTACCCCTGAACATTGACGCAAACACAATTAGAACCTGGCCAGAGTGCTCGCGCAGTACCAGCAACCTGGCAAAGGAAATCTAAGTAGAGGGTGTGATGGAGCATTACTAGTAAGTCAGCATTCCTAAGCCTCTCTGGGGATCTGTGGGTGGCTCAGCGAGACTGGTCGTGCCTCACCTCTTGACGTATGGCGGATGGTGAACCCAGGTTGCGGTGAAGAGACAGCGGGTAATGGTCGAGCTTCCTGCATATTCCGCGAGCGGCCTGTTCATTTCTACCATCAGATTTCCATTTTGTTTGTGGCCAAACGGTGGGTGTTGCAATGACACATCGCGTCGTCGTTCATTCAAGTTGGTGCAGTCTGGTGTGTAACCTATGGCTGGTTTTCCTGGTTGTGGCCATGATGGTGTTGGCAATTCCAGTGGTGGGTGCCGGCCCGCTCGGAGGGAACATTTACATAGGCATCTGGGACTGGGTAGATGATCACACCTATGCCCCAGTTAGATGACAGTGCGCCACACATGCGTGGTGGAATTTTATTAGAGGGTCTCGGGATTTTAGTCACTAATGAGAGGCTGTAGTCAGATAGTTTTTCCTTGCACATCAGCCGGTGCTGCGCTTCGGGGAAGCATTCAGACCCGACGACCATGGGGTCAGATTTGCACTAAGTTTTAAATGAAGAGGCATATGCTGGCATAGTTGTGCCCCACATAGCCAAGAAGTTTGTACCCCAAGAGTATAGCAGTAACCTAGGTTTGATTCCGCTATCCGCGCTTGAAAAGTTTATATTCAATTCTCCCATGGGCACAGGCTGTGGTTCTGGTGGCAAAAGTCTGATTAATGTGCCTGGATACAAAGTTCGTTATGGTCGTACTGCTTTACCATAACTGCTGTGAGGAAGGTTTATATCAGCACAGTATGCATCAGTTTCGTGTAGAAGGAATGCGGTGCCACGGGGTGGCTCAGAACAGGCAACGTCACATGATGTATGTTGGTGGGGCGTGTGCGGTTAGGAACACGCTTAGGCGGCCGGATCTTTGGTCGCAGAGCCCTTATTTGGATGTACTGGGAGCATTCTGTTTACAGGACATGTGCTCACTTGCCAACGGCTATTCACGTGTCAGTTGTATGTGTTCCCCCATGCGGATGGAATTTACTGCCCTTGACTGGCCAGTGAGTCTTCTTGCGCTCAGGTCAGGTGAGCAATAACTTTGGGTGTTATGGTGTCTGTGGTAAGTTCTGGTCAGACGGTGGCCAGGCCTTCTAGATGGGGGTTCTGCTCAGGCGTGTCCCGTAAGGGTTCAGGTGACAGAAGTCGGCCCTGGGATACAATTTGAGCACAGCAGTTCTACATCACAGGCAGAAGGGAGAACCTATCTACTGTCTCTGGCTGACAGCTCGCCCATTACCAAGGTACAGGTTGAGCAGGTATGGTAGGCATGCCTTCTATGCCAGGCATTGGGGGTCATGGCAAGCGCTTTGGCAGTCGCTCTTTCAAGAGCCAGCAACAGCAGCTTACAGGGTGGGCATACAAGCGGAAGCGCATCATGCAGGTGGGGACGATGCCCTGTTTTCAGCTACCTCCAGCCTGACTTCCTTCGGGGCCCTGAGAACCAGTGGCGGAGGGCAAGGTCCAAAACAGACTCTTCGGGGTGGCATTAAAGGGACAGGATGAGCGCATCAAGCTGGCTGTACAATGGGTATCCCAATGTTTGAAAGGTACCCGGAGCCACCCAGGGGAGTGGCCGGAAGGCAGGTTAAGGGCAGTATGTACAGGCAAACTTGGAATATACCACTGGCACCCCGGTGATGCACCACAGGTAATGGGAAGGGTGCAGGTACATTCCCACTGCTGGTGCAGTACATGGTTATCAGCTTGAACCCCCGAAGCTGGGGGAATAGTCAAGAAAGGGTGTTGAAGCACAGGCTTAGTCAACCTTTAAGGCGATGCACAGGTTGCACGCGGTGCACAATGGATGTGGTCTGTCATAATTGATTCATCAAGGTAGGCAGACTAACTGGTCAAGCTAACAGACGGTAGATGCCAAGCGCCGGCATTCTCGCCATCGCGGCACGTGGGGATTAAGTTATACAACTCAAGGTGTTGGGGCTACACAGCTTAACGATATACTGATTTGCAGCACAGAGGCTCTTTTCTGGGACACCCGGCATCCCAACAAGTCTAGAAAGGGCAGGTGATCTGAATCTATCGTTTTCACCATTCCTGTAGCGTTTCCACCCTCTGGTCCACTACCTGGTACCCTCCAGAGTAGGTCTGGCAAAGGGCAGGGTCAAGGGTATGGATGATGGGCCATCCAGGCGTGCTGATAGTGGCGCGATGGGCGGAAAGCAGGAGGTGGAGGCATGGTTTTCCTGACAGGTAATTTGGACGGGGTTCCCAGGCATGCACTGGAACAGCTTGCTAGGATGCTGCAGCACAGACTAAGGGGGTGTGTCCCCTCCTCAATTGCTGGTCTTCAACAGGAAGGCTATCAATGGGCAGTGCATCAGGTACATTAGGTGCAAGCTTGATTAGTTGTATAGGATGGGTGCAGTGGGCATTAAAGGTTAGCAACTTGGTATTTCGTTATGTCGCCAGGATCAAGGATCTGGGTGAATGGCCTTCCGTGCGTCTCGAGGGGCGCGAGGGGCGGAATTCAAGAAATGGAGGCATGTGGTTCCTCCAATAAGTTTTCTTGGTTGGGGGTCCCAGCAATGTGCCGGGACAGCTGGCTTAAGCAGCTGCGGCACAGACTAAGGGGTTGGTGTTTGGTTGAGATTAGGGACCTCCGGGCGGGGTGCGCAAAGAATGGTCTACCTGTTCAGAGTGGGCATGGACTTGTCTTGTGTTGCCTGGCCCAGGCAATGAGCAGACTCTGGGGGAAGAGGCACCTGTTGCAAGAGAAGGAGTCCTCCAATTGTAGGATGCAACCTTTGGGGGCTTGGAAGTTATGGTGGTCAGTTAGCCCCCTTTTAGTGTGTGAAGGCGCTCGGGAGGCCGGGAAACCCCACGCAGGAGAATTGACCGTGCCAGGCGTAAATTCACCAACTGTGTTTGGCTTTATAGGTATGGTTTGCATGCCAAATCCACAGGGAGTTTGGTACAAGATGGGGTTTCACCTGTCTAGAGTGGGCATGGACTTGCTTTGCTGGACTGGGGAGAAGCCGGGGAATCAGCAGGGTTTAGGGAAAGATGTTTTGGTGCAAAGAGGTGCAACCGGCCACAACCAACGCGTTATGGGCGGGTTTGGCAGCAGAGCGCATCAAGCAGGTGGGATAATAGGAATTCCTTTCAAAGGTACAGCCGTCCATAGCCACCCAGGGGAGTGGCCGGAAGACAGGTTAAGCGTATCATGTACAGGCGAACTTTAAGTTGTCCAGAGGCACCCTCTCCGGCACCCGAGGTTTGATGGGGTGCAGTGTTATTGTGCAACTAGGTGCAAGATGGATTAGTTGTATAATATGGGGTACAGTGCTCATTAAAGGATGTTAGTATCGAGCATGTCGTTATTTGGCAGGATCATAGGTCTGGGTCAAGGGCCGTCCGTGCGTCCTGGGAGTGGCACGATGGGAGGAATCCAATATATGGAGGCATGGGTTTTCCATCACCGACTTACCTTGGTTGGGGGCCGGCCCAGGCATGCGCTAGCACAGTTGGAGGTAGAAGCCCCTCCGGGGTAGGAGGGCATTGCGGCAAGATATGAAATACTCCTGGTATAAGTTAAACAACCAGTTGTAGGCTGGGGTTTTATGATGGGAAGGTTAACAATGCCATGAGAAATTCACGGCGCAAAGGGGTTTGGGTTTCATCCGGCATGGGTTACTGCACTCTAAGGTCACAGGATGTTGGGAAGAAGATGGGGTCCACCTATCCAGAGTGGGGATGGATCTGTTCCTGCTTGATCTGGGCGAGGCGTTGGTAACAGCAGGGTGTAAGTAAGGGAATCTACCTTGGTGGGGAGCTCTGGGGTGACGGTGGCCACACCCAGAGCTGTGGCGGAGTTACAGGGCGATCCAGAGGCTGTAGGTACATACGGGTACCATGTACAGAAGCACAACAAGGGTGCAAAGGCCAAATATCCACAGGGAGGTCCTCGCGTTGGACCCTGGAGGAGCGACGGCGCCCCGTTAGTCCTACGGGCGGTTGTGGACCTGAGCAACCGGGGGTTGCCTGGCAGGCTCCGCCCCGTATGGGGCGTGAGCAGGGGCGTGGTCTGTGGGTCCACTGGTGGGAGGGGTCTTCCCTCCCCCAAAATATGGCAAACACCGTTGGGGAGGCCACGGTGTAATTTGGCTCATCAGGTGGCAGGCGGCGAGGGGCTGCCTGCCTTGGGATCGCCCGTAAGATAACCCACCATGTTGGCATGTTTGTAATGCTAATAAACCTGCAGCAGTTTTCTCCACAAAGAAGGTGTCTTGTTTGGTTATTTCTATAGGAGATTGCTGTATGGTGGGGTGGCGAGTGTTGCCGATATTGGCACTATGCAGGCTGCCCGGGGTCCACGAAGGAGACCCGCTAAGAGGGCGGCCACCTTAGTGCCACAGGAGGGCACAGGAGGCAGCCTTCCAGTGTTTGGGACCCTCAGTGGTCCAGGTGCCGCGTCACTTCCGGGGAGGGGCGAGGTACATATACCTCTCCCCGCCCCCTGGGCGCCCTCTTGGCCCATTCCCCTGACGCCGTTTCCCTCCCTACCGCATACCCGGCGTTCAGGCTGGGGGTGTGGGGGGCATTATCTAATGTATTATTTTGTGTTGCAGGCGGAGTTACAGGGCGATCCAGAGGCTGTAGGTACATACGGGTACCATGTACAGAAGCACAACAAGGGTGCAAAGGCCAAATATCCACAGGGAGGTCCTCGCGTTGGACCCTGGAGGAGCGACGGCGCCCCGTTAGTCCTACGGGCGGTTGTGGACCTGAGCAACCGGGGTTGCCTGGCAGGCTCCGCCCCGTATGGGGCGTGAGCAGGGGCGTGGTCTGTGGGTCCACTGGTGGGAGGGGTCTTCCCTCCCCCAAAATATGGCAAACACCGTTGGGGAGGCCACGGTGTAATTTGGCTCATCAGGTGGCAGGCGGCGAGGGGCTGCCTGCCTTGGGATCGCCCGTAAGATAACCCACCATGTTGGCATGTTTGTAATGCTAATAAACCTGCAGCAGTTTTCTCCACAAAGAAGGTGTCTTGTTTGGTTATTTCTATAGGAGATTGCTGTATGGTGGGGTGGCGAGTGTTGCCGATATTGGCACTAAGCGGCATGAGAGCCAGAGAAGAGCCAGGTGTGCTATGAACATGGAAGGGAGAGGCAGGCCTCCCATCTGTACACAGCAGAGGCCAAGCCTCACTCACTGGTCTCACTCACTGCGGGTGGGGCAGGGTGCAGCCCGAGAGGAAAGGGCATGAGAGCCAGAGACGAGCCTGGTGTGCTTTGAGCATAGAAGGGAGAGGCAGGCCTCCCATCTGTACACAGCAGAGGCCAAGCCTCACTCACTGGTCTCACTCACTGCGGGTGGGGCAGGGTGCAGCCTGAGAGAAGGCGGCATTTATTTATGCGTTTTTATATAGCGCGGACTTTACCCGAGGGTGTCAGAGCGCTTCACAACAGAAACAGCAACATTACATAAGGAGGAGGATACAAATGAGCATAATACAAAGGCAAGCGTTACATTGCATGAGGAAAAAGTGACAATTCTGCAAAAAACAAACAAACCAAATACAAAAAGAGAAATAAGTTCCAAGAGGACAAAGTGACAGGTGTGCATGAAACATGGGGTACAAAATATAAATAGAGGTATAATACTGCAATAAGTGGCAGTCACTCATAACACACTGGGAAGGCACTTCTATAGGCTTGGAGTACAGAATTTCCTATCGTGGAAGAACTTCCTTGAGGTAGTAGAGAGGGCGTGAATACAGCAGGGGGTACATGGGGTACAAAATACATGATACATGGGGTACAAAATACAACTAAAGGCATAATACTGTAATAAGTGGCAGTCACTCAAAACACACTGGGAAGGCACTTCTATAGGCTTGGAATACAGAATTTCCTATAGTGGAAAAGCTTCCTTGAGGTAGTAGAGAGGCGTGACTTCACAGGGGACTTATAATGAGGGGAACACGCACATAAAAACCAACACAACACACAAAATAAGGAATGAACAGACACAAGTACAACTTTACACTGACGAGCGAACTTCCTAGAGGGGCCTGAGAACGAAAGTATTAGTTCTGGAAGTGTCTTTGGAAGAGAAGAGACTTGAGGTCAGCTTTGAAGATCCGGGTAGAGGAGGTGGCACGGAGCAATGGGGGAAGCGAGTTCCAGATTCTCACTGCATTGCCCGAGAAGGATTGCGCCATCGATCTTTCCCTTTTGAAGACGGGGGCTCAAGCAGAAGCTTTTCCGCATTGCGAGAAGGGCGAGAGCCACCGGACAATTTCAATTTATTCGCCAGGTAACGAGGGAGGACGTGTGTAAGGCTTTGTGTGTGATGCAGGCAGTTTTGTAAATAGATCTTGCCTCGATCGGAAGCCATCGAAGAGAGGACAGGATAGGAGTGATGTGGTCAACTTCGTTTAAACCCTGAAATGAAGCGAGCTGCTGAATGGAGGATGGATTTGAGAGGGGAGAGGTGGGATTTGGGTAGGCCAGTCAGAAGAGAATTGCAATAATCCAGTCTTGAGAGAACCAGAGATTGTACCAAGGTTTTTAAGTCATTCTCCGGGAAGAACCGACGGATCCCCCATAGAAGGCGCAGCTGGTACCGTGCGTTCTTAGCAATAGAGTTGATGTGGGAGATTAGGTTGAGTCTTTTGTCAAGAATGACACCTAGGGATTTAGCGCTGTCGACAATGATGGGTTTGTTGTTGAGTAGGTTCAGCTGATCCATCCAAGATTGAACAGGAGGAGGTGAGAGAGAGGTAGAGAGGAGGAGGAATTCAGTTTTGGCGGGATTCAGAATGAGTTGGTGGGCTGACATCCAGTTGTGAATAGAGTTGAGGGTAGAATTGAGTAGGGAGAGATCGTGTGCGGAGGACACCTTAAGGTACATTTGCGTGTCGTCCGCATACAGATGGTAAAGGATCCCAGATTTGCTTAGGAGGTTCCCTAAAGGTTCCAGGTAGAGATTAAACAAGGTGGGTGCCAGGATAGAACCTTGAGGGACGCCTTGACCTACGGCCACAGGAGATGAAAGACTGTTCCCTATCTGCCCTTGGCAGAGACAGATGTTTACCAGAGAGAAGCAAACATCACCAGAGTCTGTGTCCAGGCCTCAGAGTGCAGCCCGAGAGGAAAGGGCATGAGAGCCAGAGACGGGCCTGGTGTGCTATGGGCATGGAAGGGAGAGGCAGGTCTCCCATCTGTACACAGCAGAGGCCACGCCTCCCTTACTGACGTCACTCACTGCGGGTTGGGCAGGGTGCAGCCTGAGAGAAGGCGGCATGAGAGCCAGAGACGAGCCTGGTGTGCTTTGAGCATAGAAGGGAGAGGCAGGCCTCCCATCTGTACACAGCAGAGGCCAAGCCTCCCTCACTGGTCTCACTCACTGCGGTTGGGGCAGGGTGCAGCCCGAGAGAAAAGGGCATGAGAGCCATAGTGCCAATATCGGCAACACACTCCCCCCCACAAATACAGCAATCTCCCGATAAAATAAAACACACCAGACACCTTGTTTGTGGAGAAACATTGCTGCAGGTTTATTTGCATAATGAAATATGCCAACATCGTGGGTCAACTTACGGACGATCCAAGGGCAGGCAGCGGAGACACGCCTAAGCTGCCCTGCCCACCTGAAGAGCCAAATTGCACCGTGGCCCTAACCAATCGGTGCTCATCAATTTTGGGGGGTTACCTCTTACCACCTGTGGACCACCAGTCCACCAATTTACTCACGCCCCTTGAGGGGGCCGAGCGTATCCAGGCAAGCCCCCGGTTGCTCAGGTTTACAACCGCCCGTAGGACTAACGGGGCACCATCGTTCCTCCAGGGTCCTGCCGTAAGGACTTCCTGGGGCTATTTGGCATTTGCACCCTTGTTGTGCTCCTGAAGAGGGTACCCCTATGTACCATTCAGCCTCTGGATCGCCCTGTAACTCCGCCACAGCTCTGGGTGTGGCTCCCGTCACACCCAGGGCCCCCCACCAAGGCAGACATTCCTACTTACACCCAGTTGATTCCAGGGCGTTGCCCAGGTCCGACAAAAACAGGTCCATGCCCACTCTAGACAGGTGGACCCCATCCTCCTCAAAACACCCCATGGACTTGGCATGCAACAGCCCGTGCCTAATGAAACCAAAACCCCTCTGTTCAGTAAACTTGCGCATGGCACTGTTAACTCTCCTGCGTGAGGTTTCCACGGCCTCCCCCGACCGGGCCCCTTGCCACACTAAACGTGGGGTAATCTCTGACCACCATAATTCGCATGCCCCCAATTGGTTGCTTAACTTACACATGGAGGATTTCATCTCTTGCAGCAGGGCCTTCCTACCCAGGAAAGTCAAATCATTGCCTCCCAAGTATATGACCAGAATGTTGGGAGGGGAGTCACCTCCCCCTAGTCTGTGCCGCAGCTTCTTCAGCACGCTGTGCCAGCGCATGCCTGGAAATCCCAACCAAATTATCTCAGTGGCGGAAAACCCATTCCTCCATTTCCTGCTTTCCGCCCATCGTGCCACTCTCGAGATGTAAGAATGGCCAATCACCCAGACCTTTGATCCCCGCAAAATAAAGAAATGCAAGGTTGCAAAACACATTTATTGAAGCACTGCACACAATTCTATACAACTACTCAAGATTGCACATAGTTTACACAAAATACACACTGCACCCTACACAACATCTGGTGCAGCACAAGGTTGCCTTTGGTATACTCAAAAATTGCATTGCCCCCAATTCACTCATAACGTCCTCAGGCCACTACCCTCGGTGGCTTACGGACGGATGTACTGTTTGAAACACTGGGACTCCCATCATCCCACCTGCATGATGCGGTCCGCTGACATGCCCGCCTTAAATGCTGAAGTCGCTGCCCCTATCCCGAAAGAGTGACTGCAAAAGCGCTTGCCAGGACCCGCATTGCCTGACATTATTAAGCATGACTTCATTACCTGCTCCATCTGAAATTTAGTAAGGGGCATGCTGTCAGCATGGATCAGTAAATAGCCCTCTCCTGAAGGGCGAAGGGCCAGGTAGGCAGCGACCAAGCTCACTGGGCAATACCTCTTATCCCCCAGTTGGTGCAACCAGATGACCCTCCCTTGCCCTGCCTGCTCCGTTTTGGATCTTCTCACTAGGATTCTAAGGGATGCACCCGAGAGCGCTGCATCCTGTCCCCTTAATGCTGCTGCCAATGTATCTGTCTTGGACCTAGCCACTAATTCGCTAATTCTCAGAGCCCCGAAAAATGCGAGGCTGAATGTTGCTGAGAAGAGTGCGGCTTCAAAAGCAGAAAAGGTTGCCCTGTGTACAATGTCAATCATGTCCTGCAGAGTCTTAAATTCGATAGGGGACCTGGTATCTGGGACCCGAGGCTCTCCCCTCGCCCAACCCTTTAGTGCCACCCTGATAAGGAATGACTTGGTAGGATCAGCCTGGCCCCTCAACTTAGCATAATGACTTACTGCTGCCAGGTGGCCTGGGATCCAGGAGTGGCTCTTGCCCTGTTCCTTGGCCCACACGATAAAGGTTTGTACTCTGTGCTCCAAGGATATCGACCCTTCCTCCCAGGCTCCCACCACCGTGCAGAACATCACAATGCAAGCCTTGTAACGCTTCCTGGTCCTGGGTACTAAGGAAAGTTCGCCTAGTTCCCTCAGGCGTTGTTCCACTTGAGAAGGAACCAGAGGTGTGGCGGGAAAGGGGTCATCTCCTCTCTCGCTCTCGGCCACGCCTCCCGGAAACGGCGCCACTGAACACGAGAGAGAGCGTCAGCTGCCACATTCTGCACCCCCTGGATGTGTCTTGCCCTGCATTCCACATTGTTGTATAAGCAAGCCCGCACCAGTTCCCTCAACAAGCACAGCACAAAGGGACAGTTCGCTGTTTGTGTATTGATAGCCTGCACCACCACCAAGTTGTCTGACCAGAAAAGCACCCTTTTTGCTGCCAGCATCTTAGGCCAGAGATGAAAAGCGACCACTATTGGAAACAGTTCCAAAACCGTTACATTGGCTGTGATCTTTCTTTTGTGCCATGAATTCGGCCATCTATCAGCACACCACTCGCTCCCTAAGATTGCACCAAAGCCCTTCCTGCCTGCTGCATCCGTGAACAGGGATAGCTCAGGACTGCCCGTTCAGGGGGCTCTCCAGATGACTGATCCATTGAAATTGGCTAAGAACTCTGCCCACATGCTGAGGTCTCTCCTCATACCTTTGCTCAACTTTACCATATGGTGCTTCTTCTTGACTTTGGCAGTGGCCCTCGCTAACCTTCTTGCAAAGACCCTGCCAGCTGGTATCACTCTTGCAGCAAAATTCAATTTCCCCAACAAGCTCTGGATGAATCCCAATGAGGCCTTGTCGTGTGCCATGGCTGCCTGAATGTGCTGAGCTAACTCCTGAACCTTGTCTGCTGGCAGCCTAGACTCACCAGCAATGGTGTCCAGTTCTATACCCAGGAATGTCAGGACCTGCGCCGGGCCCTCAGCCTTCCCTGGTGCAAGTGGGACCCCCAAGTGATTGGATAGTTTCTCAAAATCCCTGAGAGCATTCCTGCAGTCCTGCGTGCCCACACCCCCAATGAAAAGAAAATCATCCAAGTAGTGGGTAACCCCTTTCACATTGTAAGTCCCCTGGAGTGCCCACTGCAAGAAGCAGCTGAAGGCCTCGAAATATGCACAGGAGACTGCGCATCCCATGGGCATGCATCTGTCATAATAGTACCTGCCCTCACGTTTGAAGCCTAGTAGGTGCTGGCTACTCGGGTGGACTGGTAACAAGCGGAAGGCGGATTCGATGTCGGCTTTGGCTAGCCAAGCCCCTTCCCCGCCCTCCTGACCAAGTCTAATGCTACATCCAGGGTGCAATAAGTCACAGAGCAGGTGCCCTCCTCCAGCCCATGATTCACGGATTCACCTTCCGGGTATGACAGGTGGTGTATCAACCTGAATGACCCTGGGTCCTTCTTGGGCACTACCCCCAGGGGGGAGACAACTAAGTTGTCTAGCGGGGGTGGGGTAAGGGGCCAGCCACCCTACCTAGGGCCCGTTCTTTTTCCACCTTGGCCTGCACTACTGCTGGCCTCCCTGCTTACCAGGGGGCCGACATAGGGGATCCTAAATCCTTCTGTAAAACCGCCCAGCAGCAGCTGGCCAGCCTGCCTGTTGGGATACCGCCTGAGTAATGGCATGAGGTTGTCCAGGGCTACCGGAGACGGGCCCTTGACTACACTCCCGGTTCCTGGGACGCTGTCTGCATGGGTAGGGAGGCCAGCCTGATTTCGGGGAGCAAGGAGAACCAGGGGAGAGCTGTGGGATGGCGCCAAAGGGGTGGGGGGGAGTGTCTGGTGTGACCAGATAACCCTCAAGTGTCCTGCTTGTTCTTGCCAGGGGGCTGCTGCTCGTGCTTGCTATAAAAGGACGCTGCCGGGTGGGGAGCCCCACACTTGTTGCAGGTGTGCGTGAACTTACATGTTTTGCCCCAGGAGCAGGATCCGGCATTAACCAAACGTACAAGTCCCTGGGAACGTGCATTTGAAACCTCCCCTCTGGCTCCCTCCCCACTGCGCGCCCCGAAAGGGCTGTTTGAAGTTGCGCCTCCCCGCCTTAATCGAACCCCTACCTGCTGAGTGCCCGCCCTGGCATTTGGTGTGATACTCCTTGCTCTGCAGAGTGTGTTTGCCCATATGTTCCATCCAAAGTTGGACCTCTTTCTGGTCCCAACTCATCTCCGGGCACATCGCCATCTTTTTTCGAAACTCCTTGTCATAGTTATACCAGCCCAAGCCTCCCTACTTGATGGCCTCGTTATGAATGGTCCTTGAATACTGTATCAAACCCGGACCCAATTCTGGGTGTTTCTCCATTATAACTGCCGCCAGTATTGAGAAAGCCTCTAGCCAGTTCTCGATTGTTTTGTCCGGCCAAGTTTGGTACTTAACCTTCTTTTCCTCATCTTTCCCAGCCATTTTCCTCGTGTCCAGCCCATCTTGCCCATGCATTAATAGGGTAAAGATATCGATGAAGTCCCGCTGCCAAATCCCTTCCTTGGCCGCCAGGGGGGCCTGCCACGCTAGGGAGCAGCGAACAGACAGCAGGGGGGCGACAGTGATGGGCTGAGGGGTGACTGGTGGCGGTGGCGGTCCCCTCTGGGAGTCCCAGGGGGTGCGGAGCCCTGAGCAGGAGTAGTGGGGGGTGCTGCGAGATGGGGGGGCTGGCGTGCCCGCAATTGCCGCAGACTGAGCTAGGAGGGGAATGGGGGTGAGAGCGCTGGCGGGAGCTAGTGCACTGCTTTGCGCTCCTGTAGCTACTGCTGTTAACACTGGCCCAGTTTGCTTGACAACCTCCATGGGAATTGACGGCGCTGCAGCTGCTGGGACAACACCCTGTATTTGGGGCTCGCTTGACTGGTTTGCCCACACTCTTGCAATTGCTTGTCCCCCCTCCCCACCAATGCTCGGGCTACTGAGAGTTGCCAGGGGGCCATGCCCTGAAATATTGGATTTAAAATCTGCCATGAAACTCATCATTGTGTCCATGAGCTTACCCATCTTGTCCATGGTAGCGGTGTTGGATGAGACCGCATTACTGTCTGTCATGGCTACTGGCCCCAGCGCCGGCCAAGGGGGGGTGGACGTCGGGGGAGCGGCTTCTCAGGGAGTCGATTGCGCTCTACCTCTGGGTGCCGGCGGATCGGCGGGAAAGTCCTTATTGGTCGGCCTGTGAGCCCGCTTCAGCCTGGAAGGCCCTGCATCCGAGCACGGCTGTTGCTCAGGGACAGGGACAGGACCGTTGACGACGACCCCGGAATCATCCGGCTCGTTCGAGTTCAAGATCCTGTTTGCCCATGCCAAACCCTTGGTCTTGGCCAACTGCATAAACGCTGCCCATTGCGCATCCTGCGACGTGCCTGGCAGCGAATCTTCCACCTAGGACATCTGGGTAAATAGGGAGGGGGAGCCCTGGCTATCCATGCCGCTCTCTGAAACGGCGGCCACTGAGATCAATCTGAGGAGAAAAAACAGTGTGAGAAAAAACACCGCACCTGCATAACTGACGCCTTTGGCTGACCATTTGTGTGCCCCTTGTGTACCGCGTCCTCGCTCCACACCCCGTCTCCCTGTACTTACTTCTTGAGAAAATTGACTTTGTTCGTGACCTGATGCCGGTGTTCGCCCTACTGAAAGATCGACGATTTTCTGCATGCGAGGATGAAAACAAAACGTTAGCCACTGACTCCCGCCCCTATGCAATCAAACTGCATCTACCCTGATGGGCTGCCAACTCCCCCTAGTTTGTACCCCCCCTCGCACACCTGCCCACCCCTCCGGGATTTAAGGCAGTGGGCTCCCCCTCGCCGCCTCCCTGGTCCCGCGCACCATGCGTAGCGCATACCTGTTCCCGTTCACTTCAATTCCACTCTCCTGCGATATTGCCGCCTCGACACGAATCGCTCCTCTTAGCTACAAGCTGCTCCTGTAATAGATAATTTGTTACCACCATTCCCCAGGTCTGCCCAGCCGCCCCTTGGTGACCCCTTTTACGCTGCCGCTGGCGCCGCTGGGTGTGTGCCCATATACCTTGTACCTGCTGGCAAACAACCTGGTCCTCTTGTGCCCGCTCTCAATGCTGCGATCGTGATGGGTTCGTCTTTGATTAGTTTGCTGTGAACACACAACTATACAGTGAACATAATTTATTGCCAAAGTTGGTTCACGATGTGCTATATATATCCTTACATGCCAGTGCTCACTCTCCACTATTGCGCTATTTTCCGCACATTCACGCCTATATATTCAGTTCAGCTCCTGTGTGCCCTAATTCAGACGTGATTATCAGCAAAGTGAAGGGATACACACCATTCTTCGTTCTGAAATTAAACCATACTTGTCCAATACTCATCACAGGATGCGTGCTGAACTGGGAAAAAGTGCCTTGCCCTGGTAGCACATGAAGTCTGAACCATACTGTGGGGGGCAGCATATTTAAATAAATACTGCTTTTGGACGAATCATGCGCCTGTTCGTGTTCTTGATAAGAGGTCCGGATGGGCACATCTTGAGCATGAGAATCTTTGGAAAACATCCTAACGTGTGGAGTTAATGGGACTAAACATAAAAATTGAAGATATTGTGGAGTACATGGATTTAATGGAGCGTAACGGATTACAAGTATGAAGCAACGTGGTATTTTTACCCTACAAGCTGTGCGACTGGGCGTGGGGCAGAAATGCTGCCCCCCACAGTCTAATTCAGACGTGCCCAGTCTGTGTTTGAACAGCCCTGCAACCTCATCTACTCTGATGGTAAACTCCGTCACAAGTAACATGGAATCCGGAAGCTGAAATGCCTTCCCATCAGATTTGACTATAAAGGTTTTAAGTTAACAGCCTCCCATTTGTTAGACCAAATTACAGGCAGGTGCTTTCCAAGCCCCGGTGTGTTGAGCACGAAAAGTACCCGGGTTACAGAAAGTCCCCCTCTAACGAGTCTGAGCCCCCTGTGCAGGGCCGAACTCAGTCTATAAACCACCCCTGGTTCTTCCCTGCACCAGCCCACCTCATTGTAATTGCATGGCGCCTGGAAAGGTAACTGGGGAGTGCCCACGTGCTTCATGACGCCCCCCCTCCCCTGCTCACCCGACCTCATCACCTTGAAGAGACCCGTGAATCGCAGCATCCCCGGCACCCACGTGTCCGCATCTGCGTGAATTTGCCGAACATGCCCCCAGGGCCTCCAACCAATCCCGGAGGCCCTGACCACAATCTCATCCCGCCATCAGCGGTCGTGGCGAAATACGGCAAACATGTACTGATGTGTGTTACAGCAACTGTTCGCCGTGTACACTTGCCTGGCAATCCACCAATTGGCGCCCCCGCGTGCTACACCGGGGGGGCGGAGGAAGTCTGGCCCATGATGCACCGGGGAGGGCCCGCAAGCTCTCGCGGCACCCTGCCCGTGCCTGCTGTCCCGTTCGAATAGGCCTGCGGCATCCCGCACCCTCGCCGCAAAGTTCGCCGCCCCAGTGTGTTTGTAGCTGGGGCGGGGCAGCTTGACTTCACCCGTGCCGGGGGCACCCATCCCCAATCCCAATGTCCCGTTATTCGGGGTCCACAACACCTATAATTGCTGCCCCAGCCTGCCATTTGCTGGGGCGGGGTGCGGCTTAATCCTGTATATCCGGTGTGGTAACCGTTGTGAAAACACAGGACTCTTAGCCGATGCCGAGATTCGAACCCAGTCGGCAACTAACGCCACATCCTAGTAGAGGGAGGCAGGCACACAGAAGCCACATTAAAGCTTGCAAAGTCAGGGGGGCGCTCAATAAGACGGGGCCAAACTTTAAAGCCCCGGCTGTGCAGGCCATCCACTAGAGGGCTGCCTGGTACGGTGGACGGGGGGTGGTGGGCTCGGATGCCACACGGGAAGGGGAGATTATGTGGGTAAAAGGGGGGGGGTCGCACTTACCTGGTGAACCCGCACTGCAATGCGACCCAGCAGGACTGGACTACGCGAACCCGTCACGGCGTGAAGGCTTGGCGAAAAGAGAGCGCCAGGTGGGCGGGAGAGGTAAATATACCTGGCTCCCCGCCCCCCTGGCGCACCGGAAATTATGCGGGGCGCGACAGACCCAGAGAGGGTCCCAAACACTAGGATGTAGTCGTGTGCCATCATGTGGCACTAAGGCGGCCGCCCTCCTATGGGGGCCCCCTGCGTGGGCCGCGAGCAGCCACAGAGAAGAGCCTGGCGTGCTATGAGCATGGAAGGGAGAGGCAGGCCTCCCATCTGCACACAGCAGAGGATGAGCCTCCCTCACTGACGTCACTCACTGCGGGTGGAGCAGGGTGCAGCCCTGCTCCTCCTGTAGTGAGTCTTCCTCACTGCTGCAGCCCTGCTCCTCCTGTAGTGAGTCTCACTCACTGCTGCAGCCCTGCTCCTCCTAAAGCGTGAGTCTCACTCACTGCCGCAGCCCTGCTCCTCCTGTAGTGAGTCTCACTCACTGCGGATAGCACAATCAATCAGTGGTTTATAGAGCACGCTACTCACCCGTGAGGGTCTCAAGGCGCTTGGGGGGAGGGGGAAACAGCTCCGGGTCAGTCGAAGAGCCAGGTCTTGAGGTCCTTCCTGAATGTGTGGAGGGTTGGGGAGCGTCTGATGTTAACCGGGAGCTCGTTCCAGGTTTTGGCTGCGATGTAGGAGAAAGCTCTCCCGCCAGTTCTGCTTCTGCGGATGCGGGGGACCTCTGCCAGGGCGAGGTCAGCGGAGCGGAGGTTCCTCTTGGGTACGTGGAAACATACTGGGTCATTGAGGTATTTGGGTCCGATGTTGTTGAGGGATTTGTAGGCGTGGGTGAGGAGTTTGAAGGTGACCCTCTTCTCGACGGGGAGCCAGTGTAGGCTTCGTAGGTGTTCGGTCACATGTTCGTGGCGCGGTGTCCCTAGGACGAGCCTGGCTGCGGTGTTCTGGATGGTTTGGAGCTTGCGTAGAAGAGTTTTGTTGATTCCGGCGTAGAGGGCGTTGCCGTAGTCAAGTCTGCTGGTAATGAGTGCGTGGGTGACGGTCTTTCTGCATTCGGGGGGGATCCATTTGAAGGTCATACGGAGGATGCGGAAGCAGTTGAAACTGGTGGAGGAGACGGCGATGATCTGGCGGTTCATGGAGAGGGAGGAGTCGAGGATTATGCCGAGGTTCCGAGCGTCCAAAAACAACAATTGATGGACAGAATGCAGAACAATGTCATACATTCACCCCAGTACAGAGATCTGGGCCTAAATCCATTGTTTTTTTGCTCACCATTCCATTCCAGTTTGGACCCAGCCATATGCAAATCAGTCTTGACCCTGTGCCCAATGGGAACAGTCCAGCCCGAACTGCCAGGCCATGTCCTCCCTGGACTGGAAACAAGCATCCTAGGACCGGTTTCGGGCTTTCAGCCCTCATCAGCCAGGATAGCTTGACTCCAGTGGCATGGAGAGCACGGGACCCACGTCTGGGCATACCCGTCCCACTCGGGGTGACAAATGCAAAAACAACAATTGATGGACAGAATGCAGAACAATGTCATACATTCACCCCAGTACAGAGATCTGGGCCTAAATCCATCGTTTTTTTGCTCACCATGCCATTCCAGTTTGGACCCAGCCATATGCAAATCAGTCTTGACCCTGCGCCTGGCTGATGACGGCTGTAAGCCAGAAACCGGTCCCAGGATGCTTGTTTCCGGTCCAGGGAAGACATGGCTTGGCAGTTCGGGCTGGACTGTTCCCATGAGGCACAGGGCCAGACTGATTTGCATATGGCCATGTCTGAACTGGGGTGGCGGAGTGAGCTAAAGAATGATGATGGATTAAACCCAGATCAGTTGACTGGGGGTGAGTGCTTGCAATGTTCAACACTCCGTCCATCATCCCCTTTGGTTTTGCTATGTTACGCCCTAAGTTGGCAGGGTATGCCCAGGCGTGGGTCCCTTGCTCACTTTGCCACTGGATTCAAGATAGCCTGGCTGATGACGGCTGTAAGCCAGAAACCGGTCCCAGGATGCTTGTTTCCGGTCCAGGGAAGACATGGCTTGGCAGTTCGGGCTGGACTGTTCCCATGAGGCACAGGGCCAGACTGATTTGCATATGGCCATGTCTGAACTGGGGTGGCGGAGTGAGCTAAAGAATGATGATGGATTAAACCCAGATCAGTTGACTGGGGGTGAGTGCTTGCAATGTTCAACACTCCGTCCATCATCCCCTTTGGTTTTGCGAGCTTCCAAGCGTGGTCTGTCGGGGTGGGTGGGCTCCCGAGGGCGGAGGGCGGAGGGCCACCAGGTGTTGTCCCAGGCGGAGGTGCAGGGTCCGAGGATGAGGACCTCGGTCTTCTCGGAGTTGAGCTTTAGGCAGCTGTCGTTCATCCAGGCTGCTACGTTTCTCATTCGTTCCTGGAAGCTGAGTCTGGTGCTTTCTGGGTTCTTGGTGAGGGAGAGGATGAGTTGGGTGTCGTCGGCGTAGGATACGATGCTAAGCCCGTGCTGTCTGACGATGGCGGCGATGGGGGCCATGTAGATGTTGAAGAGCGTCGGGCTTAGTGAAGATCCTTGGGGTACTCTGCAGACGATGTCAGTGGGGTTGGAGAGGAAGGGGGGAGTCTGATCCTCTGGGTTCTGCCGGAGAGGAAGGATTGGATCCAGTCGAGGGCGGATCCCTGTATTCCTGCGTTGTGGAGTCTGGCGGCTAGTGTGCGATGTGAGACGGTGTCGAAGGCTGCGGAGAGGTCTAGGAGGATGAGGGCTGTGGTGTGTCCCTGGTCTAGCAGCATGCGGATGTCGTCGGTGGCTGCGAGGAGGGCGGTCTCAGTGCTGTGGTTGCTGCGGAAGCCAGACTGGGAAGCGTCTAGGATGACGTTTTCTTCGATGAAGGCGGTCAGCTGGGCGTTCACGAGTCTTTCGGTGACAGGCTGCAGCCCTGCTTCTCCTATAGCGAGTCTCACTGCAGGTGGCACAGGCTGCAGCCCTGCTCCTTCTATAGTGAGTTTCACTCACTGCTGCAGCCCTGCTCCTCCTGTAGTGAGTCTCACTCACTGATGCAGCCCTGCTCCTCCTGTAGTGAGTCTCACTCACTGCTCCACCCCTGCTCCTTCTGTAGTGAGTCTCACTCACTGCTGCAGCCCTGCTCCTCCTGTAGTGAGTCTCACTCACTGCAGGTGGCACAGGCTGCAGCCCTGATCCTCCTATAGCGAGTCTCACTCACTGAAGGTGGCACAGGCTGCAGCCCTGCTGCTTCTATAGTAAGTCTCACTCACTGCTGCATCCCTGCTCCTCCTGTAGTGAATCTCACTCACTGCTGCAGCCCTGCTCCTCCTGTAGTGAGTCTCACTCACTGCTGCAGCCCTGCTCCTCCTGTAGCGAGTCTCACTCAGTGCCACAGCCCTGCTCCTCCTGTAGTGAGTCTCACTCACTGCTCCAGCTCTGCTCCTCCTGTAGTGAGTCTCACTCACTGCTCCAGCCCTGCTCCTCCTGTAGTGAGTCTCACTCACTGCTACAGCCCTGCTCCTCCTGTAGTGAGTCTCACTGCAGGTGGCACAGGCCGCAGCCCTGCTCCTCCTGTAGTGAGGCTCACTCACTGCGGGTGGCGCAGGCTGCAGCCTTGCTCCTCCTGTAGTGTGTCTCACTCACTGCCGCAGCCCTGCTCCTCCTATAGTGAGTCTCCCTCAATGCGGGTGGCAAAGGCTGCAGCCCTGCTGCTTCTATAGTGAGTCTCACTCACTGCTGCAGCCCTGCTCCTCCTGTAGTGAGTCTCACTCACTGCCGCAGCCCTGCTCCTCCTGTAGTGAGTCTCACTCACTTCTCCAGCTCTGCTCCTCCTGTAGTGAGTCTCACTCCCTGCTCCAGCCCTGCTCCTCCTGTAGTGAGTCTCACTCACTGCCGCAGCCCTGCTCCTCCTATAGTGAGTCTCCCTCACTGTGGGTGGCACAGGCTGCAGCCCTGCTCCTCCTGTAGTGAGTCTCACTCACTGCGGGTAGCACAGGCTGCAGCCCTGCTCCTCCTAAAGTGAGTCTCACTGCAGGTGGCACAGGCTGCAGCCCTGCTCCTCCTATAGCGAGTCTCACTCACTGAAGGTGGCACAGGCTGCAGCCGTTCTGCTTGTATAGTGAGTCTCACTCACTGCTGCAGCCCTGCTCCTCCTGTAGTGAATCTCACTCACTGCTGCAGCCCTGCTCCTCCTGCAGTGAGTCTCACTCACTGCTGCAGCCCTGCTCCTCCTGTAGTGAGTCTCACTCAGTGCCGCAGCCCTGCTCCTCCTGTAGTGAGTCTCACTCACTGCTCCAGCTCTGCTCCTCCTGTAGTGAGTCTCACTCACTGCTCCAGCCCTGCTCCTCCTGTAGTGAGTCTCACTCACTGCTGCAGCCCTGCTTCTCCTATAGTGAGTCTCCCTCACTGTGGGTGGCACAGGCTGCAGCCCTGCTCCTCCTGTAGTGAGTCTCACTCACTGCGGGTAGCACAGGCTGCAGCCCTGCTCCTCCTACAGTGAGTCTCACTGCAGGTGGCACAGGCTGCAGCCATGCTCCTTCTATAGTGAGTCTCACTCACTGATGCAGCCCTGCTCCTCCTGTAGTGAGTCTCACTCACTGCTCCACCCCTGCTCCTCCTGTAGTGAGTCTCACTCACTGCTCCAGCCCTGCTCCTCCTGTAGTGAGTCTCACTCACTGCAGGTGGCACAGGCTGCAGCCCTGTTCCTCCTATAGCGAGTCTCACTCACTGAAGGTGGCACAGGCTGCAGCCCTGCTGCTTCTATAGTGAGTCTCACTCACTGCTGCAGCCCTGCTCCTCCTGTAGTGAATCTCACTCACTGCTGCAGCCCTGCTCCTCCTGTAGTGAGTCTCACTCACTGCTGCAGCCCTGCTCCTCCTGTAGTGAGTCTCACTCACTGCTGCAGCCCTGCTCCTCCTATAGTGAGTCTCCCTGCAGGTGGCACAGGCTGCAGCCCTGCTCCTCCTATAGTGAGTGTCACTGCTCCAGCCCTGCTCCTCCTGTAGTGAGTCTCACTCACTGCTGCAGCCGTGCTCCTCCTATAGCGAGTCTCACTCACTGAAGGTGGCACAGGCTGCAGCCCTCCTCCTCTTGCAGTGAGTCTCACTCACTGCTGCAGCCCTGTTAGACTTGAACATGCTATTTTTGTAATGCTCAGACTTGAAACATTATCTTTGCAATTCTTATGCTCTGTTCTGTGTTAAGTTAGCATTCACGGAGCCATTTTAGTTGTCGCCGTCTTGCTCTGTGATCAAAACCAAGCTCCTGTCTCATGCTCTTGCCTCAGCAGAAAAGCTACCCCTTGCATCTTCAGCTTGTACTTCTCAAGGCTGTGCCCAGCCGCCTTATATGAATGTATTCCCTTTCTGTAACATACCTATGTTTTCAGATAGACTCGTTCTCACAGTTTTCTATGGTGGGCACGGGCCAAACGACCTTAGCTTCGAGACAGCATGCACCCAGCCCCAGGACCATGGCTCATCCCTGTTTGCTCCCTTTGTTCACTGTCCCTCTGCAGCATGGAGTGGAATTTTCCAGTCTGGGCGTGTTCTTCGGGAATTGGGAATGTATAATACCTAACTCCATGTTGGCGAAGTCAGTCCCTCGGCAGTCATCTCAGGAGACTGGTCAGACCGGGCTCCGCTGCAGCGCAATACTAATAAATACTTTGGTTTGTATTCTCTACTGTCTGATCGACTCTTCTTTGTTTGCAAGGCCGAGAGGTGGTCGTGAGTGACCCGGGTGGCCCTAATCGGGTCACTTCCTTCATTTGGCGCCCGAACAGGGACTCCATCGGGTGTCCCATCCTTGCCCGCAGACGGGTGGGGAGGATGGGGCCGCGTCGGGTCGGACGGGCGGATCGGGGATCCCCACACGGCCAAGCTTAGTTCTCGCAGCTGCCCCACCTGTCTGATTGGGCGGTGCCTCGTCCAGTGGCCATCCCGGCTGGGGTCCTGAAAAGGCGAAACCCTTGGAAATTGACCATTTGGTCGGAAGAGTCGGCAGTGGAGAATACTTTTGTTCGACCTGTGTGCACCAGGTGAGTTTGTCTTGATTCTTGGTAAAAATTGTGCCATCTTGAATACATTTTGGTATGGTGTGGAGACCATTTCTTGGCTTGCTTGAAGTTGGTAGGTCCGTTTTGGAGATACAGGGGGTCTGTGGACACTCTGCCAGGCAACTTAGTGATTTTGGCTTATTTTTGAAAATGCCTGGGGTTTGACTAGTGTTTGGGTCTTGTGGTGTGACTGGCTCTTGGTTCTTTGTTGTTTGATGTGGTCAGAGGACCGACCTTTGGGAAGATATTGGTAAGTCACGGAATAGCAAGTTTGTTTCTCGTTGTTTTCGAAGATGACTTGCCTTAGCAAATTGTGCTGTTTGGGGTGCCGTTGCTGCTCTGCTGATGCTCGATTGGAAGAGAGGCAGCCTGCGCCTCCGTAAGGCACCCCGAACTATGATATGTACGTTAAGCATGGCCTTGGCCCTATTATATTTAGTACACTATGGCACAAGTATACGAGGGACAATGCCGAGCTGCAGTGGCCTCTAACAGGTACCTTTGATGAACAGAAATTGAACTTCCTACAGGATAAATTGTTTGCGAGACGGAGTAGGCAGTCGATGTTTGATTATATTCAGGTATGGCAGAAAGAAGTTAAGCAAAGACGGATGAGAGCAGAGAAGGAGGCCCGGAGAGGGAAGATGCAGACAATAACACAGAAAGCTATAGAGTATGAGAGAGAGAAAGTAGAGAAGAGTATAGAGTGTTCTGACCGGAAGTTTAGGTTGCAATGCGATAAATCCTATGTTGTTCGAGAAGAAGGCGATCCCTTTGTAGAGGATCTGTTAGATATGCGACCCCCACCTCCGTATGCTCCACAGAGAGTATTCCCAGCTGTCCCACAGTCCCAGCCTCCTGTCTCCCCACCTAACTCTTCTGCTAGTGACTTGATTGCTTTGGCTGGAGTGCGTCCTGTCTCCTCTTTGGCTTCACCTGTCGCGTCTGCGGTGACTGTAGGTTCTTCTGCTCTGCCTATTGCTCTAGCCTCCTCTCCCTCCCCTTCGCTTACACCTACCACACAGACATTGATGTCCCTGATTCCTGCCTCTACAACAAGTGTGTCCTCCCCACACCTCCTCTCCCCGGCCTCGTTGGGCGTTGGAACACTTGTGCGTGGACTGGATGACGGGGATTGGGTGGCTGCAAAGGAAAGACTGGGGCGGGTGCTGATTCGGTCTGATGTGGGATATACAGAGAAAAAGATGGTAGCCGACCAGGCCTCCCAGTGGGCCTGGAGTCCGATTTACAGTGTGGAGGATGTGTGGAGTGTACTGAAGGAATATGAGCCGTTTGTACAGCAGCATGCCCTCAAGCATATGTCGGCCACTCTGATTGGGTTGTGGGAGCAGTGCTTCAACGGTGTTGCCCCCCAAGTTATTTATGATATTTGAGACCACGTGTACTCTGCTGGCATGGCCCCTAATGACGTTTTTCGTAGTGTTACAATGTTGATTGGGTACAGAAGTAGGTTACACCAGAAAAGCCCGACTACAGTGTCCCAGTTCCCAATGAGGGAAGTGTATCCTATATTTCACCCTGAGATACCGGAACTGCGTAATCAGCATGATGCTGTCGTTAGACAGCGAGTAGAGGCTCGTTTCCAAGAACAGTGGATTTATACTCCTTGGAAAAGGAGTGAGGTTTTGTCTCTTAAGACCCAGCTGCCCGACCCTAGAAAAAATCTGACCGCTTATTATAAAGAGTTGACAGAAGCTGCGTCGTCGACGGTGATGACGCTGGCAGACATTGAGATGTTTTTTGGTTTGTTGGAACCGGTTGATATCTGGCAGCAGGTGCACATGCAGGACCACGTAGTGGAGTTGGGTGGTACTTGGGGGTGAGATCAGAACGTGGGACAAAGAGAGGAAGCCTGGCGAGAAGCCTAAGGCTGAGATACTAGCTTTGCCGGGTCCGATCATCATGTACATGCACTCCTTGATTCCGCCGAGAAGGGTGGATTGGGACAAGTTAACAGCATGTCATCAGAAGAAAAATGAAAGTGTGTCCGATTTCTTTACTAGGTTTGAAGGGGTGTTTCTGGATTTTAGTGGACAGGATTTATCGATGGAGGGAGGTGTCCGATTGTTTGTTAACAGGTTCATTATGAATCTGCTTCCTGAGATCGCGACTCGGTTGCAGGCTTCAGCGAGCACTTGGACTGATTCTATGATCAAACCACTACTTCCTTAACAACGAATTCCTAAACCACGAATGCTGAACCACGAACAATGCTAAACCACTACCTTCCTAACAACGACTTCCTGAACCACGAAAAATATACAATTAGCTCATTACCCGATACCACTCAGTCCTTTAAAAAACGAATTTTTGAAACATCAAGAAAAACAAAGAATACATTAGTTTTTCTTTTTTTACAATACCGGACGAACTTCAAAACGACAGTAATAAACACTTAGAAACAATATAATAACTGAAAACAAGGGATAAAATTGCTGGAGTTTTAGAGGGCGAATCCAGCCAGCAAAAAATAATGCGGAATTGTTGATCCCTATGTATGCAAAACACCCCCGGAACATTGCAAGGGTTGCTAGGCATCACAATGGTGACATCTTTATGATAAACACGGTGTGCTGAGAAAAGGTTTAATAAACAAACAACAAATTATTACATCCGGAGGGCAATTTCACAAGATTAACTGGTGTAATAAATTACCCTGCTAGTCAGAATGCCAGGTTACCTTTTAAGGTATTTCGCAGCTGAAACAAAATGAGCGAGTGGATAAAAACAAACCCACAATGCATAGAAGAAGACCTTAAATTATTTGTTTTTAAAGTAATCCATAAGACCCCTGTGCTGTGTCTGGCGTGCTGCTTGACAGCATTTGCAAGTACTTGCCAAAAAGGAGGGTTATGTGCGCAATTCATGCCAAGATTACTATGTTTATCTCTATTATTTTTCATACGCAGCCTCGGAGTTCAGTTCCGCTGCAATCTACATAACATCAGCTCAAAACGAAGCCTGTAGCATTTCATTTCAGAAACCATTTTAATGCATAAAACATTATGAAGCTAATGCCAGAAACCACACATTTCCCAAACCAATTAACAGGTATTTTTTTTTTTCCAAAAATAATTTTCTTCAACACACAAGAAAGCAGCCACAAGTTTCCCAAACTAGACGCGCCTGCAATCCAGCTGAAAAGTAGCTAAAAGTAAAACAAAGAATCCACGGCAAACAAATCCGAGCTGGAATCCTGGTGCACGTTCCCTTCAAGCAACAAGATACAAGACACCGGAACTTTGAAGCTGTTCGCCTGTCTATGCTGCTTACCACTTCCGCCTCGCTCCAAACCAGGAAATAGGGGTGGGAGAGGAGACTCCATTAACCACTACCGAGATCGTTCCTGGTATGTTTATTTCGTTGTTCATGTAAGCCGTGGTTTAATCGAGTCGTTGTTCAGGTAAGGTCGTTGTTCAACTTCGTTGTTTAGAACCGTCGTTGTTAAAGATTCGTCATTAAGGCTGTTTCCCCTTGGACTACCTCCTCCCCATCGGTAATATTAAGTATGGCACAGTACTATGAGCATAGAGAGAACGAAGAGAAGGAGAAGGTAGAGGAGAAAGATAAAGAGCTGAAAACAAAATTGTTGATGCGGCAGGTGTCCCGGGAGAATGGCAGAGGGCGAGGCATCAGTCCGGCCCGGCAGCTGCCCCGCACTAGCAGGAACACCACGCCTATAGTGAGTCTCCCTGCAGGTGGCACAGGCTGCAGCCCTGCTCCTCCTATAGTGAGTGTCACTCACTGCAGGTGGCGCAGGCGGCAGCCCTGCTCCTCCTATAGTGAGTCTCACTCACTGCAGGTGACACAGGCCACAGCCCTGCTCCTCCTTTAGTGAGTCTCACTCACTGTAGATGGCACAGGCCGTAGCCCTGCTCCTCCTGTAGTGAGTCTCACTCACTGCGGGTGGAACAGGCTGCAGCCCTGCTCCTCCTGTAGTGAGTCTCCCTCACTGCGGGTGGCACAGGCTGCAGCCCTGCTCCTCCTATAGTGAGTCTCACTCACTGCTGCAGCCCTGCTCCTCCTTTAGTGAGTCTCACACACTGCGGGTGGCACAGGCTGCAGCCCTGCTCCTCCAATAGTGAGTCTCCCTCACTGTGGGTGACACAGGCTGCAGCCCTGCTCCTCCTATACTGAGTCTCACTCACTGTGGTTGGCAAAGGCCGCAGCCCTGCTCCTCCTGCAGTGAGTCTCCCTCACTGTGGGTGGCACAGGCCGCAGCCCTGCTCCTCCTGTAGTGAGTCTCACTCACTGCTGCTACCCTGCTCCTCCTGTAGAGAGTCTCACTCACTGCGCTAGCCCTGCTCCTCCTGTAGTGAGTCTCACTCACTGCTGCAGCCCTGCTCCTCCTGTAGTGAGTCCCACTCACTGCTCCAGCCCAGCTCCTCTTGTAGTGAGTCTCACTCACTGCTGCAGCCCTGCTCCTCCTATAGTGAGTCTCTCTGCAGGTGGCACAGGCTGCAGCCCTGCGCCTCCTATATTGAGTGTGACTCACTGCAGGCGGCACAGGCTTTAGCTCTGCTTCTCCTATAGTGAGTCTCCCTGCAGGTGGCGCAGGCTGCAGCCCTTCTCCTCCTGCAGTGAGTCTCACTCACTGTGGGTGGCACAGGCTGCAGCCCTGCTCCTCCTATAGTGAGTGTGACTCACTGCAGGCGGCACAGGCTTTAGCTCTGCTTCTCCTATAGTGAGTCTCCCTGCAGGTGGCGCAGGCTGCAGCCCTGCTCCTACTGTAGTGAGTCTCACTCACTGAAGGTGACGCAGGCTGCAGCCCTGCTCCTCCTGTAGTGCGTCTCACTCACTGAAGGTGACACAGGCTGCAGCCCTGCTCCTCCTATGGTGAGTCTCACTCACTGCAGGCGGTATAGGCTGCAGCCCTGCTCCTCCTGTGGTGAGTCTCACTCATTGCGGGCGGCACAACCTGCAGCCCTGATCCTCCTGCAGTGAGTCTCACTCACTGTGGGTGGCACAGGCTGCAGCCCCGCTCCTCCTATAGTGAGTCTCACTCACTGCAGGTGGCACAGGCTGCAGCCCGCTCCTCCTATGTGAGTCTCACTCACTGAAGGTGACACAGGCCGCAGCCCTGCTCCTCCTATGGTGAGTCTCACTCACTGAAGGTGACACAGGCTGCAGCCCTGCTCCTCCTATAGTGAGTCTCCCTCACTGCGGATGGCACAGGCTGCAGCCCTGCTCCTCCTTTAGTGAGTCTCCCTCACTGCAGGTGGCACACGCTGCAGCCCTGCTCCTTCTACAGTGAGTCTCACTCACTGCGGGTGGCACAGGCCGTAGCCCTGCTCCTCCTGCAGTGAGTCTCACTCACTGCGGGTGGCACAGGCTGCAGCCTTGCTCCTCCTGTAGTGTGTCTCACTCACTGCGGGTGGCACAGGCTGCAGCCATGCTCCTCCTATGTGAGTCTCACTCACTGAAGGTGACACAGGCACCAGCCCTGCTCCTCCTATGGTGAGTCTCACTCACTGAAGGTGACACAGGCTGCAGCCCTGCTCCTCCTATAGTGAGTCTCCCTCACTGCGGATGGCACAGGCCGCAGCCCTGCTCCTCCTTTAGTGAGTCTCCCTCACTGCAGGTGGCACACTCTGCAGCCCTGCTCCTTCTACAGTGAGTCTCACTCACTGTAGGTGGTGCAGGCTGCAGCCTTGCTCCTCCTGAAGTGTGTCTCACTCACTGCGGGTGGCACAGGCTGCAGCCATGCTCCTCCTTAGTAAGTCTCCCTCCAGGTGGCAAAGGCCACAGCCCTGCTCCTCCTGCAGTGAGTCTCCCTCAAGAGGGTGGCAAAGGCCGCAGCTCTGCTCCTCCTGCAGTGAGTCTCACTCACTGCTGCAGCCCTGCTCCTCCTGTAGTGAGTCTCACTCACTGCCTCAGCCCTGCTCCTCCTGTAGTGAGTCTCACTCACTACTCCAGCTGTGCTCCTCCTGTAGTGAGTCTCACTCACTGTTCCAGCCCTGTTCCTCCTGTAGTGAGTCTCACTCACTGCCGCAGCCCTGCTCCTCCTATAGTGAGTCTCCTTCACTGTGGGTGGCACAGGCTGCAGCCCTGCTCCTCCTGTAGTGAGTCTCACTCACTGCGGGTAGCACAGGGTGCAGCCCTGCTCCTCCTATGGTGAGTCTCACTGCAGGTGGCACAGTCTGCAGCCCTGCTCCTCCGATAGTGAGTCTCACTCACTGCTGGTGGCACAGGCTGCTGCCCTGCTCCTCCTGCAGTAAGTCTTAGTCACTGCTGCAGCCCTGCTCCTCCTGTAGTGAGTCTCACTCATTGCTCCAGTCCTGCTCCTCCTGTAGCGAGTCTCACTCACTGCTCCAGCCCTGCTCCTCCTGCAGTGAGTCTCACTCACTGCTCCAGCCCTGCTCCTCCTATAGTGAGTCTCCCTCACTGCTGCAGCCCTGCTCCTCCTGTAGTAAGTCTCACTCACTGCTGCAGCCCTGCTCCTCCTATAGTGACTCACTCAATGTGGGTGGTGCAGCCTGCAGCCCTGCTCCTCCTGCAGTGAGTCTCTCTCACTTTGGTTGGCACAGGCTGCAGCCCTGCTCCTCCTATAGTGAGTCTCACTCACTGCTGCAGCCCTGCTTCTCCTGTAGTGAGTCTCACTCACTGCTGCAGCCCTGCTCCTCCTGTGGTGAGTCTCACTCACTGCTCCAGCACTGCTCCTCCCATAGTGAGTCTCACTCACTGCTGCAGCCCTGCTCCTCCTATAGTGAGTCTCCCTGCAGGTGGCACAGGCTGCAGCCCTGCTCCTCCTATAGTGAGTCTCCCTGCAGGTGGCACAGGCTTTAGCTCTACTCCACCTATAGCGAGTCTCACTAACTGCGGGTGGCACAGGCTGCAGCCCTGCTCCTCCTATAGTGAGTCTCACTCACTGCGGGTGGCACAGGCTGCAGCCGTGCTCCTCCTATGGTGAGTCTCACTCGCTGCAGGTGGCACAGGCTGCAGCCCTGCTCCTCCTGTAGTGAATCTGACTCACAGCTCTAGCCCTGCTCCTCCTGTAGTGAGTCTCACTCACTGCTCCAGCCCTGCTCCTCCTAGAGCGAGTCTCACTCACTGCTGCAGGCCTGCTCCTCCTGTAGTGAGTCTCACTCACTGCTACAGCCCTGCTCCTCTTGTAGTGAGTCTCACTCACTGCTGCAGCCCTGCTCCTCCTGTAGTGAGTCTCACTCACTGCTGCAGCCCTGCTCCTCCTGTAGTGTGTATCACTCACTCAAGGTGACACAGGCTGCAGCCCTGCTCCTCCTATAGTGAGTCTCCCTCACTGGGGGTGGCACAGGATGCAGCCCTGCTCCTCCTGTAGTGCGTCTCACTCACTGCGGGTAGCACAGGGTGCAGCCCTGTTCCTCCTGCAGTGAGTCTCACTCTCTGCGGGTGGCAAAGGCCACAGCCCTGCTCCTCCTGCAGTGAGTCTCCCTCAAGCGGGTGGCAAAGGCCGCAGCTCTGCTCCTCCTGCAGTGAGTCTCACTCACTGCTGCAGCCCTGCTCCTCCTGTAGTGAGTCTCACTCACTGCCTCAGCCCTGCTCCTCCTGTAGTGAGTCTCACTCACTACTCCAGCTGTGCTCCTCCTGTAGTGAGTCTCACTCACTGTTCCAGCCCTGTTCCTCCTGTAGTGAGTCTCACTCACTGCCGCAGCCCTGCTCCTCCTATAGTGAGTCTCCTTCACTGTGGGTGGCACAGGCTGCAGCCCTGCTCCTCCAGTAGTGAGTCTCACTCACTGCGGGTAGCACAGGGTGCAGCCCTGCTCCTCCTATGGTGAGTCTCACTGCAGGTGGCACAGTCTGCAGCCCTGCTCCTCCGATAGTGAGTCTCACTCACTGCTGGTGGCACAGGCTGCTGCCCTGCTCCTCCTGCAGTAAGTCTTAGTCACTGCTGCAGCCCTGCTCCTCCTGTAGTGAGTCTCACTCATTGCTCCAGTCCTGCTCCTCCTGTAGTGAGTCTCACTCACTGCTCCAGCCCTGCTCCTCCTGCAGTGAGTCTCACTCACTGCTCCAGCCCTGCTCCTCCTACAGTGAGTCTCCCTCACTGCTGCAGCCCTGCTCCTCCTGTAGTAAGTCTCACTCACTGCTGCAGCCCTGCTCCTCCTATAGTGACTCACTCAATGTGGGTGGTGCAGCCTGCAGCCCTGCTCCTCCTGCAGTGAGTCTCTCTCACTTTGGTTGGCACAGGCTGCAGCCCTGCTCCTCCTATAGTGAGTCTCACTCACTGCTGCAGCCCTGCTTCTCCTGTAGTGAGTCTCACTCACTGCTGCAGCCCTGCTCCTCCTGTGGTGAGTCTCACTCACTGCTCCAGCACTGCTCCTCCTATAGTGAGTCTCACTCACTGCTGCAGCCCTGCTCCTCCTATAGTGAGTCTCCCTGCAGGTGGCACAGGCTGCAGCCCTGCTCCTCCTATAGTGAGTCTCCCTGCAGGTGGCACAGGCTTTAGCTCTACTCCTCCTATAGCGAGTCTCACTAACTGCGGGTGGCACAGGCTGCAGCCCTGCTCCTCCTATAGTGAGTCTCACTCACTGCGGGTGGCACAGGCTGCAGCCGTTCTCCTCCTATGGTGAGTCTCACTCGCTGCAGGTGGCACAGGCTGCAGCCCTGCTCCTCCTGTAGTGAATCTGACTCACTGCTCTAGCCCTGCTCCTCCTGTAGTGAGTCTCACTCACTGCTCCAGCCCTGCTCCTCCTAGAGCGAGTCTCACTCACTGCTGCAGCCCTGCTCCTCCTGTAGTGAGTCTCACTCACTGCTGCAGGCCTGCTCCTCCTGTAGTGAGTCTCACTCACTGCTACAGCCCTGCTCCTCTTGTAGTGAGTCTCACTCACTGCTGCAGCCCTGCTCCTCCTGTAGTGAGTCTCACTCACTGCTGCAGCCCTGCTCCTCCTGTAGTGTGTATCACTCACTCAAGGTGACACAGGCTGCAGCCCTGCTCCTCCTATAGTGAGTCTCCCTCACTGGGGGTGGCACAGGATGCAGCCCTGCTCCTCCTGTAGTGCGTCTCACTCACTGCGGGTAGCACAGGGTGCAGCCCCGTTCCTCCTGCAGTGAGTCTCACTCTCTGCGGGTGGCACAGGATGCAGCCCTGTTCCTCCTGCAGTGAGTTTCACTCACTGTAGATGGCGCAGGCCGTAGCCCTGCTCCTCCTGTAGTGAGTCACCCTCACTGCGGGTGGCAAAGGCCGCAGCCCTGCTCCTCCTGCAGTGAGTCTCACTCTCTGCGGGTGGCACAGGCTGCAGCCCTGTTCCTCCTGCAGTGAGTCTCACTTACTGTGGGTGGCACAGTCTGCAGCCCTGCTCCTCCTGTAGTGAGTCACCCTCACTGCGGGTGGCAAAGGCCGCAGCCCTGCTCCTCCTGCAGTGAATCTCACTCTCTGCGGGTGGCACAGGCTGCAGCCCTGTTCCTCCTGTAGGGAGTCTCACTCACTGTGGGTGGCACAGGCTGCAGCCCTGCTCCTCCTATAGTGAGTCTCACTCACTGCAGGTGGCAGAGGCTGCAGCCCTGCTCCTCCTGCAGTGAGTCTCACTCACTGCGGGTGGCACTGGCTGCAGCCCTGCTCCTCCTGCAGAGAGTGTCACTCACTGCGGGTGGCACAGGCTGCAGCCCTGCTCATCCTATAGTGAGTCTCCCTCACTGCGGGTGGTGCATGCTGCAGCCCTGCTCTTCCTATAGTGAGTCTGCCTGCAGGTGGCACAGCCTGCAGCCCTGCTCCTCCTATAGTGAGTGTCCCTGCAGGTGGCGCAGGCTGGAGCCCTGCTCCTCCTGCAGTGAGTCTCACTCACTGCGGGTGGCACAGGCTGCAGCCCTGCTCATCCTATAGTGAGTCTCCTTCACTACGGGTGGTGCAGGCTGCAGCCCTGCTCCTCCTATAGTGAGTCTCCCTGCAGGTGGTGCAGTCTGCAGTCCTGGTCCTCCTATGGTGAGTCTCACTCACTGAAGGTGACACAGGCTGCAGCTATGCTCCTCCTGTAGCAAGTCTCACTCACTCAAGGTGACACAGGCTGCAGCCCTGCTCCTCCTATAGTGAGTCTCCCTCACTGGGGGTGGCACAGGATGCAGCCCTGCTCCTCCTGTAGTGCGTCTCACTCACTGCGGGTAGCACAGGGTGCAGCCCTGTTCCTCCTGCAGTGAGTCTCACTCTCTGCGGGTGGCACAGGCTGCAGCCCTGTTCCTCCTGCAGTGAGTTTCACTCACTGTAGATGGCGCAGGCCGTAGCCCTGCTCCTCCTGTAGTGAGTCACCCTCACTGCGGGTGGCAAAGGCCGCAGCCCTGCTCCTCCTGCAGTGAGTCTCACTCTCTGCGGGTGGCACAGGCTGCAGCCCTGTTCCTCCTGCAGTGAGTCTCACTTACTGTGGGTGGCACAGTCTGCAGCCCTGCTCCTCCTGTAGTGAGTCACCCTCACTGCGGGTGGCAAAGGCCGCAGCCCTGCTCCTCCTGCAGTGAGTCTCACTCTCTGCGGGTGGCACAGGCTGCAGCCCTGTTCCTCCTGTAGGGAGTCTCACTCACTGTGGGTGGAACAGGCTGCAGCCCTGCTCCTCCTATAGTGAGTCTCACTCACTGCAGGTGGCAGAGGCTGCAGCCCTGCTCCTCCTGCAGTGAGTCTCACTCACTGCGGGTGGCACTGGCTGCAGCCCTGCTCCTCCTGCAGAGAGTGTCACTCACTGCGGGTGGCACAGGCTGCAGCCCTGCTCATCCTATAGTGAGTCTCCCTCACTGCGGGTGGTGCATGCTGCAGCCCTGCTCTTCCTATAGTGAGTCTGCCTGCAGGTGGCACAGCCTGCAGCCCTGCTCCTCCTATAGTGAGTGTCCCTGCAGGTGGCGCAGGCTGGAGCCCTGCTCCTCCTGCAGTGAGTCTCACTCACTGCGAGTGGCACAGGCTGCAGCCCTGCTCATCCTATAGTGAGTCTCCTTCACTACGGGTGGTGCAGGCTGCAGCCCTGCTCCTCCTATAGTGAGTCTCCCTGCAGGTGGTGCAGTCTGCAGTCCTGCTCCTCCTATGGTGAGTCTCACTCACTGAAGGTGACACAGGCTGCAGCTATGCTCCTCCTGTAGCAAGTCTCACTCACTGGAGGTGACACAGGCCACAGCCCTGCTCCGCCTATGGTGAGTCTCCTCACTGTAGGCGGCACAGGCTGCAGCCCTGCTCCTCCTGCAGTGAGTCTTACTCACTGTGGGTGGCACAGGCTGCAGCCCCGCTCCTCGTATAGTGAGTCTCCCTCACTGCGGGTGGCACAGGCCACAGCCCTGCTCCTCCTACAGTGAGTCTCCCTCACTGCGGGTGGCACAGACTGCAGCTCTACTCCTCCTATAGTGAGACTCCATCACTGCGGGTGGCACAGACTGCAGCCCTGCACCTCCTATAGTGTCTCACTCACTGCGGGTGGTGCAGCCTGAAGCCCTGCTCCTCCTATAGTGAGCCTCACTGCAGGTTGCACAGGCCGCAGCCCTGCTCCTCCTATAGTGAGTCTCCCTCACTGCAGGTGGCGCAGGCTGCAGCCCTGCTCCTCCTGCAGTGAGTCTCACTCACTGCGAGTGGCAGAGGCTGCGGCCCTGCTCCTCCTGCAGTGAGTCTCACTCACTGTGGGTGGCACAGGCTGTGGCCCTGCTCCTCCTATAGTGAGTCTCCCTCACTGCGGGCGGCGGAGGCTGCAGACCTGCTCCTCCTATAGTGAGTCTCACTCACTGAATGTGACGCAGGCTGCAGCCCTGCTCCTCCTATAGTGACTGTGACTCACTGCAGGCAGCACAGGCTTTAGCTCTGCTCCTCCACAGGCCGCAGCCCTGCTCCTCCTTTAGTGAGTTTCACTCACTGTAGATGGCGCAGGCAGTAGCCCTGCTCCTCCTGTAGTGAGTCTCCCACACTGCTGCATCTCTGCTCCTCCTGTAGTGAGTCTCACTCACTGCTGCAGCCCTGCTCCTCCTGTAGTGAATCTCACTCACTGCCGGTGGCACAGGCTGCAGCCCTGCTCCTCCTATAGTGAGTCTCCCTCACTGTGGGTGACACAGGCTGCAGCCCTGCTCCTCCAATAGTGAGTCTCACTCACTGCGGTTCGCAATGGCTGCAGCTCTGCTCCTCCTGTAGTGAGTCTCACTCACTGTTGCAGCCCTGCTCCTCCTGTAGTGAGTCTCCCTCACTGTGGGTGGCACAGGCCGCAGCCCTGCTCCTCCTGTAGTGAGTGTCACTCACTGCTGCAATACTGCTCCTCCTGTAGTGAGTCTCACTCACTTCTCCAGCCCTGCTCGTCCTGTAGTGAGTCTCACTCACTTCTGCAGCCCTGCTCCTCCTGTAGTGAGTCTCACTCACTGCGGGTGACACAGTCTGCAGCCCTGCTCCTCCTATAGTGAGTGTCACTCACTGCGGGTGGCAAAGTCCGCAGCACTGCTCCTCCTGTAGTGAGTCTCACTCACTGCTGCAACCCTGCTCCTACTGTAGTGAGTCTCACTCACTGCTCCAGCCCTGCTCCTCCTGTAGTGAGTCTCACTCACTGCTGCAGCCCTGCTCCTCCTGTAGTGAGTCTCACTCATTGCTCCAGCCCTGCTCTTCCTGTAGTGAGTCTCACTCACTGCTGCAGCCCTGCTCCTCCTATAGTGAGTCTCCCTGCAGGTGGCACAGGCTGCAGCCCTGCTCCTCCTATAGTGAGTGTCACTCAGTGCAGGTGCGCAGGCTGCAGCCCTGCTCCTCCTATAGTGAGTCTCACTCACTGCGGGTGGCACAGGTTGGAGCCCTGCTCCTCCTATAGGGAGTGTCACTCAGTGCAGGTGCGCAGGCAGCAGCCCTGCTCCTCCTGTAGTGAGTCTCCCTCACTGCGGGTGGCACAAGCCGCAGCCCTGCTCCCCTGTAGTGAGTCTCACTCACTGCAAATGGCGCAGGCTGCAGCCCTGCTCCTCCTATAGTGAGTCTCACTCACTGCTGCATTCCTGCTCCTCCTGTAGTGAGTCTCACTCACTGCTGCAGCCCTGCTCCTCCTGTAGTGAGTCTCACTCACTGCGGGTGGCACAGGCTGCAGCCCTGCTTCTCCTGTAGTGAATCTCACTCACTGCTGCAGCCCTGCTCCTCCTGTAGTGAGTCTCACTCACAGAGGCAGCCCTGCTCCTCCTATGGTGAGTCTCACTCACTGAAGGTGGAACAGGCTGCAGCCCTGCTCCTCCAGCAGTGAGTCTCACTCACTGCTCCAGCCCTGCTCATCCTGTAGTAAGACTCACTCACTCCTGTAGTGAGTCTCACTGACTGCTCCAGCCCGGCTCCTCTGTAGTGAGTCTCACTCACTGCTGCAGCCATGCTCCTCCTATAGTGAGTCTCCCTGCAGGTGGCACAGGCTGCAGCCCTGCTCCTCCTATAGTGAGTCTACCTGCAGGTGGCGCAGGCTGCAGCCCTGCTCCTCCTGTAGTGAGTCTCACTCACTGAAGGTGACACAGGCTGCAGCCCTGCTCCTCCTGTAGTGAGTCTCACTCACTGAAGGTGACACAGGCGGCAGCCCTGCTCCTCCTATGGTGAGTCTCACTCACTGCGGGTTGCACAGGCTGCAGCCCTGCTCCTCCTGCAGTGAGTCTCACTCACTGTGGGTGGCACAGGCTGCAGCCCTGCTCCTCCTATAGTGAGTCTCACTCACTGCAGGTGGCACAGGCTGCAGCCCCGCTCCTCATATAGTGAGTCTCACTCCCCAAAGGTGACACAGGCTGCAGCCCTGCTCCTCCTGCAGTGAGTCTCACTCACTGTGGGTGGAACAGGCAGCAGCCCTGCTCCTCCTGCAGTGAGTCTCACTCACTGTGGGTGGCACAGGCTGCAGCCCCGCTCCTCCTATAGTGAGTCTCACTCACTGCAGGTGGCGCAGGCTGCAGCCCTGCTCCTCCTATAGTGAGTCTCACTTACTACAGTTGGCACAGGCCACAGCCATGCTCCTCCTATAGTGAGTCTCCCTGCAGGTGGCACAGGCTGCAGCCCTGCTCCTCCTATAGTGAGTCTACCTGCAGGTGGCGCAGGCCACAGCCCTGCTTCTCCTATAGTGAGTGTCCCTCACTGAGGGTGGCACAGGCCGCAGCCCTGCTCCTCCTATAGTGAGTATCCCTCACTGCAGGTGGCACAGGCTGCAGCTCTACTCCTCCTTTAGTGAGACTCCCTCACTGCGGGTGGCACAGGCTGCAGCCCTGCTCCTCCTATAGTGTCTCACTCACTGAGGGTGGTGCAGCCTGCAGCCCTGCTCCTCCTATAGTGAGTCTCACTGCAGGTGGCACAGGCCACAGCCCTGCTTCTCCTATAGTGAGTGTCCCTCACTGCAGGTGGCGCAGATTGCAGCCCTGCTCCTCCTGCAGTGAGTCTCACTCAGTGCGGGTGGCACAGGCTGCAGCCCTGCTCCTCCTGTAGTGAGTCGCACTACCTGTGGGTGGCACAGGCTGCAGCCCTGCTCCTCCTATAGTGAGTCTCACTCACTGCAGGTGACGCAGGCCGCAGCCCTGCCCCTCCTTTAGTGAGTCTCACTCACTGCAGATGGCGCAGGCCGCAGCCCTGCTCCTCCTATAGCGAGTCTTACTCACAGCTGCATCCCTGCTCCTCCTGTAGTGAGTCTCACTCACTGCTGCAGCCCTGCTCCTCCTGTAGTGAATCTCACTCACTGCGGGTGGCACAGGCTGCAGCCCTGCTTCTCCTATAGTGAGTCTCCCTCACTGTGGGTGACACAGGCTGCAGCCCTGCTCCTCCAATAGTGAGTCTCACTCACTGTGGTTGGCAATGGCCGCAGCGCTGCTCCTCCTGTAGTGAGTCTAACTCACTGCAGGTGACGCAGGCCGCAGCCCTGCTCCTACTGTAGTGAGTCTCACTCACTGCTGGAACCCTGCTCCTCCTGTAGTGTGTCTCACTCACTGCTGCAGCCCTGATCCTCCTGTAGTGAGTCTCACTCACTGCTCCAGCCCTGCTCCTCCTGTAGTGAGTCTCACTCACTGCTGCAGCCCTTCTCCTCCTATAGTGAGTCTCCCTGCAGGTGGGGCAGGCTGCAGCCCTGCTCCTCCCACAGTGAGTCTCCCTGCAGGTGGTGCAGGCTGCAGCCCTGCTCCTCCTGTAGTGAGTCTCACTCACTGAAGGTGACACAGGCTGCAGCCCTGCTCCTCCTGTAGTGAGTCCCACTCACTGAAGGTGACACAGGTCACAGCCCTGCTCCTCCTATGGTGAGTCTCACTCACTGCAGGCGGCACAGGCTGCAGCCTGCTCCTCCTGTAGTGAGAATAACTCACTGTGGGTGGCACAGGCGGCAGCCCTGCTCTTCCTGCAGTGAGTCTCACTCACTGTGTGTGGCACAGCCTGCAGTCCCGCTCCTCCTATAGTGAGTCTAACTCACTGAAGGTGACACAGGCCGCACCCCCGCTCCTCTTATGGTGAGTCGCACTCACTGCTGGTGACACAGGCTGCAGCCCTTCTCCTCCTTTAGTGAGCCTCCTTCACTGCAGGTGGTGCAGGCTGCAGCCCTGCTCCTTCTACAGTGAGTCTCACTCACTGTGGGTGGCACAGGCTGTAGCTCTGCTCCTCCTGCAGAGAGTCTCACTCACTGCAGTTGGCGCAGGCTGCAGCCTTGCTCCTCCTATAGTGTGTCTCACTCACTGCGGGTGGCACAGCTTGCAGTCATGCTCCTCCTTAGTGAGTTTCCCTGCAGGTGGCACAGGTTGCAGCACTGCTCCGCCTATAGTGAGTCTCCTTCAATGCGGGTGCTGCAGGCTGCAGTCTTGCTCCTCCTGTAGTGTGTCTCACTCACTGCGGGTGGCACAGGCTGCAGCCATGTTCCTCCTTATTGAGTCTCCCTGCAGGTGGCAAAGGCCGCAGCCCTCCTCCTCCTGCAGTTAGTCTCACTCACTGCTGCAGCCCTGCTCCTCCTGCAGTGAGTCTCACTCACTGTGGGTGGCACAGGCTGCGGCCGTGCTTCTCCTGCAGTGAGTCTCACTCACTGATGGGTGGCACAGGCTGCAGCCCTGCTCCTCCTGTAGTGAGTCTCACTCACTGCTCCAGCCCTGCTCCTCCTGTAGTGAGTCTCACTCACTGCTCCAGCCCTGCTCCTACTGTAGTGAGTCTCACTCACTGCTGCAGCCCTGCTCCTCCTGTAGTGAGTCTCACTCCCAGCGGGTGGCGCAGGCTGCAGACCTGATCCTCCTATAGTGAGTCTCACTCACTGCTGCATCCTGCTCCTTGTGTAGTGAGTCTCACTCACTGCTGCAGCCCTGCTCCTCCTGTAGTGAGTCTCACTCACAGCTGCAACCCTGCTCCTCCTGTAGTGAGTCTCACTCACTGCTCCAGCCCTGCTCCTCCTGTAGTGAGTCTCACTCACTGCTGCAGCCCGGCTCCTCCTGTAGTGAGTCTCACTCACTGCTCCAGCCCTGCTCCTCCTGTAGTGAGTCTCACTCACTGCTGCAGCCCGGCGCCTCCTATAGTGAGTCTCCCTGCAGGTGGCACAGGCTGCAGCCCTGTTCCTACTATAGTGAGTGTCACTCACTGCAGGCGGCACATGCTTTAGCTCTGCTCCTCCTATAGTGAGTCTCCCTGCAGGTGGCACAGGCAGCAGCCCTGCTCCTCCTATAGTGAGTCTCCCTGCAGGTGGCGCAGGCTGCAGCCCTGCTCCTCCTGTAGTGAGTCTCACTCACTGAAGGTGACACAGGCTGCAGCCCTGCTCCTCCTGTAGTGAGTCTCACTCACTGAAGGTGACTCAGGCCGCAGCCCTGCTCCTCCTATGGTGAGTCTCACTCACTGCAGGCGGCACAGGCTGGAACCTTGCTCCTCCTGTAGTGAGTCTCACTCACTGCGGGTGGCACAGGCTGGAGCCCTGCTCCTGCTGCAGTGAGTCTCACTCACTGTGGGTGGCACAGGTTGCATCCCCGCTCCTCCTATATTGAGTCTCACTCACTGCGGGTGGCACAGGCTGCAGCCCCGCTCCTCCTATAGTGAGTCTCACTCACTGAAGGTGACACAGGCCGCAGTCTCGCTCCTCCTATGGTGAGTCTCACTCACTGCGGGTGACACAGGCTGCAGCCCTGCTCCTCCTGTAGTGAGTCTCCCTCACTGCGGATGGCACAGGCTGCAGCCCTGCTCCTTCTACAGTGAGTCTCCCTCACTGCGGGTGGCACAGGCCATAGCCCTGCTCCTCCTGCAGTGATTCTCACTCACTGCTGCAGCCCTGCTCCTCCTGCAGTGAGTCTCACTCACTGCGGGTGGCGGAGGCTGCAGCCTTGCTCCTCCTGTAGTGTGTCTCACTCACTGCGGGTGGCACAGGCTGCAGCCATGCTCCTACTTAGTGAGTCTCCCTGCAGGTGGCAAAGGCTGCCGCCCTGCTCCTCCTGCAGTGAGTCTCACTCACTGCTGCAGCCCTGCTCCTCCTGCAGTGAGTCTCACTCACTGTGGGTGGCACATGCTGCAGCCGTGCTCCTCCTGCAGTGAATCTCCCTCACTGTAGGTGGCACAGGCTACAGCCATGCTCCTGCTATAGTAAGTCTCACTCACTGCTCCAGCCCTGTTCCTCCTGTATTGAGTCTCACTCACTGCTGCAGCCCTGCTCCTCCTGTAGTAAATCTCACTCACTGCTCCAGCCCTGTTCCTCCTGTATTGAGTCTCACTCACTGCTCCAGCCCTGCTCCTCCTGTAGTGAGTCTCACTCACTGCTGCAGCCCTGCCCCTCCTGTAGTGAGTCTCACTCACTGCGGGTGGCAAAGGCTGCAGCCCTGCTCCTCTTGTAGTGAGTCTCACGCACTGCGGGTGGCACAGGCCGCAGCCCTGCTCCTTCTATAGTGAGTCTCACTCACTGCTACACCCCTGCACCTCCTGTAGTGAGTCTCACTCACTGCTGCAGCCCTGCTCCTCTTGTAGTGAGTCTCACTCACTGCTCCAGCTCTGCTCCTCCTGCAGTGAGTCTAACTCACTGAAGGTGACACAGGCTGCAGCCCTGCTCCTCCTGTAGTGAGTCTCACTCACTGAAGGTGACACAGGTCGCAGCCCTGCTCCTCCTATGGTGAGTCTCACTCACTGCAGGCGGCACAGGCTGCAGCCTGCTCCTCCTGTAGTGAGAATAACTCACTGCGGGTGGCACAGGCGGCAGCCCTGCTCTTCCTGCAGTGAGTCTCACTCACTGTGGGTGGCACAGGCTGCAGCCCCACTCCTCCTATAGTGAGTCTCACTCACTGTGGGTGGCACAGGCTGCAGCCCCGCTCCTCCTATAGTGAGTCTAACTCACTGTAGGTGACACAGGCCGCAGCCCTGCTCCTCTTATGGTGAGTCGCACTCGCTGCTGGTGACACAGGCTGCAGCCCTGCTCCTCCTTTAGTGAGCCTCCCTCACTGCAGGTGGTGCAGGCTGCAGCCCTGCTCCTTCTACAGTGAGTCTCACTCACTGTGGGTGGCACAGGCTGTAGCTCTGCTTCTCCTGTAGTGAGTCTCACTCACTGTGGGTGGCACAGGCTGCAGCCATGTTCCTCCTTATTGAGTCTCCCTGCAGGTGGCAAAGGCCGCAGCCCTCCTCCTCCTGCAGTTAGTCTCACTCACTGCTGCAGCCCTGCTCCTCCTGCAGTGAGTCTCACTCACTGTGGGTGGCACAGGCTGCAGCCCTGCTTCTCCTGTAGTGAGTCTCACTCACTGCTCCAGCCCTGCCCCTCCTGTAGTGAGTCTCACTCACTGCTCCAGCCCTGCTCCTACTGTAGTGAGTCTCACTCACTGCTGCAGCCCTGCTCCTCCTGTAGTGAGTCTCACTCCCAGTGGGTGGCGCAGGCTGCAGACCTGATCCTCCTATAGTGAGTCTCACTCACTGCTGCATCCCTGCTCCTTGTGTAGTGAGTCTCACTCACTGCTGCAGCCCTGCTCCTCCTGTAGTGAGTCTCACTCACAGCTGCAACCCTGCTCCTCCTGTAGTGAGTCTCACTCACTGCTCCAGCCCTGCTCCTCCTGTAGTGAGTCTCACTCACTGCTGCAGCCCGGCTCCTCCTGTAGTGAGTCTCACTCACTGCTCCAGCCCTGCTCCTCCTGTAGTGAGTCTCACTCACTGCTGCAGCCCGGCGCCTCCTATACTGAGTCTCCCTGCAGGTGGCACAGGCTGCAGCCCTGCTCCTACTATAGTGAGTGTCACTCACTGCAGGCGGCACAGGCTTTAGCTCTGCTCCTCCTATAGTGAGTCTCCTGCAGGTGGCACAGGCAGCAGCCCTGCTCCTCCTATAGTGAGTCTCCTGCAGGTGGCGCATGCTGCAGCCCTGCTCCTCCTGTAGTGAGTCTCACTCACTGAAGGTGACACAGGCTGCAGCCCTGCTCCTCCTGTAGTGAGTCTCACTCACTGAAGGTGACTCAGGCCGCCAGCCCTGCTCCTCCTATGGTGAGTCTCACTCACTGCAGGCGGCACAGGCTGGAACCTTGCTCCTCCTGTAGTGAGTCTCACTCACTGCGGGTGGCACAGGCTGCAGCCCTGCTCCTGCTGCAGTGAGTCTCACTCACTGTGGGTGGCACAGGTTGCATCCCCGCTCCTCCTATATTGAGTCTCACTCACTGTGGGTGGCACAGGCTGCAGCCCTGTTCCTCCTGTAGTGAGTCTTACTCACTGCGGATGGCACAGGCTGCAGCCCTGCTCCTTCTACAGTGAGTCTCCCTCACTGCGGGTGGCACAGGCCATAGCCCTGCTCCTCCTGCAGTGATTCTCACTCACTGCTGCAGCCCTGCTCCTCCTGCAGTGAGTCTCACTCACTGCGGGTGGCGGAGGCTGCAGCCTTGCTTCTCCTGTAGTGTGTCTCACTCACTGCGGGTGGCACAGGCTGCAGCCATGCTCCTACTTAGTGAGTCTCCTGCAGGTGGCAAAGTCCGCAGCCCTGCTCCTCCTGCAGTGAGTCTCACTCACTGTGGGTGGCACATGCTGCAGCCGTGCTCCTCCTGCAGTGAGTCTCCCTCACTATTGGTGGCACAGGCTACAGCCATGCTCCTCCTATAGTGAGTCTCGCTCACTGCTGCAGCCCTGCTGCTCCTGTAGTGAGTCTCACTCACTGAAGGTGACACAGGCCGCAGCCCTGCTCCTCCTATGGTGAGTCTCACTCACTACAGGCGGCACAGGCTGCAGCCCTGCCTCCTCCTGCAGTGAGTCTCACTCACTGTGGGTGGCACAGGCTGCAGCCCCGCTGCTCCTATAGTGAGTCTCACTCACTGAAGGTGACACAGGCCGCAGCCCCGCTCCTCCTATAGTGAATCTCCCTCACTGCGGATGGCGCAGGTTGCAGCCCTGCTCCTCCTTAGTGAGTCTCCCTGCAGGTGGCACAGGCTGGAGCCCTGCTCCGCCTATAGTGAGTCAACCTCAATGCGGGTGGTGCAGGCTGCAGCCTTGCTCCTCCTGTAGTGTGTCTCACTCACTGCGGGTGGCACAGGCTGCAGCCATGCTCCTACTTAGTGAGTCTCCCTGCAGGTGGCAAAGGCTGCAGCCCTGCTCCTCCTGCAGTGAGTTGCTGCAGCCCTGCTCCTCCTGCAGTGAGTCTCACTCACTGTGGGTGGCACAGGCTGCAGCCGTGCTCCTCCTGCAGTGAGTCTCACTCACTGTGGGTGGCACAGGCTACAGCCCTGCTCCTCCTATAGTGAGTCTCACTCACTGCTGCAGCCCTGCTCCTCCTGTAGTAAGTCTCACTCACTGCTCCAGCCCTGCTCCTCCTGTAGTGAGTCTCATTCACTGCTCCAGCCCTGGTCCTCCTGTAGTGTGTCTCACTCATTGCTGCAGCGCTGCTCCTCCTGTAGTGAGTCTCACTCACTGTGGGTGGCACAGGCTGCAGCCCTGCTCCTCCTGTAGTGAGTCTCACTCACTGCAGGTGGCACAGGCCGCAGCCCTGCTCCTTCTATAGTGAATCTCACTCACTGCTGCATCCCTGCTCCTCGTGTAGTGAGTCTCACTCACTGCTGCAGCCCTGCTCCTCCTGTAGCGAGTCTCACTCACAGCTGCAACCCTGCTCCTCCTGTAGTGAGTCTCACTCACTGCTCCAGCCCTGCTCCTCCTGTAGTGAGTCTCACTCACTGCTGCAGCCCGGCTCCTCCTGTAGTGAGTCTCACTCACTGCTCCAGCCCTGCTCCTCCTGTAGTGAGTCTCACTCACTGCTGCAGCCCGGCGCCTCCTATAGTGAGTCTCCCTGCAGGTGGCACAGGCTGCAGCCCTGCTCCTACTATAGTGAGTGTCACTCACTGCAGGCGGCACAGGCTTTAGCTCTGCTCCTCCTATAGTGAGTCTCCCTGCAGGTGGCACAGGCAGCAGCCCTGCTCCTCCTATAGTGAGTCTCCTGCAGGTGGCGCATGCTGCAGCCCTGCTCCTCCTGTAGTGAGTCTCACTCACTGAAGGTGACACAGGCTGCAGCCCTGCTCCTCCTGTAGTGAGTCTCACTCACTGAAGGTGACTCAGGCCGCAGCCCTGCTCCTCCTATGGTGAGTCTCACTCACTGCAGGCGGCACAGGCTGGAACCTTGCTCCTCCTGTAGTGAGTCTCACTCACTGCGGGTGGCACAGGCTGCAGCCCTGCTCCTGCTGCAGTGAGTCTCACTCACTGTGGGTGGCACAGGTTGCATCCCCGCTCCTCCTATATTGAGTCTCACTCACTGTGGGTGGCACAGGCTGCAGCCCTGTTCCTCCTGTAGTGAGTCTCCTCACTGCGGATGGCACAGGCTGCAGCCCTGCTCCTTCTACAGTGAGTCTCCCTCACTGCGGGTGGCACAGGCCGTAGCCCTGCTCCTCCTGCAGTGATTCTCACTCACTGCTGCAGCCCTGCTCCTCCTGCAGTGAGTCTCACTCACTGCGGGTGGCGGAGGCTGCAGCCTTGCTTCTCCTGTAGTGTGTCTCACTCACTGCGGGTGGCACAGGCTGCAGCCATGCTCCTACTTAGTGAGTCTCCTGCAGGTGGCAAAGTCCGCAGCCCTGCTCCTCCTGCAGTGAGTCTCACTCACTGTGGGTGGCACATGCTGCAGCCGTGCTCCTCCTGCAGTGAGTCTCCCTCACTATTGGTGGCACAGGCTACAGCCATGCTCCTCCTATAGTGAGTCTCGCTCACTGCTGCAGCCCTGCTGCTCCTGTAGTGAGTCTCACTCACTGAAGGTGACACAGGCCGCAGCCCTGCTCCTCCTATGGTGAGTCTCACTCACTACAGGCGGCACAGGCTGCAGCCCTGCTCCTCCTGCAGTGAGTCTCACTCCCTGTGGGTGGCGCAGGCTGCAGCCCCGCTCCTCCTATAGTGAGTCTCACTCACTGAAGGTGACACAGGCCGCAGCCCCGCTCCTCCTATAGTGAATCTCCCTCACTGCGGATGGCGCAGGTTGCAGCCCTGCTCCTCCTTAGTGAGTCTCCCTGCAGGTGGCACAGGATGGAGCCCTGCTCCGCCTATAGTGAGTCAACCTCAATGCGGGTGGTGCAGGCTGCAGCCTTGCTCCTCCTGTAGTGTGTCTCACTCACTGCGGGTGGCACAGGCTGCAGCCATGCTCCCTACTTAGTGAGTCTCCTGCAGGTGGCAAAGGCTGCAGCCCTGCTCCTCCTGCAGTGAGTTGCTGCAGCCCTGCTCCTCCTGCAGTGAGTCTCACTCACTGTGGGTGGCACAGGCTGCAGCCGTGCTCCTCCTGCAGTGAGTCTCACTCACTGTGGGTGGCACAGGCTACAGCCCTGCTCCTCCCATAGTGAGTCTCACTCACTGCTGCAGCCCTGCTCCTCCTGTAGTAAGTCTCACTCACTGCTCCAGCCCTGCTCCTCCTGTAGTGAGTCTCATTCACTGCTCCAGCCCTGGTCCTCCTGTAGTGTGTCTCACTCATTGCTGCAGCGCTGCTCCTCCTGTAGTGAGTCTCACTCACTGTGGAGTGGCACAGGCTGCAGCCCTGCTCCTCCTGTAGTGAGTCTCACTCACTGCAGGTGGCACAGGCCGCAGCCCTGCTCCTTCTATAGTGAATCTCACTCACTGCTGCATCCCTGCTCCTCGTGTAGTGAGTCTCACTCACTGCTGCAGCCCTGCTCCTCCTGTAGTAAGTCTCACTCACAGCTGCAACCCTGCTCCTCCTGTAGTGAGTCTCACTCACTGCTCCAGCCCTGCTCCTCCTGTAGTGAGTCTCACTCACTGCTGCAGCCCGGCTCCTCCTGCAGTGAGTCTCACTCACTGCTCCAGCCCTGCTCCTCCTGTAGTGAGTCTCACTCACTGCTGCAGCCCGGCGCCTCCTATAGTGAGTCTCCTGCAGGTGGCACAGGCTGCAGCCCTGCTCCTACTATAGTGAGTGTCACTCACTGCAGGCGGCACAGGCTTTAGCTCTGCTCCTCCTATAGTGAGTCTCCCTGCAGGTGGCACAGGCAGCAGCCCTGCTCCTCCTATAGTGAGTCTCCCTGCAGGTGGCGCATGCTGCAGCCCTGCTCCTCCTGTAGTGAGTCTCACTCACTGAAGGTGACACAGGCTGCAGCCCTGCTCCTCCTGTAGTGAGTCTCACTCACTGAAGGTGACTCAGGCCGCAGCCCTGCTCCTCCTATGGTGAGTCTCACTCACTGCAGGCGGCACAGGCTGGAACCTTGCTCCTCCTGTAGTGAGTCTCACTCACTGCGGGTGGCACAGGCTGCAGCCCTGCTCCTGCTGCAGTGAGTCTCACTCACTGTGGGTGGCACAGGTTGCATCCCCGCTCCTCCTATATTGAGTCTCACTCACTGTGGGTGGCACAGGCTGCAGCCCTGTTCCTCCTGTAGTGAGTCTCCCTCACTGCGGATGGCACAGGCTGCAGCCCTGCTCCTTCTACAGTGAGTCTCCCTCACTGCGGGTGGCACAGGCCATAGCCCTGCTCCTCCTGCAGTGATTCTCACTCACTGCTGCAGCCCTGCTCCTCCTGCAGTGAGTCTCACTCACTGCGGGTGGCGGAGGCTGCAGCCTTGCTTCTCCTGTAGTGTGTCTCACTCACTGCGGGTGGCACAGGCTGCAGCCATGCTCCTACTTAGTGAGTCTCCCTGCAGGTGGCAAAGTCCGCAGCCCTGCTCCTCCTGCAGTGAGTCTCACTCACTGTGGGTGGCACATGCTGCAGCCGTGCTCCTCCTGCAGTGAGTCTCCCTCACTATTGGTGGCACAGGCTACAGCCATGCTCCTCCTATAGTGAGTCTCGCTCACTGCTGCAGCCCTGCTGCTCCTGTAGTGAGTCTCACTCACTGAAGGTGACACAGGCCGCAGCCCTGCTCCTCCTATGGTGAGTCTCACTCACTACAGGCGGCACAGGCTGCAGCCCTGCTCCTCCTGCAGTGAGTCTCACTCACTGTGGGTGGCACAGGCTGCAGCCCCGCTCCTCCTATAGTGAGTCTCACTCACTGAAGGTGACACAGGCCGCAGCCCCGCTCCTCCTATAGTGAATCTCCTCACTGCGGATGGCGCAGGTTGCAGCCCTGCTCCTCCTTAGTGAGTCTCCTGCAGGTGGCACAGGCTGGAGCCCTGCTCCGCCTATAGTGAGTCAACCTCAATGCGGGTGGTGCAGGCTGCAGCCTTGCTCCTCCTGTAGTGTGTCTCACTCACTGCGGTTGGCACAGGCTGCAGCCATGCTCCTACTTAGTGAGTCTCCCTGCAGGTGGCAAAGGCTGCAGCCCTGCTCCTCCTGCAGTGAGTTGCTGCAGCCCTGCTCCTCCTGCAGTGAGTCTCACTCACTGTGGGTGGCACAGGCTGCAGCCGTGCTCCTCCTGCAGTGAGTCTCACTCACTGTGGGTGGCACAGGCTACAGCCCTGCTCCTCCTATAGTGAGTCTCACTCACTGCTGCAGCCCTGCTCCTCCTGTAGTAAGTCTCACTCACTGCTCCAGCCCTGCTCCTCCTGTAGTGAGTCTCATTCACTGCTCCAGCCCTGGTCCTCCTGTAGTGTGTCTCACTCATTGCTGCAGCGCTGCTCCTCCTGTAGTGAGTCTCACTCACTGTGGGTGGCACAGGCTGCAGCCCTGCTCCTCCTGTAGTGAGTCTCACTCACTGCAGGTGGCACAGGCCGCAGCCCTGCTCCTTCTATAGTGAATCTCACTCACTGCTGCATCCCTGCTCCTCGTGTAGTGAGTCTCACTCACTGCTGCAGCCCTGCTCCTCCTGTAGTGAGTCTCACTCACAGCTGCAACCCTGCTCCTCCTGTAGTGAGTCTCACTCACTGCTCCAGCCCTGCTCCTCCTGTAGTGAGTCTCACTCACTGCTGCAGCCCGGCTCCTCCTGTAGTGAGTCTCACTCACTGCTCCAGCCCTGCTCCTCCTGTAGTGAGTCTCACTCACTGCTGCAGCCCGGCGCCTCCTATAGTGAGTCTCCCTGCAGGTGGCACAGGCTGCAGCCCTGCTCCTACTATAGTGAGTGTCACTCACTGCAGGCGGCACAGGCTTTAGCTCTGCTCCTCCTATAGTGAGTCTCCCTGCAGGTGGCACAGGCAGCAGCCCTGCTCCTCCTATAGTGAGTCTCCCTGCAGGTGGCGCATGCTGCAGCCCTGCTCCTCCTGTAGTGAGTCTCACTCACTGAAGGTGACACAGGCTGCAGCCCTGCTCCTCCTGTAGTGAGTCTCACTCACTGAAGGTGACTCAGGCCGCAGCCCTGCTCCTCCTATGGTGAGTCTCACTCACTGCAGGCGGCACAGGCTGGAACCTTGCTCCTCCTGTAGTGAGTCTCACTCACTGCGGGTGGCACAGGCTGCAGCCCTGCTCCTGCTGCAGTGAGTCTCACTCACTGTGGGTGGCACAGGTTGCATCCCCGCTCCTCCTATATTGAGTCTCACTCACTGTGGGTGGCACAGGCTGCAGCCCTGTTCCTCCTGTAGTGAGTCTCCCTCACTGCGGATGGCACAGGCTGCAGCCCTGCTCCTTCTACAGTGAGTCTCCCTCACTGCGGGTGGCACAGGCCGTAGCCCTGCTCCTCCTGCAGTGATTCTCACTCACTGCTGCAGCCCTGCTCCTCCTGCAGTGAGTCTCACTCACTGCGGGTGGCGGAGGCTGCAGCCTTGCTTCTCCTGTAGTGTGTCTCACTCACTGCGGGTGGCACAGGCTGCAGCCATGCTCCTACTTAGTGAGTCTCCCTGCAGGTGGCAAAGGCCGCAGCCCTGCTCCTCCTGCAGTGAGTCTCACTCACTGTGGGTGGCACATGCTGCAGCCGTGCTCCTCCTGCAGTGAGTCTCCTCACTATTGGTGGCACAGGCTACAGCCATGCTCCTCCTATAGTGAGTCTCGCTCACTGCTGCAGCCCTGCTGCTCCTGTAGTGAGTCTCACTCACTGAAGGTGACACAGGCCGCAGCCCTGCTCCTCCTATGGTGAGTCTCACTCACTACAGGCGGCACAGGCTGCAGCCCTGCTCCTCCTGCAGTGAGTCTCACTCACTGTGGGTGGCACAGGCTGCAGCCCCGCTCCTCCTATAGTGAGTCTCACTCACTGAAGGTGACACAGGCCGCAGCCCCGCTCCTCTTATAGTGAATCTCCCTCACTGCGGATGGCGCAGGTTGCAGCCCTGCTCCTCCTTAGTGAGTCTCCCTGCAGGTGGCACAGGCTGGAGCCCTGCTCCGCCTATAGTGAGTCAACCTCAATGCGGGTGGTGCAGGCTGCAGCCTTGCTCCTCCTGTAGTGTGTCTCACTCACTGCGGGTGGCACAGGCTGCAGCCATGCTCCTACTTAGTGAGTCTCCCTGCAGGTGGCAAAGGCTGCAGCCCTGCTCCTCCTGCAGTGAGTTGCTGCAGCCCTGCTCCTCCTGCAGTGAGTCTCACTCACTGTGGGTGGCACAGGCTGCAGCCGTGCTCCTCCTGCAGTGAGTCTCACTCACTGTGGGTGGCACAGGCTACAGCCCTGCTCCTCCTATAGTGAGTCTCACTCACTGCTGCAGCCCTGCTCCTCCTGCAGTAAGTCTCACTCACTGCTCCAGCCCTGCTCCTCCTGTAGTGAGTCTCATTCACTGCTCCAGCCCTGGTCCTCCTGTAGTGTGTCTCACTCATTGCTGCAGCGCTGCTCCTCCTGTAGTGAGTCTCACTCACTGTGGGTGGCACAGGCTGCAGCCCTGCTCCTCCTGTAGTGAGTCTCACTCACTGCAGGTGGCACAGGCCGCAGCCCTGCTCCTTCTATAGTGAATCTCACTCACTGCTGCATCCCTGCTCCTCGTGTAGTGAGTCTCACTCACTGCTGCAGCCCTGCTCCTCCTGTAGTGAGTCTCACTCACAGCTGCAACCCTGCTCCTCCTGTAGTGAGTCTCACTCACTGCTCCAGCCCTGCTCCTCCTGTAGTGAGTCTCACTCACTGCTGCAGCCCGGCTCCTCCTGTAGTGAGTCTCACTCACTGCTCCAGCCCTGCTCCTCCTGTAGTGAGTCTCACTCACTGCTGCAGCCCGGCGCCTCCTATAGTGAGTCTCCCTGCAGGTGGCACAGGCTGCAGCCCTGCTCCTACTATAGTGAGTGTCACTCACTGCAGGCGGCACAGGCTTTAGCTCTGCTCCTCCTATAGTGAGTCTCCCTGCAGGTGGCACAGGCAGCAGCCCTGCTCCTCCTATAGTGAGTCTCCCTGCAGGTGGCGCATGCTGCAGCCCTGCTCCTCCTGTAGTGAGTCTCACTCACTGAAGGTGACACAGGCTGCAGCCCTGCTCCTCCTGTAGTGAGTCTCACTCACTGAAGGTGACTCAGGCCGCAGCCCTGCTCCTCCTATGGTGAGTCTCACTCACTGCAGGCGGCACAGGCTGGAACCTTGCTCCTCCTGTAGTGAGTCTCACTCACTGCGGGTGGCACAGGCTGCAGCCCCTGCTCCTGCTGCAGTGAGTCTCACTCACTGTGGGTGGCACAGGTTGCATCCCCGCTCCTCCTATATTGAGTCTCACTCACTGTGGGTGGCACAGGCTGCAGCCCTGTTCCTCCTGTAGTGAGTCTCCCTCACTGCGGATGGCACAGGCTGCAGCCCCTGCTCCTTCTACAGTGAGTCTCCCTCACTGCGGGTGGCACAGGCCGTAGCCCTGCTCCTCCTGCAGTGATTCTCACTCACTGCTGCAGCCCTAGCTCCTCCTGCAGTGAGTCTCACTCACTGCGGGTGGCGGAGGCTGCAGCCTTGCTTCTCCTGTAGTGTGTCTCACTCACTGCGGGTGGCACAGGCTGCAGCCATGCTCCTACTTAGTGAGTCTCCCTGCAGGTGGCAAAGGCCGCAGCCCTGCTCCTCCTGCAGTGAGTCTCACTCACTGTGGGTGGCACATGCTGCAGCCGTGCTCCTCCTGCAGTGAGTCTCCCTCACTATTGGTGGCACAGGCTACAGCCATGCTCCTCCTATAGTGAGTCTCGCTCACTGCTGCAGCCCTGCTGCTCCTGTAGTGAGTCTCACTCACTGAAGGTGACACAGGCCGCAGCCCTGCTCCTCCTATGGTGAGTCTCACTCACTACAGGCGGCACAGGCTGCAGCCCTGCTCCTCCTGCAGTGAGTCTCACTCACTGTGGGTGGCACAGGCTGCAGCCCCGCTCCTCCTATAGTGAGTCTCACTCACTGAAGGTGACACAGGCCGCAGCCCCGCTCCTCCTATAGTGAATCTCCCTCACTGCGGATGGCGCAGGTTGCAGCCCTGCTCCTCCTTAGTGAGTCTCCTGCAGGTGGCACAGGCTGGAGCCCTGCTCCGCCTATAGTGAGTCAACCTCAATGCGGGTGGTGCAGGCTGCAGCCTTGCTCCTCCTGTAGTGTGTCTCACTCACTGCGGGTGGCACAGGCTGCAGCCATGCTCCTACTTAGTGAGTCTCCCTGCAGGTGGCAAAGGCTGCAGCCCTGCTCCTCCTGCAGTGAGTTGCTGCAGCCCTGCTCCTCCTGCAGTGAGTCTCACTCACTGTGGGTGGCACAGGCTGCAGCCGTGCTCCTCCTGCAGTGAGTCTCACTCACTGTGGGTGGCACAGGCTACAGCCCTGCTCCTCCTATAGTGAGTCTCACTCACTGCTGCAGCCCTGCTCCTCCTGTAGTAAGTCTCACTCACTGCTCCAGCCCTGCTCCTCCTGTAGTGAGTCTCATTCACTGCTCCAGCCCTGGTCCTCCTGTAGTGTGTCTCACTCATTGCTGCAGCGCTGCTCCTCCTGTAGTGAGTCTCACTCACTGTGGGTGGCACAGGCTGCAGCCCTGCTCCTCCTGTAGTGAGTCTCACTCACTGCAGGTGGCACAGGCCGCAGCCCTGCTCCTTCTATAGTGAATCTCACTCAGTGCTGCACCCCTACTCCTCCTGTAGTGAGTCTCACTCACTGCTGCAGCCTGCTCCTCCTGTAGTGAGTCTCACTCACTGCTACAGCTCTGCTCCTCCTGTACTGAGTCTAACTCACTGTTCCAGCACTGCTCCTCCTGTAGTGAGTCTCACTCACTGCTGCAGCCCTGTTCGTCCTGCAGTGAGTCTCACTGCAGGTGGCACAGGCCGCAGCCCTGCTCCTCCTATGGTGAGTCTCACTCACTGCGGATGGCACAGGCTGCAGCCGTGCTCCTCCTATAGTGAGTCACACTCACTGCAGGCGGCACAGGCCGCAGCCCTGCTCCTCCTATGGTGAGTCTCACTCACTGCGGATGGCACAGGCTTCAGCCCTGCTCCTCCTGTAGTGAGTCTCACTAACTACTGCAGCCCTGCTCCTCCTATGGTGAGTCTCACTCACTGAAGGTGGCACAGGCTGCAGCCCTGCTCCTCCTGCAGTGAGTCTCACTCACTGCAGCAGCCCTGCTCCTCCTATGGTGAGTCTCACTCACTGAAGGTGACACAGGCTGCAGCAATGCTCCTCCTATAGGAGTCTTACTCACTGCTGCAGTCCTGCTCCTCCGGCAGTGAGTCTCACTCACTGCTCCAGCCCTGCTCCTACTGTAGTGAGTCTCGCTCACTGCTCCAGCCCTGCTCCTCCTGTAGTGAGTCTCACTGATTGCTCCAGCCCTGCTCCTCCTGTAGTGAGTCCCACTCACTGCTGCAACCCTGCTCCTCCTGTAGTGAGTCTCACTCACTGCGGGTGGCACAGGCTGCAGCCCTGCTCCTCCTGTAGTGAGTCTCACTCACTGCGGGTGGCGCAGGCTGCAGCCCTGCTCCTCCTATAGTGAGTCTCTCTCACTGCGGGTGGTGCAGGCTGCAGCCCTGCTCCTCCTGTAGTGAGTCTCACTCACTGCGAGAGGCACAGGCCGCAGCCCTGCTCCTTCTATAGTGAGTCTCACTCACTGCTGCAGCCCTGCTCCTCCTGTAGCGAGTCTCACTCACTGCTCCACCCCTGCTCCTCCTGTAGTGAGTCTCACTCACTGCTGCAGCCCTGCTCCTCCTGTAGTGAGTCTCACTCACTACTCCATCTCTGCTCCTCCTGTAGTGAGTCTCACTCACTGCTCCAGCCCTGCTCCTCCTGTAGTGAGTCTCACTCACTGCTGCAGCTCCTGCTCCTCCTGCAGTGAGTCTCACTGCAGGTGACACAGGCCGCAGCCCTGCTCCTCCTATGGTGAATCTCACGCACTGCGGATGGCACAGGCTGCAGCCCTGCTCCTCCTGTAGTGAGTATCACTCACTGAAGGTGACACAGGCCGCAGCCCTGCTCCTCCTATGGTGAGTTTCACTCACGCCAGGCAGCACAGGCTGCAGCCCTGCTCCTCCTGTAGTGAGTCTCACTCACTGCGGGTGGAACAGGCTGCAGCCCCTGCTCCTCCTGCAGTGAGTCTCACTCACTGCGGGTGGCACAGGCTGCAGCCCTGCTCATCCTGTAGTGAGTCTCACTCACTGCAGGTGGCACAGGCTGCAGCCCTGCTCCTCCTATAGTGAGTCTCACTCACTGCGGGTGGCACAGGCTGCAGCCCTGATCCTCCGATAGTGAGTCTCCCTGCTGGTGACGCAGGCTGCAGCCCTGCTCCTCCTGTAGTGAGTCTCACTCACTGCGGGTGGTGCAGGCTGCAGCCCTGCTCCTCCTATAGTGAGTCTCTCTCACTGCGGGTGGTGCAGGCTGCAGCCCTGCTCCTCCTGTAGTGAGTCTCACTCACTGCGAGAGGCACAGGCCGCAGCCTTGCTCCTTCTATAGTGAGTCTCACTCACTGCTGCAGCCCTGCTCCTCCTGTAGCGAGTCTCACTCACTGCTCCACCCCTGCTGCTCCTGTAGTGAGTCTCACTCACTGCTGCAGCCCTGCTCCTCCTGTAGTGAGTCTCACTCACTACTCCATCTCTGCTCCTCCTGTAGTGAGTCTCACTCACTGCTCCAGCCCTGCTCCGCCTGTAGTGAGTCTCACTCACTGCTGCAGCCCTGCTCCTCCTGCAGTGAGTCTCACTGCAGGTGACACAGGCCGCAGCCCTGCTCCTCCTATGGTGAATCTCACGCACTGCGGATGGCACAGGCTGCAGCCCTGCTCCTCCTGTAGTGAGTATCACTCACTGAAGGTGACACAGGCCGCAGCCCTGCTCCTCCTATGGTGAGTCTCACTCACGCCAGGCAGCACAGGCTGCAGCCCTGCTCCTCCTGTAGTGAGTCTCACTCACTGCGGGTGGAACAGGCTGCAGCCCTGCTCCTCCTGCAGTGAGTCTCACTCACTGCAGGTGGCACAGGCTGCAGCCCTGCTCCTCCTATAGTGAGTCTCACTCACTGCGGGTGGCACAGGCTGCAGCCCTGCTCCTCCTATAGTGAGTCTCCCTGCTGGTGGCGCAGGCTGCAGCCCTGCTCCTCCTGTAGTGAGTCTCACTCACTGAAGGTGACACAGGCTGCAGCCCTGCTCCTCCTGTAGTGAGTCTCACTCACTGCTGCAGCCCTGCTCCTCCTGCAGTGAGTCTCACTCACTGTGGGTGGCACAGGCTGCAGGCGTGCTTCTCCTGCAGTGAGTCTCACTCACTGTGGGTGGCACAGGCTACAGCCCTGCTCCTCCTATAGTGAGTCTCACTCACTGCTCCAGCCCTGCTCCACCTGTAGTGAGTCTCACTCACTGCTCCAGCCCTGCTCCTCCTGAGTGTGTCTCACTCATTGCTGCAGCCCTGCTTCTCCTGTAGTGAGTCTCACTCACTGCGGGTGGCACAGGCCGCAGCCCTGCTCCTCCTATGGTGAGTCTCACTCGTTGCAGATGGCACAGGCTGCAGCCGTGCTCCTCCTATAGTGAGTCACACTCACTGCAGGCGGCACAGGCCGCAGCCCTGCTCCTCCTATGGTGAGTCTCACTCACTGCGGATGGCACAGGCTTCAGCCCTGCTCCTCCTGTAGTGAGTCTCACTCACTGCTGCAGCCCTGCTCCTCCTATGGTGAGTCTCACTCACTGAAGGGAGCACAGGCTGCAGCCCCGCTCCTCCTGCAGTGAGTCTCACTCACTCCTGCAGCCCTGCTCCTCCTATGGTGAGTCTCACTCACTGAAGGTGACACAGGCTGCAGCCCTGCTCCTCCTATAGTGAGTCTCACTCACTGCTGCAGCCCTGCTCCTCCTGCAGTGAGTCTCACTCACTGCTCCAGCCCTGCTCCTCCTGTAGTGAGTCTCACTCACTGCTCCAGCCCTGCTCCTCCTGTAGTGAGTCTCCCTCACTGCTCCAGCCCTGCTCCTCCTGTAGTGAGTCTCACTCACTGCGGGTGGCACAGGCCACAGCCCAGCTCCTTCTATAGTGAGTCTCACTCACTGCTGCAGCCCTGCTCCTCCTGTAGCGAGTCTCACTCACTCATGCAGCCCTGCTCCTCCTGTAGTGAGTCTCACTAACTGCTCCACCCCTTCTCCTCCTGTAGTGAGTCTCACTCACTGCTGCAGCCCTGCTCCTCCTGTAGTGAGTCTCACTCATTGCTCCAGCCCTGCTCTTCCTGTAGTGAGTCTCACTCACTGCTGCAGCCCTGCTCCTCCTATAGTGAGTCTCCCTGCAGGTGGCACAGGCTACAGCCCTGCTCCTCCTATAGTGAGTGTCACTCAGTGCAGGTGCGCAGGCTGCAGCCCTGCTCCTCCTATAGTGAGTCTCACTCACTGCGGGTGGCACAGGCTGCAGCCCTGCTCCTCCTATAGAGAGTGTCACTCAGTGTAGGTGCGCAGGCAGCAGCCCTGCTCCTCCTGCAGTCAGTCTCACTGCAGGTGGCAGAGGCCGCAGCCCTGCTCCTCCTATGGTGTATCTCACTCACTGCGGATGGCACAGGCTGCAGCCCTGCTCCTCCTGTAGTGAGTCTCATTCACTGCTCGAGCCCTGGTCCTCCTGTAGTGTGTCTCACTCATTGCTGCAGCGCTGCTCCTCCTGTAGTGAGTCTCACTCACTGTGGGTGGCACAGGCTGCAGCCCTGCTCCTCCTGTAGTGAGTCTCACTCACTGCAGGTGGCACAGGCCGCAGCCCTGCTCCTTCTATAGTGAATCTCACTCAGTGCTGCACCCCTACTCCTCCTGTAGTGAGTCTCACTCACTGCTGCAGCCTGCTCCTCCTGTAGTGAGTCTCACTCACTGCTACAGCTCTGCTCCTCCTGTACTGAGTCTAACTCACTGTTCCAGCACTGCTCCTCCTGTAGTGAGTCTCACTCACTGCTGCAGCTCCTGTTCTGTCCTGCAGTGAGTCTCACTGCAGGTGGCACAGGCCGCAGCCCTGCTCCTCCTATGGTGAGTCTCACTCACTGCGGATGGCACAGGCTGCAGCCGTGCTCCTCCTATAGTGAGTCACACTCACTGCAGGCGGCACAGGCCGCAGCCCTGCTCCTCCTATGGTGAGTCTCACTCACTGCGGATGGCACAGGCTTCAGCCCTGCTCCTCCTGTAGTGAGTCTCACTAACTACTGCAGCCCTGCTCCTCCTATGGTGAGTCTCACTCACTGAAGGTGGCACAGGCTGCAGCCCTGCTCCTCCTGCAGTGAGTCTCACTCACTGCAGCAGCCCTGCTCCTCCTATGGTGAGTCTCACTCACTGAAGGTGACACAGGCTGCAGCAATGCTCCTCCTATAGGGAGTCTTACTCATTGCTGCAGTCCTGCTCCTCCGGCAGTGAGTCTCACTCACTGCTCCAGCCCTGCTCCTACTGTAGTGAGTCTCACTCACTGCTCCAGCCCTGCTCCTCCTGTAGTGAGTCTCACTGATTGCTCCAGCCCTGCTCCTCCTGTAGTGAGTCCCACTCACTGCTGCAGCCCTGCTCCTCCTGTAGTGAGTCTCACTCACTGCGGGTGGCACAGGCTGCAGCCCTGCTCCTCCTGTAGTGAGTCTCACTCACTGCGGGTGGCGCAGGCTGCAGCCCTGCTCCTCCTATAGTGAGTCTCTCTCACTGCGGGTGGTGCAGGCTGCAGCCCTGCTCCTCCTGTAGTGAGTCTCACTCACTGCGAGAGGCACAGGCCGCAGCCCTGCTCCTTCTATAGTGAGTCTCACTCACTGCTGCAGCCCTGCTCCTCCTGTAGCGAGTCTCACTCACTGCTCCACCCCTGCTCCTCCTGTAGTGAGTCTCACTCACTGCTGCAGCCCTGCTCCTCCTGTAGTGAGTCTCACTCACTACTCCATCTCTGCTCCTCCTGTAGTGAGTCTCACTCACTGCTCCAGCCCTGCTCCTCCTGTAGTGAGTCTCACTCACTGCTGCAGCCCTGCTCTTCCTGCAGTGAGTCTCACTGCAGGTGACACAGGCCGCAGCCCTGCTCCTCCTATGGTGAATCTCACGCACTGCGGATGGCACAGGCTGCAGCCCTGCTCCTCCTGTAGTGAGTATCACTCACTGAAGGTGACACAGGCCGCAGCCCTGCTCCTCCTATGGTGAGTTTCACTCACGCCAGGCAGCACAGGCTGCAGCCCTGCTCCTCCTGTAGTGAGTCTCACTCACTGCGGGTGGAACAGGCTGCAGCCCTGCTCCTCCTGCAGTGAGTCTCACTCACTGCGGGTGGCACAGGCTGCAGCCCTGCTCATCCTGTAGTGAGTCTCACTCACTGCAGGTGGCACAGGCTGCAGCCCTGCTCCTCCTATAGTGAGTCTCACTCACTGCGGGTGGCACAGGCTGCAGCCCTGATCCTCCTATAGTGAGTCTCCCTGCTGGTGGCGCAGGCTGCAGCCCTGCTCCTCCTGTAGTGAGTCTCACTCACTGCGGGTGGTGCAGGCTGCAGCCCTGCTCCTCCTATAGTGAGTCTCTCTCACTGTGGGTGGTGCAGGCTGCAGCCCTGCTCCTCCTGTAGTGAGTCTCACTCACTGCGAGAGGCACAGGCCGCAGCCTTGCTCCTTCTATAGTGAGTCTCACTCACTGCTGCAGCCCTGCTCCTCCTGTAGCGAGTCTCACTCACTGCTCCACCCCTGCTGCTCCTGTAGTGAGTCTCACTCACTGCTGCAGCCCTGCTCCTCCTGCAGTGAGTCTCACTCACTGTGGGTGGCACAGGCTGCAGGCGTGCTTCTCCTGCAGTGAGTCTCACTCACTGTGGGTGGCACAGGCTACAGCCCTGCTCCTCCTATAGTGAGTCTCACTCACTGCTCCAGCCCTGCTCCACCTGTAGTGAGTCTCACTCACTGCTCCAGCCCTGCTCCTCCTGAGTGTGTCTCACTCATTGCTGCAGCCCTGCTTCTCCTGTAGTGAGTCTCACTCACTGCGGGTGGCACAGGCCGCAGCCCTGCTCCTCCTATGGTGAGTCTCACTCGTTGCAGATGGCACAGGCTGCAGCCGTGCTCCTCCTATAGTGAGTCACACTCACTGCAGGCGGCACAGGCCGCAGCCCTGCTCCTCCTATGGTGAGTCTCACTCACTGCGGATGGCACAGGCTTCAGCCCTGCTCCTCCTGTAGTGAGTCTCACTCACTGCTGCAGCCCTGCTCCTCCTATGGTGAGTCTCACTCACTGAAGGGAGCACAGGCTGCAGCCCCGCTCCTCCTGCAGTGAGTCTCACTCACTCCTGCAGCCCTGCTCCTCCTATGGTGAGTCTCACTCACTGAAGGTGACACAGGCTGCAGCCCTGCTCCTCCTATAGTGAGTCTCACTCACTGCTGCAGCCCTGCTCCTCCTGCAGTGAGTCTCACTCACTGCTCCAGCCCTGCTCCTCCTGTAGTGAGTCTCACTCACTGCTCCAGCCCTGCTCCTCCTGTAGTGAGTCTCCTCACTGCTCCAGCCCTGCTCCTCCTGTAGTGAGTCTCACTCACTGCGGGTGGCACAGGCCACAGCCCAGCTCCTTCTATAGTGAGTCTCACTCACTGCTGCAGCCCTGCTCCTCCTGTAGCGAGTCTCACTCACTCATGCAGCCCTGCTCCTCCTGTAGTGAGTCTCACTAACTGCTCCACCCCTTCTCCTCCTGTAGTGAGTCTCACTCACTGCTGCAGCCCTGCTCCTCCTGTAGTGAGTCTCACTCATTGCTCCAGCCCTGCTCTTCCTGTAGTGAGTCTCACTCACTGCTGCAGCCCTGCTCCTCCTATAGTGAGTCTCCCTGCAGGTGGCACAGGCTACAGCCCTGCTCCTCCTATAGTGAGTGTCACTCAGTGCAGGTGCGCAGGCTGCAGCCCTGCTCCTCCTATAGTGAGTCTCACTCTCTGCGGGTGGCACAGGCTGCAGCCCTGCTCCTCCTATAGAGAGTGTCACTCAGTGTAGGTGCGCAGGCAGCAGCCCTGCTCCTCCTGCAGTCAGTCTCACTGCAGGTGGCACAGGCCGCAGCCCTGCTCCTCCTATGGTGAATCTCACTCACTGCGGATGGCACAGGCTGCAGCCCTGCTCCTCCTATAGTGAGTCTCACTCACTGAAGGTGACACAGGCTGCAGCCCTGCTCCTCCTATAGTGAGTCTCACTCACTGCTGCAGTCCTGCTCCTCCTGCAGTGAGTCTCACTCACTGCTCCAACCCTGCTCCTCCTGTAGTGAGTCTCACTCACTGCTGCAGCCCTCGTCCTCCTATGGTGAGTCTCACTCACTGAAGGTGACATAGGCTGCAGCCCTGCTCCTCCTATAGTGAGTCTCACTCACTGCTGCAGCCCTGCTCCTCCTGCAGTGAGTCTCACTCACTGCTCCAGCCCTGCTCCTCATGTAGTGAGTCTCACTCACTGCTGCAGCCCTGGTCCTCCTGTAGTGAATCTCACTCCCTGCTGCAGCCATGCTCCTCCTGTAGTGAGTCTCTCTCACTGCTGCAGCCCTGGTCCTCCTGTAGTGAATCTCACTCCCTGCTGCAGCCATGCTCCTCCTGTAGTGAGTCTCACTCACTGCTGCAGGCATACTCCTCCTGTAGTGAGTCTCACTCACTGCTGCAGCTCTGCTCCTCCTGTAGTGAGTATCACTCCCTGAAGGTGACACAGGCCGCAGCCCTGCTCCTCCTGTAGTGAGTCTCACTCACTGTGGGTGGAACAGGCTGCAGCCCTGCTCCTCCTGCAGTGAGTCTCACTCACTGTGGGTGGCACAGGCTCCAGCCCTGCTCCTCCTATAGTGAGTCTCATTCACTGCAGGCGGCACAGGCTGCAGCCCTGCTCCTCCTATTGTGAGTCTCACTCACTGTGGGTGGCACAGGCTGCAGCCCTGCTCCTCCTATAGTGAGTCTCACTCACTGCGGGTGGCACAGGCTGCAGCCCCGCTCCTCCTATAGTGAGTCTCACTGCAGGTGGCACAGGCCGCAGCCCTGCTCCTCCTATGGTGAGTCTCACTCACTGCGGATGGCACAGGCTGCAGCCGTGTTCCTCCTATAGTGAGTCACACTCACTGCAGGCGGCACAGGCTGCAGCCCTGCTCCTCCTATGGTGAGTCTCACTCACTGCGGGTGGCACAGGCTGCAGCCCTGCTCCTCCTATAGTGAGTCTTACTCACTGCGGCAGCCCTGCTCCTCCTATAGTGAGTCTCCCTCGCTGTTGGTGGCACAGGCTGCAGCCCTGCTCCTCCTGCAGTGAGTCTCACTCACTGTGGGTGGCACAGGCTGCATCCCTGCTCCTCGTATAGTGAGTCTCACTCACTGCTCCAGCCCTGCTCCTCCTGTTGTGAGGCTCACTCACTGCTCCAGCTCTGCTCCTCCTGTAGTGAGTCTCACTCACTGCTGCAACCCTGCTCCTCCTATAGTGAGTCTCACTTACTACAGTTGGCACAGGCTGCAGCTCTACTCCTCCTATAGTGAGACTCCCTCACTGCGGGTGGCACAGGCCGCAGCCCTGATCCTCCTATAGTGAGTCTCACTCACTGCAGATGACGCAGGCTGCAGTCCTGTTCCTCCTATAGTGAGTCTCACTCACTGCAGGTGACGCAGGATGCAGTCCTGCTCATCCTATAGTGAGTCTGCCTGCAGGTGGCACAGGCTACATCCTTCCTCCTCCTACAGTGAGTCTCACTGCAGGTGGCACCGGATGCAGCGCTGAACCTCCCTTAATAAGTGTGACTCACTATAGATGGCACTGGCTGCAGCCATACACCTCCCTTAATGAGTATGACTCACTGCAGATGGCACCGGCTGCAGCTCTGAGCCTCCCTTAATCAGTGTGACTTACTACAGATGGCACAGACTGCAGCCCTACACCTCCCTTAATGAGTGTGACTCCCTACAGATGGCACAGACTGCTGCCCTACACCTCCCTTAATGAGTGTGACTCACTACAGATGGCACAGACTGCAGCCCTACACCTCCCTTAATGAGTGTGACTCACTAGAGATGGCACAGACTGCAGCCCTACACCTCCCCTGAGTGTGACTCCCTCCAGATGGCACAGACTGCAGCCCTACAGCTCCCCTAATAAGTGTGACTCCCTCCAGATGGCACAGACTGCAGCCCTACACCTCCCTTAATGAGTGTGACTCCCTCCAGATGGCACAGACTGCAGCCCTACACCTCCCTTAATGAGTGTGACTCCCTACAGATGGCACAGACTGCGGCCCTACACCTCCCTTAATGAGTGCGTCTCACTACAGATGGCACAGACTGCAGCCCTACACCTCCCTTAATGAGTGTGACTCCCTACAGATGGCACAGACTGCAGCCCTACACCTCCCTTAATGAGTGTGTCTCACTACAGATGGCACAGACTGCAGTCCTACACCTCCCTTAATGAGTGTGACTCACTACAGATGGCACAAAAGGCAGTAATGCACCTCCTTTATAAAGCCTTACTCACTGCAAGTGGAACTTCCCTTTTTGAGTCACATTGCAGCAGATGGCACATGCTACATCAGTGTACTTCATTTATTACATTTCATTCACTATAGATGGCATATCCTGCTGCTCTGCATTTCCTGTGGATGGCATAAGCTATCAGCCTGCCACTCCCACAAATGGCGTAGACGGTTAGTCCTGCACCTCTTTAATAGTGTCTCCTTCACAAAGATTGTATGGTTTTATAGCATTCCTATGGCGCTTACTACCTTCTGTAGGCACTGAAGCACTAACCCACTTCACTAACAAGCTACACTATGTGGAGAGTGTGGTGGAAGGGTGTTGTTTTTATTTTGAGTCCATTCAGGAAGTGTTTTTTATGTTATGTGTGATAACCAGAGAGATGCAGTTATTGTGCTACAGGACACAGCTTCTGGCGCTGTGATGGGGTAAGATATGTGAGAGACACTCATGCAAATAATAATTGTAATAAGGATTAAAACATGCAGGTAGCTACACAGCGGTAAGGTCAGTGGATGCACACCAAAAAACAGAGGAGGTAATCAGAGTGTCATGTGTCTTAGGCACAGGGAGAAACGCTGCCATTTAAACATGTACACATTTCCTAAGTAGCCTTCTCTTTCACACGATGGCTTTTAACACACATTTGTGTGCATGAAAGTTTAGGATTAGTTTCTCTGAAACTACATTGCATACAAATCCCACTTCGTAAGAACACTATCACGACACCTTCAACATCCCATAGAAGGTCTGAACATACATTATGCAAGTGCAGTAGTTTGTTATTTGTCCAGGAGGTGATGCAGCTATCAATAGATCATAAACAATGGCGGCCTGACTTAGGTCTCGGCTCGGAGCAAGGATGCTTTCTGTTATAAATAAACAAGCATTTACGGGTTGGGGCAGAGGAGCACTTGCTTTCATTGTGAGGTCACTACACGCTGAAACCTCAGCCCAACTGCTTGCTGATCCCTCTGCGAAGAGGGATGTCCAACCTGGGACCAAGACAGGGACCTACATTCTTTCCCTTCAGGTAATGGGGTTGGATCATCCAATAGGGGATTCTTGGCAGAACACATACCATACATACACCCTAGGCATCTAGGTTAGGGAACGCATAGTAGGACTATATCGTTTTGATATGCCTGCATATATGCATTGTTTTAACAAGATGGAACTGTTCATTTTGTAAACCATCCTTATATTGCTAATCACTTTCATCTGCTTCTGTCTATTGATCTTTGCCGCACGTATTCTAAACAAGAATCACAATGGTTCAATAAATATTGAAAACGCCCCTTTGTGTATTCCTTGTATATTTCTCCGAGAAAGAACGAGAGACTGGGCAAAAAGGTTCTAGATCTGTTACCACGATCCCTGGCGGGGGTTGGGAGGTTAGGGTTGTCATGTTCTGTGGTTGACAAAACCATTTGCTACATGTCTAGGTTCAGGGGGGCATATGCTGACAATGTGAGCTAGCTGATCTCTAGGACAACATTTCCTGCGGGGGTGCTCAGAATCAGTCTGGCACCATCCCTATGTTTATGTTGCCCAGAAAACGTGCAGTTCCTACTGGAAAGTAGAAACTGCCCGACAAGAGATGGCCGAGTAATCCATATGACAACATGTGCTAGGCAGAGATGGGGTTGAATGAGTAAAAGGATAACAAAGAGCAAAAATTAGAATTGGTAATATGAGTAGTAACAATTCACTCTTTTTTTAAAGGCAAGGATCCTGCCTACCTATCAAAAAATATACCCCATAAAGGAGGAAGGAGATGGAAGAGCAATCAAGGCTTTCAACCTGAGCAGAAACTACACAATCCTCAAAACGCCCAGATTATACCTACTTCTGTTAGTCCCAAGGAAACCACATTTTGGGCAGGGTTTCATGCCTCAGGCCGCTCTCTAGCTCTCCAAGGCAGATGAGCACCAGTTGAGTGAGCCCTAGCCAAGTCATGGCTGAGAACCTAGTGAGACTGGCATCCTGCACATGCAAGTGTGAGAGACAAGGCACTTGGTCAGAGGCTGCCCTGACAGCACAAGGGCAGATCAACACGCCTCATTTTATCCTTCTGTCCTCACCCGCCAAACCCCATCTCTTTTGGTAGATCCCAGAGACCATTCGTCTTTCTAGTTTACATAAGGAGGCATCTTCTAGAATTTCCTCCAAGAAAACGTCCACTTTCATTATTAGTAGTAAATTACATTTCACTGTAATAATAGCGACAATATGGTGAAAGGACACATACCTTTATTCCATTGTTTCCGCTGAGTCAGCAGCATAGAACAGAATTGATAGTTCTGATTTATTCTGTTTTAGCCCAGCTCGTCTCTGCCCTGTGGACCTTGTGAAAAGCACCTTTTATATGTCTCCATGATTTAACCTTGCTTCTGAATTCCTCTGCCCGGTCCCTGCCCAGTCTCCTCCTCCATTCATTGTGGTCTCACCTCTAGCCAGGGTCCTTTGATCGGAAACAACAGTAGTCGGTAGGTGCCATTCTCTGTCCTAGACAACTCCTAATTCAACTTCTCTGAGTGTGCTGATTAAGCCTGATGAATACTGCAGCTCAAGTCTGCACTAGGAGAGCAGAGCCTTTGCTGGCCTTGTTGATGCAAGAACTCGGCCCTTGTAGGCACATTTTGGGAAAATAAGGAAAGTACCCCTACTCCTTTAAGGCTGGTTGTAATGTCCCAGGCTAGCCTTGCTGACTCTTGGGTATTTGATCCCATCCTGCTTACTCATCCCGTTGCAAAGATATGACTCGTAATCTGCCTTTATTAGCAGTAGAAGATGAAAGTATGCTGAGGAAAAATTAAACTACTCCCTACCAATCAAGCCTGGTCGCACTGGGGAATTTGGACCCAGATGGTACTGTCAGCCCTCACCCCTGGTCCTGTGTGCCGCTCCCCCTGCTGCTTCTGACCAGCTCCACAAGCCTGGGCTTCGCTCCCGGGCCCCCGAGGACTCCAGTTCGGTTCCCGCTCTCGGGTGACCGCTCGCCGCTGCTATCTGTGAGCCAGCCTACTTCAGCCTCTTGCGCTGAGACAGACTTTCTTTTGTTAATTGTACTTTGTGTCTGATTGGTAATTGGATTGGTTTTACTAGACTGTTTTGGTAATTGTTTTAATGTCACTCGTACTGCCCCAGCCCGCTCCCACCATTTTACTGCTCCCACCACTTTCTGACCCCTGCCCTCCCGCCTCCCAGTCAGCCTCTTCCGCCTCCCAGTCAGCCTCTTCCACCTCCCAGGACTACTTTATGGAGGCCGCTGCATGGCGCGCCAAACACAATCCTATCTGCTCCCATCCGTGTCTGGACCGCATCCAGCGTCAGGAACCCTGGCCCTCCGACCCACACAGCTACTCTGCCGCACATCTCTGTGCCCAAGACCCCGGATGCAACAACTGCTGCCTAGCTTCACCATGCTCCACAGAGGGACCATCCACCTGCATAGGCTGCCACTTCACCTCCACCCCAACGCCGACCAGCCAATGTTCCCTCTAATTTTTTTCCTCAGTGTGTGGAAGTGTAAGGTATTTGTGCGCTGCAGCCAAGGCTATGTGCGCCAAGAACCTGACCGCGCGTATGGGTGCAGTGACAGGGGCTCTGATGCGGGGGTTCCCTGCTTGATTGTACAGATAAGCGACCTACGTACTGGAACGCAGGAGGCCTGTTTGATGGGGTAGGCAGGGCCGGACTGGGAACCAAAAGCATATCTGGCAATTTTGCCAGACTGGTCCTCACCCCCTGGGGGGAGGCGCAAGTGTCAAGCACTGTTGCTTAACAAAACCGGTCCCCAGCACTGCTGCTTTTGTTACTGGGGCGGATATTGCAGCATTGCTGCAAAACCGCCCCCAGCAACAAAACCGGCCCCCACTGCTCCAAAACAGGCCCCCACCCTTCCAGCCTCCCAGGCAAACACCCAATGCCTGCTACGGCCAGTCCAGCCTGGGGGCAGTTTGTGTTGGTGACTGGCGTACACTGGTTGTGTCATGTTGGAAATGAACAGGTGCGGTGCAGTGCAGAGCGTCTGCAACCACGACAAAGCTACACTAATATATATTAGGAAACTGGGGCAATCTGCTGCATAGCACAGTGCCAGTGAACCTCTGCTCTCCTTACTAACTACACTGCGGCTACTTGGCCAGGATAACTCCACTCTTCATAACTGATAATCATTAAATCACTTATCAGCTCTGAAGATGGTTTTCTGGATACGCAGGGGGAGGAATGTAAATAGAAGTCCACGACGTGTGCTTTCAGAATCACTAATACATATTAGTTATTCTGAAAGTAGTGATTCTGAAAGCACACGTCGTGCTTCTGGACTTCCTGCATGCCTCTTGTTAATAGAGCATGGCTGCGGGGCTGATTGTGTGCCTTTTTGAAAGTATTCGTGTCAATTGCAGCGCCCGTCAATGCTTCTACACAGTGCTGCGATTAACATGAATACTTTTAAAAAAGCACATCTGCCCCGCAGCCGCACTCTATTAACAGAAGGTATGCAGCAAGCTCAGAAGCCACTAGCTGCTGATCTTGGGCTGTGACATGTGATCCCCACAGGCTGCTGTGTAAGAGGGAACTTACATGCCACTCGTGTTCTCCTCTTCACAGTGATCTCTCCCTCTGCCTTCCACAACAGGTAAATGACCGTTTTTCGCGCCACTCACTTTTAATAGCGGTGGCGCGAACGGTCTCTCACGGGACGTGCTGTGTGTGCGCGCTTCAAACTAGACACTGCACGCTCGGAGTAGCATAGGTACAGTGCGACCAACGCCACGCCAGCCCCCAATGCTGATACCTCCCGAGAACAACTCAACTGCCTCCTGATCAACGCCAGATCGCTCTGTAAACATGGCACCAAAGTCTAGGACACCATCTCCACCCTCACCTCTGACGTGACTTCATCACGAATCCTGGCTCACCCCCACATCGACCCCAGACATTGCCACGGCAACACCCAGAGGCTAGAAGATGAAACACCGGACCACACCAACAGACACGGAGGAGGCATCGCCATCGTGCACAAGGAATCCATCACATGCACCATCACAGATGATGAAACCACACCGATCATGGCACACATGAACTTCCAGCTCTCCTACAACAACAAAACCACCATCAAAGGAACCTTTGCATACAGACCGCCAGGACCACGCCATTGCCCAATTCATCACCCCGCTCGCCGTCAAATCCAAACACTATGTCTTCCTGGGAGACCTCAACTTTCACATGGACAATACCCCTGTCCCCAAGACCACCGACCTCCTGGAAAGATTGGACAATATCGGCCTCAAGCAGCTGGTCACTGACCCGACGCACAAAGCAGGACACACGCTGGACCCAATCTTCACGTCCAGTAACAAAATCAGATACAGCCACAGCTCGGAACTCACCTGGTAAGACCGTACTGGTAAGACCGTAACATCGTACACTTCACCCTCATCGGACCTCGACGCATCACCCCCAACCGCCACAGTGCCCCCTACCGCAGCTGGACCAAGGCCACTCAGCAACAATGGACAGAACACCCTCAGCATCACACATCCTAACATCACCACCAACTTGGACCAGACAGTTGGGAACTTCAACGCCTAGATCACCAACGCCTCTGACTGAGCCGCTTCCACCAAACCAGCCAGAGCGTACAGACCGACCCAACGTGCCTGCTGGTACATGCCGGAACTAAGCACGTCTATGCGCAGGTTCAACCAAATGGAAAGAAGATGGCGCACCAGCAGGAACTACACTGATCGTGCCACTTTCAAAGCAACCCTCAATGATTACCACTGCTAACTCAAGCTGCAAAAAAGCAGACCTTGAGCCACCGGATCGAGACCAGTGCCAACCGAACCAAGCAACTCTGCACCATCGTCAGAGTCTTCACCTGCCTATCAGCCAATGAAAACTTGATCCCATCCTCTAACGAACTCTGCGACGCCCTCGCTGACCACTTCCACAACAAGATAGCAACCATCTACAGAAACTTTGATCCCCAACCCTCCGACCTCCTCAGCTTTCCATTGACCACAGTCGCCAATCAACCGCTCACCACTTGGAAACAACTCAGCACACCAAACACACCCACCCTCATGAACTCCATCCACTCAGGAACACCCACCGACCCGTGACCCCACCGACTCTTCAAACTCGTTGGAGATGAGATCAGCCGCCCGCTCACAACCATCCTCAATGCCTCCATAACCACAGCCACCTTTCCCGACACCTGGAAACACGCAAAGGTCAGACCCCTCCTCAAGAAACCGTCAGCAGATCCCAGCGAGCTCCAAAACTACCATTCCATCTCCCTGATCCCGTTCCCTGCCAAGGTCCTGGAGAAGGCCATCTCACTGAACACCTGAAGAGAAACAACCTACTGAACCCCTCCCAATCAAGCTTCAGAGCCAACCACAGCACTGAGACAGGCCTGATCGCTGCAACTGACATCTGTACCCTACTCGACAGAGGAGAATCGGTCACCCTGATCCTCCTAGCCCTCTCTGCAGCATTCAACACCATCTTCTACCTCACACTCATCGAACGACTATGCCAGATTGGAATCACAAACGATGCACTAAGATAAATGGCATCCTTCCTAACAGGATGAACCCAGAGAGTCTGCCTCCCTCCCTTCACCTCGCATCCCAAACACACCATCTGCGGCATACCCCAAGGCTCATCACTCAGGCCAACCCTCTTCAACATCTACATGACACCACTTGCAGACATCGTCCGATCACATGACATCAACATCATCTCCTACGCCGACGATACTCAGCTCGTCCTCTCGCTCTCAGCGAACCCCACCATGACAAAGAGCAACTTCCATAACTGCATGAAGAACGTCTCAGCCTGGATGAAGTACAACTGCCTGAAACTCAATACGGACAAAACTGAAGGTCTGCTCTTCGGCAGACACACTGCCCTCTGGAATGACTTCTGGTGGCCGTCGGAGCTCGGACCCACCCCCACATCAAAAGACCACGCCTGCAACCTTGGCATCATCCTGGACAGCAAACTCATCATGAAACGTCAGGTCAACGCTGTCTCTTCTGCCAGCTTTCACACGCTCTGAAAAGTCTTCAAGTGGCTGCTCATCAGCACCAGGAAAACGGTGGTGTAGGCCCTCATCCCCAGCCAATTAGATTACGGCAAAACACTCTATGCAGGCACCACCACCGGACTCATGCAAAGACTCCAGACGATCCAGAACGTGTTTGCCAGACTGATCCTCAACCTGCCCAAAGGGACTCACATCACCCAGCACCTGAAGGACCTCCACTGGCTCCCAGTCCAGAAGAGATGCCATTTCAAGCTTCTGACCCACTCCTGCAAAGCCCTCCACGACCAAGGACCCACCTACCTGAACCACCACCTGCTTTTCCACCTACCTACCAGGAATCTCCACTCTGCACATCTCGCCCTCGCACAGATACCACGTATCCACCGCTCTGGAAGATGCTCCTTCTCCCATCTCACCACCAAAGCCTGGAACAACCCCCCCCTTCACCTTCGCTCCCTCACTGACCCACTTCAGGAAGGGACTCAAGACCTGGCTCTTCGACTGATACCTGCAGCAGAGCGCCTCGGTGCCCTTTTGAATGATAAGACGCGCTATACAAATACGACCTGATTAAGTCTCCAGCCTAGCACCATCCTTATAGAGTTTCATTCCCAAAAGATGGCACTAGCAGTAGCCCTGCACTGCCGTCTTAAGTCTCAGTAAGCCCAAGCTGCATCACCAGAGCTTCTTAGCAGGGCCGGATCTGGCCATAGCGGGAACCGGGCGTTTCCCGGTAGGCCGCTAGGGTGGGGGCCGGTTTTGGGCTCCTGGGGGTCGCTTTTGCTACCGGGGTCGGCAACATCGGCCCCCTGTAACAAAATCGGCCGAAACCGGCCCTCGCAAACTGCTCGGCTGCACTCCCCCTCACCCCAGGGGGGGCCGGCTGAGAAGTTTGCCAGGGCCGGTTTCTGTTCCCAGTCCGGCCCTGTTCTTTAGTCACTGCCACTCACTATAGACAAGAAAGGCTGGAAGTGCTCCACCTCCCTATTAGGTCTCTCTCACTATACCCAGATATACACTCGGCGTCAACATCCCTGCACTGGGCACTTTCTTCACAAAGCATTGTTTGATTTTGCAAAGATAGAATATCATTGTTAAAAGAAAGCTTTTCAAAGCAGGTAGAGGCAGGCTTGCTTTATACCAAATATACAGAGTTATTTCTGTATACCAAATATACAGAGTTATTTAACCGAACTGTTGGCACAGTGCTCAAATGGTTTGCCTCTTTCCTCTCGGACAGATCCCAAATGATCAAGATAGGGAACAGTCTTTCATCTCCTGTGGCCGTAGGTCAAGGCGTCCCTCAAGGTTCTATCCTGGCACCCACCTTGTTTAATCTCTACCTGGAACCTTTAGGGAACCTCCTAAGCAAATCTGGGATCCTTTACCATCTGTATGCGGACGACACGCAAATCTACCTTATGGTGTCCTCCGCACACGATCTCTCCCTACTCAATTCTACCCTCAACTCTATTCACAACTGGATATCAGCTCACCAACTCATTCTGAATCCCGCCAAAACTGAATTCCTCCTCCTCTCTACCTCTCTCTCACCTCCTCCTGTTCAATCTTGGATGGATCAGCTGAACCTACTCAACAACAAACCCATCATTGTCGACAGCGCTAAATCCCTAGGTGTCATTCTTGACAAAAGACTCAACCTAATCTCCCACATCAACTCTATTGCTAAGAACGCACGGTACCAGCTGCGCCTTCTTTGGGGATCCGTTGGTTCTTCCCGGAGAAAGACTTAAAAACCTTGGTACAATCTCTGGTTCTCTTCAAGACTGGATTATTGCAATTCTCTTCTGACTGGCCTACCCAAATCCCACCTCTCCCCTCTCAAATCCATCCTCCATTCAGCAGCTCGCTTCATCTCAGGGTCTAAACGAAGCGACCACGTCACTCCTATCCTGTCCTCTCTTCGATGGCTTCCGATAGAGGCAAGATCTATTTACAAAACTGCCTGCATCACACACAAAGCCTTACACACGTCCCCTCCCTCGTTACCTGGCGAATAAATTGAAATTGTCCGGTGGCTCTCGCCCTTCTCGCAATGCGGAAAAGCTTCTGCTTGAGCCCCCGTCTTCAAGAGGGAAAGATCGATGGCTCAATCCTTCTCGGGCAATGCGGTGAGAATCTGGAACTCGCTTCCCCACTGCTCCGTGCCACCTCCTCTACCCGGATCTTCAAAGCTGACCTCAAGTCTCTTCTCTTCCAAAGACACTTCCAGAACTAATACTTTTGTTCTCAGGACCCTCTAGGAAGTTCGCTCGTCAGTGTAAAGTTGTACTTTTGTCTGTACATTCCTTACCTTGCGTGTTGTGTTGGTTTTTATGTGCGTGTTCCCCTCATCACTAGTCCCCTTTGAAGTCACGCCCTCTCTACTACCTCAAGGAAGCTCTTCCACTATAGGAAATTCTGTATTCCAAGCCTATAGAAGTGCCTTCCCAGTGTGTTTTGAGTTATTGCCACTTAATACAGTATTATTCCTTTAGTTGTATTTTGTACCCCATGTATCATGTATTTTGTACCCCATGTACCCCCTGCTGAATTCACGCCCTCTCTACTACCTCAAGGAAGTTCTTCCACTATAGGAAATTCTGTACTCCAAGCCTATAGAAGGGCCTTCCCAGTGTGTTATGAGTGACTGCCACTTATTGCAGTATTATACCTCTATTTGTATTTTGTACCCCATGTTTCATGCACACCTGTCACTTTTTCCTCTTGGTACTTATCCCTCTTGTATTTGGTTTGTTTGTTTTTTTGCAGAATTGTCACTTTTTCCTCATGCAATGTAACGCTTGCTTTTGTATTATGCTCATTTGTATCCTCCTCCTTATGTAATGTTGCTGTTCCTGTTGTGAAGCGCTCTGACACCCTCGGGTAAAGTCCGCGCTATATAAAAACGCATACATAAATAAATGAGAGTATCAGCCCCCGGCCCTTCCAAAGCCCCAGAATGCATCCCGGTATTTTTCTTAGACATGGAGCGGGGGCAGGGGGTGTCCCAGATCTAGCTGGGGTCGCGGCTCCACCGCGGAGAGACACCCTCAGGCGCAGGTGTGCGCATGAATGGCCCTTCCGGAGACGCCTCGACGGAAGTCCACAGCGTAACCATGGCAACCACAGTCGGAACTCCCGCCGGTCTTCCCAGGAGGAGACTGCGCGAGCTCGACTGTGTGGTGGCACCTGGCCGTAGCCCTCTGCAACCGCCCTGTGGGGTCAGGCGTGGTGTCATTATTTTTGGTCATTGTTCTGTGATCGGATAGGGAGAGGTTGGATAACATATCATATGGTAATGACTTCCGGCCTGACCCCGACATGGCCGGTAGTCGAGACCTGCTCAGTGCAAGTTCATTGCCTCTGTGGAGTTTGTGCGCTAGCGTCCGTACTGATCCATGAAATCGGCGCTCGGCTATGCAGTCTAGACTACTGCCAGGAGCCCGCTTACAAATACGCGCATGCGCACTATCACGTTTGATCGACGCCTTCGGTGCTCTATTGTAGCTTTGGCTGCTGTCATTAGCCAAGATGGCGACCAGCCGGCGACTGATGAAGGTAGGAGCTCCGGGAAGGGGCTTGCAGGGGGCGGCGAGGTGACAGCCCTAGACGGGGCAAGGGACTGGAAGCGCTGGAGTGTGGGGTATGGCTGCTCCTGCGGACAGAGAGGGGCCCGAGCAGGGAGGTAGCTGTGGTTTCACTTTCAGTTCAGAGGGGAACCAGGAAACGAAACTAGAGGGCTTGACTCGGGGACCACCCTGAGCAGGGCAGGGCCCCCTGCTCTACGAGACGTCCTTCTGGAGGATACCGCCAGGTGCTCTGTTCTCCTAGTGTGAACCCCAGGGCATAATCCCCTGTGAGGCTCCGTTCTGGCTCAGCCTCTTCCATGACTACACCCCACGTTCTGTGCCCTCACAGTCTGCACCCCAGGATGAGCCCCCACCAGTGAGGCTCCGTCCTGGCTCAGCCTCTTCCATGACTACACCCCAGGTGCAGCTCCCTCACTGTCTGCACACCAGGATAAGCGCTCCCACCCCCACCAATGCCCCCATGTGAAGCTCCCTCCTGTCGCATCCTCTTCCATGACTACATCCGAGGTTTATTTATTTATGCGTTTTTATATAGCGCGGACTTTACCCGAAGGTGTCAGAGCGCTTCACAACAGGAACAGTAACATTGCATGAGGAGAAAGTTACAAGTGAGCATAATACAAAAGCAAAGCGTTACATTACATGAGGAAAACGTGACAATTGTGCAAATAACAAAAACAAACAAGATACAAAAAGAGGTATACGTTGCAAGAGGAAAAAGTGGCAGGTGTGCATGATACATAAGATACAAAATACAAATAGAGGTATAATACTGCAATAAGTGGCAGTCACTCAGAACACACTGGGAAGGCACTTCTATAGGCATGGAGTACAGAATTTCCTATAGTGGAAGAACTTCCTTGAGGGAGTAGAGAGGGCGAGAATTAAACAGGAGACTTAAAATGAAGGGTACACAAACATAAAATCCAACACAGCATGCAAGGGTGAGGAATGTACAGGAAAAAGTACAAATTTACAATGAAGAGCGCACTTCCTAGAGGGGCCTGAGAATGAAAGTATTAGTTCTGAAAGTGTCTTTGGAAGAGAAGAGATTTGAGGTCAGCTTTGAAGATCCGGGTACAGGAGGTGGCACGGAGCAATGGGGGAAGCGAGTTCCAGATTCTCACCGCATTGCCTGAGAAGGATTGCGCCATCAATCTTTCCCTTTTGAAGACTGGGGGGCTCAAGCAGAAGCTTTTCTGCATTGCGAGAAGGGCGAGAGCCACCGGACAATTTCAATTTATTCGCCAGGTAACGAGGAGAGGACGTGTGTAAGGCTTTGTGTGTGATGCAGGCAGTTTTGTAAATAGATCTTGCCTCGATCGGAAGCCATCGAAGAGAGGACAGGATAGGAGTGATGTGGTCGCTTCGTTTAGACCCTGAAATGAAGCGAGCTGCTGAATGGAGGATGGATTTGAGAGGGGAGAGGTGGGATATGGGTAGGCCCGTCAGAAGAGAATTGCAATAATCCAGTCTTGAGAGAACCAGAGATTGTACCAAGGTTTTTAAGTCTTTCTCTGGGAAGAACCGACGGATCCCCCATAGTGCACTCACTGTCTGCACCCCAGGATGAGAGGCCTGCCCCCACCAGTGAGGTTCCCTCCTGGCTCAGCCTCTTCCATGACTACACCCCACGTGCTGTACCCTCACTGTCTGCATCCCAGGATAAGAGCCCCGCCCTCCCCCCCCGTGAGGCTCCTTCCTGGCTCAGCCTCTTCCATGACTACACCCGAGGTTCTGTGCCCTCACTGTCTGCACCCCATGATGAGCCCCCCCGCCCCCCCCATGGAGGCTCCTTCCTGGCTCAGCCTCTTCCATGACTACACCTCAAGTGCTGTGCGCTCACAGTCTGCACCCCAGGATGAGCCCCCCTCCCCCCCCCCCCCCCATGAAGGCTCCTTCCTGGCTCAGCCTCCTCCATGACTACACCCCAAGTGCTGTGCCCTCACAGTCTGCACCCAGGATGAGAGCCCTCCCGGCTCATCCTCTTCCATGACTACACCCCAGGTGCTGTGCCCTCACAGTCTGCACCCCAGGATGAGGGCCCCCCCAGCCCCTCCCTCCCAGCTCAGCCTCTTCCATGACTACACCCCAGGTGCTGTGCCCTCACATTCTGCACCCAGGATGAGAGCCCTCCCGGCTCATCCTCTTCCATGACTACACCCCAGGTGCTGTGCCCTCACAGTCTGCACCCCAGGATGAGAGCCCCCCCAGCCCCTCCCTCCTGGCTCAGCCTCTTCCATGACTACACCCCAGGTGATGTGCCCTCACTGTCTGCACCCCAGGATGAGAGCCCCCAGTGAGGCTCCCTCCTGGCTCAGCCTCTTCCATGACTACACCCGAGGTTCTGTGCCCTCACAGTCTGCACCCCAGGATGAGCCCCCCCCCCCCCCCCATGGAGGCTCCTTCCTGGCTCAGCCTCTTCCATGACTACACCCCAAGTGCTGTGCCCTCACAGTCTGCACCCCAGGATGAGGCCCCCCCCAGCCCCTTCTGATGAGAGCCCCTCCCGGCTCAGCCTCTTCCATGACTACACCCCAGGTGCTGTGCCCACAGTCTGCACCCCAGGATGAGAGCACCCCCAGCCCCTCCCGGCTCAGCCTCTTCCGTGACTACACCCCAGGTGCTGTGCTCTCACAGTCTGCACCCCAGGATGAGAGCCCCCCAGCCCCTCCTGATGAGAGCCCCCAGCCCCTCCCGGCTCAGCCTCTTCCATGACTACACCCCTGGTGCTGTGACCTCACAGTCTGCACCCCAGGATGAGAGCCCCCCCAGCCCCTCCCTCCCGGCTCAGCCTCTTCCGTGACTACACCCCAGGTGCTGTGCTCTCACAGTCTGCACCCCAGGATGAGAGCCCCCCAGCCCCTCCCTCCTGGCTCAGCCTCTTCCGTGACTACACCCCAGGTGCTGTGCCCTCACTGTCTGCACCCCAGGATGAGAGCCTCCCGCCACCCAATGCCCCCAGTGAGACTCCCTCCTGGCTCAGCCTCTTCCATGACTACACCCCAGGTGCTGTGCCCTCACTGTCTGCACCCCAGGATGAGAGCCTCCCGCCACCCAATGCCCCCAGTGAGGCTCCCTCCTGGCTCAGCCTCTTCCATGACTACACCCCAAGGTTCTGTTCCCTAATAGTCTGCACCCCAGGATGAGCCCCCTCGCCCCCATGTGAAGCTCCCTCCTGGCTTAGCCTCTTCCATGACTACACCCCAGGTGCTGTGCCCTCACTGTCTGCACACAGGATGAAAGCCCCCCACCCTTCCTCGGGAGGCTCTCTCCTGGCTAATTCTCTTCTACTGTATCACAAAAAAGAGAAGGGGGACCAGAGAGCTAATTAAGGTCCAGTGTCCATGCTCCCTTTAACATGTAAACCCAAAAAAGGACACTGTTCCTATGGCCAGGCACAAAAAGTCAGCCGTGCCCAAAAAGACGAAAGGGGGGAAAAGAGTGAAAGGAAATCCTAGGTGAAGGACCCACTGGGTAATGGAAGACCACTCTTGTCCTCTGATGCCCTCACACACCCCATAGGGTGTCATGCTTCATCATCGGGCAGTGCTCCTCGTAGGGCCGGGCGCTGCAATTCCCTACGGGCCCCCGAAGGGTCACTTTATCGGAGATCTTTTTAGGACTGCCGGATGATGCATGCGGGTGTGTGGGGAGTGGGTCCTCTGTGGAGGTTGAAAACAGTGCGTGCAATTGTGTGGAAGATTAATAAAGGGTCATCATGCAGCCAATGTAGAACAGATGTACCCTTAGCAGAACCTAACTGCTAAATAAAATAAGCCCCTGGAGGCACACTATGCCCAGGTGTCGTCGGTCATAGGTCAACATGTTTCGCGCCTCTATCGCCATAAGGGTCGTTGGCGCTTCGTCAGGACCAGAATTAAAATTAAAGTGCACGTGAAACAAAGAAGTATAATAACCTCCATGTAGATCAGGGCGGTAACCTGTATACCCTCACTGTGGTTACAGCGTAATGGTAAAAGCCACTCCTGATCAATACCTAGAACAAGAAAAAACAGGATAGACAACAGGCATGTGCATCAGTAAAACTTGATGCATCATTCGTGTGCCACAGCTGTGTGCACAACAACCACATATAAAAGAGGCATAGGTACACGAGCAACATCGGTACAATGGTGGTGCTTGGTGGAGTTGCAACCCTAAATAACATAAGAATGCTGCCTAAAGACGATTAATAAAGTATATAGCAATACATAATACTGTGAGATTAAGGGTTAAGTGCAGGCAAAATAACCTATACCCAAACAGGTTCAGCCCTGAAATATATGCCACATAGAGGGAGCGTTGAGTCCTTACCAAACAATACCAAGAAGATCGCTCCACAGACTAGAGGCATGGACTGCCCGCAAATTACCGGGCTGAAACGACAATGATATAGACAGACATACTGTCAATTACATATCCCCAGCACAATGGGTAGATAACAATTCAGGCTCTGTTTTACAATAACTAAACCTCGTGATTAACTCATGGTTCTTCCCAGGTACTGACCCCTGTCAGCCTACCCCATCCATGCGACTGCCAGTTATCAACTGGAAATGGCAGTAAACGCGGCTCAAATAGTAAAGGGGCCAGGCCTCTGGGCGGTTACCTTTTCCGGGGAAGCCGGCTGAAGATGAAACAGGTTGCGCATGTGCAAATAAAGATCGAAAGTGCGCTTGCGTATAGCAGGAGAACTGCTCCCCTTCACCTAAATATCAGTGTCCCCATTATATATCAGTCAATGCCGGCAATGTAAAAAGTTAAATACATAACGCCATGCGTCAACGCACCCTCCACCACTAACAGTGTTGTAAGGGCTCGTGTACCTACAGGAAAAGAAAGGAAAGAACGGGTCCCACGGCTGAGCCGCCGTCCTATATCTGTATCACAAAAAAGAGAAGGGGGACCAGAGAGCTAATTAAGGTCCAGTGTCCATGCTCCCTATAACAACATGTAAACCCAAAAAAAGACACTGTTCCTATGGCCAGGCACAAAAAGTCACCCGTGCCCAAAAAGACGAAAGAGGGGAAAAGAGTGAAAGGAAATCCTAGGTGAAGGACCCACTCGGGTAATGGAAGACCACTCTTTGTCCTCTGATGCCCTCACACACCCCATAGGGTGTCATGCTTCATCATCGGGCAGTGCTCCTCGTAGGGCCGCCGCTGCAATTCCCTACGGGCCCCCGAAGGGTCACTTTATCGGAGATCTTTTTAGGACTGCCGGATGATGCATGCAGGTGTGTGGGGAGTGGGTCCTCTGTGGAGGTTGAAAACAGTTCGTGCAATTGTGTGGAAGATTAATAAAGGGTCATCATGCAGCCGATGTAGAACAGATGTACCCTTAGCAGAATCTAACTGCTAAATAAAATAAGCCCCTGGAGGCACACTATGCCCAGGTGTCGTCGGTCATAGGTCAACATGTTTCGCGCCTCTATCGCCATAAGGGTCGTTGGCGCTTCGTCAGGACCAGAATTAAAATTAAAGTGCACGTGAAACAAAGAAGTATAATAACCTCCATGTAGATCAGGGCGGTAACCTGTTAACCCTCACTGTGGTTACAGCGTAATGGTGAAAGCCGCTCCTGATCAATACCTAGAACAAGACAAGCATTTGCAATGCAATAGGTCTCGCATTTACGCGAGTTTGAGCTATTCGCATTGTAAATTACAATGTCTTTTATTTATGTTTTGGTTTTTAAAACAAATAAAAGACATTGTCATTTGTAATGCTAGTAGCTTAAACTCTCGCAAATGCGAGACCTATTGCATTGCAAATGCTTGTTATACTACCAAACCAAGGGACTGGGGGACTTTTCCTTGTCTGCTTTAGGGCCTAAAACACCATAGCTGCGCTACTGGCTGTGTTCTGTTGACATTTGCCTGAGCAAATACGAGTCAGTCAAAACTTGGGGCTGTTCATGGAAATAAAAGTGTGCAACATTCCAAATGTCGCACCCCAACTTTTCAGAACCAGAGGCGTGAAAAAATTGCAGACGTCGCAGTCGGTAAAAGGAAGCATTGAGCAGCTCCTAACCTGGATACCAAGCTGGCGCGAAGAAGATGACTGCCATTAGAATACTAATGGGCAAACATCAATCAATCAGGGGTTTGTTAAAGCGCGACTACTCACCCGTAAGGGTCTCAAGGCGCTGGGGGAGGGGGGGTGCAGGTTCCATCCATCAAGGAGGGGGTCTGTCGAAGAGCCAGGTTTTGAGGTTTCTTGCGAAGATGGGGAGCGATGTTGTCTGTCTGAGGTGGAAGAGGGGGACGCGTGGGCCCACGCGGCCGTCCTTCCCACAGTGCCATGCGATCTGTGTAATTATGATGTGAGGAGCAGGCTGTGCGGTACTTTGAGGCACTGTTTGTGGTGGTTAAAATGCTTTGTTCCACTTGGATGGCAAGCCGGCAGATGCGGATCGTAGCGCGCCAGGCGAAGTGAAGAGGAAGGAACCGGGGAGGGAGGAAGTCAGTAGCTGACACTCCGAAATGATGGAGGTGGAGTGAATCTGTTCAAACAGTTATATGCGATGCAGAGGGGTAACGTGGAATGCTCCTGGTACCTAGCGACACGAGGGGGGATATTCAAGGTGTTGTACAGGCGATCGCTTGGTGCAAAATAGCGCAAAGCGTTTTGTCGAGTTAGTTACCATTACAGATCTGCCAACTTGGAAAAGTACTTTGCCATGTGCGAAGAAAGGGTGGGGTCTTGGAGGGAGGGGGCGGGGATTTGTGCCCAGCATAGCTTGAGGCACTGCTGCACACTCCCAACCAAAACAAGCATTGGCTCGCGGCCGCGAAAGTGACGCGGCCGCGGGGCAGCGAAAGTGAAAGAAAACAAGCACGCGAGTGGTGCGTGCAGAGAAAGCCAGATGGCAGCTCTGGAGGGGGAGGGGCGAGCAAGACAGAGAGGCAGAGTGAGGCGCGCGCGGGAGAGCGAGAGGAAAGCCCGATGGCGCTCGTGCCTGTGCGCGTAATCGCGCGCAGAATGCCACACAAAAAGCTGTGGTCGCATTTCTGAAAGCCCACTGACTAAATGTCTCGCCCAGATCAGCGCAAGCGCTGGCTCAGGGCGAGACCTAAAAACAGGATAGACAACAGGCATGTATCAGTAAACTTGATGCATCATTCGTGTGCCACAGCTGTGTGCACAACAACCACATATAAAAGAGACATAGGTACACGAGTAACATCGGTACAATGGTGGTGCTTGGTGGAGTTGCAACCCTAAATAACATAAGAATGCTGCCTAAAGACAATTAATAAAGTATATAGCAACACATAATACTGTGAGATTAAGGGTTAAGTGCAGGCAAAATAACCTATACCCAAACAGGTTCAGCCCCTGAAATATATGCCACATAGAGGAGCGTTGAGTCCTTACCAAACAATACCAAGAAGATCGCTCCACAGACTAGAGGCATGGACTGCCCGCAAATTCAGGGCTGAAACGACAATGATATAGACAGACATACTGTCAATCACATATCCCCAGCACAATGGGTAGATAACAACTAGGCTCTGCTTTACAATAACTAAACCTCGTGATTAACTCACGGTTCTTCCCAGGTACTGACTCCTGTCAGCCTACCCCATCCATGCGACTCGCCAGTTATCAACTGGAAATGGCAGTAACGCGGCTCAAATAGTAAAGGGCCAGGCCTCTGGGCGGTTACCTTCTGGGAAGCCGGCTGAAGATGAAGCAGGTTGCGATGTGCAAATAAAGATCGAAGTGCGCTTGCGTATAACAGAGAACTGCTCCCCTTCACCTAAATATCAGTGTCCCCATTATATATCAGTCAATACCGGCAATGTAAAAGTTAAAAATACATAACGCCATGCGTCAACGCACTCCTCAACCACTAACAGTGTAGTAAGGGCTCGTGTACCTACAGGAATAGAAAGGAAGAACAGGTCCCACGGCTGAGCCGCCGTCCTATATCTGATCACAAAAAGAGAAGGGGGAACCAGAGAGCTAATTAAGGTCCAGTGTCCATGCTCCCTATAACAACATGTAAACCTAAAAAGGACACTGTTCTATGGCCAGGCACAAAAGTCACCGTGTCCCAAAAGACGAAAGAGGGGAAAAGAGTGAAAGGAAATCCCTAGGTGAAGGACCCACTCAGGTAATGGAAGACCACTCTTTGTCCTCTGATGCCCTCACACACCCCATAGGGTGTCATGCTTCATCATCGGGCAGTGCTCCTCGTAGGGCCGGCGCTGCAATTCCCTACGGGCCCCCGAAGGGTCACTTTATCGGAGATCTTTTTAGGACTGCCGGATGATGCATGCGGGTGTGTGGGGAGTGGGTCCTCTGTGGAGGTTGAAAACAGTGCGTGCAATTGTGTGTATCTCCGATAAAGTGACCCTTCGGGGGCCCGTAGGGAATTGCAGCGCCGGCCCTACGAGGAGCACTGCCCGATGATGAAGCATGACACCCTATGGGGTGTGTGAGGGCATCAGAGGACAAAGAGTGGTCTTCCATTACCCGAGTGGGTCCTTCACCTAGGATTTCCTTTCACTCTTTTCCCCTCTTTCGTCTTTTTGGGCACGGGAGACTTTTTGTGCCTGGCCATAGGAACAGTGTCCTTTTTTGGGTTTACATGTTGTTATAGGGAGCATGGACACTGGACCTTAATTAGCTCTCTGGTCCCCCTTCTCTTTTTGTGATACAGATATAGGACGGCGGCTCAGCCGTGGGACCCGTTTCTTTCCTTTCTTTTCCTGTAGGTACACGAGCCCTTACAACACTGTTAGTGGTGGAGGGTGCGTTGACGCATGGCGCTATGTATTTTTTAACTTTTTACATTGCCGGTATTGACTGATATATAATGGGGACACTGATATTTAGGTGAAGGGGAGCAGTTCTCCTGTTATACGCAAGCGCACTTTCGATCTTTATTTGCACATGCGCAACCTGTTTCATCTTCAGCCGGCTTCCCCGGAAAAGGCAACCGCCCAGAGGCCTGGCCCCTTTACTATTTGAGCCGCGTTTACTGCCATTTCCAGTTGATAACTGGCAGTCGCATGGATGGGGTAGGCTGACAGGGGTCAGTACCTGGGAAGAACCATGAGTTAATCACGAGGTTTAGTTATTGTAAAACAGAGCCTGAATTGTTATCTACCCATTGTGCTGGGGATATGTAATTGACAGTATGTCTGTCTATATCATTGTCGCTTTCAGCCCGGTAATTTGCGGGCAGTCCATGCCTCTAGTCTGTGGAGCGATCTTCTTGGTATTGTTTGGTAAGGACTCAACGCTCCCTCTATGTGGCATATATTTCAGGGCTGAACCTGTTTGGGTATAGGTTATTTTGCCTGCACTTAACCCTTAATCTCACAGTATTATGTATTGCTATATACTTTATTAATCGTCTTTAGGCAGCATTCTTATGTTATTTAGGTTGCAACTCCACCAAGCACCACCATTGTACCGATGTTGCTCGTGTACCTATGCCTCTTTTATATGTGGTTGTTGTGCACACAGCTGTGGCACACGAATGATGCATCAAGTTTTACTGATGCACATGCCTGTTGTCTATCCTGTTTTTTTCTTGTTCTAGGTATTGATCAGGAGTGGCTTTTACCATTACGCTGTAACCACAGTGAGGGTATACAGGTTACCGCCCTGATCTACATGGAGGTTATTATACTTCTTTGTTTCACGTGCACTTTAATTTTAATTCTGGTCCTGACGAAGCGCCAACGACCCTTATGGCGATAGAGGCGCAAAACATGTTGACCTATGACCGACGACACCTGGGCATAGTGTGCCTCCAGGGGCTTATTTTATTTAGCAGTTAGGTTCTGCTAAGTGTACATCTGTTCTACATCGGCTGCATGATGACCCTTTATTAATCTTCCACACAATTGCACGCACTGTTTTCAACCTCCACAGAGGACCCACTCCCCACACACCCGCATGCATCATCCGGCAGTCCTAAAAAGATCTCTGATAAAGTGACCCTTCGAGGGCCCGTAGGAAATTGCAGCGCCGGCCCTACGAGGAGCACTGCCCGATGATGAAGCATGACACCCTATGGGGTGTGTGAGGGCATCAGAGGACAAAGAGTGGTCTTCCATTACCTGAGTGGGTCCTTCACCTAGGATTTCCTTTCACTCTTTTCCCCTCTTTCGTCTTTTTGGGCACGGGTGACTTTTTGTGCCTGGCCATAGGAACAGTGTCCTTTTTTGGGTTTACATAATTCTCTTCTACCACTACACCCTGAGGTTCTGTGCCCTCAGTTTCCCCCCTCCCAGTGAGAGTGCCTCCTGGCTCAGTCTCTTTAACCACACCCCGAGGTTCTGTTCCCTCACTGTCTGCAACACAAGATGAGCCCCCTGCCAACCCCCCGCCCTCCCCGTGAGGCACCTTCTCGCTCAGTCTCTTCTATAACTACACCCTGAGGTTTTGTGCCTTACAGTCTGCACACAGGATGAAAGCCCCCCACCCTTCCTCGGGAGGCTCTCTCCTGGCTAATTCTCTTCTACCACTACACCCTGAGGTTCTGTGCCCTCAGTCCCCCTGACCCCCCAGTGAGAGTGCCTCCTGGCTCAGTCTTTTCTTTAACCACACCCCGAGGTTCTGTTCCCTCACTGTCTGCACCCCAGGATGAGGCCCCCTGCCCCCCCCGCGGTGAGGCTTCTCCTCGCTCAGTCTCTTCTATAACTACATCCCGAGGTTCTGTGCCCTTAGTCTCTCCCCCCCCACCCACCCGGGAGAGTGCCTCCTGGTTTCAGTCTCTTTAACCACACCCCGAGGTTCTGTTCCCTCACTGTCTGCACCCCAGGATGAGGCCCCCTGGCCCCCCCACGGTGAGGCTTCTCCTCGCTCAGTCTCTTCTATAACTACATCCCGAGGTTCTGTTCCCTCACTGTCTGCACCCCAGGATGAGGGCCCATTACGCATTCAGTGAGGCTCCGTCCTCATTTCTTCCTTAAGTACAACCTCGGGTTCCGTGCCTTCTTATCCTGCACCCCAGGAAAGGAAACCCTATACCCCAACGAGGCTTCCTCCTGGGTCAGACCCTTCCTTTCTTCCATGAGTACCCCCCCCGGGTTCCGTGTTCTCATAGTTTCAACCTCAGGATATAAGCTCCCATGCTGCTTCCTCATGTCTCAGACCCTCTATGCCTTCTGTAAATACTCTCCCAAATTCACTGCTCTCAAAGCCTGTAGCTCAGGGAATGAGCCCCCATGCCCCAACGACACTTCGCCCTGGCTCAGACACTCCATCTCGTCTATAACTAGAGTCCCCATATTCTGTGCCCTCATATCGTACACCTCAAGCAATGAACTCTCGTATATCATTGAGGCTCCCTTCTGGTTCAGACCACTTTTCCATAAGTACACCCCCAGGTTCTCTGCCCTCATAGTCTGGGCCCCAGGGACTGGACCCCATACTCCAGTAAGGCTTCCTTCTGGCTCAGCTCCTCTGCTCTCGTACCCTGCGCCCCAGAACGAATTATTCCCCAGGCGACAGTGAGGCTTCTTCCTGGCTCAGAACACGATCTCTTCTAGTACAGCGTCTAGGTTCTGCACCCTGATAGGTCGGCACCACAAGGCATGAGCCACCATACCCTTCCTCTTGGCTCCTACCTACCCACCTCTTCATAATACAGCCCCTAGGTCCCGTTCCTGATGGCTGCACCACAAGGCATGAGCCGCCTTGCCCCACTGAGGCTTTCTCTTGGCTCCTGCCTCCCCACCTCTTTATAATACAGCCCCAAGCACTTTGACTCTTGTTGTTCACCAGTTTAGAGCAAACGTATTGCCAGCAGCTGAATGTCCCTGGGCTCTTCAAAGAACCCTTACAGATGCCAGGAGTATTAGAAGAGCTTGTTTGCTCTTCCCGACTTTTCGACTGAGACATGGCACCCTCCGCACCCATGATAACTTTAGGGGTGACAGTGCTACGCTATACAAGTGCTGATTGATTAATGATTGATTTGCCACCGGATGGGCCAATCTTTTAAAGATCCGCTTTAAGCCAAGCTGACTGAATTATCTGTGTTGAGGGTTCCTCAAGGAACCAGGACTACTGGCAGTCGCTAGACCCACTCAGGCAAGCGGGGCTAGAGAACCATGTGAACGACAAGCATTGTCTGAGCAGTGGAGCTGCTAGATGTTATAACTGTGGTGCCTATATCTGCCTGTTTCAGTCCCAGAGTGTTCTGGGGCTTTTGTACTTTTCACACCCCCAGTGTGGGGACCAGTTCTGTTAGCTGTGGGAGATTGACCTTGTTCTGAAACCCTTTGATTAAGTGCTCTAGCCAATATGGATCCCAAGCTACTATGTGACCCTGAAGTCCAGTTTCCAGTGGGAAATTGTAAGCGTGCTTGATCTGTTACCCTGAAGTCTTGTTTTCAGTGGGAACTGATGAAGCCCTATGGTCCTATGGGTGCTATTATCAATAGAAATGTTTAACCATGACAAGTATGAGATACAGCCCCTAAAGACATGTACACCTGGTTGTCTTAATAGTAAATGTTGGCCCATAATTATATCTACCCCACCCCCTATTTGAAAACGAAACCCCAGCTGGGGCCATCACTAGTGTCCTGAAATCACAGGGCTATCTTTTGCCTTCACTGCCAGGTTCCCAGTCACCACTAATGTGGATGTTGCGTCTCTGAAGAAACCCTAAGTTGCACCATTTACTTTACTGTGTGGACTCTTTGAGTGGTTGTTTTTTTTTTTTTTTTTTTGTTGTCTAATAACTTTTATGCTGGAAACTCAGGATGCAATGCTACAACCCAATGAGCTGTCCAGGCGTGCACCCCAAGCTAGAGCCATGAAACGGAGAGGTTGACTTTACAGCAAGATTTTTATATTCTATTATTTTTGTCTGGCACCTCTGCCACATTGATGCGAGCATCAGAAGACTTCTGTAGGCATTGTAGTTAGACCCAACAATTCTTATGTTCCTATAGTGGACTAAGGAGCCAATGTTATCAAAATCTGGCACTGATTGGGTTAAAGGCTATACAAAATTTGGGGTTGTCTCGGCCTCGTGCATCCTAACTTATTTATTTTCTTTTTCATTTTCCTTTAAATAAACAGGCCTCGAAAAATTAAAAAAAAAAATCGCCAGACTTTCAGGTCTAGTCACTTGAATAATCTACTCAGCCTTACTGTAATGCGCTTCACCTATAAACTGGTCACAAATTGTGTGATTCTAGGCAAATATTTTTTCCCAGAGTCGCCTTTTTCTTCATCATCACATATGAGAGCACCTTCAATCATGTAGGTTCAGCATGTCTGTTGTAATAAAATAAAAACAATCTCCTTTGTTTGATTAACTAGAATAAACGTTTGCTCCATCTATACTATGAACCTAACCCACATATAGGGTACACCTAGCCCCTGACTTGCCTCTTAGTTCATTTACAGCATGGTCATCGGGGTGGGGGCGGGAATGTCTTTCAGTTCATGTGTTAAGGCTCTCACTTTTAATAATGATTTTGCTAAATCATGATGTGGTACATCATTTACAGGCAGCTAATTTTCCTTTGAAATAGGCATAAACATTCCCACTGGCATGCAGTTTTACTGATCAAACTATAAAGCGTAGAAATGATAATGTTTAATGCAAATATTTATTTTTGCACATCACAAGTAAAGTGTTCCGATTTGTTTTGATCCTCGTAAAACCGTTGTTTTCTTCATCCTTCACACTTACAAAAAATTGCTTTTCTAACTGCTGATATATTTTGAAATATGTGTACAGTCCCTTTGTACGCTATTTAAATGTTATGTTGGAAACAAATCGACATCCTACAACCTTTATTTCCACACTTCCTGTACCCCAGCACGATTGTCAGACAGTTCTCTTTACAGATTCTCTAACTGTCCAGTCAGAGAAAGAAAAGTAAACCCCAATCTCCTGGATAAAATAAGCAGCAATTTGTAAGAAGACATTAGCTAACATTAGACCTGTCTTTGAACTCGCAGCAAATGTGCTAAGATAAAAACAAAATCAAAAGACCTCTTTATTGCACATTCACTTTCAGAATGGACAGAACACCTGTTCTTTGCCAGCTCGACCTCTCTTACAAGAGCAGGCCAGTAGTCCCTAAAAAGAGCTTGTCCTTATAAAATCTGACTCGCCATAGTGACTAGCTTTTTGAAGCCTGATCAATGTTAGTCTTGTTTGAAGATACAGCATTATATTGTAGCAGTTGCTTGATTCTGTCAGGCGTAGACGATCCATGCTTGATCAGGTGAAGACATTGGAGGAAGGACAATAGACTCTGTAAGGTGTAGATAATGTGGAGGGCACTGGATTCAGTTAAGCGTGGACAGTGGAGGGCACCATACCTGGTCAGCCGTGGAGGGCACCATACCTGGTCAGCCGTGGAGGGCACCATACCTGGTCGACCGTGGAGGGCACCATACCTGGTCGACCGTGGAGGGCACCATACCTGGTCGACCGTGGAGGGCACCATACCTGGTCGACCGTGGAGGGCACCAGACCTTGTGGACCGTGGAGGGCACCAGACCGGGTCAGCTGTGGACCATGGAGTGCACCAGACCGGGTCAGCTGTGGACCATGGAATGCACCAGACCTCATCAGCCAAGGAGGGCACCAGAGTCAGTCATCCGTGGACCGTGAGGGGGCACTGGGCTCGATCAGCTGTGAGCCGTGGAGAGCACCAGACTCGGTGAAGCATGGACTGCGGTGGGCACCGGACCTCTTCAGCCGTGGAGGGCACCGGACCTCTTCAGCCGTGGAGGGCACCGGACCTCTTCAGCCGTGGAGGGCACCGGACCTCTTCAGCCGTGGAGGGCGCCGGACCTCTTCAGCCGTGGAGGGCGCCGGACCTCTTCAGCCGTGGAGGGCGCCGGACCTCTTCAGCCGTGGAGGGCGCCGGACCTCTTCAGCCGTGGAGGGCGCCGGACCTCTTCAGCCGTGGAGGGCGCCGGACCTCTTCAGCCGTGGAGGGCGCCGGACCTCTTCAGCCGTGGAGGGCGCCGGACCTCTTCAGCCGTGGAGGGCGCCGGACCTCTTCAGCCGTGGAGGGCGCCGGACCTCTTCAGCCGTGGAGGGCGCCGGACCTCTTCAGCCGTGGAGGGCGCCGGACCTCTTCAGCCGTGGAGGGCGCCGGACCTCTTCAGCCGTGGAGGGCGCCGGACCTCTTCAGCCGTGGAGGGCGCCGGACCTCTTCAGCCGTGGAGGGCGCCGGACCTCTTCAGCCGTGGAGGGCGCCCGGACCTCTTCAGCCGTGGAGGGCGCCGGACCTCTTCAGCCGTGGAGGGCGCCGGACCTCTTCAGCCGTGGAGGGCGCCGGACCTCTTCAGCCGTGGAGGGCGCCGGACCTCTTCAGCCGTGGAGGGCGCCGGACCTCTTCAGCCGTGGAGGGCGCCGGACCTCTTCAGCCGTGGAGGGCGCCGGACCTCTTCAGCCGTGGAGGGCGCCGGACCTCTTCAGCCGTGGAGGGCGCCGGACCTCTTCAGCCGTGGAGGGCGCCGGACCTCTTCAGCCGTGGAGGGCGCCGGACCTCTTCAGCCGTGGAGGGCGCCGGACCTCTTCAGCCGTGGAGGGCGCCGGACCTCTTCAGCCGTGGAGGGCGCCGGACCTCTTCAGCCGTGGAGGGCGCCGGACCTCTTCAGCCGTGGAGGGCGCCGGACCTCTTCAGCCGTGGAGGGCGCCGGACCTCTTCAGCCGTGAGGGCGCCGGACCTCTTCAGCCGTGGAGGGCGCCGGACCTCTTCAGCCGTGGAGGGCGCCGGACCTCTTCAGCCGTGGAGGGCGCCGGACCTCTTCAGCCGTGGAGGGCGCCGGACCTCTTCAGCCGTGGAGGGCGCCGGACCTCTTCAGCCGTGGAGGGCGCCGGACCTCTTCAGCCGTGGAGGGCGCCGGACCTCTTCAGCCGTGGAGGGCGCCGGACCTCTTCAGCCGTGGAGGGCGCCGGACCTCTTCAGCCGTGAGGGCGCCGGACCTCTTCAGCCGTGGAGGGCGCCGGACCTCTTCAGCCGTGGAGGGCGCCGGACCTCTTCAGCCGTGGAGGGCGCCGGACCTCTTCAGCCGTGGAGGGCGCCGGACCTCTTCAGCCGTGGAGGGCGCCGGACCTCTTCAGCCGTGGAGGGCGCCGGACCTCTTCAGCCGTGGAGGGCGCCGGACCTCTTCAGCCGTGGAGGGCGCCGGACCTCTTCAGCGGTGGAGGGCGCCGGACCTCTTCAGCGGTGGAGGGCGCCGGACCTCTTCAGCGGTGGAGGGCGCCGGACCTCTTCAGCGGTGGAGGGCGCCGGACCTCTTCAGCGGTGGAGGGCGCCGGACCTCTTCAGCGGTGGAGGGCGCCGGACCTCTTCAGCGGTGGAGGGCGCCGGACCTCTTCAGCGGTGGAGGGCGCCGGACCTCTTCAGCGGTGGAGGGCGCCGGACCTCTTCAGCGGTGGAGGGCGCCGGACCTCTTCAGCGGTGGAGGGCGCCGGACCTCTTCAGCGGTGGAGGGCGCCGGACCTCTTCAGCGGTGGAGGGCGCCGGACCTCTTCAGCGGTGGAGGGCGCCGGACCTCTTCAGCCGGTGGAGGGCGCCGGACCTCTTCAGCCGTGGAGGGCGCCGGACCTCTTCAGCCGTGGAGGGCGCCGGACCTCTTCAGCGGTGGAGGGCGCCGGACCTCTTCAGCCGTGGAGGGCGCCGGACCTCTTCAGCCGTGGAGGGCGCCGGACCTCGTCAGCCGTGGAGGGCGCCGGACCTCGTCAGCCGTGGAGGGCGCCGGACCTCTTCAGCCGTGGAGGGCGCCGGACCTCTTCAGCCGTGGAGGGCGCCGGACCTCTTCAGCCGTGGAGGGCGCCGGACCTCTTCAGCCGTGGAGGGCGCCGGACCTCGTCAGCCGTGGAGGGCGCCGGACCTCGTCAGCCTTGGACTGTGGAGGGCGCCGGACCTCGTCAGCCTTGGACTGTGGAGGGCGCCGGACCTCGTCAGCCTTGGACTGTGGAGGGCGCCGGACCTCGTCAGCCTTGGACTGTGGAGGGCGCCGGACCTCGTCAGCCTTGGACTGTGGAGGGCGCCGGACCTCGTCAGCCTTGGACTGTGGAGGGCGCCGGACCTCGTCAGCCTTGGACTGTGGAGGGCGCCGGACCTCGTCAGCCGTGGGAGGGCGCCGGACCTCTTCAGCCGTGGAGGGCGCCGGACCTCTTCAGCCGTGGAGGGCGCCGGACCTCTTCAGCCGTGGAGGGCGCCGGACCTCTTCAGCCGTGGAGGGCGCCGGACCTCTTCAGCCGTGGAGGGCGCCGGACCTCTTCAGCCGTGGAGGGCGCCGGACCTCTTCAGCCGTGGAGGGCGCCGGACCTCTTCAGCCGTGGAGGGCGCCGGACCTCGTCAGCCGTGGAGGGCGCCGGACCTCGTCAGCCGTGGACTGTGGAGGGCATCTGACTTGATCAGCCATAGATTGTGGTGGGCACCAGACTCGGACTGGCATAGACTCGAGAGGATGCAAGTTCACATGGAGCTTATTGTTCCTTAATGGATTAGAAACCAAAGGTTTAAAGCAAGGGTCCGGGTGTTCTTGAGGAAAGTGATGGTTAGAAGGGTCTAGTTCCCAGAAATTGTCTGAAATGCAGATATAACATCTTATGCAGTGAGAACTCGAGCGTTATTTGGAGAAGGGTTTAACTTTGAAGTGCAGCTATGGACGTTTTGATTCCTTTATTTCACCAAAGTTTGCAAAGTGGCTTCCTGTCTGTCCGGTTTTACTTGTGGAACCACTGACGCTGTTCGTGATATGGACGCTTATGTTTCCATTGAAGCATCAAGTTAATTGAATGTGCTACGTTGTAGTGCAGAGGGCAAACCAAGCACCCCTTCTCTGACAGTGTTTTTAGTCCTTAGCCCCCTTACAATTCTGGTTCAACAAGTTCTTGAAGACTACGCCTTTACCCAGAATGCAGTCATTTATGTATAACGGGGATTTTGTGAAGCACTGCAGGCCGATGGGGGAGGGTATGCCAGCATTAGCAGAAACAGAGGGTGCAAGCCTTTTAGCGGTACTATCCTCTTCGCCAGGCATACTGTTCTCCAGTGCAGTAGATGTAGGGAGAAGGACCTCAAACACTGACCTCCAGGGTCTGTAGTGGCTAAGGATTGGGCCCTCTTTCAAAATCTCCAGGTTACCTTCATAAGAAAGCGCCTAGACATTAAGATGGTAAAATGGGTTGGGTTCCAAAATGTGTACAATCTGAAATACAAACCTGTGTTTCCTGTGGTGCCCTTCAGCCCTATGCCCTCAAGCTTCTAGAGCGCCCTGGAGACAGCTCTTCGGCAGTGGTCCAACCACTTGGCGTGTCCAGAAAAGACCAGCATTGGACCAGTCCCTACCTGATGCCATTGACTGCCAGCAGAACTCGCTTTATTATATGATGAAGTTTTCGGGCTTTTGAGGCCCCCCGTTCTGGACTGATTACGGCAGTATGGTATGAATACCACAGACAGTCCTTAATAACCTGTAAAGAAGGTGGAAATACCAGCTAGGAGTAAATCCACTGGTGGCGCTAAACTAGCCACCAAGAGTAAAAGCATTAACATTGGCAATCCCCATTACAGTTACTGCTGTGCATGGATGAAATATCCTGCCCGAAATGAGATCTGCCCTAAGCTGGTCTTAAGAGGGATGGAACTGATCATTGGCGTCCATGGCTACGGCTTTGGTTATGTGTTACTTGTTAATGCTCTTGAAATTGAAATGTGTATTTTACGTGGTGGCATTTTTACCGCCCAGCGGTAAATATTTCCTCGAGCATTTGTTTATCTGCTAAATGTATGGACATTTATTGTGATCACTGCATGTTTAACTCCGCCGCTAATTAACTGCCACTGGTAGTTTTGAGTAGTAAGGGCCAAAATCCGTGAAGGCCAAGTTATTTCATGAGGAGTTTGCACTCCTCTTTAAAGCTTTGACCTCAGACACCATCTGTGATTTGAAATCAGTGACTCAATTTAGCAAGTCCCGCCTCTTCTAGTGTTTGAGTCCACTTTTTGTCAACATTGTGAAACACCACAAAGATCAAAACATAAGCTAAGATCCCAAGAGGGCCAGCCTTCCATATCTGAGAATAGGGCCACCTATCTAAAGACTGCACTCATATCGTGGAGATAAACCACCCTCCTGAGCTAGGACCCCCTTGTCTTCAGTACTTTCCGATAAGCATTGGCTTTCTACGGTGAATATTGTTAATACTTACCCTAGTGAACAACTTTAGGATTCTCTGGAGAGTGGAGCGAGGATTGATGAGCGAGCTTTCTTCCTCCTGAGCATGTCGGGGTTCAAGTGCTCCTACAGTATACCTCTTCGTTCGCCTTCTCCCACCCCACGTGGGACCTGGCTGGTACTAGAACAATTCATGGGGATTCTGTAGCAAGACCTGAACCACAGCCTCCATCTCCATCTGTGAACCGCCTACCGGGAACACGACCCCTAAAACCCTCAAGTGACTTCTCTCTGGATAGTGTCCAGAGTTTTCAACCCTGGTGTTCCTCTTTGTCTCATTGTCCTCACAGTTTTTGAATTCACAAGGCTTGCCAGGAAGGAGTCCCCTATGTAAAGCTTGCACGTCTATAGAGCTTTAGGACAAGACTCGAACCTGGTTGGTACCTTCTCGAAACCCACCATTCTAAGTGATACTCTACGCAGAGGTCTTCAATCTGTGGGGCGTGACCCCAAGGGGGGCCCCGGAGTCCTGGGAAGGGGGTCGCCCATTTCCAGGCCTCACTTCTGCCTGGAATTTAAAACATGTGGTCTTCCTTTAGAAAACCGGGCTGCTTCATTCCAGTCCTTAAAATGCTTCAGCTGAAGGTAGAGTCTCCTGTTCTGTGAAAGGAAGAGGCTGGGCAGACGGGCGAAACAATCCTCGTGCCAGGGTGCCTGCTTGCCTGAATGAAATACAAATGTGCGTTTGGAGTTAATCGGCAAATGTAAATGTTGCTTGGTAGCGGGTCTGGCTTTAATTGCTTTGTGATGGCAAAGAATTTTTTTTTTTATTTAGTGGTAGTAAGATGAGTTTACAACTGGGCTGTGAAGTGCATGTTTTTAATCGCTTAGTACCCCTGAGGAGGTGTTAAAGGGACAGATATGCAAACATTTTTTTAATTACTTATGTTCTAGTATTACTAAAATCTACATTTTGGAAGCTCCATTATATCCTTAAACTATTTGCACAGTTTGTAGCAGTCTACCTTATAATGTGTGTAATGCAAGAATAAATTAATGACTTACACTTTCACAGTGCTTTCTGTCACCAGGCTGTGACCTCATAGTACTAAAAATCCACAAGCCACTATTCCCCACTGCACCAACCAAATTTAATTCTGTGGCTCTCTGGTTACACACAGACCTCTGCAGTGCATTAACTAATAGAGGTTTCCTAATGTACTACAGTGCATTTCCCACCGAGTAACGACTTTGTCAAATTTATTTTTTATTTAAGCTACCCATTATTTTATATGTAGCTACCTGATGGTGAAAGACGTAAAAAACTAGCAGAATATTTTGGGGCTTATTTATGAGAGGCTTGAGCCGCCGGAGCATCATTTTTTTTAAGCTCCGGCAGCACAAGCGTCGCAATCGTATCTGAGGCGACGCAAAGTCACCCTGCGTGGCTCAGTGGCCTCATACATATGGAGTAAGACAAAGCAGCGCAAGTCGCTGCCTTGCCTTAGTCTGTCAAGTAGGAGTTCCATGGGCATTGCAGTGGGTGTTTCTACGCAACACCCATGGATTTTGACACTGCCCCAGATTTACAAAACCATGTAAACCTGTGGCAGCGCCAAAACCTTATGCATCCCCACAGCAGGCATAATGAGGAGAAATGTTTTCATGTCTCCTCAAATTTTTTCCTCATTCCATGTGTGCTGCATTCTGCAATTGACAAAGAAAGAGGAAAACCCCTCTGGGGGCACCTTCCTGCACAAAAACAATCCTGCCTACATTGGCGCAAGGCAGCAATTTGTTCGTCAACGCAGTGGGATAGGACAGGAATGCGCCATATTTCATAAATAAGGTGCATTCCTGCCCTTTCACATTGGCATAGGGCAGCGCAGCAAGAAGACTTGTGGGGCTGCCCTAGGCCAATTCCTCATTAAGGAGGCCTTTTGTTTTTAGCCACACCTTTGACCATGCCCCCACGCTCACTGATCTTTCGTTTGATAAACACGGTTTAATATTATTTCCCCACTGTAAAAATGATTTGCTATGGGAATTGGGGGCTTTTATGGTTGTCGATAGTTGTCAATGATGAGGAGCACCAAGTTCTAGAATTTTTTGTCAGGAGGGGGTCCTTACGCCTAAAACATTTTGACAGGGGGGTCTCGCCATCAAAAAGTTTGAAGACCTCTGCTCTACAGTCTCCATTTCAATTACCATTATTGCGATACTTTCTGTCCTTGTCAAAATATTGGCTCTGGCACACAGTTATCTCTAACAAAACTGTGATGATGTAAGCCGCACACCAGCAGAAGATCACAAACAAGATATTTATTGTAGCACAGCAGTACATCGGAAAGGCCCCTGCCACCAAGCCAGCAACTCACCTTGGACTCCTTGTGCCACGCATTCTACCAAACGTTCTATACACTAAGCATTGGCATAACCTTTTAGTCACAACACCATATACCCTTAGGATACCACGAAAAGACAATGAGGTACGTGTGGTAGAGTGATTGGGCGAATGACTGTATTCAAGAAAAATATTTTTTATGTAGGGCGAGAACCCTCGCCCACCCTAAGATGGCATGCTCCATTATTGGGCCCAAGAACCTCGTAACAGGGTCATAGATGGGGCAGAGACACGTCGACCTTTTCTCACTTGGGAAAGTCTCTTTGACCCTCTTTTTATGGTTTTACTCTATCATTTGGAGGCATCAGAATAACATATAGATTTTGCTTACCAAGAGGTAGTTTTAATTCACGTCCCTCATGTCATTGTGTTTTGTTGAAGTTAGGGTGTGGTACTCGCTTGATCACTTGCTTCCCAGAGACCTTTCTGTTGTGTATTGACACAGTTACCTGTCCCTGAACCTGTTTTACAAGAATTGTTTCTTGGATCTTGGCAAACTCTGTATTTGCCGTGATTCTAGGAATTAGTTTTTGATTCTTGTCAAGGGCATGTTATGTCTCCCTTCCTGAAATGTTGATTTCTTATTTTATTATTGTGATTGATAAACTGCATAATGTGCCTTGAACTTGCCCAGAGAAGTTAGGAGCTCGCCCATATGGGCCCAAGCTTCCTCCTCCCTCGCGTAGTGGACATCAGCCAATGGAAGGTTCCTTCTCCTTCTAAACCCAGGTGGTCTCTGGTAAGCTCTTGGTACTGTCCTCCACAGACTCGTAAGGATGTAATAATGTAAAGATTTACCCTCCAAGTGTTTGGACAGAAACGAGCAAAAAGTTCATAGACTATGAAAGCGCTCTGTGGTGGGACAAGCCTTTATGCAGGAGTCTGTCATACCTCCTAAAGAGACTGCGTTTACCTTATTCCTTTTGTGAAGATGGCTGGGAACAGTCTGAATTGCATCACCCCGTTCAATGTCACTAATACCAAGAGTTAAAATGGGAGGGGAAACCACCCAGTGATCTGTAGTGGATAAACAGCAGCCTAGTATGGAGTGACTGGAGTGACTGCTCTGACCATCTCTGAAGGTTTGAAAAAACTCCACTGGCTTACAATAAAGAAAAGAGTAGACTTTAAAGCACTATGTCTAGCATACAAAGCTGTCCACGGAAATGGACCAGCATTCTTGAAGCAACACCTCACCTGGTACCATCCATCAAGACACCTACGCTCAGCACAGAGCAAACTCCTCCAAACACCAAAATTCAAGAAAGCTAGCTGGGGAGGAAGAAGCTTTGTCCTGGGTACTGTGAGGTTGTGGAACTCACTTCCGTTAAACATCAAAAGCTGCCCAACACTACTTGGTTTCAGAAAACTATTAAAGACATGGCTCTTTGCAAACTAAATACACCATCTCTGGCAATCTCCTCCGCAAAAGCGCCTAGACGCTCCAGGGCAATCGTGCGCTATATAAATTCCAAAATCAAATCAAATCAGATTGTGTGTTGGCTACTTGATAATGCTACTGAAGCTGGCCCAGCACATGATACTAAATCAATTAATCAGTCATTCATTTATAGAGTGTGACAAACCACCAGTGAGGGTCTCGAGGCGCTTAAGATGTTGCCTGCAGATGTTGCCTGCTTTGAGGTGGTTTGATCATTCAAACATCCAGGTCTTGAGTTCTTTCCTAAGTTGCTGGGGCGATGGTGCAGTCCTGTGGTGCAGGGGGAGGTTGTTTCATGCCTTGGCCGCCAGGTGCGACTGGGAACATCCACTGCTGTGGGTTCGGCAGATCTGTGGGGTGTCTGAGAGGGAGGAGGATCGAAGGTGTCTGGTGGGTTGGTGGAAGGTCAGGCGCCTGTTGATGTATGCTGGTCCTTAGTTGTGCAGGGCCTTGTAGGCATGGGTCAGCATCTTGAACTGGCATCTCCTCTGGAGCGGGAGCCAGTGCTTCTTGAGATGGGCTGTGTTGTGGGTCCCTGATTACTTGCGTATTCTGTGTGCGTTCTGGACCACAGTGAGTGCCTTCGCTGTTATTGGCAGGCCATGTCACTTGTTACTGACCTAGCCCGTGAACTGAAATTCAGCTGTCTGTCTTGCTGGAAGCCTGAAGTTAAACCTGATTACTAGTGTAAATTAGTTTGTAACAATGTTCTGGCTGGACGACTCAAAGCATCCGAGCTGTGGTGTTCCGTTTCGGTTGCTAAAGGCTTCATTGTGGTTTGTTTTGAAGACAATCGAAAGGCAGCATCTTGCCCAACTCCTGGACACTTTCCCTCCTCAGATTGATGGGGGGCAGATTAACACTGAGCTCAAGGTAGGAGAGTAGTGCTCGGTCCAACTGACCTCCCCTACTCATCCTCTTTGGATCCTTCAATCCATCCTGTGGAGTTGGCCAGAACTGATGTAGACTCTCATGAGCGGACGTATCTGTGGCTTGAGCCTGCACCTCCCCTACACAGTGGTGCAGTAACTCCCACTCTTCAACACGGCAGTGACGCTGAATGGAACGGGCTGATGGAGTTTTATTGTAGTTTGGTATCTGCCTGCTGAGGGCTAGTAGGTGATATCAGCCTTAGTGTCCTGTACTTTCTGCCTAGAGCCGACCAGGGGTTGATCAGAGTATTACATTTCTGTGCTCTTACTACAGCCAACTAGGGGCTGATCTGATTATTAATGCCCGGTGCTCTCTTGGACTAGAGCCGGCTTGGCGTTGATCCGAGTATTAGTTTCCTGTGCTCTCTCTGACTAGAGCCGGCTAGGGGTTGATCCGAGGATTAGTGACTTGAGCTGTCTCTGACCAGAGCCGGCTAGGGTTTCATCCGAGTATTAATGCCCGGTGCTCTCTCTGACTAGAGCAGGCTAGGGGTTCATCTGAGTATTAATGCCCGTTGCTCTCTGACCAGAGCCGGCTAGAGGTTGCTGTAGGAAAGTGGGTTTCTGTTGCAGTAACCCCCCCCCACTTTTTGCCTGAATACTGATGCACTTTTGACTTGATGTGCCCCGGGTCCCTGCCAATCAGGTTCCCAGGGCCTGTGTTCTTTCCCCAAAACTAACCCAATTGGCATCTCTGGCCACAGGTCAGCCCCTGGTAAATGGTACCACAGGTACCCAGGGCACTGTGACCAGGGAAGACCTCTAAGGGCTGCAGCACTTATTGTGCCACCCTTAGAGGCCCTGTACCTTTACACACACACATTGCCCTTTCAGGCTGCGTGTTTTGGTGCAGAACAAAGTGAAGAGTCGACATGGCACACATCCCTGTGTGCCATGCCTACAACCCACTGCCCTGGCATCGATCAGTCACCCCTCTAGCTGGTTGCCCTATACCAGTGGTGAGGGTACAGGTGCATGAGCCCTGTACCCCTACGGTGTCTTAAGTCCATTCTTAGACATAAATTCAGTGCTGCCATTAAGAGTATATGGTGCTGGGAGGTTGTCTTTACGAACTCCACAGCACCATAATGGCTACACTGAAAACTGAGAAGTTTGGTATCAAACGTCTCAGCACATTAAACCCACACCGATGCGAGTGTGAGATTTAATGAAAAATGCACACAGAGGGCATCTTAGAGATGCCCCCTGAAAAATGATCAGCCTCTGGTGGGTTCCCTGACTGGTACACACCAGCCTGCCACCACGAGACATGTTTCTGGACCCCTAGGAGGGGAGCCTTCGCTCCCTGAGCCCAGAAACAAAGCCTTTCCTGGGCGGAGGTGTTCACACCTCCTCCAGGCCAGGAAGAGCCATCTGTGGTAGGGGAGCTTCAAAGGCCTGGCAGCCTTTGTAATGCGACCCCCAGCCTCTCCTGCTATCAGGAGCAGGCCCCCTTCCTTTCTCCCCTCCTTTTCGGCGGGAAGACAGGTGGGAAAAACTAGCCAGCCCAGAAGGTGTGCCCACCTCTGCCAACTCCACCCCTCAGGTGGGGGAGGCGAGGTGAAGCCTTCTCTTCAGTGTCTGCCATCTTGCAGATGGCAGGCACTCCCCAATCAGGATTAGGGATTGTGCTCATTCCCCCACGTGGACTGAGCACACCAAGGGTGTAGTCACCCTAAGGTCAGTAGCCCATTGGCTACTGACCTCGTGACCCCTAAAACGCCCCCTAAATACAGTATTTAGGGGGCAGCCCTGAACCAAGAAAGCAGACTCCCGCAACCTAAGAATAAAAAGGACGAAAGAAGACGCCCAGCAGAGGAGACTGCAGAGAACAACTGACTTGGCCCCAGCCCTACCGGCCCGTCTGCAGTTTCCAGAGATCCTGCGCCAAAAATTGCCTTGTCCTGCAGCCAGCGACCTCCAGAAGCCCTGGGAGGACTGACTGCCCTCAACAAAGACCGGATCTCCTGTGATCAGCAGCTCTGTTCAGAAGAAACTCCAAAGAAAGACTCCGAGCCTGCTGAGGAAAAAGAAACCCGACGCCTGGAACCATCACTACACCCGTCGCCTACGGCCCGAGTTAGTGGCCCACCGGTCCCAGTGAGGTCCCCCAGTGCTCCAGAGTCCGAGTCCACCGTGGGTTGACCCCTCCAGGACTCCCCGACGTCACCTGCAGCCTCTGCACGGAGACCCTCCCACCCCAACCGCGAGTGGCCTGGTAAGGTGACACCCCTGCATCTGGCGGCCCTGCACCCTGGAGAAAAGAACCCGAGGTGCACCTACGTCCCTGAGCCCTCCAACTTACCTGCCCAGCTGTTGGTTCCTCCCGGAAGTCTTCCTGGACCGAGCCTGCAGCTAAAAACCAAAACCGAAAATCCCCATTGAAAACAGGGCACCCGACGCCAAAACAGCACCCTGCCTCCCCTGCACCGCTGCAGGTGCACTTTGTGTGCTAAACCGGATCCCCCTTTGCCCTGAGCCTAACACCAGGAGCTTGGCTCCCACAACCTAGTGGCCTGCTCGTCAGCAGCCGCCAACCGAAGGCCTACTATCCCCCATTGGATAACATTGGGACTCCGCACTCTGCACCCGGCCGCCCTAGTGCCGCTGAGGGTGTAACTAGAGTGCATCCCTGACCCTGGGGGACCCCTGAGTCTGCCCCAGAACCTCAACTCCCACTACCAAATACTTACCTAAAAACCGATAACACTATTTTCCTCTATAGGATAACATTGACTGTTTTTCTTGGAAGAGTTTCTAAGTGTGGAGTTTGAAAACCTAAAGAAATTCTTTAAAATTGTACTATTTGACCAAAACGATTTTACTTGCATGTTTACAGGAAATGTCCCAGAGTAGTATCCAGGTATACTACTCTGTGTAAGAAAAGTAATCTAAAAAGTAACGTACCTGGTATTTTACTGAAAAGCCCAATCAAGTCTATGTACTGTATTTACAAAGTATTGCATTTCTCTGCATCCATACTGCAAGTCAAAACAAAGTGCATATACAATTACAATTCAAACTGTTTACAAACTGCATTACTACTGTAAAGTATTTATTGCTTACCTGTCCCAGGCTTGCTTGGTTCTGGAAAATAAAATAACTAAAAGAATATTTTCATACAAAAATAATTGGTCTGAAGTTGTCTTTGAGTGTGTGAATTCATTTGCTGACTGAGTGTGTACAACAAATGCTTAACACTGTCCTCTGATACTGCCTTACTGCTCGACCAAGCTACCACAAATGGAGAGTAAGGTTCTATCTAACTTTACCTCTGCCTACCTTTGGGGTTCCAATTGGACTCTGTGCACACTATACCTGACTTTGGTATAGTATGTACAGAGCCAGCTTCCTACAGTTGCTCCGAGTATTAATGCGCAGTGCTCTCTCTGATCAGAGCCGGCTAGGGATTGCTCCGATTATTAATGTGCTCTGTCTGACCAGAGCCGGCTAGGGTTTGCTCCGATTATTAATGACCGGTGCTCCCTAACCAGAGCCGGCTAGGGGTTGCTCCGATTATTAATGCCCAGCAGTGCTCTGTCTGACCAGAGCCGGCTAGGGGTTGCTCCGATTATTAATGCCCGGTGCTCCCTAACCAGAGCCGGCTAGGGGTCGCTCCGATTATTAATGCCCAGCAGTGCTCTGTCTGACCAGAGCCGGCTAGGGGTTGATCAGAGTATTAATGCCCGGTGCTCTCTCTGACTAGAGCAGGCTAGGGGTTCATCCGAGTATTAATGCCCGGTGCTCTCTCTGCGGTCACTGTGGTGATGGGTGAAAGGGATACAGTCACTGGGGGCGATGGTGAGCATGGATGCAGTGACTGGATGCGGGGAAGCAATCAGTGGGGCACCGGGGGAGGGGGGCAGAGATGCAGGTATTAGGGTGATGGGGGAAGTGATTCAGTCACTGAGGTTTATAAGAGCAGGGATGCAGTCACTTTGGTGATCGGGGAAAGGGGTGCTGTCACTGGGGATGATGTGGGAAGGGGTGCTGTCAATGGGGGGGAAGGGGCACTGCCACTTGGGCTGTAGGACCAGGAGCTGTGGGCTAGGGCTGAGATGGGGGTACTACTCTTGGAATGAAATGGGACGTGGAGTGGAGGTTGTGGGGGGCAGTGGTTCGGGGAGATTTGGAATGGGGACCTGGCGGTCCATCATGAGAAGTGGAGAGCAGGCTGGGCCCTGGGGAGGGAGTGGGGGAAGGGGAGGCGGGGAAGCCGGAAGAGAAGAACCCATTTTAGGACGAGGATTTTGTGGAGAGGAGCAGCTAAGCCCCCTCCGTGCTGGGATGAAAGGCGTGTCTGCCCTCCGTACTTTGCTCTGTGACTAACCCCGGGCTCGTCCCACCGAGGCCTGTGCGGAATCCACGTGATTTCTAGTCAGCCCGAGTGTTTGCAAAAATGTAAGCCAAGAGCTCCGAGTTTCGGTTTCTGTAGGAGCAGGAAACGAGTGATGAGAAAAGGGGGAGGAAGGCTGATCTCTCTGGGTCGTGCTGTGTACGAGGCTGAGCTTTGCCCTGGTACTGATAACAGCACCGGCTTTTATGAGCCGAACCTGGCCCAGGTACTGTTGACAGCACCGGCTTTTATGAGCCGAACCTGTCCCTGGTACTGTTGGCAGCACCGGCCTTTATGAGCCGAACCTGGCCCAGGTACTGTTGACAGCACCAGCCTTTATGAGCCGAACCTGGCCCTGGTACTGTTGACAGCACCGGCCTTTATGAGCCGAACCTGGCCCAGGTACTGTTGACAGCACCGGCCTTTATGAGCCGAAACTGGTACTGTTAGCAGCTCCGGCTTTTATGAGCCGAACCTGGCCCTGGTACTGTTAGCAGCTCCGGCTTTTATGAGCCGAACCTGGCCCTGGTACTGTTGACAGCACTGTCCTCTAGAACCCAATTCTGGCCTCGTTACTGTTAACAACGTTATTATTTGCTGTATCCGCCTCGAAGTCAAACTTGACTCTTTTACTGCCAACAGCATTGTCCTTGAAGTCAAAAATTGCCCTGTTCTGTTAACAATACTGCCCGTTAAAAATCAAATGTTGCCCTGTTACTGTTAACAGCACTGTCCTTTAAACGCCAGACGTAGCTGTGTTACTGTTAAGAGCACTCACCTTAGGAAGCCAAGACATGCCCTGTTTCTGTTAACAGAACTCTCTTTAGAAGCCAAACCTGCACCCATTACTACTAATGGTATCAGCCTTTAGAAGCCAAACTTGGCACTGGCCTTAGAAGCCAAGATTTGTCCGGTTACTGTTAACAACACAGGAAGCTGGCCTTTTTATGTGGTAGTGCCAACGTAAGGGCACACCATGCAAAAAGCACAGACGACCCTTATTGGTTTACTGGGCTTAAATTAAAAGTCCCAAGGGCTCTATTTGTGTTAGTGTGGCCAAGCAGTTTTGGCTCATCAGAGGCTACTGCTAAGCATTTGTTGTACTCAGTCAATAAATTAGGCACACACTCAAGAAGGAAATCTGAGACCATGTTAGAAAAAATAGCACACATTTTAATATGATTTTAGACACCAGGATCACCGGAATCAGGTAAGTAATTTTGGAGTTATAGATTTTTGAAGAAATAGAAAATTCAGTCGAATAACACTTGAGGTACGAGCCTCTAACGCGGTAATGTTATCCTATGGGAGAAACATACACTCCATAGATATACTTGCAGATTTTTTTGGAGGGTTCTTTTTGGGACTTAAGGTGCTTAGGAGTCGAGCTCCAAGAAACCACCAGCAGTTCGGTTTTGCCTGCCCTGGTGAGTCAGGGTACAGAGGTGCTGCTTGCGTTGGTAGCCTCGAGCGCTACACGTTAAAGTCTATGGAGAAGTTCCTGCAAAAGAAAGGTTTCAATTGAAGACTTGGGGACCAGTTCGGTAGAACCCAAACGAGGGCTCTTGAGGGTCTCTAGAGCACAGGGATACAGCTGGTTTACGTGAACCTTGGCCTGGGGACTCGGGTGCAGAGTTGTTTTGTCCGGTGGGTTGCTGAAGTTAGAGGCTGTCACTTTGCTTTTGTGACCTGGAGAGGGAAAGAAAACGGGGCTTCAGGATCACTCTCAACAATGGCTTTGTGGCTCCTGAAGTCCCTCGACAGCAGGTCAGTGTGGACAGTGCCCGGACTGGATACACAGCAAGCCTTGGCTGTGGCAACTGCTCCGGCACCCAGGCTACTGGTGCTGGGTGCCTCCTGCAGGGCCTGGCGTCCCCAAACTCGGCAGGGAGAAGGATTTGACCTCCTACAGCCACGAAGACCTCTTCCTGAAGTCCTACTCCCTCAGTGGACCTGATGGCCAGCAACACGGTGAGCCGGGCAGATTCAGTTGGTGCCTGCAGGTGTAGGGCTCCTCCACCCCAAGTGAGATGCTGCTTGGTTGTTGAAGGGGAGAACAGTCCTCTAAGGGTCTGGGTAGCCTGTTCAGCTTCTGGACGAGTCTCTCTCTGTGATTGTCATGGTGCTAGCAGCCAGACAAGGGTTGGCGCCAATTTCGGTGCAGGACCTCTGTTCTCATGTCTTCGGCTCTTCTTTGTCCTTCCTTCGGCTCCCAGTAGACACATCTGACTTTCTAGTGTCAGGGGGAGTCCTAAATACTGAATTGAGGTGCTTTTAGGGGACTGTAGGGTAGTAGCCAATGGGCTACGTACCCCTGGGGTCACTATACCCTCTATATGACCACTTCTGTGGAGGGTGGGCATAATCTTGACACAGAGTTCCTAGTTTCACCAAATCCAAAATGGTGAAACCCTTCTTCGAATGTCCACTTCAGGTGACCCACCTTAGGGGTGTGCGTAACCTGAAAGTGTGACACACCTTCTAACTAATTTCCCGCCTGCTGTGGTGCCAGTTGGGCCTCAGAGCTGGGGCTGGCATTCCCTAGGTCTGGGTGGAAGCCAGGGTCGCATTTGCAAGGCAGCAGAGGCTTTGAATTCTCTGTCCTTGATTTGCTGATTTCATTAGCCACCCTGCTGGAGGAGGTGTGAACACTTTCCTCCGGAGCAGGAATTGTTTCTGGCCTCTGAGAGTGCAGGCTCTCACCTACAGGGGGTCAGAAACTTGTCTGTGGTAGCAGGCTGGACGATACCAGTCTGCCAGCACACTAAAGGACTAGTAGGTTTTCAGGAGGCACCTTTAAGGTGCCCTCTGGTTGCATGTCCCAATAAATGTGATAGTGGTATCAGTATAGATTTATTGAGACAAGGTATTTGATACCAAACACCACTATTTTCAGTGCACCCATTATGTAGCTGGGTTGCTTGTAATGACCAGTACCTATCTTTAACTGGCTTGCCAATCACTTGCAATGCCTTAGTAATGGAACTAGGCATCACAGGGGCACATCTGCTCATGCAGATATGCCCTCACATGATTTATAATGCACTCCGCCTTCGGGCTCTAAGGCCTGCTGTAGGGGTGACTTGTATATTAGTCATGCAGTGTATATGGGCATTGCACACAGGGAGTGGGCACCCTGTGGGCAATGCCGTGTTTTCAGAAGAGCTTGTTCCCTTTCTCTGTCCTTCAGTGGCAGCGGTACATGCTCTGTTAGTATCAACAGCGCTGTCTATTAGAAGCAGAGCCTGGTCCTCTTACTATTAGCAAAACTCAGTTTTTTACATCCAGAGCCTGGCTCTGTTACTATCAACAGCGCTGTCCATTAGAAGCCGAGCCTCCCACTGTTCATTTCAACAACACTGTCTTTTATATGCAGAGCCTCGCACTGTTAGTATGGACAGCGCTGTCCATTAGAAGCAGAGCCTCGCTCTGTTACTATCGGCAGCACTGTCTTTCATATACAAAGCCTCCCACTGTTCCTATCATCAACACTGTTTATATCCAAAGCCTTGCGCTGTTATGATCAGCAGCGCTGTCTTTTATAAGCAGACTCTGTTATTATCAACAGCACTGTTTTATAAGCAGACTCTGTTACTATCAGCAGCTCTGTCTTTTATGCGCAGAGCCTGTCTGTTACTATCAACAGCTCTGTCTTTTATAAGCAGACTCTGTCTCTGTTACTATCAACAGCTCTGTGTTTTATAAGCAGACTCTGTCTCTGTTACTATCAACAGCGCTGTGTTTTATAAGCAGACTCTGTTATTATCAACAGCGCTGTGTTTTATAAGCAGACTCTGTTACTATCAGCAGCTCTGTCTTTTATGCGCAGAGCCTGTCTTTTACTATCAACAGCTATGTCTTTTATAAGCAGACTCGCTCTGTTACTATCAACAGCGCTGTTTTATAAGCAGACTCTGTTACTATCAGCAGCTCTGTCTATTATAAGCAGACTCTGTCTCTGATACTATCAACAGCGCTGTGTTTTATAAGCAAACTCTGTCTCTGATACTATTAACAGCGCTGTGTTTTATAAGCAGACTCTGTTACTATCAACAGTGCTGTGTTTTATAAGCAGACTGTCTCTGATACTAATAACAGCGCTGTGTTTTATAAGCAGACTGTTACTATCAGCAGCTCTGTCTATTATAAGCAGACTCTGTCTCTGATACTATTAACAGCGCTGTGTTTTATAAGCAGACTCTGTTACTATCAGCAGCTCTGTCTATTATAGGCAGACTCTGTCTCTGATACTATTAACAGCGCTGTGTTTTATAAGCAGACTCTCTGTTACTATCAACAGCGCTGTGTTTTATAAGCAGACTGTCTCTGATACTATTAACAGCGCTGTGTTTTATAAGCAGTACCAAAGGGGATGATGGACGGAGCGCTTGAGCAAATCAAACACTCACCCCCAGTCAACTGATCTGGGTTTAATCCATCATCATTCTTTAGCTCACTCCACCACCCCAGTTCAGACATGGCCATATGCAAATCAGTCTGACCCGGTGCCTCATGGGAACAGTCCAGCCCGAACTGCCAAGCCATGTCTTCCCTGGACCGGAAACAAGCATCATGGGACCGGTTTCTGGCTATTCAGCCGTCATCAGCCAGGCTAGCTTGAATCCAGTGGCAAAGTGAGCAAGGGACCCACGTCTGGGCATACCCTGCCAACTCAGGGCGAATAAAGTGATACCAAAGGGGATGATGGACGGAGCGCTTGAGCAAATCAAACACTCACCCCCAGTCAACTGATCTGGGTTTAATCCATCATCATTCTTTAGCTCACTCCACCACCCCAGTTCAGACATGGCCATATGCAAATCAGTCTGACCCTGTGCCTCATGGGAACAGTCCAGCCCGAACTGCCAAGCCATGTCTTCCCAGATCAGTTGACTGGGGGTGAGTGTTTGATTTGCTCTAGCGCTCCGTCCATCATCCCCTTTGGTATTGCTTTGTTCGCCCTAAGTTGGCAGGGTATGCCCAGACGTGGGTCCCTTGCTCACTTTGCCACTGGATTCAAGATAGCCTGGCTGATGAGGGTTTTGAACCCGAAACAGGTCCCAGGATGCTTGTTTCCGGTCCAGGGAAGACATGGCTTGGCAGTTCGGGCTGGACTGTTCCCATGAGGCACAGGGTCAGACTGATTTGCATATGGCCATGTCTGAACTGGGGTGGTGGAGTGAGCTAAAGAATGATGATGGATTAAACCCAGATCAGTTGACTGGGGGTGAGTGTTTGATTTGCTCTAGCGCTCCGTCCATCATCCCCTTTGGTATCGCTGTGTTTTATAAGCAGACTCTCTCTGATACTATTAACAGCGCTGTGTTTTATAAGCAGACTCTGTCTCTGATACTATTAACAGCGCTGTGTTTTATAAGCAGACTGTTACTATCAGCAGCTCTGTCTATTATAAGCAGCTCTGTCTATTATAAGCAGACTCTTATTATCAACAGCTATGTCTTTTATAAGCAGACACTGTCTCTGTTACTATCAACAGCTATATCTTTTATAAGCAGACTCTGTTACTATCGACAGCGCTGTTTTATAAGCACACTCTATTACGATCAGCAGCTCTGTCTTTTATACGCAGAGCCTGTCTCTCAACAGCTGTGTCTTTTATAAGCAGACTCTGTCTCTGATACTATTAACAGCTCTGTGTTTTATACTCCGAGCCTTGTCCTATGGAGATTGGCCATGTTTCTGTCAGCACCCCTGTGTTTCAGTTGCAGAGCTACAGGTCACCAGGTCTCGCCTACTGACAGCTGTAGCTGTCTGGGGTTGAAGACATATTTTAAAATAGATAAAATATTGGGAGGCAGGTCCGCCTCTTGCTCTTGATTGGATGCCTTCCTGTCTCTCATTCCCCCTGCTCCTTATTCCAGTGCTTTCTTCCCTACTATTCTGTTTGTCCTGCCCATGGAGCATTTCTTCTTGATCATGTTTCGATTGACTTGCGTCGGAGCTACTTTTTAGGTCTTGCCTAGCGTCGCAGCGCATGCGCTGCTCGCTCTGCGAGATCTATTGTCGTCGGGTTGCTTTCGGAAGTGGGGTAGAAGCTGCCGTCATCCTTTATGCTGAACGCTAGCCTCCGATTGACAGTGAGGCTTATTTGTTCCCGCCCTGTCTCCTTTTGGCCCCTGCCCACCCGGACTGGATCTTTTGCTCGCGCACGGCGTCTCTTTTGCTCGCGTGCGGCGTCTCTTAATTCTCCCAGCTCGGATGTCAGCAAGGGGAGAGCGGGCGCCCGGTGGGAGCCAGTATGATGCTGAGAAGTTCCTGTGACCTGCAATGGACACTGACTGCAGCGCGATGCTTGAAGACTAAATGACAGGCTGCTGCCGTCAGTCGCTTTGTATCCATGCTCCATTTATCAGGCCAGTATTGCTCATGTTGCAAATTGGTAACCGATGCCATTACTTTCCATGCATGTGCAGTCATGCACAGGCCACCAACTTTGAAGGGTTTTAAAGCCCATTCTAAGACCGGTGCCTTTTGCAGTCCCTGCGTGGCACGTGGTGCACCGCGACGAAGGCCAGGTAATGATATCTGTGGTGCTGCTACGCTGTTGCAAAGTTAAAATGTCTACAACAAGGCAATCCCAAACAATTAACCTAATTCTACTGTTCCAATTAAGGAGAGCACGCGGATGAATTCATTTGGAAGGAAAATGAGCAGTACAGCAGCCACAGGAATCCAGACACCACGTGCTTCGGGATAACTGTACCTCTTCGACACATCTCTCTTGGACTCTCTACAGAGACTTACAGAAAATTAAGTGTCTAGAGCACTGCAAGCCCCCTGCAAAGTTAAAACGAAAAAAAAGTGTAAAAAATGAATTTAGAAGAAAAAAAAGGTTTTGGGGAAAAAAGGACTCATTGGCCCACAAGTCCTCGGCGCAGAAGGGGACTATTTTGAGTGGGTTATACCACTTCACTTAAAAGCTGCCAGTCACAGACAAGGGTGAGTGATGCTTTCCCCCATGATATATGCTGCAAGGGGTGGAAGAAAACTGAATAATACAACAGACCAATGAATGAAGAGGGCTGACTGAAAATACCTATATGTAAGTACACGTGTATCTAAAGTGCTACAGTCAAAAGGTTTTTTTCCAAAGCCACACCTAAAAATTGCCTGTCAACTGATCCCAATCACTAATCTCACAATTCTGATCCTGTGGTAGGAATCTTGATTTACTGTGTCATGTCTCAATTTTTCTGGCTCAGTTTTAATATAGTGCTGAGTTTCAGTCATGCACCAATTGTTATCTGCAACGAAGACTTGTACAGATCACTCTTACATAGTATTCCTTCCGCGTTGCTATTTTTAGTGATAGTATAATAGTTCATCAGCTGCTTAGGAAAAACATGTTGCAGTTCAGTAATAGGTGCAAGACAACTCGTAGATGATCAGATGTAATAGAGCTATCATTCCCTCACTTGATACAGAGGCTCCTGGTTGGTTGCAGAGTTGAGACTTCAGTCTTACTTTTTATTCTGATTACACTGTGGTATGCTTGTCCCAGGCAACAAGTGGGATGGGTGAAGGGTCAGCTAGCTTCTCACCGCTCTTGCACATTCCTTGTAGGAGAGTATGGCAGAGGCTCCCTACCTGTATTAACGATGGGCTAAAAATAATTCTTCTCCATAAAATGAGAGTTGCAATGGGTCAGATTTACTTTGCTGATAAGGCGCCCACTCCGGGCTGGTTGTAAATAGAGCACTAGCTCTGCGTAGTAAAACGCTTCTTTAATTTAGAGGAACTATAGGGGCAACATGCTAGAATTCCAAACATAAGGACCTCCTGACTGCTCATCAGCCACAGACCACCGAGTGATCACAGCGGTGGATCCTGGTTGGTTGCAGAGTTTGGAGACTGCACCCCTACTTTTTAGGTCGGAGCCTATGAGACAGCACAGCTGTCTGGTTGCGAAAGACTTCCCATTACTTATTTGGCTTTGTTTTGTCACTCATATTTGCTTGCTTTCTTTATTGGCTTTATTTGTTTTTGCACCTTGAGCATGTCTTTGTCCTTCCAGGCTTTTTGCCACGTCTCTGATTGTCTCCTTCGATTTTTCCACGAGTGTTTGCTTTTCAGGAACTTTTTTTATTTTTGTGCAGCTCTCCGTGAGAGCATGTGTTTTTCAGTCGTGTCCGTTGTATGCTTCTCTCATCCCTGCCCTCTCAAGCTGTGTGTGCTCCTGCGCACCCCGTGCCACATTACTGTTCCGCTCATGACTTTCTAACTTCCTCACCTGTTGCTCTCTCACTTTTTGTGCGCTTCTCTGCTGCCTCCGTGTTATTTATTATAGCGAACAGTAAAGACTGGATACCCTTAACCAAAGAGTCTTTAGGGCTCAGCGACAGCTCCATGGACAAACCTAATGATCCTACTCTGAAAGCTGCCCATTGTGGCTGTCTGCCATTACATGGCAGTGTTTTTTCCATCCTATAACAAAAATACAAATTGATGCATGCAGTGATTGTCTTTTAAATCCATCATGTTGCGTCTGGTCAGCTGTTCGTGCACAGCAGCCCTCTGAGCACTGCCTCAGACAGTAACACGATCTCCTAGGAATACAATTAATAAGATCGCCACAGAGCAGAGGCAAACCAGCTGGGTAGGTAGTAAAACTATTACATAAACAAGGCATGTGTGTGCTTTGTTTTAAAGGCATGGAAGCCCTGCAGGCTTCACTCTGTCAGGCAGAGGCAGCATCCCCAGGTGATGGAGCTGGCACTTTACTCGCTGCTTGCTCTGGCTCTCCGAAGCGCTAAATACCTCCCCGTTTCATTTTCTAGGAGCTATAGAAAACTCCACACTAACCTTACGTGGCACCCTACCAACCACCACCCTCCTTTACCACCATAACTACCAACAGCCTAACTCCCACTACAGTAACCACTACCACCCGGACCAGCCTACGAACACCCTGTCATCACCGCACTAACCAATACCACTCTACGACACCACTTCAAGTCCACGCCACACAATTCCACAACTAACCAGTCCAACCCACATAATTCGACTGCACACATACACTACATAACACATAGGTAAAGGACATTGCCATTTACAATGGCTCTAACTCAAGCAATTGCGACACCTATTGCATTTCCAATGCTTGTTTCTTTTAGCTCCGCAGGTTTGCCTGTGTATTCTTGCCCTCGCCCCCTCTCCTCTGGTTGTTGCTTGCCGTTTCACACCTCTGCTGTCTTCATGTTGCTCTCCCACCAGAGCTTCCTTTGCTACCCCCATTTCTCCATCAACTCTGCTTTTTTTTTTTACCCCCTTCCTATTTGTTTCTCCCACATCTCCCTCTATTTGCTGCCACATGCATTGTTCCACCGATCCTCCATTGCTCTCCTGCCCATCATGTTTATTTAATTTTGAAAACTTTTTTAGGTGGGCTTAGCAGCAGTAATTTGCTGCCATGCAGCCCCTTTCTAAAAGCACACTTTTGTGCACCTTTTATTTATTTTTAACATACCACTCACATGTGACATCTTAGGACAATACATTTTTTAGAAATTGCTACCACACCATGATTTATTTTCACACGTGTGATGATGCATGCAGGCATATATATCATTGCACTTTTTTTTTTTTTTTTTACGCCGATGCTGTTCAGCATTGACACTAACCTTTTTTTAGGTCGAGCCTAGGCAGCGAATGCTCTGTCTCTTCGAGCTATGCTGTATTCAATCTGTGGACTTATTACCTGCCCACTGCTTTTCATTTGTGCGTTTCAGTGATTAATTTTCCTATTTGCCCCTCCTTTTTCGTTGTTTGTGCCCTCCCATGCAGCAGGACCCCATTACTTGTAGCATTCCACTTGTCCCATTATAGTTACTGGCTGAGGGACTATATTTTTTAATCTGAAAGAGCATTTCATACGAGTGTTTGTGTTTCGACTAGCTCTCACTAATGTCTGTTTATCCCCCCCCCCAACCAGTCTGTGCCGGTTTCTTTTGTCCCCATTCCACCCTGCTCATTCTTGGCTGTATTTTATATGTGAGGCTTGTAAATAGGTTTCGGCTGCACAGCGCTAAAACACGCCGTAACATTTCCTGCTGTTTATTTTTTATATATATATATATATATATATATATATATATATATACACGCCATAACGTTTGCCACGGTGTATTTTATTTATATATACATATGCACACACGCCGCAACGTTTGCTGCTGTATTTTATATGTGTTACTTGTATTGGTGTTTCGGCTGCATAGCGCGAAAACACGCCATAACATTTACAGTGGCAGCATCCATTTTGTTAACTTAGTTGTATAGTTTATAATCGGCTGTATTATTTTGTTATAGTTGCTTGTTTTGTGTGCCCTCGTCGCTTCCTCAGGGCTGTGGTGAGTTTGCAGGGGCAACTCCTTAGTTTCTAGGAGGTGCGTGCCCTCCTCTTGAATTCTTTATCCAAAGTACTAATGCTCCATTTATTATCTGTCGGGAGAATGTTTTGTTGAAAAGTTAGTTTTCGTTTTCTTCCCCTGTGATGGCTTCTGGTGTCGTGTGGGGGATTTCAATTGAATTAGAGCTGTCCGTAAGCACTCCTTGTTTATTAGTAGGCCAACTGTGCTGTCATATCTGGACTGCACAGGTGCTGCTTGCTTATTCGGCTGCAGCCGCTACTTATTTTTGTGGCTACACTACAGAGATGCCGTTTCCTACTACCATGGCTGCTTCCTGCTTTAGTGCTGCATTTATCCGCAGCTGCACAAGTGCTGCTTGTTTTCTTCTAACTGGGGCTGCACAGGCGCTGCTTGTTTTCTTCTAACTGGGGCTGCGCGGGCGCCGCTTGTTTTCTTCTAACGGGGGCTGCGCGGGCGCCGCTTGTTTTCTTCTAACGGGGGCTGCGCGGGCGCCGCTTGTTTTCTTCTAACGGGGGCTGCGCGGGCGCTGCTTGTTTTCTTCTAACTGGGGGCTGCGCGGGCGCTGCTTGTTTTCTTCTAACTGGGGCTGCACAGGCGCTGCTTGTTTTCTTCTAACTGGGGCTGCGCGGGCGCCGCTTGTTTTCTTCTAACGGGGGCTGTGCGGGCGCCCCTTGCTCCTTATTACTCTGGCTCGAGCGCGTCTTGCTTTTCTGCGGCTGCTCAGGTGCTGCTTACTACCTGGCTGCTCTAACACCACTTTATACTGGGGCGCTGCTTTCTAGTACAGCGGCAGTAGAGGCACCGCTTCCATATTATCATTGCGTCTGTTCAGGTCCGGCTAACTCCTGTTCTGCACAGGCACTGCTTACTACTGTGCTGCCCTCACCTGCTGGCCGCGCTGCGCTGCCCTCGCCTGCCGGTCGCGCTGCGCTGCCCTCGCCTGCCGTCTGTGCTGCGCTGCCATCGCCTCCCGGCCCGCTGGGCCATGCTGCCCTCGCCTCCCGGCCCGCTGCGCTGACCTCCCAGTGCACACCGCGCTCCAGGAGTTCTGGAGCTCAGAGGTGCTGCCAATGGGGTCACAAGGGTGCTGTCCGGGTTCCAGGAGCTCTGCTAGTACTAGGGGTGTCAGTGGAGCTGCAGGACACCTTGCATCGTCCCCAGTGGGGTCAGAAGGGTGTCATCCGGATGCAAGGGGTGCAGCAGGTTCCAAATGTACTGGTTGTGTCCTATCAGTGTGATGCCTTGTCTGCCTCTTTACCTTTCCCTCTTGTCTCTTCCCACAGGAGCTGGACGAGATCAGGAAGTCGGGGTCTCGCTGCTTCCAGTCTGTGCAGGCCAATGACACCAATGTGCTGCTGTGGCAAGGCCTGCTGGTACCGGTGAGTCCAGGGGCAAAGGACGGGGGTGGGGGGGTGAGCTTGTGGTTTTAGGTCCGGCATTAGCCATGGCACGTTTGTTTTTCAAAGAATACATATATATATATATATATGTAGATATATACATTGAGGAACTTTCAGCTAAATCTCTTCATCCAATATTCTGTTGTTTACATGTCGCAACCTCCCATCAGGCGTGTGCTACAGAATGAGCTCGCTTCATCCATTGCCTGTCTTTATTGTAAGCAACAACATTTTGTATGTGCACAGGCCCCTAATAACATAATCTCCTTTGGTGCTAGGGCCAGTGTGTTTTATCTCTTTTTTTTAAGAAACACATTTTCATTGTAAAATGATTTTTTTATTATGGTTTTTCAAACTTAGATGGTTGCACGTGTATGCGTTTGCACGTGCGGCCATCTTGAATTGAATGTTGTTAAACTTTGACTAAAGAGTTCCAAGATGGCAGCTCTTCTCCCAGCGGAAGACCATGCAAACCCGATGATACGCACGGCCACCTGCTCCCAGTGGAATATTATATCGACACCAATGATAAGCATGGTCACACATACTCCGATGACGTTCAGGGTCACTCTCACCATGCTCCCAGTGAAAGGCCGCGCATGCTCTGAAGACGTTCAGGGTCGCTCTCACCCTGCTCCCAGTGAAAGGTCACACATACTCCGATGCCGTTCGGGGTCGCTCTCACCCTGCTCCCAGTGAAAGGCCAAGCATGCTCCGAAGACGTTCAGGGTCGCTCTCACCCCGCTCCCAGTGAAAGGCCACACATGCTCTGATGCTGTTCAGGGTCGCTCTCACCCTGCTCCCAGTGAAAGGTCACGCATGCTCCGATGACGTTCGGGGTCGCTCTCACCCTGCTCCCAGAGAAAGGCCACACATGCTCTGATGCTGTTCAGGGTCGCTCTCACCCTGCTCCCAGTGAAAGGCCATGCATGCTCCAATGACGTTCAGGGTCGCTCTCACCCTGCTCCCAGGGAAATGTCACAAATGCTCTGACGTTCAGGGTCGCTCTCGCCCTGCTCCCAGTGAAAGGCCAAGCATGCTCTGAAGACGTTCAGGGTTGCTCTCACCCTGCTCCCAGTGAAAGGCCAAGCATACTCTGACGTTCAGGGTCGCTCTCACTAAAAAGTCACGGATCTCCACTCTCTACAGAGACCTGACTCTGACAACCCAAACTTGAGGTCCGAATCGGCCAAAAGAGCAGGGATTTATGTCCTCTGAAGAAAATGAAACCTTGGTTTGACATATGACCACCTCCTGTTTGCGGCACTTGCATGGATTGCGTCTAGACCAGGCGTTGGAAAGGCAAGTGGTAGGCAAGCAATCCTAAAAGTGGTGGAAGTCGAACCCTCTAATAATGTGATACTTAAAGGTGTGTTTGAGCAGTCTTGATCCCAAGAAAAGATCACCCTTTTTGTTAATAAAAAGAATCACTTTCCCCTCCCTCATGTTGCACTTGTTACCATCTTCATACATTCCTTTTCTGGTCCAAGTACTGTCCTGATCACTGCCCCTGTGGCTGCAGGCATTTCTGGAGAGACATCTACTACTGGGAGAAAGGCACCTTGTAGAGGAGGGTGGAGCATGGATTTGGCACAGCTGGGTGAACTTAATTTCAACTCTTGGATAGTGAAAGGTGTGAAAAGAGTGAGAGGCCAGAATCCAGCAGGGGGTGGAATTGCAGTAAATAAGTGCAGCTCCCACTTTTATATATCTCACTGTCTTGAGATTAAAATGGAGTAGTCAGGCTGCAGAAGCAGGTCCATAACCGGTTGTAATGCTTCATGGAGCCGAGTATCCGTTGACATAACGAGATCAAGGTTTTGTTCAACAACAAGGTGATCAATCATTGTGCAGTGTTGCTTCATGGAGCCATGTCTCCGTTGACCTAACGAGATCAGGGTTGTGTTCAACAACAAGGTGATCAATCATTGTGCAGTGTTGCTTCATGGAGCCATGTCTCCGTTGACATAACTAGATCAAGGTTGTGTTCAACAACAAGGTGATCAATCATTGTGCAGTGTTGCTTTATGGAGCCGGGTATCTGTTGACATAACGAGATCAAGGTTGTGTTCAACAACAAGGTGATCAATCATTGTGCAGTGATGCTTCATGGAGCTATGTCTCCGTTGACATAACGAGATCAAGGTTGTGTTCAACGACTGGGTGATCAATCATTGTGCAGTGTTGCTTCATGGAGCCTAGTATCTGTTGACATAACGAGATCAAGGTTCTGTTCAACAACAAGTTAATCATTGTGCAGTGTTGCTTCATGGAGCCATGTCTCCGTTGATATAACGAGATCAAGGTTGTGTTCAACAACAAGGTAATCAATCATTGTGCAGTGTTGCTTCATGGAGCCATGTCTCCGTTGACCTAACGAGATCAGGGTTGTGTTCAACAACAAGGTGATCAATCATTGTGCAGTGTTGCTTCATGGAGCCATGTCTCCGTTGACATAACGAGATCAAGGTTGTGTTCAACAACAAGGTGATCAATCATTGTGCAGTGTTGCTTCATGGAGCCAAGTCTCCGTTGACATAACTAGATCAAGGTTATGTTCAACAACAAGGTGATCAATCATTGTGCAGTGTTGCTTCATGGAGCCATGTCTCCGTTGACCTAACGAGATCAGGGTTGTGTTCAACAACAAGGTGATCAATCATTGTGCAGTGTTGCTTTATGGAGCCGGGTATCTGTTGACATAACGAGATCAGGGTTGTGTTCAACAACAAGGTGATCAATCATTGTGCAGTGTTGCTTCATGGAGCCATGTCTCCGTTGACATAACGAGATCAGGGTTGTTTTCAGCAAAAGGATGAGCAATCTGTGTGCAGTGTTCTGCCTCAGTCTGACAGTTGTGTAGCGCAGGTACACTCGCGCGGAGACTTATCCAGGGGGGTCTTGATTTCTAGCTTTGTGGAGCTGGACCTTCTCTAGGGATAGTGACTGCGAATCCCATCACAATAGGGACGATGTTCACGCCAGAGAAGATGGCAAGGAGCTTCACAGGTGAGAGGTGGGAGACAGACATAATCTGAGAGTTCAAGTTTGTATGCCTTCCAGCTTCCCCAGGGACATGCGAGAGGTAGCTGATAGGTGTTTGTGCATGGCTTCATGTATGGATGCATTCTGGTACCATCTTAGTTCTTGGGTATATGTTTGTGACGTCATGTAAGGAGTTCTCTCTGTGTGCCCCGTTAGTATTCCTAGTGTTTTTAGATACAGCTACAAGGATCTGATTGAGAGTTTAGATAATAATGGCTCAGTTTTTGGGATGATGGCCCATATAAGTTAGTTACCACAGATGGGAAAAGTGATGCTCAGGAGTGTAAGGTGTGAGGGCTGTGCCTAGGAGGTGGAGTTGGGGGTACATAACTCTTAAAAGAGCTTGTGTTGTGAATTACTGCAGTAAAGCTTCAGCCTCCGATCCGTCTACTGTTGCGTGGGTTTAATTGTACAATGTCTGTAATCTGCCTTTTATCACATGCTCTCTTCTATCACCTTGAAATTCAATAATGGTGCCAGTGAAACAGATTGTATTCAAACTGTTGTGATCTTCAGATGGATCACATCCACATGTGGACCATTTTCTTGAAAAGGCCATTGTGGATGACAAACAATTGTTTAACACTAAATGTAACAAACTGAAATACTGCTGGTCCTTTCCCACCTAATATATTGTTCTCCTCGATAGAGACTTACAAACATATCTGGTCCTTTCCCACCTAATATATTGTTCTCCTCGATAGAGACTTACAAACATATCTGGTCCTTTCCCACCTAATATATTGTTCTCCTCGATAGAGACTTACAAACATATCTGGTCCTTTCCCACCTAGTATATTGTTCTCCTCGATAGAGACTTACAAACATATCTGGTCCTTTCCCACCTGGTATATTGTTCTCCTCGATAGAGACTTACAAACATATCTGGTCCTTTCCCACCTAGTATATTGTTCTCCTCGATAGAGACTTACAAACATATCTGGTCCTTTACCACCTAGTATATTGTTCTCCTCGATAGACTTACAAACATATCTGGTCCTTTCCCACCTAGTATATTGTTCGCCTCGATAGAGACTTACAAACATATCTGGTCCTTTCGTACCTAGTATATTGTTCTCCTCGATAGAGACTTACAAACATATGGTGTGGCAGGAAATTTCACAGAAGGGCTAATTCTCTAGTTGTTAGTTTTGCTTCTCTTTTATAACTGGAGCGCAGCGTAAATGCCAGGAATTCTGTTAAGCAATTATCATGAGCCTTTGTTATGACTGATTAGTAATTTTCTCCAAGAATAGAACTGTGCTGTGTTTTATTGTGCAGTGTTATGAAAAGGCTACCTAGTTAGTTCCATGTTGTGCAGAATTTGATGTAAAGTTGAAAGTCCCTGGCACACACTATATGCCATCCTGCTCCCCATTTCATCAATCTTGATGACCAAGTAGAGGATTTCCTGGTACTTTTTCCCGCGAAGCACGCTCATGTCACGAGTACCCTGACAGCTGCTGTTTTTGTTTTGCATGTTGCTCACAGGCTGTTTGACCTGGCATCTTGCATGGGTTTCCCCTAACTTTTTGCCTTCAGACCTCCAGTTTTTGCTGGTCTTAGGACTCTGCACACTTTACTACTGCTACCAGTGCTAAAGTGCTTGTGCTCTCTCCTAAAAACATGTTAACATTGGCTTATACCCAATTGGCATATTTAATTAACTTGTAAGTACCTAGTAAAGTGGCACTATATGTGTCCAGGATCTGTAAATTAAATGCTGCTAGTGGGCCTGCTGCATCACTGGTTGTGCCCCCCACTTAAGTAGCACTTTAGACAAGTTTCAGGCCTGCCATTATAGACCCTGTGTGTGCAGTTTGAGCTGCAATTTTGACCAGCAAAATAAACCTTTTTGCCAGGTCCAAACCTTCCGTTTTTAATACATATGTCATCCCTAGGGTAGGCCCTGCACAGCGCAGGGTACAGTGTATGTAAAAGATAGGGCATGAACTTTTAACTTTTGCATGTCCTGGTAGTGAGACGCTCTTACATTAGTTTTTCACTACTTCAAGGCCTATCTCTCCTTTAGGATAACGTTTGAATTAGCTTATTACATTTTATAAGTGCAATTTCCGAATGGGAAGAGCTAATCAGTTCAAGTTTGGTGTCCCTGGAATCACAATTTATAATCCTAGTTTAGGGTGAAGTTGGATTTTAAATTGCTGTTCTGAAAATGCCACTTTTAGAAAGTTGGTATTTATCTTGCCTTAGCCATTTGGTCTCTGCAGCCTGTCTCTGGGTCACATGGCTGGGTGTGGGTGACAGTTGGGCCTTTGATTTCCTCCTATACAGCTACACATGAGAGCTTAAGAATGACTGAACAGGCCATCACAGGACGGGAGGGAGGAGTTTGGCACAGCCCCACTTACACTTGATTAGGATGTGTCCTGCCCTCACCCAAAGGGCTGCATACCTCCGTAGTAAGTCTGGAGCCAGGACCAGGAAGGCAGGCCGTCTGTGCACTGCAAAGGCATGCCTCAAGAAGCTTCTCCCCACTTCAAAGGCACAACTGGGTATAAATACTGGACCTCAGATGCCAACTATTCAGTACACTTCTGGACCTGTGGATACTCTGCCAGGAAGAAGGACTGCTGTGCTGCTAGGACTGCCACTCTGCTGGAAGGCTACTGTGAAGGAACTGCTGCCCTTCTGTTCTGACCTGCTGCACTCTTATCTGAGGAATAAGACCTGGGCCTGCTACTACATCTTGAAGCCAGGACTCCAGAGTTACTCAAGGGCTAGTCTGCTGGCCTCTCTAATCTGAGCCTCTGGGACATAAAAGGTTTCCCAACCAACTCTTGGACCCGTCTTAAACGAGTTCCTGACCCCCAAGTGGTGCCTCTCAGGTCCTGGACCCTACGTGTGTCTCACGGGTGCTGAAATCAAGCGTTTGGGCTCTTTGCGACCGGGCCCGTTCACACCAAGACTGCGATGCTTGTACCAAAAATCAGCCCAAGCTGCCGCCAGCTCATCTCTTCGCACTACAGCATCGACCGCTCGCAGGGGACCGCCAAAGCGAAGCTTAGTGATGCCGGCCTGTTGTGTGCTCCATGTCAACAGTCTCCTGCAACTCTCTCCTTGCTCCTCGCTGCCCTCTCCAAAGCGAATGGGACTCTTGACACAAAATTTGAGAAGGTAAACCTTCAGTGGGACTAATCTGGGACTGTATCTGACCTGCGCTCCATCGCAGTCGGCCTGAACTCTTGACTTTGACCCAGTTCTGCGCGACCAGATAGCCGCAGTTGGCGCTTTCTGCTTATAGGCGCTATTTTACAGTTTATTCTTTAAAAATTCACAACTGCGGTTATTTTGATTGGAGTTTTGTCGGTTTTGTCTTTTTTAAAATTTATTAAATTAAGGCCTGTTTTTGTAACCGGGTGTGGGATCGTTTTGTATGGTGTTTTCACTGTTTTACTGTTTGAGGTTTACACAAATACTTTACCCCTAAGGTAGGCATGACTACTCTGTGCCAAGCTACCGAGGGGTTGGGCATAGGTTAATTTGGGGTTTGGTCATGCCTTAATTTGGGGTTTGGTCATGCCTTATCCTGACTAGGATTGTGGTTGCTTTTGACCAGGGCTCAGATCCAAGTCAACCACTAACCCAATTTCTAACACTAACACTATTGCACTGTAGGGGTATGCTGCAAATTATGTTTTTGATTTTATCTTTGGAGACCACTGTCACCTTAACCAACCCTTGATATGACCAGCGGTTGGTGGCAGCCAATATATAGTTATGGAGAACAAGATTGTTTTACCTGCAAATCAGAGCGAGAGGACTGCCTGCCAAGCGCCCCTGTTTAAACGTATGTATACAATCATGAACGAAGCCCCAGTGCCCCTGAGCATAAGAGAGATGTGTGTGTTGCCTGTTACTCATCCCTGTTTGAATCTGTGTAGCTAATCACGAACTACACCCCAGTGTTCCTGAGCGTGAAAGCTTCTGTTCTTCCCAACAATACCCCTGCTTAATGAGGGTCCGTCTGCCTGGAATACACATCATAGTGAACATTATGGGGGCCTTACACCCCCAAGTAAATCTGTGCCACAGGGCACCTTTCTGTAGCTGTACAACAGCAACAGGAAAGATGGACATTGTCGTGGCTGAGCACTATCAACAGATTGGGGCCGACTGTGAACTTGAGTCCACTAGTTCTGTGCCTGAGGGCTTCTGTGTTTGAATATATACAGTGGTACTGTAAACAAATTCAGAGTCCCCTTCCTCACTTGGCAAAGATCTCTGCACAAGCACAGAGGTGGCACCAAGAAGTTACTGGGTAAGAGGCAAGCCAACCTGAATGTCTCCTCTAAAGGGAGATGGAGGGAAAAACATGGTGGTGCTGTGTGTGTAGAAGTAGGCCAAGCGCGCCTTGCGTGTTTACAGCCGGTTTCCAACAGCTTTACGTACTTCTGGGAAGAACTTGGGCATGCGAAGAATTGCCACAATCTGAGCCTTTTGCTACTGCCCAACTCGAGCCACATTTTCTGCCTACCTTCTCTCTACAATTCTCTGGTGAGAGACTGCGGTCTGCATTGCGTGACGTATCAAATAAGAGCAAGGGGAGAATCTAGAAGGGCTTGGGGTGGACTTAAAGGAGTTTGTAGACTGCCCAAGGCCCCACTGTCCCTGTCCCCATGTCATTTTTTTCTTCTTTTGTGCTTCACTTACTGTCTGCTGTGGTTCCCCTTATCCTGTGACCTTGTTTATCCGAACTACCCTCTCCGCCATATTCAGGCTGCACTACAGCCATAAACATCCAGTCATAAAGGGCATAGTGGTTTTGGCATTGTGCCCCCTCTGACACTCCTTGTTAACTTGGGGTTGATCCTTTTTCATGCCTTTGCTGCTCATCTGCAGTGAGTTTGATGCGGAGGGGCTGGGGCTGGGCAGGGGAAGGGCAAAGAGTGTACATTTTTGAAAGTTCCCTGTTCGCTTAAAATTCCTGCTGCTGTTTATATGAATCGAATTTATCAAGGACAATGCTATCCCTAGCTGCCCCTGTTGATATCCATGACCACCCAGCAAAGAGGCAGGTTTTGAGAGCTGAGCTAGGTCCTCTACAGCATTTCTGCAGACCATGACTCCAGGGGTCTACATTGCTCTGGTAGCAGTAATCTGTGTGATGCTGCCTTCAGTATAAGAGTGATAAGACTCTCTGAACTTTTCTGCTGCATCCTCTGATGGAACCCACTTCAAGAGAGGGCTATTCCATGATGGACCAGGTGTGCCAGAGCGGAGCATCCTGGCCTGCCATCTCCACTGCCCCGTGTGTGTTCAACCATAGAACTGAGCAAGTCTTTCACTGAGACTTTTTACATGTTCCTGCAGCACCAGATGCCTCTATTTCTTGACTTGTGAACTGACTTGACAAGTGATTTCTAACACCACGTCAAGCTCCTGTTTTTCTGGTTGTGAAACGCCTACATTGACTCAGTCAAGGCCCAAGTAAGCTTAAAATGATTCACTGTGATTAAGAAGGATTTGGGGGGGGGGGGCTGCTGCCAGCTACACCTGAATAGGCTGTACCCAGTCTCCACACAAAGGGCTGCATACCCCCTGTAGTTAGTCTGGAGCTAGGACCAGGAAGGCAGAGCATCTGTGCACTGCAAGGGCATGCCTCTAGAAGCTGCTCCCCAATTCAGTATCACAACTGGGTATAAATACTGGACCTCGGACACCAACACTTCAGTACACTTCCGGACTAGTGGATACTCTGCCAGGAAGAAGGACTGCTGTGCCGCTAGAAGGACTGCCACTCTGCTGGACTGCTGCCCTACTGTGCTGATCTGCTGCACTCTTGCCTGAGGAATAAGACCTGGGCCTGCAACTTCTTCTTGAACCCAGGACCCCAGAGTTACTCGAAGGGCTATTCTGGTGGCCCCCTGATCTGAGCCTCAGGGACATAAAAGGTTTCCCAACCAGCTCCTGGAAAAAGAAGTTAATCTTCTATCAAACCTCCAGTTTGCTCTGGTCTGTTAATATAATTCTACTTTCTGCTCCTAAAGTGAAAAGAACCTGAGCAGGAAGTGAAGCTTTTGACTCCAGCTATAAAGGTTTTGAAACCTAACTTTTAGACTTCACATGAAAATAATATAATTCAATAGCATGTCTTGGTGTTTCTCCTCTGCTTTAGCTCTTGGATGCCCTATCGGGTTTGAAACTGAAAAAGGACAGCTAATAATGGGTGCATGCACAATCATAGCGGGACAATCAACATGTTTTCACAAGTGGAGGCCTGTAACAGAAGAGACAACATATCCAATGAGCAGTCCTTCCACCTGAGCAGCAGATAGATTCATCTCTCTGGTGAACATCATTGTTAAAAGATCAACATGTTCAGTTGATTAAGATTAGATTCGATCAGTTGGAACTCGGCCAGGAATCTTGTCCGTGTGGTCATTGAAGGGTGCGGAATGAGGGAAGCTGCTGACCATCACCACAATGTGCTTGTCTATCAAGCTGCAAAGGATTGGCAACAATCTGTCTATCACTAAAACTTTAGTTGGGGCACTTGTGCTTGAAAGACATGAAGACAAGAATTTCATGTGTAGCAATATAGAATCCGATTTAAAATACATACATCTAGTACAGCAATAAAGGCAAGTCATCAATAAAAGCAAATTAACATGTGTAGAAAGGGAGAACCTGATGTAAAATGCATACAGTACGTTCACCTATAAAGGTAACCAGGCATTTTTGGCAGACACTGTAGGTGGATCATCACAACAGACAGTAATAATTCGAAGCGAGATCGATCCCGGCTTGGTTGAATGATTGCAGCTCTAGCAGTCAGCTTGTTTGAGAATCCTCATACACCGCTGACAGTTGTTTTACTGGATGCCACAAGCTGGGAGTGCTTTGGAAGAAGTAGATTCACTTTCCAACAGAGGATGTTTTGACTCAGATTGACATCTCTTCCGTTGTGGTGACATGAACTTGAACAGTTGTGTGTTTGCCATACAATGTAGTATTCCTCTTGATGGTACTAAGCCAGACGATGTTTGTCATGAGGAGATCCTGTACTCATAAGGGGTTTGAACTTGGACGTATATCTCTTGGTTTCCTGATTATTTATGATCTACATTGGCTATGTTATAGGCACATGTATGTCTAAACAAATTTGTGAGGAACCAGTGAGCACTGTTTGTGTCTTTTGTATGTATTTTATGTATTTATGCACACACTTTAGCACTGTCTGCACTTTTTTAAAACTATTTGTACTGTTATTTGCATATATATTGGAGGATAATGCATATCAGCAACCGAGGGAGAGGGGGGAGTGGATGTAGCCTTATGGCTAGAGCAGTCGACCTCGAAGCTGGGGAACCGGGTTCGAGTCTCGGCAACGATGCTCAACATCCTGTGATTCTGGGCAAATCACTTAATCTCCCTGTGCCTAACAAAAATTAATGTGTCCATCTGTATTGAAACTGGTGCTCATGTAAAGCGCTCTGATACCTGATTTCTCAGGTCTAGTTCGCGCTATATAAAACTCTACCAAAAAAAAAAACCTTTTAGTTGTGTTTTGTTTTTGTTAGTTGCAACCTGAGTGAGAACCAACTACTAGGCTTCAAGAATAATATATTGGTTATTGGTCCCAGACATATGCAAGAGGTTGGTCCACTTTATGAAAAGAATGATAGTCGGCGGTCACGGTAGATGGACAACGAGGCGCAATTTGAGGCTGGCCGTGATAGAACTCCGGTCGGGTACTTCAAGCAGGCTCGTCCTGGTCAAAGATTTTACCTTCTGACTTATTCTTTTAAGCCCCAATCAACCACAGGAGCACACTTTTAAAGCCCCATAGGACCTCAGGTGAGGCACATAGAGATTCACATGGTGTTACTCAGGGGCCCGCAGCAGGGTCCAGTCCACGCCCAGTTACCACTGTGCAGCTGCAGGTAAAGGCCTTTTGTAGCTTGTTGTGTCCCTGTTGCTTTAACATGAGATCCGCATTATGACCCTTGGAGCACACTTCTTCGTCCTGAGTACAAGAGCGAGCACAAACAGTCCTTCAGTGCTCCTCTCAGGCAAATATGGGATGTTCAGTCCTCTATTTTTTTTCCCAGATCCAGGAGTGTTCTGAAGTGGATGTCTGGAGGTGCCACATTTATATCTGGCTCAAAATAGTGGTTGAGAATGACTCCTGGACATGCCCTAACCAATGGGGGTAAAAGTTCCGGGGCAAATCCTTCCCACTTTGGGCATTTTCAAAATGGCAAATGTCTACGGCCACACTCAACATGGGCTCTGAGGGCTGTGTGGGGGTTGTGGGGCATGCACCATGGTAATCCAAATGTCCTTCCACATCTCACACTAAAAGCCAGGCAGACACTGTATCCTCAATAAATCCAGAGACAGAAGTCTGGTAGAGCAAAAGTAGGGTTTTTCAGCAACCATACAGTGGATGCACAGGAATTGTCTTGGTATCTGGTTTCCCTTCCTTTCAAATGCATCCCCAGTGTTTTATGTAAAACCAAGATACAGAAGACTTGTAGGACAAAGCATGTCTCATCAGCGACCAGACAGTGGATACACAAGAATTGTTTTGTCATCCTGTTCTTTGCCTTTCAGGTGCTCCACAAAGTGTTACAGGTAAACCCAGTAGACCTATCAAGCAGGATTTGACACTGTAATGTCAAAAACAATGCTCACAGACCCCACCTTGCTTATTCGGTGAGGTTCGGAGGAGTCATCTGCCTATTCAGGTCAGCCTATTGCTTCCTTCTGGGAAGCATTTCACATCGTTTTCACACCTATTCAAATGCTAATCCCCTGGCTGGGAGAAGCTTGAGAGCAAATGCAAATTCACCCCCAGGAACGCCAAGCAGGGAAAAGGTAACTTTCCAAAAGTTTACTTTTCCTTAATATTTCTTAATAATCTGACTTCACAATTGAATTGGATTCTTAATACATATTAAAATAGCTGTTTTAATTATTTTTCGTGTTTGCCCCATTACCATGATACACTTTTGGGATTTTAATATGTACTCTGATTTTCTACATAGAATAGCTAGGACTGCCACATTGAAAAATATTGATTGGGTACTAGTCACTGTAAGGACTTGTTAACATTAAATGTCTACATGTCCTACACTTAAATACCATGCACCCTGCCTGGTGGGCTCCAAGGCCTACACTGGGGTGACTTAAATATTTAGAAGGGAAGGTTTGTCCTGTCGAGTTTATTTTGACAGGTCGAATTGCAGTTTTTACATTGCTAAAGTCAGGTTGCACTATTAGGCCTGAAGCCTTGTTTACAGTCCCACTCTAGCAGTGGCATAATAGGTGCTTTGGTCCACTAGTTTAATTTTAACTTCCAAGCCCTAGTTACATCTTGGTACCATATACCATTTACTTATGAGTAAGTGAAATATATTAATTCGGTATATGCCAGTTTAATGTTTAAAGGCACTTTACCTCTGTTTAGCAGGGTTAAGGTGCACAGTGTTCTAGCACCAGCAAAAATGTAGGGTCCAGGAAAAGGTGAAAAATATGGGGTGACCACGCAGAAAAGTCATATTCCTACACTAGTGCCAATGTTTTTATAAATGTCCATTAACATGACTCACTCAAGAACGCAGCTGATAACATCTTGAATTCCCTCTCAAGAAGAATAAATCTTTGCCATCATGTAGCTTCACGTGGCTCCATCAATTAAAATGTATACTGGCTCACAAGCAGCCTTTACATATGGGGATTAACCAATTGCACGCATTGACATTTCATTCAGGTGGTGTTAGAATGCCCAATGGCTTTTACTTTTGCGTATGTGACAGGGGTTGCCATCAAGGTTTTTAACCTGTTATATCCAACTTGAAGCATGGTTGTTTCTTTTCATTATAAGAATGTAAGATGTTTTCTATAGCATGAATGACGCAGCGGAAATGACCCTGTAAAAATTAACTATTCCTACTTCCATCGACGAATCCTGTTTGTGACTTTATGGATGGAGAAGAGTTTGTGCTTGTTCTTCAGCTGCCGTTCCCCTCCAAATACCATGTGTGTCTCCTTGTTTGCTACATCATCTTTTAGGCTTTGTTTGAAATCTTATATGGGTAAAATGAAATCTCACCCTGGCCAGCACTTGCTGGTTCTGGTACTCCATGCAGCATTAGCTGCTCCAGTTGGGCTCTTTCTAGGGGTTCCTGTTGCCGGGATTGTGTGTCTGTGTGGTCCTGTTTGTAAGCTGTGTGCATTGGATCGAGCTGTGGCGTTTCTGGCTGTGTATCAAGTCCTATTATAATTTATTCATCATGTTTATTAGCTAAAAGCCACAGTTGTTAAGCTTCACTAATAAATATGCAGATCTAATCACCCCATTTGTGTATCTGTGTTTACCCAGGATCATCCTCCCTATGACAAGGGGGCCTTCATCATTGAAATCAGCTTCCCGGCCGAGTACCCATTCAAGCCTCCCAAGGTGACCTTCAAAACCAAAATCTACCACCCCAACGTTGACGAAAAGGGCCAGGTGTGCTTGCCGATTATCAGTGCCGAGAACTGGAAACCAGCTACGAAGACCATCCAAGGTAGGGGTGGTGGGAGGAGTGTATCATTGATTCATTGTCTTTAGGGTCCAGGCACACACCAACCTTGCAAGAGGAGTGGGCTCGTGACTGTCACAGGATCGGGCCTGCTGGCTGCCATTTATCGTCTTACGACCGACGTGCCTGGCCCCGAGCCTGTGCGAAGTCATTCACAGCTCAACAGTGGAATGATACACCCCTAATCCGGTTTGATGGAGCATTTCAGGATTGCCTTGTAGGGCCTAAGGAACTCTGTGCCACTTGACAATAATTGTAACAAGGCTTGCCTGTGGTCCCTGAAACCACAGAACCGTCAAACTACTGGGATCGCGCTGATTACCTCCTCCTACAGGCAGGTTTAATTTTCAAGGGGTGGAAAAGTTGGAGCAATCGTGGCTGACTCTTGGGGCGTTATGTGGGTAATTAACTCGGACTGCATTTGAAAATAACGCACACATGGATTGTCAAGCTTGTTGTTTTGGAGGAGTAGTGTCCCCACCCTGCTCTTGTTCATTAGTCAGATCGACGTGGTGGAGTTCCTGGGCTAGATCGATACATAGTTCTTAGCTGGTGCAGACCTCATGTCTGTCTAGCAGTTGACTAGACAATCGGCCTGGGAAGTTGAATGCTAGTGGTTTCCCCTGACAGAGGAGCATGGGAAAGCAGCTGTGCTCTGCTTCCTGTCTACTCCAGCTCAAAGCATTTACCCAGTGAACTTCTGGTTCCTTAAGCCTCAACAGAGGAACTGTGGGTGCCAGTCCAGTGTCTGTGAGGAGGAGGAGGAGGATGCCCGTTTACATCTAATGGAATGTCTTGAAGTCAGTGAATTTACCCAGGTATGTGTAGCTACTGTAGTCTGGCAGGGACCCCGAGAAGATGAAGGTTCTCTCAAACCGGTCATTGTGGTAAACATTTGTGCTCATAGGCCTTGGACTTCTCAGCCTTAATCACACACACAGTGTCACTCTGCCTAGTTACAGTACTGACCACCTGCGCTAGGGCAGGAGCAGGCTCTGCATTTACTTATTTGGACTTGTAGTGAGGTGGGTATCACGGAAACCTCTTTCTAACCAAAGGACCATGTGTGTGTTGGCTGCTGCGGTAGGCCTTAATGGTTGGGGCCCCAAGACCCTCCTGTTCGTGTGGCAGTCCTAGAGCAGCCAATCTTCCATTCTCTCAGGGAATGTGTCCACCATAAGAGTTTGGTCATAAATGACGACTGCTGTTAAAAGATGACATCTGGACAGGACTCGGCATACCTGAAATATGTAAAGCGCCTTACAATGTATAATCTCCCTTGTCCAAAGCCATATTGCATATCAAGGACATCGGGGACTGAATTCAAAACCATGTGGCCCCTACCCAGTCCTGCCAACAGCGTATACACATGAAGGCTATATGTGGCTGTATTATAATGGTCACTCAGATATTTGGGTGTCGAGAGGGAGTGAAAGAAACCGTAAGTGGTATACATCCGTCTCCACCACAGACGAGAGTTGGCTGTTCTTTCAGTCCAGAGACTGTCCTGCGTTTCCCTGGCTGTTTACTCATTAGTTGGAAAGTGCCAGTGAGATCGACAAAGCAAGATGCAGGTTGCGAACAATGAAATTAAAGGCAGTTGCCCTGCTGCATTCTCACATATAGAGTGTCCCAACCCAGGAAACAAATAGCAAGGGGTAGACTGGCAGGAGCTCCTGGCCCCAACGGAATTCCGCCAATGTTGTACAAATACGATCCGGAATTTTGGGGCAATGCATTAGTACCAGTTTTTAAACATGCACTTAGAACGTCCATAATTCCAGGGTCCTGGAGAGGCTCAATTATAAGCCCAATTTACAAACTAGGCGAGAGGTCCGCGCCGAAAAACTACCGCCTGATAGCCCTCATAGACACTGAGGCTAAATATTATGCGGGGCTCATCGCAAACGACCTAGCCACTTGGGCTTCTGTGAATCATATTATCCCGCTAACGCAAACAGGGTTCCGGCAAGGACAAGGTACAATAACAAACATTATGGCCTTAACCTTGCTTATGGACGCAGCGAAACAGGGAAAATACCCTCTATTCCTCTGTTTTATAGACTCTACAGCCCCCTTCGACCATGTAGACCGAATAAAACTCTGGCGAAAACTGGATTGTTGGTGGATACCCTCCCCTCTCTTAGACCAACTCAGGAACCTGCATACTAACACCTGGATCAGGATAAAGCTAGGCGCTGGGACACACACATCAAAAAAAATATCCACCTCAAAAGGTCTGAAACAAGGGTGCGTCCTAGCTCCGTTGCTTTTTAACCTTTTCTTAGCGGATCTCCCGGGGGAACTGGATAGATGTAAAGCCCATGCCCCGAAACTAGGAAATATGCCATTGTCGAACTTGTTATACCCCCATGATTTAGTTTTGATAAGCCGGACCCCTATCGGACTCCAACACCTCCTGAATGTGACCCACAGCTTCTCACAACGGAATGCCTTAAAAATAAATTTCAACAAAACAAAAATTATGGCAGTAAACTACCGTAAGAAGAAAAACCCTAATTGGTTCCTGGACGGTCATCGCTTAGACCAAGCAACAAGCTACAAATACCTGGGATTCATTCTAGATCAAAACAACTCCTTTAAACCACAGATGGAATCTCTGCGGAGAAATGGGGTAATGACTGACTTAGCTATAAAACCCTTGAAGAAGTTGTTGCCGGATCTAACACTTGACCCTCTGCTAAGGGTCCTGCGAGCTAAACTGCAGCCCACAATATCATACGGGAGTGAATCGGTGAAAGGAAAAGATGCAACAGTCCTTGACATCATAATAACATTCATATCGAGTGATCTTCCAACTCCCCAAATATGTTTCCCCGGCCCAAATACGGTTGGAGTTTGGGCTCCAAAAACAGTCAATTGAAAGAAGGGGAGCATACGTAAAATGCTGGCATAAAATTAAAGGAGTTGAGGAAGGATCCTTGAATAACAATCTCTGGACGGAGCTGTTTCGCCCTGGAAAATCGCCAGCCAGAGAGTATCTGCAAGAATCCATCAAACTTTTAGGTCTGACAGACCTTTGGAACAGTTCAATGAATCATTCCGCATTCAAAAAAGCTGTAACAAAGGTAACTCGTCTAATATCTGCCTTAGAGGACAAAAAAGCATTAGCCAAACAAGCTCATGGCTGGGTAGTACTAAACACGTACAAAGCCCTTAAACCCCAACCTTACTTGAAAACGGGAATAAAAACCACCACCAAGAAAAAATTCCTAAAACTCCGCTTGGGGGTCGGCCCTTTCAACTAGTTTGTACCTACTTGGGAGAGAAGAGGAGGCGACCAGCCTTGTCGGTTGTGCGGCCATGGAGTGGAGGACCTCATTCATGCCATTTGCATCTGTAACAACCTACGGGATATAAGGATAACCTTGCTAAAACCAATGTTCATACAGCATGGAGTTAGGACTTGCAGACAGGCGGCAATGCTGTGCTTCAATCCAGAGAGAGTGCAGCTAAACTGCCGACTTACAACATTTTTTGATATAACTGCAGAGAGATTAAAAAACTCGTCCATGCTGGCTATGAATCAACCTACATCAGAATAGCCACTATCTGGAACAATCTTTACAGACTTACAAGAGCATGGTGCAGAAGGTTTTAAAAACTTGAGCCTATCCCTTAATGACATTTTTTAAACTGTATATTGGTGGTAAACACGTGGGTCTTTTAATAGTTCCTTTTTATTGTATACGAGTAAGATGTTTTCATTTTAAACGTTTTCAATGTATGCAATGGTTTTAATTAATCACGCATAATAAAATAAATTTGAAATTTGAGCGTCCCAACCCATGTACACCCTTGCAAATCTTTTTTTTTTTTCTGCCCCTCCCTGGAACAGTATTGTTTGGGTTGGTGGGGTGGGGGGTAAAGATGAGCAGTGATCCTACAGAAACAAAACTGTGATTGGCTTGTGCGGTCGGCCCCCATTTTGTGACCCACCTCCTTGATGCTGCTCCTTTTGTTTTATAGACTGGGAGGAGGCGCCCCTGCATCCTACTGTATTTTTTTTAAAATATTTTTTTTACTGTAGTGCCTCTGTACACATTTATATAATCCTTTAATGCTTTTGTTTTGCTTTTTAACATCAGAAGCCAAGTCTAGATGCTACAGAGTCCTCACGTGGCTTATCGCCAACCTTCTTGAGTGGCAATAAATCGCAAAAGACCACCAGGTGCACAATATTCTACTGACGCTTGTTGTGCTGTGGATCTTCTGCGGTCATTCCTCCTCTGAAATTAAAACTTCAGTCAGCTGGCACAGCTGGTTTAGGAAGTGGACCTGCTCCAGGCACAAAGTTCACCTTGGAATGCCCACAGCCCACATGGGCAGAGCACTAGACTCTTTTTACGTTTTGGTCAAAATGGACCAAAGTAAATATTAAGACCAATTCTTGATTAGAAAACTAAAAAATCTCGCCCTTTCTAGTTTGAATGGCTTCTTCCTGCTAAAGCTGAGACCTCTACAAGAATATCTGGAAGAGCAAGGGTACCAGAACCCAGCAGATAGGAAGACAACCTCTTCCCTGCCTGTGCTAGAAGGGCACGCTTCTGCAGGAGCATTGTAGATTCAGCTAATGGTAGCAGATGCTCCCTTGGTGAGATGGGACGCATACATGGACTCTCTGTCTCATGATCTGTTGTACATTGAGAAAGAAGGCTTAATGTGTGCGCATGCTGCACTGAAGCCATTGCACCTTTGCCCAAAATGGCCCCTTCCCTCATGGCAACAGATGCTGTGCTATAGAAGTGAAAAGTACGGACACCATGTTCTACCCCATTTACTGTTTTATTGATCTATATCTATAATGTCATAAAAAGATGTAGGTGTAGGATCCCACCCCTGCTGTGGCATCATTACTGGTGGATGTCGCTGTCTGAGCCCCTTGTGGGGGTGCAGATAGAGACCAGAGGTGAGGTGTCCACTGCTGTGCCCTCTCAACCAGTGCAGATTGCCATCTGAGCCCTTTGCAGGGGTTGTACATGTGGACTAGATATGCAGTTTCCCCTGATGTAGGGTCTCTACTGGTGCAGTCTGAGCCCCTGGTGGGGGTTGCAGATGGGGACAAGGAATTAAATTTCCACTGATGCGTCTTCTCGGCCGGTGCAGGTGGCTGTGGGAGTCCATCGTGGGGTTGTGGATAGAAACATGGTATGCACCTGAGCGGTGCAGGTGGCTCTGTGAGCCCATGGTGGAGTTGTGGATGCAAACATGGTATACTCTTGAGCGGTGCAGGTGGCTGGCTGTCTGAGCCCATGGTGGAGTTGTGGATACAAATATTGCATACTCTTGAGCGGTGCAGGTGGCTGTCTGAGCCCATGGTGGAGTTGTGGCTAGAAACATTGTATACTCTTGAGCGGTGCAGCTGGCTGTCTGAGCCCATGGTGGAGTTGTGGATAGAAGCATGGTATACTCTTGAGCGGTGCAGGTGGCTGTGTGAGTCCATGGTGTAGTTGTGGATAGAAACATGGTATACACCGGAGCGGTGCAGCTGGCTGGCTGTCTGAGCCCATGGTGGAGTTGTGGATACAAACATGGTATACTCTTGAGCGGTGCAGCTGGCTGTCTGAGCCCATGGTGGAGTTGTGGATAGAAGCATGGTATACTCTTGAGCGGTGCAGGTGGCTGTGTGAGTCCATGGTGTAGTTGTGGATAGAAACATGGTATACACCGGAGCGGTGCAGGTGGCTGGCTGTCTGAGCCCATGGTGGAGTTGTGGATAGAAACATTGTATACTCTTGAGCGGTGCAGCTGGCTGTCTGAGCCCATGGTGGAGTTGTGGATAGAAGCATGGTATACTCTTGAGCGGTGCAGGTGGCTGTGTGAGTCCATGGTGTAGTTGTGGATAGAAACATGGTATACACCGGAGCGGTGCAGGTGGCTGGCTGTCTGAGCCCATGGTGGAGTTGTGGATACAAATATTGCATACTCTTGAGCGGTGCAGGTGGCTGTCTGAGCCCAATGTGGAGTTGTGGATAGAAGCATGGTATACTCTTGAGCGGTGCAGCTGGCTGTCTGAGCCCATGGTGGAGTTGTGGATAGAAACATTGTATACTCTTGAGCGGTGCAGGTGGCTGTCTGAGCCCAATGTGGAGTTGTGGATAGAAGCATGGTATACTCTTGAGCGGTGCAGGTGGCTGTCTGAGCCCATGGTGGAGTTGTGGATAGAAACATTGTATACTCTTGAGCGGTGCAGGTGGCTGTCTGAGCCCAATGTGGAGTTGTGGATAGAAGCATGGTATACTCTTGAGCGGTGCAGGTGGCTGTCTGAGCCCATGGTGGAGTTGTGGATAGAAGCATGGTATACTCTTGAGCGGTGCAGGTGGCTGTCTGAGCCCATGGTGGAGTTGTGGATAGAAACATTGTATACTCTTGAGCGGTGCAGCTGGCTGTCTGAGCCCATGGTGGAGTTGTGGATACAAACATGGTATACTCTTGAGCGGTGCAGGTGGCTGTGTGAGTCCATGGTGTAGTTGTGGATAGAAACATGGTATACTCTTGAGCGGTGCAGCTGGCTGTCTGAACCCATGGTGGAGTTGTGGATACAACATGGTATACACCTGAGCGATGCAGGTGGCTGTGTGAGTCCCTTGTGGGGTTGTGGATAGAGAGAAGGGATGTGGTGTCCACTACTGTACAATCTTGACCGCTAATGGTTGCCATCCGAGTACCTGGTGGTGTTGTAAATAGACCTAAGGCAGTGGTGTCCACTGCTGTGTGCACTCGAGCGCCCGTTAGAAGTCTCAAGCTGAGCTCAAGTTTTGTAGTATATAGACAGACAAGACGTGGAGTGTCAAGTGCGCTGCTGCTATTTGGTTCGCTGTTGTATCTTGCAGGTATCATCCATCCACAAACAAGGATGCAGATGGCAAGGCAGGTTATAAGGCACTGAGAGTAAACCATCAGGAAAGAAGAGAAACACAAGGGAATTATATATCTGAAAGAGACACGTTAGTGATAGATTCCTTACCTTAGAATATCCCCAGGCGTCAGGCTGGATCCGGAAAGTTTTGCGTAGCAGTACCCTTGCGCGTCGGTAGGCGGCGTCGTGCGGCTCCGCGTCCGTCGCCGGCGTCGTGATCGCCGGGATGACGTCGCGGGCAGTACTTAGGCGCCGCCCCTGCGCGCTGACGTCAGTTCTTCTTTTTCCGCGCCAGCAAGCGCAGATCCGGGAAGAGCAGTGCCCTGGTCAATTTTTGACCATACTTTTTGGTGATTTTTTCACTGGTTTTTCCAACTTTAAGGTGTCGTAGGGATGCCCGGCTTCAAGCGATGCGGCGCCTGTGCGCGGATGATGTCCGTCACCGACCCGCATTGGGAGTGTCTCTTCTGCCTCGGCCGAGGCCACGACACAGAGTCTTGTCCCGAATGCCAGGCCCTCAACCCGAAAGCTTTGCGAGAGCGGTCTCGAAAGCTCCTCGAGGCCCGGCATTCGGCTCCGCGGAAGCCCCGGTCGCGTGAGAGGTCCAGGGGTCGCTCGCGGAGTGCACACCGGTCGTCGACTTCTTCGTCCGGTAAGTCTAAGCACAAGAAGTCCAAGAAGCATCGTCGCTCTCGGACTTCGCCCGCCGGTCTCGCGACTCGGCTGAGGCCCCTCCCGGCCCCGCCCCCGCGGCCCCGGACTTGCCTGTGGAGTCGCCCCCGTCATACCCGCCCTTCCCGGGTTCGGGGCGGATCCGGCCAAGGTACAGGAGTTCCTGTCGGCCATGGCCCGCCTCTTCGGGCCTTCAGGCCCCTCCGGTGCGCCTTCGGGCCCCGCGGGCCCTGATGGGGTTGCTCCGGCGTCGCCGGCGGCTCCGGCCCCGGCGTCGCCCGAGCCTCCAGCCTCGATCCCGGCTCCGGCTTCGGCCCCGGCCTCGATCCCGGCTCCACAACCCCCATCGACGCCGGTCGACCTCACGACACCTCCGCCGGCGCCGATGTCTCCGGTGCCGCTCTCGACGCCGCCCTGGGCTCCGGGCGGCGTCGTCCCCCAGTTCCTTCCGGCTCCGGACATGGACCCGGAGCGACGTCGCTCGACGCCGGCTCCGGCGCCGATGGGACCTTGGGTCCCAAATGTCCCTCCTCCTCCTTATTTTGAACCAGAGGAGGACCAGGAGGACTGGGAGGGGTCTGATGACCCTCTGACACGCAACTGTCAGTATGATGAGGACTGGACAGAGAGTCTAGGGGAGGCCAGTGGTCTGGATACTTCTCCTGACACTGGCATGCTGTCTCCTCCCGTGGCTACGGAGGAGGGGGCCAATTTTGGTACGGTGTTGCGTAGGGCTGCTTCGGCCTTACGTCTCCAGCTCCCTACTTTGACGGTCAAGCCTAACATCTTGACAGAGGTGCTTCAGCCGGCAGCCTCCTCTGCGGAGACTGTGCTGCCGTTTAACGACGCCCTCACTGACGTTCTTTGGGCGCCTGGTCCAAGCCCAACACAGGGGCTCCTGTGGATCGGAACGTGTCACGACGCCATCGCCCCGCTCCGGGCGACCCCCTGTTTCTTTCTGTCCACCCCACTCCTGAGAGCTTGGTTGTCCAAGCCTCCGCTTCCCAAACCGCCTTCCCTACCGCTCCTCCGGATAGGGAATCCAAACGCCTGGATCAGTTTGGGAAGAAAGGTTTTTCTTCCTCCAGTGCTGGCTTGCGGTCCGTTAACACCGCTTGTCTTTTGGGCCGATATACCCACTCCCTGTGGGATTCGGTGGCGGATGTTTTGCCCCAGTGCCCTGAGGAGGTCCAGGCACTGCTTTCCCGCGCCATTGCGGAAGGAAGGGATGCGGCCAAATACACTATCCGTTGTGGCCTTGACACCGCCGACTCGCTGGGCAGGTCGATTGCAGCTGGGGTTCTCCATCAATGTGCCGAAGTCGCATCTAATTCCTTCTCCACAGCTCCTTTTCATCGGAGCAGTTCTGGACACCACGCAGTTTCGGGCCTATCCTCCCGAACGGCGAGTCCGGGATATTCAGGCTATGATTCCGATCTTTCGGCCTTTATCCTGGGTTTCGGCACGGATGACCCTGAGGCTGCTGGGCCTCATGGCCTCCTGCATCCTGCTGGTCAATCATGCCAGATGGCATATGCGGGCTCTGCAGTGGGACCTGAAGTTCCAGTGGGCGCAGCACCAGGGCAACCTGTCCGATCACGTCCAGATCTCGGAGGGGACTGCAAAACAGTTGCAGTGGTGGCTCTCGAACCGGCAATGGGTCATGGGCAGATCCCTCTCCCTTCCCCAGCCAGAGCATACAGTTGTGACGGACGCGTCCCTTCTGGGATGGGGCGGTCACATGGGAGAGGCGGAGATCAGAGGCCTCTGGTCTCCGGCGGAGTCCCGGCTCCATATCAACCTTCTGGAGCTCCGGGCGATCCGGCTTGCACTCAAGGCATTCCTTCCCTCTGTCAAAGGGAAGGTAGTGCAGGTGTTCACAGACAACACCACCGCCATGTGGTACTGCAACAAACAGGGCGGGGTGGGGTCTTGGACCCTTTGTCAGGAGGCTCTGCGCCTCTGGACATGGCTGGAACATCAGGGCATGTTCCTGATGGTTCAACACCTGGCAGGTTCTCTGAACGCCAGGGCGGACGAACCCAGCCGCAGGTGCATGATGGATCACGAATGGCGTCTTCACTCGGAAGTGGCGCAAGGACTCTTTCTACAGTGGGGAGAGCCTTGGTTAGATCTATTCGCCACCGAAGAGAACGCGCAATGTCATCAGTTCTGCGCGTTGGAATTTCCAAGGCGGCACTCGCTCGGCGACTCTTTTCGTCGCGAGTGGAGTTGCGGTCTGTTGTACGCTTTTCCGCCTATACCACTTCTACCCAGAGTGTTGAAGAAGATTCGGCACGACCGGGCCCAAGTCATTCTTGTGGCTCCGGACTGGGCTCGACGAGTTTGGTATCCCGAGCTACTCAATATGAGCATAGATCCCCCGATCCGTCTGCCTCTTCGGGAGGATCTTCTGTCGCAGCAGCAGGGGACGGTCCTCCACCCGAACCTGTCCAGTCTACACCTGCTTGCGTGGAGATTGAGCGGCGGCAGTTGATTCCTTTCGACTTGCCTCCCGAAGTTTGTGATGTGATTCTGGCAGCCAGGCGTCCCTCCACTAAGGTGGTATACGCCTGCAGGTGGAACAAATTTGTGGCATGGTGCACAGCAAAGGCTGTGGATCCCCTTTCTGCCCCTCTTTCTGAGGTCCTTCTGTTCCTTCTCTCTCTGGCCCAACAGGGTTCTGCCCTGGGTACCGTCAAGGGTTATCTTTGTGCTATCTCGGCCTTCCTCAGGCTCCCTGATCAGCCCTCCCTTTTCAAGTCCCCTGTTGTTAACAGGTTCTTAAAAGGCATTACTCACCCTCTTCCCTCCTGTTCCGTTTGTAATGCCTCAGTGGGACTTGAACTTGGTTCTTACCTTTTAATGTGCGCTCCCTTTGAGCCTCTGCATAACTGTCCTCTTCGTCTTCTGACTCTGAAGACAGCCTTTCTGGTGGCCATCACCTCCGCTCGGCGGGTGAGTGAGCTCCAGGCTCTATCTTGCAAACCTCCCTTTCTGTCTGTTCATCCAGACAAGGTTGTTCTTCGGACGCGTCCGTCCTTCTTGCCAAAGGTGGTTACTGCTTTCCACATTGGGCAGACCATCACTTTGCCCACCTTCTTTCCGCCTCCGCATCCTTCCAGAGAGGAAGAGAGGCTCCACCGTCTGGACCCAAAACGTGCGCTCTCTTTCTATATTGACCGCACAAAACACTTCCGGGTGGATGACCAGCTCTTTGTTGGCTACGTGGGCGCCAAAAAGGTCGGGCGGTGCACAAGAGGACCATCTCCCGCTGGGTTACCTTGTGCATCAAGACCTGCTATTCTTTGGCTAAAAAGGAACCTCCTGTTGGGCTGCGTGCCCATTCCACCAGGGCAACGGCTGCTACCACGGCCTTGGGCCGCGGTGTTCCGCTGCCGGTTATCTGTCAGGCGGCTACGTGGGCCTCGCTGCACACGTTTACTAAACATTACTGCCTTGACAGTCAGGTCCGGAGGGACGGCTTCTTTGGCCGTTCTGTCCTCCAGGACTTCCTTGTCTGATCTTTGTTCGCAGACCCACCACCGGGGTTGGTATTGCTGGGGTATCTATTCTAAGGTAAGGAATCTATCACTAACGTGTCTCTTTCAGATGCACAAGTTACTAACTTGTGTAACGATATATCTGTAAGAGACAGTAGTTAGTGATAGATTCCTTACCGCCCCACCCATCCTCCCCGTTCTGCGAACTGATTTCTAGGGTTAAGGACATCCCTTTCAGGGCCCTAGTTTTTTTCAGACACCTGTGTCAGCTTCTTGCATGGCTCTGCGTTCCTGGCGCGGAAAGTCGTGTACAGAACTGACGTCAGCGCGCAGGGGCGGCGCCTAAGTACTGCCCGCGACGTCATCCCGGCGATCACGACGCCGACGACGGACGCGGAGCCGCACGACGCCGCCTACCGACGCGCAAGGGTACTGCTACGCAAAACTTTTCCGGATCCAGCCTGACGCCTGGGGATATTCTAAGGTAAGGAATCTATCACTAACTACTGTCTCTTACAGATATATCGTTACACAAGTTAGTAACTTGTGCTATATTGCAAGAAATAAACGTAACAAACCGCAAACTAAGCAAATAAAAAAAGATGCAAGTTTTTGTTGCTGTTCTAAAAGACAGTAAAGTGCCTTAAAAGTAACTTGCTTAGCCACAGGTAACCGGTGCAGGGTTTTCAAAGCAGAAGATGTGAAGGAAGCCAAAATGCAAGCCTGGTAGTGGAGTTTTTAATCCGCTGCTATCCAGACAGGTAGGAGAGCCCATCAACCAAGAATTTCAGTATTCCATGTGGCCAAGTATAATTGGCTGTTATCACTAAGTTGTGTTTATACAGAAAAAGAAGTATTTTATGCAAAAATCTCAAGAATAGAAGGCAGGTAGAAGATAATTTATTGACAAGCGCAGTCACAAATAAGTCTGTCAAAGAGAGTCAAGATTTCAGAATGTTGCAATGGGTACCGGAACAGAACCCTATTGCGACTGCCAAAAGTTGTCAAAACTAATAGCTTAGGTGAATTGCAGCCAGAGATGAGAAGAACTTCGGTCTTGTCTGTGGCAAATTTGAGTGCGTTATATTGGCATGCAATCTGTGACGGCAACCATGTAATTCTGACAACTTTGTGACAGATTGTGTATTTTATCTAACATGAGAAATCTAAATTTGTGTGTCATAAGTCATAAAACGAAAACCAAAAGAGCGGATCAGTTGGGAGAAAAGGCACACGTGTATTTGAGAGGGTGAGACTCCGTAATGAACCATGAGGAAATCCATGAGAAAGCACAGTGAGGGGAGCGGTAAATTGCCTGAACTCTGGCTGACAAATAAGGAATCCTGATTGGATTAAATCTTCAGTCTTGGCAGTGAATGCTCATGGAGACCCTATCAAATGTGGCCGATAGTTCTAGCAATACCAAGGCTGAAGATTGGCCCCGGACTGAAAAGCCAAAGCAGATTCCGTACCATGTGACGCCGAAAACCAGATGAAGCCGCATTCAAGATGTTGTTCTATTCCAAGAAGGACGAGAGCTTCTTAAAGATGGCCTTTTCCAACATTCTTGTTTCAAATTTTCATAAGAAACTGTAAAATTGATAAGGACCTCCGGTGCATGATGGATGGAGGACATGGGTTCATCGGAGAGCCAGACAAGACTGAAGACGCTGAATCCACAATATCAAAAGATAATTCAGGTACATAATAAAGTATGAGTGATTGCAGTCCCTGGCAGATTCTGCGAGTTGGATCATCTATCGCAAAGCTTCTGCAATAGGTGCCTTATAGGCTGGAGCTGCCAATGAATTAGCAATAAAAAGAACTTCCTTAGAAGCGTTACATGCTTTAAGGATCCTATTGGCATAATGATTCGCCTTTCTGGAGATAAATCACTTTTGTAGGCCTTGAGTGTAATCTTCAGCTCAAGCTGTGCCTCGGGGACATAATGGCGTCCAGTTTTGTACAAGCTAATTTGGCTTATTTCAGAGCGGAAGAGGAGAACGTTGTGCAGGGGAGACTGGAGATGTAGGACCCGATCTAATGCAGAGTGGATCCAGTTGGTAAACTTTGCGTATCCAGCAGTTGAGGTCGGGAGTACCCAACTCGCGTAAGGTGCATCTAATCGGAGTTTACATCGTGGCCATTGTCTGAAGAGGCAAAATGTTTAAGTTGAACAGATATAATAGTAAATTAAACAAGAAAATGATCAGAAGAGGCTTGAGGTAATGTGCGCCTCAATCAATCAATCAATCACGGCATTTATAGAGCGCGCTACTCACCCGGGAGGGTCTCAAGGCGCTGGGGGAGGGGGTAAGTTACTGCTCGAACAGCCAGGTCTTGAGCTGCTTCCTGAAGGAGAGATGGTCCTGGGTTGCCTCAGATCACAAGCGGCAAAAATTAAGTCAAGGCGATGTCCCTCACTGTGCGTCGCTCCAGTGACCTGTTGCTCTGACTTAAGGGCAGTTAAAGAACTTATTAAGAAGGACGCAGCTGAATTACTAGGTAACTGCGCACGCATTAAAGTCACCCAAAACGATCATAGACGAGTGACCTGAAATGAGGAATCAATAAAATCAGCAAGCATATCTGCAAAGTTGGGGCAAGACGCAGGAGGGCAATAGCAGAGAATTCCATAGAGGGGGGTAGCTGTGGGAGAGAGAGGCCCTGAAACCCTGATAATTCAAGGTGGACAAAGTGTTCAAGTCAAACCTTTATAAAGTTCGGTAAATCACCCGTGAGGGTCTCGAGGCGCTGCCTAATATATTTGTTGACGCAATCCCTTAAAATAATGACTAAAGCACCCCCCGGATTATTAAGTTGTGGTAAATTAAACATTTTATAATCCGAGGGGGCAGGCAGAGACCAGATCAGGGGAGAAGCTTCCATAGTCCACAAGTCTGCGATAAAGAGCACTTCATGTATTAATGGAATTAAAAGCTCAGATGTCGCAAGGGAGTGCTTTATGTTCATTTACGAACACATCTTAACTGCAGTGCTTCGTCAGAAGCTGTGATATTACCAACATGCATCGACCCAGGCCAAAGATACCTGGCAGGAAACTGAATGCTCGTAGAGGCAGCTCTGTCTGGATTTGAAGATGTTGAGACCATAAGGGGAAAACTTTTAGAGTAAACCTGAATTCACAAAAAAGAGGCATGATGTCAGCCGTCATTCGATGTGGGAGATGTTCCAACAAGCAGGTTATGTTGAGCCTGTTATGGAGACTTATATTATGCCTGAGTAATAGTCATTCCTTGCTCTTCCTGCAGCCAACCAGTTGTGACTTTGTGATTTGGCACATGTTCTAAAATAACCTTTTCCACAAACAATACCATTGTAAACTCTTGGATTTTATTTGTTTCTTCATGATTCTCCATCACAACTGCACAGGTTTTCCTAATGCTTCTCTGCTACATTTTCCCATTTCACATCTACCCTTCAAGGTTTTTTTCAAATGTTTACTTGATTAATGTAGAAACCACCCTCCCCTATTGGGAACCTGGTTGTGCAGCTCTAATTTCATTAAACGTGTGCTTGTTACAATGATGTGCATGTATTTCCATAAAGTACTCTTTGCTGCTTCATCAAATGTGACTGGAGGGCATCTGATTGGCTCGTACCCTGAGCTGTCTTAGTGGGCAGGAGTACTATCATGTAAGCATCCATCGCTCTTGCACACCTCACTCCTGTCGGTAGCCTCATCAGTGCTGCTCTCTTTATCGCTCCAACGTCTCCTGTGTGAACCCCCTCTGGGTCAGTGTCTTGCATACTCAACTCATTGACCACCTTCAAATCTAGGAGCTGAATGACTCCACTCAATCACATGATGAGCCTCCTGCTTCTAGCATATCATCCTTTCTACTGCTGATCCTTGCGTTTTTTTCCCTGCTCCTCCTTCATACTAACTCCAGTTTTCTCTTCCTCTGCAGTGATCCAATCGCTCATCTCGTTGGTTCGGGAACCAGAGCCTGAGCACCCCCTGCGGGCTGACCTAGCAGAGGAGTACTCCAAGGACCTCAAGAAGTTCCTGAAGAATGCTGACGAGCACACTCGAAAATTCAGTGAGACGAGGCCTGTGGACTGACCGTGGCCTTGGTTCGCCTGTCGTGACTTGCGTCTTTCTCTAATCCCTCTCCCACTGCACCTTCACCCTTCATCAGGGGTTCTCTGTTCTCCCCTTAGACTCTTCGACTGAACATGCATCGTCCTTCAGATCCAGGATTTGTGCAGTCACTGAGGATGAAGAGTTCTTCTTGCGGGATCCCTCCAGCATGATTGGATCTCAACACTTGAGCATTTGTCCCAGTCTTTAGTTTGTTCGTCGTCACTGTTCTGTTCTTTGCATGCTATCCATCAGTCAATTCCTCTACACTTCAGTGTTCCCTTCTACTTTCGTCTTCTTTCGCTTGATCTATCATTAAATGCTCTTGACCTCTCGTGTCCCCGTTTCTCTAATACTTTCTCCCAGTGCCTTCTGTTTTTGTATTTGTTTCTTTCCTCTCATCTTCATGGTATGATTCTTCTTTTCTGCGTCTTTCATCTGATGTGCACGTCTCCTCTCTCCTTTTCCACTCTATTCCATCTTTGCATCCTCTCCCCCCTTATTTCCCTGAACATGACTACTCTTCTCCTTCCTCATCTTACTTTCCTCTAGCTTGTGTTCCTTCTTTTCTAGTTTCCTTCTCTCCTCCTGCTTTTTCACTCCCACGCCTTGTCCTATTTCCTACATAGCCTTTTCCATGCTTGCCTTCCTCTTCAGCCTTTCTCTCACCAGTTCCCACTCACCATCCCATGTTTTCGCTTTCCTTTCTGCTCCTCTTTCATTCTATCTCTCTGATCTTTACCTTTTCTTTTCCTCTTAGTTTCCTTCCTTCCGAAGTACAGTGCTTGGGTAGTCTCCTCTTCAGGATGGCGTGTCTGCAGGATAGAGGGGGTGCTGGCAGGACTGTGGGTGAGGACAATCCTTTGGGCACCTCTTTCATTTTCAGCACTGTGTGATTGATGACAACAGCGAGACTCCTTTATGCAGATGTAAATTTTATGTTTGTTAATTTCCAAGATGTGTCCATCTCCTTGGCGAAGACATTATTGGTAGTTTAGGGGATATATGAACATTTCCTTTGGGAGCGATTGACAAATTTCTCTCCATGTAGCCACCGGCCTTTCCTTCAGTCTTTCTACTGCCTTTACCCCCATCCTCTTCCAGTCTTATATTATGGCATCTTGTTCTCGTAGTGCCTGCGGACAGTGGGGCAGGCATTACTGTGCAGTAGGGGCGATGTAGATGTTACCACTGGTTCAAGACTTTAGCTGACCTCCCTTTTGTCACCCATGTTCTTGTGCTGCGAGCCGGTCCCCAGCACCCATGGCTTGTTCGGTTTCACCCTCTGCTTGGCAGGCTCTCCGCTTTAGTGCACTCCAAAGCCTACTCCTCCTCCTGCTGCACAGAAGCTGCCTCCCTTCTCAATCTCCATCCCCCAGCATTGTAAAAGGCCAGCCTTTGCAACAAGCATATTATATTTCCTGATCGAGACTGTTTTGCATAGGGCATTTGAAATTCAGAATTTAAGCACTTGCCATCCCAAATGCACATCAATATTACAAATTTGATTTCAGATTTGACATTCACAATTGTGATGCCAATGCAGTTTTAAATTTTGATTGTGTTCAATTTAAGTTGTAAATTTATATTTTGTTTTAAGCAATCCTCATCATTCCAAATTTAGAAATATGATTTTAGAATTTAGATTTTCACACATGCAGCATGTATCAAAAGTTCATGTGGATTTCAGTATGTATATCATCCGCACAGCTTGATGTTGATCTATAGAGGTACAAGGCTGTCTTTGCTTTTTTTTACCTTTGTGTTTTGTTTCCTGAGCTGCTGTCTGCCTCATCAGCCCCAGTTTTCACGCTCATCCTTTTTTTTTTTTTTTTTTTTTTTTTTCTTTTTTCTCAGTAGGTCTCTGGGACTTCTAGTGGGGAGACTTCTAGTGTTGGGGTGGTTCCCTGGTCTGTGAAGCACTCGCCTTTAGATTAGGATGACGGTTCCACTTAAGGAAGGGCTGACCTATGATTGAATGCTGCCTGGGCTATTAGCCTGTGACTCTATCTCCCTGCCTCCACCCCCCCCCCCCATCCCTCTCAACTACTACCCCCTGCTTGGGTTCATGATAGAAGTAGGTTTAGGAATGACTGGGGACTACACAAAAGAAAAGATTATTTTGTAAATTTGAGTTTGTTTCTTAGAATTTGTCAATAAAATGGAACTGGCTGCATTCCAGCATAGTGTCTGTCTGGTGTGCATGAGAAATGCAATAAGAAGCAGTTCCTCTCCTGGGAGAGCTCCTGGCACAGTGTTTTTTTTCTCCCACTCTTTTCAAAAATGTTCCCAGGTTAATTTTTGGACCTTCTGCCAAGATTTTACTTCATGAACTGAGCACATATTGTGTAGTGAGTTATGTTTTTCAGACCCTGTGCATGCAATGCCAAGTCGTGCTATAATGTAAAACACTACCAGGCCTCTTCACAGATGTCAATGTAGTACGTTTAGTAGTGCTACAATAGTACCAATCGCGTTCTACTATTCACAAACCTACAGCCAGAGACCTCTACCTTTTCTGTCTTTTGTGTGTGATGGTATCCGCACACATGCTTATACGTTTGCGTGTAATTGTATGAGGGACAAGGTGGAGTCCCTGAAAATGGCGAACTCTTACTCCTAAATGGAAGGGGTTTAAGGAGGGGCTTAAGAAGGGACATTCAACAAAAAAAACACCCAGCAATGAGTAAGACCGTTGTCCTTTCCAGACTGCACACTTGACGGTACTACAGCCAGAAAGGGCACAGACCCTTACTAAATCTTCTTCAGCCAAGCCTTGAAGTAAGTCAAGCACCAGACATGGTCACTCACGGGTATTGCAACACAGGCACACAGAGAATAATGGAAGCACCAAATCGCAATAGAAATATATAGGAAAGTAATTTGAAATGTTTTTTTAATTTTTTAAGATCCAATAGATATTTATTTTATAATAAATAATTTACAATTTTAACCAGGCTTACAACATTTGCAACAGACCTGGCAGTGCAAGAAGTGATGGCTCTGGACTCCACCCCCGATCTGTAGGAGAAACAAATTACAACTTCAAGCAAATGAGTTTGCGGTGTTTCCCTCGTTTTGAGGAACAGTTATTTGAGGAAGAGGAGAGACTATTTACAGACAGTGGATCAGCAGCTTTGGCATGTCCCGGCAAGCAGTCATTACCAGATTCTGCTTTTCGCCTACGGCGATCCTTGACCTGGTTGTGGACTGGGAGTAGGATCTTAATTCACCTACCAGGCTTTCCCTCTCGAAGTCAATATATTGGCTGCACTCCATGTCATGACCACTAGAGCGTGCCAGAGGTCACCTCTGACCCAGTCAGGCAAGGCAGAATGGATGCTTGCGTCAGGTACTGAGATGCAGCAATAGAAGAGTGCACCAGTTATGTCGCTATGCCACAGTCAGTGGAGAGTGTGCAGAGGTAATTCTATACCTTGGGTGCTAGGTGCCATTGTTTGCACCCATGTGGCACTTTAGCCACCTCGCCACGCGGCACACCTTTTCCATAACAGACACCGCTGGCGCTCTATCAACATGCAGGCTGTCTGGAATGCCAGGGTCTTTTTCAGTGATGAGTACAGTGCCACTCCTGGACCCCACACAACTGCTACATCATCAGTCAGTCTCTTCTTGCACATTGCTTGGTTGCCAGGGAGTTTGGGGACATGGGGTTCATTGGTAAGTTACAACAGTTCACACCTGCAACCGTACACAACTGCTCCGCTTTCTGTCAGCCACCTCTTGCACATTGCTTGCTTGCCCGGGAATTTGGTGACGTGGTAAATTGGTAAGTAACAGTTCACACAGGAGCTACACGCGCATCTGGCAAATGGCATCTCAAACATGCTCGTTACTCACTACAATACAATAGACACACCCTGACACCCACAGTATGTATGTAAACATTGATGTATTGCATTTAGAGTAGAACCCCCCTTTTAAGAAATATCACATGTCTTTGTTGCAGGTGACGCTGGGAATGCTCTGTTTCCTTATCTCCCCACACCCTACAGGCATACAACCACACAGCCAGAGATCCTTCGGTCGCGATACAGGGGTTGGAGGTTGTTGGTGTAATTTCCACTTGTTATGGAAGACAGTTGTAGCTTGGTATGTGTTGCACAAGATTGCCATATGATGGGCTTACAATAGACATTATCTCTGATCTATGTCCACATCCAGGTACCTGCGGTGGGGTACCAGAATCGAGGTCATTATGTACAGGTGTGGCATCAACTCGATAACTCATTTATCCCTTCAGCTGATAGTTTGGTTGTTGCATTTATGTGGTTGGACAGCCTCTTGTCAATGTTGAATGGTGGACTACCACGCACTGCATAAATACCATCTTGAGTCGAGACTGATTAATTATCCTAATGTTTATTTTTTTATAACATTTACACTTCACTTTCACCATCATTCATGCACCTTTCACTGACAACACTTAGTCACTCGCATTGCATCGTCTGTAGCCAAGGTCTCTGCCAAGTGTGCGGGGTGTAAAATATGTTCGTAAACTTACTAATAGTAACTGTACAGTCGTAAATCCCACTGTAGCAGGCCCCACCCTCTAACCCGAGGGTGTGGAGACATGCAAGTCTACCCCTAGGAGTAATTTTACACTTGGAAATGGTGAATAGCAAAAAATAGTGGTTATTTCCAGCTGTCAGTAAGTTTATACAAAAGTAAATCTACATGCGTAAATTTACCTTTTAAAATAATGCCACCAGATGATTTTTTTAAAAATATATGTTCGAGGCATGTGAGCTGCAGAGCTCGCACTGTGCATTAGATCGCCATCTGGTGTTGGGCTTGGATGCTTGCACTTTGTTGTTGTCTTCGAAGAAGTCTTTGTAGTCATGTGATAGGTGACTCCTCCTTTGGACAATGGTGCGCATGGGCATCGACTCCATCCTCATATTGTTTTTTTCCGCCATCGGGTTCGGATGCAATTTTCGACACTTCGGTTCGAAACTTCGTTTTCAACGTTTTTCACGCTTCACGACTTGATATCGACATATCGACGTCCCTTCCTCGATCTCCTTTCCAGCCGTCGACGCGGGCCGTTGGGCCCATCGTCGCCGTAAGGCCTACTGCCCATGGAAAGGACGCCCTTCCGAAAATGCCCCCAGTGTGGAGCAAAGTTCCCCCACAGTGACCACCACCAGGTCTGTAACCTGTGCCTCTCACCTGACCATAACGAGGCCACCTGTCCAGCCTGCGCTTCCTTCCTCTCCAAAAAGACCATTCGCGATCGTCGAGCCTGAAGGCACATCATGGCGCAACGGTCCGCTCCGGAACCCGTCAATATCTTCGATGAGGGTTCCGGAGGAAGATTCCGAAGACCTCACTATCGTCTCGGAGGCAGAGGACTCAGACGGTTCCATCACTTCAGGGCAACGAGTGAGTACTACTGCCCCTGCCCCAACCCCACCTCCAAAAACGAAGGCACCGGTCAACACTTCGCCTGCGGGCCCCAGTCGCGACAGTAAACGTGCTTCGGACGCCCCGCCTTCCGGCTCGGCGCCGAAGAAAAAACTAAAGCCTTCCGGCTCCTCGGCACCGACCAAACACGTGTCCGTTCCACCGGCACCTTCGGCGCCGAAACCGAAAGAACAGCCGGCACCGAAATCCGGTTCGGTCCCAAAATCCGCCTCCAAGCATGCGGATCACTCGGCGCCGAAACCCAGGCTCCACGATACAGCCCCTAAACCAAAGCTGTTCGAGCCGATATCTAAGCCGAAGGATTCCCCTACGCCAAAAGAACATCCAAAGAAGCCATCACCGCGCTCGGAACTGAAAAAGTCGGCGCCGAAGCCAAATATTCAGGAGGAGGAACTGTTTCGACCGGATCCCATCGATCCTAATCAACACAAAATACATATTAACCCTAAAACTGGACATATCTCCTCTGTGCCACGCCACAAGCCTGTCCCTACAAACAAGAAGGACTCTTCTACTTCCCCTATGCCTCCTTCTCCTATACCTCTATCTAACACCCCTCCTCTCCACATCCCTGTTACACCGCCTCAGCCTGTAACTTCTCCCCCACATGAATATCAGGACGACATGGGGTATGGTGATGACCCTGATAATCTACTTCTGGACCCAGATAACCCACCACAGGACGACTGGGGCTACAACGACCCCATAGATCCTACAGACCTCCCCAGCCCTCCACCTTATCCCACAAAACCATCTCCACCAGATGATCACATTGGGTTTGGACAACTCATATCCACAGGGCTGCTGTCTTTCACGGGGTGCATATAAACACCAACCAACCAGAGGAAGATTTCCTTCTAGACACCTTTGAACAGTCTCAAAAAACTCAAACTTTACCTATGATCAAAGGTGTCATTAAACATGCCCCTGAAATATTTAACGACCCTGTAAGGGCCAGAATCCTTAACCCTAGGATAGATAAAAATTATAGACCTGCCCCTGATGACCCAGCCTACATCAAAGGTCAGCTCCCTCTTGACTCCCTGGTCGTCTCTAATGCTCGTAAACGAGCTAATTCCCAAACTTCAGGGGATGCTCCGCCCCCTGATAAGGAGTCAGAATTGTTGGATTCATCTGGCAAACGTGTAGCTGCGCAGGCCACCAACATCTGGCGCATAGCTAACACCCAGGCACTACTAGCTAGGTACGATAGGGCCCACTATGATCAGCTAGAGACCCTATTGCAACACCTACCTGATCAGTACAAGACACAGGCCAATAACCTCATTCAGGAGGGCAAACTTATTTCAAATGCCTCCATTAAGTGTGCCCTGGATGCAGCCGACACCGCCGCTAGGTCCTTCAACACTAGCATACTCATCAGACGGCACGCCTGGCTCCGCATTTCAGGTTTTAAGCCAGAAGTCCAAACTACCATCTTAAACCAGCCATTTAACCAAAACCAACTCTTTGGTCCTGCTGTTGACACAGCACTAGAAAAAATGAAAAAGGATACTGACACTGCCAAGTCAATGGGAGCATTGCAGTCCCCGCAACAACGTGGCTCCTTTCGCCGCTCCTTCTACAGAGGGGGCTCTAGGAACACCACCACAGACAATTCCTCTTCATATAGAAACACCACCCAAACATCTCCCAGTAGAGGATACTTTAGAGGTGGTTATAGAGGCAACAACACTAAGGGCACAGGTCGAGGTAATAACACCCGTACCTCCACCACTCCTAAACAGTGACTTCCCTCCACTTCCCCCCGACCACACCACCCCTGTCGGGGGACGGCTATCACAGTTCCTACCTGTCTGGAACTCCATTACAACAGACAGGTGGGTGAGACAAATTATCCAACAAGGCTACTGCCTGGAACTAACAGCTACCCCCCCCCCCAACATACCACCCAAGCAGCGTCCAATGTCTGCAGACCATCTTATGCTCTTACAGCAAGAGGTACTTTCCCTGCTTCAAAAGCACGCCATAGAGCCAGTTCCTCTACTACAACAGGGCACAGGGGTCTACTCCCTGTATTTCCTAATCCCCAAGAAGGATGGCACTCTAAGGCCTATTTTGGACCTCAGACCCCTCAATCAGTATATACATTCAGATCATTTTCACATGATCACTCTCCAGCAAGTGCTTCCCTTACTACAACAACAAGACTTCCTTGCCACATTAGACCTCAAGGACGCCTACTTCCACATTCCCATACATCCTGCTCACAGGAAGTATCTAAGGTTCGTACTCAATGGACAGCACTATCAGTTCAAAGTACTTCCATTCGGAGTCACCACTGCTCCAAGAGTGTTTACCAAATGCCTTGCAGTAGTAGCAGCGCACCTACGAAGACAATAAATACATGTCTTCCCATACCTGGACGACTGGCTCATCAAAGCCAAATCATTCAACCAGTGTGTTCAACACACTCACCAAACAATACAAACATTACACAACTTGGGGTTCACAGTAAACTATACCAAGTCGCACCTTCAACCCTCCCATATACTTCAATATCTGGGAGCCACAATAAACACTTCCACTGCTCTAGCCTACCCCAGCCCAGCCAGGATAGCCAGTATACAAACCCTTGTCCCCAGGTTTCAAATGCAACACTCTCTCCCAGCCAGAGTGTTTATGCAGCTAATCGGCATGATGGCATCTTGCATTTTCATCGTCCCGTATGCAAAACTTCAAATGCGTCCTCTACAGGAGTGCCTAGCCTGCCAATGGAACCAGGCTCACGGACATCTTACAGATCTGGTGTTGGTGGACAGCCGCACACATCGCTCTCTGCAGTGGTCGAACACCAAAAATGTGTCCAAAGGGCGGCCGTTCCTAGAGCCGGTTCCACAAATAGTACTAACCACGGACGCATCACTCACAGGATGGGGAGCACACCTGTTAGATCATACAACACAGGGCAAGTGGACCACTCAACAAAAGCTGCTCCACATCAACCACCTGGAGTTACTAGCTATATTCCTAGCTCTCAAATCCTTTCAACTCCACGTACAAAACAAGGCTGTCCTCATCCGAACAGACAACATCACAGCCATGTACTATATACAAAAACGGGGGGGGGGGGACACACTCCACAACTGTCCCAACTAGCACACAACATTTGGAGGTGGGCCATTCCACAAAACATATACCTTCTGGCAGAACACCTACCAGGGGTTCACAATCAGATTGCCGATCTGTTAAGTCGACAGATACAACAGATTCACGAGTGGGAACTACATCCACAAGTTCTTCTACCTTTTTTCCAGATGTGGGGCAAGCCAGACATAGATCTGTTCGCCACACACCAAAACGCAAAATGCCCAACGTTCGCCGCCAGGTTTCCACACCCGCAGTCCCAGGGCAATGCGATATGGATGAACTGGTCCGGCAAATTTGTGTACGCTTTTCCACCGCTACCACTGATCCCACTTGTAGTACGCAAGCTCCGACAATAGTCTCTAAAAATGATACTAGTAGCTCCCACATGGGCACGCCAACCGTGGTTCACCACACTACTAGAACTATCAGTAGTCCCATACCAAAGACTACACCTCTCCCCATCAATGCTAACGCAGAGCCATGGAGAGATAAGGCACCCAGATCCATCTCAACTGAACCTTGCGATCTGGCTCCTGAAGTCCTAGAATTCGGTTACCTTAACCTACCGGCAGTCTGTATGAACGTTATTAAAGAGGCTAGACGCCCTACTACCAGAGCCTGCTATGCAGCAAAATGGAAAAGATTCGCTATTTACTGCACTAACAATCATATCCAGCCATTACAGGCCTCCACGCAAAACATCATTTGCTACTTGCTACATTTGCAAAAATGTAATCTTGCATACTCATCCATACGTCTGCACCTCGCAGCCCTTGCTGCTTACTTACAAAACAGGGAACACTTATCACTGTTTAGAGTCCCCGCCATTAAAGCCTTTATGGAAGGCCTTAAGCGCATCATACCTCCCAGATTACCACCTTCCCCAGTGTGGAATCTTAATATAGTACTTACCAGGCTCATGGGACCACCTTTTGAACCCCTACATAAATGTGAACTTCAATTCCTTACATGGAAAGTGGCGTTCCTCATTGCAATCACCTCTCTCAGGAGAGTCAGTGAGATACAGGCTTTAACTATACAAGAGCCTTTCTTGCAAATACATCATAATAAAATAGTTCTCAGGACAAACCCAAAATTCCTTCCCAAAGTCATTTCGCCTTTCCACCTTAACCAATCGGTAGAACTACCCGTGTTCTTCCAAAACCCAGATTCCGTGGCAGAAAGAGCTCTCCACACCCTAGATGTCAAAAGAGCCCTTATGTATTACATTGACAGAACCAAGTCTTTTCGCAAAACCAAACAATTGTTTGTAGCTTTCTCTCCACCACACAAGGGTAATCCCATCTCAAAAGCCGGGGTTGCAAGGTGGATCGTTAAATGTATCCAAATCTGCTACCAAAAAGCCAAACGCACATTATCAGTTCCCCCTAGAGCGCACTCAACACGCAAACTAGGGGCTTCCATGGCATTCTTAGGGAACATTCCCTTAGAAGACATATGTAAGGCAGCCACATGGTCTACAATACACACCTTCACTAAACACTATTGTGTTGATGTGCAAGCCAAGCAACAAGCTTCAGTGGGCCAAGCTGTCCTTAAAACCCTTTTTCAAACTACTGCAACACATACAGGTGACCACCGCTAGGGGAGATACTGCTGTACAGTCTATGCACAGTGTGAGCTCTGCAGCTCACATGCCTCGAACGGAAAATGCTACTTACCAGTATGCATCTGTTCTTGGCATGTAGAGCTGCAGATCCTCACACGCCCACCCACCTCCCCGGGACCTGTATGTGTTCCAGTCCTGTCTTAATTAGATACACACACATGGACATCTTTTTTCTTTTCTACTAACTCCATCACTCCCCAATATGGCGAAAAACAATCTGAGGATGGAGTCGATGCCCATGCGCACTATTGTCCAAAGGAGGAGTCACCTATCACATGACTACAAAGACTTCTTCGAAGACAACAACAAAGTGCAAGCATCCGAGCCCAACACCAGATGGCGATCTAATGCACAGTGTGAGGATCTGCAGCTCTACATGCCAAGAACAGATGCATACTGGTAAGTAGCATTTTCCTTATAGTTTGTGGATAAGAACAAAATGAATTCCATAATTCGAGTTCTGCCTCATTAGCTTTGCACTGAGTAATGTTTACAATTTTACTGAATGTTTCCGGCAAAATCAAAACGTCCTGCTGTGTTAATCAATTACTCTTTAAAGGGTGCTTTTCCCTCATACATGTATATTGTTCAAGGCATGTGTGGCTGTAGATACACATGCTTTGCATAAGTCTGCCGTCTAGTGCTGGGCTCGAATGATTACAAGTTGTTTTTCTTCCAAGAATATTTTCAAGCCACAAGGCTATATGACTCCTCCCTTTGGTAACTGTGCCCTGGACTCCATTTTTAGATATCTTCTTCCGCCGACGGGTTCGGATGTACTCTTGTGCGCTCCAGTTCGAGATCCTTTTCGGCCTCTGTTCCATTAGCTAGTCATCTACATTCGAGGGTATTGTGTCCATCGGGTAGTTTATGCTCCGTATTGAGAAAGTTCGACGGGTCAGGATCATCGGATCCCCTCCTCGGCCTGTGGGCCTCACCCAGCTCGATCTTTTTCGACTCTAACAGCTCTCTAAGAAAATGAGCTGCTAATGGACTGCACCTTGTTTTTGTCTGCTGTGCCACTCCAAATATCCTCGTACAGATGTTCACGATGTCTGTAATTTATTCCTCTCGCCCGATCATCAATAAAGTCCGTGCTAGGCTTGCAAATCATTCTGTTAGAAGAAAGCTCTTTGCAGCCCACGTGTGCGTTGTCTCAAGAGGCACCAGACTTCTTCGGTCTGTGAGATGAACAAGATGAAGAGGCTTCCGCAGCCCAAGAAGATTCCGTCTCCATACACAGTTCCAGTTCCGACTCTGAGCAAGAACAAGATTCGGAGCTGGTGGAATCCTTCCACGATAGTCGGATCGTGAGTACTTCGACCCCTGATCCGAAACCTGAAACATCACTTCCCACTGAAGAGACTGCTCTACGGCCTCCACTGCACAGAAGCCATAGTGGGCACCAAAACACGTTTGGAAGCCTCCCCTCGGGCTTGGCCCGAAAGATCGGCTTTCAGCAGGAGTCTCCACCTCCAGCCACTCAGATCCATCTCCTAAGCAAGAGTCTTCGGACCGAAACAAAAAGTACCTATTGATTCAGGGCCGGGGGCCCGGCACCAACATTGAAAAACGTTACCAGACTGAAATGTTTTACTTTCGGACCCAAAACCTTTGCTGTCAGATTGAAATCACCGCCTCAACCAATTCTCAAGGAAATGTCCGAAAAACTCGACCCGAAACAGAAACCTTCGCAAATACAGCCTGGTCCAAAAAAGATTGTTCAGCCAGCAAAGCTACGTTTCTGAGAAGCCTTTGAGGCCCTGGACTATTCCCCACCCCCTCTTAAAAAACAAAAGGACGAAGACACTAGCCATACACAACCACGCTTACATATGTCTCCATCACAGCATACTACTCCACCTTCCTCACCACAGTCGCATGCGGAAGACATTTCACCTCATCAATCCCCTTCTCTTATAGAGGATACTGACGACGACCTGTTGAAGCACCCACAACCTCAAGATTCTTTGGATGACTGATGTAGAGCCATGGAACAATACTGATCCCGACTTCTATCCTTCGTGGCCTTCACCACCAGACGATGCCTCAGCTTTTCAAGATTTAATTGCTGGGCAGCAGCCTTCTATCAGGTCCCTTTACGTAAAGATCCCACTGTCGATGACTTCCTCTTTAAGACTCCCACTAATGCTCAAAAAGAAACACAATATTTACCAATGTTAAAAGGGGTTTTCCGTCATGCTGATGACATTTTAAAAGACCCAACTAAAGCTTGCATTATCACACAGAGAATAGACAAAAAGTACAGGGCTGCACCTTCAGACCCTATAGACATTAAGAGTCAATTAACACCAGACTCTTTGATTGTAGCAAATGCTAGCAAAAGAGCAAATTCCCGTGCCACTGGGGATGCCCCAACCCGACAAGGAGTCAAAATTAATTCAATCCTCTGGCAAAAGGGTTGCAGCGCAATCAGCAAACCAGTGGAGGGTAGCTAATAGCCGGGCTCTATCAACTCGCTATGATAGGGGACACTGGGATGAAATAGAGGGGCTCCTACAACATCTCCCACAAGAGTTTAGAAAGAGGGGACAGTAATTAGTCACAGAAGGAAAACTAATTTCAAACAATTCCATTAAATGTAGCTGATTCTGAGGCTAGAAGTGTAAATACCAGCATTTTACTCCGTAAACATGCTTGGCTTAGGGTGTCTGGTTTTAAACCAGAATTACAACAGGCTGTCCTTAATTTACCTATTGATAAGGAACACCTCTTTGAGACTCAAGTTGACACAGCCCTTGAAAAAATAAAGGACACAGATGTGGCAAAATCTATGGGGTCGCTTCAAGCCCCCACATTTCGTGGTTCCTTGCACCACCCATCATTAGGATAAGGTGCTAGGTCAGCTGCTACTAACACATCCGCAACCTCCTATGAAAATCAGAGACAATCCTCACCATCTAGAGGTTTCTACACCGGGTCATATAGGGGAAACCATTTCAAGGGACGTGGGTGTGGAAACTCCACCCGCACTCCCAATAGCAGCAACAATGACTTCATTCACGTTCTCCCGAACATTTAACACCGGTAGGGGGACGTCCTCAATTGTTTCTACCACAATGGAAGGACATTACCACAGATGAATGGGTATTGGATATAATCCAACATAGTTACTGACTAGTGTAGGAAAGTGCCCCTGTTTGCATGGTTACCCCCCACACAATTTTTGCCTGACACATGATGCACTTTGACTCGGTGCGCCCTGGGTCCCTGCCAATCGGGTTCCCAAGGCCTGTGTTATTTCCCAAAGCTGTACCTTTGTACCCACAATTGGCACATCTCTGGCCACAGGTATGCCCTTTGTAAAAGGTACCATGGGTACCAAGGGCACTGTGACCAGGGAAGGCCTCTAAGGGCTGCAGCACCTATTGTGCCACCCTTAGAACACACACAAACCCCCCAACCCCCCATATTGCAGACTGCGTGTTTTGGTGCAGAGAAAAGTGAAGAGTCGACCTCGCACACATCCCTGCGTGTGTGCCTGCAACCCACTGCCTGGGGCCTAGGTAAGTCAACTGTCTAGCAGGATGCACTAGCCCCCAGCTGAGGGTACAGTGGCATGATCCATGTACCCCTTAGACATTGTAGTAAAGCCATAAAATATGGTCTGGGAGTTGGTCTTTACGAACTCCACTGCTCCATAATGACGTTACTAAAACCTAGCAAACTTCTCAGCCCATTAAACCCACACTGATGCCAGTGTGGGATTTAATGTACTGTAAACACAGAGGGCATCTTAGAAATGCCCCTTGAAAAACGACCAGCCCTGGTGTGGTTCCTGAATGGCTACCCGTCACTATTGATTCTATGTCTCCTATGCTTCAAAACGTCCCCCTCCAGCTGACGGGGAACCCCAACGAAGATGTATCCAGCTTTAATAGCTGGGTTATCAACGCCTTAGGTAAAGTGGCCCCTCCTAGATCAGTGACATCCTCTAGGAAAAAACAGTCCGCTCCTTGGTTTTCCATGGAACTACGGGCAGAGAAAAGTCTTTGTAAAAAACTGGAGCGCTCCTGGAGACACTCATACGACCCCGCGGCCAAGTGCTTCTACAGAAAAGCTCCTAAAAAGTTCCATAGACTTAAGCTTAATACTATGCGAGATTACTTTTCTCACAAGATCAAATTGGCTGACAATTCAGCCAAAGCATTATTCAAAATTGTTCAATGTTTCACCAAACCCGCGGCTCTTGATAGTTCCGTGATTCCCTCCCCTCTGTGCTGGCCTGTCGGACTTCTTTCAGGATAAGATCCAATCAATCTACTCCACTTTCCCGTCCAACATGTATTTGCTTGAGCAAAATCCTATTCCTGATTGTCTTGAAACTTGGTCCGAATTCCGCCAACTTCCTCTTGATGTGGCCCTCAGGAAACTGTATAAATGTAAGTCTGGCTCTCCGGGTGACTCCTGCCTGGCTCAGTTCTTTAGATTGCTGGCGCCTTGTCTTAATGCCCCCCCTCACCAGATTTGGAACTCTTCTTTGAGTTCAGATATCTACCCAGCGGCATGGAAACCAGGATTCCTACTGCCAATCCTCAAGAAGCGGGATGCCGACCCTGCAAAACATAAAAACTTTAGACCCATCTCTCTTCTGCCGGCACTGGCAAAAGTTCTTGAGCAGGTAGTTCAGAGTCCACTCTGAATTCCTGGAATCAAATAACCGAATCCATGACTCCCAATCCGGCTTAGAGCAGGATACAGTACAGAGACCGCACTCCTGGAAGTTGCGGAGAGCGTTCGCGAGACCATAGACCAGGCAACGCAGCAATGCTAGTGCTGCTTGACCTGTCTGCAGCCTTTGATACTGTGGCCCATCCGATTCTCCTGGAAAGACAAACATCTGGGAGTACGGGGTACTGCTATGTCCTGGCTCCGGTCCTTCCTGGAGAACCGCTCACAACAAGTTTTTTTTGTGCCCCTTTGTCTCCTCCCAGAAGCCCTTTGTATGGGGGGTTCCCCAGGGATCAGCATTGAGTCCTCTACTCTTCAATGGATACCTCTCCCCACTTACGACCTTGGCTGAGACTCTCGGGGTGAAAGTGATCTCCTACACTGATGACACCCAGCTGATGTTCTCTTCCAAAGAACATTCGGAGGTTGCTTTGTCAACTTTAGACTGTTCCTGAGTAACATCTCGGCCTGGATGACTCAAAACTGCCTAAAGTTGAATTCAGAGAAAACTGAGGTGCTCTTTTTTTAACCAACCGGTCCCCCCTCCCTCCAAGCTTTGGTGGCCACCAGAACTGAACCCCCCCCCACCGGAGCCAGTGGATTTGGCGAGAAATCTGGGGTTTAAATTCGACAATGCTCTTTCTTGTAAGACCCAGATTCGTCAGGTCTCCTCCTCATGCTTTTGGAAATTGCAAGCCTTGAGGAAATTCCTCCACTTTCTCCCCTGGACTGCAGGAGGACTGTAGTTCATGCCTTGGTAACATCTCGCCTGGACTACTCTAATAGTCTCTACTTCAGACTTCCAGCATATTTGATCCGCAGATTACAAATAGTTCAAAACACTGCGGCCAGACTGATCTGCAAGGTGCCTTTCCGTCATTCCATCTCTCCCCATCTGCGGAGTCTTCACTGGCTGCCTGTCTGTACGAGAACTGAATTTAAGGCACTCTGGCATATAGAGCCACCAGGGGTCGGGCCCGGCATACCTGAGACTCAGATTGCAAAGTCACCAACACGACCGGGTCCTGAGATCAACCATATGAAATTGCTCACTACTCCCCGCTTTCGCAAGGCCAGGATAGGCGGCAGAGCATTTGCGGTCAAAACCGCGAAGCTCTGGAATGCTATGCCTAATTACCTCCGAATGACGAAACCAGAAAAAGCCTTCAGGAAAGTTTTAAAAACTTGGCTCTTCAACTGTATTTACTCCTTCTCATGTGCCTCTGAGTGAATCTGCTGCCTTAGCGCGGGGACACCTCCGTGGGAGGTAGCCGCGTGCTCTATAAATTTAAATAAATAAAAACTAGCCATTTGCCACCACCAGACAGGTTTCTGGACCCATGGGTAGAGAGCCTCCACTCTCTGGGTCCAGAGACAAAGCCCATCTGGGGCAGAGGTGTCATGCCTCCGTCCCCAGGATGGTTTGGGCCCACGAAAGGGGATGCTTCCAAGGCCTGCCACCTTTGTATGCTGTCCCTGCCTTTTGCTGACCCCAGCAACTGGCTCCCACTGGTTCTGACACTCACTTTGGGTGGAAGAATCAGCAGGAAAACCGAGCTTAGAAGGAGAGGTGGGCCCACCTTTGCTAACCCCACCCCTCGGGTAGAGAAGGCGAGGTGAAGCACACATCTCAGTCCCCTCCATCTTGGAGATGAGGGACCCAACCAATTAGGAAGACGCTCATGCTCCCCTCCTGGAGATTGGCATAATAGGGGGTGTACTCACCCCGAGGAAGGGACCCATTGGTCCCGACCTACACACCTCTATAACGCCCCTAAATTTAATATTTAGGGGCGACCCTGAACCTTGCCTCCTCAGATTCAAGGAAGAAAGAAGGACCGAAAGGCCGTGCTGACTAAGGAAGAAAAGGACACCTACTGCATTGGCCCCAGCCCTACTGGCCTGTCCCAACTTCAACCTGCCTACAGCGAGAACACCGGCGAGTCCAGCAGCCAGCAACCCCCAGAGCCCGGAGGACCTGCCCTGCGACCTTCTTACAGACTGTCTCGTGTGAGCACCGGATTTGCTCAAGCCAAGACTCTCCCACAGAATCCGAATCCAGGTGGCTCTGCGATTCTGCACCCGAAGCCTACGGCCTGAGTTTGAGTGGCCCAACACCACAAGTATGTCTCCCCAGCAATCCTGATCTGGTGATCCCCAACCTCCCTCAAGCTTCAAGACGAAGCCTGCAGCCTCAACCTGAAGGGTCTGCCCGACCGCGACCAGAGCTTGTAAGAAGAACCTGATGCCAAAAGACACACCTGCACCCCATGACCTTGGGTGACCCAACTGACTGTCTAGGCATCCCCCAAGATCCCAACTTACCTCTCCAGCTGGTGGTTGCCTCCAGGAAGTCTCCCTGCCTGAGCCTGCAGCATCTTTTCCGAACCGAAGATCTCCATTGACATCCTCTGGGTCCCCGACGTCGCCTTGGCACTTTGCACCCGGCCACCCCTGTGCCACTGGTGGTGCAGCTCTTGTGCTCCCACAGCCAAGTGTCCTGCTTGTGAGCAGTCCCTGACTGAAGGCCCCCTTGCCCCATTGGCTAACATTGGGCCCCTGCACTCTGCACCTGGCCGCACCAGTGCAGCTGGTGGTGCAACTTGTGTGCCAACCTAGACCTTGAGGAAACTTGGTCCTAACCCCCAAAACTCCCACTCACGAGTCGAATACTAACCAGTGAAACTGATCACCATTTTTCTCCCATAGGAATCAATGTTAGAACATTTTAGAAACAAAAACGCGTGTTGAACTGATGTTTTGTATGGAGAAAAAGTAACTACACTGCAAATCTTAAGTCTTACTTACCGTGTATTGTGAGATCCCCGGCCTGGTATCTAGGCATACCACCCTGAGTAGCTGATGTAATCCGAAAGTATTCCAAAAGTAATTACTGTGTAATTTAAACTGCTTTTTAAACCAATACCAACCTGTAATGATTTCAAATTCAACCACAACTGCATTTCCTTGTAAAGTTGTCATATGAGTGTATATTTTACTTACCTGTGCCAAGTCCTGCTTGGTTCTAAAAATAAAACCGAGGTATACCTTTTTTTCTACGTAACTACTTGGTATGGATTCAGTCTCGGAGTGTGTGCCATCAGTCTTGAGTGAGTGAATTCAATAAATGCTTAACACACCCTCTGTATAAGCCGAACTACTTGCCCACACTACCACAAAGGGAGCTGTTAGTACTTACCTAATTTAGCCTCTGCTATACCTCTGGGGGTCCGCTGGACTCTGTGCACACTATAACTCACTGTGGTATAGTATGTACAGAGCCAACTTCCTACATCTAGAGCTCATCACCACTCCTCCAAACCTCCCAGCACACAAACACAGCCTCTCTGTTCAGCACCAAGCTCTACTCAAACAAGAGATGGCAGCTCTTTTAATGAAAGAAGCAATAGAGCCCGTTCCAATTCAACAATAGGGAACAGGAGTTGTTATACTTGATATAGAACAAGCATTGGTGACTGAGCCTTAATGACTGCACATCTATCAAAAATCATTGGCTGTAATGAAAACCACAATGTCCATAGTACAAGTGTTCAGTGGTGCTCTCGTGCTATGCACTGAGTCACCTTAGGTACTATCCGGCTGCACTTCACAAAGTAAAGTGTGGTTGCAATGTCCAAAGAGAAAAAAAGCACACAGTAGTCCAGTATTTGACAGTCGATTTCTTCCTGGGTAATGTGCCGTCTAAATGATCAGATCCAGCCCACAAATGTTCAATTTTTCCTTTACTTCACAGGCAAAATAACATACAGTCCAGTCCAAAAGACCACAGCCGACATGTGTTTCGTCCCCCTGGACTTTTTCAAGTCCATAGAGCAAAATCCAATACATGGTGTCCCTACGACGGACGAAATTACAGACCGGCGGGCTTAAGAAGGTCATGCCGCACTTTCCTCGGAGTAGACCATAGTACACCAGAGTTGAGGATTTTACATGAAGATCTGTCCACCACTGGGACAATCTTGATACAGAGACTTCACATAGATGAATACATTTTCTGTCACAGAAATCTTGAGGAGACTGTAGGAGTTCCTTATAGGATTTTGCTCTATAGCCTGGGGGCAGCGCATTCATGTGAAAACGCGGAGCAGCCGCTCCATGTTTTCACTGTGCCGGCGGCACCTGCCTGCACTTTCAAAGGGATTTACAGATCCCCTTGCAGGCGGGTGCAGTCAGTGACTGTATCCACCTGCAAGGGGATGTCTGGGGGGTCCATGGGACCCCTTTTCCCCCTGCAGAGGGCTGCTGTCAGGAGGCGCGCCCACAGTGCGCCTACTTTTAAATGGCGCATTGTCAGTGTGCCTCCTGGGACCGTATTACGCTTTGGCATTGTTTGCGCCCTATTATGATCAATGCGCTGCCCCCAGTGCAGCACATTCATGTGAAAACACGGAGCAGCCGCTCCGTGTTTTCACTGTGCAGGCGGCACCCGCCTGCACTTTCAAAGGGGATGTTTGGGGGGTCCATGAGACCCCCTTTACCCCCTGCAGAGGGCTGCTCTCAGGGGGCACACTGACAGTGCGCCACCTTTTAAATGGCGCACTGTCAGTGCGCCGCCTGAGGGCTTCTTTGACTCTGCGCCTGCGTCTGTAATATGGCGCGGGCGCAGTCAAAGCAGTTCCCTCATTTGCATAGGGCAAGCCCCTTTGCAAATGAGGGAACATCCTCTGAAGGTAGGGCTGGCGCTGGTGCATTAAGTGCGCCAGCGCTATCTGTATTATAGAAGGGGACGCACAAGCGTCTGCGCCCCCTTCTATAATACCAAGGTGTCCCGGGGGCGCGCAAAGCGGGCGCAAATGCCCATTGCGCCCACTGGGCACCTTCTGTAATACAGCCCCTGATGGCTCCTTTGACTCTGCTCCCACGTCTGTAATATGACGCGGGCGCAGAGTCAAAGGAATTCCCTCATTTGCATAGGGCACGCCCCTACACAAATGAGGAAACAACTTCTGTTGATAGCGCTGGCGCTTTAAGTGCGCCAGCGCTATCGGTATTATAGAAGGGGACGCACAAGCGTCTGCGCCACCTTCTATAATACCAAAGTGCCCTGGAGGCGTGCAAAGCGGGCGCAAACGCCCATTGTGCCCCCGGGGCACCTTATGTAATACGGCCCCTGGTCTCTAGAGTCATCCTTTGCAACCAATTGTCCAACCACTTAAATGAAGGATATATTTTTATGGGTAGTAAACTGATGTCTTCTGTATGACAAGAGGACTTTCCATTTACTCTTTTTTTCCCATATGCTCCCTGCCCGAGCCATCCCTCCCTGGGGAACCCTCCTCTTTCCTTCTCTAGGCATCATCATGAAGCCTTCTTTAAGCTCTCATCCTAAATTCCAGCACTAAGATTAAATGTGTGTATTGTCTCATTTTACGTGGAGTGGGACTGGGTGCGCCTAATAAATTTGTCTACTTCACCAGGGTAACTTAGATATTTTTCCACATAATTCTAAGCATTGCGGGGAAACTTTAGTTACACCTTTGTCCCATGTGTTCTTCAGCTCTTCCATGTGTTTCTAGCTGTAGGGTTGCCACGGGGTTCGACATCAACACTATTTGTCCCAATAGTAATTTAATACTCTACATGACCATGCCGTGCGAAGGGATGGTGCTTCTGTTTCACTACATCTGGAACAGGAGGATGAACGGTCTGTCCCACTACATCTGGAGCAGGGGGATGAGGCTTCTGTCCCCTACATCTGGAACAGGAGGATGGAGCTTCTGTTCTCTACATCTGTAACAGGAGGATGAAGCTTCTGTTCTCTACATCTGGAACAGGAGGATGAAGCTTCTGTTTCACTACATCTGGAACAGGAGGATGAAGCTTCTGTCCCACTGTCTTGTGGTTTGTTGCCTGCCTTGTTATGTTGGCCTAGGACTAGCTGCCATGCTGCTTTTCTTTGCGCACGTTACACTGAGCCAGGGCTCCTTCCCTCGCCCTTTGCTCTTGCCAAGTTCTTTTGCGCTGTCTGCACTTTCTGTCTTTCACCTTTTCTCTTGTTCGATTTGGGCTCAGACTGCACAACATGTACAAGGTCGCATAACAATGTATTTCGGTTCTTCCTGATATGGCCAGTCTCGCGCACCCAGACATAACATTAGGCGCAAATGACATGAAACTTTGTGTGCCTTTAATACTGGGGTTTTTACTGGCGCTTAACACACTTGGAGAAATCCTTTTCAGTGAGAAGAGCTATGATGTCCTGCTGATGTAATTCTGCATCTAGAGACTGAGGTATGGGGGTTCGCTAGTCAAAGCCCAGAGGTCTTCTATTTTTATAATAAACTATCTTACTGCAAGGGGAGGGTGGTAATGTTATTTATACATTTATCCACTGAGTTATGAGATGCTTTCCCCGTTTGTATTCTATGGAATTGTAACCATGCTGCTTATATTATTCATATGCATTATGCTATTAGTACTGACACGTGTACTGTACCTTAGAGCACGTAAGTTGGAATAAACATTTTAACCTAACCAGTGTCTCTTCCTACGCACCTTGTGGACAAGTACGAGTGAGTGACGAAAGAGTGTTCTTGCTTCTGCGAGTCCTGAGATAAAGATACCGTGTTCTGGGTTGTCCAATCATTGGTACTTGGGTGCTAATGGGATGCTAAGCTAGTTGGGTTGGGGTTTTTGGGTGCTACGGTATATGGTAGGCAAACCACTGTATTCCGGGGTCCCATTATCCTGTGCATAGCTCTGTGTATGTGCAGAAACCTTATGACATGGCGCGACCACCGTGGGGCTGCTTATCTGCGAGACGCTTGAGTAGTACTTGTGCTTGTCCACAAAACCCTCACGTACGCTTCCGGAGGCGTAAGTGACGGTGATACCTCCTATATTGAACGTTTTATAGGTTCTTTCAAGCTTGAAGTTATTAAAAAAGGTTAATTAACAGACCCATTTTGTGCTCCCTGTTAGGTTGTCGAATACAATTGTTTAGTTATGGCTGGTGTGGCGATAGCTGCACATAGCCGAGGACCACTCCGAGAACACCTAGGTGTATACGGAGTGCCCGATACTGGGGTCGAGTTGGTCTTTGTGGTTCAAGCCGATCCGGCTTATCACTTTGAAGTGTTTTACACTTGGATCACTTTTGAAGCGGTGGATGCAGGTGATAAGCTGTTTCATGAATATAAACTCACCGCTATTCCTGCTGCCTATCGACCCTATACTAATCTTGAAGTGCCTCTCACGGCTTGGCAGCACCGTGTTTGGTTTAATGGCGCCCTCCCACAACCAACTACCGCAGTTCGTTTAGGCCCCTTATCAATTCAGGGGGCCACTTGGCCTGTATTGGCCGGGTATACCCCGCATCCAAATTATCTGGCATTACCGATTGCGGAACTGCGCACTATGCATACCGAACTGGTGCGAGTGCATCGAGCCTTAGTAACATACGTTACAGGTAGCCTCCATGGAGCTGCTCCTGTAGTCGCTGGCCAACCAGCTATTGCAGCTGGAGTGACCATAAGTCCTGTCATGGTAAATTCTGTGATGGGCAAACGTCCACAAAGTAAGGACGATTATCCTTACTGGCTTGCCGAAAAGTTCGATCAGATAGAAGCAGTGTTTCCACATACATCCCCAGTGGACAAACACCGCATCCTTACGATAAGTTTGCCGAAAGACTTAATCCCCGAGTTGACAGCATGTGAAAACTGGGGTAAGGTATTCGCAGCAGTATATTCAAAATGTTTTGGTACGCCTTCCATGACGGTTCTACCCTCTGTAATTAAAAAAGTACAGGATGAACACGGCCCTGAAGCGGCTGTGGAATTAGGGATGAGACTAGTGGGAGTGTTTGATGTAGTAGCTGAACTGATCCTTGGAAATGTCAAGGGCGATGCTATGAACTTTCAAGTAGCGAATGCTTAGGCTTTAGTCCCAGAGTTGGACAGGCCCCGCGAATTACCGAAAATTATAGCCCGGGCTTATAAAACAATTGGAAGAAACAGCCTAGGCAACAAGCCTTTTGTAAAAATGCAAACTCAATCGCAAACACAAGTTACACAAACAAAAAGTACATCTGAGAAAGATGATAGACCAGTCTTCACTAAAAAGAGTTGGAGACAGAAAAAACAGGGTAAGCAACAAAAGAAGCCGGGGTCGAGAGGCGCTTCCCCAGTTTCGGTTTCTTCTGAACGTACTTATGATTTACGTGATAGGTCGAGAATTAAATCACCAGAAAGGTTTCAGAGCTCTGATACGCGTTCTCCTCGTTCTTCACAGGCCCAGACGTCGTCACAGGCTGGTGGAGGAGGACGGCAAGATAGAGGAAGGGGCCGAGAGGCTCCCCAGGAGCGAGACCAACCTCGACAACAAGTCAGAGGGAAAGCAGAAGACTTTCACCTTCCTCGACCGCAATTTCAAAAGAAAAAGTTGCCGCTGTAACAGCGAAATATGCCACAGACCGTGAGAACGAGACTCCAGAATTGGACGTGGGCAGTGACCCTCCTAGACAGCGCTGCGGAAGTTACCATAGTGCGGGAGGCGCTACGTCCTCATATGGAGGCGACAGCAACTGAAACATTCGTTACTGTAGAGACAGCTGACACGAGAGTGGCACCCCCTGACAGACTTTACAACATAGTCATCCAAATTGAAGGTGACATACCGCGTGAAATAAAAGGGATTTTCTGGGAAAATCTAACCTCTTCATATGACATTTTGTTAGCAGAGGTGGATTGGCCACCCCCATTCGTTTTAGCTGCACATAAAGGAGAGGAGGTAATCCTTCCAAGCTTTTCAAGGCATGTCCCAAAAGACAAAGCTGAAGCACTTGCAGCTGAGTGGGCTGTGTACCAGGCACCAGCGTTATACCGCAACCATGTGGGATGGGATGAAGAATCACCTCCTCATGCAATACCTTTGCGGTCACTACCGCAGCCACAACCCCAATATCCCATCAAACGGCAGGCAAAAGGCCCTGTCTCCGAAATTCTGACACAGTTGGAATATCAGGGAGTAATTGAACCATGCGTATCACCTATGAACAATCCCCTTTTCGTGGTTTCTAAACCCGATGGATCGTACCGCTTAGTTTTGGATTACCGGCATTTAAATTCCCATTGTCGGAACTTTGCGGTACAGAATACACATAGTTCTGGGCTTGTAGACAGTCTTGTTCGTAAAAAATATAAAACGACACTTGACCTTTCAAACGGTTTCTACACGCACAACCTAGCCCCGGAGAGTGGTCAATGGACCGCATTCACTTCCGGTGGTAAATTATTCCAGTTCCGGCGTTTACCCATGGGCTACAAAAATAGTCCGGGTATATTCGCCGCCCGTGTTGTTTCTTTGTTAAATGACATTGATCAAGACGCATGTTCGTACGTAGATGACATCTATCTGACAGACGACGAGTTATATCAGCATCTGTCCCGTGTGGACCGCATTATTCTTGAATTTGCGGAGCAGGGTTACAAATTTAACTTTGCTAAGTCACACATTGCTGAATTTACCGTTCTGTTCTTGGGCTATGAGCTCAATAACGAAGGTAAGGGCTTAGCACCCCATTTCTTGGAGAAATGTGCACATTTGTGCCCCCCAAATACTCTGAAGAAACTTCAGTCTTTGCTGGGTTTCCTGAATTTCGGGCGTACTTACATTCCCGAATATGCCCAGCGTATCAAGCCTTTGTATGCTTTGATACAACCTACTTATTCAAGGTCTTGCTGGCTGCCTGAGCATACCTCAATTCTGCAGTCTTTGCAGACAGACCTTTTGGAGTCTAAATATCTTTTGACTCGTGATAACCACACAAACCTGGTGATTAGAATAATTCCGGGGCGGTGGGATTCACATACTTAACCTTTAATGAAGGTGACACAGTACCCATCGCATACAAGTCACATCTGTACACTTCCGCTGAACTGCGCTTTACATCTGTTGAAAAAGTTCTAACTGCAGTGCAAATGGCGATTCTAAAAGAACGCGCACTGGCACAGGGAAAGCGAATTCTGGTGGTAACACCCTGTCCTGCCCTAGAGGCAGTAACAAAGGCAAGTGTACCGAACTCAAAAGCAATGCATCCCCGTTGGATACAATGGGCTACATCCTTGACGTCTTCGGACGTCACTTTTATTTTCGATTCTTTTCTCCAGACTCAGGAGTTCTTGCAGTATGAATTCGTTCATCCTCCTCCTTTGTTTTTACTGCCGCTTGAGGATTACAAATGTGTGATCTACACCGATGGTTCGGCGCAACCGGCCACTGGGTCCAAGCACGCTTATTCAGCTGCATGTGCTATTGTCGCGGGTTCTTTTGTTGATGGAACGTTCAAATCCTCTGTAGTGCACACACGCACACTTGGAGATAGTACCGCACAATTGGCCGAGCTACATGCATTGCTACTTGCGCTTGAGTTCGCTTCTCAGGATGAGACCACTCTAATCGTATGTGATTCTTTTTACTGTGTACAATCTTACAATGACAATCTGTTTTTCTGGTCGAAAAATGACTACAAGGACGCAAAAGGGAGCACAATTAAGCATAAAATGCTTTGGGTTCGAGTGGCAGAATTGCAACAACGTCTGCCCCTCACACAGGTGGTTCACACCTTAGGCCATCAGCGGGTGGGCGCACACGCTATTGGTAACGATCTGGCAGATGAAGCTGCCCGTTCAGCAGTAGTCACGTGTTCAGTAGCAGCGGTTACCAGGTCCATGTCTAAAATAGACTCTGTTATTCTAGCAGCTATTGCTGCAACCAAGGAAGGTGATAATTACCCTACAGGTTTCCCTTCCAAGTATTCTTACAAATTAAGTCCCGATCAGGTTCCTTATGTAACAATACCTGACGTTGGAGATCGGCTGATCCCCAACGCGGACCGCAGGAGTGCCTTGATATCAGCTGCACACGAAGGCATGGCTTCGGCTCATGCAGGTGTGTCAGCTACAGTTTCCATTTTGCAGCAGCGTTATTGGTGGCGTGGATTGTATAAAGACACCCGTGCTTTTGTGCTTTCTTGCGATGTTTGTCAACAGATTAAGCCTTCCACGGTAACACGCCCACCACAGACCCCGCTCTGCATTGCTAACAGACCCTTTGGGTGTGTCTACTTGGATCACTGCGGTCCATTCTCATCAGACACTGCCTATAAATACATCTTAGTAGCAGTGGACTCGTGCACACGGTTTCTCTGGGTCTGGCCACAACGTAGTGCTGACGCTCGAAATGTAATCATGGATTTGCGTGTCTTTGTGGGAATTTTTGCATGCGGCACCTTCCATTCGGACCAAGGTCCAGCGTTTGCCTCTAGGGCTTACAAGGATGCAATGGCTTCGCTTGGGGTGCGGGTGAAATTTTCGTCTCCGTATAGGCCTGAGGGCAACTCTATCGTTGAACGAATGAACCGTGACTTAAAGCAATCCTTAACAGCTAGAGTTATAGGTACTGGCAGGAACTGGCTGGCCCACTTGTATACCGTTCAACGTGCACTTAATAATCTCCCTAGAAGACCTCTGGGTGGGCGGACCCCATACGAAATGCTCTTTGGCATAAGAATGTTTGTGCCTGACCTTGAGGGTCCAGACATCGCGGCGCAATCCGCCAAGTTTGATGTAGATAATCATTCTGCTATGTTACAGGACTTACAAGAAGCCCGAGACAAACTTGCAACTACACATTTGCCTTCAGCCACAGATCCTGCGTTGCAGATTCCGGTAGCCGGCTGGCTTCCAAAGGTTGGAGAACTGGTTCGAGAGAAGGTTGAAAACAAAAAAGAATTCGGCCCCTCTTTTCGTGCACCGGTTCCAGTTCTGGGCTTGAAGGGAACACGTACAGTCATTTTACCACCGCTTCCTGGTCGCAAGGAGAACAGATACATCTCAGTGGAAAATGTCAAGCTACAGCGCCTGGCCGATCCTGAATAGTGTCACACCAGCGGTCTCTTGTCCTGCCATTTATCGGACATATGTTCGTGGCCCATCTACACGAACGGTCGCTGATACTGTAATTGAGATGGTTGACTTGCCTGAAACTACAATTGATCCCCAACTCTCCACCAATATCGACGAGGACGAGTATACTTATCCTGCATCTGAATCGGTGGCACATCAACCAACAACGCCACTTGGCCCGACTCGTTATTCCTTTGATTCGGATTCCACCTCTTCAAAAGTCCCATCCAAGTTCAGTATTTTTGTATCCTGGTTCAGAGACAATTTTTTGATTCCACCCTGGACATACATCTGGTTGGTACTTTTCTTGATTTTTTTGTTCATGTCCATTGGCTTTGTCACAGTGTTTTTTCTACTAATCAACGGTCACTATTTACCTGAACGCTCTGCTGTAGACTATGTTTCTGGAACTTTGGCTCCTCATTCCTCGTCTCACATCATGAAGCGTGACCACACATTTGTGAACATTTCAGCTTTTCCAGTTGCTGATGGCATCGTATGGGATGCAGTGAACTATCAAATCCATGGTCCGACGGAAATTATTAATGTACCTAATGTCCTTCGTGTTTCAATGGGTGATGTAGTACAAAATAATATTCATTCTGATGATTGGGATGTGCATGCCGTTGAAGCATTGTTTGCCGATTTAAAATATTATGCATCTTTTAATGCTGAAGATTTATATATGAATTCTGCGAATTATGCCGATTTGTATTGTTACCAACATTGGGGTAATCATTTTCTCCATAAGCCAAGTGCCCTGCGTAGTTCTGTTAACTACACCCAATGGGAACATTGTCCAAACCCCTTGCCAGGTAGCTCACAAACTCTTCGAAATAAGTTTACCTATTTTACTGATTTTAATCGGTCGAACCCTGCATCCTATTATTTTAGACTTAATACCACATCAACTCAGAAAATTATGTTGACACACACCAAATTGCTTTATTCGGGTTCCTTTTTAAGTGCCCTAGCTGTGGGTGGTTATGAGTACTGGGAGGATACAATAGATTTGAAATCTATTTGGGGCTCCAAGCCATGGCAGGTACAGGGAACCGAGGCGTTGCATCGTGCTTGCCTCATCCCTACCCAAATTATGTTCCTAAATGCTTCCATCTATCAAACTACGTGTTGGGGCTTAGCTACCACTAAACAATTGAACTCGCCCTCAATTCCATCCCTGTCGAGTTTTCCCAATGATAGCTCACGTTTTAACCTGTCCCTGACGACCCTACAGGCTCTTTTACAGAATAATTCATTTAATGTTTCTGAACTGGATCCGTCACCCTGGTTGGTATGGCCTATATCATCTAATGCATGTCAAATGCGTTTTCACGACTCAGGTACTAGATACACACAGGATAGGCCTGATCCGAGATTTACTGCTTCTCGTACTGTCACTACATATTCTGTAGGTAAATTATGCAAACAATGGCTGCAACATTCGTCCCTTGATTCTGTTAAACAACATTTGTCCCTCCTTTCAGGCAATATTGATCTGTCCGACTTTGTTTTGGGACCTCGTGGTCCCCGACCTAAAAGATTCATTTATGAGACATATAATGAACTCTGGAAGCTATCACAAATGGAAGCTGCTTCCCGTCTTCGGGAAATAGATCAAGCAAATTTGGAAAAGGTGCTTGCTGTTGTTGACAATGGTATTAATACCCTGTCTTCTCGCATTTATACTTTAGAGAATATTGTGTCCTCTGTTGTTGATATTGTACAAGATGATGTCTCTGTGTTATATCATGGTCAGAATCAATTGCGTTCAGTTATGCAGTTTGCATGGACTTTGCAAACACTCAAGTTAGGTAAAGTTCCTTGGCATTTTTTGAACACCTCTGCCTTGTTTCTACCTTTTAACTTATCTGACAAACAGCAATTTATGTCCATGAAAGATGCAACTTACACTCTATTACATATCGAAAAGATGGATCCTTTGCCGTTCTCTGTTGCAGAACTCGATTCTGCTGTGTGGCTAGTTCATGGGGTTATCGCTTTACCTTTTTCCTTGTTTGAATTTGACTCGTGCATGAAACATTATCCTGTGGGCCGTTACCGGCCCTTGGGCAGTGCTTTCCTGCATGAACTCTGGTCCTTGCCTTTCATGTATAAATGCCTTCGGGACGGCAAGGAAGTCTTTCTCACGGGGAGTACTGCGACTCGACTATGGGTCATTCGCTTATTTGTAAACACATTAAATTGCATGGCTCATGTAGCGTTTCCGCTCCTAATCTTGCTTGTGTGCTGAAAGGTATTCCTGCTCCTGTTATTTCTCCTACTTTCACTCTCCTTTCCAATGGTAGTTATTTACTTTTAAATAATGAAAACTGTTGTGGCCTGCAGGCTGGCATTCCTTACATTGTAACAGTTTCGCACAGGGTTGTCTGCTGCAAAAATGTGCTTTTTCCTCCCCCTCATGGCAAGGTTGATATCTCTATTTGGCCTTCCATCCCTACCATGGAGGCAGATTTCAATAGACTGAGCAGAATAAAGGCACTATTATTAAACGAGGAAGTTATGCTCACGTCCGCCCGGGAGACATTCATTCTCCAGGTGGCGAGTACCCACAGTGAAATACAGGCCTTTTGAACACTAATCTCCCCCAACATTTTGGGAGTTAATTCATCGTATTTTTAACGCATCTAACACAGAAGGTCTGGTACACTTTTTTAAAGTCGTGGGGTCTGGTTTGGTGTCCTCCTTCCAAACTATTTTTGGTGTCATCCCGGCGTTTATTCATTCTATTTTTTCCAGCGTCTTTGGCGGTTTCCCGTTGATCATCGCCTTGGCAGCTGGTGTCCTGTTATTAATTTGTTTTATGCGCAATGGCTGCTCCCCAATGGGACCTGCTCGATCCAGAACGCCTCCAGCTGCTTCGTGAGCGCCTTTTGGCTGGTTTTGGTGTCCTGCCATTGGCGACACTGAGTGTGTCATATACTCTTTCCTTTCGCTTTGCGTATTTCACTTACGTGCAACCTGTAATGACTTGCATCCGCTGTCCTTTCACCTGGACCTTGGATTATTGCCTCTCCAATTCGTCATTGTCTGTTCCGGATTTTGTTCAGTTGATGGGTCCCTTAGAGGCCCATGAGCAGGACTGTTCCGTTGCCGGCTATATGGCGCGTGCGGCTGCACTGGGGATTTTGGCGCAATGGGATATCTGGGCGGCTGCCCAGGATCTCCTACAACAAAGCTGTTTCGTTTATCACGCAAGTTGTCCCGCATTGCTTTTGGATGCTCCCTCTGCTGAGGAGCATTCCTGCTCTTTGATCTCATGGATTGGATGGCATCTATGTTTTTTGACGATTCCAATGATGCCCTTTTGGAGGGTATGGCTTTTTTCTGCACTTACACTTTCATGCCAAGTTCTTTTGCGCTGTCTGCACTTTCTGTCTTTCACCTTTTCTCTTGTTCGATTTGGGCTCAGACTGCACAACATGTACAAGGTCGCATAACAATGTATTTCGGTTCTTCCTGATATGGCCAGTCTCGCGCACCCAGACATAACATTAGGCGCAAATGACATGAAACTTTGTGTGCCTTTAATACTGGGGTTTTTACTGGCGCTTAACACACTTGGAGAAATCCTTTTCAGTGAGAAGAGCTATGATGTCCTGCTGATGTAATTCTGCATCTAGAGACTGAGGTATGGGGGTTCGCTAGTCAAAGCCCAGAGGTCTTCTATTTTTATAATAAACTATCTTACTGCAAGGGGAGGGTGGTAATGTTATTTATACATTTATCCACTGAGTTATGAGATGCTTTCCCCGTTTGTATTCTATGGAATTGTAACCATGCTGCTTATATTATTCATATGCATTATGCTATTAGTACTGACACGTGTACTGTACCTTAGAGCACGTAAGTTGGAATAAACATTTTAACCTAACCAGTGTCACTTCCTACGCACCTTGTGGACAAGTACGAGTGAGTGACGAAAGAGTGTTCTTGCTTCTGCGAGTCCTGAGATAAAGATACCGTGTTCTGGGTTGTCCAATCATTGGTACTTGGGTGCTAAAGGGATGCTAAGCTAGTTGGGTTGGGGTTTTTGGGTGCTACGGTATATGGTAGGCAAACCACTGTATTCCGGGGTCCCATTATCCTGTGCATAGCTCTGTGTATGTGCAGAAACCTTATGACACCACCGCATATGGAATAAGAGGATGATGCTTCTGTCTCACTACATCTGAAACGGAAGAATGATGCTTCTGTCCCACTACATCTGAAACGGGAGGATGATGCTTCTGTCCCACTACATCTGAAACAGGAGGATGATGCTTCTGTCCCCTACATCTGGAACAGGAGGATGAAGCTTCTGTCCCACCACATATGGAATAAGAGCATGATGCTTCTGTCTCACTACATCTGGAATGGGAGGATGATGCTTCTGTCCCACCGCGTATGGAAGAGGATGATGCTACTGTCCCACCACATCTGGAATGGGAGGATGATGCTTCTGTCTCACTACATCTGGAACAGGAGGATGATGCTTCTGTCCCACTACATCTGAAACAGGATGATGCTTCTGTCCCCTACATCTGGAACAGGAGGATGAAGCTTCTGTCCCACCGCATATGGAATAAGAGGATGATGCTTCTGTCTCACTACATCTGGAACGGGAGGATGATTCTTCTGTCTCACTACATCTGGAACAGGAGGATGAACCTTCTGTCCCACTACATCTGGAACGGCAGGATGAAGCTTCTGTCCCACTACATCTGGAACGGCAGGATGAAGCTTCTGTCCCACTACATCTGGAACAGGAGGATGATGATTCTGTCCCACTACATCTGGAACAGGAGGATGATGCTTCTGTCCCACTACATCTGGAATGGGAGGATGAAGCTTCTGTCCTACTACGTCTGGAACAGGAGGATGATGCTTCTGTCCCCGTGTCCCACTACATCTGGAACAGGAGGATGATGCTTCTGTCCCACTACATCTGGAATGGCAGGATGATGCTTCTGTCCTACTACATCTGGAACGGGAGGATACTTCTGTCCTACTACATCTGGAACGGGAGGATGATGCTTCTGTCCCACAACATCTGGAACAGGAGGATGAAGCTTCTGTTCCACCGCATATGGAATAAGAGGACGATGCTTCTGTCTCAGTACATCTGAAATGGGAGAATGATGCTTCTGTTTCACTACATCTGGAACAGGAGGATGAAGCGTCTGTCCCACTGCATCTGAAACAGGAGAATGAGGCTTCTGTCCCCTACATCTGGAACCGGAGGATGGAGCTTCTGTCCCACCGCATATGGAATAGGAGGATGATGCTTTTGTCTCACTACATCTGGAAAGGGAGGATGATGCTTTTGTCTCACTACATCTGGAAAGGGAGGATGATGCTTCTGTTCCACTACATCTGGAACGGGAGGATGATGCTTCTGTTGCACCGCATATGGAATAAGAGGATGATGCTTCTGTCCCACTACATCTGGAATGGGAGGATGATGCTTCTGTCTCACTACATATGGAACAGGAGGATGATGCTTCTGTCCCACTACATCTGAAACAGGAGGATGATGCTTCTGTCCCCTACATCTGGAACAGGAGGATGAAGCTTCTGTCCCACTGCATATGGAATAAGAGGACGATGCTTCTGTCTCACCACATCTGGAATGGGAGGATGATGCTTCTGTCTCACCACATCTGGAACAGGAGGATGATGCTTCTGGCCCACTACATGTGGAACAGGAGGATGATGCTTCTGTCCCACTACATGTGGAACAGGAGGATGAAGCTTCTGTCCCACTACATGTGGAACAGGAGGATGAAGCTTCTGTCCCACTACATGTGGAACAGGAGGATGATGCTTCTATCCCACTACATCTGGAACAGGAGGATGCTGCAAGGTTTGGATGCAGACATCATCAGATTGCAGGCTGACAGGCAGCCTTTGGTGAGTGAAGATGCTGTAAGTAGGTGTTGTGTCTAGGGCTTGAACACCGACATCAGCAGGTGACAAGCTGGCAGGCAGCCTTTGCTGAGTGAAGGAGCTGTAAGGGGCACGAGGCTGCCATGCATGGGTACCATACCGCTCTGTGCCACAGAGGTGAAGCCGAGCCTGGCTGATGAGACCCTCAGGGAAGAACATTTCTCAGATACTTTGCGTATTACACAGAGGGGATGTGGTTCGGCAGTTTGAGGGTTTAGGTCCTTTTTGTGGGCAAGAGTGCTTCACAAGTGGTTGGCACCTGCCTTTAGTGGCACAAAGATTAAAATACTGGAAAGCGAGAAACCGGTGCTGTAATCAGAAATGGAAAAGATGGTTGTTTGGACAATGGAGAGGAAAGGAAGATCTTCCCTTGTGTGAATGTTATAAGAATTTGTAACGCGCGTGGCTACTCATGAGTGTCCCGGCGTGGAGCCTAGATGTGTATGGGCAGAAAGCTTCAGGGAAATAGATGTGTTTTCAATTTCCTCTTGAATACGACTGGGTCCTGGATGGTACGCAGGGCAAGAAGAGCATTCCAAGCAACCGCCGCTTTCACTGCAAATGAGCTGCCCCCTATCCTTTGAAGCTTGAAACGAGGGACCTGAGCATAACATAAGGAGGAGGATCGCAGGGAGCGCGCGGGAACATAGAAGGAAAGACGCCTCTGCAAGTAGAGAGGACCATAGCCATGGAGACCATGGTGGGCTAAAGCTCGTAGTTTAAATTTGACTCTATCCACCATGGAGAGCCAGTGGAGAGAGCGCAGCTGTTGACGAACACTGCTCCTAGCCGACACGCCCAATAAAAGTCTGGCTGCCGTATTTTGAAACACCTGTAACTTCTTCAACAGGTAGCCAACGCCAGCATAAAGGGCGTTGGCATAGTCCAGCCGTGACAGAATCAGCGCACAGGTGACCGTTTTCTAGGGGTGGGCGGAGCTTTGCGTAGTCGCGCTACGCAAAGCTCCGCGAAACGGTAAAAAAAATCTCCGCGAGCACGCAAAAGTTCAGCGAACACGCGGAACTGCTTGTTCCGCCCGTTCGCGATGCTTTTTTCCTGTTCGCGAACGCTGTTTGCGTGCTCGGGGAGAAATATCTCGCGAACACGCATTTTGAAAGCGCGAACAAGCAAAAAACTCTGCGAAGCTGCGGATCGCGGAATTTTTGGCAATTCCGCGTTCTCCGCGGAACGCGAAATTACCCAAATTCCGCGAGCGGAACGGAATTTACCGCCCAGGCCTACCGTTTTCCTCGCCATCAGAGGTAAGAGGGGGAAAAATCTTCTGAAAGTTTTAAGCAGGCCGAAACAGCAGCCAGCCAGCTTCTTAATGTGTGTCGAGAAGGAAAGCCATTCATCGAACCATACCCCCAGATTTTTGGCTGGCTTCCCTGACGAGGTGGGTAATGGAAACTCAGGAGGCCAGAGCTGCTCTCTGAAGTTAAGGGGGAATTTACCAAATAGCAGAATCTCTGACTTTTCTTCATTGCACTTAAGCTGCGCTTCCGCCAACCATTTAAAGATGGAAGATAGGCAATGATGAACCAGAAGAACAGAGTCCGCATCCTTGTCCCAAGTAAACAGCAGCTGGGTGTCGTCAGCGTAAGCCATCACCTTGGCCCCCAGCTCCTCTGCCAGATAAATCAGAGGTGTAACATAGATATTGAAAAGGAGGGGGCTAAGGGAGGAACCCTGGGGGACACCCGTTGTTTCTGGCTGAGGGGAGGAGGAGGACGGTGGAATCCAGATCTGCTAAACCCGCCCTTCCAGGAAGGACCGGAGCCAGCCCCACACGGCACCCGACAGACCAATCTTGGCCAGACGTGACAGGAGAAGTGAGTGCGGGACCGTGTCGAACGCCGCCGAGAGGTCGAGCAAAATTAATGCAGCTCTCCCGCCGGCGTCCAAACACTCCCGGATGGCCTCCGCCACCTCAACCAGCACTGTTTCGGTACTGTGGGACGCCCGGAACCCTGATTGGGCTGGATGCAGGAGCGCCTCCCTTTCCACAAAGTCGGTCAGCTGTCTATTTACCACCTTCTCACACACCTTCGCCAAAGCAGGAAGGAGGGAGATAGGCCGGTAATTCCCTGGACAAAGGGGGTCCAGTGACGGCTTTTTTAGGAGTGGCAAGATCTTAGCCTCCTTCCAAGCCTGCGGTACCACCGCATTCTGGAGAGACATGTTAATGATGGTATTCACTTCTGTGTTTGCGGCCCCTGCAACTGCTGCCAGTATCCTAGCAGGACATGGGTCCGAGGGCGAGCCAGATTTTAGACCCTTGAGGATTTTAAGACAGTCCAATGGGTCAACTTGCCTAAATACCGACAAGGAAAGAGCTGTGCCAACAGGTTGACACTCCAAAGATGCCTCCATTCTGATGTCGCGGGGAGTAAATGCAGCTTTGATAGCCCGAATCTTATCCCTAAAACAGCAGGAGAGAGTGTTACACCAGGAAGGTGAGGATGGCGCCACACTAGCTTGGGCCAGAGGGGACGTGAAGCTCTGGACAATAGCGAAAATTTCCTTAGAGTTGTTACTGGCTAATTCAATCCAGGCCGCGTAGAATTGCCCTTTAGCCAACTTAATGGCTGCATAGTATATTTTCTGCTTATCTCTGAGCTTCCGCTTGTCAATACCCACTCCTCCGCTAGGTTGCATTTGTAGGCTTTGTTGAGGACGTTTTTGAGATTTGCTGCTGTGCCAAGATTTGTTTTCCTGAATCCGACTCCAGAAGGGCCACTCAATCCCTGATCATTCCCACAGATTGACTGAGGCAGCCCCTCCTTGTCGGGTCCATAGTACTCCTCGTGTAGCCCCCTCTCTTCTGCAACACATTTAAACTATCCCCCACAATGCCTCCCCCTTCCCCTCCTCTCGCCCCTTTCCCCCACCCAGGCCTGTATGATGAATGTCCTGCTCCTGTGTACAGGCTCCATTGCTTTGCAGCAGGACCCCCCCCTCCCAGATACCCCCCCTCCCAGTACTGTAGCTTTGTACACACAGACTGGGGAGGGGGGGGTTAACAAGTTACAGCCACATGGATGAAGGAAAGGAAAGCGGGTCTGAGCCAGGGAAGGGACAGACAGGAAAGTATGAGTGGGGAGAACTCGAGGGGAGGTGCTGTTGAAAGGGTTACATTGAGAAAGTACTTAGGGCCATATTATCAAGAACGGTGATAACATTATCGCCGCTTTAGCTGCAGTTTCCAGCCGCTAAAGGGGCGATAATGTTATCGCCGTTCTTGATAATATGGCCCTAAGTTTTCCAGGCTGGAAAGGACGTTAGACGGAGGATTTGGTGTTTGAGAAGGGCATTGCAGATAAAGGTCTGTGCCATCTGCGCGCTCATCAATGGAAATTCTTGTGACTTCCAAAAGCTGGTTGAAACTGGACCTGATGAAAGCTTGGGCACTCTTGCTTGAACAGGGTGGTGACGTTAGAGGCTTGTGTCTTGAGGCCTCTGTGGATGAAGTGGTCAATTAATAATCTTGCTGCTTCCTCTGAGGTGCATGGATTGCCAAGGCTGCCCAGGGGGGCCACGTAGGGGACCCTCCAACAGGGCGGCCGCCTTAGTGCCACAGGAAGGCACAGAAGTCTGCTGACTAGTCTCTCTGGGCTAGGGACCAGGGGGTCTGCTGGCCGCGTCACTTCCGGCCGTGGGAGGGGGACAGGGGTACAAAAGCCTTCCCCCGCCCACTGTACGGTCTCTTGACCGCTACCCGTCTCGCTGTTTGCGCCGGACACGCCGTCTCCCCAGATTTCGGTCCAGACGCACAGGAGCAGTTCGCGGTGAGTGCATTCCTTCCCCCTCCCCATTGGGCCTTGCGGTATTGCACGGCCACTGCCGGTGCTGCGGCCGCCTTGGAGGGGGAAGAGGACTGCTCCTAGGGAGCATTGGGCAGCGGCGCTCTTCTTCACCAGGGCCAGCTCCTGGGTGTGGTCTCGGCGTGCTGTTGGAGACCCGGCGCGTCGTGGGCACGGGTGCTGGGTGTGAGCGGAGGGACCCCTCCGGGTTACCGCTTGGAGGGATTTTACGGTGTGGTCCCTGCTGTGGCGGGGGATGTTACGGCGGGGGATGTTACTGCGGGGGTGCAGCGTGGTCGCTAGGCGCCCCCCCCCATCTGTGCCTTGTACGAGGTCCGCGCAGGCTTTTGGGCTGCGGTCGGGTCCGCATCCTGCACGCTCCAGCACAGGGCTTGAAGTGCCAGGGGCTTGCTTCTCAAACTTTAAAGAACAAAGCCTTAAATACGTGGGGTTATGACAGCCAGGTCCCGCTGCTTCTCCGTGAGCCGCGCGGGCCGAGGGGGGCGGGGCCTGGGCGCTCGTCCTTCTGTCGGCGGGCTACGAATCTCTGACTTCATCGCCATGTCGGAGACTCTTGCCCGGAGGTTTGGGGTCTGGTCCCTGGGTTTGCCCGGGGAGGAGGCTAAGGGTGGACGGAGGCCCCGATGCCTCGGCCATGCGGGGGCGCAGTGTGCTGGGATGCCCGGTGTACGACTCCTCACACCAGTCACGTTGGCTCCGACCAGAGTTCTAATCAGTGGCCGCGCGCGTACAGCCAACTTTATCTGAAGTGGTCGCTTTAACCCCTCCCCCCCCCCCCACTGTTCTACCAGCAGACCCCTTTCCCACACATGCATTTCAGTTGCATGCATTTTTAATGTAAGGTATAGATGAAAGGGTAATAAATTAGTTTCAGATTCATTTATTTTAGTCGCGTCTCTGGCCCTGCCCCCACACTCGCTGAACACGCCCCCATTTGTACTAATGAGCACAGTCCCGATACTTGTCTTTACGTACTTCACTGCTGACGGCAGAGCATATCTGTCAGCATAGGCTGACAAGACGACGGTGCGGTGCATAAAAAGTGCAGTGCGTAGAGGGTGCAGTGCAAGAACAAGAGGGGTCCTGTGGCACGTACCTATGTGAGCTGGGGCGGTGGGTCGGTGGCAGGCAGTGAGCAAGGGGTCCTGGCGGACACCTCTACGTCTACGACACAGTGGCGTAGCTCAGTGGGTCGTGCTCTCGCGAATGAGATCTGCAGGCCACCGGCTCAAATTCAGCGATCCTTTCTTGTCTCTTAGATGGCCTTGATAACGTGAGCTCCATATCGCTGGGTTATGAATCGTGTGTGTACAGAGTTTGCCAACGGCGGAAGTAGCACTGTATTTACACACACGTGTCACGCAGCACCTAGTGACAACCGGTTTTCCAAATCTTAGTTTCAGGGTAACAGTGGCTTTCATGTCTGTGCCAGCCAGCTCAAAGCCTCCAACTGCGCAATCTGCTCACACCATTAAGATGCGGAATAATACATTTGTGCATCTAAATGTGTAACGCAACTGGTGCCCATGTAAAGCACTCCAATACCTTCGGACGATCTCGCGCAATATAATCTACAAAAAAAAAAAAAAAAAAACGGACGTCTGGGCATCGCACATGCGCTCCAAACCGGTATGGGGGCATGGAGTTGGACAACCACGATATGTTGCCCCCATAGGGGACAACTGCTAAACAAGCTACAGGGCGAGTGGTTAAGCTTTACGGTGAGCAAGGGACCGGGTCTGAGTCGCGTCTCCACATTCAGAATGCAGGGATTAAGGGCAATGCCATCTATCTCCCAGTATCTTACAAATGAATCATTATCTAATATCGGAGCTGGCGCTCATGAAAAGCGCTCTGATACCCCGTGGCTAGGTTTCCGGCTGGATTTATAGGGTGGTTTGCAGAACCGGTTGGAGCCTCCCCCGGGCCCTGGTCATGGCTGAACTGGCCTAGGTACTGGTGACAATACTGTGGGCAACCGGGAAGAAGTGACTGGAGGATACCACGGGAACGTGTGGGCCCTCCCTGTCTCAGCAGGAACCACGGTGCCCCGCCCCAGCAATTAGCAGGCTGGGGCGGCATCAGACGAGTGCGCTGGCACCGGTGTACAGGCCCGTCAATGGCAGCAGCCAGGCCGCCTCCGCCCTGGCAACCATATATGTTGGTATGCGCGGCGAGCTCGGGGGCTTGTATAGCGTGTTGCAGGGCGTTGTTGGGGCAGGTTCCGGCAAAGTGCCTGCCATATTGTATTGACTAGGAGGAACTGCTGAGGACGTACAGCAGGCAAGTGTTTATCTCATTGCCCTATAAGTGCGGCAGCTACAGTGCAGAACCAGTTTAAAGGTGGGATACATGTTTTTAGATCCCATCAGGCGTGCAATCACCTTGTGGTGCTCGCTCGCAGGAATGGCGGCCGCCTCGCACGCGATGTGCATTTATGGGGAATCGACCGCGGCGCTTGGCGGCACCCCAAGCAAATGCATTTGGCTGCATGCAGGGTTTTAAGTGGGGTTTAAAAATCTGCGGGGGCTCTTAAAAGGGTGTGGCCAATGCAATCAAGGGCATGGCTTCATTGCATGGATGCTATAAGCCGGTGTTAACATAGTGTGCCGCCCGACTTGTATTTGCTGTTGCACTACAGCTAGTACGGGCCGCCTGTGCCAGGTCACAAAACAGAGCCTGAGCGAGACCGGTTTTGTGGTTTATTGGTAAAATAACGCTGCGGGATAGCACAGTGGGCCGGCACCTAGGCCCCGCCCGCGTAGGCAGAAGGTTGCGGGCTGGGGGGGGGCCCCTCCTCCTACCCATGTGCATGTTGGCATTCGGACCGCGGCGCATAGCGGCAACATGCTCCTGATCTAGGATCACATGTACAGTAATGAAGTACAATGTGTTTGCACAGTAATTAATTACTATGTCTTTGCTGGCCCGGTATTCTGCTTCTGGCGGTGTGGCTTCTGGCAGAGCTGACCGGGGCCCGGTGCCTGGCACGGGGCAGCGGCTCACGGGCAGGGCGAACCCTGAGACAAAGCGTGAGTCAGTGCTGCATCCTGATGGTAGAGATTGGAAAGAAATATGTGACGAGTCTGGGAAGTTACAGCAAGGAAAGGTGGCACTGCGGGGAAGTCAGGTTTTGATCAATTGAAAGGTTACAATGTGCTTTGTAAGGTGGGGGTAGGGCCGAAGCCTGTGTTTGGTACGGGTACACCAGCGCACTAACCTGCACTAATGATTTGCTCAGCTAGCAGGGAGATATGTGGGTAGGTGGGGCGGAGTAGACAGACAACAGCAGCTCCCGTCTACCAATGAGGCTTGGAATAGGCGGAATTGTCACGCTTGCATGAGTGTCGGGGTTAGTAGTTGTGGTGTTACTAGGATTGGCAGCACGACAGGAGCAAGGTGTGGTGCAAAAGGAAGTGGCCGCCTGACGTGAGTCATGGCATATAGTGGCACAAGTGTCAGGATTTCTGTAGAACTGCCGTGCTGCAATGTAGCGCGGGCGAATGCTGATCCTAGTTTCGCGCAATATTGGTCGTCTCTAGGTATGTGTCGCCGTGAACAGCTCTAGGTCAGAACATGTTACTCTGTTTATATACATTGAAATTCGTTGCCTGCTGCTCAAGCCATTCTTATAGCGTTGGTGGCCTGTTATAGTAGGATTGTCACACTTGCACTAACTCAGGGTTAGTAGTTGTGATGTTACTATGATTGGCAGCACGGCAGGAGCTAGGTGTGGGCCAAACTGAAGCGTCCGCCTGAGGTGAGGCCTGGCATATAGTTGCACGACCGTCCTGCAGCAGGTTGCAGTGAGCAAGGCAGGCGGGCCTACAGGGGGCTTGGGAGGTACCCGGGAGGGTCTCTGTCATTGAAGGCCAAGGTGATGCACCGAGGAGGTGACAGGATAGAAGACGTACATTGTTTGGGGCTAAAATCCCAGCACACAATTTGCAATTCTTTGGTTTAAGGCCACACTGTGAGGAAGTTACCCATGGACTTTAAGTGTTGCAATGGCCTACCAATTGCAGTGGGTAGGCAGGGATGCAGCGGCTTCCCAGAAGAGCCTTATTGGGTGAAAAGGAGCACAAGGAGGGAAGGCCAGGGACAGAGACTGACATGGTTTGGGGCCACAATCTCAGCGAACAGCTTCATATCTATCTAACTGCAGCTTCATCTGGTCTGGGGTCAAAATCTCAGCGAACAATGTTGCTTGTAAGTTCTGTGGCGGAGGGTATGCTGCCACGTTTAAACACATGCGGTTGTTCCAGTTCCGGACCAGTGGGAAGCAGGGCTAGGGGTCAACTGGGTTACCTCCTCGTGCTGTTTTCAGATCTGCTGGTTCTTCTAACCTCGTTGGCGGCTCACGGCATCCGAAGCTCGTGAATTTGCCTGCCTGGTGTCCTCCGCAGGGGCGGGCAATTGCTTTGGGGGCTTAGCCCTGCAGGCTACCCTGCGCCCTGGTTTTAACAGACTAGGATACGCGTTGGAATTGGTGGTAGGCATGCGCCAAGAGATGGGTCTTCCGATACATCTGTACCTGGTTTAGTATCCTGGCTACAGAGTGGCTGCGGGACACTCTAATGTTTGAGGTGGGCAGCTGGTTGGCAGGCCTTCTAGATGTGGGTTTCTAGCTCGGGCATGTCCAAGTAAGGGTTCAGGTCTCTTGGTCACATGTTCAGAGCCTGGTAGGTCCACTTAGAATCTCATCCTGCTGAGGTTGATAAAACAAGTACCATTGTGTGAGTAACAATAAACATGTTATGCAGCGCCAAGATACTATGGGATGAACGTATTCAAGCCAGTTGCGGGGGTCAGGGGGATACCAGGACATTACACTGGCTATACATGTGCAGAAGGATACAGTGCCAGGAGCAGCGTTTCCTCTGCTCGCAATGGGCTATCAGGGGTTGTCTTCCTAGAGATGCGTGTGCTGCGTCTACTAGGAGGTCTGGCCCTCGCGCTCCAAGAGAGGGTATTGCCAGTGGCATGTTGACAGCTCGCCTCTTAACTTGGTTCAGGTACAGCGGATATTGAGGCATCGTTACAGTGTCAGGCATTGTGGGTTATGGCTAGCTTTCTGTAGTCTCTCTTCCTGGATGGGCAGCATCAGCAGCTTGCAGGGCGGGCCTGGAGCGGAGCGCATTATGCAAGTGGGACTGGGTATTCCAAAGTTTAATGGTACTTCCGTCCGTAAGCCAATCAGGGAGAGAATCATGTCCAGTGTGAATTCTGAGTTACCGAGGGCAACCCTGTGAGGTAAAGACAAATATGTGATTGTGCATCGCGCACTCAGCAGTAAAGCAAGCGAAGTTTCAGCATAATCCTGGTATACCATCAGTGAAAAACGTAAGGTAAATGGGCTACACACGAATAGGCACTTTCTGTCAGCAGGGGCGTGAGGGTGACATTCCCAAGAGGGTGCGGTTTGCCTTGATAGTGCTGAATTGGAGGGGATGGAGCACTAATACGGACAACTACCAGAGCACATTTTACAGTCATAGTTAGGGGGTGCATGTACATTACTCATATGTTTACTCCAAGTGCCCTGACCAAAATTGATTGCATGTCACCAGTTGCTCCAGTTAAGCGAATTTTCCTTGGGAGTTGGCAGCTAACACTGGGACTGCAATTTTGGGGTCAGTCGGTTGGCAGGCCTTTGAGATGTGGGTTTCTAGTCCAGGCATGTCCAAGTAAGGGTTAGGTGCCTGACGTTTGCCCTGGGATACAAGTTCACAGGCATGTGGAGCGGCAGAACCGAAAGGGGATTTGTTCAACATCTTGGTCACAGATTCTGGTAGGTCCACTTAGCATTTCATCCTTCTGAGATCGATAATACGAGTACCTTTGAGTTGAGTAACAATAAAGTTGGGTAAATTCTCCCGCCCTATAGCCATGGCTGGCAGCCATGCAGGTTGTGGAAGTTGTCATCCATCGAGTGGGCTACGGTCCAACAATTGGGGGAAACTCTGGGTTAAAGCACAAAAGGGCTGCAAAAGATTAAAGAACACCTGGCATTCCCAGTAAAGGGGGAAGGTATTTATACATATGGTTCCCCTCCGGTTCACTGCCTTGTTTGCTCCCTGGTGTACTAGCAGAAGTTTGGGAGGGCAAGGTGTCACCTAGGGTGGTGACTGGCTGAATTCGAGGGACTTGCTCCGACAAGCGCTATACACAGATAACTGGGTGAGTGGAAGTAAGGCGGGCTTGATAACTCTTACTTCTACCCTCATTGGCACATCTTGTCTTGTCTCTTGGGCAAGGCTTATTTGGCCCTCCGCCCGGGGATTGTGGGGTACTTCCGGGTGCATGAGGACGGGTCTCCGGTTACAAAGTATCAAGTAGACCACATCCTGCAGGCATGCTTTCAATTGTCAGGACAGACAGGGGGAGTCGAGAGATTCAGCAGCCACTCCTTCAGGATTGGGGCGGCAATCACAGCCTTCCTATCAGGGATGCCGCCAGAGCGAATTAAGCAGGTAGGGCGCTGGGACTCGCAATGCTACAAACGATATATAAGGCCTTGTGCGGGAGGATATGGCGAGAGGACTCTTAGGTCCTATGTTGCAACCGACAGTCAGGTGTTTAAAGGTGTACGGTTTTGGCCCGGTTGCCAACTGATGTTGCAGTGATGTGGTTTTGTTGTGCAATTGTAGATTATTAGAATATAAACGTTACTATAAATATGGTTTTCAAACACAACATCTCCTTATTTACCAGGAACCATGGTCTGGGTAATTGGCCATTCAAGCATCGTTAGAGTGGCACGGTGGGCTGAGATAGGAAAGTGGCGTCATGGCTTCTCCGCCACAGAGATAACGTGGCTGGGTTACCCAGGTATGCGCTGGAACGAGCTGATGAGGAAGCTGCGGCAGAGACTTGGAGGAGGGATCGGTCCACCTCATATTCTGGTCATACATTTGGGAGGGAATGACCTGACGACTCTGGGGAGGAGAGTGCTGCTCCAAGACATGAGGGACATCATGTGTCAGTTGAGTAATCAGCTTGGGGCATGTGAACTGTGGTGGTCTGAAACTTTACCTCGCCCAGTTTGGCAAGGAGCCCGATCTGGAGACGCCATTGAGATATCACGTAGGAGAGTGAACACCGCCATGCGTAAATGCACGGAACAAAGGGGATTTGGCTTCATCGGGCATGGTTTACTTCAGGCCAAGTCTACTGGAGGCTGGGAAGTGGATGAGGTTCACTTCTCAAGGGTAGGCATGGACTTAATTTTGCTGGACCTTGGGGAGGCCTTGGAAGCAACAGGATGTAGGTAGGAATATCTGCCTTGGTGGGGGGCCCTGGTGGTGATGGTGGCCACCCCCAGAGCTGTGGAGGAGTTACAGGGCGATCCAGAGTCTGCAAGGTACAGAAGGGTACTATATTGCAGCAGCACAACAAAGGTGCTAAGCCAAGGATACCCAGGGATGTCTTAGCGTGTCCCCTGGAAGAACTACGGCGCCCCGTTAGTCCTACGGGCGGTTGTGGGTCTGAGCAACCGGGGGCTGCCTGGAACGCTCCGCCCACCTGTTGGGGGCGTGAGTAGGGAGTGGACTGGCAGTCCACTGATGGGAGAGGTGGCCTCTCCCAATAATTGGTAACCACCGATTGGCGACGGCCACGGTGCAATTTGGCTCATCAGACGGGCAGGCGGCATAGGGGCTGGCCTGCCCTGGGATCGCCCGTAAGATAACCCACCATGTTGGCATAATGGTTATGCAAATAAACCTGCAGCAAATTTCTCCACTAAAAAGGTGTTGTGTGGTTTATTTATGTATGTTGCTGTATGAGAACTGAGTGTTGCCGATATTGGCACTATGCCAAGGCTGCCCAGGGGGGCCACGTAGGGGACCCTCCAACAGGGCGGCCGCCTTTGTGCCACAGGAAGGCACAGAAGTCTGCTGACTAGGCTCCCTGGGCTAGGGACCAGGGGGTCTGCTGGCCACGTCACTTCCGGCCGTGGGAGGGGGACAGGGGTACAAAAGCCTTCCCCCGCCCACCGTATGGTCTCTTGACCGCTACCCGTCTCGCTGTTTCCCACCCTACCGCTTACCCTGCGGACGGCCAAAGGGTAGTACGGGGAGGGGAAGAATCTAACTTATTGTTTTGTGTTGCAGGAGGAGTTACAGGGCGATCCAGAGTCTGCAAGGTACAGAAGGGTACTATATTGCAGCAGCACAACAAGGGTGCTAAGCCAAGGATACCCAGGGATGTCTTAGTGTGTCCCCTGGAAGAACTACGGCGCCCCGTTAGTCCTACGGGCGGTTATGGGTCTGAGCAACCGGGGGCTGCCTGGAACGCTCCGCCCACCTGTTGGGGGGCGTGAGTAAGGGAGTGGACTGGCGGTCCACTGATGGGAGAGGTGGCCTCTCCCAATAATTGGTACCACCGATTGGCGACGGCCACGGTGCAATTTGGCTCATCAGACGGGCAGGCGGCATAGGGGCTGGCCTGCCCTGGGATCGCCCGTGAGATAACCCACCATGTTGGCATAATGGTTATGCAAATAAACCTGCAGCAAATTTCTCCACTAAAAAAGGTGTCGTGTGGTTTATTTATGTATGTTGCTGTATGAGAACTGAGTGTTGCCGATATTGGCACTAAGAGGAGGCGCATGCTCAGATATCCCATAGGATGAGCACCTCTCAGAGAACCCCTTTCAGGAGGATAGAAGGCCTCACCCCCTTCTGGAGGATGTTTGTCGGTGCTGCACCACACGCAGAGCTCTGATTGGTTCTAGCCCTAGTGGCAGCTGCTCCCATTCCGAGCCCAGTTCTTGTATTTTAAATGTGTGTTTTGTAATGTGATGCGCAGTAATTCTATTTTAAATTTGTTGCACCGTTCTTGCATTTGGGCTGCTCACCTAAACTTTTCCTCGCTGCTTGCTCCTTCCAGGGCCTGACCCAGCATTTCCTATTGTCTATTGAAGCGGAGGGAGGCGGAGCATTATTTCCACTTCCGGGACCCCATCGCAGCACAGGTTAGCGCGCTAGTCTTGCGTCCTCCTTTTGAGAACGCCGATAAAAACAGACGGGGACACGCATGCGCAGTGGAAGCGTGCCGCTGGCGCGCCAAAGGCAAGCTCGTCCGTGCCCGTCTGCTCCTGTCTGTGCCCGTCGGTGCCTGTCTGCTCCTGTCTGTGCTCGTTTGCTTCTGTCTGCTACTGTCTGTGCCCGTCTGCAACTGTCTGTGCCCGTCTGCTCCTGTCTGCTCCTGTCTGTGCCCATCTGCTCCTGTCTGTGTCCGTCTGTGCCTGTCTGCTCCCGTCTGTTCCTGTCTGTGCCCATCGGTGCCTGTCTGCTCCCGTCTGTGCCTGTTGGTGCCTGTCTGCTCCTGTCTGTGCCCGTCTGCTCACGTCTGTTCCTGTCTGTGCCCGTCTGCTCCTGTCTGCTCCTGTCTGTGCCCGTCTGCTCCTGTCTGCTCCTGTCGGTTCCTGTCGGTGCCCGTCTGCTCCTGTCTGTGCCCGTCGGTGCCTGTCTGCTCCTGTCTGCTCCTGTCTGCTTCTGTCTGTGCCCGTCTGCTCCTGTCTGTGCCTGTCTGCTCCTGTCTGTTCCTGTCTGTGCCCGTCAGTGCCTGTCTGCTCCTGTCTGTGCCCGTCTGCTCCCGTCTGTTCCTGTCTGTGCCTGTCTGCTCCTGTGTGCTCCTCTCTGTGCCCATCAGTGCCCGTCTGCTCCTGTCTGCTCCTGTCTGTGCCCGTCTGCTCCTGTCTGTGCCCGTCGGTGCCTGTCTGCTCCTGTCTGTGCCCGTCGGTGCCTGTCTGTGCCCGTCTGTGCCCGTCTGTTCCTGTCTGTGCCCGTCGGTGCCTGTCTGCTCCTGTCTGTGCCCGTCTGTGCCTGTCGGTGCCTGACTGTGCCCGCTGCGTCTGGACTGCGCTCATCCGTGCCTGGACTGCGCCTTGCGCCAGAATCTCTGGCAGTTTTTCCTCGGAAAAGGCCTGTGATTGCGTCTGCTCTAGAGAGCTGCTTTTAAACTGGCGAAACCTGGGTATTTTAGGCAAATGTCGCTCTTTTATTAACTTTGATGAACTCAGTCACCATAGGGACAGCAGCTGCTCGGCATGTGGATTTACGGTCGCTCTCTCTGTGCTAACACTTAGTACAGCCACTGTTCCCCTCCACGTTCCGATGTCCCCTCCGCATGGGGAAGTGTCTGCAGCCAGGACGGCCACCTATCGGGGATTCCTGATCAATGCCTGATCCTTTGATAAAAACAAAATGGAGTCTGCGGAGCTCGTTGCTACTCGCAAGCCTGACTGGGTCTTTATAACGGAGCGCTGGGCTAAGGAGTCATCCGGCCCTGACCTGGTAGATGCCGTTCCTCCAGGCTACACGCTCATCACACATGACTGGACTGGCAGGGCAGGGGGAGGGTTGGCAGTTAGATATAGAATCAAGCATTCCTGCTTTGTGCCACCCGTTCAGATCTGGGCCCCCTGTGAAGCGTTTCATTTCTCGATAGAAATACTGCCTCACAGCTTGTTTGCTGCTGTCCTCGCCTAGAGACCACCTGAGCCCAGGTCTGCCTCTATAACCGAGTTTGCACTCCTAATACAACCGTACCTGGAAAGCAAACGTCGCTCTCTTGGGTGACTTCAATTTCCATTTGGAAAATGACATGTGCAGCGACTCCCGGCTCCACAGCTAGTCCGCACCCCAACTCACGGAGCGGGCCATACTTTGGTGGCATCTTCTCCAATGACTTACCTCAAGGCTTCTAATGCCCTGCCCCATACCTGGTCCGACCACGCTGTCCCCTTTTCTCTGTCCTGGTTCCATACTCAAGAGACGTCTCACTGCGGGAACAACATAATGTCTAAAAGAAGTTGGAATCGGCTTAGTGAAAAAACCTTTTCTGATGCTCCTAACTGTAACTGGAATGACCACGGAGACTGATTTAGCTGCAGCTGAGCTCTCCTCTTGGCTTACTTCAGCCATCAGTATTTCAGTGCCTATTAAGGATACCTACATGCAGAGAAAAAAAATCCTACCTCTCCATGGTTTTTGGAGAAACGAAGGAGCTTATTTACAAGCTCAGTGTGCCGCCGGCGGTGCACTGGACTTACCCATGTCTACAAGGTCACGTAAAGCCATCCTGCATGTCTTTTCATGGCCTCGTAGTTGTGGTGTGAGGCAACGCAGTGTAAGCCACTGCATTGCCTTACACTGCGATGGGGAGGTGTGCCATGGTGGGTATTCCATGGCATTTGACACATTCCCACATTTACAACATGCTGTCAACCTGGGAATGCATCAAAGGCCTGGACCTCCCCAGGGTTGTCTCTCCCCAAAAACGACCTGATTTCAATGCAGATGCCATTCCACCATGGTGCAAGGGTGCCTGCATTGGCGCAAGGGTGCCCTTTGAGCGCCAGCGCAGTAAAAGAGGACAAGAATGCGCTGTACCTCATAGATGCGGCACATTCCTGCCCTTTTCTTTTGATGTAGGGCTGCTGCGCATCAGCAAGACTCTCAGGAATTTTGTAATCAAATGGCGAGTTGTTTCCCGACTCATATCATGAGGATTTATACTGAGCTTGATTGCTTCAGAGCCCCCTACTCCTACCCAAAGTGGCACCATTCCTGAGCCGAGTATATTGGAGACTCTGACATCCAGAGGGAGCCCAACAGCATCCTTTCCCAGTTTATCCCTTCTCATCCCCGAACAGACTGAGGCTTATCTTCTTGGTATTAAATGAGGCTCTCCTTTCAAACCCTGCCCGCAATATTCTACAGCTTGGAGCCAACGCCACTGCTACTCTGAACAAAGCTGTCATGTCAGGACACTAACTGTGGGAAAAAAGCGCCTGTTTGAATCCAAAGGTGGATTCTTGTTGAAGAGTACCTGAAAGCAGAGGGGACAGAGTCTGGGTCACTCAGGAGTGACCAGGGGCTCGGTAGACGAATGCCCACCGATGTCGGGTGCTTCAGGTGTGAAGATGGAGACCTTGACTCTACAGCTGCAGGGACCAGGAGACGTTGAGGACAACCAGGAGCTGGATGCAAGCTGTCCTACGAAGGATGTCGAGTGCTGAGGGGTCAGTGTCCGGCGGGAGCACCAACAAGCCTTGGCAGTGGAAACCCATGAAGAAGGTCAAAGAAGGTTACGGTTTGGCCCAGCAAGGACCAGGGGACTCACCACTGCAAGGGGAGTCAGGGCAGGTCTGGAGCAACCAGGGGAGCCCAAGAAAATCAGTGTTGTCCCTCAGATGGACCCACAGGCTGAAGGCACAGGAGTCGCGAGGGGACCTCTAGCAGTTTCACGAAGTAACAGCTTGCAGGGCACAGAGTGTAAGGAGGCCAAAGTCCTTTGTACGAAATGTGCGCAGAGGTTGGGGCTATCGATAGCCCAATGCACTTAGTTGGGGAACGCCAACAAGCATATGCACTTGCAAAAGTATGCGGTGCACAGGGGTTCGGGTTATGCGGTCCCCACCAGGGATACTTGCCTCGAACTTGGTGAGAGGGCAGCTCAACCTCAAGGAACGTAGGAACCCACCTCCTGTGTTGCTGGAGCCTTCGGAGTCCGCAAGAGCTCAGGATCAGCAGACCGGTCAGTTGCATTATGGTGCCTTCGAATGCAGGGGAGTGACTCCTTCACCCAAGGGAGATACTTCAGTTGTCCTTGATGCTCCACAGGTCCTGCACGGAGCCTGTATGGTGCATGGGCACAGACGATGCTTTGGACGGAGAGGGAGACAAAGTCGGGCCCAGTTGAAGTCCAGCGAAGTCCAGACGGTCGAAGGTCAGTGGTTTCTTGTTTAGAATCTTGTCCATGTCGAATCTAGGGTCCTACGGCCAGGTAAGCCCTTTTGTACCAACGGGAGAGGGTTGGACAGATTCAGGGGACCCTCTCAGGTGAGGGTCAGGACAGTGGGGAGGATATTCCCCTGTCCTTTGTCCAGTTTCGCGCCAGAGCAGGAGCCAACGGCTCCCAGGACCGGTTTGAACTGGACTATGCACAGGGACACCAAGTGTGCCCCAGATGCAGACTTTCAGGCACTTTGGAAGTGCACCCACCCAGCCCCAATACACTAAATCCTGTCTGGGAGGTAGTCACACCTCCCTGTGACAGGATGCCTATTGTGCTGCCTTCCTCTGCTCGAGCTTAGCTCAGCAGCAGGAGGGCAGAAATGTGTCTCTGGTCGGCAGCAACCATTTTGTGCTGTCCGGGTCGAGAAGGCTGGTACCGGGAAGACCAGGGACCCCACGAAGCTCACTTCAGAACAGTGGAATTATACCTCCCACACTGGTTACCGGTGTGGAGGTATGATTCCAAGGTGTTTGATACCAAACACGACATGGTTTGTTGCAGCCGTTTTCGAGATCGCATTTTACGCGAGCATATAATGCACCTCTACCGATATGTCTGGCTGCGTCACCGACAACCCGGGAGAATGGTCTTCGAAGGCTGCAGGGGTGCTCTGCTCACTCATGCAGGGGCACCCTCTCACGTAAAACCCAGCACTCTCCCTTCAGGATTGTTAAGGCCTGCTAGAGGGGTGACTTATAGGTTTTAAGTGTAGTGACCTATAGATATAGTAAACCTATATCTAAAGTAAGTGGTGCATGCACCATCCTACACAGGCTGCAATGGCAGGCCTGTAGTTCCATTTTGCATGGCCTCTCATTGGTGGCATAATACATGCTTCAGCCCAGGGGAGGCCTCTGGGGTACCTATGCCCCGAGTACAGGTGTACCATATACTAGGGACTGACAAGGGTATCCCAGTATCCAATCTGGAGTGTACCTAAGTACATGACATAACATTTTAGGGAGAAAGCAGATAGACTGGGGTTCTGATTAGCAGGATCCCAGTCAGACTAGTCAAAAACAGTGTAACATCAAGCAAAAAGTGTAACCATAAGAAGCAGATCCTACTTTCCTACACAACCCCCCCAACGTAAGGAGATGAGACTAACCTTGCCCAGTTGAGTCTTCATGTTCTAAGTGGAAATATCTGGAGAGTCCATCTGCATTGGCATGGTTACTCCCAGGTCTATGCTCCACTGTATAGTCCATCTCCTGTAGGGAAATGGACCACCTCAAAAGTTTGGGGTTTTCACCCTTCATTTGTTTTAGCCATAAGAGGGGCTTATGGTCTGTCTGAACAATGAAGTGAGTGCCAAACAAGTATGGCCTCAGCTTCTTCAGAGCCCAAACCACAGCAAAGGCGTCCCTCTCAATGGCTGACCAACATTTCTCTCTGGGGGTCAACCTTCTGCTAATAAAAGCTACTGGTTGATCCTGACCCTCTGCATTAAGTTGTGACAACACAGCCCCTTCCCCCAACTCATATGCATCTGTTTGGACAATGAATTGTTTGGAATAGTCAGGAGGACTTTGCAGAATGGGGGCAGTGCACATGGCCTGCTTGAGATCATCAAATGCCTTCTGACAGCTAACTGTCCACTGAACTTTCTTGGGCATTCTCTTTGAAGTAAGATCATTCAAGGAAGTCACTATAGACCCATATCCTTTCACAAATCTTCTGTAGTACCCAGTCAGGCCCAAGAAAGCTCTGACCGGAGTCTGGGTAGTGGGAGCAACCCAGTCCATGATGGTCTGGATTTTGCTCTCCAATGGTTGAACCTGGCCTCCACCCACAAGGTGGCCCAGCCACACAACCTTACTTTGTCCTATCTGGCACTTGGTGGCCTTGATAGTGAGACCTGCTTTCTGCAGAGCCTCCAAAACATTCTTCAGGTGGAGCTAAAGACAGCTATATCATCAAGATATGCTGCACTATAGGCTTCCAGGCCTGGGAGGACTTTATTCACCAGCCTTTGGAATGTGGCAGGTGCATTTTTCAAACCAAAGGGCAGTACAATAAATTGATAATGCCCACTAGGGGTTGAAAATGCTGTTTTGGGTTTGGCATCCTCAGCTAGTCTGATCTGCCAATATCCAGCAGTGAGGTCAAATGTGCTCAAGAACTTGGCTGAGGCCAAAGTGTCAATGAGCTCATCTGCCCTAGGAATAGGGTGAGCATCAGTCCTAGTGACTGCATTGAGCCCCCTGTAGTCCACACAAAACCTCATCTCTCTCTTATCACCCTGGGTGTGAGGTTTAGGTACCAGGACTGCTGGGCTAGCCCAAGGGCTATCTGAGGGTTCAATCACTCCCAATTCCAGCATCTTTTGGACCTCAGTCCTGATGCAATCTCTGACATGGTCAGGCTGCCTGTAAATCTTATTTTTAACAGGTAGACTCTCACCTGTGTCCACTTCATGGGTACGCCAGCTGGTCTGACTAGGAGTCAAAGAAAACATATGCCTGTATTGATTGAGGACCTTCCTGCAATTAATCTGCTGTTGCTCAGTGAGGCTGCCTGCCAAGGCTATACCATCAACTGAGCCATCATCAGGGTTCTGTGAGAGGAGATCAGGGAGTGGGTCACTCTCTTCCTCCTGTCCCTCATCAGTAGCCATGAGCAAGCCCATGTCTGCCCTGTCCACATAGGGGTTGAGCCTGTTTACATGGAACACCCTATGGGGGCTCCTAGGTGTTCCAAGGTCCACCAAGTAGGTGACCTCTCCCTTCTGCTCAACATTAGTATGGGGTCCACTCCACTTGTCTTGGAGGGCTGCTGGGGCCACAGGCTCCAACACCCATACTTTCTGTCCTGGCTGATAAGCAGTCAGTACAGCCTTTTGGTCATGCCAAGCTTTTTGCAATTCTTTACTTGCCTCAAGGTTTTTGCTGGTCTTATTCATGTACTCAGCCATCCTGGAGCGGAGACCAAGTACATAGTCCACAATGTTTTGCTTAGGTGGTTTGATAGGTAACTCCCATCCCTCCTTCACTAAACACAGGGGACCCCTAACTGGATGCCCAAACAGAAGTTCAAAAGGGCTGTAGCCAACCCCCTTCTGTGGGACCTCTCTGTAGGCAAAGAGAAGGCAGGGCAACAGGACATCCCATTTTCGTCTAAGCTTTTCTGGGAGGCCCATAATCATGCCCTTTAGGGTTTTGTTGAACCTTTCAACCAACCCATTGCATAGTGGGTGATAGGGTGTGGTGAACTTGTTGTTCACTCCACACTCCTTCCACATTGCAGTGATATAACTGGACATGAAGTTTGTACATCTATCAGTTAAGACCTCCTTAGGGAAACCCACTCTGGAAAAAATTCCCAGGAGGGCCCTGGCCACCACAGGAGCTGTGGTGGTTCTAAGGGGTATTGCTTCTGGATACCTAGTGGCATGGTCCATCACCACTAGTATGTAACTGTGCCCAGATGCAGTAGGAGGGTTCATGGGACCCATGATATCAATCTCAACCCTTTCAAAGGGAACTCCCACCACAGGTAGTGGTATGAGGGGGGCCTTTGTAGTACCACCTGACTTACCACTGGCTTGATAGGTGGTACAGGAGCGACAAAACTCCTTGGTGTCCTCTGACATGTGAGGCCAGTGAACGTGAGGGACAAGCCTGTCCCAAGTCTTACTTTGGCCTAGGTGTCCTGCCAAGGGAATGTCATGTGCCATGGTGTGTAGGAAGCCCCTAAACTTCAGAGGTATGACCAACCTCCTGGTGGCACCAGGCCTGGGGTCTCTACCCTCTGAGTAAAGGAGTCCCTCATCCCAATAGATCCTGTGGGATCCACTGACACTCCCAGCAGCCTCAGCAGCAGCTTGCTGTCTGAGGGGTTCAAGAGTGGGGCAGGTTTGTTGCTCCTGACTCAGCTCTGCCCTGGAAGGTCCCCCTGTCTCCAAGAACTCAAACTGATCAGGATCCAGTTCATCTGAGACAGTTCCTTCACAGGGACTGAGATCATCTCCCTCAAGAGACTGATCCTCTTTCTGAGCCTGGGGGGAAGACAAAACCTTACCCCCCCTGCTCCTTCTCTTGGAAGGCACCTGGTCCATTTTTTCAGAATCCAGGGCCTGTTCAGTAGAAGTCAGTTTGGCCTGTGACCTGGTGTTGGAAATGGCCCTTTTTGCAGGGTTATCCCCAAACTTTTTGCTTCTTCCTCCTACTTTTTCCTGACCTGTTTGTGTTGGTTTTAGGACTCTGGGCACTTTACCACTGCTAATCAGCGCTAAAGTGCATATGCTCTCTGTAAATTGTGTTATGGATTGGTGTTTCAATGATTGGATATTTGATTTACTTGTTAGTCCCTAGTAAAGTGCACTGAGTGTACCAGGGCCTGTAAATCAAATGCTACTAGTGGGCCTGCAGCACTGATTGTGCCACCCACGTGAGTAGCCCTGAAAAGGTAACTCAGACCTGCCATTTCAGAGTCTGCGCACAGTCTGGTACTGCCATATCGACTTGGCAAGTGCACCCACTTGATAAAAAATGTATATATATGCGGTGCACAATACAAAAAGAGTTGCCTCTAGGTAGGATGCACTCCCAGGTGGAAACCACGCCAAAGCAAGGGCACACGCCATGAACAAAGTCCTTTTCTGGTTTCCTGCTAGACGCGTTTCGGGCCAACGCCCTCTTCAGTAGCAGACCATGTGACGTGCCGGCGTGCGGCAACCACCAGTAAATCCCCGTAATAATTATGCTCAGGTCTGCGCTGTTCGTACATTTCTGCCCAAGTATATACCTCATTCAAACGGTAATCAATTGTATCCCTTTTAAATTTACGGAGTTTACGTTCTTGCAGTTCTTTACCGTAATTTTCCAATTTAATGTTGATTTGTTCTAGTGTATTAGCCCAATCTCCTGAATCAATACGTACGGATAAATCCTGTTTGATGTTGAAAATTTCTTCTTCAAGTTCCTTGATTGTTTTGGAAAGTTCCTCTACTATCAATAAAATTAAATCCAGGGAACATTTATTCAGGACTGCATACCAACGATCCATAAAAGACTTATTGAACTGAAAACGAAACAACATTGGTTTGATGGCTAGCCGTAGACCGCGAGGTATCCTTTTATGCTTGTGGTACTGAATGAGAGTTGAAGCATGCAATCTTTGATTCAATTCTCGTCGACAAATAACTTCAAGATGTTTCAATTGCTGAGTTATTGTGCCTTCTTGGGTGTCAAACGTTTTGGTAGCAGAAATTAGACTGTAGATTTCAGTGGCTTCTTCTGCAGTATATGCCTTAGTTTCTGCTCTGTTTTCCGTAGTACTAGCTATGCTCTCGAAGGAGGTCATGTTTGGAAACTGGTGGGTGCAACCGCCAAGTAGGCAGTTATAAAGTCTTGATAAAAAATGTATATATATGCGGTGCACTCCTATGATAATACTGTTTAAACCAATAACGTGAAAATCAAATTTTAACCAATTTGTCTGACCTAACAAACTAGGTTATAGTGTGCTCCGCAGTATTTGTGGGCTGCCTGTCCCACATGCATAAGAATAAGACAAAACCAAGCAAACATTCACTTGACAAACTGCGTGCACTACGTGGTGTGTTCAACAAGCTTAATTGTGTTTTAACTAAATCATCATGCTCAATATCTGACATGTTCTGGAAAAACACTTTGAAAAAATGAAGCTCCAAGCCAATTCTGTTCAATAATTTTTCTTATTGAAAGAAACGAATGATGAATCAATCATCTATAACGAAACAATTCTGAAAATACATACACAGATGTATCTTTGAACCTATACACAGTTGCTCAACCTAAATACATTTTACAAAATATACAGTGTTGGTCATTCGCAAACAGTCATGGGTAGCCCAATGCATTTCGGGACCCTGTCCCTTCTTCAGGGGCCACTGTAATACAAAAACATATGTACAAATGAATGCTCAATGCATATCTCTAAATGTTTAAAGCGTACCAAATGAAATTGCCACACATCTACCAAAAATAGTGAGACACCCTTAATGATTACAGGAGACATATCATGAGTGTGTCAGATATGATAAAGGGAAAATTAATGATAAATGAATGAAAAGAGGGAAGAGTTGCCATCACCAATAGATGTTGCTTGTAAGTGAAACATGGTGTTGCCCATGACGTGAAATGACGACATACCATAACTACCGACGGATACTACATGCTACTGATAAACGCACAGAAAGAGAAAAATAGAAAAAGAATAAGAATGACAAAGACAAATAGAATGACAAAAAAAACCTACTTGACACGTGACTGAATACAGACGTGCTGTATAATAGCAGAGAAACTAATGTGCTGGAAAACAAAAATAAATAACGAGAATGAAACGGAACATATATCCTTGTGAATGATACTGCTAACAACCATAACCAAAACACCAGGTGTTGGTACCTGATAAAGATGAACTTCAAGAAAAACAACCTGTAAATAACGGAAATCTCAAATCAAATAACTAAAAAAGACGAAGATGCGAGACGTCGAGTGTTAGAGAAAGCCCCAAAAAATAGTGAAAAATACCAAAGAAATACCTGATGGTGGATGTAAACCAGCGAAACCAGCTACAAAAAATGCAGAAACATAGTAAATGAAAAGCCTCAAATGTGCGTACAGCAACCTCGGGAAAACACACAGTATCTGAACCGCTCACCAGTAGAAACGAAGGCGAAACCTCGTAACGAATATCCAAAGACTGCACGATAGATACGGGCAAGACGCTAACCCTGTATTTAATTCAAAAGGAAGCCCGCGAAAATACGATAATTACCCGGCTAAAAAGATTGGAAACTGACAAAAGACAACTGGACGATCGTGGCCGCCATCTTAGAAAGGTGCGATCCAGCATGATCCCCAACCTCAACAACACTGTTCCACGAGAAACCAAAGACTGTACCCAAGAAGAGCCTGTGGACAGGCGGAAACCACTACAAAATGAGTGTACAAACTAGTCAGAAAAGATGTGTAAACGGGAATATCTTACGGAAGAATACGGCAAATGCGAGAGCACAACCAAAATAAATTGAAGAAATAATGAGAACAGAAACAATAATAAACAACATATCACGAAACGCAACTCATGTCATAAAAACATGCAAAAATAAAAACAAATACGTACATAGTGCGTAATAGACGTGAAGTGACAACAAGGATAGAAATAAATGTGGACAATAAAGTGAACAATAAAAAAGGTGATGAAAATGATAGGATGGTGCGCACTACAAAAAGGTCACAGGAAATGATCCCAGAAGTATACAGACACTGATGAAATGTTGAACATTTGAAAATAAACGTACTATTTTGAGATGTAATATTTTGAGATATGATGCAGTTAATCCCAATGCTACTGATAGTAAACAACGTTTCCTGAGACACAAACAGGGAACAACATATGCATTCTATCTGTGGTGGATACATATGGCTGTGACAGATAGCCTGGCATGACATTAACAATAATAACAGTTGTCCTGCAATATATGTGCTGATTGTGAATGTGAGTTGAAAACAAGAAAATTGTTAATATATGGTGAAAGCAACTCTTCCGAAAAAGCGACAATGTTTACAAGAAACAGCTCAAATCCAATTTGTCATTCAGACCAAGTGGCATCATGGTATTGAGCCTCCTGATCCAAAACACCTCTCTTTGAGATAGTTTTTTGCTTAAATCAATTCCTTCCTTTAATGTGAGTTTTTCCACAATTACAAACCGAACTTGAGTAATGTTGTGACCTTGCTCCATCCAGTGAACTACTAAGTTCGAATTTGTGTTTTTGTTTCTGATCATGCTTTTGTGTTCTCCAATGCGAACTTTCACTTTTCTCTCAGTTTTTCCGACATATAAGAAACCACATGGACACTTAATACAGTAAATCACATTAGTTGTATTGCAATCTGAGGAATGATTGAGAGTGATTTTAACACCAGTTCTAGGGTGTGTGATAAAATCCTGTTGCAAAACATTATTGCAATGCGTACAATTGCTGCATCTTTTCATCCCTGTGAATTTTGTGTTGATATTCAAGTTTTTTTGGCCAAAAGTTCTTTGAGATTATCACTTCTAGTGTAAGCAAAAAGTGGTGGTTGGTTAAATGATGCGCCAAAGTCTGGTTCCTGTGCTAATAATTCCCATCTCTTAAGAATGATTTTCTTAATGCTTTTGGATTTCGTAGAAAATTTAGACACGAAAACTGGCCGATTAATGGGTGTTTTTTGTTTGGTAATGAGAAGAGTACTCCGATCAATTTGTTGAATTCGGTCCTCCGCACGTTTAATAATTGCTGAAGGGTATCCCCGTTGTACGAATCTAGTCTTGATCCTATTCAGTTCTTCATTGAATTTATCTGAGGTGGATGATATTCTCTTGGAACGAATCATGTGAGAATATGGTAAGTTCTGTATCAATTTTGGAGAGTGAAAACTCTGAAACAATAACGTATTGTTTCGATCAGTAGGTTTAATGAACACACTAGTATCAATAGTGGAATTCAATTCAACCACCAAAACATCCAAGAAAGGTAGACTTGTCTCGCTGATGTTAGAAGTAAATTGAATCCTATTGTTTCGGGAATTCAACATTTGAATTTGTTCTTGGAGAGATTCTTTAGTATTAGACCAAATCAAAAAAATTTCGTCAATGTAACGACAATATGTAATGAGATATTTACTCCAATTAGGATTTTCAAAAATGTGCTTTTCTTCAAATGCGGCCATGAAAATATTTGCGTATGTGGGCGCCCCCCCAAAACCCATGGATGTTCCACTGATTTGGAGAAAAAACTAATTTTGATAATGGAAGTAACTGTGTTGAAGACAAAAAAGTAGTAACTCCATAAGAAAAACTTTATGGGCACGTATGTCTGGTTGATTGAGTAACGCCCATTCAATAGCTTCAAGACCTTCTTGCAACGGAATAGAAGTGTACAGCGATGTCACATCAATTGTACATAAAATAAATTCAGTAGTATTAGATAAATCCAAATGTTGTAAACGAGATAGAAAGTCTGTGGTGTCTCGTATGTAGGATTTCCAAGTCCGTACTATTGGTTGAAGAAATTGATCGATGTAAACACCCAGAGGTTCAAAAATCGACCCGCACCCAGACACAATAGGTCTGAATGGGGGATCAGTAGGATGTTTATGAATCTTTGGCAACATATACATATGTAGCCATTTCGGATGCTGCTGAATGAGAAAGCTCTTAGTTTTACTGGAAATCCAATCCATGTCCTGAGCTTTATCCAAAATGTTCTTTAACACTTGAAATATTTCAGTGGTGGGATCATGATCCAATTTAAGATATGTGTTTTCGTCCATGAGGTGTTCTTGCACTTTTCTGTGGTAGTATGATGAATCCATCATGACCAGGGCACCTCCCTTATCTGCAGGCTGAAATGTCAAAGTCTCATTGTTAGCTAGATCTTTCAAAATGTTCCTTTCTTTTTTAGATAAATTTTGACCTTTGTGTTGATGGTAATTCAATTTACTCAAATCCTGTTTTACAGAAGATTCAAAGCAGTCCAATATTTTATGAGAAACCGGAGGTACAAAAGTGCTCTTAGGTCTAAACTCTGCAAACTCATGATCTTCTTTGGTGATTGGATGTGTCAAAACATTATCAAAAAAATGACGTAAATGTAAAGTTCGCATGAATCTGATGAAGCAAGGTTTCATAAATGAAACTTGCTTGTACGCAATCCTCCTCATGGTATTAATTTATTAAAATTGTATTGTTATTACTAACCTTTGCATACACTACACAAAGGGGAGAGACGCTTGCATATGTGTTTTACTAAAGAATAACGCTTGTCTGTAATCCAAAATGGCCGCTAAAGCGCGGGAACCTCTCTGCGCATGTCGCAACCTGATCACATGGTGTGACGTCTGTCTTTGCTTGGTGGGAAACTTCTGCTTCTGCGCAGTGTGCATTAAAATGGCTGCTTGATGTTTTCACATGCTTCAGCTTGCTCTCATGTCATTACTAAATTGTCGTTTCCTAACGCTACTAATGCGGGATAGTATATATATATATATATATATATAAATGGGAATAGAAATAGTGGGTATACAGTGAAACATTTTATTTGTGATTTTAATATTTTCTTTTTGCACTTTTTATTAGTTTGTAAACTTGGGCCTGGGTTGGTGACTTGTAACTCGAGAGACGATGGTTCTGCGCATGTATCCTGTGTGCCTGCCAAGTGAAGTCAACTTGGACGTCTCCCAAGGCCATGACCCATTGGCCGAAGATGCTGTACTTCCTGTGAACAAAATGATACTTTTCCCCTGCAAAATGTATAACATTTGTCATGAGACGGGTGGGAAATAAAGCAAATGTATTAATTTGAAGGGGTGGGAACGTAAAGGACAATAGGCTTTACAATTTAGGACAAATCAATATGGTGCGACAATCCACCCCCTGTCCCTGTCCAATCAGAAGTAGTGGTCCCATATTTTAGCAACATTAGTGGGAGGTACATGGGCGTAGAAGGGTATAATAGATATAGAATTAGCTAATTAGTTAGCTTCTAGCTCCGACCACAGCACGCACAAGAAGAGCTCCAGACCGCTAAGCTGATCGATTGCAGACTGAATCCCTGTCCTGAAGAGGTCCTGAGGAGGGGGCGACGGAGTCCATTAGAAGGAAGGCACGGGAGAATCGAGAGAAATCGAGTATCAGAGAGGGGAACGACGCAGGCGTCGTTGTAGAGAGGTCACCGGTCCTGTCCTGATCCCGGAGGAAGTCTTTGCTCTTCATCCTTCCTGGGTCCTATCTTTTCAACTCCTTGGCTAAGGGGTTTGGTTCTCGCACTTAGGTAAATATAATGCAACCTTTAGTTGCGCTGCTGTCTCTATCTTCTTCTCTTCTTTAAACACCGTCATTGATTAGCAATAATCATTTCTATGCTGATTCTTGGGTATTTCGATCAAGTACCATGTGGCTTTGTATTTTACTCTGCTAAATCTTTAGATAAACATTTTAAAACTTCCTGACTTAGTGGTTATTTCAGGATTTTGTATTATAATGAATGTCACTCATTTTAAACTTCCCAATTAGCAAAGGATTCATCGGTGAGTCATTACTCTTCAATCAGAAGGTAATTGGTAGCAGGGATTTTTGATAAGAGTATCAACTGATAAACCCAGCGTAAGTATTAGCGTAGTGTGAATGTATGGGCCCAAGTGAGTATATGGTGTATAAATGCTGTTTGCTAATATCGCGCTGGATCAGTTTTCTGGTAAGCAGAGGACGGTTATGGTTACTTTTTCTTAATTGGGTAATGAGAATTTTTATGTGTATTTTTATGAACTAACATCCGCTTTAAAATTTTGAGTTTTGTTTTATGTTGTCCAGAATATCCCGGGGTAAAAAGAATAGCGGGTGGCAAGTGGAAGCCATACTGCATTGAGGTTATCTGTCAGGCAGAATTAGTACTGAGAAGTTAAGCAGGACTTTCAGTACTCGTTAGGGATTCTATGTGTGTGAGTAATAGCAAAAAGGGTACGCTGATAAAAATTTGATGTTATATCACCTAGTAAGGGTAACATTGGAGAAGTAACAGGTACTTCTGGAGCTTGTGTGAAGAGTAGACGGAAGTGTTTTACTCGTAGTGTATGTATAGTAAACGGAAAGGTTTTACTAAAGTGTGGAAGAAACTATCTTTTTCGAATTTTAGAGAAACTGGCACGATAGCGAATGTTTTATGTTGTTACTGAAATTTAATTAAGATTTATAGAGAAAATAAGTTTGCGTAAATTTTTGTAAAGGGAGGGTCAGTTGCCGGAGAGGGAGCTGACGTCACAAAACGCTGCGCTGAGATTGGTTGAATCAGCGGGTGTGGAAAAACCCTTGTAAAGGAGGGGTTAGTAGTCAGGAGTAGTACTGACGTCACAGGTGCCGCGCTGGGATTGGTTAAACCAGCAAGGACAGGAAAGAGCGGATTGTAAAGGAGGGGTTGACAGAGAAACGTCACCAAAAGGCCGCGCAAGGATTGGTTCGGAAATAAAAGGTAGCAGACATTTGATTGGTTGAGAATTTAGAAGCAAAATTCTTAGGGAATAAGGATTGCATGTTAAAACGCGATCCGACTTTAATAGGGACTCGTCCGGATAGGAGATTCCTAGGTTTTGCAGAATATAATTTTATACACCGAAGATTAGATAGAATGTACGGAGAAAGGAGAAAAATGTCATTTTTACAAAAGGTTAAGAATTATTTTAAAAGGGACAAACCAATCAAAACTAGAGAAGGAATTATTATTCCACCAGCTAAAACGCCCGCTTCATTTATGATGATGGAAAGAGGTTATCATACTTGTGTATGGATGGAGAATTGGATAGAATACACCAAAAATGATGGAGTATTAGCATTTCCCCAGAATGGTACCTTCAATGGAAGAATTCTTCAAAATTTGAGATTGAGGATGAATGACTTAGAACCCAGACCTAGATTAACCCAATACGAAGCTCTAGAAGAATGGGAAACCGAGGCATTTGAGCGTGATCAACCTCGGAGTAATAGGAGTTATCCAGGATTTTTTCCCAGATATCAACGTGTAGGGATGGTCAGATGAAACAATGGAGAAGGGCAATGGTTACAGAAGGATTATATCCATTGTTCTCAGCAGAGGAGAAATTAGGAAGTAAGTGCACAGAAAAGACAAAACATTTAATGAGAAATGAGGAGTCTGAAGACGAATTTATGGAGGAAATGTTAAGAAATCCCCCACCATATCAGGAAGGGACAAGTGGATGCACCCCAAGTGCACCACCGAAAACTCCATTAGTGCCACAGGTAATGCATGAATTCACCATGAGTAGAATACTTCATGACAAAGAAAAAGAAGCCCTAGAAAAGACCAGAGCAGAATTAATACAGAAAATAACTCAGATAAAAGTACATCCTGATTCATTGACCATACCAGCAACAATTGGTCCAGTAGTTCCATTATATGGTACTCAGGGAAGCTGTCCTCCACCGATACTTACACCTACTGCTGTGAATAATCCCAAACCTGAAGCTCCAGTTATAATTGAGGATCAATTTAGTGACTGTGAATCCACAATATCACTCATGGACTTGCCTATTCGAGGTTCTGTAAATAGTACTCCCAGAAAAGAGGTACCTGGAGGTTCAAAAGATGTAAGTTTAGTAACTTCATCAGGAACAAAAAGTGCTACCATAGTAACACCTGAAGATCTGGAAAGATGGGTGCAAGGGTCAGTTAAACAGTGCACACCTCCAAAAATAATGGACATTCATAAATTGAAAGTTGAATTAGAAGAAATAATAGCAGGAAATGTAGGACTAGAACGCTTAAATACCTATGATGAAGAAGAATTATTATTCCTGTGCAGGAGTATCACCAGAAATGTAAAGATATTCCATGAAAAATTGTCCAATTTAGCACTACAGATGGGCATAGAAATAGGGAGATCAAAGGTACTACAGAAACCCTATAGAGCAGAATTTGCAGACAAAGATTTAGAAAATATGAATGCCTCTGGAAGAAGATTACAAATAAGAGAATTAATGTTAGTTTTGCAAAAATGGGGAGACCTAGATAAATGGAAAACTAGGTGGGCCAAGAAAAAGGAAGAAGCACGAACAAGTAGAACAGCATCAGAATATGGGATGAAGGAATCAGGGAAAACAGACCAAATGTATCCAATGCGAGAAGTTGCGGGAGGAGGATATGGACATGTCCCATGGAGCAGACAGGATATTTTATCATTTACGAATGATTTTCCAAAGTTGAGAGAAAAACCTATTGAATGGTACAAGCAGGTTGACAGGTTTGTGAAGGTGTCGAAGGTATTGTTGAAGGATTTGGATGGTTTGTTTGACATAGTGGTACCTGCCGATTTATGGACAGATTGTAAAATCACAGTGGATTGGCCAAGTGATGAGTATCCTAGAGATCCGAAAACAGGTGCCCCGTCAAATGATGTAATGAAAAAATATCACCAAGTGATAACTTACCTGAAAGGGAAAATACCACCGAAGGAAACAGATTGGGTAAAAATAGATCGAACTACTCAAGAAGCTAATGAATCAGTACATTCCTACTATGAGCGTTTATTGCAGGTATTTAAACAGTATAGTGGATTTGAGGACATTGGAGACAAAAACATGAGTCAGTTTGTGTATCGGTTTGTTTACGGTTTGAAGCCAGAGATTTGTCAGATGATTAAACAACACATGCTGTGTTGGCAGGGAAAGCCCATAGATGAGATTTTGAAGTATGCAAAATATTGTGGAGACGATATTGAGGATAGACACAAGAAATTGCAGGAAAAAGTGATGTGGGCACAGGAGAAAATGGCTGAGAAACAGGGAATTAATTTGGAAAATCCGAGTGAAAATCCAGGAAAAGATTCTGGAACGAATGGTGATACTGGGAATGGTGGAAAATTTAGAGGACGAATGAGTAGAGAAGAAGCTAAAAAGAAATTTCCTTGTCATGGATGCGGAAAATTGGGGCATTGGAAGGATGAATGTAAAAAGATTCGGAATAATAATGGCCCAAATCAAAATTTAAATCCACAGACGCAGAATGACTCACAGCAGGGTGTAAATCCTCAGAGTCAGTTGCCACCTGCACCTATTCAGGGTAATGTAAGCAGAGCAAAGCATGGTACCGACATCGGATATCAGGGAGGAAGTGGTAAGAATGATTATATGACATCACAATTTCTTTTGCAGGACAATTACTGTGAATTCAACTCATGACGGTGCCTAGGAAGGGGGAAGAAGGAGTGCATACTTGGCGCATCCTTACAGGTAGATCAGTCAGGTCCATATGTTGAAGGGAATGTGAAAGGTAATAATATTACTTTTCTTTTGGACACTGGTGCTACCCGGTCTACTGTGAGAACAGCAGACATTCCAGACCTTCCTCTCTCTGGTGAAAATATCCAAGTAGTGGGGGTAGCTAATCAGCGAATTAGAACACCTCTTACCGAACCCATGGAAGTTAAAATCGGAAATTTCAGAGAAATGCATCAATTTGTAGTGTGTGATTCTAGCCCAGTAAACTTATTAGGTAGGGATTTATTGTGCAAGATGAATTGTACAATTTTTTGCACACCAGATGGTGTGGCAGTTCAGACACCAGATGAAGACCATGTATATAAAATTATGATTGCAAAACAAGGTACAGAAGTGGATGAAATGTTTTCGTTAATAACAAAAGATGAGTTGCCAGAAGAATTAAAAGGTACAGTAAACCCCATAGTATGGGATTTCACCGGAAAGGAAGTAGGACTTATGGCTAAAATAGATCCAGTCAAAATTACTGTAAAAGAAGGTGCAATTTTCCCAAACACCAGACAGTACAAAATGAGTGCAGAAGTAAAAGCAGGAGTCATCGAAGAAATAAATCGAATGGTAGAACAAAATATCTTAAAAGAAGTAATGAGTAGCCCATGTAATTCACCAATAATGGGGTTGAAGAAACCTAGTGGAAAATATAGGATTGTTCAGGACCTGAGAAAAATAAATAAGATTGTAGAACCATGTTGTCCCATAGTGCCAAATCCTGCAGTAATCCTATACCAGATTCCGTGGAGTGCAGGATGGTTCACAGTAATTGATTTGTGTCAAGCGTTCTTTTCAATACCATTACATCCAGACAGCCAGTATCTTTTCTCATTTAAATTTGAGAATAAAGTCTATGTGTGGAATCGTGTTTCTCAGGGGTACACAGAAAGTCCTTCAATTTTCAACCAGATACTGAAAAAGTGCCTGGAAAAACTAGTGATGCCAGGAAGCTCAGTCTTAGTCCAATATATCGATGACTTATTGGTGGCATCGAACACCAGAAAAGACTGTGTTGTTGACTCCATAGCATTATTAAATCTTTTGGCTGAGGAAGGGCATAAAGTTTCACCTGAAAAATTGCAGTTTTGTACAACAGCTGTTAAATATCTGGGACACTAAATTGAGAGGGGAAAAAGAAGAGTAACCTCTGAAAGAGTAGCTTTAATAAAGAAAATGCAAATGCCTGTAACACGAAGACAAGTGAGAATGTTCCTAGGAATAGTAGGTTACTGTCGACAATGGATACCAGGATTTTCCATGTTAGCTAAGCCCTTAATTAACATGACAAAAAAGAAAGCAAAGGACCCTGTGGAGTGGGAGGACGAAAGTGTAGAAGCCTTTGTAAAATTGAGAAATGCCCTATGTTCAGCACCTGCCTTAGGCATGCCTGATTATAAAAGAGAATTTGCATTGTTCTGTCATGAGAGACAAAATTGTGCACTTTCTGTCCTAACTCAAAGACATGGACTGGAAAGACGTCCTATAGCATATTTTTCTGCTACAGTGGACCCAGTAGCAGCCGCATTGCCAGGATGCTTAAAAGCAGTAGCAGCTACTTGTTTGAGCATTGAACAAAGTGAGTCAATTGTGATGGGACACCCTGTAAAAGTGTATGTTCCACATGCAGTTGTCATTCTGTTGACAAGAACCCGAACTCAGCATCTTACTCCTAGTCGGCTGACTAAATATGAAAGAATAATAATGGGTGCTGAAAATGTGAACATGGTAAGGTGTACTATAATAAATCCAGCAACCTTACTACCAGACCCACGTCATGAGAGAATTAAAGACGATGAAGACGATGAACATGATTGTATACAGATTACAGAATTATGCACAAAACCACGTCCAGATAGAGAGGAACAGCCTCTTAAAAAGCCAGACAGGGAGCTATTTGTTGATGGTTCATGTCAAAGACATGAAGACAGCAAATTAACTGCTGCCTATGCGGTATGTGAATTAACTGGAATAGTTGAAGCATCCTATTTGCCATGAGTCAAATCTGCACAAGTAGCTGAATTGATTGCTTTGATAAAAGCCTGCAAAATTGGGAGGAATCAGAGAGTGACCATACAGATAGTCAATATGGTTACGGGGTTGTGCACGATTTTGGCCAACTATGGATGCAGAGGGATTTCATGACTTCTTCAGGATCCCCCATTAAAAATGGACAATTTGTAAGGGAATTGCTAGAAGCAATACAATCACCAAAAGAATTGGCTGTGGTGAAATGTGCCGCACACCAGTCAGGAGATGACTGGGTGGTAGTCGGCAACAGATATGCAGATCTGGTGGCTCAACATTGTGCCAAAACCAGAATGTCAGTCAATAAGAGGGTGGAAAGAATGGGAATCAGCTGCCAACTTATGCTGTTTATGCCACCTGAAACTTGGAATGAGGTGAAGAAATTGCAAGATGAGGTTGATGAAAGTGAGAAGAATTTGTGGATCAAAGTGGGTTGCTCCCAAAGAGGAGAGGATGAAGTGTGGATCAGTGCTGATGGCAGACCAGTCATGCCAGACTGTTTACTCTCACAAATGGCTAGAATGCATCATGGAGACACACACATAGGGAGAGATGCAATGATTAGGCTGTTCAGACAAAATTGGTACAATCCCAAATTCAGAGCTGTTGCAGAGAGTCTTTGCCAGAGATGTCTAACTTGCCAGATGCATAATCCGGGGAGGAAGACAGTAATTGGATTTGGAAAAATTGGAAAGGCAGAGGGTCCATTTATGAGACTTCAGTTTGATTTCATACAGTTACCACCATGTAGAGGGCTGAAATATGTACTAGTCATAGTGTGTCTGTTTTCACAGTGGGTGGAGGCTTACCCTACTAGGAGAAATGACAGCATTACAGTTGCAAAACTGTTGCTATGAGAGCTCATTCCTAGATTTGGTTTTCCAGTAACTTTGGAATCAGATAGAGGAAAACATTTTAACAGCGAAGTGATTCAAATAATCTGTGAAGCATTCCAAATCAAACAGAAACTGCACTGTGCATATCGACCAGAGGCTTCTGGAGTGGTTGAACAATTGAATGGCACTATAAAGTCAAGACTGGGAAAAATGTGTGCATCAACATCATTAGAGTGGCCAGATGCATTACCACTCGTTTTAATGGGACTCAGAAGTATACCTGACAGAACCACAGGATTGAGCCCCCACGAAATAATGATGGGAAGAGCAATGAGACAAACACATGTTCCCACAAACAAACTGGTGAATATATCTGATGATATGGTTCTGGACTATTGCAAAGGATTGGCTGACCTAGTGCGTTCTGTCTCTCATCAGGTTGGAGAAGACGCAGTTTCCAGGCAGCCCGAGCAAGAACATGATCTGAATCCTGGTGACTGGGTGGTAGTGAAGAATCACACCAGAGAAACGTGTCTATCACCTAGATGGGGCAGACCGTGTCAAGTCATACTGACAACGAATACAGCAGTGAAGTGTGCCGGATTTCCTAATTGGATTCACGTAAGCCACACCAAAAGAGTGCCAGATCCTGAAGAAGAAAATCTTCAGACAACGCCAATCACTGAAGAAGCTGAAGGTTGCCCAGCGGAGGAATCTCAGGCTCGAGATTCAAGAGAAGCTGAAGAAGAACAACCGAGCACAAGTCAGGATTGGATACCCGTGGTAGAGGTTCCTGAAATATACCACAGAACAAGAAGTCAAACAAAATTAGAAGAAATTGAAGAAGATCAGATAGGTGAAGAAGAAGCAGTTCAGGAACAAGAAGAAAAGACATTAAGAAATCCTGAACAAGGTCAGATAGGGAAAGAAAACTGGACTCAAAACAGTGAAGACCTAATAGACTTTGATCAGGGACAGACAGGTTTAGAAGAATCCGGTCAGGCTGCAGAAGTTCACAGTGCAATAAGCCCTGATCAGAACAAGTTAGATCAAGAAGAGTGCACAGAAGAAGAAAACTTTGAAAACCATGAACTTGAAGAAATAAATAAAGAACAAGGTCAGTTATTGGAAACTCACAGCGGAGCTGTTACAGAGAAACCAATTAGACCTGAAAAGGAGCAAACAAGAAACACAGTAATTGAAGAACACGAAACAGTGCTAAGCGGTGAAATTAACAAAAATCTCTGAAGACAAAAACAAGGAAGCAGTGCCAACAAAGAAAACAAGAAAAGGAGATCATTGGCCAAGTGTCATTAAAAGAGTGAAGTACCACATAACAACCAGAAGTGAAGATCCAGATCAAGTGAATGAAGTAACAAGTCAAACTGAACAAGAAAATAAAACTGAGAAAAGAAGAAGTAAAAGACTGAAACTTGTGAATAACAAATTCAAGGGTCCTGACTGGACTTATATCATCCTTGAAGATTTTGAAAACTCAGAATCAAGTGACAGTGGTGGCGAAGGAACAAGTGCAGAACTAACGTACGAAGAAGAAACAGGACCACCCTGACTAAGCAAAAGAATAAGCTAAAGAAAAGATAAGAAGAGCAATCTTCCTTGTCGAAAAGTGCCTGACGATAGAGTTGCTGGGAGACCAAAACAGAAATGTTGTAGAAGATGCTGTGCAATCTGCATATGTAGTCTAGTGATGGTGCTTATAGTATGGTTAGTCCTGATTGTAGCAGTTCCTTACCTTATGATAATGGATAAAAAGATTAATAATGAAACTAAGGAGAGAACAGCAAACATGATAGGCAATAGAGTAGAACTAATGGCAGAGAATGAACCAGAAATTCATCATGAAGTAGCTAACAACGACACTAGTTTGAATGTTTTCACAAAGTTATTGTTTCAATATGTAGACACAATGGAAGTTAGTAATTGTTATGTCTGTATGAAGTTACCTGAATCAGTAGCAGAAGGATTAACATATCATCACTTACCACTGACATATGGCATATCATGTAGTGTTTTGTCTAGTTTATTTTATAGAACAGGGAAACTTCAGTATTATTATTCAAACTTAGATGTGATATTTTCAGAGGTTCCGATTCGCAAGAGTATGAACCCAGTGCTTAGTAGTCAAGACGCACAGTTTATGGGAGAATTTTTCTTAACAATGAAATCGATAGACATAACACATGCACATAGACACAATCTAACATGTTCCTTACATGAAGAAGAAAAGATCTTTTTGAATTTAGTAGAAGATAGAAGACAAGATTTTCAAAAGAAAGCTTCTGAGCATAAGGCTCATTTACCACCTTGGGCAGAGAAAGAAGGGAGTTACACACCTGGCAAGGCTCAAGCTGCTACGGCTCTGGATTTTGTAAAGACAGGAAAAATTTGTCTTCATAGGTTAAAGACTGATTATAACAATGTTTTCATTGGTACCAGTGATTGTGAACACAATTTTTTAATTATTGGAGGTTGGGGACTCAAAGGAGGAACGGATTCAGTTTTTCCTGGAATCTATTATGTATGTGGGAATAAGGCTTACTTTAGGCTTCCTGCACGGTGGTATGGAAGTTGTTATTTTGGAATAGTATTTCCAAAGATATACCACGTAAAAAGAAACACTGGAAGCAATGAAAACAATAATGAATTAATACGCAATAAAAGAGCTAGTTTTTCAGAAATTGTAGGTGATATATTTGGTGCATTGATACCTTCAGTGGGAATAATTCTGAACTCAAGGAAAATATGTAAATTGTCTACAGTAGTAGATCGTTTATCAACAGATACTGCAGGAGGGTTCCTAATGATTAATGCGGAAATGGTTGCGATTAGGTCTATGGTGATGCAAAATCGACTTGCTCTTGATATTATATTGGCAAAAGAGGGCGGAGTCTGTAAATTATTGAAGACGAAACATTGTTGCACTTATGTTCCTGATAAGAGTGCAGAAATTGGAACGTATATACAGAATATAACGAAACTTGAGAAGGAACTTAAACCACTGGAAGTTGATAGTGTATGGGAAAGATTGACAAATAGTATCTCGTCAATTGGAACCTGGTTTGCTAATGTAGGAAAAGGACTTATAGGTCAAATATTAGTACCCTTAGCAGGGATAGCAATAATAATATTGGCAATAACAATATGGTGCAAATGCTGTAGAAATAATGGAACATACAAAGTGACAGAAAAAGGAAAGAAGAGAAAACTAGATGAAATAGAACTTGAAGAATGGAGAAGTGAACTATACAAAAAGTTGAAAGGGGATGTGAAAAACAGAAAATGTAAAAATGAGAATGAAACGAATTGCTAGAAGTTGGCAGCCGATTGAGGGTAGTGTTTTTGATGGCTCAGAAACGCCATCAGAGAGGGGATTGATGAAGCAAGGTTTCATAAATGAAACTTGCTTGTACGCAATCCTCCTCATGGTATTAATTTATTAAAATTGTATTGTTATTACTAACATTTGCATACACTACACAAAGGGGAGAGACGCTTGCATATGTGTTTTACTAAAGAATAACGCTTGTCTGTAATCCAAAATGGCCGCTAAAGCGCGGGAACCTCTCTGCGCATGTCGCAACCTGATCACATGGTGTGACGTCTGTCTTTGCTTGGTGGGAAACTTCTGCTTCTGCGCAGTGTGCATTAAAATGGCTGCTTGATGTTTTCACATGCTTCAGCTTGCTCTTGTGTTATTTTAAGTTATTGTTTTCTTAACGCTACTAATGCGGGATAGTATATATAATTAAAATGGGAATAGAATAGAAATAGTGGGTATACAGTGAAACATTTTATTTGTGATTTTAATATTTTCTTTTTGCACTTTTTATTAGTTCGTAAACTTGGGCCTGGGTTGGTGACTTGTAACTCGAGAGACGATGGTTCTGCGCATGTATCATGTGTGCCTGCCAAGTGAAGTCAACTTGGACGTCTCCCAAGGCCATGACCCATTGGCCGAAGATGCTGTACTTCCTGTGAACAAAATGATACTTTTCCCCTGTAAAATGTATAACATTTGTCATGAGACGGGTGGGAAATAAAGCAAATGTATTAATTTGAAGGGGTGGGAACGTAAAGGACATTAGGCTTTACAATTTAGGACAAATCAATATGGTGCGACAATACCCCCCCTGTCCCTGTCCAATCAGAAGTAGTGGTCCCATATTTTAGCAACATTAGTGGGAGGTACATGGGCGTAGAAGGGTATAATAGATATAGAATTAGCTAATTAGTTAGCTTCTAGCTCCGACCACAGCACGCACAAGAAGAGCTCCAGACCGCTAAGCTGATCGATTGCAGACTGAATCCCTGTCCTGAAGAGGTCCTGAGGAGGGGGCGACGGAGTTCATTAGAAGGAAGGCACGGGAGAATCGAGAGAAATCGAGTATCAGAGAGGGGAACGACGCAGGCGTCGTTGTAGAGAGGTCACCGGTCCTGTCCTGATCCCGGAGGAAGTCTTTGCTCTTCATCCTTCCTGGGTCCTATCTTTTCAACTCCTTGGCTAAGGGGTTTGGTTCTCGCACTTAGGTAAATATAATGCAACCTTTAGTTGCGCTGCTGTCTCTATCTTCTTCTCTTCTTTAAACACCGTCATTGATTAGCAATAATCATTTCTATGCTGATTCTTGGGTATTTCGATCAAGTACCATGTGGCTTTGTATTTTACTCTGCTAAATCTTTAGATAAACATTTTAAAACTTCCTGACTTAGTGGTTATTTCAGGATTTTGTATTATAATGAATGTCACTCATTTTAAACTTCCCAATTAGCAAAGGATTCATCGGTGAGTCATTACTCTTCAATCAGAAGGTAATTGGTAGCAGGGATTTTTGATAAGAGTAACAACTGATAAACCCAGCATAAGTATTAGCGTAGTGTGAATGTATGGGCCCAAGTGAGTATATGGTGTATAAATGCTGTTTGCTAATATCGCGCTGGATCAAATCGATAAATAGCAACTTCTGTCTCATGAAAAGTTGTCTTGTACGTTGGTACAAAAGATGTTCCTTTGTTTAAAATTTGCGTTTGTTGGGTAGTCAATGTCTGAGAAGAAATGTTTATGATGATTGTTTCTGGCTCCGTAGATTTTGACGCAATTTCTCTTTGGTTTTTTCTTTGTCCTCGCCTGGTTTTACAGCACTTCCACTGGTTTGTCCTACTGATAAGTCTGGTGGCTGCGAGAGCTTTTGTCCCTTGGATAAAAAAGATTCTGTGGAGCTTGAAGCATGGATTTCACTTGTTTCAGTGCCGGTCTTACTAGTGCTTACTGTGTAGCTTCTGGCTCCATTGCTGTTCAAAGGAAGTCTAGTTGGCTGTATATCACGATCTGATACTACGCTTTCCTCTGATGAAGCGTTAGGATTTTTTTTGTAAGGTCTGCACTGTGCGTACATTTCTGCCCAAGTATATACCTCATTCAAACGGTAATCAATTGTATCCCTTTTAAATTTCCGGAGTTTACGTTCTTGCAGTTCTTTACCGTAATTTTCCAATTTAATGTTGATTTGTTCTAGTGTATTAGCCCAATCTCCTGAATCAATACGTACGGATAAATCCTGTTTGATGTTGAAAATTTCTTCTTCAAGTTCCTTGATTGTTTTGGAAAGTTCCTCTACTATCAATAAAATTAAATCCAGGGAACATTTATTCAGGACTGCATACCAACGATCCATAAAAGACTTATTGAACTGAAAACGAAACAACATTGGTTTGATGGCTAGCCGTAGACCGCGAGGTATCCTTTTATGCTTGTGGTACTGAATGAGAGTTGAAGCATGCAATCTTTGATTCAATTCTCGTCGACAAATAACTTCAAGATGTTTCAATTGCTGAGTTATTGTGCCTTCTTGGGTGTCAAACGTTTTGGTAGCAGAAATTAGACTGTAGATTTCAGTGGCTTCTTCTGCAGTATATGCCTTAGTTTCTGCTCTGTTTTCCGTAGTACTAGCTATGCTCTCGAAGGAGGTCATGTTTGGAAACTGGTGGGTGCAACCGCCAAGTAGGCAGTTATAAAGTCTTGATAAAAAATGTATATATATGCGGTGCACTCCTATGATAATACTGTTTAAACCAATAACGTGAAAATCAAATTTTAACCAATTTGTCTGACCTAACAAACTAGGTTATAGTGTGCTCCGCAGTATTTGTGGGCTGCCTGTCCCACATGCATAAGAATAAGACAAAACCAAGCAAACATTCACTTGACAAACTGCGTGCACTACGTGGTGTGTTCAACAAGCTTAATTGTGTTTTAACTAAATCATCATGCTCAATATCTGACATGTTCTGGAAAAACACTTTGAAAAAATGAAGCTCCAAGCCAATTCTGTTCAATAATTTTTCTTATTGAAAGAAACGAATGATGAATCAATCATCTATAACGAAACAATTCTGAAAATACATACACAGATGTATCTTTGAACCTATACACAGTTGCTCAACCTAAATACATTTTACAAAATATACAGTGTTGGTCATTCGCAAACAGTCATGGGTAGCCCAATGCATTTCGGGACCCTGTCCCTTCTTCAGGGGCCACTGTAATACAAAAAACATATGTACAAATGAATGCTCAATGCATATCTCTAAATGTTTAAAGCGTACCAAATGAAATTGCCACATATCTACCAAAAATAGTGAGACACCCTTAATGATTACAGGAGACATATCATGAGTGTGTCAGATATGATAAAGGGAAAATTAATGATAAATGAATGAAAAGAGGGAAGAGTTGCCATCACCAATAGATGTTGCTTGTAAGTGAAACATGGTGTTGCCCATGACGTAAAATGACGACATACCATAACTACCGACGGATACTACATGCTACTGATAAACGCACAGAAAGAGAAAAATAGAAAAAGAATAAGAATGACAAAGACAAATAGAATGACAAAAAAAACCTACTTGACACGTGACTGAATACAGACGTGCTGTATAATAGCAGAGAAACTAATGTGCTGGAAAACAAAAATAAATAACGAGAATGAAACGGAACATATATCCTTGTGAATGATACTGCTAACAACCATAACTAAAACACCAAGGGGCCGATTCCGATCTCGGCCGGTAGAGCTCTGAATCGGATTCGGCTTTACCGGATCCGATTCGGAGCCCTATTTCCCGACCGAATCGTACGTGCGTCCGGGCGAGCGAGTACGATGCGTGCGCTCTCGAAATCTCCGACCGACTCGTTCGCAGGACCCGACCGCTCCGACCGACTCGCACGGGGACGACTCGCACCGCGCAATGGAGACGTTCCCCGGCCGGGTAAGTACGATGCGCACCTCGACCGCTCCGACCGACTCGCGCAGTCCGGCTCCAAGGAGCTGTCGGAGCCGCACTTTGGGGGTCCGTGTCGGACCCCCCTGGAAGCGTAGGCACGCGAGTCGCACACAGGGGGGACCCATGGGTCCCCCCTACACGTGCATGTACGGCGTGACCCGCATCGACGCGAACACGCTGTAGGGGGCGCCCTTGTTCGCGTCGTGCCCATTGAGTCAATGGGAGCCCGTGTACGCGTCGTACGACTGGCTCCCATTGACTTCAATGGGAGTCCGACCGAATCGAGTCCGATAGCATACGTGCGCATCGTACTTGTTCGGTCGGGCTGCTAGGGTCCGATTCGGTCGGGAATCTCTCCGGGTCCGGCTCGGTCGGAGAGATTTCCGGCCCGAATCGGAATCGGCCCCCAAGTGTTGGTACCTGATAAAGATGAACTTCAAGAAAAACAACCTGTAAATAACGGAAATCTCAAATCAAATAACTAAAAAAGACGAAGATGCGAGACGTCGAGTGTTAGAGAAAGCCCAAAAAAATAGTGAAAAATACCAAAGAAATACCTGATGGTGGATGTAAACCAGCGAAACCATCTACAAAAAATGCAGAAACATAGTAAATGAAAAGCCTCAAACGTGCGTACAGCAACCTCGGGAAAACACACAGTATCTGAACCGCTCACCAGTAGAAACGAAGGCGAAACCTCGTAACGAATATCCAAAGACTGCACCATAGATACGGGCAAGACGCTAACCCTGTATTTAATTCAAAAGGAAGCCCGCGAAAATACGATAATTACCCGGCTAAAAAGATTGGAAACTGGCAAAAGACAACTGGATGAACGTGGCCGCCATCTTAGAAAGGTGCGATCCAGCATGATCCCCAACCTCAACAACACTGTTCCACGAGAAACCAAAGACTGAACCCAAGAAGAGCCTGTGGACAGGCGGAAACCACTACAAAATGAGTGTACAAACTAGTCAGAAAAGATGTGTAAACGGGAATATCTTACGGAAGAATACGGCAAATGCGAGAGCACAACCAAAATAAATTGAAGAAATAATGAGAAACGCAACTCATGTCATAAAAACATGCAAAAATAAAAACAAATACGTACATAGTGCGTAATAGACGTGAAGTGACAAATTGTGACAAATTGGATTTGAGCTGTTTCTTGTAAACATTGTCGCTTTTTCGGAAGAGTTGCTTTCACCATATATTAACAATTTTCTTGTTTTCAACTCACATTCACAATCAGCACATATATTGCAGGACAACTGTTATTATTGTTAATGTCATGCCAGGCTATCTGTCACAGCCATATGTATCCACCACAGATAGAATGCATATGTTGTTCCCTGTTTGTGTCTCAGGAAACGTTGTTTACTATCAGTAGCATTGGGATTAACTGCATCATATCTCAAAATATTACATCTCAAAATAGTACGTTTGTTTTCAAATGTTCAACATTTCATCAGTGTCTGTATACTTCTGGGATCATTTCCTGTGACCTTTTTGTAGTGCGCACCATCCTATCATTTTCATCACCTTTTTTTATTGTTCACTTTATTGTCCACATTTATTTCTATCCTTCTTGTCACTTCACGTCTATTAAGCACTATGTACGTATTTGTTTTTATTTTTGCATGTTTTTATGACATGAGTTGCGTTTCGTGATATGTTGTTTATTATTGTTTCTGTTCTCATTATTTCTTCAATTTATTTTGGTTGTGCTCTCGCATTTGCCGTATTCTTCCGTAAGATATTCCCGTTTACACATCTTTTCTGACTAGTTTCTACACTCATTTTGTAGTGGTTTCCGCCTGTCCACAGGCTCTTCTTGGGTACAGTCTTTGGTTTCTCGTGGAACAGTGTTGTTGAGGTTGGGGATCATGCTGGATCGCACCTTTCTAAGATGGCGGCCACGTTCGTCCAGTTGTCTTTTGTCAGTTTCCAATCTTTTTAGCCGGGTAATTATCGTATTTTCACGGGCTTCCTTTTGAATTAAATACAGGGTTAGCGTCTTGCCCGTATCTATGGTGCAGTCTTTGGATATTCGTTACGAGGTTTCGCCTTCGTTTCTACTGGTGAGCGGTTCAGATACTGTTTTACCGAGGTTGCTGTACGCACGTTTGAGGCTTTTCATTTACTATGTTTCTGCATTTTTTGTAGATGGTTTCGCTGGTTTACATCCACCATCAGGTATTTCTTTGGTATTTTTCACTATTTTTTGGGCTTTCTCGAACACTCGACGTCTCGCATCTTCGTCTTTTTTAGTTATTTGATTTGAGATTTCCGTTATTTACAGGTTGTTTTTCTTGAAGTTCATCTTTATCAGGTACCAACACTTGGTGTTTTGGTTATGGTTGTTAGCAGTATCATTCACAAGGATATATGTTCCGTTTCATTCTCGTTATTTATTTTTGTTTTCCAGCACATTAGTTTCTCTGCTATTATACAGTACGTCTGTATTCAGTCACGTGTCAAGTAGGTTTTTTTGTCATTCTATTTGTCTTTGTCATTCTTATTCTTTTTCTATTTTTCTCTTTCTGTGCGTTTATCAGTAGCATGTAGTATCCGTCGGTAGTTATGGTATGTCGTCATTTCACGTCATGGGCAACACCATGTTTCGCTTACAAGCAACATCTATTGGTGATGGAAACTCTTCCCTCTTTTCATTCATTTATCATTAACTTTCCCTTTATCATATCTGAAACACTCATGATATGTCTCCTGTAATCATTAAGGGTGTCTCACTATTTTTGGTAGATGTGTGGCAATTTCATTTGGTACGCTTTAAACATTGAGAGATATGCATTGAGCATTCATTTGTACATATGTTTTTTGTATTACAGTGGCCCCTGAAGAAGGGACAGGGTCCCGAAATGCATTGGGCTACCCATGACTGTTTGCGAATGACCAACACTGTATATTTTGTAAAATGTATTTAGGTTGAGCAACTGTGTATAGGTTCAAAGTTACATCTGTGTATGTATTTTCAGAATTGTTTCGTTATAGATGATTGATTCATCATTCGTTTCTTTCAATAAGAAAAATTATTGAACAGAATTGGCTTGGAGCTTCATTTTTTCAAAGTGTTTTTCCAGAACATGTCAGATATTGAGCATGATGATTTAGTTGAAACACAATTAAGCTTGTTGAACACACCACGTAGTGCACACAGTTTGTCAAGTGAATGTTCGCTTGGTTTTGTCTTATCCAAGTGCACCCACTTGCCAGGCCCTAACCTTCCCTTTTCTTACATGTAAGCCACCCCTAAGGTAGGCCCAAGGTACCCCTGTGGGCAGGGTGCAGTGTATGTGAAAGGTAGGACATACCCTGGTGTGTGTGGCATGTCCTGATAGTGAATTACTGCCAATTTCGTTTTTCACTATTGCAAGGCTACCTGTCCCCCATAAGACAGAATGGGAAGTTTGTTTATAACATCTTATAAACATAACTGGCCCTGGGAACTAGGTAGGAAAATAAAGTTTAGTATGCCTGAACTCAGAATCTAAAGATGCATCTTTTAGTGAAGGTGATTTTTACATTCTGTGTTTGAAAATACCACTTTTAGAAAGTAGGTATTTTCTTGCTCAGTCATACTTTGTGCCTCTGTTGGAATGTGGATTGCCTGTCTGGGTTTTGGATGACAGAAGGCTGGGGAGCAGGAGTGGCTCCAGATAGTCTAGGTGGGTCAGGAAAGGGCTGAATAGACCTGGGTTGCAACTGGGGAACGGGGAGGAGATTTCCTTGCACCTCAAAGGGCCTGGTCTGCCTCTGACAATGCCGTCTCCACCTCCTGCTAGGAAGTCACACATGAGAAGGCAGAACTGGTTCTGGCTGGGCACAGACACTCTCTGCCTAAAGGATCAAAGGATTTTGGGATATAAATATTGGGGCCCAGACCCCTGAACTTTAGAACTCTTTTGGATCAAGAAGACTGCCAAGAAGAAGAGCTGGAGAAGCTGTGAGGAGGGACTACCACTTTGCTGTGTTGGCCTGCAGTGGCTGCTTCTGTCTTGGGCAGTGAAAGGACTGGACTGAACTTTCTGCAATCTACTTTTGTGAGCTCCTCCAAGGGCTTGAGGTAGAGCTTGCCCCCTGTTCAAGAAGTTTCAGGCACAACAAAGACTTCAAGCTCTTCTGCCCTCAGCACTGGGGACTGTGTGTTTTGTGCTGCAACAGAAGAAAAGCAACGCGACGACGTCTACGACGCCGCTGCCGACTCCGTGTCCTGAAGGCACCGCAGAGGGCACCGCCGCACCGCGACCCTGGTCTCACCGACGCCGCCTGCTGACGCCGCCACCGAGCCGCTGCTCGCACCGCGACCTGTGGGCACCGCACTCCGCACCGCTTCGCTTCATGACGACGCCTTGGCACCGCAGAGGGCACCGCCGCAACTCTGGTCTCACCGACGACGCCTGCTGATGCCGCCACCGAGCCGCTGCTCGCACCGCGACCTGTGGGCAGCGCACTCCGCACTGCCTTGCTTCACGACGACGCCTTGGTATCCCCGACGACGCCGCTCCACTCCAAAATCTACGCCGCTGCTTGCACCGTGGTTCGAGGGCACCGCTCGTAAAGTTACACGATGCACCACCCTCATCCCGCACCGCAGCCTTGGCCTACTGACGCCGGCGCCATCGACTCCAGTTCGTCAGCCGACGACAGCGCTTCAGCAACGACGACGCCGCTGCTTGCACCGTGACCTGCCAGCACCGTGACGAGCACCGCCTTCATCTCGCACCGCGACCCTGGTCTTACCGACGACGCCATCTGATGCCGCCACTGAGCCGCTGCTCACACCGCGACCTGAGGGCACCGCAGGCCGCACCGCTGCACTTCGCACCGCAGCACCCGGCGCCTGCCGACGCCAGCGCTCCTGACTTCAACAGAGAGGAGAGCGATCTGCAGCGCGTTTGACTTCGAGGGCCCCGACGACTCCTGCACCAACCTCCGGAACCGACGCCTGCGGACACCGTGCTTTCGGAAGCTCAACGAGAGGTCGCCGACGCCCTGCATTTCTAAAAGGTACTGTTTGCGGGTCTTCCCGACACCGTAGCTGGCCCGCGACGCCGCGGTCAGCCAGAACTGTTTGGATTTGTTTGCTCACGACGCCGTGATAGCCCCGGACAGAGCTATCGACATCAAGTAACTGTTTTTCAAGCATATTTTGATAACTGAAGATTTTTAAGTACTGTTTTGTGGATTTTTATCATTTTTGGTCTTGTCTTAAGTATATAAAAATATTGGATATTTTTCTAAACTGGTGTGGTGTCCTTTTGTAGTGCTTACACTGTATTACTGTTGGTTATGTGCAAATGCTTTACACACTGCCTCTAAGATAAGCCTGACTGCTTGTGCCAAGCTACCAAGGGGGTGAGCAGGGGTTATTTTAGGAGTGTAACTCCCTTATCCTGACTAGAGTGGTGGTTTCTGCCTGGCTTTGGCACATGCCCTAGCCTACCAAAAATCCAATTTCTACCCTGGTGACACCACTTCTGTCCTGGGGGATCTTCGCGCACTGTCAGATGGACAGGGGTCGGGAGATCTGTGCCAGGCAGACTGTCACACAACACATGAGTCATGTGTTACCCTCAGGGGGGGCATGCGTGCTCCCAAGGAAGTCCTGGTGCGCCGGGCAGGTGCTCCGCCGCAGGGTTTAGTCTCTGGGTTGGGAGGCCAGGTTGAGGTCCTGCCTGACCTGGAGGGAAGGACGACTGTAAGCAGTGTCCTGACCGGTTTGTCTTCTAGGGGTACCACTCCAGGTGGGAGGGTGCAGAACTCTGGAAGGGGGTGCAGAGGGAGGGAGTCCTCGCCTCTGACCCCGGTTCAACCTGAGGGTTTAGATCCAAGGGTGGTGGATCAGTTGCAGGGTCAAGGCCCTGAACTGGTGGAAGAATTGTGTAGGAGGTCCGGTTCCCGCGTCCTGACAGTTTTTGGTTCTGGGGGTGCTTTTCCTGGGAGGACAGTGCAGGACCCCAGAAGGAGAGGTGAGGGGAGGAGAGCCTCGCCCGAGACCTCTGGTCAGCTGGAGGGTACCGACCCTGGGTTGGAGGACCAGGTTCAGGGTGTCCCCCCTGACCTGGGGGAAGGGGCGACTGCTAACAGTGCCCCTACCAGTGTGTCTTCTGGGGGTGCCGCTCCAGGTGGGAGGGTACAGAGCCCCAGGGGGGAGGACCGGGTGTGGGAGAGCCCACTCCAGTCCCTGGTTCAGCCCCAGGGTACAGACCCTGAGCTGGTGTACCGGTTGCAGGATAGCACCCCTGAACTGGTGGGCGAATTGTGCAGGACACCTACCACAGGTGCCCTGACAATTCTGGAAGGGGGTACCGCTCCAGGTGGGAGGGTACAGAGCCCCAGGGAGAAGGAGTGGGTGTGGGAGAGCCCACCCCAGTCTCCTGTCCAGCCGCAGGGTACAGACCCTGGGCTGGTGGGCCAGTGTCAGGATGCCATACCTGACTTGGCAGCGGGGAGAGTGGAGAAAGGATGCCAGGCACCTGGGGCTACCGCCCCCCACTCCCTGATGCCACAGTGGTTGGAGTGGCCGGAAAGGCATAAGGCCTGGCTCTCCTCACTGACAATTGTCAGTGGCCACTGTGGCTGGCTGTCCTGGTGGACAGAGTTGCCCCTGGGAGGGGGACAGGAGTCACACCCCGGGGGTGAACTGGGCCACACCATTGTGTTGGCCATGTGGGTACTGTCTGCCTGTTGGATCACATCTGTGAGCAAAGTAAGTTTAGGTTCTGCACAGATGGGGTCCACAGGTGAGGAGAAGGGTTCCCCATGGGTCAGCTTAGTAGGCCCTGAGAGTATGGATAGAGGGATCCAACTAGGTTCAGGAACGTGTAGAACGGGAAGGAAACCCTGCTGTTGCGGGCCAGGTTCCATGTTCTATCGCCCCAAGCAGGGAAGTCCATCGCGGTACGGATTGGTCTACCCTGGCATTAGGCTGGAAGGGGGTTGTGTTGGAAATGGCCCTTTTTGCAGGGTTATCCCCAAACTTTTTGCTTCTTCCTCCTACTTTTTCCTGACCTGTTTGTGTTGGTTTTAGGACTCTGGGCACTTTACCACTGCTAATCAGCGCTAAAGTGCATATGCTCTCTGTAAATTGTGTTATGGATTGGTGTTTCCATGATTGGATATTTGATTTACTTGTTAGTCCCTAGTAAAGTGCACTGAGTGTGCCAGGGCCTGTAAATCAAATGCTACTAGTGGGCCTGCAGCACTGATTGTGCCACCCACGTGAGTAGCCCTGAAAAGGTAACTCAGACCTGCCATTGCAGAGTCTGCGCGCAGTCTGGTACTGCCATGTCGACTTGGCAAGTGCACCCACTTGCCAGGCCCTAACCTTCCCTTTTCTTACATCTCAGCCACCCCTAAGGTAGGCCCAAGGTACCCCTGTGGGCAGGGTGCAGTGTATGTAAAAGGTAGGACATGCCCTGGTGTGTGTGGCATGTCCTGATAGTGAATTACTGCCAATTTCGTTTTTCACCATATGCTTCTAGGCAATCCCTGAGGCTGTGCTTTGGGCTACTTGTAGTCCAAGCCCCGAGCAGTGTTTCCACCGAAGATTACTGGCCTACACTCCACAAGTGTTCCGTGGGCTGGTATTGTGTGATTCCTCTCGAGGTCCCTTCGCGATCCCTGGTCCATTGACCTGTGGGTCCCTGAGAAGACAATTTTAACTTTCAGTGAGCTTCCCTGGTTGCTCCAGACGTGCCCTGACTCTCCATCGCTTGGGGAGACCCCAGGACCTTGCTGGTCCTCACAGAAGCATCATTTCTCTGACCGCGTGGGTTGCAGTTGCCAAGGCTTGTTGGTCTCCAATCCGGAAACTGACCCCTCAGCTCTCGACATCCTTCGTGGGACAGCTCGCCTGGGGATCCTGGTTGTCGTCGATGTCTCCTGGTCCCCGTGGCTGCAGAGTCAAGCTTCCCCTCTTCGCACCTGAGGCACCCGACATCGGTGGGCATTCGATTGCTCCGCTCCTGGTCACGTGAAGTGACCCAGACTCTGTCCCCTCTGCTTTCAGGTTCTTCTCATCTCCGATCCAGGCTTGGGTCACACCGGACACTTTTCTTCTTGACGGCAGCAGCACTTCTTCGCATCACGCCGATGAAAACGACGAGGGTTTCCGACACCACTTGACCCCTATGCACCCGGCTCCCTGGGCTAGGTAACACGTGTACCTCGGTACTCACAAGGGTGCTGGCCTTAGAACCTTCTAAGTTTAACTGGGTTTGCTTGAAGTCCTCTCCGAAGTGTCCTTAAACTCTAAGGGGCAGATTTACGAGCCCCCTGCGCCACCAGTACGTCACTTTTCGTGACGTACTGGTGGCGCAGGGGGCTGCTCCATATTTACAAGGAGAGGAAAAGCCACCCTGCGTGGCTTTTCCTCTCCTTGTAAATACGGCCCATTCACACGCAGCACTTTGCGTTGAAGGGGCGTCTCGAGAAATCGTAACTCTGGAGATGCGTCTGAAAGCTACGCCACCCTAGAGGTGGCGTAGCGAGGCGCACCGAGGAGAAATGTTTTCATTTCTCCTCGTTTTTTCCTCTTTCAATGCGTGCTGCATTCTACAGCACGCATTGAAAGAGGAAAATGGTTGTAGTGATTGTTTTTGTGCAGGAAGGTTCCCCTTCCTGCACAAAAACAATCTCCCCACGACGCAGGCATCCTTGCCCCATGGTGCAAGGGTGCCTGCGCCGGCGCATGGCTGCAGTTTGTGCGCCAGCGCAGGGGGAAGCACAAGGATGCGACATATTCTTGTAAATATGTCGCATCCCTGTGCTTCAAAACTAACGCAGCATGGCGCAGCAAAATGACTTGCTGCGCCGTGCTGCGTTAGTTAATTGTAAATCTGCCCCTAAATTTCCAACCGCGACTTTCCCATAGAGTTGTACGGAGCTCGCGTCTGTGTTCCCACACTGCACCCGTCCTCCGTGGGTCCCCTGTGTCACTACCTTGGGTGGTTCCTTGGGGTCCCAACGATTCTACGTGCTCTAGGCACTGTGTCTAGTCAAGTCGTGGTTGTTATACCACTTTCTTAATATATGGTTTGGTCTCCCCCTGGAGCCCACTGTGTATTGTGCTATTTACTGTCGTTCTAGTACTGTAATATTGTGTGCCTTGTTCTCTAATCTCTTAAAGAGGTTAGTAGAGAGTGTTTAGTAATAAATACATATATTTTATATATACCTTGTGAGGTTCTCCTTTCATTTGGTCATTCAAGAGGTTATAATCTGGTAAAACAAGCTGCTTTACATTCCTTCAAGACTTAGCCTGAAGGCTGCTCTCCACAGCTACCACTAGGATAGCTTTCTATAAAGGTTGTCTTTAACCTAATCATCAATAAGGGTCATTTGGACTGGTGCAAGGTGCCCACTTTAATTAGTGGACAGCAAATACCAGGCCAACTACTCACATGCCCTACATCAAAACCTCATAAATGAGCCCCTCTATCTGTTTCCCCACTGGCTAGGGTTATCAGGTCTTCCAGGCTTCAAGCCATATCTTATGCAGATGACATGCAAATCGTTGTGTCAATTAGCAAATCTGTAGAGGCGACTGCCCCTAACTTCAAGAACTGCATGCAAGCAGTGGCCATCTGGATGAAAAAACGATCTTATACTCAACGGAGACAAGATGGAGGTCCCCCATACATTTGGACAAGGTCCTGGTGGCCAGATATGTTGGGTACATTACCTGCTGCCACTGAATGAAAAGCTCAGAGTTCTTTCTGGTAGATAAAACCCTGCCTCTTTCGACCATCAGATCAATCGAATGGTTCCTACCTGTTTCTGGGTAATCAGGACTCTTAGGAAGGTGTTTCCTTGTATTCCGCTGCCGGCACGTAAGCAAGTGGCTCGCACGTGGATTTCCTCTAGGCTGGATGTAGGAAACTGGCTCTCGATATAAAGCGTAAAACGAAGTACACTGTGTAGATAGTCCAGGTAGACCCAGATTGATATACAGAGGCAAAAGTAGATCATACTAACGTTCTATTTGTGGTAGTTTGGGCGAGCAGTTCGGCTGTAGTATCTTCCTGTTGTGTTTATAATGTTAAACACAACATTCCGTCCATCATCTTGTGTGTTTTGCATTTCGCCCTAAGTGGGAAGGGTATGCCCAGACGTGGGTCCCGTGCTCACTACGCCACTGGAGTCAAGCTATCCTGGCTGATGAGGGCTAAAAGCCCGAAACCGGTCCAAGGATGCTTGATTCCGGTCCAGGGAAGACATGGCTTGGCAGTTCGGTCTGGACTGTTCCCATGAGGCACAGGGTCAAGACTGATTTGCATATGGCTATGTCTGAACTGGGGTGGCGTGGTGAAGCAAAATAACGATGGATTAAACCCAGATCTGTGACTGGGGGTGAATGTTTGCCAATGCGCAACATTCCGTCCATCATCTTGTGTGTTTTGTGTTTATAATGTTCCCTGTTACCTGGTTCCTAGCTGCTCAGCCAGTGTGAGTGTTCTGTGTGGAATGTTTGTGTGATGGACATGAGTGGAATGCTTGGGTGCCTAGTGTGAGTGTTGACAGTTGGAAGATGAGCAGAGCAGCAGCACGCAGGCTGCTACTGGTGGGGCTGCTACCACTGTTCTTATGGACTTAATAAACATCTTACAAGACACTACTCGGCTACGTCTACTTCATCACTTCTACGCATGGAACATCATCATGACATTTGTGAGGCAAGTTACATGGTCAATGTTGATTAACAGACTACACCGTCTTCATTTTGTCTGGCCACAGCACTTAAACCAAACCCCGGTGCTTCACGGAGTCTAGGTTTGTTGGACCATGGGCAGTTTCATTCAAGTACAAAAAATGCGGCGCAGGCGTTTTACATACCGTTTAAAATTTAAAATGACTGCTTTCCCAGCACGAGGCCTACTTCTTCCGTTTGGCACGCGGGCACACCATGCACTGACTGTGGAAACACGGCGGGAGCTCGTCACAATCCTGCGAGTCTTCAGAAACGTTTCACTCCAGGTGTGCGTGCTTTATGTGCAATTTTTGGTGCACGCACGCGCCTGGAGCCTCCTGGCGCTCTTCCTATGTACGTGCTGCCATCTTTGCTTGCCATTGCTGTTTCCAGTGTCTCTCGTCCTCTGGGGGTGCTGCGCTGCTGCACAACGTTTCGTCATTCTGCTAGTACGCACGAATACCTTCTTGTGGTTTGAGGCAGGACACATGTTCTGGAACAACGGAGTGTCCCGCTTCGTCCACCCTGTTTGGAGTTTTTCTTTTCCGGACGCCCAGTTAAAGTCCGGTGTATCTATGCGGCAAGAAGCATGCTCGTCCAGTGTCCCAGCTAAGTCAATAAGGTAGCTGATATCGCATAGCAACAAATTTGTGTATTTTCGTTATTGTTTTCAGGAAGTTTTTTTTTAGACTGATGCTAGCGCGCAGCTACCTCTCATGTGAGGATAACGTTCTGCAATAAATTAATACAAGAACTTTGTGCCTTTTTGTATGCCGGCATGGACACCATCTATGGGGATGCTGGTGAGACTAATGAGTTAAGCTGCGGAGCATGACAAGTGAGAGGTCGCTCACTGGAGTTTTGAAGTGTTATTTTTTTTAGTATTGTCTCCAGTTGGGATTATTGTCATTATGCTTTCACTGCAAGTGTTTGTGTGCTGCCATATTTTCCATAAGCCTTTTGGTGTGCAATCTTACATTTATATCTTCTTTTGGAATTATCTCATGCTTCAATTCTAGTTTGTTTTCTCACATTCATGCATGCGTTCAGTCAAGTACAGTGTTGGTGTTTTAATTTTACCACAATGCTAGTTGTTTCTTTGAGTGTGTTGCTCCCATTTCAACATTGTGCACGTTATTGTTCTATGGGTTTTCTTTACTGATTCTCGTGGTTTGTTAAACCTCAAATTTTGAAACCATTGTTTTAGGTTGTATCTTTTCCTCATCACAGTTGATGGGTTTTAGTCTAACCCTGGGCAAAATACTTCGCTACGCTCACAGAGCATGCAAAGTTTGTGCTACTACGCAAATTGCATGTAGCAGAGTGAAAAACTGTGCTAATTGACGCAGCGTAGCAGCAGTACAATAAACACCTTCAAATGCTTTGATAAAGCAATTTTCTATGCTAAAAAGCATATAACCAATTCACAAAAGTGAACTTTGACAATTAAATATCAAGCAATGAGAGAGGTGATGATTTTGGGGTCCCCCTAACCTAGGGGAGGACCAAGCAGATGCCTTGAACACAAAAAGCATATCATGTGAACGATTCAGTGGTGGTCCCTTCCTCCTAGGACCACCCCAAGCACAGTTATGGGCAAAAATACAATCCCAACCAAAGGCCCTGCAAAGCATTATGGGACGAGATTAGCAGTGGGCAGTGAATATGATAGTGTCCAATATCAAAATAATTCTACAAAGAGCTGCAGTTCAACTAGTCGTTATTAGATGTCCCTCACGAGTCAAATGCAAAAGCATTGAAATTATTAATACATCAAGCTGCAGTTCCACTAGTCGTTACTAGATGTCCCTCACGAGTCAAATGCAAAAGCATTGAAACCCTTTCATGAAGCTTTTGCATTTGACTCGTGAGGGACATCTAGTAACGACTAGTGGAACTGCAGCTCTTTGTAGAATTATTTTGATATTGGATACTAGAATATTCACTGCCCACTGCTAATCTCGTCCCATAATCCTTTGCAGGGCCTTTGGTTGGGATTGTATTTTTGCCAATAACTGTGCTTGGGGTGGTCCTAAGAGGATGGGACCACCACCGAATCCTTCAAAAGATGTGCTTTTTGTTTTCAAGGAATCTGCTTGGTTCTCTCCCTAGGTTAGGAAGGATCCCAAAATCATCACCTCTCTCACTGCTTGTTAATTTATCGATTTCACTTTTGTGAAATAACTATATACATTTTTAGCATATAAAGATAGAGATATTTATTTTATCTTAACTTGCCCTGTGCAAGATGCCTTTGGCAATTATTGTACAGAAAACTATGCTAATTGACGTAGCCAGCAGCAAATTAATTAACATCTACAAACGCTTTGATGAAGTAATTTTACATGCTAAAAAGCATATAACCAATTCACAAAAGTGAACTTTGAGAATGAAAATATCAGGCAATGAGAGAGGTGATGATTTTGGGGTCCCCCCTAACCTAGGGGGAGGACCAAGCAGATGCCTCGAACACAAAGAGCATATCATGATGAACGATTCAGTGGTGGATGGTCCCTTCCTCCTAGGACCACCCCAAGCACAGTTATGGGCAAAAATACAATCCCAACCAAAGGCCCTGCAAAGCATTATGGGACGAGATTAGCAGTGGGCAGTGAATATTATAGTGTCCAATATCAAAATAATTCTACAAAGAGCTGCAGTTCAACTAGTCGTTACTAGATGTCCCTCACGAGTCAAATGCAAAAGCATTGAAATTATTAATACATTAAGCTGCAGTTCCACTAGTCGTTACTAGATGTCCCTCACGAGTCAAATGCAAAAGCATTGAAACCCTTTCATGAAGCTTTTGCATTTGACTCGTGAGGGACATCTAGTAACGACTAGTGGAACTGCAGCTCTTTGTAGAATTATTTTGATATTGGCTACTATAATATTCACTGCCCACTGCTAATCTCGTCCCATAATGCTTTGCAGGGCCTTTGGTTGGGATTGTATTTTTGCCAATAACTGTGCTTGGGGTGGTCCTAAGAGGATGGGACCACCACCGAATCGTTCAAAAGATGTGCTTTTTGTTTTCAAGGCATCTGCTTGGTTCTCTCCCTAGGTTAGGGAGGATCCCAAAATCATCACCTCTCTCACTGCTTGTTTATTTATCATTTTCACTTTTGTGAAATGACTATATGCATTTTAGCATATAAAGACAGAGATACTTATTTTATCTTAACTTGCACTGTGCAAGTTGCCTTTGGCAATTATTGTATAGTGCAGTCAAGCACACAGCTACACACTACGCAATTTGCATAGCTATGTGTAGTGCTACTATACAAACGTAGTTTAATGGGTACAAGTCCCATTGTTTTTGTAGTGGGTGTTAGTCCCATCTACACACTCTGTAGGGGCTTTTAGTCCCATCTACGCAGTTCTATGGGTACAAGTCCCATTGTTTTTGTAGTGAGTGTTAATCCCATCTACGCAGTCTGTAGTGGGTTTTAGTCCCATCTACGCAGTTCTAATGGGTAAAAGTCCCATCTACGCAGTTCTAATGGGTACAAGTCCCATGTTTTTTTCTATTGCTTATGGGTACGTGTCCCATCTATTCAATCGTTTTGTTCACATTCTAGCCTCCACACAAGGGGTTCCAATGGGTACGAGTCCCATGTGTTTTGCTGTTCTGTTCAAGCTACTAACCTTTAAGTAGGGGTTCTAATGGGCACGAGTCCCATGTGCATGGTCAGCAGTCAACCTTCTTTTCTTTCTTTCCCTTCTATTTTCTTCGGTTGATTTTGGGTGTAGATGTTCCATGTTGTTTCTGGTCCATTTATTCACCTATATTTTGGGGAAAGTCAGTTCAGGTGTCCGTCACCTATTACTTATGTTTCCTTAAAAAGATTATAGGAGGATGATGGGTGGGTAATATATATTTTATGTATATTTATCTTTGCATCTCCTCTACATTGTTTATTTTTCTTGCATGTACTTATTGTAAATCTCTTGTATATTTGATATACAGAGGCAAAAGTAGGACATACTAACTTTCTATTTGTGGTAGTGTGGGCGAGCAGTTAGGCTTATCAGAGGAGAGTGATAAGCATTTGTTTTATTCACAGGGGCAATAAATGAGACGCAAACTCAAGAATAAATCCAAGACCAATTTATACAACTAACACTGGTTTTTATGCAATTTTTTAGACCAAGAACTTTGTTCTACAATAAGTACTTTTAAAGATACAAATTTTTCAAGTTCGCAAAATTTAGATTTTTCATAGCCTGGAGGGCAGAAAAATTGGATTTTATTAAAGACACAGAGGCTAAGATTATGCAAATCTCCTTTATTGCCAGCTCACAGCAGCAACAATTGAAGAATATGGAACTTCAATGAACATTCTAACATACTATAAAGTCCCCCCACGCGCAGCCATCTTCCTTCATGTCATGCCATAAAATTTAGATTTTTCACAGCCTGGTGGGCTGAAAATCTGGATTTTATTAAAGACACGGAGGCTAAGATTATCCCTCCACATACCGTTGTGCTTGTAACCCACCCTGATGATACCAAAGATATTACGTAAACCTATTCTTTTCTATGTCAGAATAAGGAGCTTGATCTCCTTGGATCCTCTTCTGGAAAACTATTATCGACTGAAGTTTAAACTTTTTTTGTTGAAGTTATCTTGTTTGCAGATACACAAAGAAGGAAGATGGCTGCGCGTGGGGGGACTTTATAGTATGTTAGAATGTTCATTGAAGTTCCATATTCTTCAATTGTTGCTGCTGTGCGCTGGCAATAAAGGAGATTTGCATAATCTTAGCCTCCGTGTCCCATAGATGGCGGTTCTTCAGAGCCATGGTGATGGCACTTCCATAGTCCCATAGATGGCGGTTCTTCATAGCCATGGTGATGGCACTTCCATAGTCCCATAGATGGCGGTTCTTCCTAGCCATGGTGATGGCGCTTCCACAGTCCCATAGATGGTGGGTCTTCCTGGCCATGGTGATGGTGCTTCTATAGATGGTGGTACTTCCTGGACATTGTGATGGTACTCCCACAGTCCCATAGATGGTGGGTGTGAGATTTTGGCCTGGTATATGCTGTTCACTAATTAAAGTGGACACCTTGCACCAGGGCAAATCGACTCTTATGGTAGATAGGTTTAAGACAACCTTTTAAAGAAAGCTATCCTAGTGGTAGCTGTGGAGAGCAGCCTTCAGGCTAAGTCTCGGAGGAATGTAAAGCAGCTTGTTTTACCATATAATCTCTTGAATCACCAAATGAAAAGACACCACACAGGTATATATATCAAATATATATGTATTTATTTCTAAATAACTCTCTACTAATCTCTTTATGAGATTAGAAGACAAACATATGCACAAATCAACGTTTCACAATAAGTTAAGCACAAAATATGGCTGGGGCCCTAGGGGCGTACCAGACCATATACTAAGTAAGAGACTTAGAAACAACGACTTGCAAGGAGACAAGGCCTAGGGCCTTCAGAAGTGCTGGGGCCTCACGAAACCACCCAAGGCAGGTAAGTAAAGGACCCACGGGGACGCGTGCAGTGTGGATACACAGGCGCGAATCGCCGTTAACTTCAATGGGGCAAGTCGCGGTTGGAAATAAAGAGTTTTAGGATACTTCGGGAGAACCTACAAGCAAGTCACTTACAGGGTAAGTAGTTCTAGGGCCCACACCCACAGGAGCACCGTAGTGCTGGAGTTACCTCACCCAGGGAAGCCGGGTGCACAGGTGTCCTTTGGTGTCGGGTCGCGGCGTCGTTTTCAATGGCGAACAAAGAAGACTTGCTGCTTGCGGGAGCTGAAGAAGTGTCCGGTGGAATCCAAGCCTGGATTCTGAAGAAGGATGACCTGAAAGCAGAGGGGACAGTGTTCAAAGTCACTTGGCAGTGACCCGGGGCAAGGAAGATGGATGCCCACCGTCGTCGGTTGATTCAGGTCGGTTGCAGGTGCCTTGACTCTTCAGCCACGTGGTCCAGGAGGGGTCGACGATGACCAGGAGCTGGATTCGGTGGGTCCCTTGACGTCTGCAACTGACTGCGGTGTCGGCAACTCGATTGGAGCCAACAAGCCTTGGCAGCAGCAAGTCTCGGGGAGATGAAGAAAAGTCGATGGCGCAGACCAGCAAGGTCTGAGGGACTCACCCAGCGAGGGTAAGTCAGGGCAGGCCTGGAGCAACCAGGGGAGCCCTTTGGTTTCTTTAAGAAGTCTTCTGGGGACCCACAAGCCGGCAGGCAAGGGATCGCAAAGACACCTCGGGCGGAATCACTCAACAGGGGCCCACGGTCACTCGGGACAGTGTAGGCCTCTGATCTTCGGAGGGATTCCTGCTGGAGGTCGGGACCACACGTGGTCCAAAGCACAAGTTCGTAGAACGTTGTGAAGGGGTTGCACTCGACAATAGTGCACGGTACCCAGGGGTCGCGGTTTCTCATTACTCGTGGGGTCCACTTGCCTCAGCTTCGCTGGGGACTCACGATGGCCTGGGAGAGGTCAGGAAATCCACTTCTTGGGCTGCAGGGACTTCGGACTCCGGCGGGAGCGGCGTAGTTTGCGACCGTCGTTGTCATTTTTGGTGCCTGCCAAGCAGGGGAGTCACTCCTTGACTCCAAGGGAGATTCTTCTGTCTTCCAAAGGTAGTGGAACGTCGAAGGGCCAGGATTCTTCTGTAGAGCGTCGTCCAGGGGTTATCTGCTTTGCAATGGCAAGGTTCCCCCTCTTATACTAAAAAGAGGGGATGGACTAGCTCTATGACCCCACCTATGGGAGGGTCAAGGGAGGGGTGGCTACACCCACTTCCCTTTGTCCAGTTTCGCGCCAGAGCAGGGGCAGGTAGCCCCTGAGCTGGTTTGAACTGGCATATGCACAGAGGAGCCTTCTGCTCCCCCAGTGCAGGACTTCAAAGCACTCCAAGAGTGCACCCACCCAGCCCCAATACACTAAACCCTGTCTGGAAGGTGGTTACACCTCCCTGTGACAGGATGCCTATTGTTGGGCTTCCTCCACTGTGAGTTTCGGTCATCAGCAGGATGGCAGCCCAGTGTCTGTGACTGGTGGCATCCATTTTGTGATGCCAGGGCTCTTTAGGATTCTACCGCGTTTCCACAGCAGGTACATGTCTTATCCCTCTAGAAGGGTGGAATGCTATCCCCGCCGCCAAGATTGGCGGGGGGGTAGTATTCCAAGATGTTTGACACCAAACACGACATGTTTTGATGCAGCCATTCCAAAGTTAGCATTTACCGCGAGGATATAATGCACTTAAGAGTATATGGTTTAACCGCATCCACAAACAGCACCAGAGAATGGACTCTGAGAACTGCAGAGGGGCCCTGCTCATGCAGAGGCACCCCCTCACATAGAAGCCAAGCACCCTGCCCTCAGGATTGATAGGGCCTGCCTTAGGGGTGACTGATAGGTTTATATGTGTGTGCAGGAGAGATATAGGAAACCTATATCTCAGTGAGGGGTGCTAGCACCACCTCACCCAGGCTGCAGTAGCAGGCCTGTGGTGTCAGATTTAGACTGCTTCCCAGGGGTGGCATAACACATGCTGCAGCCCCTGGTAGGCCTGTGAAGTACCTATGCCCTTGGCACCTAAGGTACCATATACTAGGGACTCATAAGGCACCACAGTATCCAATCACTAGTGCACCTAGAGTGCACTCCATGTCGTTTAGAGAAAACAGAGAGGCTGGGGCCCTGATTGGCAGGGACCCAGCCAGACTATAGCCAGAAACCAGTGCTAACATCAGAAAAAAAGTGGGGGCAACATAAGAGGCAGATCCTACTCTCCTACACAACCCCCTCCAAACGTAGGGACACTAAACTAACCTTGACCAGTTGAGTCTTCGTGTTCAAAGTGGAAATACCTTGAGAGTCCATCTGCATTGGCATGTTGGGTCCCAGGCCTATGTTCCACTGTATAGTCCATCCCCTGTAGGGAAATGGACCACCTCAAAAGTTTTGGGTTTTCACCTTTCATCTGCTTTAGCCATAGGAGGGGCTTGTGGTCAGTCTGAACTATGAAGTGAGTACCAAACAAGTATGGCCTCAGCTTCTTCAGGGCCCATACCACAGCAAAGGCCTCCCTCTCTATAGCTGACCAACGTTTCTCTCTAGGGGTCAGCCTTCTGCTAATAAAAGCTACTGGCTGGTCTTGACCTTCATCATTCAGTTGAGACAGTACAGCTCCCACACCCAGCTCAGAAGCATCTGTTTGGACAATGAACTTTTTGGTGTAGTCTGGACTCTGTAAGATGGGGGCAGTGCACATGGCCTGCTTTAGGTCTTCAAATGCCTTTTGACAGCTAGCTGTCCACTGAACCTTTTTTGGCATTTTCTTAGAGGTAAGATCATTCAAGGGGGTCACTATAGATCCATATCCCTTGACAAACCTCCTATAGTACCCAGTCAGGCCTAAGAAGGCTCTCACCTGTGTCTGGGTGGTTGGAGCAACCCATTCCATTATGGTTTGGATTTTGCTCTGCAAAGGCTGAACCTGGCCTCCACCTACAAGGTGGCCCAGGTACACAACCTGACTCTGCCCTATCTGGCACTTGGTGGCCTTGATAGTGAGGCCTGCTTTCTGCAGGGCCTCCAAAACATTTCTGAGGTGGACCAGGTGATCCTGCCAGGAGGAACTAAAGACAGCAATATCATCTAGATAAGCTGAGCAATAAGTTTCCATCCCTGCCAGAACTTTATTCACCAACCTCTGAAAAGTGGCAGGTGCATTTTTCAACCCAAAGGGCATCACCACAAAGTGGTAGTGCCCACCAGGAGTCGAAAATGCTGTTTTGGCTTTTGCATCATCAGCTAATCTGATTTGCCAGTAGCCAGCTGTTAGGTCAAATGTACTTAGATACTTGGCTGAGGCCAAAGTATCAATCAGCTCATCTGCCCTTGGTATGGGATAGGCATCAGTCCTAGTGACTGCATTGAGGCCTCTGTAGTCTACACAAAACCTCATTTCTTTCTTACCACCCTGGGTATGAGGCTTGGGTACCAGGACTACTGGGCTAGCCCAAGGGCTATCTGAAGGCTCAATCACGCCTAACTCCAACATTTTCTGGACTTCAGTCCTGATACAGTCCCTGACATGGTCAGGTTGCCTGTAGATTTTATTCTTGACAGGCAGACTGTCCCCAGTGTCCACCTCATGGGTGCACCAGGTAGTCTGACTAGGGGTCAGGCTAAACATATGTCTAAACTGTTGCAGAACTTGTCTGCACTCAGTTTGCTGATGGTCAGTGAGGCTGCTTGCCAAAGCAACACCATCTACTGACCCATCATCAGGGTTCTGAGAGAGCAGGTCAGGGAGAGGGTCACTCTCCTCCTCCTGGTCCTCATCAGTTGCCATGAGCAAGCCCATGTCAGCCCTGTCAACATATGGCTTTAATCTGTTGACATGAAGCACCCTTAGGGGGCTCCTGGGAGTTCCAAGATTCACCAGATAGGTGACTTCTCCCTTCTGTTCAACTATTGTATGGGGGCCACTCCACTTGTCCTGGAGGGCTGCTGGGGCCACAGGCTCCAACACCCACACTTTCTGTCCTGGCTGGTATACAGTCAGCACAGCCTTTTGGTCATGCCAAGCTTTTTGCAATTCTTGGCTGGCCTCCAGGTTTTTGGTTGCCTTTTTCATGTACTCTGCCATCCGGGAGCGGAGACCAAGTACATAGTCCATCACATCTTGTTTGGGGGGCTTGAGAGGTAACTCCCAGCCCTCTTTTACCAAACATAGTGGACCTCTCACAGGATGCCCAAACAGAAGCTCAAATGGGCTGTAGCCAACCCCCTTCTGTGGAACCTCTCTGTATGCAAACAAAAGGCAAGGAAGAAGAAGGTCCCATTTCCGCCTAAGCTTCTCTGGGAGTCCCTTAATCATTCCTTTCAAGGTTTTGTTGAAGCGTTCAACTAAACCATTGCATTGTGGGTGATAGGGGTGGTGAACTTATAAGTTACACCACACTCCTTCCACATTGCTTTCAGATATCCTGACATGAAGTTGGTACCTCTGTCAGAAATGACCTCCTTTGGGAAACCCACTCTGGAGAAAACTCCAATGAGGGCTCTTGCCACCACAGGTGCTGTGGTGGTCCTCAGAGGAATTGCCTCTGGGTACCTGGTGGCATGATCCACTACCACCAGGATAAATCTGTGCCCAGATGCAGTCTGAGGGTCAAGGGGACCAACAATGTCAATCCCTACCCTTTCAAAGGGTACCCCCACCACAGGTAGTGGTATCAGGGGGCCTTTGTTGTGCCACCTGCCTTACCACTGGCTTGGCAAGTGACACAGGAGCGACAAAACTCCTTTGTGTCCTCTGACATATGTGGCCAATGAAAATGTGGAACAAGCCTGTCCCAGGTCTTGTTTTGGCCCAAGTGTCCTGCCAAAGGGATATCATGTGCTAAGGTCAAGAGGAACCCCCTAAACTTCTGAGGTATTACCAACCTCCTGGTGGCTCCAGGGGCTGGGTCTCTACCCTCAGAATATAGGAGTCCCTCATCCCAATAAACTTTATGGGACCCACTAGCACTCCCAGCAGCCTCAGCAGCAGCCTGCTGTCTGAGGGGTTCAAGAGAGGGGCAGCACTGTTGCTCCTTGCTCAGATCTTCCCTGGAAGGGCCCCCTGCCCCCAAGAACTCAACCTGGTCAGGTTCAAGTCCCTCTGGGGCAGTTCCTTCTTCAGGTTCTGCTTCACCTCCCTCTGGAAGTGAATCCTTGATCTGAGACAGAGGGGAAGGCACTGCCTTAACCCTACTGCTCCTCCTCTTGGGAAGCATCTGGTCCATTGTTCCAGGATCCAGAGCTGGTTCAGTGTCATGCATTCTTGCTTGTGACCTGGTCACAGCAAATACCTCTGCAGGGATGCCCAACATCTCAGCATGAGTCCATAACTCTACTTCAGACCAGGCTGAAGTCTCTAGATCATTGCCCAATAGACATTCTACAGGGAGGTCTGCACTGACTACAACCTTCTTGAGGCCAGTTACCCCTCCCCAGGAGAAATTCACAACTGCCAGACTATGGTTGGTCTGGACATTGCTTGCATTGGTCACCTGGTACATTTCACCCAGGATGATCTGTCCAGGGTCCACTAGGTCCTCTGCCACCATGGTGACACTAGCACCTGTGTCCCTAAATGCCAAAGCCTGTTTGCCATTTATCAAAGGCTGCTGTTTGTACTTGCCCAGATTACTGGGGCTTACTAGGAAGGACATATCAATGTTTCCCTCACAAATCAGCATTGCCTGAGTGGTCACTCTGACTAGGTCAGAATCCACTTCAGAACCCAGGGTCAACCCTACTACACCCTTATTCTGAGTACCACCTCCACCAGTAGCTGAGCTAGGGGGCACAGTTGCCTTAGGGGCAGGAGTGGTGGTGGTTTGGTCTTTGGACTTGGTACAATCAGAAGTCCAGTGCCCTTTCTGTTTACAGAATTTGCACCAGGGCTTCTTTTGGCCTTTTCCCTTGTTGGACTGTGACTCCCCACCAGATGCAGATTTTTGGGGCCCTTGTGAAGACTTCTGGTCTTTTGACTTATCCCCACCTTTCTCAGAGCCTTTAGGATATTGCTTCTTAGTGTCACCCCCTTGGTTCTGGGTTTTCTGCCTCACCCTGGTTCTGACCCATTTGTCTGCCTTCTTTCCCAATTCTTGGGGAGAGGTCAGATCAGAGTCCACCAGGTACTGATGCAACAACTGGTTCTGGCAATTATTTAGGATCTGTTCTCTCATCATCAGATTATACAATCCCTTGAAATCAGTAACCCTACTGCCAACCAGCCAACCCTCTAGAGCCTTGGTTGCACAATCAACAAAGTCAGTCCAGTCCTGAGTCTGTGCCTTCTGGGTATCTCTGAACTTCAACCTGTACTGCTCAGTGGTTAAGCCAAACCCATCTATCAGTGCACTCTTCAGGACCTCATAATCATCAGCATCCTCCTCTCTAACAGTGAGGAGCTTGTCTCTTCCTTTATCTGAAAAGGAGAGCCACAAGATTGCTGCCCACTGCTTTTGGGGGACCTGCTGTACTCTACAGGCCCTCTCCATAGCAGTTATCCACTTGTGGATATCATCCCCACTCTGGTAGGGAGGAACAACCTTGCTCAGGTTCCTATGGTCAGGAATATATTCTCTGCCTCTAGGGACACTGTTGCTGCCACCAGGGGGTTCTAACCCCTCTTTTCTAGAAGCTCTCTGGATCTCCAGGGTTTCCCTATCCAGTGCCAACTGCTTGGTTCTGAGGGCCACTCTGGCTTCCTCATACTGGAGCAGTTTGCACCTTCTCTCAGAGGAGGTCTCTCTTAAGGAAAAGTATGAGCTCCTCTGCTGGACAAATTCTCTGCCAGAGTGATAAGAGTGGTCAGATTCCCTGGAAGGGGATCTGTGCCTCTCCTCCTCTCTGTCAGTTCTCTTAGGGAGAATTCCTCTGTCCTTTTCAGGCCCCTTGGAGCCTGGCCCTTCAATCACAGAGTCTTTGTCATTCTGATTTTCATCATCTGACCCAGATACTATGACTGACCCACCCACTGATTCAAACCCTTTAGCTCCTAGAGCCAATCTAAGGTCATCTGCTGTCAGCAGATCTATCAGGTGTAGTGTTGAGGGACTCTGTCCTAGTCTCAGGTGTCTGTCAACACACATGGCTCTCAAGTCAGAGAAAGCCATGTCCTTATACTGAGGCTGAGTGGATCCACTGGGTCCACCCTTTAAGGACATTCTAGTGTTGTGCACTGTTGTACTACCTACACTAGTTTGTGGCCTACTGATCCTAGCTTGAGCTGTGGAAAGGGTGTGCTATCCCTTGGCACACAGCTCTAAGTTCAGCAGAACTTATTGATACTAAGCTTGACTTTATATGTACCTTGAGTACCTATAATGGTTTTCAGTTAGTAATTCAAATAGAGATTTTCTGGTAAAACAATGGCAAGCTGGAATCCCACCGCTGCCACCAATGTGAGATTTTGGCCTGGTATATGCTGTTCACTAATTAAAGTGGACACCTTGCACCAGGGCAAATCGACTCTTATGGTAGATAGGTTTAAGACAACCTTTTAAAGAAAGCTATCCTAGTGGTAGCTGTGGAGAGCAGCCTTCAGGCTAAGTCTCGGAGGAATGTAAAGCAGCTTGTTTTACCATATAATCTCTTGAATCACCAAATGAAAAGACACCACACAGGTATATATATCAAATATATATGTATTTATTTCTAAATAACTCTCTACTAATCTCTTTATGAGATTAGAAGACAAACATATGCACAAATCAACGTTTCACAATAAGTTAAGCACAAAATATGGCTGGGGCCCTAGGGGCGTACCAGACCATATACTAAGTAAGAGACTTAGAAACAACGACTTGCAAGGAGACAAGGCCTAGGGCCTTCAGAAGTGCTGGGGCCTCACGAAACCACCCAAGGCAGGTAAGTAAAGGACCCACGGGGGACGCGTGCAGTGTGGATACACAGGCGCGAATCGCCGTTAACTTCAATGAGGCAAGTCGCGGTTGGAAATAAAGAGTTTTAGGATACTTCGGGAGAACCTACAAGCAAGTCACTTACAGGGTAAGTAGTTCTAGGGCCCACACCCACAGGAGCACCGTAGTGCTGGAGTTACCTCACCCAGGGAAGCCGGGTGCACAGGTGTCCTTTGGTGTCGGGTCGCGGCGTCGTTTTCAATGGCGAACAAAGAAGACTTGCTGCTTGCGGGAGCTGAAGAAGTGTCCGGTGGAATCCAAGCCTGGATTCTGAAGAAGGATGACCTGAAAGCAGAGGGGACAGTGTTCAAAGTCACTTGGCAGTGACCCGGGGCAAGGAAGATGGATGCCCACCGTCGTCGGTTGATTCAGGTCGGTTGCGGGTGCCTTGACTCTTCAGCCACGTGGTCCAGGAGGGGTCGACGATGACCAGGAGCTGGATTCGGTGGGTCCCTCGACGTCTGCAGCTGACTGCGGTGTCGGCAACTCGATTAGAGCCAACAAGCCTTGGCAGCAGCAAGTCTCGGGGAGATGAAGAAAAGTCGATGGCGCAGACCAGCAAGGTCTGAGGGACTCACCCAGCGAGGGTAAGTCAGGGCAGGCCTGGAGCAACCAGGGGAGCCCTTTGGTTTCTTTAAGAAGTCTTCTGGGGACCCACAAGCCGGCGGGCAAGGGATCGCGAAGACACCTCGGGCGGAATCACTCAACAGGGGCCCACGGTCACTCGGGACAGTGTAGGCCTCTGATCTTCGGAGGGATTCCTGCTGGAGGTCGGGACTACACGTGGTCCAAAGCACAAGTTCGTAGAACGTTGTGAAGGGGTTGCACTCGACAATAGTGCACGGTACCCAGGGGTCGCGGTTCCTCGTTACTCGTGGGGTCCACTTGCCTCAGCTTCGCTGGGGACTCACGATGGCCTGGGAGAGGTCAGGAAATCCACTTCTTGGGCTGCAGGGACTTCGGACTCCGGCGGGAGCGGCGTAGTTTGCGACCGTCGTTGTCGTTTTTGGTGCCTGCCAAGCAGGGGAGTCACTCCTTGACTCCAAGGGAGATTCTTCTGTCTTCCAAAGGTAGTGGAACGTCGAAGGGCCAGGATTCTTCTGTAGAGCGTCGTCCAGGGGTTATCTGCTTTGCAATGGCAAGGTTCCCCCTCTTATACTAAAAAGAGGGGATGGACTAGCTCTATGACCCCACCTATGGGAGGGTCAAGGGAGGGGGTGGCTACACCCACTTCCCTTTGTCCAGTTTCGCGCCAGAGCAGGGGCAGGTAGCCCCTGAGCTGGTTTGAACTGGCATATGCACAGAGGAGCCTTCTACTCCCCCAGTGCAGGACTTCAAAGCACTCTAAGAGTGCACCCACCCAGCCCCAATACACTAAACCCTGTCTGGAAGGTGGTTACACCTCCCTGTGACAGGATGCCTATTGTTGGGCTTCCTCCACTGTGAGTTTCGGTCATCAGCAGGAGGGCAGCCCAGTGTCTGTGACTGGTGGCATCCATTTTGTGATGCCAGGGCTCTTTAGGATTCTACCGCGTTTCCACAGCAGGTACATGTCTTATCCCTCTAGAAGGGTGGAATGCTACCCCCGCCGCCAAGATTGGTGGGGGTAGTATTCCAAGATGTTTGACACCAAACACGACATGTTTTGATGCAGCCATTCCAAAGTTAGCATTTACCGCGAGGATATAATGCACTTAAGAGTATATGGTTTAACCGCATCCACAAACAGCACCAGAGAATGGACTCTGAGAACTGCAGAGGGGCCCTGCTCATGCAGAGGCACCCCCTCACATAGAAGCCAAGCACCCTGCCCTCAGGATTGATAGGGCCTGCCTTAGGGGTGACTGATAGGTTTATATGTGTGTGCAGGAGAGATATAGGAAACCTATATCTCAGTGAGGAGTGCTAGCACCACCTCACCCAGGCTGCAGTAGCAGGCCTGTGGTGTCAGATTTAGACTGCTTCCCAGGGGTGGCATAACACATGCTGCAGCCCCTGGTAGGCCTGTGAAGTACCTATGCCCTTGGCACCTAAGGTACCATATACTAGGGACTCATAAGGCACCACAGTATCCAATCACTAGTGCACCTAGAGTGCACTCCATGTCGTTTAGAGAGAACAGAGAGGCTGGGGCCCTGATTGGCAGGGACCCAGCCAGACTATAGCCAGAAACCAGTGCTAACATCAGAAAAAAAGTGGGGGCAACATAAGAGGCAGATCCTACTCTCCTACAGTGGGTCTCCCTGGCCATGGTGATGGTGCTTCTATAGATGGTGGTACTTTCTGGACATTGTGATGGTGCTCCCACAGTCCCATAGATGGTGGGTCTCCCTGGTCATGGTGATGGCGCTTCCATAGATGGTGATTCTTCCTGGCCATGGTGATGGTGCTCCCAGCATCCCATGGATGGTCCTACTCCATGGCCATGGTGATGGCACTTCCACAGTCCCATAGATGGTGGGTCTTCCTGGCCATGGTGATGGCGCTTCCATAGATGGTGGTACTTTCTGGACATTGCGATGGCCCTCCCACAGTCCCATAGATGGTGGGTCTCGGTGATGGTGCTTCTATAGATGGTGGTACTATCTGGACATTGTGATGGCGCTCCCACAATCCCATAGATGGTGGGTCTCTCTGGCCATGGTGATGGCGCTTCCATAGATGGTGGTACTTCCTGGCCATGGTGATGGTGCTCCCAGCATCCCATGCATGGTCCTACTCCATGGCCATGGTGATGGAACTTCCACAGTCCCATAGATTGTGATCTCTGTGTCCTAGTTCCAGTTCCTTTTGTGCAGTAGGACTAACCTCATTGGTGCCTTGATGCCTTCGGTCATTTGTTGCGCTTTATAAATCTTTTTTCTTTTTATTGGCCAGAGTGGCGAGGATTGTAGCAGCCCATAAGTTTGCAAAGTTCAAAGGCAGCACACAGTTTGATAATGCACCAAACCAAGGGAGAAGTGATAGCGCAACAGTTGTTATCCCAAAAAGTTCAGATTAGGAAAGTCGATAGTGCAGATTTTGGGAAGAGGATGAATGTGGGCATCAGTCGTTGTCAGGAAAGTCCAGAGTAGGGTTTTGACAAGAGGATGTATTTCGGCCAACAGTTGTTATCCCAAAAGTTCAGATTAGGTTTGTAGAAGAGGATGGATGTGGGCAACAGCTGAGGTTGGAATAGCTGTTGGTTTTTTAACTGGTGACAGGATGGTGCACCAGGCGCTGCCTGACTGCAGGAGCACCTTTTAGGGAACATTTGTTGGAGCACCAGTACCATGGCCAGGGAGAAAGACCATCTATGGGACCACTATTACCATGGCCAGGGAGAACCACCATCTGTGGGACTGTGGGAGCACCATCACCATGGACAGGGAGAACTACCATCTGTGGGACTGTGGGAGCACCATCACCATGGACAGGGAGGGCCTCCATCCAGGTGATCCTTTGAGCGCAATCACCTTGAACAAGAGGAAGGACCAACCATGGGACCGCCATCACCATGGCCAGGGAGAAGGACCATCCATAAGACTGTAAGGGTGCCATGACCATGCCCAGGGAGGAGGACCATCTATGGGACTGTCAACACCATGGCCAGTAAGAACCACCATCTATGGGACTGTGGAAGTGCCATCACCATGGCCGTGGAGTAGGACCATCCATGGGACCGTGGGAGCACCATCACCATGGCCAGGAAGAATCACCATGTATAGGACTGTGGGAGCACCATCACAATGTCCAGGAAGTACCACCATCTATGGAAGCACCATCACCATAGCCAGGGAGACCCACCATCTACAGGACTGTGGAAGCGCCATCACCATGGCCAGGAAGAACCGCCATCTATGGGACTGTGGGAGCGCCATCACAATGTCCAGGAAGTACCACCATCTATGGAAGCGCCATCACCATGGCCAGGGAGACCCACCATCCATGGGAGTGCCATCATCATGGCAAGGGAGACCCACCATCAATGGGACTGTGGTAGTGCCATCACAGGACCATTCATGGGACTGTGGCAGTGCCATCACCATGGTCAGGGAGGAGGACCAACCATGGGACTGTGGGAGCACCAGCACCATGGCCAAGGAGAAGGGCCATCCATGGGACCATGGGAGCACCATCACCATGGCCAGGAAGAATCACCATGTATAGGACTGTGGGAGCACCATCACAATGACCACCATCTATGGGACTGTGAGAGCGCCATCACCATCGCCAGGGAGAAGGACCATCCATGGGACTGTGGCAGCGCCATCACCGAGGCCAGGGAGAACCACCGTCTATGAGACTGTGGGAGTGCCATCACCATGGCCAAGGAGAAGGACCATCCATGGGACCGAAGGGAGCACCATCACAATTACCATCATCTATGGGACTGTGAGAGCGCTATCACCATGGCCAGGAAGAAGGACCATCTATAGGACCACTATTACCATGGCCAGGGAGAACCACCATCCATGGGAGCACCATCACCATGGTCAGGAAGAACCACCATCTATGGGACTGTGGAAGCGCCATTACCATGGCCATGGAGACCCACCATCTATCGGACTGTGAGAGCGCCATCACCATGGCCAGGGAGAAGGGCCATCCGTGGGACCATGAGAGCACCATCACCATAGTCAGGGAGGAGGACCAACCGTGGGACTGTGGGAGCACCAGCACCATGGCCAGTAAGAACCACCACCTATGGGACTATGCAAGCGCCATGGCCATGGCCATGGAGTAGGATCATCTATGGGAGCGCCATCACCATGGTCAGGAAGAACCACCATCTATGGGACTGTGGGAGTGCCATCACCATGACCAGGGAGAAGGACCATCCATGCGATTCTGGTGCACCATCACCATGCCCAGGGAGGGCCACCATCACCATGGCCAGTGAGGGCCACCATCCATGGGACTGTGGGAGCACCATCACCATGCCCATGGAGGGTCACCATCACCATGGCCAGTGAGGGCCACCATCCATGGGACTGTGGGAGCACCATCACCATGGCCAGGAAGGGCCACCATCCAGGTGATCATTGGAGCGCAATCACCATGGACAAGAAGGAGCACCATCCATAGGAGCACAATCACCATGGCCATGGAGGGGCTTCTTTCAGGGGATAGCAGAAGCATCCTAACCATGGTTAGGAAGGAGGCTCATCAGTGGAGGTGCCCTCACTATGGCCGGAAAGGACCACCATCCAGGGAATGAGTGGGGCAGCAAATCTTTCATTTTCTTTAAGTGTAGTTAAATTCAGCTTTGATCACAACTATAATCAAAGAAAGTCACCATGAAAAAATGTAATATTCTATGCAAGAGCAAATTTATTAGATACAACATAACATTCCTATTGGACCAAACTACAAACTTCATAACACTCAGTGCACATGGCCGGTCCAGCACACTCCTGCTAAGGAAGCAACACTCTGTGCAAGGGACAGAACCCCAGGCAGGGCCAGAAGAGCACAGAAATGCACCTGAGAAGAGCCGGGTAGTACAAACACTATGTCCATTCCATCACGATGGACAACCACCAATAGGAGAGGAGTCAGTCTAGCTGCCATGCCCACCTCACGCTTGAGCTCCCCGCTGTCTTGTAGAATTTTCTTTGTCAGGTGTAATTACCTTCAGAGATGCCTTAGTGCTTGGGGACGATGCACACAGCAAACCAAATACCCTGGACACTTAGATTGTTGCCACCCTGCCCCTTCCATGCCCCCAACCACCTAGAGCACTCCTGCAGTCCATGTGTCCATTATCTCTGCTGGTGGACTCTTGTCCTGTCCATGCTTTCACTCCTTGATGTGCGTAGATTATCTCTATGTACTCTTAGCGCTCTCACACGAAAGTGAGTACTCAGAAAATAAGACGACCTTTATAAATGATGTGTGAGATGTCCACTTGAAGCCTAGTAATTGGCCATTAGACCTAGTGGTTAACTATTGGAGACAGTTGCTAAGAATTAGAATTTACTGTTTGTCAAGAACTGAGCTAGCCATTAACAAGTGTACAGAGTTGTTAAGTTAAACTGAGCTGTTAACCTTTAGACCTAGCCATTAACAGATAGACCTAGCTGTTAACAGTTTCTCCTAGTCATGAACAATTAGAACTAGCTGCTTATAATTAATACTTTGCACTAACACTTAGGCCAACCATTAATAACTAGAGCGAGCCGTTAACAGCTAGTCTCAGTAGCAGTTAACAATTAGACATAGCCATCAACGGTTAGTCGTGAAACATGCCGCCTAGCAGTCAAAAGGAGCCATAACATTAGTAAACGTAGCTTTCACACATAGGGCTCTACTGGTAAACAAGAGACCCGGCTATTGACATGTGGCTTAGCAGTTCAACATAGGACCGAGCATCAAAACAAGAGGCCTACGTCGTAGAACACGAGGTTTGGCCATTCCATGTGAGGACCACACATACAAAAAGTACTAAACATGGAGTAATCAATGAACCAACAGGGTAACAACTAAACACTGGCAGTAAACATAAACCTATGTCTTTCAACCGAAGGCTTCGTTGTTAACATGAGGCAGAGCCGTTGAACGTAAGGCCTAGTATTAAACATAAGGCTGAGCTGATAAACAAAAGGACAAGCCCTTAAACGTGAACCTGAGTCAGAAAACAAGAAGCTGTTACACACAGGGTCTAACAGTGAAACAGGAAGCCTAGAATAAAATATTAGGACTTGTCTCACTCATGCAACTCGACTGTTAAACAAAGGCTGTGCCATACAACTCGCTGCCCGTGGCTGTCGTTGTGCCAGTGACTGACTTTAGGGACCTCCCGCCTGTACGGAGAGGATGGAGCTTCAGAATTGTGGGAAAACAAGGAAGTGCTCGGAGAGGTGGAAAAGGGAGGATTGGAGAAGATGAAGGGGAGTGTCCCACCAGCTCTGCTCCAAGGATGACTGTATTGGAATTAACGAAGGCAAGGGCGGGCCAGGGCTTTGACACGATTCCAGAAGAGTGTCTCACTTCACCAACTTTCGAGTGGTTAGGGCTACATGTGCATCCATCTGTCCCAGGATTCCATGAGATGCAGATGCTCAAGAATGAAGTCTTGTGAAGCGGCCATCTTTGAGTGAGAATCCTTTCCCATGGAAGTACTGATGGTGTGCTTGCTGCCTCCTGGATCCCAGTGTGACCTTGGGAGGTAAGGTGATTGACATGCCCAGTGGTGTAGAAGGTTTTGTCCTCAGGTTACCTCAGTGTCTGCCACCACTACAATACAAGTTGGCCAACCAGATACGGGTGTGTAGAGCTTACGTGGCTACCAGACCTTGGCTGCGACGCTTCTCCACCCTCAGGAGATGATTGTACAAGGACTGAACATAAGTAAAAACACACATGGGGTCTGGGCGAGGTCCCATCACCATCATATCTTCCACCTCCACCAGCGGGGTGCAGTCAGCCTTGTGCCTGAGAAGAAGAGAGGTGGTATTAGACATTGTCAAATAAAGGCTGTGCCAACGGTATCATCTCCCGACCAGTCAGATGTAGGAATTACCTTCTCCCATGCAGTTATAACATGCCAACATCACCAACTCCTTTAAAAAGCAGTATTATGTTGTGACAGCAAACCAAACCGCTGTGCTAATGCTGCACTCTGCTGTGCCAACACTGCCAGCTCCCTGAATTATCATAAGCAGCCCCTTAACTATCAGAAGCACCTCCCTGCTGTGCCAACACTGCCAGCTCCCTTAATTATCAGAAGCAGCTCCCTGCTGTGCCAACACTGCCGGCTCCCTTAACTATCAGAAGCAGCTCTCTGCTGTGCCAACACTGCCAGCTTCCTTAATTATCAGAAGCAGCTCTCTGCTGTGCCAACACTGCCAGCTCCCTTAACTATCAGAAGCAGCTCCCTGCTCTGCCACCACTGCCAGCTCCCTTAATTATCAGAAGCATCACCCTTAACAAGCAGAAGCAGCTCCCTGCTGTGCCAACACTGCCAGCTCCCTTAATTATCAGCAGCAGCAGCCTTAACTATCAGAAGCAGCTCCCTGCTGTGCCAACACTGCCGGATCCCTTCATTATCAGAAGCAGCTCCCTTAACTATCAGAAGCAGCACTCTGCTGTGCCAACACTGCCAGCTCCCTTAATTATCAGAAGCAGCTCCCTTAACTATCAGAAGCAGCTCCCTGCTGTGTCAACAGTGCCGGCTCCCTTAACTATCAGAAGCAGCTCCCTGCTGTGCCAACACTGCCATCTCCCTTAATTATCAGAAGCAGCTTTCTGCTGTGCCAACACTGCCAGCTCCCTTAATTATCAGAAGCAGCACTCTGCTGTGCCAACACTGCCAGCTCCCTAAATTAGCAGAAGCAGCTCTCTGCTGTGCCAACACTGCCAGCTCCCTTAATTATCAGAAGCAGCTATCTGCTGTGCCAACACTGCCAGCTCCCTGAATTATCAGAAGCAGCTCCCTGCTGTGCCAACACTGCCAGCTCCCTTAACTATCAGAAGCAGCTCCCTTAACTAGCAGAAACAGCTCCCTGCTGTGCCAACACTGCCAGCTCCCTTAATAATCAGAAGCAGCTCCGTTAACTATCAGAAGCAGCACTCTGCTGTGCCAACACTGCCGACTCCCTTAATTATCAGAAGCATCTCCTGTAACTAATAGAAGCAGCTCCCTGCTGTGCCAACACTGCCGGCTCCCTTAATTATCAGAGGCACCTCCCTTAACTATCAGAGGCAGCACTCAGATGTGCCAACACTGCCAGCTCCTTTAACTATCAGAAGCAGCTCTCTGCTGTGCCAACACTGCCAGCTCCCTTAATTATCAGAATTAGCTCCCTGCTGTGCCAACACTGCCAGCTCCCTTAACTATCAGAAGCAGCTCCCTGCTGTGCCAACACTGCCAGCTCCCTGAATTAACAGAAGCAGCTCTCTGCTGTGCCAACACTGCCAGCTCCCTTAATTATCAGAAGCAGCTCTCTGCTGTGCCAACACTGCCAGCTCCCTGAATTATCAGAAGCAGCTCTCTGCTGTGCCAACACTGCCAGCTCCCTTAATTATCAGAAGCAGCTCTCTGCTGTGCCAACACTGCCGGCTCCCTTAATTATCAGAAGCAGCTCCCGTAACTATCAAAAGCAGCTCCCTGCTGTGCCAACACTGCCGGCTCCCTTAATTATCAGAAGCAGCTCCCTTAACTATCAGAAGCAGCACTCTGCTGTGCCAACACTGCCGGCTCCCTTAATTATCAGAAGCAGCTCCCGTAACTATCAAAAGCAGCTCCCTGCCGTGCCAACACTGCCGGCTCCCTTAATTATCAGAAGCAGCTCCCTTAACTATCAGAAGCAGCACTCTGCTGTGCCAACACTGCCGGCTCACTTAATTATCAGAAGCAGCTCCCTTAACTATCAGAAGCAGCTCCCTGCTGTGCCAACACTGCTAGCTACCATGTTATGAGAAGCAGCTCCTTGCTGTGCCAAATCTGCCACCTCTTGCCCAATCAAAACTACTTTTCTATGATATCAACACAAGCTCTTGCTTTGCCAATCTGATCCAATGCATGTAAGGTATCTCTCTTTGTTCAGGTGTTGTTGTTTCAGAGCCATCAGAAATGTTTTGTGCCGTACCTTTAGTGTACAGACACCTGCCAGGAATCATATGCTTGTCTGTAGCAAGGGCTCAGTAGAATCTTGGTCCAAACATCTCAAAGCATCCCCTCCTGCTCACCAGTTATGTCCTGTGGTGGCAGGATCTTCTCGGGGAAGACAAAATCCGAACCAGGCCAATCACAAGGGGCAGATGACAAAACCTGCCAGTCACGGTGTACAGACAGCCAGACCCTGGCCTATTAGAAGAGTCAGACAATCAATCCCTGGTACATCAGGAAGTAAGAAAATCAAGCAGTGGCCTATTATAAGGGGGAACGAACACTACCCTGTCATACAGCAAGACCAAAAACTCCTCGAAAACAATCCAATCCTTTCAGGAGTAACAGCTAAGAAAGCCTGGCCCATTGGAAGAAACAGAAAGAAAATCCTCCCTTGTGATGCCCGAAGGACACCCATCTCCTGTTCCAACAGAGTATAGACCACTAAAATTGTGCCAATCACAACATACAGACAACCACTTGTGATCTGGCATAACATTAAGACAGCCAAACGCTGAGCTATCAGAATGTATGGACCAGTACAGCCTACCATGTGGAAAATAAATGTATCCATTTATAAGCAAAGTCGCATCCATTAGGTGCAACGGGCAGTACATTATTGCCTAGCTTTTCATCAAGAACGAACAACCCCTATCCCAGCATCATTCATGGATACAAAACTCTTTCCCATCAAGCAATGCACAAAACAAAACCCTAGGTTATCAGCGACTCGAGTCACACTAGAAACTCTGGACAACCAAAGCCTATCCAATGTGTGAATGGTTATCAAAAAGAAACAACCCCAAATCCCTTAAGGATGCTAGGATGAGCAAACCGTCTCCCATCATAAAGCACTAACAACTAAAAACTAGTCTATCACAGGGTACTGACAACAAGTCCCTGCTATGTCACAAGATACTAACAACAAACCCTTGCCCTTTTAGAAGTTATAGATGATCAAATCCAGGCCCATACTAAAAATGGACGACTAAACCCTGACCTGTTAGACTATATGCACAGACAAACCATGGCCAGTCAAGCAATATGACAACAATGTCCTGGTCAATCAGAAAGTACAGACAACCAATCCCTGGTCTATCTGAATGTATTAGCAACCAACCACAGGTGCTTCCCAGGGTATGAACCATCCAGGTTAGTGAAAGCACATGTCGATAAGAAGGTACAACCAACCACAGGTAATTCTCAGGGTATGAACCATCCAGGTTAGTGAAAACACATGTCGATAAGAAGGTACAACCAACCACAGGTGCTTCTCAGGGTATGAACCATCCAGGTTAGTCAAAACACATGTCGATAAGAAGGTACAACCAACCACAGGTGCTTCTCATGGTATGAACCATCCAGGTTAGTGAAAACACATGTCGATAAGAAGGTACAACCAACCACAGGTGCTTCTCAGGGTATTAACTAACCAGGTTAGTGAAAACACATGTCGATAAGAAGGTACAACCAACCACAGGTGCTTCTCAGGGTATTAACTAACCAGGTTAGTGAAAACACATGTCGATAAGAAGGTACAACCAAGTAAATCCTAGTTTATCAGACAGTATTGGAAACTTCCCAAAGACTGTCTCACTATCAAAAGCTACTGGCAAAGAGCCCCTTTACTATCAGAAGACACCTACAACCAACACCGACAGAAGATATGCACAACTAAACACATGCAATCAAATCCTGGACCACCACAAGGTAGAAATAACTAACTCCTAGCCTGCCAGTAGGGACTGTCAACCAGCCAATTATCTGGTAAAAAGTCAAAACTATCAAACCTTAGCCCATAAGATGAAATGAAATCTCTCCTATAAGATGATATCAACAATAAATCCAACAGGTATGGACAACCAAACCCTGGCCAATGAGAAGGGACAGACAACCAAACCCTGGCCAATCAGAAGGGACAGACAACCAAACCCTGGCCAATCAGAAGAGACAGACAACCAAACCCTGGCCAATCAGACGGGACCGGCAAACAAACCTTGAAGGTAGTCTGCCGGTAAGTAAAAACTCTTTGAAAAAATCATTCTTATCTGTGTGGCTATTAAACGGGGAAAGTTGCAGGAAATTGTAATTGTGTTTTAAGAGGCGAGTGTTATTAACAAATACCTTTTTCTTATTAGCGGAATATCATGGTCAGTATTGGAAGTTTCGTGCGTTTGATTCCATCGCCAAAGTCCTCTGATCCCACCGTGGGTCAACACTGAAGCAAAGTTTAAATCTGAGATCTCGGCCTGGAATGGAAGTTGGTGCACTTGAGAGCTCTGTCACACAGCTCAAAACTGAAACTGTTGGAAGATTACTTCTGCCAAAATGATAACGGCTCTTTGGTTTGAAAGAAATACAATGCTTTAAAACTCTTTTTTTATCCATTGCTACATCAATAAGGAATGTGTTGCCATTTACACTTCCTTGGGAGGTACCAATATTTTTATCCTGGAAATCCGATTTGAGATAATTTTAGTAATATTTCTCTTGAATTCATGGTACATAGTTGTAAACATGATTTTATAAATCAGTCATGGAGACAGTTTTATGATACCCTGGCTCTTTTTTGTGCTTTAGACATATTTTAATTACTTATTAAAGGACTTTATCTTTGATTGGGGAGTTCATAGTTTTTAGGAAGTTTATCCTTATTAAGGAAGGTCACATTATTTGGGGAGTCTGTGATTATTGTCATATGTTGTTAATAAAAGGCTTTATCTTCAGAAGAGGGTCCATTTGTATTAGTCGTTTTCATTCTTATTGGGGTTTTCATTCAAAGCTGAATATAAACTGAGAAGCAGACTGTTTTATTCTGTAAGAACTTTCCAATACTCCCACAGCTATCCGAGAGTAAGAGATATACGCAAGAGTCGACGATTTTCATTTCATGGGAATTTATCAATATCAGTTTGGGGAATTTATGGTTATGGGAGTTTTGCTTTTTTAGGAGAGTTTATAGTTCTTGGCGAGTTGATTAACAATAGTTGGGGCTTTTACTGTTATTTGTATTAAAGGAGTTTACAAATGTTTTGTGAGTTGTCAGTGAGTTTACCATTGTTAACCAAGTTTCTCAATATTTGCAAGAATTTTTGTTATCAGGGGGTTAGTGTTATTACCACACTTTAATATTAAGAGTGTTTTTCTTTATTTTATCGGTTGGGTTTCCCCTTGTTAAGGGACTTTTTCTTAAATAGGGGTTATCACTCAATATACGGAAGATTTCTTGTGATCACTGATTAAGGGTCTTCATTCTTATTAGGAGAATGCATAATTATTTTAGAGATTGATAATTAGTGAGCCTACCTTTATTTGGTAAGTTTGTCATGATTAGGAAGTTTTTTTTTTCTCTGAAAGTTTATTGTTATCAGGAGAGTTTATTGTTACTTAGAGTTTTGCACAATTTTTGTTGGATGGACTTCTCCTTGTTTCTAGTTATTACAAATAATTATACAACATAAGGGATATGTCTTATTTAGGTTTTTGGGTGGTTTGGTTATTAGGAGAGTTTATTTTTATTAGCAAAATGTAAATTGTTTTGATGAAGGCATTTTGTCAATATTAGCACAAATATTTGTATACAGGGAATGTTTTGTCCTTAGAGGAGTGTCTTATTATATGGGAGCTTCACATTATTATTATTATTAGAGTTTCTAATTATTACAAGAGTTTCTCATTAGAGAGCTTCTTGTTTTAGGGAGATTCTCAATCTTAGGGAGTGTTCGGCTATAAATGGAGTTTCTCTTTACTGAGGAAGGTTTTCATTACAGTTTTGATATTAGGAGAATTTCTTGTAGTTACGGTAGTTTCTAATTACTAATGACATTTATTGTTCTTAGAGAAGCTCTCTATAACAGAGGGTTTGACAGCAGCAGTAGCTCCTTTAGAACATTTTTTGATGGTGATTTTTTGATGGCGTGCTGGTGGGGTCTACTGAAAACAGTGCAGCTTGCTATTGGTTGGGGGATTCTGAACAGGAGAGAAGTCCCAGATTCTAGCACATACAACACACTAGTCATCAACACACCATTAACCGCAGGAGCCATGTGGGAGGAAACTGCAAGCCAGGAAGCAGCACTAAGAAACTGCAAGCCAGGAAGCAGCACTGAGGCCAAGCCAGTGTGAGCTATGGGATTCTGGGAGTTAGGAGGCTGAGCAGCCCCCTGCCACCCAATGCATCCTGGGACATCATCACTATGACTGCTCAAGATGGAAGATTCAGGCCCGGGTAGCGGACTCAAAACATGGCAGTGGGTTAGAAGAACTCACGCCCCCACCCCCGGTCCAACCTAAGATCCGATGAAGGGGAGTTGCACTGCTGTCTCAGGCTGCCAGCCTTCGAGTGAATTTAGGGTCTCATATGCGATATGCTAGGGGTTCTCCAAACTTGTGCAGAAACAATAAGGCAGAGGAGTAGCCTCCATATTCCCATGGGTGTGAATATAAAAGCAGAAGGGGGCCCTTTGCTTGGAAAGGATGCCCTTCATCTTGTGCCCCCTTTTACCTAGATTCCCATACTGTAGGAAAATCTAACAGCAGAACTGCCCCCTCCCGTGCACAGCTTCTGAGCATGAAAATGGAGAAGAGACCAATAGAGGTGAATTCATGGAGTGAGTATCAGATTTCTGCATCTCAGTCGTACAATGGGGAAAAGCTCTTTTGTGGCTCTTGCGGTTAGAGGGACCAACCATGTTCACCTCTACCTCTGCTGCCTTCATTGAATCACACTCATCCCTTCCTGATGGACTTCTCTGTTGCCCTTCTTATCCTTTGCACTTTATCCTCATGGTTTGTCCCTAGATTTGAGTGAGTGCCTCTCTCTGTTCCATCTTTTCCTTCATTCTGTTCCTCCCAACCTTTCTCATTTCGTGGAATGCACTGTTTCTGTTAGTAATAGGGATCACATTTTGTTTTCTTCCCATGGTTTCACTTCCACCCACTCCTGCTTGACCGCCAGTGCTACAGGCCCACCTAAGCAGGCAGAGTGTGAAGAAGTGATGACACTCTAAGTGATCTTGGGCTCATCTGGCCCCAGAGCACAACCATTAGAACATTCATCTCTAAAACCTTGTGAAATGTTTAGAGGTTGGTGCGTAATATCCTTGGGCACCATGCCAAGTCTTCAATTTGCGATCTGTTAAGAAGACCCACCCACAAGGGCTGCCCACTTTCATTGTGCATTCAGGGCTGACGTATAGCTATGCATAGGAACTCCTGTGGGCTTCCTTTTGAATTAGAAAACTCTGAAGCTTCTGACAAACACTGGAACTTGGTGAGATGCGCTGGTCTCTTTTGGAACAGGCGCTACACCTGGAAGATCACGCTGGCCTGGCTGCGAGCCTTCTAACCTCATCTAACAACACTGAGCAGCACTTGCAGGTAATTCACCATGATGTCCCTGTCCAGGTCTGGTCTTGTGGCTAAATCGGTAGCTGTAGTGCCATCCCAGCTTCCTTGCTTAACCAAACTGTGTGATCCATGGCACAACATTACATCTTCTTGTCCCTTTATTCATCACATGCCCAATTTGGAGGAACTGAAAAAATAGTAAGAGATATGTATATCTCATACAGAACAAAAAATGGTACAAAATGTAGATTTGCAGAAAGCGGAAGGCCTGGTCTTCTATGTTGTAGTGATCTTTGACAACCAGCCCTAAATGACAGGATCTCGACCAACCACAGTTCTAATCTCCCCTCCTCGGCTGCTCTACTTTTCCACATGCATTCATTTTTTGGCTGTGTTGGGGAAAGCTGTTAACTTATTTTTGATACGACAGGATGTACTGTTCTGGCAGCCATCTTGAAAAGGTAAGGGCTGAAGTTGGATAATGGAGAATGATAGAATAAATATAAAGTATCTATGCAGTAACACCATTATCCATCTAAGGTAAACTTAAGGCCCAACAAGTTACAGGAAGATTAAAGCTTCCGTGGCCATGGATGATCCTTGTCCCTTTATTTTTCTTTAATAGGGGGATGCTTATGCATCCATGATGTCCCAAGATGCTCTTGTCCAGCAGCCATCTTGAAAAGCAAGCCAAGCAGGAAGCTGCTCTAGCCACATAAGTCGTCTCACCCATTCTGGCGGGGTTTCTCCGTCCTTGGTGTTGAGTTGTCAAAAGGAGGGGGATGAACAGTATTCAGGAGAATGGTTTCGCGAAAGGGTTGCTGGAAGGAGGGTGGGTTTGGCCAGAGAAGGGGGGAGTTTGGGAAGGGAGAGCGTCACTGCTTCTTGGTCTTCACTAGCCCCATCTGCACCAGGCTCCGGTAAAGCTCCTGAATGTAGGTGTACACACATTTGGAGTCCGGCACACGCATGCGCACCATGTCGTCCACCTCCAAGAGCTGGGCGCAGTCCGCACGCTTCCTGGGCGGTCAGGTAACCCATGCCCAGCAGAGGAGAAAGAGAGAGACAGGAGTGTCAGGGGGAAAGGTGGGAGGTGAAGGGTGAAGGTGAAAGGTTAGTTCTGATGCCTGTAGAGATCTCTTCAGCACAAGGTTAAGTTGAGTAGAGGACAGTATCTTATCTGTGATGGGGAAGAGAGGGGGTGGGAGGGAGGAAAGTGGGAAGGAAAACTGATGGACTTGTGAAGTGAGTTGGGAGATGAAAGGAATGAAAAAGATGTGAAGTGTGAGCAGGATGAAGACTAGGAGATGGATATAGAGACAAAATGCTGGAATGAGTTTGACAGGATAGGAGAAAGAGAGGCACAAGAGTGAGGGAAGAATGATGCATTTGTGAAGAAGAGAAGAGAGCGACAAATGAGGGAGACAAACAGCTAATGTGTGAACAGGATGAATGAGAAAGGAGGGAGGAAAAAGTTGGATTACTGTTGAAAAATTCCATATTCTTCACAGGATCTGTCCCACTCATCCCCATGCCAGTTGAGCCAGGCCACCCTTGCATACTGTTCTCTGGGCACATGCACGCTTACATCATCACTATGAGCCTCTTCCCTGAGTACTCTGTCCCAGGACAATTCCTCCCATTATCCTCCCCACCACCTAACACCAACCTCACCAAAGAACTCACTTTTCCTGAGCAGACCCAGACCTCCTGTACATTCCTCCTTCCCCATCACACACCGACACTCCCAGGAACCTCTCCCTTTACCTCATCGCACCCCTTGAGCGTACAATAGAGCACATTCGCCCCCACCCCAGGATAATCTCGCAGCATGCATGCACATATCTATGTTACTGTTCATTGGTGAAGAACTACCCTGGTCCGCGTGCCCCCGGCCCAAGTCCCAGTGCTTCAGCACACATCCACTGTCTGAGGGCATTCCTTGTCAGCAGAGCCTGAACACACTCCACCATCTCGCCTCCCCTACCTTCATATCTCAGGATACTTCCCTTCAGGATAGCAGCCCCCCACTCCAAAGATCTGTTGCCTTTTCCACAGCACATGCATCCAGACTCCCAGGATACCCCTCCTAGCCACTATGTACACCCATCGCCCAGGATACACCTCCTCGCCACTATGTACACCCCATCTCCCAGGATACACCTCCTAGCCACTATGTACACCCATCTCCCAGAATACACCTTCTCACCACAATGTACACCCCATCTCCCAGGATACACCTCCTCGCCACTATGTACACCCCATCTCCCAGGATACACCTCCTCGCCACTATGTACACCCATCTCCCAGGATACACCTCCTCGCCACTATGTACACCCATCTCTCAGGATACACCTCCTCGCCACTATGTACACCCATCTCCCAGGATACACCTCCTAGCCACTATGTACACCCCATCTCCCAGGATACACCTCCTCGCCACTATGTACACCCATCTCCCAGGATACACCTCCTCGCCACTATGTACACCCCTCTCCCAGGATACACCTCCTAGCCACTTTGTACACCCTATCTCCCAGGATACACCTCCTCGCCACTATGTACACCCATCTCCCAGGATACACCTCCTAGCCACTATGTACACCCATCTCCCAGGATACACCTCCTCGCCACTATGTACACCCCATCTCCCAGGATACTGCTCCTCGCCACTATGTACACCCCATCTCCCAGGATACTGCTCCTCGCCACTATGTACACCCATCTCCCAGGATACACCTCCTCGCCACTATGTACACCCATCTCCCAGGATACACCTCCTCGCCACTATGTACACCCATCTCCCAGGATACACCTGCTCGCCAATATGTACACCCCATCTCCCAGGATACACCTCCTCCCCAATATGTACACACCCTCGCCCAGGATACACCTCCTCGCCACTATGTACACCCTATCTCCCAGGATACTACTCCTCGCCACTATGTACACCCATCTCCCAGGATACACCTCCTCGCCACTATGTACACCCTTCTCCCAGGATACTACTCCTCGCCACTATGTACACTCATCTCCCAGGATACACCTCCTCGCCACTATGTACACCCCATCTCCCAGGATACTACTCCTCGCCACTATGTACACCCATCTCCCAGAATACACATCCTCACCACTATGTACACCCATCTCCCAGGATACACCTCCTCGCCACTATGTACACCCATCTCCCAGGATACACCTCCTCGCCACTATGTACACCCCATCTCCCAGGATACACCTCCTCGCCACTATGTACACCCATCTCCCAGGATACACCTCCTCGCCACTATGTACACCCATCTCCCAGGATACACCTCCTAGCCACTATGTACACCCCATCTCCCAGGATACACCTCCTCCCCAATATGTACACACCCTCTCCCAGGATACACCTCCTCGCCACTATGTACACCCATCTACCAGGATACACCTCCTAGCCACTATGTACACCCCATCTCCCAGGAAACACCTCCTCCCCAATATGTACACACCCTCTCCCAGGATACACCTCCTCGCCACTATGTACACCCTATCTCCCAGGATACTACTCCTCGCCACTATGTACACCCATCTCCTAGGATACACCTCCTCGCCACTATGTACACCCTTCTCCCAGAATACACCTCCTCACCACTATGTACACCCCATCTCCCAGGATACACCTCCTCACCACTATGTACACCCATCTCCCAGGATACACCTCCTCGCCACTATGTACACCCTTCTCCCAGGATACTACTCCTCGCCACTATGTACACCCTATCTCCCAGGATACACCTCCTCACCACTATGTACACCCATCTCCCAGGATACACCTCCTCGCCACTATGTACACCCCATCTCCCAGGATACACCTCCTAGCCACTATGTACACCCTATCTCCCAGGATACTACTCCTCGCCACTATGTACACCCATCTCCCAGGATACACCTCCTCGCCACTATGTACACCCTTCTCCCAGGATACTACTCCTCGCCACTATGTACACTCATCTCCCAGGATACACCTCCTCGCCACTATGTACACTCATCTCCCAGGATACACCTCCTCGCCACTATGTACACTCATCTCCCAGGATACACCTCCTCGCCAATATGTACACCCATCTCCCAGGATACACCTCCTCGCCACTATGTACACCCATCTCCCAGGATATTACTCCTCGCCACTATGTACACCCATCTCCCAGGATACACCTCCTCGCCACTATGTACACCCCATCTCCCAGGATACACCTCCTAGCCACTATGTACACCCATCTCCCAGGATACTACTCCTCGCCGCTATGTACACCCATCTCCCAGGATACACCTCCTCACCACTATGTACACCCCATCTCCCAGGATACACCTCCTCGCCACTATGTACACCCATCTCCCAGGATACACCTGCTCGTCAATATGTACACCCATCTCCCAGGATACACCTCCTCGCCACTATGTACACCCATCTCCCAGGATACACCTCCTCGCCACTATGTACACCCCATCTCCCAGGATACACCTCCTCGCCACTATGTACACCCATCTCCCAGGATACACCTCCTCGCCACTATGTACACCCATCTCCCAGGATACACCTCCTCGCCACTATGTACACCCATCTCTCAGGATACACCTCCTCGCCAATATGTACACCCATCTCCCAGGATACACCTCCTCGCCACTATGTACACCCATCTCCCAGGATACACCTCCTCACCACTATGTACACCCATCTCTCAGGATACACCTCCTCACCACTATGTACACCCCATCTCCCAGGATACACCTCCTCACCACTATGTACACCCCATCTCCCAGGATACACCTCCTCGCCACTATGTACACCCATCTCCCAGGATACACCTCCTCGCCACTATGTACACCCATCTCCCAGGATACTACTCCTCGCCAATATGTACACCCCCTGTCCCAGGATACACCTCCTCGCCAATATGTACACCCATCTCCCAGGATACACCTCCTCGCCACTATGTACACCCATCTCCCAGGATACACCTGCTCGTCAATATGTACACCCATCTCCCAGGATACACCTCCTCGCCACTATGTACACCCATCTCCCAGGATACACCTCCTCGCCACTATGTACACCCCATCTCCCAGGATACACCTCCTCGCCACTATGTACACCCATCTCCCAGGATACACCTCCTCGCCACTATGTACACCCATCTCCCAGGATACACCTCCTCGCCACTATGTACACCCATCTCTCAGGATACACCTCCTCGCCAATATGTACACCCATCTCCCAGGATACACCTCCTCGCCACTATGTACACCCATCTCCCAGGATACACCTCCTCACCACTATGTACACCCCATCTCCCAGGATACACCTCCTCACCACTATGTACACCCCATCTCCCAGGATACACCTCCTCGCCACTATGTACACCCATCTCCCAGGATACACCTCCTCGCCACTATGTACACCCATCTCCCAGGATACACCTCCTCGCCACTATGTACACCCATCTCCCAGGATACACCTCCTCGCCACTATGTACACCTATCTCCCAGGATACACCTCCTAGCCACTATGTACACCCTTCTCCCAGGATACACCTCCTCGCCACTATGTACACTCATCTCCCAGGATACTCACTCTGCAGTGGAGAAGGCTATCTCAAAGTTATGCCTGCGGTTTTTGGGGTCCAGCGTGGCGTAGTCAAATTCCTCTGGGAAGAATTTATGCACCAGAGCGCAGAAAGCCATCCCGCTGCTCCAGCTAGACGAGAAGTTCTGGATGTCGACATGCTGCAGAAGAAGGGGACAAGCGATGAGGCCGCGAATGAGGATGGAGAAAAGGTGAGTGTGACAATCATGGACGAGAAGCAAGAAAGGAAGAAGTGAACACAGAAGAACAAAACTCACAGTTCTTGACCCTATCCCCTAAAGCACTGCAAACCCTTGTACTATTGCAACTTGGTTCACAACATTTAAAATGAATGCCTGTCTGCTGGAGGGATGTTTCCCAATTCAAGATGGCTGCTTAAGTTGCTACTCTAAATAATTACAAGGTAGGAAGTTCCAACCCTCACATGCCTCAGGCTGCCACCTGGCAGTTTTTTTACCAGCATAACAAGTATTTTATAGCTGGCCGGTGAAAACATAAGGAAAATGAGGAAAGTAGCCCTAAGCCGGACTTTTCCCCCTGATCAGTACATAAACAACGACAGAAAGACCATATAATGCAGACGTTCTTCTTCAAAGTTTCACTTGAGTATCATGTCTGGGCCCTTGCAAAATCTTGATGCGTGAACAAATGGCCAGTATTTTTCTCTGGGAAAGGTGGCAACTCTAAGTATGCTAGTTTTTTACCGTATTCAACATGGCTATTTTTTTCACCTCTCTCACATTCAGAGTACAGGATATGTACATTTTTTCTCTATCCAGATCACCCGCGTCACCAGAAGACATGTACATGCCTTCTCTGTCCAAATCAACCCACGTCACAAGACATGTACATTTACTTCTCGGTCCAGATCGTCCATGTAACAAGATGACATGTACATTACTTCTCCTTACAGATCACCCGCGTCACAAGACGACATGTACATGCCTTCTCTGTCCAAATCAACCCACGTCACAAGACATGTACATTTACTTCTCGGTCCAGATCGTCCATGTAACAAGATGACATGTACATTACTTCTCCTTACAGATCACCCGCGTCACAAGACGACATGTACATTACTTCTCCGTCCAGATCACCCGCGTCACAAGACGACATGTACATTACTTCTCTGTCCGGATCACCCCCGTCACAAGACGACATGTACATTACTTATCTGTCCAGATCACCCATGTCACAAGACATGTACATTACTTCTCCGTCCAGATCACCCGCGTCACAAGACGACATGTACATTACTTCTCCGTCCAGATCACCCGCGTCACAAGACGACATGCAAGTTCCTTGTGCATACAAATCAAGCACCTCTCCAGCAATCCATGGAGCACAGGCTTGGATGGCAGCACAGACAGCCTAAGCTCCTTGAAAGGAGGCTCCTAGAGGAAACTCTGCCCAGGTGTTGTGTGGCAGCCGCCTTGGAGAAGGACCATGCCTATAACTCGTGATACAGAGGGTGCCGCTGGGCCACCTGAAGACTAACACCATCTTCTAACTACCTACTGGCCAAAGCTGGAAGGGGACATGAGGAAGAGCTCCAAGCCAGAAAGATGCAGCCGGCTCTAAAGCAAAGGCGGGAGGATCCGGACTGAAATTCATTCTAACGACAACAGAAGGGTGGTCTGAGATCTCAAAAGATAAGGCTGAAAATCTGAAGACACTGCCAACTCCGAAAATACAAAAAATAATAATTGAAAGCTGCAGAATGTGAGTAACGAACCATGGGTAGGGTTGGGGGGCTGAGTACTCATGTGCTCCCAAATGACAAACCCTAGTAAATGCAGAGTGTTTCGCCTTACAAGATGAAACACCCTGCCTTTGGCGAGCCTTGAGACACAACGAAATGTGAGGGCAGCAACAAGTGTGGATGCAGCAGATGCGAGAAGGAACATCAGTGCCCCTCTCACAGGCATCTTTTTCTAGAAGCAATGCCAATAGGGCTTGCTTTAATGTGGTAACACATGCAAGCACAGCCTTATGCATCAGCATATTACAGCCAGACCTCTTCGCTTTGTCACTGCGTGGGTTAGAGTGAGTTACAGAGTTCGAGGGAGTTTTTGTCTTAGCCATTACTACGTAACCTGAGAGACTAAGCCATGCTAAGAAAAATAACACAGCTGCCGTGTGTCCCCCTAGTACACACCGTCTATACATCAGTGTTACATCAGTATTTTTGTGAAGAATGGTGCTTTCTGGGGCTTGCAGTTTTCTTGCACCATGAATATAACCTCAACAGATAAGGGCTATCAGCTAAAAAGGGAGAAACCAGCAAAGCTCCAGGCAGAGGTCAGAGTTCACCGAACTTCGTAAATCAGAAGGCAGAGAAACTCCTCATCTGGGTCAGTCTTTCATGAAGGTTGGACTCCTGGAGGCCTGTTTTGGTTCCAAGGCTCTGTGGGGGATGGGAGATTATCTATGAGGGTCACAATACTGCAGGAACCAAGAAGGAAAAGGGATGGGAGGGTGAGTAGAAACCAGTGATCATGGCATGTAAAGGACGGTGTCGCCTTAGAGCACAGCAGTGTGCCAGTCCCACCACAGACCATTTCAGAAGTGACACCGGCTGTACAGGTCACTCGATGTGGTCCAGCGAAGCACCCCAAGGCTCTAGTCTCTGCTCCCATCAGATCTCCTCAGGACTCACTTTTGTCTCAGCTTACGGAGGCACCAACACTCCTCAGCCGGTGGTTGCCCAGCTCTGGAGCAAGGACGAGGGACAGATGTCTAGGACGCGCCCAGCTCTGGAGTAAGGACGAGGGACAGGCCCCTAGGACACGCCCAACTCTGGAGTAAGGAAGAGGGACAGACGTCTCGAACGCACCCAGCTCTGGAGTAAGGACGAGGGACAGACGTCTGGGACGCGACTAGCTCTGGAGTAAGAACGAGGGACAGACGTCTAGGACGCGCCCAGCTCTGGAGTAAGGAAGAGGGACAGACGTCTGGGACGTGCCCAGCTCTGGAGTAAGGACGAGGGACAGACGCCTGAGACGTGCCCAGCTCTGGAGTAAGGACGAGGGACAGACGTCTAGGACACGCCCAGCTCTGGAGTAAGGACGAGGGACAGGCCCCTAGGACACGCCCAACTCTGGAGTAAGGAAGAGGGACAGACGTCTCGAACGCACCCAGCTCTGGAGTAAGGACGAGGGACAGACGTCTGGGACGCGCCTAGCTCTGGAGTAAGAACGAGGGACAGACGTCTAGGACGCGCCCAGCTCTGGTGTAAGGAAGAGGGACAGACGTCTGGGACGTTGCCAGCTCTGGAGTAAGGACGAGGGACAGACGTCTGAGACGTGCCCAGCTCTGGAGTAAGGACGAGGGACAGACATCTAGGACACGCCCAGCTCTGGAGTAAGGAAGAGGGACAGACGTCTGGGACGTGCCCAGCTCTGGAGTAAGGACGAGGGACAGACGTGCCCAGCTCTGGAGTAAGGACGAGGGACAGACATCTAGGATGCGCGCAGCTCTGGAGTAAGGAAGAGGGACAGACGTCTGGTACATGCCCAGCTCTGGAGTAAGGATGAGGGACAGACGTCTGGGAAGTGCCCAGCTCTGGAGTAAGGACGAGGGACAGACATCTAGGATGCGCCCAGCTCTGGAGTAAGGAAGAGGGACAGACGTCTGGGACGCGCCCAGTTCTGGAGTAAGGACGAGGGACAGACGTCTAGGACGCGCCCAGCACTGCAGTAAGGAAGAGGGACAGACATCTGGGACTTGCCCAGCTCTGGAGTAAGGAAGAGGGACAGACGTCTGGGACGTGCCCAGCTCTGGAGTAAGGACGAGGTTCAGACGTCTGGGACGTGCCAGGCTTAGGAGTAAGGACGAGGGACAGGCCCCTAGGATGCGCCTAACTCTGGAGTAAGGAAGAGGGACAGACGTCTGGGACGCGTCCAGCTCTGGAGTAAGGACGAGGGACAGACGTCTGAGACGTGCCCAGCTCTGGAGTAAGGACGAGGGACAGACGTCTAGGACGCGCCCAGCTCTGGAGTAAGGTAGAGGGACAGACATCTGGGACGCGCCCAGCTCTGGAGTAAGGACAAGGGACAGACGTCTAGGATGCGTGCAGCTCTGGAGTAAGGAAGAGGGACAGACGTCTGGGACGTGCCCAGCTCTGGAGGAAGGATGAGGGACAGACGTCTGGGAAGTGCCCAGCTCTGGAGTAAGGACGAGGGACAGACTTCTAGGACGCGCCCAGCTCTGGAGTAAGGAAGAGGGACAGACGTCTGGGACGTGCCCAGTTCTGGAGTAAGGACGAGGGACAGACGTCTTGGACGCGCCCAGCTCTGGAGTAAGGAAGAGGGACAGACGTCTGGGACATACCCATCTCTGGAGTAAGGAAGAGGGACAGACGTCTGGGACGTGCCCAGCTCTGGAGTAAGGACGAGGGTCAGACGTCTGGGACGTGCCCAGCTCTGGAGTAAGGATGAGGGACAGGCCCCTAGGATGCGCCTAACTCTGGAGTAAGGAAGAGGGACAGACATCTGGGATGCACCCAGCTCTGGAGTAAGGACGAGGGACAGACGTCTAGGACGCGCCCAGTTCTGGAGTAAGGAAGAGGGACAGATGTCTGGGACGTGCCCAACTCTGGAGTAAGGACGAGGGACAGATGTCTGGGACGTGCCCAGCTCTGGAGTAAGGACGAGGGACAGACGTCTAGGACGCGCCCAACTCTGGAGTAAGAAAGAGGGACAGACGTCTGGGACGTGCCCAGCTCTGGAGTAAGGATGAGGGACAGACATCTGGGACGTGTCCAGCTCTGGAGTAAGGACGAGGGACAGGCCCCTAGGACGCGCCCAATTCTGGAGTAAGGAAGAGGGACAGAAGTCTGGGTCGTGCCCAGCTCTGGAGTAAGGACGAGGGACAGATGTCTGAGACGTGCCCAGCTCTGGAGTAAGGACGAGGGACAGGCCCCTAGGACACACCCAACTCTGGAGTAAGGAAGAGGGACAGACGTCTAGGACGCGCCCAACTCTGGAGTATGGACGAGGAACAGACGTCTGGGACGTGCCCAGCTCTGGAGTAAGGACGAGGGACAGGACCCTAGGATGCGCCCAACTCTGGAGTAAGGACGAGGGACAGACGTCTAGGACGCGCTCAGCTCTGGAGTAAGGAAGAGGGACAGACGTCTGGGACGTGCCCAGCTCTGGAGTAAGGACGAGGGACAGACGCCTGAGACGTGCCCAGCTCTGGAGTAAGGACGAGGGACAGACGTCTAGGACACGCCCAGCTCTGGAGTAAGGAAGAGGGACAGACATCTGGGACGTGCCCAGCTCTGGAGTAAGGACGAGGGACAGACGTGCCCAGCTCTGGAGTAAGGACGAGGGACAGACATCTAGGATGCGTGCAGCTCTGGAGTAAGGAAGAGGGACAGACGTCTGGGACATGCCCAGCTCTGGAGTAAGGATGAGGGACAGACGTCTGGGAAGTGCCCAGCTCTGGAGTAAGGACGAGGGACAGACATCTAGGATGCGCCCAGCTCTGGAGTAAGGAAGAGGGACAGACGTCTGGGACGCGCCCAGTTCTGGAGTAAGGACGAGGGACAGACGTCTAGGACGCGCCCAGCTCTGCAGTAAGGAAGAGGGACAGACATCTGGGACATGCCCAGCTCTGGAGTAAGGAAGAGGGACAGACGTCTGGGACGTGCCCAGCTCTGGAGTAAGGACGAGGGTCAGACGTCTGGGACGTGCCAGGCTTAGGAGTAAGGACGAGGGACAGGCCCCTAGGATGCGCCTAACTCTGGAGTAAGGAAGAGGGACAGACGTCTGGGACGCGTCCAGCTCTGGAGTAAGGATGAGGGACAGACGTCTGAGACGTGCCCAGCTCTGGAGTAAGGACGAGGGACAGACGTCTAGGACGCGCCCAGCTCTGGAGTAAGGTAGAGGGACAGACATCTGGGACGCGCCCAGCTCTGGAGTAAGGACAAGGGACAGACGTCTAGGATGCGTGCAGCTCTGGAGTAAGGAAGAGGGACAGACGTCTGGGACGTGCCCAGCTCTGGAGGAAGGATGAGGGACAGACGTCTGGGAAGTGCCCAGCTCTGGAGTAAGGACGAGGGACAGATGTCTGGGACGTGCCCAGCTCTGGAGTAAGGATGAGGGACAGGCCCCTAGGATGCGCCTAACTCTGGAGTAAGGAAGAGGGACAGACGTCTGGGATGCACCCAGCTCTGGAGTAAGGACGAGGGACAGACGTCTAGGACGCGCCCAGTTCTGGAGTAAGGAAGAGGGACAGATGTCTGGGACGTGCCCAACTCTGGAGTAAGGACGAGGGACAGATGTCTGGGACATGCCCAGCTCTGGAGTAAGGACGAGGGACAGACGTCTAGGACGCGCCCAACTCTGGAGTAAGAAAGAGGGACAGACGTCTGGGACGTGCCCAGCTCTGGAGTAAGGATGAGGGACAGACATCTGGGACGTGCCCAGCTCTGGAGTAAGGACGAGGGACAGGCCCCTAGGACACGCCCAATTCTGGAGTAAGGAAGAGGGACAGAAGTCTGGGTCGTGCCCAGCTCTGGAGTAAGGACGAGGGACAGATGTCTGAGACGTGCCCAGCTCTGGAGTAAGGACGAGGGACAGGCCCCTAGGACACACCCAACTCTGGAGTAAGGAAGAGGGACAGACGTCTAGGATGCGCCCAACTCTGGAGTATGGACGAGGAACAGACGTCTGGGACGTGCCCAGCTCTGGAGTAAGGACGAGGGACAGGACCCTAGGATGCGCCCAACTCTGGAGTAAGGACGAGGGACAGACGTCTAGGACGCGCTCAGCTCTGGAGTAAGGAAGAGGGACAGACGTCTGGGACGTGCCCAGCTCTGGAGTAAGGACGAGGGACAGACGCCTGAGACGTGCCCAGCTCTGGAGTAAGGACGAGGGACAGACGTCTAGGACACGCCCAGCTCTGGAGTAAGGACGAGGGACAGGCCCCTAGGACACGCCCAACTCTGGAGTAAGGAAGAGGGACAGGCGTCTCGAACGCACCCAGCTCTGGAGTAAGGACGAGGGACAGACGTCTGGGACGCGCCTAGCTCTGGAGTAAGAACGAGGGACAGACGTCTAGGACGCGCCCAGCTCTGGTGTAAGGAAGAGGGACAGACGTCTGGGACGTTGCCAGCTCTGGAGTAAGGACGAGGGACAGACGTCTGAGACGTGCCCAGCTCTGGAGTAAGGACGAGGGACAGACATCTAGGACACGCCCAGCTCTGGAGTAAGGAAGAAGGACAGACATCTGGGACGTGCCCAGCTCTGGAGTAAGGACGAGGGACAGACGTGCCCAGCTCTGGAGTAGGGACGAGGGACAGACATCTAGGATGCGCGCAGCTCTGGAGTAAGGAAGAGGGACAGACGTCTGGGACATGCCCAGCTCTGGAGTAAGGATGAGGGACAGACGTCTGGGAAGTGCCCAGCTCTGGAGTAAGGACGAGGGACAGACATCTAGGATGCGCCCAGCTCTGGAGTAAGGAAGAGGGACAGACGTCTGGGACGCGCCCAGTTCTGGAGTAAGGACGAGGGACAGACGTCTAGGACGCGCCCAGCTCTGCAGTAAGGAAGAGGGACAGACATCTGGGACATGCCCAGCTCTGGAGTAAGGAAGAGGGACAGACGTCTGGGACGTGCCCAGCTCTGGAGTAAGGACGAGGGTCAGACGTCTGGGACGTGCCAGGCTTAGGAGTAAGGACGAGGGACAGGCCCCTAGGATGCGCCTAACTCTGGAGTAAGGAAGAGGGACAGACGTCTGGGACGCGTCCAGCTCTGGAGTAAGGACGAGGGACAGACGTCTGAGACGTGCCCAGCTCTGGAGTAAGGACGAGGGTCAGACGTCTAGGACGCGCCCAGCTCTGGAGTAAGGTAGAGGGACAGACATCTGGGACGCGCCCAGCTCTGGAGTAAGGACAAGGGACAGACGTCTAGGATGCGTGCAGCTCTGGAGTAAGGAAGAGGGACAGACGTCTTGGACGTGCCCAGCTCTGGAGGAAGGATGAGGGACAGACGTCTGGGACGTGCCCAGCTCTGGAGTAAGGACGAGGGACAGACTTCTAGGACGCGCCCAGCTCTGGAGTAAGGAAGAGGGACAGACGTCTGGGACGCGCCCAGTTCTGGAATAAGGACGAGGGACAGACGTCTTGGACGCGCCCAGCTCTGGAGTAAGGAAGAGGGACAGATGTCTGGGACGTGCCCAACTCTGGAGTAAGGACGAGGGACAGATGTCTGGGACGTGCCCAGCTCTGGAGTAAGGACGAGGGACAGACGTCTAGGACGCGCCCAACTCTGGAGTAAGAAAGAGGGACAGACGTCTGGGACGTGCCCAGCTCTGGAGTAAGGACGAGGGACAGATGTCTGAGACGTGCCCAGCTCTGGAGTAAGGACGAGGGACAGGCCCCTAGGACACACCCAACTCTGGAGTAAGGAAGAGGGACAGACATCTAGGACGCGCCCAACTCTGGAGTATGGACGAGGAACAGACGTCTGGGACGTGCCCAGCTCTGGAGTAAGGACGAGGGACAGGACCCTAGGATGCGCCCAACTCTGGAGTAAGGACGAGGGACAGACGTCTAGGACGCGCTCAGCTCTGGAGTAAGGAAGAGGGACAGACGTCTGGGGACGTGCCCAGCTCTGGAGTAAGGACGAGGGACAGGCCCCTAGGTTGTGCCCAACTCTGGAGTAAGGAAGAGGGATAGATGTCTAGGATGCGCCCAGCTCTGGAGTAAGGAAGAGGGATAGATGTCTAGGACGCGCCCAGCTCTAGAGTAAGGACGAGGGACAGACGTCTAGGACGGGCCCAGCTCTGGAGTAAGGACGAGGGACAGATGTCAAGGACGCACCCAGCTCTGGATTAAGGAAGAGGGACAGATGTCTGGGACGTGCCCAGCTCTGGAGTAAGGACGAGGGACAGACGCCTGAGACGTGCCCAGCTCTGGAGTAAGGACGAGGGACAGACGTCTAGGACACGCCCAGCTCTGGAGTAAGGACGAGGGACAGGCCCCTAGGACACGCCCAACTCTGGAGTAAGGAAGAGGGACAGACGTCTCGAACGCACCCAGCTCTGGAGTAAGGACGAGGGACAGACGTCTGGGACGCGCCTAGCTCTGGAGTAAGAACGAGGGACAGACGTCTAGGACGCGCCCAGCTCTGGTGTAAGGAAGAGGGACAGACGTCTGGGACGTTGCCAGCTCTGGAGTAAGGACGAGGGACAGACGTCTGAGACGTGCCCAGCTCTGGAGTAAGGACGAGGGACAGACATCTAGGACACGCCCAGCTCTGGAGTAAGGAAGAGGGACAGACATCTGGGACGTGCCCAGCTCTGGAGTAAGGACGAGGGACAGACGTGCCCAGCTCTGGAGTAAGGACGAGGGACAGACATCTAGGATGCGCGCAGCTCTGGAGTAAGGAAGAGGGACAGACGTCTGGGACATGCCCAGCTCTGGAGTAAGGATGAGGGACAGACGTCTGGGAAGTGCCCAGCTCTGGAGTAAGGACGAGGGACAGACATCTAGGATGCGCCCAGCTCTGGAGTAAGGAAGAGGGACAGACGTCTGGGACGCGCCCAGTTCTGGAGTAAGGACGAGGGACAGACGTCTAGGACGCGCCCAGCTCTGCAGTAAGGAAGAGGGACAGACATCTGGGACATGCCCAGCTCTGGAGTAAGGAAGAGGGACAGACGTCTGGGACGTGCCCAGCTCTGGAGTAAGGACGAGGGTCAGACGTCTGGGACGTGCCAGGCTTAGGAGTAAGGACGAGGGACAGACCCCTAGGATGCGCCTAACTCTGGAGTAAGGAAGAGGGACAGACGTCTGGGACGCGTCCAGCTCTGGAGTAAGGACGAGGGACAGACGTCTGAGACGTGCCCAGCTCTGGAGTAAGGACGAGGGACAGACGTCTAGGACGCGCCCAGCTCTGGAGTAAGGTAGAGGGACAGACATCTGGGACGCGCCCAGCTCTGGAGTAAGGACAAGGGACAGACGTCTAGGATGCGTGCAGCTCTGGAGTAAGGAAGAGGGACAGACGTCTGGGACGTGCCCAGCTCTGGAGGAAGGATGAGGGACAGACGTCTGGGAAGTGCCCAGCTCTGGAGTAAGGACGAGGGACAGACGTCTGGGACGTGCCCAGCTCTGGAGTAAGGATGAGGGACAGGCCCCTAGGATGCGTCTAACTCTGGAGTAAGGAAGAGGGACAGACGTCTGGGATGCACCCAGCTCTGGAGTAAGGACGAGGGACAGACGTCTAGGACGCGCCCAGTTCTGGAGTAAGGAAGAGGGACAGATGTCTGGGACGTGCCCAACTCTGGAGTAAGGACGAGGGACAGATGTCTGGGACGTGCCCAGCTCTGGAGTAAGGACGAGGGACAGACGTCTAGGACGCGCCCAACTCTGGAGTAAGAAAGAGGGACAGACGTCTGGGACGTGCCCAGCTCTGGAGTAAGGATGAGGGACAGACATCAGGGACGAGCCCAGCTCTGGAGTAAGGACGAGGGACAGGCCCCTAGGACGCGCCCAATTCTGGAGTAAGGAAGAGGGACAGAAGTCTGGGTCGTGCCCAGCTCTGGAGTAAGGACGAGGGACAGATGTCTGAGACGTGCCCAGCTCTGGAGTAAGGACGAGGGACAGGCCCCTAGGACACACCCAACTCTGGAGTAAGGAAGAGGGACAGACGTCTAGGACGCGCCCAACTCTGGAGTATGGACGAGGAACAGACGTCTGGGACGTGCCCAGCTCTGGAGTAAGGACGAGGGACAGGACCCTAGGATGCGCCCAACTCTGGAGTAAGGACGAGGGACAGACGTCTAGGACGCGCCCAACTCTGGAGTAAGAAAGAGGGACAGACGTCTGGGACGTGCCCAGCTCTGGAGTAAGGATGAGGGACAGACATCTGGGACGTGTCCAGCTCTGGAGTAAGGACGAGGGACAGGCCCCTAGGACGCGCCCAATTCTGGAGTAAGGAAGAGGGACAGAAGTCTGGGTCGTGCCCAGCTCTGGAGTAAGGACGAGGGACAGATGTCTGAGACGTGCCCAGCTCTGGAGTAAGGACGAGGGACAGGCCCCTAGGACACACCCAACTCTGGAGTAAGGAAGAGGGACAGACGTCTAGGACGCGCCCAACTCTGGAGTATGGACGAGGAACAGACGTCTGGGACGTGCCCAGCTCTGGAGTAAGGACGAGGGACAGGACCCTAGGATGCGCCCAACTCTGGAGTAAGGACGAGGGACAGACGTCTAGGACGCGCTCAGCTCTGGAGTAAGGAAGAGGGACAGACGTCTGGGACGTGCCCAGCTCTGGAGTAAGGACGAGGGACAGACGCCTGAGACGTGCCCAGCTCTGGAGTAAGGACGAGGGACAGACGTCTAGGACTCGCCCAGCTCTGGAGTAAGGACGAGGGACAGGCCCCTAGGACACGCCCAACTCTGGAGTAAGGAAGAGGGACAGACGTCTCGAACGCACCCAGCTCTGGAGTAAGGACGAGGGACAGACGTCTGGGACGCGCCTAGCTCTGGAGTAAGAACGAGGGACAGACGTCTAGGACGCGCCCAGCTCTGGTGTAAGGAAGAGGGACAGACGTCTGGGACGTTGCCAGCTCTGGAGTAAGGACGAGGGACAGACGTCTGAGACGTGCCCAGCTCTGGAGTAAGGACGAGGGACAGACATCTAGGATGCGCCCAGCTCTGGAGTAAGGAAGAGGGACAGACGTCTGGGACGCGCCCAGTTCTGGAGTAAGGACGAGGGACAGACGTCTAGGACGCGCCCAGCTCTGCAGTAAGGAAGAGGGACAGACATCTGGGACATGCCCAGCTCTGGAGTAAGGAAGAGGGACAGACGTCTGGGACGTGCCCAGCTCTGGAGTAAGGACGAGGGTCAGGCGTCTGGGACGTGCCAGGCTTAGGAGTAAGGACGAGGGACAGGCCCCTAGGATGCGCCTAACTCTGGAGTAAGGAAGAGGGACAGACGTCTGGGGACGCGTCCAGCTCTGGAGTAAGGACGAGGGACAGACGTCTGAGACGTGCCCAGCTCTGGAGTAAGGACGAGGGACAGACGTCTAGGACGCGCCCAGCTCTGGAGTAAGGTAGAGGGACAGACATCTGGGACGCGCCCAGCTCTGGAGTAAGGACAAGGGACAGACGTCTAGGATGCGTGCAGCTCTGGAGTAAGGAAGAGGGACAGACGTCTGGGACGTGCCCAGCTCTGGAGGAAGGATGAGGGACAGACGTCTGGGAAGTGCCCAGCTCTGGAGTAAGGACGAGGGACAGACGTCTGGGACGTGCCCAGCTCTGGAGTAAGGATGAGGGACAGGCCCCTAGGATGCGCCTAACTCTGGAGTAAGGAAGAGGGACAGACGTCTGGGATGCACCCAGCTCTGGAGTAAGGACGAGGGACAGACGTCTAGGACGCGCCCTGTTCTGGAGTAAGGAAGAGGGACAGATGTCATGGACGTGCCCAACTCTGGAGTAAGGACGAGGGACAGATGTCTGGGACGTGCCCAGCTCTGGAGTAAGGACGAGGGACAGATGTCTAGGACGCGCCCAACTCTGGAGTAAGAAAGAGGGACAGACGTCTGGGACGTGCCCAGCTCTGGAGTAAGGATGAGGGACAGACATCTGGGACGTGCCCAGCTCTGGAGTAAGGACGAGGGAGAGGCCCCTAGGACGCGCCCAATTCTGGAGTAAGGAAGAGGGACAGAAGTCTGGGTCGTGCCCAGCTCTGGAGTAAGGACGAGGGACAGATGTCTGAGACGTGCCCAGCTCTGGAGTAAGGACGAGGGACAGGCCCCTAGGACACACCCAACTCTGGAGTAAGGAAGAGGGACAGACGTCTAGGATGCGCCCAACTCTGGAGTATGGACGAGGAACAGACGTCTGGGACGTGCCCAGCTCTGGAGTAAGGACGAGGGACAGGACCCTAGGATGCGCCCAACTCTGGAGTAAGGACGAGGGACAGACGTCTAGGACGCGCTCAGCTCTGGAGTAAGGAAGAGGGACAGACGTCTGGGACGTGCCCAGCTCTGGAGTAAGGACGAGGGACAGACGCCTGAGACGTGCCCAGCTCTGGAGTAAGGACGAGGGACAGACGTCTAGGACACGCCCAGCTCTGGAGTAAGGACGAGGGACAGGCCCCTAGGACACGCCCAACTCTGGAGTAAGGAAGAGGGACAGACGTCTCGAACGCACGCAGCTCTGGAGTAAGGACGAGGGACAGACGTCTGGGACGCGCCTAGCTCTGGAGTAAGAACGAGGGACAGACGTCTAGGACGCGCCCAGCTCTGGTGTAAGGAAGAGGGACAGACGTCTGGGACGTTGCCAGCTCTGGAGTAAGGACGAGGGACAGACGTCTGAGACGTGCCCAGCTCTGGAGTAAGGACGAGGGACAGACATCTAGGACACGCCCAGCTCTGGAGTAAGGAAGAAGGACAGACATCTGGGACGTGCCCAGCTCTGGAGTAAGGACGAGGGACAGACGTGCCCAGCTCTGGAGTAAGGACGAGGGACAGACATCTAGGATGCGCGCAGCTCTGGAGTAAGGAAGAGGGACAGACGTCTGGGACATGCCCAGCTCTGGAGTAAGGATGAGGGACAGACGTCTGGGAAGTGCCCAGCTCTGGAGTAAGGACGAGGGACAGACATCTAGGATGCGCCCAGCTCTGGAGTAAGGAAGAGGGACAGACGTCTGGGACGCGCCCAGTTCTGGAGTAAGGACGAGGGACAGACGTCTAGGACGCGCCCAGCTCTGCAGTAAGGAAGAGGGACAGACATCTGGGACATGCCCAGCTCTGGAGTAAGGAAGAGGGACAGACGTCTGGGGACGTGCCCAGCTCTGGAGTAAGGACGAGGGTCAGACGTCTGGGACGTGCCAGGCTTAGGAGTAAGGACGAGGGACAGGCCCCTAGGATGCGCCTAACTCTGGAGTAAGGAAGAGGGACAGACGTCTGGGACGCATCCAGCTCTGGAGTAAGGACGAGGGACAGACGTCTGAGACGTGCCCAGCTCTGGAGTAAGGACGAGGGACAGACGTCTAGGACGCGCCCAGCTCTGGAGTAAGGTAGAGGGACAGACATCTGGGACGCGCCCAGCTCTGGAGTAAGGACAAGGGACATACGTCTAGGATGCGTGCAGCTCTGGAGTAAGGAAGAGGGACAGACGTCTGGGACGTGCCCAGCTCTGGAGGAAGGATGAGGGACAGACGTCTGGGAAGTGCCCAGCTCTGGAGTAAGGACGAGGGACAGACTTCTAGGACGCGCCCAGCTCTGGAGTAAGGAAGAGGGACAGACGTCTGGGACGCGCCCAGTTCTGGAGTAAGGACGAGGGACAGACGTCTTGGACGCGCCCAGCTCTGGAGTAAGGAAGAGGGACAGACGTCTAGGACGCGCCCAGTTCTGGAGTAAGGAAGAGGGACAGATGTCTGGGACGTGCCCAACTCTGGAGTAAGGACGAGGGACAGATGTCTGGGACGTGCCCAGCTCTGGAGTAAGGACGAGGGACAGACGTCTAGGACGCGCCCAACTCTGGAGTAAGAAAGAGGGACAGACGTCTGGGACGTGCCCAGCTCTGGAGTAAGGACGAGGGACAGATGTCTGAGACGTGCCCAGCTCTGGAGTAAGGACGAGGGACAGGCCCCTAGGACACACCCAACTCTGGAGTAAGGAAGAGGGACAGACGTCTAGGACGCGCCCAACTCTGGAGTATGGATGAGGAACAGACGTCTGGGACGTGCCCAGCTCTGGAGTAAGGACGAGGGACAGGACCCTAGGATGCGCCCAACTCTGGAGTAAGGACGAGGGACAGACGTCTAGGACGCGCTCAGCTCTGGAGTAAGGAAGAGGGACAGACGTCTGGGACGTGCCCAGCTCTGGAGTAAGGACGAGGGACAGGCCCCTAGGTTGTGCCCAACTCTGGAGTAAGGAAGAGGGATAGATGTCTAGGATGCGCCCAGCTCTGGAGTAAGGAAGAGGGATAGATGTCTAGGACGCGCCCAGCTCTAGAGTAAGGACGAGGGACAGACGTCTAGGACGGGCCCAGCTCTGGAGTAAGGACGAGGGACAGATGTCAAGGACGCACCCAGCTCTGGATTAAGGAAGAGGGACAGATGTCTGGGACGTGCCCAGCTCTGGAGTAAGGACGAGGGACAGACGCCTGAGACGTGCCCAGCTCTGGAGTAAGGACGAGGGACAGACGTCTAGGACACGCCCAGCTCTGGAGTAAGGACGAGGGACAGGCCCCTAGGACACGCCCAACTCTGGAGTAAGGAAGAGGGACAGACGTCTCGAACGCACCCAGCTCTGGAGTAAGGACGAGGGACAGACGTCTGGGACGCGCCTAGCTCTGGAGTAAGAACGAGGGACAGACGTCTAGGACGCGCCCAGCTCTGGTGTAAGGAAGAGGGACAGACGTCTGGGACGTTGCCAGCTCTGGAGTAAGGACGAGGGACAGACGTCTGAGACGTGCCCAGCTCTGGAGTAAGGACGAGGGACAGACATCTAGGACACGCCCAGCTCTGGAGTAAGGAAGAGGGACAGACATCTGGGACGTGCCCAGCTCTGGAGTAAGGACGAGGGACAGACGTGCCCAGCTCTGGAGTAAGGACGAGGGACAGACATCTAGGATGCGCGCAGCTCTGGAGTAAGGAAGAGGGACAGACGTCTGGGACATGCCCAGCTCTGGAGTAAGGATGAGGGACAGACGTCTGGGAAGTGCCCAGCTCTGGAGTAAGGACGAGGGACAGACATCTAGGATGCGCCCAGCTCTGGAGTAAGGAAGAGGGACAGACGTCTGGGACGCGCCCAGTTCTGGAGTAAGGACGAGGGACAGACGTCTAGGACGCTCCCAGCTCTGCAGTAAGGAAGAGGGACAGACATCTGGGACATGCCCAGCTCTGGAGTAAGGAAGAGGGACAGACGTCTGGGACGTGCCCAGCTCTGGAGTAAGGACGAGGGTCAGACGTCTGGGACGTGCCAGGCTTAGGAGTAAGGACGAGGGACAGACCCCTAGGATGCGCCTAACTCTGGAGTAAGGAAGAGGGACAGACGTCTGGGACGCGTCCAGCTCTGGAGTAAGGACGAGGGACAGACGTCTGAGACGTGCCCAGCTCTGGAGTAAGGACGAGGGACAGACGTCTAGGACGCGCCCAGCTCTGGAGTAAGGTAGAGGGACAGACATCTGGGACGCGCCCAGCTCTGGAGTAAGGACAAGGGACAGACGTCTAGGATGCGTGCAGCTCTGGAGTAAGGAAGAGGGACAGGCGTCTGGGACGTGCCCAGCTCTGGAGGAAGGATGAGGGACAGACGTCTGGGAAGTGCCCAGCTCTGGAGTAAGGACGAGGGACAGACGTCTGGGACGTGCCCAGCTCTGGAGTAAGGATGAGGGACAGGCCCCTAGGATGCGTCTAACTCTGGAGTAAGGAAGAGGGACAGACGTCTGGGATGCACCCAGCTCTGGAGTAAGGACGAGGGACAGACGTCTAGGACGCGCCCAGTTCTGGAGTAAGGAAGAGGGACAGATGTCTGGGACGTGCCCAACTCTGGAGTAAGGACGAGGGACAGATGTCTGGGACGTGCCCAGCTCTGGAGTAAGGACGAGGGACAGACGTCTAGGACGCGCCCAACTCTGGAGTAAGAAAGAGGGACAGACGTCTGGGATGTGCCCAGCTCTGGAGTAAGGATGAGGGACAGACATCTGGGACGTGCCCAGCTCTGGAGTAAGGACGAGGGAGAGGCCCCTAGGACGCGCCCAATTCTGGAGTAAGGAAGAGGGACAGAAGTCTGGGTCGTGCCCAGCTCTGGAGTAAGGACGAGGGACAGATGTCTGAGACGTGCCCAGCTCTGGAGTAAGGACGAGGGACAGGCCCCTAGGACACACCCAACTCTGGAGTAAGGAAGAGGGACAGACGTCTAGGACGCGCCCAACTCTGGAGTATGGACGAGGAACAGACGTCTGGGACGTGCCCAGCTCTGGAGTAAGGACGAGGGACAGGACCCTAGGATGCGCCCAACTCTGGAGTAAGGACGAGGGACAGACGTCTAGGACGCGCTCAGCTCTGGAGTAAGGAAGAGGGACAGACGTCTGGGACGTGCCCAGCTCTGGAGTAAGGACGAGGGACAGACGCCTGAGACGTGCCCAGCTCTGGAGTAAGGACGAGGGACAGACGTCTAGTACACGCCCAGCTCTGGAGTAAGGACGAGGGACAGGCCCCTAGGACACGCCCAACTCTGGAGTAAGGAAGAGGGACAGACGTCTCGAACGCACCCAGCTCTGGAGTAAGGACGAGGGACAGATTTCTGGGACGCGCCTAGCTCTGGAGTAAGAACGAGGGACAGACGTCTAGGACGCGCCCAGCTCTGGTGTAAGGAAGAGGGACAGACGTCTGGGACGTTGCCAGCTCTGGAGTAAGGACGAGGGACAGACGTCTGAGACGTGCCCAGCTCTGGAGTAAGGACGAGGGACAGACATCTAGGACACGCCCAGCTCTGGAGTAAGGAAGAGGGACAGACATCTGGGACGTGCCCAGCTCTGGAGTAAGGACGAGGGACAGACGTGCCCAGCTCTGGAGTAAGGACGAGGGACAGACATCTAGGATGCGCGCAGCTCTGGAGTAAGGAAGAGGGACAGACGTCTGGGACATGCCCAGCTCTGGAGTAAGGATGAGGGACAGACGTCTGGGAAGTGCCCAGCTCTGGAGTAAGGACGAGGGACAGACATCTAGGATGCGCCCAGCTCTGGAGTAAGGAAGAGGGACAGACGTCTGGGACGCGCCCAGTTCTGGAGTAAGGACGAGGGACAGACGTCTAGGACGCGCCCAGCTCTGCAGTAAGGAAGAGGGACAGACATCTGGGACATGCCCAGCTCTGGATTAAGGAAGAGGGACAGACGTCTGGGACGTGCCCAGCTCTGGAGTAAGGACGAGGGTCAGACGTCTGGGACGTGCCAGGCTTAGGAGTAAGGACGAGGGACAGGCCCCTAGGATGCCCCTAACTCTGGAGTAAGGAAGAGGGACAGACGTCTGGGACGCGTCCAGCTCTGGAGTAAGGACGAGGGACAGACGTCTGAGACGTGCCCAGCTCTGGAGTAAGGACGAGGGACAGACGTCTAGGACGCGCCCAGCTCTGGAGTAAGGTAGAGGGACAGACATCTGGGACGCGCCCAGCTCTGGAGTAAGGACAAGGGACAGACGTCTAGGATGCGTGCAGCTCTGGAGTAAGGAAGAGGGACAGACGTCTGGGACGTGCCCAGCTCTGGAGGAAGGATGAGGGACAGACGTCTGGGAAGTGCCCAGCTCTGGAGTAAGGACGAGGGACAGACTTCTAGGACGCGCCCAGCTCTGGAGTAAGGAAGAGGGACAGACGTCTGGGACGCGCCCAGTTCTGGAGTAAGGACGAGGGACAGACGTCTTGGACGCGCCCAGTTCTGGAGTAAGGAAGAGGGACAGACGTCTGGGACGCGCCCAGTTCTGGAGTAAGGACGAGGGACAGACGTCTTGGACGCGCCCAGCTCTGGAGTAAGGAAGAGGGACAGACGTCTGGGACATGCCCAGCTCTGGAGTAAGGAAGAGGGACAGACGTCTGGGACATGCCCAGCTCTGGAGTAAGGACGAGGGTCAGACGTCTGGGACGTGCCCAGCTCTGGAGTAAGGATGAGGGACAGGCCCCTAGGATGCGCCTAACTCTGGAGTAAGGAAGAGGGACAGACGTCTGGGATGCACCCAGCTCTGGAGTAAGGACGAGGGACAGACGTCTAGGACGCGCCCAGTTCTGGAGTAAGGAAGAGGGACAGATGTCTGGGACGTGCCCAACTCTGGAGTAAGGATGAGGGACAGATGTCTGGGACGTGCCCAGCTCTGGAGTAAGGACGAGGGACAGACGTCTAGGACGCGCCCAACTCTGGAGTAAGAAAGAGGGACAGACGTCTGGGACGTGCCCAGCTCTGGAGTAAGGACGAGGGACAGGCCCCTAGGACGCGCCCAATTCTGGAGTAAGGAAGAGGGACAGAAGTCTGGGTCGTGCCCAGCTCTGGAGTAAGGACGAGGGACAGATGTCTGAGACGTGCCCAGCTCTGGAGTAAGGACGAGGGACAGGCCCCTAGGACGCGCCCAATTCTGGAGTAAGGAAGAGGGACAGAAGTCTGGGTCGTGCCCAGCTCTGGAGTAAGGACGAGGGACAGATGTCTGAGACGTGCCCAGCTCTGGAGTAAGGACGAGGGACAGGCCCCTAGGACACACCCAACTCTGGAGTAAGGAAGAGGGACAGACGTCTAGGACGCGCCCAACTCTGGAGTATGGACGAGGAACAGACGTCTGGGACGTGCCCAGCTCTGGAGTAAGGACGAGGGACAGGACCCTAGGATGCGCCCAACTCTGGAGTAAGGACGAGGGACAGACGTCTAGGACGTGCTCAGCTCTGGAGTAAGGAAGAGGGACAGACGTCTGGGACGTGCCCAGCTCTGGAGTAAGGACGACGGACAGGCCCCTAGGTTGTGCCCAACTCTGGAGTAAGGAAGAGGGATAGATGTCTAGGATGCGCCCAGCTCTGGAGTAAGGAAGAGGGATAGATGTCTAGGACGCGCCCAGCTCTAGAGTAAGGACGAGGGACAGACGTCTAGGACGGGCCCAGCTCTGGAGTAAGGACGAGGGACAGATGTCAAGGACGCACCCAGCTCTGGATTAAGGAAGAGGGACAGATGTCTGGGACGTGCCCAGCTCTGGAGTAAGGACGAGGGACAGACGTCTGGGACGTGCCCAGCTCTGGAGTAAGGACGAGGGACAGACGTCTAGGACGCGCCCAACTCTGGAGTAAGAAAGAGGGACAGATGTCTGGGACGTGCCCAGCTCTGTAGTAAGGACGAGGGACAGACGTCTGGGACATGCCCAGCTCTGGAGTAAGGACGAGGGACAGGCCCCTAGGACGCGCCCAATTCTGGAGTAAGGAAGAGGGACAGACGTCTGGGTCATGCCCAGCTCTGGAGTAAGGACAAGGGACAGACGTCTGGGACGTGCCCAGCTCTGGAGTAAGGACGAGGGACAGGCCCCTAGGACACACCCAACTCTGGAGTAAGGAAGAGGGACAGACGTCTAGGACGCGCCCAACTCTGCAGTATAGACGAGGAACAGATGTCTGGGACGTGCCCAGCTCTGGAGTAAGGACGAGGGACAGGACCCTAGCATGAGCCCAACTCTGGAGTAAGGACGAGGGACAGACGTCTAGGACGTGCTCAGCTCTGGAGTAAGGAAGAGGGACAGACGTCAGGGACGTGCCCAGCTCTTGAGTAAGGACGAGGGACAGGCCACTAGGTTGCGCCCAACTCTGGAGTAAGGAAGAGGGATAGATGTCTAGGACGCACCCAGCTCTGGAGTAAGGAAGAGGGATAGATATCTAGGACGCACCCAGCTCTGGAGTAAGGACGAGGGACAGACATCTAGGACGCGCCCAGCTCTGGAGTAAGGAAGAGGGACAGATGTCTGGGACGTGCCCAGCTCTGGAGTAAGGAAGAGGGATAGATATCTAGGACGCACCCAGCTCTGGAGTAAGGACGAGGGACAGACGTCTAGGACGCGCCCAGCTCTGGAGTAAGGAAGAGGGACAGATGTCTGGTACGTGCCCAGCTCTGGAGTAAGGATGAGGGACAGACGTCTGGGACGCGCCCAGCTCTGGAGTAAGGACGAGGGACAGACGTCTAGGACACGCCCAGCTCGGGAGTAAGGAAGAGGGATAGATGTCTAGGATGCGCCCAGCTCTGGAGTAAGGAAGAGGGACAGACGTCTGGGATGTGCCCAGCTCTGGAGTAAGGACGAGGGACAGGCCCCTAGGACGCGCCCAACTCTGGAGTAAGGACGAGGGACAGATGTCTAGGACGCACCCAGCTCTGGAGTAAGGACGAGGGACAGGCCCCTAGGATGCGCCCAACTGTGAAGTAAGGACGAGGTACAGACGTCTAGCACGTGCCCTGCTCTGGAGCAAGGACGAGGGACAGACGTCAAGATGCGCCCAGCTCTGGAGTAAGGACGAGGGACAGGCCCCTAGGACGTGCCCAACTCTGGAGCAAGGAAGGGGGATAGATGTCTAGGACACACCCAGCTCTGGAGTAAGGAAGAGGGACAGACGTCTGGGACGTGCCCAGCTCTGGAGTAAGGACGAGGGACAGGCCCCTAGGATGCGCCCAACTCTGAAGTAAGGATGAGGGACAGACGTCTAGGACGCGCCCAGCTCTGGAGCAAGGACGAGGGACAGACGTCTAGGACACACCCAGCTCTGGAGTACGGACGAGGGACAGGTCCCTAGGACGTGCCCAACTCTGGAGTAAGGATGAGGGACAGATGTCTAGGACGCGCCCAGCTCTGGAGCAAGGACCAGGGACAGGCCCCTAGGATGCGCCCTACTCTGGAGTAAGGAAGAGGGATAGATGTCTAGGACGCGCCCAGCTCTGGAGTAAGGAAGAGGGACAGACGTCTAGGACGCACCCAGCTCTGGAGCAAGGATGAGGAACAGGCCCCTGGGACGCGCCTAACTCTGGAGTAAGGACGAGTGACAGACGTCTAGGACGCGCCCTGCTCTGGAGTAAGGAAGAGGGACAGACGTCTGGGACGTGCCTAGCTCTGGAGTAAGGACGAGGGACAGGCCCCTAGGACGCACCTAACTCTGGAGTAAGGACGAGAGACAGACGTCTAGGACGCGCCCAGCTCTGGAGCAAGGACGAGGGACAGACATCTGGGACGTGCCCAGCTCTGGAGTAAGGACGAGGGACAGGCCGCTAGGATGCGCCCAACTCTGGAGTAAGGACGAGGGACAGACGTCTAGGACGTGCCCAGCTCTGGAGCAAGGACGAGGGACAGACGTCTAGGATGCGCCCAGCTCTGGAGTAAGGAAGAGGGACAGACGTCTAGGACGCACCCAGCTCTGGAGTAAGGACGAGGGACAGGCCCCTAGGATGCGCCCTACTCTGGAGTAAGGAAGAGGGATAGATGTCTAGGACGCGCCCAGCTCTGGAGTATGGAAGAGGGACAGACGTCTAGGACGCGCCCAGCTCTGGAGTAAGGACGAGGGACAGGCCCCTAGGACACGCCCAACTCTGGAGTAAGGAAGAGGGATAGATGTCTAGGTCGCGCCCAGCTCTGGAGTAAGGAAGAGGGACAGACGTCTAGGACGCGCCCAGCTCTGGAGTAAGGACGAGGGACAGGCCCCTAGGACACGCCCAACTCTGGAGTAAGGACGAGGGACAGACATCTAGGACGCGCCCAGCTCTGGAGTAAGGACGAGGTACAGACGTCTAGGACGCGCCCAGCACTGGAGTAAGGACAAGGGACAGGCCCCTAGGACGCACCCAACTCTGGAGTAAGGAAGAGGGATAGATGTCTAGGACGCGCCCAGCTCTGGAGTAAGGAAGAAGGACAGACGTCTAGGACGCACCCAGCTCTGGAGTAAGGACGAGGGACAGATGTCTAGGACGCGCCCAGCTCTGGAGTAAGGAAGAAGGACAGACGTCTAGGACGCGCCCAGCTCTGGAGTAAGGGCGAGGGACAGGCCCCTAGGACGCACCCAACTCTGGAGTAAGGACGAGGGACAGACGTCTAGGACGCGCCCAACTCTGGAGTAAGGAAAAGGGTCTACATCCTAGGACTTGCCCAACTCTGGAGTAAGGAAGAGGGACAGACGTTTAGGATGCGCCCAGCTCTGGAGTAAGGAGGAGGGACAGATGTCTAGGACGCGCCCAGCTCTGGAGTAAGGAAGAGGGACAGATGTCTAGGACGCGCCCAACTCTGGAGTAAGGACGAGGGGCAGATGTCTAGGACGCGCGCAGCTCTGGAGTAAGGAAGAAGGACAGACGTCTAGGACGCGCCCAGCTCTGGAGTAAGGACGAGGAACAGGCCCTAGGACGCGCCCAAGTCTGGAGTAAGGATGAGGGACAGACATCTAGGACGCGCCCAACTCTGGAGTAAGGAAAAGGGTCTGCATCCTAGGACGTGCCCAACTCTGGAGTAAGGAAGAGGGACAGACGTCTATGACGCGCCCAGTGCCGGAGTAAGGATGAGGGACAGACGTCTAGGACGCGACCAGCTCTGGAGTAAGGAAGAGGGACAGACATCTAGGACGCGCCCAGCTCTGGAGTAAGGACGAGGTACAGACGTCTAGGACATGCCCAGCTCTGGAGTAAGGACAAGGTACAGACGTCTAGGAGGTGTCCAACTATGGATTAAGGAAAAGGGTCAGGACCCTAGTATGTGCCCAGCTCAGGAGTAAGGGAAAGGAACGGGCCCCTAGGACACACCCAGTTCTGGAGTAAGGAAGAGGGACAGACGTCTATGACACGCCCAGTTCTGGAGTAAGGAGAAGGGACAGCCCCCTAGGACGCACCCAGTTCTGGAGTAAGGAAGAGGGACCGGTCAGTTAGACATGCCCAACTCTGGAGTAAGGAAGAGAGACAGTACCCTCTGACACGCCCAGCTCTGGAGTAAGGAGGAGGGATGTGCCCATCCCTGGAGTAAGAGAGTGGGCCAGCTCGGCTCTAGCCCTAAAGGAGAAGACCGCCTACAAGGGTGAGCTCAGGCCTGATGCCAGGGGTCTGGGAGAGCTGACAAATGTCATCTCAGAGCAGGTATTATGGGATAGCGGTAGACCCCTTGGAAGCCAAGCTCTTGTTTTAGTGGAAGAGGAAGAGCCCCACTGTCAGCTCAGCTCTGGCCTTAGGAGAAAGGGGGAGACTCAAGGGTGAGTCCCTGTGTACTTTGATATGATGCCTTAGTATGAGCCTGTGGTGATGCAAAGCATTACTCTGCTAGTCTAATCCTGTTGTAAAGTGAGATGTTCAGATTCACAAGCAAACCCAGAACTGGTCTTTGGGGGAGGGGGGCTGACTGCAGCCTGGCTCCAGCCCAAGGGACTGGTCCCCAGGCGCAGCTGAACTCTGACCTCAGTGTTCACAGACAGGCTCTCAGAAAGCCAAACTTCAGTCATAAGACAGAGAGGTTCATGCAACAGTGGTGCCTTTTTTTTACGAAGTTTTATATAGCGCGAACTTGACCCGGTATCGGGTATCAGAGCGCTTTACATAGCACCAGTTGCGTTACATGAGGACACATTCATTTTTGTTAGGCACGGGGAGATTAAGTTATTTGCCCAGAATCACAGGATGTTCAGCGTCACTGCTGAGACTCGAACCCAGTTCCCCAGATTCGAGGTCGACCGCCCTAGCCGTTAGGCCAACTCCTCTCCACTTGTTCTCCGCCTCTTCTTTCCTCCCTCCCATCTCTGATTCACTCACTCTGTTCCTCTTGTCTCCCTTCCATCTTCTGGTCACTGTCCCTCACTCATAATGCTTATCTTTTATTTACTTTCTCCCTCCCATATTATGATCCCTCTTTCTATCCCCTCTTCCTTTCTCCCATCTTTTGCTCACATCCCTATTTCCTACCTCCTAACTTTGGATCTCTATCCCACATCTTGATCCCTCTCTCTATCTTCTCTCCCTTTTCTTGATTGCTTTCTCTATCCCTCTATCCTGCTTCTCGTCTCTTGACCCCCCTCTCTATCATCCTCCATATCTTAATTCTTCTCTCTGTCCTCTCCCAATCTCTCGATTGCTGTCTATGTCACTCTTTACTCCCTCCATCTCTTGGGTCCTGTCTCTCTCCTCCCTTTCATTTCTTGATCATTCGCCCAATGCCATTCTCTTCTTCTTCTCTTCTCCATCTCTACATTTTGATTCCTGTCTATCTCTCTCCTGCCTCCCATCTCTTGGTCACGCTTTCTATCTTTCTTTCCTCCCTCACATCTTTTAATCGCTCTCCTTATCCTTTTTCCATGCCTCCGAAAGCTTGATCGCTGTCTCTCTTTACTTCCTCCCATCTCTTGATCGCTGTCTCTCTTTACTTCCTCCCATCTCTTGATCGCTGTCTCTCTTTACTTCCTCCCATCTCTTGATCGCTGTCTCTCTTTACTTCCTCCCATCTCTTGATCGCTGTCTCTCTTTACTTCCTCCCATCTCTTGATCGCTGTCCCTCTTTACTTCCTCCCATCTCTTGACCACTCTCTATGCATCTTCTCTACCTCCTCTCTTCTCTCTTTCTATCTGTTGACCACTCTATCCATCTTCTCTACCTCCTCGTTTTCCTACCCATCCCATGGCCACTCCCCTCTCCTCCTCCTCTCCTCTCCTATCCTCTCCATTCCTCTCCTCTCCTCTCCTCTCCTAGCCCTCCCCTCCCCTCCCTTCGCTTCTCCTCTCCTCTCCTCTCCTCCCATCCTCTCCTCTCACTCTCCTCACTTCCCACTCTCCTCTTTCTTCCCCTACTCTCCCCTCCACTACCCTCCCGTCCCCTCTTCTCCCCTCCCCTTCTCTTACCTCATAGTCTCTTGTCTTGGCCTTGCACCACTCCAGCAGCATGTTCTTCACGCTGGAGGCTCCGAAGCTGGTGGATCTCTGCACCTTGAGACCTGGAGCGGGTCCGGCTGCGGGGCTGTGAGTATCAAGAAGACCCTTGTGAGTTCACTCACTCTCACACTCCCCTCATAGACACAAGTGTTGGATCCCTACGCTGAGCAGTGGTCCCGCGCCTCGCTGTGAGGGACAAGAGCCCCTTCCCTTGAGGCGGTAAGCGATGGGTCACACATCAGGTGACTCCATGGGTGCTTTCTTCTAATTATCAAAGCTAGGCAGAGTATGTCTGAACCACGCATCCATGTACCACACCTGCCTTAACAATGCGGTCCGAGCCACGGATGCGTCTTTACAATGCATCCCGTTACCTCGCAAGTTGTTACAACAACGTGCCTTCGGCAAAGCGCTGTTCTTTGGAATAGTATCATTTACTATTCCAACTCCAATCTGCCCAACTGTAGGGAAAGCGTTGGACTTAAAGTCCAACATCAGTCCAAAAACGCTTTCCCTAAGGAAAGTCTTTATAACGACTTGGGTGGTAAAGGAATGCGTTATGAAGACACATTCGTGGTTCAGACTGCATTGTGAAGGCACAGCGTGGTTCAAGCCCGGGTGTAAAGACTGTTTCCTGATGCTCCCTCGTGTTTATCGCAAAAACAACAATTGATGGACAGAATGCAGAACAATGTCGTACATTCACCCCAGTACAGAGATCTGGGCCTAAATCCATCGTTTTTTTGCTCACCATGCCATTCCAGTTTGGACCCAGCCATATGCAAATCAGTCTTGACCTTGCGCCCAATGGGAACAGTCCAGCCCGAACTGCCAGGCCATGGGGTGGCATGGTGAGCAAAAGAATGATGGATTTAACCCAGATCTCTTGACTGGGGGAGAATGTTTTGATTTGTTCTGCATTCCGTCCATCAATTGTGTGTCTTTTGCTTTCTCGCCCTAAGTGCGCCAGGTATGCCCAGACGTGGGTCCTGGGCTCACTGTGCCACTGGAATCAAGCTATCCTGGCTGAAGAGGGTGAAACCCCGAAACCGGTCCTAGGATGCTTGTTTCCGGTCCAGGGAGGACCTGACTTGGCAGTTCGGGCTGGACTGTTCCCATGAGGCACAGGGTCAAGACTGATTTGCATATGGCCAGGTCCAAACTGGGGTGGCATGGTGAGCAAAAGAATGATGGATTTAACCCAGATCTCTTGACTGGGGGAGAATGTTTTGATTTGTTCTGCATTCCGTCCATCAATTGTGTGTCTTTTGCCCTCGTGTTTATCAGCGGCCTCCACAGTATGATACCCATATGACATTCTGCTGTAGCTACAGGTTGTTGTGGTCTATGCCTCTGTACAGAGCTGTGGATTCTGTTGTGTTTCCGTTGACGGATGGGAGGGAACCCTGGGGCATTTAGCCAAAGGGACATAAGCATTGAAATAACACTGCTAAAATACCACTTTGAAATCCCACTGCTGTGTGGGACCTATTTCATTCATTAAATGAACCCTCCTTGCTTATGACCAGATGTTTAGAACTTAGCCCCAATCAGCTCATCAGACCTCCTTTTTTAGGGGACAGCTGGTAGTCACAGACTTTGCCCCTTCTTAGGGTACGTGCCTCCTTGCGTGCTGAGAGCAAGACTAGGCAGACCTAGTCCCTGGGCATGTCCCCAGAGCACTGTGCCCTACCCTGCAGTGTCCTGGGACCTGGGGTTCAAGAATCTGCCTGCTGGAAGCCATGTGCAGAGAAGCAAGTCCCTGGCACCTGTCTGGCACCACAGCCTGAGTAGCCAGCAGGCTGGCCATTGTTAGAATATCTATTGCTAGCTCCTTGAAGTCTTGTGCATGTTTGCTCAAGGCGCTGGCCAGGAAAAGTTCGGCTCTAATATATTATTCTCCCAGTTCTCTCTCTCGTCCTTTCCCTCAGTCTCCCACTCTCCCTCCAGTCCCTCTCACCCTCCATCTCTTGCTGTGCCTCCATCTCTCACCCCACTTTCCCTCAACCCTTCCTGGCATACTCACCCCCACATTCCCCGGTACCTCCTCACTCCCTTACACATTCACCCCCCACACTCCTGGCAGACACCCCCACAGTACTGACAGTCTCCCCCACACTCCCTGGCATACACACCCACACTCTCCCTCCAGTCCCTCTTGCCCTCCACCTCTTGCTGTGGGGTGGTTCCCCCATTGGAGGGGAGGAGCATCACCCCACTTACGTGCCCCCCAAAGCCCAGAGGGCTGCCTTTGTACTTGTTTTAAGTGCACATCTGTCTTTGGATGGTAGTCTTGAGACAGCCAGCCACACGTACGCACTTTGAAGCTCTCGACCCAGCTGTATTAAGACAGCTAGGTTGAGAGCAAGTGCAGGCATCCAGTGCCCTCGGGAGCGCCGCGAGAGGCCGCTCCCACCAATCAGCGCACTGCTGTTAACCAGCATGTGAGCAAGCCAGGATTGGTCGACGGAGTTTGCTGGGGCCTGCACTGCAGTCCCAGCAGCAGAGGAGGTCGGAGTGAAGAGGACGTTGTCAATGTCGTCAGGATCAGTAAGTGTATTTCTTTTTCTTTTTTTTGCCCGCCCCCCACCCTCAGTAGATGCCGGCCGTGCCTCTATCTCTCACCCCACATTCCCTCAGCCCAACCCTGGCATACTCACACCCACATTCCCTGGTATCTCCTCACTCCCTGACACATTCACCCCCACACTCCTGACAGTTTTCCCCACACTCCCTGGCATACACCCCCCCACACTCCTGGCAGTCACCCCCACACTCCTGGCAGTCACCCCCACATCACCTGGCATACTCACACCCACATTCCCCTCATATCTCTCATACCTGGACATACCCCAACACTCCATGAGAGTTACCCCCACACTCCTGACAGTCACCCCACACTCCCTGGAATACACCCCCACATTCCTTAGGACCTCCTCACTGCCTGAGATACTCACCTCAACACTCCTGACAGTTACCCCCACACTCCTGACAGTCACCTCCACATTCCCTGGCATACTCACACCCACATTCACTACTATCTCCTCAATCCCGGACATACTCAACCCAACACTCCATGACAGTTACCCCCACATTCCTGAGAGTCACCCCCACACTCCCTGGAATACACCCCGTACATTGCCTGAGACCCACTCACTCCTTGACATACTCACCCCCCAAACTTCTCCATGATGGCCTTGCGGGACTGGCCTCCATAGGACTTGGGGATGGTGCGGGACCGGGCGACATCTCTTTTCTTCTCCACTGGCTTCTTCTTCTCAGGGGCGGGGGGCTTGTCTGTCTCCCCAGGGCCCGCCCTAAGGACAAGGACAGCAAATTTCTCAACTGGAGTATATGGTTCTTCGTACCTATGTGCGTCAACACACTGAGGCCGAGTAGGGTATAGAAGTGTGCTGCTCTGCTGCTGTGGAGTTCAGAGGTGCTTTGGCGGTGCTTTACATGTTAGGAAGTGCTTTTCTGCTGCTTATGGTGGTAGAAGGTTATTTGCTGCTGATAATGGTGTTGGGAGGTGTTGTGCTGCTCTTTATGGTGGTAGGTGGTGCTTTACATGTTAGGAAGTGCTTTTCTGCTCTTTATAGAGTTGGGAGGTGCTTTTCTGCTGCTTATGGTGGTAGAAGGTTATTTGTTGCTAGTAATGGTGTTGGGAGGTGCTGTGCTGCTCTTTACAGTGATAGGATGTTCTTTGCATGTTAGGTGTTGCTTTGCTGCTGTTTTTAGTGTTGGGGAGTTGCTTATGGTGGTAGGAGGTACTTTGCTGCTATAAGGTGTCAGAAGGTGCTCTGCTGCTATTTCTGGTGTTAGAAGTACTTTGCTGCTGTTTATGGTATTTGGAGATGCTTTACTGCTGCTTATGGTGATAGGAGGTGCTTTGCTGCTATTTATAGTATTGGGAGGTTCTTTACTGCTGCTTATGGTGATAGGAGGTGCTTTGCATGTTAGGAGGTGCTTCGCTGCTGTTTATGGTATTGGGAAGCACTCTACTGCTGTTTATGGTGGTAGGAGGCGCTTTGCTGCTATAAAGTGTTAGAAGGTGATCGGCTACACATAGAGTTAGAAGTACTTTGCTGCTGTTTATGGTATTTGGAGATGCTTTACTGCTGTTTATGGTGTTGTGCTGCAGTTTATGATGGTAGGAGGTGCTTTGTGTGCTAGGAGGTGCTCTGTTTGTTGTTGTTTATGATAGTAGGATGTGCTTTCTGCTGAAGGATAGACAGCTGTTAGGAGCTGTTTTGCTGCTGTTCATGGCGTTGGGAGGTGCTTTACCACTTTGCTTTACATGCTATGAGGTGCTTTGTTGCTATTTAGGGTGGTAGGTGGTGCTTTCTGCTGTAAGGTGCCAGGAGGTGCTTTGTTACTGTTTATGGCGGCAAGTGATATTTTCTGCTGATAATGTCTGCTGTTCATAGAGTTAGCAGGGTTAGTGCTCCTGTAGCTGCAGTCGAAGACGTTTGTGTGTGCTTTGTTTTTTCCAATGGTGTTGGCATGATGTGTTAGCATGTGCTGTGCTGCTCTCCATGGTGCTAGGAGCTGGAGTGCTGATGCGCATGATGTTAAGGGTTCTGTGCTGATGGAGGTTTTGTCGATGGTGCTGGCTCTGCTTTCGGATGCTGTGCTGTGGGATGGGGCATGTAGTGTTAGCTGTTAGATCTGCTGTCAGTGTTTTGGGCTGTGTGCATCTGGTAGTGCCGTCTGTGGGTACTGATGTAGGTGCTGTTCATAGCGATAGCTGTATGCCCTGCGTAGGGTTCTGTCCATTGTGGCGTGTTATTTGGTGCTGTTATTGGTGATAACAAAGGATCTGCTGTCACTAGTTCCAGGACCCCTGCTCGTGATGTTAGCAGGAGTTGCATTACTGTGGATGCTGTTCATTAGGTCTGGCTTGAAAGCGCAGCTGTCACCAGACATTCCATGATCAACCTAAAAAAGGGCACTTCCTGGAGAGGGGCTTTGCCTCCGCCCACATGTCGGTAGCCAAGAGTACATATTTTGATTGGGCAGAAGATATGTGCTTCTACAGAAAGTGCTTGCCCTCCTCACAGCCGTAGTCCTTTTTTTATTTATCCAGATGACTGAGTTTGAATTTTCAGGGACACACACGCGACAAACGAATGCAATGATAGTGTCTTAAATAACTAGATAATTCAAAGTGTTTGTTTTTCATTGGCAGCAGCAGAGATGAGGGAGGGCAGTCTTCAACTTTAGACTTCAGAGTGCAGTTTCATGTTTGAGAGCCCAGGACTACACTAACTTAAATGGAATTTTAGGTCTGGCTTGACAGTGCAACTGTCTCCTGACCTTATATGATCAACAAAAAGAGCTTTCAGAGTCCTACAGAAAAAGGGGCTTAGGCTCCACCCACCTGCAGGTTCCTTTGTGTACAGTATTTGATTGGGCCAAATTTGTGTGCGTCCACTACAAAGACTGCACTCTTTGGCTTGTGGAAAAGTTTATGCTCGATGTGAGAAGTTGGCCTGGCATATGCTGTCCACTAATTATAGTGGGCACCTTGCACCAGTCCAAACAACCCCTTATTGGAGATAGGTTAAAGACAACCTTATTGAAAGCTATCCTAGTGGTAGCTATGGAGAGCAGCCTTCAGGCTAAGTCTTGAAGGAATGTAAAGCAGCTTGTTTTACCAGTCTATAATCTCTTGAGTGACCAAATGAAAGAGCACCACACCAGGTATATATTCAAAATATATGTATTTATTGCTAAACACACCCCTCTAGTCTCTTTATGAGGCTAGAGTTCGAAGTACATAAGTTATAAGTTATCAAATCACAGTAATAGCACAAATACACGTTTGGGCCCCAGGGGCGTACCAAACCATATACCAATAAAGTGGTATGCGAAACACGACTGAACTAGACACTAGGCCTAGAGCCTCTAGAAGTGCTTGGACCACAAGGAACCACCCAAGGTAGTGACACAGGGGACCTACGGGAGACGCGTGCAGTGTAAATACACAACCGCGATACGCCGTTGACTTCTATGGAGAAAGTCGGGATCGGGAAATTAGAGAAAAGGGACACTTAAAAGAGGACTAGGACAAAACCCTTTGAGATCTAGGACTTTGAAGAGTCTCTACCCACGGGAGCACCGGAGTACTCGTGTTACCTCACCCAGGGAAGCCGGGTGCATAGGTGCCTTTCGGGGTCGGGTTTCGTCGTCGATTCGAATGGCGATCTGCTGCAAAGTGAAGCTGGCGGCCAAGAGAAAAGTGTCCGGGTGGATCCAAGAGTGGATCGGAGTTCTGAAGAACCTGAAAGCAGAGGGGACAGAGTCTGGGTCACTAGCCAGTGACCAGGAAGGCGATGGACAGATGCCCACCGATGTCGAGTGCTTCAGGGGCGTTGACGGTCGTCTTGACTCTTCAGCCACGAGGTCCAGGAGGCGTTGTCGGCGACCAGGAGCAGGATTCGGGCTGGTACACGATGTCTGTCGAGTGCTGAGGTATCAGCGACCGGATTGGACCCAACAAGCCTTGGCAACGGCAAGTCTTGATGCAGAGGAAGATCGTCGATGGTGCAGACCAGCAAGGTCTGGGGAACTCACCCAGCGAGGGTAAGTGAGGGCAGGCCTGGAGCAACCAGGATGCCAAGTTAGGAAAAGATTGGCCTTCGTTAAGGGCTACTAGCCAACGGGCTAGCGACCGCGAAGGAGCCTCATGACGCCGCACGTGGAGCTGGCTTACAGGACACTCGTGGAGTGGGGGCCAGTGATCTTCGGTGCAGGTGGTGCTGGAGGCTAGGGCTACTCGGAGCCCAAAGCACGACTTCTTGGGAGACCCAGAAGATGATGCACTTGCAAATGTGCTCGGTGTCCAGGGGTCACGGTCTCAAGTCACCCACGATAGCCACGGGCCTCAGCTTTGCTGGGGACTCAGGGTAGCCTCGGGAAGTCTGAGAATCCACCTCTGGTGATGCGATGACTTCGGCGTCCGACGGGAGCTTCAGAAATGCGAACCGGACAGATGCTTCTTTGGTGCCTGCCAAGCAGGGGAGTCACTCCTTGACCCCAAGGGAGATTCTTCTGTCCTCTAATCGTGAGTAGAGCGTCGAATGTCCAGGATTCTGTTTCAGAGTTTCGTCCAGGTATAATCTAAAGTCCTAAGGACTGGGTTCCTACCTTTATTCTAAAGATAGGGGTTGGACTACTCTGTGGCCCCACCTATGGGTGGGTCAGGGCAGAGGGGTGGCTACACCCTTTCCTTTGTCCAGTTCGCGCCAAAGCAGGGGCTGCAAGCCCCTGATCCGGTTTGAACTGGGGTATGCACAGGGACACCAAATGTGCCCCCAGTGCAGGACTTCAAAGCACACAGATGGTGCTCCCGCCCAGCCCCAATACACATTATCCTGTCTGGGGAGGTGGTCACACCTCCCTGCAACAGGAAACCTATTGTCCAGGCCTCCCCTGCCGGAGTTTCGTCCAGCAGCAGGAGGCCAGACTCGTGTCTGTGGCAGCAGCATCCATTTTGTGATGCCAGGGCTCTGGAGAGAAGTTACCGGGTTAGTCAGAGTTAACATGTCTTTCCCTCTAGAAGGGTGGAATGCTACCCCCACCGCCAGAATTGGCGGGGGGTAGTATTCCAAGATGTTTGACACCAAACACGACATGTTTAGGTGCAGCCATTCCAAAGTTAGCATTTTACCGCGAGGATATAATGCGCTTAAGAGTATATGGTCAGGCTGCACTACAAACAGCATCAGAGATTGTCTCCGAACGCTGCAGAGGGGCCCTGCTCATGCAGGGGCACCCTCTCACATAGGAACCATGCACTCTGCCTTTAGGATTGATAAGGCCTGCCTTAGGAGTGACTTATAGGTTTATATGTGTGTATGTATTTAGTGATATAGGTAACCTATATCACAGTAAGGGGTGCATGCACCACCTTACCCAGGCTGCAGTAGCAGACCTGTGGTGTCAGTTTGGATGGCCTTCCAGGGGTGGCATAATACATGCTGCAGCCCCTGGCAGGCCTCTGAGGTACCTATGCCCTTGGTACATAGTATACCATATACTAGGGACTTATAAGGGCACTCCAGATCCCAATCAGTGATGTGCCTAAGGCACATGGAAACCTTTTACAGAGAAAGCAGATAGACTGGGGCCCTGAATAGCAGGATCACAGTCCAACTAAGTCATAAACCAGCAAAACACCATAAAAAAAGTGGGGGCAACCATATAGTCAGATTCCACCTTCCTACATAACCCCCCCAAACGAAAGGAGATAAGGCTAACCTTGGCCAGTTGAGCCTTCATTGACTAAGTGGTCATATAAGGAAGCACCTGCACTAGCATGGTTGCCCCCTGTCATATGGTCCACTAAGCAATCCCTCACCCTAAGGGTATAAGAGGGTCTCCACCATGGGGAATCACTACCTGTGGTGTGCTTAGGTAAAGTACAAGGCTGGTGAGGTGTCTTAGTAGGGAAGTGAGGCCCTAGGAATGTTGGCCTCAGTTTCCTCAGATCACTGGTCACCATGTATGCCTGTCTTTCTATGACTGAGTTGCACTTTGCTCTAAGGGTCAACCTTTGGCTGCCTACAGCTGGGGGTTGGGTCCCTTTGGATGGACTACTGGAGGGACAGGGCAGGTTTGGAACCTTCAGGTCCCAGGTTTGCCCTTGCCTACCAGAGTTCTTCTGGGGGAGGTCCCTACATAAAGGTATGGGGGATCCCTCAGTTTGTAGAGGAATTTTCACCTGGCTAGGGCTACTAGACTGGGTGCCCCTAATCTGCTGATGGGGGCTTCCTCTGGACAGGGGGCCCTGGGGGTCCACTGACCTCCCTGACCTCTGCAGCCCTGGGCTGACTGAGGCAGGGTAGAGAGGGGCAGGTTACCTGCTCCAGACGGGGTACCACCTTGGAAGGGTCCTCTGCCATCAGGGGTGTGGCCAGGCCAGGCCTGACTACCTCTGTGGCAGTTCCTTCACTAGGGGTAGGGTCAGTTCCCTGAGGAGGCTGACCCTTACCTACTGTCTGGGGGAAGAAGACTTTTCTTCAACCCTTGTGCTCTCTTTTGGGGGAGAGTGGGCCATTCTTTCAGGCTCCATCTCTCCAAATTCTTGGGCTGGGGCTGTGGCCATCACAGCCCCACTAACCTTTACAGGGACGCCCAACATCCTAAGATGGGTTTGGTGTTCAACTTCAGCCCAGGCTGAAATTTCCAGATCATTGCCCATCAGGCAATCTACAGGTAGGGTTGGGGACACTGCCACTCTTTTTGGGCCTGTGACCCCCTCCCAGCTGAGATTGACTATGGCCATGGGGTGATCTGTTCTGACACCATCAATGTTGGTCACCTGGTATTTAAACTCAGGTAAAAGCTGGTGAGGGGGACTAGTTTCCCTGCCACCATGGTGACACTAGCCCCTGTGTCCCTAAATGCCACAGCTTTCTGACCATTAATTATTGGCTCCAATCTGTACCTGCCCAATGCTATGGGACCCATGGTAAAGGTGGCAAATCCTATACCACCATCAGAGTCAGAGGAGTCTGTTGGGGGTCCCTGTCTAAACTAGGGCCCACCTCTGTTCCTCTTGCAAAAGCACCTAACTTTTTGGGTGCACTACTCCCAACTGGAGGATTACTACTGGTAGTACCAGGAGGGGTGGTAGTAGTTGTGGGAGGAACATTTTCTTTATTGCCAATCCTGGGGCAACTGGGATCAGTTTTCCAGTGCCCAGGCTTTTTACAGACATGGCAATACGGTTTCTTTTCAGGGAGGAAGGAGTTTGGGACCCACCCCCAGAAGAGGAATTTTGGGGCCTTGTAGGGGACTTATCCTTAGATTTATCCCCACCTTTCTCTTGGGACTTAGTAGAATCTTTCTTCTGGTCACCACCCTGATTTCTAGTTTTTACTCTGGTTCTAACCCATTTGTCTGCCTTCTTTCCCAATTCTTGGGGAGAGGTCAGATCAGAGTCCACCAGATACTGGTGCAAAAGCTGGTTTTGACAATTATTAAGGATCTGCTCCCTCATAATCAAATTGTACAATCCTAAAAAGTCATGCACTTTGTTGCCATGTATCCAACCTTCCAGAGCCTTTGTAGCACAATCTACAAAATCAACCCAGTCTTGAGTCTGAGCTTTTTGGGTGTCTCTGAACTTCAACCTATACTGTTCAGTGGTTAGGCCAAACCCATCTATCAGAGCACTCTTCAAGACTGTGTAATTGTCAGCATCCTCTTCTCTTACAGTGAGGAGCTTGTCTCTACCTTTGTCTGCAAAGGAGAGCCACAAGATTGCTGCCCACTGCCTCTGGGGACCTTCTGAACTTTACAGGCCCTCTCCAGTGCAGTTATCCATTTGTGGATATCATCCCCACTCTGGTAGGGAGGGACAATCTTGTTTAGGTTTCTATGGTCATAAGACCTGTCCCTATCTCTAGGGATATTGCTGCCACCATGGGACTCTAGTCCCAACTTTCTTCTCTCCTAAGGAGATCTAGGGATTCCCTATCTAAAGCCAATTGCTTTTTTCTGATTTCCAGCTGAGTTTCCTCATACTGGACCAGTCTGGCTCTTCTCTCATGAGAGGATTCCCTCCTGTGAGAGGAGATAGAGCTCCCTATGGAGGTGCCAGAGTGGTTAGACTCCTGAGAAGGAGATCTAGACTTCCTGGGCACACTCTTAATCCTTCCTGGGGGGACAAAGAGGGCATCATTCTGATCATCCTCATCATCTTCCACAGGAGGGATTGGGTTATCCAGGTCAGGGTCATTGTCACCCTCCTGGCCAGTCTCAGAGGGGGGCTGGGGGTATTGGTACCCCTGGCCTCCTCCTCTTCCTCTGCCCCACCCTCAGCTCCTGCCCCTTCAGTCCCCACGGGCCTACTAAGGTCATAAGCCACCAACAACTCCTTGAGGTGTTGGGTGGTGGGGCTTTGGCCTGTCCTTATTTTTCTCAAGTTGCATAAAGCTCTCAATTCCAAGAATGGGAGTGTATCATACTTGGAGGGTGGAAGCTCAATGGCTTCCTGCAAGGATTCTTTGGATCCTGCCCTTAAAGACATTACTAGTGTGGTGTGGTGTATGCACTACCTACTCTAGTGTGGCCTACTAAACTCTCTTGAGTTGTAGAAAGGGTTGTGCTATCCCTTAACACACAACTCTAAGTTCAGTAGAACTTACTGTATTCTAAGCTTAAATTATATGTACCTTAGGTACCTTTAGTGGTTTTCAGTTGATCAATTCAATTGAGATTATCTGGTAAAACAATAGCAAGCTGGAATCCCACACGCTGCACACCAATGTGAGAAGTTGGCCTGGCATATGCTGTCCACTAATTATAGTGGGCACCTTGCACCAGTCCAAACAACCCCTTATTGGAGATAGGTTAAAGACAACCTTATTGAAAGCTATCCTAGTGGTAGCTATGGAGAGCAGCCTTCAGGCTAAGTCTTGAAGGAATGTAAAGCAGCTTGTTTTACCAGTCTATAATCTCTTGAGTGACCAAATGAAAGAGCACCACACCAGGTATACATTCAAAATATATGTATTTATTGCTAAACACACCCCTCTAGTCTCTTTATGAGGCTAGAGTTCGAAGTACATAAGTTATAAGTTATCAAATCACAGTAATAGCACAAATACACGTTTGGGCCCCAGGGGCGTACCAAACCATATACCAATAAAGTGGTATGCGAACCACGACTGAACTAGACACTAGGCCTAGAGCCTCTAGAAGTGCTTGGACCACAAGGAACCACCCAAGGTAGTGACACAGGGGACCTACGGGAGACGCGTGCAGTGTAAATACACAACCGCGATACGCCGTTGACTTCTATGGAGAAAGTCGGGATCGGGAAATTAGAGAAAAGGGACACTTAAAAGAGGACTAGGACAAAACCCTTTGAGATCTAGGACTTTGAAGAGTCTCTACCCACGGGAGCACCGGAGTACTCGTGTTACCTCACCCAGGGAAGCCGGGTGCATAGGTGCCTTTCGGGGTCGGGTTTCGTCGTCGATTCGAATGGCAATCTGCTGCAAAGTGCTGCTGGCGGCCAAGAGAAAAGTGTCCGGGTGGATCCAAGAGTGGATCGGAGTTCTGAAGAACCTGAAAGCAGAGGGGACAGAGTCTGGTCACTAGCCAGTGACCAGGAAGGAGATGGACAGATGCCCACCGATGTCGAGTGCTTCAGGGGCGTTGACAGTCGTCTTGACTCTTCAGCCACGAGGTCCAGGAGGCGTTGTCGGTGACCAGGAGCAGGATTCGGGCTGGTACACGATGTCTGTCGAGTGCTGAGGTGTCGGCGACCGGATTGGACCCAACAAGCCTTGGCAACGGCAAGTCTCGATGCAGAGGAAGATCGTCGATGGTGCAGACCAGCAAGGTCTGGGGAACTCACCCAGCGAGGGTAAGTGAGGGTAGGCCTGGAGCAACCAGGATGCCAAGTTAGGAAAAGATTGGCCTTCGTTAAGGGCTACTAGCCAACGGGCTAGCGACCGCGAAGGAGCCTTGTGACGCCGCACGTGGAGCTGGCTTACAGGACACTCGTGGAGTGGGGGCCAGTGATCTTCGGTGCAGGTGGTGCTGGAGGCTAGGGCTACTCGGAGCCCAAAGCACGACTTCTTGGGAGACCCAGAAGATGATGCACTTGCAAATGTGCTCGGTGTCCAGGGGTCACGGTCTCAAGTTACCCACGATAGCCACGGGCCTCAGCTTTGCTGGGGACTCAGGGTAGCCTCGGGGAAGTCTGAGAATCCACCTCTGGTGATGCGATGACTTCGGCGTCCGACGGGAGCTTCAGAAATGTGAACCGGACAGATGCTTCTTTGGTGCCTGCCAAGCAGGGGAGTCACTCCTTGACCCCAAGGGAGATTCTTCAGTCCTCTAATCGTGAGTAGAGCGTCGAAGGTCCAGGATTCTGTTTCAGAGTTTCGTCCAGGTATAATCTAAAGTCCTAAGGACTGGGTTCCTACCTTTATTCTAAAGATAGGGGTTGGACTACTCTGTGGCCCCACCTATGGGTGGGTCAGGGCAGAGGGGTGGCTACACCCCTTTCCCTTTGTCCAGTTCGCGCCAAAGCAGGGGCTGCAAGCCCCTGATCCGGTTTGAACTGGGGTATGCACAGGGACACCAAATGTGCCCCCAGTGCAGGACTTCAAAGCACACAGATGGTGCTCCCGCCCAGCCCCAATACACATTATCCTGTCTGGGGAGGTGGTCACACCTCCCTGCAACAGGAAACCTATTGTCCAGGCCTCCCCTGCCGGAGTTTCGTCCAGCAGCAGGAGGCCAGACTCGTGTCTATGGCAGCAGCATCCATTTTGTGATGCCAGGGCTCTGGAGAGAAGTTACCGGGTTAGTCAGAGTTAACATGTCTTTCCCTCTAGAAGGGTGGAATGCTACCCCCGCCGCCAGAATTGGCGGGGGGGGTAGTATTCCAAGATGTTTGACACCAAACACGACATGTTTAGGTGCAGCCATTCCAAAGTTAGCATTTTACCGCGAGGATATAATGCGCTTAAGAGTATATGGTCAGGCTGCACTACAAACAGCATCAGAGATTGTCTCCGAACGCTGCAGAGGGACCCTGCTCATGCAGGGGCCCCCTCTCACATAGGAACCATGCACTCTGCCTTTAGGATTGATAAGGCCTGCCTTAGGAGTGACTTATAGGTTTATATGTGTGTATGTATTTAGTGATATAGGTAACCTATATCACAGTAAGGGGTGCATGCACCACCTTACCCAGGCTGCAGTAGCAGACCTGTGGTGTCAGTTTGGATGGCCTTCCAGGGGTGGCATAATACATGCTGCAGCCCCTGGCAGGCCTCTGAGGTACCTATGCCCTTGGTACATAGTATACCATATACTAGGGACTTATAAGGGCACTCCAGATCCCAATCAGTGATGTGCCTAAGGCACATGGAAACCTTTTTACAGAGAAAGCAGATAGACTGGGGCCCTGAATAGCAGGATCCCAGTCCAACTAAGTCATAAACCAGCAAAACACCATAAAAAAAGTGGGGGCAACCATATAGTCAGATTCCACCTTCCTACACTCGATACAGCAGGACTGAGTTGGTTATGGGGGCAAACCAATGATCTGCGTTATTGACCTGATCAGTTTATTATGAAAGGTTTTGATAAAGGTGCTAGCCTGATGTATTTTATGTGAAAAGCTTATGCTAAAGTTCCAGACGTGGGTCTCATGCTCACTGTGCCACCAGAACCAAGCTTTAATTGGCTGATTAGCCCTAATAAGCGCAAAACCAGTCCTGGGCTCCTTGTGTTCCAGTTCAAGGAGGACCTGGCCTGGCAGTTCGGCTGGACTGTTCCTATTGGAGCAGGGTCAAGATTGATTTGCATATGGCTGGGGCCAAACTAAGGTGGCATAGTTGGGAAAATGATGGATTAGGAGGCGGCTCGAGTGGCTGGGAATAATTCAAGCATTCCATCCATCACCTTATTTTTGAGGATCCACTAAAAAGATTGCACTTTTTGTCTTGTGGCAAATTGTATTCTCAATACACCGGACTGAGTTGGATACGGTGGCACACCAATGATCATGGCTACAGGCCTGGACCGTTTATTTATAGGCCTTGGGCATTTTTTGTGTAAAGCTTATATTAAAGACGATAGGCATGTAAGGGTGGATTGTTAAGACTACAGATAGGAATTTTGTTACATGGAATCTTGCAAATTACGTAGTAGGCAATGGTTTCGGTGTTAGTTACTCCATGTTGCAAACCGGTAATATAGGTTTGCACTGTGAGAATCCTTGTTAGGCCATCTAAGGAGAGATAGTAGTTTGCTTTGCCAACTGTAATTTGTATACCTTTCTAATTTAATGACTGTGTGTCAGATGGTTGCTTTGTGGAAAAGCTCACGTACATTACTGTCGGCCTGTGATGGCCACAAGCTTTAGGTATGATTGATGCACTCGGAAATACTATATCAGATGCCAAAGGTCTGATCATCTTATTATAAAAGACTGTGCCACAGGCAGTAGGTCTAGCTTATTAATTATGAAAAGCATATCCCTGGACCTAGAAACTTAGATTTGACGGACACAAAGAAGATACGGACAAAGAAGAGCTGCTGACTCGAAAACGTAAGCCCTGCTACAGCATTTTGGTGCCAAACTCTGCCTGCTGCCTTAAGGAGTCAACCATCGTGGTGTGCTGTCTTGACCTGCAACTGTGAGGCCTCCCAAGAACCCTGGAGCACCACCAGCCTTTGACATATCACCTAAGAATTCCCTTGGAGTGGAGGTATCACACCCCTGCAGTCTGCAGGCACCAAACCTCAGAATCCAGTTTCCCGACTTGCTGCTCCCTGGAGACTCTGATCCAGCTCCCAAACCAAAAGTGGTACACCAGCTCTGGACGATTAGATCCATCTCCCCGCCAAGTGTGAAGACACCAGGATCTACCAGAGCCATGCACCACCAATACCCAGGGTACAGGACCCTCTGCAGCATACAGCAAGACGTAGAGTCCAATCCGGACTCCAACTGCCCAGGAAGCAAGCACCCATCGAGGAACATCAAGAGCCCTGAGACCCACTTCGTGAGTGGATCAGTTGTCCAGGAATCACCTCTACAACCTGCCTGTTCCTGACCGTGAGGACATCTTGATGCACGCCGCCTGGCTTGACCTATCAGCTCTGCACCCAGCCTGCCCGGCCAGGGTACCGACGAACCAGCTATGCTCCCATGGTCTTGAGGCCCTTGCTCCCTCGAATGGGACCCCTAAGTCTTACCTTTAAGTCCCCCTGTGCAGTGTGTTGTCAAGTGGCCCCCTTCTTCGTAGGGCACCAGCTACCAAAAACCTCAGCATCCTGCTCCTGGCCGAATCCGGGACGCTCCCAAGAATAGGCTGGTGGAACATTGGACCTGACTTTGCTACTTACCTAAATCCCGAAGGTGAACCTTGAGATCCAACTGTGTGATTTTCTATGCATTTTCCTATTTTCTCCCATTGATTTCAATGGTGTGTAATTGAGCACAAAAGTGATTGATTTTGTGAACTTTGAAAATTCATATCTTAAAAAGTACTTACTTTAGAACAAAGTTCTTGGTCTGAAAAATTATATAAAAATCGATGTTATTTTTGCAAATTGGTCTCAGATTTATTCTTGAGTGTGTGCATCATTTATTGCCTCTGTGAATACAACAAATGCTTAGCACTGCCCTCTGATAAGCCTAACTGCTCGCCCACATTACCACAAATAGATTGTTAGTATTATCTACTTTTGCCTCTGTCAAACCATCTGGGTCTCACTGGACTCTCTGCACAGTCTACTTCTTTTTTAGTGCACTATATAGAGAGCCAGCTTCCTACAGTTGCCATGGGTGCTATTAACAAGTGTGTTGCTTTGGGAGCTGTTTAAGCTGTTAGCGAGTGCTGTGTCGCTGCGGGTACTGTTCATGCTGTTAGCAAGAGCTGTGGTGCTATGGGTACCGTTCATAGTGTTAGCGAGTGATGTGTTGCTATGGGTGCTATTAATGAGCGTGTTGCTGTGGGAGCCGTTCGTGCTGTTAGCGAGCGATGTATCGCTGCAGGTACCGTTCATGCTGTTAGCGAGCGCTGTGGTGCTATGGGTACCATTCATAGTGTTAGTGAATGATGTGTTGCTATGGGTTCTATTAACAAGCCTGTTGCTATGGGTACTGTTCATAGTGTTAGCGAGTGCTGTGTATCATGGGTGCCCTTTATAGTGCTAGCAAGTGCTGCCCTTGGTTCCATGGTGCAGACTTGGCTGCTCTGAGGAATATTCATGAATCGTGGTGTGTGAGGTAGACGCCCAGGTCTACCTCGAACTACATGCAGACAATGGGTGTCTCTTACCCCTCAGCAGAGGCTTCCACACCGGATGCACTTCCTTGGGCCTTGTCATCTGAAAAGGAACAGGACATTTTTAACAGACATAAGATTAAACAACCCCATGATGCCAGTCACAGCAACACACAATCCTGCAGAGTGACCCATACATCTGTAGACTCCCTGCATGCTTATGAAGCACTCTACATGGTTACCACCACAGCACTCTGGGCCACTTCTCTACTTGCACCTCAAAGCCCCACGGTGCTGCAGGCTGCATGCAGCACTTCCCAGCTCCCTGCTTCCCTCAAGCTTCTAAAGTGCTCTCAGGTTCCCCTTAGCACCTAGAGTGACTCACACATCTGCACAGCTCTCCGTGTGTCTCTGAAGTGCTCCAAACTGACCCACACATCCTCACAGCTGCCCCTGTGTCACTGAAGTGCTCCACACTGACCCACACAGCTGCACAGCTCCCCGTGTGTCACTGAAGTGCTCCACACTGACCCACACTTCTACAGAGCTTCCCGGGTGTCTCTGAAGTGCTCCACACTGACCCACACATCTGCACAGCTCCCTGTGTGTCACTGAAGTGCTCCACTGTGATCCGCACAGCTGTACAGCTCCCGTATATACTTGAAGTGCTCCAAACTGACGCACACATCTGCACAGCTCCCAGTGTGTTTCTGAAGCACATCTGCACAGCTCTCCGTGTGTCTCTGAAGTGCTCCACACTGACCCACACATCCTCACAGCTGCCCCTGTGTCACTGAAGTGCTCCACACTGACCCACACAGCTGCACAGCTCCCCGTGTGTCACTGAAGTGTTCCACACTGACCCACACATCCTCACAGCTTCCCGGGTGTCTCTGAAGTGCTCCACACTGACCCACACATTTGCACAGCTTCCTGTGTGTCACTGAAGTGCTCCACTGTGATCCGCACAGCTGTACAGCTCCCGTATATACTTGAAGTGCTCCAAACTGACGCACACATCTGCACAGCTCCCAGTGTGTCTCTGAAGCACAGCTGCACAGCTCTCCGTGTGTCTCTGAAGTGCTCCACACTGACCCACACATCCTCACAGCTCCCCGTGTGTCTCTGAAGTGCTCTACACTGACCCACACATCCTCACAGCTCCCTGTGTGTCACTGAAGTGTTCCTCACTGACCCACACATCCTCACAGCTTCCCATGCTTCTCTAACATACTCCACACTGACCCACACAGCTGCACAGCTCCCCGTGTAACCTTGAAGTGCTCCACACTCACCCACGCATCTGCACAACCCTCCCCTGTGTGTCTCTACGAAGTGCTCCACACTGCCCACACATCCTCACAGCTGCCCGTGTGTCTCTGAAGTGCTCCACACTGACCCACACATCCTCACAGCTCCCCGTGTTTCTCTGAAGTGCTCCTCACTGACCCACACATCCTCACAGCTGCCCTTGTGTCACTGAAGTGCTCCACACTGACCCACACATCTGCACAGCTCCCAGTGTGTTTCTGAAGCACATCTGCACAGCTCTCCGTGTGTCTCTGAAGTGCTCCACACTGACCCACACATCCTCACAGCTGCCCCTGTGTCACTGAAGTGCTCCACACTGACCCACACAGCTGCACAGCTCCCCGTGTGTCACTGAAGTGTTCCACACTGACCCACACATCCTCACAGCTTCCCGGGTGTCTCTGAAGTGCTCCACACTGACCCACACATCTGCACAGCTTCCTGTGTGTCACTGAAGTGCTCCACTGTGATCCGCACAGCTGTACAGCTCCCGTATATACTTGAAGTGCTCCAAACTGACGCACACATCTGCACAGCTCCCAGTGTGTCTCTGAAGCACAGCTGCACAGCTCTCCGTGTGTCTCTGAAGTGCTCCACACTGACCCACACATCCTCACAGCTCCCCGTGTGTCTCTGAAGTGCTCTACACTGACCCACACATCCTCACAGCTCCCTGTGTGTCACTGAAGTGCTCCTCACTGACCCACACATCCTCACAGCTTCCCATGCTTCTCTAACATACTCCACACTGACCCACACAGCTGCACAGCTCCCCGTGTAACCTTGAAGTGCTCCACACTCACCCACGCATCTGCACAACCCTCCCCTGTGTGTCTCTGAAGTGCTCCACACTGCCCACACATCCTCACAGCTGCCCGTGTGTCTCTGAAGTGCTCCACACTGACCCACACATCCTCACAGCTCCCCGTGTTTCTCTGAAGTGCTCCTCACTGACCCACACATCCTCACAGCTGCCCTTGTGTCACTGAAGTGCTCCACACTGACCCACACATCTGCACAGCTCCCAGTGTGTTTCTGAAGCACATCTGCACAGCTCTCCGTGTGTCTCTGAAGTGCTCCACACTGACCCACACATCCTCACAGCTGCCCCTGTGTCACTGAAGTGCTCCACACTGACCCACACAGCTGCACAGCTCCCCGTGTGTCACTGAAGTGTTCCACACTGACCCACACATCCTCACAGCTTCCCGGGTGTCTCTGAAGTGCTCCACACTGACCCACACATCTGCACAGCTTCCTGTGTGTCACTGAAGTGCTCCACTGTGATCCGCACAGCTGTACAGCTCCCGTATATACTTGAAGTGCTCCAAACTGACGCACACATCTGCACAGCTCCCAGTGTGTCTCTGAAGCACAGCTGCACAGCTCTCCGTGTGTCTCTGAAGTGCTCCACACTGACCCACACATCCTCACAGCTCCCCGTGTGTCTCTGAAGTGCTCTACACTGACCCACACATCCTCACAGCTCCCTGTGTGTCACTGAAGTGCTCCTCACTGACCCACACATCCTCACAGCTTCCCATGCTTCTCTAACATACTCCACACTGACCCACACAGCTGCACAGCTCCCCGTGTAACCTTGAAGTGCTCCACACTCACCCACGCATCTGCACAACCCTCCCCTGTGTGTCTCTGAAGTGCTCCACACTGCCCACACATCCTCACAGCTGCCCGTGTGTCTCTGAAGTGCTCCACACTGACCCACACATCCTCACAGCTCCCCGTGTTTCTCTGAAGTGCTCCTCACTGACCCACACATCCTCACAGCTGCCCTTGTGTCACTGAAGTGCTCCACACTGACCCACACATCCTCACAGCTGCCTGTGTGTCTCTGAAGTGCTCCACACTGACCCACACATCCTCACAGCTCCCCGTGTGTCTCTGAAGTGCTCCTCACTGACCCACCCATCCTCACAGCTGCCCGTGTGTCTCTGAAGTGCTCCACACTGACCCACACATCCTCACAGCTCCCCGTGTGTCTCTGAAGTGCTCTACACTGCCCACACATCCTCACAGCTCCCTGTGTGTCACTGAAGTGCTCCTCACTGACCCACACATCCTCACAGCTTCCCATGCTTCTCTAACATACTCCACACTGACCCACACAGCTGCACAGCTCCCCGTGTAACCTTGAAGTGCTCCACACTCACCCACGCATCTGCACAACCCTCCCCTGTGTGTCTCTGAGTGCTCCACACTGACCCACACATCCTCACAGCTCCCCGTGTGTCTCTGAAGTGCTCCTCACTGACCCACACATCCTCACAGCTGCCCGTGTGTCACTGAAGTGCTCCACACTGACCCACACATCCTCACAGCTGCCCGTGTGTCTCTGAAGTGCTCCACACTGACCCACACATCCTCACAGCTCCCCGTGTGTCTCTGAAGTGCTCCTCACTGACCCACACATCCTCACAGCTGCCCGTGTGTCTCTGAAGTGCTCCTCACTGACCCACACATCCTCACAGCTGCCCGTGTGTCTCTGAAGTGCTCCACACTGACCCACACATCCTCACAGCTCCCCGTGTGTCTCTGAAGTGCTCCTCACTGACCCACACATCCTCACAGCTTCCCATGCTTCTCTAATGTACTCCACACTGACCCACACAGCTGCACAGCTCCCCGTGTAACCTTGAAGTGCTCCACACTCACCCACGCATCTGCACAACCCTCCCCTGTGTGTCTCGGAAGTCCTCCATGGGGACCCACACATCTGCACAGCTCATTGTGTGTCTCTGATATACTCCACACTGACCCACACAGTTGCACAGCTTCCCGGGTATCTCTGAAGTGCTCCTCACTGACCCACACATCTGCACAGCTCCCTGTGTGTCACTGAAGTGCTCCACTGTGATCCGCACAGCTGTACAGCTCCCGTATATACTTGAAGTGCTCCAAACTGACGCACACATCTGCACAGCTCCCAGTGTGTCTCTGAAGCACAGCTGCACAGCTCTCCGTGTGTCTCTGAAGTGCTCCACACTGACCCACACATCCTCACAGCTCCCCGTGTGTCTCTGAAGTGCTCTACACTGACCCACACATCCTCACAGCTCCCTGTGTGTCACTGAAGTGCTCCTCACTGACCTACACATCTTCACAGCTTCCCATGCTTCTCTAACATACTCCACACTGACCCACACAGCTGCACAGCTCCCTGTGTAACCTTGAAGTGCTCCACACTCACCCACGCATCTGCACAACCCTCCCCTGTGTGTCTCTGAAGTGCGCCACACTGACCCACACATCCTCTCTCTGAAGTGCGCCACACTGACCCACACATCCTCACAGCTGCCCGTGTGTCTCTGAAGTGCTCCACACTGACCCACACATCCTCTCAGCTCCCCGTGTGTCTCTGAAGTGCTCCTCACTGACCCACACATCCTCACAGCTGCCCGTGTGTCACTGAAGTGCTCCACACTGACCCACACATCCTCATAGCTGCCCGTGTGTCTCTGAAGTGCTCCACACTGACCCACACATCCTCACAGCTCCCCGTGTGTCTCTGAAGTGCTCCTCACTGACCCACACATCCTCACAGCTGCCCGTGTGTCTCTGAAGTGCTCCACACTGACCCACACATCCTCACAGCTCCCCGTGTGTCTCTGAAGTGCTCTACACTGACCCACACATCCTCACAGCTCCCTGTGTGTCACTGAAGTGCTCCTCACTGACCCACACATCCTCACAGCTTCCCATGCTTCTCTAACATACTCCACACTGACCCACACAGCTGCACAGCTCCCCGTGTAACCTTGAAGTGCTCCACACTCACCCACGCATCTGCACAACCCTCCCCTGTGTGTCTCTGAAGTGCTCCACACTGACCCACACATCCTCACAGCTGCCTGTGTGTCTCTGAAGTGCTCCACACTGACCCACACATCCTCACAGCTCCCCGTGTGTCTCTGAAGTGCTCCTCACTGACCCACACATCCTCACAGCTGCCCGTGTGTCACTGAAGTGCTCCACACTGACCCACACATCCTCACAGCTGCCCGTGTGTCTCTGAAGTGCTCCACACTGACCCACACATCCTCACAGCTCCCCGTGTGTCTCTGAAGTGCTCCTCACTGACCCACACATCCTCACAGCTGCCCGTGTGTCACTGAAGTGCTCCACACTGACCCACACATCCTCACAGCTGCCCGTGTGTCTCTGAAGTGCTCCACACTGACCCACACATCCTCACAGCTTCCCGTGTGTCTCTGAAGTGCTGCTCACTGACCCACACATCCTCACAGCTTCCCATGCTTCTCTAATGTACTCCACACTGACCCACACAGCTGCACAGCTCCCCATGTAACCTTGAAGTGCTCCACACTCACCCACGCATCTGCACAACCCTCCCCTGTGTGTCTCGGAAGTCCTCCACTGTGATTTGCACAGCTGTACAGCTCCCGTATATACTTGAAGTGCTCCACACTGACCCACACATCTGCACAGCTCCCTGTGTGTCTCTGAAGTCCTCCATGGGGACCCACACATCTGCACAGCTCATTGTGTGTATCTGATGTACTCCACACTGACCCACACAGTTGCACAGCTTCCCGGGTGTCTCTGAAGTGCTCCTCACTGACCCACACATCTGCACAGCTCTCCGTGTGTGTCTGACATACTCCAAACTGACCCACACATCTGCACAGCTCTTCATGTGTCTCTGAAGTACTCCACACTGACCCACACATCTGCACAGCTCCCTGTGTGTCTCTGAAGTGTTCTACACTGACCAGCACATGTGACATGGGACAGCTTCCCATGTGTCTCTGATGTGCTCCGCTGTAACCCACACATCTGCACAGCCCCCCCTTTGTGTCTCTGAAGTGCTTCTCACTGACCCACACATCTGCACAGCTCTCCGTGTGTGTCTGATATACTCCACACTGACCCACACTCTCACAGCCATCCCCGTGTGTCTCTGACATGTTTCTTATTGACCCACCACAACCATCCACACAAGTCAATAGTGCTCAGTAGCCCATTGAAATAACGATTGAGTAAATAAAATTGAGCTTTTACAGCCTAACTGTTAACTAAAGTACGTCATAAACGCTGTTAGACTCAATAACAACCTGGGGAATTAAGCCAGTGACAAATTACATAAGTTAAAATTGCCAGGTTTTTCGTTTTTATCTGAATAGACTATAACAGGATGTTTCCCGAATATGCAATGGGAGGAGTTCTAAAGCTTGGCTAGTGCACAAAGGTTCTTCCTCCTTGTTCTCATGACTTGATCTTAGGGACCACTGCTTGGTGCAGAGAGGCAGACTGGAGGGGACGGGTAGTATGTGAACTACCTTCTGACAGAGGCAGGAGCCATGTTGTTGTTAATATTGGAAAATACGATATCAGTGCACATCATGATACAGGTATGTCTAATTACGAACTTGCATCTCTTTGGTGAATTCACTCCATATGACCTCCCCCTCAACGCCAAGTCAGATGTACGTGGTCAGGCAGGCCCTGCGACCTAAGCCTGAAGCAACTGTTTGATAGATCACAGGTGGGGTGACACATAACCCTTAGACAAATGCCCGAACAGGAAAACCCAGATCGATCCCACAGATAGGCAGTGACACCACAATGGTCGTAGAAGATTTGCCCCCAATAAAACACGTTTGGCTGGAGGGGCACACGTTCCCAAAACACCATAAAGTCAGATGCAACACTAAGTTAGGAACACTCAGCCAATCAGAACACAGCATGCACACTACACGCAGTGATCACGCACTACCCCATGCCGGATATTAGGACACGTACCAAGGTCGAGAACCACCTGCACTTCTTATCAAGTGATCAGATTAAAGGCCCTGTGACTAGGCCCAGATTTCTGTCTCCAAAGAAATGTACAAATTACTTTATGACGCCTTTTGTAATGCATAAAATGACGGCCGAAATCAGTGCTTCGAGACAGACTTCAGACCCCGACTCTGTTGCCTGCTCTCCTGGCTGCTGCATTTAATTAAACCAACTGTTCCAGTTTTTTCCAAGGTAAATTCATATTCGAGCAACATTGTTCAATGACAAAGGGCTCTAAACCAGTACTTAATTTGAGCTGGTGGTTTCAGAGCTCAGTACCGGCACTTTATTGACAACACCGGCTCTTATAACAGCTGCCACAAGGTGGTGCTGTTTGTCTAATTTTGTGAGAAGCATAACAACAGTTGTTTAATAATTAAATATACATTAAAATCAGTAATACCTGCCATCCAGAGCTATAAGAATAGCTTGGGCGGCATGTATTAGTCATTTTTAATGTTTATTTAAAGTCTGAATTGTCAGACTTGCATGAGTGTGATGGTTAGTTGTGATGGTACTTGTTGCATGCCAGGTTTGCACAGCGTCCTGGTTCTAAATGATGATACTGCGCAGCTTTGGAAATAAGGCAACCTCTACAAATGTGTGCTTTACAACCATGAGGTCATGCCCCAGGTCCGTTTATTTTATCCCTTCTCCCTACGTCACAGCCGTGACCATTGGGATCCGACCGGAAGGGTTAACTTACATAACACCCCTCCTGGGGTTAGCATAGTGGGCTCAACCCACTCACGTGAACACAACAGTAGTGTCATCGGCTGTGGTAGAGGGGTAATGGGTGGTGCGAGCTGCAATGACCTCCTGACAAGGACCCAGCACTTAAATATTTTTAAAAATTGAGTACTGCTCTAAACATTGTGTATTCGTGTACCAGGAGCCAGTGCAAAGTGTCCAGATGAGCTCTGGAGGGACCCATCTGGGGATGTTGAGAATAAGGTGAGGAAACAGGGGGCTCCTGCCTCCTGTGCTATCTGCAAACGCGGAAGAAGATGGTTAGGAGTCCCCAAGATGAAGGAAGTTCCCCTCGTCAAGCCGGGAGGATAGGAGATTCACGCCACTGTTTTACTGGAGGAAGTTGGAATTATGGCAACATTATATGTAGCATCAGATTTATTCAAACATATGGGAGCCTCATGACCTGCATGAACAGAAAAGGAAAGTTTGTTATCGAAAGTTTTAGGAAGAGCCCCCAGACCCTGAGGTGTCCAGACCAGTGCTTGTTGAATGAGATGTGGGGAATGGACGACTAAGCTCTGTCACTAGGGCAAACAGATCAGAAGGAGGATTCTTTGAAGCAGTGGTCATGGATGTGTCGTAGGAGGCTCTCGCAGTGTTGATGACCTGTTTGTAGTTGTGGAGAGCAATTCTATAGCAAGCTTTGGGTTTCTCATTATAACATTTCATCCAATTGCTCCAGGTTTTAAGAGTGTGGTCTAAGCTGTACAGCGTGAAAGGGAAACGCTCTGTAAGAGGGATCAGCACAAACTCTCCCTGACATTATGGAAAAGGAAAAGAGACAAGCGTAATAACCAGAAGAAAAATCCAACAGATGTTCCAGCTGCTGGAATTAGAAATCAGGGGCAAAAATGGTAGCAAGGAGTAAAGAACTTGCAAAGCAATAGGAAAACAAATGTGTTGCAACCCATCCACAATTTGGAAATGCCTCCTTATATGAGATTCAAACCGGAGGTGACATCAGAGAAAGGACTCTCCTTCATCTTGGATTGGGAACTGCTGATAACATTCTATCGACAGACCACCATCTTGAAAATGGAAGTTTATAAGGTGTCTCCACACACCTTTTCCACTGTTTAACTGCTGAATCATGTGGTCAACGATGAAGGTGCCTCTTGCTCTGTGTGGCAATATTAAGCTGTCACATGTCAACAAAGATGCAAGTCAGTCCTCCCAATTGCCTTTTAGGCACAGGAACAACCCGAGACGCCCCTGGGGTATGGCCGTCTATGGGCTCAATGATGTATTGTTTCAGCTTGTTCTGGATGTTCTACAAGATGCACCTAAAATCTTAGGTCACAAGACTAATATATTCATCAAGATGTACTCTGATGTATGGGTCTGTAGGTTTTCATAAATCTTGGCTTAATTTAGGGAACTGATTTCCAACTTCATCTTATACCAATGAGGCGACTCTTGCGAAGAGTCAGTCGATTACCTGACATGACCCAATTTAACGGCTCACCTGAAATAAAGCAAGACGCCAACTGAGCATCCACTTGAAAAGGACAGACCTTTAAGCCACCACCATGACCTTCTCCAGACAGTGTGTGTTGAAGTAACATTTACAAGGCAAGGACAACTTCGAGCAATCAGCGTAAATCCTGACTCTGGCTGGATGGAGTTTGATATTCTTCGGCATGTGTGATAACTCTTTATCAGTCGAAACACGATGGTGGCGCCTGGGTCAACCAAGAAATGAACCCTGACCCCATTTACATCCCTCTCACGCCCCAGTTGATGGGGAGGTTCATCATCTTCTGGTAGGATGCTGCTCCTGAGGACAAGACCTTGTGACACCCTGATCGTCCTATTTAGGAGATGGTGAACATTTGATGAAATTGCTTTGTATTGTTGAGACTTCCCTGGTCCTACTTGTGGTGCCAGATGCATTTCTGATCCACAGAGATTGCTGAGGTAATACTGAATCTCATGAAAAACTGCATGCACCAAAGAATGATGATTCACATCGTCTTATGATCCTCCTAGATATAGGGCCCTATTTATTACCTGGTTTGCGTCGCTCTTGCACCACGCAACGTGGTGCAAGAGCGACGCAAACCTTAAGTTAGGTTTTTGAAGCCACGCAAGGCCACTTTACGTGGCTTTGAGTAGCTCCAAAAATCTGGAGTACCGCAACGCAGCGCAAATCGCTACATTGCGTTACTCCGTCCTGGGTAGGCGTTCCATGGGCGTTGTGTGCGTGTTCCCACGCAACTCCCTTGGTTTTTGATGCATTCCCATATTTACAAGACCATGTAAGCCTGGGAATGCGCCAGAAAGATACATCTCCCCAGGTGAGGCGTAACGAGGAGAAATGTCTTTATTTCTCCTCGTTACTTCCTCTTTCTATGTGTGCTGCAGAAAGAGGAAAATGCCTCTCAGGGTTGTTTTTGTGCCACTATTGCATAAATACGCCCCTCAGTTCTTGAAATTTACAATGTTTGATGCACCAGGGTGCTTATTTACAAGCTCCTTGCCCCGCTGATGCATCACTTTGAACATGGGAAACAGTGACGTACCGGTGGCGTAAGGGGCTTGTAAATAAGCCCCTAGGTGTGTAGCGAAGGACACAATCGCCTCCGCTTGATTCTGATGCGTTGAATGAATGATGTACTGTACATAGCCACCCTTCTTTGGCCGTATGACGTGGGTCATGAGGCTGCTTTTACGTAAAATGGTGGTAGCACCAAAACCTGCTTCCTGTTCCTGTGTCCTGAAGTGCGTGCACTGGAAGTGTTACCCTTACCCAAAGCGCGTCACAGCACTCCACGTTTGACCACAGCACTCCACATTTCACCACAGCACTCCACATTTCACCACAGTGCTCCACATTTCACCACAGCACTCCACATTTCACCACAGCACTCCACATTTCACCACAGCACCCTACACACAGTGATCCCCACTTCTCCACAGCTATCCACACTGCTCGCTTCCTCTGTTGTTCCATGTATGTTCATCTATCCAGTTCTCTGGCCTCCCCTCACCTGGCTGTGTGTCTCCGGTCTTCAGTCCCCCCTCCGCCACCTCGGGGCTTCCAGGGCCTTCCTCGAGGGAGGTCTCAGGAGATCCTGCCTCCTCATGAGGGGGCTCCTCTGCTCCCCTCTCCTCTTCAACTGGGCTGGAGATCTGGTCACTAGGGCTCAAGGGGTCCTCAGCAGAGTTGGGTGGCTCCGCGGCTGGTCTGGTGGTCTCATCCGCAGTGTCCTGGGTATGGAGGAGAGACAAGAGGTGTTAGGCAAAAGGTGGCAGGAGTGGAGAGACAAGAGAGAGAAAAGGCATGGATGGAATTGCTTCTAGTCTCATGCTTAGTTTGTAACATAATAAGAGGCATATTTACAAGGGGATTTCGCCACCAGAACATCACTTTTACCGACGTTCCGGTGGCGCAGTGCCCTTCTCCATATTTACAAAGCGGCATTAAGCCACTTCATGTGGCTTAACGCAGCCTTGTAAATAAGGCCGCTTTACACGCATCACTTAGCATGAAAGGAGCGTGCAATGGATGCTGAAGTGGGCATTCCATCGCAACACCTATTGCTTTTTGACGCTGCCCCAGATTTACAAGGATCTGTAAATCTGAGGCAGTGCCAGAAACTAACGCCATCCAAGAGCAGGCGCTAGAATGGTGCAACCAGGAGAAAAACTTTTATGTCTCCTTGTTTTTGCTTTTTCTATGTGTGCACATCCCTGCAGTTTGAAAATGTCGGAGTACGGCGCTGCCAAATTTGGCGCAGCTCAGCGCTCCGACATTTCCTCGTAAATATGCCCCTAAGTGCTGCTGCCCAAAGGTCTGCTCAGAAGCCTGCGGTCATTGCTGCTGAATGTCGGGGGCAGAATACTAAGGCTGCATAGTCTTTCGTCCACCACCTGCCTCTTTATTTCTCTCCTGCAGGTTCTTTTTTTATTCCTGCTTTCTCAGTGTCACAGTTTTTCAGTCTTTCTCTTCCGTTCCCTCTTTTCTGTTTTTCTCTTTCTTGCTCTGGATCGAAGTCTGTTGAGGATTAAAAGTGCAGGTCCCTAAGAACGAGTACCAACGGGCCCCGCCTTTAACCACTGGCTCAAATTAAGCACTGTCTTACCTACTCTGCATTTCTCTAAGTAATGCTCCATTCTATTACTTTTAGCTATAATGGAGGAAATAAAAATATAATTTATTTAAAAAAAAAAAAAAAAAATAGAGGTCGCCCACTTTGGAGGATTTAAGTTGGATAAAAAGTCTCAGAAAATCCTTTAAAAACTGTGCAATTGTTTTTCTATTTTAATTACAAATTAAACAAATGTATAAAGTAAAACTGTCCTCTTACTGTGCACACTGCCACTTTTGATGCTACAGTCCTTTGTTTCTATTAAGGCTCTTGCTGATAAAAACAATAGAAGGGCCGGTTAATTTTACCATGAAAAAGGCAGTACTGGCCGAAACATGTTGATGTTGCCTTTGATTTAATAAACAGGTTTAATTGCACCGGCCAGCACAGAAATAGATGAATGGATTGTAAGATAACTTGTGCTCTGAGCCCAGCACCCACCCCGCCAGGCAAAGCAGCGAGGCTTACACAAGACCCAAATATTACATTTTTGATATCTTTAACTATTTCCTAATGTTCTCCTTTCCTTTCTTTTGTTTAATTTTTCCTATTAAATTTGTGTTTGTTACTTAACCTGAGCATAGTCATTGAAATTAAATGTATTTCTTGTTGCATAGTTGGCCTATTTTCGCCCGCTCCCAACATGTACTTTGTCCATCATTTACCTTGTGCTCAGGCCAAGCTTTCAACGTTGAGCAAAGGTCCCGCTCATTGATACCTACTTATCTCTTTAGAGTGGCCAGTGGGTTATTGGCCTGCAGACCAGTTTCTGACACATATGAACTTTCACTGCCTTCCACAGGAGATTTTGATAAAATAAATAGCCATTACCTTCTCCTTTTCTGGCACATGCTACCTCATAAAGTTCTGCTCTTCCACAAACATGTTCACCCTGTTTTTTCTGGGCGTGGCCAATCCAAACCGGTGAGCCAGAGGCTTAGGGCCTCACCTACCCCGAAATGGTGTCCTCAACATAAATATCCTACAATGTCTCATCCCCCCAGAAATGCCTGTGGCTTGCTTGCTGTTACCAAATATGTGGTTTTCAAAGCCTTCTCTACCTTGAGTTAATCTTAACGTAGCCCACCTAAGCACTTCCAACTCTTATCAACTGTTAAATAGCGTCACTTCATATCAAACACATGCAAAGCTGATGCCTTCCACACTCTCTTTCAATAGGCACACAATGTCTTCCACACACCCTTCACTCTGATAATAATGATAATAATAAAAGCATTTCTAAAGCACACAGCTACCTCAAACAGAGGTTTCCCGGCGCTGCACGGACTACATCACCGACCTCACAACCGACAGATAATATCCCTGCTTGAAAAGCCATGTTTTTAAGGCCTTCCTGAACTTGAGTTCCGATTCAAGTTGACACAAGCATGCTGGCAAAGAGTTCCACAGTCTTGCGGTCCTTACCGAGAAGGATCTACCCCCTTGTCGGGCCTGAGCATACCGTGGGACGCAGAGCAGACACTGGTGGTTAGATCTAAGCGTCCGTTCCTGTTGATATGGGCTGAGCCGATGCTTAAGATAGCCTGGGCCCCTATCACCCATTGCTCGGAAAGCAAAGGTCAGGGCCTTGAATTCAATCCTCCTAGCCACTGGGAGCCAATGTAGGTGTCTCAGGTGGGGGGATATATGCTGCCGGAAAGGGACCAGGCGAATCAGCCTCGCTGCGGCGTTTTGAACCATCTGTAGTCTATGTATCAGGTAAGCTGGTAGCCCCAGATACAAACTGTTGCCGTTGTCCAACTGGGAAGTCACTAGTGCATGGACTATTATCCTGCGGCTCTCCTCAGGAAGCAGATGGAGGAATTTCCTAATGCAACGCAACCTCCCAAAGCATGTTGACGAAATCTGACGTACTTGTGTAGTAAAGGATAAGTCCGTTTCCCACTTAATGCCAAATTTTTAGCTGCTTCTGTTGGAATCGGCGGAGGTCCCATATCTGTGGGCCACCAGAGGCACGATGCAGTAGGAGGTGGCTGACCAAAAAGCAGAACCTCCATCTTATCTGCATTTAATTTCAAGCAGTTATTATTCATCCAGCTTGAGATATTTGCCAGACATTCCTTGAAATTATGGAAGGCGTCAGCGGAATGTTCTTTAAAAGAGAACACCAGCTGGGTATCGTCAGCGTAGGAGACCGTCTTCGCCCCACCTGCTGCAATGAGTGCTGACAGTGGTGCCAAATATATATTAAAAAGCAACGGACTCAAGGCAGAGCCCTGAGGCACTCCGCACACTAAAGGTTTTTGGGTAGATTGAAATGGGCGGAAGAAAACCTGTTGTGAGCGATCCTCAAGATATGATGATTGGATCTAGGCGAGAGTCACCCCCGAACACCAGACTGATTTAGTCTTTCCAGTAAGACTGAGCGTGAGACCGTGTCGAATGCTGCCGATAGGTCGAACAGTACTAGCATTGCTGATGCGCCACCGTCGACAGTCATCCTCACAGACTCCAGCACTTCAACCAGTGCTGTCTCTGTGCTGTATCCAGTGAGAAAAACCGATTAGATATCATGAAGGAGGCTATTCGCCTCAATAAAATCTGCCAGCTGTCGCTGAGCCATCTTCTCCAGCATTTTTCACGGTGCTGGCAAAAGTGAAATTGGTTAAAAATTACTGAGCACCGCTGGATCAGCGTTAGACTTCTTCAATAGTGGAAGTAGGAAAGCCTGTTTCCAAGTAGCTGGATAGATGCCCTCTTTCAGTGAGGAATTTCAAATATGGTTCAACACTGGGTTTAACAAAGTGGCCCAAGATCTAAAAATCTGAGGGGGGCACGGATCTCCAGGAGAACCTGACTTGCATCTCTGCAGTTCGGCCAGAGATTCCTCTGCTGTGACAGGGCGAAACACCGTGAAGGAGCTCGAGGTGTTATAAGTACAAGAATGCCGTATAGTCACATCCTTTGCCCTATCCGGGAATTAGGAATACAGTTTTTGAATTATTTCCTCAAAGAAGTCTGACAGGCTTACACAGAGGGAGGGGATGGATGGATGAAACCCTCCGATGCTGCCGGGTTGGTGAAACATCTAACAATCTTAAATATTTCTTTTGCTGAGTTTCTTGAGCTCTCTATGCGGTGGACCAAGTATTCTCTCCTTGCCCTCCGCATTGTCTTGTGTAATTCATTCAGTGCCTCCTTATAAGTGTCCTTTGCAGCAGAATTATAGACCCTTATCCAGCAGCGCTCTAACCTTTTGCATCTGCTCTTTTCCATTTTTAGTTCATCTGAGAACCAGGGGGCGGGCGGTGAAGTTCTCACGGAGGTGACTGACCTAAGTGGTGCCACTGTATCTAAGGTGGCTGTGATCCATGAGTTGAAACAGGAGGAGTCTCTATCGGGATCCTCCGACAGCTGTGGCTTCCATGCCTGTAAGGTAGACCCCAGTGTATCCATATTTTTCTTTTTCCTATTTCTCTTTAACTCACTTTGCTTACTGCTAGGCGATTGCTTGGTCTTCATGTCAAAAGAGAAAGGAACAAGGAAATGGTCCATTCAAACTACCGCAGGGGGTCCTCCACTTCCAGATTTTGGATGTTAGAAAAGATTAGGTCTATAATATGTCCTCCACTGTGGGTGGGGGAAGTAACATACTGAGTGAGATTGACGCCGGAAAGAGTCGAGATTAAATGAATAGCCTGGGTACAACACAGGTCATCGACGTGCAAGTTAAAATCTCCTAGAACGGTAAAGTTGGCATAGTGTAAGGACAGCTGGGCAATGGTATTGCACAGTTCTGGTGTAAGGGTATGAGGACAGTCTGGTGGTCTATAAAGCAATAGCCCAGCAAAGGGGCAGACTGGCGAGATCTTAATACAGAAGTTTAAACCAGCCGCCTGAAGCTGAACTCGGACAAGACGGAGGTCCTCATCCTTGGTTCCAACCCTTCAGCCTGGGACGACTCCTGGTGGCCAACATCACTGGGAACAGCCCCGCCACCCACCGACCACGTACGCAACCTAGGGGTCATCCTCGACCCCACCCTCTCCATGACTAAGCAGGTCAACGCCGTTTCCTCATCCTGCTTCAACATCCTCCGAATGCTCCTCAGGATCTTCAAGTGGATCCCCACCGAAACAAGAAAAACAGTCACCCAGGCCCTCGTCACCAGCAGGCTGGACTACGGAAACGCCCTCTACGCAGGAACGACGGCTAAGCTCCTGAGACGGCTGCAACGCATCCAGAACGCCTCTGCACGTCTTATCCTCGACATCCCCGACGCAGCCACATCACACCCCACCTGAGAGACCTGCACTGGCTCCCTGTCAACAAGAGGATAACCTTCAAGCTCCTCACCCACGCACACAAAGCACTCCACAACTCCGGACCAGCCTACCTCAACAGACGACTCAGCTTCTACACCCCCACCCGCCAGCTCCGCTCGACCAGCCTCGCCCTCGCCACAGTCCCCCGCATCCGGAAAACGACTGGCGGCGGCAGATCCTTCTCCCACCTCGCCGCCAAGACCTGGAACACCCTCCCCACCAACCTCCGACAGACCCAAGACCTACTGGCCTTCAGAAGACTCCTCAAGACCTGGCTCTTCGATCAGTAGCAGCACCACCCTCCTCTTCCCCCAGCGCCTTGAGACCCTCGCGGGTATGTAGTGCGCTTTATAAGTGACATGATTGATTGATTGAATGTTGCCGATTGTATTCAGTTTCGAGGTGGAGATCTCCCACGAGTCCTTTAAAATGATAGCCACTCCTCCCCCCTCCTATCACCACTCCGGTTGGCGCATATAATTCGGGAACCGAGGGGGGGGGGATATCCAGGGTCAGGTCAGGATTGGAGTCCTCCTTAATCCGTGTTTCCGTTAGGAACATCAAGTCCCATGATTTATCCATCAGAGCCACCCATATGTCACCGGCATGGAAAGTGAACTCCTGATTCACAAAGTCTGAGCGTGGCCGGTGAATTGTTTTATGCACTTTATATAGTATGCCAAAAGGCTCAGAAAAGTTCTGAGCTGCAAGCTGACTTTGGGTGCCTCAGACTCAAGGGTGCCCTTAAATAACACCACCTTAAGCCGAATCCTACGTTTTCTAAACATGTGGAACAAATAGGCCAGACTAAGAAACTTTATTTCAACTATGTACATCTTGATTTGTAAAAATCTCTCTTTGATTAGTAAAAGGACTAGTCCAAGACATCTACCATTTTAGTTTTCAATTGGAGTGCTCATCAGAACATCATCTTCAAAACAGATGACTCTGGGAATTCCCTTGAGAGATATGTCCATTAGTCCCTGACACAGGCTTGCGGCCAGTCCAAGTGGTGTTACCACATTTCTTCATGTTAAATACAGTGTCAAAAATGATGGTAAGTGTTTTTATGGTGTCTATAATTGTATTTCATAATATGCAGGTGTTAAATGGAGCGTGCCAAACTTCTCCACCTTTTTTACATAGTTTACAGCATGTCATTTATATCACATAATGAGTACCAAATCACGCATGTCGCTCAAATCCACACACATTCTCGAGCTTCCCTCTGCTTCCACACTATGCAGACTGGGGCAGCCGTACAGAAGATTCTATCACTTCAACAATTCCTTCTCTGTGGAATGTGTCTATCTCGAGCTAATGGTTAGAAGACCCTCATAGGTACCCTATTTAACTTGTGCACAAATGGCCTAACACTTCTATTAAGGGCTATTCTGTGGAGGAATCTGTTAATTCTGCTATCTTTCTAATAAAACCTTACAGAACAATACAAAATTAAATATGTGTTGGTGCTTCTTAAACAATATTATTTAGTAATCAACTTGAAGGTGCTCAATTTTTTCCTTGCAGTAGGACTATCTTTTGAGTTAGTCCTGTAAGGATTTCAAACTTACGCCTTTAAATGCAGATTTTGCACTGACAGCATAATGCACTGAGCTATTTTACCTGCATGTTGCACATGGATCTCAGCAACAAACCCAATAGCAAATGCATGAACTCACTGTGGGAACTTTTTCCGAAGTCCCCAGGCACACTGTGGTTACTGGGTTCAGATTGTGTCAATAAGAGCCTTATACCACTCTGTCCTGGGGTTTAACGTTAGTAATGACTCCAAAGCTGAGCACTATGTACACCCTTTAGTAGCTGACCCTCAGGGAAGTAAAGTCAAGCAGACCATGGCTTACTCAGGAAGGTGGTGAGGGTTTAGCGATTCAGAACTCTTTCAGCTACCCAATCAAAGTCAGTAATTAAATGCCCAGCCAGTACTTGTGGATGGCTCTGGTGGTATTTCCCTCTTCGTTAGAGTAGGCTTCATTCTCATAACCCTCCTCACAGCGGTTCGGGTGCCCTGAGATGGAAAAGTGCCATGATTGTTAGTCCGATCGCAGTGCCGTAAAAAAAACTTGAGGGGGGTCCCCCTGCAAAGTACATGGAGGCACGCCCCCTGGACCCAGTCAGGAGCTCTCAGGCCAGGTGCCTGCTGCCGTGCACAGTGCCAGAGGGGGTCCCCGGGAGCTCAGGGGGCCCCACCACCACACTACAGGAGCTATTGTTACGCCACTGTCCGATTGTGTAGTTGGACAGGCAGCACCTGCATGTCCTGGTGTTTCAAGAGTGCAGTGCTGCCAAATGTGATGTGCACTGCATGGTCCATGGACCACAGAGCGCAGTATCTCACCCCTGGCCAGCCAACTGATGCATGAGCTCCGGCACGGTGTTACAGGTGAGCGTAGGCAGTACTAGCACCAATCGAAGTGACTGTGGTGCTCGTACGCTGCTCGCAACAAGTTAATGTTGGGGCTTGGAATTTTCTTTGGGCCCAGACTGAAAGCCCACCACTCAAACAAGCGAGATGCCCATAACTGGTCAATACACTGATCCAGATGCAGGACTCTTTGCCACTGTGGTTCTCCTCCGCTACTCACGCTAATCTTTTGCAGGGCCCACGGAATGCAGTTCAGTTTCACTCATGAAACAGTTATGGTGGGGACCGCAGACAGCGGTCCAGTTTCTCTTAGCATCTTGTGACTTCTTGCCGCTTGATTGTTGGTACAGAACTTGGACACACTTGAGGTCTGCAGTACCCTCTGTCCATCGGGGGCACACAATATGACAATACTGTAGGGCAACTTGAGGGGCTTCTTGGCCCCACCCTTGCAAAGCAGTTCGGGTCCTTCCCTGGTGCTGCAGGGGCCTTCTTTGGCTCATCTCGCCTCTTTCCTCGCTCCCTTCTTTTGAGCAGCTTCTCCCTCGTGCAAGGAAAGCACAAGTCCCTCCTGAGGAGCCGATCAACTCTTAGGGTCAAGACAACCAGTCCTGGCATTTTTTGTTGAAGATAAGATTCCAGGTTTCTGCTCCTGAACCTGGCAAGGGGAGTTAATGGTGAATACCCCAACTGACGAGCACAGAGAGTTTCTGATTGCTATGGATGTAGAGACCCTGGGTTCTGGTAAAGAAGTCTTGCCACCCTGGCTGTAAATGTCTGCCGCATCTTTATAATACATTTGCAGACCTCTCTCAAACCAGTTCTTCCCTTTGGCTTATTCCAATTAGACTGATCACACCAAGGTCTTTGCTACAAGGTGTCAGTGGCGGCTCCTCCGTTAAGGCGGAGGAGCGTCGCCCCACTGCTGCAAAGCAGTGGAAGAAAGAATAAATACAATGATAATAACTCGAGGTTATTATCATTTTATTTGTTCCTGCTGCGCAGCTTTGCGGGCGGGCGGGGCTGCTCTGCTCTCAGAGCACGGGAGGAGTGGTTTGCCCACTCCAAGTGCGCAATGACTGTTTAGCCGGCCCTCTGGGGCCATCCAAAACAGTCATGCGCACTTTGCATGTTCTCCATGCAGGCTGCATTACAGCCTACGTGGGGAACATGCCGAGGCCCCCATTCCCTGGCTGAGCGCCGATCCATGGCGCTCAGACCAGTCACAATGCTGCATCACAGCGTTGTGATTGGCTTAGGGGAGGGAACCTGGCTGCTTCTTGTTCCGGCCCCAGAGAGGAGAGACTGAGACGACGTGCGGGAGAGCGGCGAGAAGGTAAGTTTATTTACTTTTTTTTTTTTAACATCACCCCTCCACGGCCCGCCACTCCTAATCCGTGCCGGCCACTACTGCAAGGTGCTAGGAGGAAGGTGGGTGCAGCTGGGAGTCTCAAGTCAGCAGAGACACAAAACAAGGGTAGAAAAGAAAGAGAGTCTGTCCCCCTTAATTATCTGTCAGTCTTTGGGGTAGCCCTTCCAGTGAACAATGGCTCAGGCAAGGGCAGGGGAAAACTTTCAGGCTTCAAACTGACATTATGCTTCCTGTCTGCCACACCAACAATTCAGACCCACCTCAAAGGATCTTTGGAATGACCTGGAGTAGGCCTGCAATACACATCTGCTCTCAGAGCTCCCTCCATATCATTATTACTAATGGGTTTTTGTAAAGCGTTAACAGGACGAGCGAGGATGTGAGCTGTTTAAATAAAGAGATGGGTTTTGAGTTGCTTTCTGAAACTGAACAGGTTTCCATTTGTCCAAAGGTGAATTGGTAGGGAGTTTCTATGGGGCATATCAACAAGGGCCTTATCTCCGCTTTTTGGCTTTAAAAGCCAAAAGGCGGAGATAAAACTATCGCCCTATTTACAAGTGGGTGCTAACATGCATTAGCGCATGTTAGCACCCGTTTTCCCGACGCCTCGCTTTGCATCTCTAATGAGATGCAAAGTGGGCGTCACTGGGCAGTACTGCTTGTAAATTATCGCTGATGTGCACATCGCGATATTTACAAGCAGGCCCACGCATTTTAGCAGACGTTAGTTTTTGGCGAAAACCGCGTTTTTGCCAAAAACTAACGTCTGCTAAAATGCTGACTTAGCTATACTTTACATTGGGGTGGATTATGCTGATACGACCACAGGGTCGTATCAGCAAGGTTATCGCCGTTTTCCATGGAACATCGCTGGAAAACCAGCAATGTTCCATGGAAAACACCGCTATCGCAGGAATAATTATCGCCATTGCGCTATGCGTTGTTAAAACAGCGCTAGCATGGCGATAATTTCCAGCGATAGCCGGCGATGAAAAATCTCACGCTAAGCGCGGCCAGCGATAATTATCGCTGCTGCTTGATAATATGCCCCAAAGTTTGGAAAGACGATATGCAAACAAGCGACCCCCATCTCTTGCTCCCTTGATTCTAGGGACGGCGAGAAGAGAGAGGTTGTTCGATCTCAGGTCTCTAGTAGTGCTGTAGGGGGTAATGAGGAGCCAAAGGATTTGTGGAGCAGGCGTGTATTTTACCTTGTGAGCGATACTTAGACCTCTGAAATGTATCCTTTTATTTATAGGCAGCCAATGAAATTTCATTGCTGATTGCGTTTTAGGTAAACCCAGCAATACTCGAGCCGCGGCATTTTGGGTGACTTGCAACTTCTTAGTGACAGATAGAGGGCTGCCTAGATAGAGAGAGTTGCCGTAGTCTAGGCAAGATAGTACAAGGCCTTGGACCCCTAATCTACGTTAGGGAGCCACTTGAGCATCATTCTTAGAGCTCTTAGGAGGCCGAAGCAGGTACCCCCAACTTTCTTTGCCTGGGAGGCCGCGGACAAATCTTTGTCCAGTATGACCCCAAGGATCTTCACTTCCGGTTTTTATTATGTACCACTTGGATGCAGCAAATACAAAATGGATTCCAGTGTGGCTTTGGCCACATGTATGATGCTCCACACACTCCCTGTACTCACGCAGAGTAGTACACACGCATTACATCCAACGTCCATGAAGGGTGTGGTTGCAGGGCCCTGACAGAGCAGTCTAAAAAGGCGGAGGAGGCCAGTAGACCCTCTCTGGCAGACACAGGTAAAGAAAAGGCCCGCCTTGCCTCTATGATCTTATTGCTGTCATCTCTCTCAGTCCTTCACAGCCCACCAGGCTGACAGTAGTCACGCTCAGTAAGAAGGAAGCACATGGTGTGCCCCTATGAATACTAAGCCCTGTCTTGTCACAGATGCATCGCAGGCATGATCAGCGTTTGTGCTGAGGAGATCCAAGGAGCAAACTTCCACGCCATGCAGGGAACCTTTCTCCATCCCAACACATCATACTCGTATTTAATCCCCCATAACTTACCCTTGCTCTGCTCTGCACAATAATCCCTTACATTCTGTAATAATGATTGAAAATTGCACATAAATATATGCAGCAAGTGCATTAAACACCTGAGCTATCTCACTAGCATTGTGATCATCAAGACACACAAGGGTTTCTACAGCTGCCATCTCAACTTTCTACACAATCTTACTTGTGGGTGTAGTGAACCATGCGATATCTAAGGTAGCTTAACAGGAAAACTACTACTGTGATAATCTGTGGGTAACCTTATTGTCACAGGTTTGACTCACGCTGGCCAACTCAGCCTTTCATCCTTCTGCACTCAATGAAATGAGTGGCTGCTCATTTAGAGCTTGGTGCTAACTCCAGTACCTTAGAAGGTGCTGTTGCACTCAGAGTTGGAGGGGCCGATTCACAGAACTAATCTGAGATAAAATCCTAAACTTACTACTTTTGGTATTCACAGAAGGCATTTAGTAGTAGTAAAGTTAGGACCCCTAACTTTACTACTAGTAAACTGAGATAAAATCCTAACTTTACGACTTTCGGTATTCACAAAAGCCATTTAGTAGTAGTAAAGTTAGGACTCCTAACTTTACTACTAGTAAACTGAGAAAAATCCTAACTTTACGACTTTCGGTATTCACAAAAGCCATTTAGTAGTAGTAAAGTTAGGACTCCTAACTTACTCCTACTAAACTGAGAAAAAATCCTAACTTTACGACTTTCGGTATTCACAGAAGGCATTTAGTAGTAGTAAAGTTAGGATTCCTAACTTTACTACTAGTAAACTGAGAAAAAATCCTAACTTTACGACTTTCGGTATTCACAAAAGCCATTTAGTAGTAGTAAAGTTAGGACTCCTAACTTTACTACTAGTAAACTGAGATAAAATCCTAACTTTACGACTTTCGGTATTCACAGAAGGCATTTAGTAGTAGTAAAGTTAGGAATCCTAACTTTACTACTAGTAAACTGAGAAAAATCCTAACTTTACGACTTTCGGTATTCACAAAAGCCATTTAGTAGTAGTAAAGTTAGGACTCCTAACTTTACTACTAGTAAACTGAGATAAAATCCTAACTTTACGACTTTCGGTATTCACAGAAGGCATTTAGTAGTAGTAAAGTTAGGAATCCTAACTTTACTACTACTAAACTGAGATAAAATCCTAACTTTACGACTTTCGGTATTCACAAAAGCCATTTAGTAGTAGTAAAGTTAGGACTCCTAACTTTACTACTACTAAACTGAGAAAAATCCTAACTTTACGACTTTCGGTATTCACAAAAGCCATTTAGTAGTAGTAAAGTTAGGACTCCTAACTTACTCCTACTAAACTGAGAAAAATCCTAACTTTACGACTTTCGGTATTCACAAAGCCATTTAGTAGTAGTAAAGTTAGGACTCCTAACTTTACTACTAGTAAACTGAGATAAAATCCTAACTTTACGACTTTCGGTATTCACAGAAGGCATTTAGTATTAGTAAAGTTAGGAATCCTAACTTTACTACTACTAAACTGAGATAAAATCCTAACTTACGACTTTCGGTATTCACAAAAGCCATTTAGTAGTAGTAAAGTTAGGACTCCTAACTTTACTACTACTAAACTGAGAAAAATCCTAACTTTACGACTTTCGGTGTTCACAAAAGGCATTTAGTAGTAGTAAAGTTAGGAGTCCTAACTTTACTACTAGTAAACTGAGAAAAAATCCTAACTTTACGACTTTCGGTATTCACAAAAGCCATTTAGTAGTAGTAAAGTTAGGAATCCTAACTTTACTACTACTAAACTGAGATAAAATCCTAACTTTACGACTTTCGGTATTCACAAAAGGCATTTAGTAGTAGTAAAGTTAGGACTCCTAACTTACTCCTACTAAACTGAGATAAAATCCTAAACTTACTACTTTTGGTATTCACAAAAGCCATTTAGTAGTAGTAAAGTTAGGACTCCTAACTTACTCCTACTAAACTGAGATAAAATCCTAAACTTACTACTTTTGGTATTCACAGAAGGCATTTAGTAGTAGTAAAGTTAGGACTCCTAACTTTACTACTAGTAAACTGAGATAAAATCCTAACTTTACGACTTTTGGTATTCACAGAAGGCATTTAGTAGTAGTAAAGTTAGGACTCCTAACTTACTCCTACTAAACTGAGAAAAATCCTAACTTTACGACTTTCGGTATTCACAGAAGGCATTTAGTAGTAGTAAAGTTAGGACTCCTAACTTACTCCTACTAAACTGAGATAAAATCCTAAACTTACTACTTTTGGTATTCACAGAAGGCATTTAGTAGTAGTAAAGTTAGGAATCCTAACTTTACTACTACTAAACTGAGATAAAATCCTAACTTTACGACTTTCGGTATTCACAAAGCCATTTAGTAGTAGTAAAGTTAGGACTCCTAACTTTACTACTACTAAACTGAGATAAAATCCTAACTTTACGACTTTCGGTATTCACAAAGGCATTTAGTAGTAGTAAAGTTAGGACTCCTAACTTACTCCTACTAAACTGAGATAAAATCCTAAACTTACTACTTTTGGTATTCACAGAAGGCATTTAGTAGTAGTAAAGTTAGGACTCCTAACTTACTCCTACTAAACTGAGATAAAATCCTAAACTTACTACTTTTGGTATTCACAGAAGGCATTTAGTAGTAGTAAAGTTAGGACTCCTAACTTTACTACTAGTAAACTGAGATAAAATCCTAACTTTACGACTTTTGGTATTCACAGAAGGCATTTAGTAGTAGTAAAGTTAGGACTCCTAACTTACTCCTACTAAACTGAGAAAAATCCTAACTTTACGACTTTCGGTATTCACAGAAGGCATTTAGTAGTAGTAAAGTTAGGACTCCTAACTTACTCCTACTAAACTGAGATAAAATCCTAAACTTACTACTTTTGGTATTCACAGAAGGCATTTAGTAGTAGTAAAGTTAGGACTCCTAACTTTACTACTAGTAAACTGAGATAAAATCCTAACTTTACGACTTTTGGTATTCACAGAAGGCATTTAGTAGTAGTAAAGTTAGGACTCCTAACTTACTCCTACTAAACTGAGAAAAAATCCTAACTTTACGACTTTCGGTATTCACAAAAGCCATTTAGTAGTAGTAAAGTTAGGAGTCCTAACTTACTCCTACTAAATGCCTTCTGTGAATACCAAAAGTAGTAAGTTTAGGATTTTATCTCAGATTAGTTCTGTGAATCGGCCCCGGAGTTCCCAGCCTGGCCACTGCAGTAAATGCTGAAAATGTGCCGTACACCAAGGCCAGAAACTGCCCCCGTGGCGCAAAGGGCATTTGAGGCGCTTTTTGCACCTGTAGGGCACACTGGTGTCACAAATCACACTAGCGCTAAATGAGCTTAGGTCTGATCTCAAGAGGGCATTCCCTCATTAGCATGGGGCGTGGCCTCCTGACAATGAGAAAATCTACTGCCTCACACCAGAGTGCAGATGTGGACACAGAGGTCAAGAGGTCATCAGGATGTGCACTGGATGCACCATCTAGGTGGCTCACAGTCCCTGCTCCGCTGGGGGTGTCCCTTGGAAAGAGGGAAGGGGCCCCGATGGCACCCTGCTGCAGGCGGGGCACTCACTGCACCTGCCTGCAGGGAACTCTGCACCTCGTTGAAAGCAGGCTGATTTCTGTCCTCCTTCCATTAATATGCTGTTTGCTGTGCACGTGCAGGTTTGTGAGCGACCATACAACTTCTAGTACATAAGGGCCCAGATGATATCAGCTTGCACGTGTTCCTGATTCACTCATCAGCTTGCACGTGTACCCGATGCACTCATCAGCTTGCATGTGTACCTGCTGCACTCATCAGTTTGCCAGTGTACCTGATTCAATCCTCGGCTTGCGCGTGTACCCGATTCACTCATCAGCTTGCACGTGTACCCGATTCACTCATCAGCTTGCACGTGTACTTGATTCACTCATCAGCTTGCATGTGTGCCTGATTCACTCATCAGCTTGCACGTGTACCTGATTCACTCATCAGCTTGCATGTGTACCCGATGCACTCATCAGCTTGCGCGTGTACCCGATTCACTCATCAGCTTGCACGTGTACCCGATTCACTCATCAGCTTGCACGTGTTCCCGATTCACTCATCAGCTTGCACGTGTTCCCGATTCACTCATCAGCTTGCACGTGTACCTGATTCAATCATCAGCTTGCACGTGTACCTGATTTATTCATCAGCTTGCACGTTCCTGATTCACTCATCTGCTTGAGCGTGTACCTGATTTATTCATCAGTTTGCGAGTGTTCCTGATTCAATCATCAGCTTGCACGTGTACCTGATTCACTCATCAGCTTGCACGTGTTCCCGATTCACTCATCAGCTTGCACGTGTTCCCAATTCACTCATCAGCTTGCACGTGTACCTGATTCAATCATCAGCTTGCACGTGTACCTGATTCATTCATCAGCTTGCACGTGTTCCCGAATCACTCATCAGCTTGCGCGTGTACCTGATTCACTCATCAGCTTGAGCGTGTACCTGATTTAATCATCAGGTTGCGAGTGTTCCTGATTCACTCATCAGCTTGCGAGTGTACCTGATTTAATCATCAGGTTGCGAGTGTTCCCGATTCACTCATCAGCTTGCGCGTGTACCTGATTCACTCATCAGCTTGAGCGTGTACCTGATTTAATCATCAGGTTGCGAGTGTTCCTGATTACCTCACCAGCTTGCGCGTGTACCTGATTCACTCATCAGCTTGCGCATGTACCTGATTCACTCATCAGCTTGCATGTGTACCCGATTCACTCATCAGCTTGGACGTGTACCTGACTCAATCATCAGCTTGCACGTGTACCTGATTCACTCATCAGCTTGCACGTGTTCCTGATTCACTCATCAGCTTGCGTGTGTACCTGATTCACTCATCAGCTTGAGCGTGGACCTGATTCACTCATCAGCTTGCGCGTGTACCTGATTCACTCATCAGCTTGCGCGTGTACCTGATTCACTCATCAGCTTGCGCGTGTACCTGATTCACTCATCAGCTTGCACGTGTTCCTGATTTACTCATCAGCTTGCGTGTGTACCTGATTTAATCATTAGCTTGCACGTGTTCCTGCTTCACTCATCAGCTTGAGCGTGTACCTGATTTAATCATCTGCTTGCGAGTGTTCCTGATTCACTCATCAGCTTGCGCGTGTACCTGATTCACTCATCAGCTTTCGCGTGTACCTGATTCACTCATCAGCTTGCGCATGTACCTGATTCACTCATCAGCTTGCATGTGTGTCTGATTCCCTCATCAGCTTGCATGTGTACCCGATTCACTCATCAGTTTGCACGTGTACCCAATTCATTCATCAGCTTGCATGTGTTCCCGATTCACTCATCCGCTTGCACGTGTACCTGATTCACTCATCGGCTTGCACGTGTACCCGATGCACTCATCAGCTTGCATGTGTACCCGATTCACTCATCAGTTTGCATGTGTACCTGATTCACTCATCAGCCTGCATGTGTACCCGATTCACTCATCAGCTTGCATGTGTACCCGATGCACTCATCAGCTTGCATGTGTACCCGATGCACTCATCAGCTTGCATGTGTACCCGATTCACTCATCAGTTTGCACGTGTACCCAATTCATTCATCAGTTTGCACGTGTACCCAATTCATTCATCAGCTTGCACGTGTACCCAATTCATTCATCAGCTTGCATGTGTACCCGATGCACTCACCAGCTTGCGAGTGTTCCTGATTCACTCATCAGTTTGCGCGTGTACCTGCTTCACTCATCAGCTTGCATGTGTACCTGATTCACTCATCCGCTTGCACGTGTACCTGATTCACTCATCAGCTTGCACGTGTACCTAATGCACTCATCAGCTTGCACGTGTACCTGCTTCACTCATCAGTTTGCACGTGTACCCAATTCATTCATCAGCTTGCATGTGTTCCCGATTCACTCATCCGCTCGCACGTGTACCTGATTCACTCATCAGCTTGCACGTGTACCTGATTTAATCATCAGCTTGCGAGTGTTACTGATTCACTCATCAGCTTGCACGTGTACCCGATGCACTCATCAGCTTGCATGTGTACCCGATTCACTCATCAGTTTGCATGTGTACCTGATTCACTCATCAGCCTGCATGTGTACCCGATTCACTCATCAGCTTGTATGTGTACCCGATGCACTCATCAGCTTGCATGTATACCCGATGCACTCATCAGCTTGCACGTGTACCTAATGCACTCATCAGCTTGCACGTGTACCCGATTCATTCATCAGCTTGCACGTGTTCCTGATTCACTCATCAGCTTGCGAGTGGACCTGATTCACTCATCGGCTTGCACGTGTACCCGATTCACTCATCAGCTTGCGCGTGTACCCGATTTAATCATCAGCTTGCACGTGTACCTGATTCACTCATCAGCTTGTACGTGTTCCTGATTCACTCATCAGCTTGCACGTGTACCCGATTCACTCATCAGCTTGCACGTGTACCTGATTCACTCATCAGCTTGCACGTGTTCCTGATTTACTCATCAGCTTGCGCGTGTTCCTGATTCACTCATCAGCTTGAGCGTGTACCTGATTTAATCATCTGCTTGCGAGTGTTCCTGATTCACTCATCAGCTTGCGCGTGTACCTGATTCACTCATCAGCTTTCGCGTGTACCTGATTCACTCATCAGCTTGCGCATGTACCTGATTCACTCATCAGCTTGCATGTGTGTCTGATTCCCTCATCAGCTTGCATGTGTACCCAATTCACTCATCAGTTTGCACGTGTACCCAATTCATTCATCAGCTTGCATGTTTTCCCGATTCACTCATCCGCTTGCACGTGTACCTGATTCACTCATCAGCTTGCACGTGTACCCGATGCACTCATCAGCTTGCATGTGTACCCGATTCACTCATCAGTTTACATGTGTACCTGATTCACTCATCAGCCTGCATGTGTACCCGATTCACTCATCAGCTTGCATGTGTACCCGATGCACTCATCAGCTTGCATGTGTACCCGATGCACTCATCAGCTTGCATGTGTACCCGATTCACTCATCAGTTTGCACGTGTACCCAATTCATTCATCAGTTTGCACGTGTACCCAATTCATTCATCAGCTTGCACGTGTACCCAATTCATTCATCAGCTTGCATGTGTACCCGATGCACTCACCAGCTTGCGAGTGTTCCTGATTCACTCATCAGTTTGCGCGTGTACCTGCTTCACTCATCAGCTTGCATGTGTACCTGATTCACTCATCCGCTTGCACGTGTACCTGATTCACTCATCAGCTTGCACGTGTACCTAATGCACTCATCAGCTTGCACGTGTACCTGCTTCACTCATCAGTTTGCACGTGTACCCAATTCATTCATCAGCTTGCATGTGTTCCCGATTCACTCATCCGCTCGCACGTGTACCTGATTCACTCATCAGCTTGCACGTGTACCTGATTTAATCATCAGCTTGCGAGTGTTACTGATTCACTCATCAGCTTGCACGTCTACCCGATGCACTCATCAGCTTGCATGTGTACCCGATTCACTCATCAGTTTGCATGTGTACCTGATTCACTCATCAGCCTGCATGTGTACCCGATTCACTCATCAGCTTGCATGTGTACCCGATGCACTCATCAGCTTGCATGTGTACCCGATGCACTCATCAGCTTGCACGTGTACCTAATGCACTCATCAGCTTGCACGTGTACCCGATTCATTCATCAGCTTGCACGTGTTCCTGATTCACTCATCGGCTTGCGAGTGGACCTGATTCACTCATCGGCTTGCACGTGTACCCGATTCACTCATCAGCTTGCGCGTGTACCCGATTTAATCATCAGCTTCCACGTGTACCTGATTCACTCATCAGCTTGTACGTGTTCCTGATTCACTCATCAGCTTGCACGTGTACCCGATTCACTCATCAGCTTGCACGTGTACCTGATTCACTCATCAGCTTGCACGTGTTCCTGATTTACTCATCAGCTTGCGCGTGTTCCTGATTCACTCATCAGCTAGCGCGTGTACCTGATTTACTCATCAGCTTGCACGTGTTCCTGATTCACTCATCAGCTTGCACGTGTACCTGATTCACTCATCAGCTTGCACGTGTTCCTGATTCACTCATCAGCTTGCGCGTGTACCTGATTCACTCATCAGCTTGCACGTGTTCCTGATTCACTCATCAGCTTGCGAGTGTTCCTGATTCACTCATCAGCTTGCAGGTGTTCCCGATTCACTCATCAGCTTGCGAGTGTTCCTGATTCACTCATCAGCTTGCACGTGTACCCGATTCACTCATCCCCCCCTCTGCTGTAGATTGTAATGGTTTCTTCCTGCTTGTTACTGGTGATAGTTTTGAATGCTTTAATCAGTATTTCAGGCCAAGGCTTATTTTCTCCACATTCTTGCACCTTTCTACATTTACTGAAACACTAAATCACAGGTGCCCCAGTATTTGGGCCTGGAAGTGCCGGTGCTGCAGGCTGTATTTCTGTGACTTGATGCCATCCGCCAAACCCGAGCTAGGGAGGTCAAAATGAGGCATAACATTTGGTATCTGAGTTTGCACACCTGAGAACTGCACACTTTCTGACCTCTCTTTCATTTCCAGCTTTCATCAGGGTTTTCATTGAAATTTTGGAAAGCAAGTCTGGAGTGTGGTAATTAGCACTATTTATAATCTTGATTGGGGTGCAAAAAAACATGAGTTTACGTTAAAAACACATCAGTGGTTGTCTCTGTGCAATCTGTACACTATGGGACTCATTTACAAGAGGCCGGAGCACTTTTTTGACGCTTCAGTGGTATTGCGCCATTCTCCATATTTACAAGGTGGCACTAAGCCACTTAACATGGCTTAACGCCTCCTTGTAAATATGCCCCTTTCCGCAGCAGTCCACTGCGGCAAAGGGCGTGCAATGGGTGTTGCTGTGGGCGTTCCACCAAGACACCCATTGCTTTTTGACGCTGCCCCACATTTACAAGGCTGGGGCAGCGTCAGAAACGAACGCCAGGGAATACCTGGTCTTAAGATGGCAATACAAGGAGAAATTATTAATTTCTCCTCGATTTTTGCTCTTTCTATGTGTGCTGCAGTGCAAACCGCCATTATTGATTGTTTATGTGCAGGAGGGTGTCCCTTCCTGCACATTAACAATCGCCCTTTCAGCGCAGGCACCCTTGCACCATGGCGTAGGGTGCCTGTGCTGGCACTAGGCAGCTATTTTTGTGCCAGTGCTAGGGGAAAAACAGGGCTGTGTCGTATTTTTGTAAATACATCGCATCCCTGCATTTACAAAATATCAGTATTTTCTTGTACATATGCCCCTAGGTATGCCCTTGTGTACGCAATTCTTACGAGAAAGCTGCTGAATGTATTTTGCAGGGTGCATTTATTGCTGGTCAAGTGCAAGCCGATGAGACACACATCCAGCTTTTCAGATCGTGTGAGACACTTTGAAACTGTGCAAGTGAAAATTGCGCAAATAACGTAAGAAAAAGAAAAAAATAATACAACATGCAAAAACCAAAAATCGGGATTTAAGCGAGACTGCTTTTTCATGTTTTTTAACCCAGACCTAACCTATGCTCCATTCGGGATTATCGCTCACATATCTATAAAAGTGTTGCACAGTAAAACACAGGAAAGATAGTTGCTGCGCAGAATTGAGAGAGCGGGAGAGCGCGGGAAAGAGCAATATCTCTTGGTACTGTCCTGCTCTCTCCCTTGTACAAACGTAAGCTGCCTAGCGCAATACACACACCATAGCGCAAGGGTGTCTGCGTGAGCCTAGCACAGGTTTTGAACTGGAAGGCTAGCCTCTGTGTACAAAATACAACGCCTGGACAAACTTCAAAAGGTTTCCCTCTTCTGATGTGCGCTGTACAGTGCATTGCACATGCAAAGTGGGAAACGCTAAAAGAAATAAAAGCTGGAAAGTGGCGTTATTTTTTGTGTAAAACCCTGTCTGCTATTGCTAGTAGATAGTGCTTTGCGTCAAAACCATGGGAGCATGACACACCCGAGTACCACCAATGGGACACCCCCTTGATGCTGAGTAACGAAGCACTGCTTTGCGTTACCCTGAGGCAACTTCCAGCATAAAACAAGGGCCATATTATCAAGAACGGCGATAACATTATCGCCGCTTTAGTGGCAGGAAACTGCCGCTAAAGCGGCGATAAGGGGCTTGATAATATGCCCTATAGAATTCAATAGAAGCCCAGGTTTGATGTCCTTCACACCAGAACCTGGGCTTCTATTGGAATTCTATAGGGCATATTATCAAGCCCCTTATCGCCGCTTTAGCGGCAGTTTCCTGCCGCTAAAGCGGCGATAATGTTATCGCCGTTCTTGATAATACGGCCCCAAGTTTTGCTCTGGAAATAAATCCAAAACGTTTGCAAATCCACCCCTTTGAGTTACCTTGCGCGCTCGAGACGCTTAAAGAAAGCGCGCAGACCCCTCTGCTCTTTCGCAGGACAGAAAACAGCATCAGCTTAGAAACAGAAGCAGGCAAACTCTGCTCTCTGTTTCTGAGCCTAAAATAAAGCACTAACTCAGAGAAATATGGCTTAAACCCACGATCTACATGGAGTCTCGGGTCAGGAAAGAGCTAAAACCCCTTCTTTTCGGGGCGACAGCGTGCAGTGAATGAGCCTTCTGCAGTCTTTGCGCCGGGACACTCCGTGGGGTAGCTGTGTGCTCTATAAATCACTTCATTCATTCATTCATTCTGATTAGTCCCTTTTTAAGCGCTGTAGGCGCCAGCACAGCCCATCATGATACAGCCCCTGATGTCTCATTGGCAGTGATAAGCTCAGTGGGTGAAAAGAGGTCCTGGTCGGACCTCTGGTGGTGGGAAGGTGAACTGCACTTAATGAGCGTTTAAGTTTGTGAAGCTTCCTGCTGAAGGACAGCGTAGAAGCGCCTCTGATGTCTCTATTCGGGAGGGGTGACGTCGGCATCAGTAGTGCAGCAGGTGCAGTGGCACCGTAGCACAGTAGTAGGGAACCCTTGTTAACCCCTGGACAAACCCTCAAGTGACAACCAATAATGCTGAATTCTTCACACAAAGGGCCATATTATCAAGAACGGCGATAACATTATCGCCGCTTTAGCGGCAGGAAACTGCCGCTAAAGCGGCGATAAGGGGCTTGATATTATGCCCTATAGAATTCCAACAGAAGCCCAGGTTCTGGTGTGAAGGACATCAAACCTGGGCTTCTATTGAATTTCATAGGGCATATTATCAAGCCCCTTATCGCCGCTTTAGCGGCAGTTTCCTGCCGCTAAAGCGGCGATAATGTTATCGCCGTTCTTGATAATATGGCCCGACATGTCCTCAGACTCACCCTGAATGAAGCCTGGACTGTGACTGATTTACAGAGGTGGTTGACGGCCTTTCAAGCTACTGACCAAGTTACACTGACCCCACCCCTTGTAGGGGTGGGACCTGGCACTGAATATTTCCAGGGCTCGAGTCGGGGTACCACGCGGGTGGACGGCGTCCCCCCACTTACTTTACCGGGAGCTCGATAACTGGAGCAAATGGAGCCACACATTCACTCTTTGGCCTCTCTGGGGCGAGATCGGAGCTCATTCAGAATGCTGCTTACGCGCTGGCTTCTCTGATGCAATCGCATCTAAGGGGTGAGCGAGGGGAGGCAATGAGTCTGATGGTGCAAGCCACCTTTCGTGACGTCACTTCCTGTCGTGACGTCAGCGTCCCCCCACTTCTTTTTTTAGGACTTGTGCCCTGAATATTTCTAAATGTAACTCAACATTTTGCAGGACTATCTTACAACGAAATTGTGCAAAAAAACACACGGTTTTACAGGAACTCATGGAATATTCAAATACGTGGTTGTCTGCAGAGTGAGGCCGAACTGGCACAGTGCTGGTTGGGGGGTGCCCTTCCTCCTCTCCCGAGAATAAACGTGAAAAAGGGTCTAACATCTGCATTTTTTGCACCACAATTTTCAAACAAACTTGGCTGAAAACCTATCGTGGTGAAGGCTGGTTTATTTGACCAATGCAGAACCATGAAACAAGCAAACAGTACATTTTTTAAAGGAAAAAACGACACAAGGAGTCCATACAATAAACACATATTATACACTGTAAAATAATTATCAATTTAATACATTTAATAATTACATTTCCATTTACGTATCTTTTAGTGCTGCTAAGAAACCATCTAATTCTACAGTAACTTACTTTGCTTTCATTCTCAAAAACATATAACAATATCCCTGGTCGATATAAGTTTTGCACTAAAAAGATGTGGCAGAAAAGTTCTCGTGGGGATTCCCAACAGCGACAAGTCAAAGACGGTGTTAGTAGTAACCAGCTTTATAAACATGCATTTGACATGTTTTTCGTTAAGACGTTTAGGAAAACTCTTAGGGGCATATTTACAAGCCCCTTGTGCCACTTTTGCGCCGCCGTTGCGTCACGCAAGTGACGCAGCGGCGACGCAAACCATGCGCCGCGTTGCGCTATATTTACAACGTGACGCATCTAGGGAGATGCGTCACGTAGTAATCCCCTGCGCCACATGAAACCTGCGTCAGGTTTCATGTGGGCGTACCGGCACAGGGGGCATTCCGGCGCAGGAACGCCTGAAAAGTGACGCAGTGAAATCTACAAGATTTCACGCAGTCACTTTTCCGAGCGCTGGTAGCGTCAAATCCTTACGCCTGTTTCAAGCAGGCGTAAGGATTGACGCCCCATGTTAGGGATAGGAAGGTTGGAACAGTGCTGGAGTTGCGTCGCGCTTGCGACACAACTTCAGCACTGCACCAACCTTCCGCTCGGCAGATGCGTCACGCATCTGCTTATCCTGCGCCACGATGCGCCGCATTATAAATGCGGCGCATCGGACGTGGCGCAAGGGTAAACTTGCGTGACGCATTTTCCCTGGCGCATTCCTGCTGATATGCAGGGATGCGCCAGGGAACGTAAATATACCCCTTAATGCCCATATTTGTATTATATCAATTTTGTTATCTTGATAGTTAATTGTCAGCTGGGAGCCACAGAAATCTTTTACGTAGTCACAAGAAATACTTTATAATCCTAAAAAGTGATAAATTAATCTGCTAATATTTGCTGCTAATTAATAGATCTCTATGAAGTTGTGCTCCCAAAACGTGCAACTGTGTTCAAGACAATCAGGCACTGTATCACCCAGGCTGGACCTCCCTTTCCTCACTCCACAGAAAGTGCAAAGCCTTCAACTTCTTCAGTGGAAAAATACAGAACTGACAACACATCGACAACACCAACCCCACTTCATCCCTCGCACCCACTCCTTCCCGTGGCATCCCACACAAGGGTCAGCCCTCTCTCTCACCCACAGCTATCTGACGTACTCCGCTCCCGCAAAGCCACTTCTTATGATGATGATGTCTTACCCTCGTGCATCATCAAAGCTTTCTTTGGGGACATTCTATCACCCCTAATCCCCACTGTCAGTGGCTCCCTCCCTCAAGGCAGCTTACTAGCAGCTCTCAAGACAGGCCAGGTCCTCTCACTCCTAAAGAATCCTGCACCAGACCCTGATGACCTTGTCAACTACCGTCCCTCCACTAACCTACCAATGATCGGCGGGATCATTGACAATGCAGTCTATCTTCAACTCCAAGATCACATCAATGCTAACCATCTCCTGCACAACTACCAGCCTGTCTACAACTTATGCTGCAGCACGGAGGCTGCTATCGAACCTGACTCATCGTAGGCGATGCCCTTGTGACAATAAATGAAGATGCCCCTTGTTTCCTGATATTGTTGGACCTCTCAGCTGCCTTGGATACAGTCGACCATTCCACCCTCATATATATCCTGGAGCATCTAATCGGCAATGTCCTTCACTGGCTCTCCTTTCCAACTGATGCCAGTTTCTTCACATAGACTCCTTCAGGACAGAAAAGATTCTGATCGGTTGTGGAGTACCGCGGGGTCCATACTGTCCCCTGTCATCTTCAACCTTTACACACAGCTGCTTGGCGCTCTACTCACAGACAACAGCATCAAGATTCACCAATATGCTGTTGAAACACAGCTCTACTTGAAAGCCTCCTCTGCTTCAGACATCCACCGCCTCAAACAGGTCCAGCACATCACCCAGACCTGGATGTCCAGCGCCCGCCTGAAGCTCAACCCGACCAAGACAGAATTCCTGTTATTGCCAAGAGCATTAAACAAGATACAGTACAAACCTGAATCAGTGTCATGGACCTTAACAGTTTTGAACCCCAACTTTCAGCAACTGCCAAGTCATTTGGATTCACACTAGACCCCAGCCTCACGCTCAAGGAACACCATGGCAAATAAACAAAGACTGCTTGGCATCAGCTCTCTCTCTTCTAAGGAAAAGCAAACCATTTCTTCCAGAAAGTGACTTCAGAATGGCTGTTCAAGACCCAGTACTCTTGCATGTGGGTGGTGGTAATGCCCTACTCTATGACCTCCCTAAATTCATCTCTCGCACCCCTTAGGCCATCCTACACACCACGTCTCATCCAGGGCCTGAAGAAATAGGATTACATCACCCCCAGTCTGTTGGAACTCCATTGGCTTCCCTTATAGGCCTGCACCATCTTCAAAGCTAGCTGCATCACATACAAAGCTAAGTCGAGCTAAACCCTCCTGGGTTCCCGCTCTTTCAGCGCGCAGCTCCGTGGATCACTAGGACAGTGCTCTGCCTCTACGCCCACTGCAGCCCGCCTCAGACCACGGTTCCAGCCCCCGTGGATCACCCCTGGACTGTCCTCGCCTCTAGCCTCAGTTTTTTCTTTTCTTAAACCAGATTTTTTAACCAGGTTGCCTACTTGTCACTGGGTTTATTTTAAGGGTTATCCTTTTTGACTGCCCCGTGGCCCCTCCCGCTCCTGCGTTCTCTTTCCCGCTCCCGTTCCCGCCTCCCTGCTGCCCCGCCCTGCCCCGCCCTCTCCCGACCTCTACTTAATAGAGGCCGCTGCATGGCCACGCCACCGGCGTGCCGAAGGCGCGCCAAAGCCAAGCCCGTCTGAGCCTGTCCGCGACCCGACCGCGACCAGCGCCAGGGACCCTGGACCTCCGACCATCCACCGCTACGACTCAGCTGCCCTCCTCGCACTCAACCCCGGAAGGAACAACTACTGCCAGCTGTCCATGGCGAACACCACCCACGGCCAGTTCTCCTGCCGCCACTGCCGCCAGACCTTCACCACCGCCCCCGCCGCCAACACCGCCGACGCCCTGAGGTGCATCCTCCTCAACGTGCGCTCCCTGCACAGACATGCCGTAGAGATCTGGAACCTCCTTGACACCCTCTCACCAGACGTCGCCTTCTTTACAGAAACCTGGACTAACGCCTCCTCCGCCCTGGACATCGCCATCCTGGACGAATACAAGATCCAGAGGAAGGACCGCCCCAACCACCCAGGAGGAGGACTCGCCATCGCACACAAAAGCTCCCTCCGCCTCTCCACATCGAGCGACGCCTTCTCCGCCGCCGAACACCTGCACTTCCAGGTCCAGACCAGCCCTAGAACCACACTTCGCAGCACCCTCACCTACAGACCCCCCGGCCCCCTCGCCCCATTCGCCACCACCATCACCGACCTCATCGCACCCCACGCCATCACCTCCATGGACTACACACTCATCAGAGACCTGAACTTCCACCTCGACAACCCCAGCGACCCCAACTCCACCACCCTCCTGGACAACCTCGCCAACATCGGACTGAAACAGCTCATCACCATGCCTACCCACAAGGCAGGACACACCCTCGACCCCATCTTCGCAGGAGGAAACAACATCCACACCAAGCAACCCCCATGGACGGACCACCACTGCGTACACTTCCTCGTCGACAAACTCAAGCTGCCCAAACCTGCTCCGCGCCCTCCGCAAAGGAACTGGAGCAAAGTCACTGAGGATCAGCTCATCTCCACCCTCAACTGCGACACCCCCACCACCGCGACCGACGCCAACGTCGCAGCCAGGGAACTGCACAAATGGATCCTCAATTGCGCAGACAAGCTCACACCCCTACGTAACTATGACAGACAGCGCACCAGGAAAGCCTCCTGGTTCACCACTGACCTCCAAGAAGCCAGACGCACCTGCAGACGTATCGAGAAGAACTGGAGAAACAGCAAAACGCTTGAAGACCACACCACCTACAAGAACGCTATGACGGAATACCACCAACGCATCAGAACCACCAAACGGACCTTCATCCAAAACAAAATCCCCGCCAACTCCAGCAACACCAAGGAACTCTTCAGCGTCAACCAGGAATTCACCAAGCCCCCCAGCAAAACCACGGACATCACCCCTTCCTAGGACCTCTGCAACAAACTCGGATCTTACTTCCATCTGAAAATCAAGAGCCTCTACGACAACTTCAACGACCGGACACCTGACTCCGCAACCACTCCCTCCACCGGCAACGCCAGCCAGCCCACCATCTCCTCCTGGACACTGGTCACGACCGAAGAGACCGCCTCAACCATGAAAGGCATCCATTCGGGGGCCCCCACTAATCCCCCTGCCGTACATCTACCACAGAGCCGCCGCTGCCATCGCGCCAGAATTACGATGCACCATCAACGCCACCTTCAAGACCGGCACCTTCCCCGACGACTGGAAACACGCAGAAGTCAGACCCCTGCTCAAGAAGCCCTCAGCAGATCACACGGACCTCAAGAACTACCGGCCCATCTCCCTCCTCCCTTTCGGGGCAATAGTCGCTGAGAAGACAGTCAACGCACAACTAACAAGGTTCATCAAAGACAACTCCATCCTCGACCCCTCCCAATCCGGATTCGGCAGCAACCACAGCACCGAGACCGCCCTACTCGCCGCCACAGACGACATCCGCACCCTCCTCGACCAAGGACACCGCTGCCCTGATCCTACTCGACCTCTCAGCAGCATTCTCACCGACTCCCACCGCACACTCGCCGCCAGACTCCACGACGCAGGCATACAAGGAACTGCCCTCGACTGGATCCGCTCGTTCCTCACCGGCAGAGCCCAAAGAATCAGACTGTCACCCTTCCTCTCCGAACCCACGGACATCAACTGCGGAGTACCCCAGGGATCATCGCTCAGTCCAACCCTCTTTAACATCTACATGGCCCCCCTCGCCACCATCATCAGACAGCACGGCCTCAGCATAGTATCCTACGCCGACGACTCCCAGCTCATCCTCTACCTCACCAATGACCCCACCACCACCAGATTCAACTTCCAGGAAGGAATGCAGGACGTTGCATCCTGGATGAGCAATAGCTGCCTGAAGCTCAACTCGGAGAAGACAGAAGTCCTCATCCTCGGAACCTCCCCGTCAGCATGGAACAACACCTGGTGGCCCACCGCCTTCGGCAGCCCCCCTGACTCCCACGGACCAAGCCCAAAACCTTGGCATCGTACTTGACTCCTCCCTCTCCATGAACGGACAGGTCAATGCCGTCGCCTCCAGCTGCTTCAACAACCTCTGCATCCTCCGAAAGAGCTTCAAATGGATCCCCCCCGAGTTAAGGAAGACCGTCACCCACGCACTCATAACCAGCAGTCTGGACTACGGAAACGCCCTCTACAGTCAACAAGTCTGTACTCCGCAAGCTCCAGACAATACAGAATCCCGCAGCCAGACTCGTCCTCGGCATCCCCTGACACGAGCACATCAGTCAACACCTACGGAACCTCCACTGGCTCCCTGTCGAGAAGAGAGTCACTTTCAAGATACTCACCCACGCCTACAATTGCCTCCACAACACCGGACCCCAATACCTCAACGAGAGAATCTCCTTCCACGTACCCAAAAGAAACCTCCGATCCACCAACCTCACCCTCACTGAAACCCTGCGCATCCACAGAACCAGAACAGGAGGAAGAGCCTTCTCCTACATCGCGGCCAAGACCTGGAACGAGCTCCCGATCGACATCAGACGTGCCCCTCCCTGAACGTCTTCAGGAAGACACTAAAGACCTGGCTCTTCGACTGAATGGAGCTGCTTATCCCCCCCCCCCCAGTGCCTTGAGACCCTCACAGGTTAGTAGCGCGCTTACAATGATTGATTGACAAAGCCATCACGCCCAGCACTCCCGCTTAGCTTGCAGACACGTCACTATCTCGGGTGGTTCTGCAGATAAAGAAGTGTAAATAAGAAAAAACAAGGCAGCAGGCCTTCTCCATCATTGCACCCAGGATATGGAGCAACATTCTCTTATGGTGGTTATAAAGTAATCAAAATTAGGAAAACATCACTACAGTACCATATTGCAAAGTTCACACATAAATATCTTAAAAACCAACAAGTTTGCATATAATATTTATTCAACTGTTTTCCTTTAGATTTTGTATTTTATTTGCTCTCAATATTATGTATTTAACATGATTTTTAATAATGAAATGTTTTATGTTTTTTATAAATGTATTGAATAAATATTACATGCAAACTTGTTGATTACTTTATAACCACCGTATTAGTTAAACTGGTAGTTTGGCGTATTGTATGTTCGCTTGCTGCATTTAGGGATTTTTTGCTTTTGCACATATTCCCCCTGTCTCTGACTGGATTTTAGGGGACCTCCCTTTTGGTTTACTTGCAACATTCTCTTACCCATCAGGGCTGCTCCAATTAAAGAAAGAGTTGAAGACTCACCTGGTTGAAGAGAGCTGCATCAATGCATTAGCCGTCCACAACCCAGATGCCTCTCCTTTTACTAATTGACACTATGCTCATCTTTAACCATATACCGCACCCCGCTGCCTTCTGGCTAGGTTCGGGCTACACAAATTTTATATTCTTATAGACATATGTTTTACCTGCACAATAAAAAAATAATTCCAGGGCTCCAACACCAAAATATAGTCTGTTCTCACACACTCATATTTGAGATTTTGTTTATTCTTAGCATTGTTTACGTCATTTCCGCACATAGGTAACAATGTTCTGATGGTTTCTAATGTCCACGTCAGTAATATGATCATCGCCAGCATTTCGAGGGGTGTACATCCCAGATGTCCTCACAGTGCCTATACCACTGTGCTGGAATGCAGCCCCAGCCTTCCTTAAGGCATCTCATTGCTTGTAGGTTGCTAGGCCATTAGCAACTCACTGCTGTATAAGACAACATGCTCCATTTTCGCTCTAAACATTTTCATTAGTGGTGACATTGAGATAGGAATGACCCATACCAGCAAACGACCCTCATCAGACTAGGCATTGAGCTAGGAAAGACACATACATGACCCTCCCTAGACCAGACAGTGAGATAGGAAAGGCCCACACTGGCGCATGACCCTTACTAGACCAGACAGTGAGCTAGGAAAGGCCCACACCGGCGCATGACCCTCCCTAGACCAGACAGTGAGCTAGGAAAGGCCCACACCGGCGCATGACCCTCCCTAGACCAGGCAGTGAGCTACGAAAGGCCCACACTGGCGCATGACCCTCCCTAGACCAGACAGTGAGCTAGGAAAGGCCCACACCGGCGCATGACCCTCCCTAGACCAGACAGTGAGCTAGGAAAGGCCCACACCGGCGCATGACCCTCGCTAGACCAGACAGTGAGCTAGGAAAGGCCCACACCGGCGCATCACCCTCCCTAGACCAGACAGTGAGCTAGGAAAGGCCCACACCGGCGCATGACCCTCCCTAGACCAGACAGTGAGCTAGGAAAGGCCCACACTGGTGCATGACCCTCCCTAGACCAGACAGTGAGCTAGGAAAGGCCCACACCGGCGCATGACCCTCCCTAGACCAGACAGTGAGCTAGGAAAGACACATACATGACCCTCCCTAGACCAGACAGTGAGCTAGGAAAGGCCCACACCGATGCATGACCCTCCCTAGACCAGACAGTGAGCTAGGAAAGGCCCACACTGGCGCATGACCCTCCCTAGACCGGACAGTGAGCTAGGAAAGGCCCACACCGGCGCATGACCCTCCCTAGACCGGACAGTGAGCTAGGAAAGGCCCACACCGTCGCATCACCCTCCCTAGACCGGACAGTGAGCTAGGAAAGGCCCACACCGGCGCATCACCCTCCCTAGACCGGACAGTGAGCTAGGAAAGGCCCACACCGGTGCATGACCCTCCCTAGACCGGACAGTGAGCTAGGAAAGGCCCACACCGGCGCATGACCCTCCCTAGACCGGACAGTGAGCTAGGAAAGGCCCACACCGGCGCATGACCCTCGCTAGACCAGACAGTGAGATAGGAAAGGGCCACACCGGCGCATGACCCTCCCTAGACCAGACAGTGAGCTAGGAAAGGCCCACACCGGCGCATGACCCTACCTAGACCAGACGGTGAGCTAGGAAAGGCACACACCGGCGCATGACCCTCCCTAGACCAGACAGTGAGATAGGAAAGGCCCACACCAGCGCATGACCCTCCCTATACCAGACAGTGAGCTAGGAAAGGCCCACACCGGCGCATGACCCTCCCTTGACCAGACAGTGAGATAGGAAAGGCCCATACCGGCGCATGACCCTTACTAGACCAGACAGTGAGCTAGGAAAGGCCCATACCGGCGCATGACCCTTACTAGACCAGACAGTGAGCTAGGAAAGGCCCACACTGGCGCATGACCCTCCCTAGACCAGACAGTGAGCTAGGAAAGGCCCACACTGGCGCATGACCCTCCCTAGACCGGACAGTGAGCTAGGAAAGACCCACACCGGCGCATCACCCTCCCTAGACCGGACAGTGAGCTAGGAAAGGCCCACACCGGTGCATGGCCCTCCCTAGACTGGACAGTGAGCTAGGAAAGGCCCACACCGGCGCATGACCCTCCCTAGACCGGACAGTGAGCTAGGAAAGGCCCACACCGGCGCATGACCCTCGCTAGACCAGACAGTGAGATAGGAAAGGGCCACACCGGCGCATGACCCTCCCTAGACCAGACAGTGAGCTAGGAAAGGCCCACACCGGCGCATGACCCTCCCTAGACCAGACGGTGAGCTAGGAAAGGCCCACACCGGCGCATGACCCTCCCTATACCAGACAGTGAGCTAGGAAAGGCCCACACCGGCGCATGACCCTCCCTTGACCAGACAGTGAGCTAGGAAAGGCCCACACCGGCGCATGACCCTCGCTAGACCAGACAGTGAGCTAGGAAAGGGCCACACCGGCGCATGACCCTCGCTAGACCAGACAGTGAGCTAGGAAAGGCCCACACCGGCGCATGACCCTCCCTAGACCAGACAGTGAGCTAGGAAAGGCCCACACCGGCGCATGACCCTCCCTAGACCAGACAGTGAGCTAGGAAAGGGCCACACCGGCGCATGACCCTCCCTTGACCAGACAGTGAGCTAGGAAAGGCCCACACCGGCGCATGACCCTCCCTAGACCAGACAGACAGATAGGAAAGACCCATACCGGCACATGACCCTTACTAGACCAGACATTGCACTTTAACCAGTCTTGATAAAATCATTAGCCAATGAGGTTTCTACGATAAAGAGCTATACATTTCGCATTTAGGTCAAATAATCTGATTTGACGCTGCCACTTCTTTTCCAAAATTTACAAAGCACCCCCTTTTCTTTTTCCTGTCTGGACATCTTTAATTAGATTCCCTGTCACATAATTTGAGTATCTACCAGGGGAGGAAGGATAGGAAAGCGAAATGTTGCACAGCTTTCCTAATCCCAGACCTGGGGCAACAGAGCCTTCATCAGGTCATATGGATACAGAAGGAAGAGCTTCATCCCATTCATGTTACAGGCTCCCGCCTCAGACAGCAGCTTCACGTAGGGATGTCTCACATCAGCACCTAGTATCACATAGGTATCAGTTTCAAATCATTTGTAGCCATATTTATTTTGTTACAAAATATCATTTTCAGTAAACATTTTAGCTTGGACCCCAACACCAGCTTGCTAATTTCTAAAAATACAATCATTGTCCCCAAATACCTTATTTCATTTTTAGTAAACAAACTAATTGTGTCACCAAATATAAGTTTGCCAATTAATTGGACTATACCTGTCCTCAAATAAAAGAACTTATTCCTTCATACCACCTTTCATTTTTTATACCCAGGTGTGAGTGTTCCAATTGCCAGTCATGGCCATGATATACCTCAGGCATCCTCCATATACCTCACGCATACCTCGAGCCTCAAGCATATGCCTTGTCATGTAGTTCCTACAAATACATAGGATGTTCGCGTTTAGACAACATAACCTAAGGGATTGGTGTCTAGACTGACTCCGGACACCCCTGCAGGATATGTCAGCCTTTAGACCAGCTAGCTACCAGTGCCACTATAAGCCCCCTAACCTTACCAAGGAGCGAATAGTTTCTGTCAACCATCAAACATAACAACCCTTGAGCCTTCAGGGATTGTGGAAACAGTACAGTATATTCAATCGTGCTCACTTTTTCTCAGAGGGATACACAGAATAAACGATGGGGACGTTTTCAATAAGCATTTATTGAACCAGCGTAATTCTAGTATAAAACATGTGTGCTGCGACAACCATTAGACAGAAACAGATGTATAAGATTACAAGCACAGACAGAGTCAATAAAAGGTAGAATTCTACCATAGTGCTAAAACATTGAATATATGCAGGCATATAAACATGACAGTAATCTAGCGTACTCCTAAGATGCATACCCTACCTAAGCGTACCTAAGTGTACCTAGCATGTATGTGGGTGTAAAGCCAAGAATCTCCTAAGGAAGAGCCAACCCCATTACCTGATGGGAGAGAACGAAGGACTCTGTCTTGGTCTCGAGTTGGACACCCGCAAGGGATGTCAGACTGCTGAGTGTTGTAGCTTCTGCAGGCCGGGACCTCAGTGTCTAGTGTCAGCGTGAAGCTTCTCCTCCACCTATTTAGTCTTGGTATGGTTCTTTTATACCATAAAGATAGCCTCGGGGCTCTTTACACAATCGATTTGTTGTGAGTAGGATTATGCAAATGAGCCTAGAACAATACCTGTGATTATGCAAAGCAGTTCTTTCGCCCTAGGATGAAGATGACCATGACTTTTACACAGAATATGTTCATGCTGTTACGTACGTCATGTGCAGGGGATTTTACTAAGAATCCTCATGCATAATAAATTAGGCTAGTTTCAAGGAAACTGATCGACATTTATTCTGCACACAACTAGGTAAAAGGTCAGTGCTAGAACCGGAATGCAGAGCAAGGTAAGACAAATGTAGATAAAAGGTTGTGTAGCTACCTAGGCCTAGATTGGGGTACATTGGGGTGCATAACAGCCTCAAGTTATTCCAAAATTACCTCATGCATTCGCCATGTGCCTCAAGCATCCCCCATATGCCTCAAGCATTCCCCATATGCCTCAATCATTCCCAATATACCTCAAATATCCCCAATATACCTCAAACATCCCCAGTATACTTTAGGCATCCCCAATATGCCTCAAGCATCCCCCATACGCCTCAAGCATCCCCCATATGCCTCAAGCATCCCCCATACGCCTCAAGCATTCCCAATATACCTCAAGCATTCTCTAGTATACCTCAAGCATCCCCAATTTACCTAAAGCATCCCCAATGTACCTCAAGCATTCCCCAATATACCTTAAGCATCCCCCATATGACTCAAGCATCCCCCATATGCCACAAGCATCCCCAATATACATTACGCATCCCCATATGCCTAAAGCATCCCCAATATACCTCAAGCATTCCCCAAAATACCTCAAGCATCCCCCATATTCCACAAGCATCCCCAATATACATTACGCATCCCCATATGACTCAAGCATCCCCAATATACCTCAAGCATTCCCCAATATGCCTCAAGCATCTCCCATATGCCTCAAGCATCCCCCATATACCTCAAGCATTCCCCAATATGCCTCAAGCATTCCCCATATGCCTCAAGCACCCCCAATATACCGCAAGCATTCCCCAATATGCCTCAAGCATCTCCTATATGCCTCAAGCATCCCCGATATACCTCATGAATCCCCAATATACCTCAAGCATTCCCCATTTACTTCAAGCATCTCCAATATACCTCAAGCACCCCCCATATGGTTCAAGCATCCCCGATATTCCTTAAGCACCCCTCATAAGTCTCAAGCATGATCCGTATGCTCAAGCATCCCCAATATACATCAAACATCCCCAATATACCTTAAACATCTCCAATATACCTCAAGCATCCCCCATATGGTTCAAGCATCTCCAATACACCTCAAGCACCCCTCATATGCCTCAAGCATGATCCGTATGGTTCAAGCATCCCCCATACGCCCCAAGCATCCCCAAATTACCTTATGCATCCCCCATATGCCTCAAGCATCCCTTATATGTCAGTCTACAGCTTGAGGTGCCTCAAACCTCTCCTGGAGACCAGTCAATGTCTTTGTATCTATTATGTGTCCTCCTTTGGCCAGTCAAGGCCACTGTGTGCCTAGCTGTACCTCTATAGGCCAGTAAATGTCAAGATGTGACCTAGGAATTTTGCAAATGCCAATCTATGCTTTTGTGTGCCACAATGAGCCTCCCGTAAGCCAGTCAGTGCCATCTTGTGCCGAGGGCTTCCTTCCCTCACACGCCATGCCATCGATTGCCATGATTTGCCCTATTCATGCCCTAGCAGATGAGTGAATGAATAGATGAGTGTGAGGCATCCCCATGGGATACCCCAGGCCATCATGCACTCAGATGTGTCTCTCATGTGCACCAGACATCTCCACTTAGACCACTTTCTGTCTCTGTGTGACCCGGTGCACCGAAGTCATCATATGCACTATGACATTCTTTGCACGTGAATATGAACATACACAGATGCACGCTTGTGTTCACCACTGAGCCCTCCTTCAATTCTTACTCAGAAACCCAGGTGGGCAACACTCTTGATCACACAATTAAAAAAAAACATCCTTACCTCGGTGGCTTGAGTGCTGCTTTTGATGTCTGCATGTTTCTCTTCCTCTCCAACCTCCACCTCTTTGGTGGCCTCCTCCTCCTCTCCTGATGCTCCTCCTAGAAGTGTGTTGTCACCCTCCTTTTTGTCTCTCTCTTGTTCCTTCTGCTTCTCTTCACCCCCGGCTCCTTCACTCCCTTTGGGGTCCGGGGTTGTCGCTTCCGGCTCTGTGATCCTTTGGGTCTCCTTGGGCTCATCTTTCACCGTGTCCTTGTCTTTGGCTCCAGATGTCCCCTGTGGGGTTGTGTCACAGTGGTCAGTTCTAGAAGGATCTTCTTGACTCTTGTCTGTGGGATGAGCTCCTGTGGTCTCCTGTGGACTTGTGTCTCCTTGAGCCGCAAGTGCCTTCTCCCTGACCTGGTCTCCAATCAACTTCTGAGTCGTGTCTCTGTTCTCAGACCTTGGGGTCTCTTCTTGACTCGTGTCTGTGAGAAGAGCTCCCAGGGTCTTCTCCGTATCCGTGTCTCCTTCGATCTTCGAAGTATTAATGTGGTCGACTCCAGTCGGCTCCTCTGTCCGGTCCCTGTGACCATCTCCCAGGGTACCTTCAGCGTTTAAAAGAGACTGATCATCAGAGAGCTCCGAGGGCGAGGTGGTCGCGGAGGGCTGCTCCATGCCTAGGTGGGTGAAAGGAGAAAATGTGAAACATGGTTTAGTGTTTAGAGACCTGCAGACCTCACCGCTCCGGGGGTCCCATCTACCTACTTACAGGTGTGCCTGCAGCACCGATGTCAATGGTTGTTGACTCGGGCATCAGGGCATAAAGAGAGGCTGAGGTCCCGTCCAACCTCCTCCTCTGTGCCCCCTCATCTTACTCTGAGAAAGGGGAAGGTGGCAGACATCAAGACCTCCCAGTATGCAGTGGACCGGGCACCCATAGAAACCATAGTGGCCTGTCCCGAAAAGGAAGGGAAGCGCTCTGTGCTTATAGCTAAAGAAGCAAACTGCAGACCGTTGTTGGCCCTTAATGTCTAGTAACGATGAATGGTTCCCAACTCAACCAGTGATGGATGCTGGAAGAAATTGGATTATTTTTTTGGGGGAGAGGGCGGCGAAGTGGGGTGACTACCCACTTCAAGGAAAAATCACAACCCTTTTCAAGTGGAACCCTGAAAGTCGCTAAATCAACCGCAGCTCAACGACCTGACAGCTACAGAATAGGGCAGACAGGATTAACTTAAGGAAATGTGTAAGGAATGTATGCATTAACAAAACAGTAATAGAGCTGAAATGCAAAGCATAAAAGTCCCAAACCAAATTAGAAACATAGAGTAACCTCTGATAAACAAAATGACACCAACATGACAAAAATCCAAGAAGTGGAAACAGAGATATGTTTTAAAGTTTTAAATAGGAATAGCGCCAAGAAGCATAAAGTGCCAATGATAGTCATGGTAGTCTGGGACCTAGGGGCAATATCACACTGACTGTGATGGGGAACGGGTCAGATACATTGACCAGAGTCGCATGGTGCTGGGCAGACCCCTGCCGCCGGAGCCAGGGATCGAACCGTGATCCCCCAGCGTCCAGCGTCAGTCGCCCTGGCCGCGGCGCCACACCTCTTCCCGCATAAAGTGCCAATGATAGTCATGGTAGTCTGGGACCTAGGGGCGATATCACACTGACTGTGATGGGGAACGGGTCAGATACATTGCCCAGAGTCGCATGGTGCTGGGCAGACCCCTGCCGCCGGAGCCAGGGATCGAACCGTGATCCCCCAGTGTCCAGCGTCAGTCGCCCTGGCCGCGGCGCCACACCTCTTCCCGCATAAAGTGCCAATGATAGTCATGGTAGTCTGGGACCTAGGGGCGATATCACACTGACTGTGATGGAGAACGGGTCAGATACATTGACCAGAGTCGCATGATGCTGGGCAGACCCCTGCCGCCGGACCCAGGGATCGAACCGTGATCCCCCAGCATCCAGCGTCAGTCGCCCTGGCCGCGGCGCCACACCTCTTCCCGCATAAAGTGCCAATGATAGTCATGGTAGTCTGGGACCTAGGGGCGACATCACACTGACTGTGATGGAGAACGGGTCAGATACAATGACCAGGCTCGTCCTTGTCACAGATTTTACCTTCTGACTTTAATCCATTAAGTCCCACTTCAGCACAGGAGCACACTTTTAAGGACCCCCGATCCCCAGGGGAGGCACTTAGAGACCCACAGGGTGTCAGGCAGAGGCCAAACAGCAGGGTCCAGGCCCGGTCCAGCTGCCACTGGTCAGCTGGGCACTTACAGGAAAAGATCTATTGTAGTCTGTTGTGTTTTCCTTTGGCAGCAGCCTTGCCACAGTAAAAATAGTGTTAGGGCTTTTTCACTGGGAGGAGATGTGTAACATTAAACTTTTACATGTCCTACTTTTAAATATTACGCACCTGCCTTATGGGCAATAAGGCCTACGTAGGGGGGGCGTATACATATTTAAAAGGAGGGTTTTGACATGTTTGAAGGTGTTATTTGGACAGGTCGAGCAGCCAGGCTGCATGTTTACACTGTCACTGTAGTGGGTGGGATACTGGGTGCTGCAGGGCACAAGTGACATTTAAATTACAGGCCCTGGGTACCATTCCTACCATGTGCTGGGGCTTTGCAAGGACGTTAAATATACCAATCAGGGGTGTACCAATGTTATTATGTTTAAAGGCATTTTACCACTGGTTATCAAGGGGGAAGAGTGCAGAGTCCTACAGCCAACAAAGACAGTCAATGCAAAAATCCAGGGGTACACCCTGCAGAGGAGGGTCAACCGTGCAAAGCTCTCCCCCAGCAGAGGGCGGGGAGAACCACCCAATCCTCATGGGAGTTCTCATCGCCAAGGCTTAAACACCCGGAAAGACCATCATCGTTGGTGTGGTCAGTCCCAGAGCGATGTTCCACCGTAAAGTCCATATTCTGGGACAGATGTTCTCCTCTCCACTGGACATCGGTACTGTTAGCGGGACAGTGTCAACACTTTCTGTAGGGACCAAGGGTGTCCTTTGAGGCTGGGTGGAACCTGCCCCGTCCGTTCACCCCTCAGTTCTACCGCCTCATGTAGAGGTGAGGTAACGTCCGTGTTTTTGGGGCAGGGCTGGCTCGACAGCCGGAAGCACCATTAGGGTGGGTCTCTGACATCACATCCACTGTGTGTTGTTGTCTCTCTGGCAGGGAAAGACCCTCAACGTCCCTCTTCTCACGCTCCCTCAAACTAAATGTAAATCTTGTGTTTAAAGAAAGCTTTAGGTGGGGGCCCCAGGCTCTTGAATAAACGATCATTTCACATCTGGAGGGGGGCACTTTCCATAACCCCTGTGAACTCGTTCTAATCTTTATGATTTTGTCAAATTGTATATAACAAAATCACGATAGGCGAAATGTGCAAAGCTTCTTTGCGTTCGCAAATGGGCCGATTCGCAGAATCGGTCCGTGTGCGAACGCATAAAGGCTTTTTTATATGTACAAAGCCCTATTTGCGATTCAGTAACCTATTAACGAATCGCAAATTGGGTTTGTGATTGGTTATTAGGAAGAGACGTGTTTAGGGCGTCCCTTCCTAATAATGAATCGCAGTGGTTTGTGTGAATGTTTTGCGACCGAAATGCAGTTGCAAATCATTCACATTTTACCACATACTTCAAGTAAGTGGTAACCCATTCGCAAATGGGGGGACCCCTACACCTTTGTGAATGTTGGTAAATACATTTTTAAGAGGAGGCAGTTGGGGCCCAGGAACCACTGCCTGCTCTTAAAAAATGAAAAGGAAAACTTTTCTTTTTTTTTGTTAAACGCATCCCATTTTCCTTTAAGGAAAACGGGCTGCATTTTTTTAAAAAAAGATTGCTTTATTTAAAAGCAATCACAGACATGGTGGTCTGCTGACCCCAGAAGGCCACCATCCCTGTGATTTTAGCGATTCCCAATGGGTCGCAAACCGAGACCTACCTCATTAATATTATTATTATTATTATTTAAATTTATATCAGGCGCAACAGCTACCCAAAAGGGTTTCCCGGCGCCAGCCAGAGAAGGAGCAGGAAAAGAAACTACTGATTGAACAGCCAGGTTTTGAGTGTTTTACGAAAGCGCGTGTAAATGGTTTCACTCCGGAGTGGTAGAGGAAGAGCCTTCCACAAAGAGGGGCCTAGGTAGGCAAAGGAGCGACCGCCCATACGGGACAGTCTAATCCTCGGCACCATGAATTTTGCCTGAGTGGTGGAGCGAAGAGTGCGTGCGGGCAGATAGGGTTTGACTAGTTTTTGCAGATACTGAGGAGCCGTACCCTGCTTGACCCTGAACATGTAGCTCAGAGCTTTAAACTTGATCCGGCTCTCAACTCTAAGCCAGTGGAGGTCACTCAAAGAACCCGAGATGGAGGCCGCTCTAGGAACTTGACAAAGCAATCTTGCAGCAGAATTCTGCACCAGCTGCAGCTTGCGTGTCACGTCTTTATTGGCTCCTAAGTAGAGAATGTTACCGTAGTCCAGTCTAGATGTTACCAGTGCCTGGACCACGGTTCTCTTTGTGGAGCTGGGCAGCATCCATACAATTTTCTTCAACCATTTCAAGATGGTGAAGCAGGTTGCAGCCACCTTCACGGCTTGTTGACGCATAGATAGTGAGTCGTCAATGATAAAGCCAAGGTTACGGACATGATGAGAGGGGCGAGGTTCATGAGGTCGGTCTATTTGCGACCCACTCGCAATCGTAAAATGAGTCAAAGACACATTTGTACATTGGTGTTTGCGATTACCAAATAGCAAATTTCAAACGAGTACCTACGTACATCTGGCCCCATATTGTGTAACTGCAGCCTCTTTGCGCTGATGCAATGCCCAGAGCTACACTGTTCTCGCCCTTCTTGTAAGGGAGGACTCAAACATGACGACTCGGCCTCCCAGAAACGTACGTTGTCTGTATCCTTCGAGGTCGTCTCGATTCTTCGTATGAGAAAGCTTGACCCCTGCCGAGATTCACACTGTCCGGCTCACTGTTTCTGCCAGAAGTGCCTCTTTCATTGCTGGCTATGGGGCGAGAATGCATACCAAGCATTGGCAAAGCCAATAGGTCTCGGCAATACGAGAGCTATTTGCCTTGTTAATGACAATGAGTCTGATTTAGAAGTCGGCGGAGGGAATACTCCATCACAAACGTGACGGATATCCTGTCCACCGTATTACTATCCCCATAAGATATAAAGTGATTTTAATACGACGGATGGGATATCCGTCATGTTTGTGACGGAGTGTTCCCCTCCGCAGAATTCTAAATCAGGCTCAAAGTCCTTTAGCCATGTGCTATGGAGTGGAGTAGATGTATGTGGTGTGGATTATGTAGCTTGGATTGGAATTGTTTGTTGTGGAATTGTGTGGCATGGAATTGTGTGGTGTTGAGTGGAGTTATGTCTAATGCAATTATGTAGCATGGTGTGCAGTGGAAATATGTGGATACTAAATATGTGGTATTGAGTGTACTGGAATTAGGTGGAGTGGCATTATGTGTCATGGATTGTAATTATGTGGAGTAGTATTGTTTGTTGTGGAATGGCATGTATTGGGGTTAAATTATGTGGTGTGGAGTTTTATTTTGTGGCATGATGTGGGATTCTGTGGTGTGGATTAGATGTATGTGGTGTTTAGTGGAATTGTGTTGTGTAGTGGAATTATGTGGTTTGTTGTGGAATTATGTGGTATGGAATGGAACTGTGTAGAGTTGAATTGTGTGACGCAGAACTTGAGCAACCAATACATACTTCTAAAATTTTTTTTTTTGGAACATTCACTCACTTTTAAATTAAATGGTTGCACGTTTGCTATCTTCTCAAATCAGTGACAGTGTGACACAGGGACAGAAGCAGATGGAGGAAGTGGGCGTGTCTATCATCATTTGGCTTGTGACATGGAATTGTACATATGAAACAAAAGAGAGATCCACCTCAAAAGAGGTTGTAATAAGGAAATGTGTTTCCAAACTTGGTAGGAAACACACAATGTTTGCTTTGATACCCCTCACACACCAAAAGGAGCCTTGGTGTCATGCTTCATCATAGGGGTCTTCCCGCCCCAGCTGCGGGACGGGGCGTGCTGCGACCAGCGACTACGCGGGAGCACTGATATTTGTAGTGCTATGTGTGGTGTAGGGGTAGTGAGAGGAAGGGTCGGGGGTGAATGCGAAAGGTGAGTTAAAAAGAACCTAGCCTCATGAACTTAAGGAATTTAATAGGTCATAGAGGCTGGTGCTATTAAAAGGGTGGTTCGGAGATGTCCTGCGTGTAATGTGCGGATACTCCTGGGTGTGTCAACATGTTTCGAAGCAACAAGGCTTCTTCATCAGGACTGAAAAATGATCCCTTCAGTACTCACTATGTTGCTATCAATAAATGTGTGATATATACAAAAAATGTTAAAAAAGGGGGGGGGATGCATAATATACAGTACCCAGTCAAATAATGGTAAAGAGTGAGCCCACTCAGTATTTCTGAAATGTAAGCCTGAAAAAGAGAGAGCACAGTTAATTTATGCAAGTGCGCCTCCCAATGCGCAGACACGATTAACCTAAGAAGGAACAAAACATTAACTGTGACTGTAGTGTCCATTAGCCTTAGTTTGTAATTTAACCAAGTGCCGTGACCTGTTAGGAAAAAGGGGACAAAAAACAGAAAACACACTCTATATTCATTGTACATGTCAATAGCCTTCTTGCCATTATGCCGCCAAAGATTAAGATCTAAATTGCGCTTTACATTTCTCACGGGTCCTAAAATGTACCTGAACAAACGCTTAAGCATCTGGGTCCACACAGGAGGAGGAGGATGGAGGGCGCTACATACATTGAAACTGCACACAAAATGCAATGAAGACAGGGGTGGAATGTAAATCACATCCGTGAACCACGTGTTTTGGAAACGTCTGGAGCTGTTATAGGCTGAAATGTATTCCAGGTAAGAACGCCTTGCTGCTGTGCCTTAGGTACTGAATGGTTGGTTACATGTTGGATACATGTTGGTTAGCATCCAAGTCAGTCATGCAGCTGTGGAAAGGGAAGCTGTGTTTGCCAAGGTCAAGTTATCCCAATGAAGATTTCTATTGATTGGGTGCTTGAAGCTTTAGAGGCAGGAAAGTTACAGCTGTTTCATTAGCCCAGGGACTCCACTGTCAGACATGAGTCATCCATACACCAGCGCAAAGTTGTAAAATGAGCAAGATTCAGTCAATGCAGAGCGAGAGGTGCATTCTGGGATGTATGCATCATGCCCGGTTACTTACACTGCGCCCCAGCCACCTGCACTCCGTCCCACCCAGCGATAAATGAGACAGGGGCTTCACTATCAATAGTGCAGCAGGTGCAGCGGCACCGGGACCCAGAGGTCTAGGGAGCCCCAGCCACCTGCACTCCGTCCCACCCAACGATAAATGAGACAGGGGTGCCGCTATCAATAGTGCAGCAGGTGCAGCGGCACCGGGACCCAGAGGTCTAGGGAGCCCCAGCCACCTGCACTCCGTCCCACCCAACGATAAATGAGACAGAGGCGTCACTATCAATAGTGCAGCAGGTGCAGCGGCACCGGGGCCCAGAGGTCTAAGGAGCCACAGCCGCCTGCGCTCCGTCCCACCCAACGACAAATGAGACAGGGGTGTCGCTATCAATAGTACAGCAGGTGCAGCGGCACCGGGGCCCAGAGGTCTAAGGGGCTCGTTGCACCCCAGGTGCCTACACTCCGTCCCACCCAACGATAACTGAGACAGGGGCGTCACTATCAATAGTGCAGCAGGTGCAGCGGCACCGGGGCCCAGAGGTCTAAGGAGCCACAGCCGCCTGCACTCCGTCTCACTCAACGACAAATGAGACAGGGGTGTCGCTATCAATAGTACAGCAGGTGCAGCGGCACCGGGGCCCAGAGGTCTAAGGGGCTAATTGTGCCCCATCGGCTTGTCTTCTGTGCCACCCAACGATAAATGAGACAGAGGCGCCGCTATCAATAGTGCATATTTTCACAAACACATGGGAACCCAAAAGGTAGATAAGGACCTTGGGTAACAGTTTAGTATTAGAACAGTGGTCCTTAAACAGAACAGTGTGGTCATCAGGATAAATATAGACTCCAATCAGTGCTATATTACGAGTGTCCAGCCGGACATTCAATTTAATAATTCAAAAATGTCAAAAACGGGGGCGTGGCTTGGTGGGCCAGTATGGCGGATGTGAGCTGAGCGCGCTCCGTCCAGCCTCACTATAATCCTTAATTTATCCTGCCTCTCCGGTCCCATATGTGGTCCCTGGTCGATCCCGCCACTGTCGACGGTTGAGGGCTGCCCTCGGAGCCGGTTTCGGGCCCTGCAGACGGTGAATCGGCGGAGGTGCGACGACCGACGACATCAGAGGCCTGCCCGCGACGCGGCCTCATCCTGAGCCGCGGAGTCGCGTAGCTGCCTGACGTGTTGCCCGGCCGCCGCGGCGGCGACAGTGGAGGTGTGCCTTAAAGGGGCGGCGTTGCGGGCTCCAGCAGAGATGTGCTGAGCAGTGCTCGCCCTGCGCTGTTGGCGGCCCTCCGGTCCCCCCGCGGGGGTACGGACATAGTCGGCGGCTTGGTCGAGCCGCGGTGTGAGGCGAGCTATGAGCCCGCCATCTTGGGGCCGCAAATCTGTCCCGGCGGCGTCCCGTGGGGCTCCTGATGTGCGGAGAGACTGTTGGAGCTTCCCCAGCTTGGGCTCGCAGTAAGTAGGTGCGGCCGCGCTGCCAGCCCCACCATCTCTCTCCCCCCCCCTCTCCCGCTGCCCAGAGGATTGGTGCCCACTGGGGGTCCGGTGGTCTTGTCGGGCCATGCGGGGGGGAGTTGGCAGTTGTCTGGTGACCCGGCATATGGGTAATTATTGAGAGGAAGACCCTGAGCGCGCTGTCAAGCCTCTCGACCGGCTATCGGCCGGATGGTGCAAGGGTCCTGATCGGGGGCAAATTTCCGGCACGACTGGCCGCCATCTTGGGGTCGTGAGCTTGTCCTGGAACTTGGGCTCTCAGTGAGTGAGCGCGGCTGCGCTGACTGCCCCTTGGCATTTCTCCCCCCCCCCCCTACTCGGAGGGTTGGTGCCCGCCGGGGGTCCGGTGGTCTTGTCGGGCCACGTGGGGGGGAGCCTGAGGCCGCCTGGTGACCCAGAGTGCGCGGCATTGAGGGGAGGAGGACTCTGAGCAGCAGAGCGCAGGTAGGCTCCCGGGATTGGAGTGACCCACTGGGCTCCCCCGTTTGGCCCCCGCAGACTTTCTAGTCCTCCTGACCGGCTATCGGCCAGATGGCGCAGGAGACCTAAGTGGGGGCGGATATCCGGCACGGCTGGTGGGACATACCTGGGAACTCGGCGGCCGAGTCGGGTCGGGTCGCGGCGGGGAACAGCCCCCTGGGTTCGTCGTTGGGGCCCCGGTGTCCCTCCTCTCTCTCTCCCCCTAACCCCCCCGCCCACCCTAACCTATCCAGAGGAGGTGTCAGCAGGGATTCGACGGTCGTATCGGGCCGCAGGGCGGGGGCCATACATCAGGGGTGCTGCCTGGGGGCTCCATTGGATCGTCTGGACCGGGGGAGGACTGTGGGGCAGCCTGCCTTCATCTAGACGCCATCGGGTGTGTGACCCCGACCTCCGTGGGAGAGAAGGCATATTCTCCCCCTGGAGGTTTCTCAGCCCGGGGTTGGGGACAGTGATTGAGCGACTATGACTAGAGACAGGCCAGGTGGCGGCTCGACTAAACAGAGCACAATGGACAAGTTTACGGGCCAGGGGGCCCCGGCGGCGCTGCCCGGGGGGTCGCAAACTGCTGTACCTGATAATGCGGCCCTCCTGGCCGCCATTACTCAATCCAGAAACACCCTGGAGGCCAAAATCGGGGCGGTCGGCTCCGATGTGATGCTCCTGCGCCAAGATTTGAGGAATGCAGTTGCCCGTATCACGGAGACGGAGTCGAGAATTTCGGGCGTGGAAGATGTGGTCGCGACGCTACAACAGAAAGTATCGTCCCTCGAAACTACACAGCGGGGCCTGGCATCGAGAGTGGAGGACGCGGAGGGGAGGGCACGGCGCAATAACCTACGCTTTGTTGGTTTCCCGGAAGATTGCGAAAAGGGGAATATGGAGCGATTCCTTACGGACTGGCTTGGGGGCTGGGTCCCCCCTGGGGAACTGTCGGCTTGCTTTGTGGTGGAGCGTGCTCATAGGGCCCTGATGCAGAAGCCCCCTCCGGGGGCCCGACCGAGGCCTATCATCGCCAAGCTCCTTAATTACCATGACAGAGACACGATCCTGAAACAGGCCCGGGCTAGGGAACCACTGTTGTTCGATAGCGCACGCATCTTAATCTTTCCAGACTACACTAAGCTAGTACAGCAGCGGCGACAGTTGTTCCTGGCCGCTAAGGCCCGCCTCCGTGAACTTAAGCTCCCCTACGCTTTGCTCTATCCGGCCAGGTTGCGTGTAGTGTATCGGTCCCGCACCCAGTTCTTTGATACACCAGAGGAGGTCTTCCACTGGACGGACGAAACAGTGCGCCTGCGTCCCCACTCTCCCCCGGGAAGGGAATCCGACTCCTCTTCGGGTGGGCCTGCCCGGAGTCAGCACAGGCCAAGGGGGAGAGGGGGTAAGCGCTCGAAGTCTAGGCGTCGCTCGCAGTCTGCGGGTGCAACGGCCCGGGGGGGGGGGTCTGTTTCATTGCCACATGTATCGGCGGACTGAACCAGGATGACCTTGTACTTTTTCGAATCTGAACGTTCCTTATAGACCGGAGAAGCGCGTGTACTGGCTGGTCTCTCCGTGGGGCTCCACAGAAGGAGAGGAGGCCAATAGAAGATGGGCTGTGTTCTGGGGATCCATTGGCGGGTGAGGGGTGGGACCTCCTGTTGGGGCCAGCCTGCTCTGCCCGCCGCGACAGGTACTTCACTGTTTTGGAGGTACAGGGTGGGGTCGGGGGGGTGTTGTTGGGTGGAGTTTTTGGGGGGGGTTGTGGGGTTGTTGCACTGTCTACCGGGGTTCTGGACTCTGAGGTGTTCTGCGTAAGCTTACAGATGCTGCCATTGTATTGTATAGGACCTGCACGGCGTGGGAATGTCGGTTAATACCTGTGAGGCCTCTGGTCTTATTAGAGTCCTTAGCTGGAATGTTAGAGGGGCACTCGACAAGATTAAACGGGGGGCCATCCTGAAGTCGGCCAAGCGCGCTCGCGCAGATGTTCTGCTATTGCAGGAGACCCACCTCATGGGGACTAAGGCGTTATGTTTCCAGCGCTTTGGCTTTACACAGGTCTTTCACTCCGGATTCGTGAGGGGCTCCAGAGGGGTTGCTATTTTAATACACCGTAGAGTTGCATACAGACATGTCAAGACCTGGGGGGATATTCAGGGCAGGTATGTGTTTGTACAGGGCATGGTGGGTGGTGAGATCTTGGTGCTAGGGAGTGTCTATGCCCCCCCGCCCCTTTCCTGGGGGCTGGCGGAAAAGATCATGACCTTGTGGTAGATATACCGGAAGGCTTGGCAGTGGTTGGAGGGGACTGGAATGATGTGATGGATGTGGCCCGGGACAGGCGAGGTCGGGGGGTCTGACTGAGGCCCGCCACCCTACCAAATTATACTCCCTAGTGATGAGCCTCGATTGGGTCGACCCCTGGCGCAAGATACATGGTAGCACACATGGCTACACGTATCTCTCAGCAGTTCATGGTTCATTTTCCCGCCTGGACTATCTGTTTGTTCCACGGGTCTTCGCCAGCAGGGTGGTGGCGGCGGATATCCTCCCGCGGGGACTTTCCGACCACTCGCCGGTGGCACTTACCATACGAGCAGGGGGGGCCTGTGGGCCGTTTCGATGGCGCTTATCCGTCTGGAACCTCCAGAAGGAGGACTATAGGGAACGTCTGGAGGATGCCATTGATCAATATTTGGCTGTCAACTTGGGGTCGGTCTCAGGGGCCGGGACTTTTGGGAGGCTTTGAAGCCCACCATTCGGGGGTAGACATCTCCTTTGCGCTGCCGCTCGACGACTGCATAGAGAGGCTCTGGTCCGGGCGGAAGCTACTCTTATCGAGTTGGAGATGCGCGACGGGGAAGAGGGGGGGCGGCTGGCTCGGCATAAATTATTGTTAGCGCAGCAGGAATACTCACATATCCTCTTAGACGAGGCTCGCCAGGCGTGGTTGGCTACCCGTAGTAGGATCTATCAATGGGGCGACAAATCTAGTAAAATGTTACATCGCTTGTGCCAGGGTTCGCTTCACCCCCAGGTCCTCCCGGGTGTTCTGGGGCTGGAGGGGCTTCCTTTGTCTGGTGCGTCGGCTATTGCTCATAGTTTTGCAGAATACTACGCTCAATTATATGCTCCCACGGAGTGCCTCGTGCCGGAGGTCATAGACCGCTTTTTGGCGGATCTCCCGCCGAAGGCCTTGCCGGATGCAGTTCGGGAGGAACTAGAGGGTCCCCTTACTGAGGAGGAGCTGGGGGCGGCCCTAGGAGAGCTGAACACAGGCAGAGCGCCGGGCCCTAATGGCTTTCCGTGCGAATTTTTCAAAAAGTATTTTATGCAGTTGGGGCCCCACTACCGTGGGGTGGTGTAGGAGGCCAGGGACCGGGGATGTTTGCCCAGTGACTGGAGACATGCGGAAATAGTGGTCTTTCATAAGCCCGGTAGACCACAGGAACAACACACATCGTATCGCCCTATTTCCCTTCTGAATGTGGAGGCAAAGATATTAGCTAAGGCACTGGCGAACCGCCTCCGCCCCCACATAGCTTTATTGGTACATCCGGACCAGGCCGGGTTTATGCCCCAGCGTGCAACGCGCCATAATATTAGGTGAGCACATGTGGCTGTTGCGACGGTTCAGGGGCTGGGGGAACGGGCAGCGCTCCTGCTTGCGGACATGGATAGGGCATTTGACTCCTTGAGTTGGGTATATCTATTTGCGTTCTTGCGGCGGCTGAACCTCGGTCCGCGTTTTCTGTCCTACTTGACCCTGTTGTATACTGACCTGACGGCATCGGTGCGGGTCGAGGGCTTCGTCTCCTCTACATTCCCATCGGACGGGGCACCAGGCAGGGGTGTCCGCTGACCCCATATCTTTTCGCACTAGCAATGGAACCCTTGGTGGCCTGGGTGCGGATAGACGCACAGGTGTCTGGTTTCGAATGGGCACATGGTCTCTCCGATCCCATCGCCCTATATGCGGACGATGTTTTGTTTTTTCTTACTAACCTGGAACGAACGGGCCCCCGGTTGTTACATATCATGCGGCTCTTTGGGGAAACATCGGGTCTGTATATGAACCCTCGGAAATCCACCCTATGGGTACTGGGAAGTCGGGGCGAGCTCGGTCCTTGGGCGTCGTCGGTACAGGTGGTCAGTGGGGGCATGAAATATTTGGGGGTATTTTTGTCAGATTCCCCCACCACGGCTTGGGAGCGGAACCTCGCTCCTGTATGGGAGCGGGTTCGGGAGGATATTAAGACCTGGTCCCACATGCCCTTGTCCATCTATGGCCGGTCGGCCATTTTCAAAATGGTTGCGCTCCCGCGATTGTTGTATCAATTGCAGAATCATCCCTACCCGATCCCCCCACGGTGGTTTCGGCAGGTGAATTCTGCCCTTGGACAGTTCCTTTGGAATGGCGGCACAGTGAGGGTGGCGATTCGGACGTGTTTCCTATCAACGTATTGTGGGGGGCTGGCATCCTCCGATATCTGGTCTTATTATGTAGTATCACATCTGCTTGTCTTAAACGAGTGGTGGTATGGGGACAGAGCGGACCCGGCATATGTGGTAGAGCGGTGCTCCATGGGGGACCGGTCCCTTCATACTCTTCTTTACTCTGCTCCGTTGAGGCATCCCCTTCCGCCTGCCACGCGGATTGTTTTTCAGCTCTGGCGGCAGGCATTACGGAAGATGGGCTGGTGGAATAAATTGACTCGGGAGACCCCACTATGGCACAACGGCCGCTTTCCGCAATTGCTGAACCTCCCCGGGTTTCGCGACTGGGACTGCATTGGGATATCTACTCTAGGGGACGTTATGCGGGGCACAATTTTAAAATCCTTTCAAGACATCCAAAAGGATTACCAGATGCCGAAGACGCAATTCTTTAAATATCTGCAATTTCGGCATGCTATCTCCCCCAGCTTAGAGGGCTTGGACTCGCTGCCAGAATTCAGCCCAGTAGAGGCTAAGATATTTATGGGGGACCTCCTAGACCATAAGATCTCTAAAATCTATCAGTCCCTAGTCACGCACTGTTCCCCCTTGTTGCAGCGTTTGCAGGCGGCCTGGGAGGGAGATGTGGGTCAAATGGAGGAAGAGGACTGGACGGAAGCCTTGGCTTCCCCGCGAGGGGCGGCTATTGCAATGAGTTTGCGGTTGATTCAATTTAAATACCTTCACCGGGTCTACTTTACCAGGGCTAGGCTCTGGAGGGCGGGCTTGGTGGCCTCCCGGTGTGCCTCCGTTGTGGACACGAGGAGGGGACTCTGCTACACACCATATGGCACTACACAGCGCTCGCACGCTTTTGGAGGGAGTTCTGGCTTGTCTCTCTGAGGTATTGGGATGGGAACTTCCTAGCTCACCGAAGCTTGTCCTCCTACATGTGATGGAAGGGATCGGGGGCAATATCTATAAGCGACATCTCATGCTCCTAGGTTTTACGTTAGCGAAGAGGGATATAGCTAGAGCCTGGAAGGCGGTGGTTGCCCCCTCAGTTTCAACTTGGAAGAATGGGCTGGACTTCTGTATGGGCCTCGAACTCCCCATCTTCGAGGCTAGAGGGTGCCCCCGGAAACACTATAAGATCTGGAGGCGTTGGGTGGATTATCGGGGTCTTGGGCTGGAGCCGCCGCAGGGGGGCCGGGGCCGAGACCCAGAGTAGCCTGTTGGCCTCTCCCATACCTTATGTTCCTTCCCTGTGCTGTTCGCGGTTCCTTGGTGGGAAATTACATTGTGAATGTCAAGCTCTTATGTAGATCAATGGCAGTTCGGGTCTGAGATATATTGTTCCGGAATAAGGAGACGGTGCGTTGGGGCGAGGGGAGGGCGGGGGGTATGTTGGTAGTTACGCAGGGGTTGATTTTATTTGTATTGCTTTTCATATTTTTTGCTTATAAAAGTGCAAAATTGTCAAGGTCAATTTTTGTATCTTTTATGCGGCAGCTGTCTCTGGAACTCAGGGATCTGCATTGTATGTGTTATTCTGACAAATAAACTCTGTTTTAAAAAAAAAAAATGTCAAAAACCAAAAATAAACACATCAATACAGTGGGACACAATCCTGCATCCTACATAGAAACATGACAAGTACACTTAGGACAGGAACATATCAGGCAAGACAGGGTAGCTTGTGGAATATTGAACACAATTTCTAACAAGCTTGACGAAACAGTAAATACACTTTTTTTTATCAGATTTGATTAATGTGCAAACTGTTTACATTGGTCGACGACGTTTCGATCCTCTTTAAGAAATAGTAGGATCATCATCAGGACAGTTAAAAATACAAGCCTGAATAATTAGAGATTGCCTGTGGAAAATGAGAAAGGGAAGGAGATTAAGGAGCGTCTAGTACAGACCGTAAAACATTATGCTATCCAGGGGGTCCGGAACCAGCCCCGGTGTGACCGCACCATGCTCGTGAAGGAATAACCGTTATGAAAACACACGAGGATTCACAACAAGGCAATAACTGTGACGGGAGATGGCTAGTGTGAGTAAACGTGAACGTCAAAGTTGCACATTAGAATAAGGTGTAGGTGGAAACAAGCGTGGAGACATGAGCGCACGCAATCATTCGTTACAGGATAGTGTCAAGCGAGACAGGCTAGGCGGTACACGTGTGAGCAAGGTGGAAAGGCCTAAGGATGTAAAGGACCGAGTTCGGGGTGCCCGCAGCGCGTGTGAGGTGACGCTCGTTCGCAAAAATGTGAAGTAAAAACTATCCTCAAGGGGCTTGCGGAAGGTTAAGCCACAATTACACTCAGTAGTGGAGGCCGATTAAATAGGATGTTCTGTAAAAATTAAAATCTATGCGTAAGGTACCGGAGTTACTCATTAACAAATGGCAGACAAGAGGATAAAACCAGCAGGAATTCTCACCTAAGAATGAAAAACCTGGTGATTAAACTGTAAATTATCAGTTCTAGGACAGCAAGTGGCGATGCACTACAGGGAAAAAGGAGGGAAAGAAGGAGTGAGGAATCAAAAGGCTGGCTTGGAAGGAGTCAGGTGACTACGCAGGGCAGCGTGCTTACCGTTATGCTGTGTGATCCAAGGCTTGATGGCAGGGATAGCCATCGGCCAATGGAATGCTCCTATTTATGTTGTGAGTGACAGGTGACTCAGCAAAAAGGTGGCCATGTTGGGTGAGGGTTTTAATGAGTATAGAAGACAGACTGGGGTCGGTAAAGGAACCACTAGAGAGCCAAAAGGTGGCAGTGAACTAGAAGAAGAATAAAAGAAGAATCAACCATACTGAACAGTATTCATTATTTAGGTAACAGGAAAAATTACCAAACAACTGAACTAACAGAATATACTTGGTAACAATTGGCAGAGATATTCAGGAACCATGGTAAAGGCAAGCAGCAACGCAGTTAGTGGCAATTGCATTCAGATTACAAAATAGCAGTAGACACAGTGAATGCGAAACTAAGTTCTTGGTACAAGGAGTGGTCTAGAGCAAGGCGGTCCAGTCCTCATTCCTGCTCAGTCCATTCCTGATGCTGTTCATGCGGATCATCTGTCTGAGCTCCTCTTTATTCAGAAGTTGTGCAATGTCTCCGCCTCTTGGGGGTTGTTTTACAACGTTTATGACTGTCCATTTAATGTCATCTTCATTGTGACCTGCCTCGGTGAAATGATCCACTAAAGGCGCGTTGGGAGTTTTGCAGCGCACTCTACTCCTGTGTTGTCCGATTCGGGTCTTCACTTTTTGTGTTGTTTGACCAATGTAAATAAGCAAGCAAGGACATTGAATCAAATAAATGACATTGCAAGTATTACAGTTGGAAAATGCTCTTCATTTGATTGACACATTATTAAAGGTAAAATCTTTGCCTTCTAGAGTAAAATCACACACATTGCAGTTGCCACATTTGGCGTGCCCGATTAGAGGTTCAAGGCCCCAATGTGCATCAAGAGTGGTAGCTGGCCTGGAATTAGGTAGAACCGCCCGTACCAGGTGGTCTTTGAGATTGCGGCTTTTGCGGAAAGCAAATAGAGGGCGCTCAATGTTCAAATTGCCTGCGTTCACAGTAGGCCACTGTTTGATGATAGATTTACGGATGGGGTTCGAGATAGGGGAGAATGTGGTCACACAGACTATGCGATTGTTGTCAGACTTGATTTTGGGGGAGAGCAGGATTTCTCTTGGGCAGTACCAGGCACGCTTCTGTGCAGTTCGTACCAAGCATTTAGGGTAACCACGTGCTTTCAACTTGGTAGATAAGATTGACGCTTCGCGAAAATAGTCCTCTTTGGCGAAGCAATTGCGTCTTATCCGCAAAAATTGGGAGTATGGTAAAGAGTCACGTAATGCTCGTGGGTGATTACTTTCGTAACGAAGCAAGGTGTTACGCTCTGTAGTTTTTCTGTATAGCCTGGTAAGTAGTTCACCATTGGAATGGAATATAGTGAGATCGAGGAAAGGAATCAGAGATTTGTCAGGTGTAAGGATGAAATTAAGGCCTAGACAATTGTTATTCAGCCAGTGTAGAAATTGGTTGAGGGTCTCAACATTATTGTGCCAAGTCATGAAAATGTCATCTATATACCGACGCCATAATGAGACACCGGTAAAAAAGGGGTTAGTGGGAGATAGGATGGTAGTCGTTTCAAGGTGGTCCATGAAAAGTATAGCTAAGTTGGGGGAAAAAACGGCCCCCATTGATGTTCCTTTGACTTGTTGGTAATATTCGTACTCAAAAGAGAAGAAAGTTCTAGTAAGGCAAAGTTCAAGTAGTTTGGCGGGGAGGCGAAGCGGACGATCGTAGATGAGACTGCTGGAAGCGCTGAAAATGACAAAAAAGTCACAGTAGGCCCTTCCACCCTCGACCTCCCATGGAGTAAGTAGGATAGTGTCTTTGGATACTCTCACTTTTTAACATTGCACTACACGGGGAGAAGTTATCCTCACCCCCGGTCCTTTGAGTGGTAACTCTTTCATACACATTGTGTAGAAAGGTGGAGCCCATTATTCACCCCGGTCCTGACGAATGCTATGTACCCATCTGGGACGCAGAGCAGAAACATGTTGACCACTTTTTACAGTAAAGGGATAATGAATTCCCATATTACCATTCACTTCTTTTAATACCATACATTTGTCCCTTAATTAAATTACTTGGGGACAAGTATAATGGTTTTTAAATCACACTTTCACTGACTCACGGGCCACCACTTAGTTTTAGAAGTGCATCCCTGTCTTCAGGTGTATGCCCGCCCTCTATCAAACGGAGTTTTTAGAGGGCGAGGACGGCCTATGATGAAGCATGACACCAGGTGTTGTGTGAGGCCAGTCCTTCACTTTTTGTGAGATGCTCCCATTGGACTTGCATCTCTAGAGACTCTGTAGGAACCTGTTGGAATCCCAACTAGGGACAGCCCCATTTGTGTTTAATTGCTTTTGCTTCACACATTCAGCAGCCGAATCATAAGATGGACAGAAATCTTCAATGTTTTCTCATGACACGTCACTGTTGGTATTTACTGAGGGGTCTGAGCAGGCCTTTCTAAGGCCAAGGGAAGCTTCTTCAGGGCACTGGGGAGTCACACCTCAGGGGCATGAGAGGGAGGGCACTCATGCCATCCGAGGCTTCCAGGGGGGAGGTGAGTTCAGAGGGACCAGGAGCAAAGACAGAAACCCGAGACACCCCCCCCTCCACTTCAAGAAACGCAGTGCCCTGTTTGTGCCAAAATGCAAAGAGAGACAAGAATAACATCTCCAGGGCGCAGGGCCAGGGGCGGGAACACGCTCTCGCATCAGAAGCAGCAGCTGTTGTTACCCAGAACCTTCCTTCATGCCCAGAGAGGTCAGTGGAACGATGTAGAGGAACATTGGCGCTACACTCATTGGTGCTATCTGGGGACACTCATTGGCGCTATCTGGGGGCTCTCGTTGGCGCTATCTGGGGACACTCGTTGGTGCTATCTGGGAACACTCGTTGGCGCTATCTGGGGGCTCTCATTGGCGCTATCTGGGGACACTCGTTGGTGCTATCTGGGAACACTCATTGGCGCTATCTGGGGGCTCTCGTTGGCGCTATCTGGGGACACTCGTTGGTGCTATCTGGGAACACTCGTTGGCGCTATCTGGGGGCTCTCGTTGGCGCTATCTGGGGACACTCGTTGGTTCAATCTGGGAACACTCATTGGCGCTATCTGGGGGCTCTCGGCGCTATCTGGGGACACTCGTTGGTGCTATCCGGGAACACTCGTTGGCGCTATCCGGGAACACTCGTTGGCGCTATCTGGGAACACTCGGAGCTATCCGGGGACACTCGTTGGCGCTATCCAGGGACACTCGGAGCTATCCGGGGACACTCGTTGGCGCTATCTTGCACATGGGTGGAGTTTACCACTCGGTGCCTGCACTGGGGGTGGGGGTGGGGCTGGACAGGGCTGGACTAGCCGTTGTGGGCACCAGGCATTTTCCCGGTAGGCTGGAAGGGTTGGGGCCGGTTTTGGACCAGTGAGGGTGGTTTTTGTTACTGGGTGTTGGTTTTGCAGCGTGTGCTACAATATTAGCCCCATGTAACAAAAGCAGCAGCAGTGTTTCCACCCTATGCCCCCCTTCCAGGGCCAGTCAACTTATTTGCCAGGGCTGGTTTGCATTCTCAGTCCGGCCCTGGTAGGGGGACGGGGGGTGCTGGCTCAGTGAGGGTGAGGCGGTCTGAGTATTGGTGGAGGGGGGGAGAGCAAATGTGTGAGGACCACCGGGGGAACATATATGGTCACCCACCACCCTGGAGGGATGGAGCGAGTGAGTGCGCCTCACCAGCGTGGGCCGGCACGGATCGGAGGTGCGGGGGCGGGAGGGGTTAGGATGCGGGGGAAGCGTTTATTAAAAAAGAAAAAACTTACCTTCTCGCCGCGTCTCTCCTCCATAGTCCCTTGCTTGGCCTGAACAGGAAGCACACCCAGGCTCCCAGTCAGCCAATCACAATGCTGCCTTAGCAGCTTTGTGATTGGTCTGAGCGCCGTGGTTCGGCGCTCAGACACTTACTGGGAGCCTGGGCATGGAGAACATGCGAAGTGCGCAAGACTGTTTGGCCGCAGTGGCGTAGCAAGGGCGGTGGGGGACGGTCTGCCCCGAACGTTATGAGCCTTGGGGGCAGTACCCCCCCGCTCTACACGGCGGCTGGTGGGGGAGGCAATCTTGTCAGACCCCCCGCTCTTCAATGCATCCGCGGGCGGCAAACGCGGAGACCGCCACGGGCGGCCAAAGGGCTAGCTACACCACTGTTTGGCTGGCCCCAGAGGGCCGGCCAAGCAGTCATTGCACACTTAGGAGCGAGCTACCACTCCTCCCCTGCCCTGCTCTGTGAGCAGAGCAGCCCCGCAAAGCTGACGGAAGTAGGACAAAATAAAACGGTAATAACACGAGTTATTATTTTATTTTCCCTTTATTTCACTGCTAGAGAGCAGTGGGGCGACGCTCCTCCGGCTCCTCCGCCTTAGCGGAGGAGTCGCCACTGGATCACGTGGGACAAGTAAAGGCCGAAGAGGCAAACAGGTGATCCCGCAGAAGAAAAGAGTTCGGGAACCAATCCTGCCCCCCACCCACTAGCAGTTTTATTTCCGGGCTTTTATTATCAAACCCACGACTGGTTTAAGAGCAAGCACCAGCTGTAGAACAATACTATATAGAAGTATATATAACTACATATATATGTATATGAATGTAATCATGTATTACATCTACAAATATATATCACAGATGGATAATCAGATATAGATATATATTACAGAGTTTGTGATTCAATGGCAAGTTTCGTGCAGGAGAAACAGCTCGAGGTTGACTCAGTTAAAATACAATTATGGTTAATATTCCAATAACTGTGACATTCACGTGGGAAAATAACCTAACAAGGTCGCTGATGCGCCAGAGTTAAAGTGACGTTATGGTTTCAAATCAAAACATAAAACTCCCGAAATTCAGCGGTTATGATCTGCTGCATAAACCATAAACCATGGCGAATCCACCACAGAGACCATAAACCGAAGTGTCAGATGACATCACAAATGGGTGCAGAGGTCAACCATGAAGAGTCAGATGACATCACAAATGGGTGCAGAGGTCGCCCATGAAGTGTCAGATGACATCACAAATGGGTGCAGAGGTCACCCATGAAGAGGCAGATGACATCACAAATGGGTGCAGAGGTCACCCATGAAGAGGCAGATGACATCACAAATGGGTGCAGAGGTCACCCATGAAGAGTCAGATGACATCATAAATGGGTGCAGAGGTCACCCATGAAGAGTCAGATGACATCACAAATGGGTGCAGAGGTCACCCATGAAGAGTCAGATGAAATCACAAAGGGGTACAGAGGTCGCCCATGAAGTGTCAGATGACGTCACAAATGGCTGCAGAGGTCACCCATGAAGAGTCAGATGACATCACAAATGGGTGCAGAGGTCACCCATGAAGAGTCAGATGACATCAGAGCTCACCCATGAAGTGTCAGATGACATCAGAGCTCACCCATGAAGAGTCAGATGACATCAGAGCTCACCCATGAAGTGTCAGATGACATCACAAATGGGTGTAGAGGTCACCCATGAAGTGTCAGATACCCATGAAGTGTCAGATGACATCAAAGGTCACCCGTGAAGTGTCAGATGACATCACACATAGATGCAGAGCTCACCCATGAAGAGTCAGATGACATCAGAGGTCACCCAAGAAGAGCCAGATGACATCACAAGTGGGAGCAGGGCTCACCCATGAAGAGTCAGATGACAACAAAGCTCACCCATGAAGAGTCAGATGACATCACAAGTGGGAGCAGGGCTCACCCATGAAGAGTCAGATTACATCAGAGGCCACCCATGAAGAGTCAGATGACAAGAGAGCTCACCCATGAAGAGTCAGATGACATCACAAGTGGGAGCAGGGCTCACCCATGAAGAGTCAGATGACATCACAAGTGGGAGCAGGGCTCACCCATGAAGAGTCAGATGACATCACAAGTGGGAGCAGGGCTCACCCATTAAGAGTCAGATGACATCACAAATGGGTGCAGAGGTCACCCATGAAGAGTCAGATGACATCAGAGCTCACCCATGAAGAGTCAGATGACATCAGAGCTCACCCATGAAGAGTCAGATGACATCAGAGCTCACCCATGAAGTGTCAGATGACATCAGAGGTCACCCATGAAGTGTCAGATGACATCACAAATGGGTGTAGAGGTCACCCATGAAGTGTCGATGACATCAGAGGTCACCCGTGAAGTGTCAGATGACATCACACATAGCTGCAGAGCTCACCCATGAAGAGTCAGATGACATCAGAGGTCACCCATGAAGAGTCAGATGACATCACAAGTGGGAGCAGGGCTCACCCATGAAGAGTCAGATGACAACAGAGCTCACCCATGAAGAGTCAGATGACATCAGAGCTCACCCATGAAGAGTCAGATGACATTACAAGTGGGAGCAGGGCTCACCCATTAAGAGTCAGATGACATCAGAGGTCACCCATGAAGAGTCAGATGACATCACAAGTGGGAGCAGGGCTCACCCATGAAGAGTCAGATGAAATTACAAGTGGGAGCACGGCTCACCCATTAAGAGTCAGATGACATCAGAGGCCACCCATGAAGAGTCAGATGACATTACAAGTGGGAGCAGGGCTCACCCATTAAGAGTCAGATGACATCAGAGGTCACCCATGAAGAGTCAGATGACATCACAAATGGGTGCAGAGGTCATCCATGAAGAGTCAGATGACATCAGAGCTCTCCCATGAAGAGTCAGATGACAACAGAGCTCACCCATGAAGAGTCAGATGACATCACAAGTGGGAGCAGGGCTCACCCATGAAGAGTCAGATGATATCAGAACTCACCCATTAAGAGTCAGATGACATAACAAGTGGGAGCAGGGCTCACCCATTAAAAGTCAGATGACATCAGAGGTCCCCCATGAAGAGTCAGATGACATCACAAATGGGTGCAGAGGTCACCCATGAAGAGTCAGATGACATCAGAGCTCATTCATGAAGAGTCAGATGACATCAGAGCTCACCCATGAAGAGTCAGATGACATCAGAGCTCACCCATGAAGTGTCAGATGACATCAGAGGTCACCCATGAAGTGTCAGATGACATCACAAATGGGTGTAGAGGTCACCCATGAAGTGTCAGATGACATCAGAGGTCACCCATGAAGTGTCAGATGACATCACACATAGATGCAGAGTTCACCCATAAAGTGTCAGATGACATCACAAATGGGTGCAGAGGTCACCCATGAAGTGTCAGATGACATCACAAATGGGTGCAGAGGTCACCCATGAAGTGTCAGATGACATCACAAATGGGTGCAGAGCTCACCCATGAAGAGTCAGATGACATCACACATAGATGCAGAGTTCACCCATGAAGAGTCAGATGACGTCACAAATGGGTGCAGAGGTCACCCATGAAGTGTCAGATGACATCACACATAGATGCAGAGTTCACCCATGAAGTGTCAGATGACATCAAAAATGGGTGCAGAGGTCACCCATGAAGAGTCAGATGACATCAGAGCTCACCCATGAAGAGTCAGATGACATCAGAGCTCACCCATGAAGAGTCAGATGACATCAGAGCTCACCCATGAAGTGTCAGATGACATCAGAGGTCACCCATGAAGTGTCAGATGACATCACAAATGGGTGTAGAGGTCACCCATGAAGTGTCGATGACATCAGAGGTCACCCGTGAAGTGTCAGATGACATCACACATAGCTGCAGAGCTCACCCATGAAGAGTCAGATGACATCAGAGGTCACCCATGAAGAGTCAGATGACATCACAAGTGGGAGCAGGGCTCACCCATGAAGAGTCAGATGACAACAGAGCTCACCCATGAAGAGTCAGATGACATCAGAGCTCACCCATGAAGAGTCAGATGACATTACAAGTGGGAGCAGGGCTCACCCATTAAGAGTCAGATGACATCAGAGGTCACCCATGAAGAGTCAGATGACATCACAAGTGGGAGCAGGGCTCACCCATGAAGAGTCAGATGAAATTACAAGTGGGAGCACGGCTCACCCATTAAGAGTCAGATGACATCAGAGGCCACCCATGAAGAGTCAGATGACATTACAAGTGGGAGCAGGGCTCACCCATTAAGAGTCAGATGACATCAGAGGTCACCCATGAAGAGTCAGATGACATCACAAATGGGTGCAGAGGTCATCCATGAAGAGTCAGATGACATCAGAGCTCTCCCATGAAGAGTCAGATGACAACAGAGCTCACCCATGAAGAGTCAGATGACATCACAAGTGGGAGCAGGGCTCACCCATGAAGAGTCAGATGATATCAGAACTCACCCATTAAGAGTCAGATGACATAACAAGTGGGAGCAGGGCTCACCCATTAAAAGTCAGATGACATCAGAGGTCCCCATGAAGAGTCAGATGACATCACAAATGGGTGCAGAGGTCACCCATGAAGAGTCAGATGACATCAGAGCTCATTCATGAAGAGTCAGATGACATCAGAGCTCACCCATGAAGAGTCAGATGACATCAGAGCTCACCCATGAAGTGTCAGATGACATCAGAGGTCACCCATGAAGTGTCAGATGACATCACAAATGGGTGTAGAGGTCACCCATGAAGTGTCAGATGACATCAGAGGTCACCCATGAAGTGTCAGATGACATCACACATAGATGCAGAGTTCACCCATGAAGTGTCAGATGACATCACAAATGGGTGCAGAGGTCACCCATGAAGTGTCAGATGACATCACAAATGGGTGCAGAGGTCACCCATGAAGTGTCAGATGACATCACAAATGGGTGCAGAGCTCACCCATGAAGAGTCAGATGACATCACACATAGATGCAGAGTTCACCCATGAAGAGTCAGATGACGTCACAAATGGGTGCAGAGGTCACCCATGAAGTGTCAGATGACATCACACATAGATGCAGAGTTCACCCATGAAGTGTCAGATGACATCAAAAATGGGTGCAGAGGTCACCCATGAAGAGTCAGATGACATCAGAGGTCACCCATGAAGTGTCAGAGGACATCAGAGGTCACCCGTGAAGTGTCAGATGACATCACACATAGATGCAGAGTTCACCCATGAAGTGTCAGATGACATCACACATAGATGCAGAGTTCACCCATGAAGTTTCAGGTGACATCACAAATGGGTGCAGAGGTCACCCATGAAGAGTCAGATGACATCATCACAAATGGGTGCAGAGGTCACCCATGAAGTGTCAGATGACATCACAAATGGGTGCACAGGTCGCCCATGAAGTGTCAGATGATGTCACAAATGGGTGCAGAGGTCACCCATGAAGAGTCAGATGACATCGCAAATGGGTGCAGAGGTCACCAATGAAGTGTCAGATGACATCACAAATGGGTGCAGAGGTCACCCATGAAGAGTCAGATGACATCAGAGCTCACCCATGAAGTGTCAGATGACATCAGAGGTCACCCATGAAGTGTCAGATAACATCACACATAGATGCAGAGTTCACCCATGAAGTGTCAGATGACATCACACATAGATGCAGAGTTCACCCATGACGTGTCAGATGACATCACAAATGGGGCAGAGGTCACCCATGAAGTGTCAGATGACATCACAAATGGGTGCAGAGGTCACCCATGAAGAGGCAGATGACGTCACAAATGGGTGCAGAGGTCACCCATGAAGAATCAGATGACATCGCAAATGGGTGCAGAGGTCACCCATGAAGTATCAGATGACATCACAAATGGGTGCAGAGGTCACCCATGAAGAGTCAGATGACATCAGAGGTCACCCATGAAGTGTCAGATGACATCACAAATGGGTGCAGAGTTCACCCATGAAGTGTCAGATGACATCACACATAGATGCAGAGTTCACCCATGAAGTTTCAGGTGACATCACAAATGGGTGCAGAGGTCACCCATGAAGTTTCAGGTGACATCACAAATGGGTCCAGAGGTCACCCATGAAGAGTCAGATGACATCGCAAATTGGTGCAGAGGGCACCCATGAAGTGTCAGATGACATCACAAATGGGTGCAGAGGTCACCCATGAAGTGCAGAGGTCACCCATGAAGTGTCAGATGACATCACAAATGGGTGCAGAGGTCACCCATGAAGTGTCAGATGACGTCACAAATGGGTGCAGAGGTCGCCCTTGAAGTGTCAGATGACGTCGCAAATGGGTGCAGATGTCACCCATGAAGAATCAGATGACATCGCAAATGGGTGCAGAGGTCACCCATGAAGTGTCAGATGACATCACAAATGGGTGCAGAGGTCACCCATGAAGAGTCAGATGACATCAGAGGTCACCCATAAAGTGTCAGATGACATCAGAGGTGTAGGAGAGTAGGATCTGCCTCTTATGTTGCCCCCACTTTTTTCCTGACGTTTACACTGGTTTCTGGCTACAGTCTGGCTGGGTCCCTGCTAATCAGGGCCCCAGCCTCTCTGTTCTCTCTAAACGACTTGGAGTGCACTCTAGGTGCACTAGTGATTGGATGCTGTGGTACCTTATGAGTCCCTAGTATATGGTACCTTAGGTACTAAGGGCATAGGTACTTCACAGGCCTACCAGGGGCTGCAGCATGTATTATGCCACCCCTGGGAAGCAGACTAAATCTGACACCACAGGCCTGCTACTGCAGCCTGGGTGAGGTGGTGCTAGCACTGCTCACTGAGATATAGGTTCCCTATATCTCTCCTACACACACATATAAACCTATCAGTCACCCCTAAGGCAGGCCCTATCAATCCTGAGGGCAGGGTGCTTGGCTTCTATGTGAGGGGGTGCCTCTGCCTGAGCAGGGCCCCTCTGCAGCTCTCAGAGTCCATTCTCTGGTGCTGTTTGTGGATGCAGTTAAACCATATACTCTTAAGTGCATTATATCCTCGCAGTAAAATGCTAACTCAGCCGCCTTCGACACGGTCTGCCACCACACACTACGAACACGCCTTCACGATGCCGGGATCCAAGAGAAGGCCCTGGACTGGACCACATCCTTCCTTTCCGGCAGAACACAAAGCGTCCGCCTCGCCCCCTTCCGATCCAAGGCCACCAAGATCATCTGCGGCGTACCCCAAGGCTCCTCCCTCAGCCCAACGCTGTTCAACATCTACATGGCACCCCTCGCCCACGTCGCCCGACAGCACAACCTCAACATCATCTCCTACGCCGACGACACCCAGCTGATCCTCTCCCTCACCAAAGACCCTCACACCGCCAAAGCCCACCTCCACGAAGGAATGAAGGCCGTCGCCGAATGGATGAGGACCAGCCGCCTGAAGCTGAACTCGGACAAGACGGAGGTCCTCATCCTTGGTTCCAACCCTTCAGCCTGGGACGACTCCTGGTGGCCAACATCACTGGGAACAGCCCCGCCACCCACCGACCACGTACGCAACCTAGGGGTCATCCTCGACCCCACCCTCTCCATGACTAAGCAGGTCAACGCCGTTTCCTCATCCTGCTTCAACATCCTCCGAATGCTCCGCAGGATCTTCAAGTGGATCCCCACCGAAACAAGAAAAACAGTCTCCCAGGCCCTCGTCACCAGCAGGCTGGACTACGGAAACGCCCTCTACGCAGGAACGACGGCTAAGCTCCTGAGACGGCTGCAACGCATCCAGAACGCCTCTGCACGTCTTATCCTCGACATCCCCCGACGCAGCCACATCACACTCCACCTGAGAGACCTGCACTGGCTCCCTGTCAACAAGAGGATAACCTTCAAGCTCCTCACCCACGCACACAAAGCACTCCACAACTCCGGACCAGCCTACCTCAACAGACGACTCAGCTTCTACACCCCCACCCACCAGCTCCGCTCGACCAGCCTCGCCCTCGCCACAGTCCCCCGCATCCGGAAAACGACCGCCGGCGGCAGATCCTTTTCCCACCTCGCCGCCAAGACCTGGAACACCCTCCCCACCAACCTCCGACAGACCCAAGACCTACTGGCCTTCAGAAGACTCCTCAAGACCTGGCTCTTCGATCAGTAGCAGCACCACCCCCCTCTTCCCCCAGCGCCTTGAGACCCTCGCGTGTATGTAGTGCGCTTTATAAGTGACATGATTGATTGATTGATTGATTAAAATGCTAACTTTGGAATGGCTGCATCAAAACATGTCGTGTTTGGTGTCAAACATCTTGGAATACTACCCCCCCGCCAGTCCTGGCGGCGGAGGTAGCATTCCACCCTTCTAGAGGGATAGACATGTACCTACTGTGGAAACGCGGTAGAATCCTGCAGAGCCCTGGCATCACAAAATGGATGCCACCAGTCACAGACACTGGGCTGCCCTCCTGCTGATGACCGAAACTCGCAGTGGAGGAAGCCCAACAATAGATATCCTGTCACAGGGAGGTGTAACCACCTTCCAGACAGGGTTTAGTGTATTGGGGCTGGGTGGGTGCACTCTTAGAGTGCTTTGAAGTCCTGCACTGGGGGAGCAGAAGGCTCCTCTGTGCATACCCCAGTTCAAACCGGCTCAGGGGCTACCTGCCCCAGCTCTGGCGCGAAACTGGACAAAGGGAAGTGGGTGTAGCCACCCACTCCCCTGACCCTCCCATAGGTAGGGTCATAGAGCTAGTCCCTCCCTTTCTTTTAGTATAAGAGGGGGAACCTATGCATTGCAAACTAGATACCCCTGGACGACGCTCTACAAGAAGAATCCCGGACCTTCGACATTCCACTACCTTTGGAAGACTGAAGAATCTCCCTTGGAGTCAAGGAGTGACTCCCCTGCTTGGCAGGCACCAAAAACTACAAACGACGGTCGCAAACTATGCCGCTCCCGCTGGAGTCCAAAGTTCCTGCAGCCCAAGAAGTAGATTTCCTGACTTCTCAAAGGCCATCGTGAGTCCCCAACGAAGCTGAGGCCAGTGGACCCCAAGAGTGATGAGGAACCGCGACCCCTGGGTACTGTGCACTATTGTCGGGTGCAACCCCTTCACAACGTTCTACGAACTTGTGCTTTGGACCACGTGTGGTAATAGCCTCCAGCAGGAATCCCTTCGAAGATCAGAGGCCTACCACGTCCTCAGTGACCGTGGGCCTCTGTTGAGCGAATACTCCCGAGGCGTCTTTGCGATCCCTTGCCAGCCGGCTTAAGGGTCCCCTGAAGGCTTTCCTACAGAACCCAAGGGCTCCCCTGGTTTCTCCAGGCCTGCCCTGACTTACCCTGGCTGGGTGAGTCCCTCAGACCTTGCTGGTCTGCGCCATTGACTTTTTACACTTTCCCCGAGACTTGCTGTTACCAAGGCTTGTTAGCTCCAATCAAGTCGCCGACACCGCAGTAAGCTGCAGACATCGTAGCTCACGCCGAATCCAGCTCCTGGTTGTCGTCGACACCTCCTGGACCTCGTGGCTGAAGAGTCAAGGCACCCATGAATGACCTGAATCTTGCGACGACGGTGGGCATCCATCTTCCTTGCCCCGAGTCACTGCCAAGTGACTTTGAACACTGTCCCCTCTGCTTTCAGGTCTTCCATCTTCTGAATCCAGGCTTGGATTCCACCGGACACTTCTACGGACTCCACAAGCAGCAAGTCTTCATTGTCCTCCATTGAAAACAACGCCGCGACCCGACACCAAAGGACACCTATGCACCCGGCTCCCCTGGGTGAGGTAACTTCAGCACTATGGTGCTCCTGTGGGTGTGGGCCCTAGAACTACTTACCCTGTAAGTGACTTGCTTGTAGCTACCCTAGAAGTACCCTAAAACTCTTACTTTCCAAGTGCGACTATCGCGCTGACTCGTACATGGTTCGCGTCTGTGTTAGACACACCGTGTCCAACTCCCTTGCAACTCTATCTGTAAACGCGTCCTTCGACTCGTACAAGGACCGATCGGTGTGTTCGCCTCGAACACGCAAGGGACCTTTAACATTGAAATCTCAATCGCGTCTGTTCGCATAGACTCGTACAGGACTCGCACCGGTGCCAGGACACCGCGTCCGTCCCCTGTGGGTCTCCTACAACTAGCTGGGGTGGTTCTTGGGGGTCCCTTGATTCTAGATGCCCTAGACCTAGGTCTAGTCAAACTAAGATTGTGATATTCGATTGTGCTAAACTTATTTTGATAACATTTGATTTGTACATATGTTCCTGACTTCTAATCTCATAAAGAGATTAGTAGAGAGTTGTTTATTAATAAATACATATATATTTGATATATATACCTGTGTGGTGTCTTTTCATTTGGTGATTCAAGAGATTGTGTGGTAAAACAAGCTGCTTTACATTCCTTCAAGACTTAGCCTGAAGGCTGCTCTCCACAGCTACCACTAGGATAGCTTTCTATAAAGGTTGTCTTAAACCTATCTACCATAAGAGTCGAATTGTTCTGGTGCAAGGTGTCCACTTTAATTAGTGAACAGCATATACCAGGCCAACTTCTCACATTGGTGGGCAGCGTGTGGGATTCCAGCTTGCTATTGTTTTACCAGAAAATCTCTATTTGAATTACTAACTGAAAACCACTATAAGTACTCAAGGTACATATAAAGTCAAGCTTAGTATCAATAAGTTCTACCGAACTTAGAGCTGTGTGCCAAGGGATAGCACACCCTTTCTACAGCTCAAGCTAGTATCAGTAGGCCACAAACTAGTGTAGGTAGTACAACACTGCACAACACTAGAATGTCCTTAAAGGGTGGAACCAGTGGATCCACTCAGCCTCAGTATAAGGACATGGCTTTCTCTGACTTGAGAGCCATGTGTGTTGAAAGACACCTGAAGCTAGGACAGAGTCCCTCCACACTACACCTGATAGATCTGCTGACAGCAGATGATCTTAGATTGGCTCTAGGAGCTAATGGGTCTGAATCAGGGGGTGCGTCAATTACAGTGTCTGGGTCAGATGATGAAAATCAGAATGACCAAGACTCTGTGATTGAAGGGCCAGGCTCCAAGGGGCCTGAAAAGGACAGAGGAATTCTCCCTAAGAGAACTGACAGAGTGGATGAGAGGCATTGGTCCCCTTCCAGGGAATCTGACCACTCTTATCACTCTGGCAGAGAATTTGTCCAGTAGAGGAACTCATACTTTCCCATAAGAGAGAGCTCCTCTGACAGAATGTGCAAACTGCTGCAGTATGAGGAAGCAAGAGTTGCCCTCAGAACCAAGCAGTTGGCACTGGATAGAGAAGCCCTGGAGATCCAGAGAGCTTCAAGAAGAGAGGGGTTAGAACCCCTTGGTGGCAGCAACAGTGTCCCTAGAGGCAGAGAATATATTCCAGACCATAGGAACCTGAGCAAGGTTGTTCCTCCCTACCAGAGTGGGGATGATATCCACAAGTGGATAACTGCTATGGAGAGGGCCTGTAGAGTACAGCAGGTCCCCCAAAAGCAGTGGGCAGCAATCTTGTGGCTCTCCTTTTCAGACAAAGGTAGAGACAAGCTCCTCACTGTTAGAGAAGAGGATGCTGATGATTATGAAGTCCTGAAGAGTGCACTGATAGATGGATTTGGCTTAACCACTGAGCAGTACAGGTTGATGTTCAGAGACACCCAGAAGGCACAGACTCAGGACTGGACTGACTTTGTAGATTGTGCAAGCAAGGCTCTGGAGGGTTGGCTGGTTGGCAGTAGGGTTACTGATTTCAAGGGATTGTATAATCTAATGATGAGAGAACAGATCCTTAATAATTGCCAGAACCAGTTTTTGCATCAATACCTGGTGGACTCAGATCTGACCTCTCCCCAAGAATTGGGAAAGAAGGCAGCCAAATGGGTCAGAACCAGGGTAAGGCAGAAACCCCAGAACCAAAGGGGGTGACACCAAGAAGCAAGATCCTAAGGGCTCTGAGAAAGGTGGGGATAAGTCAAAAGACCAGAAGTCTTCACAAGGGCCCCAAAAATCTGCATCTGGTGGGGAGTCACAATCCAACAAGGGCAAAGGCCAAAAGAAGCCCTGGTGCAAATTCTGTAAACAGAAAGGGCACTGGACTTCTGATTGTAACAAGTCCAAAGACCAAACCACCACCACTCCTGCCCCTAAGGCAACTGTTCCCCCTAGCTCAGCTACTGGTGGAGGTGGTACTCAGAATAAGGGTGTAGTAGGGTTGACCCTGGGTTCTGAAGTGGACTCTGACCTAGTCAGAGTGCCCACTCAGGCAATGCTGATTTGTGATGGAGACCTTGATATGTCCTTCCTAGTAAGCCCCAGTAATCTGGGCAAATACAAACAGCAGCCTGTAATAAATGGCAAACAGGCTTTGGCATTTAGGGACACAGGTGCTAGTGTCACCATGGTGGCAGAGGATCTTGTGGACCCTGGACAGATCATCCTGGGCGAAATGTACCAGGTGACCAATGCAAGCAATGTCAGGACCAACCATAGTCTGGCAGTTGTGAATTTCTCCTGGGGAGGGGTAACTGGCCTCAAGAAGGTTGTAGTCAGTGCAGACCTCCCTGTCGAATGTCTATTGGGCAATGATCTAGAGACTTCAGCCTGGTCTGAAGTAGAGTTATGGACTCATGCTGAGATGTTGGGCATCCCTGCAGAGGTATTTGCTGTGACCAGGTCACAAGCAAGAATGCATAACACTGAACCAACTCTGGATCCTGGAACAATGGACCAGATGCTTCCCAAGAGGAGGAGCAGTAGGGTAAAGGCAGTGCCTTCCCCTCTGTCTCAGATCACAGATCCACCCCCAGAGGGAGGTGAAGCAGATCCTGAAGAAGGAACTGCCCCAGAGGGACTTGAGCCTGATCAGGTTGAGTTCTTGGGGGCAGGGGGCCCTTCTAGAGAAGATCTGAGTAAGGAGCAACAGTGCTGCCCCTCTCTTGAACCCCTCAGACAGCAGGCTGCTGCTGAGGCTGCTGGGAGTGCTAGTGGGTCCCATAAAGTTTATTGGGATGAGGGACTCCTAGATTCTGAGGGTAGAGATCCAGCCCCTGGAGCCACCAGGAGGATGGTAATACCTCAGAAGTTTAGGGGTTCCTCTTGACCCTAGCACATGATATCCCTTTGGCAGGTCACTTGGGCCAAAACAAGACCTGGGACAGGCTTGTTCCACATTTACATTGGCCACATATGTCAGAGGACACAAAGGAGTTTTGTCGCTCCTGTGTCACATGCCAAGCCAGTGGTAAGGCAGGTGGCACCACAAAGGCCCCCTGATACCACTACCTGTGGTGGGGGTACCCTTTGAAAGGGTAGGGATTGACATTGTTGGTCCCCTTGACCCTCAAACTGCATCTGGGCACAGGTTTATCCTGGTGGTAGTGGATCATGCCACCAGGTACCCAGAAGCAATTCCCTGAGGACCACCACAGCCCCTGTGGTGGCAATAGCCCTCATTGGAGTTTTCTCCAGAGTGGGTTTCCCAAAGGAGGTCATCTCTGACAGAGATACTAACTTCATGTCAGGATATCTGAAAGCAATGTGGAAGGAGTGTGGTGTAACTTATAAGTTCACCACTCCCTATCACCCACAATGCAATGGTTTGGTTGAACGCTTCAACAAAACTCTTAAGGGAATGATTAAAGGACTCCCAGAGAAGCTTAGGCGGAAATGGGACCTTCTTCTTCCCTGCCTGTTGTTTGCATACAGAGAGGTTCCACAGAAGGGGGTTGGTTACAGCCCATTTGAGCTTCTGTTTGGGCATCCTGTGAGAGGTCCATTGTGTTTGGTAAAAGAGGGCTGGGAGTTACCTCTCAAGCCCCCAAACAAGATGTGATGGACTATGTACTTGGTCTCCGCTCCCGGATGGCTGAGTACATGAAAAAGGCAACCAAAAACCTGGAGGCCAGCCAAGAATTACAAAAAGCTTGGCATGACCAAAAGGCTGTACTGACTGTATACCAGCCAGGACAGAAAGTGTGGGTGTTGGAGCCTGTGGCCCCAGCAGCCCTCCAGGACAAGTGGAGTGGCCCCCATACAATAGTTGAACAGAAGGGAGAAGTCACCTATCTGGTGAATCTTGGAACTCCCAGGAGCCCCCTGAGGGTGCTCCATGTCAACAGATTAAAGCCATATGTTGACAGGGCTGACATGGGCTTGCTCATGGCAACTGATGAGGACCAGGAGGAGGAGAGTGACCCTCTCCCTGACCTGCTCTCTCAGAACCCTGATGATGGGTCAGTAGATGGTGTTGCTTTGGCAAGCAGCCTCACTGACCATCAGCAAACTGAGTGCAGACAAGTTCTGCAACAGTATAGACATATGTTTAGCCTGACCCCTAGTCAGACTACCTGGTGCACCCATGAGGTGGACACTGGAGACAGTCTGCCTGTCAAGAGTAAAATCTACAGGCAACCTGACCATGTCAGGGACTGTATCAGGACTGAAGTCCAGAAAATGTTGGAGCTAGGTGTAATTGAGCCTTCAGATAGCCCTTGGGCTAGCCCAGTAGTCCTGGTACCCAAGCCTCATACCCAGGGTGGTAAGAAAGAAATGAGGTTTTGTGTAGACTACAGAGGCCTCAATGCAGTCACCAGGACTGATGCCTATCCCATACCAAGGGCAGATGAGCTGATTGATACTTTGGCCTCAGCCAAGTATCTAAGTACATTTGACCTAACAGCTGGCTACTGGCAGATCAGATTAGCTGATGATGCAAAAGCCAAAACAGCATTTTCGACCCCTAGTGGGCACTACCACTTTGTGGTGATGCCCTTTGGATTGAAAAATGCACCTGCCACTTTTCAGAGGTTGGTGAATAAAGTTCTGGCAGGGATGGAAACTTATTGCTCAGCTTATCTGGATGATATTGCTGTCTTTAGTTCCTCCTGGCAGGATCACCTGGTCCACCTCAGAAATGTTTTGGAGGCTCTGCAGAAAGCAGGCCTCACTATCAAGGCCACTAAGTGCCAGATAGGGCAGAGTCAGGTTGTGTACCTGGGCCACCTTGTAGGTGGAGGCCAGGTTCAGCCTTTACAGAGCAAAATCCAAACCATAATGGAATGGGTTGCTCCAACCACCCAGACACAGGTGAGAGCCTTCTTAGGCCTGACTGGGTACTATAGGAGGTTTGTCAAGGGATATGGATCTATAGTGACCCCCTTGAATGATCTGACCTCAAAGAAAATGCCAAAAAGGTTCAGTGGACAGCTAGCTGTCAGAAGGCATTTGAAGACCTAAAGCAGGCCATGTGCACTGCCCCCATCTTACAGAGTCCAGACTACACCAAAAGTTCATTGTCCAAACAGATGCTTCTGAGCTGGGTGTGGGAGCTGTACTGTCTCAACTGAATGATGAAGGTCAAGACCAGCCAGTAGCTTTTATTAGCAGAAGGCTGACCCCTAGAGAGAGAAACGTTGGTCAGCTATAGAGAGGGAGGCCTTTGCTGTGGTGTGGGCCCTGAAGAAGCTGAGGCCATACTTGTTTGGCACTCACTTCATAGTTCAGACTGACCACAAGCCCCTCCTATGGCTTAAACAGATGAAAGGTGAAAACCCAAAACTTTTGAGGTGGTCCATTTCCCTACAGGGGATGGACTATACAGTGGAACATAGACCTGGGACCCAACATGCCAATGCAGATGGACTCTCAAGGTATTTCCACTTAGAACACGAAGACTCAACTGGTCAAGGTTAGTTTAGTGTCCCTGCGTTTGGGGGGGTTGTGTAGGAGAGTAGGATCTGCCTCTTATGTTGCCCCCACTTTTTTCTGATGTTTACACTGGTTTCTGGCTATAGTCTGGCTGGGTCCCTGCTAATCAGGGCCCCAGCCTCTCTGTTCTCTCTAAACGACTTGGAGTGCACTCTAGGTGCACTAGTGATTGGATGCTGTGGTACCTTATGAGTCCCTACTATATGGTACCTTAGGTACTAAGGGCATAGGTACTTCACAGGCCTACCAGGGGCTGCAGCATGTATTATGCCACCCCTGGGAAGCAGACTAAATCTGACACCACAGGCCTGCTACTGCAGCCTGGGTGGGGTGGTGCTAGCACTCCTCACTGAGATATAGGTTCCTTATATCTCTCCTACACACACATATAAACCTATCAGTCACCCCTAAGGCAGGCCCTATCAATCCTGAGGGCAGGGTGCTTGGCTTCTATGTGAGGGGGTGCCTCTGCCTGAGCAGGGCCCCTCTGCAGCTCTCAGAGTCCATGCTCTGGTGCTGTTTGTGGATGCGGTTAAACCATATACTCTTAAGTGCATTATATCCTCGCGGTAAAATGCTAACTTTGGAATGGCTGCATCAAAACATGTCGTGTTTGGTGTCAAACATCTTGGAATACTATCCCCCCCGCCAGTGCTGGCGGCGGGGGTAGCATTCCACCCTTCTAGAGGGATAGACATGTACCTACTGTGGAAACGCGGCATCACAAAATGGATGCCACCAGTCACAGACACTGGGCTGCCCTCCTGCTGATGACCAACACTCGCAGTGGAGGAAGCCCAACAATAGATATCCTGTCCCAAGGGGGTGTGACCACCTCCCAGACAGGGTTTAGTGTATTGGGGCTGGGTGGGTGCACTCTTAGAGTGCTTTGAAGTCCTGCACTGGGGGAGCAGAAGGCTCCTCTGTGCATACCCCAGTTCATTCCGGCTCAGGGGCTACCTGCCCCTGCTCTGGCGCGAAACTGGACAAAGGGAAGTGGGTGTAGCCACCCACTCCCCTGACCCTCCCATAGGTAGGGTCATAGAGCTAGTCCCTCCCTTTCTTTTAGTATAAGAGGGGGAACCTGTGCATTGCAAACTAGATACCCCTGGACGACGCTCTACAAGAAGAATCCCGGACCTTCGACGTTCCACTACCTTTGGACGACTGAAGAATCTCCCTTGGAGTCAAGGAGTGACTCCCCTGCTTGGCAGGCACCAAAAACTACAAACGACGGTCGCAAACTACGCCGCTCCCGCCGGAGTCCGAAGTCCCTGCAGCCCAAGAAGTAGATTTCCTGACTTCTCAAAGGCCATCGTGAGTCCCCAGTGAAGCTGAGGCCAGTGGACCCCAAGAGTGACGAGGAACCGCGACCCCTGGATACTGTGCACTATTGTCAGGTGCAACCCCTTTACAACATTCTACGAACTTGTGCTTTGGACCACGTATGGTCCTAGCCTCCAGCAGGAATCCCTCCGAAGATCAGAGGCCTACCACGTCCCGAGTGACCGTGGGCCCCTGTTGAGCGAATCCTCCTGAGGCGTCTTTGCGATCCCTTGCCAGCCGGCTTGTGGGTTCCCTGAAAGCTTTCCTACAGAACCCAAGGGCTCCCCTGGTTGCTCCAGGCCTGCCCTGACTTACCTTCGCTGGGTGAGTCCCTCAGTCCTTGCTGGTCTGCGCCATTGACTTTTTACACTTTCCCCGTGACTTGCTGTTACCAAGGCTTGTTGGCTCCAACCGAGTTGCCGACACCGCAGTAAGCTGCAGACATTGTGGTACACGCCGAATCCAGCTCCTGGTCATCGTCGACGCCTCCTGAACCTCGTGGCTGAAGAGTCAAGGCACCTGTGAATGACCTGAATCTTGCGACGACGGTGGGCATCCATCTTCCTTGCCCCGAGTCACTGCCAAGTGACTTTGAACACTGTCCCTTCTGCTTTCAGGTCTTCCATCTTCTGAATCCAGGCTTGGATTCCACCGGACACTTCTACGGACTCCACAAGCAGCAAGTCTTCATTGTCCTCCATTGAAAACAACGCCGCGACCCGACACCAAAGGACACCTATGCACCCGGCTCCCCTGGGTGAGGTAACTTCAGCACTACGGTGCTCCTGTGGGTGTGGGCCCTAGAACTACTTACCCTGTAAGTGACTTGCTTGTAGCTACCCTAGAAGTACCCTAAAACTCTTACTTTCCAAGTGCGACTATCGCGCTGACTCGTACATGGTTCGCGTCTGTGTTAGACACACCGCGTCCAACTCCCTTGCAACTCTATCTGTAACCGCGTCCTTCGACTCGTACAAGGACCGATCGGTGTGTTCGCCTCGAACACGCAAGGGACCTTTAACATTGAAATCTCAATCGCGTCAGTTCGCATAGACTCGTACAGGACTCGCACCGGTGCCAGGACACCGCGTCCGTCCCCTGTGGGTCTCCTACAACTACCTGGGGTGGTTCTTGGGGGTCCCTTGATTCTAGATGCCCTAGACCTAGGTCTAGTCAAACTAAGATTGTGATGTTCGATTGTGCTAAACTTATTTTGATAACATTTGATTTGTACATATGTTCCTGACTTCTAATCTCATAAAGAGATTAGTAGAGAGTTGTTTATTAATAAATACATATATATTTGATATATATACCTGTGTGGTGTCTTTTCATTTGGTGATTCAAGAGATTGTGTGGTAAAACAAGCTGCTTTACATTCCTTCAAGACTTAGCCTGCAGGCTGCTCTCCACAGCTACCACTAGGATAGCTTTCTATAAAGGTTGTCTTAATCCTATCTACCATAAGAGTCGAATTGTTCTGGTGCAAGGTGTCCACTTTAATTAGTGAACAGCATATACCAGGCCAACTTCTCACAAGAGGTCACCCATGAAGTGTCAGATGACATCAGAGGTCACCCGTGAAGTTTCAGATGACATCACTCATAGATGCAGAGTTCACCCATGAAGTGTCAGATGACATCACACATAGATGCAGAGGTCACCCATGAAGAGTCAGGTGACATCACAAATGGGTGCAGAGGTCACCCCTGAAGAGTCAGATGACATCACAAGTGGGTGCATAGGTCACCCATGAAGAGTCAGATGACATCACAAGTGGGTGCAGAGGTCACCCATGAAGAGTCAGATGACATCACAAGGGGATGCAGAGGTCACCCATGAAGAGTCAGATGACATCACAAGTGGGAGCAGGGCTCACCCACGAGGTGTCAGATGACATCACACATAGATGCAGAGGTCACCCATGAAGGGTACTCGCCGAAGCGATGCCGTCCTTTACCCCATGGGGACAGCTCAGAGGACCACTGCAGACTGGAGCATGGCATGTCTGTCCTAGGACAGTGTGGCTTACACCGATGGCTGCCCCGTGAGGCGCTGGGTGCCTAGAATGAGATCCCTTAGCCCACTGGCAGCTACTGTCGTGCTTATACAGCCGGTGAGTAGTGGTCCCCGGTGATTTAAATCCCCCTACCTCCTAGGAGAGGGCAGGAGGGCGTGGGCACCCCTGGCCTACCACACTTCACCAACCTAGGCTTAGGGGTGTGATGGACCTGCTGTGGGAATATCTCGGTCCTTTCTTGCGCATTCCGTCACTAGTTTTGAATTGTTATGTAGGAGCCTGTTGTGTCTTCTTTCCCTTTAAGTATTTTGTATACGTCGTCCCTTTGCGCGAGGATTGTATTTCATGTGTATCTCTTTGTTTTCATTTAACTATATTTCCATTCTCCAGTCGTTTTCCTTGGCAACCAGCATTCTTAACTGCGGTGCACCAGGGAGAAGGACTGAAGGTGGTGTGCTCCGTTGATGCCTTCCAAGTTCAATAAATACTTAAAAATATTCTTTGGACTTCGACCATCATTACATAACAATTTTGGCGACGATCTTTATGAATGCATCAACATCAAGAATCCACGTTTTATTATTTGCAATTTCTAAAACATTGCGGAATACTGGATTATCACTGGAATTTCTTCACGACGATCCTGCGGACGACTCTACCTTTCGTGCTGAGTATTCATTTCGGCGCAAAATTTACCTCGTTTGGAGCTTTGGTTTCTCTTCTTTCATCGGAGCATCATTTGAATCAGGCGCCACTCGCACGAGCCTGCGATGCGAGCTACTTTGGAACGTCCACATCGTCACAAGGCACAACTGTTAATACGTAGTGGTTACGGTGCTGTGCCATCACACGCATCGCTACGTTGCTACGTTACGTTTGCCTTGGTTTTTTTTTATCTCCTCGTCATTCAGGGTCACGTACGAGGGCATTTTCGTGACGCCATTTTGGTTTTCTTCAGTCATTGCTAATCATCAGTTTCAACGTTGCCGACGATTTCACCGCTAATCCTCCTACGCTGCACACCACCACTACTGGTACTGTATATTCTTAACTCTTTTCACTGGGTATTTCTTCCTGGTTTTCAAAGATTTTCAGTTTTACTGTACTTGAGCAATTTTTTTTCCCCCATTTTATTATGGCAACACAAAACTTTACGCTTCAGCCTCCTCAACCTTTCTGGCCGGCAGGGATTGCACCTTGCATGAAATGGTTGGAATGGAAGGCATATTTTTTAAATTTCATTAATGCTGTTGATGAAGATAATAAAATTTCTGCTAAAAGGAAAAAAAATCTTTTCTTACATTCAGTTGGCCCCGGAGGGTTAAAAGCTTATGATCGGATGCAAAAGAGTGTAGTAAGTGGAGACACTAACGAGTTTGTTACCATACTAAAGATTTTGACAATCATTTTGCTCCTAAAGTTTGTATTGGCATAACGAGATACAAATGTTTTCATAGGAAGCAAGAACCAAATGAAACTATTGATGAATATGTGGCTGCACTCAAGCTTCTTGCCGATGACTGCAAATTCGATCACTTGCAAGATCAATTTATTAGGGACCAAGTTGTGATGCACACCAGAGATCAAGCTATTCAGGACCGTTTATAGATCAATGGTGATGCAGATTGTGAGAAGTTGGCCTGGTATATGCTGTTCACTAATTAAAGTGGACACCTTGCACCAGAACAATTCGACTCTTATGGTAGATAGGTTTAAGACAACCTTTATAGAAAGCTATCCTAGTGGTAGCTGTGGAGAGCAGCCTTCAGGCTAAGTCTTGAAGGAATGTAAAGCAGCTTGTTTTACCACACAATCTCTTGAATCACCAAATGAAAAGACACCACACAGGTATATATATCAAATATATATGTATTTATTAATAAACACTCTCTACTAATCTCTTTATGAGATTAGAGGTCAGGAACATATGTACAAGTCAAATGTTATCAAAATAAGTTTAGCACAATCGAATATCACAATCTTAGTATGACTAGACCTATGTCTAGGGCATCTAGAATCGAGGGACCCCCAAGAACCACCCCAGGTAGTTGTAGGAGACCCACAGGGGACGGACGCGGTGTCCTGGCACCGGTGCGAGTCCTGTACGAGTCTATGCGCACAGACGCGATTGAGATTTCAATGTTAAAGGTCCCTTGCGTGTTCGAGGCGAACACACCGATCGGTCCTTGTACGAGTCGAAGGACGCGATTACATTAGAGTTGCAAGGGAGATGGACGCGCTGTGTCTAACACAGTACGATGTTACAGGCCCCTTGTGTGTTCGCGGCGAATACACCGATCGGACTCAGTACGAGTCGAAGGACACAGTTCTAGATAGTGTTACAAAGGAGATGGACGCGGTGTGTCTAACACAGACGCGAACCCTGTACGAGTCAGCGCAATTGTCGCACTTAGAAAATAAGAGTTTTAGGGCACTTCGAGGGAAGCTACAAGCAAGTCACTTACAGGGTAAGTAGTTCTAGGGCCCACACCCACAGGAGCACCGTAGTGCTGAAGTTACCTCACCCAGGGGAGCCGGGTGCATAGGTGTTCTTTGGTGTCGGGTCGCGGCGTCGTTTTCAATGGGAGCCAGTGAAGACTTGCTGCTTGCGGCGACAGGAGAAGTGTCCGGAGGAATCCAAGCCTGGATTCGGAAGATGGAAGACCTGAAAGCAGAGGGGACAGTGTTCAAAGTCACTTGACAGTGACTCGGGGCAAGGAAGATGGATGCCCACCATCGTCGCAAGATTCAGGTCGTTCGCGGGTGCCTTGACTCTTCAGCCACGAGGTCCAGGAGGTCCAGGAGGCGTTGACGACGACCAGGAGCTGGATTCGGCGTGTCCCATGATGTCTGCGGCTTACTGCGGTGTCGGCGACTCGATTGGAGCCAACACGCCTTGGTAACAGCAAGTCTCGGGGAAAGTGTGAAGAGGCAATGGCGCAGACCAGCAAGGTCTGGGGGACTCACCCAGCGAGGGTAAGTCAGGGCAGGCCTGGAGCAACCAGGGGAGCCCTTTGGTTTCTTTAGAAAGTCTTCTGGGGACCCACAAGCCGGCTGGCAAGGGATCGCGAAGACGCCTCTGGAGGATTCGCTCACAGGGGCCCACGGTCTCTCGGGACGTGGTAGGCCTCTGATCTTCGGAGGGATTCCTGCTGGAGGCTAGGACCACACGTGGTCCACAGCACAAGTTCGTGGAACGTTGTGAAGGGGTTGCACTCGACAATAGTGCACGGTACCCAGCGGTCGCGGTTCCTCGTCACTCTTGGGGTCCACTGGCCTCAGCTTCGCTGGGGACTCACGATGGCCTTTGAGAAGTCAGGAAATCCACTTCCTGGGCTGCAGGGACTTCGGACTCCGGCGGGAGCGGCGTAGTTTGCGACCATCGTTTGTAGTTTTAGGTGCCTGCCAAGCAGGGGAGTCACTCCTTGACTCCAAGGGAGATTCTTCAGTCTTCCAAAGGTAGTGGAACGTCGAAGGTCTGGGATTCGTCTTCAGAGCGTCGTCCAGGAAAATCTAGTTTGCAATGCACAGGTTCCCCCTCTTATACTAAAAGAAAGGGAGGGACTAGCTCTATGACCCTACCTATGGGAGGGTCAGGGGAGGGGGTGGCTACACCCACTTCCCTTTGTCCAGTTTCGCGCCAGAGCAGGGGCAGGTAGCACCTGAGCCGGTTTGAACTGGGGTATGCACAGAGGAGCCTTCTGCTCCCCCAGTGCAGGACTTCAAAGCACTCTAAGAGTGCACCCACCCAGCCCCAATACACTAAACCCTGTCTGGAAGGTGGTCACACCCCCTTGGGACAGGATATCTATTGTTGGGCTTCCTCCACTGCGAGTGTTGGTCATCAGCAGGAGGGCAGCCCAGTGTCTGTGACTGGTGGCATCCATTTTGTGATGCCAGGGCTCTGCAGGATTCTACCGCGTTTCCACAGTAGGTACATGTCTATCCCTCTAGAAGGGTGGAATGCTACCCCCGCCGCCAGGACTGGCGGGGGGTAGTATTCCAAGATGTTTGACACCAAACACGACATGTTTCGATGCAGCCATTCCAAAGTTAGCATTTTACCGCGAGGATATAATGCACTTAAAAGTATATGGTTTAACCGCATCCACAAACAGCACCAGAGAATGGACTCTGAGAGCTGCAGAGGGGCCCTGCTCAGGCAGAGGCACCCCCTCACATAGAAGCCAAGCACCCTGCCCTCAGGATTGATAGGGCCTGCCTTAGGGGTGACTGATAGGTTTATATGTGTGTGTAGGAGAGATATAGGGGACCTATATCTCAGTGAGGGGTGCTAGCACTTCCTCACCCAGGCTGCAGTAGCAGGCCTGTGGTGTCAGATTTAGTCTGCTTCCCAGGGGTGGCATAATACATGCTGCAGCCCCTGGTAGGCCTGTGAAGTACCTATGCCCTTAGCACCTAAGGTACCATATACTAGGGACTCATAAGGAACCACAGCATCCAATCACTAGTGCACCTAGAGTGCACTCCAAGTCGTTTAGAGAGAACAGAGAGGCTGGGGCCCTGATTAGCAGGGACCCAGCCAGACTATGGCCAGAAACCAGTGTAAACATCAGAAAAAAAGTGGGGGCAACATAAGAGGCAGATCCTACTCTCCTACACAACCCCCCCAAACGCAGGGACACTAAACTAACCTTGACCAGTTGAGTCTTCGTGTTCAAAGTGGAAATACCTTGAGAGTCCATCTGCATTGGCATGTTGGGTCCCAGGTCTATGTTCCACTGTATAGTCCATCCCCTGTAGGGAAATGGACCACCTCAAAAGTTTTGGGTTCTCACCTTTCATCTGTTTAAGCCATAGGAGGGGCTTGTGGTCAGTCTGAACTATGAAGTGAGTGCCAAACAAGTATGGCCTCAGCTTCTTCAGGGCCCACACCACAGCAAAGGCCTCCCTCTCTATAGCTGACCAACGTTTCTCTCTAGGGGTCAGCCTTCTGCTAATAAAAGCTACTGGCTGGTCTTGACCTTCATCATTCAGTTGAGACAGTACAGCTCCCACACCCAGCTCAGAAGCATCTGTTTGGACAATGAACTTTTTGGTGTAGCCTGGACTCTGTAAGATGGGGGCAGTGCACATGGCCTGCTTTAGGTCTTCAAATGCCTTCTGACAGCTAGCTGTCCACTGAACCTTTTTTGGCATTTTCTTTGAGGTCAGATCATTCAAGGGGGTCACTATAGATCCATATCCCTTGACAAACCTCCTATAGTACCCAGTCAGGCCTAAGAAGGCTCTCACCTGTGTCTGGGTGGTTGGAGCAACCCATTCCATTATGGTTTGGATTTTGCTCTGTAAAGGCTGAACCTGGCCTCCACCCACAAGGTGGCCCAGGTATACAACCTGACTCTGCCCTATCTGGCACTTAGTGGCCTTGATAGTGAGGCCTGCTTTCTGCAGGGCCTCCAAAACATTCCTGAGGTGGACCAGGTGATCCTGCCAGGAGGAACTAAAGACAGCAATATCATCTAGATAAGCTGAGCAATAAGTTTCCATCCCTGTCAGAACTTTATTCACCAACCTCTGAAAAGTGGCAGGTGCATTTTTCAATCCAAAGGGCATCACCACAAAGTGGTAGTGCCCACCAGGGGTCGAAAATGCTGTTTTGGCTTTTGCATCATCAGCTAACCTGATCTGCCAGTAGCCAGCTGTCAGGTCAAACGTGCTTAGATACTTGGCCGAGGCCAAAGTATCAATCAGCTCATCTGCCCTTGGTATGGGATAGGCATCAGTCCTAGTGACTGCATTGAGGCCTCTGTAGTCTACACAAAACCTCATTTCTTTCTTACCACCCTGGGTATGAGGCTTGGGTACCAGGACTACTGGGCTAGCCCGAGGGCTATCTGAAGGCTCAATTACAACTAGCTCCAACATTTTCTGGACTTCAGTCCTGATACAGTCCCTGACATGGTCAGGTTGCCTGTAGATTTTATTCTTGACAGGCAGACTGTCTCCAGTGTCCACCTCATGGGTGCACCAGGAAGTCTGACTAGGGGTCAGGCTAAACATATGTCTATACTGTTGCAGAACTTGTCTGCACTCAGTTTGCTGATGGTCAGTGAGGCTGCTTGCCAAAGCAACACCATCTACTGACCCATCATCAGGGTTCTGAGAGAGCAGGTCAGGGAGAGGGTCACTCTCCTCCTCCTGTTCCTCATCAGTCGCCATGAGCAAGCCCATGTCAGCCCTGTCAACATATGGCTTTAATCTGTTGACATGGAGCACCCTCAGGGGGCTCCTGGGAGTTCCAAGATTCACCAGGTAGGTGACTTCTCCCTTCTGTTCAACTATTGTATGGGGGCCACTCCACTTGTCCTGGAGGGCTGCTGGGGCCACAGGCTCCAACACCCACACTTTCTGTCCTGGCTGGTATACAGTCAGTACAGCCTTTTGGTCATGCCAAGCTTTTTGTAATTCTTGGCTGGCCTCCAGGTTTTTGGTTGCCTTTTTCATGTACTCAGCCATCCGGGAGCGGAGACCAAGTACATAGTCCATCACATCTTGTTTGGGGGCTTGAGAGGTAACTCCCAGCCCTCTTTTACCAAACACAATGGACCTCTCACAGGATGCCCAAACAGAAGCTCAAATGGGCTGTAACCAACCCCCTTCTGTGGAACCTCTCTGTATGCAAACAACAGGCAAGGAAGAAGAAGGTCCCATTTCCGCCTAAGCTTCTCTGGGAGTCCTTTAATCATTCCTTTCAAGGTTTTGTTGAAACGTTCAACTAAACCATTGCATTGTGGGTGATAGGGGTGGTGAACTTATAAGTCACACCACACTCCTTCCACATTGCTTTCAGATATCCTGACATGAAGTTGGTACCTCTGTCAGAAATGACCTCCTTTGGAAAACCCACTCTGGAGAAAACTCCAATGAGGGCTCTTGCCACCACAGGGGCTGTGGTGGTCCTCAGGGGAATTGCTTCTGGGTACCTGGTGGCATGATCCACTACCACCAGGATAAACCTGTGCCCAGATGCAGTTTGAGGGTCAAGGGGACCAACAATGTCAATCCCTACCCTTTCAAAGGGTACCCCCACCACAGGTAGTGGTATCAGGGGGCCTTTGTTGTGCCACCTGCCTTACCACTGGCTTGGCATGTGACACAGGAGCGACAAAACTCCTTTGTGTCCTCTGACATATGTGGCCAATGAAAATGTGGGACAAGCCTGTCCCAGGTCTTGTTTTGGCCCAAGTGACCTGCCAAAGGGATATCATGTGCTAGGGTCAAGAGGAACCCCTAAACTTCTGAGGTATTACCATCCTCCTGGTGGCTCCAGGGGCTGGATCTCTACCCTCAGAATATAGGAGTCCCTCATCCCAATAAACTTTATGGGACCCACTAGCACTCCCAGCAGCCTCAGCAGCAGCCTGCTGTCTGAGGGGTTCAAGGGAGGGGCAGCACTGTTGCTCCTTACTCAGATCTTCCCTAGAAGGGCCCCCTGCCCCCAAGAACTCAACCTGATCAGGCTCAAGTCCCTCTGGGGCAGTTCCTTCTTCAGGATCTGCTTCACCTCCCTCTGGGGGTGAATCTGTGATCTGAGACAGAGGGAAGGCACTGCCTTTACCCTACTGCTCCTCCTCTTGGGAAGCATCTGGTCCATTGTTCCAGGATCCAGAGCTGGTTCAGTGTTATGCATTCTTGCTTGTGACCTGGTCACAGCAAATACCTCTGCAGGGATGCCCAACATCTCAGCATGAGTCCATAACTCTACTTCAGACCAGGCTGAAGTCTCTAGATCATTGCCCAATAGACATTCGACAGGGAGGTCTGCACTGACTACAACCTTTTTGAGGCCAGTTACCCCTCCCCAGGAGAAATTCACAACTGCCAGACTATGGTTGGTCTTGACATTGCTTGCATTGGTCACCTGGTACATTTCGCCCAGGATGATCTGTCCAGGGTCCACAAGATCCTCTGCCACCATGGTGACACTAGCACCTGTGTCCCTAAATGCCAAAGCCTGTTTGCCATTTATTACAGGCTGCTGTTTGTATTTGCCCAGATTACTGGGACTTACTAGGAAGGACATGTTAAGGTCTCCCTCACAAATCAGCATTGCCTGAGTGGGCACTCTGACTAGGTCAGAGTCCACTTCAGAACCCAGGGTCAACCCTACTACACCCTTATTCTGAGTACCACCTCCACCAGTAGCTGAGCTAGGGGGAACAGTTGCCTTAGGGGCAGGAGTGGGGGTGGTTTGGTCTTTGGACTTGTTACAATCAGAAGTCCAGTGCCCTTTCTGTTTACAGAATTTGCACCAGGGCTTCTTTTGGCCTTTCCCTTGTTGGATTGTGACTCCCCACCAGATGCAGATTTTTGGGGCCCTTGTGAAGACTTCTGGTCTTTTGACTTATCCCCACCTTTCTCAGAGCCCTTAGGATCTTGCTTCTTGGTGTCACCCCTTGGTTCTGGGGTTTCTGCCTCACCCTGGTTCTGACCCATTTGTCTGCCTTCTTTCCCAATTCTTGGGGAGAGGTCAGATCTGAGTCCACCAGGTATTGATGCAACAACTGGTTCTGGCAATTATTAAGGATCTGTTCTCTCATCATCAGATTATACAATCCCTTGAAATCAGTAACCCTACTGCCAACCAGCCAACCCTCCAGAGCCTTGGTTGCACAATCAACAAAGTCAGTCCAGTCCTGAGTCTGTGCCTTCTGGGTGTCTCTGAACTTCAACCTGTACTGCTCAGTGGTTAAGCCAAACCCATCTATCAGTGCACTCTTCAGGACTTCATAATCATCAGCATCCTCTTCTCTAACAGTGAGGAGCTTGTCTCTACCTTTGTCTGAAAAGGAGAGCCACAAGATTGCTGCCCACTGCTTTTGAGGGACCTGCTGTACTCTACAGGCCCTCTCCATAGCAGTTATCCACTTGTGGATATCATCCCCACTCTGGTAGGGAGGAACAACCTTGCTCAGGTTCCTATGGTCTGGAATAGATTCTCTGCCTCTAGGGACACTGTTGCTGCCACCAAGGGGTTCTAACCCCTCTCTTCTAGAAGCTCTCTGGATCTCCAGGGCTTCTCTATCCAGTGCCAACTGCTTGGTTCTGAGGGCAACTCTTGCTTCCTCATACTGCAGCAGTTTGCACATTCTTTCAGAGGAGGTCTCTCTTATGGGAAAGTATGAGTTCCTCTGGTGGACAAATTCTCTGCCAGAGTGATAAGAGTGGTCAGATTCCCTGGAAGGGGACCTATGCCTCTCCTCCACTCTGTCAGCTCTCTTAGGGAGAATTCCTCTGTCCTTTTCAGGCCCCTTGAGGCCTGGCCCTTCAATCACAGAGTCTTGGTCATTCTGATTTTCATCATCTGACCCAGATACTGTAATTGACCCACTCACTGATTCAGACCCATTAGCTCCTAGAGCCAATCTAAGATCATCTGCTGTCAGCAGATCTATCAGGTGTAGTGTGGAGGGACTCTGTCCTAGCTTCAGGTGTCTTTCAACACACATGGCTCTCAAGTCAGAGAAAGCCATGTCCTTATACTGAGGCTGAGTGGATCCACTGGTTCCACCCTTTAAGGACATTCTAGTGTTGTGCAGTGTTGTACTACCTACACTAGTTTGTGGCCTACTGATACTAGCTTGAGCTGTAGAAAGGGTGTGCTATCCCTTGGCACACAGCTCTAAGTTCAGTAGAACTTATTGATACTAACCTTGACTTTATATGTACCTTAAGTACCTATAGTGGTTTTCAGTTAGTAATTCAAATAGAGATTTTCTGGTAAAACAATAGCAAGCTGGAATCCCACACGCTGCCCACCAATGTGAGAAGTTGGCCTGGTATATGCTGTTCACTAATTAAAGTGGACACCTTGCACCAGAACAATTCGACTCTTATGGTAGATAGGTTTAAGACAACCTTTATAGAAAGCTATCCTAGTGGTAGCTGTGGAGAGCAGCCTTCAGGCTAAGTCTTGAAGGAATGTAAAGCAGCTTGTTTTACCACACAATCTCTTGAATCACCAAATGAAAAGACACCACACAGGTATATATATCAAATATATATGTATTTATTAATAAACACTCTCTACTAATCTCTTTATGAGATTAGAGGTCAGGAACATATGTACAAGTCAAATGTTATCAAAATAAGTTTAGCACAATCGAATATCACAATCTTAGTTTGACTAGACCTAGGACTAGGGCATCTAGAATCGAGGGACCCCCAAGAACCACCCCAGGTAGTTGTAGGAGACCCACAGGGGACGGACGCGGTGTCCTGGCACCGGTGCGAGTCCTGTACGAGTCTATGCGCACAGACGCGATTGAGATTTCAATGTTAAAGGTCCCTTGCGTGTTCGAGGCGAACACACCGATCGGTCCTTGTACGAGTCGAAGGACGCGATTACAGATAGAGTTGCAAGGGAGATGGACGCGCTGTGTCTAACACAGACGCGAACCTTGTGCGAGTCAGTACAATGGAGGTCTCGATGTTACAGGCCCCTTGTGTGTTCGAGGCGAACACCGATCGGACTCAGTACGAGTCGAAGGACACAGTTCTAGATAGTGTTACAAAGGAGATGGATGCGGTGTGTCTAACACAGACGCGAACCCTGTACGAGTCAGGGCATTTGTCGCACTTAGAAAATAAGAGTTTTAGGGCACTTCGAGGGAAGCTACAAGCAAGTCACTTACAGGGTAAGTAGTTCTAGGGCCCACACCCACAGGAGCACCGTAGTGCTGAAGTTACCTCACCCAGGGGAGCCGGGTGCATAGGTGTTCTTTGGTGTCGGGTCGCGGCGACGTTTTCAATGGGAGCCAGTGAAGACTTGCTGCTTGCGGCGACAGGAGAAGTGTCCGGAGGAATCCAAGCCTGGATTCGGAAGATGGAAGACCTGAAAGCAGAGGGGACAGTGTTCAAAGTCACTTGGCAGTGACTCGGGGCAAGGAAGATGGATGCCCACCGTCGTCGCAAGATTCAGGTCGTTCGCGGGTGCCTTGACTCTTCAGCCACGAGGTCCAGGAGGCGCCGACGACAACCAGGAGCTGGATTCGGCGTGTCCCACGATGTCTGCGGCTTACTGCGGTGTCGGCGACTCGATTGGAGCCAACAAGCCTTGGTAACAGCAAGTCTCGGGGAAAGTGTGAAGAGGCAATGGCGCAGGCCAGCAAGGTCTGGGGGACTCACCCTGCGAGGGTAAGTCAGGGCAAGCCTGGAGCGCAACCAGGGGAGCCCTTTGGTTTCTTTAGAAAGTCTTTTGGGGACCCACAAGCCGGCTGGCAAGGGATCGCGAAGACGCCTCGGGAGGATTCGCTCACAGGGGTCCACGTTCTCTCGGGACATGGTAGGCCTCTGATCTTCGGAGGGATTCTTGCTGGAGGCTAGGACCACACGTGGTCCAAAGCACAAGTTCGTGGAATGTTGTGAAGGGGTTGCACTTGACAATAGTGCACGGTACCCAGGGGTCGCGGTTCCTCATCACTCTTGGGGTCCACTGGCCTCAGCTTCGCTGGGGACTCACGATGGCCTTTGAGAAGTCAGGAAATCCACTTCCTGGGCTGCAGGGACTTCGGACTCCGGCGGGAGCGGCGTAGTTTGCGACCGTCGTTTGTAGTTTTAGGTGCCTGCCAAGCAGGGGAGTCACTCCTTGACTCCAAGGGAGATTCTTCAGTCTTCCAAAGGTAGTGGAACGTCGAAGGTCCGGGATTCGTCTTCAGAGCGTCGTCCAGGAAAATCTAGTTTGCAATGCACAGGTTCCCCCTCTTATACTAAAAGAAAGGGAGGGACTAGCTCTATGACCCTACCTATGGGAGGGTCAGGGGAGGGGTGGCTACACCCACTTCCCTTTGTCCAGTTTCGCGCCAGAGCAGGGGCAGGTAGCCCCTGAGCCGGTTTGAACTGGGGTATGCACAGAGGAGCCTTCTGCTCCCCCAGTGCAGGACTTCAAAGCACTCTAAGAGTGCACCCACCCAGCCCCAATACACTAAACCCTGTCTGGGAGGTGGTTACACCTCCCTGTGACAGGATGCCTATTGTTGGGCTTACTCCACTGCGAGTGTTGGTCATCAGCAGGAGGGCAGCCCAGTGTCTGTGACTGGTGGCATCCATTTTGTGATGCCAGGGCTCTGCAGGATTCTACCGCGTTTCCACAGTAGGTACATGTCTATCCCTCTAGAAGGGTGGAATGCTACCCCCGCCGCCAGGACAGGCGGGGGGGTAGTATTCCAAGATGTTTGACACCAAACACGACATGTTTCGATGCAGCCATTCCAAAGTTAGCACTTTACCGTGAGTAAATAATGCACTTAAAAGTATATGGTTTAACCGCATCCACAAACAGCACCAGAGAATGGACTCTGAGAGCTGCAGAGGGGCCCTGCTCAGGCAGAGGCACCCCCTCACATAGAAGCCAAGCACCCTGCCCTCAGGATTGATAGGGCCTGCCTTAGGGGTGACTGATAGGTTTATATGTGTGTGTAGGAGAGATATAGGGGACCTATATCTCAGTGAGGGGTGCTAGCACTTCCTCACCCAGGCTGCAGTAGCAGGCCTGTGGTGTCAGATTTAGTCTGCTTCCCAGGGGTGGCATAATACATGCTGCAGCCCCTGGTAGGCCTGTGAAGTACCTATGCCCTTAGCACCTAAGGTACCATATACTAGGGACTCATAAGGAACCACAGCATCCAATCACTAGTGCACCTAGAGTGCACTCCAAGTCGTTTAGAGAGAACAGAGAGGCTGGGGCCCTGATTAGCAGGGTCCCAGCCAGACTATAGCCAGAAACCAGTGTAAACATCAGAAAAAAAGTGGGGGCAACATAAGAGGCAGATCCTACTCTCCTACACAGATCTAAAGGATATTCTAGCACTTGTAAGAAAGGCAGAATTATCCAGCCGCAGTGCTAAAGTGCTTAAAAGTGACTCAAAAGAAGAAGACAAAACTGGAGTTACTATTAGTAAAATTAAAAACAAGTCTACTGACAAAACCAGAAGATATAGTCCCAAGCCAAGAAGATACGATTCCTCAAAAAGAATGATAATTTTAAATGTTATCGCTCTGGTAGTGACTCACATTTAGCTTCTAGCAAGTTTTGCCCTGCTTTGAAACAAAGGTGTTCCAACTGTAATATTATGGGTCATTTCTCTAAAGTGTGTAACAGGAAAAAGTATGGTAAAGTAAAATGTGTTGATGATGATGAAACAAGTTCTAGTGAGGAGGAACAATTAGTCAAAACGCTCTCTTCTCACATAATCACTGATACGGAAAATTCATGTAGCAGTGGTTATGAGGCCAGAGAACTTTTTTACTAAATATAATTGATAAGAAAGTAGAGAACAAAAGAAACCTTTGTGTTCTATATCTCTAGGTGGTGTAAATGTACAAATGTATGCAGACTCTGGATCACCCTACACTATTGTTAATGAAGAAGTTTGGGTAAGTAAGTTTATAAATAAATTGGGGCACGATTTACTTCCTCCAGACACATGTCAATAGCCTTCTTGCCATTATGCCGCCAAAGATTAAGATCTAAATTTCGCTTTACATTTCTCACGGGTCCTAAAATGTACCAGAACAAACGCTTAAGCATGTGGGTCCACACACAGGAGGAGGATGGAGGGCGCTACATACATTGAAACTGCACAAACAATGCAATGAAGGCATGGCTGGAATGTATATCACACCCAGGAACCACGTGTTTTGGAAACGTCTGGAGCTGTTATAGGCTGAAATGTATTCCAGGTAAGAACGCCTTGCTGCTGTGCCTTAGGTACTGATTGGTTGGTTACATGTTGCACACATGTTGGTTAGCATCCAAGTCAGTCATGCAGCTGTGGAAAGGGAAGCTGTGTTTGCCAAGGTCAAGTTATCCCAAAGAAGGGACTCCACTGTCAGACATGAGTCATCCATACACCAGCGCAAAGTTGTAAAATGAGCAAGATTCAGTCAATGCAGAGCGAGAGGTGCATTCTGGGATGTGTGCATCATGCCCGGTTACTTACACTGCGCCCCAGCCACCTGCACTCCGTCCCACCCAGCGATAAATGAGACAGGGGCTTCACTATCAATAGTGCAGCAGGTGCAGCGGCACCGGGACCCAGAGGTCTAGGGAGCCCCAGCCACCTGCACTCCGTCCCACCCAACGATAAATGAGACAGGGGCGCCGCTATCAATAGTGCAGCAGGTGCAGCGGCACCGGGGCCCTGAGGTCTAAGGGGCCCCAGCCACCTGCACTCCGTCCCACCCAGCGATAAATGAGACAGGGGCTTCACTATTAATAGTGCAGCAGGTGCAGCGGCACCGGGGCCCAGAGGTCTAAGGGGCCCCAGCCGCCTGCACTCCGTCCCACCCAACGATAAATGAGACAGGGGTGCCGCTATCAATAGTGCAGCAGGTGAAGCGGCAACGGAGCCCAGAGGTCTAAGGAGCTCGTTGCGCCCCTGCCGTCTGCACTCCGTCCCACCCAGCGATAAATGAGACAGGGGCTTCACTATCAATAGTGCAGCAGGTGCAGCGGCACTGGGACCCAGAGGTCTAGGGAGCCCCAGCCACCTGCACTTCGTCCCACCCAACGATAAATGAGACAGAGGCAAGACAGGAGCGTCACTATCATTAGTCGAGCAGGTGCAGCGGCACCGGGGCCCAGAGGTCTAAGGGGCTAATTGTGCCCCATCGGTTTGCCTTCTGTGCCAACCTACGATACATGAGACAGGGGCGCCGCTATCAATAGTGCAGCAGGCGCAGCGGCACCGGGGCCCATTACATCCCAGCCCTTTGCCTTCCGCCCCCACAACAGTAAACGAGGGCCCAAGTCATTGCTTCAGCAGCCGAATCATAAGATGGACAGAAATCTGCAATGTTTTATCATGACACGTTACTGTTGGTATTTACTGAGGGGTCTGAGCAGGCCTTTCTAGGGCCAAGGGAAGCTTCTTCTGCACTGGGGAGTAACACCCCAGGGGCATGAGAGGGAGGGCACTCATGCCATCCGAGGCTTCCAGGGGGGGAGGTGAGTTCAGAGGGACAAGGAGCAAAGAGAGAAACCCGAGACCCCCTCCACTTCAACAAACGCAGTGCCCTGTTTGTGCCAAAATGCTAAGAGAGACAAGAATAACATCTCCATGGCGCAGGGCCAGGGGCGGGAACACGCTCTCGCATCAGAAGCAGCAGCTGTGGTTACCCAGAACCTTCCTTCACGCCCAGAGAGGTCTGTGGAGCGATGTAGCCGAACGTTGGCGCTACACTCATTGGTGCTATCTGGGGACACTCGTTGGCGCTATCTGGGGGCTCTCGTTGGCGCTATCGGCTCTCGTTGGCGCTATCTGGGGACACTCGTTGGTGCTATCTGGGAACACTCGTTGGCGCTATCTGGGGGCTCTCGGCGCTATCTGGGGACACTCGGTGCTATCCGGGAACACTCGGCGCTATCTGGGAACACTCGTTGGCGCTATCTGGGGACACTCGTTGGCGCTATCCGGGGACACTCATTGGCGCTATCTTGCACATGGGTGGAGTTTACCACTCGGTGCCTGCACTGGGGGTGGGGGACAGGGCTGGAATAGCCGTCGTGGGCACCAGGCATTTTCCCGTAGGCTGGAAGGGTTGGGGCCGGTTTTGGACCAGTGGGGGTGGTTTTTGTTACTAGGGGTTGGTTTTGCAGCATGTGCTACAATATTAGCCCCATGTAACAAAAGCAGCAGCAGTGTTTCCCACCAGCACCCCCCTATACTCCCTTCCAGGGCCAGTCGACTTAATTGCCAGGGCTGGTTTGCATTCTCAGTTCGGCCCTGGTAGAGGGGGGAGGGGGGACATGCTGGCTCAGTGAGGGCGGGCGGTCTCAGTATTGGTGGAGGGAGGGAGAACAAATGTGTGAGGACCCCCGGGGGAACATATAGGGTCACCCACCACCCTGGAGGGATGGAGCGAGTGAGTGCGCCTCAGCGGCGGCCGGCACGGATCGGAGGTGCGGGGGCGGGAGGGGATAGGATGCGGGGGAAGCGTTTATTAAAAAAGAAAAAACTTACCTTCTCGCCGCGTCTCTCCTCCATAGTCCCTTGCTTGACCTGAACAGGAAGCACACCCAGTGCTTACGGGGAGCCTGGGCATGTTCTCCATGCAGGTTGTAATGCAGCCTGCATGGAGAACATGCGAAGTGCGCAAGACTGTTTGGCCGCAGTGGCGTAGGAAGGGCGGTGGGGGGCGGTCTGCCCCGAACGTCACGAGCCTTGGGGGCAGTGCACCCCCGCTCGTCACGGCGGCTGGTGGGGGAGGCAATCTTGTCAGACCCCCCGCTCTTCAATGCATCCGCGGGCGGCAAACGCGGAGACCGCCACGGGCGGCCAAAGGGCTAGCTACACTACTGTTTGGCTGGCCCCAGAGGGCCGGCCAAGCAGTCATTGCACACTTAGGAGCGAGCTACCACTCCTCCCCTGCCCTGCTCTGTGAGCAGAGCAGCCCCGCAAAGCTGCCGGAAGTAGGACAAAATAAAACGATAATAACACGTTATTATTTTATTTTCCCTTTATTTCACTGCTAAAGAGCAGTGGGGCGACGCTCCTCCGGCTCCTCCGCCTTAGCGGAGGAGTCGCCACTGGATCACGTGGGACAAGGAAAGGCCGAAGAGGCACACAGGTGATCCCGCAGAAGAAAAGAGTTCGGGAACCAATCCTGCCCCCCACCCACTAGCAGTTTTATTTACGGGCTTTTATTATCAAACCCACGACTGGTTTAAGAGCTAGCACCAGCTGTAGAACAATACTATATAGAAGTATATATAACTACATATATATGTATATGAATGTAATCATGTATTACATCTACAAATATATATCACAGATGGATAATCAGATATAGATATATATTACAGAGTTTGTGATTCAATGGCAAGTTTCGTGCAGGAGAAACAGCTCGAGACTCAGTTAAAATACAATTATGGTTAATATTCCAATAACTGTGACATTCACGTGGGAAAATAACCTAACAAGGTCACTGATGCACCAGAGCTAAAGTGATGTTATGGTTTCAAATCAAAACATAAAACTTCCGAAATTCAGCGGTTATGATCTGCTGCATAAACCATAAACCATGGCGAATCCACCACAGAGACCATAAACCGAAGTGTCAGATGACATCACAAATGGGTGCAGAGGTCAACCATGAAGAGTCAGATGACATCACAAATGGGTGCAGAGGTCGCCCATGAAGTGTCAGATGACATCACAAATGGGTGCAGAGGTCACCCATGAAGAGGCAGATGACATCACAAATGGGTGCAGAGGTCACCCATGAAGAGGCAGATGACATCACAAATGGGTGCAGAGGTCACCCATGAAGAGTCAGATGACATCACAAGTGGGAGCAGGGCTCACCCATGAAGAGTCAGATGACAACAGAGGCCACCCATGAAGAGTCAGATGACATCACAAATGGGTGCACATGAAGAGTCAGATGACATCACAAATGGGTGCAGAGGTCACCCATGAAGAGTTAGATGACATCAGAGCTCACCCATGAAGAGTCAGATGACAACAGAGCTCACCCATGAAGAGTCAGATGACATCACAAGTGGGAGGAGGGCTCACCCATGAAGAGTCAGATGACATCACAAGTGGGAGCAGGGCTCACCCATTAAGAGTCAGATGACATCAGAGGTCACCCATGAAGAGTCAGATGACATCACAAATGGGTGCAGAGGTCACCCATGAAGAGTCAGATGACATCAGAGCTCACCCATGAAGAGTCAGATGACATCACAAATGGGTGCACATGAAGAGTCAGATGACATCACAAATGGGTGCAGAGGTCACCCATGAAGAGTTAAATGACATCAGAGCTCACCCATGAAGAGTCAGATGACAACAGAGCTCACCCATGAAGAGTCAGATGACATCACAAGTGGGAGGAGGGCTCACCCATGAAGAGTCAGATGACATCACAACTGGGAGCAGGGCTCACCCATTAAGAGTCAGATGACATCAGAGGTCACCCATGAAGAGTCAGATGACATCACAAATGGGTGCAGAGGTCACCCATGAAGAGTCAGATGACATCAGAGCTCACCCATGAAGAGTCAGATTACATCAGAGCTCACCCATGAAGTGTCAGATGACATCAGAGGTCACCCATGAAGTGTCAGATGACATCACAAATGGGTGTAGAGGTCACCCATGAAGTGTCAGATGACATCAGAGGTCACCCGTGAAGTGTCAGATGACATCACACATAGATGCAGAGCTCACCCATGAAGAGTCAGATGACATCAGAGGTCACCTATGAAGTGTCAGATGACATCACAAATGGGTGTAGAGGTCACCCATGAAGTGTCAGATGACATCAGAGGTCACCCGTGAAGTGTCAGATGACATCACACATAGATGCAGAGCTCACCCATGAAGAGTCAGATGACATCAGAGGTCACCCATGACGAGTCAGATGACATCACAAGTGGGAGCAGAGGTCACCCATGAAGTGTCAGATGACATCACAAATGGGTGTAGAGGTCACCCATGAAGTGTCAATGACATCAGAGGTCACCCGTGAAGTGTCAGATGACATCACACATAGATGCAGAGCTCACCCATGAAGAGTCAGATGACATCAGAGGTCACCCATGAAGAGTCAGATGACATCACAAGTGGGAGCAGAGGTCACCCATGAAGTGTCAGATGACATCACAAATGGGTGTAGAGGTCACCCATGAAGTGTCAATGACATCAGAGGTCACCCGTGAAGTGTCAGATGACATCACACATAGATGCAGAGCTCACCCATGAAGAGTCAGGTGACATCAGAGGTCACCCATGAAGAGTCAGATGACATCACAAGTGGGAACAGAGCTCACCCATGAAGAGTCAGATGACATCACAAGTGGGAACAGGGCTCCCCATGAAGAGTCAGATGACATCAGAGATCACCCATGAAGAGTCAGATGACATTACAAGTGGGAGCAGGGCTCACCCATTAAGAGTCAGATGACATCAGAGCTCTCCCATGAAGAGTCAGATGACAACACAGCTCACCCATGAAGAGACAGATGACATCACAAGTGGGAGCAGAGGTCACCCATGAAGAGTCAGATGACATCAGAGCTCACCCATGAAGAGTCAGATGACATCAGAGCTCACCCATGATGAGTCAGATGACATCAGAGCTCACCCATGAAGTGTCAGATGACATCAGAGGTCACCCATGAAGTGTCAGATGACATCACAAATGGGTGTAGAGGTCACCCATGAAGTGTCAGATGACATCAGAGGTCACCCATGAAGTGTCAGATGACATCACACATAGATGCAGAGTTCACCCATGAAGTGTCAGATGACCTCACAAATGGGTGCAGAGGTCACCCATGAAGTGTCAGATGACATCACAAATGGGTGCAGAGGTCACACATGAAGTGTCAGATGACATCACAAATGGGTGCAGAGCTCACCCATGAAGTGTCAGAGGACATCACAAATGGGTGCAGAGGTCACCCATGAAGTGTCAGATGACATCACAAATAGGTGCAGAGGTCACCCATGAAGTGTCAGATGACATCACAAATGGGTGCAGAGGTCACTCATGAAGAGTCAGATGACATCAGAGGTCACTCATGAAGTGTCAGATGACATCAGAGGTCACCCGTGAAGTGTCAGATGGCATCACACATAGATGCAGAGTTCACCCATGAAGTGTCAGATGACATCACACATAGATGCAGAGTTCACCCATGAAGTTTCAGGTGACATCACAAATGGGTGCAGAGGTCACCCATGAAGTTTCAGGTGACATCACAAATGGGTCCAGAGGTCACCCATGAAGAGTCAGATGACATCGCAAATGGGTGCAGAGGTCACCCATGAAGTGTCAGATGACGTCACAAATGGGTGCAGTCGCCCATGAAGTGTCAGATGACGTCACAAATGGGTGCAGAGGTCACCCATGAAGAGTCAGATGACATCGCAAATGGGTGCAGAGATCACCCATGAAGTGTCAGATGACATCACAAATGGGTGCAGAGGTCACCCATGAAGAGTCAGATGACATCAGAGCTCACCCATGAAGTGTCAGATGACATCAGAGGTCACCCATGAAGTGTCAGATGACATCACACATAGATGCAGAGTTCACCCATGAAGTGTCAGATGACACCACAAATGGGGCAGGGGTCACCCATGAAGTGTCAGATGACATCACAAATGGGTGCAGAGGTCACCCATGAAAAGTCAGATGACGTCACAAATGGGTGCAGAGGTCACCCATGAAGAATCAGATGACATCGCAAATGGGTGCAGAGGTCACCCATGAAGAGTCAGATGACATCACAAGTGGGAGGAGGGCTCACCCATGAAGAGTCAGATGACATCACAAGTGGGAGCAGGGCTCACCCATTAAGAGTCAGATGACATCAGAGGTCACCCATGAAGAGTCAGATGACATCACAAATGGGTGCAGAGGTCACCCATGAAGAGTCAGATGACATCAGAGCTCACCCATGAAGAGTCAGATTACATCAGAGCTCACCCATGAAGTGTCAGATGACATCAGAGGTCACCCATGAAGTGTCAGATGACATCAGAGGTCACCCGTGAAGTGTCAGATGACATCACACATAGATGCAGAGCTCACCCATGAAGAGTCAGATGACATCAGAGGTCACCTATGAAGTGTCAGATGACATCACAAATGGGTGTAGAGGTCACCCATGAAGTGTCAGATGACATCAGAGGTCACCCGTGAAGTGTCAGATGACATCACACATAGATGCAGAGCTCACCCATGAAGAGTCAGATGACATCAGAGGTCACACATGAAGAGTCAGATGACATCACAGAGTGGGAGCAGAGGTCACCCATGAAGTGTCAGATGACATCACAAATGGGTGTAGAGGTCACCCATGAAGTGTCAATGACATCAGAGGTCACCCATATCGGTACCGAAAGAACAGTTCCAAGAGATACGTGCTTTGTACAGTGTTACATCCCACATTAAAAGTATGTTTTTCCTTCTCGTTTTGTTTGCAGGTTATTGACCTGAGAGTGTGGTATGTAGTTTTTCACTTACCACTCTGTGTAGATAGCATTGACAATTGGTCCTGAAGAAGTGCCTTGATCCCCTGACACACAGGGCACGAAACATGTTGACCGACCGAGAGTAGGGCACATCCAGCTAGATACCTTGCATCTAGTTCACCGCCACTCTCTATATATTTTTAATTAGGCAGTTTACCTTCCTGAATAAATCACTGTTAGGACTAACTGACCTATTTTAACTCACTTCCCTCCCACATCTACACTTACTAGGCCCCTCACCCCCACTGCACCCAACGGCAGGAACAAAGATCCCCGCTAAAGAGCCCCGTACTGGGTGCCCGTCAGGTATTGCAGCGCCGACCTGACGAGGGGCAGGCTCATATGATGAAGCATGACACCTAGCTTGCTAGGTGTGTGAGAAGCCCTAGTTCCGAAAAGGGGATCTCCCCTTTCACCTTCAGTGTGGGACCACCACCATCCCCACCCCTAGTATCTCCCTGTTCTTTCACTTGGACTCAGAGGAACTCCATATCCTTCGTGTATATAGTATTGTTGGGGCATGTATGTTGGACCTCTTTAAACCTGCCCCGCTGTCCCCCTTTTTTGATTCATAGTCACCCGTGAAGTGTCAGATAACATCACACATAGATGCAGAGCTCACCCATGAAGAGTCAGATGACATCAGAGGTCACCCATGAAGAGTCAGATGACATCACAAGTGGGAACAGAGCTCACCCATGAAGAGTCAGATGACATCACAAGTGGGAACAGGGCTCCCCATGAAGAGTCAGATGACATCAGAGATCACCCATGAAGAGTCAGATGACATTACAAGTGGGAGCAGGGCTCACCCATTAAGAGTCAGATGACATCAGAGCTCTCCCATGAAGAGTCAGATGACAACACAGCTCACCCATGAAGAGACAGATGACATCACAAGTGGGAGCAGAGGTCACCCATGAAGAGTCAGATGACATCAGAGCTCACCCATGAAGAGTCAGATGACATCAGAGCTCACCCATGATGAGTCAGATGACATCAGAGCTCACCCATGAAGTGTCAGATGACATCAGAGGTCACCCATGAAGTGTCAGATGACATCACAAATGGGTGTAGAGGTCACCCATGAAGTGTCAGATGACATCAGAGGTCACCCATGAAGTGTCAGATGACATCACACATAGATGCAGAGTTCACCCATGAAGTGTCAGATGACCTCACAAATGGGTGCAGAAGTCACCCATGAAGTGTCAGATGACATCACAAATGGGTGCAGAGGTCACACATGAAGTGTCAGATGACATCACAAATGGGTGCAGAGCTCACCCATGAAGTGTCAGAGGACATCACAAATGGGTGCAGAGGTCACCCATGAAGTGTCAGATGACATCACAAATAGGTGCAGAGGTCACCCATGAAGTGTCAGATGACATCACAAATGGGTGCAGAGGTCACCCATGAAGAGTCAGATGACATCAGAGGTCACTCATGAAGTGTCAGATGACATCAGAGGTCACCCGTGAAGTGTCAGATGGCATCACACATAGATGCAGAGTTCACCCATGAAGTGTCAGATGACATCACACATAGATGCAGAGTTCACCCATGAAGTTTCAGGTGACATCACAAATGGGTGCAGAGGTCACCCATGAAGTTTCAGGTGACATCACAAATGGGTCCAGAGGTCACCCATGAAGAGTCAGATGACATCGCAAATGGGTGCAGAGGTCACCCATGAAGTGTCAGATGACGTCACAAATGGGTGCAGTCGCCCATGAAGTGTCAGATGACGTCACAAATGGGTGCAGAGGTCACCCATGAAGAGTCAGATGACATCGCAAATGGGTGCAGAGATCACCCATGAAGTGTCAGATGACATCACAAATGGGTGCAGAGGTCACCCATGAAGAGTCAGATGACATCAGAGCTCACCCATGAAGTGTCAGATGACATCAGAGGTCACCCATGAAGTGTCAGATGACATCACACATAGATGCAGAGTTCACCCATGAAGTGTCAGATGACACCACAAATGGGGCAGGGGTCACCCATGAAGTGTCAGATGACGTCACAAATGGGTGCAGAGGTCACCCATGAAGAATCAGATGACATCGCAAATGGGTGCAGAGGTCACCCATGAAGAGTCAGATGACATCACAAGTGGGAGGAGGGCTCACCCATGAAGAGTCAGATGACATCACAAGTGGGAGCAGGGCTCACCCATTAAGAGTCAGATGACATCAGAGGTCACCCATGAAGAGTCAGATGACATCACAAATGGGTGCAGAGGTCACCCATGAAGAGTCAGATGACATCAGAGCTCACCCATGAAGAGTCAGATTACATCAGAGCTCACCCATGAAGTGTCAGATGACATCAGAGGTCACCCATGAAGTGTCAGATGACATCAGAGGTCACCCGTGAAGTGTCAGATGACATCACACATAGATGCAGAGCTCACCCATGAAGAGTCAGATGACATCAGAGGTCACCTATGAAGTGTCAGATGACATCACAAATGGGTGTAGAGGTCACCCATGAAGTGTCAGATGACATCAGAGGTCACCCGTGAAGTGTCAGATGACATCACACATAGATGCAGAGCTCACCCATGAAGAGTCAGATGACATCAGAGGTCACACATGAAGAGTCAGATGACATCACGAAGTGGGAGCAGAGGTCACCCATGAAGTGTCAGATGACATCACAAATGGGTGTAGAGGTCACCCATGAAGTGTCAATGACATCAGAGGTCACCCATATCGGTACCGAAAGAACAGTTCCAAGAGATACGTGCTTTGTACAGTGTTACATCCCACATTAAAAGTATGTTTTTCCTTCTCGTTTTGTTTGCAGGTTATTGACCTGAGAGTGTGGTATGTAGTTTTTCACTTACCACTCTGTGTAGATAGCATTGACAATTGGTCCTGAAGAAGTGCCTTGATCCCCTGACACACAGGGCACGAAACATGTTGACCGACCGAGAGTAGGGCACATCCAGCTAGATACCTTGCATCTAGTTCACCGCCACTCTCTATATATTTTTAATTAGGCAGTTTACCTTCCTGAATAAATCACTGTTAGGACTAACTGACCTATTTTAACTCACTTCCCTCCCACATCTACACTTACTAGGCCCCTCACCCCCACTGCACCCAACGGCAGGAACAAAAGATCCCCGCTAAAGAGCCCCGTACTGGGTGCCCGTCCAGGTATTGCAGCGCCGACCTGACGAGGGGCAGGCTCATATGATGAAGCATGACACCTAGCTTGCTAGGTGTGTAGAGAGCCCTAGTTCCGAAAGAGGATCTCCCTTTCACCTTCAGTGTGGGACCACCACCATCCCCACCCCTAGTATCTCCCTGTTCTTTCACTTGGACTCAGAGGAACTCCATATCCTTCGTGTATATAGTATTGTTGGGGCATGTATGTTGGACCTCTTTAAACCTGCCCCGCTGTCCCCCTTTTTTGATTCATAGTCACCCGTGAAGTGTCAGATAACATCACACATAGATGCAGAGCTCACCCATGAAGAGTCAGATGACATCAGAGGTCACCCATGAAGAGTCAGATGACATCACAAAGTGGGAACAGAGCTCACCCATGAAGAGTCAGATGACATCACAAGTGGGAACAGGGCTCCCCATGAAGAGTCAGATGACATCAGAGATCACCCATGAAGAGTCAGATGACATTACAAGTGGGAGCAGGGCTCACCCATTAAGAGTCAGATGACATCAGAGCTCTCCCATGAAGAGTCAGATGACAACACAGCTCACCCATGAAGAGTCAGATGACATCACAAGTGGGAGCAGGGCTCACCCATGAAGAGTCAGATGATATCAGAGCTCACCCATTAAGAGTCAGATGACATCAGAGGTCCCCCATGAAGAGTCAGATGACATCACAAATGGGTGCAGAGGTCACCCATGAAGAGTCAGATGACATCAGAGCTCACCCATGAAGAGTCAGATGACATCAGAGCTCACCCATGATGAGTCAGATGACATCAGAGCTCACCCATGAAGTGTCAGATGACATCAGAGGTCACCCATAAAGTGTCAGATGACATCACAAATGGGTGTAGAGGTCACCCATGAAGTGTCAGATGACATCAGAGGTCACCCATGAAGTGTCAGATGACATCACACATAGATGCAGAGTTCACCCATGAAGTGTCAGATTACCTCACAAATGGGTGCAGAGGTCACCCATGAAGTGTCAGATGACATCACAAATGGGTGCAGAGGTCACACATGAAGTGTCAGATGACATCACAAATGGGTGCAGAGGTCACCCATGAAGAGTCAGATTACATCACAAATGGGTGCAGAGCTCACCCATGAAGTGTCAGATGACATCACAAATGGGTGCAGAGGTCACCCATGAAGTGTCAGATGACATCACAAATAGGTGCAGAGGTCCCCCATGAAGTGTCAGATGACATCACAAATGGGTGCAGAGGTCACCCATGAAGAGTCAGATGACATCAGAGGTCACTCATGAAGTGTCAGATGACATCAGAGGTCACCCGTGAAGTGTCAGATGGCATCACACATAGATGCAGAGTTCACCCATGAAGTGTCAGATGACATCACACATAGATGCAGAGTTCACCCATGAAGTTTCAGGTGACATCACAAATGGGTGCAGAGGTCACCCATGAAGTTTCAGGTGACATCACAAATGGGTCCAGAGGTCACCCATGAAGAGTCAGATGACATCGCAAATGGGTGCAGAGGTCACCCATGAAGTGTCAGATGACGTCACAAATGGGTGCAGTCGCCCATGAAGTGTCAGATGACGTCACAAATGGGTGCAGAGGTCACCCATGAAGAGTCAGATGACATCGCAAATGGGTGCAGAGATCACCCATGAAGTGTCAGGTGACATCACAAATGGGTGCAGAGGTCACCCATGAAGAGTCAGATGACATCAGAGCTCACCCATGAAGTGTCAGATGACATCAGAGGTCACCCATGAAGTGTCAGATGACATCACACATAGATGCAGAGTTCACCCATGAAGTGTCAGATGACATCACAAATGGGGCAGGGGTCACCCATGAAGTGTCAGATGACATCACAAATGGGTGCAGAGGTCACCCATGAAAAGTCAGATGACGTCACAAATGGGTGCAGAGGTCACCCATGAAGAATCAGATGACATCGCAAATGGGTGCAGAGGTCACCCATGAAGAATCAGATGACATCGCAAATGGGTGCAGAGGTCACCCATGAAGTGTCAGGTGACATCACAAATGGGTGCAGAGGTCACCCATGAAGAGTCAGATGACATCAGAGGTCACCCATGAAGTGTCAGATGACATCAGAGGTCACCCGTGAAGTGTCAGATGACATCACACATAGATGCAGAGTTCACCCATGAAGTGTCAGATGACATTACAAATGGGGCAGAGGTCACCCATGAAGTGTCAGATGACATCACAAATGGGTGCAGAGGTCACCCATGAAAAGTCAGATGACGTCACAAATGGGTGCAGAGGTCGCCCATGAAGAATGAGATGACATCGCAAATGGGTGCAGAGGTCACCCATCTAGAGTCAGATGACATCACAAGTGGGTGCAGAGGTCACCCATGAAGAATCAGATGACATCGCAAATCGGTGCTTAGGTCACCCATGAAGAGTCAGATGACATCAGAGGTCACCCATGAAGTGTCAGATGACATCAGAGGTCACCCGTGAAGTGTCAGATGACATTGCAAATTGTTGCAGAGGTCACCCATGAAGTGTCAGATGACATCACAAATGGGTGCAGAGGTCACCCATGAAGAGTCAGATGACATCAGAGGTCACACATGAAGAGTCAGATGACATCAGAGGTCACCCATGAAGTGTCAGATGACATCAGAGGTCACCCGTGAAGTGTCAGATGACATCACACAAAGATGCAGAGTTCACCCATGAAGTTTCAGGTGACATCACAAATGGGTGCAGAGGTCACCCATGAAGTTTCAGGTGACATCACAAATGGGTCCAAAGGTCACCCATGAAGAGTCAGATGACATCGCAAATGGGTGCAGAGGTCACCCATGAAGTGTCAGATGACGTCACAAATGGGTGCAGAGGTCGCCCTTGAAGTGTCAGATGACGTCGCAAATGGGTGCAGATGTCACCCATGAAGAATCAGATGACATCGCAAATGGGTGCAGAGGTCACCCATGAAGTGTCAGATGACATCACAAATGGGTGCAGAGGTCACCCATGAAGAGTCAGATGACATCAGAGGTCACCCATGAAGTGTCAGATGACATCAGAGGTCACCCATGAAGTGTCAGTTGACATCAGAGGTCACCCGTGAAGTTTCAGATGACATCACTCATAGATGCAGAGTTCACCCATGAAGTGTCAGATGACATCACACATTGATGCAGAGATCACCCATGAAGAGTCAGGTGACATCACAAATGGGTGCAGAGGTCAACCCTGAAGAGTCAGATGACATCACAAGTGGGTGCAGAGGTCACCCATGAAGAGTCAGATGACATCACAAGTGGGTGCAGAGGTCACCCATGAAGAGTCAGATGACATCACAGGTGGGACCAGGGCTCACCCACGAGGTGTCAGATGACATCACACATAGATGCAGAGGTCACCCATGAAGGGTACTCGCCGAAGCGATGCCGTCCTTTACCCCATGGGGACAGCTCGGAGGACCACTGCAGACTAGAGCATGGCATGTCTGTCCTAGGACAGTGTGGCTTACACCGATGGCTGCCCCGTGAGGTGCTGGGTGCCTAGAATGAGATCCCTTGGCCCACTGGCAGCTACTGTCGTGCTTATACGGCCGGTGAGAAGTGGTCCCCGGTGATTTAAATCCCCCTACCTCCTAGGAGACGGCGGGAGGGCGTGGGCACCCCTGGCCTACCACACTACACCAACCTGGGCGTAGGGGTGTGATGGACCTGCTGTGGGAATATCTCGGTCCTTTCTTGCGCATTCCGTCACTAGTTTTGAATTGTTATGTAGGAGCCTGTTGTGTCTTCTTTCCCTTTAAGTATTTTGTATACCTCGTGCCTTTGCGCGATGTAGGAAGGTGGAATCTGACTATATGGTTGCCCCCACTTTTTTTATGGTGTTTTGCTGGTTTATGACTTAGTTGGACTGGGACCCTGCTATTCAGGGCCCCAGTCTATCTGCCTCTCTAAATGACATGGAGTGCACTCTAGGTGCACTAGTGATTGGATACTGTGGTGCCTTATGAGTCCCTAGTATATGGTACCTTAGGTGCCAAGGGCATAGGTACTTCACAGGCCTACCAGGGGCTGCAGCATGTATTATGCCACCCCTGGGAAGCAGACTAAATCTGACACCACAGGCCTGCTACTGCAGCCTGGGTGAGGTGGTGCTAGCACCCCTCACTGAGATATAGGTTTCCTATATCTCTCCTGCACACACATATAAACCTATCAGTCACCCCTATGGCAGGCCCTATCAATCCTGAGGGCAGGGTGCTTGGCTTCTATGTGAGAGGGTGCCTCTGCATGAGCAGGGCCCCTCTGCAGTTCTCAGAGTCCATTCTCTGGTGCTGTTTGTGGATGCGGTTAAACCATATACTCTTAAGTGCATTATATCCTCGCGGTAGAATGCTAACTTTGGAATGGCTGCATCAAAACATGTCGTGTTTGGTGTCAAACATCTTGGAATACTACCCCCCGCCAATCCTGGCGGCGGGGGTAGCATTCCACCCTTCTAGAGGGATAAGACATGTACCTGCTGTGGAAACGCGGTAGAATCCTGCAGAGCCCTGGCATCACAAAATGGATGCCACCAGTCACAGACACTGGGCTGCCCTCCTGCTGATGACCAACACTCACAGTGGAGGAAGCCCAACAATAGGCATCCTGTCACAGGGAGGTGTAACCACCTCCCAGACAGGGTTTAGTGTATTGGGGCTGGGTGGGTGCACTCTTAGAGTGCTTTGAAGTCCTGCACTGGGGAGCAGAAGGCTCCTCTGTGCATATGCCAGTTCAAACCAGCTCAGGGGCTACCTGCCCCTGCTCTGGCGCGAAACTGGACAAAGGGAAGTGGGTGTAGCCACCCCTCCCTTGACCCTCCCATAGGTGGGGTCATAGAGCTAGTCCATCCCCTCTTTTTAGTATAAGAGGGGAACCTTGCCATTGCAAAGCAGATAACCCCTGGACGACACTCTACAGAAGAATCCTGGCCCTTCGACGTTCCACTACCTTTGGAAGACAGAAGAATCTCCCTTGGAGTCAAGGAGTGACTCCCCTGCTTGGCAGGCACCAAAAACGACAACGACAGTCGCAAACTATGCCGCTCCCGCCAGAGTCCGAAGTCCCTGCAGCCCAGGAAGTGGATTTCCTGACCTCTCCCAGGCCATCGTGAGTCCCCAGCGAAGCTGAGGCAAGTGGACCCCACGAGTAACGAGGAACCGCGACCCCTGGGTACCGTGCACTATTGTCGAGTGCAACCCCTTCACAACGTTCTATGAACCTGTGCTTTGGACCACGTGTGTTCCCGACCTCCAGCAGGAATCCCTCCGAAGATCAGAGGCCTACACCGTCCCGAGTGACCGTGGGCCCCTGTTGAGTGATTCTGCCCGAGGTGTCTTCGCGATCCCTTGCCCGCTGGCTTGTGGGTCCCCAGAAGACTCCTTAAAGAAACCAAAGGGCTCCCCTGGTTGCTCCAGGCCTGCCCTGACTTACCCTCGCTGGGTGAGTTCCACAGACCTTGCTGGTCTGCGCCATCGACTTTTCTTCATCTCCCCGAGACTTGCGGCTGCCAAGGCTTGTTGGCTCCGATCGAGTTGCCGACACCGCAGTCAGCTGCAGACGTCGAGGGACACACCGAATCCAGCTCCTGGTCATCGTCGACGCCTCCTGGACCACGTGGCTGAAGAGTCAAGGCACCCGCAACCGACCTGAATCACTCAACGACGGTGGGCATCCATCTTCCTTGCCCCGAGTCACTGCCAAGTGACTTTGAACACTGTCCCCTCTGCTTTCAGGTCATCCTTCTTCAGAATCCAGGCTTGGATTCCACCGGACACTTCTTCAGCTCCCGCAAGCAGCAAGTCTTCTTTGTTCGCCATTGAAAACGACGCCGCGACCCGACACCAAAGGACACCTGTGCACCCGGCTTCCCTGGGTGAGGTAACTCCAGCACTACGGTGCTCCTGTGGGTGTGGGCCCTAGAACGACTTACCCTGTAAGTGACTTGCTTGTAGGTTCTATAGAAGTATCCTAAAACTCTTTATTTCCAACCGCGACTTGCCCCATTGAAGTCAACGGCGATCCGCGCCTGTGTATCTACACTGCACGCGTCCCCGTGGGTCCTTTACTTACCTGCCTTGGGTGGTTTCGTGAGGCCCCAGCACTTCTGAAGGCCCTAGGCCTTGTCTCCCTGCAAGTCGTTGTTGCTAAGTCTCTTACTTAGTATATGGTCTGGTACGCCCCTAGGGCCCCAGCCATATTTTGTGCTTAACTTATTGTGAAACGTTGATTTGTGCATATGTTTGTCTTCTAATCTCATAAAGAGATTAGTAGAGAGTTATTTAGAAATAAATACATATATATTTGATATATATACCTGTGTGGTGTCTTTTCATTTGGTGATTCAAGAGATTATATGGTAAAACAAGCTGCTTTACATTCCTTCAAGACTTAGCCTGAAGGCTGCTCTCCACAGCTACCACTAGGATAGCTTTCTTTAAAAGGTTGTCTTAAACCTATCTACCATAAGAGTCGATTTGCCCTGGTGCAAGGTGTCCACTTTAATTAGTGAACAGCATATACCAGGCCAACTTCTCACATTGGTGGGCAGCGTGTGGGATTCCAGCTTGCCATTGTTTTACCAGAAAATCTCTATTTGAATTACTAACTGAAAACCATTATAGGTACTCAAGGTACATATAAAGTCAAGCTTAGTATCAATAAGTTCTACTGAACTTAGAGCTGTGTGCCAAGGGATAGCACACCCTTTCCACAGCTCAAGCTAGGATCAGTAGGCCACAAACTAGTGTAGGTAGTACAACACTGCACAACACTAGAATGTCCTTAAGGGGATGACCCAATGGATCCACTCAGCCTCAGTATAAGGACATGGCTTTCTCTGACTTGAGAGCCATGTGTGTTGACAGACACCTGAGGCTAGGACAGAGTCCCTCAACACTACACCTGATAGATCTGCTGACAGCAGATGACCTTAGATTGGCTCTAGGAGCTAAAGGGTCTGAATCAGAGGGTGGGTCAGTCATAGTATCTGGGTCAGATGATGAAAATCAGAATGACCAAGACTCTGTGATTGAAGGGCCAGGCTCAAAGGGGCCTGAAAAGGACAGAGGAATTCTCCCTAAGAGAACTGACAGAGAGGAGGAGAGGCACAGATCCCTTCCAGGGAATCTGACCACTCTTATCACTCTGGCAGAGAATTTGTCCAGCAGAGGAGCTCATACTTTTCCTTAAGAGAGACCTCCTCTGAGAGAAGGTGCAAACTGCTCCAGTATGAGGAAGCCAAAGTGGCCCTCAGAACCAAGCAGTTGGCACTGGATAGGGAAGCCCTGGAGATCCAGAGAGCTTCTAGAAAGAGGGGTTAGAACCCCTGGTGGCAGCAACAGTGTCCCTAGAGGCAGAGAATATATTCCTGACCATAGGAACCTGAGCAAGGTTGTTCCTCCCTACCAGAGTGGGGATGATATCCACAAGTGGATAACTGCTATGGAGAGGGCCTGTAGAGTACAGCAGGTCCCCCAAAAGCAGTGGGCAGCAATCTTGTGGCTCTCCTTTTCAGATAAAGGAAGAGACAAGCTCCTCACTGTTAGAGAGGAGGATGCTGATGATTATGAGGTCCTGAAGAGTGCACTGATAGATGGGTTTGGCTTAACCACTGAGCAGTACAGGTTGAAGTTCAGAGATACCCAGAAGGCACAGACTCAGGACTGGACTGACTTTGTAGATTGTGCATCCAAGGCTCTGGAGGGTTGGCTGGTTGGCAGTAGGGTTACTGATTTCAAAGGATTTTATAATCTAATGATGAGAGAACAGATCCTTAATAATTGTCAAAACCAGCTTTTACACCAGTACCTGGTGGACTCTGATCTGACCTCTCCCCAAGAATTGGGAAAGAAGGCAGACAAATGGGTCAGAACCAGAGTAAGGCCTAAGAATCAGGGTGGTGACCACAAGAAAGATTCTACCAAGTCCCAAGAGAAAGGTGGGGATAAATCCAAGGATAAGTCCACTACAGGGCCCCAAAATTCCTCTTCTGGGGGTGGGTCCCAAACTCCTTCCTCTCCTGAAAAGAAACCCTATTGCCATGTCTGTAAAAAGCCTGGGCACTGGAAATCTGATCCCAGTTGTCCCAGGAATGGCAATAAAGAAAATGTTCCTCCAACAACTACTACCACCCCTCCTGGTACTACCAGTAGTAATCCTCCAGTTGGGAGTAGTGCACCCAAAAAGTTAGGTGCTTTTGCAAGAGGAACAGAGGTGGGCCCTAGTTTAGACAGGACCCCCTCAACAGACTCCTCAGATTCTGATGGTGGTATAGGATTTGCCACCTTTACCGTGGGTCCCACAGCATTGGGCAGGTACAGACTGGAGCCAATAATTAATGGTCAGAAAGCTGTGGCATTTAGGGACACAGGGGCTAGTGTCACCATGGTGGCAGGGAAACTAGTCCCCCTCACCAGCTTTTACCTGAGTTTAAATACCAGGTGACCAACATTGATGGTGTCAGAACAGATCACCCCATGGCCATAGTCAATCTCAGCTGGGAGGGGGTCACAGGCCCAAAAAGAGTGGCAGTGTCCCCAACCTTACCTGTAGATTGCCTGATGGGCAATGATCTGGAAATTTCAGCCTGGGCTGAAATTGAACACCAAACCCATCTAAAGATGTTGGGTGTCCCTGTAAAGGTTAGTGGGGCTGTGATGGCCACAGCCCCAGCCCAAGATTTTGGAGAGATGGAGCCTGGAAGAATGGCCCACTCTCCCCCAGAAGAGAGCACAAGGGTTGAAGAAAAGTCTTCTTCCCTCCAGACAGTAGGTAAGGGTCAGCCTCCTCAGGGAACTGACCCTACCCCTAGTGAAGGAACTGCCACAGAGGTAGTCAGGCCTGGCCTGGCCACCCCTGATGGCAGAGGACCCTTACAAGGTGGTACCCAGTCTGGAGCAGGTAACCTGCCCCTCTCTACCCTGCCTCAGTCAGCCCAGGGCTGCAGAGGTCAGGGAGGTCAGTGGACCCCCAGGGCCCCCTGTCCAGAGGAACCCCCATCAGCAGATTAGGGGCACCCAGGCTAGTAGCCCTAGCCAGGTAGAAATTCCTCAACCCACTGAGGGATCCCCCATACCTTTATGTAGGGACCTCCCCAGAAGGACTCTGTTAGGCAAGGGCAAACCTGGGACCAAAAGGTTCCAAACATGCCATGTCCCTCCAGTGTTCCACCCAAAGGGACCCAACCCCGGCTGTAGGCAGTCAAAGGTTGACCCTTAGAGCAGAGTACCACTCAGTCATGGAAAGACAGGCATACATGGTGACCAGTGAGCTGAGAAAGCTGAGGCCAACATTCCTAGGGCCACACTTCCCTACTCAGACACCTCACCAGCCTGGTACTTTACCAAAGCACACCACAGGTAGTGATTCCCCATGGTGGAGACCCTCTCATACCCTTAGGGTGAGGGATTGCTTAGTGGACCATAAGACAGGGGGCAACCATGCTAGTGCAGGTGCTTTCTTATATGGCCACTTAGTCAATAAAGGCTCAACTGGCCAAGGTTAGCCTTATCTCCTTTCGTTTGGGGGGGTTATGTAGGAAGGTGGAATCTGACTATATGGTTGCCCCCACTTTTTTATGGTGTTTTGCTGGTTTATGACTTAGTTGGACTGGGACCCTGCTATTCAGGGCCCCAGTCTATCTGCTCTCTCTAAATGACATGGAGTGCACTCTAGGTGCACTAGTGATTGGATACTGTGGTGCCTTATGAGTCCCTAGTATATGGTACCTTAGGTGCCAAGGGCATAGGTACTTCACAGGCCTACCAGGGGCTGCAGCATGTATTATGCCACCCCTGGGAAGCAGACTAAATCTGACACCACAGGCCTGCTACTGCAGCCTGGGTGAGGTGGTGCTAGCACCCCTCACTGAGATATAGGTTTCCTATATCTCTCCTGCACACACATATAAACCTATCAGTCACCCCTATGGCAGGCCCTATCAATCCTGAGGGCAGGGTGCTTGGCTTCTATGTGAGGGGGTGCCTCTGCATGAGCAGGGCCCCTCTGCAGTTCTCAGAGTCCATTCTCTGGTGCTGTTTGTGGATGCGGTTAAACCATATACTCTTAAGTGCATTATATCCTCGCGGTAGAATGCTAACTTTGGAATGGCTGCATCAAAACATGTCGTGTTTGGTGTCAAACATCTTGGAATACTACCCCCCGCCAATCCTGGCGGCGGGGGTAGCATTCCACCCTTCTAGAGGGATAAGACATGTACCTGCTGTGGAAACGCGGTAGAATCCTGCAGAGCCCTGGCATCACAAAATGGATGCCACCAGTCACAGACACTGGGCTGCCCTCCTGCTGATGACCGAACACTCACAGTGGAGGAAGCCCAACAATAGGCATCCTGTCACAGGGAGGTGTAACCACCTCCCAGACAGGGTTTAGTGTATTGGGGCTGGGTGGGTGCACTCTTAGAGTGCTTTGAAGTCCTGCACTGGGGGAGCAGAAGGCTCCTCTGTGCATATGCCAGTTCAAACCAGCTCAGGGCTACCTGCCCCTGCTCTGGCGCGAAACTGGACAAAGGGAAGTGGGTGTAGCCACCCCTCCCTTGACCCTCCCATAGGTGGGGTCATAGAGCTAGTCCATCCCCTCTTTTTAGTATAAGAGGGGAACCTTGCCATTGCAAAGCAGATAACCCCTGGACGACGCTCTACAGAAGAATCCTGGCCCTTCGACGTTCCACTACCTTTGGAAGACAGAAGAATCTCCCTTGGAGTCAAGGAGTGACTCCCCTGCTTGGCAGGCACCAAAAACGACAACGACGGTCGCAAACTACGCCGCTCCCGCCGGAGTCCGAAGTCCCTGCAGCCCAGGAAGTGGATTTCCTGACCTCTCCCAGGCCATCGTGAGTCCCCAGCGAAGCTGAGGCAAGTGGACCCCACGAGTAACGAGGAACCGCGACCCCTGGGTACCGTGCACTATTGTCGAGTGCAACCCCTTCACAACGTTCTACGAACCTGTGCTTTGGACCACGTGTGGTCCCGACCTCCAGCAGGAATCCCTCCGAAGATCAGAGGCCTACACCGTCCCGAGTGACCGTGGGCCCCTGTTGAGTGATTCCGCCCGAGGTGTCTTCGCGATCCCTTGCCCGCTGGCTTGTGGGTCCCCAGAAGACTTCTTAAAGAAACCAAAGGGCTCCACTGGTTGCTCCAGGCCTGCCCTGACTTACCCTCGCTGGGTGAGTTCCACAGACCTTGCTGGTCTGCGCCATCGACTTTTCTTCATCTCCCCGAGACTTGCGGCTGCCAAGGCTTGTTGGCTCCGATCGAGTTGCCGACACCGCAGTCAGCTGCAGACGTCGAGGACACACCGAATCCAGCTCCTGGTCGTCGTCGACGCCTCCTGGACCACGTGGCTGAAGAGTCAAGGCACCCGCAACCGACCTGAATCACTCGACGACGGTGGGCATCCATCTTCCTTGCCCCGAGTCACTGCCAAGTGACTTTGAACACTGTCCCCTCTGCTTTCAGGTCATCCTTCTTCAGAATCCAGGCTTGGATTCCACCGGACACTTCTTCAGCTCCCGCAAGCAGCAAGTCTTCTTTGTTCGCCATTGAAAACGACGCCGCGACCCGACACCAAAGGACACCTGTGCACCCGGCTTCCCTGGGTGAGGTAACTCCAGCACTACGGTGCTCCTGTGGGTGTGGGCCCTAGAACGACTTACCCTGTAAGTGACTTGCTTGTAGGTTCTATAGAAGTATCCTAAAACTCTTTATTTCCAACCGCGACTTGCCCCATTGAAGTCAACGGCGATCCGCGCCTGTGTATCTACACTGCACGCGTCCCCCGTGGGTCCTTTACTTACCTGCCTTGGGTGGTTTCGTGAGGCCCCAGCACTTCTGAAGGCCCTAGGCCTTGTCTCCCTGCAAGTCGTTGTTCCTAAGTCTCTTACTTAGTATATGGTCTGGTACGCCCCTAGGGCCCCAGCCATATTTTGTGCTTAACTTATTGTGAAACGTTGATTTGTGCATATGTTTGTCTTCTAATCTCATAAAGAGATTAGTAGAGAGTTATTTAGAAATAAATACATATATATTTGATATATATACCTGTGTGGTGTCTTTTCATTTGGTGATTCAAGAGATTATATGGTAAAACAAGCTGCTTTACATTCCTTCAAGACTTAGCCTGAAGGCTGCTCTCCACAGCTACCACTAGGATAGCTTTCTTTAAAAGGTTGTCTTAAACCTATCTACCATAAGAGTCGATTTGCCCTGGTGCAAGGTGTCCACTTTAATTAGTGAACAGCATATACCAGGCCAACTTCTCACACGCGAGGATTGTATTTCATGTGTATGTCTTTGTTTTCATTTAACTATATTTCCATTCTCCAGTCGTTTTCCTTGGCAACCAGCATTCTTAACTGCGGTGCACCAGGGAGAAGTACTGAAGGTGGTGTGCTCCGTTGATGCCTTCCAACTTCAATAAATACTTAAAAATATTCTTTGGACTTCGACCATCATTACATAACAATTTTGGCGACGATCTTTATGAAGGCATCAACATCAAGAATCCACGTTTTATTAATTGCAATTTCTAAATAATTGCGGAATACTGGATTATCACTGGAATTTCTTCACGACGATCCTGCGGATGACTCTACCTTTCGTGCTAAGTATTCATTTCGGCGCAAAATGTACCTCGTTTGGAGCTTTGGTTTCTCTTCTTTCATCGGAGCATCATTTGAATCAGGCGCCACTCGCACGAGCCTGCGACGCGAGCTACTTTGGAACGTCCACATCGTCACAAGGCACAACTGTTAATACGTAGTGGTTACGGTGCTGTGCCATCACACGCATCGCTACGTTGCTACGTTACGTTTGCCTTGGTTTTTTTTTCATCTCCTCGTCATTCAGGGTCACGTACGAGGGCATTTGCGTGACGCCATTTTGGTTTTCTTCAGTCATTGCTGATTGTCAGTTTCAACGTTGCCGACGATTTCACCGCTAATCCTCCTACGCTGCACACCACCACTACTGGTACTGTATATTCTTAACTCTTTTCACTGGGTATTTCTTCCTGGTTTTCAAAGATTTTCAGTTTTATTGTACTTGAGCAATTTTTTTCCCCCCATTTTATTATGGCAACACAAAACTTTACGCTTCAGCCTCCTCAACCTTTCTGGCCGGCAGGGATTGCGCCTTGCATGAAATGGTTGGAATGGAAGGCATATTTTTTAAATTTCATTAATGCTGTTGATGAAGATAATAAAATGTCTGCTAAAAGGAAAAAAACTCTTTTCTTACATTCAGTTGGCCCCGGAGGGTTAAAAGCTTATGATCGGATGCAAAAGAGTGTAGTAAGTGGAGACACTAACGAGTTTGTTACCATACTAAAAGATTTTGACAATCATTTTGCTCCTAAAGTTTGTATTGGCATAACGAGATACACATTTTTTCATAGGAAGCAAGAACCAAATGAAACTATTGATGAATATGTGGCTGCACTCAAGCTTCTTGCCGATGACTGCAAATTCGATCACTTGCAAGATCAATTTATTAGGGACCAAGTTGTGATGCACACCAGAGATCAAGCTATTCAGGACCGTTTATGAATCAACGGTGATGCGGATCTAAAGGATATTCTAGCACTTGTAAGAAAGGCAGAATTATCCAGCCGCAGTGCTAAAGTGCTTAAAAGTGACTCAAAAGAGGAAGACAAAACTGGAGTTACTATTAGTAAAATTAAAAACAAGTCTACTGACAAAACCAGAAGATATAGTCCAAAGCCAAGAAGATACGATTCCTTCAAAAAGAACGATAATTTTAAATGTTATCGCTCTGGTAGTGACTCACATTTAGCTTCTAGCAAGTTTTGCCCTGCTTTGAAACAAAGATGTTCCAACTGTAATATTATGGGTCATTTCTCTAAAGTGTGTAACAGGAAAAAGTATGGTAAAGTAAAATGTGTTGATGATGATGAAACAAGTTCTAGTGAGGAGGAACAATTAGTCAAAACGCTCTCTTCTCACATAATCACTGATACGGAAAATTCATGTAGCAGTGGTTATGAGGCCAGAGAACTTTTTTTACTAAATATAATTGATAAGAAAGTAGAGAACAAAAAGAAACCTTTGTGTTCTATATCTCTAGGTGGTGTAAATGTACAAATGTATGCAGACTCTGGATCACCCTGTAGGAGAGTAGGATCTGCTTCACATGGGTACCCCCACTTTTTGCTGATGCTTCACTGTTTTTCGACTTTAGTCTGGCTGGGGCCCTGCTAATCAGAACCCCAGCCTAGCTGCTTCCTCTCTAAAATGGTTTCCATGTGCCTTAGGCACATCTCTGATTGGAATCTGGAGTGCCCTTATAAGTCCCTAGTATATGGTATACTATGTGCCCAGGGCATAGGTACCTCAGAGGCCTACCAGGGGCTGCAGCATGTATTGTGCCACCCCTGGAAGGCCATCCAAAATGACACCACAGGTCTGCTACTGCAGCCTGGGTAAGGTGGTGCATGCACCCCTTACTGTGATATAGGTTACCTATATCACTGCATATGCACACATATAAACCTATAAGTCACTCCTATGGCAGGCCTTATCAATCCTGAAGGCAGAGTGCTTGGTTCTTATGTGAGAGGGTGCCCCTGCATGAGAGAGCAGAGCCCCTCTGCAGCGGTCGGAGACCCTTCTCTGATGCTGTTTGTAGTGCAGCCTGACCATATACTCTTAAGTGCATTATATCCTCGCAGTAGAATGCTAACTGTGGACTGGCTGCACCAAAACATGTCGTGTTTGGTGTCAAACATCTTGGAATACTACCAGTTCTGGCGGCGGGGGTAGCATTCCACCCTTCTAGAGGGAGAGACATGTACCCACCGGCATACCCGGTAACTTCTTTCCAGAGCCCTGGCATCACAAAATGGATGCCGCTGCCACAGACACGGGTCTGGCCTCCTGCTGCTGACTGAAACTCCGGCAGGGGAGGCCTGGACAATAGGTTTCCTGTCCCAGGGAGGTGTAACCACCTCCCCAGACAGGATGATGTGTATTGGGGCTGGGCGGGAGCACTCTCTGGTGCTTTGAAGTCCTGCACTGGGGGCACATTTGGTGTCCCTGTGCATACCCCAGTTCAAACCGGCTCAGGGGCTTCCAGCCCCTGCTCTGGCGCGAAACTGGACAAAGGGAAAGGGGTGTAACCACCCCTCTGCCCTGACCCTCCCATAGGTGGGTCCCCAGAGTATGTCCAACCCCTAACTTGGTATAAGTATGGGACCCCAGTCCTTAGGACTTTAGATTTACCTGGACGAAACTCTGATACAGAATCCTGGACCTTCGACGCTCTGCTTCAAGATTAGAGGACTGAAGAATCTCCCTTGGGGTCAAGGAGTGACTCCCCTGCTTGGCAGGCACCTAAGAAGCAATTGTCTGGTCTGCATCGCTGAAGCTCCCGCCGGACGCTGAAGTCTTTGCAACACCAGAGGTGGATTTCCAGACTTCCCCGAGGCTGCCCTGAGTCCCCAGCAAAGCTGAGGCCCGTAGCTGTCGTGGGTAACGTGGAACCGTGACCCCTGGACACCAAGCACATTTGCAAGTGCATCATCTTCCTGGCATCCCACGAAGTTGTGCTTTGGGCTCCGAGTAGCCCCCGCCTCCTGCACCAACTGCACCGAAGATCACTGGCCTCCACTCCACGAGTGTCCTGTGAGCTAGCTCCAAGTGCGTCCACTCAAGGCTCCTTCGCGGTCGCTAGTCCGTTGGCTAGTGGGCCCTCCCGAAGGCAACTCTTATTCTAATTGGGCTTACCTGGTTTCTCCAGGCGTGCCCTGACTTATCCTTGCTGGGTGAGTCCCTCAGACCTTGCTGGTCTGCACCACCGTCCTTCTTCTATTTCCACGAGACTTGCCGTTGCCAAGGCTTGTTGGGTCCAATCCGGGCGCCGACACCCCTGCAATCGACAGACGTCGTGGGAAAGCTCGAATCCAGCTCCTGGTCATCGTCGACGCCTCCTGGACCTCGTGGCTGAAGAGTCAAGACGACCGTCAACCTACCTGAAGCACCCGACATCGGTGGGCATCTGCTCATCGCCTTCCTGGTCACTGGCTAGTGACCCAGACTCTGTCCCCTCTGCTTTCAGGTTCTTCAGATCTTCGATCCACCTTTGGATCCACCCGAACACTTTCGACTTGGTCGCCAGCAGCACTTTGCAGCAGATCGCCATTGAAAACGACGACGAAACCCGACCCCGAAAGACACCTATGCACCCGGCTTCCCTGGGTGAGGTAACTCGAGTACTCCGGTGCTCCCGTGGGTATAGACTCTAGAACAACCTAGTTCTAAAGGGGTTTGCTCCAAGTCCTCCTCTAAGTGTCCCTTTTCTTTAAAATTCCAACCGCGACTTTCCCCATAGAAGTCAACGGCGATTCGCGGCTGTGTTCTCACACTGCACGCGTCCCCCGTGGGTCCCCTGTGTCACTACCTTGGGTGGTTCCTTGTGGTCCAAGCACTTCTACAGGCTCTAGGCCTTGTGTCTAGCTCAGTCGTGGTTCTTATACCACTTTATTGGTATATGGTTTGGTACGCCCCTAGGGCTCAAACGTGTATTTGTGCTATTACTGTTGATAACTAACTTATAACTTATGTACTTCGAACTCTAGCCTCATAAAGAGACTAGAGGGGTGTGTTTAGCAATAAATACATATATTTTGAATATATACCTGGTGTGGTCCTCTTTCATTTGGTCACTCAAGAGATTATAGACTGGTAAAACAAGCTGCTTTACATTCCTTCAAGACTTAGCCTGAAGGCTGCTCTCCATAGCTACCACTAGGATAGCTTTCAATAAAGGTTGTCTTTAACCTATCTCCAATAAGGGGTTGTTTGGACTGGTGCAAGGTGCCCACTATAAATAGTGGACAGCATATACCAGGCCAACTTCTCACATTGGTGTGCAGCGTGTGGGATTCCAGCTTGCTATTGTTTTACCAGATAATCTCAATTGAATTGATCAACTGAAAACCACTAAGGGTACCTTAGGTACATATAAATCAAGCTTAGGATACAGTAAGTTCTACTGAACTTAGAGTTGTGTGTTAAGGGATAGCACACCCTTTCTACAACTCAAGAGAGTTTAGTAGGCCACACTAGAGTAGGTAGTGCATACACCACACCTCACTAGTAATGTCTTCAAAGCCAGGACCCAGTGAGTCCTTGCCAGAAGCCAGTGGGCTTCTTCCCTCCAAGTATGATAATCTCCCATTCTTGGAATTGAGAGCATTGTGCAATACTAGGAAGCTGAAGGCAGGCAAAAGTGCCAGCACCCAACACCTCAGGGAGGTGCTACTGTCAGATGATCTCAGCAGACCCCTAGGGTCTGAAGGGGTAGGCAGACAGGGTGGGGCAGAAGATGAGGAAGGGGCCAGGGGTGAAAACACCCAGGACCCCCCTCTGAAACTGGCCAGGAAGGTGAAAATGACCTTGACCTGGAAAACCCAATTCCTCCTGTGGATGAGGAGGAGGATCAGAATGACCTCCCTTTGTCCCCCCAGGAAGAATTGTGAGTGTGCCCAGAAGGCCTAGATCTCCTTCTCAGGAGTCTAACCACTCTGACACCTCAATAGGGACCTCTGTTTCCTCTCATAGGAGGGAATCCTCTCATGAAAGGAAAGAGAGACTGCTCAGATATGGAGAAGCTCAGTTGAGACTCAGAAGAGAGCAGTTGGCTATAGACAGGGAGTCCCTAGAGCTTGAAAAGCAAAGAAAAAGATGGGACTAGAGTCCCATGGTGGCAGCAATTTCCCCAGAGATAGGGAAAGGTCTTATGACCATAGAAACCTGAGCAAGATTGTCCCTCCCTACCAGAGTGGGGATGACATCCACAAATGGATAACTGCACTGGAGAGGGCCTGTAAAGTACAGAGGGTCCCTCAGGAGCAGTGGGCAGCAATCTTGTGGCTCTCCTTTGCAGACAAAGGTAGAGACAAGCTCCTCACTGTTAGAGAAGAGGATGCTGACAATTACAAAGTCTTGAAGAGTGCTCTGATTGATGGGTTTGGCCTAACAACTGAACAATACAGGTTAAAGTTCAGAGATACCCAAAAAGCACAGACTCAAGACTGGGTGGACTATGTGGATTGTTCTGCTAAGGCTCTGGAAGGTTGGTTATTGGGCAGTAAGGTATGTGACTTCACAGGATTGTACAATCTTATCATGAGGGAGCAGATTCTTAATAACTGTCAAAATCAGCTGTTGCATCAGTACCTGGTTGACTCTGATCTGACCTCTCCCCAAGAATTGGGAAAGAAGGCAGACAAATGGGTTAGAACCAGGGTGAGGCAGAAGGTACAGAACCAAGGTGGTGACCCAAAGAAGCAAGATTCTAAGAACTCTGATAAGGGTGGGGAGAAGGGTAAAGACCAGAAGTCTTCACAAGGCCCCCAAAAATCTTCTTCAGGGGGGATTCACAGTCTAACAAGGGAAAAGGCCAAAAGAAACCATGGTGCAAAGTCTGTAAGCAAAAGACACACTGGACCAGTGATTGCACCAAGTCCAAAGACTCTATTCCAGCCCCCACCAATGCCCCTAAGGCACCTGTTCCCCCTAGTGCAGTTACAGTTGGTGGTGGGAGTACACAAGCCAAGGGTTTAGTAGGGTTGACCCTGGGTAAGGAGATGAGCTCTGACCTAGTCAGAGAACTCACTCAGGCTCTCCTAGTCTGTGATGGAGGTATGGATGTGACCTCCTCTGTGAGTCCCAGTAATCTGGGCAAGTACAAGCAACAGCCCTTAATTAATGGAAAAGAGGCTTTGGCATTTAGGGACACAGGGGCAAGTGTCACCATGGTGACACAAGACCTTGTGGATCCTGGGCAGATAATACTTGGTAAAATGTACCAAGCGACCAATGCTAGCAATGTCAGAACAGACCATACTCTGGCAGTTGTTAACTTCTCCTGGGGAGGGGTAACTGGCCTTAAGAAGGTTGTGGTGAGTGCAAACCTACAAGTGGAATGCTTGCTTGGCAATGATCTTGAAACTTCAGCTTGGGCAGAAGTGGAGCTCAGGACCCATGCAGAAATGCTGGGGATCCCTGCAGATGTGTTTGCTGTGACCAGGTCACAGAGCAAAATGTCTAACACTGAACAGGCCTTGGATTCTGAAATAATGGACCAAGTGCCATCCAAGAGGAGGAGTAGTAGGGTAAAGGCAGTGCCTTCCCCCTTGGCTCAGAAGGAAGATCAGTCTCTTGAGGGGGATGATCTCAGTCCTGAAGAAGGAACTGTCCCAGAGGAGCTTGAACCTGACCAGGTTGAGTTCTTGGGGACAGGGGCCCTTCCAGGGCAGATCTGAGCCAGGAGCAGCAGAGCTGCCCCTCTCTTGAACCCCTCAGACAGCAAGCTGCTGCTGAGGCTGCTGGGAAAGCTAGTGGTCCCCATACAGTGTATTGGGATGATGGACTCTTGTACTCAGAGTGTAGAGACCCCAAGCCTGGTGCCACCAGGAGGTTGGTTATACCTCTGAAGTTCAGGGGCTTCCTATTGACCCTAGCCCATGACATTCCCTTAGCAGGTCACCTGGGCCAGAACAAGACTTGGGACAGAATTGTCCCTCACTTTCACTGGCCCCACATGTCTGAAGACACCAAGGAGTTTTGTCGCTCCTGTGTAACCTGCCAGGCCAGTGGCAAGGCAGGTGGCACTACAAAGGCCCCCTGATACCACTACCTGTGGTGGGGGTTCCCTTTGAAAGGGTGGGGATTGACATTGTTGGTCCCATGGATCCCCAAACAGCATCTGGGCACAGGTTTATCCTGGTGGTAGTGGATCATGCCACCAGGTACCCAGAGGCTATTCCCCTTAGGACCACTACAGCACCTGTGGTGGCAAGGGCCCTCCTGGGAATTTTCTCAAGAGTGGGCTTCCCTAAGGAGGTTGTATCAGACAGGGATGCTAACTTTATGTCTGGATACTTGAAAGCAATGTGGAAGGAGTGTGGAGTGACTTACAAGTTCACCACACCCTATCACCCACAATGCAATGGTTTAGTTGAGAGATTCAACAAAACCTTAAAGGGCATGATTAAAGGGCTCCCAGAAAAGCTCAGGCGAAGATGGGACATACTCTTGCCCTGCCTTTTATTTGCATACAGGGAGGTGCCTCAAAAGGGGTTGGCTACAGCCCTTTTGAACTTTTGTTTGGTCACCCTGTCAGGGGTCCATTGTGCTTGGTAAAGGAAGGATGGGAGTTACCTCTCAAACCCCCAAAGCATGACATAGTGGACTATGTACTTGGTCTCCGCTCCAGGATGGCTGAATACATGAAAAAGGCAACTAAAAACCTTGAGGCTAGCCAGGAACTGCAAAAAGCCTGGCATGACCAAAAGCCTGTACTGACTGTTTACCAGCCAGGACAGAAGGTGTGGGTGTTGGAGCCAGTGGCCCCAGCAGCTCTCCAAGACAAATGGAGTGGACCCCATACCATTGTTGAACAGAAGGGTGAGGTTACCTATTTAGTAGACCTAGGAACACCCAGGAGTCCCCACAGGGTTCTCCATGTCAACAGACTGAAACCATATGTGGACAGGGCAGACATGGGCTTGCTCATGGCTACTGATGAGGGACAGGAGGAAGAGAGTGACCCACTCCCTGACCTGCTCTCACAGAACCCTGATGATGGGTCAGTGGATGGTGTAGCCTTGGCAGGCAGCCTCACTGCTCAGCAGCAAACTGATTGTAGACAAATGCTCAATCAGTACAGACATATGTTCTCTCTGACTCCAAGTCAGACCACCTGGTGCACTCATGAAGTGGACACTGGGGACAGTCTGCCTATTAAAAATAAGATTTATAGGCAACCTGACCATGTCAGGGACTGTATCAGGACAGAAGTCCAGAAAATGTTGGATTTGGGAGTTATTGAACCCTCAGATAGCCCTTGGGCTAGTCCAGTGGTCCTTGTGCCAAAACCTCACACCAGTGGTGGGAAAAGAGAGATGAGGTTTTGTGTGGACTACAGGGGTCTCAATGCAGTCACTAGGACTGATGCCCATCCAATACCCAGGGCAGATGAGCTAATAGACACTTTGGCCTCAGCCAAGTATCTAAAGCACATTTGACCTAACAGCTGGCTACTGGCAGATCAGACTAGCTGATGATGCAAAGCCAAAGACAGCATTCTCAACCCCTAGTGGGCATTATCAATTTGTGGTAATGCCCTTTGGTCTGAAGAATGCACCTGCCACTTTTCAGAGTTTGGTGAATACAGTCCTTACAGGTCTGGAAGCCTATAGTGCAGCCTAACTAGATGATATTGCTGTCTTTAGCTCCACCTGGAAGGATCACCAGGTCCACCTCAGAAATGTTTTGCAGGCCCTGCAGAAAGCAGGCCTAACTATCAAGGCCACAAAGTGCCAGATAGGGCAGAGTCAGGTTGTGTACCTGGGCCACCTTGTGGGTGGAGGCCAGGTTCAACCATTGCAGAGCAAGATCCAGACCATCATGGACTGGACTGCTCCAACTACCCAGACTCAGGTGAGAGCCTTTTTAGGCCTGACTGGGTACTATAGGAGATTTGTCAAGGGGTATGGATCAATAGTGACACCCCTGAATGACTTAACTTCCAAGAAAATGCCCAAAAAGGTTCAGTGGACAGTTAGCTGTCAAAAGGCATTTGATGACCTGAAGCAGGCCATGTGCACTGCTCCCATTCTACAGAGTCCTGATTACTCCAAGAAGTTCATTGTCCAAACAGATGCATCTGAATTGGGGGTAGGGGCTGTACTGTCACAATTGAATGATGAAGGTCAGGATCAGCCAGTAGCTTTTATTAGCAGAAGGCTGACCCCTAGAGAGAAACGTTGGTCAGCCATAGAGAGGGAGGCCTTTGCTGTGGTTTGGGCTCTGAAGAAGTTGAGGCCATACTTGTTTGGTACTCACTTCCTTGTTCAAACAGACCACAAGCCCCTCCTATGGCTAAAACAAATGAAGGGTGAAAACCCCAAACTGCTTAGGTGGTCCATTTCCCTACAGGGGATGGGCTTTACAGTGGAACATAGACCTGGGAGTAACCATGCCAATGCAGATGGACTCTCTAGGTACTTCCACTTAGAACATGAAGACTCGACTGGTCAAGGTTAGTTTAATGTCCCTACGTTTGGGGGGCGGTTGTGTAGGAGAGTAGGATCTGCTTCACATGGGTACCCCCACTTTTTGCTGATGCTTCACTGTTTTTCGACTTTAGTCTGGCTGGGGCCCTGCTAATCAGAACCCCAGCCTAGCTGCTTCCTCTCTAAAATGGTTTCCATGTGCCTTAGGCCCATCTCTGATTGGAATCTGGAGTGCCCTTATAAGTCCCTAGTATATGGTATACTATGTACCCAGGGCATAGGTGCCACAGAGGCCTACCAGGGGCTGCAGCATGTATTGTGCCACCCCTGGAAGGCCATCCAAAATGACACCACAGGTCTGCTACTGCAGCCTGGGTAAGGTGGTGCATGCACCCCTTACTGTGATATAGGTTACCTATATCACTGCATATGCACACATATAAACCTATAAGTCACTCCTATGGCAGGCCTTATCAATCCTGAAGGCAGAGTGCTTGGTTCTTATGTGAGAGTGTGCCCCTGCATGAGCAGAGCCCCTCTGCAGCGGTCGGAGACCCTTCTCTGATGCTGTTTGTAGTGCAGCCTGACCATATACTCTTAAGTGCATTATATCCTCGCAGTAGAATGCTAACTGTGGACTGGCTGCACCAAAACATGTTGTGTTTGGTGTCAAACATCTTGGAATACTACCAGTTCTGGCGGCGGGGGTAGCATTCCACCCTTCTAGAGGGAGAGACATGTACCCACCGGCATATCCGGTAAACTCTTTCCAGAGCCCTGGCATCACAAAATGGATGCCGCTGCCACAGACACGGGTCTGGCCTACTGCTGCTGACTGAAACTCCGGCAGGGGAGGCCTGGACAATAGGTTTCCTGTCCCAGGGAGGGGTAACCACCTCCCCAGACAGGATGATGTGTATTGGGGCTGGGCGGGAGCACTCTCTTGTGCTTTGAAGTCCTGCACTGGGGGCACATTTGGTGTCCCTGTGCATACCCCAGTTCAAACCGGCTCAGGTTCATCCAGCCCCTGCTCTGGCGCGAAACTGGACAAAGGGAAATGGGTGTAACCACCCCTCTGCCCTGACCCTCCCATAGGTGGGTCCCCAGAGTATGTCCAACCCCCTAACTTGGTATAAGTATGGGACCCCAGTCCTTAGGACTTTAGATTTACCTGGACGAAACTCTGATACAGAATCCTGGACCTTCGACGCTCTACTTCAAGATTAGAGGACTGAAGAATCTCCCTTGGGGTCAAGGAGTGACTCCCCTGCTTGGCAGGCACCTAAGAAGCAATTGTCCGGTCTGCATCGCTGAAGCTCCCGCCGGACGCCGAAGTCTTTGCAACACCAGAGGTGGATTTCCAGACTTCCCCGAGGCTGCCCTGAGTCCCCAGCAAAGCTGAGGCCCGTAGCTGTCGTGGGTAACGTGGAACCGTGACCCCTGGACACCGAGCACATTTGCAAGTGCATCGTCTTCCTGGTCTCCCACGAAGTTGTGCTTTGGGCTCCGAGTAGCCCCCGCCTCCAGCACCAACTGCACCGAAGATCACTGGCCTCCACTCCACGATTGTCCTGTGAGCCAGCTCCAAGTGCGTCCACTCGAGGCTCCTTTGCGGTCGCTAGTCCGTTGGCTAGTGGGCCCTCCCGAAGGCAACTCTTATTCTAATTAGGCTTCCCTGGTTGATCCAGGCGTGCCCTGACTTATCCTCACTGGGTGAGTCCCCCACACCTTGCTGGTCTGCACCACCGTCCTTCTTCTATTTCCACTAGACTTGCCGTTGCCAAGGCTTGTTGGGTCCAATCCGGTCGCTGACACCCCTGCAATCGACAGACGTCATGGGACAGCTCGAATCCAGCTCCTGGTCATCGTCGACGCCTCCTGGACCTCGTGGCTGAAGAGTCAAGATGACTGTCAACCTACCTGAAGCACCCGACATCGGTGGGCATCTGCTCATCGCCTTCCTGGTCACTGGCTAGTGACCCAGACTCTGTCCCCTCTGCTTTCAGGTTCTTCAGATCTTCGATCCACCTTTGGATCCACCCGAAAACTTTCGACTTGGTCGCCAGCAGCACTTTGCAGCAGATCGCCATTGAAAACGACGACGAAACCCGACCCCGAAAGACACCTATGCACCCGGCTTCCCTGGGTCAGGTAACTCGAGTACTCCGGTGCTCCCGTGGGTATAGACTCTAGAACGACCTAGTTCTAAAGGGGTTTGCTCCAAGTCCTCCTCTAAGTGTCCCTTTTCTTTAAAATTCCAACCGCGACTTTCCCCATAGAAGTCAACGGCGATTCGCGGCTGTGTTCTCTCACTGCACGCGTCCCCGTGGGTCCCCTGTGTCACTACCTTGGGTGGTTCCTTGTGGTCCAAGCACTTCTACAGGCTCTAGGCCTTGTGTCTAGCTCAGTCGTGGTTCTTATACCACTTTATTGGTATATGGTTTGGTACGCCCCTAGGGCTCAAACGTGTATTTGTGCTATTACTGTTGATAACTAACTTATAACTTATGTATTTCGAACTCTAGCCTCATAAAGAGACTAGAGGGGTGTGTTTAGCAATAAATACATATATTTTGAATATATACCTGGTGTGGTGCTCTTTCATTTGGTCACTCAAGAGATTATAGACTGGTAAAACAAGCTGCTTTACATTCCTTCAAGACTTAGCCTGAAGGCTGCTCTCCATAGCTACCACTAGGATAGCTTTCAATAAAGGTTGTCTTTAACCTATCTCCAATAAGGGGGTGCAAGGTGCCCACTATAAATAGTGGACAGCATATACCAGGCCAACTTCTCACACACCCTACACTATTGTTAATGAAGAAGTTTGGGTAAGTAAGTTTATAAATAAATTGGGGCACGATTTACTTCCTCCAGACATTCATCCAGAAGGCTTCTCAGGTGAGAAGATTGACATGGTTGGTTATCGCTCTCTATTATTTAGATTCAAAGGAAGAGAGTCGTATGGAAAATTATATGTTGCAAAAAAAGACCCTGCGGTACTGGGCTGGAAGGATCAGGGCAATCTTGGGTTAATACTTAATCCCAATAGTGATGATCCCGTTATGTTGTTGGATGACAATTCTGAATTGTGTAAGGAAATCTTAAATATGTTTCCAAAAGTATTCTGTAAGGAAATAGGAAAGATCAATGATTTCAAACACCGGATAGTGTTGAAACTCGAAGCATGTCCTAAAGCTCACAAGGTAAGACACATACCTATTTATTAAGGAAGGAAGTAGAGTTAGAACTTGACAAACTGGTTAAAGCTGATATAATAGAACCTATTGAGTCCTCACAATGGATTTCTCCAATAGTCATCGCAAGACGCAGTAATGGAAAATTAAGGCTCTGTATTGACTTGAGACATTTGAACAATAATTTCCGTTGCCCAAAATTTCAGAAATGCTTAGTCTAATTAAAGATGCAAATTAGTTTTCCACAATAGACTTATCTGCAGGATATCATCAGATTCCTCTCACCGATGACAGCAAACCCTTAACTGCATTCATAACTCCATCCAGCTGTTTTCAATACAAACGGTTACCTTTCGGTCTCGCCTCTGCTGCGGCGATTTTTCAAAGACTAATGCATCAACTTTTTAACAAGTATGACAAAGTACGGTGCTTCCAAGACGATATTCTATGCTTTGGAAAGGATAGACAAGAACATGACTATGTACTAAAGGAAGTTTTAGGAGTATTGGAACAGAAAGGTTTAACTGTTGAACACACAAAATGTAAATTTGGTGTAAAGTCCATAACTTACTTAGGATATGTTGTCAGTGGAGAAGGAGTGTCTACAAAGCCTGCATTAGTTGATTCTGTTTTAAATGCTCCTCATCCAAAGAATAAGGATGAGGTACGTTCTTTTATTGGGTTGGTGGAGTTTTATTCCAAATTCGTGCATCAATTCTCCAGTAGAATTTTCAACATTCGTCAGTTGCTCAAGAATAAAATTAATTTGATGGGACCGTAGAATGTGACAAAGAGTTTGCAGACATTAAGAGAGCCATTTCTGATGCTCCAGCCTTAAGTGCTTTTGACCCAGAACTCAAGAATTGCATTACTGTAGATGCCAGTAATAAAGGTTTGGGTGGGGTACTTTCTCAAATTAATCATGAAGGAAAGGAATTTATCATTGCATACGCTTCTCGTACTTTATCATCCACTGAAGAGAAATTCTCAGTGATAGAGAAGGAAACCTGAGCTTGTATTTGGGCTCTTGAACATTTTAGAGCATTTGTGTGGGGTAAGCAATGTACTCTTCGGACAGACCACAAACCATTGGTGAGACGTTTGACCACAGAAGGTTTATTTAATGCTTCCCCTAGAATAGCTAGAATGTCAGTGAGGTTGCAGGACTACATTTATAATATTGTTTACGTCCCGGGTAAGGAGAACGTAGTTGCAGATTTTCTGTCACGCATGGCTACCAATTTGCAAGACAGTTCTGACCATGAGTGGGAGAATGTTCAAGTTGCTTTGGTTCATGAATCATGATCAAGGTTTACCTATTGTTGACAAAGATGAATGGAAAAAGTTTTACAAAGAAGATAAACTATTACAGCAATTGTTTATTTTCATTACTAATGGTTGGCCATCTAAAAATGGTTTGGCAGATAAACTTAGACAGTTTTGGAAAGTTTGTGATGAGCTTTCTATATCACATAGCAATATAATGAGAGGAGAAAGAGTCTTTCCTCCTTCGCAACTCAGAAGTAGCATTATCAAAATTTGTCATGAGGGTCACGTGGTATAGTCAAAACTAAGCAGAGAATAAAGCAGTGGTATTGGTGGCCAGGAATGGATTTGTCTATTGAAAGATCTATAAGGAATTGTGTATGGTGTGCAAACTCTGACAAGACTCTCATTACTCTTAAACCTCCTATGGCTGAACCTATTATTCCCAGGTTACCTTGGCACACCGTGGCCATCGACATAATGGGACCCATTGGTTCTCAGAATAAATATGTGTTAGCTGTGATTGATATTTTCTCTAGATGGCCAATTTTAAAAATTGTTGACAAGGTCAATTCTGAGGAAGTCATAAGGTTTCTTGATTGGGTTTTTGTAGGTGAAGGACTTCCTGCACTTCTTGTAAGTGATAATGGCGTCCAATTTACTTCTAAAATTGCCAAAGAATACTTTGATAAAGTAGGCATAAGACATTGCACTACATCCTTATACAATCCAAGTGGAAATGGCATGATTGAACGTTTTAACAGAGTGTTAAAAAATGCAATACAATCTGCCATTAGTAACAATTGTGATTGGGAGTTGCAGTTGTTTAAGACTGTCTGGATGTACAGAACTTCTCCTCATGAAGTTGTAGGGGTGTCACCATTTGAGGTCATGAGGGGAAGAGCTGTTCGAACTAAATGTAACCCAGAATGGTATTTAATGTTTCTAAATCTTGTGTATCCATGGAAATTTTAAGGTCTAGAATTGAGAGCAAACATTTAAAGATCAAGGAAGCTTATGATCTTAAACACAATGTCAAAACATGTGATGTTAATGTAGGTACTTGGATTAAAGTTAAGAAACCTTGGAAAGTAAGGAAGGGAGAGAGTCAGTACTCTGAACCTATGAAAGTAATTAAAGTCTTACGCAATGCAGTACAATTAAATGATGGAAAGGTATGGAATTTGAAACGCATTGCAGTGCTTAAGAGTGATGTTCATTTGTACAACAAGAGTGTAGATCCTGCTCGCTCAAGAAAAGCTTCTCAACATTTTATTATTGAAGATGACCTTATTCGAAGTGACTCTTTTGATAGTACCAACCAGTAGCGGTCGGTGGTGGAGTGCCGCCGGGCGCTGACGTGGGGCGGGGAGGGGCAGGAGGGGTAGAACCACGGATTACGGCCGATTACAGGTAAGCACATATACATAAATAAAACGAATTTCGTTGCGCGCGCTGCATCGCATTTGGCGATGCAGCACGAGAAACGAAATTCGTTTTATTTATTCATATGTGTACTTACCTGTAATCGGCCGTAATCCGTAGTTTACTACCCCCCTCCCTGCCACTCCCCCGCCCCACGTCAGCGCCCGGCGGCACTCCCACCACCGACCGCTACTGGTACCAACATTAACCATTCTACTATTCATACTGATGCTGGCACTAGCAGTCATGCAAAAACAACAGTTGATGGACAGAATGCAGAACAATGTCGTACATTCACCCCAGTACAGAGATCTGGGCCTAAATCCATCGTTTTTTTGCTCACCATGCCATTCCAGTTTGGACCCAGCCATATGCAAATCAGTCTTGACCCTGTGCCACATGGGAACAGTCCAGCCCGAACTGCCAAGCCAGGTCCTCCCTGGACTGGAAACAAGCATCCTAGGACCGGTTTCGGGGTTTCACCCCTCTTCAGCCAGGATAGCTTGATTCCAGTGGCATGGAGAGCACGGGACCCACGTCTGGGCATACCCGTCCCACTCGGGGTGACAAATGCAAAAACAACAATTGATGGACAGAATGCAGTCATTCCATCGAAGAGTCTTTCTTTGCTGGCGCTGGAGGTCACTGTGCTGCAGAATCTTCCTTTGTGGAAAACAAGGTTGCTGATTCTGAGTGTAGTGTGTCTGGTGCTAGTGCAGGGGCGTCTGGGGTGGTTCCTGACGCTAGTGCAAGCGTAAGTATTGATACTACAGGGATGGAAAGTGACAACATTAATGATTTTCAAGTTGATGTTGGTGGTGTAAGTGACCGCTGTGCTCGCATTCGCACTAAACCCAAATGGTTAGATGACTATGTTTGTGATGATCAATCAAATTGATTTTGACTTTGTAATTAATTTATTTAACTGTTTTCTTTTGTATATTTATTAAGGGGGAAGATGTGTTGTGTCTTCTTTCCCTTTAAGTATTTTGTATACCTCGTGCCTTTGCGCGAGGATTGTATTTCATGTGTATCTCTTTGTTTTCATTTAACTATATGTTCCATTCTCCAGTCGTTTTCCTTGGCAACCAGCATTCTTAACTGCGGTGCACCAGGGAGAAGGACTGAAGGTGGTGTGCTCCGTTGATGCCTTCCAACTTCAATAAATACTTAAAAATATTCTTTGGACTTCGACCATCATTACATAACAGAGCCCCCTACGCCCCTCCTCCTGGGCTGAGCTGGTGACGCCCCGGGCATTAATCCCCTCTAAAGCCCAACCTTCCTTCCCCTCCAGCCCAGGCTCCCGGGTGATAATCCTGTAACCACGCGTGCTCTTCGGCCAGACTGGGGTCTCCCGGGAAACAGGACCAACTGGGGCCTAAAAATACCGCCTGACATTCACCCTAAGTGCACCTGTCACCCCTGCACCTGCAGCGGCGTCCTTAAAGACCCTTTCACCCTCAAAGACACTACACTCACCACAGCAGACACTACTAACGCGGGTGACACAAAGTGTATCCATAAAACATGTCCTACCCAAAAGAACACACCAGCAAACTCCCACACTCACCCATGTCTCATCCGAAGCCGCTCACATACAACACTACAACCCCCACAAGCAATACACACCAACCCACTCGCACATGCACATACTAGTCACCCCAACCTAAACTCCATTGATTGACACACAACAACTATTCCTGCCACTCCATAATCACCACACAAAACTCCCCCAAAACACGCACTAGTCAATACTCATCTTCCAACCCGCATACTTACAAACACATCCGCCACCTCACACTTGTCACACCTCCATTCATTACTCACCACGAATCTCCACACGTACATCCCTTCCACGCACAACACTCCTCACTGCAGCCACCACACACAGTCACATGTCCCCATTCCACACCACACATTCAACCACCACTGGCGACTGCCACCACCCAGAGTCCACATCTGTTTTGCAACACATTTTCAAACCCTTACACACAACACACAGCCCCTACCGCTTCACCCGTGCTCCTCTCCACCCCCATTCTGCCACCCACATCACCCATAGCCAAATGCCCGTCACATACACCTCTCATGCCACCCCAAGCCCCTCAAAAAGATAATGGTCTCCTGGTGATCTGGTCTACATAGAATGGTGATTAGTAAATGGTTCAATCAATTAATTGATCAATTAGGTTTCTTGTATAGTGCGACTACTCACCCGTGAGTGTCTCAAGGTGCTATTATGCAAAATTGCTACATATCTGGAATGTTATAAAATACCCTACATCCATGGAATGTGATTTAAAATAGTTAAATACATGGAATGTTATAGAAGAACCCTACATCCATGGAATGTTGTGTAAAATTGTACATCCATGGAATGTTATGCAAAATCGTCACATACATGGAATGTTAAAGAAGAACCCTACATACATTGAATGTTTTGCAAAATCGTCACGTACATGGAATGTTAAAGAAGAACCTTTCATCAATGGAATGTTACAGACAATCCCTATATCCATGGAATGTTAGATAAGATCGCTACATACATGGAATGTTATAGAAGAACCCTACATCCATGGAATGTTATGAAATATCACTGCATGCATGGAATGTTATAGAAAAACCCTACATCCATAGAATGTTATGCAAAATCGTTACATACATGGAATGTTATAGAAGAACCCTACATCCATGGAATGTTATGCAAAATCACTACATACACAGAATGTTATAGAAGAGCCCTACATCTATGGAATGTTATGCAAAATTGCTACATACATGGAATGTTATAGAAAAACTCTATATCCATGGAATGTTATGCAAAATCGCTACATACATGGAATGTTATAGAAGAACCCTACATCCATGGAATGTTATGCAAAATCACTACATACACAGAATGTTATAGAAGAGCCCTACATCTATGGAATGTTATGCAAAATTGCTACATACATGGAATGTTATAGAAAACCCCTATATCCATGGAATGTTATGCAAAATCACTACATACACAGAATGTTATAGAAGAGCCCTACATCTATGGAATGTTATGCAAAATTGCCTAATACATGGAATGTTATAGAAAAACCCTATATCCATGGAATGTTATGCAAAATCACTACATACACAGAATGTTATAGAAGAGCCCTACATCTATGGAATGTTATGCAAAATTGCTACATACATGGAATGTTATAGAAAACCCTATATCCATGGAATGTTATGCAAAATCACTACATACACAGAATGTTATAGAAGAGCCTTACATCCATGGAATGTTATGCAAAATTGCTACATACATGGAATGTTATAGAAAAACCCTATATCCATGGAATGTTATGCAAAATCGCTACATACATGGAATGTTATAGAAGAACCCTACATCCATGGAATGCTATGCAAAATAACTACCTACATAGAATGTCATAGAAGAACCCTACATCTATGGAATGTTATGCAAAATCACTACAGGCACCGAATGTTATAGTAGAACCCTTCATCCATAAAATGTTACAGAGGATCTGTATATCCGTGGAATGTTGGGTAAGATCACTACATACCTGGAATGTGATAGAAGAACCCTTCATCCATAGAATGCTACAGATGATCTCTATACCTATGGAATGTTATGCAAGGTCGCTACATACATGGAATATCATAGAGGCTTGACTGCGTACATGGAATGTTATAGAAGACCCGTACATTCATGGAATATTATGCAAAATTGCTACATCCATGCAATGTTATAAAAGAAGTCTACATCCATGGAATGTTATGCAAAATCACTACATCCATGGAATGTTATGAAAGAATCCTACATCCATGGAATGTTATGCAAAATAGCTACATACCTGGAATGTTATAAAATAACCCTACATCCATGGAATGTTATTCAAAATCGCTGCATACCTGGAATGTTATAAAATAACCCTACATCCATGGAATGTGATTCAAAATCGTTACATACATGGAATGTTATAGAAGAGCCTTACATCCATGGAATGTTATGCAAAATCGTCACATACATGGAATGTTAAAGAAGAACCCTACATATATTGAATGTTTTGCAAAATCGTCACGTACATGGAATGTTAAAGAAGAACCCTTCATCAATGGAATGTTACAGACAATCCCTATATCCATGAAAGTTGTACTTGTAAAGCGCACTTATACCCCCAAAGGGGTGTCCTGGCGCTGTACGCATACCGCTGTGGAACCCTTCCTGGCTTTTCCCTGTGAAATGTCCACTCCTGGGCACCCCCAGGGTGAAGCCAGGCATCCCAGTGCTGTTGGGGCCGTTGTGGAGATTAAGCAAGCTATTGCCCAGAGTTGCAGAGTGGGACCCATGATTAGAATAGGCACCGAGGCGAGAATTATCAGGTCCGAGGAAATTGAGCCCAAGACCCGCCGAGGCGGGAATTGAACCCTGGTCCCGGGCCAGATCTCTGCATCAGGGTCTGCCGCTCTAACCATTGAGCCACACTTCTCCATGGAATGTTAGATAAGATCGTTACATACATGGAATGTTATAGAAGAGCCTTACATCCATGAAATGTTATGAAAAATTGCTGCATACATGGAATGTTATAGAAAAACCCTACATGCATGGAATGTTATGCAAAATCGCTTCATACATGGAATGTGATAGAAGAACCCTACATCCATAGAATGGTACAGATGATCTCTATACCTATGGAATGTTAAGCAAGGTCACTACATACATGGAATGTCATAGAAGCTTGACTGCGTACATGGAATGTTATAGAAGATTGCCAACTCAGCTGGAAAATAGTGAAACTTTTAGATCATTTGCCGGATATAAATTCACTGGTCTATGTTGCTTCCTCAGTCACTTACGTCCTTCAGACCATATGCATACTAATCTCTTTATAGACGCGTCACGTCCAGATTTAAGTGATAAACAGATGGCCCACATGTACAGAGACGATACTGCTGAAATCCATGATTGAACAGGCAGCGCCAATGTTCTTTTTGGTGCTGGAGAATTTGATTGACCGTAAATCATCCCTTCTATACAATCTACACAGACTCACTCTGGAGGGCAGGACTACTGTGAAGCCTCTTCTCTGGATGCTGCAAGTGATGAGGGTGCTGGGCAGTACTAGGGCTTGGTACTGTCTTTTCTTCACTGCCCCAGGGTCTTGGTGCAGCTCCACGGTTGTGTCTACTTGGCAAGCCTTGCAGCTCTTTCTGTGAATCACTCCCACCGAAAACATATCCATTGGGACTCGCATTTCTGGTGGGGTCTAGTGACAAGCGACCCTTCTACCGGTCATCTACAGCCTCCGCAGCATCCTCCTCAAACTTTGTGGGGTACCAGGGGACAGGGAGGCTGGCTACATGGCCAGACTCGCTCGCCTCTTGCCTGGCTAGAAGGGTTCTCCGACTCCTGATGGATGCAGATGTCAGGCCCACAGGAACGCCAGATAATGATCTATTTTTAAAACCCCTAAACATAATTTTAAAAAGTGCACAAAATAAAAATGCAGTACTTGGAAGTGAAATTCTCATCGCTGTCCCACAAGGTCTGGAACCCGCCGGCCTGCTGGGCTCTTTCCCATAGTCCGGTGCTCAACCAACATGTTGATTGATTGTATAGTGTTTATTTCGGGTGCTAGCCCATAAAACATATCGTATATAATAAGATAAAAATTGATCACATTTAGAAAAATTCTTAATACATAAGCTAGCTTCTTTAAAAAAAAAACGTTTTAACAATAAAATGTTTAGAACAGCCAATAATGCAGAGAAGTGTAAGAGACATTATAACATAACATATGGGGTCCTAGGTCTGAGTTGTACAATAACAGAAGAGTGAAGCAAAAAAGTTCAAAAGAAGCTTAAACAGGAATCACTCATGTTAATTAAAAGAGCCCTCACTCACCAACCTAGTTGGTGACATGCTTCATCATTGGGCTCCCACCAGAGAGGCTGAATGCCTCTCCGGTGTGCTACGACGCCTGATTACAGCAGAGCAGGTTTTTTTTGGTGACAAGTGCTGGTGCATAAAGTGAGATTAAAAGTGAACTTACTACTTCCTAAAAAATGTTTTATTCAATGGAGAGTAGGCCAGGTTAAAAATATGTGATGGATGCTGTGGTTGAGTATATTGCTCAAACACATCCAAAGTTAAGAAATCTGGTCTACATGTTTCAGCCTCTGAATGCTAATTGCCAGGCTTTCGTCAGGACCGGAGACCATGGCGGTATGCGCACGCTAAGGCGCACCCTAACCTATGGTCTGAACAAGGGGACCGGAGTTACTCACGGTTCCACGATTAATATCATCCGACTATTGAACGCCTTTGCAAACCTGTTAGGAGAGAAAAGGGGAAGGAGACATGGAAAACACAGACATAAGACGTGACAATACACAGATGAATGCGTCCGGTTATCTGCCCTCAAACTGAGCGATCCTGGTTATGCCTTCGCTGATGCCTGTCAAGGAGTAATGACAGGAAGTCTTTGAACTACAACCAAACGAAAATCAGTAGCTGTAGTCACTACTGCGGCACTAGCAAATACTGTGCCTGCTTCAGATGAAAATAGATCAAGACAGAATTTATCCATGATCGTAATAAGCGATGTGAAATGCACTCGCTGCGGCGCCAATGGAATCTCAAAGTGCCTATGTAAAATTCATACGAGTCTTGTGTAAAACGCTGTGTTACTGCCTTGTTAGAAAAAACCGCCTGTGCGGCCGTCATTAAAAATAGTAAAGGAGAAAAAAGAGCTTACATTTGTTGCGGCGGAATTATACTGCATGGGTCTCGTGGGAGGCGGTGACTAATAGTCACACGCTAGTGGGTACAAGAAAAAGTAAAGAATCACCATCACATAACATGGCCATCACATACCTTATGTTGCCCTGTTAGTTGTAGGTAGACTTACTAATCCATAGTACACGGCCTGCGTTGTGCCTAAATAGTACCCATTCCCGGGACCCCGATGATAAAGCCGGGCCGTTTGTGAGTGTAATTTATAACTGACGCCGGTGATGGACAAACGGAGCTAGACGCTATCGCGTAAAAGCGTGCTAACGCTCACGTCGTAATGAGTGCACCGCTAACCTCATGAGCGTGTTGGCATATCTATAGAAAAAATAGAGCGTATACGCTCTCACAACACCGTCAGCTCACACAATTACTGATTATCGCATATACTGCCGCGAACCCAGATATACAAATTTTAATAAAATGGTAGACGGTGTGCCTACTTATATGTGTGTATACACTTGCTCTGAGTTTATAAACCATAAATGGCCAAGGTACAAACGGACATTCCATCTACTGTTGCTGGTTCTGATGTAACGCTTGCAGTCAAGCGGTTTATATGAGTATAGCATTTACTCTGAGCTAATAAAACCGCTAAAGACACGGTAAATAGCCGTGAGACAGATGTGTTTCAATGTGCCTATTATGTAATAGCGCTGTATAATTGTGCCCACATTAAGTACAAGGCCCACTATAGGTGTAAAATACATAGGGCTACTGGTTAGATAGCCATTTGGCCTCACTGCTCGAGATGGGTGTCATGACTATACTTCATGAAAACCCGAGCAGGCTGTGACTGTCTCCTTCATCTTTTCAGTATTGAGTCCACGGAATATTGTCGTTCAGACTCTGTTTGTAGGTACCCAGACGCGTACACCCAGCGTTTTTCCTTCGAAAGTGCGCCTGTATGTTCTTGCCTTGTTTTAGTTGTTCAATCACAGTCCAGTGGATGTCATTGGTGGTATGATTCAACTGGATAAAGTGATCTGTCATCTTGGTCGTTGTTTTTTACAGCGGATATTGCTCCGATGCTCACATATCCGTTGTTTGATCTTCCTGGTTGTCATGCCAAGATACCTTAAGCCGCATGGGCACGTGATAAGATATATCACGCTGTTTGAATTACAGTTCGTATGGGCTCTCTGGGTCCAGATTTTATTAGGTTCAAGTGCAAGCGTCTTGAGGCAGAGGTAGGTGGCAGACACTGCAATTGCCACAAGAGAAATGGCCCACTACGCTCGGTAACCCCCAGGCATTAAGTACTGAGGGACTGCTGTTAACCTCCGATCTTTTCGGGCGAGTGTGTACCGCGACAGTCTCAAATGCTTCTTGCTCTCTAAAGGAAAGAGTGGTTTCTCCCATTTCCTGTTGCCGGTTTCAAGGATCTTCCAGTGTCTATTGATAGACTTCGTAATTGCATTTGAGGCAGTACTATAAGTGGTCACACATGTTAAAGGTATTCTTTCTTCTGTCCTTATGTTTTCTTCCAAGAGTGCCTCCGGGCTGGTTTCTTGCTCGCTTGTAACTTTTATTAAGAATATGCTCCGGTAACCACGATTGCGTAGTTTTCAGATAGATCCGCTAGCTTGGGAACGTAGTCCTCAGTGCCACTACAGTTCCTCCTTATCCTCAAGTACTGGCCATAGGAGAGTTCTCACGGAGGGATCGTGGGTGAAAGCTCGTAGAGGATAACAGATTATTTTTAGTCATGGGCTTATAATAAGTTTTTGCTGTTAGTCTGCCTCCTCTCTCTTGATGGTTACATCTAGAAAAACCATCTCCTTTGTATCATGGACATGGGTGAATCTTAGATTCTGATCACATGTATTAATCCATTCAGTACCTCTCAGGATGTCCTTCTGGTCCTTGCCAAATGAAAAGGACATCGTCTATATCTCTTCCAGCATGAGATATAAGACTTAAAGGATTACCTTCATCCAAGATATATTTCTGTTCAAAATCGTACATACAAGTCTGCACACTTGGGGCAAGGTACTGCCCATTGAAGTGCCCATAGTCTGTAGGAACAGTTGCTCTCATACTCAAAAATTCTTTTAGAGCTAAAGTGGCGCATTCGATAATGAACTGTCGTGAGCATCATACTCCCATGGTGTCTCAGCAAGTGCCTTCTCTAGTACACTTATAGTCGCATCTTGTGGAATACTCATGTACAAACTTTCAATGTCCAGCGACACTAGTATGGTTGAATCATCTTGTACAGGATGTTCTGCAAGATTGTTAGCAAAGACTTGGTATCTTTGAGGTAGGCTGACGATTTTTGTATTAGTGGTTTCAAGAAAAATGCAAATGTGGACAGTGGTTCCAGCAGGAGCCAACTCGGACACTATAGGTCGTCCTGGTGGAGGAATTTTGTTTTTATGTGTCTTTGGTAGGTGTAAAAATAGGGATGACGCTGTCACCCAACGTGAGAAAATCTGACTCATGCTTAGAAATATAGCCATTGGCTTTGGCACAATTCACAAGGTTTACAATCTCTGATTTGAGTGCGTGTGAGGTCCACGGCTAGAGGTGTAGTTTCTCCGGTCATTCAGGAGGCGTCGCATTCTGTATCGTAATCCGCTTTGTCCATGATTACCAGGCCGCCCCTTTATCTGCCGGTTTGATTACAATAGTGTCATTCTTCTGTAGGTTTTGGAGGCTGAGAACTCATTGGTATTCAAGTTTTGAATACATTCGGTTCTTCAATCTCTCCAAGTCATTAAACACGGCCTGTTCGAATGTTGAAATTTCCACTGGAGTCAGGCGTGGTGGGCAGAAAGTGGACTTCGGTTTCAGGCCGGTTTCCTGTAGTATAAGGAACATCTGTTGAATCAGTTTTCTGTTTTTCAAAAAGGCCTTCAGCTTCAATTTCCTAAAGAAATCGGACAGCTCACAGTGGAGACGGAATTTGTCAGGTGTGCCGCTGGAACGAATCCTAATCCTTTCTCAAGAACATCCTTCTCTGTAGGAGTGAGGGTAAGATTGGATAAGTTTGTTACCAGACTCTCAGGTTGCTCGGACCCGCTGTCTGCTCCTTGGTCCGGCCTGCGGGTGTTGCTTCCCACTGGATCTTCTTCTTGCCAGTGGACCTGGTTTACCCCTTTCTCCTTCCTCTTCCCTTCTGCCCTCTCTAAAAAGGGGGCCTGTACATGTTTTGGGGAAGGGAGGCATTTGCATGAAGGCTGGATTCCAGCCCATCATGGGAGGTGGTGGTGTCTGGAAATGGTTCGGATAAAAACCTCCCTGTGGTGTTGGAAACTGTGACCACGATTGTTGGCGGTATTGCTGTCTAGATCTGCCCCTGCCCTTTGTCTTGACTTGAAACCATCCCCACTTGAGCCGCTGGCAGTGGAGCCATCATCCTCAGAAACATCAGAGTTATCTGTGTTATGAGTGGGGCTATATACTCAGGGTCAGCATAAGGGTAAACTTTGTTAAAGGCAAAACGCTTCAGTCTTTTGAAATTTTAGTACTTTTGACTGGGTCAAGTTGTCCTTATACTCGCTAATTTCTATATTAAGCCCATCCAGCTTTTTTGTAGCCTGTAAGTGTAGTCTTAAAGTGGTTTTCTGTCAATTGTATCTCCACCAATATTGCCTCACCAATAAACCCTTGGGTGCGGAAAAACATGGCACCCAAGGGTTTATTGGTGACCAATGCCCCTAGAATATTTTTGGAGGATGCCATCTTCAGAAAGGAATGGGCCCAGATCGCGTGGCATTGTACCCGCGACTGGCTAGTGCTCATTATAAAAACTGCCCTGAGACTATCAGAGGCAATATTGGTGGAGATACAATTGACAGAAAACCACTTTAAGACTACACTTACAGGCTACAAAAAAAAGCTGGATGGGCTTAATATAGAAATTAACGAGTATAAGGACAACTTGACCCAGTCAAAAGTACTAAAATTTCAAAAAGATTTGAAGCGTTTTGCCTTTAACAAAGTTTACCCTTATGCTGACCCTGAGTATATAGCCCCCCCTCGTAACACAGATAACTCTGATGTTTCTGAGGATGATGGCTCCACTGCCAGCGGCTCAAGTGGGGATAGTTTCAAGTCAAGACAAAAGGGCAGGGGCAGATCTAGACAGCAATACCACCAACAATCGTGGTCACAGTTTCCAACACCACAGGGAGGTTTTTATCCGAACCATTTCCAGACACCACCACCTCCCATGATGGGCTGGAATCCAGCCTTCATGCAAATGCCTCCCTTCCCCCAAAACATGTACAGGCCCCCTTTTTTAGAGAGGGGCAGAAGGGGAAGAGGAAGGAGAAGAGGGGTAAACCAGGTCCACTGGCAAGAAGAAGATCCAGTGGGAAACAACACCCGCAGCCGGACCAAGGAGCAGACAGCGGGTCCGAGCAACCTGAGAGTCTGGTAACAAACTTATCCAATCTTACCCTCACTCCTACAGAGAAGGATGTTCTTGAGAAAGGATTAGGATTCGTTCCAACGGCACACCTTGACAAATTCCTGTCTCCACTGTGAGCTGTCCGATTTCTTTAGGAAATTGAAGCTGAAGGCCTTTTTTGAAAAAACAGAAAAACTGATTCAACAGATGTTCCTTATACTACAGGGGAAACCGGCCTGAAACCGAAGTCCACTTTCTGCCCACCACCGCACTTGACTCCAGTGGAAATTTCAACATTCGAACAGGCCGTGTTTAATGACTTGGAGAGATTCGAAGAACCGAATGTATTCAAAAACTTGAATACCAATGAGTTCCTCAGCCTCCAAAACCTACAGAAGAATGACACTATTGTAATCAAACCGGCAGATAAAGGGGGCGGCCTGGTAATCATGGACAAAACGGATTACGATACAGAATGCCGACGCCTCCTGAATGACGAGAGAAACTACACCCCTCTAGCCGTGGACCCCACACCCGCACTCAAATCAGAAATTGTAAACCTTGTGAATTGTGCCAAAGCCAATGGCTATATTTCTAAACATGAGTCAGAGTTTCTCACGCTGGGTGACAGCGTCATCCCTTATTTTTACACCCTACCAAAGACACATAAAAACAAAATTCCTCCACCAGGACGACCTATAGTGTCCGGAATTGGCTCCTTGCTGGAACCACTGTCCACATTTTGCGATTTTTCTTGAAACCACTAATACAAAAATCGTCAACCTACCTCAAAGATACCAAGTCTTTGCTAACAATCTTGCAGAACATCCCTGTACAAGATGATTCAACCATACTAGTGTCGCTGGACATTGAAAGTTTGTACACGAGTATTCCGCAAGATGCGACTATAAGTGTACTAGAGAAGGCACTTGCTGAGACACCATGGGAGTATGATACTCCACGACAGTTCATTATCGAATGCGCCACTTTAGCTCTAAAAAGAATTTTTTGAGTATGAGGGCAAACTGTTCCTACAGACTATGGGCACTTCAATGGGCAGTACCTTGCCCCAAGTGTGGCAGGCTTGTATGTGTACGATTTTGAACAGAAATATATCTTGGATGAAGGTAATCCTTTTAAGTCTTATATCTCATGCTGGAAGAGATATATAGACGATGTCCTTTTCATTTGGCAAGGACCAGAGGACATCCTGAGAGAATTTTTCGAATGGATTAATACATGTGATCAGAATCTAAGATTCACCCATGTCCATGATACAAAGGAGATGGTTTTTCTAGATGTAACCATCAAGAGAGAGGGAGGCAGACTAACAACAAAAACTTATTATAAGCCCACGGCTAAAAATAATCTGTTATCCTTACGAGCTTTCACCCACGATCCCTCCGTGAGAACCTCCCCTATGGCCAGTACTTGAGGATAAGGAGGAACTGTAGTAGCACTGAGGACCACCGTTCCCAAGCTACGGATCTATCTAGAAAACTACGCAATCGTGGTTACCCGGAGCATATTCTTAATAAAAGTTACAAACGAGCAAGAAAACCAGCCCCGGGAGGCACTCTTGGAAGAAAACATAAGGACAGAAGAAAGAATACCTTTAACATGTGTGACCACTTATAGTACTGCCTCAAATGCAATTACGAAGTCTATCAATAGACACTGGAAGATCCTTGAAACCGGCAACAGGAAATGGGAGAAACCACTCTTTTCCTTTAAGAGAGCAAGAAGTATTCGAGACTGTCTGGTACACACTCGCCCGAAAAGATCGGAGGTTAACAGCAGTCCCTCAGTACTTAATGCCTGGGGGTTACCGAACCTAGTGGGCCATTTCTCTGTGGCAATTGTAGTGTCTGCCACCTTACCTCTGCCTCAAAGACGCTTGCACTTGAACCTAATAAAATCTGGACCCAGAGAGCCCATACGAACTGTAATTCAAACAACGTGATATATCTTTATCACGTGCCCATGCGGCTTAAGGTATCTTGGCATGACAACCAGGAAGATCAAACAACGGATATGTGAGCATCGGAGCAATATCCGCTGTAAAAAACAACGACCAAGATGACAGATCACTTTATCCAGTTGAATCATACCACCAATGACATCCACTGGACTGTGATTGAACAACTAAAACAAGGCAAGAACATACAGGGCGCACTTTTCGAAAAGGAACAGCGCTGGGTGTACCGTCTGGGTACCCACAAACAGGGTCTGAACGACAATATTCCGTGGGGCTCAGTACTGAAAAGATGAAGGAGACAGTCACAGCCTGCTCGGTTTTTTCATAGTATAGTCATGACACCCATCTCGAGCAGTGAGGCCAAATGGCTATCTAACCAGTAGCCCTATCGTATTTTACACCTATAGTGGGCCTTGTACTTAATGTGGGCACAATTATACAGCGCGCTATTACATAATAGGCACATTGAAACACATCTGTCTCACGGCTATTTACCGTGTCTTTAGCGGTTTTATTAGCTCAGAGTAAATGCTATACTCATATAAACCGCTGACTGCAAGCGTTACATCAGAACCAGCAACAGTAGATGGAATGTCCGTTTGTACCTTGGCCATTTATGGTTTATAAACTCAGAGCAAGTGTATACACACATATAAGTAGGCACACCGCCTACCATTTTATTAAAATTTGTATATCTGGGTTCGCGGCAGTATATGCGATAATCAGTAATTGTGCGAGCTGACGGTGTTGTGAGAGCGTATACGCTCTATTTTTCTATAGATATGCCAACACGCTCATGAAGTTAGCGGTGCACTCATTACGACGTAAGCGTTAGCACGCTTTTACGCGATAGCGTCTAGCTCCGCTTTGTCCATCACCGGCGCCAGTTATAAATTACACTCACAAACGGCCCGGCTTTATCATCGGGGTCCCGGAATGGGTACTATTTAGGCACAACGCAGGCCGTGTACTATGGATTAGTAAGTCTACCTACAACTAACAGGGCAACATAAGGTATGTGATGGCCATGTTATGTGATGGTGATTCTTTACTTTTTCTTGTACCTCACTCAGCGTGTGACTATTAGTCACCGCCTCCCACCGAGACCCATGCAGTATAATTCCGCCGCAACAAATGTAAGCTCTTTTTCTCCTTTACTATTTTTAATAGACGGCCGCACAGGCGGTTTTTTCTAACAAGGCAGTAACACAGCGTTTTACACAAGACTCGTATGAATTTTACATAGGCACTTTGAGATTCCATTGGCGCCGCAGCGAGTGCATTTCACATCGCTTATTACGATCATGGATAAATTCTGTCTTGATCTATTTTCATCTGAAGCAGGCACAGTATTTGCTAGTGCCGCAGTATGGCTACAGCTACTGATTTTCGTTTGGTTGTAGTTCAAAGACTTCCTGTCATTACTCCTTGACAGGCATCAGCGAAGGCATAACCAGGATCGCTCAGTTTGAGGGCAGATAACCGGACGCATTCATCTGTGTATTGTCACGTCTTATGTCTGTGTTTTTCCATGTCTCCTTCCCCTTTTCTCTCCTAACAGGTTTGCAAAAGGCGTTCAATAATTCGGATGATATTAATCGTGGAACCGTGAGTAACTCGGTCCCCTTGCTCAGACCATAGGTTAGGGTGCGCCTTAGCGTGCGCATACCGCCATGGTCTCCGGTCCTGACGAAAGCCTGGCAATTAGCATTCAGAGGCTGAAACATGTAGACCAGATTTCTTAACTTTGGATGTGTTTGAGCAATATACTAAACCACAGCATCCATCACATATTTTTAACCTGGCCTTACTCTCCATTGAATAAAACATTTTTAGGAAGTAGTAAGTTCACTTTTAATCTCACTTTATGCACCAGCACTTGTCACCAAAAAAACCTGCTCCGCTGTAATCAGGCGTCGTAGCACACCGGAGAGGCATTCAGCCTCTCTGGTGGGAGCCCAATGATGAAGCATGTCACCAACTAGGTTGGTGAGTGAGGGCTCTTTTAATTAACATGAGTGATTCCTGTTTAAGCTTCTTTGAACTTTTTGCTTCACTCTTCTGTTGTTTATTTGATATTTCCCTGGGGAATAAGAGTGGAAGCAGTGACTTCCCTTTCTCTCTTGTTGTTTATACACATGAGTTGTACAATAGCCAGGATTCATAGACAGTCGTTTGGACAAAGTGCAGAAGCGAATATAAAAAATATTGTGATATTTCAACTTACGAACTTAAGGGTGCGCGGCCCGAGTTGTTCATAAACTATATTTATTTATGTATTTATTTATTTATTTAAGAGTTTTATATAGCGCTAGCCAGACCCGAAGGTATCGGAGCGCTTTACAACATTTGTCAAGTAACAATCGAGTACAAAGAATAACAGTAGTAAAACAATGATTCATGACGGATCTTGTTCAGGGGGGGACAAAGGAGCGAGTCAAGAGGTAGATGCTGTAAGAAGATATTCTTACCATACCATCAAGAGGACTACTACATTGTATGGCAAACACACAACTGTTCAAGTTCATGTCACCACAACGGAAGAGATGTCAATCTGAGTCAAAACATCCTCTGTTGGAAAGTGAATCTACTTCTTCCAAAGCACTCCCAGCTTGTGGCATCCAGTAAAACAACTGTCAGCGGTTTATGAGGATTCTCAAACAAGTGGACTGCTAGAGCTGCAATCAATCAACCAAGCCGGGATCGATCTCGCTTCGAATTATTACTGTCTGTTGTGATGATCCACCTACAGTGTCTGCCAAAAATGCCTGGTTACCTTTATTGGTGAACGTACTGTATGTATTTTACATCAGGTTCTCCCTTTCTACACATGTTAATCTGCTTTTATTGATGACTTGCCTTTATTGCTGTACTAGATGTAGGTATTTTAAATCAGATTCTATATTGCTACACATGAAATTCTTGTCTTCATAGACAGATTGTTGCCAATCCTTTGCAGCTTGATAGACAAGCACATTGCGTGTGACGGTCAGCAGCTTCCCTCATTCCGCCCCTTCAATGACCACACAGACAAGATTCCTGGCCGAGTTCCAACTGATCGAATCTAATCTTAATCAACTGAACATGTTGATCTTTTAACAATGATGTTCACCAGAGAGATGAATCTATCTGCTGCTCAGGTGGAAGGACTGCTCATTGGATATGTTGTCTCTTCTGTTGTTACAGGCCTCCACTTGTGAAAACATGTTGATTGTCCCGCTATGATTGTGCATGCACCCATTATTAGTTGTCCTTTTTCAGTTTCAAACCCGATAGGGCATCCAAGAGCTGAAGCAGAGGAGAAACACCAAGACATGCTATTGAATTATATTATTTTCATGTGAAGTCTAAAAGTTAGGTTTCAAAACCTTTATAGCTGGAGTCAAAAGCTTCACTTCCTGCTCAGGTTCTTTTCACTTTAAGCAGAAAGTAGAATTATATTAACAGACCAGAGCAAACTGGAGGTTTGATAGAAGATTAACTTCTTTTTCCAGGAGCTGGTTGGGAAATCTTTTATGTCCCTGAGGCTCAGATCAGGGGGCCACCAGAATAGCCCTTCGAGTAACTCGGGGGTCCTGGGTTCAAGAAGAAGTTGCAGGCCCAGGTCTTATTCCTCAGGCAAGAGTGCAGCAGATCAGCACAGCAGGGCAGCAGTCCAGCAGAGTGGCAGTCCTTCTAGCGGCACAGCAGTCCTTCTTCCTGGCAGAGTATCCACAGGTCCGGAAGTGTACTGAAGTGTTAGTATCCGAGATCCAATATTTATACCCAGTTGTGATACTGAAGTGGGGAGAAGCTTCTAGAGGCATGCCTTTGCAGTGCACAGATGCTCTGCCTTCCTGGTCCTAGCTCCAGACTAACTACAGAGGGTATGCAGCCCTTTGTGTGGAGACTGGGTACAGCCTATTCAGGTGTAGCTGGCAGCAGCCCCCCCCCCCCAAATCCTTCTTAATCACAGTGAATCATTTTAAGTTTACTTGGGCCTTGACTGAGTAAATGTAGGCGTTTCACAACCAGAGAAACAGGAGTTTGACGTGGTGTTAGAAATCACTTGTCAAGTCAGTTCACAAGTCAAGAAATAGAGGCATCTGGTGCTGCAGGAACGTGTAAGAATTCTCAGTGACAGACTTGCTCAGTTCTATGGTTGAATACACACGGGGCAGTGGTGATGGCAGGCCAGGATGCTCCGCTCTGGCACACCTGGTCCATCATGGAATAGCCCTCTCTTGAAGTGGGTTCCATCAGAGGATGCAGCAGAAAAGTTCAGAGAGTCTTATCACTCTTATACTGAAGGCAGCATCACAAAGATTACTGCTACCAGAGATATTAATTCGATGCAGTACGTGCAGTATTTAACTTGTGTGGAACAAGTTAATTTTGTCAAGTCAAAATAGTAATGAACTGATCAACTGTTAAAAAAGAGATTTTAAAGGGCACCGATCATCAGAGCGTCAGAGCAAGAAGCCCTTTCTGTTCCTTACTAACAAACTCTATACAAGTAACGTCTGAGTCCAAAAACTATGATGGAGCCGGTGTCAGATCTTAAAATGCAGAAGGCTTCTTTAAAAATGTTGCACGCCCAGGGCAATGAAGACTGGCTCAATCCATGCCCTCCATGGCCTTTCATACGTTGGCCAAAATATTATAACATGTTCAACATCCCCAGTCGTGTTGGTGCAAAGTGCACAAAGTGACGAATTGAAACAATTTAATTTCCAGTTGCTTGCAATCTTATTTACCAATAATGTTCCCAGCCTAGTTTTTACCAAGTGTGGGCCTGTGGAGGTTGGATTAGATCCACATAAGGTTCCAAGGTGGGTAAGGGTTTGATGGATAAAAATAATCCCGCCAGCCCCCCCAGATTTTGCGTTTTAGTGGTGCGCACTGATCTTGTTTTTTCAAAAGGCAGCTTTTGGTAAACAGACATAATATCGAGTTGTAAATTTCGACTTGCACTAATATCGAGTGCAAAATATCGTAATACAAAAATATCGACTGTCAGAATATCGTTGTCAAGAATATCGAGTTTAAGGTAAGTAATATCGTTTTAAAAATATCGAAGTCATTAATATTGTTTGCAAAAATATCGTTGTTAAAAAATCGTTGTTTTAGTTAGTGTTATGTATTTTAGTGTGCATTTTAAATGTATGTGTTCTATTTTTTGTGTAAGTATTGCATTTGTTTTTAATATATGTGTTAAATTTTTAGAAGTTTTTTTTTTATTTAAGTAAATTTTGCGCTTTAGTTCCGTAGCGGGTTGTGGGTTTATAAGGGAATAGGGTGGGAAGTAATTTAATTATAATACATTTATTAATACTTTTTAATTAATTAATATTTATGTATTTAATATTTAATTTAGCTAATTGTGGAAATTAATGTATTATTAATTAGTTATTAATTGGTTGTTAATTATTAATAATTAATTGTTAATTATGTTAATTGTGTCATTTTTTTAGGAGCGGGTTGTGGGTTTATAGGGAGTAGGTGGGAAGTAATTTAATTATAATTATTTAATTCATATTTTTTATTAATTAATATTTATGTATTTAATATTTTATATTGTTAATTGTGGAAAATAATGTATTATTAATTGGTTGTTAATAATTATTAATTAATTGTTAATTATGTTTATTGTGTCATTCTTTTAGGAGCGGGTTGTAGGTTTATAGAGGAGTAGGGTGGGAAGTAATTTAATTATAATTAATTAATTAATATTTTTATATAATATTTATTTAATGTTGTTTTATAGTGTTAATTGTGTGAATTAATTTATTAATAATTGTTTTTAATTTGCTTGTTTGTTATTAATTGAGTAATTAATTGTTAATTAATTATGTTAATTGTGTCATGCTTTACGACATTGGTGGTGTCATTTATAGGGGAATATGGTGGGAGGTAAATTATTTTTAATTAATTAATTGTTTGTTAATTAATGCTAATTAATTTGCTGGAGTGGAATAGTAAATTATTCCCCTCTGCTATCCAACACTTTCCCTACAGTTGCTATCTTTGGAGTGGGAATAGTAATTTTTACCCCTACGTTATGCAGCGCTTTCCCTACTGTTGCACTCTCTGGAGTGGGAATAGTAATTTTTACCCCTACGTTATGCAGCGCTTTCCCTACTGTTGCACTCTCTGGAGTGGGAATAGTAATTTTTACCCCTACGTTATGCAGCGCTTTCCCTACTGTTGCACTCTCTGGAGTGGGAATAGTAATTTTTACCCCTACGCTATCCAACACTTTCCCTACTGTTGCACTCACTGGAGTGGGAATAGCAATTATAACCCCTATGCTATCCAACGCTTTCCCTACTGTTGCACTCATTGGAGTGGAAATAGTAAATTATTCCCCTCCGCTATCCAACACTTTCCCTACTGTTGCACTCACTGGAGTGGGAATAGTAATTTTTACCCTCCCGCTATCCAACGCTTTCCCTACTGTTGCACTCATTGGAGTGGAAATAGTAAATTATTCCCCTCCGCTATCCAACACTTTCCCTACTGTTGCACTCTCTGGAGTTGGAATAGTAATATTTACCCCTCCGCTATCCAGCGCTTTCCCTACTGTTGCACTCTCTATAGTGGGAATAGTAATTTTTACCCCTACGCTATGCAGCGCTTTCCCTACTGTTGCACTCTCTGGAGTGGGAATAGTAATTTTTACCCCTACGCTATCCAACACTTTCCCTACTGTTGCACTCTCTGGAGTTGGAATAGTAATATTTACCCCTACGCTATGCAGCGCTTTCCCTACTGTTGCACTCTCTATAGTGGGAATAGTAATTTTTACCCCTACGCTATCCAGCGCTTTCCCTACTGTTGCACTCTCTATAGTGGGAATAGAAATTTTACCCCTACGCTATGCAGCGCTTTCCCTACTGTTGCACTCTCTATAGTGGGAATAGTAATTTTTACCCCTACGCTATCCAGCGCTTTCCCTACTGTTGCACTCTCTATAGTGGGAATAGTAATTTTTACCCCTACGCTATCCAACACTTTCCCAACTGTTGCACTTGCTGGAGTGGGAATAGCAATTTTATACCATCCGCTATCCAACACTTTCCCTACTGTTGCACTCTTTGGAGTGGGAATAGTAATTTTTACCCCTCCGCTATCCAACACTTTCCCTACTGTTGCACTCACTGGAGTGGGAATAGTAAATTATTCCCCACCGCTATCCAACACTTTCCCTACTGTTGCACTCACTGGAGTGGGAATAGCAATTTTATACCATCCGCTATCCAACACTTTCCCTACTGTTGCACTCACTGGAGTGGGAATAGTAAATTTTTACCCCTACGCTATCCAACGCTTTCCCTACTGTTGCACTCCCTGGAGTGGGAATGGTAATTTTATCCCCTCCGCTATCCAACACTTTCCCTACTGTTGCACTCTCTGGAGTGGGAATAGTAATTTTTACCCCTCCGCTATCCAACACTTTCCCAACTGTTGCACTTGCTGGAGTGAGAATAGTAAATTATTCCCCACCGCTATCCAACACTTTCCCTACTGTTGCACTCACTGGAGTGGGAATAGCAATTTTATACCATCCGCTATCCAACACTTTCCCTACTGTTGCACTCACTGGAGTGGGAATAGTAAATTATTCCCCACCGCTATCCAACACTTTCCCTACTGTTGCACTCACTGGAGTGGGAATAGCAATTTTATACCATCCGCTATCCAACACTTTCCCTACTGTTGCACTCACTGGAGTGGGAATAGTAAATTTTTACCCCTACGCTATCCAACGCTTTCCCTACTGTTGCACTCCCTGGAGTGGGAATGGTAATTTTATCCCCTCCGCTATCCAACACTTTCCCTACTGTTGCACTCACTGGAGTGGGAATAGTAAATTTTTACCCCTACGCTATCCAACGCTTTCCCTACTGTTGCACTCCCTGGAGTGGGAATGGTAATTTTATCCCCTCCGCTATCCAACACTTTCCCTACTGTTGCACTCTCTGGAGTGGGAATGGTAATTTTATCCCCTCCGCTATCCAACACTTTCCCTACTGTTGCACTCACTGGAGTGGGAATAGTAATTTTACCCCTACGCTATGCAGCGCTTTCCCTACTGTTGCACTCTCTGGAGTGGGAATAGTAATTTTTACCCCTCCGCTATCCAACACTTTCCCTACTGTTGCACTCTCTGGAGTGGGAATAGTAATATTTACCCCTCCGCTATCCAGCGCTTTCCCTACTGTTGCACTCTCTATAGTGGGAATAGTAATTTTTACCCCTACGCTATGCAGCGCTTTCCCTACTGTTGCACTCTCTGGAGTGGGAATAGTAATTTTTACCCCTCCACTATCCAACACTTTCCCTACTGTTGCACTCACTGGAGTGGGAATAGTAAATTTTTACCCCTACGCTATCCAACGCTTTCCCTACTGTTGCACTCCCTGGAGTGGGAATGGTAATTTTATCCCCTCCGCTATCCAACACTTTCCCTACTGTTGCACTCCCTGGAGTGGGAATGGTAATTTTATCCCCTCCGCTATCCAACGCTTTCCCTACTGTTGCACTTGCTTGAGTGGGAATAGTAATTTTATCCCCTCCGCTATCCAACACTTTCCCTACTGTTGCACTCACTGGAGTGGGAATAGTAAATTATTCCCCTCTGCTATCCAACACTTTCCCTACATTTGCACTCTGTGGAGTGGGAATAGTAATTTTATCCCCTCTGCTATCCAACACTTTCCCTACTGTTGCACTCCCTGGAGTGGGAATAGTAATTTTTACCCCTACGCTATCCAACACTTTCCCTACTGTTGCACTTACTGGAGTGAGAATAGTAATTTTATCCCCTTCGCTATCCAACAATTTCTCTACTGTTGCAGTTAATGTAGTGTAAAATGTGGTTTAAAAAAAATAAAAATAGTTTAATATTTTAATTTATTATATATATATTTTATTATTTTTAGTTTACAGGTGTATGTATATATATATATATATATATATGTATTTATAATTTTTAATATGTTTCTAACATTTTATAATTTATTAAAATAATTATTTATTAATATTATTAAGTAAATATATATTATATGTTATATATATGTATGTTTAATTTATTTTTACATTATATTTATTACTTATAATTTTAAACATTTTTTAATAATTCTAACTACGTTTTTTTATTATATGTATTATTTAATTTATTTTACATTATTTTTTAAACATTTAAAAAAACAATATTTTTAACAACGATATTTTTAACAACGATATTTTTGTACTTACCATTATGTAGATTTTTGACAACGATATTTTTGTCACGATATTTTTGTAGGCTCTAACATTTTTGTTATCGATATTATGTCAGTGATCCGCAGCTTTTATTATGTCCTTGGTACCTTTGTCAATTAGTGAGGGGTTGCTCCAATAAGTGCCTAACCCTAGGCTATTGAGGGTGGATTTAATGTGCGAAAACCATGGGATAAGATGCTCTTTGCCCCTGCTCAGGACTTCTTCGGCAGCGAGTCTAGGATGCTGTAACTCGGGAGTGGACCACAACCTGGCCCGATACAAAAGGGGCTTCAGAGAGGCTACTTCAATAATCCTCTTAAGCCCTGTATCAAACAATACCAGGCTCATAGGGGTGCTCTGGAGCACGCCCAAAAGGGACCTCATAAACAATTTTCTTTGAAAGTCAAGCAGCTCGAATTCTCAAACCCCATATTTCTGCCCCATACAGGGCGGCTGCCTGGACCTTTGCTCTGTACACTTCAATTGCCAAAGAAAAAGATTTGGTGGTAATGGCTTTATATCTCTTTGTTAGTGCCGGCGCACTATGTAGGAAGGTTAGTTCACATTTTTGGATGTGGGATTTCCATGTACAGGTTTTGTCAATCCTGACCCCTAAGTAGTCGAATTTACCTACAATTTGCACATTCGACCCCCGGCTCTATATGTACTGTGGGGTTTGAACACCATGATCTTAGTTTTTTAAGGTGTTCACTTCTAGGCCACGATGGTTACAAAAATTTACGAATTCATTAAGCAAATTTTGAAGCCCAGACAGAGGAGGTCATTACGATGACGGGCAGACAAAGTCCGCCCGCCATCGCAACGGAAAAGGGACCGCCCGCAAGAGGTGCGGCGGTCCCGCTGTGCCGATAGGATGCGACCGCCACCATGGCGGTCGCATCCTGTATGTGTAACATTAGGCGGGCGGTGCTGTATTCAGCACCCGCCACAATGTTAAAAGGGCATGTTAGTGCATTTGCACACACAACGTGACAGGCACCGCGCGGTGCCTGCCACCTTGTGCATGCAAATGTCGGGGGTACCATGGGTACCCCCAAGTGCAGCCACCCACCCCCCAATCACCTGGGGGCCTGCAACGGGCCCCCAAAGGCATTCTCTGCATGCCTTTCCATGGCGGAGTCTCCGCCATGGAAAGGCATGAGACCGCCAGCATCGTAATATGGATGGCGGTGCCTGCAAGGCACCTCCACCATATTGCAGGCCTTTTCCGCCCGGTAGGCAATCAGGCGGATTGCTTACCGGCGGAAAACTGGCGGACGGTCTTTCCGTCCGCCTGGGTCCCCACCGCCATCGTAATATGGCGGGGGGGAAATGTTAGGCGGGCGGACGAAAATGGCGGGCGGATCGCCACCGCCATACGGGCGGCGGCGATCCGTCCGCCATCGTAATGACCCCCAGAGTACGGGAAAGAAAAAGAGTGTAATCTGCAAATAGCAATGCAGGAACGGAGACAAGATCTAATTTTAAAACTCGAAGATTTTATACTACTATCCTTTCTGAAAATTGCCAACCTTTCTCTGACTTCCACTACGGTACCCAGTGCTTAGAAACACACAAAAGTAATCCCCTTGTTAAAGAAAGCGTCCATAGACCCAGCAAAACCAGAAAACTACTGCCCCAACGCCCTGTTACCTTTTTAGGTCTCGCCTAGGTAGCGCGCATGCGATGCACTAGGAGATGACCTTTAGAAATTGGTCTGCTCCTTTTCCTCCACACTCGTGCTTGTGCTGGCATCCACCTTGCGGGAGCGAGCAGCGGCACGCATTTAATTGAAAACATATGGTTCTCGCGCCACCGCTCCTCGCTCCCGCAAGGCGGAGGCCAGCACAAGCACGAGTGCTTCCAAACAGCTGCTGCTTGTCTTCACAGCTGGAGCCTGCTTTTGTAAAGCACCGCTGTTCGTGTTACCTTTGCTCCCGCCCCCTCCTGTTGTCAGTGTTCACCGCTTCCCTCGTCCCTCCCCCTCTCACGTTTCTGGGCATTTAGTGTTTCTTTTGTTTATTAAATAATTTTTTTAATAGGAAATACAATAGGAGATGCGCCAACATCCACGCTGATCTCCTATCTCCTCAGTGTGAGGACAGCAGCTGCTGGAGGTCTCACGAGCTAATACTGTCAGCACGCTGTCACAACCTTACTTCCTCTGGCAGGCTCACTCAGCTCCTGTTTACAAGCTAAACGGAACTCTTCCCCCCGCCCCACCTTCCCCTTATGAAACACTTGCGCAGCCGCTGCCGATATTCCCTGTGCTCATTTAGTCTACCGACGCGTTCCATATTTCCAGTCTCTCCTCCCCACATCCTCACCCCCATAGCAGCCTATTTTAAGGAGACAACAGGCAGGCCCGGTCTGCCCACGGGGTGTGGCCGACCTGCCCTCGCTTCAGCCCTGGAACTGCTCTGTGGACTGCACCTGGGTCAGAGGCAGCTTTATCTAAACCCCCCTAAAACTGGTTTGTTTTTGCAACCCCCTCCCTTCTCACGCAGCAGCTGGGTAGCTCTGGCTTCTGGCCCCCGTGGGGTGGGGGGGAGGGGGAGGCACCCCTAGGAGATCTCCAGGATGCGATGGATGCCACGGTTCAGCAGCCCTGCCTCCTGAATGCTACTGGTAAGGTGCCTCTCGCTTGCTACTGGTAAGGCACCCCCCAGTGCACACTTGTCTCCTTCCAAGAAGAGTGGGGCGTATGGGGGCATGGATACAGCAGCTGTTGCAGGCAAACTTGTTTCACAGGATGTTGCAATCGCCAAATGGAGCACATGACCTTTTAGTGATTTTTGTTGTGCACAGTCAGCTCTGTTAATTACTCCTAGCGCAATTTCTGCGATTCTGTGACAGGACACTTTTCGCTCTTTTTGCACGTTAGATTCTCTGCTGGTCTATCTCTTCTTGCTCTGCATTTCCATTTTTGTGTCTGCGTGGAAGTTTTTTTTACTTTTATCTACATACCATTCTCTCTCTTCTCTGTTGTATAGAAGCCGTTTTTGCTCTCTGCCAGTCAGTTTCGCGATGGTTGCTTGTCCCTTTTCACTCTGCATGCCACCTCTTTATTTAAGACTTTTTTGGCGCCACATGTCACCTTTTGGTCGCTGTTCGTCAAACTTAACATTCTGTTTAAGCTAATAGGACCAATCACAGTAACTTTGAAAGGTGGTGTAGCTTTGCTTGTTTAGCTTTCACCAGCCTGACTCTGCTCTATACTTATCTGGTGGGCTTTTGCACCCCAGTCTGTCTTTATGTTGCCCTTATCTATAGAGTCCTCAATTGCCCTGGGCTTGTCTCTGTTGCCCTTATCTCTGGGGTTCAAATTCCCTTGGGTGTGTCTGTGTTGTGCATTTTTCTCTAGGAGTGTGCCCTTTTCTAAACAGGTCTCTGTTCCCTAGGATGTGTCAGGGTTCTGTCCTCTTCTCTAGGTGCCTCTGTTGCCTAGGTTGTCTCTGGGTTCTGCCCTTTTCTCTGGGCGGCCTCTGTTCCCAAAGGTCAGTCTGGGTGGTGTCCTCTTCTGGGGGCCTCTGTTCCCTAGGGTGCATCTGGGTTCTGCACTCTTCTCTTGGGGCCTCTGTTCCCCGGGTTTTGCCTATAGGCTGTTGTCTTCTGATCGTTTTTCTGATAGTCGGATAGCAACTATTTTAAAACAAAACAGACACGCTGCAAATGTCAAGTGAGTCTAGTCAGACAGCATTGCAGGATTGCAATGTAACAGATCTGAGCTCCAGGACATTTATGTGATGTCATTCTTCTATTGAATCCAATGAACCCTTGCTGTCTGCTCCAGGCGGTGGAACCCGCACCCCTCAACAATGCAATCAATGTCATGATGAAGTGGGCGAATTGCAGTTGAAAGTGTAGACCCTTTGTGATTTGTGACCAAGCCAAGTCACTGCACCTTTGATTTTGGCTGAGACTGAAAATGGACTGTCGAAAACTCCAGCCATTGGGAACCCAACTCCTTTGTGGAGGCCACACCTGCAGAAGGGTACCAATATGTGCAGAACTGTATCATGCTAAGCAAATGACGAACAGCGTAAGGAGTCAATCATCATAGTATCTGGTTGAAATAACCTACTCAACACCCAGGAGTTGCACATTAGCACCCCTGAATGCGTATATTCATGTACTATTCATCACCGGTGAGCACTGCCATGCGTGTCACCACACTGTCGGACCAGTCCATATTAACACACCAGGAACATGGCCCGTATGGCCCTGCAACAGTCATTTCGACATGAGACCCTGGTATCTCTTGAGGGTCCAAACGCCGTCAACAATATAGGATAACCAACTACAGTACACCTATGTGTTATTGTTTACTATGAAACGTTGTTTGGTATATACACAACATTTTGTATTACGGTCACTACTTTTTGGTTAGTCTTGGTTGTGATTTTTCGTCTTTCACTGACGTTGTTGCTTCTATGTTTTGACAATGATTGTTGGATACTGTAAAGACTGTCTTTGTAAAATAAGGAGTGTGTTGGCCGTGTGTTACATTGAGTGTGAGGCATTAATTGCATTCCGTGATTTTGCTGAACATAAAATTGTGCCTGAATGATACCAATGAGAACCACTGCTTATGAATAATTGCCATTTCCCAGGTTCGCATGGGTTTAAGGGCTGCTCTTGTTTCGTAAATACGCAGTGAAGTTACAGCTTGTATTTAGCATGGCCTCTACCGTGTAAATCTGGTGCCCCCTTGTTAACTTTTTGCAGCAAGAAAATCAACAAGCATTGGCATAGCCAATAGGTCTCGCTTTTGGGACCTTATAAGTATTTAGTTATCCAGCACAATATCCTTGGTGCAACAACATCAACTGTTGCATGGCTAAATACTTATAAGGTCACAAAGGCGAGACCTATTGGCTATGCCAATGCTTGTTTAGCTAAAGTAGTGGAGAAACATGTTAACAGCCTTCTGACTAAGGGGCATATTACCAAGGATGTGCGATAATTATCGCAAAGCACACTTAGCGCTGTTTTTTTTATCGCCGGCTATCGCTGGATTACATCGCGGAGATAACGCGTTATTATCAACGCTTATCTCCAAGGCGATAGTAAATCCAGCAATTGCGGCGAAACCCAGCAATAGCGCGCGAAATCCAGCGATAAATTCCACGCGCTAATGAAAAGCTTGCTAATAGGCAGGTGAGGACTTAACCTTACAATCCACCTCCCATTGACTAGAATGGTTAAGTCAAGTTTTAAAGAGGTGTTAGATTCCAGCGATAATCGCGGTTAGCGCGAATTATTTTATCGCTTCGCGGGCATTGCTAATAGGGGGAAGTTATGTTTGCGACTGTTTTCAGTCACTTTTAGTTGGGAACGCCTACTTTGCATGTCATTAGCGATAATTATCGCTGACATGCAAAGTGGCAAGAAAACGGCCGCTTTGCCATGAAGCTGTTGCTAACAGCTGTTAGCCACAGCTTGCTAATAGGGCGATAAAAATATCGCCGCTTTAGCGGCAAAAAGTGCCGCTAAAGTGGCGATACTGCCCTTGATAATATGCCCCTAAGTTTCTAGAGGAGAATCAAATCTTGGACATCTCCCAAAATGTCTTTAGACTCTCCCATAGCATCGAACCTGCACTCTTAGTGGTGTTGGAGGCAATCTGGACTGCTAAAGATGAAGGCACCTCATAGTTCGGCTCTTATTCTTTTAGATTTAAGTGCCGCCTTCGACATGGTCTCGCATACGGTGCTTCTCCAGTGACTTTACGGCATAGGGATACGAGGGTAAGCCCTGACTTGATTTACCTCTTTCTTAAGCAATCACTCTTTCCAAGTAATATCCCCTCCGTTCGCAGCGCATCAGAGAACTCTGGAACACGGTGTCCTCCAGGATTCCTAACTGAGTCCAACTCTGTTTAACATGGATGTCAGGCCACTAGCAGAGGTTGTGAAATCTTTTGGGATTTTTTATATGCAGACGATACGTTATGTTATAAGTTCTTGTAGAGCGCACGTACACCAAGTGGTTTCATGGCACTGAAGTCCAGGAGAAACTGCTGCAAAGGAGATTTAGCCATATTCATGTCTGAACAGCCAGGTCTTTAACTGTTTCCTAAACAGAGCATAAGAGGTCAGAGATCTAGTCTCCAGGGGGAGAGAGTTCCAGAATTGAGGAGCCAGGACCGCAAATCTTAGTCCCCAGTGTTTCTTCCGTTTTGAAGACGGGATGACCAACAGATTCAGATGGGAAGACCTAAGGTCCCGGAGAGGAACATAGCGCTGAATCCGGGAGGATATAAATGCTGGACTGCTGCCATGAAGAGCCTTGAAGGTGATTCACCCCAGCTTGAATGCACAACGTTTGGCTACAGGAAGCCAATGAAGTATGACCAATAATGCCGTAACATGGTGCCATTTGGGCTGGTGGTAAATCAGTCTGGCCGCCTGATTTTGCACTAGTTGCAGACGTTTTAGCTGATATGCCGGGATGCCCACGTAAAGCGAGTTGGCGTATTCAATGCGAGAGATGACTAGAGCCAAGACAACTTGGGTCAGGGCCTCTATGGAAAAATATCTACTAATCTTCCGGATCCTTCGCAACTGGAAGAAGCAGGAAGAGACCACTGTCCCAATCTGGGCTTTCACCGACAGATCACTGCTAATGGTGATACCCAGACTTTTAGTTGAACATGCTGGGAGTGGGGGGTTTCCCAGTTCGGGAGGCCAGAAGTTGGAGTTCCAGGGGTTGGCTGGCCCGCCGATAAGGATCAGCTCCGTTTTATTGGGATTCAGCTTCAGATGGTTACTGTTCATCCACTCACTTATAAATCGCATGGTGGATTGGAAATTAAGAACAGACGAGGCCGATTGATTGATGTCAAATATCAATTGGAGATCGTCGGCATAGTTGAAGGTGCCGACCTTCCTTTCTCCAAGGGAGCGGATCAGGGGCAGTAGGTACAGATTAAATATAAGCGGCGAGAGAGAAGAGCCCTGCGGCACTCCACAAGCCAGTTTCATTTTGGGGGAGGAAATATGAGCGAGACGGACAGCCTGAGAGCGATTGCTGAGAAAAGATATGATCCACTCGAGAGCCGGGCCCCAGATCCCAGCACTGCTGAAACGATCAACCAAAAGATCATGGTCGACCGTGTCAAAGGCTGCCGAGAGATCAAGAAGAACCAAGGCCTGAGTAGTGCCCATGTCCGCGCCCTTCCTAAGTTCGTCCACGACCGTGAGAATAATGGTCTCAGTGGAGTGAGCCGGTCGGAAGCCGGCCTGGTGGGGGTCAAGAAAGTGAGAGCTTTCGATAAAGGAACTGAGGCTACAAGCCACATGAGCTTCCAGAACCTTAGCCAGGTAGGGGAGCAAAGAGATAGGGCGGTAATTTTTAAGGGCTAGGGGGTCCGCCCCAGGTTTCTTTACTATTGGAACAATTTCTGCCTCTTTAAATACGTTTGGGACGATACCCTGCTTGAGGGAGTTATTAAGGAGCGCAAGGGGGGGGGATCTGGGCAGATAAGGAAGGCTTCCCGTAATATGTGCGGGGGGCAACAATACCCACCTCACTGTTGCATTTTCAGCTGATGTGACAAATGATGTAGCCAACTTCCAGAACTGTATGCTAGCTGGATGAATAGCAGCTGTCTAATGTTAAACGCCAGCAAAACAGAAACCCTACTGCTGGGAAAGCACGCCCAGGCCTGGGGAGATCACCGGTGGCCAGAAGGTCTCGGACCTCCTCCCAAGCCTAAACCGGTCATAAAGAATGTAGGCATATGGATGGACAATACACTCTCCTTCGAGACCCAAGTTAGATCGCTAGCAGGCACATGCCTTGGTCTTCTGAGAGGACTTAAACCAATTATTGTTTTTTTAGACTCTATAATCCGGTAGACAATAATTCAATCGATAACCTTGTCTCACCTGGATTATTGCAATGTTCTGTATCTGAGAGTCAAAAAATCAGTTACATAAAGGTTTCAGATTGTCCAAAATACCACGGCCAGATTACTTTTCTCTCGTCCAAAATTCTGTCCAGCCTCTGGGCCCCTCCATACAGTTCACTGGCTGCCTATTGAGAAACGCATAGAGTTCAGAGCCATGTGCACAGCGCATAAGATCATGTATGCGCATGGAGCTCCCATTCTCTCTGGACTCATTCTACCATACTCTCTGACAAGGTCGCGCCATACCGCTGACCTTAATCTGGCCCTCGCGGATTACAAAAAAGAGATCAGATGACGCTTCCAGGCCATGGTCATGGCCTTATGGAATAAAATGCCTTCACCTAAGTAAAACACAGAACCATCCTCGTTTTAGGAAACAACGTAAGACCTGGCTACAGTTTAGAGCATTCACCATTTTAGGTGCTGTGATTTCCCCTCTTTGCGGATGTATTGTGTGCCGTGTTGCATGTTAATGGTGCAGCGCTGGGAAGCCCCATTGTTGGGGCAGCTATACGCTTTACAGGTCTTTTTACCATAACATAACATAACAAGAGCAAAGTACAAATGAAGCACATTTTTTTGTAATTCTGAAGTGTGGTGGAAACAAATATGTTAATATGATCAAAACAAATCAATGCACTAAGAGATGTCATTTCCACACATTATCATATGGGCGCCGTATACTTATTACTTTTATCAGTAATAATGTATGTTGAAAATGTGTTGTCTGCAACAGCAGTGTGCTATCACAACATGCGTACTTCGCTCTATGCAACTCCACTCTAAGGCGCTGTACTCCACCGTATGCCCCTCCCCTGTACGCCACTTCACTCTACGCCACTTCACTCTACGCCACTCTACTCCACTGTACGCCACTCTACTCTATGCCACTTCACTCTATGTCACTTCACTCTACGCCACTCTACTCCACTGTACGCCACTCTACTCTAAGCCACTTCACTCTACGCCACTCTACTCCACTGTACGCCACTCTACTCTATGCCACTTCACTCTACGCCACTCTTCTCCACTGTATGCCACTCTACTCTATGCCACTTCACTCTATGCCACTTCACTCTACGCCACTCTACTCCACTGTACGCCACTCTACTCTATGCCACTTCACTCTACGCCACTCTACTCCACTGTACGCCACTCTACTCTATGCCACTTCACTCTACGCCACTCTACTCCACTGTACGCCACTCTACTCTACGCCACTTCACTCTATGCCACTCTACTCCACTGTATGCCACTCTATGCAACTCCACTCTAAGGCGCTGTACTCCACCATATGCCCCTCCCCTGTATGCCACTTCACTCTATGCCACTTCACTCTACGCCACTCTACTCCACTGTACGCCACTCTACTCCACTGTACGCCACTCTACTACACTGTACGCCACTCTACTCTATGCCACTTCACTATACGCCACTCTACTCCACTGTACGCCACTCTACTCTATGCCACTTCACTCTATGCCACTTCACTCTACGCCACTCTAATCCACTGTACGCCACTCTACTCTATGCCACTTCACTCTACGCCACTCTACTCCACTGTACGCCACTCTACTCTATGCCACTTCACTCTATGCCACTTCACTCTACGCCACTCTACTCCACTGTACGCCACTCTACTCTATGACACTTCACCCTACGCCACTCTACTCCACTGTACGCCACTCTACTCTATGCCACTTCACTCTACGCCACTGTACGCCACTCTACTCTACGCCACTTCACTCTACGCCACTCTACTCCACTGTACGCCACTCTATGCCACTTCACTCTACGCCACTCTACTCCACTGTACGCCACTCTACTCTATGCCACTTCACTCTACGCCACTCTACTCCACTGTACGCCACTCTACTCTACGCCACTTCACTCTACGCCACTCTACTCCACTGTACGCCACTCTACTCCACTGTACGCCACTCTACTCTATGCCACTTCACTCTACGCCACTCTACTCCACTGTACGCCACTCTACTCTACGCCACTTCACTCTACGCCACTCTACTCCACTGTACGCCACTCTACTCCACTGTACGCCACTCTACTCTATGCCACTTCACTCTACGCCACTCTACTCCACTGTACGCCACTCTACTCTATGCCACTTCACGCCACTCTACTCTACGCCACTTCACTCTACGCCACTCTACTCCACTGTATGCCACTCTATGCCACTTCACTCTACCCAGCGCCTTGAGACCCTCACAGGTGAGTAGCGCGCTTTACAATACCCTGATTGATTGACTGTACGCCACTCTACTCCACTGTACGCCACTCTACTCTATGCCCCTTCACTCTACGCCACTCTACTCCCCTGTACGCCACTCTATGCCACTTCACTCTATGCCACTCTACTCCACTGTATGCCACTCTACTCCATGCCACTTCACTCTACGCCACTCTACTCCACTGTACGCCACTCTACTCTATGCCACTTCACTCTACGCCACTCTACTCCACTGTACGCCACTCTACTCTAAGCCACTTCACTGTACGCCACTCTACTCTACACCACTTCACTCTACGCCACTCTACTTCACTGTACGCCACTATACTCTACGACCCTCTATTCTAAGATACTATACTCCTCTCTACACCACTCAACTCTATGACATTCTTCTCCACTCTATGGGTAGGTCGCTCCCCCACCACACAGCTCCGCCTGTGTTGTCCGCCCGCTGCTGCTGCTGGTAAGATCGCCCTTCCGCCTGTGGCCTCGGTGCCCGTATTTCTTTGCTTGTCTCCCCATTTTCCTTTCTGTGCCCCTCGCTGCCCCATTTGCGTTGTGCCTGTATTTTTGTCTGTTTTCTCCCCCATTTTCCTTTCTGTGCCCCTCGCTGCCCCATTTGCGTTGTGCCTGTATTTTTGTCTGTTTTCTCCCCCATTTTCCTTTCTGTGCCCCTCGCTGCCCCATTTGCGTTGTGCCTGTATTTTTGTCTGTTTTCTCCCCCATTTTCCTTTCTGTGCCCCTCGCTGCCCCATTTGCGTTGTGCCTGTATTTTTGTCTGTTTTCTCCCCATTTCCCTTTCTGTGCCCCTCGCTGCCCCATTTGCGTTGTGCCTGTATTTTTGTCTGTTTTCTCCCCCATTTTCCTTTCTGTGCCCCTCGCTGCCCCATTTGCGTTGTGCCTGTATTTTTGTCTGTTTTCTCTCCCCATTTTCCTTTCTGTGCCCCTCGCTGCCCCATTTGTGTTGTGCCTGTATTTTTGTCTGTTTTCTCCCCCATTTTCCTTTCTGTGCCCCTCGCTGCCCCATTTGTGTTGTGCCTGTATTTTTGTCTGTTTTCTCCCCCATTTTCCTTTCTGTGCCCCTCGCTGCCCCATTTGCGTTGTGCCTGTATTTTTGTCTGTTTTCTCCCCCATTTTCCTTTCTGTGCCCCTCGCTGCCCCATTTGCGTTGTGCCTGTATTTTTGTCTGTTTTCTCCCCCATTTTCCTTTCTGTGCCCCTCGCTGCCCCATTTGCGTTGTGCCTGTATTTTTGTCTGTTTTCTCCCCCATTTTCCTTTCTGTGCCCCTCGCTGCCCCATTTGCGTTGTGCCTGTATTTTTGTCTGTTTTCTCCCCCATTTTCCTTTCTGTGCCCCTCGCTGCCTCATTTGCGTTGTGCCTGTATTTTTGTCTGTTTTCCCCCCATTTTCCTTTCTGTGCCCCTCGCTGCCCCATTTGCGTTGTGCCTGTATTTTTGTCTGTTTTCTCCCCCATTTTCCTTTCTGTGCCCCTCGCTGCCCCATTTGCGTTGTGCCTGTATTTTTGTCTGTTTTCTCTCCCCATTTTCCTTTTGTGCCCCCGCTGCCTCTCGCCATTCCCGCCGCTGCGTCCCTGCGGCCCCGCCCCTGACTGCCCATTCGCTGCCCCTGCCTCCCGCCTCCCAGCTGCTCCTCCCTCCCACCTCCCCATAAATGGCGGCCGCTGCGCGGTGAGAGAGCGACCCTTGACCTTGCCAGGTAGGTCGCTCCCCCACCACACAGCTCCGCCTGTGTTGTCCGCCCGCTGCTGCTGCTGGTAAGATCGCCCTTCCGCCTGTGGCCTCGGTGCCCGTATTTCTTTGCTTGTCTCCCCATTTTCCTTTCTGTGCCCCTCGCTGCCCCATTTGCGTTGTGCCTGTATTTTTGTCTGTTTTCTCCCCCATTTTCCTTTCTGTGCCCCTCGCTGCCCCATTTGCGTTGTGCCTGTATTTTTGTCTGTTTTCTCCCCCATTTTCCTTTCTGTGCCCCTCGCTGCCCCATTTGCGTTGTGCCTGTATTTTTGTCTGTTTTCTCCCCCATTTCCCTTTCTGTGCCCCTCGCTGCCCCATTTGCGTTGTGCCTGTATTTTTGTCTGTTTTCTCCCCCATTTTCCTTTCTGTGCCCCTCGCTGCCCCATTTGCGTTGTGCCTGTATTTTTGTCTGTTTTCTCTCCCCATTTTCCTTTTGTGCCCCCGCTGCCTCTCGCCATTCCCGCCGCTGCGTCCCTGCGGCCCCGCCCCCCTGACTGCCCATTCGCTGCCCCTGCCTCCCGCCTCCCAGCTGCTCCTCCCTCCCACCTCCCCATAAATGGCACCCGCTGCGCGGCCGCGCCGCTGGCGCGCCGAAGGCGAGCCTAAGGCAAGCCCGTCTGCGCCCGTCCGCGCCTGGACCGCGCCCAGCGCCAAACCCCCTGGCCCCCGCAGCAGCCAACCCACCCACCGGACTTACGACACCGCCACCCTCAACGCACTCAACACCGGCCGTATCCCCGGCTGCCACCGTGCCACCCCAGGTCGCACCCACGGACCCTTCGCCTGCCAATCCTGCAAGTTCTCCTGCCTCCGGACCTGCACCGCACCCGCCAAGCACCAGCAGCAACCACCTGAAGTGCATCCTGCTCAACACCCGCTCCATCCACAGACACGCCGTGGAACTCTGGAACCTGCTCGACTCCACATCACCAGACGTCGCTTTCCTCACGGAAACATGGATGAACGCCTCCTCAGCGCCCGACATCGCCATCGCCATCCCGGACGGATACAAGATCACCCGAAGGGACCGCGCCAACCAGACCGGAGGAGGCATCGCCATCGTCCACAAGAACACCATCCGCATCACGACCAACTCCGACGACACCTTCACAGCCGGCGAACACCTGCACTTCCAGATACACACCGACCCCAAGACCACCCTCAGAGGCACCCTCATCTACAGACCCCCAGGACCACGCACACAATTCAGCGAAGACATCGCCGACCTCATCAGCCCGCACGCCCTCCCCTCGGCTGACTACATCCTCCTTGGGGACCTCAACTTCCACCTAGAGAACAACAACGATCGCAACACCACCACCCTGCTGGACAACCTCGCCAACCTCGGACTCAAGCAACTGGTGACCACCCCCACACACCACGCCGGCCACACGCTTGACCCCGTCTTCTCCTCCAGTAAGGACATCTCCTTCAGCCACACCACCGGACTCCACTGGACAGACCACAGCTGCGTCCACTTCAGCTTCAGCAGGACCACCACGCACCACCACACGCAACAGTTTCCGCGCAGAAGCTGGAACAAGATCACCACCGACCAACTCACCACATCCCTGAGCCAGAACCCTCCCGCCAGCTCAACGAACCCCAACCAAGCCGCCAGCAACCTCACAAGATGGATCACCAACTGCGCAGACGACCTCGCCCCATTGAAGACCCCCCAGTCAGACACGGCAACAAGAAAGCATCCTGGTTCACCGACGAACTCAAGAAATCCAAGAAGAACTGCCGGGCCCTCGAGAAAGCATGGCGCAGAGACCCGACTGCAGACAACATGACCACCCTCAAGCACGCCACCCGAAAACACCACCAGCTGATCCACTCCACCAAGAAAACCGCATTCAAGGAACGACTGGACAACAACGCCCACAACAGCAAGGAACTCTTCATCATCGTCAAAGAGCTCTCGAACCCCAGCGCCGGAAACAACGACATCACTCCCTCGCAAGACCTCTGCAACTCGCTCGCCTCGTTCTTCCACAGCAAGATCGCAGACATACACAACAGTTTCAGCACACAGCCGACGTACCCTACGACCGTTCCAACGTCCCCCACCTCCACCCTCCGAGCCTGGACCCCGATCAACACCGAAGACACTATCCGCACGATGAACTCCATCCACTCCGGATCACCTACCGACCCCTGCCCTCACCACGTCTTCAACAAGGCCGACGCCGTCATCGCACCCCACCTCCGGGACATCATCAACACCTCCTTCGACACCGCCACCTTCCCAGAGAGCTGGAAGCACGCCGAACTCAGCGCCCTACTGAAGAAACCGTCAGCGGACCCCACCGACCTCAAAAACTACCGCCCCATCTCGCTCCTTCCTTTTCCTGCCAAAGTCATCGAGAAGACCGTCAACAGACAACTGGCCGCCTTCCTCGAGACGAATGGATCCCTCGACCACTCGCAGTCCGGCTTCCGGGCCAACCACAGCACCGAGACCGCCCTCATCGCAGCCACCGACGACATCCGAGCCCTGCTCGACAACGGGGAAACAGCGGCCCTCATCCTCCTGGACCTCTCCGCAGCGTTCGACACAGTCTGCCACCGCACCCTAGTGCAACGCCTGAACAACGTCGGAATCCAAGAGAAGGCACTGGAGTGGATCATCTCCTTCCTCGCCGGAAGAACCCAGAGAGTCCGCCTCCCCCGTTCAGTTCCGAGGCCACCGAAGTCATCTGCGGCGTACCACAAGGATCATCACTCAGCCCCACCCTCTTCAACGTCTACATGAGCCCCCTCGCAGCCATCGCACGCCAACACAACCTCAACATCATCTCCTACGCCGACGACACCCAGCTGATCCTCTCCCTCACCAACGACCCCACAACCGCCAGAACCAACCTACATGAAGGGATGAAGGACGTAGCCGAGTGGATGAGGAACAGCCGCCTGAAACTGAACTCAGATAAGACGGAAGTCCTCATCCTAGGATCATCACCCTCCGCCTGGGACGACTCCTGGTGGCCCCCTGCCCTGGGCAACGCACCCAAACCAACGGACCACGCACGCAACCTGGGCTTCATCCTGGACTCCTCCCTCTCAATGACCCGACAAGTCAACGCCGTCTCCTCGTCTTGCTTCAACATCCTACGCATGCTGCGCAAGATCTTCCGGTGGATCCCCACCGAAACCAGGAAGACGGTCACCCAGGCCCTCGTCACCAGCCGACTGGACTACGGCAACTCCTCTACGCCGGAACCACAGCCAAACTTCAAAAAAGACTCCAACGCATCCAGAACGCTGCAGCTCGACTCATCCTGGACATCCCCCGACACAGCCACATCGCCAGACACCTGAGAGACCTGCACTGGCTCCCCGTCAGCAAGAGAATCACGTTCCGACTCCTCACCCACGCACACAAAGCCCTCCACAACCAAGGCCCCAGATACCTCAACGACCGTCTGACCTTCTACACTCCCACCCGCCAGCTACGATCGACCAACCACGCCCTCGCCGCCCTCCCCGCATCCGAAGAGCCACAACGGGAGGAAGATCCTTCTCCTACCTGGCTGCCAAGACGTGGAACTCCCTACCCATCCACCTCCGCCTTACCCAAGACCACCTCTCCTTCAGGAAGCAACTCAAGACCTGGCTGTTCGAACAGTAGCGGACCCCCTCCCCCAAGCGCCTTGAGACCCTCCGGGTGAGTAGCGCGCTATACAAATGATTGATTGATTGATTGATTATGCCACTCCACTCTACAACATTGTATTCCACTCTCTACCACTCCACTCTATGGCATTCCTCCTCTCTACGCCACTCTACACTACTCCACTGTACAGCATTCTATGCTACTCCACTCTACGCCACTCAACGACACACTACGCTGCTCTACACTACTCTAAGCTACTCCACTCTAAGCCACTCCACTCTATGACATTCTACTCCACTGTGCACCACTCAAAGCCACTTTCCTTTAATCTATGCCACTCTAGTCTCTGACACTACTCCACTCTACTCCAATCAACTCTACGACACTATACTCCATGCCACTCTATACCTTTCCACTCTACAGCACTCCAATCAGCTCCACTCTATGCCACTCTACTCTCCGACTCTCTATTCTATGACACTCTACGACACTCTTCCCCACTCTACGCCACTCGACTCTATGACATTCTTCTCCACTCTATGCCACTCTATGTCACTCCACTCTACAACATTGTATTCCACTCTCTACCACTCCACTCTATGGCATTACTCCTCTCTATGTCACTCTACACTACTCCACTGTACAGCATTCTATGCTACTCCACTCTACGCCACTCAACGACACACTACGCTGCTCTACACAAATCTAAGCTACTCCACTCTAAGCCACTCCACTCTATGACATTCTACTCCTCTGTGCATCACTCAAAGCCACTTTGCTTTAATCTATGCCACTCTAGGCTCTGACACTACTCCACTCTGTGCACTCGATTCTACTCCTCTCTATAACACTCCTCTCCACTCTACACCACTCTACTTCACTCCATGCCATTCCACTTCAGGCCACTCTCCTCTAAGCCACTAAGTATTAGCTGTGCTAAGGAGCAGCCACGCTGGTGTACAACATGGCTACGATACATTGGCAAAGCCAATACTTTTAAAGCGCTTCTTATGGGATATATTTCAGAGTACATAGAAAAGCACTTTAGAATAAATAGCGAGTGATTTTTTAACGCTGCAGGAGCATTTTTATTCAAACGGCGCATGACAGAGATTTAGAAACAACTTTGTGTTAAGAGGGCATTATAGTGTACATAATCATCATCTTTTTTTATTATTTTAATCATAAAGTAGGTTTCGCAAACATTAATAGCAAGTAGTGGAAAAATATTTGACACATTCAAAAGGCCGAAGCAAAAAAAACACTGGAGGGCTGCAGTCGGAGCGCAATGCACAGAGGCCTGGGACGGGTGCATGACGACACTTTGGCAACGATTTGTCTACATATTTGGTGGAGCACTCACCAACTACTTGTAACATGTTGCTAAAGAAATCATGTGGTGCTTGAATGCGCGTTCCGCACGCAAACGTCAGTGCAGTAAAGCATCCTGCTGAGAAAAGCTGTGACGGTCCTAAAGAGCAGGGAGATGTCCCGAGGCTGCTGGATAGCATTTCGACAATACTCCTTGTTTAACGGATTGTTTTTGACGGAGCTATTGCGTATGCGCCAGTGGCGGCTCCTCCGCTAAGGTGGAGGAGCGTCGCCCCACTGCTCAAAAGGAAAAAGAAAATTATAATAACGTATTGTTATTAGCATTTTATTTTCCCTATTGCAGTCAGTGGTGGGACGGGGCAGGGCTGGGGAGGAGTGGTGTGCACTCCCTAAGTGCGCATGACCTGTTTGGCCGGCCCTCTTGGGCCTACCAAACAGTTAATGCACACTTTGCATGTTCCTACCAGGCTGCATCATACAGCCTGGTCAGGAACATGGAACGAGGCATTAGGCCTCATTTCTTTGCATGGAATGCATGCTTGTTTGAGAGCAGGGATACTGAAGAGCAGATTATCCAGCCCTGAAGAAGGCCACAGACCCATGTGGGCTCACGTTGCGGGCCGAAACATGTTGGCACTCTGAAGAGGGTACAACTGAATCAATAAATTAAGCTATAACCCCGTCTAGTTTTTATCCTATATCTCAGGTACCCACCGAATAAACGTACTGTTTGGGTATACCTGGAGGTATTTTTAACATCACTCAGCTGGTTTCCTGCATGACCAGTTTATGCTTTATATAAGAACTCCCATAACAACTTTGGTTGAGTCCGCCCAGGTAGTATCATCTTACCTGGGTGTGGAAAGACGCCTATGATGAAGCATGTCACGATAAGTGAGTGAGGCGTCTTCTCCAATATCTTTGGATATCCCATCCAGAGATTTTTTGGACGGGAAGCAAACTGTGCGGGACCACTTTCACTTGCTTTTTCTTCTTTCCTTCTGACAGTCTAGATATCCCTAGGGATATATAGACAACAGCAGTTGCCTTTTTGTGATACGTGGTCAGGAACATGCACAGGCTCCCTGTTCCAGTCTGGGCGCCGATCCACGTCGCTCAGACCAATCACAATGCTGCATTGCAGCGTTGTTATTGGCTCATGGGGGAGTCTGTCTGCCCGGGTGCTTCCTGCTGCCGCTGGCCGGGACAGGAAAATGAAGAGGATGAGGATGAAGGAGAGGCAGCAGCCGTTAAAGGTAAGTCCTTCTTTTTGTTGTTACATTCCCACCACCCGTCCGGTAGCAGCCACTACTGGTATGCGCATGGTTAACTGTAATGCCGTGCAGTATGCTGGATATGTATGCTAAAGGCTAATACATAGAGTGCATTGAGTGGGGGTTGGGGTGGGTGGAGTGCTCTGCAGTCTTACCCTGGGTGTTTCACGTGAGACAGCACACAAAAAGGCATTCCACACCGTGTAAAGGGAAACACCGTGTAAAATTGAAACACTGGCAGCGGGCGGAAGCCACCTAAGGAAGCCTGCTTTGTTTGTACCCCGCCTGCAGGGGGTTTCACAGTGGTGATGGGACAGATTTTCAGTTTAGAAGTGGAAGTACCGTGCAAAAAGAAAGAAAGGTGTGCGGCTGCCATGCTGTGTGATAAAGCGTGGCGGCCGTGAAGCGGGCACTGTGCGGTAGGAGGCTGCACAATAAAGCACACTAAACATGAAAACAAAACATGAGCACTAATGGGAAGTGTTCGTCCCAATGTAAAACAAGCGGCCGCCATGCGGTGTGATAAAGCGCGACGGCAGTGAAGCGGGATTAATAAAGCGCACCAAACATGAAAACAAAACATGAGCACTAATGGGAAGCGCTGATTCCAATTTAGCCAGTTAGGCAACTACCTGCAGCATGAAGGGGCCCGGCTCGCGCGTGTTTCGTGAAAAGTACTCTTAATGAAAAAAGATGGCGGTGCAAAACTAAAAGAGTGCGCGACGACCAAGGGAAAAAACCTTTTGTGAAAGGGTGCCCCTAATAGGCCAATACTCCAGGGGAGGAGCAAGACACGAGAAGGTGGGACATAGAATGCAAATAAACCATTGAAAAGCAAGCTTTTGGGAGTGATGCTCTCCTTAACCAATCAGCAGCTAGGGGCAGATTGAAAGCCCACATACTGAATACAGCATGTCTTCCAGACAGCTCATGCGCTGCCTAGGCTTGACCTAAAAACAGGCAGTGAAAATCTAAATCCAGGTGGCGAAGTTGAAAGGAAAAACTAAGGGAAGGTGCAAGGTGGGAGAGAATGAACAGAGGAGATGAAACTGAGCTCTGACACCTCTTGTCACATGAGATGGGCCCCCCTGAAGCTCCTGGCTCTGCTATAGGCACGCTAGGAGGTAGTCGGTGCGGCAAGGTGATATGTGCTTCCGGGCCAATGGGAAGTCAGGATCGCTGTGTCAAATGTGGGATATTTGTAATTTATCCGTTGAGAACACGAGTGTAAAATAAAAGTCTGCCCTCTTGGGGTACAAGGGAGACCGCAAGAAGACCCTTTCTAAAGGTCAGAGCCTGTTGCTATAAGTACTGCAAGTTATAATGCTTTGCCTCTGCAAACTGTCACTTTTCTCAATACTTTCCAAGTTTCACAAAGTTTGCAAAGGTTTCCAAGTTGAATAAAGTCTGCACATGTTGATTAAAAAAAATCGAAAACCCACTTTTAGTGGCAGAATTCTCTCGCTAAAAATGTTTAGCGAGAATTTTTTTCAAGTGAGAATTTTGGTTCACAGATGACATCTTAGAAAGTTTTCAAAACTTTGTGACGTTTTAAAAGCGTAGAGTTTATTAACTTAGTTAAGTTTCACAGGTGAAACATACATCATGCCGACCTATAGTGGATGCTTTCAGGTCACTACCCTGGACCTGAGTGGTCCATACATTTCCCTATGTATGACAACTGAGGAATGCATGCATTTGGGACACTAACCTTGGTTGCCCAGTATCACACTGAGAGTCAGGTGTGGGGCTTGGCATGTGATTGTGCGAACTCTTGTGTTCCAAAGGAATGAGCCCCAGTTAACCTTTCTCTGAGCACCATGAAACACGAACACACCGTGAAACACCGACACACCGTGAAACACCGACACACCGTGAAACACCGACACACCGTGAAACACCGACACACCGTGAAACACCGACACACCATGAAACACCGACACACCGTGAAACACCGACACACCGTGAAACACCGACACACCGTGAAACACCAACTCACTGTGAAACACCGACACACCGTGAAACACCAACACACCGTGAAACACCGACACACCGTGAAACACCGACACACCGACACACCATGAAACACCGACACACCGTGAAACACCGACAGACCGTGAAACACCGACACACCGTGAAACACCAACTCACTGTGAAACACCGACTCATCTTGAAACACCTACTCACCGTGAAACACTGTGAAACACCGACACACTGTGAAACACAGACTCATCTTGAAACACCGACACACCTGAACCACTGTGAAACACCGGCTCATGTTTACTGGAATTTCATAGGGGGTGCAACACTGCCACTCAATTCTAGGAGCTATGTCTGTGCTATGCAGATGAGGGGTGGGGGCACTGCTGTGCCAAACCTATGTATAAGGTTCCACTTTATAGGACAAGAGAGCTGCTATCTCCTCTCTGCTGTAGGGTCCACCAGTTCTCCAAACTTACCCTTAAAAATTGAGAAATTCCTCTTCCGGGACCACAGCTATATAATGAGTGAGGATTTGTAAGGACAGAAATCTCCGACCACCTGTACAGTCGTACCAGTCCTGTAACTTTGGTCCTTTACAATCCAACTGTATTTTGGGTTTGGGCACAGTGTGTGGGGCGGCTGACCCCGAGGGAATATTGAAAATCTCATGCTTCTAAGATCACTGTATGCGGACCTGCTCTTCCCTCACTTCCTTCCACCTCGAGTCCTTGTTGAACCCACATTAGAATCGTTGGTGCGCCTGGAGAGCCATCGTCCAGCTGTGTGATGAAGAACTGAACTTCCGGTGAAGGAGGACATGGGAGCCGGCGTCAGGTGTCTGGACGCATCACCTCTGGGCCAGCGCTTAGTGAAAACCCTCAAAAGATGAGTCCCCGCTCTAATTTGGAAATATAGGGCCAGATGTATGACCGTTTTTTGCGGTCGCAAACGGGAAATCAGCCCGTATTAGACCGCAAAATAGGTCTGCCCTATTTACAAACCCTATTTTGCAAGTTGGTAACCTATTACCGACTCGCAAAATAGGGTTTGCGTCTCGCTATTAGGAAGGGGTGTGCCAAGGGCGTCCCTTCCTAATAGCGAGTCGCACTTCAATGTAAGATTGTTTTGCAGCCGCAAAGCACTCGCAGTTTACGACCCATTTCAAATGGGTGGTAAGCCACTCGCAAACGGGAAGGGGTCCCCACGCACCCCTTTCCCTTTATTACTGGCAGTGAAAATATTTTTTAAGAGCAGGCAGTGTCCCAAGCACCACTGCCTACTCTTAAAAAATGAAACAGTATTATTTCATTTTTCGTTTTTAAAATGCATCCCGTTTAAGGAAAACGGGCTGCATTTTTAAAAAAACAGCTTTATTCAAAAAGCAGTCACAGACATGGTGCTGAGTGATGCTGTGGTGTTGCTGAGTCTTGCTGAGGTGGTGGTGCTCTGCTGGTGCTCAGGTTGTGCTGAGCTGGTTTTCAGGTGGTGCTGAGTGATGCTGAGTTGCAGCTGCGGTCCGTGCAGGTAACAGAGGTGGGCGGTGGGGCCGGGTGGGGGATTCGAGACGATGCCGAGAGAAAATTAATTATTTATTTAATTTTCCCTCGGCATTGTCCCTCGAAATACCACCCCACCCGGCCCCACCGCTTCACCGCTGTTACCTGCACGGACCGCGGCTGCTGAGCTGGTGCCCTGCTGAGGTGATGCTACAGTGATGCTGAGCTGGTGCTGCGCTGATGCTGAAGTGGTGCTACATTGGTGCTGAGTTGCTGCTGAGGTGGGGCTGTGCTGATGGTGGTGCACTGATGCGAGGTGGTGCTGTGCTGATGCTGAGATGGTGCTCAGCAACCCCAGATGAATTTCGTTTTTATCTCTACTGATGAAGGATAATATCCAGAAACACATTTGTCTAGAGATTAACAGCACTAACCTGCACCAACTTTGGTGAAACACTTCAACAAAAATTCAAGTAAACATTTAAACTGAACTGCATTTACCAGGATCCTAAGGGGCGAACTGTGCTGGGAGGTGAAGCTGTGTGCTCCCATCCCTCTTCTGTTTAAAAAGGCTCCCTTGAGACACTGAGCTGACAAGCTCTTGGAGATGCACCTGTGTGCCAGGGAGAGGTACAGAGACCTGAGAGGATTGTGGCAGCTTTCTCAGCAACCCCAGAAGGAAAACGGGCTGCATTTTTTAAAAAAACTGCTTTATTCAAAAAGCAGTCACAGACATGGTGCTGAGTGACGCTGTGGTGTTGCTGAGTCATGCTGAGGTGGTGGTGCTGTGGTGGTGCTCAGGTTGTGCTGAGCTGGTGCTCAGGTGGTGCTGAGTGATGCTGAGCTGGTGCTCTGCTGAGGTGATGCTACGGTGATGCTGAGGTGGTGCTGCACTGATGCTGAAGTGGTGCTGAAGTGGTGCTACATTGGTGCTGATGGTGGTGCACTGATGTGAGGTGGTGCTGTGCTGATGCTGAGATGGTGCTGTGATGATGTTGAGGTTATGCTGCACTGTTGCTGAGGTGGTGCTGCCCTGGTGCTGAAGTGGTGCTGTGCTGGGGTGGTGCTGCACTGATGGTGGTGGTGCACTGATAAGGAGGTGGTTCTGTGCTGATTCTGAGATGATGCTGAGCTGATGTTGAGGTGGTGCTACACTGGTGCTGTGCTGGTGCTGTGCTGGTGCTGAGGTGGTGCTGCACTGGTGGTGGCGTACTGATAAGAAGGTGGTGCTGTGCTGATGCTTATGTGGTGCTGTGGTGGTGCTCAGGTGGTGCAGTGCTGATGCTTAGGTGGACCTGAGTGATGCTGTGGTGGTGCTGAGTGACGCTGTTGTGGTGCTGAGTGATGCTGAATTGGTGCTGAGGTGATGTGGAGTTGGTGCTGTGCTGATGTTGAGAGGGTGCTGCTCTGGTGCTGAGGTGGTGCTGCACTGGTGCTGAGTAGGTGCTGCACTGGTGGTGGTGCACTGATGAAGATATGGTGCTGTGCTAATGCCAAGGTGGTGCTGTGGTGGTGCTGTGCTGATTCTGAGATGGTCCTGAGTGATGCTGGGGTGGTGCTGAGTCATGCTGAAGTGGTGGTGCTGCGCTGATGTTCAGATGGTGCTGAGCTGGTGCTCAGGTGGTGCTGAGTGATGCTGAGTTAGTGCTGTGCTGAGGTGATGCTACGCTGATAACGAGGTGGTGCTGCGCTGATGCTGATGTGGTGCTGCACTGGTGCTGAGTTGCTGCTGAGGTGGGGCTGCACTGGTGCTGAGGTGGGCTGCGCTGGTGTTGGTGCACTGATGCGGATGTGTGTTGCGCTGAGATGGTGCTGTGCTGAAGTTGAGGTGGTGCTGTGCTGGTGCTGAGGTGGCACTGCCCTGATGCTGAGTTGGTGCTGCACAGGTGGTGGTGCACTGATGAGGAGGTGGTGCTGTGCTGATGCTGAGATGGTGCTGTACTGACGCTATGGTGGTGCTGTGGTGGTGCTCAGGTGGTGCTATGATGATGCTGAGGTAGTGCTGTGCTGATGGTGAGGTGGTGCTGCATTGATGCTGTGCTGGTGCTGAGTGATACTGAGGTGGTGGTGAGGTGGTGGTATGCTTGTGCGGAAGTTGTGCTCAGGTGGTGCTGAGTGATACTGAGGTGGTGCTGAGTGATGCTGAGGTGGTGCTGAGTGACACTTTGGTGGTGGTTAGGCAATGCTGTGCTGGTGCTCAGGTGGTGCTGAGTTGGTGCTGTGCTGGTGAAGAGGTGATGCTGCACTGGTACTGAGGTGGTGCTGCGCTAATGCTGAAGAGCTGCTGAATTGCCTCTGAGGAGGTGCTGGGCTAATGCTGAGGTGGTGCTGTGCAGATGCTGTGGTGGGGTTGCGCTGGTGCTGAGTTGGTTCTGCGCTGGTGGTGGTGCACTGATGCAGAGGTGGTGCTGTGCTGATGCTGAGGTGGTGCTGTGGTGGTGTTGAGTGATGCTGAGGAGATGCTGTGATGAGGTGGTGCTGAGTGATTCAGTGGTGGTATTGAGTGATGTTGTGCTGGTGCTGCACTGATGCTGAGGTGGTGGTGCTGCACTGATGCTGAGGTAGTGTGCGTTGGTATGGAGGTGGTGCTGGACTGGTGCATAAGTGGTGCTGTGCTGGTACTGAGGTGGTGCGGTGTTGCTGAGGTGGTGTTGCACTTGTGGTGAGGTGGTGCTGCGCTGCAGCTCAGTGATGCTGAGGTGGTGCAGTGCTGGTGTTGTGGTGGTGCTAAGGTGCTGATGTGTGGCGCTCGGGTTAACTGCTGATGAAGGGGTGCTGAGTGACTCTGACTGGAGCTGAAGTGGTGCTGCGCTGATGCTGCGGTGATGTTGCGGTGGAGCTGAGGTGGTGCTGAGGTGGTTTTGCACTGTCTACTTGCAGGATATATTGTTAAGTAACCTCACATTACATGCTGCGTTTGGAGAGCACGAGGACGCATACCTTCATATTGGTTTTATTTCAGCGACATTGAAACCTAAAAAAACCATCAAATGTTGAAAGCGCCCAACTTAAAGCTGCTTCCATTTTCATAAAACAGAGCAACAACAGCATGTTTACCTCTTCAATTGTATCCAAATAATTACGCTGTCAAAAGCACAATGTAAATACGTTGATCCTACTGTCGGCTGTCTTCTTAAACTACAATTCCATTAAGTAGGTATATTATTTAAGGTTTGGACATTTGAGCTAATGAAGCAAAAAAATGTTACAGTATGAAAAACAACAAAGCCTCCGGCTGAAAAAGCGCTTGTGATACCATAAACGGTGGAAAACAAGATAAGCACATGATTTGCCGCACTTGGCTTAGCACGTTCGGAAAGATCACAAGCTGAGGCAAAAGAAAAAGTAGTGTGTCAAAGCTGACATTTATGGCGGATAGTGAAATGATCCCTGTAACAAGGCCGGTCTTCAGGGCGTGACCAAAGCAGAATAGGGATGGACAAATGTAAACTATTCACCAACAACAGCAAAGGAATTTCGAAAGGCACATGAAGGAACGAATGAAAACGGATGGGCGTGCTTAAAACCCATACAGTAGATACAGCATGTCACAAGAGACAGCGCATGCGCTGCCTAGGTGAGACATAAAGATACAAAATGTTTCGCTGCCATATTGCCTAACCTGTCAACACGTGGCTTGCCTGACCCCAGTGGCAATGAGAAGCAGAGGGGTCACTGTTCAACCAGGGCATGGATGTCTGAGGCCTGTTCACAAGGTCTGCAGGCGCACAATGAAAACTGAAAATATAGGTGTGCCAGGGTAATGTAGCACTAAAGGTAAACACGCGAAGCAGAACCATTGCCCAAATCTTCTCAGAACGCCCATCTTAATTGTGAACCATCACGTCCCTTAAAAAAGGTATTACTACCTAATTTATGGGGATTTTATTTGATATATTGGATCAAGCATGCCCTGAGTGCAGGGCGTAATTTGTGGCATGCCCTTCGCCCTGTCCCCTGGCCACAGAACCCGATGGGCACACCCTTCAGTAATACTCAGCTGCCTCTGAGTGTAGGGCACGGCTTGTGGCATGCCCTTCGCCCTGTGCCTTGGCCCCAGAACCCATTAGGTTGGGCACATACTTCAATGATACCAAGCCTGTCCTGAGTGCAGATGCGGTTTGTGGCATGCCCTTCGCCCTGTCCCTTGGCCCCAGTACCCGACGGGCACATCCTTCAGTAATACTCAACTGCCTCTGAGTGTAGGGCATGGCTTGTGGTATGTCCTTCGCTCTGTCCTTTGGACCCAAAACCCAATGGGCACATGTTTCAATCATACCCACCCGTTCCTGGGTGCAGACGCGGCTTGTGGCATACCCTTCGCCCTGTCCCTTAGCTCCAGAACCCATTGGTTGCATGCGTCAATCATACCCAGCCTGCCCTGAGTGCAGGATGCAGCTTGTGGCATGCCCCTCCCCCTGTCCTTCTGCCCTCTAGTCACAATATTTCAGATTTCCTTTTTGCACCTTATGAGTGAGTATAGGAAACAAGGCAGCTGCTGGGCTGGAATTTAAATACCAAAGGCATAAAGTTCTTGTTTGGCCAATTGGGATTCCTTTTTTGCCCAGTTAATTTCTGTGTAAAAAGATCATGGGCACCCACAGGGCAGGAGTGAGTGTGCCGAGACTGAAGATGTGGGGGGGTCTCATGTACCCGCGTTTGGCCCGTCTGGTAGCCAGTGACGAATATGTTAGGGATATGAATGCTCAGTTACAGCCAGAAGTGGAAATACAAATATGTGGGAGAGTAGCTAATTCTAAATGACAGGGGTATTCATTGGTGCCAACATGGACTTGGCAGACACAATTCAAAAACACTGTTGCTCTTAAATTGCTGCAGGAAACTCTGTAAGAAATGCACTCCCACAGGGGGAGGTTTCAAGCTGCTCCTCTGTTGAAGGTTTAGGAGGTAAAAGTGGTCTCAAGGGGGTCCCACCAGTCATTTGGAGCTGAGACCTGAGGAGGGGCATGTGTGCTGCTGTGGATATCACTGGGGTTAAAATGTGAAGTCTGCTATTGGGACTCCCCGGCTCAATACTCTGACCCTCTAACTCCCAGGTGTGATACTCCAACTCCCTGACTCGATGCTTTGCCTCCCTGGCTTGATACTTTGACTCCCTGGCTCGATACCTTGACTCCTTGACTCAATACTTTGACTCCTGGCTCGATACTTTGACTCACTGTCTCGATACTTTGACTCATTGACTCAATACTTTGACTCACTGTCTCGATACTTTGACTCATTGACTCAATACTTTGACTCCCTGGCTCAATACTTTGACTCCCTGACTCGATACTTTGACTTCCTGGCTCAATACTTTGACTCCTTGACTCAATACTTTGAATGCCTGGCTCGATACTTTGACTCCATGACACGATACTTTGACTCCTTGACTCGATACTTTGACTCCCTGGCTCGATACTTTGACTCCCTGCCTGTCTCGATACTTTAACTCATTGACTCAATACTTTGACTCCCTGGCTCAATACTTTGACTCCCTGACTCGATACTTTGACTCCCAGGCTCGATACTCTGACTCCCTGCCTGGCTCGATACTTTGATTCCCTGGCTCGATACCTTGACTCCTTAACTCAATACTTTGACTCCTGGCTCGATACTTTGACGCCTTGACTCAATACTTTGACTCCCTGGCTCGATACTTTGACTCACTGTCCCAATACTTTGACTCATTGACTCAGTACTTTGACTCTCTGGCTCAATACTCTGACTCCCTGACTCGATACTTTGACTTCCTGGCTCAATACTGACTCAATACTTTGACTGCTGGCTCGATACTTTGACTCCTTGACTCAATACTTCGACTCCCTGGCTCGATACTCTGACTCCCTGCCTGGCTTGATACTTTGACTCCCTGGCTCGATACCTTGACTCCTTGACTCAATACTTTGACTCCCTGGCTCGATACTTTGACTCACTGTCTCAATACTTTGACTCATTGACTCAATACTTTGACTCACTGTCTCGATACTTTGACTCATTGACTCATTGATTTTCTCTCTCCTTAAAATTATGAAATGTGCAAATTCGAAAGCAGACTCAACTGTCACTTCCAACAAGCAGTGCGACGAATTGGCCAGTTACTTTATCAATAAGGTGGAACAAATTTATAAGAGCTTTCCACCAGCTACTATCAACTTTGATCAGAGGGAAGGGTATAAGGACAGGGGACTCAGTCCGGATAATATACTGTGTTCCTTCCCCCAAATATCCCTTACGGAGACTGAACATCTCTACCTGAAAATTAAATCAGGCTCTCCAGCTGATCTCTTGAGACCTGCCCAATTCCGCCAATTCTGTAACCCTATTCTCCCAGTGGCCAGGGAACTGATTAATTTATCTTTGACATCAGCGTGCCTACCATTAGCTTGGAAGCACGCGAAAGTAACACCTCTCTTGAAGAAAGCATCATTAGACCCATATGAACCGGGTAACTACCGCCCCATTTCTCAGCTCCCTTTTTAGCTAAGGTCACTGAATCCCATGTCAATACGACTCTGCCAAAGTTTATAGAGGAACATACCATCCTGGATTCCTCGCAAAATGGTTTTAGAGCCCGCCATAGTACGGAATCGGCTCTGTTGGCAGTGACGGAGGAAATTCGTAACAGCTTAGATGACGGAAAGTCTGCGGCCTTAATTCTGTTAGATTTAAGTGCCGCTTTCGACACTGTCTCGCACGAGATATTATTGTGCAGGCTACAGGAGATAGGGATGAGGGTCTGGCCTTGGCCTGGTTTCGCTCCTTGTTAGAGGGCAGAACCTTTCAGGTCTTAGTGCCACCATATTACTCCCAGGAATTGGAGATTAAACACGGGGTTCCACAAGGATCGATACTGAGCCCCGTGCTCTTTAACATCTATGTACAACCCCTGGCTGTGATGGCAAGAAGCAGAGGGCTATCGTTGGTTTCTTATGCCGACGATAGCCAACTAGTCATCGCCTTCTCCAAGAATTGCAATAACAATCTTGTTAAATTTAAGGAGGACTTGTTGGCAGTCGCCAATTGGCTGACAACAAACTGTTTACAGCTAAATGCCAGTAAGTTGGAAATCTTGCTGTTTGGTAGAGACAGCGATATGTGGTCAGAACAATGGTGGCCAGATCAATTAAAACCAGCACCAACACCAAAGGAGGTGGTTAAGAACCTGGGATTTTGGATTGATAGAGGGCTCTCTTTCGATGCCCAATCCAAAGTAGTTGCAGGGACTTGCTTTGGGCTCCTAAGAGGACTAAAACCCCTTCTCTGCTTCTTTGAGCCTAAAGTCCGGCAGACTATAATACAAGCCACAATCCTATCTAGATTGGACTATGGCAATTCCCTTTACCTAGGTGCCAATAAATCCTGTATTCAACGCCTACAGAGGATACAAAACGCAGCAGCCCGCACTCTATTGGCGCTTCCGAGAACATGCTCCGTGTCCAGGTCTCTACCTAAACTACATTGGTTACCGGTAGAGAAAAGAATTCAGTTCAAGACGCTATGCGTCGCTCATAAAATCCTGACGCAACAAGCCCCCCCGGTTTTATCTGACCTGTTAACACCGTATGCTCCGGGTCGCTGCCTGCGGTCAGCTGCTCAAGGGCTGGCATGCATCCCCAGAGCTCTAAGAGACAGGGCTGGTGGTCGCTCTTATAAAGTCCTGGCTGCCAGACTCTGGAACTCCCTCCCGATTGCTATTAGAGGGCTCCAAGACCACTTGGCCTTTCGGAAAGCCATAAAGACCTGGCTTTTCCCAGCATAACTTTCTTCCCTTCTCCCGAGCTGTTATTACTCACGGGCACTGTAGGGGTAGCGCTGGGACGCCCCGTTGCTGGGGCAGCTATGCGCTGTATAAATCTGAAAATAATAATAATACTTTGACTCCCTGGCTCAATACTTTGACTCCCTGACTCGATACTTTGACTTCCTGGCTCAATACTTTGACTCCTTGACTCAATACTTTGACTCCCTGGCTCGATACTTTGACTCACTGGTTCGATACTTTGACTCCCTGGCTCGAAACTTTGACTCCCTGACTCGATACTTCAACTCCCTGGCTCGATACTTTGACTCCCTGACTCGATACTTTGACTCCTGGCTCAATACTTTGACTGCCTGGCTCGATACTTTGTCTCCCTGTATCGATACTTTGACTTGTCGACTCAATACTTTGACTTCCTGGCTCAATACTTTGACTCCTTGACTCAATACTTTGACTGCTGGCTCGATACTTTGACTCCTTGACTCAATACTTTGACTCCCTGGCTCGATACTTTGACTCACTGGTTCGATACTTTGACTCCCTGGCTCAATACTTTGACTCCCTGTCTCGATACTTTGACTTGTCGACTCAAAACTTTGACTCCTGGCTCAATACTTTGACTCCGTGGCTCAATACATTGACTCCCTGACTCGATACTTTGACTCCCTGGCTCAATACATTGACTCCCTGACTCGATACTTTGACTCCCTGGCTCAATACTTTGACTCCCTGGCTCAATACATTGACTCCCTGACTCGATACTTTGACTCCCTGGCTCGATACTTTGACTCACTGGTTCGATACTTTGACTCCCTGACTCGATACTTTGACTCCCTGTCTCAATACTTTGACTTGTCGACTCAATACTTTGACTCCTGGCTCAATACTTTGACTCCCTGACTCGATACTTTGACTTCCTGGCTCAATACTTTGACTCCTTGACTCAATACTTTGACTGCTGGCTCGATACTTTGACTCCTTGACTCAATACTTTGACTCCCTGGCTCAATACATTGACTCCCTTGCTCGATACTTTGACTCCCTTGCTCGATACTTTGACTCACTGGTTCGATACTTTGACTCCCTGACTCGATACTTTGACTCCTTGACCCGATACTCTGACTCCTGTCTCGAAGTTACAAAATGATATCCCCTGAAACGATGGTTTAGGGCTGGAATTCTGGTCGCAAACCAATGAAAAGTTGCCGACTGCTGACTTGCGGTAGTAACTCAGTTGCAAAGGGGAAAAGGTCTTCTGAGGATCCCATTAACTTTCTGAATTGGGGTGCAAGTTTCAGGGGGAGTGGGAAGTGCTTCACGGGACCACTGCCAACTCTCACTGAAACATTTAAAAAAGTTTCTTTTTTTTACAAGTAATCCCAGGGATGATTTTTTTTTTTTTTTTTTTTTTGGTAGAGTTTTATATAGCGCGAACTAGACCTGAGAAATCAGGTGTCAGAGCGCTTTACATGAGCACCAGTTTCAATACAGATGGACACATTAATTTTTGTTAGGCACAGGGAGATTAAGTGATTTGCCCAGAATCACAGGATGTTGAGCGTCGTTGCCGAGACTCTAACCCGGTTCCCCAGCTTCGAGGTCGACTGCTCTAGCCATAAGGCTACATCCACTCCCCCCTCTCCCTCGGTTGCTGATATGCATTATCCTCCAATATATATGCAAATAACAGTACAAATAGTTTTTAAAAAGTGCAGACAGTGCTTAAGTGTGTGCATAAATACATAAAATACATACAAAAGACACAAACAGTGCTCACTGGTTCCTCACAAATTTGTTTAGACATACATGTGCGTATAACATAGCCAATGTAGATCATAAATAATCAGGAAACCAAGAGATATACGTCCAAGTTCAAACCCCTTATGAGTACAGGATCTCCTCATGACAAACATCGTCTGGCTTAGTACCATCAAGAGGAATACTACATTGTATGGCAAACACACAACTGTTCAAGTTCATGTCACCACAACGGAAGAGATGTCAATCTGAGTCAAAACATCCTCTGTTGGAAAGTGAATCTACTTCTTCCAAAGCACTCCCAGCTTGTGGCATCCAGTAAAACAACTGTCAGCGGTTTATGAGGATTCTCAAACAAGTGGACTGCTAGAGCTGCAATCAATCAACCAAGCCGGGATCGATCTCGCTTCGAATTATTACTGTCTGTTGTGATGATCCACCTACAGTGTCTGCCAAAAATGCCTGGTTACCTTTATTGGTGAACGTACTGTATGTATTTTACATCAGGTTCTCCCTTTCTACACATGTTAATCTGCTTTTATTGATGACTTGCCTTTATTGCTGTACTAGATGTAGGTATTTTAAATCAGATTCTATATTGCTACACATGAAATTCTTGTCTTCATAGACAGATTGTTGCCAATCCTTTGCAGCTTGATAGACAAGCACATTGTGGTGACGGTCAGCAGCTTCCCTCATTCCGCCCCCTTCAATGACCACACAGACAAGATTCCTGGCCGAGTTCCAACTGATCGAATCTAATCTTAATCAACTGAACAGGTTGATCTTTTAACAATGATGTTCACCAGAGAGATGAATCTATCTGCTGCTCAGGTGGAAGGACTGCTCATTGGATATGTTGTCTCTTCTGTTGTTACAGGCCTCCACTTGATGATCTGCTAATGCTTGCTGGCCACCATGCCTGTGATTGTGGCCAATCAGGGTGAGCTGCAATTTGTGTCCAAACTAATTCAAATTAATTAGGTAGGCCAGACTGAATGCAGTCCGACTCCGTAGGTTGTAAACTAACATTAGCACAGAGGACGGCTCCCTAGCTACGTTTTCGGTCACAAACTGTTCACAAATTGTGACCAGATCATCGGTACATGTGGCTTCTATCTTGTAACATCCTAGCTTGTCGTATAGCTGCGCAGACCCTCTTACAAATACAAGGTGTAGCGCTAGTTTTAGGTTTGTTCTTAGCTCCCCACCCGCCACCCGGGGCGGGGAGAAGCTGTGGCCTCCACAATGGTAGCCCTAGAAGCGTCACCTCGGTGGGGTTTACAGAGCTATGATGTATGTCTCATGGGAATCTTTGGGAGTTGTCCGTCGAAATATCAACTACAGAAACATCGAGGTACCAAAATATCGTGACCAAAATATCGAAAGGGTAGATACACATAGGTAAGTATAGACAGGGTGGACTAGGAAATAAAATGGGCCCGGGCACCGAAATAAAAGTGCCCCCCATTAACGAATGAGAGAGCTAAAAAGTGTCTTGTGTTTGCGAAGTGGGGCCAGTTTTGAACTCGTAAAGACACGCTGTGTAAGTGTTTCACCGGGTATAGAAGGCAGCATGGATCTGAGTTTGCTGCAGACAATATTTGTTTTAATATCAGGAAAATCAACAGAAAAACCAGCTCATCAGACCATAACACGGGCTCACAGACAGACAAACATCCGGCCACACACTGACCTGTCACACCAGCCCAGGGTGTCTGCACAGAACAACTGAGCCAGAGACACCGCGGGACAAGATATTGTGAAGAGAAGGTCCTATACATAGGCAGTGGCGGCTCGCATAGGGCGTGCTAGCCGCCACCGTACGTAAGTGAGGGTTTGCTGTATATAAATGCACATATATGTGGATATATCTTCAAGGTATGTAGATGTGAAGTTAAGGATAGTAAATCGATACTTATCTATTTGCACTTATCACGATATTCTATCCACACGATATTTTTGGTTCTGATACTCTGTCAGTGATCCCAGCCCTTCAGGCACTGCCTGATTGCCCATAAGGCCAGTCTGACCCTGAGTACAGATTTACCTTTCCTAAATCCACATCTGCCTACCTTGAATATATGTATGCTGCCACGGCACATGTATGTGGAGTTAAGAGTGGTAAACCTATAGTTACCTAAAGTTGCACTTGTCTTCTCGATGCTTTAGTGCTCAGTATCCTGTCCGCGATATTCTACAGTCCGTATTAATGTGGGATAAGGCTCAGGCCTTTCAGCGCCTGGTGGTGGCCTCAGAACCCCGTGTTCAGGCGCTATATCCGTGCACGGAGCCGCCGTGCACGGTTTCTGGGCTGATGTGTCCCTGAGCTCACTCCTCGGCCAGGACTGGTCAGACTGTGTTGTCAGAGAGATTTAACATAAATCCTGCGGGGGGGGGAGGGACGGACATTGTGCCAGCTGTTTCTCGGCGCCATAACAGCCATTTTATTAGCAGTTTGAGCCTTCCAGGTGTGTCCCTCGCAGCCCCACCAGAGGGGTCTGCAGGGCCAACTCCTGCGCCGCTGAGACCGGGTTCAAATGTACCTCTCTTGTCTTTTGTGTGTGTGTTCCCTCTCTGCCCCCTCACAGTCCTTCCTCTCTCTGCACGGCCCACCTTCCGACACCTCTCTGCCCACTCCTCTCCCACACCTTCTAATTGTAGCAATTATGGGACGCTTTAAACCAGGAGGCATCTAAGCGCTACACCGGAAGAGACCGGTGTGAAAGGCGAGGACCCAAAGCAGAGACAACCTCAACAACCGGCACCTCTAGGGAGGACTGACATGAAAAGAACCGCGTTGTCACCTGCGTAGGAAAGTTCAGGTGGGAGTTTAGACTCCTAAAGTGTTCCTGGCGGGAGCTCACAACCCGGCGCCGCCACTGTCGTCCCTTTTCTATCTTTATTCATCCTCTGCTCTTCCAGGTCCCTTGAATCCGGACAGCCTGCCATCTGTCCTCTTTCCAGGGTCTTATTCTCTCCACTGCCCACTGCCCTGTCCACTACCCCGAGCCCCCCCCCCGTTCTGCCTCCCCTTCCCTATACTCTGCCAGTCTGCCCTTTCCACACTGCTCTTTTCAATCTGTCTTCAGACTCGCTCTCTCCTCTCTCTCTCTTCCCTCTTACCCCCTGCCCCGATCCTGTCTCTCCACTGCCCTCATTCTCTTTTCTGTCCTCCGCAAAGTACTCCTTAAGCACATCCTCACAGACGCTCTCCTCAAGGAGGTAGTCAGAGCTCGGAGCTCTCACCTGCTTCCGAGCTTTGACCTGCCTCCGACCTCTGACCCTCTGCCCATCTCTGACCTGCCTCCGAGCTCTGAGCCTGGCCCTGACCTCCTGGTCTGCATGCAAGCCTACACTTCCTCTGAGCTTCCGAGCTCTGACCCTCTGCCCATCTCTGACCTGCCTCCGAGCTCTGAGCCTGGCCCTGACCTCCTGGTCTGCATGCAAGCCTAGACTTCCTCTGAACTCTCAAAAGCGCTGCTTCGAGCTCTGTCTGACCTCTCGACTTGCATCCGAGCCCAGACCTGCATCAGAACTCTAAACTGCACTAGAACCGCTTCTACTCTTTGATCTGTCTTCAGCCTCTAACCTGCTTCAGAGCTCTGACCCTCTGCCCATCTCTGACCTGCCTCTGAGCTCTGCCCATCTCTGACCTGCCTCTGAGCTCTGCCCATATCTGATCTGCCTTTGAGCTCTGCCCATATCTGATCTGCCTCTGAACTTTCGAAAGCCCCAGACTCTTGACTTTTCTCCCATCTCTGAGCTGCCTCCGATATCTAACCCTCTGCCCATCTCTGACCTGCCTCCGAGCTCTGACTCCCTGCCTATCTCTGACCTGCCTCTGAGCATTGACCCTCTGCCCATCTCTGACCTGCCTCCGAGCTCTGACTCCCTGCCTATCTCTGACCTGCCTCTGAGCATTGACCCTCTGCCCATCTCTGACCTGCCTCCGAGCCGTGAGATGCTTCTCTCTGATTGCCCTCTCAGCTCTGACCCCTCTAGCCCCTCAGAGGTCTCATCAGACCTACCTCTAGCCCAGACCTGCATCCGAGCCCAGAGACCTGGATCCGAACTCTGGGGAGCACTGGACGTGCTCCTAGCTTTGACATGTCCCCATCTGTGCCTTGCCTCACAACTCTGAACAGCTGACTTGCATCAGAGCCCAGACCTGCCTCCGAGATCTCAACAGCGCCTGAATTGCTTCTGAGCTCTCCTCCAACCACAGAGCTCTGACCTCTTATCACTGACTGGGGTCCCATCCCGATCATGCCTCCGAGCTCTGAAGAGAACCAGACCTGCCCGCGTGCTCTGAATAGTACCAAAACTTTCTCACAGCTGCCTAACGACCAGAGCTGACAACTTTGGAGCTGAGGAACCAGGTTCGAGTCTTGGCGTCGGCTCAACATCCTGCAAGCCATAAACGGTCAGACAGCCAAATGCCCCCTGGTGCTGTGTCTGTTGAGGGAACTAATCAGGGTGTGCATGCGCTGCAATGTCGAGTTCAGGGCTAGACACATTGAGGGGGTCAAGAATGTAGCTGCTGACGCTCTCTCTCGTTTTCAGTGGCTCCGGTTCCGGGAGGCCTGGCCACGAGCGAGAGCGGCAATGACCCCTTTCCCAGCGCAGCTATGGCGACTTCTGCAATGGAACAGCAGCTGAGAGCGATGGGTGAACGGGCACTCGCACCAGGGACCAGGAAAAGATACAGGACTCAGCTCACCACCTTCCAGAACGTCTCTACGGCACTGGGCCAAGCATCTCACCCCCTAGAACATCAGGTGCAGGGCTTCGTACTCTGGGCAAAAAGGCAGGAGAGGAGTCATTCATGGGTGCGCGGCCATTTGGCGGCGGTAAGCCACGACGCCAAGCTGAGAGGAGTACAGGACCCGACCAAAGCGTTCTTAATCAGGGCGGCTCTAAAAGGGTGGGCCAGGGAGGAAGTCAGAGTTCCAGATAACAGGGCGCCTATTGATTTCCACACACTACAGGGCATGCTAGATGTGGTAGGCCAGGTTACCCTTTCACAGTTTGAGGCTCGTCTCTTTGCAGCTGCTTTTTGCCTCGCGTTCTTTGGGGCACTACGCATTAGCGAACTGGTGGCCAGGTCTAAAACTGACCAGTCAGGAGATGCCTTATGCAGCCAGGATGTAAGAGTGACGGATAGGTTGGTAATCCATCTCAGGAGGTCCAAAACTGACCAAGCAGGGCGGGGGGCTGACATAGTACTGATGCCTCTGGGGGATCAGAGGTACTGCCCGGTGGGTAGGGTCAAAGAGTACTTGGCGGTTCGCCCTATTGTCCCTGGGTACTTTCTAATACATGTAGACCAGGTGCCACTCTCGAAGTTCCAAATAGATAAGGTCATGGGTGCTTGCCTTGAGCGGGCGGGCCTCGCCCGTCCTGGCAAGAAGTATTCTAGCCACTCGTTCCGGATCGGAGCGGCCACTGCAGCGTTTAAGGCAGGCATGGGGCAGGAAAGCATAAAGAAAGTGGGACGCTGGGAGTCCCGTTGCTTTGCGCGCTACATTCGTCCTTGATTGGGACAGGTAGTGGCGATCTGTGCCTGCATCCCCTGGGGACAACGTAGATATGAGGTGGGCAGTGAAGTGTGGTAACGGAACCAAGTATTCGTTTCTATACTATGTGTGCAGTGAAGTGCGGTTACGGATCCAAGTTTTCGTTTATATATTGTGTGCAGTGAATCTCAGTAGCATAACATGTAGTGCATTGTGTAAAACCAAGATTATTAAAACAAGTGAGTAAAAACGGCATTCGTTTATTTTGCCAGGTTTTCAAGTGTGGGTGATCGGCCATTCGCTCGTCGCCAGACTGGCTCAGTGGGCCGCACGCAGGAGGTGGATGCAAGGGTTCGCAAATACAAAGCTTGTCTGGTGGGGTTTCCCCGGCATGACCTGGAACAGTCTCCTGAACAGGCTAGAGCAGGGCCTGGCTGGGCAGAAAGGTTTCCCCAACATCTTGATAATTCACTTGGGGGGCAACGATCTTACCACCAGGGGCAGGGGTGCCCTCATACAGGCAATGAAGGCTGACCTGGGGGAGATCAGCAAGTACATGGGGCAATGTGAGCTCTTCTGGTCGGAAATGGTGCCGCGCCTAGCTTGGCACGGGGCGAAGTCTATTGAAGCAGTGGAACATTCCCGCAAGAGGGTGAATAGCGCGATGCGCAAGTTCACAGACCAGCGAGGTTTTGGGTTTATCAGACATGAGCTGATCCAAATGAAGGTGAGAGGCTATTTTGAGGCTGATGGAGTTCACTTGTCCCAAGTTGGTATGGACCTGTTTCTCTTGGACATACAAGAGGCCCTGGAAATAGCAGGTTGCAAATGAAGAGATTGCTGTGTGGTGGGGGCTCTTTAGGCGACGGGGGCCGCCTCCTGAGCTGTGGCGGAGTTACAGGGCGATCTGGACGCATGATGGGTACAGAACGGTACCTCTGCAAGAGCACAATAGGGGTGCCAGAGCCAAACCCCAGGAACCTCGTGGGAGGGTCCTGGAACAATTACGTCGGCGCCCCGTTAGTCCTTCGGGCGGTTGTGGGCCTGAACAACCGGGGGCTTGCCTTGCTACGCTCCGCCCTGAAAGGGGTGTGAGTAATAGGGACCAATGTGTCACGTGATCCAGTAAGGGGATCACCCCCATAAGGGTAGCGCCGATTGGGTTCTCCACAGTGCTTGGCTCATCAGGCGGGCGGGGCAGCATAGGTTGGTTTAGATGCCTGCCCTTGGATCGCCCGTAAGATAACCCACCATGTTTGCATACTTCTGTATGGAATAATCCTGCAGCAATATTTTCTCCAAACAAAGGTGTGTGGCGTATTTATTTATGCATGCCTACTCTATTGTGGTGGGTGGGGGTCTTGTGCCAATAATGGAACTATGACATTTTCCCATCTGTGCCTTGCCTCACACAGCTGACTTGCATCAGAGCCCAGACCTGCCTCCAAGATCTCAACAGCGCCTGAATTGCTTCTGAGCTCTCCTCCAACCACAGAGCTCTGACCTCTTATCACTGACCGGGGTCCACCTCGATCATGCCTCCGAGCTCTGAAGAGAACCAGACCTGCCCGCGTGCTCTGAATAGCACCAAAACTGCCTCACAGCTGCCTAACGACCAGAGCTGACAACTTTGGAGCTGAGGAACCAGGTTCGAGTCTTGGCGTCGGCTCAACATCCTGTGATTCTGGGCAAATCACTTAATCTCCCCGTGCCTACCACAAATGCGTGTGTCTGTCCTCAGTGCTTTAAATGGGAAAAAATAAGTGCAGGTACCCATTAACATGAGCTAGAGGTGTAGTGAGTGGGCGGGGCTAGGGGCGGGGCTAAGGGCAAGACATGATGATACTTAACGACTTCTATAATAGTTGCAGCACATACCAAAACACATGAGAAATGTGTTTATATAAACAAACTCGTTACACAAAATGAAAGAGAAATGCGATATGTTAACATTTCCTTTTTTTTGCAATAGTTGCATTGTTTGGCCCAATACTATATATTTTAGAGCACGAGAGTAGGAAGAAACTGAAGATACCCCCACTTCGAAGTGCTGCGCTCTGAAAATCACACGCGCACACTAGCAGGTAAAATGAATCTCGGCCCTGCTTTGTCAATCACAGCGTGATAGTGAGCACCGGACATTATTCAAATGAGCCCTGCTGAATAGCTCAGCTGGGGCTCAGATCGGGGCTGCAGAAGCGGTGCCTTGGCTGCCAGAGACACGTTCTACTCCTGCTCGCCAGCACAGCCAATGAGCCTACCTTTTAATGAGTACCGGTACTCTCCTCGGCAGTAGAGAAGTGCCGGTACTCAGAGTCATAAATTTAAGAAGTGCCGGTACTCAGTACCGGTGAGTACCGGCCCATTTAAAGCACTGTCTGTCCTTATATAATATAACTGGTGCTCCTGTAAAGCGCTCCAATACCTCTGCTCTGACCCTCTGCCCATCTCTGGACTGCCTTTGAGCTCGGACCCTCTGCCCATTTCTGACCCGCCTCGGAGCTTTGAGCCTCTGCCCATCTCACCTGCCTCGGAGCTTTGAGCCTCTGCCCATCTCTGACCTTCCTCCGGGCTCTCGAAAGACTCAGACTTGACTTCTCTCCCACCTCTGACCTGCCTCTAAGCTCTGACCCTCTGACTCGGGTCGAGTTCGCGTTATATAAAACAGCAAACAAAAAACAAAAAACTTGCCTCCGAGGTGTTGAGGTGTCTTAAGGTGACCCACATGGCACAACGCCCCCCCCCACACAGTCATCACACAAACACTCGGCTGCTACTTTATATTGTCCATACAAAAGGTTGTTCCGCACTTACCTCCTAGCGCCTTGAGGTGCCCCGAGGCGCTCCCGCGAGAGGAACGAAGCCTACGGCCGACTGCAGCGCCTCAACTGTGCCTCTCTCCGCCTCAGCTCTCCTTCCCTTGTTCGTTCACTCTCCCCCAGTCCTCTGCTGTCCCACCTTTGACCGGCTCGCCTCTTCCTCCCACCAGCCCCAATCCCTCCTACCCTCCCCCCTCTCCCCCTGGGTGCATCAACCCTCCTCCTCCTCTATCTGCTCTCTCTCTCACCCCGTCTCTCAGTCCCACCTCTGCCACACATTCCCGAGCTCTCCCTCCAACCTCTCTCTCTTTCTTCCGTCTCCTCTGCCCCCTTCCTGTCCCCTCGCTACAATGTCCTGTCTCTTCTCCCTCTCTCCACCTGTCTCCCACCTTCTTCGTTACGCCCTCCCCTGCCCCTTTCTCCACCTCTCCCTGTCAGTTCCAGTACCTCTCCTCTCCCCTCCTCTGTCTCTCTTCCTCACTATCACCAACCTGTTATCCCTGTCTCTTTCCCTTGTCTCACTCTGTGGTCTGTCTCACACAGAGTGGACACTCACCTATCCCCTGTCACCCTCTGTAGTCTGTCCCACACAGAGTGGACTCTCACCTCTCCCCTGTCTCACTCTGTAGCCTATCTCAAACAGAGTGGACACTCACCTCTCCCCTGTCTCACTCTGTAGCCTGTCTCACACAGAGTGGACACTGCTTCTACCCCTCTCTCCACTGTCTCCCTCTGTAGCATGTCTCACACAGAGTGGACACTGCTTCTACCCCTCTCTCCACTGTCTCCCTCTGTCTCTTCTCCTCTTCCTGCCCCCTCCCCCATTCTTTTTCTGCCCCTCGCGGCAGTCTCACACACAGGAGACTCTCAGCGTCTCTTCTCTATTCCTGTCCGTCCTCTCTACCCTCTCACTGGTCTCCCCCGCCCCCCTCTCCCTGTCTCTCCTCTCTCTACTCTCTCACTGGTCTCCTCTCCACCCGCCCCTCTCCACTGTCTCCCTCTCTCTCCTCTCTCTCTACCCTCTCACTGGTCTCCCACCGCCCCCTCTTTCCAGTCTCCCTGTCTCTCCTCTCTCTCTACCCTCTCACTGGTCTCCCTTCACCCTGCCACCTCTCCTCTGTCTCCCTGTCTCTCCTGTCTCTCTACCCTCTCACTGGTCTCCCCTCCACCCGCCCCCCTCTCCCCTGTCTCTGCTCTCTCTACCCTCTCACTAGTCTCCTCTCCCACCCCTCTCCCCTATAGCTCCTCTCTCTCTACCCTCTCACTAGTCTCCCTCGCCCCCCTCTCCCCTGTCTCCCTGTCTCTCCTCTCTCTCTACCCTCTCACTGGTCTCCCCTCTCCCCTGTCTCTCTACCCTCTCACTGGTCCCCCCTCCCCCATGTTCCCTCTCTCCCCTGTCTCCCTCTCTCTCCTCTCTCTCTACCCTCTCACTGGTCTCCCACCGCCCCCTCTTTCCTGTCTCCCTGTCTCTCCTCTCTCTCTACCCTCTCACTGGTCTCCCCTCACCCTGCCACCTCTCCTCTGTCTCCCTGTCTCTCCTGGCTCTCTACGCTCTCACTGGTCTCCTCTCCACCCGTCCTCCTTTCCCATGTCTCTCCTCTCTACCCTCTCACTGGTCTCCTCTCCTCTCCACCCGCCCCCCTCTCCCCTGTCTCTCCTCTCTACCCTCTCACTGGTCTCCTCCGCCCCCATCTCCCCTGTCTCTCCTCTCTCTACCCTCTCACTGGTCTCCTCTCCACCCGCCCCCCTCTCCCCTGCCTCCCTGTCTCTCCTCTCTCTACCCTCTCACTAGTCTCATCTCCCAACCCTCTCCCATGTAGCTCCTGTCTCTCTACCCTCTCACTAGTCTCCCCCGCCCCCCGCCCCCCTCCCCCTGTCTCTCCTCTCTGTCTATCCTCTCACTGGTCTCCCCTCTCCCCTGTCTCTCCTGTCTCTCTATCCTCTCACTGGTCTCCCCTCCCCCATGTTCCCCCTCTCCCCTGTCTCCCTGTCTCCACTCTTTCTACCCTCTCACTTGTCTCCTCTCCCCCCGCTTCCCAACCTCTCCCCTGTCTCCCCTCTCTCTCTACCCTCTCGTTGGTCTCCTCTCCCCCTTGCCCCCTCTCCCCTGTCTCTACTCTCTCTACCCTCTCACTGGTCTCCCCCCTCTCCCCTGTCTCCCTGTCTCTCCTCTCTCCCTACCCTCTCGCTGGTCTCCTCTCCCCCGCCCCTCCTCTTCCCTGTCTCCCTGTCTCTCCTCTACTTTCTCAGTGGTCTCCCCCCTCTCCCCTGCCTCCCTGTCTCTCTTCTCTCTCTACCCTCTCACTGGTCTCCCCTCACCCCTGCCCCCTCTCCCCTGTCTCCCTGGTAAACAGACACATACAGTGCTAACCCCCCTCCCCCGCTTATCCGCCGAGGAGAACAGAGCTCCTATTTTTATCCCAGATTAACAGGTGTTATCCCTTCAATCACACCTCCTGCCCCCCCCCCAAACAGGCATGACCCCTGTGACCTCCAGCTGACATCTTCCGTCAGGGAGCGGCCATATTATCTGGACTGGAGGGGGGGCGGGGGGGGCGGGGTGTCTCTTAAGTGAGAAGGGAGACATGACAGCCCCAGTCTGGGGACATCCAGCAGTTTAGGAGTACAGCCTGCCCCCCCCCCCACCTCATTCCCACACAGCCACCCCCGCCCGAACACGAATCCTCCACAAACCTGAGATTGTCCCTCAATCTCAGGGGTTCTGATAGTACTGCAGGGTCTCATGCAGTGGCGGTGTTGTCAGCACCCCCCACCCTGACCCTCACATTCCTGGACACCCTCAAGGGTGGTCCCTCATTCTCAGGGATTCTGTTGACCTCAGGGTCCCAGGCAGGGGTTGTCTCAGCACCCCCTTATCCTGACCCTCACATGCCTGGACACCCTCAGGGGTTGTCCATCAGTCTCAGGGATTCTGATGGTACTTCAGGATCTCAAGCAGTGGGGGTGTTGTCTGCACCCCCCCACCCTGACCCTCACATGCCTGGACACCCTCAGGGGTGGTCCCTCAATCTCAGGGGTTCTGATGGTACTTCAGGGTCTCATGCAGTGGTGGTGTTGTCAGCACCCCCCCACCCTGACCCTCCACATGCCTGGACACCCTCATTCGTGCTCCCTCAATCTCAGGGATTCTGTTGACCTCAGGGTCCCAGGCAGGGGTGGTGTCTCTGCACCCCCTTATCCTGACCCTCACATGCCTGGACACCCTCAGGGTTGTCCATCAGTCTCAGGGATTCTGATGACCTCGGGGTCTCAGGCAGGGGTTGTCTCAGCACCCCCCCCCACCCTGTCCCTACACATCATAGAGGGCAGTAGTGGTTTGATTTTCGCACCTCGTAGGAGACAGTATGTACACAGTGGGTGTAAAGTGAGTATCAGTGACAATATCATGAACAGTGGTGCCCACGGGTGAAAGAACACCCAACTACCCAAGGCACTGTTTACAGCTGAGGTCCCAAGGCCTGGAACGAGCTCCCAGTCAACATCAGACGCTCCCCCTCCCTGCACATCTTCAGGAAGACCTGGCTCTTCGACTGAACCGGAGCTGCACCCCCCCCCCCCAACCCCCATATGCGCCTTGAGGCCCTCACGGGCGAGTAGCACGCTTTATAAACCCCTGATTGATTGAATATCATGAACAGTGGTGCCCACGGGTGAAAGAACACCCAACTACCCAAGGTGCTGTTTACAGCTGAGGTCCCAAGACCTGGAAGGAGCTCCCAGTCAACATCAGACGCTCCCCCTCCCTGCACATCTTCAGGAAGAGCCTCAAGACCTGGCTCTTCGACTGAACCGGAGCTGCACCCCCCCACCCCCCATGCGCCTTGAGACCCTCACAGGCGAGTAGCATGCTTTATAAACCCCTGATTGATTGAATATCATGAACAGTGGTGCCCACGGGTGAAAGAACACCCAACTACCCAAGGTGCTGTTTACAGCTGAGGTCCCAAGACCTGGAAGGAGCTCCCAGTCAACATCAGACGCTCCCCCTCCCTGCACATCTTCAGGAAGAGCCTCAAGACCTGGCTCTTCGACTGAACCGGAGCTGCACCCCCCCTCCCCACCCCCCCATGCGCCTTGAGACCCTCACGGGCGAGTAGCACGCTTTATAAACCCCTGATTGATTGAATATCATGAACAGTGGTGCCCACGGGTGAAAGAACACCCAACTACCCAAGGGGCTGTTTACAGCTGAGGTCCCAAGGCCTGGAACGAGCTCCCAGTCAATATCAGATGCTCCCCCTCCCTGCACATCTTCAGGAAGACCTGGCTCTTCGACTGAACCGGAGCTGCACCCTCCCCCCCCCCCCCCCCAGCGCCTTGAGACCCTCACGGGCGAGTAGCATGCTTTATAAACCCCTGATTGATTGAATATCATGAACAGTGGCGCCCACGGGTTGAAGAACACTCTACTACCCAAGGGGCTGTTTACAGCTGAAGTCCCAAGACCTGGAACGAGCTCCCAGTCAACATCAGACGCTCCCCCTCCCTGCACATCTTCAGGAAGACCTGGCTCTTTGACTGAACCGGAGTTGCACCCCCTCCACCCCCCAAGCACCTTGAGACCCTCACGGGCGAGTAGCACGCTTTATAAAACCCTTATTGATTGAATATCATGGACAGTGGCGCCCATGGGTTGAAGAACACTCTACTACCCAAGGGGCTGTTTACAGCTGAAGTCCCAAGACCTGGAACGAGCTCCCAGTCAACATCAGACGCTCCCCCTCCCTGCACATCTTCAGGAAGACCTGGCTCTTCGACTGAACCGGAGTTGCACCCCCTCCACCCCCCAAGCACCTTGAGACCCTCACGGGCGAGTAGCACGCTTTATAAAACCCTGATTGATTGAATATCATGGACAGTGGCGCCCATGGGTTGAAGAACACCCTACTACCCAAGGGGCTGTTGAGGTCCTTAGACCCCAACTATAGACAATATTCATGAAATCGGAAACCCAAGCACTCTATAAGCATCACAAAAATGTAAGATCCCAACAAGAAGGATTCTGTCAGCTTAGAAATACGGTTTATTAACACATTCAATGTTCTTGTATTCTTCTGTACATTCAACTGTTACAGTTTCTTGCTTCAAAAAACTGCCGCCACGTGTTTCGTCACATACATGACTTTTTCAAGGCTGTGAAATAATGATATGAGAACGTACAATTAAAATGCATTTCAAAGTTATATGGAATATGAAAATAGAAAATTGGAAAATAAAGATTTTCAAAAAGACAGTGAAAGATTCAAAATAGTGACGATTTTCAGGGACAAGCAACAGTTGAACAGTATTCCCAAAATGAGTTAAGCCCAGTTGTGAAGATTTAGATATTGAGATAGAGAGGTTGTGATGTGAAGTCATTACAGTCAGTCCCAAAGTAAAAGAGGTGTCGTAGTGTGCAATATTGTGCTTTAGTTAGACCCACCTTGAAAGATTTAGGAAACTATCCATAGATGTTTGTAACTTGATCCAAAAATATTTTTTAATGGTCCGTAGTGATATTGGAGGATGCTATACATTGAAAGACTATTCTCCAACGTATATTGCTACGGACCATAAGAAAAGTATTTTTGGATCAAATTACATACATCTATGGATAGTGTCCTAAATCTTTCAAGGTGGGTCGCCCAGCACCCCCCTGCCCTGACCCTCTACATGCCTGGAGACCCTCAAGGGTTGTCCCTCAATCTTAGGGATTCTGATGACCTTGTGTTCTCAGGCGGGGTGGGGGGTCTCAGCACCCCCCTACCCTGACACTCACAAACCTGGACATCCTCAGGGGTTGTCCCTCAGTCTTAGGGATTCTGATGACCTTGTGTTCTCAGGCAGGGGTGGTGTCGGCAAGCACCCCCTGCCCTGACCCTCTACATGCCTGGACATCCTCAGGGGTTGTCCCTCAATCTCAAGGATTCTGATCGGACCTGGAGTAGTGCATGCACACAGGAGTATGCACTGTGTAGTGTGACACTCCCTAGTTCAATCAACCCGTATTTGTACAGCGCTGCTATTCAACCGTAAGGGTATCCAGGCGCTAGGTTGCTGGGCTCAGTCGAAAAATCCTGGCAGGCATGAAGGACATAGGGACCCACCTATTTATAGTGGTTCTCCCATCTCACTAAGCCACTACATTGTCTCCAGGTTTACCCCTGCGGTACACACACATTACATGGTTTCCAGGTTTACACCGGCGACACACACACACAGTACTTGGTCTGCAGCTTTACCCCTGTGGCACACACACAGTACATGGGTTGCATCTTTACCCCTGCGGCACACAAACAGTACGTGGTCTGCAGTTTTACCCCTGTGGCACACACACAGTACATGGGTTGCATCTTTACCCCTGCGGCACACACACAGTACGTGGTCTGCAGTTTTATCCCTGCGGCACAACACAGTACATGGTCTGCAGCTTTACCCCTGTGGCACACACACAGTACGTGGTCTGCAGTTTTATCCCTGCGGCACACACACAGTACATGGTCTGCAGCTTTACCTCTGTGGCACACACACAGTACATGGGTTGCATCTTTACCCCTGCGGCACACACACAGTACGTGGTCTGCAGTTTTACCCCTGCGGTACACACACAGTACATGGTCTGCAGTTTTATCCCTGCGGCACACACACAGTACATGGTCTGCACTGCAGCTTTACCCCTGTGGCACACACACAGTACATGGGTTGCATCTTTACCCCTGCAGCACACAAACAGTACGTGGTCTGCAGTTTTACCCCTGCGGTACACACACAGTACATGGTCTGCAGTTTTTCCCCTGCGGCGCATACTGTAGGAAGCTGGCTCTGCATATACTATACCAAAGTAAGGTATAGTGTGTACAGAGTCCAGGGAGTCCCCAGAGGTTTCGCAGAGGTTAAATTAGATAATCACTAACAGCTCTCTTTGTGGTAGTGTGGGCGAGCAGTTAGGCTTATCCAGAGGGTGTGTTAAGCATTCATTGTATTCACTCAATAAATGACTGATTACACACACTCAGAGACAGAATCCAGGCCAATTGGGTAAGAATAAAAAGGTATACTTATGTTTTATTTCTAGAACCAAGCAGGACTTGGGACAGGCACGTAGAATATACTCTCAAATGCAAAACTTTACAAGGAAATGCAGTTGTGAATGGAATTGCAATCGTTACAGGTTTATATTTGCTTTTAATATGGTTAAATGGTTAAAAATATATAGAAATTAATTTTGTGTTATATTAGGATTACATCGATTACTCGGGATGATATAACACCGTGGATTTACAATACAACGGTAAGTAAGACACTTTCTGGCTTAAAGCAAAGTTACTTTACTTTCATACTGTGAGAAGTTGGCCTGGCATATGCTGTCCACTAATTAAAGTGGGCACCTTGCACCAGTCCAAACAACCCTTATGGTGATTTAAGAGGTCAAAGATAACCTTAGAAAGCTCTCCAAGTGGTAGCTATGGAGAGCAGCCTTCAGGCTTAGTCTTGAAGGAATGTAAAGCAGCTTGTTTTACCAGAATCAACTTTATAGTATTGGTTAAATGAAAGGAGAACCGCACAGTAGTTATAAAAATATATATTTATTGATATAACACTCTTTAAGTACGATACAGTACCCTCTATACGAGGATACTCACAAAGCACACAACACTGTAGCACAGAAACAATAGTAAATAACACTAATACACAGTGGGCTCCGGGGGAGATCAAACCATATACTAAAATAATGGTATAAGAACCACGACTCGAGTCGAGACAGTGTCTAGAGGATGTAGAATTGCTGGGACCCCAAGTAACCACCCAAGGTGAGTAAGAAGGGAACCCACTAAGGACGGGTGCAGTGTGGGAACACGACCGCGTGCAACGTACAATTCTATGGGAGAGTCGCAGTTGCAGTTTTAAAGTTTAAGGACCCTTCCCAGTGGTCTTTGAAGAAACCCTGTGGAACTTGAGGTTGGAGAGCCACCCCACCCGTGGATACCATAGTACCAGAGTTACCTATCCCAGGGAAGCCGGGTGCATAGGGCTGAAGTGGCGTCGGAAACCGCCGTCAAACCCAATGGAGGACTTCGAAGAAGAGCCGCTGCTGGAAGAAAGAAAAGTATCCGTCGGAATCCAAAGGTGGATTCTTGGTGAAGAGTACCTGAAAGCAGAGAGGACAGAGTCTGGGTCACTCAGGAGTGACCAGGGGCTCGGTAGACGAATGCCCACCGATGTCGGGTGCTTCAGGTGCATTGAGGGGGTTCTTGACTCTGCAGCCACCGGAACCAGGAGATGTCGAAGACAACCAGAAGCCGGATATGAGCTGCCCCACGAAGGATGTCGAGTACTGAGTGGTCGGAGTAGAGCTGGAGCACCAACAAGCCTTGGCAACGGCAACTCATGCAGAAGGTCGAAGAAGGTTACGGTTCGAACCAGCAAGGTCCAGGAGACTCACCAAACACAGGGAAGTCAGGGCAGGCCTGGAACAAACAGGGGAGCCCAATAAAAGCAGTGTTGACTCTCAAGAGGACCCACAGGCCGGAGGCACAGGAGTCGCGAGGGGACCTCAAGCAGTTTCACAAAGCCACAGCTCACGGAGCACTCGGTGCGAGGAGGCCGTAGTTCTTTGGTGGAAATGGTGCCAGAGGTTGGGGCTACTCGGAGCCCAGTGCACTTGTTTCGGGAATGCCAACAAGCAAATGCACTTGCAAAAGTACGCAGTGCACAGGGGTACAGGTATTGCAGCCCCCACGAGGGATTGTGTCCTCAAACTTGGTAAGAGGGCAGCTCGGACCTCAAGGGACTTGGAAACCCACCTCTTGTGTTGCTGGAGCCTTCGGAGTCTGTAGGAGCGCAGGAGCAGCAGACCGGTCAGTTGCGATGTGGTGCCTGCAGTTGCAGGGGAGTGACTCCTTCACTCCAAGGGAGATATCTTCAGTTGTTCTTGATGCTCCACAGGTCCTACACAAAGCCTGTATGGTGCACGGGCAAAGACGATGCTTTGGACGGAGAGGGAGACAAAGTCGGGCCCAAACGAAAACCAGCGAAGTCCAGAGTGTCCAGACGGTTGAAGGTCAGTGGTTTCTAGATCAGAATCTTGTCTACGTCGAATCTAGGGTCCTACAGCCAGGTAAGCCCTTTTGAACCCACGGTAGAGGGTTGGACAGATTCAGGGGACCCTCCCAGCGGAGGGTCTGGACAGTGGGGAGGTTACTCCCATGTTCTTTGTCCAGTTTCGTGCCAGAGCAGGAGCCAACGGCTCCCAGGACTGATTTGAACTGGACTATGCACAGGGACACCAAATGTGCCCCTCATGCAGACTTTGGGTCGCTGGCAAGCGCACCCACCCAGGCCTAATACACTAAATCCTGTCTGGGAGGTGGTCACACCTCCCTGTGATAGGATGCCTATTGTTCTGCCTTCCCCTGCTCAAGCTTGGCTCAGCAGCAGGAGGGCAGACATGTGTCTCTGGTCGGCAGCAACCATTTTGGGCTGCCCGGGACTAGAAGGCTGGTACCGGGAACACCAGGGACCTCACAAAGCTCATTTCTGAGGTGTGGAATCATACCCCCACACCGGTTACCAGTGTAGGGGTATGATTCCACAATGTTTGACAACAAACACAATAGGGTTCCTTTCAGCCGTTTTAGAGTTGGTCATCACACGGTTGCATAATGCCACTCTATTTGTCGTAATTGGCTGTAGCACTAACAACCCGGGAGAATGGACTCTGTAGGCTGCAGGGGTATCCTGCTCATGCAGTGGCCCCCTCTCACTTAGAACAAAGCACCCTGCCTTCAGGATTTTTAAGGCCTGCTTAGGGGTGACTTATAGGTTTTAAGTGTCGTGACCCTTAGATATAGTAAGCCTATATCTTAAGTAAGTGGTGCATGCACCAGCTTACACAGGCTGCAATGGCAGGCCTGTAGTTCCATTTTGCATGGCCTCTCCTGGGTGACATAATACATGCTTCAGCCTATGGTAGGCCTCTGGGGTACCTATGCCCTGGGTACATGGGTACCATATACTAGGGACTGACAAGGGTACCCCAGTATCCAATCTGGAGTGTACCTAAGTACATGACATAACAGTTTAGTGAGAAAGCAGATAGACTGGGGTCTGATTAGCAGGATCCCAGTCAGACTAGTCAAAAACAGTATCACATGAAGCAAAAAGTGGGGGTAACCATAAGAAGCAGATCCTACTTTGCTATACATACAAAAACAGTTCAACACAACATTTTAGGAACAAAAACTTGTAAAATTGGTTCCTTTGGGAAAAAGAAGGTTATTGGTTTCTAGGTAAGTAAACGGCCTGCAAGAATAGTTTTTTGGGGTTTATAATCAAGGTTCAGTTAGGCACTCAAATTGCACCACCAGCGGCACTGGGGCGTCCGGGTGCAGAGTGCAGGGGTACAATATTAGCCAATGGGGCTAAGGGGGCCTTCAGTCAGGGGCTTCTTATAAGCAGGCCACTCGGGTGTGGGAGCAAAGCTCCTGGGGTCAGGATCAGCACTGCAGGGGCTAACAATCAGCACAGGAGCTGCACCAACAGCGGCACAGTGGCAGCCGGGTGCAGGGTGCCAAGAAGAGCCCTGTGGTGTGCAAGGGAGATCTCTGGGTTGAAGAAAAGGCTGCTGGCTCTGGCAAGGAGGTTTCCTGAAGGCGACCACTGGCATGAGAGGTAAGTTGGGTTCTTGGGGGATGCCTGGACACCTTCGGTTGGGCCACCCAGGGCCGTGGGGCATCGGGTGCAGGGGTGCTTTTAGGCGTCTGATCTTCTTACCAGCTCCAATCGCGGTTAGTGAGACCCTTCAGGTTGAGGCTGCAGGCATCGGTCTGAAGCTCGAGGTAGGTTGGGACCAGCAGATCCCAGGTCCGGCTCACTGGGAAACCCTCCTCGTGGTGTTGGGCCACTCAAACTCGGGCTGTGTGCGTTGGGTGTAGAGTGGTGCAAAACTGCGGAGCCGCCTGGATCAGGGTTCTGTGTTTGAGTCTTTGTGGAGCAAATTCAGTGCTCAGGGGAGACAGAGTCTTTCAGATGAGTGCAGGTCAGGTACTCCGGATTCTGGGGGGCTGCTGGCTGCTGGACACGTCGGGGTTTCGCTGTAGGTAGGTCGAAGTCAAGACAGGCTGGTAGGGCTGGGGCCAAAGCAGTTGGTGTCCTCTTCTTCTTGGGTCAGCATGGCTCTTCGGTCCTTCTTCTTTCTTCCTCGAATCTGAGGAGGTAAGGTTCAGGTTCACCCCTAAATACTAAATTTAGGGGGGCATTACAGGGGTGTGCAGGTCGGGACTAATGGGTCCTTACCTTGGGGTGAATAGACCCCTTATTATGCCACCCTCCAGTGGGAGGGGGGCATGAACCTCTCTCTGATTTGTTGTGTCTCCTCATCCTCAAGATGGAGGGAACTGAGATGTGTGCTTCACCTCACCTCCCCCACCTGAGGGGTGGGGTTGGCAAGGGTGGGCACACCTCTCTTACTCACTTGGTTTTCCTGCTGATTCTCCTGCCCAAAGTGGGGATCAGAACCGGTGGGAGCCAGTTGCCGGGGGCAGCAAACGGCAGGAACAGCTCCCAAAGGTGGCAAGCCTTTGAAGCTTCCCCTTCATGGACTCAGCCCATCCTGGGGGAGGAAGCATGACACCTGCCCAGGATGGGCTTTGTTTATGGACCCAGAGAGCGGAGGCCCTCTACCCAGGGGTCCAGAAACCTGTCTGGTGGTGGCAAATGGTGGGAAGCCATTCAGAAACCTCAACAGGACTGGTCGTTTTTCAGGGGTCATCTCTGAGATGCCCTCTAAGTGCGTTTTATATTAAATCCCACACTGGCATCAGTGTGGGTTTAATGTGCTGAGTAGTTTGATTCCAAACTTCCCAGGTTTCAGCAAAGCCCTTATGGAGCTGTGGAGTTCATAATGACCAACATCCAAACCATATACTCATTAGGGCTTTACCGCGCTTACAATGTCTAAGAATGGACTTAGACACTCTAGGGGTACAGTGCTCATTCACTTGAACCCTCAACTGTGATCTAGTGCACCCTACTAGAGGGGTGGCTTACCTAAGCCACAAGCATTGGATTGCAGGCATGGCACACAGGGATGTGTGTTATGTCGACTTTTCACTTTGTTCTGCACCAAAACACGCAGCCTGCAAAGGCAGTGTGTGTGTGTAAAGGTACAGGGCCTCTAAGGGTGGCACAATAGGTGCTGCAGCCCTAAGAGGCCTTTCCTGGTCACAGTGCCCTTGGTACCCATGGTGCCTTTTACAAGGGACTGACCTGTGGCCAGGGATGTGCCCATTGTGGGTACAAAGGTACAGCTTTTGGGAAAGAACACAGGCCCTGGGAACCTGATTGGCAGGGACCCAGGGCACATCATGTCAAAGTGCATCAAGTGTCAGGCAAAAAGTGGGGGTAACCATGCAAAAAGGGCACTTTCCTACACAACCTCCCCCTGCCCCCCAAACGAAAGAGGATGAGAATAACCTTTCCAAAGAGAGTCTTCATTGTCTAAGTGGAAAAATCTGTAGTCCTGGGTCTGTGTTCCACTGTAAAGTCTATTCCCTGTAGGGAGATGGACCACCTCAAAAGTTTTGGGTTTTCCCCTTTCATTTGCATTAGCCATCTGAGAGGTCTGTGGTCAGTTTGAACCAGGAGTGAGTACCAAACAGGTATGGTCTCAGCTTCTTCAGGGACCAAACCACAGCAAAAGCCTCCCTCTCAATGGCCTTCTGCTTATAAAAGCAACAGGGTGGTATTGTCCATCATCATTGGTCTGGGATAGGACCGCTCCCATCCCTAGGTCAGAGGCATCAGTCTGTACAATGAACTGCTTGGAGTAATCTGGAGCCTTGAGAATTGGTGCTGAGCACATTGCCTCTTTTAGGGTGTCAAAAGCCTTTTGGCAGCCAACTATCCAATTAACTTTCTTGGGCATCTTGTTAGATGTGAGTTCTGTGAGGGGTGTCACAATGGACCCATACCTCTTCACAAACCTCCTGTAGTACCCAGTCAAGCCAAGAAATGCCCTGGCTTGGTTCTGGATGGTTGGAGTTTCCCACTCCAGAATTGTCTAGATTTTGGGTTGAAGAGGTTGGACTTGGCCTCCACCTGCAAGGTGGCCCAAGTATACCACAATTCCCTGCCCTATCTGGCACTTGGATGCCTTGATAGGTAGGCCTGCAGTTTGCAGGGCCTGTAATACAGTCCCCAGGTGGACCAGGTGATCCTGCCAGGAAGGGCTAAACACAGCAACATCATCAAGATAAGCTGCACTAAAGCCCTCCAACCCAGCAAGGACTTGATTCGCCAACCTTTGGAAGGTGGCAGGGGCATTCTGTAGACCAAAGGGCATCACAGTAAACTGGAAGTGCCCATCAGGTGTGGAGAATGTTGTCTTTTCTTTTGCTCCTGGGGCCATGCCAATCTGCCAGTACCCTGCAGTCAAATCAAAGGTACTGAGAAATTTGGCTGCACCTAACTTATCTATCAATTCTTCAGCTGTGGGGACGGGGTGTGCATCTATCTTGGTGACAGCACTGAGGCCTCTGTAGTCCACAAAAAAACTAATTTCTCTCTTTCCACCCTGTGGATGAGGTTTTGGGATTAGGACCACTGGACTGGCCCAGGGACTCTCAAAAGGCTCAATGACCCCCAACGCCAGCATCTTGCTGACTTCAGCCTTGATACTCTCCTTAACGTGGTCAGACTGGCGATAGATTTTGGTTTTGACAGCCAAGCTTTCTTCAGTGTCCACATCATTGGTATACCAGTGGGTCTGACCAGGGGTTAAGGAAAAGAGCTGTGCATACTATTGCAGGACCTGCTTGCTGTTGGGCAGTGAAGGTGTCTGAAAAGACAACTCCATCCACTGACCCATCTTTGGGGCTGTATGAGAGGAGGTCAGGGAGAGGTTCACTCTCTGTCTCCTGATCCTCATCAGTAACCATCAGCATGGTGATGTCAGCCCTGTCATGGAAAAGCTTTAGGCGTTTCACATGGATCACCCTTTTGGGTGTCCTGCTTGTGCCCAGGTCAACCAAGTAGGTGACCTCACTTTTCTTCTCTAAGATGGGGTAAGGTCCACTCCACTTGTCCAGGCGAGGCATTTGTTCCACTGGCTCCAAAACCCACACTTACTGTCCTGGTTGGAACTCCACCAGTGCAGCTTTCTGGTCATACCAGTGCTTCTGGAGCTCCTGGCTGGCCTCAGGATGGTTGGATGCTTTCTGCATACACTCTTTACTGCACTTACAATGTCTAAGAATGGATCAGACACTGTAGAGGTACAGGGCTCATGCAACTGTCCCCCACCTGTGGTCTAGTGCACCCTTCTAGAGGGGTAGCTTACCTAGGCCACAGGCAGTGAATTGCAGGCATGGCACACAGGACTGTGTGCCATGTCGACTCTTCATTTTTCTCTGCACCAAAGCACGCAGCCTGCAATGGCTCTGAGTGTGTGTGTGTAAAGATACAGGGCCTCTAAGGGTGGCACATAGGTGCTGCAGCCCTTAGAGGCCTTTTCTGGTCACAGTGCCCTTGGTACCCATGGTACCTTTAAAAAGGGCTTACCTGTGGAAAGGGATGTGTGAATTGTGGGCACAAAGGTGCAGCTTTTAGGAAAGAACACAGGCCCTGGGAACCTGATTGGCAGGGACCCAGTGCACATCAAGTCAGGTTGCATCAGATGTCAGGCAAAAAGTGGGAGGTAACCCTGAAAAAAGGGGCACTTTCCTACACATACACAGTACATGGTCTCCAGGTTTACCCCTGCGGCACACACACAGTACATGGTCTGCAGCTTTACCCCTGCGGCACAAACACATTACATGGGCTGCATCTTTACCCCTGTGGCACACATAGAGTACGTGGTCTGCAGTTTTACCCCTGCGGTACATACACACAGTACATGGTCTGCAGCTTTGCCCCTGCAGTACACACACAGCACATGGTATCCATCTTTACCCCTGTGGCACAAACACAGTACATGGGCTGCATCTTTACCCCTGCGGCACACACAGAGTACGTGGTCTGCAGTTTTACCCCTGCGGCACACACACAGTACATGGGCTGCAGTTTTACCCCTGCGGCACACACACAGTACATGGTCTGCAGCTTTACCCCTGTGGCACAAACACATTACATGGGCTGCATCTTTACCCCTGCAGTACACACACAGCACATGGTATCCAGCTTTACTCCTGCAGCATACACAGAGTACATGGTCTGCAGCTTTACCCCTGCAGCACACACACAGTACATGGTCTGCAGATGTACCCCTGCAGCGCACACACAGTACATGGTCTGCAGCTTTACCTCTGCGGCACACACACAGTACATGGTCTCTAGCTTTACACCCTGCGGCACACACACAGTACATGGGCTGCAGTTTTACCCCTGCGGCGCACACACAGTACATGGTCTGCAGCTTTACTCCTGTGGCATACACACAGTACATGGTCTCTAGCTTTACCCCTGAGGCACACACACAGTACATGGTTTGCAGCTTTACCCCGTGGCACAAACACAGTACATGGGCTGCATCTTTACCCCTGCGGCACACACAGAGTACGTGGTCTGCAGCACACACACAGTACATGGTCTGCAGCTTTACCCCTGCGGCACACACACAGTACATGGGCTGCAGTTTTACCCCTGCGGCACACACACAGTATATAGGCTGCAGCTTTACCCCTGTGGCACACACACAGTACATGGTCTATATCTATACCCGTGCGGCACACACACAGTACATGGTCTCTAGCTTTACACCCTGCGGCACACACACAGAACATGGGCTGCAGTTTTACCCCTGTGGCGCACACACAGTACATGGTCTGCAGCTTTACTCCTGTGGCACACACACAGTACATGGTCTGCAGCTTTACCACTTCAGCACACACACAGTACATGGTTTCTAGCTTTACCCCTGAGGCACAGACACAGTACATGGTCTCAAGCATAACCCCTGCCGCACACGCACAGCACATGGTCTGCAGCTTTACCCCTGCTGCGCACACACAGTACATGGTCTGCAGCTTTGCCCCTATGGTACAAACACAGAACATGGTATACAGCTTTACCCCTGCGGTACACACACATTACATGGTAAACAGCCTCACCTACGTGGCACATACAAAGTACATGGTCTGCAGCTTTGCCCCCATAGCACACACACAGTACATGTTCTGCAGCTTTACCTCTATGGTACACACACAGTACGTGGTCTGCAGATTTTCCCCTGTGGTACACACACAGTAAATGGTGTCCAGTTATACTCCTGCAGCACATGCACAGTACATGGTCTGCAGCTTTACCTCTGCGGCACACACACAGTACATGGTCAGCGGCTTTACTCCTGCATCACACACACATTACATGCTCTGCAGCTTTACCCCTGCGGCACTCACACAGTATATGATCTGCAGCTTTACTCCTGCATCACACACAGTACATGGTCTGCAGCTTTTTCTCTGTGGTACACACACAGTACATGGTCTGCAGCTTTACCCCTGTGGCACACACACAGTAAATGGTCTCCAGCTTTACTCCTGCCGCACATGCACAGTACCCAATTTGCAGCTTTATCCTTGCGGCATACACTCAGTACATGGTATCCAGCATTACTCCTGCGGCACACACACAGTACATGATCTGCAGATTTACCCCTACGGCACAATACAATACATGGTCTGCAGCTTTGCCCTTGCTGCACACACACAGTACATGGTCTGCAGCTTTACTCCTGCGGTGCATACACAGTGCATGTTCTGCATCTGTACCCTTGCGGCACACACACAGTACATGGTCTCCAGCTTTACTCCTGCGGCGCACACACAGAACGTGGTCTCCAGCTTTACCCCTCTGGCACACAACTACTACATGGTCTCCAGCTTTACCCCTGCGGTGCACAAACAGTACATGTTCTCTAGCTTTACCCCTGCTGCGCACACACAGTATATGGTCTGTAGCTTTACCCCTGTGGCACACACCGTACATGGTCTGCAGCTTTACCCCTGCGGCGCACACAGTACATGGGCTGCAGCTTTACCCTTGCAGCGCACACACGGTACATGGTCTGCAGCTTTACCTCTGCGGCACACACACAGTACATGGTCTGCAGCTTTACCCTGGCGGCGCACACACAGTACATGGTCTCCAGCTTTACCCCTACCGCTCACACACAGTACATGGTCTGCAGCTTTACCCCTGCAGCGCACATACAGTACATGGTCTGCAGCTTTATCCCTGCTACGCACACACAGTACATGGTCTGCAGCTTTACCCCTACGGCACAATACAGTACATGGTCTGCAGCTTTGCCCTTGCGGCACACACAGTACATAGTCTGCAGCTTTACTCCTGCGGTGCACACACAGTGCATGGTCTGCATCTTTACCCTTGCGGCACACACACAGTACATGGTCTCCAGCTTTACTCCTGCGGCGCACACAGAGAACGTGGTCTCCAGCTTTACCTGTGCAGTGCACACACAGAACATGGTGTACAGCTTTACTCCTGTGGTACACACACAGAACATGGTCTCCAGTTTTACCCCTTTGGCACACACACAGTACATGGTGTGCAGCTTTACCCCTTTGGCACACACACAGTACATGGTCTGCAGCTTTACACCCGTGGCACACACACACTACATGGTCTCCAGCTTTACCCCTTTGGCACACACACACACACACACACACACAAACACACACACACCAACAGTACATGGTCTCCAGATTTACCCCTGCGGTGCACAAACAGTATATGGTCTGCAGCTTTACCCCTGCGGCGCACACAGTACATGGGCTGCAGCTTTACCCTTGCGGTGCACACACGGTACATGGTTTGCAGCTTTACCTCAGCAGCACACACACAGTACATGGTCTGCAGCTTTACCCTGGCGGCACACACACAGTACATGCTCTCCAGCTTTACCCCTGCCGCGCACACACATAGTACATGGTCTCCAGCTTTACTTCTGCAGCACAAACACAGTACATGATCTGCAGCTTTTCTCCTGTGGCACAAACACAGTACATGTTCTGCAGCTTTACTCCTGCGGCACACACACAGTACATGGTCTCCAGCTTTACCCCTGCAGCACACATATAGGGGCTTATTTATTAAAACTGTCACATTGCTGCATGCTAACAGCGATGCAAAAGTTTTCATTGAGCCCTCCTTGCAACACAATAGCTGCGCTGAATTTACTGAATGATGCTCCATGTCACAAGGAGTGACAGATGCATCAGGAATCCTGATGTATCTGTTGGCGCAAAAGTCACGCATTGCTGGAGTTGTGTCGCAAGCATGACACAAGTCCAGCAATGCATGAGGCAGGTCCACAAACATAGCACTGCATCACCCTTACGCTGGCTATGAGACAGGCATAGGATTTTGACGCAGTAGCGTCCTTGAAGTGGCGCAGTGAAATCGGATAGATTTCACTGCGCCACTCCTATGAGGCTTAGTTGCATGGGAACGCCCACTCTGCATACATTATACATGACGCAGGTATAATGTGGCGCTGGGCTTTACAAGGTAACGCATCTGCCCAGACGCATCAGCTTGTAAATATGGTGCTACTTGGTGCATTGTTTACACCGCAGCTGCATCACAAAAAGTGACGCAACGGTGGCGCAACAGTGTCGCAAGAGGCTCATATATAAGCCCCACAGTACATTGTCTGCAGCTTTCCCCCTGCGACGCACACACACAGTACATGGTCTGCAGCTTTACTCCTGCAGCACTCACAGTACATGGTCTGCAGCTTTACTCCTGCAGCACACACAGTACATGGTCTGCAGCTTTACTCCTGCGGCACACACACAGTACCTGGTCTGCAGCTTTGCTCCTGCAGCACACACACAGTACATGGTCTGCAGCTTTACTCCTGTGGCACACACAGTACATGGTCTGCAGCTTTACCCTTGCGGCGCACACACAGTACATGGTCTGCAGCTTTACCCTTGCCGCGCACCCACAGTACATGGTTTTCAGCTGTAGCGCAGCGGCGCACACACAGTACATGGTCTGCAGCTTTACTCCTGTGGCACACACACAGTACATGGTCTCCAGCTTTACCTGTGCAGTGCACACACAGAATATGGTGTACAGCCTTACTCCTGCGGTACACACACAGAACATGGTCTCCAGTTTACCCCTGTGTCAAACACACAGTACATGGTCTGCAGCTTTACCCCTTTGGCACACACACAGTACATGGTCCGCAGCTTAACCCTCTGGGCGCACACACACTACATGGTCTCCAGCTTTACCCCTTTGGCACACACACACACACACACACACAAACACACACACACACAGTACGTGGTCTCCAGCTTTACCCCTCTGGCACACAACTACTACATGGTCTCCAGCTTTACCCCTGCGGTGCACAAACAGTACATGTTCTCCAGCTTTACCCCTGCTGCGCACACACAGTATATGGTCTGCAGCTTTACCCCTGCGGCGAACACAGTACATGGGCTGCAACTTTACCCTTGCAGCGCACACATGGTACATGGTCTGCAGCTTTACCTCTGTGGCACACACACAGGACATGGTCTGCAGCTTTACCCTGGCGGTGCACACACAGTACATGGTCTCCAGCTTTACCCCTGCCGCGCACACACAGTACATGGTCTGCAGCTTTACCCCTGCCGCGCACACACAGTACATGGTCTGCAGCTTTACTCCTGCGGAACACACACCTTGTCCAAGATCTAAACCACATCATTGCCCCTTACTGGACTACTATCATTAACACCTCCTTTGCCACGGGATGTGTACCCGACTCCCTCCAACTCAGACAAATCACTCCCATTCTTAAAAACCTCACTGCTGACTCTAACAATCTCCGCCCTATCTCGAACCTCCCACTTCTATCAAAAGCCCTTGAAAAATGTGCTCTCCGACAATTGGATAATCACATCGGCAATTACAACTTACTTGACTCCTTGCAATCCGGCTTCAGAAAAGGCTGCAGCACAGAAACCGCCATGCTAAATATAGTGGATGACATTCATTGCTCCCTTGACAATGGTGAGACCTGCCTACTTATTCTCCTTGACCTCTCTGCTGCCTTTGATACAGTTAACCATTCTTCCTTATTTAACTCACTTAAAGCTCGCTTTGGCCTTAATGGTCTGGTCCTCAAATGGTTCGCCTCTTATCTACAACACAGAGCACAACAAATCAAAATCAGTGACTGCCTCTCAAACCCTACACCTGTCTCCCTAGGTGTCCATCAGGGCTCTATTCTCTCCCCCTCTCTCTTCAACCTCTTTATGGAACCCCTCACCCTTATTCTGAAACAAGCTGGAATCAACTACCACCTCTATGCTGATGACACCCAACTTTACTACAAGATTAGATCCCACTCTGATGTACTTCATCTAAACAATACCCTGAGTAAGATCCAATCCTGGTTCTACTCCAACCATCTCAAACTTAACCCTAAAAAACTGAAATCATTCTCTTCTCTCCAAAAAACAACCAGCTCCCCATCCAAGGCTGGCTCTCTGACCTTAATGTCCTCAACTGCTCGCTCTCCTTATCAAACTCAGTGAAATCACTTGGTTTCACTATTGACAAAAACCTAACTCTTAACGACCACATAAAAAACTCAGCTAAAGGAGCTCTCTTCACTCTCCGACATCTCAAGAAAATCAAACCCTTCATTCCATCTGACGACTTTAAATGGGTTGTCCAATCACTAGTCCTCTCGAAAATTGACTATGGTAACGCTATCCTCACCGGAACCCCCAAAGTACACCTTGCCCCCCTTAGATCTGTGCTCAACCTAGCGGCCAGGCTAATCACTGACTGTAAACGTTTTGACCACATCTCCCCAGCCCTCGAAGCCCTTAATTGGCTACCCGTTGAAGGAAGATCCTCCTACAAGACTGCATGCCTAACACACAAAGCCCTTCACCAACAAACCCCGTTGTACCTTACAAACAAACTCAAAAAAGCAGGCTGCTCCCGACCGATGAGAAGCACTAATGCTCTCCTCCTCGTCTCGTCCCCCTGTTGAAAAAGGAAACCACACAATCTCGCTCATTCTCTGGGAATGCCCCGAACATCTGGAATGCTCTCCCTTGGGACTTGCGCTGTAACCCCTCCTACCTCAGCTTTAGAAAAGACCTCAAACATCACCTTCTCAACAAATATTGGGGTCCATAACCTCGCCTTTGCCCCTACATTTCTGCTTCCCCCGCTCTGGTTCCCCTTTACTTTCTTCCTGGCTCTTACCTCTCTCCCCTCTCCTTTTTGATATATCACCCTGTTTCCTCTCCCCCCATCTCCTACCCTTACCCCCAGCTCCTTCCTCGTATCTCCCTCCGACGATACTTCCTTTCTCCCTCAATTTGTTCTCACACATCTATATTAATCTAATTATTCATTTCCCGCTGACCCGCCTAGAATTTTTTTGGTCCCCTCGTTACTTAATATCGAGCTGTACCTGCGTTCTTGTTATCGTGTAAAATAGCTTTTCTTGATAGCCTCTACTCATGTAAATAGCTTTTTGCCCATTTGTTAATTTAATATGTTTTTGTCTTGCCTGTCTGTGTTTTATTCTATTGAACATGTAAAGCGCTCTGATTCCCCCCCGGGTCTAGCCAGCGCTATATAAAACCTTTCAAATAAATAAATAAATAAACATTGCTGCTTTACCCCTGCGGCACACACACAGTACATGGTTTGCAGCTTTACTCCTGAGGCACACACACAGTACATGGTCTGCAGCTTTACTCCTGCGGAACACACACAGTACATGGTCTGCAGCTTTACTCCTGAGGCACACACACAGTACATGGTCTGCAGCTTTACCCCTGTGGCACACACACAGTACATGGTCTGCAGCTTTACTCCTGAGGCACACACACAGTACATGGTCTGCAGCTTTACTCCTGCGGAACACACACAGTACATGGTCTGCAGCTTTACTCCTGAGGCACACACACATTACATGGTCTGCAGCTTTACTCCTGCGGAACACACACAATACATTGTCTGCTGCTTTACCCGTGCGGCACACATATAGTACATAGTCTGCAGCTTTACTCCTGTAGAACACACACAGTACATTATCTGCTGCTTTACCCCTGTGGAACACACACAGTACATTGTCTTCAGCTTTACCCCTGGGGCACACACACAGTACATGGTCTGAAGCTTTACTCCTGTGGCTCACACACAGTACATGGTCTGCAGCTTTACTCCTGTGGAACACACACCGTACATGATCTGCAGCTTTACTCCTGTGGCACACACACAGTACATTGTCTGCAGCTTTTCACCTGCAGTGCACACACAGTACATGGTCTACTGCTTTAACCCTGCGGCACACACACAGTACATGGTCTGCAGATGTATTTCTGCAGCACACACACAGTACATGGTCTGCAGCTTTACTCCTGCGGCACACACAGTACATGATCTGCGGCTTTACTCCTGCAGCACACACACAGTACATGGTCTCCAGTTTTACCCCTGTGTCACACACAGAGTACATTGTCTTCAGCTTTACCCCTGCAGCGCACACACAGTACATGGTCTGCAGCTTTACTCCTGTATCACATACAGAGTATATGGTCTGCATCTTTACTCCTGCAGCACACACACAGTACATGGTCTGCAGCTTTACTCCTGCAGCACAGACACAGTACATGGTCTGCAGCTTTACTCCTGCAGAACACACAGAGAACATTGTCTTCAGCTTTACCCCTGCAGCGCACACACAGTACATGGTCTGCAGCTTTACTCCTGCAGCACACACACAGTATATGGTCTGCAGCTTTACTCCTGCTGCACACACAGTACCTTGTCTGCAGTACAACACCCGTGGCACACACACAGTACATGGCCTGCAGCTTTACTCCTACAGCACACACACAGTACATGGTCTGCAGCTTTACCCTTGCGGCACACACAGTACATGGTCTCTAGCTTTACCCCTGCGGCACACACAGTACATGGTCTCTAGCTTTACTCCTACAGCACACACACAGTACATGGTCTGCAGCTTTACCCATGTGTCAAACACACAGTACATGGTGTGCAGCTTTACCCCCGTGGCACACACAATGTACATGGTCTGCAGCTTTACCCCCGTGGCACACACAATGTACATGGTCTGCAGCTTTACCCCCGTGGCACACACAATGTACATGGTCTCCAGCTTTACCCCTTTGGCACACACACACACACACAGTACACGGTCTCCTACTTTACCCCTCTGGCACATAACTACTACATGGCCTCCAGCTTTACCCCTGCTGGGCACACACAGTACATGGTCTGCAGCTTTACCCTTGCGGCACACACACAGTACATGGTCTGCAGCTTTACCCCTGCGTCACACACAGTACATGGGCTGCAGCTTTACCCTTGCAGCGCACACATGGTACATGGTCTGCAGCTTTACCTCTGCGGCACACACACAGGACATGGTCTGCAGCTTTACCCTGGCAGTGCACACACAGTACATGGTCTCCAGCTTTACCCCTGCCACATAACCAGAGTACATGGTTTACAGCTTTACCCCGGCGGCGCACACCCAGTACATGGTCTGCAGCTTCACCCCTGCGTCACACACACAGTACATGGTCTCCAGCTTTACTTCTGCAGCACAAACACAGTACATGATCTGCAGATTTACTCCTGCTGCACACAGTACATGGTCTCCAGCTTTACCCCTGCAGCACACATATAGGGGCTTATTTATTAAAACTGTTGCATTGCTGCATGATAACAGCGATGCAACAGTTTCACTACTCCCTCTTTGCAACACAATGGCTGCGCCATATTTACTGAACGGTGCTCCATGTCGCAAGGAGTGACAGATGCATCAGGAATCCTGATGTATCTGTCAGCGCAAAAGTCACGCATTGCTGGAGTTGTGTTGCAAACATGACGCAACTCCAGCAATGCATGAGGCAGGCCCACAAACATAGCACTGCATCACCCTTACGCTGGCTATGAGACAGGCGTAAGGTTTTGACAAAGTGATGTCCTAGATGTGGCACAGTGAAATCGGATAGATTTCACTGCACCACTGCTACGAGGCTTTTTTGCGTGGGAACGCCCACTCAGCATAAATTATACCTGACGCAGGTGTAATGTGACGCAGGACTTTACAAGGTGACGCATCTGCCTAGATGCTTCACCTTGTAAATATCACTGGTCTGCAGCTTTACTCCTGTGCGCATACACAGTACATGGTCTGCAGCTTTACTCCTGCGGCGCACACACAGTACATGGTCTGCAGCTTTACTCCTGCGGCACACACACAGTATATGGTCTGCAGCTTTACCCCTGTGTCACTCACACACACAGTACATGGTCTGCAGCTTTACTCCTGCAGCACACACAGAGTAAATGGTTTGCAGCTTTACTCCTGCGACACACACACAGCATATGGTATGCAGTTTTACCCCTGTAGCACACACACAGTATATGGTCTGCAGTTTTACCCCTGCAACACACACACAGTACATGGTCTGCAGGTTTACTCCCGCAGCACACACACAGTACATGGTCTCTAGCTTTACCCCTGCGGCATACACACAGTACATGGTCTCTAGGTTTACCCCTTCGGCATACACACAGTACATGTTCTCTAGCTTTACCCATGCGGCATACACACAGTACATGGTCTCAAGCTTTACTCCTGTGGCATACACACAGTACATGGCCTCTAGCTTTACCCCTGCGGCATACACACAGTGCATGGTCTCTAGCTTTACCCCTGCGGCATACACACAGTGCATGGTCTCTAGCTTTACCCCTGCGCAATGCACACAGTACATGGTCTCTAGGTTTACCCCTTAGGCATACACACAGTACATGGTCTCTAGCTTTACCCCTGTGGCACACACACAGTACATTGTCTCTAGCTTTACCCCTACAGCATACACACAGCACATGGTCTCTAGCTTTACCCCTGTGGCATACACAGTACATGGTCTCTAGCTTTACCCCTGCGGCAAACACACAGCACATGGTCTCTAGCTTTACCCCTGCGGCACACACACAGTACATGGCCTCTAGCTTTACCCCTGCTGCATACACACAGTACATGGTCTCTAGCTTCACCCCTGAGGCACACACACAGCACATGGTCTCTAGCTTTACCCCTGCTGCATACACACAGTACATAGTCTCTAGCTTTACCCCTGCGGCATACACACAGTACATGGTCTCTAGCTTTACCCCTGCGGCATACACACAGTACATGGCCTCTAGCTTTACCCCTGCGGCACACACACAGTACATGGCCTCTAACTTTACCCCTGCGGCATACACACAGTACATGGCCTCTAGCTTTACCCCTTTGGCATACACACAGCACATGGCCTCTAGCTTTACCCCTGCTGCATACACACAGCACATGGCCTCTAGCTTTACCCCTGTGGCATACACACAGCACATGGCCTCTAGCTTTACCCCTGTGGCATACACACAGTACATGGTCTCTAGCTTTACCCCTGTGGCACACACATAGTACATGGCCTCTAGCTTTACCCCTGCGGCATACACACAGTAAATTGTCTCTAGCTTTACCCCTTCGGCATACACAAGGTACATGGCCTCTAGCTTTACCCTTGCGGCATACACACGGTACATGGCCTCTAGCTTTTGTCCTGTGGCATACACACAGTACATGGCCTCTAGCTTTACCCCTGCGGCATACACACAGTACATGGCCTCTAGCTTTACCCCTGCGGCACACACACAGTACATGGCCTCTAGCTTTACCCCTGTGACACACACACAGTACATGGCTTTACCCCTGCGGCATACACACAGTAAATGGTCTCTAGCTTTACCCCTGCGGCACCTACACAGTACATGGCCTCTACCTTTACCCCTGCGGCATACACACAGTACATGGCCTCTACCTTTACCCCTGCGGCACCTACACAGTACATGGCCTCTAGCTTTACCCCTGCGGCATACACAAAGTTAATGGCCTCTAGCTTTACTCCTCTGGCACATAACTACTACATGGCCTCCAGCTTTACCCCTGCTGGGCACACACAGTACCTGGTCTGCAGCTTTACCCCTGCGTCGCACACAGTACATGGGCTGCAGCTTTACCCTTGCAGCGCACACATGGTACATGGTCTGCAGCTTTACCTCTGCGGCACAGACACAGTACATGGTCTGCAGCTTTACCCTGGCAGTGCACACACAGTACATGGTCTCCAGCTTTACCCCTGCCACATAACCAGAGTACATGGTTTACATCTTTACCCCGGCGGCGCACACCCAGTACATAGTCTGCAGCTTTACCCCTGCGGCACACACACAGTACATGGTCTCCAGCTTTACTTCTGCAGCACAAACACAGTACATGATCTGCAGATTTACTCCTGCGGCACACACACAGTACATGTTTCTGCAGCTTTACTCTTGCGGCACACAGTACATGGTTTCCAGCTTTACCCCTGCAGCACACATATAGGGGCTTATTTATTAAAACTGTCGCATTGCTGCATGATAACAGCGATGCAACAGTTTCACTACTCCCTCTTTCCAACACAATGGCTGCGCCATATTTACTGAACGGTGCTCCATGTCGCAAGGAGTGACAGATGCATCAGGAATCCTGATGTATCTGTCAGCGCAAAAGTCACGCATTGCTGGAGTTGTGTTGCAAGCATGACGCAAGTCCAGCAATGCATGAGGCAGGCCCACAAACATAGCACTGCATCACCCTTACGCTGGCTATGAGACAGGCGTACGTTTTTGACGGAGTGATGTCCTAGACGTGGCGCAGTGAAATCGGATAGATTTCACTGCGCCACTGCTACGAGGCTTTTTTGCGTGGGAACGCCCACTCAGCATAAATTATACCTGACGCAGGTGTAATGTGGCGCAGGACTTTACAAGGTGACGGATCTGCCTAGATGCTTCACCTTGTAAATATCACTGGTCTGCAGCTTTACTCCTGTGCGCAAACACAGTACATGGTCTGCAGCTTTACTCCTGCGGCGCACACACAGTACATGGTCTGCAGCTTTACTCCTGCGGCACACACACAGTATATGGTCTGCAGCTTTACCCCTGTGTCACTCACACACACAGTACATGGTCTGCAGCTTTACTCCTGCAGCACACACACAGTAAATGGTTTGCAGCTTTACTCCTGCGACACACACACAGTATATGGTATGCAGTTTTACCCCTGTAGCACACACACAGTATATGGTCTGCAGTTTTACCCCTGCAACACACACACACAGTACATGGTCTGCAGGTTTACTCCCGCAGCACACACACAGTACATGGTCTCTAGCTTTACCCCTGCGGCATACACACAGTACATGGTCTCTAGCTTTACCCCTGTGGCATACACACAGTACATGGTGTCTAGCTTTACCCCTGCGGCACACACACAGTACATGGTCTCAAGCTTTACCCCTGTGGCACACACACAGTACATGATCTCTAGCTTTACCCCTGCGGCATACACACAGTACATGGTCTCTAGCTTTACTCCTGTGGCACACACACAGTACATGGTCTGCAGCTTTACCCCTGTGGCACACACACAGTACATGGTCTCTAGGTTTACCCCTTAGGCATACACACAGTACATGGTCTCTAGCTTTACCCCTGCGGCATACACACAGTACATGGTCTCAAGCTTTACCCCTGTGGCACACACACAGTACATGGTCTCTAGCTTTACCCCTGTGGCACACACACAGTACATGGTCTCTAGGTTTACCCCTTAGGCATACACACAGTACATGGTCTCAAGCTTTACCCCTGTGGCACACACACAGTACATGGTCTCTAGCTTTACCCCTGCGGCATACACACAGTACATGGTCTCTAGCTTTACTCCTGTGGCACACACACAGCACATGGCCTCTAGCTTTACCCCTGCTGCATACACACAGCACATGGTCTCTAGCTTTACCCCTGCAGCATACACACAGTACATGGCCTCTAGCTTTACCCCTGCTGCATACACACAGCACATGGTCTCTAGCTTTACCCCTGCGGCATACACACAGTACATAGCCTCTAGCTTTACCCCTGTGGCACACACACAGTACATAGCCTCTAGCTTTACCCCTGTGGCACACACACAGCACATGGCCTCTAGCTTTACCCCTGCTGCATACACACAGCACATGGTCTCTAGCTTTACCCCTGTGGCACACACACAGCACATGGCCTCTAGCTTTACCCCTGCTGCATACACACAGCATATGGTCTCTAGCTTTACCCCTGTGGCACACACACAGTACATGGGCTGCAGTTTTACCCCTGCAGCATACACACAGTACATGGCCTCTAGCTTTAACCCTTTGGCACACACACAGCACATGGCCTCTAGCTTTACCCCTGCTGCATACACACAGCACATGGTCTCTAGCTTTACCCCTGTGGCACACACACAGCACATGGCCTCTAGCTTTACCCCTGCTGCATACACACAGCACATGGTCTCTAGCTTTACCCCTGCGGCATACACACAGTACATGGTCTCTAGCTTTACTCCTGTGGCATACACACAGTACATGGTGTCTAGCTTTACCCCTGCGGCACACACACAGTACATTGTCTCTAGCTTTACCCCTGTGGCACACACACAGTACATGGTCTCTAGCTTTACCCCTGCGGCATACACACAGTACATGGTCTCTAGCTTTACCGCTGCGGCATACACACAGTACATGGTCTCTAGCTTTACCCCTGTGGCATACACACAGTACATGGTCTGCAGCTTTACCCCTGCGGCATACACACAGTACATGGTCTCTAGCTTTACCCCTGCGGCATACACACAGTACATGGTCTCTAGCTTTACCCCTGTGGCATACACAAGGTACATGGTCTCTAGCTTTACTCCTGCTCATTTAGCGCGAGAGCTCCCCACTCTCTGTCACAGACATTTACTGTTCCCTGCTGTTGCAATGAGAACACTTTGCTGTATCTCCTGAGCCCCCATCTCACCTCAAATAATCGATCGATTCAGCATAAATCGCTCAATTAATAAATGCAATACTTAATGTAAAAAGAGGTTCACATTGTGACAATAGTCTTTAAAATGCCAGTGGTGCAAACAAGAACCATAGGTGGGGGTTGTCTAAAGCATGTTGAAGCCTTTGCATCGTAAGTGACGTAAAGTCATAGCGCCTCGCAGCTCGAGGAGGAGGTTGCTGTGAGCAGGGAGGAAGCCTCTTCTTTGTGTTCAGGTGAGAGTGCGAGATGGCCTCAGGGACAACCACTGGTGTCCTCCTGGTGCCACCTCCAGTACCATCTGGTCCTATCACATATGCAGGCCTCAGGCCTGGTGTCCTCATGGTAAAGCTCATGTCCAGTTGCAGCTGGTTACATGGGCGCCTGGATGTTGGGGCCTCTGCTGGCATTACCCAGAGTTACCTGCGGCTTGTGGTGCCAGCAGCTCTCCTTCATGTGTTGAGATCTGGTTCATGGGTTTGTCCGGGGTTAGTCTAAAGTTCCCTGCATCCGACCCTCCCTAATGTCTCCCGAGCCCCCACATGTCGAGCCACTAGCCCCCTTCATCCCGCTCACTCCCTTTACTTCACGCAGTCTTTTTTATGTACATCAGGTGGGTACTTTTGTGGAGTCTAATAGACAGGCAAATCGGTGCAAATAAACTGTAGATACAAGTTTTTTAATGTCATCAAGTGCTCACAGGTACTAAAGTCCAACCTGGACAGAATCTGACATACATGCTCATGTACCATAACCCTGCATCCTAGATGGTGACCATAAGCAAGGTGAATCCATCGAATGTCAGGGGTAACTGTCATATACCAGGAGGACCCACGGAAGCCATGGGTGGCTCCAACGATGTCTAGAAAATAAATTTCCACAATAGGAAATGGGTAAAGGGCAAACTAATGGAGGAGAGTGTTTGGTTTTCACATATCAGGACATGGCAGCCTCCAGATGCCAGAGGAAAGCAGTCGAGTACACTCATTTGGTAGGGTGCGCGCATGCGTGCGCGCGTGCACACACACACACACACACACACACACCCTTGATACCCTCGCTTGTGATTGGCCGTGCTCTACAAAGGAACCCGGGCCGGGGAAGGCGAAGCCCCCGCACATTTACATAGCCCGCCAAAGGGTGGGGACCAGGATTGGTCCCCCCGGGCAAGCTCGGGCCCCCTCCAATCCGGGGACAAGCAAACAAGCAGCGAGGGGGGATAAATAAGGGCGCCAGGCCCGAGAAGGCACAAACCCCCCCCTCGCAGAAGGACAAGGAGAATCCCACCCACCCACACCGGAAAGAAGCGGGCGTCGCAGCCGCAAGGGTAGAGGGGAAGTGGAAGGTACACAAGAAAGGTAGAAAAAAGAGATAAATCACTAAAGGTAGAGGGAAGGCTCACACAGTGTCCTTGGGATGCCTTACGGCAGGGGCACTGAGGGAGCGAAGGGCGGCTTACCGCCATAGAAAGAGTAGATGTGATGCTCCTGCAGGGCCCTTGGGATGCCTAACGGCAGGGGTACCGAGGGAGCTAGATGGAAGGACTCAGCCTCAGAGTAAATGTTCAAACAAGGTCCTTGGGATGCCTCACGGCAGGGACCCCTGGGAGCAGGGAGGGCCCATGAAGGGGTCCAGGGTAGGCGGGACGGCACTTGCAGCCCGTGCAGGTCCTGACGGACACCCTTCAAGTCAGTAGCAAGCTGAAGCCTAAACCCGTGAAGTTGAGGCCCAGACAGGTGGCTCCCTAGATAACGATTGGCTGGGCCCACATAATGACCAATACTTATGAAGGAATTGCAAAGACAATGAAATGTGTTAACATGGATATTAAAATGACAATTGGAATGACCATGATTTTGCAATATGTGTAAACCATGTGAAGTTAAATAAACTGCGACCTTTTATGGCACCAAAGCACTTTGTCACTGGCGTGATTTGAATGGATGATGGACGCAGTTTAGAAGCAGGGGAGGGGGGGGACGACTCGCCTCCTGGGAGGGGTTTGTGACTTGATTGATACACACACACGCAAACACACACACATGCAGACATACACACACAACTCGCAGGCACACATACACACACACACACACAAACACACACCCGCAACCACACACACACACACACAGTCACTCTTCTCTCTTTTCTTATTTTGCACCCAGTCCCAGCACAAATAGAAACTTAATGGCCGAGTCATGTGATGCTATTTGCTGACTGCGGCCTCCTCTTCAGCTGCACTGCTGCTACAGCCTCAGTGAGGGCCTGGATTAATTCACCTTCTCAGAGACCTCTGTGTGTGTCTTGTCAGGTGAGAAGAGCAGAGCTGTGGCTAGGGAGATGTGGTGGGGAGGGATGCCAGGTGGTACTGCTTCCACTTGTTTTTTTCTCTTATTGCTTGCCTGGTGTGTACTGGCTGGTACAGATATTCTGGCGGTGCAGATTCAAGTCAACTCTGCCATCCGTCCCCAGGGTGAATGAATAGCCTAATAGACTCCAGATATGGGTTTTTGGGCAAAACAAAACATACAGAGAAGGGGTCTGCACTCTATGTAGGAAAGTGGCAGTACCCCCTTACTTTTCGTCTGATTCTGATGCACTTTGACTGAGTGTGCACTGAGTGCTTGCTAATCAGGTTCCCAGTGCCTGTGTTCTTTCCCAAAACTGTACCTTTGTTTCCGTATTTGGCACGCCTCTGGCCCACATGTAAGCCCCTTGTAAAAGGTACCAGTGGTACCAAGTGACCAGAGAGGGTCTCTAATGGCTGCAGCATGTGTTGTGCAACCCACAGAGACCCCTCACCTAACACATACACACTGCCATTGCAGACTGTGTGTTTTGGTGCTGCTAAAACTGAAGAGTCAACATGGCACACATCCCTGTGTGCCATGCCTACAAAACACTGCCTGTGGCATAGGTAAGTCACCCCTCTACCAGGCCTTACAATCCTAAGGCACGGTGCACTATGCCACAGGTGAGGGCATAGCTGCATGAACAATATGCCCCTACAGTGTCTAAGCCATTCTCAGACATTGTAAGTGCAGTGAAATCCTTTTGAGTACATGGTCTGGGAGTTTGTCATTACGAAGCTCCATGATGACTTCACCGAATGCTAGGAAGTTTGGTATCAAACTTCTCAGCATAATAAACCCACACTGATGCCAGGGTTGGATGTATTATAAAAAGAACTCAGAGGGCATCTTAGAGATGCCCCCTGAAAAACGACCAAGTTTCAAGTTTGTGTCTGACTGGTCTCTGCCAGCCGCCACCATCAGACGGGTTCTGACCTCAGGGGGTGAGCTCCTTTGTGCTCTCAAGGGCCTGGAACAAAGCCTGCTCTGGGTGGAGGTGCTTCACACCTCCCCCTAGCAGGAACAGCAGCACTTGGCTGTGAGCCTCAAAGGCTCTCACCTTGTGTTATGCTGATTTGGGCAGCTCCAACTAGTGGAGATGCCCACTCCCGACCAATCCCCACTTTGTGGCGGCATGTGAGGCGGGAAAATTAGTATTCAGAGAAGGAGTGTCCACCTCAGCTAGGACCACCACTAAGGTGTCCAGAGCTGAGGTGCACCCCTCACTTCAAAATACTCCATATTGACTTGGAGAGTGTTAGCCAATAGGAAAAGGGATGTGCCCCCCTCCCCAAAGGGAGTGGACATATAAAGGTTGTAGTCAACCTAGGAGAAAATAGCCATTGGCTACTTTCCCGAACTCTGTAACACCCCTAAATTGAGTATTTAGGGGCACCCCTGAACCTTGTTCCTGAGTTCCCTGGTGACCTAAAGAAGAAGAAGGACCGAAGAACCATGCAGCAGTGAAGACTCCGGACAACAACTGACTTGCCCCAGCCCTACCGGTCTGTCTGCAGCTTTGAGACCCAGCTCCCAGAAGACGGCTCGTCCTGCGGGCCCAGCAACCTCTAAATCCCTCAGAGGACTGCCTGCCTTCCCTAAAGACCAAGGACTCCCGGGGAGAGCAGCCCTGTCCACAAAGAAACCAACACCAAGGACTCCTTTTGCCCTTATGAACTGCAAGTCCTGCCCGCTCTGCGCACAATGCCCACGGCCCAAGTCTGAGTGGCCCACCAGCCCAGTGAAGTCTCCCCAGTGATCCTGACCTCAAATCCATCAGTAGGTGACCTCTCCTGGACTCCACGAAGATGCCTGTAGTCTCAATATGAAAGGTTCCCGCGACCGGCTCCGGTGAAGATTTTCCGACGTCCAAAGGCCATCCTGCATCCTCAGCCCCCAATGTTGGGGAGCCCAGCTGACAGTGCCCCAGCATCCGCTGCCAATCCAACTTGCTTGCCCAGTCATCGATCACCTTCATCCAGCCTCCTGGTCCGAGCCTGCAGCCTCTTTGTGAAACCGAGTTCCCCCATTCAATTGCATTGGGTGCCCGATGCAATCTTTACACCAGGCACCCGGCGGCCCTTGTGCCGCTGATGGTGTATGCTTGGCCCCCCTGTGCTTGTCTAAACCTCCAGGGCCTGTGCCCTGAAACCACTGGTACTTACCTGCAAACCTTTCCTCTCCAATCCCCCCCAGTCGCCATAGACTAACATTATGCCCTCAACACCAACTTTGACCTATGCACCCGGCCGCCCCGGTGCCACTGTTGGTGCAACCTTGGTGTCCACTTGAACCTTGCACTGTGTTGGTCCAAACCCTCAAAGTCTGGGATAGTAAGTTGTGTACTTACCTATTAATGTGCATAACTGTTGTCCTTCCTTGGGATTGCATTGTATTTCATGCTATTTGCACTAGGTGTCTATTTTCTACATTGCTAAGTATTGCTACTGTTGATTGACATCACAAAGTATTTCCAGTACTACTGTAAAGTATTCCTATTGCTATTTGCAACACAATCCTAGTGTACCTGAAACCTGCAACTGAGTGTTTCTTGGTTCTAAAATAAAAGTAACAAAGTAACATGTGTTTACAAAGATTGGACTTGGAGTTAGTCATTGAGTGTGTGCCTCATTTCTTGAGTGTGTACAACAAATGCTTAACACAACGCTCTGATAAGCCTGACTGCTCGTCCACACTACCACAAAAGAGAGTAAGGTATTATCTACTTTAGCCTCTGTAAAGCCTCTGGGGATCCACTGGGCTCCGTGCACACTATACCTTACTTTGGTATAGTATATACAGTGCCAGCTTCCCACACTCTGCCTATGTCTTTTCGACCCCACACCATTTACCACCAATCTATCTCCTCACTAAGGGTGGGGAAGTCTCGAAGGCCAACTAGACACCATGAAAGATTTCACTCCCAGACCGGGTATTTCCCCAAAGGCAGTGCTGTGGACATGACCTCCAAGTCCATAGCACCAAAGCGGTGAAGAAAACAGAAATAAATTACTACAGAACTATCCCTTTTCTACCTGAAGATACTATGTAGACATTGCCGTACAAGCTCAACATGACTTATTTGAACTTGGTAGCCACACTGGCCAACATCAAGTGGACACTAGGTTCAGATCACTTGACGTCAAGTGTAGGCCTCATTGGGGCTCAAAGTGAAACCACTTGAGCACCTCTGGAGGGCAAACGTAAATAACTTTGGGAGATGAAACCTAGAACATCAAGCAGAATGCAGAGGCAATGCCACTGTCTGGCTAAACTCACTACCACAGAAGTTGCAAAGGCAAGGGATCCTCATTTTTGCTAATTGTTTTTAAAAATCAACCAGTAACAAATCTATCTTCGACAGATGCTTTGCAAAAGTAGTCGTAACACTGGGTTAAGAGACCTTTTCTGTAATTCTTCTACCTACGTGTCCATCTTGCTCAAATGCACATTGGCCGCCACTTAGATGTTCATTAAAGAGTTCAAGGTGTGCCCATTGCTCACAAGGTAACAAAAGTCATAGATGTTGTGAGAAGTTGGCCTGGTATATGCTGTCCACTAATTAAAGTGGGCACCTTGCACCGGTCCAAACGACCCATATTGATGATTAGGTTAAAGACAACCTTTATTGAAAGCTATCCTAGTGGTAGCTATGGAGAGCAGCCTTCAGGCTAAGCCTCGAAGGAATGTAAAGCAGCCTGTTTTACCAGATCATAACCTCCTGAATGACCAAATGAAAGGAGAACCACACAAGGAATATATAAAATATATGTATTTATTACTAAACACTCTCTACTAACCTCTTTATGAGATTAGAGAACAAAGCACACAATATTAAATCACTAGAACGACAGTAAATAGCACAATACACAGTGGGCTCCAGGGGGAGACCAAACCATAAACTAAGAAAGTGGTATAACAACCACGACTTGACTAGACACAGTGCCTAGAGCACGTAGAATCGCTGGGACCCCAAGGAACCACCCAAAGTAGTGACACAGGTAACCCACGGAGGACGGGTGCAGTGTGGGAACACAGGCGCGAGCTCCCTACAACTCTATGAGAAAGTCGTGGTTGGCAATTTAAAGATTAAGGACACTTCGGAGAGGACTTTAAGCAAACCCAGCTAAACATAGAAGGTTCTAAGGCCAGCACCCTTGAGAGTACCGAGGTACCCGTGTTACCTATCCCAAAGGAGCCGGGTGCATAGGGGTCAAGTGATGTCGGAAACCTTCGTCGTTTTCAATGGCGTGTTGCGGAAAAGTGCTGCTGCCGGGAAGATGAAAAGTGTCCGGTATGATCCAAGCCTGGATCGTAGATGAGAAGAACCTGAAAGCAGAGGGGACAGAGTCTGGGTCACTTCACAGTGACCAGGGGCACGATAGACGAATGCCCACCGATGTCGGGTGTTTCAGGTGCGAAGAGGTGAAGCTTGACTCTGCAGCCACGGGGACCAGGAGATGTCGACGATGACCAAAGTCTGGAGGTGAGCTGTCCCACAAAGGATGTCGAGTGCTGGGGGGTCAGTGTCCGGATTGAACACCAACAAGCCTTGGCAACTGCAACCCATGTGGTCAAAGGAAAGATGCTTCTGTGAGGACCAGCAAGGCTCTGGGGACTCTCCAAGCTATGGAGAGTCAGGGCACGTCTGGAGCAACCAGGAAAGCCCAAGGAAAGTCAAAGTTACCTTCACAGGGACCCATAGGCCAACGGACCAGGGATCGCGAAGGGACCTCGAGCTGAATCACCAAATACCAGCCCACGGAACACTCGTGGAGTGTAGGCCGGACATCTTCAGTAGAATTACTGCTCGGGGTCAGGACTACAAGTAGCCCAAAGCACAGCCTCAGGGATTGCCGAAAAGCATATGCTGCTGCAAATGTACACGGTGCCCAGGGGGTCGGGTTGCACGGTCCCCACGAGGGATACGGGCATCAGAATTGCTGAGAGCACAGATCAACCTCAGAGACCTTGGGAACCCACCTCCTGTGTTGCAGAAATCTTCGGAGTCCTCAGGAGCTCGGGAGATGCAAACTGGTCAGATGCGTTTAGGTGCCTGCCTTGCAGGGGAGTAACTCCTTTACTCCAAGGGAGATTTCTTCAGTCCTCCAGCGTCGTGCAGATCGTCGAAGTACTTGGTTTCTGTAGCAGAGTTTAGTCCAGGTAAAATCTAAAGTCCTGTAGTCAGGGGTTCCTACTTTACACCCAAGGAAGGGTGGGACAAACTCTGGGGACCCACCTATGGGAGGGTCAGGACAGAGGGGTGGCTACACCCATGTCCTTTGTCCAGTTTCGCGCCAGACAGGAGCAAATGGCTCCTGCAACCGGTTTGAGCTGGACTATGCACAGGGACACCAAATGTGCCCCCAGTGCAGACATCAAAGCACTCTCAGAGTGCATCCACCCAGCCCCAATACACTAAAGCCTGTCTGGGAGGTGGTCACACCTCCCTGTGACAGGAAACATATTGTCAAACCTTCCCCTGCCGGAGTTTCGTCCAGCAGCAGGAGGGCAGACTCGTGTCTGTGGCTGGCAGTATCCATTTTGTGATGCCAGGGTCAAGAAAGCTGGTACCGGGTGTACCGGTGTGGCATGTTTCTCCCTCTAGGAGGGTGGAATCATACCTCCCCCGCCAGTTACTGGTGGGGAGGTATGATTCCAAGGTGTTTGACACCAAACACGACATGTTTCCGTGCAGCCATTTTAAAGTTAGCATTTACCGCTAGGTTATAATGCACTTAAGTATATATGGTTGGCTGCATCACAGACAACCCCGGAAAAGAGGTTCCAAAGGCTGCAGAGGGGCTCTGCTCATGCATGGGCACCCTCCCACATAAAACCCAGCACCCTGCCTTCAGGATTGATAAGGCCTGCCATAGGGGTGACTGATAGGTTTATATGTGCAGTGATTTAGGATAGATATAGTGAACCTATATCTAAGTAAGGGGTGCATGCACCACCTTACACAGGCTGCTGTAGCAGACCTGGGGTGTCATTTTGCATGGTCTCTCAGGGGTGGCATAATACATGCTGCAGCCCCTGGGAGGCCTCTGGGGTACCTAGGCCCTGGGTACATAGTAAACCATATACTAGGGACTTATAAGGGTACCCCAGAATCCAATCTGGAGTGTACCTAAAGTACATGCAATCAATTTAGAGGAGAAAGCAGCTAGACTGGGGTCCTGAATAGCAGGATCCCAGTCAGACTAAGTCGAAAACAGTGAAACATCAGCAAAAAGTGGGGGTAACTATAAGAAGCAGATCCTACACTCCTACACAACCCTCCCGCCCCCAAACGTCAGGACATTAAACTAACCTTGACCAGTTGAGTCTTCATGTTCTAAGAGGAAATATCTGGAGAGTCCATCTGCATTTGCATGGTTACTCCCAGGTCTATGTTCCACTGTATGGTCCATCCCCTGTAGGGAAATGGACCACCTCAAAAGTTTAGGGTTTTCACCCTTCATCTGTTTTAGCCTTAAGAGGGGCTTATGGTCTGTCTGAATAATGAAGTGAGTGCCAAACAAGTATGGCCTCAGCTTCTTCAGAGCCCAAACCACAGCAAAGGCTTCCCTCTCAATAGCTGACCAACGTTTCTCTCTGGGGGTCAGCCTTCTGCTAATGAAAGCTACTGGCTGATCCTGACCTTCATCATTCAATTGTGATAACACAGCCCCTACCCCCAACTCAGATGCATCTGTTTGGACAAGTAATTGTTTGGAATAGTCAGGACTTTGCAGAATGGGAGCAGTGCACATGGCCTGCTTCAGGTCATCAAATGCCTTTTGACAGCTAACTGTCCACTGAACTTTCTTTGGCATTCTCTTGGAAGTTAAGTCATTCAAAGGGGTCACTATGGATCCATATCCTTTGACAAACCTCCTATAGTACCCAGTCAGGCCCAAGAAAGCTCTGACCTGAGTCTGGGTGGTTGGAGCAACCCAGTCCATGATGGTCTGGATTTTGCTCTGCAATGGTTGAACCTGGCCTCCACCCACAAGGTGGCCCAGGTATACAACCTGACTCTGCCCTATCTGGCACTTGGTGGCCTTGATAGTGAGGCCTGCTTTCTGCAGGGCCTCCAAAACATTTCGCACTTGGACCAGGTGATCCTCCCAGGTGGAGCTAAAGACAGCAATATCATCTAGATAAGCTGCACTATAGGCTTCCAGACCAGTAGGGACTTTATTCACCAACCTTTGAAAAGTGGCAGGTGCATTCTTCAAACCAAAGGGCATCACCACAAATTGGTAGTGCCCACTAGGGGTTGAGAATGCTGTTTTGGCTTTTGCATCTTCAGTTAATCTGATTTGCCAGTAGCCAGCTGTTAGGTTAAATGTGCTCAGAAACTTGGCTGAGGCCAAAGTATCTATAAGCTCATCTGCCCTAGGGATTGGATGGGCATCAGTCCTAGTGACTGCATTGAGACCTCTGTAGTCAACACAAAACCTCATCTCTCTCTTACCACCCTGGGTGTGAGGTTTTGGTACCAAGAATACTGGACTAGCCCAAGGGCTATCTGAGGGTTCAATGACTCCCAAATCCAAAATCTTCTGGACTTCAGTCCTGATGCAGTCCCTGACATGGTCAGGTTGCCTGTAAATCTTATTTTTAACAGGCAGACTGTCACCTGTGTCCACTTCATGAGTGCACCAGGTAGTCTGACTTGGAGTCAGTGAAAACATATGTCTAAACTGATTAAGAACTTTTCTGCAATCAGTTTGCTGCTGGACAGTGAGGCTGCCTGCCAAGGCTACACCATCCACTGAACCATCATCAGGGTTCTGTGAGAGCAGGTCAGGGAGTGGATCACTCTCTTCCTCCTGTCCCTCACCAGTAGCCATGAGCAAGCCCATGTCTGCCCTGTCAACATATGGTTTGAGCCTGTTCACATGGAGCACCCTATGGGGGCTCCTGGGAGTTCCAAGGTCCACCAGGTGGGTAACCTCTCCCTTTTGCTCAATGATTGTATGAGGGCCACTCCACTTGTGTTGGAGGGCTGCTGGGGCCACAGGCTCCAACACCCATACTTTCTGTCCTGGCTGATAAACAGTCAACACAGCCTTTTGGTCATGCCAGGCCTTTTGTAATTCCTGGCTAGCCTCAAGGTTTTTAGTTGCCTTCTTCATGTACTCAGCCATCCTGGAGCGGAGACCAATTACGTAGTCCACAATATCCTGTTTAGGGGGTTTGAGAGGTAACTCCCATCCCTTCTTCACTAGACACAATGGACCCCTAACTGGATGTCCAAACAGAAGTTCAAAAGGGCTGTAACCAACCCCCTTCTGAGGAACCTCTCTGTAGGCAAAGAGAAGGCAGGGCAAAAGTATGTCCCATCTGCGCCTAAGCTTTTCTGGGAGACCTTTAATCATGCCCTTTAGGGTTTTGTTGAACCTTTCAACTAACCCATTGCATTGTGGGTGATAAGGGGTGGTAAATTTGTAATTTACTCCACACTCCTTCCACATAGCAGTCAAGTAACTAGACATGAAGTTTGCAACTCTGTCTGATACTACCTCCTTAGGAAAACCCACCCTGGAAAAGATTCCCAGGAGGGCCCTTGCCACCACAGGAGCTGTGGTAGTTCTAAGGGGAATTGCCTCTGGATACATGTGGCATGGTCCACCACCACCAGTATAAATCTGTGCCCAGATGCAGTTTGAGGATCCATGGGACCAACAATGTCAATCCCAACCCTCTCAAAGGGAACCCCCACCACAGGTAGTGGTATCAGGGGGGCCTTTGTAGTACCACCTGCCTTACCACTGGCTTGACAGGTGACACAGGAGCGACAAAACTCCTTGGTGTCTTCAGACATGTGAGGCCAATGAAAGTGAGGAACAATTCTGTCCCAAGTCTTGTTTTGGCCTAGGTGACCTGCTAATGGGATGTCATGTGCTAGTGTCAATAGGAAGCCCCTAAACTTCAGAGGTATAACCAACCTCCTGGTAGCACCAGGCTTGGGGTCTCTACTCTCTGAGTAAAGGAGTCCATCATCCCAGTAGATCCTATGGGACCCGCTAGCACTCCCAGCAGCCTCAGCAGCAGCTTGCTGTCTGAGGGGTTCAAGAGAAGGGCAGCTCAGCTGCTCCTGGCTCAGATCTGCCCTGGAAGGGCCCTCTGTCCCCAAGAACTCAACCTGATCAGGTTCAAGCTCATCTGGGACAGTTCCTTGTTCAGGACTAAGATCAGCTCCCTCAAGAGTCTGGTCTGGATTCTGAGGCAGGGGGGAAGACACTGCCTTACCCCTACTGCTCCTTCTCTTGGAAGGCGCCTGGTCCATTTTTCCAGGATCCAGGGCCTGTTCAGTGTTAGACATTTTTTCCTGTGACCTAGTCATAGCAAACACATCTGCAGGGATACCCAACATTTCTGCATGAGTCCTGAGTTCCACTTCAGCCCAAGCTGAAGTTTCTAAATCATTGCCCAACAAGCATTCAACAGGGAGGTCTGCACTTACCACAACCTTCTTAGGGCCTGTTACCCCTCCCCAGCAGAAGTTAACAACTGCTAAGGAATGGTCTGTCCTGACATTGCTAGCATTGGTCACTTGGTACATTTCACCAAGTATGATTTGCTCAGGAGCCACAAGATCCTTTGTCACCATTGTGACACTTGCTCCTGTGTCCCTGAATGCCAAGGCTTCTTTTCCATGTATCAAAGGCTGCTGTCTGTATTTGCCCAGATTACTGGGGCTTACAAATAAGGAGGCAATATCCATGCCTCCATCACAGACCAACAAAGCCTTAGCTGGAACTCTGGCTAGGCCAGAGTCCATCTTAGATCCCAGGGTTAACCCTACTACACCCTTATTCTGAGTACCACCACTTGGAGCTGGACTAGGGGGAACAGTTGCCTTAGGGGCAGTGGTGGTTGGAGTTGAGTCCTTGGACTTGGTACAATCATTTGTCCAATGGGTCTTCTGTTTACAGATTTGACACCATGGCTCCTTCTTGCCTTTACCCTTGTTTGATTGTGACTCCCCACCAGATGCAGATTTTTGGGGCACTTGAGAAGACTTCTGGTCTGTACCCTTCTCTCCACCCTTATCAGAGTTTTTAGAATCTTGCTTCTTGGAGTCACCACCTTGGTTCTGAACCTTCTGCCTCACCCTGGTTCTGACCCATTTGTCTGCCTTCTGGCCCAATTCCTGGGGAGAGGTCAGATCAGAGTCCACCAGGTACTGATGCAACAGCTGATTTTGACAATTATTAAGGATCTGCTCCCTCATAATTAAATTGTACAATCCTTTAAAATCACACACTTTACTGCCAAGTAACCAGCCTTCCAGAGCCTTAGTAGCACAATCTACAAAGTCAACCCAGTCTTGAGTCTGTGCCTTTTGGGTATCTCTGAACTTAATCCTGTATTGTTCAGTGGTTAAGCCAAACCCATCAATCAGAGTACTCTTCAAGACTTTGTAATTATCAGCATCCTCTTCTCTAACAGTGAGGAGCTTGTCTCTACCTTTGTCTGCAAAGAAGAGCCACAAGATTGCTGCCCACTGCTCGCGAGGGACCCTCTGTACTTTACCGGCCCTCTCCAGTGCAGTTATCCATTTGTGGATGTCATCCCCACTCTGGTAGGGAGGGACAATCTTGTTCAGGTTCCTATGGTCATGAGTATGTTCTCTACCTCTAGGGACACTGTTGCTGCCACCATGGGGCTCTAGCCCCAACTTTTTAGAAGCTCTCTGAAGCTCCAGGGATTCCCTATCTAAGACCAATTGCTCTCTCTTGATTCTGAGCTTAGCGCTCTCAAACTCAAGCAGTTGGCACTTCTTCTCATAAGAGGACTCCCTTTTATGAGAAGCAGAGGTCCTATGAGAAACAGAGCTCCCTACAGAAGTACCAGAATGATTAGATTCCTGAGAAGGAGATCTTGATCTTCTTGGTAAACTGTTAACCCTTCCAGGTGGGGTAAAGAGAGGGCCACTGAGGCCTTCTCCCTCACCTTCAGGAATAATTGGATTGTCCAGGTTAGGATCATTTTGATCTTCCTGGCCAGCATCAGAGTCCAGGTCATAGAAGTTTTCACTTCCTGGCCTTTCCTCTTCTGCTGTCCCACCCAACTTGCCTGCCTCATCAATCCCTGGGGTCTTTCTGAGGTCATCTAAAAGCAAAGCCTCTATGAGGCGTTGAGTGTTTGGGTTTTTCCCTGTCTTCAGTTTCCTAGATGTACACATGGTTCTCAATTCCTGAAATTAGATATGGTCATACTTAGTTGGCAGAGGTCCACTGGCTTCTGGCCTAGAAGACATACTAGTGTTGTGTGGTGTAGGCACCTACCTAACCTAGTGGGAACTGAGACTCTCTTGAGTTGGAGAAAGGGTGTGCTAGACCCTTGACTTATCCAACTCTAAGTTCAGTAGAACTTACTTTATTCTAGTCTTGATTTATATGTACCTAAGTACCTTTAGTGGTTTTCTGTTAGTCACTCAATGAGATTATCTGGTAAAATAATAGCAAGCTTGAATCCCAACCGCTGCACACCAATGTGAGAAGTTGGCCTGGTATATGCTGTCCATTAATTAAAGTGGGCACCTTGCACCAGTCCAAACGACCCTTATTGATGATTAGGTTAAAGACAACCTTTATTGAAAGCTATCCTAGTGGTAGCTATGGAGAGCAGCCTTCAGGCTAAGTCTCGAAGGAATGTAACGCAGCCTGTTTTACCAGATCATAACCTCCTGAATGACCAAATGAAAGGAGAACCACACAAGGAATATATAAAATATATGTATTTATTGCTAAACACTCTCTACTAACCTCTTTATGAGATTAGAGAACAAAGCACGCAATATGAAATCACTAGAACGTCAGTAAATAGCACAATACACAGTGGGCTCCAGGGGGAGGCCAAACTATATACTAAGAAAGTGGTATAACAACCACGACTTGACTAGACACAGTGCCCAGAGCACGTAGAATCGCTGGGACCCCAAGGAACCACCCAAAGTAGTGACACAGGGGACCCACAGAGGACGGGTGCAGTGTGGGAACACAGGCGCGAGCTCCGTACAACTATCTGAGAAAGTCGCGGTTGGCAATTTAAAGATTAAGGACACTTCGGAGAGGACTTTAAGCAAACCCAGCTAAACATAGAAGGTTCTAAGGCCAGCACCCTTGAGAGTACCGAGGTACCCGTGTTACCTATCCCAGAGGAGCCGGGTGCAAAGGGGTCAAGTGATGTCGGAAACCTTCGTCGTTTTCAATGGCGTGCTGCGGAAAAGTGCTGCTGCCGGGAAGATGAAAAGTGTCCGGTGTGATCCAAGCCTGGATTGGAGATGAGAAGAAGATGAAAGCAGAGGGGACAGAGTCTGGGTCACTTCACAGTGACCAGGGGCACGATAGACGAATGCCCACCGATGTCGGGTGTTTCAGGTGCGAAGAGGTGAAGCTTGACTCTGCAGCCACGGGGACCAGGAGATGTCGACGATGACCAAAGTCCGGAGGTGAGCTGTCCCACGAAGGATGTCGAGTGCTGGGGGGTCAGTGTCCGGATTGAGCACCAACAAGCCTTGGCAACTACAACCCACGTGGTCAGAGGAAAGATGCTTCTGTAAGGACCAGCAAGGTCCTGGGGACTCTCCAAGCTATGGAGAGTCAGGGCACATCTGGAGCAACCAGGAAGGCCCACGGAAAGTCAAAGTTATCTTCACAGGGACCCACAGGCCAACGGACCAGGAACCGTGAAGGGACCTCGAGCTGAATCACCAAATACCAGCCCACGGAACACTCGTGGAGTGTAGGCCAGAAATCTTCAGTGGAATTACTGCTCGGGGTCAGGACTACAAGAAGTCCAAAGCACAGCCTCAGGGATCTTCGAAAAGCATATGCTGCTGCAAATGTACACGGTGCCCAGGGGGTCGGGTTGCACGGTCCCCACGAGGGATACGGGCCTCAGAATTGCTGAGAGCACAGATCAACCTCAGAGACCTTGGGAACCCACCTCCTGTGTTGCAGAAATCTTCGGATTTTCAGGAGCTTGGGAGATGCAAACCGGTCAGATGCGTTTAGGTGCCTGCCTTGCAGGGGAGTAACTCCTTTACTCCAAGGGAGATTTCTTCAGTCGTCCAGCGTCGTGCAGATCGTCGAAGTACTTGGTTTCTGTAGCAGAGTTTAGTCCAGGTAAAATCTAAAGTCCTGTAGTCAGGGGTACCTACTTTATACCCAAGGAAGGGGTGGGACAAACTCTGGGGACCCACCTATGGGAGGGTCAGGACAGAGGGGTGGCTACACCCATGTCCTTTGTCCAGTTTCGCGCCAGAGCAGGAGCAAATGGCTCCTGCAACTGGTTTGAGCTGGACTATGCACAGGGACACCAAATGTGCCCCCAATGCAGACATCAAAGCACTCTCAGAGTGCACCCACCCAGCCCCAATACACTAAAGCCTGTCTGGGAGGTGGTCACACCCCCCTGTGACAGGAAACCTATTGTCAAACCTTCCCCTGCCAGAGTTTCGTCCAGCAGCAGGAGGGCAGACTCGTGTCTGTGGCTGGCAGCATCCATTTTGAGATGCCAGGGTCAAGAAAGCTGGTACCGGGTGTACAGGTGTGGCATGTTTCTCCCTCTAGGAGGGTGGAATCATACCTCCCCCGCCAGTTATTGGCGGGGAGGTATGATTCCAAGGTGTTTGACACCAAACACGACATGTTTCCGTGCAGCCGTTTTAAAGTTAGCATTTACCGCTAGATTATAATGCACTTAAGTATATATGGTTGGCTGCATCACAGACAACACCGGAAAAGAGGTTCTGAAGGCTGCAGAAGAGCTCTGCTCAATGGGCACCCTCTCACATAAAACTAGTCCTGGGCATAGTTTGCATAGTAGCACTTCACGTAGCTACGTGAAATATATTTTGAACTACACGTAGCTATGCAAATTGCGTAGTGCATAGCTGTGTGCTTGACTGCACTGTACAATAATTGCCAAAGGCATCTTGCACAGTACAAGTTAAAATAAATATCTCTGTCTTTATATACTAAAATGCATACAGCATTTCACAAAAGTGAAATTGATAAATTAACAAGCAGTGAGAGAGGTGATGATTTTGGTATCCTCCTAACCTAGGGAGAGAACCAAGCAGATGCCTTAAAAACAAAAAGCACATCTTTTGAACGATTCAGTGGTGGTCCCATCCTCTTAGGACCACCCCAAGCACAGTTATTGGCAAAAATACAATCCCAACCAAAGGCCCTGCAAAGCATTATGGGACGAGATTAGCAGTGGGCAGTGAATATTATAGTATCCAATATCAAAATAATTCTACAAAGAGCTGCAGTTCCACTAGTCGTTACTAGATGTCCCTCACGAGTCAAATGCAAAAGCTTCATGAAAGGGTTTCAATGCTTTTGCATTTGACTCGTGAGGGACATCTAGTAACGACTAGTTGAACTGCAGCTCTTTGTAGAATTATTTTGATATTGGATACTATAATATTCACTGCTAATCTCGTCCCATAATGCTTTGCAAGGCCTTTGGTTGGGATTGTATTTTTGCCCATAACTGTGCTTGGGGTGGTCCTAGGAGGAAGGGACCACCACTGAATCGTTCACATGATATGCTTTTTGTGTTCAAGGCATCTGCTTGGTCCTCCCCCTAGGTTAGGGGGGACCCCAAAATCATCACCTCTCTCATTGCCTGATATTTTCATTGTCAAAGTTCACTTTTGTGAATTTGTTATATGCTTTTTAGCATAGAAAATTGCTTTAACAAAGCGTTTGTATGTGTTTAATATACTGCTGCTACGCTACATTGATTAGCAGAGTTTATTTACTCTGCTACGTGCAATGTGCGTAGTAACACAAACTTTGCATGCTCTGTGAGCGTAGCAAAGTATTATGCCCAGGACTACATAAAACCCAGCACCCTGCCTTCAGGATTGATAGGTTTATATGTGCAGTGATTTAGGATAGATATAGTGAACCTATATCTAAGTAAGGGGTGCATGCACCACCTTGCACAGGCTGCTGTAGCAGTCCTGGGGTGTCATTTTGCATGGTCTCTCAGGGGTGGCATAATACATGCTGCAGCCCCTGGGAGGCCTCTGGGGTACCTAGGTCCTGGGTACATAGTATACCATATACTAGGGACTTATAAGGGTATCCCAGAATCCAATCTGGAGTGTACCTAAAGTACATGCAATCAATTTAGAGGAGAAAGCAGCTAGACTGGGGTCCTGAATAGCAGGATCCCAGTCAGACTAAGTCGAAAACACTGACACATCAGCAAAAAGTGGGGGTAACTATAAGAAGCAGATCCTACTCTCCTACAGATGTCTCATTATGCAAAGTGGAGCTTGGCCTCCCCCACTATCTGGAGGTTCCTGCTTTGGATTTCAAAGGCGGCATCACCTTTGAAGCTTCCCGCCCAGGAAGGCCATCCTGCCCTGGAGGAGGTGTGAAGCACCTCCACCCAGAGCAGGCTTTGTCTCTGTCCTTGGTGTGAGAAGTTGGCCTGGCATATGCTGTCCACTAATTATAGTGGGCACCTTGCACCAGTCCAAATCGACTCTTATGGTAGGTAGGTTAAAGACAACCTTATTGAAAGCTATCCTAGTGGTAGCTATGGAGAGCAGCCTTCAGGCTAAGTCTTGAAGGAATGTAAAGCAGCTTGTTTTACCAGTCTATAATCTCTTGAGTGACCAAATGAAAGAGCACCACACCAGGTATATATTCAAAATATATGTATTTATTACTAAACACACCCCTCTAGTCTCTTTATGAGGCTAGAGTTCGAAGTACATAAGTTATAAGATCTTAAATCACAATAATAGCACAAATACACGTTTGGGCCCTAGGGGCGTACCAAACCATATACCAATAAAGTGGTATGCGAACCACGACTGAACTAGACACTAGGCCTAGAGCCTCTAGAAGTGCTTGGACCACAAGGAACCACCCAAGGTAGTGACACAGGGGACCCACGGGAGACGCGTGCAGTGTAAATACACAACCGCGATACGCCATTAACTTCTATGGAGAAAGTCGGGATCGGGAAAATAGAGGAAAGGGACACTTAGAAGAGGACTAGGACAAAACCCTTTGAGATCTAGGACTTTGAAGAGTCTCTACCCACGGGAGCACCGGAGTACTCGTGTTACCTCACCCAGGGAAGCCGGGTGCATAGGTGCCTTTCGGGGTCGGGTTTCGTCGTCGATTCGAATGGCGATCTGCTGCAAAGTGCTGCTGGCGGCCAAGAGAAAAGTGTCCGGGTGGATCCAAGAGTGGATCGGAGTTCTGGTGAACCTGAAAGCAGAGGGGACAGAGTCTGGGTCACTAGCCAGTGACCAGGAAGGCGATGGACAGATGCCCACCGATGTCGAGTGCTTCAGGTGCGTTGACGGTCGTCTTGACTCTTCAGCCACGAGGTCCGGGAGGCGTTGTCGGCAACCAGGAGCAGGATTCGGGCTGGTGCTCGATGTCTGTCGAGTGCTGAGGTGTCGGCGACCGGATTGGACCCAACAAGCCTTGGCAACGGCAAGTCTCGAGTAAGATGAAGATCGTCAATGGTGCAGACCAGCAAGGTCTGTGGAACTCACCCAGCGAGGGTAAGTGAGGGCAGGCCTGGAGCAATCAGGATGCCAAGTAAGGAAAAGATTGGCCTTCGTTAAGGGCTACTAGCCAACGGACTAGCGACCGCGAAGGAGCCTCGTGACGCCGCACGTGGAGCTGGCTTGCAGGACACTCGTGGAGTGGGGGCCAGTGATCTTCAGTGCAGGTGGTGCTGGAGGCTAGGGCTACTCGGAGCCCAAAGCACGACTTCTTGGAAGACCCAGAAGATGGTGCACTTGCAAATGTGCTCGGTGTCCAGGGGTCACGGTCTCAAGTCACCCACGATAGCCATGGGCCTCAGCTTTGCTGGGGACTCAGGGTAGCCTCGGGGAAGTCTGAGAATCCACCTCTGGTGATGCGATGACTTCGGCGTCCGACAGGAGCTTCAGTAATGCGAACCGGACAGATGCTTCTTTGGTGCCTGCCAAGCAGGGGAGTCACTCCTTGACCCCAAGGGAGATTCTTCAGTCCTCTAATCTTGTCGTAGAGCGTCGAAGGTCCAGGATTCAGTGTCAGAGTTTCGTCCAGGTATAATCTAATCTTGCTGTGGCAAGGGTTCCCCATTTTAACCAGTAAAACAGGGAGGGACTAACTCTATGACCCCACCTATGGGAGGGTCAAGGGAGGGGTGGCTACACCCACTTCCCTTTGTCCAGTTTCGCGCCAGAGCAGGGGCAGGTAGCCCCTGAGCTGGTTTGAACTGGCATATGCACAGAGGAGCCTTTTGCTCCCCCAGTGCAGGACTTCAAAGCACTCTAAGAGTGCACCCACCCAGCCCCAATACACATTATCCTGTCTGGGGAGGTGGTCACACCTCCCTGCAACAGGAAACCTATTGTCCAGGCCTCCCCTGCCGGAGTTTCGTCCAGCAGCAGGAGGCCAGACTTGTGTCTGTGGCAGCAGCATCCATTTTGTGATGCCAGGGCTTCAGAAAGAAGTTACCGGGTAAGCCAGAGTTAACATGTCTTTCCCTCTAGAAGGGTGGAATGCTACCCCTGCCACCAGGATTGGCGGGGGGTAGTATTCCAAGATGTTTGACACCAAACACGACATGTTTAGGTGCAGCCATTCCAAAGTTAGCATTTTACCGCGAGGATATAATGCGCTTAAGAGTATATGGTCAGGCTGCACTACAAACAGCATCAGAGATGGTCTCCGAACGCTGCAGAGGGGCCCTGCTCACGCAGGGGCACCCTCTCACATAGGAACCACGCACTCTGCCTTTAGGATTGATAAGGCCTGCCTTAGGAGTGACTTCTATGTTTATATGTGTGTATGTATTTCGTGATATAGGTAACCTATATCACAGTAAGGGGTGCATGCACCACCTTACCCAGGCTGCAGTAGCAGACCTGTGGTGTCAGTTTGGATGGCCTTCCAGGGGTGGCATAATACATGCTGCAGCCCCTGGCAGGCCTCTGAGGTACCTATGCCCTTGGTACATAGTATACCATATACTAGGGACTTATAAGGGCACTCCAGATTCCAATCAGAGATGTGCCTAAGGCACATGGAAACCATTTTACAGAGAAAGCAGATAGACTGGGGCCCTGAATAGCAGGATCCCAGTCCAACTAAGTCATAAACCAGCAAAACACCATAAAAAAAGTGGGGGCAACCATATAGTCAGATTCCACCTTCCTACACTTGGAGAGAGCTGGCTCTCACCCCATGAGGTCAGAAACATGCCTGGTGGTGTCAAACTGGTGAAAACAAGTCAGAGACCACACCAGTGCTTGGTAGGTTTTCAGGGGACCCTCTACAAGGGTCTCCTGTGTGAATTTATTAATAAACTAACACTCGCATCAGTGAGGATTTATTAAGACAAGATGTTTCGTACAAAACATCTTAGAAATCAGTGAAGCCATCATGGAGCTAGGAAACCCGTTTTGACAAGTATCCAGCCCATGTACTCTTTATGGCTTCACTGTGCACCTGTGCACTTGCAACATCTCAGAATAGACTGGACATTGTAGGGGCATATCTGATCATGCTGATATGCCCATACATGGGATATAGTGCACCATGCCTTAGGGCTAAAAGCCTGCAGTATGGGTGACTTACCTATATCTTATGCAGTGTATGGGTGGCATAGCACACATGGCTATGTGCCATGTCAACTCTTCGGATTTCTCTGCACCAAGATACGCAGCCTGCAATGGCACAGTGCATAGCCTTGGTGAGGGTCCCTGGGGTGACACAACCAGTTCTGCAGCCCTAAAGGATCTTTTTCACTACCAATGTCCTAGGTACCAGAGGTACTATTTACTAGGGACTTACAGAAGTTGTGCCAATCATAGTGCAGTGTTTGGGAAAGAGATCTGGGAACCTGGTTAGCAGGGACTCAGTGCACTTACAGTTCGAGATCACATCAGGCATCAGGCAAAAAGTGGGGGCTGGCCATGTCAAAAGAGGCACTTTCCTACATGAGCCCCCCAAACAAAAAAGGATGATAATAACTTTTCCCATGAGAGTCTTCATCGTCTAAGTGGAAGAACCTGGAAAGGCCATCTGCATTGGCATGGGCAGTCCCAGGTCTGTGTTCCACTGCACAGTCTATTCCCTGTAGGGAGATGGACCACCTTAACAATTTGGGGTTTTCTCCTTTTATCTGCATTAGTCATCTGAGAGGTCTTTCATCAGTTTGGACAAGAAAGTGAGAACCAAACTGATATGGTCTCAGCTTCTTGAGGGACCAAACCGCAGCAAAGGCCTCCCTCTCAATGGCACTCCAGCGCTGCACTCTGGGGAGAAGCCTTCTGCTTATAAGAGCAACAGGTTGGTCTTGGCCTTCATCATTGGTCTGGGATAGGACCGCTCCTATCCCTAGCTCAGAGGCATCAGTCTGCACTATGAACTGCTTGGCATAGTCTGGAGCTTTGAGAATTGGTGCTGAGCACATAGCCTCTTTCAGGGTGTCAAAACCCTTTTGACAGCTAACTGCCCAGTTTACCTTTTTGGGCATCTTCTTGGAGGTAAGTTCTGTGAGGGGAGCCCCAATGGACCCATATCCCTTCACAAACCTCCTGTAGTACCCAGTCAAGCCAAGGAATGCCCTGACTTGGGTCTGGGTAGTTGGAGCTTCCCAATCTAGAATGATCTGGATTTTGGACTGTAGAGGCTAAACTTGGCCTCTACCCACAAGATGGCTCAAGTATACAACCTTGCCTTGCCCTATCTGGCACTTGCCTGCCTTGATAGTGAGATCCGCACTCTGCAGAGCCTTCAGGGCCTTTTGGAGATAGATCAGGTGATCCTGCCAGGTGGAGCTAAAGACAGCAATATCATCCAGATAAGCTGCACTTTAGGATTCCAATCCAGCAAGGGCTTTTTTCACCAACCTCTGAAAGGTGGCAGGGGCATTCTTCAAACCAAAGGGCATCACAGTAAACTGGGAGTGCCCATATGGAGTGGAAAATGCTGATTTTTATTTTGCTCCAGGAGCCAGACCTGTCTGCCAGTACCCTGATGTGAGATCAAAGGTACTCAGATATGTGGATGCCCCCAACCTGTCAATCAGCTCATCAGCTCTTAGAATTGGACCTGCATCTGTTTTGGTGACTGCATTGATGCCCCTGTAGTCCACACAGAACATAATTTATTTTGCCCACACTGGGAATGAGGCTTGAGGACTAACATAACTGGGCTGGCCCAGGGGCTCTGAGTGTTCAATGACACCCAACTCCAGCATCTTGCTTACCTCAGCTTTGATGCTTTCGTTGACATGATCCGACTGCCTGTAAATTTTGCTTTTGACAGGTAGGCTGTGACTAGTGTCCATGTGTACACCAGTTAGTCTGACCAGGGGTCAAAGAAAAGAGCTCAGCAAACTGATTTAGTACTTACCTGCAATCAGTCTGCTGTTGGTCAGTGAGGGTGTCTGAAAAGACCACTCCATCAACTGACCCATCTTTAGGGTTGTGGGAAAGGAGATCAGGGAGTGGCTCTCTGACTCCAGTTCTTCATCTGTAAGAATAAGCATGGTCACACCAGTCTTGTCATTGTAGGGTTTAAGGCGATTTACATGTATCACCCTCTTGTGGTTTCTACATGTGCCGAGGTTAACTAGATAGGTGACCTCTCCTTTTCTCTCAAGGATAGGGTAGGGCCCAGTCCAATTTTCCTGGAGGGCTCTGGGTGCCACAGGCTCCAAAACCCACACTTGTGCCCTGGTTGGAACTCCACCATGGCAGGCTGTAGGGGTCTCTCCCATCGTTTCTTGACATGACAGAGGGGCCCTCTTACAGGGTGTCCAAACAAAAGTGCAAAGGCGCGAAAATCCTGCTTCCTTTTGTGGCATCTCTCTGTAAGCAAAACGCAGGCAAGGATGTAATACATTGAATCTCCTTTTGAGTTTTTATGGGAGTCCACCAAGCCTGCTTTTTAGGGACTTGGTAAATCTTTCAACAAGCCCATTTGTCTGCAGATGGTATGGTGTAGTGAACTTATAGGTCACCCCACACTCAGCCCACATGTGTTTTAAGTATGCAGAAATAAAGTTTGTATCTCTGTCTGATACTACCTCCTTAGGAAAGCCAACCCTAGTAAAAATACCAAGGAGGGCCTTGGCCACTGCAGGTGCAGTTATGGTCCTTAGAGGAATTGCCTCAGGGTATCTGGGGCCCTATTATGTATAGGGCGCACTTTTTCTGTTTGCACCACATGCACCTTAAAACAGGTATGCCCTATTACATAGGGCAGCGCATTCAGGTGAAAAACGGAGGGGCTTTGAAGCAGACACTCCATTTTTCACTGTGCAGGCGGCAACCCACCTGCACTTTTAAAGGGGATTAGAGATCCCCTTGCAGGTGGGTGCAGTGAGTGACTACACCTGCCTTCAAGGGAATGTCTGGGGGTCCATAGTACCCCCTTCCCCCATCCAGAGGCCTGCTATCAGGGGGCACACCGACAGTGCGCCACCTTTTAGGTGGCGCACTATCAGTGCGCCCCAGACAGCTTCTTTGCCTCTGTGCCCATGTCTATAATATGGCGCTGGCGCAAAGGCAAAGGGATGTCCTCATTTGCATGGAGCCATGCTCCCATAAATAAGAGAACGCCCTCTGATAGCGCTGGTGCTTTATGTTCACCAACGCTATCAAGGGGTATTACAAAGGAGGACGCACAAGCGTCTGTGGCCCCTTTTGTAATGCCAAAGTGCCCCAGGCAAAGGGATGTCCTCATTTGCATAGAGCCATGCCCCCATAAATAAGAGAACGCCCTCTGATAGCGCTGGTGCTTTATGTTCACCAGCGCTATCAAGGGGTATTACAAAGGGGGATGCACAAGCGTCTGTGGCCCCTTTTGTAATACCAAAGTGCCCCAGGGGTGTGTCAAGTGGGTGCAAACACCCATTGCGCCCCAGGGCACTTCCCTAATACGGCCCCTAGTGGCATGATCCACTACTACCAGATACGTTTATTCCCTGATGCTGTTGGAGGGTCAAGTGGACCAAAAATGTCAATCCTTACCCTTTCAAAGGTTACCCCAACCACTGGCAGTGGAATTTAGGGGTCCTTCAGGTGGCTACCTGGCTTGCCACTGGCCTGACAGGTGCCACAAGAGTTGCAAAACTCCTTCACCTTCTGGGACATTCCTGGCCAGTTGAAGTGGTTGACTAACCTACTCCAGGTTATTGTCTGGCCAAGATGCCCAGCTAGGGGAATGTCATTGGCCAACGTGAGGAGGAATTCTCTAAACTGCTGAGGCACTACCACCTAGTTGCCCCAGGTTTGGGGTCTCTGGCCTCAGTGTGTAGGAGTACCAACTCCCAATAGGTCATGTGGGAACCACTGACACTTCCCTTTTTCTGATCAGCAGCTTGCTGCCTCAGGCTTTCAAGAGTGGGGCAGGTTCTCTGCCCCTGTCAAAGATCTTCTCTAGAGGGTCCCCCTGGACCTAAGAGTTCTGCCGTGTAAGGCCCAAACTCCTGAGGCTCAGTTCCCTCAGGGGCTGCCACGTCTTCTCCCTGGGGAGAGGGGACTTGGTCTGGTGTCTGTTTTGAAGCTGGTTTCCCAGACGTCCTGCCCTTTCTCTTTGAAGGTTGGTCCATAATTTCAGGCTCCAACACTTCTCTTTCACCTTGGGTTTTGCTTTGTGCTCTCGTTTTTACATACAACCATTCAGGTGTTCTCAGCATTGCTGCATGCGTTTTCCTCTCTACCTCAGGCGTTATTACGGTTGTGGGTAGCTGGATTGTTCCTACCCCTACCCCTTGGATGACAATTGTGAATCTGTCATCCAACCATCATGTGGCAGTTTTACCATCTTGATGTATTTGTTGATGTGATGAAAATGTTCTATGTTGGATGAATGATGATGTGATTTGGAATGTATGATAGTACGTTTGCGGTATTTGAATGAGACGTGTGGGACATGGCTATTGTATTAATCTGATATTGAATTTTGTTTTGTTACATATTTATTTTGTAAAAATTTGATAAAATGTTTTTGATAATATGAAAATAAAAATGAGAAACTATTTTGACTGAATAATACCATGGTTGGATTATTTTGACATTTGTCTCTGTCTGCTCCGGTGTGTGTTTGTTAGGACCCTTTTCCAGGGCCTTGTTGAATCCTTTTGGCAGGTAATCTTTTGTTGTTGGTTGTTCCTCTCTACCTCAGCCCATGCTGAGTACTCCAAATCATTTTCAAGCAGGCGCTGTGCACGAATAAAAGTAGACACCACTACCCTTCTGAAGCCGCTAACCCCTCCCCAATTTAAGGTCACATAGGCCATTGGATGTTTCTTAGCTTGATTATCAGCATTGAGGACTATTCATTTTTGGCCCATACCCACAGCTACCCCTCTGGCTCCCACCGGGACAGTGCGTAACCTGGGAGTTATGTTCTATGACAAACTGAGCCTAGAAACACAAGTAAATAAAACAGTGGGGAGCTGTTTCTCCCTTATCAGAGTCCTCCGGAAGATTCTCCTGTTACTACCAACACAGGCTAGAGCGCTGATAGTACAAAGTACTATCATGAGCAGGCTGGATTATTGCAATGCCTTGCTGCTGGAGTCCCCAAGATATTTGATTGAGAGACTCCAGAGAATCCAGACTATGGCGGCTAAGCTAGCCTTAAGAAGGCCACGACGCTCATCTGCTTCTCAGACTCTCTCGGAGCTGCATTGGCTCCCAGTATTGCAAAGGATACAATTTAAGTCGCTTTGCATAGTGTTCAAAGCCCTGCATGGTGCTGGAGCTAAACCAATGCAGAACAAATTTGCCTGGTATGCCCCCACCCGGAGCCTTCGCTCTTCCTCCACCAAACTGGTGAAAGTGCCCAGATTCAAAAGAACAAAATCTGGAGGTAGGGCCTTCAGCACCGCGGCTCTGGAACACCCTCCCATCTGAGATCAGACAGTTGGAAGATCTTCTTCAGTTCAGAAAAAGGCTAAAGACATGGCTCTATCCCAGAGCATGACCCTTACCATTCTTTTAGTCCTCTCCTGTCAACTTCGCTCCACGTCCTCTGTGATTAGTTGAGCACACGTATTATAGCGCCAGGGTACCCATGGGGTACCTCTGTGAGCACGTTGACATGGCTCACCTGTGATCCCATCTGGAGACTCACAAGTGCATTTACTGCAGGTGAACTGGAGGCATTCTGGTTTTTTCTTACAGTTAGGGTCTCCAGTTTGGTGTCCAGTTGTCTTGCAATCAAAACACCAAGCCTTCTTGGGATCACAGTTCATACCCTGGTACCCCCCATGGACTGTGAAGAGTTACTGTCCCCTGAGCAGGTTCTTGGGGGCCTGAAGAAGACTCGTTTTTGTTTTTCTCTTTTTGGACACCATCTTTACCTTGGGGTGTCTTTTTGGCCTCTTTCTTTTGGTCACCACCGCCAGTGGTAGTTTTAGTCATCCTAGTTTTGACACAGTTGTCTGTCTTCTTCCCCAACACTACAGGAGAAAGTGGACCTAGATCTACCCGATGCTGATGTAACTTCTCGTTGTAACAATTACTCAAAAGATGCTCCTTCATAATTAAATTGCAACGCCCAACATAGTCATTCACATTGTTACCTGTTAACCAGCCACCTAGTGTTTTCAGTCAAAAGTCATCAAATTCCACCAAGGACTGACTCTGGGTTTTCTGAGTCTCCCTGAATCTTATTCTATACTCCTCAGTGGTGAGTCCAAAGCCCTCAATCAGGGTACCCTTCATGAGGTCATAAGATTCAGCATCTTTTTCAGGCAATGTCAGGAGTCTATCCCTGCATTTCCCTGAGAATAGTTCCCACGAGAGGGGAGCCCATTTTTTCTAGCTACTTCTCTTGCTACACAGGCCCTCTCAAATTCAGTGAACCATTTGGTGATGTCATCACATTCTGAATATTGAGACACAATCCGTTTGTAGCGTGTTGAGTCATAAGAACTTTCACTCTCCCTATTTAGTTGTATGCTGCCACCACAGATGGGTCCTCGGCCCATCTCTTTCCTTTGTCTTTCTATGTCCAGGAGCTGAGCTTCTACGTTCAGTCTCCTGGTCAATTTTCCTAGCATGGGGTCTTCATCTGATGGGGCCTCAGCCATGCCTGAGGGGACTGACTCACGTCCATTCTCAGCATCATCTACATTAGCAGGCTCATCATCCTCGGACTGGGCTCCCAGTTCTGGGTGATCTTTTTCAAACTGAGCTACCAGTTGTCTGAGATATTCCTTCTTGGGACTTTTACCTGGTTTGATACCATAACTCTCACAGAGGGCCCTACACTGAGCATGGCCCAGATCCATGTAAGGGGTAAGGTCGAGCTCCTGAGCTTGGTTTTCGATATCAGGAATTATTTGACTAAAGTTGGGACCTTTTTATGAAGGTATAAACAATAACTACACACTAAATACTTTGCCCTAATTGAAGTGCAGATTTTTTAATTCCTAACTACTTAGTTTCAGGGACTTAGCCAAGGCCCCAGTTAATTTTAGAAATTTGGAAAAAAAATAGATCAATCGAAAAAATGGACTAATTAAAGACAATTTTGGGATTTACTCATGTGGTCACTTATTGACTCTCTATAAAGTGTACTAAAATAAAGTAAACTGTGCAAAGAGTGCAGAGAATCCCCAAATGGTATGCAGAGGTAAAAGCAGATAATTCTAATGCTCTTTTTGTGGTAGCGTGGGCGAACAGTTAGGCTTATCAGAGGATAGTGCTAAGCATTTGTTGTACTCACAGAGGTAATAAATGTGACACACACTCAAGAATAAATCAGAGACCAAAATATAAAAATGAAGTCCATTTTTATGCAATTTTTAAGCCCAAGAACACAGGGGCATATTAGCAAGGGCACTATCGCCACTTTAGCGGCACTTTTTGCCGCTAAAGCGGCGATATTTATATCGCCCTATCAGCAAACTGTCTCTAACAGCAGTTAGCGACAGTTTGCGGGCATTAGCGCCCGTTTTTTACCGCTTTGCATGTCAGCGATATTTATCGCTAATGACATGCAAAGTGGGCGTTCCCGACGAACAAACCTGGGAAACACTCGCTAACAGGCCTATCGCCTATTAGCAAGGTGGCCATGGCCCCAGTTAGCGACGTGAAAAGTCGCGCTAACCGAGGTCATCGCCATTTATTTAACACCTGCAATTAGCAGGTGTTAGCCAAACCTAACATGGGGGGTGGATTATGCTGATACGACCACAGGGTCGTATCAGCAAGGTGTTCTCCTTCTCCATGCAACATCGCTGGTTTTTCAGCGATGTTGGCCCATTTCCGCGCTATCGCTGGAATATTCATCGCCATAGCGCTAATCGTTGCTAATACAGCGTTAGCGTGGCGATATATTCCAGCGATAGCCGGCGATAAAAAAAATCACGCTAAGCAGGGTTAGCGATGATTATCGCCTCTTCTTGCTAATATGCCCCACAGTTCTAAGGTCAGTACTTTCAGAGCTGCAATGATTCAGAGTTTGGAAAATATATCACTTTTGTGCGCAATTACGCACCATTGAAAACAATGGGGAAAAAGTAGAAAAATGCAAATAAAATCAGGCAATGCTTTCACTAAGCTCACCTTACCGTTTTAGGTCAAAGTAGGGAGCAGGTCCAAAGTTTCCACAGGAGAAGTTCCGGAGTGTCCGCGAACAGAGCGCTGAGGGCCTTGGAAGCTGATGCGCAAAGATGAATGGGACACTTGAAAACACATTACACAGGAGGACTTACAGGTAAGTCTGATGAGGCTCCTTCGAGGGAGGAGGTCAAAGGTATTAGGGATAACGGGAGCACAGCTGGTTAGTCAGTGCTGGGGCCAGTGGGGCTGGGTGCAGAGCGAACGGGTCAGCTGAGCGCTGTGCATCTTGAGGTCCTTGTGGTCAGGAGCAGGCAACTTGGAGAGGTGACCTCGGGACAGCTGGGCCACTCAGGAATTAGGTCTCAGGCGGCTCAATGTCCCTCGATAGGTGTTTGATTCTGGTGCTTTGAGGGTCAGGTATGAACTCTTCTTTTCGTTTTTTGCCGTTGGGGGTCTAGTACCCCAGGTATTGGTGCCTTGCAGCTCTGGTAGGTCCTGGTGACGCCAAACTTGGTAAGGAGTCAGATCTGACCCTCCGGAGCTGTTGTACCTTTTCTTGCTTCGGTGCTGTTTCGAGGTCGTCGGGGAGTAGCAAGTCGACAAACCGGACTTCATGGGATCGGTGCCTGCGGGGTGCAGGGGAGTGATACCTTCACTCCAAGGGAGCTTCTTGGTGCTTTCTTGAAGGCTGGAGGTACTCCAGGGTTCTTGGAGTCCTTTTTGGTTTCAGGACGACACAGCAGCAGGGACTGTCGAGTCCTTGGAGCAGCAGGCAGGGTTTGGTGCCTTTTTCTTTGCAGCAGGGCTTCAGTTCTTGTACAGTGGGTCTTCTTTGTCCTAGTCTTCTCTTGTACATTGAATCTGATGTTCAGGTCTCGGGGTGCCACCTAAATACTGAATTTAGTGGTGTTACAAGGGGAGACAGGTAGTAGCCAATGGGCTACTTTCCTTTAGGGTGCCTACACCCTCTAGTGACTACTTCATGTGGAAAGGGGCACTACCCTAGCCCTGAAAGGTGGTTTTCTACCATCCCATGATGGTGGAATTTCAGGAGAGGGGTTCACATTGCCTGCCCCGCCCTAGAGGTGGTGCAGGCTAAGTGGGGACCCTCCTCCTAATCTAACAAATGTTCCTGCCTTTCCTCCCACCAAAAGGGGAGCAGGAAAGGGTGCTTGGCTTCCCCCACTATCTGGAGTTTCCTGAGTTGGATTTCAAAGTCAACATCGCCTTTGAAGCTTCCCGCATAGGAAGGCCATCCTGCCTTGGAGGAGGTGTGAAGCACCTCCACCCAGAGGAGGCTTCGTCTCTGTCCTCTGAGAGCGCTGGCTCTCACCCCATGAGGTCAGAAACATGTCTGGTGGTGGCAGGCTGACGAAAACAAGTCAGAGACCACACCAGTGCTTGGTAGGTTTTAAGGGGACCCTTTAAAAGGGTATCCTGTGTGAATTCATTAATAAATCCAACACTGGCATCAGTGAGGATTTATTAAGACAAGAGGTTTGGTACCAAACATATTATAAATCAGTGAGGCCTTCATGGAGCTAGGAAACCCGTGTTGACAACTATCCAGCCCATGTACTCTTTGTGCCTTCCCTGTGCACTTACAACATCTCAGAACAGACTGGACATTGTAGGGGCACATCTGCTCATGCTGATATTCCCTCACATAGGATATAGTGCACTCTGCCTTAGGGCTAAAAGGCCTACAGTATGGGTGGCTTACCTATACCTTATGCAGTGTATGGGTAGCATGGCACACATGTCTGTGTGCCATGTCGACTCTTCAGAGTGCATAGCCTTGGTGAGGGGTCCCTGGAGTGGCACAACCAGTGCTGCAGCCCCGGAGGACCCTTCTCAGTACCCATGCCCTAGCTACCAGGGGTACCATTTACTAGGGACTTACAGGGGTAGCGGAAGGGGTGACAATCATAGTACAGTGTTTGGGAAAGAGGTCTGGCACTGGGAACCTGGTTAGCAGGGACCCAGTGCACTTACAGTTCGAAATCACATCAGGCATGAGGCAAAAAGCGGGGGCTAACCATACAAAAAGAGGCACTTTCCTAGATTTATTTTCAAGAAGTGGCATTTTGGTGTTTCCTCTTTCCCCCCAGGCATTAGCATTCACCCCAAGAAGGTGGCAGCAGTTATGCATTGGAAGGCACCTACATCTGTAAAGGAAGTACAAAGCTTCATAGGTTTCACTCATTTCTACAGGCATTTTATTGACCGCTTCTCTATAACTGTAGCACCAATAACAAAACTCTTACAATTGGAACATAGAAGCTGAGCAGGCTTTTGAAAATCTCAAAATTACGTTTATCTCAGCACCAGAAAGTCAAAAACCCAGAGGGGCATATTAACAAGGGCCGGCGATAAATATCGCAAAGCGCGCTTAGCGCATGCATATTTATCGCCGGCTATCTCTGGAATTTATCGCCCGGTTAGCGCGTTATCAACAACGCGGATAGCCGAGGCGATAAAAATTCCAGAGATAGTGTGGATATCGCCGTTTTCCATGGTGGAAAATGGCGATATCCTAGATGATAGGGCCTGTGGTCTTAGCCACAGAATCCACCCCCCATGTTAAGTATGCCTTAGACAGGAATTTAACAGACGTTAAATTCCTGCGTTAAGTCATATTTAACGCAATTTAAAAAATCGCTACCCTTCCTTGTTAATATCGCGAAGCTGCCTTCGCGATATTTTCCCTGGTTGGTTTCACAGCCACGCCTACTTTGCATCTCATTAGCGATGTAAAGTTAGGCGTGCTGGAAATGGGCGCTAAGTCAGCAAAACACGCGATAGCATGTCTTTGCTGATAAGGCGATGAAATTATCGCCGCTTTTCGCCCGAAAACGGACGCAAAAGCGGCGATAATTTCATAGCGCCGCCTTGATAATATGCCCCAGAGACTACTGACCCTTTAGTGGTAGAAATAGATGCTTTTTAGTAGACCTGGGTAGAGTCTTATCTGAACGAGACCTGAACTCAGGCCAATTACACCCAGGAGCCTTTTTGTACCATAAGTTAGTTCTTGCAGAAACGAACTACTCAGTGGCAGATCGAGAACTCCTGGCCATTAAAAGAGCCATCTAGGAGTGATGTCAACATCTTCTGTGTTCACGTCACACTGTTACCATTCTGACAGACCACAGAAACAGAATATTTATTAAAATCCTCCTCAGCCTTGTCCACGAGACAATTACATTGGGTGCAATTCTTTAACCACTCTAGCTTTGTAATCCAATATCAGCCTGGGAAAGGGCATGTCAAGGCTGACACCTTGCCTAGGTATGGTTTCCTGGATCTAGAGCCAAAAATAATCATTGCTGAACAAAGTTGTCGCAAACTTTTTAATCTAATCTCTGTAAAACAGACCCAGTCTGAAAGTGATCCAACTGTTTGGGCATCCGAAGGAGGATCCAAACAAGATGGACGGTTCTACAAAGATCATGCTTTATATCTACCCACAGCGTCTCCACAGAATCAGGCAACAAACTAGTGTCGTTCGTCCCCTCCTCTTGCAAATCACTCTCGAGAGACTTTACAGTGACTGCAACAATACCTTTGGTGGCCATCAACATCTAAAGACATTAAGTAATTCGTGGCCGCCTGCCCACTTTTTGCTCAAGCTAAAACCAGTCACCAACCTGTGCAGGGTCCATAAAAGGCTTTGCAGTTTTCCCTCTACCCGCGACACGCGCTGTCCGTGGACTTCATAGTTGAATCACCAGAGTCCAAGGGACGTTACAACTCTATTCTAGTTGTGGTGGGTCACCTAACCAAGATGGCTCATTTGATTCCTCTTAAGGGGGGCCATCAACTTCCAAACTGGCAACAACATGCTTCAGCACGAACCCCCAACAAAGGACAGAGTTGGTTATCTGATGTCTCATGTCTGTCTGTGTGATGCTTCGAGGCTTGTTCATGGTTCGTGTTCTTCGAGATTCTGGTAAATCATTGAAACCTTTAAAGGGAAAGAAGTCAGCTCAAAGGATCAAATACTTATTGGCATATCACTAAGTCAAAGAAAGAAAAGACAAACTAGATGCAGAACCAAAGAAACCCAACATATGCATCAATATGTGAAAGAAACATTGGGGGAGATTTACAAGCCCCTTGCGTGACTTTTGCGCTGCAGTTGCGTCACTTTTTTGACGCAACAGCGGCGCAAACAATGCGGCCTATTTACAACGTGACGCATCTAGGGAAATGCGTCACGTTGTAAAGCCCTGCGTCACATTATACCTCCGTCAGGTATAATGTATGCAGGGTGGGCGTTCCCACACAGGAAGGCCTCATAAAAGTGACTCAGTGAAATCTACAAGATTTCACTGCATCACTTCTAGGACGCCACTGCGTCAAAACCTTACGCCTGCTTGAAGCAGGCGTAAGGAGTGACGCAGTGTAGTGGGAATAGGCCTCAAAAAGCATTGCTGGAGTTGCGTTGTGCTTGCGACACGACTCCAGCAATGCGTGACTTTTGCCCCAACAGATGCGTCAGAATTTCTGACGCATCTGTCAATCATTGCGCCATGGTGCGCCGTATTGTAAATACGGCGCATCCATGGTGGCGCAAGGGTTTCTTAGGGTGGCGAAGGGAAAGTGACGCATCTCTACAGATGCGTCACTTTCTTGTAAATCTGCCCCATTGTGCATATTGTAACATAAGAAACGGGGGCAGATATACTAAAGGTGAAGCATAGCACAAGCGTACGTTAAACTCATAAGGTAATGGAAATGTGACAAAACCTAACAAAGGGCCTGCTTTAGATCTCAGCAGACGGGTTACTCTGTTGCAATGGTGATGGATAAACTGTCCATAGGATATAATGGGGTTTATATTTCGGCGGACGGGATCTCCGTACCGTTGTGATGGAGTAACCCGTCTGCCAAGATTTAAATCACGCCCAAAGTGAATTTATTCTCAGAAAAGGGAAAGGTAGCCCTCTTGTAAGACAGCACTAACAGAGCCACCCCCCATCAGCAGCTCTGTCGCCAGGCCTCACTGTGCAAAAGTAGATATGATTGCAGGCATGTGCAACTGATGATGGCTGTGCGTTAATAACAAATTGTAAACTGTTAAATGGATATAAACAAAGGAAGTTGCATTCTGCACTGTGCCGCTTGTGCACCAGGTGATTCTGAGGGCTTTGGCTGTGACTCCCAGAGAAGGACAGTCTTCCCGGAGAGGCACTTGAGTCAGGCCTCCAGGGCCAGTCTAAAGCAGTGGCAGTCGCAGTGGTCCTCTCTTGTCCCAGCCCCACACCCCCTGCTTGGCAGCATCGGCGCCCAGGTGGAACCTCTGGGGGTTGTTCTTGTTGACAGAGGTCTGGTGAATTCCTCGGTGCTCCTGCCAATACCAGGAATAAAAGTTTTGTTGTCTACATTCTGGCTGCTCTGCAGCCTGTGCCTGGGGCCCTTGGCTTCGATGACTTGTCCTGGTCTGCTGCCTGCGCCGGGGCCCTTGGCTTCGATGTCATGTCCTGGTCTGCTGCCTGCGCCGGGGCCCTTGGCTTCGATGACGTGTCCTGGTCTGCTGCCTGCGCCGGGGCCCTTGGCTTCGATGACGTGTCCTGGTCTGCTGCCTGCGCCGGGGCCCTTGGCTTCGATGACGTGTCCTGGTCTGCTGCCTGTGCCGGGCCCCTAGCTTGAATGACAATGTGTCCTGGTCTGCTGCCAGTGTTTGGGGGGGGGGGCTCAGTTTAGTGATAGTGGGTCCTGATCTGCTTCCAGGGCCCCGGGCCCTCATGTGTAATGACGCTGTTCTTCCTGAACCCTGTTCTCCATCCTCGGGTCTAACAGCTGTGTTGGCCTGCAAACAGAGTAAGTGTTGACTAACACCTCAATATATTCCAAATGGTGGATAAGTTGATCTGAAACAATCTGAGGCCAATATGAATTCTGAACTTTTTTGTGTTTATGCGCATATATGTTACAGTTTGTTTACATTTTAGAATGGTAAAACTTTGGCCCATTGTTAACTCTGTAAAACAACACTATCACTAGGGTTTCCTCCCCCTCCCCCCTCAAAAAGAAACTGAAGCATTTGTTACAAGTGTTACAATGTCACCCGTTCTTTCCTGTGAAGAGATGTTATCAGGTTTCCTGAAAGTGACTGAGGGCTTGAGAAGGAATAGCTTGTAAACTGTGTGAAGTTCTGTGAATTAACATATGTTAAAGTGATGCCAACAGTGAATTAGTGTCTGAGACTTTCAAAAGAAGCAGCTATGTGCTTAAAACAGTAGTTGTGTTACATTCTAATACCAGACGTGCTTGTTAGTGAAGTAAATGTGGTGGGGGGAGCGGTATTATGCGTGATGTGAAGGACGAATCATCTGCTAAAACGTGCAGCTATTTGACTGTGAAACCAATGAAAAGCCAGTAGGCGGACTGTCAGCCCACACACTAACTACTGCAGGTCTCGGAGAGACGGCGCATGCGCTGCCGAGGCTCGACCTAAAACATGAATGCGTCCTTGTGTAACGTCACTGGTGCTCATGTGAAGCGCTCCATTGCCTTCGAGTCCAGTTCGCGCTATAGAAATCTGCAACAACAAAAAAAGAGGCGGATGGGGGCGGCGCCCTTTTATTGATACTTTGATAACACACGGAACAGAGCATGTCTCACCTCATTTAGAAAACCGAGCAGCCTGTGTGCATACAAGGCTGCATGGTCAGGATCCATAAATAGGTGTCAGCAGCAGAGCCCCTCCCCCCGGGCCTCTAATGGCAAAGAAGGCCCTCTATCTGCAGCGGGGTGTGCTTGTGAACCATCTTAAGGGGCCAGTCTGACAAGAGTTATCTCTGTGATATCAGACAGGTCGGGGGAGGGAGGAGGGAGGCGGCCCCAGCACAGATGGCCTTGTACGTTATGTTTATGTATGTAGCGCCTGCACGTGAGCTGCTTCTCAGAGCTATAGAGTAACGGTTTCATAGAAAATTCATTGGTATGTGTTTGAGAAAGGCTGGTGAGGCAAGGAGTGGTGAGGCCCATGCCAGGTCGTGCTTCCGAAATGCTGGTGGCATGGGGTCGCCTAGGTCCATGCCAGGCTGGTAGGGCCTGGAAGCCAGGCCTGCCTCTAAAAGACTAGTGGGGTCGGAAAAGAATGGTCCACACGCAGGCGGGTGTCCATGGAAGGCTAGGGAGGCCAGGGCACAGCTAACTGCATGCCAGGCAGGTGCCATGGAAAGACTGCTGGGGCTGGGGCAGAGTCAGTCATAAATGAGGCCTGTGACTCTGAAAGGGTGACCCTCATGCCAAGCTGGTGACTCTGAATGGTCGGTGTGGATTGAGAAAGTCAGTTACACTTTGGTTTGATTCTGACATACTGGTGAGGTCACAGCGGTGCCAATCACTGCGTTCCTGCATTGTTCTAAGAAGTGAGTGGCAGGTACCCTGGCATCGGAGTGTCACAAGCAGGCCGGGTCCACGCCACCTGCCTCCTTAAGCAACGGATACTGAGGAAGGCTTGACAGCTGAAACGTGTTCGCAAGCTGTAATAGAGGGTGAAATATAGAATAAATAGGAGGGCGCGGCGGGGAGGTGTGGGGGGGTTGGAGTTAATTATGGTAATAAATAAAATAAACACCAAAATTCAACGGTAGTTATTTCATGTAACTATAATGCACGCCCTCGCCATGCACTGCTTGTGACACCACATATTACAATCAATCAGTCAATCAGTGTTTGTAAAGCACTGTTAATCACCCGTAGGGGTATCCAGGCGCTAGGCTGCTGGGCTCAGTCGAAAAGCCAGGTCTTTAGTCTCTTCCTGAAGTCCGCCAGTGAGGATGACATAGGGAGGCGGAGGCGAAGGCTGTTCCAGGATTGGCGGCGAGGTAGGAGAAGGGTCGGCCTCCGCTGTGGCTTCAGCAGATGGCCGGTGTCTGTACGAGGGCGAGGGAGGCGGAGCGAAGGTCTCTGGATGGTAGGTGGAGCTATCCCTGGACGAGCATTAACTCTCTTGCTCCCTCTAGCACCTACCTACGTCCGCCATTACTGTCGTGTCCTTCCTTCCCCCCTTTTTTCCCCCTCTAGCTCCCTAAGAACAGCACACCTTTTGTCTATAAAAGGTGGAAGTTCATGACATAACATGTTCTGTGACATCATTGATAACATTACTGAGGACAGCTGAACTGACATCATTGACAATACTGTGCATGGCGAGGGTGCGAGTTATAGTTACTTGAAATAACTATAAATAAAGACATTTTTATTATAAAAAACAAAAATCAACGCATCAAGGTTTTTTAACATTGTTTAGTCCATAAAATGCAGCCATAAAAACAAGCACATAGAGCTCCAGCTAGGAGTGCTTAAAAATATGGTAAAGCTCTCCAGGGGTTTTGGATTTAATGACCAAGGAGACTTAAGGTCTGATTACGATGACAGCAGTTCCAAGACCACCTGACCTGCGGTGGCAGTCCGACCACCCGATTACGACCATGGCGATCGGACCGCCACAAGACCACCACAAGTCTGCCGCCACCGGCAGGATCCTGGATACTGTGGTGGCGGCAGTGGGGAAAGCGGTGGGGAATGGAGGCTGTGCCGATGCGGGCACCGCTGTGCTAATCACGGCCTGCATTTCCCCAGACCTTTTCATGTTGTGCCCCCCTATGCCTGCATTGTCATGCGCGCACTGTGTGCCATGCACAACATGGTGCATGTCAAAAGTGCGCGCACGACAGTGCAGGCACTACAGTGCGGCGGAATTGCCTTCAGGCTCTCTCTGTGAGCCGAAGCATGCTGCAAGACCTCTGCCGGCACACCGCCAGCCTGGCGATAAACTCCAATGCGGCAGTCAGGATGCCGCCGGCTTGGTGGCGTTCTCCCGACCGCCGACGCTGTGGCCTGACGGTCCGACTGCCAAGTCCGTAATAAGGCCCTTCCTGTTTTTTAGGTCTCGCTGAGCCAGCGCTTTGCGCTGCTCTGCGAGACATTTAGTAAGTGGGTTTTTGAAGTGCTACCAGAGAGGCTTTTGCTGGCCACCAGCTTGCGTTCACGCGAGCGTGCACGCGCGCAGCCGCCATGTGGGGTTTTGTCAAGGCTCATTAAACCTACTTTACTGCCGTCGCCTTCTGCTTACACAATGACCATCTGCTCTCTCTGAACGTTCGCTGACCTCTCTGGACGCACACCGCCCTCTCTGCTTAAACACTGACCACCTATCCTACTTGTCTCCCGCGAACACTAACTGTTCTTTCTGCTCATACACTGCTCTCTCGTGCTCACCACCCTTTCAGCTAACGCTGCTCACACTCGGATTCTCTGCTCCCTGCCCCCTCTAACATTACTACTGGAAGTCTAACTTGTGCATCTGGCACAAGGAGAGGTCCTTCGGAATTACAAGGCACCATTTAATCTGTGGCGCATATTTTTTGCTAGAATACGGCTTCTGACTTCCGCTTCCTACTCTCTGTACCTTCGTGCCACTCGAGAGTTCGAAAAACTTTTACAGAAACATTCACAAATAACCAACGATACATCGACTCTTCCTGCTGGACAAGCCCCCTAACCCCCCCTCCCTCCCTCCCCACACACACACACACGAAAAATCCACTTTGAGAGCCATCTTTCGAAAGGACAAACATTGGTGTTTCAGGCCGCTGTTTAAATATCATTTGAATGAAAGGCTATATGTTCAAATGAAAAAGACGTAGAGATCTAAGTTGATTTGGCAGTGAAAATTTAAAAAGTGATACAAATTTGAGTTGATCTTTTCCTCATAACACAGCCCCAATCTTAGAATTTCACTAATTTTCTAGGCAAAATAAATTGAAGGTTCAGTACCCGGGCTAGGCAAAGGTCTACAATAATAATTTGATATATTTGAGGTAAATTTGTGTACCAAGTAAAACAGTCGGGAGTGACGCAATCATGTTTCTGATGCTGTGCTCCTGCTCAGACCTTAGCTTTTTCTCTTTTGTTTAAATCTGCTGTGCACTGTAGCACACACTACCAACAAGCATCCCCCCCAAACCACTTTTTTTTCCCTGCTTGCTGTGGAATCTAGGAAAGCCACCATACTCTGTGGTCGGCTTAAAGTAAATCACGTGGAGCCTGCTGGAAGGATGCTGACATGCACAGATTTCACACTGAAATTGTGGCTTCAGCTAAAAGGTGAAAAACGCTGAACAGGTTTTGTCTGAAATGGCCAAATGTCATGAATGTGGGCAATGAATACACAGATGCCATGTGCCTGCCTTTCCTTTCAGGTGCCACCAATCACTGTATCTTGGTGACAAACACAAAGCTACAGCACTAACGGGTATGTTTAAGACTTGCTACTATAAAGACAGTGTTATTGAGTTTGCTAAGAGACGTGCTTGAGACAGGGAAGCAAACTGGTTGTTTTTCCAGTGTCACAGTGGATATGGCAAGGAGTCTGCAATACAACACAGGTCCATCTGTGTACATGTCGCTGTGAAGGATGTCAAAATGTATGTTCAATAGTGCGGAGACATCGGCATATGATAATGCAGACAGAACACAAGCCCTAAAAGACAGAAACATATCCTAGGCAATGCACAGTGACGTCATGTGGTGTGATGTTACAGGACAGCCACACAGGAAGGGATTTCACAGCTCTATCATACCCGTCACTGCCCATTTTACACAGGGGACTTCTACCAGTTCCTCCACAACTATGCAACCTCTCATTCTCTCTCTTCACAGCATCTCTCAGCACCACGACAGCACCACTCAGCACCACCACACCACCACTCAGCACCACCACAGCATCACTCAGCATCTCCACAGCATCACTCAGCACCACCACAGCATCACTCAGCATCTCCACAGCATCACTCAGCACCACCACAGCACCACCCCAGCATCACTCAGCACCAGCACAGGACCACCACAACACCACTCAGTACCACCACACCACCACTCAGCACCACCCCAGCATCACTCAGCATCTCCACAGCATCACTCAGCACCACCACAGCATCACTCAGCACCACCACAGCATCACTCAGCACCACCACAGCATCACTCAGCACCACCACAGCACCACTCAGCACCACCACAGCACCACTCAGCACCACCACAGCACCACCACAGCATCACTCAGCACCACCACAGCATCACTCAGCACCACCACAGCATCACTCGGCACCACCACAGCGTCACTCAACACCACCACTGCATCACTCAGCACCACCACAGCACCACCCCAGCTTTTACTCAGCACCAGCACAGCACCACCACAACACCACTCAGCACCACCACACCATCACTCAGCACCACCACACCATCACTCAGCATCTCCACAGCATCACTCAGCATCTCCACAGCAGCACTTAGCAACACCACAGCAACACCCCAGCACCACCCCAGCATCACTCAGCACCACCACAGCACCACCCCAGCATCACTCAGCACCAACACAGCACCACTCAGCACCACCAAAGCATTACTCAGCACCACCACAGCACCACCCCAGCATCACTCAGCACCAACACAGCACCACAACAGCATCACTCAGCAACACCACAGCATCACTCAGCACCACCACAGCACCACCACAGCATCACTCAGCACCATCACAGCATCAGTAAGCACAACAGCATCACTAAGCACCACCACAACACCACTCAGCAACACCACAGCATCAGTCAGCACCACCACAGCACCACTCTGCACCACCACAGCATCACTCAGCATCTCCACAGCACCACTCAGCACCACCACACCACCACTCAGCACCACCACACCATCACTCAGCAACACCACAGCATCAGTCAGCACCACCACAGCACCACTCCGCACCACTACAGCATCACTCAGCATCTCCACAGCATCACTCATCACCACCACAGCACCACCCCATCATCACTCAGCACCAGCACAGCACCACCACAACACCACTCAGCACCACCACACCTCCACTCAGCACCACCACAGCATCACTCAGCATCTCCACAGCAACACTTAGCACCACCACATCACCACCTCAGCACCACTCAGCACCACCACAGCATTACTCAGCACCACCACACCACCACTCAGCACCACCACAGCATCACTCAGCACCACCACAGCATCACTCGGCACCACCACAGCGTCACTCGGCATCACCACAGCGTCACTCTGCACCACCCCAGCATCACTCAGCACCACCACAGCACCACCCCAGCATCACTCAGCACCAGCACAGTACCACCGGACAAGGACACTGGCTTTTTTTGTTTAATTTAAAGTTTATTCTTACTCATTCTTTGATTTATTTTTTTTAAAGTTCATTCTCTGTGAAGGCAACATTGGCTATTTTTTTCGGCATTTATTTCTTCAGTCTCTCTTGATCCCCCCACTTTTTTACACACTTTCTCTGTCTTTCACTATTTCCACACTCTCTTTCTCTCTCTTCACAGCATCTCTCAGCACCACCACTCAGCACCACCACAGCATCACTCAGCAATACCACAGCATCAGTCAGCACCACTCCGCACCACCACAGCATCACTCAGCACCACCACAGCACCACCCCAGCATCACTTAGCACCAGCACAGCACCACCACAACACCACTCAGCACCACCACAGCATCACTCAGCATCTCCACAGCAGCACTTAGCACCACCACAGCATCACTCAGCACCACCACAGCACCACTCAGCACCACCACAGCATTACTCAGCACACCACACCACCACTCAGCACCACCACAGCACCACCACAGCATCACTCAGCACCACCACAGCATCACTCGGCACCACCACAGCGTCACTCAACACCACCACTGCATCACTCAGCACCACCCCAGCTTTTACTCAGCACCAGCACAGCACCACCACAACACCACTCAGCACCACCACACCACCACTCAGCACCACCACAGCATCACTCAGCATCTCCACAGCAGTACTTAGCACCACAACAGCACCACCACAGCATCACTTAGCACCACCACAGCATCACTCAGCACCACCACAGCATCACTCGGCACCACCACAGCGTCACTCAACACCACCACTGCATCACTCAGCACCAGCACAGTACCACCACAGCATCACTCAGCACCACCACAGCACCACCACAGCATCACTCAGCAGCACCACCACAGCATCACTCAGCACCACCCCAGCATCACTCAGCACCACCCCAGCATCACTCAGCACCACCCCAGAATCACTCAACACCACCCCAGCATCACTCCAGCACCACTCAGCACCACCACAGCACCACTCAGCACCACCACAGCACCACTCAGCATCACTCAGCACCAACACAGTACCACCACAGCACCACTCAGCACCACCACAGCACCACTCAGCACCACCACAGCACCACTCAGCACCACCACAGCATCACTCAGCACCACCACAGCACCACCACAGCACCACCACAGCATCACTCAGCACCACCACAGCGTCACTCAGCACCACCACAGCATCACCAAGCACCACCACAGCATCACTCAGCACTACCACAGCATCACTCAGCACCACCACAGCATCACTCAGCACCATCACAGCATCACTCAGCACCACCACAGCACCACTCTGCACCACCACAGCACCACTCAGCACCACCACAGCATCACTCTGCACCACCACAGCATCACTCTGCACCACCACAGCATCACTCTGCACCACCACAGCACCACCACAGCACCACAACAGCATCACTTAGCACCACCACAGCATCACTCAGCACCACCACAGCATCACTCAGCACCACCACAGCATCACTCAGCACCACCACAGCACCTCCACAGCATCACTCAGCAACACCGCAGCACCACTCAGCACCACCGCAGCACCACTCAGCACCCCGCAGCATCACCACAGCATCACTCAGCACCACCACAGCGTCACTCAGCACCACCACAGCATCACTCAGCACCACCACAGCATCACTCAGCACCACCACAGCATCACTCAGCACCACCACAGCATCACTCAGCACCACAACAGCATCACTCAGCACCACCACAGCATCACGCAGCACCACCACAGCATCACTCAGCACCACCACAGCATCACTCAGCACCACAACAGCATCACTCAGCACCACCACAGCATCACTCAGCACCACCACAGCATCACTCAGCACCACCACAGCATCACTCAGCACCACCACAACAGTATCACTCAGCACAACCACAACAGTATCACTCAGCACAACCACAACAGTATCACTCAGCACAACCACAACAGTATCACTCAGCACAACCACAACAGTATCACTCAGCAAGACCTAAGTATCATTCAGCATCACCTCAGCATCGTCTCAGCACCAGTCACCATCACCACCACCACCACCACCACTACCACCTCAACATCACTCAACACCACCTCAGCCTGCTCTCGGAATCTGCCATCTGTTGATTCTCCCCTAGCGTCTGGCCGCTGCTAGTGTTATAATACAGGTACTAGTTCACAACCTTCAACCTCCAATTGTTTATGCCCCCTCAAAAAAAAACCTTTCACAAACAACCATTGAAATAGGCAAAAACAAGTTGCCAGCATTGCAAGAACAAAAGAAAAATGAGAATTTTTTTATTGTGCATACATTTTTTAATATGGTCGTTCTGTTGGACATAATGCCTTTTTGGTCATATATAAGGTAACAAAAATGCTTCTGGCTCTTTTTTATTACAACTTTTCAGCATGCTGCACAGCAGCCACACTTCTCTACAGCACAGCTTGAAGACATTGGCAAAGTCAATAGCTCTGCCTAAACACTTATAAGGCCCCAAAGGCGAGACCTATTGGCTATGCCAATGCTTGTTTTATATTGCTGTGGCACTTCCTGCAGCCCACCACAACATTTAAAAAATGCTTGGTGGCGCCTGTGCCCATTCTAGGGGTATCACGGGGCTCAAAATAATCATTAAAAGCCCTCGCAGTGCATTATGGGGCGCTCCTTGCTTGGAGCAGTGAATAATAGATGAGCACCTCCTGCCACTCATTTATTGTTAATTTATTGTTTTTTAATTATTTTTTGGGTATTTTTGGGCTCACTCATCTTTCACTTTTGTTAGAGACTGTGGGGAAAGACCCAGGGCCCCTGTGGCCCCACCGGCTCACTGCAAGCACAGTAGCCGCCTTTTTTTTTTTAACAGCGGGGTGCTCCGGTGCCAACCAGGAGCACCCCATTGCATTAGTTTTGTTGGGGCCACGGGGGGATCCCAAGGTCCCTGCAGCCCCTCCGGCTCCCTTGCCAGCACCCATCCTAGGTGCGGCGGGAGCCGGAATTGCACCCATCCATCGGAGCAGTTCGCTTTTGCTCCAGCGGGAACAATTCTAAGTTTCTATGCCCGTGAGAGAGCTGGCAGGGAGAAACCTTTGAGCTCACTCCTGGCGGGAGCAGCTTTCTGCTCCAGCTGGGTGGGGGTCCTGTGGATTGGGGACCCTGGGGCACCACAATGAAGCGGGCCCTGGGGGAGGGGACCCATGGGCCATAGTATGGCTCAGTGAATGGGGCCGACAAATCTTCACAAAACTTGCCAAATTTTCGAAAACAAAGTTCATCCACCACATCTCCTTTCTGAAATGTTTTGGCGTGATCCATCAAGTGGGGGCCAAGAAAAATAGGGATTTCCAAAACATTGTTTTCCCATGTTAATTCCTATAGGAAATTTTGGGAATTATACAGAAAAACACAGTTGAACGGAATTACACCAAATTCAGCAGAAAGTTAGAACATTACTCAGAAAGCGTGCTTTTCACTATTGGGTGTAAATCTGTTCATCCATTTTGAGAAATGTGCACAGCTGAAGCAGCCAACCCATACCACATATGATTTAAGGCTGGGTGCATTCGGTATTTGGTCTCCTAGGTTGGGGATTGGCCACCTGTGGGGGGTTGGATACAGGGCCTGACCACAGGCCTGGCGTGCAGCTAGCCCTCCTGTCGTAGACGGATGAAGGCCGCATGCAGGGGGTTGGGCACATGGCCTAGCCACCAGTCAGGCCCTGTGCCCAATCCCATGTTGCACATGGCCAAAGCGGCCAATACCCCACTGCACACGGCCGCAAGCCGTGCAGTGTAGAGGGTTGGTCACCGGTGGAAGGAACAGTTGCCAACAGAGTATTGGGCGCAGGACCTGGTCACAGGTCAGATGCTGTGACCAACCCCATGCTGCACACTGCCATGGGCCTATAGTGGTTATTAAAAGCCCACTGCCTTATTATAAGTGCTCTCTTTCAGCTTGGGCCAATTACTTTGGAGTGGGGTTTTAATGGCCAGTAGAGCCAGCTACAAGGGTATATAAAGACATTCTGTCATTATAGAGCAGAATGTTCTAATACCTTTATAGTCCGCTGTAGCAGCTATTGCAGCCAGTAGAGCACAAACTCTTGTTATAAGTGTATTCCTTTAGTTTAGACATATAACAGTGGAGTGGGTCTTTAATGGTCACTGTAGCCTGCTCTGGTGGACTATAAGGATATATTAGCATTAATAGACAGACATGACAACAACATAAATTATTTTCCTGTCTTTTAATCATGGAAGGTGGTTCTAACAAGAACCTTTTTTTAACCTTTTCTTTTTGCTTTTTTGAAAACATTTTGGGGGTTCAACTAAAAACATGAAAAAGTGGCACCAAAACATGGATCCAACATAGAAAAAATACTAATTTCCTTTGCACATCTACTTGTGTGCAGTCAAGACATGGTCCCTGGCTGGGGCACTTTGATCCCCTGCTGAAATACATTTTCTGCAATCCATCCAGAAGGGGGCGATGCGCTGATACCAGCGGTTTCTGTCGCGTGTGAGGACGGAGGCAGCTTCAACAGGAGCAGTGTCTCCAAACTGCACAGAGTGGTCTGAAGCACGAGATGTTGAAGCTCCTTTCTCCTCCTGCCTCTTCCTCTTTTCAGCTGCGGTGTGCCAAGCTTTGCGGTGCTGTATCATCCCTGAGGTACTGAAAGGATATTTCTTTGTAGTACTTCTGGAAAACTGCTTGTCGCAGAGGCTGCACATTACCACCTTTGCAGATACTTTGTTTGCACCAAGTGGAATGGTGAATAACTCCTAGATGATGGAACGGGAGGTGCTGTGTGGATCTTCTTTCTGCTGCTCATGTTCGGCGCTCAAGTGGTGTTCCTGCTCCCCCAGGAGATGCCGTTGTTTTTGCCTGAATCCCCCAAAAATGTCAAAAAAGAAATAAAAGGCAGCAGACACTGGACAGGGTGTGAACAGTGTGAACTGCCACTCTCTAATAACAAAGAGAGGGCGAGAACTTACTGTCAATGATGTTAATCAATGAGATGGTGTTTCTCTGTCTGTCAAAAGTACCACAGCACCATTTTCAGGTACTGCAGTACCGTGACACCTAAAAACTCTGACATTTCCTTAAAACCTTCAAGACACCTTTCTTATTTAGGCCTGTGAGGAAACCTCGAGGCTTTAAGGTTTAATAAAACCAACCCTTCATAGTGAACACATTTTTTCTAGTCCTCGGACTCCAGCAGGGCCCTAAACAGAATATAAAACCCACACAGGATTCCTGTGGGACTCTCTCATTGGTTCTATGTGTCCCACTTGAACACCTTATGGGAGGTCAAAAAAACAAATGAAAGCAGCCATTTGATTGGCCGTTCAGGAGACTACTAAAAAAAAGCCCACAACCTCAAATGATTTTGCTATCCACCATTACTAGATCGGTGTTTCACTGAGACAATTTGCAGCAACTGCAGAGTGCAATAACCAAAGTCATCATGGCCTCAAACAAGACTCGAGACCAGCAAACACCAAAAGCATCATCCACCAGGCCGATGCAAGATACATCATCTGAACATGATGAGCATCACTAGCAAGGCCAGCAAAGAAATCACTGGTATGGCAGTTGTTTTTAAACTTCCAGCTGGTAAAGAAACATAAATGCACAGGAGATTATGACTACTTTGTGTAAGAGGGTGCTGCATGGAGGGAAGACAGACACTATTTAATGGGAACCACTGGAAAGTGGAAGCATCCTGAGGGCTAGGCACCCTAACAGCAGAGATGCAGAAGAAGCGAGCGATCGAAAGAGAATCAAGTGCTCCACAGGAAGTGCTGGAACAGAAGAGCAAGAAAACAATGACAACATGCAAGTTTAATTTTCTTGAATCCTTGCTCCATCAATAGTATAGTGAGATAACGGACATGCACTGCTTATGACCTCACATACTACATCACTCGTGAGAAGTTAAGCGACCACTGAACCCTAAAAACCCCTCAATACTGCTTATACAATACCCACCCCTGAGCCCTAAAAAACAGTAACTATCCCTCAAACCTACGCACTACTGAACCGTAAAACTTCTTACTACCCCTATACACTACCCAACACTGAACTCTAAAAGCTTTTTACTATCCCTGCATACTACCCATTCCTTTAGTATCCTTATACACTAGCCTTCTCTGCACCCTAAAAACCCTTACTACCCCTATATACTACCCAACCTTGCCCCCTAAAATACCCCTGATTACCCCAACCCTGAACCGTAAAATGCCCCTAACCTCCCACAAAACCCAGACACTATATCTAAATTTTGAAATATATTAATTTTGTTATTATTTTATGCCTTTCATAAATAAATATATATATATTATTAATCTATATTTATTATTAACTAATATTACAATTGTATTAACCATAGATATAATTTCCTAAATAACTTACATTACAGTTATTTATAAATAAATGAACAAGAACCTACTAATTTTAAAATAATTTAAAATGTACCTTTCTTCATTATTATATTTGAGTGAAGATTTGTACATATATATATATATATATATATATATATATATATATATATAATTAATATATATATATATATATATATATATATATATATATATTTATATTTTACACACGTTGCACCTTCTGGAACCATAGGACCCTTGGGGAGTGGCGCGCATGCCGGCAGAGCGTACCGGCTGTCATAACATCTTCACAGTTCAGTAAGCGCGCTCTCAGGATACAGCATACACAGCACCAAGTAATTGCAGGAAACTGCTTAATCACATATATATATATATATATATATATATAACCTACTGGCAGTCGCCAGTAGGTAGTTATAGTTAGGACCTCGTTTCTATTCAAAAAGCTTTTTTTCTTTTGCCAATATCTTTGGCGCCGGTTGACGAATCTTTGCGAAATTTTCAAAACTAATGGGGCGGACCGGTCAGCTCCTGTGTTGAAAGTTTCGGGGTGATTCATTAAGCGGGGGCCGAGAAAAAAGGGGGGTCCCAAAGCGCATTTTCCCCATGTTAATTTCCATAGGAATTTTGAAACAGGTTACAGCCCAAACTGCTGAACGGAATTACACCAAATTTGGCAAAAAGGTAGGTCTTGGTCTAGAAAGCGTCCTTTTTTTTTAATGGTGTAAATCCGTTGAGTAGTTTCTAAGAAATAAAAAAATAAAAAAATATCGATATCTGGGCGGAGCCTAACCACACATCCCATCGTGAGATCTGATTGGCTGTCAGCACTTCATCCTGGAATTGCTGGCAGCCATCTTGGGACCAATATACATGATAGCACCCCATTGAAATGCATTGTAGTGAATAGAAGGTTTTGAGGGTCACCAAAAGGAGAACTATAAAGGGTGATAACAGACTTTAGTTATGTTAGAATTCATTTGTTGATGGTACCATACTAATTTTAGGAATTGTGGTGTGTTCTAAGGTGATTTTACCCTCTGAAAAACCTTCTGCTGGGATATCATGTTTGAGAGAAAACTATTTTCTCATGCTTGTCCCATGGAGGTTTGGAAGGTGCTCCAGAAGCTAAAATGAGAGCATATTTTCTGTAAATTCACATTATCTTTCTCAGTCATGTGAGAATGAAGTCTGACATTCTCAGTAAAACATGTACATCCAACAAGGGCAGAGACTGTCAGCTGATTCCTTTGTGTTCTACTGCAGCTTCCCAGAGTGTTCTAAAGAACAACTAGAGCGCTAACAGTCTTACTTATGACATAATTATGGCACACCTGAAGCCATCTTGATTGGAATAAACTGGCAACACTTAAAACATTTAATTTAAAAAGAAACAAAATCAGGGGGTTCATTTTGTCATAGAAATTATGGTTAGTGCTGTAGAAAGAAAAATTAGGGCATGTTTTAAGTGAGATCTCAAATATCTTCCTGTTATACTTCAACAGGAGCAGCCTGTCAGTTGATTCCTTTGTGTTCTATTGCAGCTTCCCAGAGTGTTCTAAAGAACAACTAGAGCGATAACAGTCTTACTTATGACAAAATGATGGCACACCTGAAGCCATCTTGATTGGAATAAACTGGCAACACTTAAAACATTTAATTTAAAAAGGAACAAAATGAGGGGGTTCATTTTGCCATAGAAATTATGGTTAGTGCTGCAGAAAGAAAAATTAGGGCACATTTTGAGTGACTTCTCAAATCCTCTTAGATTTCATAAAAAAATTCTGACATGCAGACTGAAACATGCACTTTCAATACCAGCAGCAGACTTCCAGTTAACTCCCTGGTGAGCAGCTTTACTACAGTGATCTAATGAGCAACTAGAGTGCTAACATTCAGAATTTATGGCAAATATGTGACACATCTGAATGTCTTCTTGATGGATTCAAAGTAAAAAACTGAAAGCATTTCCTACTGACGAGTCTGTAGTAAATGAGGAAATTAGGAAACTTTATAACAAATAAGTCTCCCAAGATGGCCACCGGAGAAAAAAGAGCCCAAATGTAGCACACATATCACCCAGATGTAGCCCACATATAGCCCAATGACAGTAGTGTGCAAAACACTTTTTATTTTTTGTTTTTTTGCAGTTTTATATAGTGCAGACAGGTCAGGTATTGGAGCGTTGCATCTTACTTGGACCCCGTATTGCGTATTTGGCACAAAGTACTTCAAGCAATCATCCAGGCATTACCCATAAACTAATGTAATCAGTCAAGCATTACCCATGCACTCTTCAATCACCCATACATTACCTGTGCACTCATGCAATCACCCAGGCAGTAACCAAGCACTTACAAAATCACCCAGGCACTACCCATGCACTCCTCCAATCACCCAGACACTACTCATCCACTCATGCAATAACCCAGGCACTACCCATGCACTCCTCCAATCACCCAGCCAGTACCTATGCACTTATCCAATCACTCCACCAATACCCAAGCACTTATAAAATTACCATGCACTATCCTTGCACTCTTACAATCACCCAGGTACTACCGATGCACTCATGCAATCATCCAGGCATTACCATAAACTAATGTAATCAGTCAAGCATTACCCTTAATATAAATCTCAGTTTTTAAGCAGTTAGAACACCTCTGATTTTGTGAATTTAATTCCATAGGCTGTCCACTTCGTCTTTTTGTCATGATGAAGACCCGCATTGACGCTATACAATCTGCGCTCTTATGAAGGGGTCGAAACGTCGACGTTAATGATTATCCATGTCAAATCAGTCTCCTTGTCCTCTACTTTTTAAATAATATGGGGATCAGGATTCATGTGAATAATTGTATAAAAACGACAGGAAATTTATTTTGTTAAATCTATGTCACTTATGTTTGTTTTGTACATAGCTCCACTAATGTTATCACTTGTCACTTTTTCTTCACTTTATGTCACAAAGGTCACTTCTATCCTCTCATAATACGCTTATGTGATCCTTGACAGCCAGATTTACTCTCATTCATAAAAAAGAAAAAGAAGTAAATGCTTTACTTTTCGATAAAATATTTGATCTTCTGTGTGTTCTTGCTGTTTGTTTTCAATAAGTCTTTATGAAAATTGGGCAACATCTTGATTGTTCAGGTTGCTTTGTTATTAAATATAGGCTAACTCGGTTATTGTACTACCCAACAGAACCACTTGTATGTCACTCATCAATACAGCACTATCATATGCACTCATACACCTATACAAACACTTACACACCGCCACTCACCCATAGAGTTAGTCACACAGGTAGTCAGTCATGCAAAGAATCAATCACACTCCCATTTACTCACCTATACAGTTATACACACACCACCTCACTTATTCATACAGATACTAAAACATACTTACTCACTTGTACAATCACTGATACAAGCACACACTCATCCATACAGCCACTCTCGCAATCACTCACTCTCACATATAGTCATTTATATACTCTAATACTCACATATATTGCCTTTCACATATGTACTTATTCACACATGTACCACTGAGACATCCATTCGCTCACCAACACACCCATGCACACACTCACCCACCCATACAGCCCTTCACATATGCACTCTTGAACCCATACACCCAGTGAATCACCCACTCACACATCTATGCACAGAGTCACACACCCCCACTCACCCACACAGATACTCAGGCACCCATAGAGATGTTCAGACAATCAATCAATAACCCATATAGACACTCATGTAGCTACTCACCAACCCATGCAGCCGCTTACACACCAACTGACAGACTGATAGAGACATTCACACAGTTTAGTCACTAAACAATGCATTCAGTAAGACATGTTTAATCACTCACTTATACAGTCAGTCACGCACCTACTAAATCATCCATTCAGACACTTATACACCCACTCATTCTTCAATAAACCATGGCATATATATATATATATATATATATATATATATATATATATATATATATATATATAAACATATTTAAACTTTACAGAAACACATAGTCACTGGATGATGTCATCAGTGATGTCATCAGTGATGTCACTGACCATGGCATTAATGATGTAATATGTGATGTCATCAGCAGTGCATTGCGGGGGCGCGAGTTATAGTTAGCTCAACTAACTATAACGGCCGAATTTCTCTGGTTTTGTACGAGTAAAATGTCCAACTAACTATAACGTCCCTGAAACCTGTGTTTTTTTCAGTGAATTTCTAAGATTTTTTAAATGCTAATTTCTAACTATAACGTCCCTTAAACCTGTAGTTTTTTCAGTGAATATATATATATATATATTTTTATATATATATATATATATGTAACCAAAAACGCCCTCTGAGGAGATGCAAACAGCGGCATCGAAACGCGTCAGGCCATGGACTTCAAAGGGATGTTAAGCTGCCTGCTTGGTTCAAATGGAGTTTGTAACTCACCTGCAGCTGTGTGCAGCCTCAAGCTTCTGGGCGTTTTTGGTTACATATATATATATATATATATATAAATATATATATATATATAAATATATATATATATATATATATATATATATTTATCCACCAAATTTGTCCACACGAAGGGCGCACTGTCACACAGCTGGTGCGCGCTGCGAGGCCGGACTCGCCTCGAATTAATATTTTGCACCGTGATCAAGACCTGCTGGTCGAAACGCGTTGGTGAGGGAAGGAGAAGTTCCATGGCACAATAAACCGTTAAAACAATCCCCTGGAAGAGTGCAGCGTCTTTTGTTGGTGAAAAAAAAAAATATATATATATATATATATATATATATATATATATATATATATATATTATCTACTGGCGGTCGCCAGTAGATAGTTATAGTTACAACCTATTATCCATAGGAAATCCGCGACATTCTATTTGAAATAACTCTCTTGCCGGTTGACGTATCTTCGCAAAATTTTCAAACTTTGTGGCCCGCTCCGGTCCGCTCCTACCCTGAAAGTCTCGGGGGATTCGTCAAGCGGGGGCCGAGAAAAAGGGGGTCCCAAAACGCGTTTTCCCCATGCATTTTTCCATAGGAAACTTTAGACACGGCTACAGCCCGAACTGCTGAACGGAATTACACCAAATTTGGCAAAGAGGTAGTTCTTGGTTCAGAAAGAACCCTTTTTGTTAAATGGTGTAAATCCGTTCAGTAGTTGCTGAGAAAATGAAAAGTAAAAAAGATAGTGATATCTAGGGCCGCGGATCCTCCCGAGCACGAGCTTTATGTTAATTGGCTGTCAACACTCCAAACCAGGAAGTGTTGGCAGCCATTTTATCCCTCGGTAGAACCGAGGGACAGAAACAAGTGCGCAAAGCGCACAAAGGGAGCAGGGTAGAAACACCCTGACCCCCTAGGTCTGCTCAGGGGTCCCACAAGGACCCCTGGGCAAAAAAAAAATTTTTTTAAATCGGCAGGATGCGCTCAGGGAGCGCGAACCCTGCCGAAAAAAATCGAGCGCGGTCTCCCGCGCTTCGATGTAATTGGCCCCGGGTGGGCCAAGTCCCGAGGGCATGCTGGGGGGGTTAATTTTATGTGTGGGGGCCTCTAAGGGCCCCCAAGTCCCGGGACCACCACCCCCGGGGCCTTATGTATAATGGTGCGGGAGGGCTCTGAGCCCTCCCGCAGCCCCGAGGACCACCACCTCCCGGGGCTTCTTTTTTTAAATTAAAAACCTGTGTGGGGGGCTCCAGCCCCCACACGCCCGAGGACCACCACCTCCCCGGGGCACTAAGAAAATTAAAATGGGGGTCCGTTTTGGACCCCCAAGCCCCGAGGACCACCACCTCCCGGGGCTTTCAAAATGTAGGGAGGGGGGCCGCGCGGCCCCATCCTGGAGCCCTGGATGGCCCTGGGGACCGCCACCCCCAGGGCCGGCTCCTGCAGTGTCCCGGGTGCCTACCCCCGGGACACTGCTGTTTGCAATGACAGGACGGGAGCCTCGCGGCTCCCGTCCTGTCATTGCAAACTGCTTTGGATATTGGAAGAGAGAGCAGGGAAACCTGCTCTCTCTTCCAATATCCAAAGCCGATGCTTTCCACATGGGGAGCAGCATGTTAGCTGCTCCCCATGTGTAAAGCAATGCCGGCTCCCGTAGGACACGGGGAGCCGGCGGGACTGTGGGGGGTTTGGGGACCCCCACAGTCCCCAACGGAGTCCAGGCCCCGGGGGATGGGGTCCCCGGGGCCATAAGTGTCCCGGGAGGGGGGCCACGCAGCCCCCTCCCCAAAGTAAAAAATTTAAAATTTTTAAAAAAAGTGCAAGGCCGGCCCCGGGGATGAGGTCCCCGGGGCCTTAAATGGCCTGAGGAGGGGGCCACGCAGCCCCCTCCAAATAAAAAAAAGAGGCCATGCCCCGGGGATGGGGTCCCCGGGGCCAATACAGGCCCAGGGAAGGGGGGCCACGCGGCCCCCTTCCCGTTTTTTTTTATTTTAATTAAAAAAAAGGGTAAGGCCCTGGGGGATGGAGTCCCCAGGGCCTAAAAATAGGAAAAAGGAAGGGGGGCCACACAGCTCCCCTTCAGGGAGGAAAAAAAAAAAAACGATCGGGCCCGTAGGCCCCGCCCCCTTCCTTCACCACTCTGCAAACGCGCCCCTGGCGCGTTTGCAGAGAGGAACAATTCCCCTTGAATACTGGGGGTCCCTGGGGGCCAACTAGCCCACCAGGAACCTCCAGTATGCGCCAGGGAGCTGCCTTGCAGAGAGGTGTACAGAGGCCACGCCCCTTTTACACCTCTCTGCAACGCAGCTCTTTGGCGCTTTTGGAGGTATATGGTGGGCTAGATGCACCCCAGGGACCCTCAGGATTCAAGGGAGTTAATCCCCGACTTAAAACGCGCCACGGGGCGCGTTTGCACAGTGGTGAAGGGAGGGCGGGGCTTCAGGTGACATGTGTGCAAACAGGCCCCGTGGCGTGTTTTAAGATGGGGAATTAAATCCTCTTCAATCCTGAGGGTCCCTGGGGGCCAACTAGCCCAACAGGTACGTCCAGAAAGCGCCACAGAGCTGCGTTGCAGAGAGGTGTAAAAGGGGTGTGGCCTCTGTACATGTCTCTGCAACGCAGCCCCTGGCGCATACTGGAGGTTCCTGGTGGGCTAGTTGGCCCGTAGGGACCCTCATGATTCAAGGGGACTTAATCCCCCAACTTAAAACGCGCCACGGGCGCGTTTGCACAGATGTCACCTCAGGCCCCGCCCCTCCCTTCACCATTGTGCAAATATTCCTCTAAAATCAGCCGAAATACGAATTCTGATTTACTCACCTGTTATCAGGAGAGACCTCAGTGCTGCATCTTTCAGCCCAGTACTGGTCCTGAAAAGTAATTTTAACCGTACTTACCGGTAACTTGAATTTCCTTCATAGGCTAACATTGACTGGTTTCACTTGGAAATTCTTCTAAGTGTGAAGTTTTGGAACTTTAAAATATTCCTCTAAAATCAGCCGAAATTCGAATTCCGATTTACAAACCTGTTATCAGGAGAGACCTCAGTGCTGCATCTTTCAGCCCAGTACTGATCCTCAAAAGTAATTTTAACCGTACTTACCAGTAACTTGAATTTCCTTCCATAGGATATCATTGCCTGCTTTTTGCTGAAAAAGTTTGTGTTGATTTTTGAAACATACAAATATTCCTCTAAAATCAGCTGAAATACGAATTCCGATTTACTCACCTGTTATCAGGAGAGACCTCAGTGCTGCATCTTTCAGCCCAGTACTGATCCTCAAAAGTAATTTTAACCGTACTTACCAGTAACTTGAATTTCCTTCCATAGGATATCATTGCCTGCTTTTTGCTGAAAAAGTTTCTGTGTTGATTTTTGAAACATACAAATATTCCTCTAAAATCAGCCGAAATACGAATTCCGATTTACTCACCTGTTATCAGGAGAGACCTCAGTGCTGCATCTTTCAGCCCAGTACTGATCCTCAAAAGTAATTTTAACCGTACTTACCAGTAACTTGAATTTCCTTCCATAGGATATCATTGCCTGCTTTTTGCTGAAAAAGTTTCTGTGTTGATTTTTGAAACATACAAATATTCCTCTAAAATCAGCCGAAATACGAATTCCGATTTACTCACCTGTTATCAGGAGAGACCTCAGTGCTGCATCTTTCAGCCCAGTACTGATCCTCAAAAGTAATTTTAACCGTACTTACCAGTAACTTGAATTTCCTTCCATAGGATATCATTGCCTGCTTTTTGCTGAAAAAGTTTCTAAGTGTGGAGTTTTGGAACTTTAAAATATTCCTCTAAAATCAGCTGAAATCCGAATTCCGATTTACTCACCTGTTATCAGGAGAGACCTCAGTGCTGCATCTTTCAGCCCAGTACTGGTCCTGAAAAGTAATTTTAACCATACTTAGCAGTAACTTGAATTTCCTTCCATAGGATATCATTGTCTGGTTTTCAGCAGAAAAGTTTCAAAGTGTTGATTTTCACAAACTACAAATATTCCTAAAAAATCGCCTGTATGACTTAAACGCATTCTTTCAACTGTTTACAGGAGATGCACCAGTGCTGGATCCAGGATCCAACACTGAGTAAGAAAAAGTAACGATAACAGTTTTTAACTTCTAAGTGAATTTCCTTCCATAGGATAACATTGGTGATTCTATGAGAAAAAGTTTCTAAGTGTGAACTTTTAAAGTACAATAATATTCCTTAAAAATCACGACTGTAACCAAAACGCTTTTACTCAACTGTTTACAGGAGATGTCCCAGGACTGAATCTAGGATCCAGTAATGTGGTTAGAAAAGTAATCCATAAAGTAACTAATTGCATTTAACTAGAAATTCACATTGAGCTGAATGTTGCATTGTGTTTGAAAATGTGTTGCCCATTGCAACAACTGTAACTACTGTACTTAAAAGTCTATTGCCTATGTGCAAAGTAATTAAACTAAAGTAATTCATTCTGAGAAAGTATTTTTTGTAATGTAATGTATAATGTAATTACAATGTAATTTAAAAAATAAAATATGTAAAAAAAAATTGTTTCTAAAAAATTTGGAAATCAGTATGAAAAAAATTTATATAACAATTAATACATTTAAAAATTGTCATTTACAAAACCTTTGAAATTCACTGAAAAAACTGTAGGTTTCAGACATGTTATAATTACAAATTAGCATTTAAAAAACCTTTGAAATTCACTGAAAAAACCATAGGTTTCAGGGACGTTATAGTTACAAATTAGCATTTAAAAAACCTTTGAAATTCACTGAAAAAACCATAGGTTTTAGGGACAGTTATAGTTAGTTGGACATTGCACTCGTACAAAACCCGTGAAATTCCCCCGTTATAGTTAGTCCAGCTAACTATAACTCGCGCCCGCAATGCACTGCTGATGACGTCACATATTACATCACTCATGACATGGTCAGTGACATCACTGATGACATAACTGATGACATCTCAAATGACATCACTGATGACATCATCCACGTGATAATCTGATGCACCTCCTCACACCCTAATATAACCTTTGATACACCCACTCTAAATTACAGACTGCCATTCGCAAAACCATAGACACTCCAACACCAATAACTAGATACCCACTCACTGATTCTTAGGTCTACGCACACATCCACTCACTCACCCGTACAGTCACTCATACTTACGGTCACTCAGTACAGGACTATCATATGCACTCATACTCCTATATAGACACTCAAACACCGCCACTCATCCATAGAGGTACTCACACACCTAGTCAGTCATGCAAATAATTAAACACACTACCATTTACTCACCTATACAGTTATACACACACCAGCTCACTTACTCATACAAATAGTAGCACAATCTTACGCTCTTATACAATCACTGATACAAGCACACACTCATCCATACAGCCACTATCACAATCACCCACTCTCGCTTATAGCTATTTATATACTCCAACACACATATATACTGCCTTTCACATATGTAGTTACTCACACATGTACCACTGGGACATACATTCACTCACTAACACACTCTTACACACACTTACCCACCCATACAGTCTATCACAGTTGCACTCTTGAAACCATCCACCCAGTGAATCACCCACTCACACATCTATGCACAGAGTTGCACACACCCCTCCCACACAAACACTCAGGCACCCATACAGATACTCAGACAAGCATTCAATAACTCATATAGACACTCATGTAGCTATTCACAAACACATGCAGCCACTTACACAGCAACAGACAGACGGATACAGACATTCACCCAGTTTAGTCACTAACCCATGCATTCAGTAAGATACGTTAAATCACTCACTTATAGAGTCAGTCACGCACCTACTAAATCATCCATACAGACACTTACACACCCACTCATTCTTCAATACGTCTTTTCCTATATATATTAAAAATATTTAAACTTTACAGAAACACACAGTCACTGGATGATGTCATCAGTGATGTCATTTGAGATGTCATCAGTGATGTCATCAGTGATGTCATTTGAGATGTCATCAGTGATGTCATCAGTGATGTCACTGACCATGTCATGAGTGATGTAATATGTGACGTCATCAGCAGTGCATTGCGGGGCGCGAGTTATAGTTAGCTGGACTAACTATAACGGGGAATTTCACGGGTTTTGTACGAGTGCAATGTCCAACTAACTATAACTGTCCCTAAAACCTATGGTTTTTTCAGTGAATATATATATATATATATATATATATATATATATATATATATATATATATATATATATATATATATATATATATATATATAGTTGCTCCAGTCCACCATGAAAACGCTAAGCACTCAGGGGCGGGTGCTGGTCAGGGATCGTGGCAGTGGGTCCACGGATTCATAGCAAGCTCAAAACTTCAAAAAATGAAGAGACCGCACTCGCGTGAGAGGAGAAAGACTCGATTTAGTCAACGAGTCACAAAACAAACAGGAAGCGTTTCGGCTCGCGCCTTTTTCGACTATCCAGGCGCTGTGCTGCAAGGTGTCAGTTAAAAAGCCAGGACTTTAGTCCCTTCCTGAAGTGGTTCAGCAAGGGCGAGGTAAGGAGGTGGAGGGTGTTCCAGGCTCTGGCGGCGAGGTGAGAAAAGAAGCGCCTTCTGGAGTGGCTACGGTGTATACGTGGTGTCAGGGCGAGGGCGAGGTGTGGGGAGTGGAGTTTTCTGGTCGGCTGGTGGAAGATCAGGCGGTGGTTCATATAGTCTGGTCCTTAGTTATGTAGAGCTTTGTAAACATGGATGAGGAGCTTGAACTGGCATCTCTTTTGTAAGTGGAGCCAGTGGAGGTCTTTCATGTGCTGAGTGATGAGTGTCCCTTGGGCAGGTTGAGGATCAGCCTAGCTGCTGCGTTCTGGATTGTCCAGAGTTTTTGCATGAGTTCGGTGGTGGTGCCATCATAGAGTGTGCTGCCGTTGTCGAGCCGGCTGGTGATGAGGGCCTGCATCACAGTTTTCTTTATGCTGATGTGGAGCCACTTGAAGATCTTGTGGAGCATGTGGATCATGTGGAAGCAGGCTGAGGCGACAGCGTTGATCTGTCGTTTCATGGAGAGTTTGCTGTCCAGTATAATGCCGAGGTTGTTGGTGTGGTCTTTCGGCATTGGGGTAGCTCCGAGCTCCGCTGCCCACCAGGAGTTGTTCCACAGGGCGGTGTGTCTGCCAAAGATCAGAACTTCTGTTTTGTCCATGTTGAGTTTAAGGCAGTTCTCTCTCATCCATGTTGCGACGTTCTTCATACAGTTGTGAAAGTTAGTCTTCGTCAAGGTGGGGTTCACTGAGAGGACGAGCTGAGTATTGTCTGTGTAGGAGATGATATTGCTGTTATGGGATCTGACGATGTCTGCGAGGGGTGTCATGTAAATGTTGAAGAGGGTAGGGCTGAGAGATGAGCTTTGGGGAACTCCGCAGATGCTGTGTTTGGGTTGCGAGATAAAGGGAGGGATGCGGATTCTGTGGGTACATCCCGTGAGGAAAGATGCCACCCATCTTAGCACGTCATCTGTGATTCCAATCTGGCGTAGACGATCGATGAGTGTGTGGTGGGAGACAGTGCCGAAAGCTGCAGAGAGATCAAGGTGGATGAGGGCGGCTGATTCTCCTCTGTCAAGTAGGGCTCGGATGTCATCTGTTACTGCGATCAGAGCTGTTTTGGTGCTGTGGTTGGCTCTGAAGCCCGATTTGGAGGTGTCCAGCAGTTTATTTCTTTCAAGATGTTCTGTGATTTGGAGGTTGATGGCCTTCTTCAGGACTTTGGCAGGGAATGGTTGGAGGGAGATGGAATGATAGTTCTGGAGCTATCTGAGGTCTGCTGAGGGTTTCTTGAGCAGGGGTGTGACCTCCGCGTGTTTCCATGCATCGGGAAAGATGGCTGTCGATATGGAGGCTTTGAGGATGGTGGTGAGCTGGTGGCTGATCTCGCTGCTCGCGAGGTTGAAGAGTCGGTGGGGGCACGGGTCAATGGGTGCTCCTGATTGGATGGAGTTCATCAGGGTGGTAGTTGTTGGTGTGCTGAGTTGTTCCCATGTGGTTAGTGGGTGGTCGATGGTCGAGGTTGTTGGGTTGCAGAAGAGGTCAGAGCGTTTAGGATCTAAGTTTCTGTAGATGGTTGCTATCTTGTTGTGGAAGTGGTCGGCGAGGGAGTCGCAGAGTTGTTGTGAGGGAGGGATCGAGATTTTGGTGGCAGAGGGACAGGTGAATTCTCTGACATTGGCAAAGAGATTCTTGGTTTGTTTGGTGCTGGTTCGATCCGGCGTGTCAGGGCCTCCATTTTTGCAGCTTTGAGCTGGCAGTGGTAATGGTTGGGAGCTGATTTGTTGGCGGCTCGGTCAGTGTCGTTCTTGCTGGTTCACCATCTTCTTTCCAGTTGTTTACACTTGTGTTTTGATGTGCTGAGTTCTGGCATGTACCAGCAGGCTTACTTGGTGGGTCTGTGTGTTTTGGCTGGTTTGGTGGGGGTGACTTGGTTGGCAGTGCTGGTGATCCAGGCATTGAAATTTTCTACTGTCTGGTTCAGGTTGGTGGTGATGGGCTGAGAGGTGCTGAGGGCGTTGGTCTATTGCTGCTTGGTTACCTTGGTCCAGCTGCGGTAGGGCGTGCTGTGTTGGCTGGGGGCGGTGCGCGGTGAGCTGGTGAGGGTGAAATGTTCGATGGAGTGGTCTGTCCAGGTGAGTTCTGAGGTGTGGCTGTATCTGAGTCTGCTGCTGGACGTGAAGATGGGGTCTAGCGTGTGTCGTGCTCTGTGTGTAGGGTCGGTGACAATGTGTTTGAGCTGATGTTGTCTAGTCTTTCCAGGAGGTTGGTGGTGTTGGTGTCGGTGGGGTCATCCAGGTGGAAGCTGAGATCTCCCAGCAAGATGGGAAGATGTAGTGTTCAGATTCGACGGTGAGTGGGTGATGAATTCGGCGATGGCGTCGCTCATGCCTGTTCATGGTCCTGATGGTCTGTAAGCGAGGGTGCCTTTGATGGTGGTTTTGGTGTCGACGTGTAGCCGAAAGTTTATGTGTTCCATTGTTGGTGTGGTGTCTTCTTTGGTTATGGTACATGTAATTGCTTCCTTGTACACAATGGTGATTCCTCAACAGTGTCTGTTGGTGCGGTCTCAGTGTTTCATCTTGTAGCCATTGGAGGTTGCCGTGGTGATGTGTGGGGCAGATGCAGGGTGAGCCAGGTCTCAGTGCTGAAGGTCTCGTCGGGGGCGATAGTGATGATGGTGTCCCAGATTTCGGTGGCGTGCTTGCAGAGTGATCTGGCATTGATCAGGAGGCAGTTGAGTTGGTCCGGTGGGGTGTCAGTGTCTGGGGTTGGCGTGGCGTTGTTCGATGCAGTGGTGAGTCATGCTGGGGTGGCGCCCCTTATATAAACACATAAATAATGACTTTTCGCAATTGAAAAATACCTGCAAAGTAAAATACTGTGATGTAAAGTACTGAAAACCTACCTACAACGTAAAGATCCCAATGTACTTACCTGTGATGTAAAATCCCCCGAAGTCAGATCTGTGATGTAAGGGTAGCACAGGCTATGGGCTTGCCTGTCAAATGCCTGAACACTAGGGTTGCCACCTTTCCCAGAGAAAAATAACGGCCATTTTTTCATATTTTAAGTTTCTGCAAAGGCCTGGACATCATACTTTAATAGACCTTTAAATTAAACAAAAATCGTCAGTTTTCATTTTTAACAAGGCCTTTTTGTCTTTATTTACTTTAATCTGTGGGGGTCATTAATGCAGCTGAAGATCACATTCTAAAGTGCTTTCTTTTTATAATTACTGTTTTAACAAGTGTTCAAAAGGGGACAAAATACTGGCACTAGCTGAAATTTACTAATTTTTTTGAACCATTAAAATACATGACGGTTAAAAAAGGGCCAGGTAGCAACCCTTCTTCGCACAAGCAGATTCCCATCACACCACCATTTTTTGGCAAAGCACACTAGTACAACAGGACTGCCAACACAGGGTGTTGCCATGTGACATACGGTTTTATCACTAGTTGCACGTCCTCCCAGTGAAAAGCCACTATCAGTCAATGAGCGTGAAAACTTTGCACAGAATCGGTTACACTTCATGGGTGAACATTGTGCACAACAAGGCTACACGTAAAACCTCACCAGAAAATGGGAGGTGGTTCCAGAGCAGGTCCTTCTTGCTGTGGGAAGGGTCGTTGTGACGGTGTGGGTGGTGCGTGGAATCCACACCCCTGCTCTCCATGGCCCTGCCCCCTCTGCAAGGCCACACCCCCATCCCTATATGATCACTCATTCAAAATTATTCTAGGGTTGCCAGGTCTGGTACCACCTACTTGGATTTTTTTTCATCTTTCAACCCCCTTGCTGTATTCAAAGACACATAACATAGACTGCCGCGGCCGAACATTTAGAAAAGGACTTTACTCGTGGGGTGGGATCCAGGGCCTCCTTCAGGCATGCACTGGTGAAGAGAGAGGGGAAGTGCCAGAGCTGAAAGAAGAGGTTAAAGGTGAAGGTGGTAGTGACAGCTGCAGTTGTCCATACAGTCTTGAACCCATCTCCTCCGGCAACATTTAAAATAGGGCTGGGTGTAACTTGTGCAATTTCGTGTAGCATAATTACGAGAAATTGACACAAAATTACATGAAATGTATCTCGCACTCAAAAAATTACCCCAACAGTCTGTTCATGTACAAATTCAACTTGAAAATGTAATTACGAGCTGATTTCCAGTTGTTTGCATTAATAACACTTCCGTTAGCATTTGGATTTGTAGTTTTGCGCTAAAAAATGACCCAAACGGTCAGCTAAGGTAAAATATCTACCTGAAATGTTTGTTTACTGCCCATGTTAAGGGAACTGCTGCTCGCATTTAAAACACTGCTATTTGCTTTCGGATTCGCTCCAGTCAAAAAGGTACCTGAAATGCCACTCGCGTTCAATAATTACTCGAACGGTACATCTTGCATTAAAAATTCTTCTCAAAATTACCCAATGTGGGGTAATGTCTCAATCTCAGTAATTTCATGTATATTTCGTGACACTAAATTCCCAACATTTTGACAATTACTCTGAAAAAACGAAAATTTTGCCTAGGCCTAATTTAAAAGAAAAATAATGGATTCTGCCATAACTCCTGAGCCAACTTATTTTAAGTGGTTTTATTGGAATCCTCTCCACTCAAGCTCAAACCGACATCTTCAATCGTGTTTGCTTAGGGATTTGTGTAACCCTGGGCGTAGTTCGCGAAGTAGCGCTACGCGAAGCTACGCGAAGTGCACTTCGCACTACACGAGCTACGCGTAGCACTACGCGAACTGCGTAGTGCGCTGTTCACGATGATTGCACAGTGCCGGATGCTTGTCCGCACTGTGCAATCATTGAAAACGGCATCTTGCACAGTGCGAGCTGTCTTTTACTGCCGCTCGAGTAGATTTTTACTCGAGCGGCAGCTTTCTCAACGCGAACTGGTAGTTTCTCATCGCGAGCGGTCGCGAGCATACGCGACCACTCGCAATGAGAAACCTGACCTCCCCGCGTTGAGAATCTCGCCGGGAGGTTTATTTTCCACGCTCGCGATCGGCAACTTGATGTTGCTGATCGCGAGCGAGAAAAAGTCTCGCCGGGATGTCATTTTGCTTGCTCGCGGTCGCCAACTTGACGTTGAGGACCGCGAGCAAGCAAAAAATGACCGCTGCACTACGCTACGCTACTCGTGTTTGCACTGTGCTACGTGCAATTCGCGTAGTGCGAAGTAGCGCAAACTTCGCAAACTACGCGAGCGTAGCGTAGTGCTTTGCCCAGGGTTAAATTTGTGGTTCTCCAGTTCTGTGGCCTCAGAAGTCCAGCAGTCAGGAACAGAGATCACCTTTGGGGACCTTTGATCACCACTGATCTCCTGTTAGCAAGACTTGTGTCCTGGTCATTGGTTCCACCCTGGGAGAGCCTCTTCGTACTCACAGAAACATCCTATTGGGACTCTAGAGTTCACGTCTCTGAACCATCTCTACCTGGAGGTCCTATTTCTGGTTGCTATACCTTTTCAAAGAGTTGTGTGAGTTGGGATCTGTAGTACGTGCTCCCCTTTCCCTAAAAATGTTTCCTAACCGGGTGTTTTTTTATTTCAGCCTGATATCTTGCTTGAATTGACTTCTGCCTCTAACGTGGTTTCTTCTCTCCTTTCTCCCCTTCTCACCTCCCTTACGGAAAAGCTAAAGATGTCCATCGGACAATTAGCTTTCATCTATCGAGGGTGGCTAAGGTTTGCTTCTCATTCATGGACTCCTTCCTCCAGTGGTCTTCATAAGCAGACATCTGTTATTTCAACAGCGAGTTTGGCAGCAAGGTTGATGCATCCTCCTTCTGTTGATGGAAGGACAACCGATGTCCACAATCTGAGATTTGTAGAGCAGTCACTCGGGATGTTGCATCAACCATTACCCTGCATTATAGAACTGCTAGTAGGAGATGATACGTAGTGTGGTAGTAAAGTTCTGATTGCCATGGGGACTTTAGCAACACAAAAAGTCGATGGACGGATGCTGAACATTGTCAAACATTCACCCCCAGTCACAGATATGGGTTAAATCTATTGATTTTTTGCTCACCATGCCACCCCAGTCTGGCCCCAGCCATATGCAAATCAGTCTTGACCCTGTTCCTCATGGGAAGAGCCCAGCCCAAACTGCAAGGCCAGGTCCTCCCTGGACCGGAAACAAGCATCCTGGGACCGGTTTCGAGGTATCACCAGTGCTTAATTTGTAAAAAAAAATAAGTGCCAGGGTCCTCTTCAGGAGGTCACTGCAGCTTGCACCAGCTATTGCCACTGGTAGTGCTGCCAATTACAGTACCATCACAACTACTAACCGTCACACTCTTCCAAGTGTGACAATTCAGACTGTTCAAAGCCCCCACAGCTTTAAGAATGGCTTGGGAGCAGGTATTAGTTGTTTTAATGTATATTGAATTAATAAACAACTGTTGTTTTGCTTATCTTTAAATTACACAAATGGCACCACCATGTGGCAGCTGTCATAAGCGCCGATGTTGGTCATTAAGTGCCGGAAACCACCGGCTCAAATTAAGCACTGGGTATCACCCTCATCAGCTAGGCTAGCTTGAATCCAGTGGCATAGCGAGCACAGGACCCACGTCTGGCACACACTTCCCACTCAGGTCAACTATGGCAACAAAAAAATCACGATGGATGGAATGCTGAACATTGTCAAACATTCACCCCCAGTCACAGATCTGGGTTAAATCCATTCTCTTTTTGCTCACTAACCAACCTTAGTTTGGTCCCAGCCATATGCAAATCGGTCTTGACCCTGCTCCCCATGGGAACAGTCCAGCCCAAACTGCCAGGCTACGTCCTCCCTGGACTGGAAACAAGCATCCTAGATCCAGTTTCGGGGTTTCACCCCTCATCAGCCAAGCTAGCCTGAATCCAGTGGCATACGGAGCACGGGTCCCACGTCTGAGCATACCCTTCCCACTTAGTGGGACTATAGTAACACAAAAAGACGATGAACGGAATGCTGAACATAGTCAAACATTCACCCCCAGTCACAGATCTGAGTTAAATCCATCATTTTCTTTGCTCACCATGCCACCCCAGTTTGGACCCAGCCATATGCCAATTTATCTTAACCCTGCTCCTCATGGAAACAGTCCAGCCACAACTGCCAGGCCACGTCCTCCCTGGACCAGAAACAAGCATCCTGGAACCAGTTTCGGGGTATCACCCCTCATCAGCCAGGCTAGCTTGAATCCAATGGCATAGTGAGCACGGGACCCACGTCTGAGCATACCCTTCTTACTTGGGGCGACTATAGCAACACAAAAAGATGATGAATGGAATGCTGAAATTTGTCAAACATTCACACCCAGTACAGGGCAGGGTCCAAACGGAGGTGGCGTGGTGAGCAAAGAAACTATGGATTTAACTCAGATCTGTGACTGAGTTGAATCTTTGACAATGTTCAGCATTCCTTCCATCATCTCTTTGTGTTGCCATAGGGACTTGTCTGAATAAATTCATCTATGTTTTTGCAGTTTAATGTCACATGCATTTTTTGAGCATCTCTATTAACCCCGGGCAGGTAACTCTGCTCCGCCAGCGGAGGTTGCGTATTTTTGCCTACTCCGCGCTCCGCTGTGAACGTGGAGTTAGCCAGTCCCTCCACCCTCCCAAATTAATAAAAAATGTAAAAAGAAGGCACTTGCCTGCGTGGCTGCCTCCTCCTCTGCCTAGCCGCTCTCCTTCCTGCTCCTCGCCGTCCTTCTTCTAAGAAAAACCCCTACGTTGCACGTCTTGTGCGTGCGCATGCGCATGCGCACCCGCAAGATGCACAACGTAGGCCAAAGTGGCCCTTCTAAGCAAAGGTGTACTCCCAAACATTCTATATTTAATGAACCTATAATTCCTTTTCTAATGAAGTGTACAGATGAACATGGTAAGCTCTCCTGGTAGTAAAGTGATAGATCTTCGAAATTTGAAAGCACAGGAAGACTTCATGGCTTGTTACCAGCAGTTGTATAGGATACATATATGTCATTTATACCATCTCATGCCTTATTCTGGAGCTGGGGGATGGGTTTCTGCTTGAGCAGAGTTATAAAGGTCTGAAGTCATTGAGTCTGTCAGTGAAGAGAAGATCAGAGGGATGTCACTGCATCACTCGGAGGATGGGGCCCTGGAAGTGTTACAGATCTGGGTGATTCCACCACACATGCCTCAAGTTCATCATCTTGTCTTCACAGGATATAAAATGGGCCATCACTTCACACATGCAGAAGGAGGGGTTGAGTAAGCCATCATCTGCAACTAAGCCAACCAAGGTGCCCTCCTAGAGACCTGAATGTGTGGGTCAGTGTCCACTGGTAACCTATGAGCTGACAAAGTAGTTGGAGCCTCTTAGTTTAACTAAGATGTTAAATAAATACACCTGATCAGTAGTGTCTAGTGTAGGGCCAAGAAGGCCTGATCCAGGCCAGATTTTTAGGATTTCCAAACATTACATGTTCACCTACAATTAATCTAAATAAAGCCATTTTCATAGTTTTGGGAATTAAGCCCTTTTTGCGGGGTTACTCTGGATTTGCTTGCCTTTTGCCAAGCCCTATTTTTGCTGGCTTAGTAAACTGTGCACTTTAAACCTTATAACGAGGGGTAACGTGCTTGTGCTCCTCCCTTCAGCATGATGAAATTGGCATACACTTGATTGGCATATTTAACCTACGTATAAGTCCCTAGTATATGGTGCCACCATGAATCCAGGGCCTATAAATTAAATATACAAGTGGACTGCAGCACCCATTGCGCCATCCACTGCAGTGACATTGTAAACATGACTGTGGCCTGCCACCAGTAGCCTGGCTGTGCAGGTTTTAACTAACCCTGGGCAAAGCACTACGCTACGCTCGCGTAGTTTGCGAAGTTTGCGCTACTTCGCACAACGCGAATTGCACGTAGCACAGTGCAAACACGCTAGCGTAGTGCAGCGGTCATTTTTTGCTTGCTCGCGGTCCTCAACATCAAGTTGGCGACCGCGAGCAAGCAAAATGACATCCCGGCGAGACTTTTTCCTCGTTCGCGATCAGCAACATCAAGTTGCCGATCGCGAGCGAGGAAAATAAACCTCCCGGCGAGATTCTCAATGCGGGGAGGTCAGGTTTCTCATTGCGAGTGGTCGCGTATGCTCGCGACCGCTCGCGATGAGAAACTACCAGTCCGCGTTGAGAAAGCTGCCGCTCGAGTAAAAATCTACTCGAGCGGCAGTAAAAGACAACTCGCACTGTGCAAGATGCCGTTTTCAATGATTGCACAGTGCGGACAAGCATCCGGCACTGTGCAATCATTGCGAACAGTGCACTACGCAGTTCGCGTAGTGCTACGCGTAGCTCGCGTAGTGCGAACTGCACTTTGCGTAGCTTCGCGTAGCGCTACTTCGCGAACTACGCCCAGGGTTAGTTTTAACTGCAAATTGAGCCTGTCGAAATAACCCCTTTTTTCAGGCCTAAACTTTACCTTTAAATGTTCATAAGTCACCTCTAAGTAGGCCTTATTGCCCATAAGGAAGGTTGCATGGTATTTAAAAGTAAGACATGCAAACGTTTAATTTTTAACATATCCTTACAGTGAGTGGCCTCTCTAAGCTATTTTCACTGTAGGAGAGTTGAATGTTCCATAGTAAAACACTGGGAAGCAGTAATAAATACCAATACGGTATCTCGAGAATGGGTCTAGCAGGAAAAATAATTTAACAACTACTTTTAATAGTTGGTAAAAATCCAATTCAATGGTGAACTCTTAATTTTTTCGAACTATTACGGAAAGTCAACTTTTAGATAGTCACCCTTGCCCTGCCTGAAGTCCCTGGAAGCTAAATCTGCATTTTGCTTTCTCATTTCAGCCAGTAATTAGCACTTACAGAGGTGTGAATGAGGTGTGAACTTGCTTCCAGGAGCAAAACAATAGGCTGACCTGAATGGGCAGAGATGACTCTTCTGAAACTGACAGAATATGCAAGTGATGCTGGAAGGATCCTTTTAGACATTAAAGCGTCAACTCCTGCTTGAACATCAGCCACATCCTGCTTGACAGTTCTGCTGGGGTTTTTCACATGACGCCTGAGTTGCACTTCAAAGAGGCCTCCCCTGTCATGCAAATGTTAGCTGACACTTCGGCTATTCTTTTCTCCGCCCAGCCAGTCAGGCCCAAATCACAGTGGGCCTCTTTTCGACATTACAGTGTCACTGCCTGTTTGACAGGCCTGCTGGGTTTACATATAACATTTGGGGTGCACTTCAAAAGGTGAAGCAAGGAAGACAAACCAGTTCTCAGTATCCCATGTCTGGTTGCTGAAAACAGTTTTTTCTACTAGACCTCTGTTTCTGAAGTTGTTGTGGGGTCAGGGACTGCCTAAAACTGGATTTGGGAGTTAGATGTGGGAGGATCCTAGGGTTATTATATTACACTCCCCACGCCCACTCCCAGCCCAGAGCCCAAGTTTTGCCTTCCAGATGCCCAATGCGGGTAGGGTTAGCGCCAGGAACCTTTATCCATTGGTTAGAGTGTCCCCATGGGGTCAATCACACCTACTAACTCGTGCCAGGCATAAATGTGGCATCTCCAGGCACCCGCTTCAGAACACTCCTGGGCCTGTGGAAGATCAGAAGAGGACTGAACCTTCTGTCTGAGACCTGAGAAGAGCCTAGAAGACTGGACCTGCTCTCCCTCTTGTACCCAGGACAACGGATTGGACTCCCAGGGTCATAAGGCTGACATTCTGCTAAAGCTACAGGGACACAACTAGCTAGAAGAAGCCTTTTCAAGCAACTTCCCAGCTGACCATTGGCAGCTGGGCCTCGACAAGAAATTCCTGTTGGCGTCTTCCTGCCACCCTGTGAGTCTCCAGGGGGCATATTTACAAGGACGGCGATAAATAAAAGCAAAGCGCGCTTAGCGCTTTTCTATTTATCGCCGTCTATCGCTGGATTATATCGCCCTGTTAGCGCGTTATTTACAACGCATTTCCCCAGGGTGATATAATTACCAGCGATAGCGGGGAAATCGCCGTTTTGCAGGGAACATCGCTGGTTTTCCAGCGATGTTCCCTGCAAAACGGCGATAACCTTGCTGATACGACCCTGTGGTCGTATCAGCACAATCCACCCCCATATTAGGTATGCCTAAGTCTGCATTTTAGCAAACGTTAGTTTTCGGCAAAAACAGCGGTTTTCGCCCAAAACTAACGTCTGCTAAAATGCGTTGGCAGCCTTGTAAATATCGCGATGTGCACATCAGCGATATTTACAAGGTTGTACTGCCAGTGACGCCCACTTTGCATCTCATTAGAGATGCAAAGCGAGGCGTCGGGTAAAGGGTGCTAACATGCGCTAATGCATGTTAGCACCCTCTTGTTAATAGGGCGATAGTTTTATCTCCGCTTTTTTGGCTTTAGAAGCCAAATAAGCGGAGATAAAGCCCTTGTAAATATGCCCCTAAGTGCCTCCCCTGAGGTCCTGGGGGGCTTCAAATGTGTACTCCTGTGCTGGATTGGGACTCAAATGACTAAAGTCAGAAGGTCAAATCTTTGTCCAGGAGGAACCTGGGTGGTGTATCCGGCGTGCACTATGTCATATTCAGCGGCAAACTGTGCCTAGGACCTGTCCTACCATGACCATTGACTCTTATTGGTGCTTTGGGCTTCTTGGCACTATTTCTACTGAAAACATTACCAATTCATATTTCTAATGCCCTGTTATTTGGTTTTTCTCATTGGGTGCCATTTTGTTTATTTCATTTAACTCTATTTTTTCTAATTCATTTAGTGATTTTTATTGTTTTTGCATTTTTACTTTATTACTGTTGCCTCTAAGTTAAGCCTGTCTGCTCTGTGCGATGACAACCAGGGGGTTGAGTTTAGGTTTATTGAGTAACTGTAGGGATTCCCGATAACAAGGACTGTGGTAAATACCGGAGGTGGACTACTACCCTCAACAACAAACAACTCGATTTCTTACAGATGGTTCTTATCCTAAAATAAGGTATGGATCTGGCCCTCCGGGACCTATGTTGGACACCCCTGAGGTAGTTCGTATCTTGACCACAGAAAAGTGATATAAGTTGGAATGATAATATGGGGCTAAGCGGCATATCTAAGAAACCTCCACATGAAGCGTGACCTGTGACTGAGAGCGCAGCGTAACACTCGTGAAATAGACTCCATTGCGTGACAAATTAACACACAGACTAGCACTGGGCAAAAAAAATAAAAAATCAGCAGCCAACAAAATATCCATTTAACAGTTTACAAAACATTATTATCCTGAGCCATACAAGGTACATTTAAACGTAAGCGGCGCCTTTACTGCTCGCTATCACTACCTTTGGCGAGTGACGTACACAAAGGCGATATCTTGGTTATTCAAATAAAATGAAACAGTGTCTTTGGCTCAGGGCTACTGATTATAAACAGCATTACCACTTTGAGTTGGACATTGGGATCTGATCAGCCAATTATAATACTCCCTTTGCGGCTAAATTTAACAGTAGAGACCTCCAAAAGGAGTCTTCTGTGGTTGGCAGCTCCCAGTAGTCCGCTGATGTGCTGTGGGCAAGTAGGCAGCCCTGCAGGGGCAGCAGTCCCTCTCACCTGAATGTCTGGCTGGAAAACCGTCTCCATCCTCGCACGGCGCTCACTCTGCCTCATCTCCAGCAGCGGTTGGTACCCGAAGGCTGTCTAGACTTCTGTGCTTGCCTTCGGTGGGATTAAAGCCAAATATCCAATTATATAAAGAAAGGTGAAGAAACCAAAACAATCTTGCTGTACTTGATTGGGATTCCTTTCAGCATAGTGCCAATATCGACAGCACACCCAACCCGCAAATATAGCAATACCATAATAAAGAACACACAAGGCACATTGGTTGTTGGTGAAAACATTGCTGCAGGTTTATTTTGCATAAGAAATATGCCACCATGGTGGGTCAACTTACGGGCGATCCAAGGGCAGGCAGCCCCTATGCTGCCTGCCCACCCGATGAGCCAAATTGCACCGTGGCATAACCAATCGGTGCTAACCATTTTGGGGGATTACCCCTTACATCCTGTAGACCACCAGTCCACACATTTACTCACGCCCCTTGAGGGGGCGGAGCGTATCCAGGCAAGCCCTCGGTTGCTCAGGTTTACAACCGCCCGAAGGACTACGGGGCGCCATCGTTCCTCCAGGGTCCTGCCGTAAGGACTTCCTGGGGCTATTTGGCATTTGCACCCTTCTCCTGGTCCTGAAGAGGGTACCCGTATGTACCATTCAGCCTCTGGATCGCCCTGTAACTCTGCCTGCAACACAAAATAACAAGTTTATGGCCTTCCTACCCTAGCCACCCCTCCAGCCGACACGCCGGGTAAGCGGTAGGGAGGGAGACGGCGTGGAACCTCGGCGCGAAAGGATCGCCGGATGGACGGGGAAGGTAAATATACCTGTCCCCCGCCCACTCGGCGCGCCGGAAATAATGACAGGAAGCGCCGGACCCCGGAGGTCCAGACACTAGACCCGTCGGGTTTGTGCCTAATGTGGCACTAAGGTGGCCGCCCTCCTATGGGGGCCCTCTGCGTGGGCCGCGGGCAGCCTCAAATGCATGGGGCTGGTGGGGTCCAGAGAACCCTCAGTGTACCGGAAGCTGACACTGTACGTATCCATCCAGGTGAGAGGCGGCCCCTGCAGAGCTCCCTATTCTGTGTGTGTGCATCTCTGGCCCTCACCTGCAGGGCACTAACAGCTGATAGTTACCCCTTTGTTATGCACCATCACCTGTGACTCTATACCATAACTACTGGCGTGGCGGTTAACTGCTGTTATTTACCGCAGATGTGGGTAGTAACATATCCACTGTGTGACTTTGGCCCATGTCACTGGTGATGCGTTGAAGCTCAAGAGTGGGACAAGCAGGGAGGTGCAATATCTTTAGATCTTGCATTTGCTGTCACTTGCCACACATCTTGTTGACTTACATGGGGCTTAGTGCCCGCCCATTGCTTGCCATTGGTTGGCTTCCTCTGTACTTTCATTTGCTTGCTCCTCTTTAGTCAACCCGTGCTGCCTTGACTTCCTCTTCAGTGCATGGCCCAAGTACTGCTTCCTTGCCCATGTCCTTACAGGTCTTGCACTTTTGAGCTACTTTTTGTCTTTATGTGAAAGTGCTCCATGAGAGTGCATGTCCTCTGTTCGTCATGTTCCTTTTCCCTCCAGCTCTCTTCCCGCTGTCCTTGGTGTTGCTTGATCCCTCCCACCTTCTTGACACCGTCTGTCGTGTTCTTTGCCCCACCCTCCTTCCACTGTCCCTCATGTTGGTTGCCCCCTCCCGCCCCCTCTCGCTGTCCGTGTTGGCTCCACCCCCTTCCCACATTGTGTTGTTTGTCCCATCCCCCTCCCATGTTGTGTTGCTTGCTTCATTGCTTCTTCCCCCTGCTGTCCCCTCCTGTGTTGTGTTACTTGCTCCATCCCTCCCGCATTGTTGCTTCCCCCGCTACTCCAGCCAGAAAAAAGAGCACTCTGAAGCAGGCAGCACTGGCTGCATCATAGCACTTTTTTTCTAACTTTCAGTCATGCTGCACGGTCGCTGTGCTGTTGTACAACATGGTTAAAAGACATTGACAAAGCCAATAGCTCTCCTACAGGTGAGACCTATTGGCTTTGCCGGTGCTTGTTTCTTCAGCTGGCAAAGACGAGGATTAGTGGGCCCCATAGAACCCTTGTTCAATGTTAATTTTTGTGGTCTGGCTTGACAGCTTCTGACACCAGACAATTATGTGAGCATCACTAGAGAAGGGCTCTGGCTCCGCCCACATGCTGGGAGCCAGGAATACGTCTTGATTGGGCAGAAGTTGTGTGCTTCCACAAGAAAGTGCTGTCCCTCCACACAGCAGTGACCATTTTGTTTACTTATCCACCTGCCTGGGCTTGAACTTTCAGGGGCACACATTTGACATTGTGATGCTCTTAAAGTAGGTGATTAGATGTCTTCTGGTGTTTTTCTCTGGCAGCAGCACAGATGGGAAGAGGGCGGTCATTAACCTACATGGATGTGTAGGTCTGGCTTGACATGTCTATCCCCTGACCTTTTAACCTCCACCAATATTAACCACCTATCACACGGAGAACCTTCTGAGGACACTACAGGGCTTTAAGTGGGCAGGGTCCTGCCGGTGCTCAGCACCGGCAGTTCTAAAAAGCAGGTGCTGAGACAGGTCCCTCTCGGGCTCTCCATTTTTGCCCTCGCCCTCGGGGTGATAAACAAACATCTTGCCTCTGCAGCAGTGCCCCCCTTCACTGTCGCTGATGTAACTTCAAAGAGACTCCTTATAGTTCTCTTAGTCTCATTTTATTTGTTTTTTTAAATAGGGGGAACTCCACCGAAGGTGTCGGAGCGCCATGAACATTACACATTCATACTTTGAATCACGTGACTTTGAGCCGATGCTGAGGCTCGAACCTGCTTCCCCAGCAGCAAAGTGGGCAACTCTAGCCTTACCCCACAACCTCGCCCACAAGAGCTAAAGCAATTTCAATATTAACAACAATTGACAAAGCCAATAGTCCTGTCTTGTTGTTGGTGTGATATTACCTGTTGTAATTATATATCTGGATGCAATGACAGAAGCAGTCGGGCGGCACACTATGCTAAGCACAGAGTTTTATGTGTTTAAGCCACGCCCCTTTGAGAGACCCCCCCCCCAGATTTTTCATTCCACTTAAAGCTCTGGGCAACTATCTCGTGTTCCCACAAACAACCCTTTGCTCGTCACTCCTGCAATGACGCAAACTCTCTCCTGGGCTGGGACACATCTGATGATATCTTTCGCCAACACTAGATTGTTCTTCTGGAACAGGCCGTGATGTCAGTCAGTGCTGGAGAGCTGACCTTTCCCCCGGCGCGCTGCGACCACCGCCCCCGACTGACTGTCAACAGAGCCGGCCTTGTGCGGACAGAAGTCCCCGCAGCAGGTCCAACAACGGGCGACTGTCTGTGAGATGGAAAGAGTGAGTATTGGAGGGAGCTCCCTGACAACTGACGCCAGTCAACACAGGCGTCAGTGTCCGTGCAAACCTTTCCACCCTGATCTGAAATACAAACCAGGGCTGTGCACACAGCCCGCTGCCTGCAGAATGCTGCAAAGCACCAGTGACCCCTGACCCCGGGCCCCTGGGGCCCCATCTCAAGGCTAAGGCGCATCTTCTCCTCACACGCCCTGCGCTCTGTCAGAGGAAGCGATCCGTAAGCTCAAACCATCGTTTTTGTGCAAAGCCTTCAACAAACAGGCAATGACAGAGAGCGCGGGTACAAAAACAGGTGACGATGCAGAGCGCAGGTACAAAAACAGGCAACGATAGAGAGCGCAGGCACAAAAACAGGCACCGATAGAGAGTGAGGGTACAAAAACAGGTAACGATAGGGAGCGCGGATATAAAAACAGGCAACGACAGAGAGCACAGGTACAAAAACAGGTGACGATGGCAGAGCGCAGGTACAAAAACAGGGAAAGATAGAGAGTGCAGGCACAAAAACAGGCAATAACAGAGAGTGCAGGTATAAAAACAGGCAACGACAGAGAGCGCAGGTACAAAAATAGGCAACCACAGAGAGCGCAGGTACAAAAACAGGCAACGATAGGGAGCACGAGCGCAAAAATAGTAGCACCAGAGAGAGAGCGGATACAAAAACCGGCAACAATAGAGAGCGCAGGTACAAAAACAGACAAAGATAGAAAGTGCAGGTACAAAAACCGGCAACAACAGAGAGCGCAGGTACAAAAACAGGCAATGACATAGAGTACGGGCACAAAAACAGGAAGCCACAGAGATCTCAGGTAAAAGAACATGCAATGATAGGGAGCGCAAGAAGAAAAATAGGCAACGATAGAGAGCGCGGGTACAATAACCGGCAACAACAGAGAGCGCAGGTACAAAAACAGGCATTGATAATGAGCTCAGGTAGAAAAACAGGCAACAATAGAGAGCGCGGGTACAAAAACAGGCGACGATGTAGAGCACAGGTACAAAAACAGGCAAGCACTAAAAAAAACAACCAAAGAGAGCGCAGGTGCAAAACCAGGCAACGATAGGGAGAACAGGCAGAAAAACAGGCACCGATAGAGAGCACGGGTAGAAAAACAGGCAACAACAGAGAGCCCAGGTAGAAAAACAGGCACTGATAGGGAGCGCAAGCACAAAAATATTCAGCGACAGAGAGCGCAGGTACAAAAACCGGCAACGATAGAGATCGCAGGTACAAAAACAGGCAACGATACAGAGCGCGGGTACAAAAATAGGCAATGATAGAGAGCGAAGGCACAAAAACAGGCAGCAATAGAGAGAGTGGGCACAAAAACAGGCAACAACAGAGAGCCCGGGTACAAAAACAGAAAACGATAGAGAGCGCAGGCACAAAAACAGGTAACGATTGAGAGCCCAGGTACAAAAACAGAAAACGATAGAGAGCGCAGGCACAAAAACAGGTAACAATTGAGAGCCCGGGTACAAAAACAGAAAACGATAGAGAGCGCAGGCACAAACACAGGTAACGATTGAGAGCACGGGTACAAAAACAGGCAATGATAGAGAGCGTGGGCCCAAAAACAGGCAACAACAGGGAGCCCGGGTACAAAAACAGAAAACGATAGAGAGCGCAGGCCCAAAAACAGGTGATGATTGAGAGCACGGGTACAAAAACAGGCAATGATAGAGAGCACATGCCCAAAAACAGGCAGCGATAGAGAGCGCGGGTACAAGACAGGCAACGATAGACAGCGCAGGTGCAAAAAGAGGCAACGATAGAGAGCGCAGGTACAAAAACAGGCGACGACAGAGAGCGAGGGTACAAAAACAGGCAACGATATAGAGCGCAGGCACAAAAACAGGTAACAATAGAAAGCGGGGGTACAAAAACAGGCAACGAAACAGGCAACAACAGGGAGCGCGGATACAAAAACAGGCAACAATAGAGAGTGCAGGCACAAAAACAGGTAACGATAGAGAACGCAGGTACAAAAACAGGCAACAAAACAGGCAATGATAGAGAGCGAAGGTACAAAAACAGGAAATGATAGAGATCCCTGGCATAAAACCAGGCAGCAATACAGAGCACAGGCACAAAACAGGCAACGACAGAAAGCGCAGGTACAAAAACAGGCAACGATAGAGATCGCAGATACAAAAACAAGCAATAATAGATAGCGCAGGCACACAAACTGGCAACGATAGAGAACAAAGGCACAAAATCAGGGAACGATAGAGAGAGTGTGTACAAAAACAAGCTACGATATATAGCGCAGTCACAAAAACAGGCAACGATAGGGAGCACAGGCACAAAAACAGGCAATGATAGAGAACGCATGTACAAAAACAAGCTACGATAGCACAGGCACAACAACAGGCAACGAAAGGGAGCACAGGCACAAAAACAGGTAACGATAGAGAGCGCAGGTACAAAAAGAGGCAGTGATAGAGAGCACAGGTACAAAAATAGGCAACAATAGACAGCTCAGGTACAAAAACAGGCAACGATAGAGATCGCAGGTACAAAAACAGGCAACAATAGAGAGCGCAGGCACAAAAAAAAGCAACGATAGAGAGCACGGGTACAAAAACAGGCAACAATAGAGAGCGCAGGCACACAAAAAAAGCAACGATAGAGAGCGGGGTACAAAAACAGGCAACGACAGGGAGTGAGGGTACAAAAACAGGCAACAATAGAGAGTGCGGGCACACAAATTGTAATGATAGAGGGCGCAGGTACAAAAACAGGCAATGAAACAGGCAACAGACAGAGAGCGCGGGTACAAAAACAGGTAATGATAGAGATCGCGGGTACAAAAACAGGCAGTGATAGACAGCTCAGGTACAAAAACAGGCAACGACAGAGATCGCAGGTACAAAACCAGGCAGCGATAGAGGATGCTGGTACAAAAACAGGCAACAACAGAGAGCGCAGGTACAAAAACATACAACGACAGAGAGCACAGGTACAAAGACAGGCAACGACAGATGGTGCAGGTACAAAAATAGTCAACGATAGAGAGCGCGGGCACAAAAACAGGCAATGATAAAGAGCGGAGGTACAAAAACAGGCAACAACAGAGAGCGCAGGCACAGAAGCACACAAACACAGAGAGCGCAGGTAAAAAACACAGGCAACGACAGAGAGCGCAGGTACAAATACAAGCAATGATAGATAGCGCAGACACATAAACAGGCAACGATACAGAGCGCGGGTACAAAAACAGGCAACGATAGAGAGCGCGGTACAAAAACAGGCAACGATAGAGAGCGCCGGTACAAAAACAGGCAACAATAGAGAGAATGGGTACAAAAACAAGCAACAACAGAGAGCCCAGGTACAAAAACAGGCCCTGATTGGGAGCGCAAGCACAAAAATATTGAGCGACAGAGAGCGCAGGTACAAAAACTGGCAACGATAGAGATCGCAGGTACAAAAACAGGCAATGATACAGAGCGCAGGTACAAAAATAGGCAACGATAGAGAGCGCAGGCACAAAAACAGGCAGCAATAGAGAGCATGGGCACAAAAACAGGCAGCAACAGAGAGCCCGGGTACAAAAATAGAAAACGATAGAGAGCGCAGGCACCAAAACAGGTAACGATTGAGAGCCCAGGTACAAAAACAGAAAACGATAGAGAGCGCAGGCACAAAAACAGGTAACAATTGAGAGCCCGGGTACAAAAACAGAAAACGATAGAGAGCGCAGGCACAAAAACAGGTAACGATTGAGAGCACGGGTACAAAAACAGGCAATAATAGAGAGCGTGGGCCCAAAAACAGGCAACGACAGGGAGCCCGGGTACAAAAACAGAAAACGATAGAGAGCGCAGGCACAAAAACAGTTAACGATTGACAGCACGGGTACAAAAACAGGCAATGATAGAGAGCACATGCCCAAAAACAGGCAGCGATAGAGAGTGCGGGTACAAGACAGGCAACGATAGAGAGCGCAGGTGCAAAAAGAGGCAACGATAGAGAGCGCAGGTACAAAAACAGGCAACGATATAGAGCGCAGGCACAAAAATAGGTAACAATAGAAAGCGGGGGTACAAAAACAGGCAACGAAACAGGCAACAACAGGGAGCGCGGATACAAAAACAGGCAACAATATAGAGCGCAGGCACAAAAACAGGTAACAATAGAAAGCGGGGGTACAAAAACAGGCAACGAAACAGGCAACAACAGGGAGCGCGGATACAAAAACAGGCAACAATAGAGAGTGCAGGCACAAAAACAGGTAACGATAGAGAGCGCAGGTACAAAAACAGGCAACGAAACAGGCAATGACAGAGAGCGAAGGTATAAAAACAGGAAATGATAGAGATCCCTGGCATAAAACCAGGCAGCAATACAGAGCACAGGCACAAAACAGGCAACGACAGAAAGCGCAGGTACAAAAACAGGCAACGATAGAGATCGCAGATACAAAAACAAGCAATAATAGATAGCGCAGGCACACAAACAGGCAACGATAGAGAACAAAGGCACAAAAACAGGCAACGATAGAGAGAGTGTGTACAAAAACAAGCTACGATATATAGCGCAGTCACAAAAACAGGCAACGATAGGGAGCACAGGCACAAAAACAGGCAATGATAGAGAACGCATGTACAAAAACAAGCTACGATAGCACAGGCACAACAACAGGCAACGAAAGGGAGCACAGGCACAAAAACAGGTAACGAGAGAGAGCGCAGGTACAAAAAGAGGCAGTGATAGAGAGCACAGGTACAAAAACAGGCACGATAGACAGCTCAGGTACAAAAACAGGCAACAATAGAGATCGCAGGTACAAAAACAGGCAACAATAGAGAGCGCAGGCACAAAAAAAAGCAACAATAGAGAGAGCACGGGTACAAAAACAGGCAACAATAGAGAGCGCAGGCACAAAAAAAAGCAACGATAGAGAGCGGGGTACAAAAACAGGCAACGACAGGGAGTGAGGGTACAAAAACAGGCAACAATAGAGAGTGCGGGCACACAAATTGTAATGATAGAGAGCGCAGGTACAAAAACAGGCAATGAAACAGGCAACAGACAGAGAGCGCGGGTACAAAAACAGGTAATGATAGAGTTCGCGGGTACAAAAACAGGCAGTGATAGACAGCTCAGGTACAAAAACAGGCAACGACAGAGATCGCAGGTACAAAACCAGGCAGCGATAGAGGGTGCTGGTGCAAAAACAGGCAACAACAGAGAGTGCAGGTACAAAAACATACAATGACAGAGAGCACAGGTACAAAGACAGGCAACGACAGATAGTGCAGGTACAAAAATAGTCAACGATAGAGAGCGCGGGCACAAAAACAGGCAATGATAAAGAGCGCAGGTACAAAAACAGGCAACGACAGAGAGCGCGGGCACAGAAGCACACAAACACAGAGAGCGCAGGTAAAAAACACAGGCAACGACAGAGAGCGCAGGTACAAATACAAGCAATGATAGATAGTGCAGACACATAAACAGGCAACGATACAGAGCGCGGGTACAAAAACAGGCAACGATAGAGAGCGCGGTACAAAAACAGGCAACGATAGAGAGCGCCGGTACACAAACAGGCAACGATAGAGAGAATGGGCACAAAAACAGGCAACGACAGAGAGCGCAGGTACAAAAACAGGCAACGATAGAGAGCGCAGGTACAAAAACAGACAACGCTAGAGAGCGCGGGTATAAAAACAGGCAATGATAGAGAGCGCAGACACACAAACAGGCAATGATAGAGAACAAAGGCACAAAAACAGGCAATGATAGAGAGCGCGGGTATAAAAACAGGCAATGATAGAGAGCGCAGGTACAAAAACAGGCATCGAACCAGGCAATGACAGAGAGCGAAGGTACAAAAACAGGTAATGAGAGAGATCCCAGGCATAAAAGCAGGCAGCAATACAGAGCGCAGGCACAAAACAGGCAACGACAGAAAGCGCAGGTACAAAAACAGGCAACGATAGAGAACGCAGGTACAAAAACAGGCAACAATAGAGATCGCAGGTATAAAAACAAGCAATAATAGATAGCGCAGGCACAAAAACAGGCAATGATAGAGAACGCGTGTACAAAAACAAGCTACGATAGCACAGGCACAACAACAGGCAACGAAAGGGAGCACAGGCGCAAAAACAGGTAACGATAGAGAGCGCAGGTACAAAAAGAGGCAACGAAACAGACAACGACAGAGAGCGCGGGTACAAAAACAGGTAACGATAGAGGGGGATATTCACAAGAACGTGCGATAAACATCGCCAAAATAGGCTAACTCAATTTTCCATATCGTTGCCTATCGCGGGAAAATAACTCCGTGTCAACGTCGTATTCCCATTCCTGAGAACGCCTCAAATGTCCGCGATACAACTACCGCGACGGCGATAAAAAAGGAAACCCAAACGTGAAAAAAGTTGCGATGGGCCCAATTGCGTTAAAAATCCAGCGAAAAGCAGCACCAGGCCCGCAAGTCCCACAAGTAAGGCGGGAACAATCACTATAAAAGCGGCAAAAAAAAACACCTACAAAACACAAACAACTGCGAAGCACCATGGAGGGAGTCGGAACAAGTACAGAGGACAAACAGAACCCCACAAGCCCCACGGAGGACCAGCCTGGGGCCTCGGGGACAGGGAAGGGCAAGGAGAAGAATAAGAGGAACCCGCGTTTCAGTACGCAGGAAAACCAGATCCTCATTACGGAGGTGACAGAACACCACCACCAACTGTCCATCACCTCCACTGTGACATTGGCACAGTGGAGGTGATGGACAGTCCATCTTGGCCAAGGTGAATGCAGTCGGAGTGAAGAGAAGGGAAGTGGATGACTGCAAGAAGCGCTGGAATGATGTGAAGCACAAAACCAAGCTGAAAATCGCTGCCAACCTGAGAGCAGCAATGCAGACTGGAGGTGGGAGCCCAGCGACACACCAGGAGCTGGATGAGATGGAGTAAATGGTGACCCGGGTCATCTTTGGGGAGACGGTGGCAGGAGTTGGTGGACCGGACACAGCACAACATGACCCGAGCCAACAGCAACAGGGTGAGTAACGACCAGGGACTGGGGGGACGGGGGGAGATGGGCACAATGGCACACATGCACAATTAAGTAGAGCACATCTGCGGACAAACCATGCCCAAGAGTCACAACTCCGACCAAGAGCCCAATTTAACCAAGTCTGCAATATCTCAGCACTGTATAAGCACAGAAGTGAAAGGCACACCGCCTGAAAGGGAGAAGGGCCAGCCAAATCAGAGCTGAAGGGGCAACACACCCACAATGCAGCACACACACATAAGAATCAGAGCACCTCAACATTGACAACAATGTGGTACAAACTGCAACACTCTCACAACAGAACAGAGGACACAACTGCTGCCCCTTGTGTGTAGAAAATGGCCATTCGCATTTGGCATAGCAGGAAACTGTGAGATGACAATGGACAAGTACAACCTCACATCCCTGATGGTGTAGAAATGTCAACTGTCCCGCATCAAATAGGCATCTCTTCACAAACAGTCACAATGTACATTGACATGCAGTCCGTTAGTAAACCTGTACAATGCGTGAACATACATGTGAACACAGTGTCAATCTGCATCTCCCCTTCACATTGCAGAGGGAGAATCAACACCTCCTGCAGAGCAGACACAACAACTCAGCACTGATGACGAAGAGGACCTCCCCAACATCGACACCAACGCCCTCCAGCAGCTCATGGACAGCTTCGGCATCCCACCTCCAGAAGCAGGGCAGCCCAGCTGCATCGAGGAGACCCCACCCCCTGCACAGACCACACAGCAGGAAGCACCCACCATCACGGCTGTCTCCCAGGAACCCCACGACCAACACATGGCATTCCAACGCCGCGTGTCAGGGTGCCAGGAGAAGATGGCTGATCAGCTGCGGGTGGGGTTCGACCTCATGGCAGCCAAACTAGATGCCATACGTGGGTGTCTAAGTCCCATCAGGGTCCACTTACAGTCCCTAACGGACACCCACTGTCCGCTCCATGCTCTCCAACAATCCATGGCTGACATCGCTGGAGTCATAACTCGGAGACAAGAACACCTGTCTAGTCAGAGTGGCTCCAGCGATGTCAGACGGGAGTTGGGGCACATGCGGAGGATCATGGAGAACATGGAGCGGATGCATGCGGAACGATTGGCTGCCACGGCTGCACACCAGCGAGATGTAGCTGGGATCTTCCATGCCCTGCAGATCCTCATCATGGCATTGCCGCCACACGGCCTGGCGCAGATGAATGCTGCTGCTACTACTCCATCCACATCTCCGCCCCCTGAAGTGTCAGTGCCACACAGTGCGGCAGACCAAACACCACCACCCACATGTGAGGCACCTGACGCATCAGAGGACGAAGATGATGATGAATCTGGCTTGGTGGTAAGATTGAAGTGGTAGCATACATCACCGCCATATGGCCTGTTTCAGCTGGATTCTGCCCTCTGCAGCATGCCCTGGAATAACATCTTCCACTGTCCCCCGTTACACTCAGCGACACTCACCTTGGACCACGACATGGACTGCCATATTTGTAATGGTTACCAATGACACAGCAATCACACTGCGGACTGAAGTCTTCCTCTTCCGATGAACCTGTCAATCCCTAAAGGACTCTGGCTGGCCCTCCACGGGGCGACAATGTAAAGTGGGATTTGCATGGCTCTGTACTGGTCCAGCTTAAACACCCCACTGAATGCGAATAAAACATTCTAATTCACACTGATGTGTCATGGCCCTGATCAATTAAGCATGAAAGTATTGATGAATGTAGGGACAGTGATTCCACATAAATAGTACTCCCTGGGTAATGCTATCAATGCGCATGTATGGCCGTGACCCAGATAGGCAGTGAGACACACATCGTCATTCAAAACAACTCACATCACAGTCGAATACAAGTGAATGTGCGTAGACTTTATTAGCATATGCGTGTCAGTACGGGCAAGATAAGTGCCACAACATGTGGACCAATGCAGCAGTATGTCAGAATGAGGAACGTTGCCAAGCGCCGCTGTCCACTCCGGGGGAGTGCCTCACCTTTCACAGGTGTGTGTTACCCCGCGTGGTTGTCCGCTCACGTATTCGGGGTCCAGGCGAATGCAGCCATGTCCACTGTTGTCGTGGGATATGTGACCAGAACCCCAAGATGCAATAAGGTGTCGGGACATGTGCAATGGGTTCCAAACTGTTGTGGCTGCAGGTACGTAGTTACACGTCCATGAAAGCGATTGCAGCTTCGTAGGCAATCATCTCCAACATGAGGTCGTTGTCGACTCCATCGAACAGGACGGCGAGGCTATCCATTAGCAGGTCCGGACAGATGTGCTGCGTCCACCCCCTGTCACCAATTAGCACTACAGCCCAATAGGGGAGCGGCTCAATGTGGTCACTGCACACGAGGAGTCCTGCAATATCCCAGGTCCAGCTGCCAGCATGTATTCCAAGTATCAAGGCATCCCATAAACGGGTATCACAGTGACACTCCTGGTCATGGGCCAACAGGGGCGGCACACACATGTCAAAATCCAGTTCAGCCCTCGTCCTGTTGGATAGGCAGACATCCATGGACCACTCGAATATGCACGATCAACAATGCAACACAGGCTGAACGCAGGTGATGTTGGCAAGGCGGAAGCTTAGCCGGTAACTGATCCGCAGCACTGCCAATGGCAGTGCCCCCAGTAAATGCAGCATACGTGCACGGTACAGTTCCACGTGACAGGGGTTGTGCATGTGTCCGGGATGTTCTGCCATTGCGTTAGTGGTTCTGGTTGAAGCGGCACTGTTCTGAGCTGCGCCAGTTCTGTGGATGAAATGCCACAGCTCAGATCAATGAGTTGTTTTAGTGTGCAACGGTTGTACGCCTGGGATGGTGTGGGAGTAAGTGTGAAGGCCATTTCATGCAAGATAACTCCGAGCAAGGACTTCTGTGTGTGGGGTGTGTATACGTTGGTCTGTCATCGGGCTGTGTGTAGTGTGGGAGTCGTCCTCAACTGCTATCGTATCTGTCAGGGGGTGCCGGGCACATGCAATTCCGAGGTCGGATGTGCAGATGTGCTTCCGCCTGATAGTTCAGACAAAGGAGCTTTCATCCCTAATGTCAGTTTGTCATCTGCTTGCATTCAGGAATTGTGATGTGGCTTGTTGGGTGTGGGGTGGGATGTGTGCGACTTTGGGATTCATGTTTGATATGACTTGCATGTGCCAAATGAGCGGCATCACTGTGTGTTACGTTGCCTCTCAGCTGCTCCTCCCTCCCCCTGGGCCTATTCACTTGTGTACGCTGTGCGGTTGCATCACTTGCACTCCAACGGCACACCATTGTCATGCCTGTCTGCGCATGTCCACAAGCCTGACAAAGACACTGTGATGTTGGCCGTTGAAGGTGGGCGGCCACGTGAGTGTAGGCCTATGGTAAGGATAGTGCGGACACAGATGTAGAGTTCATGCCTGGCAGAACTCGCGCTGCGATTAAGGCTAGGCATTTGGCTCATGCTGCGGCAATGCAGATACACACAACACTTGGCATGTATGAGCCAAGACCCCGAGCGGTCTTGCGCTCTTTCATTTCACCGTTCGTACGAGCCCGCCCTCCGGGTGCATGCTACATTGCAACATTGTCAAATGCGGGCCGGGTGGCGCCGACACTACGACAGAGACACACGCATTGGTTACTTCCTTGTCCAGGCCAGGACTGGACCACGCCCTGAGCCCCGGGCTAATTCTACACACCCCTGCGCTGGACTGACATACGCCGGCCCAGCCCACTACGCTTACGCTTACAGGGGGGGACGACAGAGCTACATGTCCAAGGTCTTACCCACTGCCTGAGGTGACATGCTTGTGTCCGCTGTCCACAGCACGATGTGATGTGGTAGGGCGAGGGGCCATCACGCATTCATAATGACCACACAGATACACTTAGATGTATGGTGGAACTGGCTACGGGCACGTGCGCCCGGCCCCTTTTTATTACCAGGGTCACATGTCCAGTGACGCCTGTGCTGGATGGGTGTGGGGTCAGTGTAAGCCAGCCCTCAGGGAGTGGTTGGTGCTGGCAACAACTAGAACAGTGATCATCAGATCACACACACAGATTCAATCATAGGGGGTCCATGACTTGAGCTGCACTGAGTTCGTGGCACCGGAAGCGCTCGGCGGGTGCGCGACCTGCGATGATGCGTCGTCCGGGCGGGCCGCACTGGAAGCAATGTCTGTTGCCTTCTGGACTGCGCCATAAATAAATCAAGACTCAATTCGAATTGTGAGCCCTGCTGACCGCAGTGTAGGCCGGAGGCAGCGGTCAGGAAGTGCCCACAGCCACGTGGTGATGACTTGTGGTGCACTGAGTTAGTGGCACCAGATCTGGAATCACACACACAAGATTCAAACATAAAGGGTCCATGACTAGTGGTGCACTGAGTTGGTGGCACCAGATCTGGAATCACACACACAAGATTCAAACATAAAGGGTCCATGACTTGTGGTGCCCTGAGTTAGTGGCACCTGGAGCGCTCAGCGGGTGTGCAGCCAGCGATGATGCGTCGTCCGGGCGGCCCGCACTGGAAGCAATGTCTGTTGCCTACTGGACTGCGCCATAAATAAATCAAGACTGAATTTGAATTGTGAGACCTGCTGACAGCAGTGTAGGCTGGAGGCAGCGGTCAGAAAGGGCCCACAGCCACGTGATGATGACTTGTGGTGCACTGAGTTGGTGGCACCTGTAGCGCTCAGCGGGTGTGCAGCCAGAGAGGATGGCATGTCCTCGCAGGTCAGGATTGGATTTAATTTGTGAGCCCTGCTGACCGCAGTGTAGGCCGGAGGCAGAGGTCAGAAAGGGCCCACAGCCACGTGATGATGACTTGTGGTGCACTGAGTTGGTGGCACCTGTAGAGCTCAGCGGGTGTGCAGCCAGAGATGATGGCGTGTCCTCGCAGGTCAGGATTGGATTTGATTTGAAGGCCCTGCTGACCGCAGTGTAGGCCGCAGACAGTAGTCAGCACACACATAACTCCGCGGTGCTGTGCCGCTGGGTGCGCTGGGGGCCTGTGTCGCGGACGCCAGCGATCGGCTGAGGAGGCTGGAGGTAATGGCGGCGGACTCGTGGCAGGGTGAGGGGCACCTCCCTGGCAGATGCGTTGGCCATCCGGGAAGTGAACCACGCCCAGAGCCCCGGCCTATTTATTCACACTCCTACGCTGCCCTGGCGTACGCCGGCCCTGCCCACTCCACTTACGCTTACAGGGGGGGATGACACGGATACATGACCGGGGTCTTCCCCACTGCCTGAGGTAACATGGTTGCGTCCACTTTCCACAACACTACAGACACCAGCAGTATATGTCCACATGGACATGTCTGTGCTCTGCATACTGTAGTCTGTCCAGCACATCACCGCCACACTTGGCATTGTGTACATTTTTATTCATGGGTGACTTGCCTCCTTCAAACATACTTGGTTCCCACCTCTCCCCACATTCTGCAATTGTGTGGCTGTGGGGCCATGCCGTTTTGGGAAGGTCAGCTGTCTTGTTCTGTGCTGCCTCGGTGGTAGTCCAGGGGGGGGGGCCTGGGGGTGGTGGCGGTGGGTGTTGTGGCCCTCTTGGGTCTCCGAGCTGCATGGTCAGTAGCTCCATGACATGTGTTGGTCTTCAGATGTGGCTCTGGGCTGGGATCCCTTTCATGCTGCAGGTTGTCATCCGGCTTTACACCAGTAAAAGGCAGGTGTTAAATCCCTGCTGCTAACGCGCCTTATCGCCTGTTTCTGGGTCGCATCGCGGATCGGGCTGTTCGTTGAGAATATCGCGAAGTGGTATTTTCGTGTGTTTTTGCACGGGTACGCCTACTCTGCATATCATTAGCGTTAGTTGTCGCTCTCATCCGTGGCAATGTTTTTTGCGGCAGCTATCGCTGGGAAACTGGCGATATCGGCAGTTTGCACCAGCTTGGGAATAGGGCGATGAATTTATCGCCACTTTTGCGGCGCTAAAGTGCCGATAAATCAGCGATAAGTCCTTGAGAATATGCCACAGAGATCGCAGGTACAAAAACAGACAGTGATAGAGAGCACAGGTACAAAAACAGGCAACGATAGACAGCTCGGGTACAAAATCAAAGCGATATCAAAGGGGATGATGGACGGAGCGCTTGAGCTAATCAAACACTCACCCCCAGTCAACTGATCCTGGGTTTAATCCATCATCCTTCTTTAGCTCACTCCACCACCCCAGTTCAGACATGGCCATATGCAAATCAGTCTGACCCTGTGCCTCATGGGAACAGTCCAGCCCGAACTGCCAAGCCATGTCTTCCCTGGACCGGTTTCTGGCTATTCAGCCGTCATCAGCCAGGCTAGCTTGAATCCAGTGGCAAAGTGAGCAAGGGACCCACGTCTGGGCATACCCTGCCAACTTAGGGCGAACAAAGCGATACCAAAGGGGATGATGGACGGAGCGCTTGAGCTAATCAAACACTCACCCCCAGTCAACTGATCTGGGTTTAATCCATCATCATTCTTTAGCTCACTCCACCACCCCAGTTCAGACATGGCCATATGCAAATCAGTCTGACCCTGTGCCTCATGGGAACAGTCCAGCCCAAACTGCCAAGCCATGTCTTCCCTGGACCAGAAACAAGCATCCTGGGACCGGTTTCTGGCTATTCAGCCATCATCAGCCAGGCTAGCTTGAATCCAGTGGCAAAGTGAGCAAGGGACCCATGTCTGGGCATACCCTGCCAACTTAGGGCGAACAAAGCGATACCAAAGGGGATGATGTACGGAGCGCTTGAGCTAATCAAACACTCACCCCCAGTCAACTGATCTGGGTTTAATCCATCATCATTCTTTAGCTCACTCCACCACCCCAGTTCAGACATGGCCATATGCAAATCAGTCTGACCCTGTGCCTCATGGGAACAGTCCAGCCCGAACTGCCAAGCCATGTCTTCCCTGGACCGGAAACAAGCATCCTGGGACCGGTTTCTGGCTATTCAGCCGTCATCAGCCAGGCTAGCTTGAATCCAGTGGCAAAGTGAGCAAGGGACCCACGTCTGGGCATACCCTGCCAACTTAGGGCGAACAAAGCGATACCAAAGGGGATGATGGACGGAGCGCTTGAGATAATCAAACACTCACCCCCAGTCAACTGATCTGGGTTTAATCCATCATCATTCTTTAGCTCACTCCACCACCCCAGTTTAGACATGGCCATATGCAAATCAGTCTGACCCTGTGCCTCATGGGAACAGTCCTGCCCGAACTGCCAAGGCATGTCTTCCCTGGACCGGAAACAAGCATCCTGGGACCGGTTTCTGGCTATTCAGCCGTCATCAGCCAGGCTAGTTTGAATCCAGTGGCAAAGTGAGCAAGGGACCCACATCTGGGCATACCCTACCAACTTAGGGCGAACAAAGCGATTCCAAAGGGGATGATGGACGGAGCGCTTGAGCTAATCAAACACTCACCCCCAGTCAACTGATCTGGGTTTAATCCATCATCATTCTTTAGCTCACTCCACCACCCCAGTTCAGACATGGCCATATGCAAATCAGTCTGACCCTGTGCCTCATGGGAACAGTCCAGCCCAAACTGCCAAGCCATGTCTTCCCTGGACCGGAAACAAGCATCCTGGGACCGGTTTCTGGCTATACAGCCGTCATCAGCCAGGCTAGCTTGAATCCAGTGGCAAAGTGAGCAAGGGACCCACGTCTGGGCATACCCTACCAACTTAGGGCGAACAAAGCGATACCAAAGGGGATGATGGACGGAGCGCTTGAGCTAATCAAACACTCACCCCCAGTCAACTGATCTGGGTTTAATCCATCATTATTATTTAGCTCACTCCACCACCCCAGTTCAGACATGGCCATATGCAAATTAGGCGGACCCTGTGCCTCATGGGAACAGTCCAGCCCGAACTGCCAAGCCATGTCTTCCCTGGACCGGAAACAAGCATCCTGGAACCGGTTTCTGGCTATTCAGCCATCATCAGCCAGGCTAGCTTGAATCCAGTGGCAAAGTGAGCAAGGGACCCACGTCTGGGCATACCCTGCCAACTTAGGGTGAACAAAGCGATACCAAAAGGGATGATGGACGGAGCGCTTGAGCTAATCAAACACTCACCCCCAGTCAACAGATCTGGGATTAATCCATCATCATTCTTTAGCTCACTCCACCACCCCAGTTCAGACATGGCCATATGCAAATCAGTCTGACCCTGTGCCTCATGGGAACAGTCCAGCCCGAACTGCCAAGCCATGTCTTCCCTGGACCGGAAACAAGCATCCTGGGACCGGTTTCTGGCTATTCAGCCGTCATCAGCCAGGCTAGCTTGAATCCAGTGGCAAAGTGAGCAAGGGACCCATGTCTGGGCATACCCTGCCAACTTAGGGCGAACAAAGCGATACCAAAGGGGATGATGGACGGAGCGCTTGAGCTAATCAAACACTCACCCCCAGTCAACTGATCTGGGTTTAATCCATCATCATTCTTTGGCTCACTCCACCACCCCAGTTCAGACATGGCCATATGCAAATCAGTCTAACCCTGTGCCTCATGGGAACAGTCCAGCCCGAACTGCCAAGCCATGTCTTCCCTGGACCGGAAACAAGCATCCTGGGACCGGTTTCTGGCTAATCAGCCGTCATCAGCCAGGCTAGCTTGAATCCAGTGGCAAAGTGAGCAAGGGTCCCACATCTGGGCATACCCCGCCAACTTAGGGCGAACAAAGCGATACCAAAGGGGATGATGGACGGAGCGCTTGAGCTAATCAAACACTCACCCCCAGTCAACTGATCTGGGTTTAATCCATCATCATTCTTTAGCTCACTCCACCACCCCAGTTCAGACATGGCCATATGCAAATCAGTCTGACCCTGTGCCTCATTGGAACAGTCCAGCCCGAACTGCCAAGCCATGTCTTCCCTGGACCGGAAACAGGCATCCTGGGACCGGTTTCTGGCTATTCAGCCGTCATCAGCCAGGCTAGCTTGAATCCAGTGGCAAAGTGAGCAAGGGACCCACGTCTGGGCATACCCTGCCAACTTAGGGCGAACAAAGCGATACCAAAGGGGATGATGGACGGAGCGCTTGAGCTATTCAAACACTCAGCCCCAGTCAACTGACCTGGGTTTAATCCATCATCATTCTTTAGCTCACTCCACCACCCCAGTTCAGACATGGCCATATGCAAATCAGTCTGACCCTGTGCCTCATGGGAACAGTCCAGCCCGAACTGCCAAGCCATGTCTTCCCTGGACCGGAAACAAGCATCCTGGGACCAGTTTCTGGCTATTCAGCCGTCATCAGCCAGGCTAGCTGGAATCCAGTGGCAAAGTGAGCAAGGGATCCACGTCTGGGCATACCCTGCCAACTTAGGGCGAACAAAGCGATACCAAAGGGGATGATGGACGGAGCGTTTGAGCTAATCAAACACTCACCCCCAGTCAACTGATCTGGGTTTAATCCATCATCATTCTTTAGCTCACTCCACCACCCCAGTTCAGACATGGCCATATGCAAATCAGTCTGACCCTGTGCCTCATGGGAACAGTCCAGCCCGAACTGCCAAGCCATGTCTTCCCTGGTATGCCCAGACGTGGGTCCCTTGCTCACTTTGCCACTGGATTCAAGCTAGCCTGGCTGATGACGGCTGATTAGCCAGAAACCGGTCCCAGGATGCTTGTTTCCGGTCCAGGGAGGACATGCCTTGGCAGTTCGGGCTGGACTGTTCCCATGAGGCACAGGGTCAGACTGATTTGCATATGGCCATGTCTGAACTGGGTTGGTGGAGTGAGCTAAAGAATGATGATGGATTAAACCCAGATCAGTTGACTGGGGTGAGTGTTTGATTTGCTCAAACGCTCTGTCCATCATCCCTTTGGTATTGCTTTGTTCGCCCTAAGTTGGCAGGGTATGTCCCAGACGTGGGTCCCTTGTTCACTTTGCCACTGGATTCAAGCTAGCCTGGCTGATTAGCCAGAACCCGGTCCCAGGATGCTTGTTTCCGGTCCAGGGAAGACATGGCTTGGCAGTTCGGGCTGGACTGTTCCCATGAGGCACAGGGTCAGACTGATTTGCATATGGCCATGTCTGAACTGGGGTGGTGGAGTGAGCTAAAGAATGATGATGGATTAAACCCAGATCAGTTGACTGGGGGTGAGTGTTTGATTTGCTCAAACGCTCTGTCCATCATCCCCTTTGGTATCGCTAGGTACAAAAACAGGCAACAATAGAGATCGCAGGTACAAAAACAGGCAACAATAGAGAGCACAGGCACAAAAAAAAGCAACAATAGAGAGCACGGGTACAAAAACAGGCAACAATAGAGAGCGCAGGCCCACAAAAAAGGTAACAATAGAGAGCGGGGTACAAAAACAGGCAACAACAGGCAACAACAGGGAGTGAGGGTACAAAAACAGGCAGCAATAGAGAGTGCGGGCACACAAATTGTAATGATAGAGAGCGCAGGTACAAAAACAGGCAATGAAACAGGCAACAGACAGAGAGCGCGGGTACAAAAACAGGTAATGATAGAGATCGCGGGTACAAAAACAGGCAGTGATAGACATCTCAGGTACAAAAACAGGCAACGACAGAGATCGCAGGTACAAAACCAGGCAGCGATAGAGGGTGCTAGTACAAAAACAGGCCGCAACAGAGAGCGCGGGTACAAAAGCATGCAACGACAGAGAGCACAGGCACCAACAGATAGTGCAGGTACAAAAATAGTCAACGACAGAGAGCGTGGTCACAGAAGCACACAAACACAGAGAGCGCAGGTAAAAAAAACAGGCAACGACAGAGAGCGCAGGTACAAATACAAGCAATGATAGATAGCGCAGACACATAAACAGGCAACGATACAGAGCGCGGGTACAAAAACAGGCAATGATAGAGAGCGCGGGTACAAAAACAGGCAACGATAGAGAGCGTGTGTACAAAAACAGGCAACGATAGAGAGCACAGGTACAAAAACAGACAACGATAGAGAGTGCAGGTACAAAAATAGACAACAATAGACAGTGCGGGTACAAAAACAGGCAATGACAGAGAGCATGGGTACAAAAACAGGCAACAACAGAGAGCGCGGGTACAAACACAGGCCATGATAGAGAGCACAGGTACAAAAACAGGCAACGCCAGAGAGTGCTGGGACAAAAACAGGCAACGACAGAGAGCACAGGTACAAAAATAGGGAACAACAGAGAGCGTGGGTACAGAAACAGACAACGACAGAGAGCACGGGCACAGAAACAGGCAATGATAGAGAGTGCAGGCACAAGAACAGACGAAGATAGAGAGCGCAGGTACAAAAACAGGCAGCGATAGAGAGCACGGGTATAAAAACAGGCAATGGTAGAAAGCGCAGGCACACAAACAGGCAATGATAGAGAACAAAGGCACAAAAACAGGCAATGATAGAGAGCGCGGGTATAAAAACAGGCAACGATAGAGAGCGCAGGTACAAAAACAGGCAATGGTAGAGAGCACCGGTACATAAACATGCAACGATACAGAGCGTGGGCTCAAAAACAGGCAATGATACTGTGCACAGGTGCAAAAACAGGCAACGATAAGGAGCGCGGGTACAAAAAAACAGGCAACAATAGACAGCACAGGCACAAATACAGGCAACAATAGAGAACATGGGTAAAAAAAGAGGCAATGATAGAGAACGCAGGCACAAAAACAGGCAAAGATAGAGAGCACAGGTACAAAAACAGGCAACGATAGAGAGCGCATGTATAAAACAATCAATGACAGAGAGAGAGCGCAGGCACAAAAACAGACAACGATAGAGAGCACAGGTACAAAAACAGGCATTGACAGAGAGTGCAGGTGCAAAAACAGCCAACGCTATAGAGAGCCGGTACAAAAACAGGCAACAATAGAGAGCGCGGGTTCAAAAACCGGCAACGATAGAGAGCTCAGGTACAAAAACAGGCAATGACAGAGAGCGCGGGTACAGAAACAGGGAACGATAGAGAGTGCAGGTACAAAAACAGGCAACAATAGAGAGCGCGGATTCAAAAACCAGCAACGATAGAGAGCACAGGCACAAAAACAGGCAACAATAGAGAGTGCAGGCACAGAAACAGGAAAAAATAGAGAGCGTAGTTAGACAAACAGACAACAATAAAGAGCACAGGTACAAAAACAGGCAAAGACAGAGAGCCCATGTACAAGAACAGACAGAGATAGAGAGAGCAGGTACAAAAACAGGCAACGATAGCGAGTGCAGGTACAAAAACAGGCAATGATAGAGAGCGCAGGTAGACAAACAGGCAACGATAGAGAGCGCGGGTACAAAAACAGGCAACGATAGAGAGCGCAGGTACAAAAACAGGTATGGATAGAGAGTGCGGGAATAAAAACAGGCAATGATAGAGAGCGTAGGTACAAAAACCAGTAATGATGAAGAGTTCAGGTATAAAAACAGGCAACGACAGAGAGCACGGGTACAGAAACAGGCAACGATAGAGAGCACAGGTACAAGAACAGACAGAGATAGAGAGAGTGAGTACAAAAACAGGCAACCATAGAGAATGCAGGTACAAAAACAGGCAACGATAGAGAGCGCAGGTAGATAAAAAGGCAACGATAAAGAGCGCGGGTACAAAAACAGGCAACGATAGAGAGCGCAGGTACAAAACCAGGCAACGATAGACATCACAGGTACAAGAACAGACAGAGATAGAGAGAGTGGGTACAAAAACAGGCAACGATAGAGAGCACAGGTGCAAGAACAGACAGAGATAGAGAGAGTGGGTACAAAAACAGGCAACGATAGAGAGTGCAGGTAGACAAACAGGCAACGAAAGAAAACGCGGGTACAAACACAGGCAACGATAGAGAGCGCAGGTACAAAAACAGGCAACGATAGAGACGCAAAAATCGTTGTGTTGTCACGATAGAGATTTGAATAAATCACAGATGAGGTTAGGAAGAACAAGAGTCTGAACTTCAGTCACTTCAGGCATCCTGCACAGGCCCTTCTACACAGGGCAAGGGGCATCTTTAGTGAGCCTGTGGGGCGCCAACCCTATGGGGGCATCACGCCTGGACCCGGGGTCCATCTCAAGGAGCCTTTCAGACCAGTGCAGTCCTGTGCCTGGCCACAGAGGGACAGTCCCATGACAGCGCTGCGCGCCATCTCAGTGTGGGGATACCGCCTAGAAGACGGCTGAAAATGGCAAACTGCTACAGACAGCCCAAGATAGAGCTGGTCATTGGGCGGTGGTCCTAGGGGCTGGCCTGGCTCATGATGAGTGGGACTCGTGAAACACACACACCGGAGTTCGGTAGTGAACAACAAGTTTTACACTTTTTGTTTTCACGAGAGGAGCAAGAAGGGTCCTCATATGAGCAGACTTTGGTAAACTTTTTTTTTTTAATCATATATGTTATGAAGGGATCAGCTGAGGTGGGGCAGTGACTGCTGGGTCTCAGGGGAGCACATTTGATCCAGCGGGTTACTAGCAACGAGCATTCATACACAAAATACTCACTTGGGCCCATACATTCATACTACGCTAGCAATTTCCGCTGGTGGGTCAGTTGGTACTCTTTATCAAAATCCCTGCTACCAATTACTTTTCCGATTGAAGAGTAATGACTTACCAATGGACCCTTTGCTAATTGGGAAGTTTAAAATGAGTGACGTTCCATACAATTCATATTTTCTGAAATAATCACTGAGTCAGGAAGTTTTTTAAAATGTTTATCTAAAGATTTAGCAGAGTAAAATACAGAACCACATGATACTTAAATCGTATATCAAGGATGAAGCATAATAATCAATTATCGATCAATGACGGTTCCTCAGAAAGGAGAAGATAGAGACAGCAGCGCAACTAAGGTTTGCATTTATATTTACCTAAAAGTGCGAGAACCAAACCCCTTGGCCAAGGAGTTGGAAAGATAGGACCCTGGAAGGATGAAGAGCAAAGACCTCCTCCCGGATCAGGACAGGACCGGTGACCTCTCTATCAACGACGCCTGCGTCGTTCCCCTCTCTGGTACTTCGCTTCTCCTCGAATTCTCCCGAGTCTTCCTTCTAAGGTGCTCCGCCGCCCCCACCTCAGGACCTCTCTGGACAGCGGTTCGGTCTGCAGTCGATCAGCTTGTACGTCTGGAGCCTACGTCTCTGCCTTCATGTGTCTGTGCTAGCATCTCCTCCGTTTGTGCGCTAACTAATTAACTAATACTATATCTATTATACCCCTCTACGCCCATGTACCTCCCCTAAATGTTGCAGAATTATGGGCCCACTATTTCTGATTGGACGGGGACAGGGGGTTGATCCTCACACCATATTGATTTAATTCATTTTTCTTAAAGCCCATTGTTTTAAAATACCGCCCATCACATTTAATACATTTGCTTTATTTCCCACCCGTCTCATGACAAAGTTTATACATTCTTCATGTACATTGTTGCATATTGGTAGGGACATTCATGGGTACAGCAATATTGGCCATCAGGTCACGGCCTTGGACGACGTCCAGGTTGACTTCATCCTTTTCTACTCTGGGCAGCCATTCAGGGAGCATGCGCAGAACCATTGTCACACGAGTTTTCAGTTCACCAACCCCAGGCCCAATTTTACGAACTAATAAAAGTCAAAGAAGAAAATATTAAAATCACAAATAAAATGTTTCACTGCATACCCACTCTTTCTACTCTATTCCCATTTATTTATAAACTCTATCCCGCATTAGTAGCGTTAGAATACCACAGTTTAATTACAACTCAAGAGCAAGCTGTAGCACATGAAAATATGAAGCAGCCATTTTAATGCACACTGCGCAGAAGCAAGAGTTTCCCACCAAGCAAAGAAAGACGTCACACCACGTGGTATGGTTGAGACATGCGCAGTAAAGTTCCCGCGTTTTAGCGGCCATTTTAGAATAGACAAGCGTTACTTGTTAGTTAAAACACATAAGCAAGCTTCCTTACTACTTATGTTGGTGTGTGTATTTATTAGTACAAACAATACAAAGTTTAATACATTAATACTTATGAGAAGATTGCATCCGAGCAAGTCTCATTTGTGAGTCCTTGCTCCATCACATTATTACCGCATTGCATTTCTTATGCTGCAGCTGATGAAACTGTAACGTTGAAGGTAATATAAACCTTGTGAATATTCGCTTAATATTCAAGGAAGTTATATAGTAACTCTCAGAATACTCCTGGCATGTGTTGTTACAAAGTGGTACAAAGTAACGTTGTGGTTTCAGCTCCAGGAAGATACAGAGTTTCACAAGACCTCAGAGAGTTGGAAATACAGAGATTTCAAAAGCTACATTAGATACAAAACTAACGCACTCATTTCAAGTTGGGCAGAACAGGGTACGGTATTTACCAAGTATGGTCAATACCATTACCCGGGGTGAGGTATTTTTCATGTGTGGTAAACACCTCCTAGTCCACATTTTCAGCAGGAAAGTGAACCATAACATGAGGAATCATATTTTTATTCACTAAATTCTGCATGCTTTGCCTTTTTTCCAGGCCTTTTCCTATCAATACATTTTGGCTAACTTGGCATTTTAGATTCTATCAGGGAAAGACTCTGAGAGTGTGATAATTATCACGGTTTGTAATTCCTATCCCTGTGCAAATTCTTGTTTGCACAACATTAGGAATTTTGCCCTTAACATGTAATGAGGGCCTAAGTGTTGGATGTGAAAGTCCAAAAAATAACATCACTAAAGGTTTCCTCTTGTCTGTAGATATCAACTCTGTTGCAGGGCAACCTAAGCCCAGCTGTGCTCCAGGCAGAGTGATAATATCCAGTGTCTCTCTTTGGCTCTCTTTTCCAATTCCCCTTTCCCCTGGTCTTACTCTAACCAATATACAATCAGTGAATGTTGGCAGTGGTGCCTTGTAGCCCACAAATTAGGGTGCATGGGATTTAAAAGTGGGGCATGTGGAAATTTGATGTTACCATGTCCCTACATGCAAACATCCAAAAGTTATTTTCACTGTGAAAGGCTCTGACTATCTTCTCAGATAACTACAGTACAGATTAAAATATTAATTTTACTATCTCTAGTTTGTAATGAGCTAGAAAAATGATTCAACCACTATTTTTAATATTTATAACAAATCCAATCTAAAGGTAAAATCTGAATTTTAATAAATATATTGGAAAATTGACTGTTAGAAAGGTAGCTTTTGCCTGCCTGAACCTTGTGAAGCGTAATTTTCATTTGCTCTCTAGCAGCTGCCCAGCTTGTACTTGGCCTTAATGAGGGGTGAAAACTGTTCCCAGAGTTGGGACAGTGGCCTGGATATGGGGAGGTGTTTCTCTTCCCCTCGCAGAAAGATCAGTTGGGGTGGGCCCAGGAATCTAGTTAACTTCAAAGAGGCCTGCCACAAGTAAATGTCAGGTGACACCTGGAGAGGACCATTCTTTGTCCCCTAGTCAAGATGGCACTAAACCCAGTGGGGGAGAGCTACGCCTAGAACCGGTTTTGAGTGTTGACAGGAGGGGACTGCTTATTATCCTGGGCACAAGTCTGGATGGTCACACTGGCTCTGCACAAGGGGAAAATCCTTTTTGGATTTGATTTTGGGAGTAAGTTACAGTGTGGGATTGTTTCCAGTAGGGCAATCACAAACTGCTGCAAAAGTGGATGGGGTTGCCCCAGGGACCTTTTACCCCATTGAGGAGACGAGTTGGCCTAACGGCTAGGGCGGTCGACCGGGGAACTGAGTTCGAGCCTCTGCAATGACGCTGAACATCCTGTGATTCTGGGAAAATCACTCAATCTACTTGTGCCTATAAATGAATGTGTCCTCATGTAATGCAACTGGTGCTATGTAAAGCGCTCTGATACCCGATTCGGGTCAAGTTTGCACTATATAAAACTCTGTAAAATAAAAAATAAAAAAAATTGATCAGGAAGGGGGTTATGTAGGAAGGTAGGATCTTTCTACATAGTTACCCCCACTTTTTGCCTGGTGCTGTGCTGGTTTTTGACTAGTCTGACTGGGATCCTGCTAATCAGGACCCCAGTCTATCTGCTTTCTCCCTAAACTGTTATGTTCTGTACTTAAGTGCACTCCAGATTGGATACTGGGGTACCCTTGTCAGTCCGTAGTATATGGTACCCATGTACCCAGGGCATAGGTACCCCAGAGGCCTCCTATGGGCTGAAGCGTGTATTATGCCACCCAGGAGAAGCCATTCAAAATGGAACCTACAGGCCTGCCATTGCAGCCTGTGTAAGTTGGTGCATGCACCACTAACTTAAGATATAGGTTTACTATATCTAAGGATCACTGCACTTAAAACCCATAAGTCACCCCTATAGCAGGCCTTAACAGTCCTGAAAGCAGGGTGCTTGGTTCTAAGTGAGAGGGTGCCACTGCATGAGCAGAACACCCCTGCAGTCTACGGAGTCCATTCTCCCGGGTTGTCAGTGCATCAGCCATTTACTACATATAGAGTGGCAGAGGTGTGGTGCAGCGGCCAGGGCAGCTGACTTCGGAGAACAGGGCTCACGGTTCGATCCCCAGCTCCGGCGGCAGCTCAGCTCAGCACCATGTGACTCTGGGCAATAGCTCACTTAATTTCCACGACGGCCCCCAGCGCCTTGAGACCCGGAAGGGTGAGTAATTCGCGCTTTACAAATACTGATTTATATATATATTTTTTTTATTATGCTACAGCGTGATGACTAACTCTAAAATGGCTGAAACAAACCCTATCATGTTTGGTGTCAAACATTGTGGAATCATACCCCCACACTGGTAACCGGTGTGGGAGGTATGATTCCACCCCTCAGAAGCGAGCTTTGTGGGCTCCCTGGTATTCCCGGTACCAGCCTTCTAGCTTCAGACAGCACAAAATGGTTGCTGCCGACCAGAGACACATTTCTGCCCTCCTGCTGCTGAGCCAAGCTCGAGCAGGGGAAGGCAGAACAATAGGCATCCTGTCACAGGGAGGTGTGACCACCTCCCAGACAGGATTTAGTGTATTATGGCTGGGTGGGTGCGCTTGTCAGCGATTGAAAGTCTGCAGGAGGGGCACATTTGGTGTCCCTGTGCATAGTCCAGTTCAAACCAGTCCTGGGAGCCATTGAAGGAAGTGACCCGATTAGGGCCACCCGGGTCACTCGCAACCACCTCTCAGCCTTCCATACAAATGAAGAGCCGGTCAGACAGTAGAGAGAACAAACCAAAGTTATTTATTAGTCACACACTCGAGCGGAGTCCAGTCTGACCAGCCTCCTTAGATAGCTGCCGAGGGACTGACCCCCGCCAACATGACAATACCAGATATACATTTCCAGCACCCCTAAGGACCCGCCCAGACTGGAATATTCCAGCCTGGGAGCTGATGAACAAAGGAGGTACAGAAGGATGAGCTACGATCCTGAGACCGGGTACATGCTATCTTAGTTTCAAGGTTACTCTGCCCGTGTCCGTCTCTCTGAGAGTGGGAGCAGGCCTACCTACGAGGAAAGGCATGCAGTTACAGAACGATCTATTCATTAGTGCAGCGAAGCTCAACCTTGAACAATAAAAAGAAACAATCGAGGCTGCTTTCTGCTGAGGCAGACAGTATGAGACAGAAGCTTCATTTCGATCATGACACAAAATGGCGGCAGAATACAAAATGGTGCCGCAAATGCTAACTTAACTCGCACAATGCTAGAAGGAGTCAGCTAGACGCATTTTTCAGTCCATCAGACCCTCCTTTTAGCATTTGCTAACAATTTTGTCTAGTGCTAGGAAACCAATAACTACGTGCAAATGGAAAGGACCATCATTATATGTCAATACACACATTATCAATATTTAAAAATACCCTCATCAATGGCCATTAGGTAGTGGACAGCCAGCATCATCATAGCCGAAGACTTAGCATCATGTATTGGGGCCTTCGGTGTGGGTGTCAGCTTTCCAACACAGTAAGTACAGCTGGCAGGAAGGCAATGCACGCATAAGCAACATGTGAAAATAACACCTGCAATTGCTATCAGAAAGAGAAGAATCTTCCACCCCCAGGATGCTATTAAACCCCAGAACCAACCAGAAAGTGTCCAGGTACCATTGTCTTGGTGGATATCAGATGTGAGCTTATGCAACTTCTGTATAGCAGTGTATACATTCGGAGCGTGGTCCAGTATGTACACACAACAACTGCTGCCGATGACGCAGCAGGCCCCACCCCGATCAGCAAGGCGGACGTCTAACACCATCCTGTTCTGAAGAGCAACGAGCCGCGTAGCCTGGAGCTCAGCTGTAATATTTGTCAGAATCCCTGCTGTTGTATTAATGACCCCTTCCGCAACTCTGTTGAGTCGACAAATGTTGAGGCTATTAGACATAGGGCCCCAAAAGGGCAAGATACCCTTCATAGCATCTGTGAACTGCTGCAGAGTGGTATCTGCCTGGTCTATGTCATCAGTGTTAATAATAACTCTTCTAATTCGGGACAGATGAGCACTCTTACACTGTAATCAATGGTCCTTATGATAATTGGGCGGTGCTATGTACACTGGGGGAAGGAGGAAAGCGAGATAGCAGACACCTGACCATCCTCTAGGAAGCCAAACATAAGCTTGAGATCCACAAACAAAGTAAATATTATGCGGTGGGAGCAGAGGCGGGCTACTGCTCGTGCTCAACGTATACGTATAGTTGCAATCACTCTCCCCCACTTTTACCTTCCAAACCCTTGAACACAAAATCCAGCTGTGGTGTTGACTACTAACACCGGCATTGCCTCATCCTGAGTGATATTGCGCATCTGGAATGACCGAAAATATTCAGTGACATTAAATCCCTAGAAATACAACATTTCATTTTGGAGCTATGTTACATTTTTCTCTCTCTCCTATATATTCATGCAGGCTGTCGGGGACAATGTATCAGGGGTCCCTTGTTCTCCCGGGCTAAAACCTTGGTGGACCCGTATATATTCTTACACTATGTGATAATCAGCAGATTTCATATTCATAGTACAAGAATGGTAATGAATGTATACCATAGAGAACAATTCGAGCCACCCTTCACAACTGCCTAAATAAGACATAGGCAGCGATAACAGGGTGTCACTCTTATGTGTAACCGAAGGGAGCAGTCCACATATCCAGCAGTTTGTAACATTCGATGTATCATGGGCTTGGTGGAGTGTTTGCAAAAACACATTGTCTACATATGTTTTTCGGTGTTCACCTTTATGAGGGGCCAAAGTAACAAACATGTGTTCAGGAGGAACAGGCGTTGTACCAATTAAAGAGTGCACAGGATATTTCTCCTCAAGGAACCATACTATTCCAAACACTGCTATCAGGGATATCAAGACAATCACCACGAAAACTATTTTACTCTTTGTAGACCAACTAGACCAACCTGACTCATTCTGCCCAAAACGTGGGGCTGCAAATGGCTGTTCCTCCTCCATAATGGGGCGACCAAATGGATACATTTCAACCAGAGGAAAGGACATGCAATGGAGCCAATGACAAGGAAAACAAGAAGGGGCATATGTTCCCAGTGTCCGTCAGAGCCTCACTGGTAGACTCCTATTGTTCATCAGTTGTTGGCGCTGTTGAGCACCGGCGGTGGAGCTGTCAGACCAGCTCTTGAGGAATCCCATGTCGCTCAGGATGAGGCACCCCCCTTCCCAGGGGAGCACGCTCGATCAATCCTGTCCAATGTCCGAACAATGCACCAATCTCGTCTCTCCCTGTGCTACTGTGGCCTGACTTATCGAGTCCATCCCTGCTAATCTGACTTTTCCTTTGGTGCATTGTTCCTCTGTCGGGGGCGCAGATTATACCTAGCTACTCCAGGGACAGAGGGGTCTGCAAACACGGGCTCAGACACTGAGGGGCCAATGGACTGGGGCTCAAGCACAGATGGGCCAGCAGACTGGGGCTCCTGGATGGACATGATCTCAGGAGGCACTGCCTCATTCAACACTGCGCCCTTTTCTTCCTCCGTTTGTGCCCACGTCAGCCGGGCATCCGAGAAAGGAACGAAATGGGGCACCTGCTCGGTTTCAGAGTCGCCAACTCCGTCAAACACCCATTGGTCATAGGGTAACAGGAGGGGTACCTTCCGGCAATACTGGCAGTGAATCCAGTTCTTCTGGCCGGCCACCTTCACTGTGGTGCGGGTGGCGAGGAGTACGTGCGCAGGCCCCTTCCACTGGGGCTCCAAACTGCCTTTCCTCTGGAAGTGTCTGGTCAGCACAAAATCACCAGGCCGAATATCGTGTCCTGGCCCCTCTGGTGCTGGTGGTAGGGCTTCGTGGATCTGTTGGTGAATAGAACGCAAGCTTTTAGTCAACTCATACAGGTAATCCACCAGCAAAGGGTATTCAATTTCTGAGAACCGTCGAGGTTGCGGGACGCCCCAGACATTCGCGGGGCACCTGAACACAACCTCGTACGGTGACAACCCTGTCCTAGAGTGAGCCGTAGCTCTTGTAGACAAAAGAGCTAATGGTAAAGCATCTGGCCACTGCAACCCTGTCCTCTCCTGAATCTTTGCCAATTTCAGTTTGAGAGTACCATTGTACTTCTCAACCAGACCTGCTGACTGGGGGTGGTTTGCAGCACGAAATTTCTGCTTGATGTGCAGGCCATCACACACCAACTGAATAACCCTTGAATTGAAGTGACTTCCGTTGTCACTCCAAATCAAACAGGGCAAACCGAACCGAGGGAAGACATCCTTTAGGAGTGCCTTCGCAGTCGCCATGGCTGTATTCTCTTTAGTGGGATAAGCCTCAACCCATGTGCTGAATGCACAAACATTCACCAACACATATTTCAGATTGTTGACTCGTTCCATTTCGATGAAATCCATCTGAAGGACCTCGAAAGGGAAGGAAGGGGGTGCAAAATTACCACGAGGTGCAGGGGTGCCTTTTACAGGATTATACATCATGCAGACCATACAGTACTTGACTAGATAAGCAGCAACCTTGGGAATGTTGTCATTCTGCCATACAGGCTCTAACAGTCTACAGATACCTCTCGCACTAATGTGGGCTGGCCCGTGTGCCCTAGTGACCACAGGGAGGACATATGCATCTGGTAACATCCATCTCTGTTTCCCTGACTCATCCGTCCAACACTAAGCCTGGGCGTAGTTTGCGTAGTAGCACTTCACATAACTACGTGAAGTACATTTTGAACTACACGTAGCTATGCAAATTACATAGTGCTTAGCTGTGTGCTTGACTGCACTGTACAATAATTGCCAAAGGCATCTTGCACAGTGCAAGTTAAGATAAAATAAGTATCTCTGTATTTATATGCTAAAATGCATATAGCATTTCATAAAAGTGAAATCAATAAATTAACAAGCAGTGAGAGAGGTGATGATTTTGGTATCCTCCCTAACCTAGGGAGAGAACCAAGCAGATGGCTTGAAAACAAAAAGCACATCTTTTGAACGATTCGGTGGTGGTCCCATCCTCTTAGACCCACCCCAAGCACAGTTATTGGCAAAAATACAATCCCAACCAAAGGCCCTGCAAAGCATTATGGGACGAGATTAGCAGTGGGCAGTGAATATTATAGTATCCAATATCAAAATAATTCTACAAAGAGCTGTAGTTCCACTAGTCGTTACTAGATGTCCCTCACGAGTCAAATGCAAAAGCTTCATGAAAGGGTTTCAATGCTTTTGCATTTGACTCGTGAGAGACATCTAGTAACGACTAGTGGAACTGCAGCTTGATGTATTAATAATTTCAATGCTTTTGCATTTGACTCGTGAGGGACATCTAGTAACGACTAGTTGAACTGCAGCTCTTTGTAGAATTATTTTGATATTGGACACTATAATATTCACTGCCCACTGCTAATCTCGTCCCATAATGCTTTGCAGGGCCTTTGGTTGGGATTGTATTTTTGCCCATAACTGTGCTTGGGGTGGTCCTAGGAGGAAGGGACCACCACTGAATCGTTCACATGATATGCTTTTTGTGTTCAAGGCATCTGCTTGGTCCTCCCCTAGGTTAGGGGGATCCCAAAATCATCACCTCTCTCATTGCTTGATATTTTCTTTGTCAAAGTTAATTTTTGTGAATTTGTTATATGCTTTTTAGCATAGAAAATTGCTTTAACAAAGCATTTGAATGTGTTTAATATACTGCTGCTACGCTACGTCACGTTGATTAGCACAGTTTTTTACTCTGCTACGTGCAATTTGCGTAGTGCGTAGTAACACAAACTTTGCATGCTCCGTGAGCGTAGCAAAGTATTATGCTCAGGGTTATCCAACACCCATCCTCATCCAAGTGTTCTGTGTTTCCTGCCATACTGCTAGCTCCTCAACCGTTGCCTTACTTTGAATTTCTTTTACATTGTCTAGCGTATTCTCAAACATGGTGACTTCGGGCACCCACCTAGCGGGACCCGCTACAAACATCCTCTTCATCTTTGTTCGAGCTGTCTCCTTAGCTGTCTGGTCTGCAAATGCATTCCCCCTCCCCACATCATCAGTAATTGCCTTGTGGGCGCTGCACTTTACTATAGCCAATTTTTGGGGAAGTGTCAAGGCAGACAGAAGCCTATGTATAAGGGGGCCATGCTGGATACGCGTCCCATGGGAGGTGAGAAACCCTCTCTCTGCCCAGATCCTACCCAAAATTATGGGCGACCCGAAGGCGTACTGGCTGTCAGCATAAATATTAACAGCCAGTCCCTCGCTCAATTCACAAGCTCTAATAAAGGCAACCAATTCAGCTGCTTGAGCGGACTGATAGGGAACTCGTGATGTCTCAACTACTGTATGTAGTGTAGTAAGCACATTTGCTGCAAGGGTGGTGCCATCTGGTAATTTGAAACAAGAGCCATCGACATATAGTTCCCCTTGGGGTTCAGATAAGGGAACATCAGTCAGGTCTACCCATCCCTTCGTCTCTTCCTCTGTCCGAAAAAGACAATCATGTATGTCAATTTCCTCACTCTCAGAAGGGAAGGGTAGTAACGTGGCTGGGTTCAGAGTGGCACATCTTTTTATGGTGATATGAGGGCAAAGAGGCAAAGAGAGTTAGCTCATAACCAGTCAGACGTGCACTAGTAAGGTGCTGCGTCTTGGTCTTGTTCAAAAGGGTGTCCGCAGCATGGGGCACCATGACTGTGAGATCAGTATCAAGTAAAAGCCCAGCCGATTGTCTTATTGAGACAGCCAATGCCGCGACCGCTCTTAGACAGCTCGGGAGGGCTCTGGCGAATGGATCAAGCAGAGCAGAAAAATAAGCACACAGCCGTTGCTTACCTCCAAAGGCCTGTGTTAAGACAGAAAGCGCACAACCTGCCGTCTCGTGTACATACAGCACGAACAGCTTCTGATATTCAGGCGTACCAAGCATGGGTGCAGAGCAAAGTGCAACTTTTAATTGCTCAAAAGACTGCTGACATTCAGGCGTCCAGGGCAAGGGTTCATGCACGTCTTTAGTGGTTAGTGTCAACAAGCTTTTTATCAGTAAGGAATAATTTGGGATCCAATGGCGACAGTAGGAAGTGATGCCAATAAAAGCGCACACATCCCTCTGAATTTTAGGGATAGGCATTTTAACAATAGCGCTGATGCGCTCAGGAGTCAATCTCCTACCCTCATTCGACAGTAGGTGACCGAAATAGGTGACCTCCGGTCAACAGTATTGAAATTTAGAAAGGGACACTTTATGTCCATGGTGAGCCAAATGTAGCAACAACTTAACTGTACTGTCTTTGCATCCCTGTTCAGTGTCAGAAGCTATTAGTATATCATCCACATATTGAAGCAATACATTACCTGGGGAAAGTGTGAGGGAGTCCAATTGAGCTTTCAAAGCTTGGCTATATATACTAGGGCTCTCAGTATAGCCCTGAGGAGCGCGACAGAATCTAAAGCTTCTGCCAGCTAGCGTAAAACCGAACAAATGTCGGCTATCAGGATGGATCGGGATACTAAAGAAGGCATTTTTCAAATCTATGACAGAGAAGAATTTAGCAGAGGAAGGAATCATTGTCAGAATGGCAGTAATGTCAGAGACCACCGGGAACTGAGGGACCACAATTTTATTCCATTCCATTCCATTCCATTCAATAACTTTATTTCGGCCACTAGGGCCATAAAAGTACATTACTAAAAAGCACAACAAATAATAAAACACATAAAAAATATATGGACTTACAATTATATATTACATATCTCACAATTGCTTTCTTAAGCAGAGATTCTCCAAACTCTGCATAGGTGTAAATATAAAAGAGAATGAGTCCTCAAACATTTTTGGAGTCCAATAAAAACAAGCTCAGTTAAAAACACAAGCTAAAATTTTTACAAAGTTAAAAAAAAAGAAAAAAATATATGAGCTGAAACAATGTACCCTAATCGTGTTTGCACTGGAGTGGACCTTTACAATTTCGGCACATGAATCTTCCCAGGGTACTACTTTAACAAACCCCGCTGTATGTGCCACATGTGGTTTAAAAAACGTGATACAGCAAACACAATTGGAGGGTGGGTATCGTATTTTAAAACTCTGTAAGCCTCTAAGCAACGCACAAAGCCTAGATTTCCTCAAATTTGGATTAACCAGCGTTTGCGAGGCAGTCGGTATACAGGACAAAAAAACAGTACATGAATTTCAGACTCTAACTTGTAGTTGCAAGCCGGACAATCACCCGTATTCTCTTTGGCCCATTTGCTAGTATATGCAAATAATGGAAGGTTCCCTAGTCTAAACTGCACGTACAGTTTCCTGGCCATTGGGGGATAGATCACAAGGGTTCCTTACTATATACATCTTTTAATTGTAGGAACTCTGCTGTCAGCCGACCACCAGTAGGACTTTCCTGTATGGACCGTATGTTGGACTGCCTATAATGTTGCACTAATTCCAGCCTCGATATCATTGGACATGATGTCTCAGGGGTTTTCCAGAGGTCCATCCTGCCTAACCTCAAGAAGAGATCCCTTATGTGGCCGAGCCACGGTATTTTCTTGGTAGCAGAAATGGACAAAATCTCCTTGAGCTCGGCTTTATAGGTGGACAACTCCGGGGTCACCCAAACCCGGCGCCAGAATGTGATGGGTCTAAGGGCAATCTCTTCATCAATAGGCCTCATGCCCAAGTCCATGCGAAGGGGGACTAGGGGGGTGCTACGAGGAAGGCCTATTAGCTGCCTCATAAAGTTGTTCTCCACCTTCAAAAGGTTAGAGGTAGAGCAGTGCCCCCAGAGTTCCGCCCCATATAATGTGGCCCCCCTTGCTTGGGCTTTATATATTTCCACAACAGGTGCAGTTGGTTTGAATGCAGAGGTTCTGTGCAGTTTCATAATCCCACCCACGGTCTGGGTTAACCTGAGTCTAGCTTTGGCCATCTGTGACCCCCACTCAAAGTGCTCTGATAATGTAACACCCAGATAATCAAATATCCTCACCCTTTCCAGGAGTATACCATTTAGGGAGGGATTGGGGCGGGTCGTCTTGGGGGGGATTGAAGACCATGTATTTAGTCTTTGTTAGATTGATCTCCAATCCCCGCATCTTACAGAAGTTCGCAAAACCATCAAGTGTGCGCTGAATACCCGTTGGCGATTTTGACAATAAAAGGGTATCATCCGCGAACATCAGTGCAGGAACCATCCCCGTGACTAGCTTGGGGGCATCGTTATCCTTGATGTTTTTAAGGTGGTCTATGAGCCCATTGATGTAGAGGCAAAATAAAGTGGGGGCTAGAACACATCCCTGACGTACCCCTTTTTAACGGGGAAACGTGAGGAGAGTTCCCCATATTTTCCACATCTTACTTGTGCATAATTTTCTGAGTGGAGCCTCACTATCACATTAAGAAGGTAGGGTGGTATCCCAAGGTCACTGAGCACTTTCCATAGTTTCTCCCTGGGTACAAGGTCAAAGGCCGTCTTCAAGTCAACAAATATTAGATAGAGGCTGCCACCCTCTATAGTCACCGTTTTCCAGAAGAGTAGCTGTAATCTGAATATCTGGTCTATGGTTGACATATTTGTTCTGAAGCCAGCCTGGTAGGGACTTAAGATCTCCTCCTCCTCCATCCAAGCCTGTAAACGGTCCAGGAGGACCCGTCCCATCAGTTTTTGGGTGATGTCAATTAAGCTGATGGGTCTATAATTTGAGGGTAGAAGAGGGCATCCTTTTTTAAATATGGGAACTATCTCTGCCCCACGCCAGGTATCGGGGGGATCCATGCCCTTCAGGATGGCATTAAATAGGGCACACAAATATGGTACCCAAATTTTGGGTTCCTCCCGAAAGAGGTCCCCCGGAAGTTTATCTAAGCCTGGCGCTTTATTGCAATGCAGATTATTGATAGCATTTCCCACTTCAAACAAAGTAATCTCCCAGCCCCCCTCCTGTTGGAACTCCAGGGATGAACTGGGTGTGCCAGAGATAACACTGCCGCCATCTTCAGTGTCGTACAGTGACCCAAAGTGTGTCTCCCAAGCTTCGGGCGCTATGTTAGGCTCTACGGCCGGACTCCCTTCCCTTTCGCCCGAACTCACTATTGCCCAAAATGTTTTCAGATCTTTATCATTCAGAGCTATCCTGAGGGCTTCCCACCTATCTAATTCCCAGTTTTTCTTTTCCTGCTGGATGGTCCCTTTATACCTGGCCCTGGCGAGTTTGATTTGTGGCCTGTCCTTCGCCTTCACCGCATCCAATAAGTCCTGTTTGGCTTTGCGACAATTATCGTTAAACCAGGAGCATTTAGATCGTTTATTTCCCCTCATCTGCAACACCGGATAGAATACGTCAGTTAATTTTGTGGTTAGCTCCTCGTGAATTTTACCTGCCTTGTCTCGATCCCCTGTAAGAACCTCCCCCTGTACTACCTCCCACATTTTAGTTATCATTGGTATTGCCATCTGATAGACTTTGGCCAACTTTAGGGGAGAGTGTTGGATGTGACTCCATCTAACTTTTCTTCTGTTGTTAGAAAGCGTTAATGCGCTGGGCTCGTTTGCAGGAGGAGGTGGAGAGTTGGACATACCAAGATCCCCTGTTTTTATGATCACTATCAGGGCATTGTGGTCACTGTCCTGCCTCTGCTGGACGTAAAAGTCAGCGACCTTTTCCCAGAGTCTAGTTTCCACCAGGATGTAATCAAGTAAGGAGGCCTGCCCTACTCTATTAAATGTGAGCTGGCCCGGGTGGTCAGATTTAGTCCTCCCATTACATGCCCTCAGGGAGAGAGCTAAAGTAAGTGAGTGGATTTGCATTGCCAATGGGGACCATACTTTAATCGGATTAATCTGAGGGTCAGGTATCGACCAATATATATCTTCTTCCGAGGATGCAGAATGATTTGGATCAGTGAGGGGCTCAAATTGGCAGTTGAAGTCACCCCCTACGATGAGCCACGTCGCTGGATCCAAAGTTGGTATAAAACTCCCCAATTGGTCTATAACAACTGATTCTTGTCTATTATTTACAGGTCTGGAATACACATTAATTAGGGCAATTTTTATCTTTGTGGGAAACGACAACAAAACACATTGTATATCATTTGAGGGTGATGTCATCTGTTCGGCTTTACAGCCAAGGTGAGTACCTACCCATATAGCTAGGCCACCGGAGGGTCTCCCCCTCCCCCCTATGGTGGCCAAGATGTTAAAAGACGCAAAACCTACCCGTTTTTATTAACTGCGCGCAAATCAATCACAAAACGATAAACATCTGGGTGGTCATTGGGAGAGGCTGTAGATGCCTTTTTGAGAATAGGAAGAATAGGACTATTACACACATTCGCCGCTGTCTCTTCAACCACTCCCGACTCAATCAGATCTTGTATAATGCGCAGCAAAGCTCGCTCCCCCGCTTGAGGAATTTTGTACTGGGGAATACGAGGCAAAATGGCATTGTCTTTAACTTTAATGGAAATCGGGGGAATTTGCAATAGTCCTACATCCGTGTCACCTGTTGCCCACAAAGTGGGCGGCACATCCTTAAAATCAGCAGGAAGGGCGCATCGTTGGACAGACACTGCTTAGAGCTAACCACATTCGGACCCATTGTCATGTAAACACCTTCCAGGGAGCAAAAAATGGTTGCATGCAACTTCTTTAATAAATCTAGGCCCATTAGGTTTCTCCACAGTTTGATGTCAATAGAAACGGTGAATCCACAGTAAAAGGACCGATAGTCAAGGCAAGAGGTTTGGAAATGGGGCTTACAACCGGTACGCCAGAGAATCCTACCGAAACATTATTTTGGCCAGACAGAGCTGCCCCGGGGACCAGCGAACGAGAAACAGAGCTATTCATTGCACCTGTGTCCACTAAGAATTTCTTAACTGAGCCTTGCAAATCCGCGGTGACATAAGGACCGCGCTGATCTACAGGTATCTGGACTGGTCCCTCACCCTGTCCCTGGCTGTCCTAGCTGTGAGACATCCCTGTCACCTCGTCCGGATCATAATCATCGTGATAATACTGTCTCCCTCGAGGGACATCAAAATAGTTTTGGTCTGTGCGACGCTGTGATGCCTTATCCTCCCGAACCCTATCTTGATCACCTCCTTCACGACCCCGTCCACGAGAACCCCTTCCGCTAGGGGCCGCAACTTTCTGTAATAACACCGGACACTCGCTACGCCAGTGCACCTCCTCCTTACAGTACGCACACTGATTCGGCCCCACAGGCGCAGTGCTCTTGCTAGTACGGGAAAGCTGCCGGGCCGGACCAGCACCACGTCCCCTACCGTTTCCCCTAGACGCCTGCTGTAACAACACCTTTGTCTTCAACTCCTTGTGCTTCTTCTCTACCTTCTCCTTCTCCTCGTTCTCCCTGTGTTCATAATACTGTGCCATACTCAATATAACAGAAGGGGAGGATGTCGTCTCAGTGCTCTCCGAGGCCTGCAAACGAGTTGCTATCTCAGGAAGCAGGTTCATAACAAATCTATTAACGAACAATCAAACACCCCCTTCCATCGACAAATCCTGTCCACTAAAATCCAAAAAGACACCCTCAAACCGGGTGAAGAAATCTGACACACTTTCATCTTTGTTCTGGCGACATGCCGTCAACTTGTCCCAATCTACCCTTCTCGGTGGAATGAGAGAGTGCATATACGCAATAATTCGGCCAGGCAGAGCTAGTATCTCAGCCTTAGACTTTTCCCCGGGCTTCCTCTCCTGGTCCCATGCTTTAATCTGGTCCCAGATACCACCCAATTCCACAGCGTGGTCCTGCGGGTGCACCTGCCTCCAAATAACAACGGGTACCAGTAAACCAAAGAACATTTCAATATACGCAAGCGTCATCACTGTCGATGAAGCGGCTTCCGTCAATTCCTTATAGTATGCAGTAGGATTTTTCCTAGGGTCGGGTAACTGAGTCTTAAGGGATAACACCTCACTCCTCTTCCATGGGGTATAGACCCACTGTTCTGGAAAACGGGCCTCTACCCTTGGTCTAACAACAGCATCATGCTGATCTCGGAGCTCCGGTAACTCAGGGTGATGTATGGGATGGACTTCCCTCATCGAAAACTGAGATACTGTCTTTGGGCTCTTCTTAAACAGCCTACCTCGATAAGCTACCAGCATTGCAACATTACCGAAAACCTCCTCAGGCGCCATACCAGCAGCATATACATTGTCCCTGATATCATAAATAATCTGGGACGCTAAATCGCTGAAGCACTGTTCCCACAATCCAATCAGTGTAGCCGACATGTACTTAAGGGCATGCTGCTGCACAAACGGCTCATAATCTCTCATCACACTCCACACATCTTCCGTACTATAAAGGGGATGACGAGCCCACTGAGCGGCCTGATTGGCTACCGCCCTTTTTTCTTCCTCCCCCACATCAGATCGTATCAATATCCACCCCATTCACTCCCTAGCAGTTGCCCAGTCCCCACCTCCTGATCCACGTACAGGCGTTCCGCTACCCAGTACTGTCGAGGAATGAGGGAAAAGGGAAGGAGAAGTAACAGAAGAAACAGGCACCAATGTCGTTAATGGCTGTGTTGTGGGTGTAAGGGGTGGAGAGAGAGGAGACATCGACACGATAGGCATAGCAGGGAGACTAGCAGTTATCGCAGGTGCAGAAGCCGAAGCCACAGAATTGACAGGAGGCACGGCGGCTAAAGCAGCTGGGTCGGTAACAGAAGAAACAGAAACGACAGGGGCAGAAGAGACAGAAGACTGGGACTGTGGCATAGCAGGGTATATTCTCTGCGGGCGTATGGAGGTGGAGGTCGTGTGTCTAACAATTCCTCCACAAATGTATCATTTTCTTCTCAAACCACATAAGTCTTTTCACATTGCAATCGAAACTTCCTATCAGCACACTCTATCCCCTTCTCAGTCTTCTCTTTATCATACACAACAGCTTTCTGAGTCACTGTCTGCATCCTTCCCTTTCGAGCCTCCTTTTCTGCTTTCATTCGTCTCTGTTTAGCTTCCTTTTGCCATGTTCTAAGGGAATCAAACATTGACTGCCTACTCCTTTTCGCAAACAATTTATCCTGCAGGAAATGATGCTTTTGCTTATCAAAAGTGCCTGTAAACGGCCACTGCAACTCGGCATTGTCCCTCGTATGTTTGTGCCATAACGTACTAAACATAATAGGGCCAAGGCCATGCTTGACATACATCTCAAAACTTGGAGTGCCTTCCGGAGGCCCAGGCTGACTCTCTTCCAATCGAGCATCAGTAGAACAACGACAACTCACACTGCATAGTTTGCTAAAACAAGGCATTTTAAAACGAAAATGTGTTCACTATTTATGCCGAGCAGATATTTGCAAATATCTTACCTAAATTTGGTCCTCAAATCTTACCAAATCCAAATCAAAGTGGTACCATGTTCACAAAGAACTCAAACAAATTCAAGCGCTTGTCCAAAAACGATCCTCAGACCGTACCAAACACAAACCAAAATGGCGCCATAGTCACAAAGACAAAACCAAAGCAAACTCACCTGGTGCACACAGGTCAAATGAATTTATTCTCCACTGCCGACTCTTCGGACCAAACGGTCCGATCCAAGGGTTTCGCCGTTCAGGACCCCAGCCGGGATGACCACTGGCCGAGGCACCGCCTGGTCAGACAGACGGGGCAGCTGCGAGTACTAGACTCTCTCGTGCAGGGATCCCCGGTTCGCCCGTCCGACCCGACGTGGCCCCGTCCCCTTCATCCGTCCGCGGGCAAAGAAGGGTCACTCACCCAATGGGGTCCCTGTTCGGGCACCAACTGAAGGAAGTGACCCGATTAGGGCCACCCGGGTCACTCACGACCACCTCTCAGCCTTCCACACAAATGAAGAGTCGGTCAGCCAGTAGAGAGAACAAACCAAAGTTATTTATTAGTCACACACTCGAGCGGAGTCCAGTCTGACCAGCCTCCTTAGATAGCTGCAGAGGGACTGACCCCCGCCAACATGACAATACCAGATATACATTTCCAGCACCTCTAAGGACCCGCCCAGACTGGAATTTTCCAGCCTGGGAGCTGATGAACAAAGGAGGTACAGAAGGATGAGCTATGATCCTGATACCGGGTACATGCTATCTTAGTTTCAAGGTTACTCTGCCCGTGCCCGTCTCTCTGAGAGTGGGAGCAGGCCTACCTACGAGGAAAGGCATGCAGTTACAGAACGATCTATTCATTAGTGCAGCGAAGCTCAACCTTGAACAATAAAAAGAAACAATTGAGGCTGCTTTCTGCTGAGGCAGACAGTATGAGACAGAAGCTTCATTTCGATCATGGCACAAAATGGCGGCTGAATACAAAATGGTGCCACAAATGCTAACTTAACTCGCACAATGCTAGAAGGAGTCAGCTAGACTCATTTTTCAGTCCATCACCATTGGCTCCCGCTCTGGCGCGAAACTGGACAAAGGACATGGGAGTAACCTCCCCTGGGAGGGTCCCCTGAATCTGTCCAACCCTCTCCCGTGGGTTACAAAAGGGCTTACCTGGCTGTAGGACCCTAGATTCGACGTGGACAAGATTCAGAACCAGAAACCACTGAACTTCGACCGTCTGGACACTCTGGACTTCGCTGAACTTTGTTTGGGCCCGACTTCATCTCCCACTCAGTCTGCTGCATCGTCTGTGCCTGCGCACCATACAGGATCCGTGTAGGACCTGTGGAGCATCAAGGACAACTAAAGATATCTCCCTTGGAGTGAAGGAGTCACTCCCCTGCATTCGCAAGCACCGCAACACTGCTGTCCGGTCTGCTGACTCCAAGCTCCTACAGACTCGTGGGGGCTGCAATACCCGAACCCCTGTGCACTGCGTACATTTGCAAGTGCATATGCTTGTTGGCATTTCCCGAACAAGTGCATTGGCTCCAAGTAGCCCCAACCTCTGGTACCATTTCCTACAAACAACTCTGGCCTCCTCACAATGAGTGCTCCGTGGGCTGCTGCTTTGTGAAATAGCTCAAGGTCCTCTTGGGACTCCTGTACCTCCGGCCTGTGGGTCCATTTGAGGATCAACTTTGCTTTCCTTTGGCTCCCCTGGTTGCTCCAGGCCTGCCCTGATTTCCATGCTGTGGTGAGTCTCCTGGACCTTGTTGGTCCGAACCGTAATCATCTTTGACCTTCTGCGTGGGTTGCTGTTGCCAAGGCTTGTTGGTGCTCCCACCGGACACCGACCCCTCAGCACTCGACATCCTTCGTGGGACAGCTCGTATGCGGCTCTTGGTGGTCCCCGTAGCTGCAGTGTCAAGGACTCCCTCAACGTACCTGAAGCACCCGACATCGGTGGGCATTCGACTACCGAGCCCCTGGTCACTCCTGAGCGACCCAGACTCTGCCCCCTCTGCTTTCAGGTTCTTCTCGACAAGAATCCACCTTTGGATTCCAACGGACACTTTTCTTCCTTCCAGCAGTGACTCTTCTTCGAAGTCCTCCATTGAGTTCGACGGCGGTTTTCGACGCCACTTCAGACCTATGCACCCGGCTTCCCTGGGATAGGTAACTTGGGTACCTCAGTATCCACGGGTGGGGTGGCTCTCCAACCTTCTGTCTTCCACTGGGTTTCTTCGAAGTCCACTGGGAGGGGTCCTTAAACTCTAAAACCTCAACCGAGACTTTCCCATAGAATTGTACGGAGCACGCGGTCGTGTTCCCACACTGCACCCGTCCTCCGTGGGGTCCCTACTTACTCACCTGGGGTGGTTCCTTGGGGTCCCAGTGATTTTAAGTCCTCTCGACACTGTCTTGACTCGAGTCGTGGTTCTTATACCACTATTTAAGTATATGGTTTGGTCCCCCCCTGGGGCCCACTGTGTATTTGTGCTATTTACTTTCATTTCTGTGCTACAGTATTGTGTGCTTTGGGATTATCTCCATTTAGGAGATACTGTGTCGTACTAGATAGTGTTATATTAATAAATACATATTTTTATAACTACTGTGTGGTTCTCTATTTTCATTTAACCAATATTAGAAGGTTGCATTCTGGTAAAACAAGCTGCTTAACATTCCTTCAAGACTAAGCCTGAAGGCTGCTCTTCACAGCTACCACATGGCTAGCTTTCTAAGGTTATCTTTGATCTCTTAAATCACCATAAGGGTTGTTTAGACTGGTACAGGGTGCCCACTTTAATTAGTGGACAGCATATACCAGGCCAACTTCTCACAGGAGTCCTAGCTCCTCCCTGATCAATGGAGTCCCTGCCCACTAGCCTGTGCCAAGCATATATGTGGCATCCCAAGGCACCTTCCTCAGAACACTTTTTTGATCAGTGAAAGAACAGAAGAACCTGTGAGGGGACCTGAAAGGCTGGACTTGTTCCCACTTGTACCAAGGGAAAAAGTGTGAACTCCAAGGGTCAGTTGGCTGAACTTGTCTGTGCCTACAGGGACACAGCATGCTACAAGAGGCCTTTCCCCTGAACTGCCAAGTTAACCAGTAGTACCTGGGTCTGGACCCTGCTGGTGGCCTCTGCTGGAGTGAGTCTTTGACCTCATATGCTGTTCATAAAGTCCTAGGACCCTTGGCCGTTTCTAACAGGACTTCTCCTAACACCTTTGAAAAGTTGGGACTTAGAATATTCGTGGACTTCCAGACCTGCGGAGGACCCGGATCTACTACTCAAGCTAATCTGCTGAATGAGCGACTTCACTGGGCTAAAGAAACACGCTTCTCTAACTTGGAGTGTCTCCAGAGCAGCAAATCCATTTCAGTGGGCTCTCGGCGAAAAGGTATTCGGCCTTGTGGAACTCGTCGATGCCGCCTGAAACATTGTTCCAGTTCAGGATTCTCAACTCTGAAAAAGAGAATAAATCAGAACGTAGAAATCTTGACTGGGCAAAGGCGTGAAAAGCATCTGACCGACGAGATGACTTCTCTGGGTGCGAAATTTAATTTTCACACTTGGAGTTTTTTCTGCTTAAACCAACTGCTTCAGTCAGACCTCGTCCAATGGAACTCTTCTCCGAACCAGCCTGCAACCTTCCTCCACTAGAGAATTTTGACTTCCATTTGAGAGACTACATCAGGTAAAATCTCCGACTGGGAAGAATCTACTTGGTGTAGCTGACTCCCCCTCCATTGCGGTTGGTCTAACAAACATGCCTTGATCCCGGTGAACTGCGACCATTTGCGGTCATTGGCACTTTACCTTTAGTTTTCTTGGCACTTTTTCACTTATATCTTTAAAAAATCATATCGCTGTTTTCCCTTATTGGATTTTTGTCATTTTGGTACCACTTTGTTTATTAAATTTTACTCAACTTTTATAAACATAAGTTTAATTTTTCTTGCATTTTTTTGCTTTTTAACTGTAGTGGTACTTCTAAATAAATGCCTTGCATGCTTTCTTTATATTAAGCCGGTCTACTGTGTAACATAGCTACCTTGGATTGAGCTCAGGTTTATATTACTGAAACCTATGACTGGAATGCACAGGTTAGTGACTTTATTACCTGTGGTGGACTTCCATCCACCTAAATTAATATCTGACTTTCTTCCTCTTACAATCAGATTTAATTACAGATACTCAAGAAATAGGTAGCCTATAAAAGGCAGAGAAGAATGATGCCAGTCAGATCCATTACCTTTGGAAACTAAAGCCACTTATCTTTGGACGTTACTCCTCCAATACAAGACTCGAAGTTCTATACACATTCATACCCTCAAGTACTGCCTACAACGCCTTTAGCAGCTCCATAGAGATTTCGCGGAGATCCCAAGAAATCTGCATTATCCTTAATCAGTGTCAATTGCATTTTGGTGTTAGTCCAGAATATTGACTGCAGAACATCGTGGGATACAAACATTGTAGCCAGAAGATCGAAGGACAACAAATCAAAAGGTAAGTGTTGGAAATGACCATCTTTTGTGTTTTATTCCCCTGAATTTTTGCCTTCACTAACCGATTTTTGCCGAACCAGTTTTTGTCGGTGTTTGGACTCTGTACACTTTACTCCTGCTAAACAGTGGTAAAGTGCTTGTGCTCGCCCTCTCAAACATGATATTGTCTTGTTACTTACCGGTAATCTTCATTACCCCGATTAGGGTCCTCCTCGTCCCAGTCCTTACAAAGTGAGGCAGTCCTTCCTCCAACCAGCCAATCAAAACACCAGAACCAAAAGTCAAAGGTCATATAAACCCCTCCCACCCACCGCCATGCCTGTTATCAACAAGTCCCAGACACAAACACAGTGGGAGGGAGGGTGGGAAGAGGACTGGGACGAGGAGGACCCTAATCGGGGTAATGAAGATTACCAGTAAGTAAAAAGACATTACCCCCTCATGGGTCCTCCTCGTCCCAGTCCTTACAAAGTGAAGAACTCACAAGCAGAGAACCAGGAAGAAAAAATGCAGGACACCAGGGATCCATGCAGAAAATACAAAACTGTAATCAAACAAATGATCAACGAACAGCAGCGTACAGAACGCCAACAGCAAAACTGTCAACAGATGCACGTAAAACACCAAGTCGACAATGCCAAACAAACATTAGATGAGACTGCTAAGAGGCCGCATTACAAAAACTCCAGGACAGAGACCCCCGCCACCTCAGCCCAGGAAGCCGACACAAAACGTGTCGAACGACCCGGCACCAGAGACGGAGGAGGCAGACCCACAAGATAGGCAGACCGCCAAACACACAGAGCGAATGAAGGGGGAAGGAGAAAACAACCAACCCCGAGCCACACCCCCACAGGAGACAAGCAGGGCAGGAGAAAGACGAAACCCCAAGCCACGGAGGATGAAAAACCAAAAGGTGCGAACAGCCAAGGATGAAGGAACATAGGAATCCCCATCCCTAGGCAAATAAGGAAGGAACCACCTCCAGCTGCAAATGGAACACGGAGGAAACCCAGGGAGAAAAACCGGGCCCAGCCGCAAAACAAACCCATCCAGCAGAAACTACAAAGAAGGGAAGGAGAGAAACAAAGCTCCCAACTCACCCAACCGAAGCGCGGAGGTGACGGTCAACAAAAAAGCCACTGTTGCGGACAACCCCAACAAACAACCTCCAACAAAGGCACAAAAGGGGGCAACAGCAGACCCCGCAAAACAGCAGGCAAACCCAAGAAGGCACAACCACAGGAGAGACCGGACGTAGAAGCCGAAAACTACGCAGAATCCGGCTCACCAAAGGAGCAACTACCTCCAAAGAGGCCCCGGGATCCCAACAAGCCTGAACCGCAGCCCAACGAGCAGACAAGGCGGAAGGGGAAAGGGCCATCAAAAACCCATCTTGGTGAAATACAAGAACAGAAGCCGGATCTCCAAACACGGAACCAGACCAAGAGAAGAGCACCAGGAGACAAAAGAGCCCCAACGCGCACCAAAGTTCTCAAGTGGCGAAGGCCGATGCGACAACCGAATGCCACAGGCCACCACAGAAGAACAGCCCAAAGACGCCAACGACAGCCGCCCAAGAGTCAGGCCGTCAGATGCAAGGGACAAACACAGGGCAAAGACAGGTGCAGACACAGAAGCAAAGCCGAAGGCAAGAGAAGCCGGCCAAACCCACGCCCCCCCCCTGCAGCAGCAGGAGCGGCAATCAAAGGCAGCGAGGCCAAAAAGGAGCAACCAACAACACAAACACCTTCACCCCCGAATCCGCTGCAGCACCCTCAGGAGGAGAGAAATAGGAGGGAAGGCATACAGAAAGCCCGAAGGCCAAGGAAACGAGAGAGCAACTCCCAAGCCTGAGGTCAGACCACCACGGAACAAAACCGGGGTAGACGAGCGCCGTGAGTGGAAGCAAAAAAGACTGATCCGGAGGGCCCTGAACCGAAGACAAAGGTCCCAGAATAGGGGAACAGACAGACGGCACAAAACAGAGGACGGGAGGAAGCGGCCCAAGCTGCGCGTAGGAAAACTCAGATGCCCCTGAACACAAACAGCCCTCAATGCCAACAGACGAGAGTCCGCCCAGACACAAATCATGGAAGACAGCAGGTACAGAGATGCGCACCCGGACCCCCCCCATGAAGGCACAAGTAACAAAAAGCCACCTGAAAGCCGGGCACAAACCAACAGACTCGTCGGCCACCAAGGACCCCAATGCGGCCCCCCAACCCCAAGGACAGGTGCCTGAGGCCAACAAGAGGAGAGAAGGAAGCAGAAAACGCACCCCCACACCAGGTCGGGAGAGCAAAGCCAGCAGGCCAAAGAAGGAACCAGAACAGGGGAGAGAGGAACCAGAGCCATGCAACCCGCATGGGAAGGGACCCAATGAGTCAACAGAAAAACCACCAAGGACCGGAGGCGCAGGCGAGCCCAAGGAACCACAACTGTGGTGGCAGCCACCAACCCACGGACCTGCAACAAACCCCGAGCCGGGGCAGAAGGGTGACCCAGCAGGACCCGCAGAAGAGCGAACAGGGTAGAGAACGGAGCTGGAAGGAGAAAAACAGCCCCCGCACAGCGATGAACAGGCCTCCGATAAACCAAAGTCCCCGAACAGGAACCAGATGAGAAAGGCCAGATCCAACATGAACCCTATATCCTGGAACAAGGCCATTGACGCCACCACCGCCAGAAGAGCCCCAAGGAGGGTGGAAGCAGAAACCAGACAAAAGCAACATAGGGAAACACAGGAACCGATGACCCGCCGGATGGACGGGAACGGGAAAACAGGTGACTTCCAAATCCAGGGAAGCCAAAAATCACCCACCAGCATGAGGGGAACGATGGACTGCAAGGGTCAACCAAAATTACCCAGCCGCACCAATAAGTACAAAGCCAGGGAACCCAGGATCGAGTGGAAGGAATCAACGGGTGCCTGAACCAGGACCAGAAAGGAACAGAACCCCATATCCCGCACCGCCACCAGAACCACACAACAGTGCCCTGTGTCAAAAACAGGCCAACGCCAGAAAACATGGCAGAATGCAACACGGGGTCTATGGACAACGGGGTAACCTGAAAACAGTCCAAAAGGGGGACAGCCCCAGAACGGAATCCGGTAACCAAGACCGATGACTGACAGGCCCCACCAGTCGGAAATCAGACTGGACAAACGAACCAGGAACAAAGGAGCCCAGCCCCCAAAGTTAGCAACAGCGCCAACAATGCAGACAGGAATCCACAACCAGTGAAACGCGAGGACTGGAACACACAAAAACTCGAGGAAGAGATCGCAACCATAACCACCAGGCCAAGGCGACTCCACCAGGGCACAACACTAAGCGACCAACAACCAGGGGCAGCCGCAGGTGCAGTATAGGCCGGGAACCAATGGAACGTAGCCCCCCGACCACGAGCCCGACCACGAAAGGGCCGAGAAGAAGACAGAGTACCCGGAAACTCCTGAACATGGAAAAAGACAAGTACCCCCACACAAACCGCCTCTGGAAAAAGCCAAAAAAGCCTAGGACCCACAAAAAGGCAGGCAACAGACCAAGGAGTCTGAGCAGCATCAAGGCACCAAGCACGGTCCAGAGAGACCTCCTACCAGCCACCGCAGCCCCGGCAGCCGAGGAGAAGGCCCACAAGGAACCAAAAGTCACATGAGAGAGGAACAGTGCCAAGACCTCCATCTGAGCCAACAAAGGAGAAGGGTCCCCTGATCCTGCAAACAAGCAAACAATTTCCCAAAATCCAACAGAAGGACCTGTGAGGCAAAGGCCGCAGAAGTGCCAGCACGCACCCCAAAATGAGAAGCCTTAGATGACAAAAGAGAACTTTGGGAACCCGAGGAAACAGGGTGTCAAAGTCCGCCAGGAGATACCGCTGCCCCAGAAAGGGAGGAATACCCTGCATATCAACCTCAAGCCATTCCATAGACAGCATATCCCTCAGGACAGCATGGAAGGGAAGGTCATCCACCGCAGAGGAACTATACCGGGTGTAAAACCCCTCACCCGAAAATGAGATAGGGCCAAAACTAAGTACCCCCCAATATGGACCAGCATGTCCGAAAGAACCTAGCCCTGGACGTACTTCCCTTAGGGGAATTGCCCATATCCGGCACATCATCCGCAGGCACCAGCTGCGCAGACTGGACATGCAAATCAGCCTCAGAAAACTGCAAAACGTCATCCTCTTGCAGGTCCTGGACATAATACCGCACGGACACCGCCAATGCAGGCACCGGAGAGGAAGCCCCAGCACCCAGGGCCAGAGGAAAAAGGAGTAAACCACACAGGAAAACTCCAAGCACACAAAAAGGAAGCGCCCAGCAACTCCCATGATATACTGCCCCCAATCAACCAAGTCTCGTGACGAGAGACTTGGAAAACCAGCAAAAGGGCAGCCCTGCAGTCTCCACCCACAGCCATAGACACACAACATGGCCTCGGGGGCCGGACGCTGTTTGAAACTAACCCTGGGCATAATACTTTGCTACGCTCACGAAGCATGCAAAGTTTGTGCTACTACGCACTACGCAAATTGCACGTAGCAGAGTGAATAACTGTACTAATAAACGTTGCGTAGCAGGAGTATAATAAACTCCTTCAAATGCTTTGATAAAGCAATTTTTATGCTAAAAAGCATATAACCAATTCACAAAAATGAATGTTGACAATAAAATATCAAGCAATGAGAGGTGATGATTTTGGAGTCCCCCTAACCTAGGGGAGGACCAAGCAGATGCCTTGAACACAAAAAGCATATCATGTGAACGATTCAATGGTGGTCCCTTCCTCCTAGGACCACCTCAAGCACAGTTATGGGCAAAATACAATCCCAACCATAGGCTCTGCAAAGCATTATGGGACGAGATTAGCAGTGGGCAGTGAATATTATAGTGTCCAATATCAAAATAATTCTACAAAGAGCTGCAGTTCAACTAGTCGTCACTGGTGTCGTCCTCAAGAGTGAAATGCAAAAGTATTGAAAACCTTTCATGAAGCTTTTGCATTTGACTCGTGAGGGACGACACCCAGTGACGACTAGTTGAACTGCAGCTCTTTGTAGAATTATTTTGATATTGGACACTATAATATTCACTGCCCACTGCTAATCTCGTCCCATAATGCTTTGCAGGGCCTTTGGTTGGGATTGTATTTTTGCCCATAACTGTGCTTGGGGTGGTCCTAAGAGGATGGGACCACCACCTAATCATTCAATAAGATGTGCTTTTTGTTTTCAAGACATCTGCTTGGTTCTCTCCCTAAGTTAGCGAGGATACCAAAATCATCACCTCTCTCACTGCTTTTTGTTTTCACTTTAGTGAAATGACTATATGCAATTTTAGCATATAAAGACAGAGATATTTATTTTATCTTAACTTGCACTGTACAAGTTTGCTTTTGGTAATTATTGTACAGTGCAGTGAGTCAAGCACACAGCTAGCACTACGCCCAGGCTTAATAATAATAACAAACTCCTTCAAATGCTTTGATAAAGCAATTTTTTATGCTAAAAAGCATATAACCAATTCACAAAAATGAATTTTGACATATCAAGCAATGAGAGAGGTGATGATTTTGGAGTCCCCCTAACCTAGGGGGAGGACCAAGCAGATGCCTTGAACACAAAAAGCATATCATGTGAACGATTCAATGGTGGTCCCTTCCTCCTAGGACCACTCCAAGCTATAGTTATGGGCAAAATACAATCCCAACCAAAGGCCTTGCAAAGCATTATGGGACGAGATTAGCAGTGGGCAGTGAATATTATAGTGTTCAATATCAAATAATTCTACAAAGAGTTGCAGTTCAACTAGTCGCCACTGGGTGTCGTCCCTCACGAGTCAAATGCAAAAGCTTCATGAAAGGTTTTCAATACTTTTGCATTTCACTCTTGAGGGACGACACCCAGTGACGACTAGTTGAACTGCAGCTCTTTGTAGAATTATTTTGATATTGACACTATAATATTCACTGCCCACTGCTAATCTCGTCCCATAATGCTTTGCAGGGCCTTTGGTTGGGATTGTATTTTTGCCCATAACTGTGCTTGGGGTGGTCCTAGGAGGAATCGTTCAATAAGATGTGCTTTTTGTTTTCAAGACATCTGCTTGGTTGTTGGTTCTCTCCCTAAGTTAGTGAGGATACCAAAATCATCACCTCTCTCACTGCTTGTTAACTTTTGTTTTCACTTTAGTGAAATGACTATATGCATTTTTAGCATATAAAGACAGAGATATTTATTTTATCTTAACTTGCACTGTACAAGTTTGCTTTTGGTAATTATTGTACAGTGCAGTCAAGCACACAGCTACGCACTACGCAATTTGCATAGCTACGTGTAGTTGAAGCTGTACTTCACGTAGCTACGTGAAGTGCTACTACGCAAACTACGCCCGGGCTTACTTGAAACCCCCAGTGCCAGAATGACAGGGGGCCAGGACATCAGGAGGGCTCCCCGCCCCAGCCCAGCACATGTGCGGGGAGCGTCCTGACCCAGGAGCAGGAGCGCGGCCGACCGGAGCACCGGAACGGCCGCGCAGAAACAAAAAATGAAAATTCAAAGGAAGCAGCACAATGAAAGACCTTCAACAAAGTAGGTTTTGTTTTCAAAAACTCATGGCACCGCAACACATCCTGCAGAAAACCGGAAACAGCAAACAGGATACACCGGAGCACCAGTGTTCCGACCGCCGTCGGAGCAAGAAAAAAACAGGCATGGCGTTGGGTGGGAGGGGTTTATATGACCTTTGACTTTTGGTTTCTGGCGTTTTGATTGGCTGGTTGGAGGCAGGACTGCCTCACTTTGTAAGGACTGGGACGAGGAGGACCCATGAGGGGGTAATGGTTTACACCTGATTGGTATATTTAATTTACTTATAATTCGCTAGTGAATGATGCTACATGTTCCGAGAGCCTGTAAACTAATTTCTACTAGCTGGCTGCAGCACTCATTGTGTCATCCACTAAAGTAGCCCTGTAAAACATGTCTCTGGCCTGCCATTTCAGCCTGTCTGTGTAATTACACAGCTGCCATTTTGACTTGGCAAAATAAACCTTGCACCAGGCCTAAACCTTCCTTTTTAGGTCGAGCCTAGCTCAGCGCGCATGCGCTGCCCTAGGAGAAGGTCTCTTGGAATCACTTCAGACTTTCTGCAAACTCGTGCGTGTGGTGTTCGATTTTCCACACATGCTATTGGCCTTTGCCTGTGGTTTTCAAAAATGAAAGCACGCAATTGGCCAAAGGCGGGTGCATGTCCCACCTTTTCTGAAAATGTTTACTCCCACCGCGTTTAGCTGTCGGGAGCGAGCAGCTGCGCGCAGCGTGCCATCTGTTGTGGATCATGTTTCATTTCAAGACCTTGCAGCTTTCCTTACAAGGCGCGTCCCTCCACCCCGGCCAAGGGACAGACCCCACTGCCACAAGAGTGCGCGCTTCTTTTCCAGCACTCGCATTCATGACAATAAGATACTAACAAGGCGCGTCCCCTCCACCCCGGCCAAGGGACAGACCCCACCGCCACAAGAGTGCGCACTTCTTTTCCAGCACTCGCATTTCATCTATGTCAGCACTCTCTTCCTGCACCGTTATCTTTGTATTAGTATGTTATTGTCAAGACATTTGCTGTACTCTGTAGTTGGCCTCTATACTCGCCTCTTTTTCTGTACCATCTTAAAAATTGACTGCACCTTTTAACATTAGCGTTTTTTTCATCACCGTGGTGCGCGCTTCCTTTCACACCTCTGCACAGCTGTGGTGCGTGCTACCTTTGACATCTCTGCATAGTGCACAGCTGTAGTGCGTGTTTCCTTTCCTCACATTGCTTTTGGTGCTCGTTCGATCCAGGGGCTCTCTACAGTGCACAGCTGTGGTGCGTGCTTCCTTTCCCCCCATTGCACAGTACACAGCTTCAAAATTGACTGCACCTTTTAACATTTGAGTTTTTTCAGCACCGTGGTGCGCGCTTCCTTTTACACCTCTGCGCAGCTGTGGTGAGTGCTACCTTTGACATCTCTGCACAGTGCACAGCTGTGGTGCGTGCTTCCTTTCCCTACATTGCTTTTCGGACTCGCTCGATCCAGGGGCGTAACGCAGGCCCTTGCTGGGGGCTTAATTTGAGCTGGTGTCTGCCGGTGCGCACATGGGCACTTAATTATTAGCACTTGCTTTTTGTGCATGCTTGCTGGCACCGGCTGCTAAATAATGCCTCTGCGCAGCTGTGGTGCGTGCTACCTTTCACATCTCTGCACAGTGCACAGCTGTGGTGCGTGCTTCCTTTCCCCCATTGCACAGTACACAGCTTAAAAATTGCCCGCACCTTTTAACATTCGCGTTTTTCAGCACCGTGGTGCGCGCTTCCTTTCACACCTCTGCGCAGCTGTGGTGCGTGCTACCTTTGACATCTCTGCACAGTACACAGCTGTGGTGCGTGCTTCCTTTCCCCCCATTGCACAGTACACAGCTTCAAAATGGACCGCACCTTTTAACATTCACGTTTTTTTATCACCGTGGTGCGTGCTTCCTTTCACATCTCTGCGCAGCTGTGGTGCGTGCTACCTTTGACATCTCTGCACAATGCACAGCTGTGGTGCGTGCTTCATTCATGACAATAAGATACTAACAAGGCGCGTCTCCTCCACCCCGGCCAAGGGACAGACCCCACCGCCACAAGAGTGCACGCTTCTTTTTCCAGCACTCGCATTTCATCTATGTCAGCACTCTCTTCCTGCACGTTATTGTCAAGACATTTGCTGTACTCTGTAGTTGGCCTCTATAGTCGCCTCTTTTTCGGTACCATCTTAAAAATTGACCGCACCTTTTAACGTTAGCCTTTTTTCATCACCATGGTGCGCGCTTCCTTTCACACCTCTGCGCAGCTGTGGAGCGTGCTACCTTTGACATCTCTGCATAGTGCACAGCTGTGGTGCGTGTTTCCTTTCCCCACATTGCTTTTGGTGCTCGCTCAATCCAGGGGGTCTCTACAGTGCACAGCTGTGGTGCATGCTTCCTTTCCCCCCATTGCACAGTACACAGCTTCAAAATTAACCGCACCTTTTAACATTCACGTTTTTTCAGCACCGTGGTGCGCGCTTCCTTTTACACCTCTGCGCAGCTGTGGTGTGTGCCTCCTTTGACATCTCTGCCCAGTGCACAGCTGTGGTGCGTGCTTCCTTTCCCCACATTGCTTTTCGGACTCGCTCGATCCAGGGGCGTAACGCAGGCCCTTGCTGGGGGCTTAATTTGAGCCGGTGTCTGCCGGTGCGCACATGGGCACTTAATTGTTAGCACTTGCTTTTTGTGCGTGCTTGCTGGCACCGGCTGCTAAATAATGCCTCTGCGCAGCTGTGGTGCATGCTACCTTTCACATCTCTGCACAGTGCACAGCTGTGGTGCGTGCTTCCTTTCCCCCATTGCACAGTAGACAGCTTAAAAATTGACCGCACCTTTTAACATTCACGTTTTTTCAGCACCGTGGTGGCGCTTCCTTTCACACCTCTGCACAGCTGTGGTGCGTGCTACCTTTGACATCTCTGCACAGTACACAGCTGTGGTGCGTTCTTCCTTTCCCCCCATTGCACAGTACACAGCTTCAAAATTGACCGCACCTTTTAACATTCGAGTTTTTTCAGCACCGTGGTGCGCGCTTCCTTTTACACCTCTGCGCAGCTGTGGTGCATGCTATCTTTCACATCTCTGCATAGTGCACAGCTGTGGTGTGTGCTTCCTTTCCCCCATTGCACAGCAGACAGCTTAAAAATTGACCGCACCTTTTAACATTCACATTTTTTCAGCACTGTGGTGCGCGCTTCCTTTCACACCTCTGCGCAGCTGTGGTGCGTGCTACTTTTGACAACTATGCACAGTACACAGCTGTGGTGCGGGCTTCCTTTCCCCCCATTGCAAAGTACACAGCTTCAAAATGGACCGCACCTTTTAACATTCACGTTTTTTCATCACCGTGGTGCGTGCTTCCTTTCACATCGCTGGGCAGCTGTGGTGCGTGCTACCTTTGACATCTCTGCACAATGCACAGCTGTGGTGCGTGCTTCCTTTCCCCCCATTGCACAGTACACAGCTGTGGCGAGTGCTTCCTTTCACCCCACTGCACAGTAGTGGCGAGTGCTTCCTTTCACAACACTGCACAGTGCAGATATGTGGTGTGTGCCTCCTTTCACCCCAGTGCACAGCTGTGGTGCGTGCTTCCTTTCACCTTATTGCACATTGCACAGCTGTGATGCGTGCTTCCTTTCACCCCACTGCACAGTGCACAGCTGTGGTGCGTGCTTCCTTTCACCCCACTCAGCTGTGGTGCGTGTTTCCTTCACCCCACTGCACGTGCCCCCTCCATCACATCCACGTGGATCTCTCGTTTTCTGTTTAATAGACAAATTTCACACACAGATGCCCAGGTTTCCGATGTTAGCATTTGTGAACTCACTGGACCTCGCAGCTTTTCTTACAAGGCGCGTCCCCTCCACCCCGGCCGAGGGACAGACCCCACCGCCATAAGCTGGATTATAAAGCGCCCCGACAGAAGCACCAAGGCGATGGACCTTGCAGCTTTTCTTAGAAAGGCGCGTCCTGTCCACCCCGGCCGAGGGACAAACTCCTCTGCCACAAGCTGCTGTGATAGTATAATAATATTATTCATTATTATTATTCCTACCAACTTTGGCATTGACATTATTGCCCTTTATTATACTATTTGTTCATTTTTAAATCATCACATTTGTGCCCCTGTGCTGCCCAGACAGGAAGCACACCAGTACCGCCACTGTAACAGGAGGCAGACCCACCACCCCTCCCACACTTCCAACAGACGGCTCTACAGTAAACAGTCTGTGTATTGTCTCTTATCGCTGCAATTTATCTCCCTTCACTGGCTCCTCACCCGCCCCCTTCACTCTTCCCCTCTCTCCCTCCCACTATCTCCTCCCCAAGATTGGTGCAACAGACGTAAGAGTTTAGGCTCTGTTAATCTGCAGGAACGTTAATACCCTTAACAGGCCCACGCTGCCACCGTTATTTTATTTTTCAGCTACACTGATTATATTGATATGCCAAAACCATCCAAACATCCAACAAGGTGCCTACTATACAAAATAAAGGACACGGAGCATTAAAAGATGTTTTGTTTTTGGGAATATTGTTAAATAAAGAGTTTTCCGTGGGAGGCCTGCACACGGGGACAGTTCAGAAAGCCAGCACATTTCACTCTACAGGAGGCCTACAGATGAGCCGCTGCGTACCAGGCGTCCCTTGTATTACAGCTCCTTTGAGTGTGTTTGTGTGTGTAGTAGTCCAGGCTCTTGGGGCTCGCTCGATCCAGGGGCGTAATGCAGGCGCAAGCCTGTCTAAGCACCAGCACAGCACCACCTAAGCACCTTATCACCACATAACAATATTAGCATCAACACAGTAACACCTCCTCATCAGTGCACCACCACCAGTGCAGCTACAAGTCACCATCAGCACAGCACTACCTCAGATGCACTGCAGCAACACCTCATTATCAAGACAGCACCATCTCAGCATTAGCACAGCACCACCTCCACATCAGTGCACCACCACCAGTGCAACACCAGCTCATCACCTGCACAGCCCCACACCAGCAGTAATTCAGAACCAACGCAGCACAACTTCAGCATTGTGAGAAGTTGGCCTGGTATATGCTGTTCACTAGTTAAAGTGGACACCTTGCACCAGTTCAATTCGACTCTTATGGTAGGTAGGTTTAAGACAACCTTTACAGAAAGCTATCCTAGTGGTAGCTGTGGAGAGCAGCCTTCAGGCTAAGTCTTGGAGGAGTGTAAAGCAGCTTGTTTTACCACACAATCTCTTGAATCACCAAATGAAAAGACACCACACAGGTATATATATCAAATATATATGTATTTATTACTAAACAACTCTCTACTAATCTCTTGTGAGATTAGAAGTCAGGAACATATGCACAAATCAACGTTTCACAACAAATTGAGCACAAATATGGCTGGGGCCCTAGGGGCGTACCAGACCATATACTAAAAAAGAGACTTAAGAACAACGACTTGCAAAGGGACAAGGCCTAGGGCCTTCAGAAGTGCTGGGGCCTCACGAAACCACCCAAGACAGGTAAGTAAAGGACCCACGGGGGACGCGTGCAGTGAGGGAACACAGGCGCGGATCGCCGTAGACTTCAATGGGGCAAGTCGCGGTTGGAAATTAAGAGTTTCAGGGCGCTTCGGGAGTAGCTACAAGCAAGTCACTTACAGGGTAAGTAGTTCTAGGGCCAACACCCACAGGAGAACCGTAGTGCTGGAGTTACCTCACCCAGGGAAGCCGGGTGCATAGGTGTCCTTTGGTGTCGGGTCGCGGCGTCGTTTTCAATGGGAGCCAATGAAGACTTGCTGCTTGTGAAGCCAGAAGAAGTGCAATCCAAGCCTGGATTTGGAAGGAGGAAGACCTGAAAGCAGAGGGGACAGTGTTCAAAGTCACTTGGCAGTGACCCGGGGCAAGGAAGATGAATGCCCACTGTCGTCGACAGATTCAGGTCGTTCACGGGTGTCTTGACTCTTCGGCCACGAGGTCCAGGAGGCGTCGAGGACAACCAGGAGCTGGATTCAGCGTGTCCCACAAAGTCTGCAGCTGACTGCGGTGTTGCCGACCCGATTGGAGCCAACAAGCCTTGGTAGCAGCAAGTCTCGTGGAAAGAACAAAAAGTCAATGGTGCAGACCAGCAAGGTCTGGAGGACTCACCCAGCGAGGGTAAGTCAGGACAGGCCTGGAGCAACCAGGGGAGCCCTTTGGATTTGTAGAAAAATCTTCAGGGGACCCACAAGCCGGCTGGCAAGGGATTGCAAAGACGCCTCGGGAGGATTCCTTCAACAGGGGCCCACGGTCACTCGGGATAGGGTAGGCCTCTGATCTTGAGAGAGATCTCTGCTAGAGGCTGGGACCACACGTGGTCCAAAGCACAGGTTCGTAGAATGTCGTGAAGGCATTGCACTCGAAAATAGTGCGCGGTACCCAGGGACTGTGGTTCCTCATCACTCGTGGGGTCCACTTGCCTCAGCTTCGCTGGGGACTCACGATGGCCTTGGAGAAGTCAGGAAATCCTCTTCCTGGGCTGCAGGGACTTCGGGCTCCGGCGGGAGCGGCATGGTTTGCGACCATCGTTGCAGTTTTTGGTGCCTGCCAAGCAGGGGAGTCACTCCTTGACTCCAAGGGAGATTCTTCAGTCTTCCAGAGGTAGTGGAACGTCGAAGGTCCGGGATTCTTCTTTAGAGCGTCGTCCAGGGATATCTAGTTTGCAAGGTCAAGGGTTCCCTATCTTATACTAAAAGGAAGGGAGGGACTAGCTCTATGACCCCACCTATGGGAGGGTCAGGGGAATGGGTGGCTACACCCACTTCCCTTTGTCCAGTTTCGCGCCAGAGCAGGGGCAGGTAGCCCCTGAGCCGGTTTGAACTGGTGTATGCACAGAGGAGCCTCCTGCTCCCCCAGTGCAGGACTTCAAAGCACTCTAGGAGTGCACCCACCCAGCCCCAATACGCTAAACCCTGTCTCGGAGGTGGTCACACCCCCCTGTGACAGGATACCTATTGTTGGGCCTCCTCCACTGCGAGTTTCGGTCATCAGCAGGAGGGCAGCCCAGTGTCTGTGACTGGTGGCATCCATTTTGTGATGCCAGGGCTCTTCAGGATTCTACCGTGTTTCCACAGTAGGTACATGTCTATCCCTCTAGAAGGGTGGGATCATACTCCCACACCAGTTACTGGTGTGGGGGTATGATTCCAAAGTGTTTGACACCAAACACGACATGTTTTGATGCAGCCATTCCAAACTTAGCATTCACCGCGAGGTTATAATGCACTTAAGAGTATATGGTTTGACCGCATTCACAAACAGCCCCAGAGAATGCACTCTGAGAGCTGCAGAGGGGCCCTGCTCAGGCAGAGGCACCCTCTCACATAGAAACTAAGCACCCTGCCCTCAGGATTGATAGGGCCTGCCTTAGGGGTGACTGATAGGTTTAAATGTGTGTGCAGGAGAGATATAGGGAACCTATATCTCAGTGAGGAGTGCTAGCACCTCCTCACCCAGGCTGCAGTAGCAGGCCTGTGGTGTCAGATTTAGTCTGCTTCCCAGGGGTGGCATAATACATGCTTCAGCCCCTGGTAGGCCTGTGAAGTACCTATACCCTTGGTACCTAAGGTACCATATACTAGGGACTCATAAGGTACCACAGTATCCAATCACTAGTGCACCTAGAGTGCACTCCAAGTCGTTTAGAGAGAACAGAGAGGCTGGGGCCCTGATTGGCAGGGTCCCAGCCAGACTATAGCCAGAAACCAGTGTAAACATCAGGAAAAAAGTGGGGGCAACATAAGAGGCAGATCCTACTCTCCTACACAACCCCCCCCCAAACGCAGGGACACTAAACTAACCTTGACCAGTTGAGTCTTCGTGCTCTAAGTGGAAATACCTTGAGAGTCCATCTGCATTGGCATGTTGGGTCCCAGGCCTATGTTCCACTGTATAGTCCATCCCCTGTAGGGAAATGGACCACCTTAAAAGTTTTGGGTTTTCACCTTTCATCTGTTTAAGCCATAGGAGGGGCTTGTGGTCAGTTTGAACTATGAAGTGAGTGCCAAACAAGTATGGCCTCAGCTTCTTCAGGGCCCACACCACAGCAAAGGCCTCAGTCTCTATAGCTGACCAACGTTTCTCTCTAGGGGTCAGCCTCCTGCTAATAAAAGCTACTGGCTGGTCTTGACCTTCATCATTCAGTTGAGACAGTACAGCTCCCACACCCAGCTCAGAAGCATCTGTTTGGACAATGAACTTTCTGGTGTAGTCTGGACTCTGTAAGATAGGGGCAGTGCACATGGCCTGCTTTAGGTCTTCAAATGCCTTCTGACAGCTAGCTGTCCACTGCACCTTTTTTGGCATTTTCTTTGAGGTCAGATCATTCAAGGGGGTCACTATAGATCCATATCCCTTGACAAACCTCCTCTAGTACCCAGTCAGGCCTAAGAAGGCTCTCACCTGTGTCTGGGTGGTTGGAGCAACCCATTCCATTATGGTTTGGATTTTGCTCTGTAAAGGCTGAACCTGGCCTCCACCCACAAGGTGGCCCAGGTACACAACCTGACTCTGCCCTATCTCGCACTTAGTGGCCTTGATAGTGACGCCTGCTTTCGGCAGAGCCTCCAAAACATTTCTGAGGTGGACCAGGTGATCCTGCCAGGAGGAACTAAAGACAGCAATATCATCTAGATAAGCTGAGCAATAAGTTTCCATCCCTGCCAGAACTTTGTTCACCAACCTCTGAAAAGTGGCAGGTGCATTTTTCAATCCAAAGGGCATCACCACAAAGTGGTAGTGCCCACCAGGGGTCGAAAATGCTGTTTTGGCTTTTGCACCATCAGCTAACCTGATCTGCCAGTAGCCAGCTGTTAGGTCAAATGTACTCAGATATTTGGCTGAGGCCAAAGTATCAATCAGCTCATCTGCCCTTGGTATGGGATAGGCATCAGTCCTGGTGACTGGATTGAGGCCTCTGTAGTCTACACAAAACCTCATTTCTTTCTTACCACCCTGGGTATGAGGCTTGGGTACTAGGACTACTGGGCTAGCCCAAGGGCTATCTGAAGGCTCAATCACACCTAACTCCAACATTTTCTGGACTTCAGTCCTGATACAGTCCCTGACATGGTCAGGTTGCCTGTAGATTTTACTCTTGACAGGCAGACTGTCCCCAGTGTCCACCTCATGGGTGCACCAGGTAGTCTGTCTAGGGGTCAGGCTAAACATATGTCTGTACTGCTGCAGAACTTGTCTGCACTCAGTTTGCTGATGGTCAGTGAGGCTGCTTGCCAAAGCAACACCATCGACTGACCCATCATCAGGGTTCTGTGAGAGCAGGTCAGGGAGAGGGTCACTCTCCTCCTCCTGTTCCTCATCAGTTGCCATGAGCAAGCCCATGTCAGCCCTGTCAACATATGGTTTCAATCTGTTGACATGGAGCACCCTCAGGGGGCTCCTGGGAGTTCCAAGATTCACCAGATACGTGACTTCTCCCTTTTGTTCAACTATTGTATGGGGGCCACTCCATTTGTCTTGGAGGGCTGCTGGGGCCACAGGCTCCAACACCCACACTTTCTGTCCTGGCGGGTACACAGTCAGCACAGCCTTTTGGTCATGCCAAGCTTTTTGTAATTCTTGGCTGGCCTCCAGGTTTTTGGTTGCCTTCTTCATGTATTCGGCCATCCTGGAGCGGAGACCAAGTACATAGTCCATCACATCCTGTTTGGGGGTTTGAGAGGTAACTCCCAGCCCTCTTTACCAAACATAATGGACCTCTTACAGGATGCCCAAACAGAAGCTCAAATGGGCTGTAACCAACCCCTTCTGTGGAACCTCTCTGTATGCAAACAACAGGCAGGGAAGAAGAAGGTCCCATTTCCGCCTAAGCTTCTCTGGGAGTCCTTTAATCATTCCCTTAAGGGTTTTGTTGAAACGCTCAACCAAACCATTGCATTGTGGGTGATAGGGGTGGTGAACTTATGAGTTACACCACACTCCTTCCACATTGCTTTCAAATATCCTGACATGAAGTTGGTACCTCTGTCAGAGATGACCTCCTTTGGGAAACCCACACTGGAGAAAACTCCAATGAGGGCCCTTGCCACCACAGGGGCTGTGGTGGTCCTCAGGGGAATTGCCTCTGGGTACCTGGTGGCATGATCCACTACCACCAGGATAAATCTGTGCCCAGATGCAGTTTGAGGGTCAAGGGGACCAACAATGTCAATCCCTACCCTTTCAAAGGGTACCCCACCACAGGTAGTGGTATCAGGGGGCCTTTGTGGTGCCACCTGCCTTGCCACTGGCTTGGCATGTGACACAGGAGCGACAAAACTCCTTTGTGTCCTCTGGACATATGTGGCCAATGAAAATGTGGAACAAGCCTGTCCCAGGTCTTGTTTCGGCCCAAGTGACCTGCCAAAGGGATATTATGTGCTAGGGTCAAGAGGAACCCCCTAAACTTCTGAGGTATTACCAACCTCCTGGTGGCTCCAGGGGCTGGATCTCTACCCTCAGAATATAGGAGTCCCTCATCCCAATAGCCTTTATGGGACCCACTAGCACTCCCAGCAGCCTCAGCAGCAGCCTGCTGTCTGAGGGGTTCAAGAGAGGGGCAGCACTGTTGCTCCTTACTCAGATCTTCCCTAGAAGGGCCCCCTGCCCCCAAGAACTCAACCTGATCAGGCTCAAGTCCCTCTGGGGCAGTTCCTTCTTCAGGATATGCTCCTCCTCCCTCAAGAGGGGAATCAGTGATCTGAGACAGAGGGGAAGGCACTGCCTTACCCCTACTGCTCCTCTTCTTGGGAAGCATCTGGTCCATGGTTTCAGGATCCAGAGCTGGTTCAGTGTCATGCATTTTGGCCTGTGACCTGGTCACAGCAAATACCTCTGCAGGGGTGCCCAACATCTCAGCATGAGTCCATAACTCTACTTCAGACCAGGCTGAAGTTTCTAGATCATTGCCCAATAGACATTCTACAGGGAGGTCTGCACTGACTACAACCTTCTTGAGGCCAGTTACCCCTCCCCAGGAGAAATTCACAACTGCCAGACTATGGTTGGTCCTGACATTGCTTGCATTGGTCACCTGGTACATTTCGCCCAGGATGATCTGTCCAGGTTCCACAAGATCCTCTGCCACCATGGTGACACTAGCACCTGTGTCCCTTAATGCCAAAGCCTGTTTGCCATTTATTACAGGCTGCTGTTTGTATTTGCCCAGATTACTGGGGCTCACCAGGAAGGACATGTCAATGTCTCCATCACAAATCAGCATTGCCTGAGTGGGTACTCTGACTAGGCCAGAGTCCACTTCAGAACCCAGGGTCAACCCTACTACACCCTTATTCTGAGTACCACCTCCACCAGTAGCTGAACTAGGGGGAACAGTTGCCTTAGGGGCAGGAGTGGTGGTGGTTTGGTCTTTGGACTTGTTACAATCAGAAGTCCAGTGCCCTTTCTGTTTACAGAATTTGCACCATGGCTTCTTTTGGCCTTTTCCCTTGTTGGATTGTGACTCCCCACCAGGTGCAGATTTTTGGGGCCCTTGTGAAGACTTCTGGTCTTTTGACTTATCCCCACTTTTCTCAGAGCCCTTAGAATCCTACTTCTTTGTGTCACCCCCTTGGTTCTGGGTTTTCTGCCTCACCCTAGTTCTGACCCACTTGTCTGCCTTCTTTCCCAATTCTTGGGGAGAGGTCAGATCTGAGTCCACCAGGTATTGATGCAACAACTGGTTCTGGCAATTATTAAGGATCTGTTCTCTCATCATTAGATTATACAATCCCTTGAAATCAGTAACCCTACTGCCAACCAGCCAACCCTCCAGAGCCTTGGTTGCACAATCTACAAAGTCAGTCCAGTCCTGAGTCTGTGCCTTCTGGGTGTCTCTGAACTTCAACCTGTACTGCTCAGTGGTTAAGCCAAACCCATCTATCAGTGCACTCTTCAGGACTTCATAGTCATCAGCATCCTCTTCTCTAACAGTGAGGAGCTTGTCTCTACCTTTATCTGAAAAGGAGAGCCACAAGATTGCTGCCCACTGCTTTTGGGGGACCTGTTGTACTCTACAGGCCCTTTCCATAGCAGTTATCCACTTATGGATATCATCCCCACTCTGGTAGGGAGGAACAACCTTGCTCAGGTTCCTATGGTCTGGAATATATTCTCTGCCTCTAGGGACACTGTTGCTGCCACCAGGGGTTCTAACCCCTCTTTTCTAGAAGCTCTCTGGAGCTCAAAGGCTTCTCTATCTAATGCCAACTGCTTGGTTTTGAGGGCAAATCTTGCTTCCTCATACTGCAGCAGTTTGTACATTCTGTCAGAGCAGGTCTCTCTTCTTGGGAAGTAGGAGTTCCTCTGGTAGACAGATTCTCTGCCAGAGTGATAGGAGTGGTCAGATTCCCTAGAAAGGGACCTAGGCCTCACCTCCACTATGTCAGTTCTCTTAGGGAGAATTCCTCTGTCCTGTTCAGACCCCTTGGGACCTGGCCCTTCAATCACAGAGTCTTGGTCATTCTGATTTTCATCATCTGACCCAGACACTGTAATTGACCCACCCACTGATTCAGGCCCATTAGCTCCTAGAGCTAATCTAAGATCATCTGCTGTCAGCAGATCTATCAGGTGTAGTGTGGAGGGACTCTGTCCTAGCTTCAGGTGCCTTGCAGCACACATGGTTCTCAGCTCAGAGAAAGCCATGTTCTTATACTGAGGCTGAGTGGATCCACTGGGTCCACCCTTTAAGGACATTCTAGTGTTGTGCAGTGTTGTACTACCTACACTAGTTTGTGGCCTACTGATACTAGCTTGAGCTGTAGAAAGGGTGTGCTATCCCTTGGCACACAGCTCTAAGTTCAGTAGAACTTATTGATACTAAGCTTGACTTTATATGTACCTTGAGTACCTATATTGGTTTTCAGTTAGTAATTCAAATAGAGATTTTTCTGGTAAAACAATAGCAAGCTGGAATCCCATACGCTGCCACCAATGTGAGAAGTTGGCCTGGTATATGCTGTTCACTAGTTAAAGTGGACACCTTGAACCAGTTCAATTCGACTCTTATGGTAGGTAGGTTTAAGACAACCTTTACAGAAAGCTATCCTAGTGGTAGCTGTGGAGAGCAGCCTTCAGGCTAAGTCGTGGAGGAGTGTAAAGCAGCTTGTTTTACCACACAATCTCTTGAATCACCAAATGAAAAGACACCACACAGGTATATATATCAAATATATATGTATTTATTACTAAACAACTCTCTACTAATCTCTTGTGAGATTAGAAGTCAGGAACATATGCACAAATCAACGTTTCACAACAAATTGAGCACAAATATGGCTGGGGCCCTAGGGGCGTACCAGACCATATACTAAAAAAGAGACTTAAGAACAACGACTTGTAAAGGGACAAAGCTTAGGGCCTTCAGAAGTGCTGGGGCCTCACGAAACCACCCAAGGCATGTAAGTAAAGGACCCACGGGGGACGCGTGCAGTGAGGGAACACAGGCGCGGATCGCCGTAGACTTCAATGGGGCAAGTCGCGGTTGGAAATTAAGAGTTTCAGGGCACTTCGGGAGTAGCTACAAGCAAGTCACTTACAGGGTAAGTAGTTCTAGGGCCAACACTCACAGGAGCACCATAGTGCTGGAGTTACCTCACCCAGGGAGTCCTTTGGTGTCGGATCGCGGCGTCGTTTTCAATGGGAGCCAATGAAGACTTGCTGCTTGTGAAGCCAGAAGAAGTGTCCGGTGGAATCCAAGCCTGGATTTGGAAGGAGGAAGACATGAAAGCAGAGGGGACAGTGTTCAAAGTCACTTGGCAGTGACCCGGGGCAAGGAAGATGAATGCCCACCGTCGTCGACAGATTCAGGTCGTTCATGGGTGTCTTGACTCTTTGGCCATGAGGTCCAGGAGGCGTTGAGGACAACCAGGAGCTGGATTCAGTGTGTCCCACGAAGTCTGCAGCTGACTGCAGTGTCGGCAACCCGATTGGAGCCAACAAGCCTTGGTAGCAGCAAGTCTCGTGGAAAGAACAAAAAGTCAATGATGCAGACCAGCAAGGTCTGAGGGATTCACCCAGAAAGGGTAAGTCAGGGCAGGCCTGGAGCAACCAGAGGAGCCCTTTGGATTTGTAGAAAAGTCTTCAGGAGACCCACAAGCTGGCTGGCAAGGGATCGCAAAGATGCCTCAGGAGGATTCCTTCAACAGGGTCCCACGGTCACTCGGGATGGGGTAGGCCTCTGATCTTGGGAGGGATCTCTGCTAGAGGCTGGAACCACACGTGGTCCAAAGCACAGGTTCATAGAACGTCGTGAAGGGGTTGCACTCGAAAATAGTGCACGGTACCCAGGGACTGCGGTTCCTCATCACTCGTGGGGTCCACTTGCCTCAGCTTCACTGGGGACTCACGATGGCCTTGGAAAAGTCAGAAAATCCTCTTCCTGGGCTGCAGGGACTTAGGGCTCCGGCGGGAGCAGCGTAGTTTGCGACCATCATTGCAGTTTTTGGTGCCTGCCAAGCAGGGGAGTCACTCCTTGACTCCAAGGGAGATTCTTCAGTCTTCCAGAGGTAGTGGAACGTCGAAGGTCCGGGATTCTTTTTTAGAGCGTCATCCAGGGATATCTAGTTTGCAAGGTCAAGGGTTCCCTATCTTATGCTAAAAGGAAGGGAGGGACTAGCTCTATGACCCCACCTATGGGAGGGTCAGGGGAGTGGGTGGCTACACCCACTTTCCTTTGTCCAGTTTCGTGCCAGAGCAGGGGCAGGTAGCCCCTGAGCCGGTTTGAACTGGTGTATGCACAGAGGAGCCTCCTGCTCCCCAGTGCAGGACTTCAAAGCACTCTAGGAGTGCACCCACCCAGCCCCAATACACTAAACCCTGTCTGGGAGGTGGTCACACCCCCCTGTGACAGGATACCTATTGTTGGGCCTCCTCCACTGCGAGTTTCGGTCATCAGCAGGAGGGCAGCCCAGTGTCTGGTGGCATCCATCTTGTGATGCCAGGGCTCTTCAGGATTCTACCGCATTTCCACAGTAGGTACATGTCTATCCCTCTAGAAGGGTGGGATCATACTCCCACACCAGTTACTGGTGTGGGGGTATGATTCCAAAGTGTTTGACACCAAACACGACATGTTTTGATGCAGCCATTCCAAAGTTAGCATTAACCGCAAGGTTATAATGCACTTAAGAGTATATGGTTTGACCGCATTCACAAACAGCCCCAGAGAATGGACTCTGAGAGCTGCAGAGGGGCCCTGCTCAGGCAGAGGCACCCTCTCACATAGAAACTAAGCACCCTGCCCTCAGGATTGATAGGGCCTGCCTTAGGGGTGACTGATAGGTTTAAATGTGTGTGCAGGAGAGATATAGGGAACCTATATCTCAGTGAGGAGTGCTAGCACCTCCTCACCCAGGCTGCAGTAGCAGGCCTGTGGTGTCAGATTTAGTCTGCTTCCCAGGGGTGGCATAATACATGCTTCAGCCCCTGGTAGGCCTGTGAAGTACCTATGCCCTTGGTACCTAAGGTACCATATACTAGGGACTCATAAGGTACCACAGTATCCAATCACTAGTGCACCTAGAGTGCACTCCAAGTCGTTTAGAGAGAACAGAGAGGCTGGGGCCCTGACTGGCAGGGTCCCAGCCAGACTATAGCCAGAAACCAGTGTAAACATCAGAAAAAAAGTGGGGGCAACATAAGAGGCAGATCCTACTCTCCTACAAGCATCAATACAGCAACACCTCAACACAGAACAAAAACAACATCACTTGGCACCACATAAGCACCAGTTCAGCTACACAACATAGGCATGACTCATCACCACAACATCACTCAGCACCACCTCAGCATCACTCAGTACCACCTATGTATCATACAGCATCACATAAGCATCACCTCGGAACAAGCGCACCACCACTTCAGCATCACCTCAATATCATTCCGGATCACCTGAGCATCACCTCCACCACTACTCACAACCACCTCAGCATCACTCCACACCACTTCAGTTTGGCATAAAAATTTGACATCTATTAATTCTCCACAAATAACTCTCCACTACTCCAATCTAATTAAAATACTATTTCACAACATCCACCCTTCCGTTGTTTATATCCCACACCTAACAATAAAAACTATAACAAAAATTAATTACAACAAACAAGGAAAAATTGACAGCATTGCATAAACAAATAAACTAGAACACATTTTTTGTATTAATTTTGGTTTTTAGTACAATACTTCAGTTGTATATAATGTTTTTTCGGTTAGATATAAGGAGACAGAAATAGTTATAACACTTTTTTATTATAACTTATAAATTTTCAACATGCTGCACAACATTCACAATGCTCTACAACACATATTAAAAACGTTAACAAAGCCCCAAAGGCGAGACCTATTGGCTATGCCAATGCTTGTTAATACTTACAAGTCATCCCTACGGCAAGCCCTAAAGGCTCGTTGGGCAGGGTGCATGGTATTCAACAAGTAGAATGTGTACTTAGGTTTTACATGTCCTGGTAGTAAAGAAAAAACGAAGTTGTTTTTCACTGTGGCAAGGCTAGCCCCCAGTAGACCTTATTACATTTAGTAAGTGATGTGTTCCGTATGGGAGGAGCTAGAAAGACTTCTTCCACTCATTTTAATTGTAATTTACTCATAGAGAATTGTGATAGGAAGGCCGCAAGATTTCAGATTCTACAAAAAAGAATAAAGGATTGAAGAAACAACCGTGACCTGTGCTGTCATTTTCTGTGCGATTTAATTTTACGTGTGCTAGGGATTTCTTAAATCTTAGAGAAAACTACAAGGATTCTCATGTTACAATAGAACTTGCAGGGAAGGTCTCTGCGAAGAGCCGAACAACTGGAGTAAAAGACTGGTCTGGAGACAGTGATATCCAAAAGGCAAACTATAATTATTGCAGGTCCAAGCTCCGGCCACCACTGCAGTCTCCAGCACAGCTCCCAGGTCCAAGCTGCGGCCACCACTGCAGTCTCCAGCACAACTCCCAGGTCCAAGCTCCGGCCACCATTGCAGTCTCCAGCACAGCTCCCAGGTAGAAGCTCCGGCCACCACTGCAGTCTCCAGCACAGCTCCCAGGTCCAAGCTCCAGCCACCACTGCAGTCTCCAGCACAGCTCCCAGGTCCAAGCTCCAGCCACCACTGCAGTCTCCAGCACAGCTCCCGGGTCGAAGCTCCGGCAACCACTGCAGTCTCCAGCACAGCTCCCAGGTCCAAGCTCCGGCCACCACTGCAGTCTCCAGCACAGCTCCCAGGTCCAAGCTGCGGCCACCACTGCAGTCTCCAGCACAACTCCCAGGTCCAAGCTCCGGCCACCATTGCAGTCTCCAGCACAGCTCCCAGGTAGAAGCTCCGGCCACCACTGCAGTCTCCAGCACAGCTCCCAGGTCCAAGCTCCAGCCACCACTGCAGTCTCCAGCACAGCTCCCAGGTCCAAGCTCCAGCCACCACTGCAGTCTCCAGCACAGCTCCCGGGTCGAAGCTCCGGCAACCACTGCAGTCTCCAGCACAGCTCCCAGGTCGAAGCTCCGGCCACCACTGCAGTCTCCAGCACACCTCCCAGTCCAAGCTCCGTCCACCACTGCACTCTCCAGCACAGCTCCCAGGTCCAAGCTCCGGCCACCACTGCAGTCTCCAGCACAGCTCCCAGGTAGAAGCTCCGGCCACCACTGCAGGCTCCAGCACAGCTCCCAGGTTGAAGCTCCGGCCACCACTGCAGTCTCCAGCACAGCTCCCAGGTCCAAGCTCCAGCCACCACTGCAGTCTCCAGCACAGCTCCCAGGTCCAAGCTCCGGCCACCCCTGCAGTCTCCAGCACAGCTCCCAGGTCCAAGCTCCGGCCACCACTGCAGTCTCCAGCACAGCTCCCAGGTCCAAGCTCCGGCCACCACTGCAGTCTTCAGCACAGCTCCCAGGTAGAAGCTCCGGCCACCACTGCAGTCTCCAGCACAGCTCCCAGGTCCAAGCTCCAGCCACCACAGCAGTCTCCAGCACAGCTCCCAGGTCCAAGCTCCAGCCACCACTGCAGTCTCCAGCACAGCTCCCGGGTCGAAGCTCCGGCAACCACTGCAGTCTCCAGCACAGCTCCCAGGTCCAAGCTCCGGCCACCACTGCAGTCTCCAGCACACCTCCCAGGTCCAAGCTCCGTCCACCACTGCAGTCTCCAGCACAGCTCCCAGGTCCAAGCTCCGGCCACCACTGCAGTCTCCAGCACAGCTCCCAGGTCCAAGCTCCGGCCACCACTGCAGTCTCCAGCACAGCTCCCAGGTAGAAGCTCCGGCCACCACTTCAGTCTCCAGCACAGCTCCCAGGTCCAAGCTCCGGCCACCACTGCAGTCTCCAGCACAGCTCCCAGGTCCAAGCTCCAGCCACCACTGCAGTCTCCAGCACAGCTCCCAGGTCCAAGCTCCGGCAACCACTGCAGTCTCCAGCACAGCTCCCAGGTCGAAGCTCCGGCCACCACTGCAGTCTCCAGCACAGCTCCCAGGTCCAAGCTCCGGCCACCACTGCAGTCTCCAGCACAGCTCCCAGGTCCAAGCTCCGGCCACTACTGCAGTCTCCAGCACAGCTCCCAGGTAGAAGCTCCGGCCACCACTGCAGTCTCCAGCACAGCTCCGAGGTCCAAGCTCCGGTCACCACTGCAGTCTCCAGCACAGCTCCCAGGTAGAAGCTCCAGCCACCACTGCAGTCTCCAGCACAGCTCCCAGGTCCAAGCTCCGGCCACCACTGCAGTCTCCAGCACAGCTCCCAGGTCGAAGCTCCAGCCACCATTGCAGTCTCCAGCACAGCTCCCAGGTCCAAGCTCCGGCCACCACTGCAGTCTCCAGCACAGCTCCCAGGTAGAAGCTCCGGCCACCACTGCAGTCTCCAGCACAGCTCCCAGGTCGAAGCACCGGCCACCACTTCAGTCTCCAGCACAGCTCCCAGGTCCAAGCTCCGGCCACCATTGCAGTGTCCAGCACAGCTCCCAGGTAGAAACTCCGGCCACCACTGCGCAGTCTCCAGCACAACTCCCAGGTCCAAGCTCCGGCCACCATTGCAGTCTCCAGCACACCTCCCAGGTCCAAGCTCCGTCCACCACTGCAGTCTCCAGCACAGCTCCCAGGTCCAAGCTCCGGCCACCACTGCAGTCTCCAGCACAGCTCCCAGGTCCAAGATCCAGCCACCACTGCAGTCTTCAGCACAGCTCCCAGGTAGAAGCTCCGGCCACCCCTGCAGTCTCCAGCACAGCTCCCAGGTCCAAGCTCCAGCCACCACTGCAGTCTCCAGCACAGCTCCCAGGTCCAAGCTCCAGCCACCACTGCAGTCTCCAGCACAGCTCCCGGGTCGAAGCTCCGGCAACCACTGCAGTCTCCAGCACAGCTCCCAGGTCCAAGCTCCGGCCACCACTGCAGTCTCCAGCACACCTCCCAGGTCCAAGCTCCATCCACCACTGCAGTCTCCAGCACAGCTCCCAGGTCCAAGCTCCGGCCACCACTGCAGTCTCCAGCACAGCTCCCAGGTCCAAGCTCCGGCCACCACTGCAGTCTCCAGCACAGCTCCCAGGTAGAAGCTCCGGCCACCACTGCAGTCTCCAGCACAGCTCCCAGGTCCAAGCTCCGGCCACCACTGCAGTCTCCAGCACATCTCCCAGGTCCAAGCTCCAGCCACCACTGCAGTCTCCAGCACAGCTCCCAGGTCCAAGCTCCGGCCACCACTGCAGTCTCCAGCACAGCTCCCAGGTCGAAGCTCCGGCCACCACTGCAGTGTCCAGCACAGCTCCCAGGTCGAAGCTCCGGCCACCACTGCAGTCTCCAGCACAGCTCCCAGGTCCAAGCTCCGGCCACCACTGCAGTCTCCAGCACAGCTCCCAGGTAGAAGCTCCGGCCACCACTGCAGTCTCCAGCACAGCTCCGAGGTCCAAGCTCCGGCCACCACTGCAGTCTCCAGCACAGCTCCCAGGTAGAAGCTCCAGCCACCACTGCAGTCTCCAGCACAGCTCCCAGGTCCAAGCTCCGGCCACCACTGCAGTCTCCAGCACAGCTCCCAGGTCGAAGCTCCGGCCACCATTGCAGTCTCCAGCACAGCTCCCAGGTCCAAGCTCCGGCCACCACTGCGCAGTCTCCAGCACAGCTCCCAGGTAGAAGCTCCGGCCACCACTGCAGTCTCCAGCACAGCTCCCAGGTCGAAGCACCGGCCACCACTTCAGTCTCCAGCACAGCTCCCAGGTCCAAGCTCCGGCCACCATTGCAGTGTCCAGCACAGCTCCCAGGTAGAAACTCCGGCCACCACTGCGCAGTCTCCAGCACAGCTCCCAGGTAGAAGCTCCGGCCACCACTGCAGTCTCCAGCACAGCTCCCAGGTCCAAGCTCCAGCCACCACTGCAGTCTCCAGCACAGCTCCCAGGTCCAAGCTCCAGCCACCACTGCAGTCTCCAGCACAGCTCCCAGGTCGAAGCTCCGGCAACCACTGCAGTCTCCAGCACAGCTCACAGGTCCAAGCTCCAGCCACCAATGCAGTCTCCAGCACAGCTCACAGGTCCAAGCTCCAGCCACCACTGCAGTCTCCAGCACAGCTCCCAGGTCCAAGCTCCAGCCACCACTGCAGTCTCCAGCACAGCTCCCAAGTCCAAGCTTCAGCCACCACTGCAGTCTCCAGCACAGCTCCCAGGTGGAGAAGCTCCAGCCACCACTGCAGTCTCCAGCACAGCTCAGCTGCGTTCACAGTTTCCAGTTCAACCCATAACATTTAGACTAGAACAGCTCGTCATGCATTATGGAGTGACCAGCAGGGACGACCTCAAGGGCAGCCCCACCATGTACAAAGGAGGAAAAGACTATACCCAGGGGCACTGGACTTATGCAAGTGTGCGGCCACGGCGATTTTTGCATAATTATAGCTTTGCCGCCTTTGCCACATAATCCATCATCTGCTGCATAATCTGCAGATTTTAACCCAAAAAATTGTTTCTAGCTCAAACAGTTCAAATGTTATTAAAAATGCAGCAACATGTGCTCTCGTGCAGTAGAAGACCCTTTGAAAAGTGTGGAGAGGTGTGGTGCAGCGGCCAGGGCAGCTGACTCCGGAGCGCAGGGCTCACGGTTCGATCGCGGGCGGCAGCTCAGCTCAGCACCCTGTAACTCTGGGAAATAGCTCACTTAATCTCCCTGACGGCCCCCAGCACCTTCAGACCCCTAGAGGCGCTTTACAAATACCAAATACGTACACTAGTTACCTTTCTGTTGCCTATTGCAATATTTGGGTGTTAAACTGGTACTACTGAGTTGCACCCAATGCCCAGACAGAGATAACAAGTGTAAAAAGTGTAAAATAATGAAGCAATACTATCAAAAAATGTGCTGCATTATGCCACATTTACCTTTTCTTGCCACATAATTTACTTGACCCTGCCACATAACTTGGCCCTTCAGTGCCGCGTAATTCCAGTGGCCCTGACTATACCACAGTCTCTGACCTGGAAATTTCACTCGTAAGGGACGTTCTGCCAAGTTTGTCACGTTTGCAATAGTTTGCAGTCAGAGTTGCAGGTTAGCACGCACACACCTTATGTGCAATCACTTTATACAGTTCACAATTGACCTGAGATTCATTTCCGCACCCATCCTTGCCCAAGCCTGCAGGGTCCTTTCTAGCTGACACTATACAAGTCCAAAGTTGATTCTGGGTGTAGGCCAAGTCATGTTGGAGCACAGTGGTGGTACTTGTGCTGCTGACATCACTGTACTCAGTCTGTAGATTCATTGTTCTTTCTGAAAGGCGTGAGTACAGGTAGGCTTTTTACTTCGAGGCAGACCTTGTTCCACATCTTGGCCATCAGGCAGGAGAAGGCTCTCCCCTACTCAACCCCCATGTGCTCCTTTAGTTCAGAGGCTCAGTAGCAGCAAGTTATTTCTGTAAAGAGAGGCCCCGTCCATTAGTCTCTCCACAGATAACGCACAGCCCTTTAAAACTAGGACCTGATTCACAACAGCTCCTTAAAAACCTCCCTGTGCAGGAACTCTGGCTCCTGAAATATGGTGACTAGATTAGCTGCACAACATGTAAGCCCAACATTACATACGGGCAACAGTGTGGAATTGTACCACCCATGCGCCATCCTTTAACAACATGGCCGCTGCTGCGGCTGAACCACAGCTAGCTTGTTTAAGCAGAGGGATGAAAAACATCTCTGACACGGCTGGAGCCTGTCTCTAAGATTACAAAGTCACCTATAAAATGTGCCATGGAGCCCAAAAGCCCGACGGGCCTAACATGTAAGAGTGAGAAATGCTGAGTATGTGGCTGACATGTCGCTGCAATAAAATAATTCCCTGGCGAAACTCGGGCCAGAATCAAACAAGCATTTGCAATGCAATAGGTCTCGCATTTACTTTTTTAGTTAGAGGTATTGACGAGGTGGGGAGGGAGGGTGAAGCACTTACAGCCCAATGGTTGTTGCGTGCCTCGATGTAGCACTTAATACCGCACTTCTGACACATCTAAGCAATACATGTTCCTATTACTAACTTTAATACTACTCAATTTAACTAACTCGAAGGACTAAAGGCACAGATGCCTGGTCAAATTCTTAGTAGCCACTGCAGATGGAAGCGGCGAGCAAAAATCATCGAGTTTTTAGGATGGTGAAGCAGGTTATGACTGAGAAGATTCACTGAGCAGCAGGAACATATCCATCGTCCTCTGTGTCTGTGTTGTCCGGCAGAATCTCGAGCCTGAATTCAATATTGGGATGCTTCAAGACAAATAATTGTCGGTAAAACATACTTTGTCGGAGGCGCATCCATAAGAGGCAGGGACATTCTTGACGAACACTGGCACTGCCGAGCCACACACAAAGTTGCATCAATTAAGCTAGGATGAACTGGCACAGGAAGCCTAGGGCCGCAGTTCTGAATGCACCCACAGCCCTAGATACTCACCTTACGGTAACCGGGGGTTAAGATAGGACTTTGCCTTCTCCGCTTCCACTGACCAGCATAGGAGAAGATTATGTGCTTGTTTCCAGTCCAGGGAGGACCTGGCTTGGCAGTTCGCTCTGGACTGTTCCGATGAGGCACAGGGTCAAGACTGATTTGCATATGGCCAGGTGTAAACTGGGGTGGCATGGTGAGCAAAAGGATGATGGAGTTAACCCAGATCTCTTGACTGGGGGTGAATGTTTTGATTTGTTCTGCATTTCGTCCATCAATTGTGTGTCTTTTGCTTTAGATTAATTAAGCAAAGAGTTTTCCCAAAGGGCTAATGCAAGCTATATATATTAAGGACACAGTAAAAGGTCCAGTCCTGATGGAAGGTTACAAAAGAAGACAGGGCGGTACTAAGGAGGGACTAATACGCCTATTAACAAATCAAAAGCCAACATTTACACAAGACAGTCACAGCAGAAAATTGAAAAGATGGGCGGAGAGTGGGCGGAGCTTCCAGTCCATACCTGAATACAGCATGCCTCTCAGAGCAGTGCATGCGCTGCCTAGGCTCGACCTAAATTCAGGTTACCAGATACTCTCAGTCGTGCACTCAGAGCAGGGGATTGGTGCAGACTTTAAGTTTTCCTGCCTACCTGCACCTCATTTCATTTAGTCCTGTATGCAGAGTCCTCTTTATAAACGTAAGCTTCATTTAGTATTAATTGCACATTTTTCATATAATGTTTTGCTTTATGTGAGAAGTTGGCCTGGTATATGCTGTTCACTAATTAAAGTGGACACCTTGCACCAGTACAATTCGACTCTTATGGTAGATAGGTTTAAGACAACCTTTAAAGAAAGCTATCCTAGTGGTAGCTGTGGAGAGCAGCCTTCAGGCTAAGTTTTGAAGGAATGTAAAGCAGCTTGTTTTACCACACAATGTCTTGAATCACCAAATGAAAAGACACCACACAGGTATATATATCAAATATATATGTATTTATTACTAACAACTCTCTACTAATCTCTTTATGAGATTAGAAGTCAAGGACATATGCAAAAATCACAATAAATTAAGCACAAATATGGCTGGGGCCCTAGGGGCGTACCAGACCATATACTAAAAAAGAGACTTAGAAACAACGACTTGCAAAGAGACAAGGCCTAGGGCCTTCAGAAGTGCTGGGGCTTCACGAAACCACCCAAGGCAGGTAAGTAAAGGGCCCATGGGGGACGCGTGCAGTGTGGATACACAGGCGCGAATCGCCGTTGACTTCAATGGGGCAAGTCGCGGTTGGAAATTAAGAGTTTTAGGATACTTCGGGAGAACCTACAAGCAAGTCACTTACAGGGTAAGTAGTTCTAGGGCCAACACCCACAGGAGCACCGTAGTGCTGGAGTTACCTCACCCAGGGAAGCCGGGTGCATAGGTGTCCTTTGGTGTCGGGTCGCAGCGTCGTTTTCAATGGAGGACAATGAAGACTTGCTGCTTGTGAAGTCCGAAGAAGTGTCCGGGGAAATCCAAGCCTGGATTCAGAAGATGGAAGACGTGAAAGCAGAGGGGACAGTATTCAAAGTCACTTGGCAGTGACTCGGGGCAAGGAAGATGGATGCCCACCGTCGTCGCAAGATTCAGGTCATTCACGGGTGCCTTGACTCTTCAGCCACGAGGTCCAGGAGGCGTCGACGACGACCAGGAGCTGGATTCGGCGTGTCCCACGATGTCTGCAGCTTACTGCGGTGTCGGCGACTCGATTGGAGCCAACAAGCCTTGGTAACAGCAAGTCTTGGGGAAAGTGTAAAAGGCAATGGCGCAGACCCGCAAGATCTGAGGGACTCACCCAGCGAGAGTAAGTCAGGGCAGGCCCGGAGCAACCAGAGGAGTCCTTTGGTTTTGTAGGAAAGCCTTCAGGGGACCCACAAGCCGGCTGGCAAGGGATCGCAAAGACACCTTGGGAGGATTCGCTCAACAGGGGCCCACGGTCACTCGGGACATGGTAGGCCTCTGATCTTCGGAGGGATTCCTGCTGGAGGCTAGGACCATACGTTCGCAGAACGTTGTGAAGGGGTTGCAGTCGGCAATAGTGCACGGTACCCAGGGGTCACGATTCCTCGTCACTCTTGGGGTCCACTGCCCTCAGCTTCACTGGGGACTCACGATGGCCTTTGAAAAGTCAGGAAATCCACTTCTTGGGCTGCAGGGACTTCGGCCTCCGGCGGGAGCGGTGTAGTTTGCGACCGTTGTTTGTAGTTTTTGGTGCCTGCCAAGCAGGGGAGTCACTCCTTGATTCCAAGGGAGATTCTTCAGTCTTCCAAAGGTAGTGGAACGTCGAAGGTCCAGGATTCTTCTTCAGAGCATCGTCCAGGGATATCTAGGGTGCAATGCACAGGTTCCCCTCTTATACTAAAAGAAAGGGAGGGACTAGCTCTATGACCCCACCTATGGGAGGGTCAGGGAGTGGGTGGCTACACGCACTTCCCTTTGTCCAGTTTTGCGCCAGAGCAGGGGCAGGTAGCCCCTGAGCTGGTTTGAACTGGCATATGCACAGAGGAGCCTTTTGCTCCCCCAGTGCAGGACTTCAAAGCACTCTAAGAGTGCACCCACCCAGCCCCAATACACTAAACCCTGTCTGGGAGGTGGTTACACCTCCCTGTGACAGGATGCCTATTGTTGGGCTTCCTCCACTGCGAGTTTCGGTCATCAGCAGGAGGGCAGCCCAGTGTCTGTGACTGGTGGCATCCATTTTGTGATGCCAGGGCTCTGCAGGATTCTACCGCGTTTCCACAGTAGGTACATGTCTATCCCTCTAGAAGGGTGGAATGCTACCCCCGCCGCCAGAACTGGCAGGGGGTAGTATTCCAAGATGTTTGACACCAAACACGACATGTTTTGATGCAGCCATTCCAAAGTTAGCATTCTACCGCGAGGATATAATGCACTTAAGAGTATATGGTTTAACCGCATCCACAAACAGCCCCAGAGAATGGACTCTGAGAGCTTCAGAGGGGCCCTGCTCAGGCAGAGGCCCCCTCTCACATAGGAACCAAGCACCCTGCCCTCAGGATTGATAGGGCCTGCCTTAGGGGTGACTGATAGGTTTAAATGTGTGTGCAGGAGAGATATAGGAAACCTATATCTCAGTGAGGGGTGCTAGCACCACCTCACCCAGGCTGCAGTAGCAGGCCAGTGGTGTCAGATTTAGTCTGCTTCCCAGGGGTGGCATAATACATGCTTCAGCCCCGGGTAGGCCTGTGAAGTACTTATGCCCTTGGTACCTAAGGTACCATATACTAGGGACTCATAAGGTACCACAGTATCCAATCACTAGTGCACCTAGAGTGCACTCCAAGTCATTTAGAGAGAACAGAGAGGCTGGGGCCCTGATTAGCAGGGACCCAGCCAGACTATAGCCAGAAACCAGTGTAAACATCAGAAAAAAAGTGGGGGCAACATAAGAGGCAGATCCTACTCTCCTACACAACCCCCCAAACGCAGGGACACTAAACTAACCTTGACCAGTTGAGTCTTCGTGTTCTAAGTGGAAATACCTTGAGAGTCCATCTGCATTGGCATGTTGGGTCCCGGGTCTATGTTCCACTGTATAGTCCATCCCCTGTAGGGAAATGGACCACCTCAAAAGTTTTGGGTTTTCACCTTTCATCTGTTTAAGCCATAGGAGGGGCTTGTGGTCAGTCTGAACTATGAAGTGAGTGCCAAACAAGTATGGCCTCAGCTTCTTCAGGGCCCACACCACAGCAAAGGCCTCCTCTCTATAGCTGACCAACGTTTCTCTCTAGGGGTCAGCCTTCTGCTAATAAAAGCTACTGGCTGGTCTTGACCTTCATCATTCAGTTGAGACAGTACAGCTCCCACACCCAGCTCAGAAGCATCTGTTTGGACAATGAACTTTTGGTGTAGTCTGGACTCTGTAAGATGGGGGCAGTGCACATGGCCTGCTTTAGGTCTTCAAATGCCTTCTGACAGCTAGCTGTCCACTGAACCTTTTGGCATTTTCTTTGAAGTCAGATCATTCAAGGGGGTCACTATAGATCCATATCCCTTGACAAACCTCCTATAGTACCCAGTCAGGCCTAAGAAGGCTCTCACCTGTGTCTGGGTGGTTGGAGCAACCCATTCCATTATGGTTTGGATTTTGCTCTGTAAAGGCTGAACCTGGCCTCCACCTACAAGGTGGCCCAGGTACACAACCTGACTCTGCCCTATCTGGCACTTAGTGGCCTTGATAGTGAGGCCTGCTTTCTGCAGAGCCTCCAAAACATTTCTGAGGTGGACCAGGTGATCCTGCCAGGAGGAACTAAAGACAGCAATATCATCTAGATAAGCTGAGCAATAAGTTTCCATCCCTGCCAGAACTTTATTCACCAACCTCTGAAAAGTGGCAGGTGCATTTTTCAATCCAAAGGGCATCACCACAAAGTGGTAGTGCCCACTAGGGGTCGAAAATGCTGTTTTGGCTTTTGCATCATCAGCTAATCTGATCTGCCAGTAGCCAGCTGTTAGGTCAAATGTACTTAGATACTTGGCTGAGGCCAAAGTATCAATCAGCTCATCTGCCCTTGGTATGGGATAGGCATCAGTCCTAGTGACTGCATTGAGGCCTCTGTAGTCTACACAAAACCTCATTTCTTTCTTACCACCCTGGGTATGAGGCTTGGGTACCAGGACTACTGGGCTAGCCCAAGGGCTATCTGAAGGCTCAATTACACCTAGCTCCAACATTTTCTGGACTTCAGTCCTGATACAGTCCCTGACATGGTCAGGTTGCCTGTAGATTTTACTCTTGACAGGCAGACTGTCTCCAGTGTCCACCTCATGGGTGCACCAGGTAGTCTGACTAGGGGTCAGGCTAAACATATGTCTATACTGTTGCAGAACTTGTCTGCACTCAGTTTGCTGATGGTCAGTGAGGCTGCTTGCCAAAGCAACACCATCTACTGACCCATCATCAGGGTTCTGAGAGAGCAGGTCAGGGAGAGGGTCACTCTCCTCCTCCTGTTCCTCATCAGTTGCCATGAGCAAGTCCATGTCAGCCCTGTCAACATATGGTTTCAATCTGTTGACATGGAGCACCCTGAGGGGGCTCCTGGGAGTTCCAAGATTCACCAGATAGGTGACTTCTCCCTTTTGCTCAACTATTGTATGGGGGCCACTCCATTTGTCTTGGTGGGCTGCTGGGGCCACAGGCTCCAACACCCACACTTTCTGTCCTGGCTGGTACACAGTCAGCACAGCCTTTGGTCATGCCAAGCTTTTTGTAATTCTTGGCTGGCCTCCAGGTTTTGGTTGCCTTTTTCATGTATTCGGCCATCCTGGAGCGGAGACCAAGTACATAGTCCATCACATCCTGTTTGGGGGGTTTGAGAGGTAACTCCCAGCCCTCTTTTACCAAACATAATGGACCTCTTACAGGATGCCCAAACAGAAGCTCAAATGGGCTGTAACCAACCCCCTTCTGTGGAACCTCTCTGTATGCAAACAACAGGCAGGGAAGAAGAAGGTCCCATTTCCGCCTAAGCTTCTCTGGGAGTCCTTTAATCATTCCCTTAAGGGTTTTGTTGAAGCGTTCAACCAACCCATTGCATTGTGGGTGATAAGGGGTGGTGAACTTATAAGTTACACCACACTCCTTCCACATTGCTTTCAAATATCCTGACATGAAGTTGGTACCTCTGTCAGAGATGACCTCCTTTGGGAAACCCACTCTGGAGAAAACTCCAATGAGGGCTCTTGCCACCACAGGGGCTGTGGTGGTCCTCAGGGAATTGCTTCTGGGTACCTGGTGGCATGATCCACTACCACCAGGATAAACCTGTGCCCAGATGCAGTTTGAGGGTCAAGGGGACCAACAATGTCAATCCCTACCCTTTCAAAGGGTACCCCCACCACAGGTAGTGGTATCAGGGGGGCCTTTGTTGTGCCACCTGCCTTACCACTAGCTTGGCATGTGACACAGGAGCGACAAAACTCCTTTGTGTCCTCTGACATATGTGGCCAATGAAAATGTGGAACAAGCCTGTTCCAGGTCTTGTTTTGGCCCAAGTGACCTGCTAAAGGGATGTCATGTGCTAGGGTCAAGAGGAACCCCTAAACTTCTGAGGTATTACCAACCTCCTGGTGGCTCCAGGGGCTGGATCTCTACCCTCAGAATATAGGAGTCCCTCATCCCAATAAACTTTATGGGACCCACTAGCACTCCCAGCAGCCTCAGCAGCAGCCTGCTGTCTGAGGGGTTCAAGAGAGGGGCAGCACTGTTGCTCCTTACTCAGATCTTCCCTAGAAGGGCCCCCTGCCCCCAAGAACTCAACCTGATCAGGCTCAAGTCCCTCTGGGGCAGTTCCTTCCTCAGGATCTGCTTCACCTCCCTCTGGAGGTGAATCTGTGATCTGAGACAGAGGGGAAGGCACTGCCTTTACCCTACTGCTCCTCCTCTTGGGAAGCATCTGGTCCATTGTTCCAGGATCCAGAGCTGGTTCAGTGTTATGCATTCTTGCTTGTGACCTGGTCACAGCAAATACCTCTGCAGGGATGCCCAACATCTCAGCATGAGTCCATAACTCTACTTCAGACCAGGCTGAAGTCTCTAGATCATTGCCCAATAGACATTCTACAGGGAGGTCTGCACTGACTACAACCTTCTTGAGGCCAGTTACCCCTCCCAAGGAGAAATTCACAACTGCCAGACTATGGTTGGTCCTGACATTGCTTGCATTGGTCACCTGGTACATTTCACCCCGGATGATCTGTCCAGGGTCCACAAGATCCTCTGCCACCATGGTGACACTAGCACCTGTGTCCCTAAATGCCAAAGCCTGTTTGCCATTTATTACAGGCTGCTGTTTGTATTTGCCCAGATTACTGGGGCTTACTAGGAAGGACATATCAAGGTCTCCATCACAAATCAGCATTGCCTGAGTGGGAACTCTGACTAGGTCAGAGTCCACTTCAGAACCCAGGGTCATCCCTACTACACCCTTATTCTGAGTACCACCTCCACCAGTAGCTGAGCTAGGGGGAACAGTTGCCTTAGGGGCAGGAGTGGTGGTGGTTTGGTCTTTGGACTTGTTACAATCAGAAGTCCAGTGCCCTTTCTGTTTACAGAATTTGCACCAGGGCTTCTTTTGGCCTTTTCCCTTGTTGGATTGTGACTCCCCACCAGATGCAGATTTTTGGGGCCCTTGTGAAGACTTCTGGTCTTTTGACTTATCCCCACCTTTCTCAGAGCCCTTAGGATCCTGCTTCTTGGTGTCACCCCCTTGGTTCTGGGGTTTCTGCCTTACCCTGGTTCTGACCCATTTGTCTGCCTTCTTTCCCAATACTTGGGGAGAGGTCAGATCTGAGTCCACCAGGTATTGATGCAACAACTGGTTCTGGCAATTATTAAGGATCTGTTCTCTCATCATCAGATTATACAATCCCTTGAAATCAGTAACCCTACTGCCAACCAGCCAACCCTCCAGAGCCTTGGTTGCACAATCTACAAAGTCAGTCCAGTCCTGAGTCTGTGCCTTCTGGGTGTCTCTGAACTTCAACCTGTACTGCTCAGTGGTTAAGCCAAACCCATCTATCAGTGCACTCTTCAGGACTTCATAATCATCAGCATCCTCTTCTCTAACAGTGAGGAGCTTGTCTCTACCTTTGTCTGAAAAGGAGAGCCACAAGATTGCTGCCCACTGCTTTTGGGGGACTTGCTGTACTCTACAGGCCCTCTCCACAGCAGTTATCCACTTGTGGATATCATCCCCACTCTGGTAGGGAGGAACAACCTTGCTCAGGTTCCTAAGGTCTGGAATAGATTCTCTGCCTCTAGGGACACTGTTGCTGCCACCAAGGGGTTCTAACCCCTCTCTTCTAGAAGCTCTCTGGATCTCCAGGGCTTCTCTATCCAGTGCCAACTGCTTGGTTCTGAGGGCAACTCTTGCTTCCTCATACTGCAGCAGTTTGCACATTCTGTCAGAGGAGCTCTCTCTTATGGGAAAGTATGAGTTCCTCTGCTGGACAAATTCTCTGCCAGAGTGATAAGAGTGGTCAGATTCCCTGGAAGGGGACCTATGCCTCTCATCCACTCTGTCAGTTCTCTTAGGGAGAATTCCTCTGTCCTTTTCAGGCCCCTTGGAGCCTGGCCCTTCAATCACAGAGTCTTGGTCATTCTGATTTTCATCATCTGACCCAGACACTGTAATTGACCCAGCCCCTGATTCAGACCTATTAGCTCCTAGAGCCAATCTAAGATCATCTGCTGTCAGCAGATCTATCAGGTGTAGTGTGGAGGGACTCTGTCCTAGCTTCAGGTGTCTTTCAACACACATGGCTCTCAAGTCAGAGAAAGCCATGTCCTTATACTGAGGTTGAGTGGATCCACTGGTTCCACCCTTTAAGGACATTCTAGTGTTGTGCAGTGTTGTACTACCTACACTAGTTTGTGGCCTACTGATACTAGCTTGAGCTGTAGAAAGGGTGTGCTATCCCTTGGCACACAGCTCTAAGTTCAGTAGAACTTATTGATACTAAGCTTGACTTTATATGTACCTTAAGTACCTATAGTGGTTTTCAGTTAGTAATTCAAATAGAGATTTTCTGGTAAAACAATAGCAAGCTGGAATCCCACACGCTGCCACCAATGTGAGAAGTTGGCCTGGTATATGCTGTTCACTAATTAAAGTGGACACCTTGCACCAGTACAATTCTACTCTTATGGTAGATAGGTTTAAGACAACCTTTAAAGAAAGCTATCCTAGTGGTAGCTGTGGAGAGCAGCCTTCAGGCTAAGTCTTGAAGGAATGTAAAGCAGCTTGTTTTACCACACAATCTCTTGAATCACCAAATGAAAAGACACCACACAGGTATATATATCAAATATATATGTATTTATTACTAACAACTCTCTACTAATCTCTTTATGAGATTAGAAGTCAAGGACATATGCACAAATCAACGTTTCACAATAAATTAAGCACAAATATGGCTGGGGCCCTAGGGGCGTACCAGACCATATACTAAAAAAGAGACTTAGAAACAACGACTTGCAAAGAGACAAGGCCTAGGGGCTTCCGAAGTGCTGGGGCCTCACGAAACCACCCAAGGCAGGTAAGTAAAGGGCCCACGGGGGACGCGTGCATTGTGGATACACAGGCGCGAATCGCCGTTGACTTCAATGGGGCAAGTCGCGGTTGGAAATTAAGAGTTTTAGAATACTTCGGGAGAACCTACAAGCAAGTCACTTACAGGGTAAGTAGTTCTAGGGCCAACACCCACAGGAGCACCATAGTGCTGGAGTTACCTCACCCAGGGAAGCCGGGTGCATAGGTGTCCTTTGGTGTCGGGTCACGGCGTAGTTTTCAATGGAGGACAATGAAGACTTGCTGCTTGTGAAGTCCGAAGAAGTGTCCGGGGGAATCCAAGCCTGGATTCAGAAGATGGAAGACCTGAAAGCAGAGGGGACAGTGTTCAAAGTCACTTGGCAGTGACTCAGGGCAAGGAAGATGGATGCCCACCGTCGTCGCAAGATTCAGGTCATTCACGGGTGCCTTGACTCTTCAGCCACGAGGTCCAGGAGGCGTTGACGATGACCAGGAGCTGGATTCGGTGTGTCCCACGATGTCTGCAGCTTACTGCGGTGTCGGCGACTCGATTGGAGCCAACAAGCCTTGGTAACAGCAAGTCTCGGGGAAAGTGTAAAAAGGCAATGGCGCAGACCCGCAAGGTCTGAGGGACTCACCCAGCGAAGGTAAGTCAGGGCAGGCCCGGAGCAACCAGCGGAGCCCTTTGGTTCTGTAGGAAACCCTTTAGATGACCCACAAGCCGGCTGACAAGGGATCGCAAAGACACCTTGGGAGGATTCGCTCAACAGGGGCCCACGGTCACTCGGGACGTGGTAGGCTGCTGATCTTTGGAGAGATTCCTGCTGGAGGCTAGGACCACAAGTGTTCCAAAGCACAAGTTCGTAGAGCGTTGTGAAGGGGTTGCACTCGACAATAGTGCATGGTACACAGGGGTCGTGGTTCCTCGTCACTCTTGGGGTCCACTGGCCTCAGCTTCGCTGGGGACTCACGATGGCCTTTGAGAAGTCAGGAAATCCACTTCTTGGGCTGCAGGGACTTCGGACTCTGGCGGGAGCGGCATAGTTTGCGACCATTGTTTGTAGTTTTTGGTGCCTGCCAAGCAGGGGAGTCACTCCTTGACTCCAAGGGAGATTCTTCAGTCTTCCAAAGGTAGTGGAATGTCAAAGGTCCAGGATTCTTCTTCAGAGCGTAGTCCAGGGATATCTAGGGTGCAATGCACAGGTTCCCCCTCTTATACTAAAAGAAAGGGAGGGACTAGCTCTATGACCCCACCTATGGGAGGGTCAGGGGAGTGGGTGGCTACACCCACTTCCCTTTGTCCAGTTTCGCGCCAGAGCAGGGGCAGGTAGCCCCTGAGCTGGTTTGAACTGGCATATGCACAGAGGAGCCTTCTGCTCCCCCAGTGCAGGACTTCAAAGCACTCTAAGAGAGCACCCACCCAGCCCCAATACACTAAACCCTGTCTGGGAGGTGGTTACACCTCCCTGTGACAGGATGCTTATTGTTGGGCTTCCTCCACTGCGAGTTTCGGTCATCAGCAGGAGGGCAGCCCAGTGTCTGTGACTGGTGGCATCCATTTTGTGATGCCAGGGCTCTGCAGGATTCTACCGCGTTTCCACAGTAGGTACATGTCTATCCCTCTAGAAGGGTGGAATGCTACCCCCGCCGCCAGAACTGGCGGGGGGTAGTATTCCAAGATGTTTGACACCAAACACGACATGTTTTGATGCAGCCATTCCAAAGTTAGCATTCTACCGCGAGGATATAATGCACTTAAGAGTATATGGTTTAACCGCATCCACTAACAGCACCAGAGAATGGACTCTGAGAGCTGCAGAGGGGCCCTGCTCAGGCAGAGGCACCCCCTCACATAGAAGCCAAGCACCCTGCCCTCAGGATTGATAGGGCCTGCCTTAGGGGTGACTGATAGGTTTATATGTGTGTGTAGGAGAGATATAGGGAAGTTATATCTCAGTGAGGGGTGCTAGCACCACCTCACCCAGGCTGCAGTAGCAGGCCTGTGGTGTCAGATTTAGTCTGCTTCCCAGGGGTGGCATAATACATGCTTCAGCCCCTGGTAGGCCTGTGAAGTACTTATGCCCTTGGTACCTAAGGTACCATATACTAGGGACTCATAAGGTACCACAGTATCCAATCACTAGTGCACCTAGAGTGCACTCCAAGTCATTTAGAGAGAACAGAGAGGCTGGTGCCCTGATTAGCAGGGACCCAGCCAGACTATAGCCAGAAACCAGTGTAAACATCAGAAAAAAAAAGTGGGGGCAACATAAGAGGCAGATCCTACTCTCCTACACTTTACCATAGGTTTATAGGGTACCAAATGCTCATATATTATGTACCAATTATAATGTGCAGTAAATGTTAGTGTATGTGGACCAGAAGTTGCATTTTACCTCACTAATCATGAGGTCTTACCTTTTCATAATAACAAGAAAGGGGTATTTAAGTCTGATTCGGAGGCATCGTCAGAAAGACACATCTTCACATTTTCGAGGAAGCTTCAAGCAAGGAGAATACTACAGAGATCTCATCGAGTAAGCTGCAGGCTTCAGACATCATATCGAACAAGCTGCATGCTTCAGGCATTTTAGCTGAAGGCCACGGACTGGAACAACCAGTCTTATCTGTGTTTTCATAGCTCAGAATGCCATAAGAGAGCCAAACTACAACCTTCTCGATGCAAAGTAGTTGATTGAAAACAACTTTATTACGCACCAAAGCTATCCGTGTTAGAGGCCATCCTGGAAAGCCCACTGTGATCGGACACCCGGTGGGGCGTCTGGAGACAACCCAGATAAGCCCCCAGGGGAACCAGACTACCGCAGGCAAGCATACTAGTGGCTGTGCAGGCCACTCCCCTACCTGACTCCAAGACGATTGATAAGTCCGATGTACACGGGAGGTGTGTCTCAGACAGGAAGTGGAAGAGGACGCCGGAGGACGGAGTACAGAGGACGATGATGAAGGAAGAGGGCAGGAGCATCAACCCTCAGTAAGAAACAGTTACAAGGCAAAGAGCCAGGTCTCCAAGGACTTACGAAAAGAAAGATGTGACTTATGACAGGAAATCGATATGGGGAGAGTGTTCCAAAGCTTAGAGGCTACAGCAAAGCCCCTTCCTCCCCATCTTGCCCTCCTAAACCTGGGAACAACCAGCCGATTTTTATTGGTGGAGCGCAGTTGTCTAGTGGGGACATAACGTTGGAAGAGGTGTCTGATTCCCTGCGGGCCCGAATTATGAATCGCCTTATAAACAATGCATAGGGCCTTAAACAGGATTCGTTTCTCAGCTGGGAGCCAATGCAATTTCCGAATAGAGGCAGAAATCGAGTGAAATTTAGGAAAATCCAAGACAAGTCTTGCTGTCGCATTCTAAACAAGTTGCAGCTTACTAATAGAGGCATTATTTATGTCTAGGTAAAGTGCATTACAATAATCCAACTTGGATAGAATCAAGGCCACAGCTGCTTGCTTCCGCGCAGGTAGAGAGAGAAACGGAAATATCTTCCTGAGGGTCCTTATAACCCAGAAGCAAGATGACACGTTCCTATTGACCTGGAGATTGAGGGACAGCTTATTGTCAACTATGACACCAAGATTCTTTGCTTAAGCAGCAGGATAAGGACATAGTCCAAGCATTCCAGGCCACCATGAATGGGTCCATATAGATTGTTGGTTACCAAAGACCAGAACCTCAGTTTTGTACCCATTCAGTCGAAGGTAGTTGTTTACCATCCAAGATGCCACAGCATGCAGTTGTTAAAGTTGGCGGCGGAGGCCTCTATATCCTTTGTGATAGACATGATTATTTGTGTATCATCAGCATAGGGTAATGCCTGCAGCCCAAAGGATCTAATCAGCTTGGCCAACGGGAAGACATATATATTAAACAATGTGGGGCTCAAAGAAGAGATCTGTGGGACTCCACAAAGAGTAAAAGTGGGGTCCGAGTAGAATTGGTCCGGCTTTACTTTCTGTGACCTATCTTTCAGGAATGAGGACAGGAGCTTCAAAGCAGAATCTGTCACCCCGACTTCCTGAAGGCGGTCAATCAACCTTGTTGGAGAGATGTTACTAAATGCCGCGGATAGGCCCAACAGAATCAGCAGCGCAGTCTGCCCAGCATCAACCAGGATGAGGATGCTGTTGACTGCAGATATTCATGCGGTTTCAGACCCCTGGCAACTTCTGAATCTATCAAGGGATCAAGCAGATGCTGTTGTTCCAAATACGTACTCAGCTAGGCATTTAGATGTTTCTCCAGGATCTTGACGGGAACAGGTAGTAGAGAGATGGGCCGATAGTTTTTAAATTCCGATGAATCAAGGTTGTTTTTTTAGCAGAGGCTTGATAACCACTGTTTTCCAGCTAAGTGAGTAGCATCCGGAGGAAATGGCCAGATTGAAAGTTGCTGTAAGATAAGGAATAATAGTATCCTTATCCAACTTCATCAGCTTCGGGGAGCGAGGTTCCAGAGGGGGGCCTGATGTGATCCCTCTTAGAAGCTGGTTGGTCTGTTCATATGAAAGAGGGAGGAAGGCAGACAGACAGTCATCCCTCTTCTTAGTGTGGGGAGGACTAAACGGGAGCACTGTGAACCGCTGCCCACTGTGAGAGGACCACCATTGCTTTTTTCTCTTTCTTTACTAACTCTCGGATGAGGGAGCATCCCTCTTTTCCCCATTTCCTATATTGCACCCTAAAACTGGGAAGTGTTTGCTGGAGAACTTGGAAAAACATATCCTGGTGCCCTACTTGGGGCTAGAGCTTTGAGTACCTGCACGCTCGTGCCAGTAATTACTAATCCATAGACGTCACAGTGATATTGGTTTCCTCCTTCAGTTCAGCCATATCTGCTGACGGGTTTGTTAAGTAATTGACTAGTTAAAGATTTTCCCCATTCGACTGCATCTTGAATTGCATTCCAAAAATGGTGGTTCTGCCTGTACCGAAAAGGGCAAACTTTAGGGCTTTGTTGACACATTACCTCAGGGCATGAGGGTTCTCAGAGACGGAGGGTGAAGTAATCCTAGTAGTTACAGCACCCGTGGCATACCGTCTTGAAATATTTTACTCATGGGTGGAGTTTGGTCCTGTAGATCCAAATACTATGGTTTTCCAAACCTACAAGGCTGCCACTATTCCTGCAGATTATGAACCCTATAATAGCTTAGGAATTCCAATGGGATTTCAACTACATAAATGTGGTTTGATGGACAGCTACCACACGTAGTGAAACCTGCTAGAATGGGTCCCTTTGCTCTTCCAGGAGCCACTTAGGCAGTACTAGCTGGCTAATACTCCTCATTCTCGAATAAGAAACTTAAATGCCCAGGAGCTAAGACATTTATTACATAGACTAGTGGATACATATAGACTGTACACCCTGCAGGGGACATTTTCGCCCCAACTGCCTGTATCACTAACTCTGTGCTGCATTAATTTTTCGAGTCTGCTCTGGAGACTGCACGTGACATAGGTATTAAATAGGACCAGGCTCAAGGAAGATCACTGTGGGAGTCTGAAAAGTAGGGCATGGGTAGGAGATATAAAATGAGACAGAGGTGCAGCGTGCCTGTAAGTATGTAAGGATGCTACCAATTCTAAAGTTACATCTGTATTTTTTAATTGATTCTCTCCTGCCTTTTTAGGGGTTCTCAGCCAAGCTGTTCCCAAATTGTACTTTACCAGTCCTGGAGGCCAAGGAGTTTGTCTGGCTGTGGTCGAGTTTATAAACTCAAGAGTCACCTTTGGCAAGTACCTCGAGTGTTGAAACACTCACTTGTGACACTTTTGCAGAAACAATCCTCACTAAGCTATCACTTTATCAAGAACATCTGATCAATTCCTGAACCAGGTCCAGTTACCAATCTTGCAGTAAGCGAATTTGTCAATTTCACCGGTCTCTGGAAACCAAATGTCGCTATGCGGCTACATATCTGGGTTGTGTTCTGGGTGTGAGCGATGGTCACTTGCTCCAGTGTGACACCGTAGATCGGAAACTCACTGTGGGTGCCACATAGGCCATCGCATTGAATGACCTTCCTAAGTCCACCTCGATCACTCAATACTGTAAACAGCTACACTGGCTCCCAGTAAAGAAGATGGTCATCTATAAAGCCTTGACCATAGCACGTTTGGCATTTTATAAGCAGCGGAGGCCGGCACAGGTACATGCGGCAGGGTGGGAATGGGGCGGACGGGAGTCGACAGACGACGGAATAGGTATAATTAAATAAATAAATAATACTTATTCTGTCGACTCCCCCCCGCCGCGCCCTGCCTCACCCCACTGCACTTACCTGTGCCAGCCGCCACTGTTTATAAGACTGGCCCCACATACCTACATAAAAGACTCACCCAGTATTGCCCGGGAAGATCCCTCTGTTCAGAGTCAGCCCGTCTTCTGTCCATCCCCCGCATCAAAAGTAAGAAGAGCGGCGGCTCAGCCTGCTTGGTTCTGGCGGCTAAACACTGGAACAAGCTTCCTCTCCTCCTCAGGTGCATTCCGGATAAAAAACTGTTCCGTAAACAATTGAAGACTCATCTGTTCAAAGATTAACTGTGACGACCTCTTCATTGGCCGCAAGCCTGAGTGCCGGGACACTCTAGTAGTAGCTGTGCGCTATACAAATCACCTCATTCATTCATTCAATGACAGACACACTTGGTGTCTTGGGGGACCTTGTCTTCAGTCCATTAAAGCAGGGCTGCGAGTTCTACTTACAGCCCCCTCTATTCCCACTCTTCTTCGGTGTCTCTACAGCAGCCCCTTACAACCCTCCTTCGAGACGGAGGACTGGGGTCCGCTTCTACCTGGGCTGAAGGACACCAGTGTCTACAGCTCAACACCTCAGAGCCTCAAGAGGTCATGACACTGGCTACTTGTCTTCTAAAGAACGTGTTTCAATGTTTTGTGTCTCGTCTATAAATGGGCCCTTGTATTGCCACAGGCAGGATCCTTCTTGTAGCCTATAAGAGGCCAAAAAAACCATCAAAGGTAATAAGCCAGGAAGCCAAAGACCTCCATTGTTTGCACTGTGTTTAAATTATGACTTCCAGTTTTGGAGCCTTAAGCTTGGATGTGTAGTCTAACATTTGGCCTCTTCCAGAATCCCCCCCTTAACTCCTTTGGTGCACAGTGTGTCCCCACAAATCCCACTGGCTGCGCTTGGTAATATTTTTCTTTCAAAACTGAAACCATAAATTAGCATTATCCAAAGCAACTCACTAAACTAAGGACTCTTATTGTGGAAGTAGTTTGATCCCAAAAGTTTAGGATGGGTGTATTTGGAAGTAAAAAACTAGCAAATCTTCCAAAGTTTTAGGCTTGAAATTTTAGGAATTCCTTTCCAAATAATATATTTGGAGTCCTCTGTTTATGGGCGTACCCCTAACACCGCAAGGACACATCCCACTTATTGAATGAGTTATATAGAAAAAAAAGATGTATAGACACATTCAGGAAATCAGAAGAAGAGAAATGTGGACAGTGGTGCTGGAAATATTTCAAGAGTTGGGGGGCTGCCATCAGTATTACATCAGAGAATTCTTAGAGATGGTGAAAACTCCAAGTATCGCACAAAGAACAAGTGTCGCGAATGAGTCTCTATTAGGAAATGCCTCTTTTTGCATGATCACCCCCAAATGTTTGGACTGATGCTGTTGGTTGTACGACTCTGAAGGTGCACTGAGGAAACCAAACCGGCTGTGAGCCCAAACGGCGAGCTTCAAAGGGGAAGCCAACTTTTAAGGTCAAATGGTGGGCACACACGAGAGGGGCTGCTCTTTTGTTCTTGCAGACAGGTTGGTCTTGAGGACAGAGAGGGGGAAGTTGTTGTAAACCGGTTTTCCCATGGACGTGTAGCCCCTGGTAGCCACACATCTAGGGGGTGATAGGGAGCTTCACACACCGAGAGGAGGGTTCTGCTATGTTGGGAGTGGGCAGACAAGTGCATTCTGGGATAGCTAGATGCCACACTTCACAGGATGTCGTCAATAGGTGGGAAGGGGCTGGATAGCCCATTGGCTAGTAGTTGCCACATTCCTCAAGGGCACAAACTGGCATCAAGACCTCAGATCACATCTCTACTTAAGAGTGGACCGAAGAAGGACTGCCCTTCTGTTCCCTGGACCCAGCAAAGAGAGAATGCACCAAGACTGGACTGCACCTGCTGCTCCTGGGCTTGTAAAGAGAGGACTGTGCCTGTGGTGCCCTGCTCGAGGTAATGTCCTGCTCAGGTCACAGGCAGAAGAGGTGATTCCAAGAGTCAGTTGGCTGATTTCCTGTTACAGCTACAGGGCCACAAGACCTGAAGAAGCCTGCTTAGGCGATTTGGCAGCTAAGAACTCCTGACCACTGCTGACCGCCAACGTGCAGCCTGAGAGACCGCGACCCACCCTCAAAAGTAGCGCCAGTCTGTGCTGCTTATTGGAGAGCCGTTAGAGTGTAATTTGGTCAACAAAACAGAAGTTATCATCAGCTAAAGGGAACTGTTGGTTTCACTGTAATTGGAGACCAGTAGAACTGCTTTTTGACTGGACTTCAACCGGACATTGTGGAACATCGACCACTGTGGCCAAAGTCACTCAACCTTGACTGTGGTGGAGGAGTAGCCTGAGAAAGACCTCTGCCTCTGGATCAGCATCGTCCGCATCCTTCAGCATGTTCAGCTTCCTGCATCCCTGGCATCAGGACCACTCCATTATAGTCTACGACGGTTCGCCCACAGGGCCTGGAACTGGACTGCAGACTGCTTTGCCTGTGAGGTAACTCTCCTACCAATCCTCATTGGCTGCTGTGACCTGCCCTCTGCCAGAGCTGGTTGCCTAGAGCGTTCCGGAGTAGTAGTTCATAACTCTCCTACGTTTCCAGAGTGAAATTCTAACCACAGTTGTTGCCAATGCTTATTGCCAGTTCAAATAAAAAGCAGTGGTTTATTATTTGGTTAATAATTTATATCTCTCGAGCCCTCCGGTGGATTTTTTTCATTGAGGGGTCATTTAAAAGATAAAAATACAAACTATTTTTATAAATTAGGATCAACAAAAACGAAGAGGCAGCAGGGTTGACGGCAACTGCACTACCTAGGCTAGTCACATAATGTGCTTAGTATTTGTATTGCCCACCTCAAATGGCCAGCTGCCACATGACCACACATAGATACATAAAGAAGGTAGATGAGAGGCAATACACACGATCAGCAATCGATCTTATGGATAAGAAGGACGTTTTGCGTGGATTCGATACTAACCAGATTCAATCCATTGGCAAACATACTTCATTACTCTTTTCTTGCCCTGAAGAAGCCCTTGTTAGGGTGAAACGCGTTGGCTGTGTCTACAGCTGTACAAAGAGCTTGTGTAAAATAAAGACACGCAACAAAACCGGCAAACGACTGTTGAATGAACATTACTTTGCGTACTCTGTAATTTGCTGATCGTGTGTATTGCTTCTCATCTACCTTCTTTATTTTTATAAATTGGTGCTGGGTTTTGATTGCGTCTGGTTCCGTTCTTATTCTGCTGGTTTGGTTCTTCGTAATGCTTTCACTTGTTCCGTTGATAAAGCCTGACATCTCTCAGCCGCAGCGGCCCAGGGTTGAGCTAAGGTTTTTAAAATGAATCTGAGCGGCCCCAGGACAGGTAGTGAGTTTAGTACTCGGTGAAGTCTCACAACCACACCACATAATAAACGGCTTTCCCCAGTCTCCTGGGGAGCAGTGTGTGTCCTGTGCTGCATTATGGAACGCAATGTCCCAAATATATGGTGAAAGTAAGGTGTGCTTGGCACTGCCACTCGCAGAGAGCCGGGGGTGCCACCTGGCAGGCTATTACCGTCATGACCGGTATTTTAATGTTCTGGCAGGTGGAAAAATTAGGAAAATCACCTAAACCTGGTATTTTTGTTTGCACTTTAGCTTTACACACTTTGAACAGTAAATATAAAAAGAAAGCAGATGTGTTCAGGAGCTGCCTTAGGGATCTCTGAGTGATAATTAAGTGAACAAAGACAGAGAGGCCAGGTTAGAAACGAGTACAGGCGATATCCCATAATGTTCTATTTAAGGATCACGTCTGGCCCTATGTAGAATCTTAAAAGGTGAACAGATGGTGCGAATCCCTCTCCCGGGGAAGCCCCTCAGAGAGCAACGCACCCTCCACTGGGATGGCCCCTGGAAATCTCCGCTTACTGAGCCTCAGACATGCAGCATTACAGCTAAACCCCTCTGGACCCCGCGGGGATGTGCGAAAAGCAGATGACTGGCGCATTTGTCCTGTGCGCATCGCCAAGTAAAGTGTGCGGATTATTTTGACCCTATGAAAATCTGTGTTTCCCTCAAACTTCAGAATTTCAAAAACACTGTTGGACTTTCTTTGCTGCTGATATATTTTTAAATATTTTTACTTCATTTAGAAGTATTTAAATGTTGTGGGTAAGAAAACATTTGCCACTTCCTGTACCCCAGGGGCACTGTGGCCGGGCCCAGATTACACAAAATTCCAAACGCAAAATCAATGAAGAGAAAAGTCAACACAAATCTTTGTTAAATGAACATCCGTTTCTCAGAAGACACCGCCAGCCCCGTGACCTCTGACCTCTGCTGCGAACTAACAGCAAATGGACAAGTTGGGAACAAACTGTGAAGGCCGCTTTACAGCGCTTCAGGCTTCTGAACTCATGCGGGGTTATCTTGGGGGGCTGAAGCACCCCCCCCCCCCGCGCCCCTGGAGATGGAGAAAGGTAAACAGGCATCAGAAAAAGTCATGATCCCGGGCAGAAAAACAACAGACCAAGAGCAAAACAGGCAGCTGGCAGGTAAACAAGTAAAACTCCGACTGGGCTCGGTGGGAACCGTGAGCAGGACGAGGCCGGACCGGCTCCGGGGCAGGAGGGTGGTCGACACGCAGAGGGGGCCCCCTAGGGGGCCTGGGGGGAGGAGGGGCTAATCTGGAGCTAATCCGGATTAGACGTGAGTGGCCCGCGTGACTCCCGACCCACAAATGCGGATCAGGGCAGATTACTGTGGGACCTGTCTGTCCGTGGCCACGTGCCAAGCGCCTGGCTGCGATAACACAAGAGAGCGCTAGCAAGGCATTTAATAACCTTAACCCATTACATTATATGGTACGGGCTTTAAGTGGACCGGGGCATGCCAGGTCTCAGACACGGCAGTAATTAAAAACTGACCTTGAAACGGATCCCTACCCAGTCCTCTGTTCATGTCCTTAACTTGAGAAAAGAGTGATGGATTTCTAAACTCAGTCCTCCAGTCATCATCAATCCAGTCCCTGTGTGAAGGTAGTGCGAGTCTTTCACAGGTCATAAAGGTAGTCAGAATACACATCCATTGCTTGGCCTCTCTGCTCAGCACACACAGCGACGTGTGGAAAAGAAAATGCAGCAGTTGCAGCAGAGTGGGCGGGTTGTGGTGGTGAGTGTGAGGGTTGAGGTGTGAGGGGATGGTGAGTGGGTGGGTTGTGGTATAAGAGGGTATGGTGAGTGGGCAGGTTGTGGTGTGGGGGGAATGATGAGTGGGCAGGTTGTGATGTGAGTGGGTTGTAGTGTGAGGGGGATGGTGAGTGAGCAGGTTGTGGTGTGAGGGGGATGGTGAGCAGGCAGGTTGTGGTGTGAGGGGGTAGTGAGTGGGCAGGTTGTGGTGTGAGGGGGTGGTGAGTGGGCAGGTTGTGATGTGAGGAGGTATGGTGAGGGGAGATGGTGAGTGAGGGGGTTGTGGTGTGAGGTAGAATGGTGAGTGGGCAGGTTGTGATGTGAGGGGGTATGGTGAGTGGGCGGGTTGTGTTGTGAGGGGGATGGTGAGTGGGCGGGTTGTGGTGTGAGGGGGATGGTGAGTGGGCGGGTTGTGGTGTGAGGGGGTGGTGAGTGGGCAGGTTGTGGTGTGAGGGGGTATGGTGAGGGGGAGGTGGTGAGAGGGCAGGTTGTGGTGTGACAGGGTGGTGAGTAGGCAGGTTGTGGTGGGAGGGGGATGGTGAGCGGGCAGGTTGTGGTGTGAGGGGGATGGTGAGTGGGCGGGTTGTGGTGTGAGGGGGTATAGTGAGGGGGAGGTGGTGAGTGGGTGGGTTGTGGTGTGAGGGGGCGGTGAGTGGGTGGGTTGTGGTGTGAGGGGGTAGTGAGTGGGTGGGTTGTGGTGTGAGGGGGTGGTGAGTGGGCAGGTTGTGGTGTGAGGGGGATGGTGAGTGGGGGTGTGAGGGATTTGGTGAGGGAGGTGGTGAGTGGGTGGGTTGTGGTGTGGGTGGTGGTGAGTGGGTGGGTTGTGGTGTGAGGGGGCAGTGAGTGAGTGGGTTGTGGTGTGAGGGGCGGTGAGTGGGTGGGTTGTGGTGTGAGGGGGTAGTGAGTGGGTGGGTTGTGGTGTGAGTGGGTAGTTTGTGCGGTGAGGGGGTATGCTGAGGGGGAGGTGGTGAGTGGGCAGGTTGTGGTGTGAGGGGGTGGTGAGTGGTGGTGAGTGGGTGGGTTGTGGTGTGAGAGGGCGGTGAATGGGTGGGTTGTGGTGTGAGGGGGCGATGAGTGGGTGGGTTGTGGTGTGGGTGGTGGTGAGTGGGTGGGTTGTGGTGTGAGGGGGTGGTGAGAGGGTGGGTTGTGGTGTGAGGGGATAGTGAGTGGGCAGGTTGTGGTGTGAGGGGGATGGTGAGTGGGCAGGTTGTGTGAGGGGGTGGTGGGTGGGTGTTGTGGTGTGAGGGGTTGTTGAGTGGGTGGGTTGTGGTGTGAGGGGGCAGGGAGTGGGTGGGTTGTGGTGTGCGGGGGTGGGTTGTGGTGTGAGGGGGTGGTGAGTGGGCAGGTTGTGGTGTGAGGGGGTAGTGAGTGGGTGGGTTGTGGTGTGAGGAGGTAGTGAGTGGGCAGGTTGTGCGGTGAGGGGGAATGCTGAGTGGAGGTGATGAGTGGGCAGGTTGTCGTGTGAGGGGGAAGTGGTGAGTGGGCGTATTGTGGTGTGAGGGGGTGGTGAGTGGGTGGGTTGTGGTGTGCGGGGGTGGTGAGTGGGCGGGTTGTGGTGCGAGGGGGTAGTGAGTGGGCAGGTTGTGAAGTGAGGGGGTATGCTGAGGGGGAGGTGGTGCGTGGGCAGGTTGTGGTGTGAGGGGCTGGTGAGTGGGTGGGTTGTGGTGTGAGGGGGTGGTGAGTGGGTGGGTTGTGATGTGAGGGGGTGGTGAGTGGGTGGGTTGTGGTGTGAGGGGGTGGTGAGTGGACGGGTTGTGGTATGAGGGGCGTGAGTGGACGTATTGTGGTGTGAGGGGGTGGTGAGTGGGTGGGTTGTGGTGTGAGGGGGTATGGTGAGGGGGAGGTGGTGAGTAGGCAGGTTGTGGTGTGAGCGGGAGGTGGTGAGTAGGCAGGTTGTGGTGTGAGTGGGTGGTGAGTGGGTGGGTTGTGGTGTGGGTGGTGGTGAGTGGGTGGGTTGTGGTGTGAGGGGGTGGTGAATGGGTGGGTTGTGGTGAGTGGGTGGGTTGTGGTGTGAGGGGCGGTGAGAGGGTGGGTTGTGGTGTGAGGGGGTGGTGGGTGAGCAGGTTGTGGTGTGAGGGAATGGTGAGTGGGTAGGTTGTGTGAGGGGGTGGTGAGTGGGTGTTGTGGTGTGAGGGGGTGGTGAGTGGGTGGGTTGTGGTGTGAGGGGGCAGGGAGTGGGTGGGTTGTGGTGTGAAGGGGCAGTGAGGGGGTGGGTTGTGGTGTGAGGGGGTGGTGAGTGGGCAGGTTGTGGTATGAGGGGGAAGTGAGTGGGTGGGTTGTGGTGTGAGGAGGTAGTGAGTGGGCAGGGTGTGCGTTGAGGGGGAATGCTGAGGGAGAGGTGATGAGTGGGCAGGTTGTGGTGTGAGGGGAAGTGGTGAGTGGGTGGGTTGTGGTGTGAGGGGGTAGTTAGTGGGCAGGTTGTGCAGTGAGGGGGTATACTGAGGGGGAGGTGGTGAGTGGGCAGGTTGTGGTGTGAAGGGGTGGTGAGTGGGTGGGTTGTGGTGTGAGGGGGTTGTGAGTGGGCAAATTGTGGTGTGAGGGGGTGGTGAGTAAGTGGGTTGTGGTGTGAGGGGGTAGTGAGTGGGCGGGTTGTGGTATGAGGGGCGGTGAGTGGGCGTATTGTGGTGTGAGGGGGTGGTGAGTGGGTGGGTTGTGGTGTGAGGGGGTATGGTGAGGGGGAGGTGGTGGGTAGGCAGGTTGTGTTGTGAGCGGGAGGTGGTGAGTAGGCAGGTTGTGGTGTGAGGGGGTGGTGATTGAGTGGGTTGTGGTGTGAGGGGGTAGTGAGTGGGCGGGTTGTGGTATGAGGGGGCGGTGAGTGGGCGTATTGTGGTGTGAGGTGGTGGTGAGTGGGTGGGTTGTGGTGTGAGGGGGTATGGTGAGGGGGAGGTGGTGGGTAGGCAGGTTGTGTTGTGAGCGGGAGGTGGTGAGTAGGCAGGTTGTGGTGTGAGGGATGTGGTGAGCAGGCAGGTTGTAGTGTGAGGGGGTATGGTGAGGGGAGGTGGTGAGTGGGCGGGTTGTGGTGTGAAGGGGTATGGTGAGGGGAGGTGGTGAGTGGGCAGGTTGTGGTGATTGGGCAGGTTGTGGTGTGAGGGGGTGGTAAGTGGCAGGATGTGATGGGGGAAGTGGTGAGTGGGTGGGTTGTGGTGTGAGGGGATGGTGAGTGGGCAGGTTGTGGTGTGGGGGGTGGTGAGTGGGCGGGTTGTGGTGTGAGGGGGTGGTAGGTTGGTGGGTTGTGGTGTGAGGGGATGTGAGTGGGTGGGTTGTGGTGTGAGGGTATACTGAGGGAGAGTTTGTGAGTAGGCAGGTTGTGGTGTGAGGGGGAGGTGGTGAGTAGGCAGGTTGTGGTGGGAGGGGTATTGTGAGGAGGCAGGTTGTGGTGTTACGGGGTGGTGAGTGGATGGTCTGTGGTGTGAGGGTGGTGAGTTGGGAGGTGGTGGTGTGACGGGGCAGTGAGTGGGCAGATTGTGGTGTGAGGGGGTGGTGAGGGGGTGGGTTGTGGTATGAGGGGGTATGGTGAGGGGGAGGTGGTGAGTAGGTGGGTTGTGGTGTGAGGGGGAGGTGGTGAGTAGGCAGGTTGTGGGTTGAAGGGGATGATGAGTGGGCAGGTTGTGGTGTGAGGGGGTATGGTGAGGGGAGGTGGTGAGTAGACAGGTTGTGGTGTGAGGGTGTATGGTGAGGGGGCGTGGTGAGTGTGCAGGTTGTGGTGTGAGGGGGTGGTGAGTGGGTGGGTTGTGGTGTGAGGGAATGGTGAGTGTGCAGGTTGTGGTGTGAGGGGATGGTTATTGAGCGAGTTGTGGTGTGGGGATGGTGAGTGGTGGGTTGTGGTGTGAGCGGATGTGAGTGGGCGGGTTGTGGTGTGAGGGGGTGGCAATTGGGCGGGTTGTGGTATGAGGGGGTGGCAATTGGGCAGGTTGTGGTGTGAGGGGGTGGTGAGTGGGTGGGTTGTGGTGTGAGGGGGTGGTGAGTGGGTGGGTTGTGTTGTGAGGAGGTGGTGAGTGGGCAGGTTGTGGTGTGAGGGGACAGTGAGTGGGTGGATTGTGGTGTGAGGGGGTGGTGAGTGGGCAGTTTGTGGTGTGAGGGGGTGGCGAGTTGGCGGGCTGCGTTGTGAGGGGGTGGTGAGTGGGCAGGTTGTGGTGTGAGGGGGCGGTGAGTGGGCAGATTATGGTGTGAGGGGGTCCTGAGTGGGTGGGTTGTGGTGTGAGGGGGTGGTGAGTGGGCGGGTTGTGGTGTGAGGGGGTGGTAAGTGGGTGGGTTGTGGTGTGAGGGGTTGGTGAGTGGGCAGGTTGTGTTGTGAGGGGGTGGTGAGTGGGTGGGTGGGTTGTGGTGTGAGTGTTTATTGAGTGGGCGGGTTGTAGTGTGAGGGGGTGGTGAGTGGACGGGTTGTGGTGTGAGGGGATGTGAGTGGGCGAGTTGTGGTATGAGGGGGTATAGTGAGGGGGAGGTTGTGAGTAGGCAGGTTGTGGTGTTAGGGGGAGGTGGTGAGTAGGCAGGTTGTGGTGTGAGGGGATGGTGAATGAACGAGTTGTGGTGTGGGGGTGGAGAGTGGGTGGGTTGTGGTGTGAGGGGATGTGAGTGGGCGGATTGTGGTGTGAGGGGGTGGCAGTTGGGCAGGTTGTGGTGTGAGATGGTGTGGCGATTGGGCCGGTTGTAGTGTGAGGGGTGGTGAGTGGGTGGATTGTGGTGTGAGGGGTGGTGATTGGGCGGGTTGTGGTGTGAGGGGGTGGCGAGTGGGCGGGTTGTGTTGTGAGGAGATGATGAGTGGGCAGGTTGTGGTGTGAGGGGGCAGTGAGTGGGTGGATTGTGGTGTGAGGGGGTATGGTGAGTGGGCGGGTTGTGGTGTGAGGGGGATGGTGAGTGGGCGGGTTGTGGTGTGAGGGGGATGGTGAGTGGGCGGGTTGTGGTGTGAGGGGGTGGTGAGTGGGCGGGTTGTGGTGTGAGGGGGTATGGTGAGGGGGAGGTGGTGAGAGGGCAGGTTGTGGTGTGACAGGGTGGTGAGTAGGCAGGTTGTGGTGGGAGGGGGATGGTGAGCGGGCAGGTTGTGGTGTGAGGGGGATGGTGAGTGGGTGGGTTGTGGTGTGAGGGGTATAGTGAGGGGAGGTGGTGAGTGGGTGGGTTGTGGTGTGAGGGGGTGGTGAGTGGGTGGGTTGTGGTGTGAGGGGTAGTGAGTGGGTGGGTTGTGGTGTGAGGGGGTGGTGAGTGGGCAGGTTGTGGTGTGAGGGGATGGTGAGTGGGGGTGTGAGGGATTTGGTGAGGGGAGGTGGTGAGTGGGTGGGTTGTGGTGTGGGTGGTGGTGAGTGGGTGGGTTGTGGTGTGAGGGGCAGTGAGTGTGTGGGTTGTGGTGTGTGGGGGGGTGTGTGGGTGGGTTGTGGTGTGAGGGGGTAGTGAGTGGGTGGGTTGTGGTGTGAGTGGGTAGTGAGTGGGCAGGTTGTGCGGTGAGGGGGTATGCTGAGGGGGAGGTGGTGAGTGGGCAGGTTGTGGTGTGAGGGGGTGGTGAGTGGGTGGGTTGTGGTGTGGGCGGTGGTGAGTGGGTGGGTTGTGGTGTGAGAGGGCGGTGAATGGGTGGGTTGTGGTGTGAGGGGGTGATGAGTGGGTGGGTTGTGGTGTGGGTGGTGGTGAGTGGGTGGGTTGTGGTGTGAGGGGGCGGTGAGAGGGTGGGTTGTGGTGTGAGGGGGTAGTGAGTGGGCAGGTTGTGGTGTGAGGGGGATGGTGAGTGGGCAGGTTGTGTGAGGGGGTGGTGGGTGGGTGTTGTGGTGTGAGGGGTTGGTGAGTGGGTGGGTTGTGGTGTGAGGGGGCAGGGAGTGGGTGGGTTGTGGTGTGCGGGGGTGGGTTGTGGTGTGAGGGGGTGGTGAGTGGGCAGGTTGTGGTGTGAGGGGGTAGTGAGTGGGTGGGTTGTGGTGTGAGGAGGTAGTGAGTGGGCAGGTTGTGCGGTGAGGGGGAATGCTGAGGTGGAGGTGATGAGTGGGCAGGTTGTCGTGTGAGGGGGAAGTGGTGAGTGGGCGTATTGTGGTGTGAGGGGGTGGTGAGTGGGTGGGTTGTGGTGTGAGGGGGTGGTGAGTGGGCGGGTAGTGGTGCGAGGGGGTAGTGAGTGGGCAGGTTGTGAAGTGAGGGGGTATGCTGAGGGGAGGTGGTGAGTGGGCAGGTTGTGGTGTGAGGGGCTGGTGAGTGGGTGGGTTGTGGTGTGAGGGGTGGTGAGTGGGTGTGTTGTGATGTGAGGGGGTGGTGAGTGGGTGGGTTGTGGTGTGAGGGGGTGGTGAGTGGACGGGTTGTGGTATGAGGGGGTGCTGAGTGGGCGTATTGTGGTGTGAGGGGGTGGTGAGTGGGTGGGTTGTGTGAGGGGGTATGGTGAGGGGAGGTGGTGAGTAGGCGGGTTGTGGTGTGAGCGGGAGGTGGTGAGTAGGCAGGTTGTGGTGTGAGGGGGTTGTGAGTGGGTGGGTTGTGGTGTGGGTGGTGGTGAGTGGGTGGGTTGTGGTGTGAGGGGGTGGTGAATGGGTGGGTTGTGGTGTGGGTGGTGGTGAGTGGGTGGGTTGTGGTGTGAGGGGGCGGTGAGAGGGTGGGTTGTGGTGTGAGGGTGTGGTGGGTGAGCAGGTTGTGGTGTGAGGGGAATGGTGAGTGGGTAGGTTGTGTGAGGGGGTGGTGAGTGGGTGTTGTGGTGTGAGGGGGTGGTGAGTGGGTGGGTTGTGGTGTGAGGGGGCAGGGAGTGGGTGGGTTGTGGTGTGAAGGGGCAGTGAGGGGGTGGGTTGTGGTGTGAGGGGGTGGTGAGTGGGAGGGTTGTGGTATGAGGGGAAGTGAGTGGGTGGGTGGGTTGTGGTGTGAGGAGGTAGTGAGTGGGCAGGGTGTGCGTTGAGGGGGAATGCTGAGGGAGAGGTGATGAGTGGGCAGGTTGTGGTGTGAGGGGGAAGTGGTGAGTGGGTGGGTTGTGGTGTGAGGGGGTAGTTAGTGGGCAGGTTGTGCAGTGAGGGGGTATACTGAGGGGGAGGTGCTGAGTGGGCAGGTTGTGGTGTGAAGGGGTGGTGAGCGGGCAGGTTGTGGTGTGAGGGGGTGGTGAGTGAGTGGGTTGTGGTGTGAGGGGGTAGTGAGTGGGTGGGTTGTGGTATGAGGGGTGTGAGTGTGGTGTGAGGGGGTTGTGAGTGGGCAAATTGTGGTTTGAGGGGGTGGTGAGCGGGCAGGTTGTGGTGTGAGGGGGGTGGTGAGTGAGTGGGTTGTGGTGTGAGGGGGTAGTGAGTGGGTGGGTTGTGGTATGAGGGGGCGGTGAGTGGGAGTATTGTGGTATGAGGGGGCGGTGAGTGGGCGTATTGTGGTGTGAGGGGGTGGTGAGTGGGTGGGTTGTGGTGTGGGGGTATGGTGAGGGGAGGTGGTGGGTAGGCGGGTTGTGTTGTGAGCGGGAGGTGGTGAGTAGGCAGGTTGTGGTGTGAGGGATGTGGTGAGCAGGCAGGTTGTAGTGTGAGGGGGTATGGTGAGGGGGAGGTGGTGAGTGGGCGGGTTGTGGTGTGAAGGGGTATGGTGAGGGGGAGGTGGTGAGTGGGCAGGTTGTGGTGAGTGGGAAGGTTGTGGTGTGAGGGGGTGGTAAGTGGCAGGATGTGATGTGAGGGGAAGTGGTGAGTGGGTGGGTTGTGGTGTGAGGGGATGGTGAGTGGGCAGGTTGTGTGGGGGGTGGTGAGTGGGCGGGTTGTGGTGTGAGGGGGTGGTAGGTGGGTGGGTTGTGGTGTGAGGGGATGTGAGTGGGTGGGTTGTGGTGTGAGGGTATACTGAGGGAGAGTTTGTGAGTAGGCAGGTTGTGGTGTGAGGGGGAGGTGGTGAGTAGGCAGGTTGTGGTGGGAGGGGGATTGTGAGGAGGCAGGTTGTGGTGTTACGGGGTGGTGAGTGGATGGTCTGTGGTGTGAGGGTGGTGAGTTGGGAGGTGGTGGTGTGACGGGCAGTGAGTGGGCAGATTGTGGTGTGAGGGGGTGGTGAGGGGGTGGGTTGTGGTATGAGGGGGTATGGTGAGGGGGAGGTGGTGAGTAGGCGGGTTGTGGGTTGAAGGGGATGATGAGCGGGCAGGTTGTGGTGTGAGGGGGTATGGTGAGGGGAGGTGGTGAGTAGACAGGTTGTGGTGTGAGGGTGTATGGTGAGGGGGCGTGGTGAGTGTGCAGGTTGTGGTGTGAGGGGGTGGTGAGTGGGTGGGTTGTGGTGTGAGGGGATGGTGAGTGTGCAGGTTGTGGTGTGAGGGGATGGTTATTGAGCGAGTTGTGGTGTGGGGATGGTGAGTGGCGGGTTGTGGTGTGAGCGGATGTGAGTGGGCGGGTTGTGGTGTGAGGGGTTGGCAATTGGGCGGGTTGTGGTATGAGGGGGTGGCAATTGGGCAGGTTGTGGTGTGAGGGGGTGGTGAGTGGGTGGGTTGTGGTGTGAGGGGGTGGTGAGTGGGTGGGTTGTGTTGTGAGGAGGTGGTGAGTGGGCAGGTTGTGGTGTGAGGGGACAGTGAGTGGGTGGATTGTGGTGTGAGGGGGTGGTGAGTGGGCAGTTTGTGGTGTGAGGGGGTGGCGAATTGGCGGGCTGCGTTGTGAGGGGGTGGTGAGTGGCCAGGTTGTGGTGTGAGGGGGCGGTGAGTAGGCAGATTGTGGTGTGAGGGGATGGAGCGTGGGTGGGTTGTGGTGTGAGGGGGTATGGTGAGGGGGAGGTGGTGAGTAGTCAGGTTGTGGTGTGAGTGGGAGGTGGTGAGTAGGCAGGTTGTGGTGTGAGGGGGATGATGAGCGGGCAGGTTGTGGTGTGAGGGGGTATGGTGAGGGGGAGGTACTGAGTGGGCGGGTTGTGGTATCAGGGGGTGGTAATTGGGCAGGTTGTGGTGTGAGGGGGAAGTTGTGAGTGGCTGGGTTGTGGTGTGAGGGGATGGTGAGTGGGCAGGTTGTGGTGGGAGGGGGTGGTGAGGGGCGGGTTGTGGTGTGAGGGGATGTGAGTGGGCGGGTTGTGGTATGAGGGGGTATAGTGAGGGGGAGGTTGTGAGTAGGCAGGTTGTGGTGCGAGGGGGAGGTGGTGAGTAGGCAGGTTTTGGTGTGATGGGGATCGTGAGGGGGCAGGTTGTGGTGTGAGGGGGAGGTGGTGATTAGGCAGTTTGTGGTGTGAGGGGGATTATGAGCGGGCAGGTTGTGGTGTGAGGGGGTATAGTGAGGGGGAGGTGGGGAGTAGGCTGGTTGTGGTGTGAGGGTGTATGGTGAGGGGGCATGGCGAGTGGGCAGGTTGTGGTGTGAGGTGGTGGTGAGTGGGCAGGTTGTGGTGTGAGGGGATAGTGAGTGTGCAGGTTGTGGTGTGAGGGGATGGTGAGTGAGCGAGTTGTGGTGTGGGGGTGGTGAGTGGGCGGGTTGTGGTTTGAGGGGATGTGAGTGGGTGGATTGTGGTGTGAGGGGGTGGCAATTGGGCGGGTTGTGGTGTGAGGGGGTGGCAATTGGGCAGGTTGTGGTGTGAGGGGTAGCAAGTGGGTGGGTTGTGTTGTGAGGGGCTGGTGATTGGGTGGGCTGTGGTATGAGGGGGTGGCGAGTGGGCAGGTTGTGTTGTGAGGGGGTGGTGAGTGGGCAGGATGTGGTGTGAGGGGGCAGTGAGTGGGTGGATTGTGGTTTGAGGGGGTGGTGAGTGGGCAGGTTGTGGTGTGAGGGGTGGTGATTGGGCAGGTTGTGGTGTGAGGGGGTGGCGAGTGGGTGGTCTGTGTTGTGAGGGGGTGGTGAGTGGGCAGGTTGTGGTGTGAGGGGGGGGTTAGTGGGTGGGTTGTGGTGTGAGGGGGTGATGAGTGGGTGGGTTGTGGTGTGAGGGGATGGTGAGTGGGTGGGTTGTGTTGTGAGGGTGTGGTGAGTTGGCGGGTTGTAGTGTGAGTGGGTATTGAGTGGGTGGGTTGTAGTATGAGGGGATGGTGAGTGGACAGATTGTGGTGTGAGGGGATGTTAGTGGGCCGGTTGTGGTGTGAGGGGTATTGTGAGGGGAGGTTGTGAGTAGGCAGGTTGTGGTGTGAGGGGAGGTGGTGAGTAGGCAGGTTGTGGTGTGAGGGGATGGTGAGGGGGCAGGTTGTGGTGTGAGGGGGTGGTGAGTGGGTGCGTTGTGGTGTGAGGGGTGGTGAGTGGGCAGGTTGTGGTGTGAGGGGGCAGTGAGTGGGCGGATTGTGGTGTGAGGGGGTGGTGAGTGGGCGGGTTGTGGTGTGAGGGGGTATGGTGAGGGGGACGTGGTGAGTAGGCAGGTTGTGGTGTGAGGGGGAGGTGGTGAGTAGGCAGGTTGTGGTGTGAAGGGGATGATGAGCGGGCAGGTTGTGGTGTGAGGGGGTATGGTGAGGGGAGGTGGTGAGTAGGTGGGTTGTGGTGTGAGGGTGTATGGTGAGGGGGTGTGGTGAGTGGGCAGGTTGTGGTGTGAGGGGGAGGTGAGTGGGCGGGTTGTGGTGTGACGGGATGGTGAGTGTGTGGGTTGTGGTGTGAGGGGATGGTGAGGGAGTGAGTTGTGGTGTAGGGGTGGTGAGTAGGCGGGTTGTGGTGTGAGGGGATTTGAGTGGGCAGGTTGTGGTGTGAGGGGGTGGCAATTGGGCAGGTTGTGGTGTGAGGTGTCAGCGATTGGGCAGGTTGTGGTGTGAGGGGGTGGTGAGTGGGTGGGTTGTGGTGAGAGGGTGGCGATTGGGTGGGTTGTGGTGTGAGGGGGGTGGCGAGTGGGCGGGTTGTGTTGTGAGGGGGTGGTGAGTGGGCAGGTTGTGGTGTGAGGGGGCAGTGAGTGGGTGGATTGTGGTGTGAGGGGTGGTGAGTGGGCAGGTTGTGGTGGGAGGGGGTGGTGAGTGGGCAGGTTGTGGTGTGAGGGGGTGGCGAGTGGGCAGGCTGTGTTGTGAGGGGGCGGTGAGTGGGCAGGTTGTGGTGTGATGGGGCAGTGAGTGGGCAGATTGTGGTGTGAGGGGGTGGTGAGTTGGTGGGTTGTTGTGTGAGGGGGGTGGTGAGTGGGCGGGTTGTGGTGTGAGGGGGAGGTGGTGAGTAGGCAGGTTGTGGTGTGAAGGGGATGATGAGCGGGCAGGTTGTGGTGTGAGGGGGTATGGTGAGGGGGAGGTGGTGAGTAGGCAGGTTGGGGTGTGAGGGGGTATGGTGAGGGGGAATTGGTGAGTAGATGGGTTGTGGTGTGAGGGTGTATGTTGAGGGGGAGGTGGTGAGTGGGCAGGTTGTGGTGTGAGGGGGCAGTGAGTGGGCAGATTGTGGTGTGAGGGGGTGGTGTGTGGGTGGGTTGTGGTGTGAGGGGTATGGTGAGTGGGAGGTGGTGAGTAGGGCGGGTTGTGTTGTGAGGGGATGGTGAGTGGGCAGGTTGTGGTGTGGGGGTTGTCAGTAGGCAGGTTGTGGTGTGAGGGGGGATGGTGAGTGTGAGAAGTTGGCCTGGTATATGCTGTCCACTAATTAAAGTGGGCACCTTGCACCAGTCCAAACGACCCTTATTGATGATTAGGTTAAAGACAACCTTTATAGAAAGCTAACCTAGTGGTAGCTGTGGAGAGCAGCCTTCAGGCTAAGTCTTGAAGGAATGTAAAGCAGCTTGTTTTACCAGTATATAACCTCTTGAATGACCAAATGAAAGGAGAACCACACCAGGTATATATAAAATATATATATTTATTACTAAATACTCTCTAACCTCTTTATGAGATTAGAGAACAAGGCACACAATTACACAGTACTAGAACGACAGTAAATAGCACAATACACAATGGGCTCCAGGGGGAGACCAAACCATATACTAAGAAAGTGGTATAAGACCACGACTTGACTAGACACAGTGCCTAGAGCACGTAGAATCGCTGGGACCCCAAGGAACCACCCAAGGTAGTGACACAGGGGACCCACGGAGGACGGGTGCAGTGTGGGAACACAGATGCGAGCTCCGTACAACTCTATGGGAAAGTCGCGGTTGGAATTTTAAAGATAAAGAACACTTAGGAGAGGACTTTGAGCAAACCCCTTTAGACTTAAGGGGTTCTAGGGCCAGCACCCACGAGAGTACCGGAGTACTCGAGTTACCTCACCCAGGGAAGCCGGGTGCATAGGTGTCAAACAGTGTCGGGAATCGTCGTTGATTTCAATGGCGATCTGCTGCAAAGTGCTGCTGCCGTGAAGAAGAAAAGTGTCCGGGATGATCCAAGCCTGGATCGAAGATGTGAAGAACCTGAAAGCAGAGGGGACAGAGTCTGGGTCACTAGTAAGGGCGGGCGGTAAATTCCGTTCCGCTCGCGGAACTTGCGAAATTTTGGCATTTCCGCGTTCCGCGCGGAACGCGGAAATGTCGAAACTTCCGCGATCCGTGGCGGAACGGAATTCGGGTGCAAGAAAGCACTGAAGCAGGTGCCCGAGTTGAAGCTCAAATTCTGTAACGCATTAATCAGCACAAAAAATTCGTGAGCAAGGTCGAGGCTAAGCAGGAGTGCTTTCTGCCCATATCAACCGTCAAACATTAGCTGTAATCCCCGATGGAGGTCTTTGCATCCTTGATTTTCCCGAGCGCAATCCCGTGTAGGTCCAGTGACCAGGAGGTTCTTCCTCCTCATCTGCTGCTCAGATCCTGCTCTGACCCTTTATAAACAAGAGGCATGTGAACAGGCCTAGAAGCCCTGCCCGTTTGCCCCCGCCCCACATACACTAGTGGTATGCACCGTCTTCCCGCCCTTTCCCCAGAATGATGGACAGCTTAATCAAAAGACCCCAGCGCTTTCGGCGCAGTGGCAAAGTTACAGACACACAGGTCACTGGGGTCAATTCTTCTGGACCTTTACGCAGCTGTAGTGTAGTTAAGGCACTATACATTTACCCAACGAGGTAGCACTTACCGATTAGCCAGTAGAAAGTACTCCAGTTGAGTAGAGGTTTTGCACAAAACGGAGGCATCTTCCTGGATAAATATGCAGGGCAGGTGTGCAGAATTCGTGAGCGTGGTTAAGCAGATGTGCCTTCTCTCCATTTCCAACGTGAAAAGTTAGCTGTAATCCCCGATGGAGGTCTTTGCATCCTTGCTTTTCTCGAGCGCAATCCTCGTGTAGAATTCGTGAGCGTTGTTAAGCAGATGTGCCTTCTTCCTATTTCCACCCTGAAAAGTTAGCTGTAATCCCCGATGGAGGTCTTTGCATCCTTGCTTTTCTTGAGCGCAATCCTCGTGTAGAATTCGTGAGCGTTGTTAAGCAGATGTGCCTTCTTCCTATTTCCACCCTGAAAAGTTAGCTGTAATCCCCGATGGAGGTCTTTGCATCCTTGATTTTCTCGAGCGCAATCCCCGTGTAGGTCCAGTGACCAGGAGGTTCTTCCTCCTCATCTGCTGCTCAGATCCTGCTCTGACCCTTTATAAACAAGAGGCATGTGAACAGGCCTAGAAGCCCCGCCCGTTTGCCCCCGCCCCACATACACTAGTGGTATGCGCCGTCTTCCCGCCCTTTCCCCAGAATGATGGACAGCTTAATCAAAGGACCCCGGCGCTTTCGGCGCGGTGGCAAAGTTACAGACACACAGGTCACTGGGGTCAATTCTTCTGGACCTTTACGCAGCTGTAGTGTAGGAAAGGCACTATACATTACCCAACGAGGTATCACTTACCGATTAGCCAGTAGAAAGTACTCCAGTTGAGTAGAGGTATTGCACAAAACGGTGGCATCTTCGTGGATAAATATGCAGGGCAGGATTCAACGGGCGCAGCAAAATCTCCGCGAGCACGCGAAATTCCGCGTGCTCGCGGAGATTTCTTGCCGTTTCGCGGAATTTTGCGGAACGCAACTCCGCAAATTCCGCCCACCCCTAGTCACTAGCCAGTGACCAGGGGCACGATAGACGAATGCCCACCGATGTCGGGTGCTTCAGGTGCGAAGAGGTGAAGCTTGACTCTGCAGCCACGGGGTCCAGGAGACGTCGAGGACAACCAGGAGCCGGATTCGAGCTGTCCCACGAAGGATGTCGAGTGCTGGGGTGTCGATGCTCGGATTGAACACAACATGCCTTGGCAACAGCAATCCACGCAGGAAGATTAATGATGCTTCTGTGAGGACCAGCAAGGTCCTGGGGACTCCCCAAGTGATGGAGAGTCAGGGCACGTCTGTAGCAACCAGTGAAGCCCTTTGAAAGTTAGAGTTGCCTTCTTAGGGACCCACAGGTCAACGGACCAGGGATCGCAAAGGGACCTCGAGAGGAATCACAAAATGGCGGCCCACGGAACACTCGTTGAGTCTAGGCCAACAATCTTCGGTGTAATTACTGCTCGGGGTCAGGGCTACAAGTCACCCAAAGCTCAGCCTCAGGCTTCGCCGGAAAGCTGATGCTTCTGCAAATAGACGCGGTGTCCAGGGGTTCGGGTTGCACGGTCACCACGAGGGATACGGGCCTCAGACTTGCTGTGGGCACAGATCGACCTCAGAGACCTCGGGAACCCACCTCCTGTGTGGCAATATTCTTTGGAGTCCTCAGGAGCTTCGGAGATGCCAACCGGTCAGTTGCGTTAAAGGTGCCTGCCTTGCAGGGGAGTAACTCCTTTACTCCCAGGGAGATTTCAGTCATCCAGGGTAGTGTAGATCGTCGAAGTACTTGGTTTCTGTTGCAGAGTTTAGTCCAGGTAAAAATCTAAAGTCCTGTAGCCAGGGGTTCCTACTTTATACCCAAGGAAGGGGTGGGACAAACTCTGGGGACCCACCTATGGGAGGGTCAGGACATAGGGGTGGCTACACCCATGTCCTTTGTCCAGTTTCGCACCAGAGCAGGGGTTGAGTGCCCCTGCAACCGGTTTGAGCTGGACTATGCACAGGGACACCAAATGTGCTTCCAGTGCAGACATCAAAGCACTCTTGGAGTGCACCCCTCCAGCCCCAATACACTAAAGCCTGTCTGGGAGGTGGTCACACCTCCCTGTGACAGGAAACCTATTGTCAAGCCTTCCCCTGCCGGAGTTTCATCCAGCAGCAGGAGGGCAGACTCGTGTCTGTGGCTGGCAGCATCCATTTTGTGATGCCAGGGCTCTGTGAAGCTGGTGCCGGGTGTACTGGTGCTGTCATATTTCTCCCTCTAGGAGGGAGGAATCATACCTCCCACACCAGTTACTGGTGTGGAGGTATGATTCCAAGGTGTTTGACACCAAACACAACATAATTCCTTGCAGCCATTTTAAAGTTAGCATTTACCGCGAGGTTATAATGCACTTAAGAGTATATGGTTGGCTGCATCACAGACAACCCCAGAATAGTGGTTCTGAAGGCTGCAGAGGGGCTCTGCTCATGCATGGGCACCCTCTCACATAAAACCCAGCACCCTGCCTTCAGGATTGATAAGGCCTGCCATAGGGGTGACTGATAGGCTTATATGTGCAGTGATTAGGATAGATATAGTGAACCTATATCTAAGTAAGGGGTGCATGCACCACCTTACACAGGCAGTAGCAGACCTGTTGTGTCATTTTGAATGGCCTCTCAGGGGTGGCATAATACATGCTGCAGCCCCTGGGAGGCCTCTGGGGTACCTATGCCCTGGGTACATAGGATACCATATACTAGGGACTTATAAGGGTACCCCAGAATCCAATCTGGAGGGTACCTAAAGTACATGAACAACCAATTTAGGGAGTAAGCAGATAGGCTGGGGTCCTGAATAGCAGGATCCCAGCCAAACTAAGTCGAAAACCAGCAAAACACCAGGAAAAAAGTGGGGGCAACCATGCAGTCAGATTCCACCTTCCTACAGTTGACCCTTATGGATAGAGGCTTGTTGACCCTTATTGATAGGGGAATCTTGACCCTTATGGATAGGGGCATGTTGACCCTTATGGGTAGGGGCTTGTTGACCCTTATGGGTAGGGGCCTGTTGACCCTTATGGATAGGGGCCCGATGACCCTTATGGATAGGGGCTTCTTGACCCTTATGGATAGGGGCTTCTTGACCCTTATGGATAGGGGCTTCTTGGCCCTTATGGATAGGGGCTTCTTGTCCCTTCTGGATAGGGGATTGGGGCTTGTTGACCCTTATGGATAGGGGCGTCTTGACCCTTATGGATAGAGGCTTGTTGACCCTTCTGGATAGAGGCTTGTTGACCCTTCTGGATAGAGGCTCGTTGACCCTTCTGGATAGAGGCTTGTTGACCCTTATGGATAGGGGCTTGTTGACCCTTTTGGATAGGGGCTTCTTGACCCTTCTGGATAGGGGCTTCTTGACCCTTATGGATAGGGGCTTCTTGACCCTTCTGGATAGGGGCTTCTTGACCCTTATGGCTAGGGGCTTGTTGACCCTTATGGATAGGGGCTTGTTGACCCTTATGGATAGGGGCTTCTTGACCCTTCTGGATAGGGGCTTCTTGACCCTTATGGATAGGGGCTTCTTGACCCTTATGGATAGGGGCTTGTTGACCCTTTTGGATAGGGGCTTGTTGACCCTTATGGATAGGGGCTTCTTGACCCTTCTGGATAGGGGCGTCTTGACCCTTCTGGATAGGGGCTTCTTGACCCTTATGGATAGGGGCTTCTTGACCCTTATGGATAGAGGCTTGTTGACCCTTTTGTATAGGGGCGTCTTGACCTTTATGGATAGGGGCTTGTTGACCCTTCTGGATAGAGGCTTTTTGACCCTTCTGGATAGAGGCTTTTTGACCCTTATGGATAGGGGCCTGTTGAACCTTATGGATAGGGGCTTCTTGACCCTTATGGATAGGGGCCTGTTGAACCTTATGGATAGGGCCTTGTTGACCCTTATGGATAGGGGCGTCTTGGCCCTTATGGATAGGGGCTTCTTGTCCCTTCTGGATAGGGGATTGGGGCTTGTTGACCCTTATGGATAGGGTCGTCTTGACCCTTATGGATAGGGGCTTCTTGACCCTTATGGATAGGGGCTTCTTGACCCTTATGGATAGGGACTTGTTGACCCTTCTGGATAGAGGCTTGTTGACCCTTATGGATAGGGGCTTGTTGACCCTTATGGATAGGGGCTTCTTGACCCTTCTGGATACGGGCTTCTTGACCCTTATGGATAGGGGCTTCTTGACCCTTATGGCTAGGGGCTTGTTGACCCTTATGGATAGGGGCTTGTTGACCCTTATGGATAGGGGCTTCTTGACCCTTCTCGATAGGGGCTTGTTGACCCTTATAGATAGGGGCTTGTTGATCCTTATTGAAAGGGGCTTGTTGACCCTTCTGGATAGGGGCTTGTTGACCCTTATGGATAGGGGCTTGTTGACCCTTATGGATAGGGGCTTCTTGACCCTTATGGATAGGGGCTTCTTGACCCTTATGGATAGGGGCTTCTTGACCCTTATGGATAGGGGCTTGTTGACCCTTTTGGATAGGGGCTTGTTGACCCTTATGGATAGGGGCTTCTTGACCCTTCTGGATAGGGGCTTGTTGACCCTTATAGATAGGGGCTTGTTGATCCTTATTGAAAGGGGCTTGTTGACCCTTTTGTATAGGGGCGTCTTGACCTTTATGGATAGGGGCTTTTTGACCCTTATGGATAGGGGCTTCTTGACCCTTATGGATAGGGGCCTGTTGAACCTTATGGATAGGGCCTTGTTGACCCTTATGGATAGGGGCGTCTTGGCCCTTATTGATACACAAACCTCAGAAAGGGCCTCGTCTGCATTGAGTTCTACCTTCAAGCCGAGGTGGTGCAAACCTACGAGGAGCCTCTGCTGTGGTGGAGAGCGAACCTCCCTGTGGCTTAAATTGTGACTTCTACTGTGGTACCACTAACACCCCAAGGAAGTCTGTCCTAGGTTATCCATCAGACAGGCGGACCTGTCAAGCAGCTGCCACATTCCATGTAGATTCATGAGGCAGGCTGAGGCTGTTTTCAAGTCAGGAAAGACATTTCCTAAGGTGCTGCCATACTCTAACTGCAGAGCTGCCAGTTGTGGTGGGGTCTGTCATATAGGGACAGCGGCCTGTGGCCCCTCCTTGTTACTGTATGTATTTTATACGGTTTCCTCTTCTCAAGCCTCTGCCAGAAAGACAGCAGAGCTATCTGACAGGTTAGATGGATTGTACAGGCTCTGGCGTTAGACAGCAGAGCTGTCTGACAGGTTAGATGGATTGTACAGGCTCTTGTGTTAGACAGCAGAGCTATCTGACAGGTTAGATGGCTTTAGACAGCAGGGCTATCTGACAGGTTAGATGGATTGTACAGGCTCTCGCATTAGACAGCAGAGCTGTCTGACAGGTTAGACAGTTCGGGTGAGCTTTGGGATTCAGACAGTAGAGCTATCTGACAGGTTAGATGGATTGTACAGGCTCTGGCGTTAGACAGCAGAGCTATCTGACAGGGTAGATGGATTGTACAGGCTCTGGCGTTAGACAGCAGAGCTGTCTGACAGGTTAGATGGATTGTACAGGCTCTTGTGTTAGACAGCAGAGCTATCTGACAGGTTAGATGGATTGTACAGGCTTTGGCATTAGACAGCAGAGCTGTCTGACAGGTTAGACAGCTCATACAATCTTTGACTTTAGACAGCAGAGCTATCTGACAGGCTAGATGGCTTTAGACAGCACAGCTATCTGACAGGTTAGAAGGATTGTACAGGCTCTGGCGTTAGACAGCAGAGCTGTCTGACAGGTTAGATGAATTGTACAGGCTCTGGCATTAGACAGCAGAGCTGTCTGACAGGTTAGATGGAGTGTACAGGCTCTGGCGTTAGACAGCAGAGCTATCTGACAGGTTAGATGGATTGTACAGGTTCTGGCGTTAGACAGCAGAGCTGTCTGACAGTTTAGACAGTTCGGGTGAGCTTTGGGATTCAGACAGCAGAGCTATCTGACAGGTTAGATGGATTGCACAGGCTCTGGCGTTACACAGCAGAGCTGTCTGACAAGTTAGACAGCTCATACAATCTTTGACTTTGGACAGAGGAGCTACCTGACAGGTTAGACAGCTCATACAGGCTCTGTCTTCAGACAGCAGAGCTGTCTGACAGTTTAGACAGTTCGGGTGAGCTTTGGGATTCAGACAGCAGAGCTATCTGACAGGTTAGACAGATCGCACAGACTTTAACTTTAGTCAGCAGAGCTATCTCATAGGTGACACAGAATTTACAGGCTTTGGCATTAAATTGCAGAGCTACCTGTCTGACAACTGAGAGCCTGCATGCTCGGACCTCATACAGCATAGCTTCCCCTGTAGTGACCCTGAACGTAGGATTCTGGCCATGCACAGCAAACTATCGCACCGACTCAGGTCTCGACAGCAGAGCTATCTCTCACGTTACACAGTACTCTGAAGCCATACACTGGTGGGTCAGCCTTCAGGTTACTTTGTGCCTCATACATGACCGACTGAATATAATACAGAACACACAAGTGATCACAGAGTGTGAGCAAGAAGCCTGGGATCTCTCCGCTTGAGGGGGTGGGGTGGCATGTGTGTGTGTGTGTGTGTGCATGTGAGTGTCTACGCTTGTGTGTGTGTCTGTGTGTGCATCTGTGTATTGCTCTATGTGTGCTTCAGTTATCTGGGTGGAAAGGATAGATTGCGTGTATGTGTGTGTGTGAATGTGAATGTGTGTGTATGTGTGTGCAGCCGTGTGCAGGTGTGTGTGTTCGGTGTTCATGTGTGTGCACCTGTGCGTGCATATATGCACTTTGGTTAGCTGGTTGAGAGCTGGTAAAGAGGTAGGTGTGTGTGTGTCTGTGTGTGTGTGTGTGTGTATGTGTGTTCGGTGTGTATAGGTGTGCACCTGTGGGTGTATGAGCTTCGGTTAGCTGGTAGAGAGCGGGCAGGCAGCGAGGGGGTGCATGTGTGTGCGTGAATGTGTGGGTGTGTGCATGTGTGTGTATGTGTGTGTGCAGCTGTGTGCTTCTCTGTGTGTGTGTGGGCGCGTGAGTGTGTGAATGTGAGTGTGTATTTGTGTGCAGCTGTGTGTTGCTCTGTGTGTATGTGTGTGTGTGTGTGTGAGGGCACGCATGTGTGAATGTGTGTGTGTGTATGTGTTTGCAGCTGTGTGTTGCCCTGTGTGTGTGTGTGAGGACGCGTGTGTGTATGTGTGTTGCCTTGTGTGAGTGTGTGTGTGCAGCTGTGTGTTGCTCTGTGTGTGTGTGAGGGTGCGCGTGTGTGCGTGAATGTGTGTATATCTGTGTGTTGCTCTGTGTGTGTGGGGGCACAGTGCCAGTGGCACACTTCCTCTCTCTCCACAGCAGCCCGCATGGCCCTCTCGTTACACGTCCAGTTCCTGGAGAGAGAGGTGTGTGTGTGTGTGTGTATGTGAGTGCGTGCGCAGCGCACACTTCCTCTCACTCCACGGCAGCCCGCATGGCCCTCTCTTCACACGTCCTGTTCCTGGAGAGGGACAGGTGAGGGCACGGACATCCTGCCAGGTGCAGGGCTGGCTGCATTCCTCCCCTGCACACCCCACATGCCCCCTGGGCCCAGGGGTGGGGCTGTGATCAGCCTTGTGATAAACTCTGGAGGTAACCGCAGGGTGATAGTGTAATATGCGTGGGCACAAGTTCACACAGAGCACTGCAGCCACAGAGAGGCGCTGTGACTGCGCGTGAACAATAACAGCAACGCTCTGGCGAGGCCTGCTGGGTGGCAGGCACCCCCTCGCCCACACTGGTGCCCAGTAGTGCTGGACTGGCCTGCTGGGCACTGCCGGGTGGGCCAGCTTGAAACGAGCAGCCAGTGGGCTGTGATTTTCAGAGCAAAGCAAAGTGCCCACACATTGGCCCTTTCAAGCTGCCAATCTGGCAGTGACAGAGTGTCCGGAAGCGCAATGCACCACTGGTGCACAGTGCCACTGGACTCAACCCACTAAGCTGCATTGCACGTCTGTCGTACACAGACTTCCCACAGCACATGGACTTGTGGTCCGTTAACCGCGACACAGCTCAGCAGGTTGAGCGCCCACGGCAGAGATCTCCATGTAATCTGCATGTTCTAAACCCAGCAGGTTAGACTATTGAAGCTGATAAAGAGGTTTAATAATCACACTCAGGGATGGAAACACTGCTAGAAATATTGACTTTGACAAAGTGTTTTAGCCATGTTGTACAGCACCGTGGCGGCAAAAGCTGGTGGGGAGGAGCTGGGTGGGGTGGAGTGAGGCGGGGTAGATTGGAGTGGGGTAGAATGGAGTGGTGTAGATTTGGGTAGAGTGGAGTAGGGTAGGCTAGGGTAAAGTGGAGCGGGGTAGAGTGGGGTAGATTGTGTTAGAGTGGGGTAGATTGGAGTGGGGTAGAATGGAGTGGTGTAGATTTGGGTAGAGTGGAGTAGGGTAGACTAGGGTGAAGTGGAGCGGGGTAGAGTGGGGTAGATTGTGTTAGAGTGGGGTAGATTGGAGTGGGGAAGAATGAAGTGGTGTAGATTTGGGTAGAGTGGAGTAGGGTAGACTAGGTTAGAGTGGGGTGGAGTGGGGTACACTGGGGTGGCATAGATTGATGTAGAGTGGAGTAGGGTAGATTTGGGTGGGGTGGGGTAAATCGGGATGGAGTGGGGTAGATTGGAATTAGAGTGAGGTAGATTGGGGTATCTTGGGGTCGGGTAGATGGGGTAGAGTGAACTGGGATAGTTTGGAGTATAGTGGGGTAGAGAAGAGTGGGGTAGATTAGAATTGAGTGGGGTAGATTGGAGTGGAGTGGGGTAGATTGGAGTGGAGTAGATTGGGGTACAGTGGAGTGTGGTAGATTGGGGTAGAGTGGAGTGGGGCAGAATGGGGTAGGGTAGACTGGAGTAGATTGGGATCGAGTGGGGTAGATTAGGGTAGATTGTAGTGGAGTGGAGTAGAGCAGATTGGAGTGGGGCAGATTGGTGAAGAGTGGGGTAGATTGGAGTGGGATCAATTGGGGTAGAGTGGAGTGGGATAGTGTGGGGTGGATTGGGGTGAGGTAGATTGGGGTAGATTGTAGTGACGTACATTGGAGTGGGGTAAATGGGGCAAATTGGAGTGGGGTAGATTTGAGTGGGGTAGATTTGGGTAGGGCATCATCCAGTGACTGTGTGTTTCTGTAAAGTTTAAATATGTTTTATATATATGCCAAGGTGTATTGAAGAATGAGTGGGTGTATAAGTGTCAGGATGGAGGATTTAGTAGGTGCGTGACTGACTGTATAAGTGAGTGATTAAATGTGTCTTACTGAATGCATGGGTTAGTGACTAAACTGTGAATGTCTGTATCAGTCTGTCTGTTGTTGTGTAAGCTGCTGCATGGGTTGGTCAGTAGCTACATGAGTGTCTATATGGGTTATTGGGTTGCCTGAGTATTTGTATGGGTGCCTGAGTGTGTGTGTGGGTGGGTGGGAGGTGTGTGACTCTGTGCATAGATATGTGAGTGGTTGATTCACTGGGTGTATGGGTTCAAGAGTGCATGTGCAAAGAGCTGTATGGGTGGGTGAGTGTGTGTTTGGGTGTGTTGGTGAGAGAATGGATGTCTCAGTGGTACATGTCCAAGTAACTACATATGGAAAAGGCAGTGTATGTGAGAGTTGGAGTATATAAATGACTATACGTGAGAGTCAGTGATCGTGAGAGTGACTGTATGGATGAGTGTGTACTTGTATCAGTGATTGTATAAGAGAGTAAGTATGCGTTTGTTTCTGTATGAATAAGTGATGTGGTGTGTGTATAACTGTATACGTGATTAAATGGAAGTGTGATTGATTCTTTGCATGCCTGACTAGGTGTGTGAGTAACTCTGGATGAGTGGTGGTGTGTGAGTGTCTGTATAGGTGTATGAGTGCATATGATATTGTTGTATTGATGAGTGACTGCATGTATGAGTGATTGTATGGGTGAATGAGTGGATGTGTGTGTTTACGTAGGAATCAGTGAGTGCGTATGTAGTAGCTGGTGTTGGTGTGTCTATGGTTTCGAAAATTGTAGTCTGTATTTTACAGTGGGTGTATTAAAGGTTATATTAGGGTGTGAGGAGGTCCATCAGATTTTCACGTGGATGATGTAATCAGTGATGTCATCAGTGATGTCATTTGAGATGTCATCAGTGATGTCATCAATGATGTCACTGACCATGTCATGAATGATGTAATATGTGACGTCATCAGCAGTGCATTGCGGGGCGCGAGTTATAGTTAGCTGAACTAACTATAACGGCGGAATTTCTATGGTTTTCTACGAGGAAATGTCCAACTAACTATAACGTTCCTGAAACCTATGGTTTTTTCAGTGAATTTCTAAGGTTTTTTAAATGCTAATTTCTAACTATAACGTGCCTGAAACCTATGGTTTTTTCAGTGAATTTCAATGGTTTTTTAAATGCTAATTTCTAACTATAACGTCCCTGAAACCTATGGTTTTTTCAGTGAATTTCAAAGGTTTTTTAAATGCTAATTTCTAACTATAACATAGCAGTCGCGTTTGCAGAGTGGTGGAGAAAGGTGAGCGTGGCCTTCAAACACCTTTTAGCAATCCCACTGTGTGGGATTTAGCTGAAGTAACAGGAGGGATAGTTAGCCCACAACGTCAACCTTGGGGGCCAACTACCCCTTTTATTACCTCCAGTAAGTCCCACACAGCAGGATTGATAACTTGTTATATCAGGCCACACCCCCTCCCTGCAGCACTCTGCAAACGCGCCCCCTGGCGTGTTCTAAGTTGGGGGATTAAGTCCCCTTGAATCCTGACGGTCCCTGGGGGCCAACTACCCCACCAGGTACCTCCAGTAAGCGCCACAGAGCTGCGTTGCAGAGAGGTGTAAAAGGGGCGTGGCCTCAGACCACCTCTCTGCAACGCAGTTCTGTGGCGCTTACTGAAGGTACCTGGTGGGCTAGTTGGCCCCCAGGGACCCTCAGGATTGAAGGGGACTTACTCCCCCAATCTACAATGTGCCAGGGGGTGCGTTTGCACACTTGCTATGTCAGGCCCCGCCCCCTCCCTGCACCACTGTGCAAACGCGCCCCCTGGCGCCTTGTAAATTGGGGGATTAATTCCCCTTGAGTCCTGAGGGTTACTGGGGGCCAACTAGCCCACCAGGTACCTCCAGTAAGCGCCACAGAGCTGCGTTGCAGCGAGGTGTAAAAAGGGGCGTGGCCTCTGAACCCCTCTCTGCAACGCAGCTCTGTGGCGCATACTGGAGGTACCTGGTGGGCTAGATGGCCCCAAGGGACCCTCAGTATTCAAGGGGAATTAATTCCTCAACTTACAATGCGCCAGGGGGCGCGTTTGCTGAGTGCTGCAGGGAGGGGGCGGGGCCTTGCCGTGATGCCAGCTTTTTAAAAATTTATTTTTATTTTACAAGGGGGGCTGTGTGGCCCCCCTTCTTTTACATTATTTGGGGCCCTGGAAACCCCATCCCCCAGGGCCTGCTCTTTTTTTTTACATTTAAAAAAAAAACGGGAAGGGGGCCGTGCGGCCCCCCTCCCGAGGCCAATTTCGGCCCCGGGGACCCCATCCCCCGGGGCATGGCCACATTTTGGTTTTTTTTTCTTTTTCTTTTTAAAGGAGGGGAGCTGCGTGGCACCCATCCTTAGGCTCTATTGGCCGCGGGGACCCCATCCCCCGGGGCTGTGCCTCTTTATTTAAAAAAAAAATTTTTTTTTAATTTAATATTGAAGGGGGGCCGCGTGGCCCCCCTTCTGGGCCACTTCTGGCCCCAGGGACCCCATCCCCCGGGGCCGGCCCTTTGTGTTGGGGACTGTGGGGGGAGCCCCAATGCCCCCACGGTCCCGCCGGCTCACCGCGTCCTGCGGGAGCTGGCATTGCTTTTGAGCAAGGGGAGCTGCTAACATGCAGCTCCCCTTGCTCAAAAGCAATTCTGCTTTGCTTCATTGAAGCGAGAGCAGGTTTTCCTGCTCTCGCTTCAATGAAGCAAAGCAGGAGTTTGCAATGACAGGGCGGGAGCCGCACAGCTCCCGCCCTGCCATAGCAAACAGCATGTCCCGGGGGTGGGCACCCCGGGACACTGCAGGAGCCGGCCCTGGGGGGTGGCGGTCCCCAGGGCCATTGAGGGCTCCTGGAGGGGGGCCACGCAGTCCCCCTCCCTTCAGTTTCAAAGCCCCGGGGAGGTAGTGGTCCCCGGGGCTTGGGGGGGCCCGCGAGGCACCCCCCTCGTTATTTAAAGAAGCCCCGGGGAGGTGGTGGTCCCCGGGGCTGCGGGTGGGCCGCGAGCCCCCCGCATCCAATTAACAATGCCCCGGGGAGGTGGCGGTCCCCGGGGCAGCATGGAGGGGTGGGACCCCCCCACACATTGTTTAATAAATAAGCCCCGGGAGGTGGCGGTCCCCGGGGCTGCGGGGGCCCCCGTGGGCCCCCGCTATTATTTTTGGGCAATGCCCCCGGGACCTGGCCCACCCGGGGGCCTCATTAAAATGAAGCGCGGGAGACCGCGCTTCATTTTTTTAAAATTTCGGTGGGATTCACGACCCCAACGCAAATTCCGCCGAAATTACAAAAAAAAATATGCTTTTTTTGGCCCTGAGCAGGCCTAGGGGGTCAGGGTGTTTCTACCCTGCCCCCTTTTATTGTTTTTTAACCTCTTTTTTCTGTTTTCTTGTGACTCGGTTCTACCGAGTCACAAGATGGCTGCCAACACTTCCTGGTTTGGAGTGTTGGCAGCCAATCACAGTGAAGCTCGTGCTCGGGAGGGTTCACGAACCCACCGCTGCCCCAGATATCGAAACTTTTTCTTTTTCTAATTTCTCAGCAACTACTGAACGGATTTACACCATTTAACAAAAAGGGATCTTTCTGAACCAAGACCTACCTTTTTGCCAAATTTGGTGTAATTCCGTTCAGCAGTTCGGGCTGTATCTTTGTCTAAAGTTTCCTATGGAAAATTACACGGGGAAAACGCGTTTTGGGACCCCCCTTTTTTCTCGGCCCACGCTTGACGAATCACCCCAAAACTTTAAAGACAGGAGCTGACCGGAGCGCCCCACTAGTTTTGAAAATTTCACGAAGATTTGTCAAACGACGCCAAAGTTATTGGGAAAACAAAAAAAGCTTTTCCTATGGAAACTAGGTCCTAACTATAACTACCTACTGGCGACCGCCAGTAGGTTATATATATATATATATCTCTGATTGGACGAGGGAGCTTTCATCCAAAGTTGCATCCATGGACCTGAAGACGCAACGAAGCATAGAATTTTCAGTTGTGGCCGCCGCAAGGATCTTAGGGATAATCGCTGCGTCCAGAAAATACATTTCAAAGGGAGCATGAAGCCTAGGCAGGGCGAGTGTAACCCCACTCTGAGGTCCATATGGAGTGGGGGTCCCTGACAACCCCCCCATGTTTTAAAAAGCATTGGCAAAGTAAATTGGTCTAGCCTTGCCAAGACTGCACTTTTGTTTTTGCAAACTTGCAGCAGGTATTTAAAGTGTAAAAGTGATCCAAATAAAAAATATGCTGTCTGAAGGTGATGTTCATATCTCTGCTAATTAAAAGGAAAGGGTGTTTTTTATCAGAAATATAAAAAGAAAATGAAATGAAACCAGAAATGAAACCAGAGGTTGGCCTAATAGCTGAAGTGGACTAACTTTTAGGCAAATGTCCACACATGACTTATTGCCCCATACGGCAGGCTGTGGTGGGCAGAAGTGCAATGTGAGTGACATCTGAACCGACCAATGGCTGAAGAGGGCTGCCGAAAGGCCCTGAATGGATATATACATACCTCAGAGCAAGGCCTGCAAACCCTGAAAGGACTTGTGGTCTCTTGATGAACCTCCTGGGTCCTGCCGTTTTTGAAAACCTGAATTTAGGGTTTGTGGTATTAAAAGAATACTAGAGGGCCCATACCCTGCAGAAGATGAGACTTTGGTGCTGGTGTTGGATGCTAAATTGGAGTTGGCTGTAGGGCCAGGCCGGAGGGCTTGAGCTGCTGGGATTGGCCGCCCGTGATGGTTGGGCCCAGGGCCTTGATCAACTGAAGGAGGCCTTGTGATCAGTCCCAGGTGCCCCCACAGAACACATTACAACAGTAGAACTTCAACAAAACACAGCATTATAACAATAGAACGATACAGCACTACATTTGTACAACGCCACAGTATGACAATGTCATCAGCACACCTAAACAACACAATGGCATATACAACTCAACAACACAAGACTAATATCCACACAGCACAACACACAAATAACAAACGAGGGCACATTAACAAACATGTCAATAAAACACAAATACACAACATGGCAAAACAGGTGAAAAGCAACACAACACCACCACCCAAAAATATAGCGCAATGCAACGATTACAAATTCTCTTCATAATCCCTCAACCTAAGTGTGTAGAGGCAGCTTAATCTGTTTTCTTTGTGTTAAATTGTGAGTCTGAATGGTGGCTCCCCCCTGCTTCCAACACTACCCATACGCGATACCGCCTTCGTTCTTCAATAAATTACAGTCGCATATTACCACCTTTATCTGGGCCGGGAAGACCCCCAGGGTGTCATTTGCAAAATGTTGTCGTTCTTCGTATGAAGCCGGGCTGGGTTGGGCTGACGTTCACTTGTACTACTGGGCCTCACAGATAGTTACCATTGATGACTGGTTCAGGGCCGACAGAGGTGACCCGATACACGACTAGAAATGGTGCTTCTGCAGCCTCATGGCCTGCTCTCCTGGCTATACAGCTGTGAACCCCCGCTCTCTCTCCCTCTGGTTACACTGGTCCCTATCAGTTGCTGGTACTTGGCGCTGCGCCATATGCGATGCCATGGACGGTGTGAGAAAGTGCCTCTTTTGACATGGTTAGCCCCCACTTTTTGCCTGGTATTTGATGTGGTTTCAATTGAAGTGCACAGGGTCTCTGCCATCCAGGTCCCCTGTGCCAGTGCTTCTATCCTAAAACATAATCCATATTGGTACTTCTGCCCCCCCTGTAAGTCCTTAGTAAGTGGTACCCTTGGTACCTAGGGCCTGGGAGCTGAAGGGTGTCCCCTGGACCCCCCCCTCTAGGACCATGCCACTGCCCTCGCAGCTTGCATGCCCTTGTGGGGGGAAAAAACGACAAAGTCGACATGGCACCCTGCCTGCGTACCATGCCAGCCAGCACTGCCTGTTGGTATAGGTAAGTCACCCCTCTAGCAGGCATTACAGCCCTAAGGCAGGGTGCACTATACCACAGGTGTGGACATATATGCATGAGTAGATATGGCCATTCTCAAATATCGTAAGTGCCAGGGAAGCCATAAGGAGTACATGGACTGGAAACTCGACAACTCAAGTTCCCCAGCACCATGATGGCTTCACTGAACTCAGGAGTGTTTGGTACCAAACAGCTCCTTGTAATAATTCCACACTGATACAGGTGTGAGATTTATTAAACCATGTACTCAGAGGGCACCTCAGAGGGACCCCCTGAAACCCTACCGACCCTGGTGTGGGCACTGACTGGCTGTAGTCAGCCAGCCACACACAGACATGTTTCTGGACCCCCTGAGAGGGGAGCCTCTGCTCTCTGGTACCAGAAAGAATGCACATCCTGGGCAGAGGTCACACCTCCTCCCTCAGGATGGGCCAGTGCCCGAAGGGGAAGCTTCAAAGGCCTGCCACCTTTGTAATGCGGCCCCCAGCCTCTGCTGCTTGCAGCAGATGGCAGACCCCTGTTTACACGCCCACTTTGGATGGGAAAACCAGCAGGAAAACTCAGAAAGACCAGGAGGTGTACCCACCTTTGCCAACTCCATTCCTCACGTGGAGAAGGCAAAGTTAGGCACACTTTTTAGTTCCCTCCATCTTGAAGATGAGGGGACTCCTCCAATTACGGCTTGGTCTATGCCCTATCCCACAGGAGGGTGGCATAATAGTGGGTGTAGTCACCCCAGGGAAGGTGCCTATTGGCCCTACTTACTACTCCCCTAAAACACTCTCTAAATTTAGTATTTAGAGGTCTCCCCATACATAGAAATTAGATTCTTTTAACCTACGAAGAAGAAGGACGAAGAAGACGCCATGCAGCAAAGCCTGTAGATGACTACTGGCTTAGCTCCAGCTCAAAAGACTCTGCAAAGAAGACGACACCTGTCCTGTGGCCAGCGACTTCCAGAATCCTCAGGAAGCTTGCCTGCTCTTCAACCAAAAGACCAGATCTCCTGAGGACAGCAGGCCTGTCCCGAAGACTCCAAATCCAAGGGACCAGGATCCAGCTGGAACCCCGACTCCTGCCCACTCTGCACCTGACGCCCACGACCCAAGTCTGAGTGGCTCACCTGTCCAGTGAAGCCTCCCCAAAGATCCTGACCTTGAGTCCAGCGTTGGCTGACCCCTCCTAGACCCCTCCCTGATGCCTGCAGCCTTAATCCAGAGGCTCCCCCTGACCGTAACCGGCTCCAGTAAGAAGACTCTGACGTCGAAAGGCACCCCTGCAACCGAAGCCCCTGCACCTTGGTGAGCTGAATCGACAATGTCCCTATGACCCCTTACATCTCTACTTACCCCTGCTGTTATTGGTCTCCCTCCTGCAACCTTTGGTGCAAAGCCTGCAGCCTGTTTGTCGAAAACAGAATCCTAATTGAAACGCATTGGGAGCCTGACGCTGAATTTGCACCCTGCACCCGGCCGCCCCTATCATGCTGGTGGTTTATGTATGGTGCTGCTTTGTGGCCCCGGTGCTTGACTTAACCCCCAAAGCTTGGCCTCTGCAACCGATTTAATTACCTGCAAGCAGTGTGGCTTCGTGCACCCCCAGTCTCCATTGAAACACATTTTGACCTCTGCACCCAATAGCCCCCGTGCCACTGGTGGTGCAGTTTTGGTACTCACCTGACCCTTGTCCTTTGCTTACCTTTGGTCCCGAAGACTGGAACTGTAAATGTAATACTTGCCCGAATAACCTCATTATTGTTTTTCTTCATAGGATAACACTGAACTGTTCAGAAATTTCACAATGTTAACTTATAAAAGTGAAAAGTATTTTTAGTTAAAAAAGTACTTACCTTATTGTGGGCCAGGAAAGAGATGAAAGTATTGCTCCTGCACGCAGGGAGATACATATTTAGCAGCTCCCTGCATGCAGGAGCAATGCCAGGGACCATGGGAGCATTGAGGCGCCTACAGCGGTCCCGAACAGTGCTCACTGGGTGCCCTGGGTGGGCTCCAGGGCATCCAAATGAGCAGTAGAAGACAAAATAAAGGTCAGAAATTAGCAGCAAGAAGCAGAATAAAGGTCAGAAATGAGCAGAAAGAGGCAAAGTAAAGGCTAGAAACAAGCAGAAAGAGGCAGAATATAGGCCAGAAACAAGCAAAAAAAGGCAAGATAAAGATTAGAAGAGACCAGAAAGATGCAAAATAAAGGGTAGAAAGAGGCAAAATAGAGGTCAGAAACGAGCAGCAAGAGGCAGAGTAAAGGTCGGGGCGAGCAGAAAGGGGCAAAATAACGGGCAGAACGAGCAGAAAGAGGAAAAAGAGATGGTAAGGAACGAGCAGAGAAGAGGAAGAAAGATGAGCAGAGGAGGCACAAAACTGAAGGCAGCGGAGGGTAGCGGATTGAGGGCAAGCTGGATAGGAGGACCTTCTCATGGGGAGCTGGTAGGAAGACCAGTTCCTGTGTGCCCCACTCCTTTATTTACCGCACATCCACCAACAGACCCACTCAAATACTCATGCACCTACTCACAGACCAACCCAATCACGTACCCACTCACAGACCCACTCAGAGACTCACTCACCCACTGACAGACACACTCAGACACTCATGCACCCCCTCACAGATCCATTCAAGCACTCATGCACCCACTCACAAACCCACTGAAAGACTCATACACACTCACACACCCACTCACAGACCTACTCAGACACTCTCACACTTAGTCATAGACCTAATCAGACACTCATATACCCATTCACAGACACACTCAGACACTCATGCACCCACTCACAGATATACTCAGACACTCTCACACCCACTCAGGAACCCATTCAGGCACTCATCCACCCATGCACAGAACCACTCAGACACTGTCACAGCCACTCACACACCCACTCAGACATGTACTCCCACTTACAGACCCACTCATACTCTCTCACACCTACTCACATACCTACTCAGAGATTCATGCACTGACTCATAGACCCACTCAGAGACTTACATACCCACTCACAGACCCACTCAGAGACTCACACACCCATTCACAGACCCACTCAAACACTCATGCACTCACATACAGACTGACCCACACACACATGGACTCACACTCACAAACCCACTCAGACACTCTCACACCCACTCACAGACCCACTGAGACACTCACTTAGACACTCATGCACCCCCTCAGACACCCACTCAAAAACTCATGCACCCACTCACAGAGCCACTCAGACACTCACACACACCCATTGAGACATTCATGCACTCATTCACACACCCACTGAGGCACTCATGCACTGGCTCAGACACTCATTCTCAAAGGTTACAGGGACGTTATAGTTAGGAAATAGAATTTTTAAAAACCTTAGAAATTCACTGAAAAAACATAGGTTACAGGGACGTTATAATTAGGAATTAGAATTGAAAAAAACCTTGGAAATTCATTGAAAAAACAAAGGTTACAAGGATGTTATAGTTAGACTCAGATGTCACGTGTACAAAACCAGTGAAATTCAGCAGTTATAGTTACCTGAGCTAACTAAAACTTATGCCCATGCATTGCACTGATATGACCTCACATTTTGCATCACTCACGACATGGCCAGTGACATCACTGATGACATCATTGATGACATCTCAAATGACATCACTGATGACATCATTCACAGAACCACGCACACCCCGCCAACACCTCTCATATACCCACTCACACACTCCTACAACTACTCACACACCTACTTACTCATCCACAGAGCCACTCATACTCACTGATTCACTCACACATACAGCCACTCACATAGCCACTCACTTACCCATACACCTACTCACACACCAACTCACTCACCCATACAGTCACTCGCACAGCCACTCACTCACTAATACAGCTACTCATACACCCAGTCACTCACCCATACAGTCTCTCAACAGAGCCACTCACACACTTACACAACCACTTACATACCCATTCACACATCCATACAACCACTCACATGTCCATTCACTCATCCTTACAGCCACTCCCACAGACACTCACTCTCCAATATAGCCACTCACACACCCACTCAGATAACCAAACAGCCACTCCCTCACCCATACAGCCACTTACACACACAGTCAACACCCATACAGCCACTCACACAGTCACCCATACAGCCACTCAGACTTCTACTCACCCGCCTATACAGCCACTCACACACCCACTCACTCACCCCTACAGCCTCTCACACACCCACTCACTCACCAGTACCGCCACTTACTCACCCATACAGCTAATAACACAGCCACTCACTCACCCATACAGCAACTCACACACCCATACAATCACTTAGACACCCACTCACACAAGGATACACACAGTCACTCACATAATATATGTTAGCAATAGTATTACTCATTACTAGTACACAAAGAATATTAATTTGAGTTTTTTGGTAGCTTACTATATATATTTAGCACTCAAAAACTTTTAGAAAACGACCACACTTACTGGATGATGTAATCAGTGATGTCATTTGAGATGCCATCAGTGATGTCATTCACCATGGACTCTCCCTTATTCTCCACTGGCATTACTGTTTATGGTTTTTTTAAATAACCGTACTGCACTTTTGCTTTCCTTGTACTGTACTCTAGGTGCATAGGGAGGTGCCTTGGCTCCTGCACCAAGGGTGCTCCTGTAGCTCCTTTTATTTCCTTGTACTGCATACCCTAGTGCATCAGGAGGGGCCTGGCTCCCGCACCGTGGGCGTTTTTGCAGATAATTTTATTTACTTGTACTGCATGCCTTAGTGCATGAGGAGGTGCCTGGCTCCCGCACCGTGGGCGCCATGTTGGCGTGGAAGGTCCAACATGTGTTTAGTGTTTTTTATGTGTTCTCCCTCACTCCTATTTATTTAATTACTTTTAATTACAGTGCTATTCTTTAGTGTTAAGCCAACACCCCTTCACATCACTGTGCTTACCGCACTTCTCAAACTCGGTCAAAGGCGCACCAAAGGCATGCCCGTCTGTGCCCGACCGCACTTGGATCGCGCTCAATGCCAGTCCCCCTGGTCATGTCCCAACAGATTTCAGTCAGCCATTACAAATCTCTAGCCAGTAACTCCACGATTTCAATCCTAACGGTAAGTCCCTAGCCTGCCACCAATTATTTGTTAATTCATTTTCCTCAATTCCAACACTGCCCTGCCCTGTATGCAACATTTGCCATCCCAAGATTTCCAAAGATATACACCTTGACCTTACCTGTACTAGTTAAACCACCTGGAACCATCCTCTCCTGACTGTTCAGTCTTGCCTTCTTTCCCCAGTTTCAACCCACTTTCTTTTGACCAAGTCTTGGACCTTCTTCATTCAATTAAATCAGGATCCCCCCTAGATCCTTGCCCAGGTTCTATTCTTAAGTTGATTACAGATCTCATTGGAGAAAACCTCACAGTCCTGTTCAATATCATCTTTAAAACAGGAATTCTTCCTTCCACCTGGAAAACTGCCTCCCTACTACCCCTGCTAAAAAAGCCAATCTGGACCCGAATGAACCTAATAACTTTAGGCAATTCGCCAGGCTACCGTTTCCAGCTAAAGTAATTGAGAAGGCCACGAATCGTCAGATTTCCTCCTTTATTCAGAGCTCAGACCTCCTCGACGACACACAATTTGGCTCCAGAGGAGGCCACAGTACGGAATCTGCTTTGATTAAAAAGGTGGAGGAAATTTGTGGACAAACAACCCTTCCTATTACCTCCAGTAAGTTCCACTCAGCAGGATTGTTAAGAGGTCTTCGGAGGCCATGCCCCCTTTCTCCACCACTGGCGCACTACTGACTGGGGAATGAAGTTCTCTTGTGTGCTGAGGGACTTTGGAGCCAAGAAGCCCTCCTGGTACTTTCTGTAACTCCTACACAGCAGGATTCCTGAGAGCTGGTTGGAGGCCCCACCCCCCTTTCTCCACCACTCTGCAAACGCCCTTACTACTTAAAAAACTATAGAAATTCACTGAAAAAAACAAAGGTTACAGGGACGTTATAGCTAGGAAATGGAATTTAAAAAACTTAGACATTCTCTGAAAAAATCAAAAATTACAGGGATGTTATAGTTAGGCTCATGTTTCCAAGATGTCATGTTAAGCTGATGTGATGGGAGCAGGTCCTCGTGCCAGCTCCCCCTTTGAAAGTTCTCCTGTTCAGCTTACCAGCAGTCTGCTACCCTCTGCTGCCTGACTACCTGCTGCCCTCTGTTTGAGCCTCTTCTGCTTGTTTTTCTGCCCTTTGTTCTGCCTTTTCTGCTCATTTTCTGCCCATTACTTTGCCTGTTTCTGCTCGTTTCTTCATGCTGTTTCCCTCCTCCCGCCACCCAGAGCCCCGCCCTCCCTCCAGGACCTACTTAATGGAGGCCCAGCACGACCCCATTGAGCAGGTCCTCGTGCCAGCTCCCCCTTTGACAGTTCTCCTGTCCAGCTTGCCAGGAGTCTGCTACCCTCTGCTGCCTGTCTACCTGCTGCCCTCTGTTTGTGCCTCCTCTGCTCATTTTCTGCTCTCTGTTCTGCCTTTTCTGCACATTTTTCTGCCCTCTGTTTGTGCCTCCTCTGCTTTTTCTGCTCTCGGGTCTGTCTTTTCTGCTCATTTCTCTGCCCTCTACCCTTGTTTCTCTGACGGAGATGTTGCATCGACAGCGCCCAGATACCCCTTGGGGTGACAGTGCTGCGCTATACAAATGCTGATCAATTGATTGATTGATTGATTGATGCAAGGCTACATCCGACAGTGTCTGGAGAAGGAGACTGAACTGGGTGTATTGGAAGAACCCGTCTGAGATCCAGAGCCAACTGACGCAGTAGAGCAACTCACGGACGTTAAGCACATTGAGGCGCAACCCGTGTTTTTGAAACTGCCTTGTCTCTGAGCTTTGCCAACTCCCTTGAAAAAAGGAATGAGATTGTATCCACTCTCTATGACGTTTGTGGACTGACTGAGCCCGAACAAAAAATTGGATTAGGGAATCCTGCCTGAAAGCAAAGAGGACCATTAATGAACAACCCATCTCAACCTGAAGTCCTGAAAAATATCTGGATGGAGATGGAAGTGGATGGAAGATAAGCAGAATCTGCTTAATCTGTTGGTATGCATAGTCAGCCTCTCCAGAAGACAGGCTTATGACAGAGCTTCCAGATGTACCTCCCTCCAGAGACAACACTCATAGCCACCCTCTCCAGAAGACACACTTATGACAGAGCTTCTAGGTGTACCTCCCTCCAGAGACAATACTCATAGTCACCCTCTCCAGAAGACAGACTTATGACGGAGCTTCCAGGTGTACCTCCCTCCAGAGACACCACTCATAGCCACCCTCTCCAGAAGACACACTTATGACAGAGCTTCTAGGTGTACCTCCCTCCAGAGTCAATACTCATAGTCACCCTCTCCAGAAGACACACTTATGACAGAGCTTCTAGGTGTACCTCCCTCCAGAGACAACACTCATAGCCACCCTCTCCAGAAGACACACTTATGACAGAGCTTCTAGGTGTACCTCCCTCCAGAGACAATACTCATAGTCACCTTCTCCAGAAGACAGACTTATGACGGAACTTCCAGGTGTACCTCCCTCCAGAGACAACACTCATAGTCACCCTCTCCAGAAGACAGGCTTATGACGAAGCTTCCAGGTGTACCTCCCTCCAGAGTCAACACTCATAGTCACCCTCTCCAGAAGACAGGCTTATGACAGAGCTTTCAGATGTACCTCCCTCCCAAGACAACACTCACAGTCACCCTCTCCAGAAGACACACTTATGACAGAGCTTCTAGGTGTACCTCCCTCCAGAGACAATACTCATAGTCACCCTCTCGGAAGACAAGCTTATGACAGAGCTTCCAGGTGTACCTCCTTCCGAAGACAATACTAATAGTCACACCTGGAAGCCTGTCTTCTGGAGAGGGTATCTCCTTCCAGAGACAATACTCATAGTCACCCTCTCCAGACAACAGGCTTATGATGGACATCCAGGTGTACCTCCGTGCAGAGACAACACTCATAGTCACCCTCTTCAGAAGACAGGCTTATGGCAGAGCTTCCAGGTGTACCTCCTTCCCAAGACAATACTAACAGTCACCCTTTCCAGAAGACAGGCTTATGACATAGCATCAGGGTGTACTTCCCTCCGAAGACAACACTCATATTCCCCATCTCCAGAAGACAGACTAATGAGGAAGCTTCCAGGTGTACCTCCCTCCAGAGACAACATTCACAGTCCCCATCTCCAGAAGACAGGCTTATGATGGCACTTCCAGGTGTACCTCCCTCCGAAGACAACACTCATAGTCAACCTCTCCAGAAGCTGGGCTTATGACGTAGCTTCCAGGTGTACCTCTCTCCGAAGACAACACTCACAGTCACCCTCTCCAGAAGACAAGCTAATGACGGAGCTCCAGGTGTACCTCCCTCCGAAAGACAGCACTCAAAGTCACCCTCTCCAGAAGACAAGCTTAAGATGGAGATTCCAGGTGTACCTCCCTCTAGAGACAACACTCATAGTCACCCTCTCCAGAAGACAGGCTTATGACGGAGCTCCAGGTGTACCTCCCTCCATAGACAACACTCATGGTTTCCCTCTCGCTTCCAGGTGTACCTCATTCCGGAGCCAACACTCATAGTCACCTTTTCCAGAAGACAGGCGTATGACGGAGCTTTCAGGTGTACCTCCTTCCAAAGACAATACTCATAGCCACCCTCTCCAGAAGACAAGCTTATGACAGAGCTTCCAGGCATACCTCCTTCCAGAGACAATACTAATAGTCACCCTTTCCAGAAGACAGGCTTATGACATAGCATACGGGTGTATGTCCCTCCAGAGACAACACTCATGGTCACCCTCTCCAGAAGACAGGTTTATGACGGAGCATCCAGGAATACCTCCTTCCAGATACAACACTCAGTCACCCTCTACAGAGGCCAGGCATATGACGGAGCTCCAGGTGTACCTATCTCTGAAGACAACACTCATAGTCTCACTCTCCAGAAGACAGGCTTATGACAGAGCTTCCAGGTGTACCTCCTTCCGAAGACAATACTAATAGTCACCCTTTCCAGAAGACATGCTTATGACATAGCATCCAGGTGTACCTCCCTCCGAAGACAACACTCATAGTCACACTCTCCAGAAGACAGGCTTATGAGGGAGCTTCTAGGTGTTCCTCCTTCCAGAGACAATACTCATAGTCTCCCTCTCCAGACGATAGACTTGTGATGGAGTTTCTAGGTGTACCTCCCTCCAGAGACAATACTCATAGTCACCCTCTCCAGAAGACAGGCATATGACAGAGCTCCAGGTGTACCTCCCTCCAGAGACAATACTCATAGTCACCCTCTCCAGAAGACAAGCTTATAACAAAGCTTTCAGGTGTACCTCCCTCCAGAGACAATACTCATAGTCCACCCTCCCCAGAAGTTAGACTTATGATGGAGCTTCCAGGTGTACCTCCTTCCAGATACAACACTCATAGTCACCCTCTCCAGAAGACAGGCATATGACGGAGCTCCAGGTGTACCTCCCTCCGAAGACAACACTCATAGTCACCCTCTCCAGAAGACAGGCTTATGACGGAGCTCCAGGTGTACCTCCCTCCAGAGACAACACTCATAGTCTCCCTCTCGCTTCCAGGTGTACCTCCCTCCAGAGACAACACTCATAGTCACCCTCTCCAGAAGACAGGCTTATGATGGAGCTCCAGGTGTACCTCCCTCCGAAGACAACACTCGTAGTCACCCTCCCCAGAAGACAGGCTTATGATGGAGCTTCCAGGTGTACCTCCCTCCGAAGACAATACTCATAGTCACCTTCTCCAGAAGACAGGCGTATGACGGAGCTCCAGGTGTACCTTCCTCCAGAGACAACACTCATAGTCTCCCTCTTGCTTCCAGGTGTACCTCCCTCCGAAGACAATACTCATAGTCACCCTCTCCAGAAGACAAGCTCATGACGGAGCTCCAGGTGTACCTCCCTCCGAAGACAATACTCATAGTCACCCTCTCCAGAAGACAGGCTTATGACGGAGCTCCAGGTGTACCTCCCTCCGAAGACAACACTCATAGTCACCCTCTCCAGAAGACAGGCTTATGACGGAGCTCCAGGTGTACCTCCCTCCAGAGACAACACGCATAGTCTCCCTCTCGCTTCCAGGTGTACCTCCCTCTGAAGACAACACTCATAGTCACCCTCTCCAGAAGACAGGCTTATGACAGAGCTCCAGGTGTTCCTCCCTCCGAAGACAACACTCATAGTCACCCTCTCCAGAAGACAGGCGTATGACGGAGCTTCCAGGTGTACCTCCCTCCGAAGACAATACTCATAGTCACCTTCTCCAGAAGACAGGCGTATGACGGAGCTCCAGGTGTACCTCCCTCCGAAGACAATACTCATAGTCACCTTCTCCAGAAGACAGGCGTATGACGGAGCTCCAGGTGTACCTCCCTCCAGAGACAACACTCATAGTCTCCCTCTTGCTTCCAGGTGTACCTCCCTCCGAAGACAATACTCATAGTCACCCTCTCCAGAAGACAAGCTCATGACGGAGCTCCAGGTGTACCTCCCTCCGAAGACAATACTCATACGCAACCCTGATTAGACACAGATAATGTGACCCTCTTTTCCTGTTCTCATGACGCCAGTTGTCTGACAAAATATTGGCAACAAAAATTATCAGCGACACATATGTTGGCAAAAAATATCGATAACACAAATATTGACTTTATATAATTTGTATGTAAAGTCAAAACTACTGAAAACAAAAATACAAAAGACCAAAATATCACCAAACAAGCATTGGCAAAGTCAATAGGTACCTGCTATGCAAGATCTATTAAGTAAGTAAGTATATGTATTGCTTGGTTAAATCAAAACCATTGCAAACAGTAAAAATATACGAAAACCACATTTCTATACCATATAACATTAAAAAAAGCAAGGTTCCGCAGGTTATTCAAACAGGTGCAATACATACTGGCATGCAATCGATGTCATGTTCGATATTCAAATACTTGTCGACTCCCAGGCAGGATGAGTTCTTTAGCCGGAGTGTGAAGACCCAAGAGTGAATGTGCAGGGTCATCGAATAGGGCACAGCCGCGTACGTGAAGGAATAAGGGGCATATTTATTTATTTATTTGAAAAGTTTTATATAGCGCTGGCTAGACCCGGAGGTATCAGAGTGCTTGACATGAGGAAGAACATTGTTTCAGAACATAGTTACACAGTTACATCAGTTGCTGGAGCATAGTTAAATAAGTTACATGAGTTACAAAAGCATAGGTGGGGATGTGCCCAGTGCCTGCCAGCCCCTTGTTAGCAATGCGTTCATTGACAAAGATACACTTTGCGAGATCTGCTGGCATTGCCAATGCTTGTTTTTTACCCATAATGTGAAGCAGCACGGCCGCTCTGCAGCATGGTTGTAAGTAAAGAAACAAAGGGGCATATTTACAAGCCCCTTGCGCCACTTTTGCACCGCCGTTGCGTCACAAACCATGCGCTGCGTTGCGCTATATTTACAACGTGACGCATCTAGGGAGATGCGTCACATAGTAAACCCCTGCGCCACATGAAACCTGCGTCAGGTTTCATGTGGGCGTACCGGCGCAGGGGGGGCCGTTCCGACGCAGGTACGCCTCGGAAAAGTGACGTAGTGAAATCTACAAGATTTCACGCAGTCACTTTTCCGACGCTGGTGCGCCAAGTCCTTACGCCTGCTTCAAGCAGGCGTAAGGATTGACGCACCATGTTAGGGATAGGGAAGGTTGGGACAGTGCTGGAGTTGCGTCGCGCTTGCGACACGACTTCAGCACTGCGCCAACCTTCCGCCGGCAGATGCGTCACGCATCTGCTTATCCTTGCGCCACGATGCGCCGCTTTGTAAATGCGGCGCATCGGACGTGTCGCAAGGGTAAACTTGCGTGACGCATTTTCCCTGGCGCATCCCTGCTGATATGCAGGGATGCGCCAGGGAACGTAAATATGCCCCACAAAGCGCCATGACGTGGGCCGCACTGATTTTTTATTTTTTATTTCAACCATGCTACACAAGAGCTGCACTGCTGTACAACATGGTTACACTAAAAAACAGACAAAGTCAATAGATCTCCCATAGGCGAGGCCTACTGGCTTTAACAATGCTTGTTTCCAAATATGGTGAAAAACATTTCAGGGAAGAATGCTGGAAGTTTAGCTTCCTGAGAAAAAAATGATACTTGGAAAGTGAATGTGAGACCTTCTGTCCAGCTCCAGGAACAGAAGGAACTTCCAAATTTGGCCCCTTGGAATGTCTGTCATTAGCTCATTCATGGCTGCCACGGGACTGACACCCCGGGGGAAGAACTGGCAGTGACAGCCAGGCGATGCTGGCACGGAAATAGCTCTCCGAAGCCGCGAGGCACGTTTGTAAATGCCTCCTGTGCCAAATAGGTCCCCTCTCGCCTCTCAGTGCCTAGAACCAGAGGTCGAAGTGGGCGGGATCTGTGGGGTACGACGTGCGCAAACCTTTTTAATTTACCAAAAACAGTACCTCTACTTTTTGTAAAAAGATGACCGTCCCGGGACGGTTAATTCGGAGAGCTGGGATGTCTCTTCTGAAATAGAAGCGGGGAGCCTTCTGTGCTGTGGGGGACAGACAGCTAACGAGAAGCAAGCCTTCCTGCCTGCTGAATGAAAGAGTGAATGTGTACAACCTGCACTCGTGAAGGCTGCTTGGAAGCCAGCGAGGCTTGAATTGATGGAGTCACTTGAAGCTTCCTGATAGCAAAGATGTATTATTCTGAGAGGTTGTAAGAGTGTTACCAGCTCAGCTCTGGACTCCTCTGTCTTTAAACATAAATATTTTAGCATATTTTGTGGCGGCCATTATATACTGTGTGTAATGCGAGTTTTTTTAAATAACGACTTATTTACTAGTCGCAGTGCTTTCTGCCACTGGCTGGGACCTTGTGGCACTAAAAACTATTCCTTAGGGCACCAACTCGGATTTAATTCTGTGGCTGTCTGGCTACACATACAGACGGCTGCAGGGATCACATTAACAAACAGAGGTTTCAGAACTTAAAAAGATCATTTCCCATCGAGCAGTTTAAAATGCATTTATTTATATGCAGTTACCAGAAGATGAAAGACCAACAAAATAGTCACAGAATATTTTGTTCTTTTTAGCCACGCCTTTGACCCTGCCCCTACACTCACTGACTCCGCCCCCATTGCACTCAGGCTCACAGTTCCCATACTTTTTAAGGCACTTCGACGGCTGCTGAGAAATAGACACAGATGTGCAAAGAACACTATATTGAATTAACTATCATTCTCAGCAGATGCGCTCTGGTCAGCGCTCAGCTCCAACCTTCGTGTAAAGCCAGTTCTTCATAAGTGTTTACCTTATTTCTGACCCCTCCCAATGTTGGGAGACCAGAGAACCAAAGCTCTTGATGACTAAAGAGATTTTCCCAGGATCACACAATTAGTCAAGTGTACAAGGTAAGGATGAATGCCGGACCTGATGTGCAGAGGTGGGCGAGCCACTGAAAGCTCGAGCCAGGCTCGAGCCTGCAGACTGGCTCGGGTCCTGTTGGTACCTCGAGCCCATTACCAGCTAAGCCTTCACATGGCTTCTGCCTGCCTCCCTCGCTCCCTCTACCCAGGAGGTGGCGTTAGGGCCAGAGCTGCTTACTTCAAAACTGGGGAACCAGGTTCGACTCTCAGCATCGGCTCAAAATCCTGTGATTCTGGGCAAATCACTTCATCTCCCCGTGCTTATAAACAATGACTATGACCTTGTGTAATGTAACTGGTTCATGTTTACAAACTATCACCTTTATTAAGTACTTCTCAGTGCTATAATGTGAACTATAATGTCAAAGCTTCCAAATGTTAAACATATGTTGAGTTTTGAAGACATGTTATCATATTTTAAGTGATGTTTGTTGTACAATTTACATAACAAACATTTTCAGGACTCGACTCGTGCACGGGCTCTAAGATCCAAGCCAGACCCTTGGCTCGGCTCTCCCTGTTAATTCATTGGCTTGGCCACCTCTCCTGATGTGTCAGCATTAAACATGTTAGCCACTAGAAGCCCCCAGCCCCCCAGCGTAATGTTCTGTTCCCTGGGGCACTGCTTTACTTTATTCCCATAGCTCCCAGTCAAGCACTGAGCTCCAGGCAGCAGTGGCATCAACCTCTGGAGCATCAGATTGCCTCCAAAAGCAAAAAGTTGAGTCTTAAAGCCAATGCTGTGTGAAAAAAATGCATTGCTTAGGGTGAAATATACTTTGCACTATCCTGACCGCCATTGCAAATGGCAGAGAACTGGTATTCTTGTTGTTAGTTTTTGCTGATGCTCACTGGTGGTCAGTGTGTGGCCGGTGTGCAATGTTGTGAGGGACTCAAAGCCCACTCCCCTGAATCCTGCACGAACCCTAAAAGGCAGATCCAACCCCTATACTCTTTCAGGCACTTCAAGGCGCTTAACTACACAGCCCTTTGTCCCTGAAAGCTGGAAACCACCCAGTGCCATACTAACTCAGTTAGCGCCACAGAGCTAGCTACTCCTGCAACGGACAGGGCCTGTAGTCGAACCTGCTCTAATCACTGAGACGTCCCTTCAAACACGAATCAACATCTGATCCAACCATATGATCCGACTGCACAGGAAACCAGTCTTGTCTCTCTTCAAAAAAACCCTATGCAGAAAAATCACCGAACTCCTTCAACAGGCTGTGATCAAAGCCCCCTCCTACTCAAGGAACTAAATGTATAAACATTCTCCAAGGGCGACAAACCAGCAGCCACCTTGCACACTTCTTAGCCCGCACAGCCATGATGGAAGTAGAACCACAGAGATCCAGCAAAAAAAGGCGCTATGACGCAGTCAGCGCTGGCTGCGTCATAACGAGTGTTTTCATTGCTCGCAAGAGACATCTTGGAAGGAGGGAGCGCATGCAACACAGAGGGTGTAAATGCCTCCCACCCCGCTCTCCCACCAGCAACTAAAAAATAGTGCTAGATGGAGTCAACGCTAGCCCTGTTATAGTATAAAAAAAAAGGCTTAGTAGGTGACTTATTGACTTTGCCAATGCTTTTCTCTGATGAGGTGGGAGGGAGGGCTGACAGCAACGACAGGAGGGTGGGAGGGCTGGAATGACCACAACAAGGGCAAGCAACAACGCGGGGTGGAGGGTAAGAAACAGCACAGGCGTGGAGAGGGGACAAGCAACAACGTGGGAGGGGAAGAAACAGCACAGGCGTGGGGAGGGGACAAGCAACAACGTGGGAGGGGAAGAAACAGCACAGGCGTGGGGAGGGGACAAGCAACAACGTGGGAGGGGAAGAGGACAAACAACAATGCAACAAAACAAAAGGAATTTGACCTTGTGTAATGTAATCCGGTGCTCATGTAAAGCGCCCCAATGCCTCAGGCCGATTTCAAGGTATTTAAAAAAAACTGCAGAGCAAAGGAAGAGTGGGAAGAGACTGTAGGAGAGTAGGATCTGCTTCACATGGGTACCCCCACTTTTTGGTGATGCTTCACTGTTTTTCGACCTTAGTCTGGCTGGGGCCCTGCTAATCAGAACCCCAGCCTAGCTGCTTCCTCTCTAAAATGGTTTCCATGTGCCTTAGGCACATCTCTGATTGGAATCTGGAGTGCCCTTATAAGTCCCTATTATATGGTATACTATGTACCCAGGGCATAGGTACCTCAGAGGCCTACCAGGGGCTGCAGCATGTATTGTGCCACCCCTGGAAGGCCATCCAAACTGACACCACAGGTCTGCTACTGCAGCCTGGGTAAGGTGGTGCATGCACTCCTTACTGTGATATAGGCTACCTATATCACTATATACATACACACATATAAACCTATAAGTCACTCCTATGGCAGGCCTTATCAATCCTGAAGGCAGAGTGCGTGGTTCCTATGTGAGAGGATGCCCCTGCATGAGCAGGGCCCCTCTGCAGCGTTCGGAGACCCTTCTCTGATGCTGTTTGTAGTGCAGCCTGACCATATACTCTTAAGCGCATTATAACCTCGCGTTAAATGCTAACTTTGGGATGGCTGCACGGAAACATGTCGTGTTTGGTGTCAAACATCTTGCAATACTACCCCCCGCCAGTTCTGGCGGCGGGGGTAGCATTCCACCCTTCTAGAGGGAAAGACATGTACACACCGGTATGCCCGGTACTGACTTTCCAAGCCCTGGCATCACAAAATGGATGCCGCTGCCACAGACACGAGTCTGGCCTCCTGCTGCTGACCGAAACTCCGGCAGGGGAGGCCTGGACAATAGGTTTCCTGTCCCAGGGAGGTGTGACCACCTCCCCAGACAGGATAGTGTGTATTGGGGCTGGGCGGGAGCACTCTCGGGTGCTTTGAAGTCCTGCACTGGGGGCACATTTGGTGTCCCTGTGCATACCCCAGTTCAAACCGGATCAGGGGCTTCCAGCCCCTGCTTTGGCGTGAACTGGACAAAGGGAAAGGGGTGTAGCCACCCCTCTGCCCTGACCCACCCATAGGTGGGACCACATAGTAAGTCCAACCCCTAAACTTAGTATAAGTATAGGACCCCAGTCCTTAGGACTTTAGATTATCCCTGGACGAAACTCTGACACAGAATCCTGGACCTTCGACGCTCTACTTAAAGATTAGAGGACAGAAGAATCTCCCTTGGGGTCAAGGAGTGACTCCCTGCTTGGCAGGCACCAAAGAAGCAATTGTCCGGTCTGCATCGCTGAAGCTCCCGTCGGACGCCGAAGTCTTTGCATCACCAGAGGTGGATTTCCAGACTTCCCCGAGGCTGCCCTGAGTCCCCAGCAAAGCTGAGGCCCGTAGCTGTTGTGGGTAACGTGGAACCGTGACCCCTGGACACCGCACGCATTTGCAAGTGCATCCTCTTCTGGGTCTCCCACGAAGTCGTGCTTTGGGCTTCAAGTAGCCCTAGCCTCCAGCACCAACTGCACCGAAGATCACTGGCCTCCACTCCACGAGTGTCCTGTGAGCCAGCTCCACGTGCACCGTCTCGAGGCTCCTTCGCGGTCGCTAGCCCATTGGCTAGTAGCCCTTCACGAAGGCCAACCTTTTTCTACTTGGGCTCCCTGGTTGCTCCAGGCTTGCCCTCACATACCCTTGCTGGGTGAGTTCCTCAGACCTTGCTGGTCTGCACAATCGTCAATCTTCATCTTCATCGAGACTTGCCGTTGCCAAGGCTTGTTGGGTCCAATCCGGTCGCCGACACCTCAGCACTCGACAGACATCATGTACCAGCCCGAATCCTGCTCCTGGTCACCGACAACGCCTCCTGGACATCGTGGCCGAAGAGTCAAGATGACCGTCAACCTACCTGAAGCACTCGACATCGGTGGGCATCTGCTCATCGCCTTCCTGGTCACTGGCTAGTGACCCAGACTCTGTCCCCTCTGCTTTCAGGTTCTTCAGATCTCCGATCCACCTTTGGATCCACCCGGACACTTTTCACTTGGTCGCCAGCAGCACTTTGCAGCAGATCGCCATTCAAATCGACGACGAAACCCGACCCCGAAAGGCACCTATGCACCCGGCTTCCCTGGGTGAGGTAACAAGACTACTCCGGTGCTCCCGTGGGTAGAGACTCTAGAACGACCTAGTTCTCAAAGGGTTTGCTCCAAGTCCTTCTTTAAGTGTCCCTTTTCTTTAAATTCCCAACCGCGACTTTCTCCATAGAAGTTAACGGCGATTCGCGGCTGTGTTACTACACTGCACGCGTCCCCCGTGGGTCCCCTGTGTCACTACCTTGGGTGGTTCCTTGTGGTCCAAGCACTTCTAGAGGCTCTAGGCCTAGTGTCTAGCTCAGTCGTGGTTCTTATACCACTTTATTGGTATATGGTTTGGTACGCCCCTAGGGCCCAAACGTGTATTTGTGCTATTACTGTGTTTAAATAACTTATAACTTATGTACTTCGAACTCTAGCCTCATAAAGACTAGAGGGGTGTGTTTAAGACTAAATACATATATTTTAAATATATACCTGGTGTGGTCCTCTTTCATTTGGTCACTCAAGAGATTATAAACTGGTAAAACAAGCTGCTTTACATTCCTTCAAGACTTAGCCTGAAGGCTGCTCTCCATAGCTACCACTAGGATAGCTTTCAATAAAGGTTGTCTTTAACCTATCTCCAATAAGGGGTTGTTTGGACTGGTGCAAGGTGCCCACTATAATTAGTGGACAGCATATGCCAGGCCAACTTCTCACAGAGACGGCCTGCAAAAACATGTACTCTTATAGAGTGCTTGCACAAAAAATGGAAAAGTAGCCCTACCATGAAAGTGCGAACAGTGGAATAACACTACTTGGGAAGGAAGCAGTACTTGGACTATGCTCCACGGGAGGGACAAACACACAAAGAGTAAGTAAGCCCGGCATGTGTGTACCTAAAAGAAAAAAAAAGCAACAAAATGAGAGTGACAATGAAGCCAACCAAGAATACACTACCCCAGACAAGACCTAAAAATTGGCAAGTATACTGAAATGTAACTATTGTACACTATACGAACTTTAAAACATATTTTAACTTTAAAAATATATTTGAAAAATAAATACTTATTATTTAAAGATATAAAAACATATCTCACTTACAAGCATAAAATAAAAATATATCCTTTAAATAAAAAACATAATATTTAAAATATATATTATTTAAACATAAATAATAAACAAATAATAATTAAAATTAATTATAATGTCAAACACTATATATTAAAAGTTAAAAATATACACCATATAAAAATAAAATAAAAAATTATAAAAAAATAAAATAACAAAATAACAATAAAAGTATAAAAAAACTTACAAAAATGCATTAAATTAGCTTTTAAAATTAAACCAAAAATGTATACTAAAACAACCTTTAAAAATCAAAAAGAAAATTAAACTTGGAGTGGTAAAATCCACTACTCCCAGTCCAAGCTGAGCAACAGTAGGGAAAGTGATGGGCTTTGGTGGGCCAGATTTAGTATCCCCACCCCAAGCTGAGCAACAGTAGGGAAAGTGATGGGCTTTGGTGGGCCAGATTTAGTATCCCCACCCCAAACTGAGCAACAGTAGGGAAAGTGTTGGACTTTTTGGGGGGTCAGGTGTACTATTCCTACTTCAACATAACCAAAAGTAAGGAAAGATTTGGACCTTGGAAGTGTCATATTTACTATTCCCACTCCTACAGAAGAAAAAGTATTGGACTTTTGAGCCTCTGGAGTCAATATCCCTGTAGTTCTTGAAATACAAGGAACTTTTGAGGTTGGTAGTTGGCCTCTTCTACGCTCCAGTTCCGTCCTTTTATTTCGAGTATTGAGCCCATTCCCGTGACTACAGTACTTTGCTTGTACTTCCTAATTCATTCGTTTTTAGTCAAGTTAGATGAATGTGACTAAGTAAAACAGCAACTCTCATGTTTTGCCCCCGGCCAGTCCTGAGCCACTCCTGAATTTCTTCAGCTCCCTCAGGCTCATATACCCAGTACGGAGCGGCGGCCTTCTGGGACAATACAAGCTGACTCCTGCTTACATTTTACGAGCTTGAAAGGACGACTGTCAGTTAACCTTCGGTCTTCCTCTGGAATTAAGACTATTCTTCCTCAACTGAATTCAGGTGATTTCCCTTAATGGTCAGTGCACTGAACATATTCAGACTTCAATTGTTAGGGTGAACTTTTCGAGACGCTTCTACTTCGTATATTCTGATACGCTGGAGTCGGTGTCCTCTGGGGTGGAGCAGCTGGAGACTCGGCACTGGGGTCGGAAGGGGACAAAGCCCCTCCTTCCCCCCGAAAATCACACGGGTGACACCTGGAGGCCCCCTGTTGAGTCCCAGGGGTGAGGTGGCTGTAGGGTTGTCCTAGGCCAACATAAAACTAAAGTAAGTGACACAGACACTGTGAGTATAGTTTGCTAACTGGCCACGAGCACGTGCACCTGGGCACTTTTATTTGCAGAGTCACGTCACTCGTGATGCCTGTGATGGATGTGTGTGGGGTGCATGTGTGTCCACTCCCACGAGGGAATGGCTGACGAACCAAGTGTCAGCTGAGACACTAGAACGTGTCCAGCACGACACTACATTCCTCACAAACTTTATTCAAAATAAAACAAAGTCCAACTTCTGGAAACAAACTATGCACATAGGACACCATACAGTCTCTTGGTCCTGAGTGGCAGTTCACAGGACAATAGTGGACAGGTGCAGCTGGGAGCACCCGAGCATCTCGGCACACATCCATAATTTAACAAGCGTCTACTGGGCAGGAATGATGCGTCGATAGAGTCCGGATTTCTTGGCAGCCTGCCCGTCAGATTAATATCCTCTCACACACTGCTGGATGAACTTGTGTGCTCTGACGGTGATGCTGTTGGTGTCTGTTAACTATACGATGGTGCATCAGGAGCGTCGGTGGAGTCCAGCTGCAGAGTCTTTGCTTGAGGTTTCCGGGCACTACGATGACCAAATCAGCCATGGCTGGAATGGCAATAATGTTCAGGAGGTTATCCTCTGATGCTGCAGTGCCTCCTGGTACCTTGTCAGTGGAGCCGCTTCCCGACCATCTCTTGTGCGAGGATCCCTGGGTGCGGGAATGCCCTTGAGGCCCTTGTGCGGGGCTGCCACAATACCACGTGGACTGTGCAGGGCTGCTTGTGGGCAACCTTGGGGCTGCTGCATACACACTGACAGGGTCCGACAACGATGTTCGGACAGCCGCCCGGGTGTGTGACTTAAGGGACGGTGGGCTTGCCAACCGGACACAGGGGCACATGGACTGCCGGATAGCCCCTGGACATTTGGTCTCTCATTTTAATAGGGGTGCCTTGGTCTCTTGGTTCTGCTGCAGGTGCAAGGCTCCACCCCGGTGACGATGTTGCTCCTTGTTTGGATGGGGATATGCACATGGCAGTGATGTTGTGGTTGCCATTGAACCTGGACTACAGGTGGTGGCGACTTGCTGGGAGAGAGGGTGTCTGGAGGGACTTTGCAGCCCGTATCTTCGTCTTGCTGAGGCTGTTCTTCACCTGTAGCATCTGCGGTCAGGAGCAGGGATGCCATTCGACTTAGACTGCCGATGCTCGGGACTGGATGGTCGCACTGGGAAGTGTTGGGGAGAGATGCGGTTCGCGCTAGCTGCAACTTACATCTGGTTCTCCCATTGGGCTGTCTCCAGGGACGTCGGTCCACCTTGGTGGCTGTCTTGTGGCTCTGGGTGCGTTATTGTCTCGTGGCGGTACGAGTCCTCATTCTTCTCCTCTTGTTGGTCTTTTCAGAGCACCAGTGTTTGTCTGGTTCTTCATGGTGATGGGATTGTCACTCTTCTTGGTGGTTCTTCCTCCAGGTGCAGTAGCATGCACTTTCTTCCAAACAGGCCAACAGGGCCTATCAACTTCCATGGTCTCTGGGCCATGTGGGCGAAACTTCCAGTCGCTCTTCCATCTTCTTCCTCCTGGGTGCTGGGTGGCGTCCAGCCACTTCTCTGGTCTTTCGCGGTGCTCCTCTACCGGGATGGCAGTCACCTTCTTTGCTTGAGTGCGTCGTGCTTGCGCCTCAAGCCTGCGCCATCATGGCACCTGCTCCTGTCTGCGTTCAGGCATGCTTCGCGGGGTCGGTCACTTCGTGTGACGTGCTCCTTGCTTGCTGTGCAATGTGGCGTTGGAGCACATGTTGCGGTGGCAGCTTACCACGGGGACGTGCAGCTCTCCTCCTGTCTGTAGTGGGTGGATGTACAACGTAGTCTTACAGCTGTGTTGGGGCACTCCCTTGATTGTCTTGGCCCACTGCGGGGCTTCCCTGGTCCAGTGAGATGTACACAATCTCTTTTCTGCGTTCAAGCCACACTGGGTCCCTCCTCTGCGATCTCTTTGATGCTCCGCTTCATTGCTTGCGGGTAACCTCCATTCCGCCTCCCTTCACTCAAGGGTCAGTGTTTGTGCCCGAAGCTGTGCCGACATGGTGCTGGATTTTGCCTAGGTTATGCGTGCTTGGCAGTGCCAGCGTTACTGTGTGATACTCTCACTGTTGGGCCAACTGTGACCATTTGGTGCTGGGGCAGGCGGCTGGCACTGCTTCTTGCTTGTCGCCATACATTTTCTTTATGCCCTCTTAGCATTGCCTCTTCTTGGGCAGTGTTGGGGTTAGTAGCGAGTCCTCCTGTGTGCTGTCTGCTGGTGCCCTGTTTGCCCTTTGTTGCAGTGGTGGTGACCCGCCATTAGGAGGTATGCGATGCTCTTCTCCCCGTCACTGACTGTCTTTCTCTGTAGCCTTATGTGGCAGGTGGCTGTAGTGTCTCTCAGAAGTGGCAGCCAGCCGCTAGGGGACGTGCACTGCTATCGCCACGCTGGGCTCACCTGCCCGGCTGTTGCTCCTCTGGTGTAGCAGGTATGTGGGTCTGGTGGGGGAAGAACGGTGCAGCCTTCTCTCTGGGTTGGTCTCGGGGTGCCCTGGCAGCCACTATCTTGCAGCGAGGTCAGGGGACGTTGCAGGCTTCATTAGCCATGCTAGGCGTCTCTTAAAAGTCTTAGCCCCGGCGGGGAGGCTTCCTGTAGGCCACTATTGCAGGCTGTGGTGTAGCTTGTTAACCAGTAGGTGGCGGTGCAGCTAGTGTTCCTTGTGCTGCGGCAGCATTGCTGAACCTGCGGGCCGTGTCTCTCGTTATGGTGTGAGGGCGAAGTGACTGGGGCTCTGCTGGCGATTTCTTACTGGGTAGCAGGCGGCATGTCCTTTTCACGGGCTAAGCCCTGTCTGGGTGCTTCATGCTGATGCTGTGTGCGGTGCAGGCACTCTCTAGCGGCTGCTGCAGCCCCAGCAGCACTGGAGACTCAGGTGCGGGGTATGCGGAATGCGGGGGTGGTTTGTACAAGACCGGGCTGTACAGGCTGGGGCCATTTCTTTGCCAAACCGCATTTTTCATTGCGGTGCAGTACCGCAACTAATTGTTAGGTAGCACTGCAGCCACCGTTCTCCCTCACTGCAGTCTCAGCAGTCTCCCCTATGCTGCGGGCACCGATCTCCCTCACTGCAGTCTCAGCAGTCTCCCCGATGCTGCGGGCGCCGATCTCCTTCACTGCAGTCTCAGCAGTCTCCCCGATGCTGCGGGCTCCGATCTCCTTCACTGCAGTCTCCCCGATGCTGCAGCCACCGTTCTCCCTCACTGCAGTCTCAGCAGTCTCCCCGATGCTGCAGGCGCCGATCTCCCTCACTGCAGTCTCCGCAGTCTCCATGATGCTGCAGCCACTGTTCTCCCTCACTGCAGTCTCAGCAGTCTCCCCGATGCTGCAACCACCGTTCTCCCCGATGCTGCAGCCACCGTTCTCCCTCACTGCAGCCTCAGCAGTCTCCCCGATGCTGCAGCCACCGTTCTCCTTCACTGCAGTCTCAGCAGTCTCCCGATGCTCTGGGCGCCGATCTCCTTCACTGCAGTCTTAGCAGTCTCCCCGTTGCTGCGGGCGCCGATCTCCTTCACTGCATTCTCAGCAGTCTCCCCGATGCTGCAGCCTCCGTTCACCCTCACTGCAGTCTCAGCAGTCTCCCCGATGCTGCAGCCACCGTTCTCCCTCACTGCAGTCTCAGCAGTCTCCCCGATGCTGCAGCTACCGTTCTCCCTCTCTGCAGTCTCAGCAGTCTCCCCGATGCTGCAGCCACCGTTCTCCCTCACTGCAATCTCAGCAGTCTCCCCGATGCTGCGGGCGCCGATCTCCTTCACTGCAGTCTCAGCAGTCTCCCCGATGCTCTGGGCGCCGATCTCCTTCACTGCAGTCTCCCCGATGCTGCGGGCGCCGATCTCCTTCACAGCAGTCTCAGCAGTCTCCCCGATGCTGCAGCCACCGTTCTCCCTCACTGCAGCCTCAGCAGTCTCCCCGATGCTGCAGCCACCGTTCTCCCTCACTGCAGTCTCAGCAGTCTCCCCGATGCTCTGGGCGCCGATCTCCTTCACTGCAGTCTCCCCGATGCTGCGGGCGCCGAACTCCTTCACTGCAGTCTCAGCAGTCTACCCAATGCTGCGGGCGCCGATCTCCTTCACTGCAGTCTCAGCAGTCTCCCCGATGCTGCGGGCGCCGATCTCCTTCACTGCAGTCTCAGCAGTCTCCACGATGCTGCGGGTGCCGATCTCCTTCACTGCAGTCTCAGCAGTCTCCGCGATGCTGCAGCCACCGTTCTCCCTCACTGCAGTCTCAGCAGTCTCCCCGATGCTGCAGCCACCGTTCTCCCTCACTGCAGTCTCAGCAGTCTCCCCGATGCTGCAGCCACCGTTCTCCCTCACTGCAGTCTCAGCAGTCTCCCCGATGCTGCAGCTACCGTTCTCCCTCACTGCAGCCTCAGCAGTCTCCCCGATGCTGCAGCCACCGTTCTCCCTCACTGCAGTCTCAGCAATCTCCCCGATGCTGCAGCCACCGTTCTTCTTCACTGCAATCTCAGCAGTCTCCCCGATGCTGTGGGCGCCGATCTCCTTCAATGCAGTCTCCCTGATGCTCTGGGCGCCGATCTCCTTCACTGCAGTCTCAGCAGTCTCCCCGATGCTGCGGGCGCCGATCTCCTTCACTGCAGTCTCAGCAGTCTCCCCGATGCTGCAGCCACTTTTCTCCCTCACTGCAGCCTCAGCAGTCTCCCCGATGCTGCAGCCACCGTTCTCCTTCACTGCAGTCTCAGCAGTCTCCCCGATGCTCTGGGCGCCAATCTCCTTCACTGCAACTCAGCAGTCTCCCCGATGCTGCGGGCGCCGATCTCCTTCACTGCAGTCTCAGCAGTCTCCCCGATGCTGCAGCCACCGTTCTCCCTCACTGCAGTCTCAGCAGTCTCCCGATGCTGCAGGCGCCGATCTCCTTCACTGCAGTCTCAGCAGTCTCCCTGATGCTGCAGCCACCGTTCTCCCTCACTGCAGTCTCAGCAGTCTCCCCAATGCTGCAGCCACCATTCTCCCTCACTGCAGTCTCAGCAGTCTCCCCGATGCTGCAGTCTCAGCAGTCTCCCCGATGCTGCAGCCACCGTTCGTCCCGATGCTGCAGCCACCGTTCTCCCTCACTGCAGCCTCAGCAGTCTCCCCGATGTTGCAGCCACCGTTCTCCTTCACTGCAGTCTCGGCAGTCTCCCGATGCTCTGGGCGCCGATCTCCTTCACTGCAGTCTCAGCAGTCTCCCGAATGCTGCGGGCGCCGATCTCCTTTACTGCAGTCTCAGCAGTCTCCCCGATGCTGCGGGCGCCGATCTCCTTCACTGCAGTCTCAGCAGTCTCCCCGATGCTGCAGCCTCCATTCTCCCTCACTGCAGTCTCAGCAGTCTCCCCGATGCTGCAGCCACCGTTCTCCCTCACTGCAGTCTCAGCAGTCTCCCCGATGCTGCAGCCACCGTTCTCCCTGACTGCAGTCTCCCCGATGCTGCGGGCGCCGATCTCCTTCACTGCAGTCTCAGCAGTCTCCCCGATGCTGCGGGCGCCGATCTCCTTCACTGCAGTCTCAGCAGTCTCCCCGATGCTGCAGCCACCGTTCTCCCTCACTGCAGTCTCAGCAGTCTCCCCGATGCTGCAGCCATCAGCAGTCTCCCCGATGCTGCAGCCATCAGCAGTCTCCCTCACTGCAGTCTCAGCAGTCTCCCCGATGCTGCAGCTACCGTTCTCCCTCACTGCAGCCTCAGCAGTCTCCCCGATGCTGCAGCCACCGTTCTCCCTCACTGCAGTCTCAGCAGTCTCCCCGATGCTGCAGCCACCGTTCTCCCTCACTGCAATCTCAGCAGTCTCCCCGATGCTGCGGGCGCCGATCTCCTTCACTGCAGTCTCAGCAGTCTCCCCGATGCTCTGGGCACCGATCTCCTTCACTGCAGTCTCAGCAGTCTCCCCGATGCTGCGGGCACCGATCTCCCTCACTGCAGTCTCAGCAGTCTCCCCGATGCTGCAGCCACCGTTCTCCCTCACTGCAGTCTCAGCAGTCTCCCCGATGCTGCAGCCACCGTTCTCCCTCATTGCAGCCTCAGCAGTCTCCCGGATGCTGCAGCCACCGTTCTCCTTCACTGCAGTCTCAGCAGTCTCCCCGATGCTCTGGGCGCCGATCGCCGATCTCCTTCACTGCAGTCTCAGCAGTCTCCCCGATGCTGCGGGCGCCGATCTCCTTCACTGCAGTCTCAGCAGTCTCCCCGATGCTGCAGCCACCGTTCTCCCTCACTGCAGTCTCAGCAGTCTCCCCGATGCTGAAGCTACCGTTCTCTCTCACTGCAGCCTCAGCAGTCTCCCCGATACTGCAGCCACCGTTCTCCCTCACTGCAGTCTCAGCAGTCTCCCGATGCTGCAGCCACCGTTCTCCCTCACTGCAATCTCAGCAGTCTCCCCAATGCTGCAGCCACCGTTCTCCCTCACTGCAGTCTCAGCAGTCTCCCCGATGCTGCAGCCACCGTTCTCCCTCACTGCAATCTCAGCAGTCTCCCCGATGCTGCGGGCGCCGATCTCCTTCACTGCAGTCTCAGCAGTCTCCCCGATGCTGCGGGCACCGATCTTCCTCACTGCAGTCTCAGCAGTCTCCCCGATGCTGCAGCCACCGTTCTCCCTCACTGCAGTCTCAGCAGTCTCCCGATGCTGCAGCCACCGTTCTCCCTCACTGCAGCCTCAGCAGTCTCCCGGATGCTGCAGCCACCGTTCTCCTTCACAGCAGTCTCAGCAGTCTCCCCGATGCTCTGGGCGCCGATCGCCGATCTCCTTCACTGCAGTCTCAGCAGTCTCCCCGATGCTGCGGGCGCCGATCTCCTTCACTGCAGTCTCAGCAGTCTCCCCGATGCTGCAGCCACCGTTCTCCTCACTGCAGTCTCAGCAGTCTCCCCGATGCTGCAGCCACCGTTGTCCCTCACTGCAGTCTCAGCAGTCTCCCCGATGCTGAAGCTACCGTTCTCTCTCACTGCAGCCTCAGCAGTCTCCCCGATACTGCAGCCACCGTTCTCCCTCACTGCAGTCTCAGCAGTCTCCCCGATGCTGCAGCCACCGTTCTCCCTCACTGCAATCTTAGCAGTCTCCCCAATGCTGCAGCCACCGTTCTCCCTCACTGCAGTCTCAGCAGTCTCCCCGATGCTGCAGCCACCGTTCTCCCTCACTGCAATCTCAGCAGTCTCCCCGATGCTGCGGGCGCCGATCTCCTTCACTGCAGTCTCAGCAGTCTCCCCGATGCTCTGGGCACCGATCTCCTTCACTGCAGTCTCAGCAGTCTCCCTGATGCTGCGGGTGCCGATCTCCTTCACTGCAGTCTCAGCAGTCTCCCCGATGCTGCGGGCGCCGATCTCCTTCACTGCAGTCTCAGCAGTCTCCCCGATGCTGCAGCCACCGTTCTCCCTGACTGCAGTCTCAGCAGTCTTCCCGATGCTGCAGCCACCGTTCTCCCTCACTGCAGCCTCAGCAGTCTCCCCGATGCTACAGCCACCGTTCTCCTTCACTGCAGTCTCAGTAGTCTCCCCGATGCTCTGGGCGCCGATCTCCTTCACTGAAGTCTCAGCAGTCTCCCCGATGCTGCAGGCACTGATCTCCTTCACTGCAGTCTCAGCAGTCTCCCCGATGCTGCAGCCACCGTTCTCCCTCACTGCAGTCTCAGCAGTCTCCCCGATGCTGCAGCCACCGTTCTCCCTCACTGCAGTCTCAGCAGTCTCCCCGATGCTGCAGCCACCGTTGTCCCTCACTGCAGTCTCAGCAGTCTCCCCGATGCTGAAGCTACCGTTCTCTCTCACTGCAGCCTCAGCAGTCTCCCCGATACTGCAGCCACCGTTCTCCCTCACTGCAGTCTCAGCAGTCTCCCCGATGCTGCAGCCACCGTTCTCCCTCACTGCAATCTCAGCAGTCTCCCCGATGCTGCGTGCGCCGATCTCCTTCACTGCAGTCTCAGCAGTCTCCCCGATGCTGCGGGCGCTGATCTCCTTCACTGCAGTCTCAGTAGTCTCCCCGATGCTGCAGCTACCGTTCTCCCTCACTGCAGTCTCAGCAGTCTCCCCGATGCTGCAGCCACCGTTCTCCCTCACTGCAGTCTCAGCAGTCTCCCCGATGCTGCAGCCACCGTTCTCCCTCACTGCAGCCTCAGCAGTCTCCCCAATGCTGCAGCTACCGTTCTCCTTCACTGCAGTCTCAGCAGTCTCCCCGATGCTCTGGGCACCGATCTCCTTCACTGCAGTCTCAGCAGTCTCCCCGATGCTGCGGGCACCGATCTCCTTCACTGCAGTCTCAGCAGTCTCCCCGATGCTGCGGGCGCCGATCTCCTTCACTGCAGTCTCAGCAGTCTCCCCAATGCTGCAGCCACCGTTCTCCCTCACTGCAGTCTCAGCAGTCTTCCCGATGCTGCGGGCGCCGATCTCCTTCACTGCAGTCTCAGCAGTCTCCCCGATGCTGCGGGCGCCGATCTCCTTCACTGCAGTCTCAGCAGTCTCCCCGATGCTGCGGGCGCCGATCTCCTTCACTGCAGTCTCAGCAGCCTCCCCGATGCTCTGGACGCCGATCTCCTTCACTGCAGTCTCAGCCGCCTCCCCGATGCTGCGGGCGCCGGTCTCCTTCACTGCAGTCTCAGCAGTCTCTCCGATGCTGCGGGCGCCGATCTCCTTCACTGCTGTCTCAGCAGTCTCCCCGATGCTGCAGCCACCGTCTTCCCTCACTGCAGTCTCAGCAGTCTCCCCGATGCTGCAGCCACTGTTCTCCCTCACTGCAGTCTCCCCGATGCTGCGGGCGCCGATCTCCTTCACTGCAGTCTCAGCAGTCTCCCCGATGCTGCGGGCGCCGATCTCCTTCACTGCAGTCTCAGCAGTCTCCCCGATGCTGCAGGCGCCGATCTCCTTCACTGCAGTCTCAGCAGTCCCCCCGATGCTGCAGCCACCGTTCTCCCTCACTGCAGTCTCAGCAGTCTCCCCGATGCTGCAGCCACCGTTCTCCTTCACTGCAGTCTCAGCAGTCTCCCCGCCCACCGTTCTCCCTCACTGCAGTCTCAGCAGTCTCCCCGATGCTGCAGCCACCGTTCTCCTTCACTGCAGTCTCAGCAGTCTCCCCGATGCTGCAGCCACCCTTCTCCCTCACTGCAGTCTCAGCAGTCTCCCCGATGCTGCGGGCGCCGATCTCCTTCACTGCAGTCTCAGCAGTCTCCCCGATGCTGCAGGCGCTGATCTCCTTCACTGCAGTCTCAGCAGTCTCCCCAATGCTGCAGCCACCGTTCTCCCTCACTGCAGTCTCAGTACACTCCCCGATGCTGCAGCCACCGTTCTCCTTCACTGCAGTCTCAGCAGTCTCCCCGATGCTGCAGCCACCGTTCTCCCTCACTGCAGTCTCAGCAGTCTCCCCGATGCTGCGGGCGCCGATCTCCTTCACTGCAGTCTCAGCAGTCTCCCCGATGCTGTGGGCATCGATCTCCTTCACTGCAGTCTCAGCAGTCTCCCCGATGCTGCAGCCACCGTTCTCCTTCACTGCAGTCTCAGTCTCCCCGATGCTGCAGTCACCGTTCTCCTTCACTGCAGTCTCAGCAGTCTCCCCGATGCTGCAGCCACCGTTCTCCCTCACTGCAGTCTCAGCAGTCTCCCCGAGGCTGCAGCCACCGTTCTCCCTCACTGCAGTCTCAGCAGTTTCCCCGATGCTGCAGCCACTGTTCTCCCTCACTGCAGTCTCAGCAGTCTCCCCGATGCTACGGGCGCCGATCTCAGTCTCAGCAGTCTCCCCGATGCTGCGAGCGCCGATCTCCTTCACTGCAGTCTCAGCAGTCTCCCCGATGCTGCGGGCGCCAATCTCCTTCACTGCATAGTGCCAATATCGGCAACACACTCCCCTCCCCAACATAAACAGCAACTTTCCCCAATAATAAACACAAGACACCTTGTTTGTGGAGAAACATTGCTGCAGGTTTATTTGCATACCGAAATATGCCAACATGGTGGGTCAACTTACGGGCGATCCAAGGGCAGGCAGCGGAGACACACCTAAGCTGCCCTGCTCACCTGAAGAGCCAATTTGCATCGTGGCCTTAACCAATCGGTGCTCACCAATTTCGGGGAGCTACCCCTTATCACCTGTGGACCGCCAGCCCACCTCTTTACTCACGCCCCTTGAGGGGGCGGAGCGTATCCAGGCAAGCCCCCGGTTGCTCAGGTTTCAACTGCCCATAGGACTAACAGGGCGCCGTCGTTCCTCCAGGGTCCTGCCGTAAGGACTTCCTGGGGCTTTTTGGCATTTGCACCTTTGTTGTGCTCCAGAAGAGGGTACCCCTGTGTACCCTTCCGCCCCTGGATCACCCTGTAGCTCCGCCTGCAACACAAAACACTTAATTCTTTCCCCCCCCAGCCTACTTTCCATAGCTACGCCGGGTAAGCGGTAGGGAGGGTTCTCGGCGTGGCAACTGGTCAAAAGAGAACGCCAGGTGGGCGGGGGAGGTATATATACCTGGTCGCCCCCGCCCACTGTCGCACCGGAAGTGACGCGGCGTAAACGCGACCCACAGGGTCCCAAGCACTTCAAGGGGGGGAAGGGGAATGCTGTGCCATCATGTGGCACTAAGGCGGCCGCCCTCTTATGGGGGCCCCATGCGGGGGCAGCGGGCAGCCACATAGTGCCAATATCAGCAACACAGTCCCCCCCAATATAAACAGCAACTTTCCCCAATAATAAACACAAGACACCTTGTTTGTGGAGAAACATTGCTGCAGGTTTATTTGCATACCGAAATATGCCAACATGGTGGGTCAACTTACGGGCGATCCAAGGGCAGGCAGCGGAGACACACCTAAGCTGCCCTGCCCACCTGAAGAGCCAATTTGCATTGTGGCCTTAACCAATCGGTGCTCACCAATTTCGGGGAGCTACCCCTCATCACCTGTGGACCACCAGTCCACCTCTTTACTCACGCCCCTTGAGGGGGCGGAGCGTATCCAGGCAAGCCCCCGGTTGCTCAGGTTTCAACTGCCCATAGGACTAACGGGGCGCCGTCGTTCCTCCAGGGTCCTGCCGTAAGGACTTCCTGGGGCTATTTGGCATTTGCACCCTTGTTGTGCTCCTGAAGAGGGTACCCCTGTGTACCCTTCCACCTCTGGATCGCCCTGTAACTCCGCCACAGCTCTGGGTGTGGCCGCCGTCATACCCAGGGCCCCCCACCAAGGCGGGCATCCCTACTTTCACCCTGCAGCTTCCAGGGCGTCGCCCAGGTCCAACAAGAACAGGTCCAAGCCCACTCTCGACAAGTGGACTCCATCCTCCTCGAAGCACCCCGTGGACTTCACATATAACAGCCCATGCCTAATGAAACCAAAACCCCTCTGTTCAGTGAACTTTCGCATGGCACTGTTAACTCTCCTGCGTGAGAATTCCACGGCCTCCCCTGACTGTGCCCCCTGCCACACTAAACGTGGGGTAATCTCCGACCACCATAATTCACAAGTCCCCAATTGGTTACTTAAATTACACATAGATGCCCTCATCTCTTGCAGCAGGGCCTTCCTACCCAAGAAAGTCAGATCATTGCCTCCCAAGTGTATGACAAGAATGTTAGGAGGGGATTCCCCACCCCCTAGTCTGTGCCGCAGTTTCTTCTGCAAGCTGTGCCAACGCATGCCTGGGAAACCCAACCAGGTAATCTCAGTGTCGGTAAACCCATGCTTCCATTTCCTGCTTTCCGCCCATCGTGCCAGTCTCGAGATGTGAGAATGGCCAATCACCCAGACCTTTGATCCTGGCAAAATAAAGAAATCCGGGTTTGCTCCAAACATTTATTGAAAAACACTGCACACAAATCTAAGTAACTACTTTTGATGCACACTGTACACAGCACAACACACTGTACCCCCACAAACTCTGTCGAGTTACCAGTTGTCCCTTGGGGTACCCCCAGTCCTCGCTGCGCCCTGTATCATCATACCTGCCCATCCTGTTAACGGCTTACGGACGGATGTACCTTTTGAAACAATGGGACTCCCATCGCACCACCTGCTTGATGCTGTCTGCTGACATGCCTGCCTTGAAAGCTGTGGTCGCTGCCCCTATCCTGAACGAATGGCTGCAAAAGCGCTTCCCCGGGACCACATTGCCTGATAATGATAAGCTGGACTTCATAACCTGTTCGAACTGGTATTTGGTCAGGGGGGAGCTGTCGGAATGTATAAATAAATAGCCCTCTCCTGAAGGGCGTATGGCCAGATAGGAAGTGACCAAACTCACCGGGCAATACCTCTCATCCCCAAGTTGGTGTAACCAGATTGTCCTCCCTTTCCCTGCCTGGTCCGTTTTAGATCGCCTCACTAAGATTCTGCTCTCCGTGCTCTCCATGCCACTGGAATCAAGCTATCCTGGCTGAAGAGGGGTGAAACACCGAAACCGGTCCTAGGATGCTTGTTTCCAGTCCAGGGAGGACCTGGCTTGGCAGTTCGGGCTGGACTGTTCCCATGAGGCACAGGGTCAAGACTGATTTGCATATGGCTGGGTTCAAACTGGAATGGCATGGTGAGCAAAAAAACGATGGATTTAGGCCCAGATCTCTGTACTGGGGTGAAAGTATGACATTGTTCTGCATTCTGTCCATCAACTGTTGTTTTTGCATTTGTCACCCCGAGTGGGATGGGTATGCCCAGACGTGGGTCCCATGCTCTCCATGCCACTGGAATCAAGCTATCCTGGCTGAAGAGGGTGAAACCCGAAACCGGTCCTAGGATGCTTGTTTCCAGTCCAGGGAGGACCTGGCTTGGCAGTTCGGGCTGGACTGTTCCCATGAGGCACAGGGTCAAGACTGATTTGCATATGGCTGGGTTCAAACTGGAATGGCATGGTGAGCAATAAAACGATGGATTTAGGCCCAGATCTCTGTACTGGGGTGAAAGTATGACATTGTTCTGCATTCTGTCCATCAACTGTTGTTTTTGCATTTGTCACCCCGAGTGGGACGGGTATGCCCAGACGTGGGTCCCGTGCTCTCCATGCCACTGGAATCAAGCTATCCTGGCTGAAGAGGGGTGAAACCCCGAAACCGGTCCTAGGATGCTTGTTTCCAGTCCAGGGAGGACCTGGCTTGGCAGTTCGGGCTGGACTGTTCCCATGAGGCACAGGGTCAAGACTGATTTGCATATGGCTGGGTTCAAACTGGAATGTCATGGTGAGCAAAAACGATGGATTTAGGCCCAGATCTCTGTACTGGGGTGAATGTATGACATTGTTCTGCATTCTGTCCATCAACTGTTGTTTTTGCATTTGTCACCCCAAGTGGGACGGGTATGCCCAGACGTGGGTCCCGTGCTCTCCATGCCACTGGAATCAAGCTATCCTGGCTGAAGAGGGGTGAAACCCCGAAACCGGTCCTAGGATGCTTGTTTCCAGTCCAGGGAGGACCTGGCTTGGCAGTTCGGGCTGGACTGTTCCCATGAGGCACAGGGTCAAGACTGATTTGCATATGGCTGGGTTCAAACTGGAATGGCATGGTGAGCAAAAAATGATGGATTTAGGCCCAGATCTCTGTACTGGGGTGAATGTATGACATTGTTCTGCATTCTGTCCATCAACTGTTGTTTTTGCATTTGTCACCCCGATTGGGACAGGTATGCCCAGACGTGGGTCCCGTGCTCTCCATGCCACTGGAATCAAGCTATCCGGCTGAAGAGGGGTGAAACCCCGAAACCAGTCCTAGAATGCCTGTTTCCAGTCCAGGGAGGACCTGGCTTGGCAGTTCGGGCTGGACTGTTCCCATGAGGCACAGGGTCAAGACTGATTTGCATATGGCTGGGTTCAAACTGGAATGGCATGGTGAGCAAAAACACGATGGATTTAGGCCCAGATCTCTGTACTGCGGTGAATGTATGACATTGTTCTGCATTCTGTCCATCAACTGTTGTTTTTGCATTTGTCACCCCGAGTGGGACGGGTATGCCCAGACATGGGTCCCGTGCTCTCCATGCCACTGGAATCAAGCTATCCTGGCTGAAGAGGGGTGAAACCCCGAAACCGGTCCTAGGATGCTTGTTTCCAGTCCAGGGAGGACCTGGCTTGGCAGTTCGGGCTGGACTGTTCCCATGAGGCACAGGGTCAAGACTGATTTGCATATGGCTGGGTTCAAACTGGAATGGCATGGTGAGCAAAAAATGATGGATTTAGGCCCAGATCTCTGTACTGGGGTGAATGTATGACATTGTTCTGCATTCTGTCCATCAACTGTTGTTTTTGCATTTGTCACCCCGATTGGGACAGGTATGCCAAGACGTGGGTCCCGTGCTCTCCATGCCACTGGAATCAAGCTATCCGGCTGAAGAGGGGTGAAACCCCGAAACCAGTCCTAGAATGCTTGTTTCCAGTCCAGGGAGGACCTGGCTTGGCAGTTCGGGCTGGACTGTTCCCATGAGGCACAGGGTCAAGACTGATTTGCATATGGCTGGGTTCAAACTGGAATGTCATGGTGAGCAAAAAACGATGGATTTAGGCCCAGATCTCTGTACTGGGGTGAATGTATGACATTGTTCTGCATTCTGTCCATCAACTGTTGTTTTTGCATTTGTCACCCCGAGTGGGACGGGTATGCCCAGACGTGGGTCCCGTGCTCTCCATGCCACTGGAATCAAGCTATCCTGGCTGAAGAGAGGTGAAACCCCGAAACCGGTCCTAGGATGCTTGTTTCCAGTCCAGGGAGGACCTGGCTTGGCAGTTCGGGCTGGACTGTTCCCATGAGGCACAGGGTCAAGACTGATTTGCATATGGCTGGGTTCAAACTGGAATGGCATGGTGAGCAAAAACGATGGATTTAGGCCCAGATCTCTGTACTGGGGTGAATGTATGACATTGTTCTGCATTCTGTCCATCAACTGTTGTTTTTGCATTTGTCACCCCGAGTGGGACGGGTATGCCCAGACATGGGTCCCGTGCTCTCCATGCCACTGGAATCAAGCTATCCTGGCTGAAGAGGGGTGAAACCCGAAACCGGTCCTAGGATGCTTGTTTCCAGTCCAGGGAGGACCTGGCTTGGCAGTTCGGGCTGGACTGTTCCCATGAGGCACAGGGTCAAGACTGATTTGCATATGGCTGGGTTCAAACTGGAATGGCATGGTGAGCAAAAAAATGATGGATTTAGGCCCAGATCTCTGTACTGGGGTGAATGTATGACATTGTTCTGCATTCTGTCCATCAACTGTTGTTTTTGCATTTGTCACCCCGATTGGGACAGGTATGCCCAGACGTGGGTCCCGTGCTCTCCATGCCACTGGAATCAAGCTATCCGGCTGAAGAGGGGTGAAACCCCGAAACCAGTCCTAGAATGCTTGTTTCCAGTCCAGGGAGGACCTGGCTTGGCAGTTCGGGCTGGACTGTTCCCATGAGGCACAGGGTCAAGACTGATTTGCATATGGCTGGGTTCAAACTGGAATGGCATGGTGAGCAAAAACACGATGGATTTAGGCCCAGATCTCTGTACTGGGGTGAATGTATGACATTGTTCTGCATTCTGTCCATCAACTGTTGTTTTTGCATTTGTCACCCCGAGTGGGACGGGTATGCCCAGACGTGGGTCCCGTGCTCTCCATGCCACTGGAATCAAGCTATCCTGGATGAACAGGGGTGAAACCCCGAAATCGGTCCCAGGATGCTTGTTTCCAGTCCAGGGAGGACCTGGCTTGGCAGTTCGGGCTGGACTGTTCCCGTGAGGCACAGGGTCAAGACTGATTTGCATATGGCTGGGTTCAAACTGGAATGGCATGGTGAGCAAAAAACGATGGATTTAGGCCCAGATCTCTGTACTGGGGTGAATGTATGACATTGTTCTGCATTCTGTCCATCAACTGTTGTTTTTGCATTTGTCACCCCGAGTGGGACGGGTATGCCCAGACGTTGGTCCCGTGCTCTCCATGCCACTGGAATCAAGCTATTCTGGCTGAAGAGGGGTGAAACCCCGAAACCGGTCCTAGGATGCTTGTTTCCATTCCAGGGAGGACCTGGCTTGGCAGTTCGGGCTGGACTGTTCCCATGAGGCACAGGGTCAAGACTGATTTGCATATGGCTGGGTTCAAACTGGAATGGCATGGTGAACAAAAAAATGATGGATTTAGGCCCAGATCTCTGTACTGGGGTGAAAGTATGACATTGTTCTGCATTCTGTCCATCAACTGTTGTTTTTGCATTTGTCACCCCGAGTGGGACGGGTATGCCCAGACGTGGGTCCCGTGCTCTCCATGCCACTGGAATCAAGCTATCCTGGCTGAAGAGGGGTGAAACCCCGAAACCGGTCCTAGGATGCTTGTTTCCAGTCCAGGGAGGACCTGGCTTGGCAGTTCGGGCTGGACTGTTCCCATGAGGCACAGGGTCAAGACTGATTTGCATATGGCTGGGTTCAAACTGGAATGGCATGGTGAGCAAAAAACGATGGATTTAGGCCCAGATCTCTGTACTGGGGTGAAAGTATGACATTGTTCTGCATTCTGTCCATCAACTGTTGTTTTTGCATTTGTCACCCCGAGTGGGACGGGTATGCCCAGACGTGGGTCCCGTGCTCTCCATGCCACTGGAATCAAGCTATCCTGGCTGAAGAGGGGTGAAACCCCGAAACCGGTCCTAGGATGCTTGTTTCCAGTCCAGGGAGGACCTGGCTTGGCAGTTCGGGCTGGACTGTTCCCTTGAGGCACAGGGTCAAGACTGATTTGCATATGGCTGGGTTCAAACTGGAATGGCATGGTGAGCAAAAAACGATGGATTTAGGCCCAGATCTCTGTACTGGGGTGAATGTATGACATTGTTCTGCATTCTGTCCATCAACTGTTGTTTTTGCATTTGTCACCCCGAGTGGGACGGGTATGCCCAGACGTGGGTCCCTTGCTCTCCATGCCACTGGAATCAAGCTATCCTGGCTGAAGAGGGGTGAAACCCCAAAACCGGTCCTAGGATGCTTGTTTCCAGTCCAGGGAGGACCTGGCTTGGCAGTTCGGGCTGGACTGTTCCCATGAGGCACAGGTTCAAGACTGATTTGCATATGGCTGGGTTCAAACTGGAATGGCATGGTGAGCAAAAAACGATGGATTTAGGCCCAGATCTCTGTACTGGGGTGAATGTATGACATTGTTCTGCATTCTGTCCATCAACTGTTGTTTTTGCATTTGTCACCCCGAGTGGGACGGGTATGCCCAGACATGGGTCCCGTGCTCTCCATGCCACTGGAATCAAGCTATCCTGGCTGAAGAGGGGTGAAACCCCGAAACCGGTCCTAGGATGCCTGTTTCCAGTCCAGGGAGGACCTGGCTTGGCAGTTCGGGCTGGACTGTTCCCATGAGGCACAGGGTCAAGACTGATTTGCATATGGCTGGGTTCAAACTGGAATGGCATGGTGAGCAAAAAAAATGATGGATTTAGGCCCAGATCTCTGTACTGGGGTGAAAGTATGACATTGTTCTGCATTCTGTCCATCAACTGTTGTTTTTGCATTTGTCACCCCGAGTGGGACGGGTATGCCCAGACGTGGGTCCCGTGCTCTCCATGCCACTGAAATCAAGCTATCCTGGCTGAAGAGGGTGAAACCCCGAAACCGGTACTAGGATGCTTGTTTCCAGTCCAGGGAGGACCTGGCTTGGCAGTTCGGGCTGTACTGTTCCCATGAGGCACAGGCTCAAGACTTATTTGCATATGGCTGGGTTCAAACTGGAATGGCATGGTGAGCAAAAAACGATGGATTTAGGCCCAGATCTCTGTACTGGGGTGAAAGTATGACATTGTTCTGCATTCTGTCCATCAACTGTTGTTTTTGCATTTGTCACCCCGAGTGGGACGGGTATGCCCAGACGTGGGTCCCGTGCTCTCCATGCCACTGGAATCAAACTATCCTGGCTGAAGAGGGGTGAAACCCCGAAACCGGTCCTAGGATGCTTGTTTCCAGTCCAGGGAGGACCTGGCTTTGCAGTTCGGGCTGGACTGTTCCCTTGAGGCACAGGGTCAAGACTGATTTGCATATGGCTGGGTTCAAACTGGAATGGCATGGTGAGCAAAAAAACGATGGATTTAGGCCCAGATCTCTGTACTGGGGTGAATGTATGACATTGTTCTGCATTCTGTCCATCAACTGTTGTTTTTGCATTTGTCACCCCGAGTGGGACGGGTATGCCCAGACGTGGGTCCCGTGCTCTCCATGCCACTGGAATCAAGCTATCCTGGCTGAAGAGGGGTGAAACCCCGAAACCGGTCCTAGGATGCTTGTTTCCAGTCCAGGGAGGACCTGGCTTGGCAGTTCGGGCTGGACTGTTCCCATGAGGCACAGGGTCAAGACTGATTTGCATATGGCTGGGTTCAAACTGGAATGTCATGGTGAGCAAAAAAACGATGGATTTAGGCCCAGATCTCTGTACTGGGGTGAATGTATGACATTGTTCTGCATTCTGTCCATCAACTGTTGTTTTTGCATTTGTCACCCCGAGTGGGACGGGTATGCCCAGACGTGGGTCCCGTGCTCTCCATGCCACTGGAATCAAGCTATCCTGGCTGAAGAGGGATGAAACCCCGAAACCGGTCCTAGGATGCTTGTTTCCAGTCCAGGGAGGACCTGGCTTGGCAGTTCGGGCTGGACTGTTCCCATGAGGCACAGGGTCAAGACTGATTTGCATATGGCTGGGTTCAAACTGGAATGGCATGGTGAGCAAAAAACGATGGATTTAGGCCCAGATCTCTGTACTGGGGTGAATGTATGACATTGTTCTGCATTCTGTCCCTCAACTGTTGTTTTTGCATTTGTCACCCCGAGTGGGACGGGTATGCCCAGACGTGGGTCCCGTGCTCTCCATGCCACTGGAATCAAGCTATCCTGGCTGAAGAGGGTGAAACCCCGAAACCGGTCCTAGGATGCTTGTTTCCAGTCCAGGGAGGACCTGGCTTGGCAGTTCGGGCTGGACTGTTCCCATGAGGCACAGGGTCAAGACTGATTTGCATATGGCTGGGTTCAAACTGGAATGGCATGGTGAGCAAAAAACGATGGATTTAGGCTCAGATCTCTGTACTGGGGTGAATGTATGACATTGTTCTGCATTCTGTCCATCAACTGTTGTTTTTGCATTTGTCACCCCGAGTGGGACGGGTATGCCCAGACATGGGTCCCGTGCTCTCCATGCCACTGGAATCAAGCTATCCTGGCTGAAGAGGGGTGAAACCCCGAAACCGGTCCTAGAATGCTTGTTTCCAGTCCAGGGAGGACCTGGCTTGGCAGTTCGGGCTGGACTGTTCCCATGAGGCACAGGGTCAAGACTGATTTGCATATGGCTGGGTTCAAACTGGAATGGCATGGTGAGCAAAAACACGATGGATTTAGGCCCAGATCTCTGTACTGGGGTGAATGTATGACATTGTTCTGCATTCTGTCCATCAACTGTTGTTTTTGCATTTGTCACCCCGAGTGGGACGGGTATGCCCAGACGTGGGTCCCGTGCTCTCCATGCCACTGGAATCAAGCTATCCTGGCTGAAGAGGGGTGAAACCCCGAAACCGGTCCTAGGATGCTTGTTTCCAGTCCAGGGAGGACCTGGCTTGGCAGTTCGGGCTGGACTGTTCCCATGAGGCACAGGGTCAAGACTGATTTGCATATGGCTGGGTTCAAACTGGAATGGCATGGTGAGCAAAAAAACGATGGATTTAGGCCCAGATCTCTGTACTGGGGTGAAAGTATGACATTGTTCTGCATTCTGTCCATCAACTGTTGTTTTTGCATTTGTCACCCCGAGTGGGACGGGTATGCCCAGACGTGGGTCCCGTGCTCTCCATGCCACTGGAATCAAGCTATTCTGGCTGAAGAGGGGTGAAACCCCGAAACCGGTCCTAGGATGCTTGTTTCCATTCCAGGGAGGACCTGGCTTGGCAGTTCGGGCTGGACTGTTCCCATGAGGCACAGGGTCAAGACTGATTTGCATATGGCTGGGTTCAAACTGGAATGGCATGGTGAACAAAAAAATGATGGATTTAGGCCCAGATCTCTGTACTGGGGTGAAAGTATGACATTGTTCTGCATTCTGTCCATCAACTGTTGTTTTTGCATTTGTCACCCCGAGTGGGACGGGTATGCCCAGACGTGGGTCCCGTGCTCTCCATGCCACTGGAATCAAGCTATCCTGGCTGAAGAGGGGTGAAACCCCGAAACCGGTCCTAGGATGCTTGTTTCCAGTCCAGGGAGGACCTGGCTTGGCAGTTCGGGCTGGACTGTTCCCATGAGGCACAGGGTCAAGACTGATTTGCATATGGCTGGGTTCAAACTGGAATGGCATGGTGAGCAAAAAACGATGGATTTAGGCCCAGATCTCTGTACTGGGGTGAAAGTATGACATTGTTCTGCATTCTGTCCATCAACTGTTGTTTTTGCATTTGTCACCCCGAGTGGGACGGGTATGCCCAGACGTGGGTCCCGTGCTCTCCATGCCACTGGAATCAAGCTATCCTGGCTGAAGAGGGGTGAAACCCCGAAACCGGTCCTAGGATGCTTGTTTCCAGTCCAGGGAGGACCTGGCTTGGCAGTTCGGGCTGGACTGTTCCCTTGAGGCACAGGGTCAAGACTGATTTGCATATGGCTGGGTTCAAACTGGAATGGCATGGTGAGCAAAAAAACGATGGATTTAGGCCCAGATCTCTGTACTGGGGTGAATGTATGACATTGTTCTGCATTCTGTCCATCAACTGTTGTTTTTGCATTTGTCACCCCGAGTGGGACGGGTATGCCCAGACGTGGGTCCCTTGCTCTCCATGCCACTGGAATCAAGCTATCCTGGCTGAAGAGGGGTGAAACCCCAAAACCGGTCCTGGGATGCTTGTTTCCAGTCCAGGGAGGACCTGGCTTGGCAGTTCGGGCTGGACTGTTCCCATGAGGCACAGGTTCAAGACTGATTTGCATATGGCTGGGTTCAAACTGGAATGGCATGGTGAGCAAAAAACGATGGATTTAGGCCCAGATCTCTGTACTGGGGTGAATGTATGACATTGTTCTGCATTCTGTCCATCAACTGTTGTTTTTGCATTTGTCACCCCGAGTGGGACGGGTATGCCCAGACATGGGTCCCGTGCTCTCCATGCCACTGGAATCAAGCTATCCTGGCTGAAGAGGGGTGAAACCCCGAAACCGGTCCTAGGATGCCTGTTTCCAGTCCAGGGAGGACCTGGCTTGGCAGTTCGGGCTGGACTGTTCCCATGAGGCACAGGGTCAAGACTGATTTGCATATGGCTGGGTTTCAAACTGGAATGGCATGGTGAGCAAAAAAATGATGGATTTAGGCCCAGATCTCTGTACTGGGGTGAAAGTATGACATTGTTCTGCATTCTGTCCATCAACTGTTGTTTTTGCATTTGTCACCCCGAGTGGGACGGGTATGCCCAGACGTGGGTCCCGTGCTCTCCATGCCACTGAAATCAAGCTATCCTGGCTGAAGAGGGGTGAAACCCCGAAACCGGTACTAGGATGCTTGTTTCCAGTCCAGGGAGGACCTGGCTTGGCAGTTCGGGCTGTACTGTTCCCATGAGGCACAGGCTCAAGACTTATTTGCATATGGCTGGGTTCAAACTGGAATGGCATGGTGAGGAAAAAAACGATGGATTTAGGCCCAGATCTCTGTACTGGGGTGAAAGTATGACATTGTTCTGCATTCTGTCCATCAACTGTTGTTTTTGCATTTGTCACCCCGAGTGGGACGGGTATGCCCAGACGTGGGTCCCGTGCTCTCCATGCCACTGGAATCAAACTATCCTGGCTGAAGAGGGGTGAAACCCCGAAACCGGTCCTAGGATGCTTGTTTCCAGTCCAGGGAGGACCTGGCTTTGCAGTTCGGGCTGGACTGTTCCCTTGAGGCACAGGGTCAAGACTGATTTGCATATGGCTGGGTTCAAACTGGAATGGCATGGTGAGCAAAAAAACGATGGATTTAGGCCCAGATCTCTGTACTGGGGTGAATGTATGACATTGTTCTGCATTCTGTCCATCAACTGTTGTTTTTGCATTTGTCACCCCGAGTGGGACGGGTATGCACAGACGTGGGTCCCGTGCTCTCCATGCCACTGGAATCAAGCTATCCTGGCTGAAGAGGGTGAAACCCCGAAACCGGTCCTAGGATGCTTGTTTCCAGTCCAGGGAGGACCTGGCTTGGCAGTTCGGGCTGGACTGTTCCCATGAGGCACAAGGTCAAGACTGATTTGCATATGGCTGGGTTCAAACTGGAATGTCATGGTGAGCAAAAAACGATGGATTTAGGCCCAGATCTCTGTACTGGGGTGAATGTATGACATTGTTCTGCATTCTGTCCATCAACTGTTGTTTTTGCATTTGTCACCCCGAGTGGGACGGGTATGCCCAGACGTGGGTCCCGTGCTCTCCATGCCACTGGAATCAAGCTATCCTGGCTGAAGAGGGATGAAACCCCGAAACCGGTCCTAGGATGCTTGTTTCCAGTCCAGGGAGGACCTGGCTTGGCAGTTCGGGCTGGACTGTTCCCATGAGGCACAGGGTCAAGACTGATTTGCATATGGCTGGGTTCAAACTGGAATGGCATGGTGAGCAAAAAACGATGGATTTAGGCCCAGATCTCTGTACTGGGGTGAATGTATGACATTGTTCTGCATTCTGTCCATCAACTGTCGTTTTTGCATTTGTCACCCCGAGTGGTACGGGTATGCCCAGACGTGGGTCCCGTGCTCTCCATGCCACTGGAATCAAGCTATCCTGGCTGAAGAGGAGTGAAACCCCGAAACCGGTCCTAGGATGCTTGTTTCCAGTCCAGGGAGGACCTGGCTTGGCAGTTCGGGCTGGACTGTTCCCATGAGGCACAGGGTCAAGACTGATTTGCATATGGCTGGGTTCAAACTGGAATGGCATGGTGAGCAAAAAAACGATGGATTTAGGCTCAGATCTCTGTACTGGGGTGAATGTATGACATTGTTCTGCATTCTGTCCATCAACTGTTGTTTTTGCATTTGTCACCCCGAGTGGGACGGGTATGCCCAGACATGGGTCCCGTGCTCTCCATGCCACTGGAATCAAGCTATCCTGCCTGAAGAGGGGTGAAACCCCGAAACCGGTCCTAGGATGCTTGTTTCCAGTCCAGGGAGGACCTGGCTTGGCAGTTCGGGCTGGACTGTTCCCATGAGGCACAGGGTCAAGACTGATTTGCATATGGCTGGGTTCAAACTGGAATGGCATGGTGAGCAAAAAAACGATGGATTTAGGCCCAGATCTCTGTACTGGGGTGAATGTATGACATTGTTCTGCATTCTGTCCATCAACTGTTGTTTTTGCATTTGTCACCCCGAGTGGGACGGGTATGCACAGACGTGGGTCCCGTGCTCTCCATGCCACTGGAATCAAGCTATCCTGGCTGAAGAGGGTGAAACCCCGAAACCGGTCCTAGGATGCTTGTTTCCAGTCCAGGGAGGACCTGGCTTGGCAGTTCGGGCTGGACTGTTCCCATGAGGCACAAGGTCAAGACTGATTTGCATATGGCTGGGTTCAAACTGGAATGTCATGGTGAGCAAAAAACGATGGATTTAGGCCCAGATCTCTGTACTGGGGTGAATGTATGACATTGTTCTGCATTCTGTCCATCAACTGTTGTTTTTGCATTTGTCACCCCGAGTGGGACGGGTATGCCCAGACGTGGGTCCCGTGCTCTCCATGCCACTGGAATCAAGCTATCCTGGCTGAAGAGGGATGAAACCCCGAAACCGGTCCTAGGATGCTTGTTTCCAGTCCAGGGAGGACCTGGCTTGGCAGTTCGGGCTGGACTGTTCCCATGAGGCACAGGGTCAAGACTGATTTGCATATGGCTGGGTTCAAACTGGAATGGCATGGTGAGCAAAAAACGATGGATTTAGGCCCAGATCTCTGTACTGGGGTGAATGTATGACATTGTTCTGCATTCTGTCCATCAACTGTTGTTTTTGCATTTGTCACCCCGAGTGGGACGGGTATGCCCAGACGTGGGTCCCGTGCTCTCCATGCCACTGGAATCAAGCTATCCTGGCTGAAGAGGGGTGAAACCCCGAAACCGGTCCTAGGATGCTTGTTTCCAGTCCAGGGAGGACCTGGCTTGGCAGTTCGGGCTGGACTGTTCCCATGAGGCACAGGGTCAAGACTGATTTGCATATGGCTGGGTTCAAACTGGAATGGCATGGTGAGCAAAAAACGATGGATTTAGGCTCAGATCTCTGTACTGGGGTGAATGTATGACATTGTTCTGCATTCTGTCCATCAACTGTTGTTTTTGCATTTGTCACCCCGAGTGGGACGGGTATGCCCAGACATGGGTCCCGTGCTCTCCATGCCACTGGAATCAAGCTATCCTGGCTGAAGAGGGGTGAAACCCCGAAACCGGTCCTAGGATGCTTGTTTCCAGTCCAGGGAGGACCTGGCTTGGCAGTTCGGGCTGGACTGTTCCCATGAGGCACAGGGTCAAGACTGATTTGCATATGGCTGGGTTCAAACTGGAATGGCATGGTGAGCAAAAAAATGATGGATTTAGGCCCAGATCTCTGTACTGGGGTGAATGTATGACATTGTTCTGCATTCTGTCCATCAACTGTTGTTTTTGCATTTGTCACCCCGAGTGGGACGGGTATGCCCAGACGTGGGTCCCGTGCTCTCCATGCCACTGGAATCAAGCTATCCTGGCTGAAGAGGGGTGAAACCCCGAAACCAGTCCTAGAATGCTTGTTTCCAGTCCAGGGAGGACCTGGCTTGGCAGTTCGGGCTGGACTGTTCCCATGAGGCACAGGGTCAAGACTGATTTGCATATGGCTGGGTTCAAACTGGAATGGCATGGTGAGCAAAAACACGATGGATTTAGGCCCAGATCTCTGTACTGGGGTGAATGTATGACATTGTTCTGCATTCTGTCCATCAACTGTTGTTTTTGCATTTGTCACCCCGAGTGGGACGGGTATGCCCAGACGTGGGTCCCGTGCTCTCCATGCCACTGGAATCAAGCTATCCTGGCTGAAGAGGGGTGAAACCCCGAAATCGGTCCCAGGATGCTTGTTTCCAGTCCAGGGAGGACCTGGCTTGGCAGTTCGGGCTGGACTGTTCCCATGAGGCACAGGGTCAAGACTGATTTGCATATGGCTGGGTTCAAACTGGAATGGCATGGTGAGCAAAAAACGATGGATTTAGGCCCAGATCTCTGTACTGGGGTGAATGTATGACATTGTTCTGCATTCTGTCCATCAACTGTTGTTTTTGCATTTGTCACCCCGAGTGGGACGGGTATGCCCAGACGTGGGTCCCGTGCTCTCCATGCCACTGGAATCAAGCTATCCTGGCTGAAGAGGGGTGAAACCCCGAAACCGGTCCTAGGATGCTTGTTTCCAGTCCAGGGAGGACCTGGCTTGGCAGTTCGGGCTGGACTGTTCCCATGAGGCACAGGGTCAAGACTGATTTGCATATGGCTGGGTTCAAACTGGAATGGCATGGTGAGCAAAAAATGATGGATTTAGGCCCAGATCTCTGTACTGGGGTGAATGTATGACATTGTTCTGAATTCTGTCCATCAACTGTTGTTTTTGCATTTGTCACCCCGAGTGGGACGGGTATGCCCAGACGTGGGTCCCGTGCTCTCCATGCCACTGGAATCAAGCTATCCTGGCTGAAGAGGAGTGAAACCCCGAAACCGGTCCTAGGATGCTTGTTTCCAGTCCAGGGAGGACCTGGCTTGGCAGTTCGGGCTGGACTGTTCCCATGAGGCACAGGGTCAAGACTGATTTGCATATGGCTGGGTTCAAACTGGAATGGCATGGTGAGCAAAAAACGATGGATTTAGGCCCAGATCTATGTACTGGGGTGAATGTATGACATTGTTCTGCATTCTGTCCATCAACTGTTGTTTTTGCATTTGTCACCCCGAGTGGGACGGGTATGCCCAGACGTGGGTCCCGTGCTCTCCATGCCACTGGAATCAAGCTATCCTGGCTGAAGAGGGGTGAAACCCCGAAACCGGTCCTAGGATGCTTGTTTCCAGTCCAGGGAGGACCTGGCTTGGCAGTTCAGGCTGGACTGTTCCCATGAGGCACAGGGTCAAGACTGATTTGCATATGGCTGGGTTCAAACTGGAATGGCATGGTGAGCAAAAAACGATGGATTTAGGCCCAGATCTCTGTACTGGGGTGAATGTATGACATTGTTCTGCATTCTGTCCATCAACTGTTGTTTTTGCATTTGTCACCCCGAGTGGGACGGGTATGCCCAGACATGGGTCCCGTGCTCTCCATGCCACTGGAATCAAGCTATCCTGGCTAAAGAGGGGTGAAACCCCGAAACCGGTCCTAGGATTCTTGTTTCCAGTCCAGGGAGGACCTGGCTTGGCAGTTCGGGCTGGATTGTTCCCATGAGGCACAGGGTCAAGACTGATTTGCATATGGCTGGGTTCAAACTGGAATGGCATGGTGAGCAAAAACACGATGGATTTAGGCCCAGATCTCTGTACTGGGGTGAATGTATGACATTGTTCTGCATTCTGTCCATCAACTGTTGTTTTTGCATTTGTCACCCCGAGTGGGACGAGTATGCCCAGACGTGGGTCCCGTGCTCTCCATGCCACTGGAATCAAGCTATCCTGGCTGAAGAGGGGTGAAACCCCGAAATCGGTCCCAGGATGCTTGTTTCCAGTCCAGGGAGGATCTGGATTGGCAGTTCGGGCTGGACTGTTCCCATGAGGCACAGGGTCAAGACTGATTTGCATATGGCTGGGTTCTAACTGGAATGGCATGGTGAGCAAAAAAATGAAGGATTTAGGCCCAGATCTCTGTACTGGGGTGAATGTATGACATTGTTCTGAATTCTGTCCATCAACTGTTGTTTTTGCATTTGTCACCCCGAGTGGGACGGGTATGCCCAGACGTGGGTCCCGTGCTCTCCATGCCACTGGAATCAAGCTATCCTGGCTGAAGAGAAGTGAAACCCCGAAACCGGTCCTAGGATGCTTGTTTCCAGTCCAGGGAGGACCTGGCTTGGCAGTTCGGGCTGGACTGTTCCCATGACGCACAGGGTCAAGACTGATTTGCATATGGCTGGGTTCAAACTGGAATGGCATGGTGAGCAAAAAAACGATGGATTTAGGCCCAGATCTCTGTACTGGGGTGAATGTATGACATTGTTCTGCATTCTGTCTATCAACTGTTGTTTTTGCATTTGTCACCCCGAGTGGGACGGGTATGCCCAGACGTGGGTCCCGTGCTCTCCATGCCACTGGAATCAAGCTATCCTGGCTGAAGAGGGGTGAAACCCCGAAACCGGTCCTAGGATGCTTGTTTCCAGTCCAGGGAGGACCTGGCTTGGCAGTTCGGGCTGGACTGTTCCCATGAGGCACAGGGTCAAGACTGATTTGCATATGGCTGGGTTCAAACTGGAATGGCATGGTGAGCAAAAAACGATGGATTTAGGTCCAGATCTCTGTACTGGGGTGAATGTATGACATTGTTCTGCATTCTGTCCATCAACTGTTGTTTTTGCATTTGTCACCCCGAGTGGGACGGGTATGCCCAGACATGGGTCCCGTGCTCTCCATGCCACTGGAATCAAGCTATCCTGGCTGAAGAGGGGTGAAACCCCGAAACCGGTCCTAGGATGCTGGTTTCCAGTCCTGGGAGGACCTGGCTTGGCAGTTCGGGCTGGACTGTTCCCATGAGGCACAGGGTCAAGACTGATTTGCATATGGCTGGGTTCAAACTGGAATGGCATGGTGAGCAAAAAAATGATGGATTTAGGCCCAGATCTCTGTACTGGGGTGAATGTATGACATTGTTCTGCATTCTGTCCATCAACTGTTGTTTTTGCATTTGTCACCCCGATTGGGACAGGTATGCCCAGACGTGGGTCCCGTGCTCTCCATGCCACTGGAATCAAGCTATCCGGCTGAAGAGGGGTGAAACCCCGAAACCAGTCCTAGAATGCTTGTTTCCAGTCCAGGGAGGACCTGGCTTGGCAGTTCGGGCTGGACTGTTCCCATGAGGCACAGGGTCAAGACTGATTTGCATATGGCTGGGTTCAAACTGGAATGTCATGGTGAGCAAAAAACGATGGATTTAGGCCCAGATCTCTGTACTGGGGTGAATGTATGACATTGTTCTGCATTCTGTCCATCAACTGTTGTTTTTGCATTTGTCACCCCGAGTGGGACGGGTATGCCCAGACGTGGGTCCCGTGCTCTCCATGCCACTGGAATCAAGCTATCCTGGCTGAAGAGAGGTGAAACCCCGAAACCGGTCCTAGGATGCTTGTTTCCAGTCCAGGGAGGACCTGGCTTGGCAGTTCGGGCTGGACTGTTCCCATGAGGCACAGGTTCAAGACTGATTTGCATATGGCTGGGTTCAAACTGGAATGGCATGGTGAGCAAAAACGATGGATTTAGGCCCAGATCTCTGTACTGGGGTGAATGTATGACATTGTTCTGCATTCTGTCCATCAACTGTTGTTTTTGCATTTGTCACCCCGAGTGGGACGGGTATGTCCAGACATGGGTCCCGTGCTCTCCATGCCACTGGAATCAAGCTATCCTGGCTGAAGAGGGTGAAACCCCGAAACCGGTCCTAGGATGCTTGTTTCCAGTCCAGGGAGGACCTGGCTTGGCAGTTCGGGCTGGACTGTTCCCATGAGGCACAGGGTCAAGACTGATTTGCATATGGCTGGGTTCAAACTGGAATGGCATGGTGAGCAAAAAATGATGGATTTAGGCCCAGATCTCTGTACTGGGGTGAATGTATGACATTGTTCTGCATTCTGTCCATCAACTGTTGTTTTTGCATTTGTCACCCCGATTGGGACAGGTATGCCCAGACGTGGGTCCCGTGCTCTCCATGCCACTGGAATCAAGCTATCCGGCTGAAGAGGGGTGAAACCCCGAAACCAGTCCTAGAATGCTTGTTTCCAGTCCAGGGAGGACCTGGCTTGGCAGTTCGGGCTGGACTGTTCCCATAAGGCACAGGGTCAAGACTGATTTGCATATGGCTGGGTTCAAACTGGAATGGCATGGTGAGCAAAAACACGATGGATTTAGGCCCAGATCTCTGTACTGGGGTGAATGTATGACATTGTTCTGCATTCTGTCCATCAACTGTTGTTTTTGCATTTGTCACCCCGAGTGGGACGGGTATGCCCAGACGTGGGTCCCGTGCTCTCCATGCCACTGGAATCAAGCTATCCTGGATGAAGAGGGGTGAAACCCCGAAATCGGTCCCAGGATGCTTGTTTCCAGTCCAGGGAGGACCTGGCTTGGCAGTTCGGGCTGGACTGTTCCCGTGAGGCACAGGGTCAAGACTGATTTGCATATGGCTGGGTTCAAACTGGAATGGCATGGTGAGCAAAAAAACGATGGATTTAGGCCCAGATCTCTGTACTGGGGTGAATGTATGACATTGTTCTGCATTCTGTCCATCAACTGTTGTTTTTGCATTTGTCACCCCGAGTGTGATGGGTATGCCCAGACGTGGGTCCCGTGCTCTCCATGCCACTGGAATCAAGCTATTCTGGCTGAAGAGGGGTGAAACCCCGAAACCGGTCCTAGGATGCTTGTTTCCATTCCAGGGAGGACCTGGCTTGGCAGTTCGGGCTGGACTGTTCCCATGAGGCACAGGGTCAAGACTGATTTGCATATGGCTGGGTTCAAACTGGAATGGCATGGTGAACAAAAAATGATGGATTTAGGCCCAGATCTCTGTACTGGGGTGAAAGTATGACATTGTTCTGCATTCTGTCCATCAACTGTTGTTTTTGCATTTGTCACCCCGAGTGGGACGGGTATGCCCAGACGTGGGTCCCGTGCTCTCCATGCCACTGGAATCAAGCTATCCTGGCTGAAGAGGGGTGAAACCCCGAAACCGGTCCTAGGATGCTTGTTTCCAGTCCAGGGAGGACCTGGCTTGGCAGTTCGGGCTGGACTGTTCCCATGAGGCACAGGGTCAAGACTGATTTGCATATGGCTGGGTTCAAACTGGAATGGCATGGTGAGCAAAAAACGATGGATTTAGGCCCAGATCTCTGTACTGGGGTGAAAGTATGACATTGTTCTGCATTCTGTCCATCAACTGTTGTTTTTGCATTTGTCACCCCGAGTGGGACGGGTATGCCCAGACGTGGGTCCCGTGCTCTCCATGCCACTGGAATCAAGCTATCCTGGCTCAAGAGGGGTGAAACCCCGAAACCGGTCCTAGGATGCTTGTTTCCAGTCCATGGAGCACCTGTATGGCAGTTCGGGCTGGACTGTTCCCTTGAGGCACAGGGTCAAGACTGATTTGCATATGGCTGGGTTCAAACTGGAATGGCATGGTGAGCAAAAAAACGATGGATTTAGGCCCAGATCTCTGTACTGGGGTGAATGTATGACATTGTTCTGCATTCTGTCCATCAACTGTTGTTTTTGCATTTGTCACCCCGAGTGGGACGGGTATGCCCAGACGTGGGTCCCTTGCTCTCCATGCCACTGGAATCAAGCTATCCTGGCTGAAGAGGGGTGAAACCCCAAAACCGGTCCTAGGATGCTTGTTTCCAGTCCAGGGAGGACCTGGCTTGGCAGTTCGGGCTGGACTGTTCCCATGAGGCACAGGTTCAAGACTGATTTGCATATGGCTGGGTTCAAAATGGAATGGCATGGTGAGCAAAAAAACGATGGATTTAGGCCCAGATCTCTGTACTGGGGTGAATGTATGACATTGTTCTGCATTCTGTCCATCAACTGTTGTTTTTGCATTTGTCACCCCGAGTGGGACGGGTATGCCCAGACATGGGTCCCGTGCTCTCCATGCCACTGGAATCAAGCTATCCTGGCTGAAGAGGGGTGAAACCCCGAAACCGGTCCTAGGATGCCTGTTTCCAGTCCAGGGAGGACCTGGCTTGGCAGTTCGGGCTGGACTGTTCCCATGAGGCACAGGGTCAAGACTGATTTGCATATGGCTGGGTTCAAACTGGAATGGCATGGTGAGCAAAAAATGATGGATTTAGGCCCAGATCTCTGTACTGGGGTGAAAGTATGACATTGTTCTGCATTCTGTCCATCAACTGTTGTTTTTGCATTTGTCACCCCGAGTGGGACGGGTATGCCCAGACGTGGGTCCCGTGCTCTCCATGCCACTGAAATCAAGCTATCCTGGCTGAAGAGGGGTGAAACCCCGAAACCGGTACTAGGATGCTTGTTTCCAGTCCAGGGAGGACCTGGCTTGGCAGTTCGGGCTGTACTGTTCCCATGAGGCACAGGCTCAAGACTTATTTGCATATGGCTGGGTTCAAACTGGAATGGCATGGTGAGCAAAAAAACGATGGATTTAGGCCCAGATCTCTGTACTGGGGTGAAAGTATGACATTGTTCTGCATTCTGTCCATCAACTGTTGTTTTTGCATTTGTCACCCCGAGTGGGACGGGTATGCCCAGACGTGGGTCCCGTGCTCTCCATGCCACTGGAATCAAACTATCCTGGCTGAAGAGGGGTGAAACCCCGAAACCGGTCCTAGGATGCTTGTTTCCAGTCCAGGGAGGACCTGGCTTTGCAGTTCGGGCTGGACTGTTCCCTTGAGGCACAGGGTCAAGACTGATTTGCATATGGCTGGGTTCAAACTGGAATGGCATGGTGAGCAAAAAACGATGGATTTAGGCCCAGATCTCTGTACTGGGGTGAATGTATGACATTGTTCTGCATTCTGTCCATCAACTGTTGTTTTTGCATTTGTCACCCCGAGTGGGACGGGTATGCCCAGACGTGGGTCCCGTGCTCTCCATGCCACTGGAATCAAGCTATCCTGGCTGAAGAGGGGTGAAACCCCGAAACCGGTCCTAGGATGCTTGTTTCCAGTCCAGGGAGGACCTGGCTTGGCAGTTCGGGCTGGACTGTTCCCATGAGGCACAGGGTCAAGACTGATTTGCATATGGCTGGGTTCAAACTGGAATGTCATGGTGAGCAAAAAACGATGGATTTAGGCCCAGATCTCTGTACTGGGGTGAATGTATGACATTGTTCTGCATTCTGTCCATCAACTGTTGTTTTTGCATTTGTCACCCCGAGTGGGACGGGTATGCCCAGACGTGGGTCCCGTGCTCTCCATGCCACTGGAATCAAGCTATCCTGGCTGAAGAGGGATGAAACCCCGAAACCGGTCCTAGGATGCTTGTTTCCAGTCCAGGGAGGACCTGGCTTGGCAGTTCGGGCTGGACTGTTCCCATGAGGCACAGGGTCAAGACTGATTTGCATATGGCTGGGTTCAAACTGGAATGGCATGGTGAGCAAAAAAACGATGGATTTAGGCCCAGATCTCTGTACTGGGGTGAATGTATGACATTGTTCTGCATTCTGTCCATCAACTGTTGTTTTTGCATTTGTCACCCCGAGTGGGACGGGTATGCCCAGACGTGGGTCCCGTGCTCTCCATGCCACTGGAATCAAGCTATCCTGGCTGAAGAGGGGTGAAACCCCGAAACCGGTCCTAGGATGCTTGTTTCCAGTCCAGGGAGGACCTGGCTTGGCAGTTCGGGCTGGACTGTTCCCATGAGGCACAGGGTCAAGACTGATTTGCATATGGCTGGGTTCAAACTGGAATGGCATGGTGAGCAAAAAACGATGGATTTAGGCTCAGATCTCTGTACTGGGGTGAATGTATGACATTGTTCTGCATTCTGTCCATCAACTGTTGTTTTTGCATTTGTCACCCCGAGTGGGACGGGTATGCCCAGACATGGGTCCCGTGCTCTCCATGCCACTGGAATCAAGCTATCCTGGCTGAAGAGGGGTGAAACCCCGAAACCGGTCCTAGGATGCTTGTTTCCAGTCCAGGGAGGACCTGGCTTGGCAGTTCGGGCTGGACTGTTCCCATGAGGCACAGGGTCAAGACTGATTTGCATATGGCTGGGTTCAAACTGGAATGGCATGGTGAGCAAAAAAATGATGGATTTAGGCCCAGATCTCTGTACTGGGGTGAATGTATGACATTGTTCTGCATTCTGTCCATCAACTGTTGTTTTTGCATTTGTCACCCCGAGTGGGACGGGTATGCCCAGACGTGGGTCCCGTGCTCTCCATGCCACTGGAATCAAGCTATCCTGGCTGAAGAGGGGTGAAACCCCGAAACCAGTCCTAGAATGCTTGTTTCCAGTCCAGGGAGGACCTGGCTTGGCAGTTCGGGCTGGACTGTTCCCATGAGGCACAGGGTCAAGACTGATTTGCATATGGCTGGGTTCAAACTGGAATGGCATGGTGAGCAAAAACACGATGGATTTAGGCCCAGATCTCTGTACTGGGGTGAATGTATGACATTGTTCTGCATTCTGTCCATCAACTGTTGTTTTTGCATTTGTCACCCCGAGTGGGACGGGTATGCCCAGACGTGGGTCCCGTGCTCTCCATGCCACTGGAATCAAGCTATCCTGGCTGAAGAGGGGTGAAACCCCGAAATCGGTCCCAGGATGCTTGTTTCCAGTCCAGGGAGGACCTGGCTTGGCAGTTCGGGCTGGACTGTTCCCATGAGGCACAGGGTCAAGACTGATTTGCATATGGCTGGGTTCAAACTGGAATGGCATGGTGAGCAAAAAAACGATGGATTTAGGCCCAGATCTCTGTACTGGGGTGAATGTATGACATTGTTCTGCATTCTGTCCATCAACTGTTGTTTTTGCATTTGTCACCCCGAGTGGGACGGGTATGCCCAGACGTGGGTCCCGTGCTCTCCATGCCACTGGAATCAAGCTATCCTGGCTGAAGAGGGTGAAACCCCGAAACCGGTCCTAGGATGCTTGTTTCCAGTCCAGGGAGGACCTGGCTTGGCAGTTCGGGCTGGACTGTTCCCATGAGGCACAGGGTCAAGACTGATTTGCATATGGCTGGGTTCAAACTGGAATGGCATGGTGAGCAAAAAAATGATGGATTTAGGCCCAGATCTCTGTACTGGGGTGAATGTATGACATTGTTCTGAATTCTGTCCATCAACTGTTGTTTTTGCATTTGTCACCCCGAGTGGGACGGGTATGCCCAGACGTGGGTCCCGTGCTCTCCATGCCACTGGAATCAAGCTATCCTGGCTGAAGAGGAGTGAAACCCCGAAACCAGTCCTAGGATGCTTGTTTCCAGTCCAGGGAGGACCTGGCTTGGCAGTTCGGGCTGGACTGTTTCCATGAGGCACAGGGTCAAGACTGATTTGCATATGGCTGGGTTCAAACTGGAATGGCATGGTGAGTAAAAAAACGATGGATTTAGGCCCAGATCTATGTACTGGGGTGAATGTATGACATTGTTCTGCATTCTGTCCATCAACTGTTGTTTTTGCATTTGTCACCCCGAGTGGGACGGGTATGCCCAGACGTGGGTCCCGTGCTCTCCATGCCACTGGAATCAAGCTATCCTGGCTGAAGAGGGGTGAAACCCCGAAACCGGTCCTAGGATGCTTGTTTCCAGTCCAGGGAGGACCTGGCTTGGCAGTTCAGGCTGGACTGTTCCCATGAGGCACAGGGTCAAGACTGATTTGCATATGGCTGGGTTCAAACTGGAATGGCATGGTGAGCAAAAAAACGATGGATTTAGGCCCAGATCTCTGTACTGGGGTGAATGTATGACATTGTTCTGCATTCTGTCCATCAACTGTTGTTTTTGCATTTGTCACCCCGAGTGGGACGGGTATGCCCAGACATGGGTCCCGTGCTCTCCATGCCACTGGAATCAAGCTATCCTGGCTGAAGAGGGTGAAACCCCGAAACCGGTCCTAGGATTCTTGTTTCCAGTCCAGGGAGGACCTGGCTTGGCAGTTCGGGCTGGACTGTTCCCATGAGGCACAGGGTCAAGACTGATTTGCATATGGCTGGGTTCAAACTGGAATGGCATGGTGAGCAAAAACACGATGGATTTAGGCCCAGATCTCTGTACTGGGGTGAATGTATGACATTGTTCTGCATTCTGTCCATCAACTGTTGTTTTTGCATTTGTCACCCCGAGTGGGACGGGTATGCCCAGACGTGGGTCCCGTGCTCTCCATGCCACTGGAATCAAGCTATCCTGGCTGAAGAGGGTGAAACCCCGAAATCGGTCCCAGGATGCTTGTTTCCAGTCCAGGGAGGATCTGGATTGGCAGTTCGGGCTGGACTGTTCCCATGAGGCACAGGGTCAAGACTGATTTGCATATGGCTGGGTTCTAACTGGAATGGCATGGTGAGCAAAAAATGATGGATTTAGGCCCAGATCTCTGTACTGGGGTGAATGTATGACATTGTTCTGAATTCTGTCCATCAACTGTTGTTTTTGCATTTGTCACCCCGAGTGGGACGGGTATGCCCAGACGTGGGTCCCGTGCTCTCCATGCCACTGGAATCAAGCTATCCTGGCTGAAGAGAAGTGAAACCCCGAAACCGGTCCTAGGATGCTTGTTTCCAGTCCAGGGAGGACCTGGCTTGGCAGTTCGGGCTGGACTGTTCCCATGAGGCACAGGGTCAAGACTGATTTGCATATGGCTGGGTTCAAACTGGAATGGCATGGTGAGCAAAAAAACGATGGATTTAGGCCCAGATCTCTGTACTGGGGTGAATGTATGACATTGTTCTGCATTCTGTCTATCAACTGTTGTTTTTGCATTTGTCACCCCGAGTGGGACGGGTATGCCCAGACGTGGGTCCCGTGCTCTCTATGCCACTGGAATCAAGCTATCCTGGCTGAAGAGGGGTGAAACCCGAAACCGGTCCTAGGATGCTTGTTTCCAGTCCAGGGAGGACCTGGCTTGGCAGTTCGGGCTGGACTGTTCCCATGAGGCACAGGATCAAGACTGATTTGCATATGGCTGGGGTTCAAACTGGAATGGCATGGTGAGCAAAAAACGATGGATTTAGGCCCAGATCTCTGTACTGGGGTGAATGTATGACATTGTTCTGCATTCTGTCCATCAACTGTTGTTTTTGCATTTGTCACCCCGAGTGGGACGGGTATGCCCAGACGTGGGTCCCGTGCTCTCCATGCCCCTGGAATCAAGCTATCCTGGCTGAAGAGGGGTGAAACCCCGAAACCGGTCCTAGGATGCTTGTTTCCAGTCCAGGGAGGACCTGGCTTGGCAGTTCGGGCTGGACTGTTCCCATGAGGCACAGGGTCAAGACTGATTTGCATATGGCTGGGTTCAAACTGGAATGGCATGGTGAGCAAAAACGATGGATTTAGGCCCAGATCTCTGTACTGGGGTGAATGTATGACATTGTTCTGCATTCTGTCCATCAACTGTTGTTTTTGCATTTGTCACCCCGAGTGGGACGGGTATGCCCAGACGTGGGTCCCGTGCTCTCCATGCCACTGGAATCAAGCTATCCTGGCTGAAGAGGGGTGAAACCCCGAAATCGGTCCCAGGATGCTTGTTTCCAGTCCAGGGAGGACCTGGCTTGGCAGTTCGGGCTGGACTGTTCCCATGAGGCACAGGGTCAAGACTGATTTGCATATGGCTGGGTTCAAACTGGAATGGCATGGTGAGCAAAAAAACGATGGATTTAGGCCCAGATCTCTGTACTGGGGTGAATGTATGACATTGTTCTGCATTCTGTCCATCAAGTGTTGTTTTTGCATTTGTCACTAAGATTCTGAGCGCTGAAACCCCACATACTGCATACTGCATCCTGTACCTGTAACGCAGCTCCTGATGCGTCTGCTTTAGCCCTTGCCACCAACTCACTAATTCTTATGGCCCCGAAGAATGCCAGGCTGAAAGCTGCCGAAAAAAGGGCAGCTTCAAACGCCGAAGACGTTGCCCTCCCAATCGAGTCAATCATGTTTTGCAAAGTAATGAAATCAATGGGGGACCTGGAGTCAGGGAGGGGGGATTCTCTTTCGCCCAGACTTTAAGTGCCGCTCTGATCAGATAAGATTTAGTTGGATCCGCCTGGCCCCTTAATTTAGCAAAATGGCTCACCGCGGCCAGGATCCCTGCGGTCCAAGAGTGGCTCTTGCCCTGTTCTTTAGCCCATACGATGAAGGATTGAACCCTGTGTTCTAACGAGGTCGTCCCTTCTTCCCAGGCCCCCACCACTGTGCAGAACCTCCCCACACATGCCTCATAGGGTTTCCTGGTCCTGGGTGCTAAGGCAAGTTCACCTAAGTCCCTTAGTCGCTGTTCCACTTGAGAAGGAACCAGAGGTGCAGCGGAAAAGGGGTCATCTACTCTCTCGCTCTCGGCCACGCCTCCCGGAAACGGCACCACTGAAAACGAGAGAGAGTGTCAGCTGCTACATTTTGTACTCCTTGAAAATGTTTAGCTCTGCATTCTACATTGTTGTACAAACAGGCCCACACCAGTTCCCTCAACAAACACAGGACTAAGGGGCAATTGGCCGTCTGTGTATTAATGGCTTGCACCACAGCCATGTTGTCCGACCACAAAAGGACCCTTTTTGCTGACAGTGTCTTGGGCCAGAGATGGAAAGCCACCATTATCGGGAACAGTTCCAGAACAGTTATGTTGGCCGTGATCTTCCTCTTGTGCCACAAGTTCGGCCATCTCTCCGCACACCATTCGCTCCCCAGGATGGCCCCAAAGCACTCCCTCCCTGCTGCATCTGTGAAGAGGGAGAGGTCCGGACTGCCAGCCCATGGGGCCCTCCAAATGACAGACCCATTAAAATTGCTTAAGAATTCCGCCCACATGCTGAGATCTTTTTTCATGCCTTTGCTCAATTTGACCCAATGATGCTTCTTCCTGACTTTGGCAGTGGCCCTGGCTATCCTCCTAGCGAAGACCCTGCCGGCCGGTATGACTCTGGCTGCAAAGTTCAGTTTTCCCAGCAAGCTTTGGATGGAACCTAGTGTCACTTTGTCCTGCCCCAGGGCTGCCTGGATGTGCTGCGCTAGCTCCTGGACCTTCTCTGCTGGCAGCCTGGATTCTCCCACAACGGTGTACAATTCTATCCCTAGGAATGTCAGGACCTGCGCCGGCCCCTCCGTCTTCCCTGGTGCAAGAGGGACCCCTAGGTGATCAGTAAGTTGTTCAAAATCCGTGAGCGCCCTTCCACAGTCCTGCGTGTTCTCCCCCCCTACAAAAAGGAAATCATCCAGGTAGTGAGTCATGCCCTTCACATTGTATGTCGCTTGGAGTGCCCACTGAAGGAAGCAACTGAAGGTCTCGAAGTATGCGCAGGAAACCGTGCACCCCATGGGCATGCACTTGTCATAGTAGTACCTACCCCCAAGTTTGAAACCTAGTAAGTGGCGACTGCTCGGATGGACAGGTAACAGACGGAAGGCGGATTCGATGTCGGCTTTGGCTAGCCAGGCCCCCTTCCCCGCACTCCTGACCAAGTCTAATGCCACATCCAGGGTGCAGTATGTCACCGAGCAGGTGCCCTCCTCTAGACCATGGTTCACTGATTCACCCTCCGGGTAAGATAGGTGATGTATCAACCTGAATGCCCCAGGGTCTTTCCTGGGCACCACCCCGAGGGGGGAGACAACAAAGTTGTCTAGGGGGGAGGGGGGGAGTGGGAGAAGGGGCCAGCCACCCTCCCTAGGGCCAATTCTTTACCGACCTTGGCCTGCACCACCTCCGGGCGCTCCTTTGCTGATTTGAGGTTATCCGAATCTCTGCTCCCCAGGGGACCTACGTAGGGGATTTTGAAATCTTTCGAAAACCCAGCCAGTAACAGCTGACCGTCCTACCTGTTTGGATATCTCATGAGTAGTGGCGTGATGGTGCCCAGATCTATTGGAGAAGGTCCCCTGTCTGCTCTCCTGTTTGCTGGGATGTTGCCTAGGTTGGATTGGGGACCCCCCTGGTTATGGGGATAGGAAAGGAGAGTGGTAGAGCTGAGTGTTGGCGCTGCGGACGGGGGGGGGAGTGTCAGACCTGACCGGGTGGCCCTCAATTGTCCTGCTTGCTCTTGCCAGGTTGTTGTTGCTCCCCTTTGCTGTAGCAGGATGCTGCCGGATGGGGTGCTCCACACTTGTTGCATGTGTGTGTGAACTTGCATGATCTGCCCCAGGAGCAGGAGCCGGCATTGAACAACCTGCAAGTCCCTGGGAGTGTGCGTTTGAACCCACCCCTATGGTTTTCTCCCCTATACCCCACCTCCCCCCCCCCCCGAAAGGGTTGTCTGAAATTCCACCTCCCTGCCTGAAAAGAACCCCTTCCAAATGAGTTCCCCCCCTGGAACTTGTAGTTGTACTCCTTGCCCTGCTGTGTGTGTTTGCCCATATGCTCCATCCATAATTCGACCTTTTTCTGGTCCCACCCCATTTCCGGGCACGAGGCCATCTTTTTGCGGAAGTCCCTGTCATAGTGGTACCAACCTAACCCTCCCCACTTCATGGCCTCATTGTGGATGGTCCTAGAATACTGGATCAAGCCTTGGGCCACTTCGGGGTTCTGCTCTAGAATTACTGCTGACAGTATCGAAAAGGCCTCAAGCCAGTTCTCTATTGTTTTTTTGGGCCAGGCTTGGCACTTAACTTTCTTAACATTGTCTTTCCCCCCCATTTTCCTCGTGTCCAACCCATCTTCCCCATGCATTAATAGAGTAAAGATGTCAATGAAGTCGCGCCGCCAGATCCCTTCCTTGGCCGCCAGGGGTACTTCCCACGCTAGAGAGCAGCGACCTGACAGCAGCGGGGCGACAGTGATGGGTTTGGGGCTGTTTGGAGACTGGCCTGACAATGCGGGGGTGGTGATGAGCTGCGGTGGGTTAGGTACAGCCGCCGCTGCTGAGCTTAGCGCTGAGGCCGCCGGCGTGGGTCCTGTCGTAACTGCGGTAGCTGCTGCCAGTGCTAATGGTGTTGCGGGGATGGAAGCGCTGGCGGGAGGAGTTGCACTGCTTTGTCCCCCTACAGTCCCTGTTGTCGAACCTGCCCCCGTAGGCCCGCCTGTGACCGCGTGACATGCCTGCGCTGCTGCTACCGGGACCACACTGTGTGTCTGTGGCTCACCCGGCTGGCCGGCCCACACTTTTGTTACTGCTTCTACCGCCTCACACCCCGTGTTTGGGCTACTCTGAATTGGCGGGGGGCCGTTCCCTACAATACTGGATTTAACGTCCGCCATGAAAGTCATCATTGTGTCCATAAGCTTACCCATTTTGTCCATGGTAGCGTTGGTTCTTAAGTCCGTATTACTGTCTGTGATGGCGTGGGGTGCCAGTGCCATGGAAGTGTGGGCGGATATCAGGGATGTGCCCGTCCAGGGGTTTGGTTGCCCTCTAGCTCTGGGTGGCGGTGGGTCGGCGGGAAAATCCTTACTGGTCGGTCTGCGAGCACGTTTTGGCCTGGATGGACCTGCCTCAGCACTCGGCTGTTGCTCGGGGGCAGGGGTACCCCGGAATCAACTGGCTCGTTCGAGTTCAGGATCCTGTTTGCCCAAGCCAAACCCTTGGTCTTGGCCAACTGAATGAATGCCGCCCATTGTGCGTCTTGCAATGCGTTTGGCAGGGAATCCTCCACTTGTGATGTCTGCGAAAATAGGGGGGGGGGGAGCCCTGCCTATCCATGTCGCTCTTGAGGACCGGGTACTCCGCGGCTGATTTCGTTGGTGGGCTGACTTTCCACGACCTGACACCATCGCTTGCCCTACCGAGTTCAACGGTTATTCTGCATGCGAAGATGAAAAGGGAAAAGAAAACGTTAGCCTCATAGCCCCTTCCACCCCTTGTGCTTTGACATTGAAGGGCTGTTGTTCCCCGGCGTGCGGGTCCTTGCCTAACCAAATCTCACTGTACCAGCGCGCCCTTATTCTTCATACCTGCACCCTTGCACTGTCCGTCCTCCTCTTGTGCGATTGCTGTTGGTCCCTTTTAACGTGGCGTACTCCTGGAATAGATAATTTGTTATAAATCTCAATCGACTTCTCCCCCCCCTGTGTCCACCCTTTTGCACCGACCCCTTTACGCTGCTGCTTTCGGCTCTGGGTGTCCCCCTTATACCTTGTACCTGCTGGGCAAAGCCGGCCTGTCCGTGCCTTCTCGACCGCCTTCCTTTCCCGAAAGGTTACTTCTGTCGCTCTAGCTGGGGAGACAAAGCAAACGTTATACCACTGACCAGACAAATATACCCGGTACACCCATGCACCCGCACACCTCCTAGCCAGAGGCCTTTCCTTTAGATGTTTTTGTTTAATAATTACCTTGCTTTATTCGTTACCCTTGATGTCCGGCCTCTGACCGCACGCACATGCCTAAGGGGACTTCGACACCTAATGCAAATGAAGACATGTACGCATCATGCATTGTGAATGCTTGCAATAGGTAGGGACAATGGCCTTAAAGGTGGTTTGGTGAATTTAAAAAAACCCTACGACCTTTGGGTGACAATTGCCTCTGCTGCCACCCTAACCCGCTGAGCTGTCTACCACCTTCAAATCAAACCATGGAACACCTGGATTAGGACACAAAACCTTCAGAGCGAGAGTCAGATACCTTAACCACTAGGCCACAGTCACACATGTTAGTTGGTGCTCGTTATGGCCCATGCCTTAAATCCCTTGTTGATGGGGATCAGAAGTCCACCAGATTATAAGAGGTCACTAATGCACTCGGCCTCATGGAACTACAGCTGTTCACGTAGCCAAATGGCCCTGTAACTATTGATGAGCTGACACCAGTGAAGAGTTCCATACGATTCCAGAATCTCTTGTGAATGGAGAGCTCGGTCTATCGACAGAAACACACTTTTTACCTTTGTTATGAAATGGCCCCAGGCCCAGGCAATTGAAGAGTTTGCACTGCTGACAAGGGTGACTTGCCTAGATTTAGATGCAGCCCCAGTTTTGCACAGAGCAGTTTTGTGTCTGCATCCTCCTAAGGTAACTGAAGAAGCAGATAATTATCAACCAGTCTTCTAAATATGGAAAAACTCCTAGATTCAAATTATGAAGATATGCAACCAATAGTGTCAGTACCTTGGTAACAACGCTTGGAGTCAATCGTGGGCTAAAGGGGAGTATTGCAAACTGGTAATGAGAGACTTATACAGCAAATCTTAGTAATCTTCTGTGCGATGGAACAATCAGAATGTGCCACTAAACGTCTCTCAGTTTTACTGTTGATAGTCAATCCCTGGGTTCAATGAGAGGCAACAGAGAGTGTTATGTCAGCATCCTGGATGACTGAGAATGGAACAAATGTGTTTACTGACAGTAAGTTGAATACTGCCCTATACTCTCCTGATGTCTTTTAAACTGGAAAATAGTGGCCTTCGGACTCTTCCGCAGAAGGAACTGACTCCATCGCCCCTTTGGATAATGAAGCCTGAATGTATATCAACAGTGCTGTCCTCATTATGGGACGACAAGGAAGTGGAGTTAGCAGAAGCACACCCTCCTCTGGAATCATTTCATGCTCAAAAGAATGGCCTCTCCAAATAGTTTGAGTACCCAAAAATCTGTCATTGTCACTGACCCTGTCAAAATATCATACTTGTATTATTAGGTCAAAATATTATTGTTACCACTTCTGCCATCTGCTACATCCCTGTCGTAACTATTAAGAAATACAGAAAAGACAGATACCACGTAGTACAGAATCTAAGAGCTGAGAACTCCATCCATGTTGTCCTGTATATTGTCAATCACTGTGATTTTGCTGTTGTTGATTTATGTCTGGTGATCTGTTCAATTCCAATTCATTCTGCAAGACAATTTTTATTTATTTTTATGTTTGAACAGGGACATTGAACGTAGAGAAGACTCACTCAATCGATTCCCCTCTATTTCCTCCCAAGCCACCAAGAAAAGATTTCCTTCCCTCACTTTCCCTAGGGGATCATCTATTTCCATTCAGTATATGGTTGCCTCTGATTACTTGGACAATTGAAAACGATTCATTATATTCGCTAGTTGAAGAAGCCAAGAAAGGGCATACAGCCTCAGAGTAGAAGTTGCTGTTTTGCTTTACCTGTGATGGAGCGTGAAAGTTTAATGACGGGTGCCTCTATCAATTCTCACCATAAAATGAGAATGACAACAATAATTTTTGATTAAAACATGTAAAATGGTTGAAGACAAAAAACATGAGATTTTCTACTGCATCGCAAAAGCATGCATAAGAGTTTTGAAACGTGAAAATGTGAAAGACGTAAATAAAGAGAGAGAAAAGTTATTTGCTTATATAATGTAATCACGTGTTTAAGAATCTAAACATAGTTAACCTAGAAAATGTGCTGCTGATGAATACTAAATGTGACAAATGAAACTAATGCTTACGTAATGAAACACTTGAAAACGATTAAAATGCTGAGTTTAAAGATGCTTGACAATATGAAGATTCTCAGATTTATTTAGTATTTTGTGGTACAAACGTGTATAACAAAAGTGAGACGTATATTAATCTGTTTTGAAAATAAAAACATGCAAAATATTTTTTTTAGTAATACCTAATATTGATGTGTAACTTTTAAGAGAAGAATAATGAGTGAATTAACTAAGAAAAATGAATTATTCATGACGTTTTTTTCTTATGCTTGCAAACAATAGACTCTCTCTTGATTCAGGAACACTTTTGACAGAAATGTATCAATACAATTGCAAACCCAGAGAGAGCGTCTGGGAACCGACAGACAGTGAACAAAGTGAATTTTCTTACTTCCAAGGAAAGGATGGAATTATAAAGTTATTGAAATTGATGAATTTGCAAAAGGATTACTTAATGCTTCTGGATTTCTTAGTTAGGAATTGATCACACCATGAGCAGCCCACTGTGGACAACCAATGGAAACCATATCGTATGATGGAAAGGATACTTTGAGGGCGTAAACTGATTTCTATTAAATTGAAACATAAATGTGATTTATGTTCTTGACCATTCAAATTGAGACTTAGATAAATTGTTCATATGAGTAAACGTATCGTATTTGAGTCATTTTTGGGGTGAACCTTTTGTCACAAATCTATTCACTAGTAAGATCTTAAATGAATGGTTATATGTTGCTAGCATGAATTTGGCATTTTCTTATTCCAGGTCCTCATAAGGATTTGCCTCACGTTCTCTAATTATCCTAGTCACTGTTAGCTCACATAAAAGATCCATTGGAGGACCAATGGCAGTTTAGTGTCATGTTATGGGCCCAGAGAAGAAATAGATTGAAACATGATATATATGATGTAAGTATAAGGAGTGAGATTTTGCCTAGCTTTCCGCTGCATCACCTGTCTGTGATCCTAGGCAGGAGAAAGACAGTCGACCACAGACCACATCCACAGTATCACTCATGTACCACATCCCTCTACTGAAATGGTCTTCAAATCTTTTTCTGCTGTGATTCACTGAGTGAAAATGTTTTCAAGATGGCCCCCTCCAAATGTTTAGGATTAGGAAGAGGGAGTGGTAGCAGGACAGCAGCAAGGTTGTACTTTAAAATAGTGGCCTCATATATGGCTCTGAGGCTGCCATAAGAGCTCTTAGGTATTGCAGGTACATGCATGAATAGCTCAGTCAGTCCATCTAGAGTTTTTCTTTCCTGGGACTCATGCTGATTAAATAATGTAACAAACAGGACTACAAATGCCAGAATGCAAATGAAAGTTGGACTTGCACACGGACCTGGCAAACCTGAAAGTGCTGCCCCAGCAGTCTGCCACACTACAACTGAAATGCTTCAGCTAAAATTAAGGCAGGCAGTTTTCTGTGCTGTGAATCTGAGGGCGAGGCAGACAGCTAAACAAGCCTTCCTGCCAGGGTGCTGCTGCCTGAAAGAAATGTAAATGTGCACAACTGGCCAATCTGCAGATGTAAAGGGTGCTTGGAAGCCAGTGTTGGCTTTAATTGATGGAGTTTCATAGAGGTTTCTTAATGTATGCATTTTTCACTGATCAACTCAAGTGGCATTGATTTTTAATTGACGGAGTCACTTGACGCTTCCTGATGACGCAGATTTATTATTTTCGTGTGTTATTGCAAGGGGGTGACCAGCTGAGCTGCGAAGTCTGTGCTTTTAAGGGCAGTTATAATAAAAAATGTACTGTGTACAGCCTGGGTATTACTATATTTTGGAAAACTTTTTTATCTTAAACCTTTTTGTGCATTTTGTAGCAGCCTTTCTTTTACTGTGTGTAATGCAAGTTTAAAATAATGATTTACATATTCACAGTGTTTTCTGTCATAGACTGGGACCTTGTAGCACTAAACATACAGAAGTCCCTATTCTCCAGTACATCAACCAGGAATAAATTATGCGGCTCTCTAGTTTCAGACACAAACCTCTGCAGTGCTTTAAATAATAGACGTTTCCTTAATGTATGATAATGTATTTTCCACTGATTAACTTAAGTTGCATTGATTTTTCATGTAAGATGTGTCTTATTTTATATGTAGTTACCTGAAGGTGAAAGACCGAAAAACGTTAGGGTATCCAACCTTTTCTGTACTGAGAGCTACTTATGTTCAATGAAAAGTATCGAGAGCTACTAATAATAATAGTGTTGTATAATAGTGTTGTATAATCTTGATTTTGTTATATGTATATTAATTCAACCAAGCAAAAGCTTTCTAATTTAATAAGGTGAGCTGTTCAGAGGTAGCTGGAGAGCTACAGTTACCAGGGCAGGACTGGCCGTAGCGGGCACTGGGCGTTTCCCTGGTGGGCCGGTTCTGTACCGGTCGGGTCCGTTTTTGTTCCAGGGGCCGGTTTTGCAGCAGTGCTGCAAAATCGGCCCCTTGTAACAAAAATGCAGCAGCAGTGTTCCAGCCCTGCTGGCAATTATATCCGACTGCCCCCCCTCCATCCATCCCCCCTCAGGGGGCCGGTTGGACGTAATTGCCAGGGCTGGCTTGCAATCCTAGTCTGGCCCCGGCAGTAGCTCATGAGCCACTGGTTGGAGACCTCTGTCAGATCTTGCATTTTTAGCCAACCCTTTGACCCCGCCCCTACACTGTCACCCCACCCACTTTGTGCACAACAACACAGTTCCCATACTTTTTAGATCGAGCCTGAGCAGCATATGCACTGCTCTGCAAGGCATGCAGTATTAGAGTATGGACTTGAAGCTCCGCCCACTCTCTGCCCATATTTTTAGTTGGCTTGTGTCACTGTCCTTTGTAAATGCTGGCTTCTGATTTATTAATAGGCATGTTAGTCCCTACTTAGTAATGCCTTGTCTTCATTTGTAACCTCCCATGAGGACTAGTCCTTTTACTTCTGTTGTTACACTGTATGTCTTTTTTAGTCTGTAAGCACTATTTTTTTTTGATGAGTTTCTCCTACTGCAAGCACAACATGCTTTCCTGCAACATTCAGTGCGCCATGTTCACTTTCCAAGCAGCCTGGGATAATGGCTGCCACTCCTTTGAAATGAAATACGTCTCGCATTTACAAGAGTTTGAACTATTAGCATTGTAAATGACGATGCCTTTTATTTATGTTAATTATCAAAACAGATAAATAAAAGGCATTGTCATTTACAATGCCGGTAGCTTAATCTCTCGCAAATGCGAGACCTATTTAATTGCAAATGCTTGTTTTTAATGCACTTCGACCACTGCCCTGCCTTACTCCATTCCCTTGGGCGGTTATTCCGAGGCACCTGGGAGTCAGTGTCTTGAAGGCTATGCTTCATGCTTATACTCTGTTGTGCATTTTAGGTCTTTTGAAAAAATTCACTTATGAAATTTAATGAAACCTTTCGCTTGTTTCATTTTTTTTAAATTTCAAATCATATTGACTCGTTCTTAATACAAATCATGGCAGCAAGGCGTCCTATGTTCCACTGTATTCCGCAGCGTCATCAGGTCAGCCCAGCTCTGAGGACCTCCTTGCACCTCCACATTGCAGGCTGGTTGTTTAGGGTCCCCTGCTGAGTGTAGTGAGCCATCCGGCCACTGCAATACACTGTATTCACCTCAGCCTCTCGGCCCGGGCGCGGACCAGAGGTTATAAATAAAGGGGTCGACAACCACACAGGGTTGTTGTCACCAATAAGTAAACTGAGCGTGGTGTGCCTCATTGGTGTATTAATAGGTAGGCCCCAAGCATCGTACCAGCATACCCCATAGAGCCCTTTACCCCCCACCACACTGGCGACGAGGCGGGATCATACCCGCGACGTGCCTGGCTGCTGCCGCGGCGAACAAGGCGGCGTTAGGAGAAGCGTCGGAGGAGTACTTTACCCATGCGGCCATAGGAAGATAAAGGCGGCTGCAAAGCGGAGCCGCAACCCACCGGTGCACCGCGAAGGAGGTGAGGAGGGCGTGAGAAGGAAGGGCAGCGGGTCGCTCCGCACATCGGCAAAGGCAGCAAAAAGGGGAGGCGGCCGAGAGGAGGGGCCGCGAGGGTGAAGCCACGCTACACCTCCGAGGACCGTGCAAGACCTGGCGGGCCTAGGGAACGGTACAAGGGGCAACAGCATGTGAGAGGGGTGCGCGCGACCGTGCACAGTAAGAAAAGAGGGCCAAGCCACAGGGAACGTGGAGCCCAGAGGCACTGAGGAAATCCCCTGAGCAGACACGGCACTGCAAAAAGGAAAAGGAGACCGGGTGAATACGCACACACACAAAGGCACCCAAAAAGAAAGTGAAAGGGGTGGAAACAAAAAAAAAAAGAGGAAAAGGACAGAAAGAAACAACACGGTGGGCCACAGAGTGAGGTGGACTGGGTGTGACAGCTACACCCCACAAACAAGGGTGAAGCCAGGAAGCCCAGTAAGCACAAGGAACAGGGCATTGCAAAAGAAAGAAAATGTCAGTGCAGGCAGGAGATGGAGCAGGCACCGCAGGTGGGGGAGGGGCAGAACATCGCTCACACCCCACCTTGGCAGCATTACCCCCATTCAGCCAACTGGCGGACCCGGCTACGGCGGCACCTCGGTAGAGGAAATGGATTGGTCGCTTAGAAAACTACTTTCAAGCGGCAAGGGAAATGGACGGAGCAGTCAATCGGTCGACAATGCTCCACATGGGAGGTGATGAACTTTACGAATTGTTTCAAGACCTGCCCAACACGGGGGACCGGAATGATTATGAGGCGGCCGTAGCCGCGCTCAACCGACACTTCGACCCACAGCTTAACCCCGATTTCGAGCACTTCAAGCTGCGTCAGGCGAAGCAGCAGGAAGGGGAGACACTGGATATGTTCTTTGCCAGGCTGAGAAGATACGCGAGCTCCTGCACTGGAATAGATAAGCAACTAGAAATAAGAGCACAACTTATACAGGGGTGCAGGTCATCTGACCTGAGGAAACTGATTTTACGACAACCTGATATCTCCCTGGATGAGATACTAATCTTGGGACGGTCTCATGAGCTGGCGGACGTCAGAGCAGGGGAGATGGAGTCAGCGCTAGCACGAAGGTCGGCAGATACTAGACAAGTACACCCGGTGACGATCAAAGAGGAACGCGTGGATGCCATACAGAAAGGAGGCGGACGAGGCAGAGGCCACCCAAGCACATACCAAGGAAAACGTGGCTGCAACAACTGTGGGATGAGAACCACCCGCCAAGAGGCTGTCCAGCATATAGGAAGGCGTGCCTAAAGTGTGGGAAAATGGGCACTTCGCCAAAGTGTGCATGAGCACGAGGTCGACAGCAGGCGCAGGAAGTCGAGGGAACCGGCCCAAGAAAGTCAAACAAGTAACAGGGGCAACAGGAGAGGCAGACGAGCTAGACGCCCTATGCCAACGATTCCAGGTCTTGGAAGATGACGAAGATGACGAGGCGTGGGTGGTTTTCTTCCTGGGCAGGAATAATAAGAAAAAACGGCCACCACCAATGTGCCAAATCACAATCGGCGACAACCAAGTGACGGCGCTCATCGACACAGGGGCGTCGGTGAACGTACTGGACGCAACACATTACAACCAACTCAACCCTAGACCACAACTAATGCCCACAAAGGCGAGAATTTTCACATACGGAGATGACACCCCCATTCCACTGCAAGGGGTGATAGAGGTAGAGGTCAGGCATGGCGAAATCACTGCACAAACCCAGTTTCATGTGACGAACGACAGTGCTTGAACATTACTTGGCTGCCATTCGGCGGAGGACTTAGGGCTGGTCATGTTTGCGTCCCAAATTCACCAGTCACACGCAGCGGACATCATGGCAGAATTCCCAACGCTATTTGAAGGATTGGGGTGCCTAAAAGGAGTCAAGGTGAAGTTGCACATCGACAAGGCGGTCAGACCAGTGGCCCTGCGCCACCGGAGGGTGCCATTCCAACTGCGACCATTGGTGGAAGCGGAGTTGGACAAACTCGAGAAAGCAGGAGTCATCGAGAAGATGTCGAGGCCGACGCCATGGGTATCCCCGTTGGTCATCGCTCCCAAACCGAAACAGCCAGGAGCGATCAGGTTGTGTGTAGACATGCGTCTCCCCAATAAGGCCATCAAGAGAGAGAGACACATAACACCAACTATCGATGAGATCGTAGCAGACATCAACGGGGCGAGATGGTTCTCGAGGGTGGATCTCAACTCCGGCTACCACCAGTTGGTGTTAGACGAGGCCAGCCGGTACATGACAACATTTTCTACCCATGTGGGGCTACGCAGGTTCAAACGGCTGAGCTTCGGAGTGTTCTCGGCAGCCAAAGTTTTCCAGGATGCAATTCGGGAGGCCCTGTCTGGATTGATGGGAGTCATGAGCGTCAGTGATGATGCTTTCATATACTCGCAAACGCTGGAAGAACACTACGAGAGGTTGCGAGCGACATTGACGAGGTTGGTTCAACAAGGCCTAACCCTGCACAAAGACAAGTGTAAGTTTTACTCAACGGAGGTAGAGTTCTTTGGTTACAAATTCTCGAAAGATGGACTTCAGGTGGACCCTGCTAAAGTAGGGGCAATCAGGGCAGCGGCCATTCCTCAAAACCCGACAGAAATGAGAAGCTTCCTCGGAATGGTGAATTATTGCGGCCGGTTTATCCCGCATCTGGCGACCCATGCGGAACCATTGAGGGCACTCACAAAGAAGGATACCAAGTGGGTCTGAACAAGTGCAGCGGCACAAGCATTTCAGGAGGTAAAAGGGGCTCTCCTAAAAGGGGCAACGGTGGCATACTTCAAACCAGGAAGTCCGACAGAACTCATAGTCGATGCCAGCCCGGTGGGGCTAGGAGCGGTGTTACTCCACAAACGGACCGACATGAGTGGGTACCTATCGCATACCGTATTAATCAAACCAGGGGGCACTGTTCCAAATGAGGGGTACAAATAGTCGCCCACTCGATACAGAGGTAGAGAGAGGTGTAAGTGGTCCTAGGTTTGTTGGGACCCACTTATGAGAGGGAAGAACAAGTCTTGTCTCTTGATGCCCTCACACACCCCGAAGGATGTCATGCTTCATCATTGGGCGTTTTGCTCCTCGTCGGGCCGGCGCTGCAATGCCCTACGGGTCCCCTGAAGGGTCACTTTAGCAGAGATCTTTTAAGACAAAACGCCGTTTAGTGCATGCGGGTGTGTGGTGTGGGTCCTCTAAGAGGGTGATATGGTGCGTGCAACATGAGTCGAAAACTGTCTAAGGGTTACCAGATGTAAAATTTTTAATGAGAGGGTGCCCTTGACAGACTAAAAAACCCGTAGGTTAAGGGTTACCTCTATCGGCTTAATGAGCCCCAGGTAACTACAATGTGGGAGAGGTCGACATGTTTCGCGCCTGTGCGGTCTCAACAGATCCGTGGCGCTTCTTCAGGACCGAGAAAGCAAGATAAAGTGTAGTGCAAGTGAAGAGTGAAAGGGTTAGTACCCTCAATGGGTGTCCGGGCGGGTTTAGGGAACAATGTACCCAGCAGTCTACCTGCAATAACTAATTAGTTATGGCCGCTCCTGGACGTCACCTAGGAGAGAAATGACAGAAAGCAGAGAAAGATTGCGTCAGAGCTACAAGCGTGGAATGTCCATGTCTCCCCACAGCTTATCGTTTAGCTACGCATATAAAGGTGACATGTATGAGACATAAATGAGTTAGGAAGTGCCAATGGAAGAACGACAGGACTGCGGGGTCTCAACTACGAGTACCGGTAGGGTACCACAAGCGCCATGCTAGTCGGAAGGGCCATAGCGTATGTGGTCCCCCCGGCACCCAAGGAGTCACCCGCACATCCTGCCATCCTACTGCTAAAATGCCCAGTGTTAATATCGCCAGTGCGTGCCTCTATCTCATAATAAATGTGATAGTACAGTAGGTGCTAAACTGGCGTGCCCACCGAGGTGGCTCCTGTTGGCATCTAAGAGCCTTCGTATGCCGTGACTAAAATCTCTCAAGTGTGGTCCTTTGCCATACGTGTCACATACTCATCTTACCTATAAAAATCAGGAGTTTTGCTCCATAGGCTAGTAGGAGACGAGCGCCCGCACGTTACCGGGCTAAACAGAAAATGACATAATGCGGAAACACGAGTCAGTTACTTCCATTGTCTAAAATATTACAGTGCGGTTTACTCCAGTTACCAAATTGTTCCTCGTCTCCCCATCACAGCGGTCTTACTTACAGTTTTGCTCGGGTGCTGGCTCAGATGCACCTACCCCATCCGTACTCCTGCCTGTATTTGAACGGTCATCGGCAGAGATGGTTTTAAGTAGTAAGACTCATTAGTTGTGTGGCGGTGCCTTCTTCAGGTCTATCACGTAAGCATTTATCTCAACTGCGTGTTTCTTACGAGGCAGCTGCATTGCGCATGTCTGTGAATGTGACTCTGTATCCCCAGCGCATGCGCAGTGAATGTCGCGCAGGTCCCGGTCGTCATAAAAATAAATGACGCTACCGGCGCGCTGAGTAAAGTGTCTGTAGCGCGCTGTTAAATATATACCCAGTGTTGCTATTGCACAGCGTGACTAAAGGGCATATGTTCAGTCAGTCAAATAAATATGCAAACTGTATGCTGATGCTCCATGGTGGGCCACTAGTTGCATCCCGGGTATTCCCTAGCATTGGAGACAATTCTGCCCCCATTATGGCCCAATACTGTGAGCTCGTGTGAAAAAGCGCTTCTAACCTGAGAGCCCCAGGGTCTAGTATGGGGGCTGGAGGGGGAAAGAACGAATATGTAAGAGGTGGAGTTTGGTATGGATGGCTCAATGATGTTATCCCACCTCATCTGTGTATGGTCGTCAGTTTGGAGCATGTTAATTACGAGACGTTTTTTGTAAGATGGGTGTGTCAAAATTCCCCCAAGATATCTCATCGTCAGGCTGGAGCATGTTAATTACGAGATGTTTTTTGTAAGGTGGGTGTTTAAAGTTCTAACAACAACAAAAAAATCCGCGGGTCTCAAGGAAAAATCTATATAAAGAGACAGACATCACAGCAGTACACACAACAGAAGAAAAAAGTGAAAACGGGGGGATCTCAATTAAGAGGACGGATTCCCATCACCCACCGAAGTGGCATGCTTCATCATTTGGGGATCTCCTCTCAGCTGCACGCTAGTACAACTAAGGAGCTACAACTCCCTACTAGTATACAGGAGGAGCTCACGGATGTTTTTACAACTATAGTCCAAGACTGGATCACCTAAGATCACTGAAGCATAAGGCAATATGGTAGGTGTTCGGTGCAGTGTAAAAAGGAAAAGTGTAATAAAATTGACTACCAAGTGACAATGAATTTATTAAGATCACATGGTGTCAATGGTTAAAAAGCAGTAAGCGCGCAACTTAACTATAAATACAAGCGCGCTAGTGAAGAGGTCTACATGTTTCAGCCACTACCGATCTAACTGCGATCAAGGCTTTCTTCAGGACCAGATTGTAACTACTGCACTAAATTCAAAAACAAATTTATACAAACACTGAAAAGAACGATACAACCATATACCTGTGTACGTAAATATATTGGCACTAAAGGCATTGGTGTGGTACTCCTGTTGAAAAAGATGAATTTTTTTTGAGTATATATGTGTACATACTGAAAAGGTCTATATCAATATATAAAAAGAACACATTAAATTGCAATGTGCACATGCTATAGGTCCTCACAATAATTCAAAAAACTCTACAGCAAAAACACCTTACCCGTATCAAAATCGGGAGGGAACTTGCCGCTCCTGGCAACCGCTCAGGGCGTGAGGCAACGCTCTGTGAATTAAAAACAAGGGGAAGAGAAGCTAAGCCCACAAAGGATGGAATTTAAATGTATAAAGTAGTAGGTCCAGCATACACCACCACTCTAATCATGTAGGTTTGTTGAGAGTTCTATAAAGCACCAGCAGAAGTTTTGCTATTAAGATGATTTTTAGATATTGTTAAGAAATAAACAGTCTGATGTAAACTGTTATTCAGGAACAATAGAATTCGAGCAGTCTAAGGGTAACGTGAACTGCCAACAGAACTATTGATATTAAGCAGAACCATATAGACCAGGAACGCTTCTAACGCTTCTAACAAGGGGAGAACACTCAATATAGTAGACCCCTCGTGATAACATCAAAAGCAGAGTCTGGGAAAAACAAACACTCCAGACTACAAGCTCATCACCTCTGGGATTGCACGCCCACCAATGGCCTCCTTCACTTATGGCAGTGTATAAATAAACGTGTGAAAACACACAGAGGTCACTCTTACCTGCTCCGTCGTTACCCCGGGCCGGATCCTGAGAGTCACGAGCAGTGACGTCCGGTCGGGGCAGGAGCTTAAGTACAAGTATTAACTCTTACAAAATACCCGCACCTGTGGGGAGTCGCGTAAAGTGACGTCAAACGTGTCACAGCCAAATAACGCGAGACACGGTTGTTAAGAACTACACATGAATGCCCGGAAAACCGGGAGTTGTAGTTTCTAACATGGCAGCTGGTGTTCACGACTATTCTTGGCATCTAAAGACATTTAATACGTGGTAGAGCCTTTATCCCACATAGTTTGAAACGCTGCAATTCAGAATTCGGCCTCAGTATAAAAACGCTGTATAATACCGCTCAATTGAATAAACGGCAGCAAAATTACATTGGTAATCGCAAACAACATTATTAAAGCTAACTCAACCCTCATCACTCAGATATGTGTCAAGGATGCACCAATGACTATAAGTATGGGGTGGACTTTAAAATGCGAAACCAGTATTGATGACACTCAGTCTTCCACAGTACAAATTAAAGCTAACTAAACCCTCATCACTCAGATATGTATCAAGGATGCACCAAAGATGCACCAATGACTACAAGTATGGGGTGGACTTTAAAATGCAAAACCAGTATTGATGACACTCAGTTTTCCACAGTACATATTATATTGATCAACCACTGACCCTGGTAACGTCAGAGTGTAACAAAACATATTTGTATACCCAGAGGGCATACTATGAGTGTTTCTGGACTTAGAAAGTGCACAGTTAAATTAGGGTCCAAGGAATGGCATCATTTAACCCATCCACATCACTGCGCAATTTAAACACCCAACGTTGCTCCTTCCTGAATAAAAAAGAGGTGATATCAGTAATCTGTCTTGGTATGTATGGCTGTTCAAGAACAGTCCAACTCAAATCCTCCGGTTTATGATTATGTTCGAGGAAATGATTGGTCAATCGAGTAGATTGTTTTTTACACCTGATGGTGCTCTTATGCTCCATGATCCTTTGCTTGACCTTCCGTGTCGTCATACCAACATATGTCTTCGAGCAAGGACATGTTATTAAATAGATAACTTTTTCACTATTGCAGTTAGTATGCTTCGTCTGTCTCCAAGGTCTCTGAGTTCCAATGTCAACCTCAGTAGTATGCCTAGTTTGTGGACAGACAGTGCATGTACCGCACGGATAGTGTCCCTGGACCGGGGCATGTTCCAGAGTGTAGTAGGTCCGGGTTGTAAGATACCTCTCGGTCGTGTATGGACAAGACAGTCACGTAGGTTCTTACTCCTTTTGAAAGAAAAGAGAGGTGGAGATATCTTATCCTGTCCCACATTGAGGATGCGCCAATGTCTACGCACAATCTTCTGGATTTGATTCGATTGAGTACTAAAGGTGTTTACACAGGTCAGCCTTGTTAATGGTGGTTTTGGCACAGTAGGTTCTATGAGTGCTTCGCGATTATTATTCGAAGCTCTCTTATAAGATTGTCGTAACAACCTCTTAGGGTACTTTCTAGCTCGAAGATTTCGAGAAAGTACCGTGGCATGTTTCCTAAAGTCATCAAAGGTGGAACAATTCCTACGAAGACGAAGGAACTGACCGAATGGTAGCCCTTCACGTAGGGATTTAGGATGGAAACTATCGTATGTCAACAATGAATTCCTGGCCATAGGCTTCGTATACAGTTCACTTTGTAAACCCCTAGCTGATGAATAAATGCGCAAGTCAAGGAACGGCAAATTCGTCTTGCTTGCGTCCATTGTAAAATTCAAATAGTTATTCTGTGTGTTGAGCCAGACATGGAAAGAATTGAGGGTGGTCAAATCTCCTCTCCATATGACGAATATGTCGTCTATATAGCGCTTCCATTCTAAAACATTGCTGCGAAAGGGGTTCATCTCTACAAGTACACAGTTTTGTTCAAATAAATGGACATAAAGATTTGCCAAACTTGGGGCAAAAACACTGCCCATCGATGTACCTGATATCTGGAGGTACAACTGATCCTCAAATCTGAAATTTTTTTCAGTCATTGCCAACCTGTGTTCACTTATCCTCACTTTGATTGGTCGTGTAGTCATCCCTACATATCTCAGTGAGCATGGGCAAGTGATCAGGTAGACACAATTCTTGGTGTTACAGTTCGTGTGTCTACGCTGTTCCCATGTAAAGTCACCCAAGTGGAGGATCTTAGTGTGTTGTGTGGAGGGACATGCGCTGCATGTGCCACATGGGAAATGGCCTTTCACTGGAGGAAGGTCCCACAGGGTCATGTCTTGTTTTTTGTTCTTAACTCGTGGTCTGGTGGTAACCAGTTGTTCGCGTAGATTCGTAGTTCTTTTGAACGCAAAACGAGGTAGGTCCATGTTCAGGGTGCCAGTGTTCAGGATCCTCCAGTTGCGTTTCACGATGTTCTTGATTTTGTTCGACATCGGTGTAAAAGTTGTCACGCATGTGATCGTGTTGCTAGGTTATTTCTCCCTTGTTTCCAGTAACGCCTGACGGTTATTGTTTCTGGCGCATTTCCTGGCCCTGTTGATCACCTCTCCCGGGTAGCCCCTGTCATGTAGGTTTCTCGCCAGAGAGCTAGCTTGAGCAACGTATTCCTGGATGCTGCTGCAGTTGCGTCGTATTCTCAAAAACTGGCCGTAAGGTCAAAACGCGCCACTTCCTTTTCAGAACAGAGGCAGGGGGCGAGGCAGAGGAAGAAGAAGAGGGCAAAAGCAGGTACAATGGCAGGACCGTGAGGCACAACAGAGAATGACAAGGAGCATGACACACCCAAGACCTTGATTGTCAACTTATCGGAGAGACAACTCAGCACTGATGAAGTCGCTGTTCTTGAGATGGGTCTTGGGTTTGTACCCACCCCTAAAGAAGACAACTTTCGCATGAATGAAGAACTTCATCAGCTGTTCCGAAAGATAAGACTGAAGTCCTTCTTCAGCAATAATCCCATACCGGAACGTCAAGCTACAGGTCTCAGACCCCCCTCCAGATTTACTCCAACAGCAGGGATGGTCCCCAGCGAGGTGCTAACTTTTGAAAAAGCTGTACTCAAGGAGGCCAATTGCCTCACTGGAAAACCAACATATGACAACATGCCAAAGAAACTACGCGCCGCGGTTTACTCACTCACAGACGACGAGACCATCACCATCAAACCCGCGGACAAGGGGGGTGCTACCGTCATCCTCAGAGTCGAGGACTACGAAAGGGAATGCTCAAGACAACTCAACGTCTCCGAATACTACCACAGACTAGAGACAGACCCCACAGATCGATTACTCTCACAGATACATATCTTGGTGAACGAGGCAGCCAACGAGGGGTGGATCTCCCCCCAGGAGGCGGCATTCCTGGTGAATGGGAACCCCAGGATGCCTTATTTCTATCTTCTACCAAAGATTCACAAAGGGGTCGTTCCTCCACCTGGCCGCCCCATTGTATCCGGCATAGGCTCCCTGCTGGAACCACTGAGCCAATTCAGCGACCACTTTTTACGCCCGTTAGTCCAAGCGACTCCAGCATACCTAAAGGACACACGGGATGTCCTCAACTTAATACAGGAGATTAACAACAACAACACAGAGGTTATCAACCTCCTCCTCACCCTTGACGTAGAGGCCCTGTACACGAACATTCCCCAAGACGCAACCATCGAGGTAGTGGCGAAATTACTACAAGAAACTGACCTCCCAACCAATACACCAGCTGAATTTATCACCGAGATCATTACCATTGCACTAAAAAATGGTGTAGAGACTAAATATCGAACTTTTAATATCGAAAGGACAAATTATCGAGTACAAAATATCGAGAGGACAGAATATAGAAAAGACATAATATAGTTGGAAAAAATATCGACATATAGGTAAGTAATATCGAATGTCATATCGAATTTTATTATATCGATTTTTTTTTATTGTTTTATATGTTAGTATATGTGTTAAAAATATATAATATTTTTTTAATGTATGTTACAATTTTTTTAAGGTAATGCATTTTATGTGAATTAATTTTTGCGTATATTAGTTCCGTAGCGGGTTGTGGGTTTATAGGGGAATAGGGTGGGAAGTAATTTAATTTACATTATAAAAATTAATAATTTATTAATTAATAATGTAGTGTTTAATAATTACTATTGTTTAATAATTTTTGCGTATATTAGTTCCGTAGCGGATTGTGGGTTTATAGGGGAATAGGGTGGGAAGTAATTTAATTTAAATTATAAAATTTAATAATGTATTAATTAATCATTTATTGTTTAATAATTACTATTGTTAATTAAGGTAATTAATTTATTATTAAATATATAAAAACGGAATAATCTTTTTTAATGAATTGATAATTATGTAAACTGTTTTTTTTATTTATTAATTAGTAATTAATTGCATATTAATTATTAAAAATTAATTTATTAATATGTTAATTATGCACATTTTTTTAGTAGTGTGTTGAGTGTTGATAGGGGAGGAGGGTGGGAATTAAGTTAAATTTAATTCAAATTTTTATAATTTTTAAATATTATTTATTCAAAGTTATTTTATAGTGTTAATTGTGTTAATTAATTTAGATATGTTGGTTATTTATTTTATTGTTAATTGTAATTAGCTAATTAATTAAATGTTAATTATGTTCATTCATTAATATTTTACACTATTGGAGGTGATGTTTATAGGGGAAAATGTTGGAAGGTAAATATATTTTTATTAATTAATTAGTTGTTAATTAATTTTAATTATATTGTAGGAGTGGGTCTACTCAATTATTCCACTACGCTACCCAACACTTTCCCTACTGTTGCACTCACTGGAGTGGGAATAGTTATTTTTACACTCCCGCTATCCAACACTTTCCCTACTGTTCCACTCACTGGAGTGGGAATAGTAATTTTTAGACTCCCGCTATCCAACACTTTCCCTACTGTTCCACTCACTGGAGTGGGAATAGTAATTTTTACCCTCCCGCTATCCAACACTTTCCCTACTGTTCCACTCACTGAAGTGGGAATAGTAATTTTACCCTCCCGCTATCCAACACTTTTCCTACTGTTCCACTCACTGGAGTGGGAATAGTAATTTTTACCCTCCCGCTATCCAACACTTTCCCTACTGTTCCACTTGCTGGAGTAGGAATAGTAATTTTTACCCACCCGCTATCCAACACTTTTCCTATTGTTCCACTCGCTGGAGTCGGAATAGTAATTTGTACCCACCCGCTATCCAACACTTTCCCTACTGTTCCACTCGCTGGAGTAGGAATAGTAATTTTTACCCACCCGCTATCCAACAGTTTCCCTACTGTTCCACTCACTTGAGTGGGAATAGTAATTTGTACCCAACCGCTATCCAACAAATTCCCTACTTTTGCAGTTGTTGGAGTGTGAATACTAATTTTATTCCCTTAGCTATGCAACGTTTTTAATTTTGTTATATTTAATGTAGTGTAAATTATTAATTAACATAAAAAATGTACTTTAATTATTTAAATTATTATATATTGTTTATTTTTATATTTATATAATATGTTTACTTATATATATATATGTAAATATATTTTTAATAATGTTTTAAATATTTTATAATTTAGATTAATAATTATTTTATAATATTATTAAGTAAATATATATATGTTAAAAAATAATTAATATGGTTTTTTTACATTACATTTATTATTTTTACATTTTAAGCTTTTTTACATTATTTTAACTATGTTTTATTTAATTGTGTTTATTATTTAATTACTTTTATAGTATTTTTAATACATTTAAAAAATTCGATATTTTAGTTAACTATATTTTAAACATCGATATTTTGTACTCGATATTTTAGTACTTACCTATTTGTAGATACGGACTCGATATTCTGTCCCTCGATATTTTGGCATCGATATTTAGTCACTGATCCCTAAAAATAACTTCTTCATGTACAAAACCACCATCTATCACCAGGTACAAGGTACCAGCATGGGCAGCACCTTTGCGCCGAGCCTGGCAGGGCTGTACATGGCACATTTTGAAGCTACTAACATCTTCACGGACAACAACCCATTCAAAGATAATCTCATCACCTGGAAGAGGTATATCGATGACGTCCTCATCCTCTGGAGTGGAGATGTGGATACCAGCAATAAATTCCATGAATGGGTCAATAACCTCAACCCTCACTTACGCTTCACTAAAACAGCCAGCGACAAGGAGATTCCATTCCTGGACCTACTCATCACCTTGGAGGAGGGACAACTCCATACGGCCACTTACAAAAAGGCGACAGACCGGAACAGCCTCCTCAGCTTTAGGATTCACCAGCCCAAGGCCCTCAAGGAGAACCTACCATACGGCCAGTTTTTGAGAATACGATGCAACTGCAGCAGCATCCAGGAATACGTTGCTCAAGCTAGCTCTCTGGCGAGAAACCTACGTGACAGGGACTACCCGGGAGAGGTGATCAACAGGGCCAGGAAACGCGCCAGAAACAATAACCGGCAGGCGTTACTGGAAACAAGGGAGAAAGAACCTAGCAACACGATCACATGCGTGACAACTTTTACACCGATGTTGAACAAAATCAAGAACATCGTGAAACGCAACTGGAGGATCCTGAACACTGGCACCCTGAACATGGACCTACCTCGTTTTGCGTTCAAAAGAACTACGAATCTACGCGACCAACTGGTTAACACCAGACCACGAGTTAAGAACAAAAAACAAGACATGACCCTGTGGGACCTTCCTCCAGTCAAAGGCCATTTCCCATGTGGCACATGCAGCGCATGTCCCTCCACACAACACACTAAGATCGTCCACTTGGGTGACTTTACATGGGAACAGCGTAGACACACGAACTGTAACACCAAGAATTGTGTCTACCTGATCACTTGCCCATGCTCACTGAGATATGTAGGGATGACTACCCGACCAATCAAAGTGAGGATAAGCGAACACAGAAGCACGGTCAGACGTGGTCAGACGGCCACAAAGATGACGAACCACTACATCGAAAAAGGCCATTCCTGTGATGAAATACAATAGACAATACTGGAGGCCAACCAGATGTGGAGTAGTACATCTCTGCTTCGCCGCGAACAACGTTGGGTGCTCCGCCTCCGTACACACGAACACGCTCTCAATGACGAGATACCTTGGGTAGAACTTTAAACACCCACCTTACAAAAAACATCTCGTAATTAACATGCTCCAGCCTGACGATATGATATCTTGGGGGAATTTTGACACACCCATCTTACAAAAAACGTCTCGTAATTAACATGCTCCAACCTGACGACCCTACACAGATGAGGTGGGATAACATCATTGAGCCATCCATACCAAACTCCACCTCTTACATATTCGTTCTTTCCCCCTCCAGCCCCCATACTAGACCCTGGGGCTCTCAGGTTAGAAGCGCTTTTTCACACGAGCTCACAGTATTGGGCCATAATGGGGGCAGAATTGTCTCCAATGCTAGGGAATACCCGGGATGCAACTAGTGGCCCACCATGGAGCATCAGCATACAGTTTGCATATTTATTTGACTGACTGAACATATGCCCTTTAGTCACGCTGTGCAATAGCAACACTGGGTATATATTTAACAGCGCGCTACAGACACTTTACTCAGCGCGCCGGTAGCGTCATTTATTTCTATGACGACCGGGACCTGCGCGACATTCACTGCGCATGCGCTGGGGATACAGAGTCACATTCACAGTCATGCGCAATGCAGCTTCCTCGTAAGAAACACGCAGCTGAGATAAATGCTTACGTGATAGACCGGAAGAAGGCACCGCCACACAACTAATGAGTCTTACTACTTAAAACCGTCTCTGCCGATGACCGTTCAAATACAGGCAGGAGTACGGATGGGGTAGGTGCATCTGAGCCAGCACCCGAGCAAAACTGTAAGTAAGACCGCTGTGATGGGGACACAAGGAACAATTTGGTAACTTGAGTAAACCGCACTGTAATGTTTTAGACAATGGAAGTAACTGACTCGTGTTTCCGCATTTTGTCATTTTCTGTTTAGCCCGGTAAGGTGTGGGCGCTCGTCTCCTACTAGCCTATGGAGCAACTCTCCTGATTTTTATAGGTAAGATGAGTATGTGACACGTATGGCAAAGGACCACACTTGAGAGATTTTAGTCACGGCATACGAAGGCTCTTTAGATGCCGACAGGAGCCGCCTCGGTGGGCACGCCAGTTAAGCACCTACTGTACTATCACATTTATTATGAGATAGAGGCACGCACTGGCGATTTTAACACTGGGCATTTTAGCAGTAGGATGGCAGGATGTGCGGGTGACTCCTTGGGTGCCGGGGGGACCACATACGCTATAGCCCTTCCGACTAGCATGGCGCGTGTGGTACCCTACCGGTACTCGTAGTTGAGACCCCGCAGTCCTGTTGTTCTTCCATTGGCACTTCCTAACTCATTCATGTCTCGTACATGTCACCTTTATATGCGTAGCTAAACGATAAGCTGTGGGGAGACATGGACATTCCCCGCTTGTAGCTCTGACGCAATCTTTCTCTGCTTTCTGTCATTTCTCTCCTAGGTGACGTCCAGGAGCGGCCATAACAAATTAGTTATTGCAGGTAGACTGCTGGGTACATTGTTTCCTAAACCCGCCCGGACACCCATTGAGGGTACTAACCCTTTCACTCTTCACGTGCACTACAGTTTATCTTGCTTTCTCGGTCCTGAAGAAGCGCCACGGATCTGTTGAGACCGCACAGGCGCGAAACATGTCAACCTCTCCCACATTGTAGTTACCTGGGGCTCATTAAGCCGATAGAGGTAACCCTTAACCTACAGGTTTTGTAGTCTGTCAAGGGCACCCTCTCATTAAAAATTTTACATCTGGTAACCCTTAGACAGTTTTAGACTCACGTTGCACGCACCATATCCCCCTCTTAGAGGACCCACACCACACACCTGCATGCACTAAACTGCGTTTTGTCTTAAAAGATCTCCGCTAAAGTGACCCTTCGGGGGACCCGTAGGGCATTGCAGCGCCGGTCCGACGAGGAGCAAAACGCCCAATGATGAAGCATGACATCCTTCGGGGTGTGTGAGGGCATCAAGAGACAAGACTTGTTCTTCCCTCTCACAAGTGGGTCCCAACAAACCTAGGACCACTTACACCTCTCTCTACCTCTGTATCGAGTGGGCGACTATTTGTACCCCTCATTTGGAACAGTGCCCCCTGGTTTCATTAATACGGTTAACGTTAGGAGTACGGGCACTGGACCTAAACTGGCTCCTGGTCCCCCCCCTCTTTGTATGAATACCTATCGCATACGCCAGCAAAGCACTAACGGCTATCGAGACTCGATATGCTCAAGTGGAGAGAGAGGCACTAGCGATCAGGTGGGCGTGCCAGCACTTTGACATATATCTATGCGGACACAAGTTCAGAGTAATCACCAACCACAAGCCCTTAGTGCCACTCTTTGGAGGAACAGCGAGGAATGGGCCCCCCAGGATCGAAAGGTGGGCCGTACAACTCCAGCAATATGATTTTGAGGTGCTATACCGGCCAGGAGCGAACAATCCGGTGGACTACATGTCAAGGCACCCGGTGGCCGTGAATCCTCAAGGGCAGAAGGAAGTCGATGGAGGAGTGGAGAGCTTCATAAAGCTGATAACCGAACTTGCATGTCCCCATGCGCTATTGCTGGAAGAACTGGTGAAGGCCACTAAGGAGGATGGCTGTTTGACGGATGTCAAAGAGGCCCTGAGAGGACAAAGTTGGAGGAATTTCCTTGATGGAGTCAGAAGACTGACAGATGAAGATAGGGAGACAAGAACCAGTCTGTGGCGATGCCGGGACGAGCTTAGTGAGAACGAGGAGGGGCTCGTGCTAAGAGGACCGCTGATAGTGGTGCCCCAGAAACTGTGGAGAATAACAGCGGAGTTAGCGCACCAAGGAATAGCTAAAACTAAGGCCCGGCTGAGAGCCAAGTTATGGTTCCCGGGTGTGGACAGGATGATTGAGGAGATAGTGAGAGGGTGCCACTCATGCCTCATAACGGGAGGGGAACCGCCCCTACACCCAATCATAACGGAAGAAGCCAGTACCTGGCCATGGACAGCAATCAGTATGGATTTTGGTAAATTCCCGGATGGGCGTGCTCCGCTGATGATGATGGATCAATACTCAAAGTTCCCGATGGTAGAAGTGGTGCTGTCGACAGCATTTGAACACGTCAAACCTGTCCTGGAAAAAACATTTGCGATGTTAGGGCTGCCAGAGGAGATTTGAACGGACAATGAGCCTCCCTTCCAAGGAGAGGAGTTTAGAGAATTCTTACACCATCGCAACATCAGGCACAGAAAAGTGACTCCTCAGTGGCCACAAGCCAATGGGGCGGTGGAACGCTTTATGAGGACCCTCAATAAGACCCTGAGAATTGGCGTAGATCAGCAAGTGGAAATGGAGGCGTGCCTGCACCAATTTCTAAGGGCATACCGGCAGACGCCTCACAGCACCACAGGGTGCTCACCGAGCGAACTCATGATGCGACGGGCAGTGAGAGATGTGCTGCCGGTGAGTAGCCCGTGGACACCAGGATCTGTTGATATTGACTTGGCTCAAGCCAAGAGGAGAATGAACAATGAGAGAGCTAACCGTCGCAGGAGAACACAAAGGATGAGTCTGGAAGTGGGAGACCGGGTAGTGGTGAAGAACCGCCATCAGGGATCGAAATTCAAAACACCATTTGAACGCGACATTTGGACAGTTATAGGGGTGAGAGGAACCATGATCACCGCCTGGAGAGGGAGTCAACAACTGCCGAGAAATGTGTCGTGGTTGAAGAAAGTTTGGTCTCAGGATAGAGAGAGGGAAGGTGAAGAATCCAGAGCGTCACTGGAGGAGCCTGGGATCAACACTGGGTGTGTGGAGATAACCGTGACGCCAAGAGAGGAGATGGAAAGAGGGTCGACGGAAGCCGAAGAATGAGAGCGGGAGCAAGAAGTAGAAGCAGGAGATAATGGGAGGAAGAGTGAAGGGGTGTCGCAGCGTGGACACCCGTATCGGCTAAGAGAAAACCCTCAACCCAGCAAGAGGCTGAAAGACTGTGTGCTAGACGTGAGGGCTGCAAAGTGGACTCATTGATTATTTTGTTACTGTGTTAATGACTTTTCTTTATTAAAGGTTATGAGGGATGTAAGAGCCATCCGGCAACTGCAAAACACTGTATTCACCCCAGCCTCCCGGCGCGGACCGGAGGTTATAAATAAAGGGGTCGACAACCGCACGGGGTTGTCGTCACCACTAAGTAAACTGAGCGTGGTGTGCCTCATTGGTGTATTAATAGGTAGGCCCCAAGCATCGTACCAGCATACCCCATAGAGCCCTTTACTCCCCCCACCATTACCACCACACTGAGGGGACGGGGGCTCTTGGAAATACAAAGAACTATTAAGGAATCACAGAAGTATTTCTTTGTTAAATTACTACGCTTCAAAAGTCGTTGATTAGATGCTGTAATGTGATGGTTTTATTCAGTGCTCTAAATGGGCCGGTACTGTCCGGTACGGAGTACCGGCACTTTTCTATTTTGAGAGGGAGAGTACCGGCACTTCTCAAGAGTGACGTAATACTTTTGATTGGAGAGTACAGGCACTTCTCAGAAACAAGCAGGTACTCAATTCTATTTTTCCATTTCAAGCACTGGTTTTATTTGACATTAAATAATAACAAAGAGTCCCTTATAAAATTGACATATGTCAACAGAGCGCAGGCTCATAGTACAACCCCGGGCGCCTCGTGGCGCTATTAAAAGAGGCTCGCGGGCGGGGCACCGCGCGCATGCGCAGCACGGACGGCACGTGTCCTGACGGGCAGTTCACAACGATGCCGCTCTCTTGGGCGGAAATGGGGCACCCGGAAGTCCGTGGAGCCGGAAGTGGGGCACGCACACGTGCTTCCGGTGTCGCTGCTGGAGGTGAGTGAAGGGGAGAGGAGAGACAAGCCACCGGTCGGGACCCCCAGATAGCGGGCTCCCCTTGTGACCCCCCCCAGACACGGCTGCTTTATTATCGGTGCCTGTGCATCTCCTCGCACGAAGCCCCCCTCACGCACATGCTGGTCCCAGCCCCTGCAGCCCCCCTCAAGCCTGTGCAGATCTCCTCGCACGAAGCCCCCCTCACGCACATGCTGGTCCCAGCCCCCCTCAAGCCTCTGTCTATCCTCCTGCACCGCGCGCTGCCCTCGAGGCGCGCCTCGTGTGTTAGAGATGCGAATACGACCCCCTCCCTCATGTGCACTAAGCACAGCCGTGAGACGGCACCGAGCTCGCACACTTCACCGCGGATGTCCTGTGAGCTCTGACAGAGCATCTCTGTTCTGTCCTTCACCGAGCTTCCTAATGCAAGCACGGCTGTCTCACTGCTGAGGGGTCCTGTGAGCTCTGACAGAGGCCCTCTCTTCTGCCCTGCAGCAACTCTCTAATGAACCTCTCTGCAAGCACGGCTGTCTCACTGCTGAGATCCTGTGAGCTCTGACAGAGGCCCTCTCTTCTGTCCTTCACCAAGCTTCCTAATGCACCTCTCTGCAAGCACAGCTGTCTCACTACTGAGAGGTCCTTTGAGCTCTTACAGCGCCCTCTCTTCTGCCCTTCAGCAAGCTCTCTAATGAACCTCTGCATGCACGACTGTCTCACTGCTGAGATCATGTGAGCTCTGACAGAAGGCCCTCTCTTCTATCCTTCACCAAGCTTCCTAATGCACCTCTGCATGCACAGCTGTCTCTCTACTTAGAGGTCTTGTGAGCTCTGACAGAGGCCCTCTCTTCTGTCCTTCACCAAGCTCCTAATGCACCTGTCTCACTACTGAGAGGTCTTGTGAGCTCTGACAGAGGCTCTCTCTCCTATCCTTCACCAAGCTTCCTAATGCGCCTCTGCATGCACCTCTGTCTCACTACTGAGAGGTCCCGTGATCTCTGACAGGCCCTCTCTCCTGTCCTTCACCAAGCTTCCTAATGCGCCTCTGCATGCAGGTCTGTCTCACTACTGAGAGGTCCTGTGAGCTCTAATGCGCCTCAGCATGCAGGGCTGTCTCTCTACTGTGAGGTCCCGTGAGCTCTGACAGAGGCCCTCTCTTCTGTCCTTCACCAAGCTTCCTAATGCACCTCTCTGCAAGCACAGCTGTCTCGCTACTGAAAGGGCTTGTGAGCTCTGACAGAGGCCCACTCTTCTGTCCTTCAGCAAGCTTCCTAATGTGCCTCTGCATGCACCTCTGTCTCACTACTGAGAGGTCTTGTGAGCTCTGACAGAGGCCCTCTCTTCTGTCCTTCACCATGCTTCCTAATGCGCCTCTTACTACTGGGATCCTGTGAGCTCTAATGCACCTCTGCATGCAGGGCTGTCTCACTACTGAGAGGTCTTGTGAGCTCTGACAGAGGCTCTCTTCTGTCCTTCACCATGCTTCCTAATGCGCCTCTGCATGCAGGGCTGTCTCTCTACTGAGAGGTCCCGTGAGCTCTGACAGAGGCTCTCTCTCCTGACCTTCACCAAGCTTCCTAATGCGCCTCTGCATGCAGGGCTGTCTCACTACTGAGGTCTTGTGAGCTCTGACAGAGGCCCTCTCTTCTGTCCTTCACCGAGCTTCCTAATGCTCCTCTGCATGCAGGGCTGTCTCACTAGAGAGGTCCTGTTAACCCTGACAGGCCCTCTTTTCTGTCCTTCAGCAAGCTTCCTAATGCACCTCTGCATGCACCTCTGTCTCACTACTTAGAGGTCCTATGAGCTCTGACAGAGGCCCTCTCTCCTGACCTTCACCGAGCTTCCTAATGCTCCTCTGCATGCAAGGCTGTGTCACTACTGAGAGGTCCTGTGAGCTCTAATGCGCCTCTGCATGCAGGGCTCTCTCTACTGAAAGGTCCCGTGAGCTCTGACAGAGGCTCTCTCTCCTGACCTTCACAGAGCTTCCTAATGCACCTCTGCTTGCAAGGCTGTTTCACTACAGAGGTCCTGTGAACCCTGTAGGAAAGTGGCTCTGTATATACTGTACCCAAGTAAGGTTCAGGGTGTACAGAGTCCACAGTCCCCAGAGGGTTGACAGAGGCTAAAGTTAGATATAACCTTACTCTCCAAAGTGGTAGCTTGGTCGAGCAGTAAGGCAGTATCAGAGGACAGTGTAAAGCATTTGTTGTACACACTCAGTCAGCAAATGAAGCCACACACTCAAGAACTGAACTCTAGGCCAATGGTTTGTATATAAAAAAATATATGCTTGTTTTATTTTAGAACCAACAATAGGATCAAAATATACTTTCTCAGTATGAGATGCTTTGGTTATTCACCTTACAGATAGGCAGTAGACTTTTTTGATAGTGGTTATCACAGTTGGTGCAAGAGGCAACACAGGGTCAAATACAATGCAACATTGAGCTCAATGGAAAATTATGCTTAATTACAATTGATTACTTTGCAGAGCACTTTTCTAACCACAGGACTGGATCCTGGATTCAGTCCTGGGACACTTCCTGTAAACAGGTAAGAAAAAGCGTTTTAGTTATTGTAGTGATTTTTGAAGAATATTACTATATTTCAAAAGCTGACACTTAGAAACTTTTCTGGGTAAAATTACCAATGTTATCCTATGAAAGGAAATACAGTGTGCAAGCAAAGTATGTTTACGTTACTTTTGTAATCCAGTGCTGGACTCCTAGGTTCAGCACTGGGACATTTACTTAAAACAGGTAAGTAATTACGTTTTTGTAGTTTGTACGATTTTTAAAGAATATTTGTAAAATACAGAAATCGACACTTAGAAGAAATTTCACAGAAAACCAGTCAATGGATCCCTATGAAAGAAAAGTGAGTTAGCGGTAAGTACCGTTGCGATTACTTTTTAGGGCCAGTGTTGGGCACTCGGGTCCAGCACTGAGGCCCCTTCTAATACTAGGTGAGTATTTTCGTTTTCGTGACTCGGTTGATTTTTGGTGAATATTCTAAAGTTTCAGAACTCCACACTTAGAAGAAATTTCGCAGAAAACCAGTCAATGGAACCCTATGGAAGGAAAGTGAGTTATCGGATTTCGGGTAAGTACTCGACTGGCAGGGTTAAGGTTCTGGGTATAGACTCAGGGGTCCCCCAGGATCAGGTAAGTACAGTTTTTACACCCTCAGCGGCACAGGGGCGGCCGGGTGCAGAGTGAGAAGGCCCAATGTTATCCTATGGCAGGCGGGGGCCCGGGTTGGTGGCTGCTGGCAAGCAGGCCACGCGACTGTGGGAGCTGGGCTCCTGGTCACTTGCTCAGGGCAAGTAGGGAAGTAGGTTAGGATAGAGGTTGCACTTCCAGGGGCACTCGGGCGGCTGGGTGCAGGGTGCTTTTGAGCCGTCGGGCGCTCAATGTTAAACAATAGAGGTCGTGAAAGGTGAAGAAAGGCTGCAGGCTCGGGGACGGTGATTCTTCAGGGACGACCAACACTTCAGGAGGTAAGTTGGGGTCTTGGAGGATAGGTAGACACCCAGGAGTTGGGCACAGGGGGCCGTGGGGTGCAGGGGTGTCTTTTGAGGTCGGGAAATCTTACCCCCTGCTGGTCGCGGTTGGAGGGGTCCCTTGTCCTGAGGCTGCAGGCGTCGTCTGGGTCGTCGAGGAGGGTCCTTGGCCACTGGATTCCAGGTCAGAATCGCCGGGGGACGTCCTCGAGGTCTTTGGTCACTCAGGCACAGGCTGGACTCGGCGGGTGCAGAGTGTGCAGGTTTCGCGGCTCCGTACCAGGGCCGGGTCTTTGGTAGGTTTTCTTTTGAGCAGTACCACTGCTCGTGGGAGTCCCTGGGTCGAAGGCTGTAGCACAGAAGTCAGGTCCTCCGGGGTTTGTGAGGTTGCTGAGGCCGGGATTCCGCAGGAGCAGGTTCAGAGGTCGACAGGCCGGTAGGGCTGGGGCCAAGTCAGTTGTTGTCGCCTCCTTTTTAGCAGCTGCACGGCTGGTCTTCTTGCTTCGTCTTCTCTTCTTGTTTTCGGATTTGGGAACTCCGGAAGGGAGGTTCAGGGAGCCCCTAAATACTAAATTTAGGGGTGGTTACAGGTAGGTAAGGGCAGGGACCAATGGGTCCCTTCCCTGGGGTAGGTACACCCCCTATTCTGTTCCTCTCCAGTGGGAGGGGGCAGGAGCCTGTCCCTGGTTGGCCAGGTCCCCCATCCTCAAGATGGCGGGGACTCGAGTTTGTGCTTCACCTCGCCTCCCCCACCTTAGGGGTGGAGTTGGCAGAGGTGGGCACAACCCATTTCCTGCCTCTGGTTTTCCCGCCGGTTCTCCCGCCAGGAGTGGGGGTAGAACCAGTGGGGACCAGTTTGCTGGAAGCAGCAAATGGTCTGGGGAAACTCCAAAGGCGGCAGGCCTTTGAAGCTCTCCCTGCCCATCCTGGGGAGGAGGCTTTGGCACCTCGTCCCAGGATGTGCATTGTTTCAGGCCCCTGAGAGCAGAGGCTCTCGACCCAGGGGTCCAGAAACATGTCTGGTGGTGGCAGCCTGGGCAGCCACTCAGTCCGGACACTGGAGGTCGGGTTGGTTTCAGGGGGCATCTCTAAGATGCCCTCTGGAGTGCGTTTTACATTAAATCCCACACTGGCATCAGTGGGGGTTTATGTGCTGAGAAGTTTGATACCAAACTTCTTAGTCTTCAGTGGGGCCATTATGGTGCTGTGGAGTTCGTAATGACAGACTCCCAGCACCATATACTCTTAATGGCAGCACTGCACTTACAATGCCCAAGAATGGACTTGGGCACTGTAGGGGCACAGGGCTCATGCCTCTATGCCCTCACCACTGGCATAGTGCACCCAGCTAGAGGGGTGGCTGACCTAGGCCAGGGCAGTGGCTTGTAGGCATGGCACACAGGGATGTGAGCCATGTCGACTCTTCACTTTGTTCTGCACCAAGACACGCAGCCTGCAAAGGCAGTGTGTGTGTGTAAGGTGCAGGGTCCCTAAGGGTGGCACAACAAGTGCTGCAGCCCTTAGGGGCCTTCCCTGGTCACAGTGCCCTGGGTACCCATGGTACCATTTACCAGGGGCTGACCTGTGGCCAGGGATGTCAATTGGGTGTAGGTATCAATGCAATTTTAGGGAAGGAACACAGGCCCTGGGTACCTGGTTGGCAGGAGCCCAGGGCACACTCAGTCGAAGTACATCAGCCATTCAGCAAAAAGTGGGGGCATACCATGTAAGAAAGATGGCACTTTCTCACAAACCCTGACAGAGGCTCTCTCTCCTGACCTTCACCGAGCTTCCTAATGCGCCTCTGCATGCACCTCTGTCTCACTACTGAGAGGTCCCGTGAGCTCTAATGCTCCTCTGCATGCAAGGCTGTGTCACTACTGAGAGGTCCTGTGAGCTCTAATGCGCCTCTGCATGCAGGGCTCTCTCTACTGAAAGGTCCCGTGAGCTCTGACAGAGGCTCTCTCTCCTGACCTTCACCGAGCTTCCTAATGCACCTCTGCTTGCAAGGCTGTTTCACTACAGAGGTCCCTTGAGCTCTGAAAGAGGCTCTCTTCTGTCCTTCACCAAACTTCCTAATGCACCCCCCTGCAAGCACAGCTGTCTCACTACTGAAAGGGCTTGTGAGCTCTGACAAGAGGCCCTCTCTTCTGTCCTTCACCAAGCTTCCTAATGCGCCTCTTACTACTGAGAGGTCCTGTGAGCTCTGATGCACCTCTGCCTGCAGGGCTGTCTCTCTACTGAGAGGTCCCGTGAGCTCTGAAAGAGGCACCTCCTCTTCTGTCCTTCACCAAGCTGCCTAATGCACCTCTGCATGCACGACTGTCTCACTGCTGAGAGGTCCTGTGAGCTCTGACAGAGGCCCTCTCTTCTGTTCTTCACCAAGCTGCCTAATGCTCCTCTGCATGCAGGGCTGTATCACTACTGATAGGTCCTGTGAGCTCTAATGCGCCTCTGCATGCACGGCTGTCTCTACTGAGAGGTCTTGTGTGCTCTGACAGAGGCTCTTCACCAAGCTGCCTAATGCACCTCTGCATCAGGGCTGTCTCACTACTGAGAGGTCCTGTGAGCTCTAATGCGCCTCAGCATGCAGGGCTGTCTCTCTACTGTGAGGTCCCTTGAGCTCTGACAGAGGCCCTCTTCTGTCCTTCACCAAGCTTCCTAATGCACCTCTCTGCAAGCACAGCTGTCTCGCTACTGAAAGGTCTTGTGCGCTCTGACAGAGGCCCTCTCTTCTGTCCTTCACCATGCTTCCTAATGCGCCTCTTACTACTGAGATCCTGTGAGCTCTAATGCACCTCTGCATGCAGGGCTGTCTCACTACTGAGGTCTTGTGAGCTCTGACAGAGGCCCTCTCTTCTGTCCTTCACCATGCTTCCTAATGCGCCTCTGCATGCCGGGCTGTCTCTCTACTGAGCGGTCCCGTGAGCTCTGACAGAGGCTCTCCTGACCTTCACCAAGCTTCCTAATGCGCCTCTGCATGCAGGGCTGTCTCACTACTGAGGTCTTGTGAGCTCTTACAGAGGCCCCCTCTTCTGTCCTTCACCAAGCTTCCTAATGCGCCTCTGCATGCAGGGCTGTCTCACTAGAGAGGTCCTGTGAACCCTGACAGAGGCCCTCTCTCCTGACCTTCACCAAGCTTCCTAATGCGCCTCTGCATGCAGGGTTGTCTCACTACTTAGAGGTCCTATGAGCTCTGACAGAGGCCCTCTCTTCTGTCCATCAAGCTTCCTAATGCTCCTTTGCATGCACCTCTGTCTCACTACTTAGAGGTCCTGTGAGTTCTGACAGAGGCCCTCTCTTCTGTCCTTCACCAAGCTTCCTAATGCACCTCTGCTTGCAGGGCTGTCTCTCTACAGAGGTCCTGTGAACCCTGACAGAGGCCCTCTCTCCTGACCTTCACCGAGCTTCCTAATGCACCTCTGCTTGCAGGGCTGTCTCTCTACAGAGGTCCTGTGAACCCTGACAGAGGCCCTCTCTCCTGACCTTCACCGAGCTTCCTAATGCTCCTCTGCATGCAAGGCTGTGTCACTACTGAGAGGTCCTGTGAGCTCTAATGCGCCTCTGCATGCAGGGCTGTCTCTAATGAAAGGTCCCGTGAGCTCTGACAGAGGCTCTCTTATGTCCTTCACCAAGCTTCCTAATGCACCTCTCTGCAAGCACAGTTGTCTCACTACTGAAAGGGCTTGTGAGCTCTGACCAGAGGCCCACTCTTCTGTCCTTCAGCAAGCTTCCTAATGCGCCTCTGCATGCACCTCTGTCTCACTACTGAGATGTCTTGTGAGCTCTGACAGAGGCCCTCTCTTCTGTCCTTCACCATGCTTCCTAATGCGCCTCTTACTACTGAGAGGTCCTGTGAGCTCTAATGCGCCTCTGCATGCAGGGCTGTCTCACTACTTAGAGGTCCTATGAGCTCTGACAGAGGCTCTCTCTCCTGACCTTCACCGAGCTTCCTAATGCGCCTCTGCATGCACCTCTGTCTCACTACTGAGAGGTCCTGTGAGCTCTAATGCGCCTCTGCATGCAAGGCTGTCTCTCTACTGAGAGGTCCTGTGAGCTCAGAAAGAGGCTCTCTTCTGTCCTTCACCAAGCTTCCTAATGCACCCCCCTGCAAGCACAGCTGTCTCACTACTGAAAGGGCTTGTGAGCTCTGACAGAGGCCCTCTCTTCTGTCCTTCACCAAGCTTCCTAATGCGCCTCTTACTACTGAGAGGTCCTGTGAGCTCTGATGCACCTCTGCATGCAGGGCTGTCTCTCTACTGAGAGGTCCTGTGAGCTCTGACATAGGCCCTCTCTTCTGTCCTTCACCAAGCTGCCTAATGCACCTCTGCATGCACGACTGTCTCACTGCTGAGAGGTCCTGTGAGCTCTGACATAAGCCCTCTCTACTGTCCTTCACCAAGCTGCCTAATGCTCCTCTGCATGCAGGGCTGTCTCACTACTGAGAGGTCCTGTGAGCTCTAATGCACCTCTGCATGCACAGCTGTCTCTCTACTGAGAGGTCTTGTGAGCTCTGACAGAGGCTCTCTTCTGTCCTTCACCAAGCAGCCTAATGCACTTCTGCATGCAGGGCTGTCTCACTAGAGAGGTCCTGTCAGCTCTGACAGGGGCCCTGTCTCCTGACCTTCACCAAGCTTCCTAATGCGCCTCTGCATGCACCTCTGTCTCACTACTTAGAGGTCCTGTGAGTTCTGACAGAGGCCCTCTTTTCTGTCCTTCACCAAGCTGCCTAATGCACCTATGCATGCACGGCTGTCTCTCTACTTGGAGGTTCCGTGAGCTCTGACAGAGGCTCTCTTCTGTCCTTCACCAAGCTGCCTAATGCACCTCTGCATGCAGGGCTGTCTCTCTACTGCGAGGTCTTGTGAGCTCTGACAGAGGCCCTCTCTCCTGACCTTCACCAAGCTTCCTAATGCACCTCTCTGCAAGCACAGCTGTCTCACTACTGAAAGGGCTTGTGAGCTCTGACAAGAGGCCCTCTCTTCTGTCCTTCACCAAGCTGCCTAATGCACCTCTGCATGCAGGGCTGTCTCACTACTGAGACGTCGTGTGAGCTCTAACAAAGGCCCTCTCGTCTGGCCTTCACCGAGCTTCCTAATGCGCCTCTGCATGCAGGGCTGTCCACCAGAGAGGTCCTATGAGCTCTGACAGAGGCCCTCTCTTCTGTCCTTCACCAAGCTTCCGAATGCACCTCTGCATGCTTGGCTGTCTCACTACTGAGAGGTCTTGTGAGCTCTGACAGAGGCCCTCTCTTCTGTCCTTCACCATGCTTCCTAATGCGCCTCTACATGCACTGATGCCCCAGTTCTGAGACATGCCAGAGCCTGCACAATACTCTGTGAAACTGCTCGCTCGGTGCAGTGACGTTCTTGTAATGGACGATGCATTCAGAGGGCTCTTGCATCACCCCTTCATACTAACATGCACTCTGATATTTGTGTACTGAGACATTCACAGGAATATGGCCCTCTGTATTAGAAGTACAGCATTCACAGGATACTCCTGATGCGCCTCTGTACTGACCTGCAGTCTTTTCTAAAATTCCATCTCGCACACAATGAGGCTGTGATAAGGTACAGTTGTACTTACCTGCACCAATAGCTAATCACTCAGTACTGAAATGTTTACTACCTTCCGTGTTTGCAGATTTCTAGAGCTCACTATCACCCGGGAAGTTAACCTGTTACTGAGCAGGTGTGATCTAGTGATTACAAGAGGGAGGTGGCCCCACCAGCCAAAGGGACCAGGGCGCTGCTGAACAGTAAAAGTAAAACGTGTCCCTTGGAGAAGAAGACTCAACACACATTCAACCAAAATTCACTCAAACCAAAGGCCCCACAGAGCAGAGGTGCACATACACCGGACCTATCCCTTCAGACCAAAGTACCACCAAATTCGAAAAATAGCGTCGAGTTTTATTCATATAAAAAAAATCACATATTAAAAACAATCATAGTTCACATTTAAAAACATTGAGTATTTAGTAATTCATAATAGCACAATGCCTACAATATGGGTTAAAAAACCATCAAAATATGCCGATTGTAACAATCATGCAATCAGTAAGGCCTATGTGTAAGTACCCAATAAAAAACTTTTCACATAAAAAATTCTAGGGAAAGGGAACAAGAAAGAACTAGCGAGGGAGACCCTATTGCAGAGTAAAAGGTACTGTTACAGAACCTGATCCAACTTTTTACATCAAGTTTATATCTTTGTTGCTGTATATTTTTTCAATTCATTCTGGTAATCTTTGCTCGTGGTTGGATTCAGTAGCCTTAGGCGTCGACGCGTTTTGGTGGCAGAAAAACGATATATCCCGCCTTTTTCAGGACAAAGAACAAATAAGGGATTTCAACCTCCCTCTTTGGTATACTAAGGGAATACAAACTCACTCTTAGTGGTGTGCGTCCAAGTGACGTCAAAGAAGCAACACTTCCTCTCGTTGGTCAGTTATACTACCACGGAAGAAGGATCCTGTTCTCTGTTCTGAGCAACAGGTCTCTAAATCTTATTCTATGCGGAGTAGCTCAGGGTAATCTCCAGGCCAGAGTGGGTATAGCTATGGTAGTCGGGTGAAGAATCCCGGTAACGTTGCTTGTTAGTAACGTGGTGGCTCAGTCTCTCCTTTTGTTTAAGAGAATTTATATATGCTTCCTGAGCCAACCGTTATCTGGCCTTGTTTTTATTTCAATATCCACACTCAGGTAAAAATATACAGCCTGTGAGTGCAGATCCTGATGACGGAGTGAGCTGGTTTGTTCGAAGGCGTCAGGATCTGCACTCACAGGCTTTATATTTTTACCTGGGTGTGGATATTGAAATAAAAACAAGGCCAGATCACGGTTGGCTCGGGAAGCATATATAAATTCTCTTAAACAAAAGGAGAGACTGAGCCACCACGTTACTAACAAGCAACGTTACTGGGATTCTTCGCCCGACTACCATAGCTATACCCACTCTGGCCTGGAGATTACCCTGAGCTACTCCGCATAGAATAAGATTTAGAGACCTGTTGCTCAGAACAGAGAACAGGATTCTTCTTCCTTGGTAGTATCATAACTGACCAACGAGAGGAAGTGTTGCCTCTTTGACGTCACTTGGACACACACCACTAAGAGTGAGTTTGTATTCCCTTAGTATACCAAAGAGGGAGGTTGAAACCCCTTATTTGTTCTTTGTCCTGAAGAAGGTGGGATATATCGTTTTTCTGTCACTGAAACGCGTCGACGCCTAATGCTACTGAATCCAACCACGAGCAAAGATTACTGGAATGAATTGAAAAAAATATACAGTAACAAAGATATACACTCGATGTAAAAGTTGGATCAGGTTCTGTAACAGCACCTTTTACTCTGCAATAGGGTCTCCCTCGCTAGTTCTTTCTTGTTCCCTTTCCCTAGAATTTTTTATGTGAAAAGTTTTTTTATTGGGTACTTACACATAGGCCTTACTGATTGCATGATTGTTACAATCGGCATATTTTGATCGTTTTTTAACCCATATTGTAGGCATTGTACTATTATGAATTACTAAATACTCAATGTTTTTAAATGTGAACTATGATTGTTTTCAATATGTAATTTTTTTTATATGAATAAAACTCGACGCTATTTTTCGAATTTGGTGGTACTTTGGTCTGAAGGGATAGGTCCGGTGCACCTCTGCTCTGTGGGGCCTTTGGTTTGAGTGAATTTTGGTCGAATGTGTGTTGTCTTCTTCTCCAAGGGACACGTTTTACTTTTACAGGTGTGATTCTAGCCACACCTGGGGCCTAGTGAAACTACTTGAAACGCTTACTGCGGAATTCAAGAACTGTGGAGGACACTCTTGTGTAGGAGCAGTAGATAATTCTGCATTTTAGGAGCGATATTGGAGAAGGCTTGACCGTCAGATCTGATGTTCCATGAGGTGTGTGCAAGTAGGAGTCCGGATGAGCAAAGGTATCTGGAAGGTTTGTGAGAGCAAATGCGATAGTTAAGGTATGCCGGGACAGTGTTTTGAAGCGCCTTGAAAGTGTGGGTGAGTAATTTCAATTGTGCGTTTTTATGTATGGAGAGCCAGTGGAGCTCCTTCACGTGTGATGTGTGTGGCTTGGGAGGTTGAGAGTGATTGACTGCCTAGTTCAAAATGGTCTACTACCTTCTGGCGAGTTTTTTGTTGATCCTGGCATAGAGGGTGTGCCCGTAGTCCAGCTTGCTTGTGAGAGGGGCATGCGTGACAGGTTTCTGGGTGTTTGATTGGGATCCATTTGAAAATGTTCCTCTGCATCTTCGGGGTATGGAAGCATGAGGCGGTGATGGCATTGGCTTGGGCGCTCATGTCAAGTTTTGTGTCTGTGATGATCCTGAGGTGTGGGGATGGGTGGAGGGGGTGTCGATCTTAGCTCTGTTGGCCGCCAGGTGGATTCCCACGGTGATGTGCTCTTCCCGAAGATCACAGTTTCAGTGTTGTCAGTGTTCAGCTTTAGACAGTTGGTCTTCATCCAGTGGGCGATTTTAGTCTGCATACATTGAACCGAATCCCTGTACTGGGCGTCTTGTCCGTGAAGGAGAGAGTGAGTTGTGCATCGTAGCCATAGGAGAGGCCTTTGATGTTGTGAGCGCAGATGGTTTAGAGGGATCATGTGTGCATCGAAGAGGGTTGGGCTTTGTGAGGAACCTTGCGAACTCCGCAGATGAGGTCTTGGGTATCCAAAATATATGGTGCCAGAATGGTTCAGTCAGGTAGGCGCAGATACATCAGAGTGCATGTCCTTGGATTCCGATATGTAGGCGTTGGATGGGTTGGGAGTGCAGAGTGATTCGGGAGGATGAGGGCTGCCATGTCTCTTCTGTCCAAAATCAAGCGCGTATCATCGATGGTGGTGATGAGGGCAGTTTTTGTGCTGTGGGACCGGAAACCAGACTGAGAGCTGTTGAGAACTTGGTGGTCATAGAGGTATTCAGTGAGGTGTTTGTTGATGGCTTTCTCTAAGATCATGGTCGGGAATGGTAGCAGTGAGAACGATCTTTATTTGGTGAGTGTTTAAGGGTCCTCAGAGGGTTTCTTCATCAATGGGAGGACATTTGTTTGATTTTATGCATAGGGGAATGTTGCAAAAGAGAGATGCATTCAGAATGGGTGTGAGCATGGAACTGATGGGTTGCAGTCCTCTGGAGTAGGCATGGTGGGGGAGGTGTCCAATGGGGCCCCTGAGTTGATGGCCTTCATGCTGGTGCCGTTTTCTTCTGGGGTGATCACAAGCTATGTGGTTAGCATTGGTTCTTTGGATAAGAACAGGAGCTGTTTGGTGATGCCTGTCTGGTCCGGTTGTGGGCTGAAGTTGCTGTAAATGACTGATTTTGTTGCTGAAGAATTGAGACTGATTGTTGCAGAAGTCTTGCAAAGTTCTCGAGTTGGAGGTGGCTGCTGGTGAGGACAGATTTTTCACTGTGGCAAATATTTCTTTGTTTCTGTTGGTTCTGACATGCATTCAGTCCGCCAGAGTGGCGCATTTGGTGATTCAGATCATTTGGTGGTAGCGTCTTAGGACAGATTTGAATGTGCTGCTGTCTTGGCTCATTCTCCATTTGAGCTTCAGTTTGAGGTGCGTTTCGTCAGTCTGAGTTCCTCCGTTTACTAACTGGCCTGGGTTGTTTGAGGGGGGTCAGGGAGTTGGCGCAGGAGGTGATGCAATTGTTGAAATTCTTGATGGCTTTGAGGAGGAAGTTGCAGTGCACCTCTATGCCACCCAGCACCACTATCCCACAGGCTAGAACTTTTCAATGTGGGTCAGACAGTACTGCATGCTTTGTGCTGAATTCCATGTGTTACACCTGTCCCTCCCATGAAGGTCCTTGACTCCTCCCTTGCGTTTATTTATTTAAATTCATCACTCTTCCCCAAACAGTACATCTTGGAATTGTTTTACCTCTCTACTGCAAAAAACGATACATTCACATTCTCTGTAGTGCTTCCCCACTGTGGAGGACGGAACATGAGTAAGACACATCTCCGAATCTCGGCAGAAGGATTTAGTGTGAGGAAAATAGTTTTGACTTGAGAGAGGAGATTCCTTCTCATCCTAAGATTATTTTTTTCCTCTGTGCATGCTGATATCACACAGGGAGAATGTGAAAACAGACAGCACCATTGGGTTCTGCCTGCTTTCACCTTCATTGGTGTTTGGGAGTCAGATCTCAGCCTCCCCACCGACTGAGCACCGATCAAAGTGGGAGGGTACCATTGGAGAAAGGACAATGTCACAGTTTCAGTGATACTTCTCCCTATTGGTCCATGACTTTGGGATCCATCCCCATGACACCTGTGACACCCCCCATAGGCAGTGGCAAGTGCTCCGCGATAAAAAAAAATCACAAAAAAAATCATCATTTCCATCCCCACGGAATCTGTGACCTCCATAAGCATTGGCAAGTACCTCCTGCTAAAAAAAGAATTAAGCATTTCTAACCATCTAGCCCAACTCTGGAACCCTAATCTTTTTTTCCCCTCCCTGAGGGTGGCAGAAACGTCACTAGACACCAGGAAATTTGTTTCTTTAAAAGCTAAATGGGGTGGGGTAGCTCACTTTGGCCCTATTCCCTAACAGCCCCAACTGTCTATTTGCCCTCCATGGGAGCAGATTGACATTCTCTGGGGGAGGGAAGTGACAGAAAGCCCACCAGACACCAGGGAAAATGGGGGTGGAGTGAGCTTCTTCATCCCAAGCTAGGGGAAAGTTGGATTCTTTTGAGTGTAGTTTTGACATATGGCGCAGCGAAAAGAACATTAAATTCCCCAACGTTCATTCGCTCCGCCCTTGCCCGTGCATCACATAGCAGAAAGACTGGTGCCCAGGGTTGGGGAATACAGTGCACTGCCAGGATGGGCAAGGCTGTACTCCATTCTGTTTCTTGCTTTTTCCTTTGATAGTCTGGTGGGCTTTCCCACACCCCTGGGACAGGCAGATAGGTAGTAAGCATTCCAGTCTGTCCAGCTAGATGGGCGGAAGGCCCATCTGACTGGGGGGGGGGGGGGGGAGTTAGTGAGTGGGGCTCTGGGCCAACTTTGCATCATTCCCCACCCGATACCAGACAGTATTTCTGCTCCCAAGGGCAGCCAGGACGGGGAGTATACTCCATTTCTGCAAGCCCATTTGTAAAAACTATGCCCAAACAAATCCCAGTTTCCTTCTACTTTCCATGGTGGATGGCTGCACAGTTCAACTCTGCATCTTCCGGCATCCAGCAAATCTTACCATTCCTCTGCACTTCTGAAACTTGACGACTCAGGGTGTCTGCTTGCATGGACCCCAGCACATTTTCATACCCAGAGTGGCCTGCAAATGTCAAAGTATAGGTCAATAAAGACTGTTTTCCACTTATTATTTCGGCAGAAAAGTCTGGCCCAGTCGACTAAAGTCTTATCACTCTGCATATACACACTTCTCTCAAATGAAATGCTGCCTCTCATCTGGGTGGACCCATTGCACATCAATGGAACTGACCAAAACTACAACAATGTGGATACCTCATTGAGACTACATTGACTTCACAAGGTCCAAGTTATGACTGATTCCTGTCATGAGCGGCAGGCCCAGCTAAACAAGTGGGGTACTGTCTTTATTGGGAGAAGTGTGGGAACGCTGGGTGGTAGAAATTTTGTTGATCTCCCTAAGATTCTGGTACATTCCTTCACAGCAGTATAATGAACCTTCGATTTTAGTCCAAGTTTGGCGTTTGCAGGGCATTCTTATTAAGAAAACCTAGTGGGATCCATACAGGTGCACACCACCCTGGACTGATCTGGGTGTCTAATTATCACAAATGCCTTGGTTTTGTGGGTTTCCCAGGGTTGCAGCCAAGCCTGGACTCAAATACAGCAGCTAACCAGATCTCTAGAATGCGTCGATCTGCAGTGGCCAATTTTGGTGGTTCCTTGTTGTGTTTTTGGGCTTTTCCTGACACAGGCGATAACCCCAGCCATGCAAGTGTGGTACTGGTTTTATCAGGAGGAATGTTGACACGAGTAGTAGAACATTAGTTATTATATTTCTATCCATTTTTGGCTTTCAAATGGAAGCCAGTGTGCAAGAAAGAGTACAATTTGCAAAATGTCCGCTGAATCACGATATTATGGATATCCGCAAATTAATATTTATACGTGTAGCCATGATTCCTAAAGTTGGGCACATTTAAAAAACCTTTAAGTTCCCTTCATTTAGATTTTTTTAATTTTTATCATTTGGATTGAATCTCGTCGGTACCTTATGTAAAATCATAAGCTGCAGGCTGAGTTGTTGGCTCTAGGTATCGTGTGTTTGAAGAAACACTATATAACCCTGAGATCAGAGGGGTCTAACAGGCAAAACTATGTATTACTTTTGTAAGTTGGCCAACGGGGCAAAAAATTATAGAAGAAAATATCACCTATTTCTATTTTATCTTTCTTATTTTAATTATTTTTTTATTTCAACAATTACGTTCTTTCGGGAAAACCATGAGAGATCTGCAAATGACCCATTGCTAAATTCCAGATTTTGTCTACTTAGCTGACATTTATAGCTTTTCGGATTCACGCATGAGTTTCACAAACAGGCTGCAATTAGGTAGAAAACACATTTAAAAAAAAAAAATGTATTTATAGGTTTTATAACGCGCCTGAATCACCCCAGCAGGGGTATCTCTGCGCATAGGATGGAACACTAGACAGGCAGACAGACCTTATGGAAATAGGGCGGTTTTGAGAAGTTTTCTGAAACGCAGATAGTCAGGGCACTGTCTCAAGTTGATGGGAAGCTGGTTCCAGTAAAAGGGAGCGAGGTAGAAGAAAGATTTTCCGCCTAGCCTCGTTTTCCTCACCCGAGGAGCCACAAGAAGCGCCTTGTCTCCAGACCTGAGGGTCCTGATAGGGGCATAAGGCTTAAGTTTCCTGGAGATAGAAGAAGGACCTTTGTTATGCAAGGCCTTGTATACGATGCAGCAAACTTTAAATTTAACCCGCTTGCGAATGGGCAGCCAGTGAAGATGTTAAAGCAAGGGAAGGGAGGGAGTTCTCGGCGGGGCATTCATAACAAGACGTGCGGCTGTGTTTTGGACCACCTGCAATCTGCTTAGCAAGGACTTGTTAGCAGAGATCGGGAGAGCATTGCAGTAGTCCAACCGGCTCATAACCATGGTCTGAACAAGGGTTTTGCGAGTAGAGTCCGGGAGGAGCGGGAAGACTCGTCGTAGTAATCCCAGCACATAAAAGCAACCGCTGGCAGTGTGGGCAGCGAGCTCCTTCAATGACAAAGCGCGATCGAGGCGAATGCCCAGGTTTTTAACAAGCGCCTTCGGGGCAGGGGGAAAACCGAGGGCTGCCGGCCACCAGTCAGGAAATAGGAAAAACAACTACTACTTGAGGAAAATTCAAACACTGAAGTTATCTATATATATATTTTTTTTTTACTACCTGTTCCTGACCTAGCTGTTCCAGAAAGCTGGGCAGACTGTGATCCTAGAACAGATATTTTTTAGATGCCATTTTTAGAACAAAAAATGCTTTGGCGATGCTGATTGAGTCAGTAAGGGAGAGGATGAGCTGTTGTCATTGTAGAATACTATTGATGCCGTGGGCTCTGGCAACTTTTATGAGGGGTGTTGTGTAGGCATTGAAGAGTGTTGGACTAAGCAATGATCATTGAGGGACTCGGCAGGTGAGTTTCTTGGGTTTTGAGGTGTAAGGGGGAAGTCTAACTTGTTGAGTTCAGTCCGTGAGAAGGAGGATATCCACTTGAGAGCTGGTCCGCAGATACCCAAGTGCTGAAGCTTTCTGTTGAGTAGTTTGTGGGAGACCGTATTGAAAGCTGCAGCGAGGTTGAGGAGGATGAGTGTTGCTGTTTCTCCTCGGTTGAGGATGCTTCTGATGTCATCAGTGGTCGCAATGAGAACTTCCTCTGTGCTATGGTTGTTGAGGACGCCTGATTGAAAGCTGTCTGGGACTTGATGGAGTTCTAGGTGGTCTGAGAGCCGGGTCCCCAATGACTTTAGGTGGAAAAGCCAGGAGCGAGATAGGTCTGTAGCTGCTAAGGGTGTTGAGGTCTGCTATTGGTTTCTTCAGTAGGGCGTTGACTTCAGCGTTTTTCCAGCAAGACGGGAATATGGCGGTGGTTATGGAGGTGTTGAGGATAGCAGTGAGTGCGGGGGAGATGATGGTTCTTCCAAGGTTGTATATGAAATGGCGGCATGGGTCTAAGGGGACTCTTGTGTGGGTGGTATTCATCAGGGTGGTTGAATCTTCATTTGAGAAGGGCTTCCAGTTGCTTGGCTGATGTTTGGCGATGAAGGATGTGTCCGAGTGGTTGGGGGAGTTCGTATCGGTATGCTGTGGGTCGAATGTGTTGTAGATCTTGGCAATCTTGTGTTCAAAGACATTTGAGAGGTTGTTGCAGAGTGCTTGAGATGTGATTGTTGTTGTTGGCATTTGCAGGATTGACAAACTCCTTGACAATGGTGAAGAGTGCTTTGCCGCTGTTGGAGCTGGCTTTGAGTCTGAGAGTTAGGGCCTTTTTCTTTGTGTCTTGTAGTGGTTGGTGGTAGAGGTAGAGGGGTTGAATGGGTAATAAAGGCTGAAGGATGGTATCTGAAAGAGACACGTTAGTGACAGATTCCTTACCTTAGAATATCCCCAGGCGTCAGGCTGGATCCGGAAAGTTTTTTGCGTAGCAGTACCCTTGCGCGTCGGTAGGCGGCGTCGTGCGGCTCCGCGTCCGTCGTCGGCGTCGTGATGGCCGGGATGACGTCGCGGGCAGTACTTAGGCGCCGCCCCTGCGCGCTGACGTCAGTTCTTCTTTTTCCGCGCCAGCAAGCGCAGATCCGGGAAGAGCAGTGCCCTGGTCATTTTTTGACCATACTTTTTGGTGAATTTTTTTCACTATTTTTCTCTCTCAAGATGTCGTAGGGATGCCCGGTTTCAAACGTTGCGGCGCCTGTGCTCGGATGATGTCCGTCACCGACCCGCATTGGGAGTGTCTCTTCTGCCTCGGCCGAGGCCACGACACGGAGTCTTGTACCGATTGCCAGGCCCTCAACCCGAAAGCTTTGCGAGAGCGGTCTCGAAAGCTCCTGGAGGCCCGGCATTCGGCTCCGCGGAAGCCCCGGTCGCGTGAGAGGTCCAGGGGTCGATCGCGGAGTCCACACCGGTCGTCGGCGTCGAAGTCTTCTTCGTCCGGTAAGTCGAAACACAAGAAGTCCAAAAAGCATCATCGCTCTAGGACTTCGCCTCGCCGGTCTCGCGACTCGGCTGAGGCCCCTCCCGGCACCGTCCCCGCGGCCCCGGACATGCCTGTGGAGTCGCCCCCGCCATACCCGCCCTTCCCGGGTTCGGGGGCGGATCCGGCCAAAGTGCAGGTATTCCTGTCGGCCATGGCCCGCCTCTTCGGGCCTCCAGGCCACTCCGGTGCGCCTTCGGGCCCCGCGGGCCCGGATGGGGTTGCTCCGGCGTCGCCGACGGCTCCGGCCCCGGCGTCGCCCGTGCCTCCAGCCTCGATCCCGGCTTCGGCCCCGGCTCCACAACCCCCATCGACGCCGGTCGACCTAACGACGCCGGCGCCGATTTCTCCGGTGCCGTTCTCGACGCCGCCCTGGGCTCCGGGCGGCGTCGTCCCCCAGTTCCTTCCGGCTCCGGACATGGACCCGGAACGACGTCGCTCGACGCCGGTTCCGGCGCCGATGGGGCCTTGGGTCCCAAATGTCCCTCCTCCTCCTTATTTTGAACCAGAGGAGGACCAGGAGGACTGGGAGGGGTCTGATGACCCTCTGGCACAGCAGTGTCAGTACGATGAGGACTGGACAGAGGGTCTAGGGAGGCCAGTGGTCTGGATACTTCCCCTGACACTGGCATGCTGTCTCCTCCCGTGGCTACGGAGGAGGAGACAATTTTGCTACGGTGTTGCGTAGGGCGGCTGGGGCCTTACATCTCCAACTCCCTACTTTGACGGTCAAGCATAACATCTTGACAGAGGTGCTTCAGCCGGCGGCCTCCTCTGCGGAGACTGTGCTGCCGTTTAACGACGCCCTCACTGACGTTCTTTTGGGCGCCTGGTCCAAGCCCAACACAGGGGCTCCTGTGGATAGGAACGTGTCACGACGCCATCGCCCAGCTCCGGGCGACCCCCTGTTTCTCTCTGTTCACCCCACTCCTGAGAGCTTGGTTGTCCAAGCCTCCGCTTCCCAAACCGCCTTCCCTACCGCTCCTCTGGATAGGGAATCCAAACGCCTGGATCAATTTGGGAAGAAGGGTTTTTCTTCCTCCAGTGCTGGCTTGCGGTCCGTTAACACCGCTTGTCTTTTGGGCCGATATACCCACTCCCTGTGGGATTCGGTGGCGGATGTTTTGCCCCAGTGTCCTGAGGAGGTCCAGACACTGCTTTCCCGCGCCATTGCGGAAGGAAGGGATGCGGCTAAATACACAATACGTTGTGGCCTTGACACCGCCGACTCGCTGGGCAGGTCTATTGCAACGACGGTGGCGCTCAGACGCCACGCCTGGCTGAGAACCACTGGTTTTTCAGGGGATGTCCAGAATACTCTCATGGACATGCCCTTTGATGGAGTCGGTCTTTTTGGGTCCAAAGCAGACCATGCGTTGGAGCGCTTTAAGGACTCACGGGCTACTGCCAAGTCCCTGGGCCTTTCTGCTACACGCCCTCCGCTGACTTCTGCTTTTCGCCCCTATCGTGGCCACGGTAGGGCGCCCCTTCACGTCAGCAGCCCAGCCACCGGCCCGCGCAGCAGGCGTCTTCGCGTGGCCGAGGACGTGGATTCCGCCGTGGCGGATCGGGCAACCAGCGTGCGGGTCAGGCCACCACCTCCAACCCGTCCGCGGCCTCCAAGCCCTCCTAGTCCCTCCTTTCAGGTGCACAGCACGCCAGTAGGGGCAGGGTCCGCCATCACCTTCCCCACTGGCGTACCATCACCTCGGACAGGTGGGTCTTGGACATTGTCCGAAGGGGCTACTCCCTCCCCTTCGAGACCACCCCCAGCCATGCCACCTCAATTCCACCGCATGTCAGGGGATCACTTGGTGCTTCTACAGAAGGAAGTCACGGCCCTCTTGACCAAGAGGGCCATCGAGCGTGTTCCGACCCCAGATGTAGGGCGTGGTTGCTACTCCCACTACTTTCTGGTGCCCAAAAAGGACAAGGAGGACATGCGTCCTATCTTGGACCTCCGGAACGTCAATCGCTTCCTCCGGAAGGAGAAGTTCAAGATGCTCACCCTAGCTCAGGTCTTGACTGCCCTCGACCCTGGAGACTGGTTGGTAGCGTTGGACTTGCAGGACGCATATTTCCACATCCCCGTCCTGCCGGCCCACCGGCGTTACCTTGGGTTCACGGTAGGCCCCGAGCATTTTCAGTTCACCGTGCTCCCCTTTGGCCTTACCAGTGCCCCTCGGGTGTTCACGAAAGTGTTGGCGGTGGTCGCAGCTCATCTGCGCCGGGCAGGGGTTTCAGTCTTCCCCTACCTCGACGACTGGCTGCTGAAGGCGGGCTCGTCCCAGGCAGTCGTCTCCCACCTCCAGACTACGGCCGAACTCCTGCACTCGCTGGGGTTCTCCATCAATGTGCCGAAGTCGCATCTGATTCCTTCTCCACAGCTCCTTTTCATCGGAGCAGTTCTGGACACGACGCAGTTTCGGGCCTATCCTCCCGAACGGCGAGTCCGGGATATTCAGGCTATGATTCCGATCTTTCAGCCTTTATCCTGGGTTTCGGTACGGATGACCCTGAGGCTGCTGGGCCTCATGGCCTCCTGCATCCTGCTGGTCAATCATGCCAGATAGCATATGCGGGCTCTGCAGTGGGACCTGAAGTTCCAGTGGGCGCAGCACCAGGGCAACCTGTCCGATCACGTCCAGATCTCGGAGGGGACTGCAAAACAGTTGCAGTGGTGGCTCTCGAACCGGCAATGGGTCATGGGCAGATCCCTCTCCCTTCCCCAGCCAGAGCACACAGTTGTGACGGACGCGTCCCTTCTGGGATGGGGCGGTCACATGGGAGAGGCGGAGATCAGAGGCCTCTGGTCTCCGGCGGAGTCCCGGCTCCATATCAACGTTCTGGAGCTCCGGCCGATCCGACTTGCACTCAAGGCATTCCTTCCCTCTGTCAAAGGGAAGGTAGTGCAGGTGTTCACAGACAACACCCCCGCCATGTGGTACTGCAACAAACAAGGCGGGGTGGGGTCGTGGACCCTTTGTCAGGAGGCTCTGCGCCTCTGGACATGGCTGGAACATCAGGGCATGTTCCTAATGGTTCAACACCTGGCAGGTTCCCTGAACGCCAGGGCGGACGAACTCAGCCGCAGGTGCATGATGGATCACGAATGGCGTCTTCACTCGGAAGTGGCGCAAGGACTCTTTCTACAGTGCGGAGAGCCTTGGTTAGATCTATTCGCCACCGAAGAGAACGCGCAATGTCATCAGTTCTGCGCGTTGGAATTTCCAAGGCGGCACTCGCTCGGCGACGCTTTCGTCACGAGTGGAGTTGCGGTCTGTTGTACGCCTTTCCGCCTATACCACTTCTACCCAGAGTGTTGAAGAAGATTCGGCACGACCGGGCCCAAGTCATTCTTGTGGCTCCGGACTGGGCTCGAAGAGTTTGGTATCCCGAGCTACTCAATATGAGCGTAGATCCCCCGATCCGTCTGCCTCTTCGGGAGGATTTTCTGTCGCAGCAGCAGGGGACGGTCCTCCACCCGAACCTGTCCAGTCTACACCTGCTTGCGTGGAGATTGAGCGGCGGCAGTTGATTCCTTTCGACTTGCCTCCCGAAGTTTGTGATGTGATTCTGGCAGCCAGGCGTCCCTCCACTAAGGTGGTATACGCCTGCAGGTGGAACAAATTTGTGGCATGGTGCACAGCAAAGGCTGTGAATCCCCTTTCTGCCCCTCTTTCTGAGGTCCTTCTGTTCCTTCTCTCTCTGGCCCAACAGGGTTCTGCCCTGGGTACCATCAAGGGTTATCTTTGTGCTATCTCGGCCTTCCTCAGGCTCCCTGATCAGCCCTCCCTTTTCAAGTCCCCTGTTGTTAACAGGTTCTTAAAAGGCATTACACACCTCTTCCCTCCTGTTCCGTTTGTGATGCCTCAGTGGGACTTGAACTTGGTACTTACCTTTTAATGTGCGCTCCCTTTGAGCCTCTACATAACTGTCCTCTTCGTCTTCTGACTCTGAAGACAGCCTTTCTGGTGGCCATCACCTCCGCTCGGCGGGTGAGTGAGCTCCAGGCTCTATCATGCAAACCTCCCTTTCTGTCTGTTCATCCAGACAAGGTTGTTCTTCGGACGCGTCCGTCCTTCTTGCCAAAGGTGGTTACTGCTTTCCACATTGGGCAGACCATCACTTTGCCCACCTTCTTTCCGCCTCCGCATCCTTCCAGAGAGGAAGAGAGGCTCCACCGTCTGGACCCAAAACGTGCGCTCTCCTTCTATATTGACCGCACAAAACACTTCCGGGTGGATGACCAGCTCTTTGTTGGCTACGTGGGCGCCAAAAAGGTCGGGCGGTGCACAAGAGGACCATCTCCCGCTGGGTTACCTTGTGCATCAAGACCTGCTATTCTTTGGCTAAGAAGGAGCCTCCTGTTGGGCTGCGTGCCCATTCCACCAGGGCAACGGCTGCTACCACGGCCTTGGGCCGCGGTGTTCCGCTGCCGGTTATATGTCAGGCAGCTACGTGGGCCTCGCTGCACACGTTTACAAAGCATTACTGCCTTGACAGTCAGGTCCGGAGGGACGGCTTCTTTGGCCGTTCTGTCCTCCAGGACTTCCTTGTCTGATCTTTGTTCGCAGACCCACCACCGGGGTTGGTATTGCTGGGGTATCTATTCTAAGGTAAGGAATCTGTCACTAACGTGTCTCTTTCAGATGCACAAGTTACTAACTTGTGTAACGATATATCTGTAAGAAACAGTAGTTAGTGACAGATTCCTTACCGCCCACCCATCCTCCCCGTTCTGCGAACTGATTTCTAGGGTTAAGGACATCCCTTTCAGGGCCCTAGTATTTTTCAGACACCTATGTCAGCTTCTTGCATGGCTCTGCGTTCCTGGCGCGGAAAGTCGTGTACAGAACTGACGTCAGCGCGCAGGGGCGGCGCCTAAGTACTGCCCGCGACGTCATCCCGGCGATCACGACGACGGACGCGGAGCCGCACGACGCCGCCTACCGACGCGCAAGGGTACTGCTACGCAAAAAACTTTCCGGATCCAGCCTGACGCCTGGGGATATTCTAAGGTAAGGAATCTGTCACTAACTACTGTCTCTTACAGATATATCGTTACACAAGTTAGTAACTTGTGCGTTTATGCTGGTGATGGTGTTGTGACGGTAGAAGAGCATTAGATCCAGGACTGAACCTTGCTGAATGCCCTCTGGGAGGGATACCCAAATAGAAGTGCAAACACCTGAAAGAGGGATTGGGGCGATAGAAGATGCACTTACCAGTGATGCAATAGGGTGTAAGAGAGTCAAGATGGCTTACCATGTTAGTCTGTTGAGAAATTGGAGAACTAGTTACGATCGACTGTACTGTGCTGAAGAAGCTACTTCTGTAAGTTATCTTGATGCAGCTGAATTGGTGGACTAGAGATTGTAGTGGGTTGAATAAACGACAAACAGGAGATAGGGTAAAGGGTGTGCCGTTTGAGCACCAGTTCCATTGTTTTTGATAAGAAAGGAGGGTTATGGGTTTTACTCTGTTTGGAGGTGAGCTTGTATCTCCATCTTACTGGAACAGATGGTGGATATGACCCAGTTTTAATTTGATTTTTGGTCTCGCCTAGGCAGCACTTGCGATGTCTCTTCGAGACATGCTGTATTCAGGATATGGGCTTTAAGTTCCACCTATGTATTTTATTGGCTCCTTTTAATGTCTTTTGGAATTGTTGGTATTCCATTGGTTTATTTGTTTTCTAGTCCTGCCTCGTCTCTTTAGTACCTCCCTTTCTACTATTGTAACCTCCCATTAGGATTGCCCCTGGTACATGTAAACATACTCGGTATGTTTTATTTGCTGTTTGTTAGCACTCTTTTGTTCATAACTTGCTAATTTTCCTTTTGATCGGCTTCAGACTTTTTATTGCCTTTCTGATTGGCTTCAACAGTGTATTCACTGACTGCGTGCGTGCCTTTATCTTCGGGTACACAAGCTTGTGTTAATGATATGTTTGTGGAGCCCACATGGCTTTTTCTTTAAGAGCAACACCGCCCCCGCTTTACCTACGTCACGCGTCCCCACACATCTTTTTTAAAAGCAGCACTGCGCCTGCTTCACCCACGCCACACATCTGGTTTAATATAAATTTTTGGGGGTCCCGTCATGCAGCTGCAGGTTTGTGAATCCCACACAGCTTTATTTTTTTACAGCAGCACTGTGCCTGCTTCACAGATGTCATGTCTGGTTTCCTATTTTTTTGTCCCGCCATGCAGCTGCAGGATCATTTTCATTGTTCTTCTCTAAATTTGTCTCACTTCCCTTTTAAAGAGCGCATGCCGGCAGGGCATCAACTTCACTTCCCATCCTATAAATCTTTGCATGTTCCACTCCCAGGGTGTGGTGCACAAAAGGATGCAGTTCCACAGGCTTTCACTAGGTGTCCCTGTTGAGTTATAAAGGGACCTCTATTAGCCACATAAGGTACTGCAGCCTAATGCAATCTTTCTCTTTATTATTTCATTAAGGGTGGAGTACCTTATAAGGCTATTAGAGGTGCCTTTACAACTCCACAGGGACACCTAGTAACAGCCTATTGTACTGCACCCTTTTGTTGCTTCTTGCCTTTTTATTTATTACTTATGCTACTGATAGGATATATATATATTTTTTTTTTAAATAGCAAACATTAACATTTGCAATGCCAATAGCTGAAACATTCACTAATGCGAGACCTATTGCATTGCAAATGCTTATTACTGTAGACCCTGTCAAGTGCTATGCACATGATTCAGCCTTTCTTAATACACTTCTTACTTCATCATGTGGTGTATCGTGAAGCAATACAATAAGTGTAGGAAGGTGGAATCTGACTACATGGTTACCCCCACTTTTTTTCCTGGTGTTTTGCTGGTTTTTGACTAGTCTGACTGGGATCCTGCTATTCAGGACCCCAGTCTATCTGCTTTCTCCCTAAATTGGTTGTGTTATGTACTTTAGGTACACTCCAGATTGGATACTGGGGTACCCTTATAAGTCCCTAGTATATGGTACACCATGTACCCAGGGCATAGGTACCCCAGAGGCCTCCCAGGGGCTGAAGCATGTATTGTGCCACCCCTGAGAGGCCCCTCAAAATGACACCACCGATCTGCTACTGCAACCTGTGTAAGGTGGTGTATGCACCCCTTACTTAGATATAGGTTCGTTATATATATTCTAAATCACTACACATGTAAACCTATCAGTCACCCCTATGGCAGGCCTTATCAATCCTGAAGGCAGGGTGCTGGGTTTCGTGTGAGTAGGGCCCCTCTGCAGCCTTCGGAATCCATTCTCCGGGGTTATCTGATGCAGCCAACCATATATATTTAAGTGCATTATAATCTCGCGGTAAAGGCTAACTTTAAAACAGCTGCTTAGAAACATGTCGTGTTTGGTGTCAAACGACTTGGAATCATACCTCCCCGCCAGTAACTGGTGGGGGAGGTATGATTCCTCCCTTGTAAAACTACATAGGTGGGTCACCGGTCTACCCGGTACCAGCTTTCTCGACCTGGGCATCACAAAATGGATGCTGCCAGCCACAGACACGAGTCTGCCCTCCTGCTGCTGAGCCAAGCTCGAGCAGAGGAAGGCCTGACAATAGGTTTCCTGTCACAGGGAGGTGTGACCACCTCCCAGACAGGGTTTAGTGTATTGGGGCTGGGTGGGTGCACTCTGAGAGTGCCAGAAAGTCTGCACTGGGGGCACATTTGGTGTCCCCGTGCATAGTCCAGCTCAAACCAGTTCTGGGAGCCATTGGCTCCTGCTCTGGCACGAAACTGGACAAAGGACATTGGTGTAGCCACCCCTCTGTCCTGCCCCTCCCCTAGGAGGGTCCCCAGAGTCAGTCCAACCCCTTCCCTGGGTATAAAGTGGGAAACCTGATCACAGAACTTTGGATTTTACCTGGACGAAACTCTGCAACAGAAACCAAGTACTTCGACGGTCTACACTTCGCTGGATGACAGAAGAATCTCCCTTGGAGTAAAGGAGTTACTCCCCTGCAGCAGCAGGCACCGAAACGCATCTGACCGGTTTGCATCTCCCGAGCTCCTGAGGACTCCGAAGATTTCTGCAACACATGAGGTTGGTTCCCGAGCGTCCCTGAGGTTGATCTGACCTCTCAGCAATCCTGAGACCAGTATCCCTCGTGGGGACCGTGCAACTCGAACCCCTGTGCACCGCGTACATTTGCAGCAGCATATGCTTCTTGGCGATCCCTGAGGCTGTGCTTTGGACTGAGTAGTCCCGACCCCAAACAGCATTTCCACCGAAGATCTCCGGCCTCCACTCCATGAGTGCTCTGTGGGCTCGTACTTCGTAATTCAGCTCGAGGTCTCCTCGCGATCCCTGGTCCGTTGGCCTGTGGGTCCTGGCGAGGGTCACCTTGAATTTCTGTGGGCTTCCCTGGTTGCTCCAGACGTGCCCTGACTCCCCATAGCTTGGAGAGTCGTCTGGACCTTGCTGGTCCTCACCGTAGTCTGCTTCCTCTGACCGCGTGGGTTGCTGTTGCCAAGCCTTGTTGGTGTTCAATCCGGACACTGATCCCTCAGCACTCGACATCCTTCGTGGGACAGCTCACCTCCGGACTTTGGTCGTCGTCTCCTGGTGCCCGTGGCTGCAGAGTCAAGCATCCTATCTTCTCACCCGAAGCACCCGACATCGGTGGGCATTCGTCTACCGAGCCCCTGGTCACCCTGAAGTGACCCAGACTCTGTCCCCTCTGCTTTCAGGTTCTTCTCACCTCGGATCCAGGCTTGGATCCCACCAGACACTTTTCACCTTCCCGGCAGCAGTTCTTCCTCGCATCCCTCCATTGAAAACGACGGAGGTTTCCGACACCACTTGACCCCTATGCACCCGGCTCCTCTGGGTTAGGTAACACGGGTACCTCGGTACTCACAAGGGTGCTGGCCTTAGAACCTTCTATGTTCCAAAGGGTTTGCTTGAAGTCCTCTCCGAAGTGCCCTTGATCTGTAATTTCCCAACCGCGACTTTCCCATAGAGTTGTATGGAGCACGCGGTCGTGTTCCCACACTGCACCCGTCCTCCGTGGGTCTCCTGTGTCACTACCTTGGGTGGTTCCTTGGGGGTCCCAGCGATTCTACGTGCTCTAGGCACTGTCTATTGAAGTCGTGGTTCTTATACCATTTTTTTTTAGTATATGGTTCGGTCTCCCCCTGGAGCCCGCTGTGTATTGTGCTATTTACTGATGTTCTATTAAGTATTGTGTGCTTTATGTTCTAATCTCACATAGAGATTAATAGAGAGTGTTTAGTAATACATACATATTTTTTATATAACACTTGTGTGGTTCTCCTTTCATTTGGTCATTCAGGAGGTTCTGTTCTGGTAAAACAAGCTGCTTAACATTCCTTCAAGACTTAGCCTGAAGGCTGCTCTCCATAGCTACCACAAGGATAGCTTTCATAAAGGTTATCTTTGACCTAATCATCAATAAGGGTCGTTTGGACTGGTGCAAGGTGCCCACTTTAATTAGTGGACAGCATATACCTGGCCAACTTCTCACAATAAGTAAAATGAACAGGGAGTATTTTCTACTGATAGGCATGTGAACATGCTTGAGGTTTGATCTAGTGACAGAGAGCACTTTTGGATGCTGGGGGCAGGATAAGTGCATATGAAATTGCCCAAAGCAGACCGGCCTCCTAGTAGCTGTAATTATTGATGATCCGGGGACTGAGACGACATACATTTTTAATCTGTGGTGCATGTAACAAATGAGGACGCCCATAGGTCAGACATAAAGGGACAGTGATGGTTCTCCTGTGATCCAGATTTCAAACACGAGATCGACTCCGAAGCTGCAAGAAAAATGTAATGGCAGCCCCGTACTGGAAGAAGCAACATGAGCAAGTCTGGCTGTCTCCAGGAAGGTTAGTGGGAGGGGGTCTGGAGGTCTTTTCTTCCACAAGAAAATCATTGATATAGAAACAGTGCATTTTTACATCACACTTTTGCAAATGCATAGGCTAAGTTGTTAAAAGCCCTACATTCTTCACCCACTTCTAAGTAGAAACTTGTAAAATAACACTGAGTGAAATTTCTCAGTAGCAGAAATTAAGGTAGTGACTATAAAGAAATTGTGTTCCAGGGTCACAGCAGGCAAATATTAGTCATTCGGAAACAGCAGTGTATATCTGACCTGAGGTGCTATGCTACAAATGCAGTTGAAAATTACTCACCCTGGGAAATGACAGTAGTTTTAAAACTGTCACCAGATGCAATGTTCTTTGCTGCTTCCCTCGCAGGTTAAAGCCCCTCATCATTTCTTTGGCAACAATAAAACGCCATCAAAACTGATGTTTTAAAATGCAAGGGACTGCGTCTTATATCTGAATGATGCTTGAATATTTTGGCGAGGTACCACTTGCACGTTCCAGGGCACTACTAAATATTTTGTTGCTCAGTGTGTCAGGATGCTGGTTTTGGTGCTCGAGGGTTGACCTATGCCAGGGTGTTTAGGGACCGCCATATGAAGCGGTGGCTTCACCGTTCTGAAGTGTCAGCAGTGATCGTGTGAGCTTGTTTTTGGAAGTTTCTGTTCTTTGTGCAGAAAGATAAGATAGTATATGACCACCCCAGTAGAATGAAAATGTATCTGGTGTTCTCACTGAACTCCAGCAGTGCCAAGTCTCACCTGCCAAGCCCTGGAGTTGGTATTCTGTGCACAAATGCCATGCAGGACAGATTATTTTATTTTTGTTTAGTAGTTTTAAAGAGTGTAGGGTGCACATAAAAAGTACGAGGGTATTGTATGTATGAGAAATAAATGGATGTAAGGCAATTTGAAATGTGATATAATGAACCAAGAAGATGTAATGAAGAAAGAAAAACATCAATCTGGGCACAACATGAAGTAAACAGATCACTATTCGGTCTCTGGTGGGCATGACGTTAGTTGTGGTGCAGGCAAAACGTGTTTTAAAGGCCATCCTCAAAGTTAAGAGTTGACATAGTTCTGTGGCGGATTTGCAAATCGTTCCACAGTTTGGTGGCGTATCCTTGGAAAGAATACTTCATTGGGTGAAAAGTTTTGTAATTTCTCTGGATCCAACAGGAGAGAGTTCCTTTCTCCTCAATCCTTGTTTGGCACGTCGGGTAAAGAGAAGGCCTGACAGGTAGGACAGTCTTTAAAAAAAAAAAAAAAAAAAAAATGGCTCTATAACTCAAGCACTAGTTTTCAATTGTAATTCTCCCTTCCCAAGGTAGCGAGTGTAAGTCTTAAGATAGTTGTCATCATCAGATTTTCACTTAAGAGACCAGTAAGGTTGTCAAGTAAGATACTGCTTTCCATGGAACAAGGGATGCATGTTGGACACTAACATCCAGAGCTTTGCCAGAATGTACAAATAAGTGCATGAGCAGCAGGCTGTAGTTGAGTATGAGATACATCTTCATGTTCTTTTGAGATTAGGGGAAGATGTTTGTGGACTTGTTGAACTTAGTTATACTTGAGGGGGGAGGTAGAAGGTATTGTCTTTGCTGAAGCTCATTTGTCATCCTGAAATCTCGGAGCTCTCTGATGCCTGATTTAGTTTCTCTGTTTCTGAGACTTGGGAGTAGGGAAGTGGAGGTTCTCCTTCAGTTTCTCGATGCCTCCGCCCGCTGGTCGGGTTACTCTTCGGGTTCCGTGGGACCCAGGTCTCCGTGGTCTAACCACGCCTTGCACTGACTGAGATGGTGGAGGGGTCATCCCAGGAGACATATGAGCACCTGATGCTTTTGTGTTCTTTCAGACTGTCCCACACCTCCTGGGGGGTATTGAAGTGTGATTTCTCATTATGAAGGACCTTCAGTCTTGCTAGGAGTGATGACATACAAGTTAGTTGCATAGCCTTAGGCTTCTGTTTGACCTCCGTAAATGATCGTCTTTGCTGTTGTATCATAACAGTACCTGTTCCACAGGATGGGACCTCTCTTCCTTATTGCTTGAAGAACAGCATTACAGTCTTAATAATTGAGGTAACAAAAGATGAGGCTCTTCGGAGAGGCGTCCAAGGGAGGTTTTGCCATCCTTTCCACAATAAAGCACTGGCCAAGTCCTCAGCAGGAATACACAATTGGAGCCAGGATGTGATGAATTGGGTCCGATGGTGTCCCACAGTCCCCTCTGGCATTCCCACTACCTGTATGATGTTTTGCCAGGAACGGCCTTTGTCATCCTCAGCACTGTTCTCAGGCACTCGCCTGGATTGAAGCAGCTTGGTAACCTGGTGTTGGAGGATGCACACAGTCTTCTATTCCGGTGATACAGCCCATCTGTCCTCTGTCGCCCTGTCAACCTGTTGCAGAGGTCTTAACGTAGGAGGGATTTAGTCTCCAGTCAGACCCCTCCCCCATATCGCGATTGGCAAAAAAATCACGAAATCAGCACTTTAGTAAAAATGCCGCAAAATTAACATTATTTTATTTTTATATCCTGGGGGAGGGGGGGGTCTGCTCTTCGCGCATGACTGCTCAGTCTGCACTTGTGGTACTCATTCTGCTGCTGCTTGGCAGTCTTCACAGATGAACATATGTGCCATTTCTGCCATCTTGTGGCTATATGCAGAACAGTAATTGTATCCTTCAAAGAAATAGTTCCTCGTAGGAATAGCCGTAGTTGTAAGACCAGGAAGTAGGGAATACTTTTCTTCTGCAGAATGGACATTCAGAATGCTTATGTTTTTTTGTGCTGGCTGCGGGAGTGTATAATTTTTTACTTGCAGTCGTTTCACTAGTTGCAGCCTTGACCGGGGACTATTAATTTTGCTCAAAACTGAAACATTACTGGCTGGCACCCATAGATAAAGATGCAATGCTGTCTTTAGAGTGTCTTGCTTGTCCAGTTTCCTAGGGTCCCCGCTAACTGTGACGACGCAAATCTGGTATCTCTGGCATTTAGCTGGTTATCTCTGCTCTGCTGCATGTATTGGGTTTCAAATTAATGTGTGTAATACTCAGACACACAGTTCATATACATTCTCTCAAGGTGGTGAATAGCATTAAATGATCCTGTGATAGACTAAGAAATTCATCCACTTCCTCCGCTAGAGCAAGTGCTAACTCAGCAAGAACTCTGTATTTTCAAGTTTAGATGTTGTTTTTGATGTTGAGAGCATATGCTTAGACTTTTCATTGCACGTAAATATTAGATTAGTAAGTTAAAAAAAAAAAATGTGGGCCCCCACCCGTGCTGCATGCGGTGGGCACTGGAGCCATATAAAAACTAAGAATATTTGTCCACCACTCCCCCACCCATAGCACTCCAGCCCACCGTCACCCAACCCCCTACCAAGGCACTAGTGCCCCTTCCACCCCACAACCACCTACCTAAAAGCATAGTCGTGTGACAGGCCTACACCGTCTGTAATGATAGACTACAGTTTGCAAAGGGTAAACGAGAAGTGCTCTGCATTTGCCAGTCTCCTCCAGACCTGAGTGTTGCAGACTGGGCCCTCCAAGAAGTGCAGCTCGCAGACCTATGATGTAGCTCTGCAGAAGCACCACTTCTTCACGAGTCTGGTTCCCCCCAAGAGCCTTCAACAGTCTATACTCTGCTCTCTTTCCCAGTCACCTGGTGGTTGCTGCTTTCCTCTCCCCAGAGCAACCTGTAAACGTCCACTAATGCCAGGGTTACGGATGCCGACTGATGTGCCCTATCTGATACGACTGGCCATGGAGCTATGCGAGGGAGGTATGCGAGCAAGTGGTGACCAGAATGTCGAAGAGGCCATCATTCGTCTGGGACATCATTTTTTGGAAGCTGCTGCCCTTTAGCCTTATTAGTGAGGATATGTCTGTGTGCATTGGTGGGAGCGGGGGTGAGACACTGGGTGACCTCTACACGGAAGAGAGTACTCTCAGACACTTTAAACATGCATATTTCAAAGTAGAATACTCTGCTAAAACAGTTTTCATTGCTTTTAGGTTGAAAAGGAATGATTAATAGTAAGAAAAGTGCTGCAATAATGCTGCAAAATGTCCGTTTTTGTGCTGCAAAATTTGCAAATCTATGCCTCAATATTCTGGGGTCTGTCCAGTGAGGACCGTAGAATTGGCATCTTTTCCTCTCCCCCTGGGGGTTTGACAGATTCCGCAGGTGCACTGAGCTTTGTTGAATTTATCTGTGATGGCTCGCACACTTTCTGGGTTTGGTTTATCTTTCCCCAAATTTGAGTAACGGTGAGTCCGATGGTGCAGACCCAGGGCACACAGCGTTCTACACCTAGCTGTCGGACTCCACCAGGACATTCATCATGCGCACCTCGTGTCTGAGACTCTGTTTCTTAGCACTTATGGAGTTGTAGCAGATGCCGCAGGGGTTCTTAGGGGTTTGGGCGTCACCAGTAGGGCTCAAGTTAAGCAATACAAATGTGGGCCTCATATTAATGCTTTGGGTATGTCTTTGGTGGAAGTAATACACAGAAGGGGGTAAATAAAGGACTGAGCCAACATGAAGGAGCTCGTCCAACAACTGCGGCTGCCACAGGAGGGCATGCGCAGGTCCAGAGTCAAGTTTAGCAATGTGGAGAGGTTGGTCCTGTTTTTCAGGGCTCCCGCACTTAAGCATCCTGCGTAGGTAGGGGTCCCCAAAATGTGTTCAAACTGATATTGTTCTAAGTAGAGCCTAATCCCATTCATCACTGGAGATTAAAATTGACAAAGTGAGAATGGATTTATCCCTCCTATGCAGAGACCTCCGCAACAGGTAGACAGGTAGACAGGGTGACAGAGGTGAAGGGCAGTATTGCCAAAATGGAAGACTATGTATGCATCCTAGGCCTGAGATAACACAGTGTCTGGGTAGAATTTCCACAGTGTTGTGCAGGAGGCGGATAAGGTTTTATTATTTTACCCCGTGCATACTGCTGCCGGGTGGGGTGTGTGTGTGTGTGTGTGTGTGTTTGTGTTGTGTGGGTGTGTGTTGGGGTTGTTGGGTGTTCAGGGCCAGTAACTGTGCTTGTTGCGCTATTCCACTTCCTGCAGCAAGTAGGGCCCACCACATGGAAACTAATGGGCGGCTGCCGGTTACCTGGTCAATTTGGGCCTTCCGATCCTAGGGTCGATGTATGCCGCCCTGAACGCTTAGTGATTTGAGGCTTCAGGATGCAGCGACAGCCCATTTCCTGTCTGTCAGTCATGGGAGGACGACGCTCGGGTGCGGCTGGCAGCAGACCAGTTCAAGGTGTCTCGCCACGTTGCTCACTCCAGTTGTCTACGCTCACTCCAGCTGGCCTCATCCCAATATTCATTAAATGCTGTGGCCACAAGGCATCTCGAACAGTTGACATATCGTGCAGACCCAAGTAGAGTTGGATGATTGATTGCTTCAGATTTTGACAGATGTCGGCGCTTTGGAGCAAGAGCTTACAGAGATGCGCCCGCCATCTTCATTGGCCAAGCCCCAACCCCATTGAAGCCCTCTGAACTAACTTCTGGTGACAGTAGTAGAGAACTCTTCATGATTCAGTTTGGGCAGAATTATTGTCTCAAATCTGCTTTGATGTTTTGAGATACTAGGAGGAACTTTGTTTTTATGTAGAGTCAGCATGAAGAGAATGTCTGATATCCATTGAGGACAGTCATGAGATGTAGCTTATAACGTTGGGTGTTTTCATGGATGGCATTCTGACGTACAGTTGGTGGGTATTGATGTCTGGTGACCTTGTAGTCTGTTGCATATAGGCTGTGTGCCGCCATTCCTAGATCAAAGCGATACCAAAGGGCAGTTCGGGCTGGACTGTTCCCATGAGGCACAGGGTCAGACTGATTTGCATATGGCCATGTCTGAACTGGGGTGGTGGAGTGAGCTAAAGAATGATGATGGATTAAACCCAGATCAGTTGACTGGGGGTGAGTGTTTGATTGGCTCAAACGTTCCGTCCATCATCCCCTTTGGTATCGCCATTCCTAGATCAAGCAGTCTTTGGTTAAGTGTAGATCCCTGTGAGATGCCTCAGATAATGCAGATGTTTGAAGTAGGCATGCTGATTTTCGCTCCTTGTTTATGTTGGGAGTCGAAAGTGGAAGGAGTACCAGTTCATGACGTGGCCTCTTGAGACTGTTCCGTGGTCTACTATCTGCAGAAGGCTTTGATGATTGATCATATCGAAAGCAGCTGAGAGATCTTGAAGAGGCAACAGACACTTCTGTTGGAAAATGCCCCTTTTTACATGGTCACCCTCATTTTTCCTGACTTTTATAGACTCTGCATACAGGAGCACTGCTGTCTGGTGCTCACTGTATGTGCTGTGACCCTTAAATACATAGAAATTAACTAATCCCTGACTTGCATATTTAACTCTCCACCAAGACCACCAGTAAAATAAATGTAAGGTAAGACCTGGAGACGGCAAACTTCTTTCCCCAGCCAGGCTGCCTCCAAACTGAGAGGGAGTGGAGCTACCCCCAGAACCGGTTGTGAGTGACCACAGAGGAGGGGGACTGATCATTTCCCTGGCCACAACTCTAATGGGGCACACTGGCTCGGCACAAAGGAGAACGCGCTGCTCCATTTTGAATTTTGGGAGTAAGCTGCACTGTGAAATTGTTTACAGTAGGGCAAACAGGAACTGCTGTAAATGTGCGTAGGGTTGCCCCAGGAAACTTTTAGCCAATTTGTTCGAGAGAAGCCAGTAGTCATCCCCACCCACTAATAAGTGCCAACCATATATTTTACACCCTAAGACACCCTCCTCGGAACACTCACTGGGCCGTGAAAGAACAGACGAGGACTGGATCAGCCGTTTTAGGCCTGTGAGGAAACCTGAAGGTAGAAGTGCCCCCACTTGTAACTAGGACAAAGAAGGGGACAATAAGGATCAGTTGAGTGACTGCCTGTGTGGCTACAATCAATCAATCAATCAGACATTTGTAGAGCGCACTACTCACCCGTGAGGGTCTCAAGGCGCTGGGGGGGGAGGGGTGCTGCTACTGCTCGAACAGCTAGGTCTTAAGCAGTCTCATGATGGTTAGAAGGTCCTGGGTCTGTCGCAGGTGGATGGGGAGGGTGTTCCAGGTCTTGGCGGTGAGGTGGGAGAAAGATCTGCCGCCGGAGGGCATAAGATCTGCCGCTACAGGGACATAAGCTGGAGGAGGCCTTTCCCTGAAGTGCCCCCACTTGTAACTAGGACAAAGAAGGGGACAATAAGGATCAGTTGAGTGACTGCCTGTGTGGCTACAGGGACATAAGCTGTAGGAGGCCTTTCCCTGAAGTGCCCAGCTCTTCAGTAGCAGTTTGAAATGGACCTGCCATAGATGCCCTTGAAGCTCATGCACAATGCACGACCGTCCCCTGAATCTGCTCACTCTGATCTGCGCTGCTTTTTATCCTCCTGAAGAGAGCAGTGCATAGAAAGCAAAGATTCCATCAGAGCTGTCTGTCAAGGTCCGCTGCCCCAATGCTGCCCCTTCTAGACTGGTATGGAGCGGTCACCGATCAGTAGATCTGGGGCTTGTTGCATTTGTAGTTGCCTCGTCCAACAGGGTTAATCTGCAAATGGATCCTGTAGCTTATGCGACTACATTTGGAGTTTTACATCCTTTTAGGCATCAAGCTTCCACAGTTCTTAAAGTTCAATGGCAGATAGAAACCCTGGTAATTTATATAGAGGCATGTCCCCCTTTTTACTTAATTCAGTGTAACTCCCTTTGCATGCTATCAGGTGATTTCTGTCATGGTAACCACTATGCCTTGGGCTGTCCCCTGATTCATACGTTTTCTCGTCTCTATGTGCTTCAGATATATACCAGTCTTATAGCACAGATTTTGTAAATGCATTTCTTCACTGAAAGATGTAAATTGGCCTATTGTCGCCTGCTGTGGAATTGGCCTATTGTCGCGTGCTGGGGAAGGATGTCTGCTGATTGCAGCACTTCATAGTGCCGGCTCTGCTGAGGGGAGGTGGTGAGACTCTTGGTGTCCTTGGGAGTGTGCTGGGAGCTCTTTGTTCTGGCTCGCCCCACACACTGAATCTGAGGCCACAGTTGGATCAGCTTTTCTCGATATGTTTCGGCCATGCTAAAATGGAGCCCAGGGACCGTAGATGACGCTTTCTTGTGGAATGATCTAAATGTTTTGCTGCTCCTGCTTGACCCCCTGTCTAATTGTCTGCATCTGTATTTCAGCTCTGAAGGACACACACCCTTGTGAGGTTGTATAGGTGCTTGTGTGAGACCGGTGCAGTCCAATCTTTTCGAGGATTCTCCCACATCAGCTTTCTAGGATCTCTTGGAGATTAGGGATTATAAGCGGAAGTATAAGATTTCATTAACGGCTGCAATCAACTCTTCAGAGGGAAGACTTTGGCAGTTTGAGATATTGTGGCCAAGAACCCCTCCTACACCATGGACCCCATGAGAGCGCAGCAGCTGGCTGCTGAGCTGGAGGTGGAGATGATGGCGGACATGTACAACAGGTAAGCGTTGCACAGGTGTGCTGTACCAAAAGGGGGTTAAATAAGGGAGCAGGATCCGGTTTATTTCTTCCTGTGCTTTACCATTACTTTCAACATTTTACAACCTCAGTGCAAATTACCTTCTGTTGTGATCTGTATTTTTTGGTGGGATATTTTTGGGTACTCCTGCTTTTGAGTACCACTAATCCACCAGAGAATTTCCTGCAGATTATAAAGCCTGTTGCTGTGCACTATTCGCACAAAGACCATTTTTGGTTTATCCATTCCCGTTTTATTTCCATTGCGGAGGCCAACCCCACAACGCAGCACTCAGTCACCTTAGCAATGACTCCACTACAGTGGTGCTCTTCCGTGTATGTGTCTGTTCCCTAAAGAGGACCTAGAGACCTCTGTCAGTGGTATCCTGGTTGTCTGTACTACAATGGTTCTGCTTTTGGTGAATCCTTGATTGCTCATGGGCTGTCACTACTCCATCAGTGCTTTGACCTAGAAAATGGGTGTACCATTCTCTATGATATCAATACATCGATGTCTGTGTGCTCTCCGTCAGCGCTCTTGCTAATGGTATACCCTAAGTAGCTGTTGCAGCTAACTCTATTTTCCCTCTTCAGAAATCCAGGACTGGCAAGGGTGTGTCGACCATCGCTCATTAAGATTAACAAACCCCCACCCAACTTCTGGGCCTTACTTCCAATGTCGTCTCTGTGCAGGATAAGCTTCTCTAAGATAATATTTTCTTCATTGCGTCACCGAAGCAAGGAAGCATCTGTGAGAATATAAGATTGACGTTCTTGCTTTCAGTGGTTATTGTTTGGAGATGCCTCCCATTATTGACTTGCATAGTTTAATGCACAATGCCTGGTGGCCCTGTCTCCATCATCAGTAAATACACTGCCTGATTCTGAGTTGGTTCTTTTCTGGGCTCCCCTCGTTCTTCAGTTACTCTCGCATTATGCGAAGCCCTCTTAGAAATATTAGTGCATAAAGACTACGACAGACTAATTGTTATCATTTTTGCATGTTGTGGAATCTTCACAATTGTTATTAACCCCTCAGCACAGCTAAAACCTGACCATTGACCCAAAACAGGAGGTGCTCTTTTGTGGAGTGAGTTCTTGTGACCCTCATCTTGTGCTTGTGTTTGTATCTCTATTTTAATTGTGCTGTTTGATTTTGAGGTGTTGCCCATATTGGTCTAGTTTAGCGTGCGCTTCTTGCGCCTGTTGTAGGTTCTGTAAATAATTGTGTGTTCTTGGTCTGTATGTCCTCCCTGTGCCCCGGACTGCTACCTTCTTGTTGTGGCATATCCCAGAAGACTCTGGGGCACTGATCTTCCCACCAGCCGTGTCGGGTTCAAGCACACAACTCCACATGGGAAGGGCTCGATGGCTGCAGACAACTGAACACCACGTCAGACTTTGGGAGAAGAGAGAACGTTTCCGTGCCCTGGTTTTGTGGATGTCTATGTCCCTGAGCTACTAAGAAGGCCGAAGACAGTGCAAGTTCTCACTCTTGTAATATGTTTCTCCAGCTCCTTAACCTCTATCTGGCACGTTTTTGTCATCATTATGAGCTCTTCTTGTCCTTGGTTTTGGGCGCCTCTCCTGTTGGAGTCCTCCTGGCAGTTTTCATGCTGCTTAACATTGTTATTGGTCCTACAAATTCGTCAAGGTCTGGCCCCGGCTCTGGATAAGAGTCGAGCACTGTTAAGTCTGTAGCCAGTATCCTCTCTAGGCGGGTGCACTCCATCTCCATGTGAGTTTCAGTTTACTGGGTCACAGGTGGTACTAGTTATCCTAGTTTAGGGAAAGAGCTGGCATCAAGAGCCAGCCAAACTTCAATCTTCTTTCAAAGTCCAAACTCCATGTCCAGTCAGGAGGGGGTGGTTTATCCATCTCCTCCGAAGTCTTTCATGTCGTCCTCTGCATTCAAAGCTTTCAGCTACACCCTGCGCTGGTTTCGGTCAGTCGAGGTTGCATATGGATCGCCCCCGTCGTTTTCAGCCAAGTTTCATTGGTGCCTATAGTCCAGCATTTCACAGGGAAGTGAATCTTGAGTACAATGTAGTCCACAGGGCAGCTACTGGCTGCTTGTCTCCTATAGCGTACGAATGCAGCACACGGGTAAAAAAAACTACCATTTGGTGCTGATCCACGTACTGTCCTTTCTGCGCAGTACTGACCTACACTTACTCACTCTGCCCCTCACTCATCCTGCATGTCAGCTAGGCAGTCCTTCCTTCCGGGATGTCAATAAATGGGTCTGAAGGGCCAGTCAGCTATCTGCCGTCTCCCATCAAGCTATAGTCTGGTATGTTGAATGTAATCCATTTCATGGCCCAACACATTCCAGGTGTATTTCAGTGGAAGATGCTGCTCTGCCTCTGAGCCTTTGTGGGTTTCTAGAGTCCTGGCATACCATGGAAGCGTCTTGCTTCCTCTTCCCATCTAGGCGGCACTGGCCCAAGGGTCAGCCTTTCTGACCTTGAAATGAAATGAAGTTTTAATTTATAAAGCACTCTACTACCCAGATGAGTCTAGGCACTAATGCTCGAACAAGGCGGGAAGTTGAAGAGGAAAAGAGAAAACTGACAAATGGGAAGGAGAACAAGAAGACCAAGACGTTACTTATTGAAAAGCCACGTTTTTAGGGTTTTGCCGAAGGAGAGAAGCTCTGACTTTTTCTCAAAATCTCACGGCATATAATTCCATAGCCTAGCTGTGCCCGCTACAAAGCTTCTTCCACCCCAGGTGGCTCTTCTAGCTTTGGGAATCACAAGATTGAATGCAGCTGAAGAGGGATCTGTTGGGTACATACCATTGAAATCTCTGTTCAACGTCTTCAGGTCCTGAGCCAAGCAGTGCCTTAAAGACCATGCAGAGGGACTTGAATGCGATCCATTCTTTAATAGGAAGCCAGCACAGCAGGGCAGCTGCGTTTTGGAGAACCTGCTGTTTGTTTAAAAATCTTTTCTGAATGTTAGAGTGCAATAGTCAATTTTTGACACTATAAGTGCGGAAATCACAGCTTTCTGCAGGTCCGGAGGAATAAAAGAAAAGATTTTCCTGAGTGTTTGTAACATAAAGAAACACCAAGAAGTAATGGAGTTTACTTGGCCTTCAGAGGAGAGCTCACCATCAAAATCAACTCCTAGATGTTTTACTTTGGTAACTGGGGAGGGAAGAGATCGCCCATCTCCTGTGGCCACCATTTGGGAGACCAAAAAGATGTATTCCTGCTGAACAGCAGGACTTGTGTCTTGCCTGAATTTAATTTCAGGCAGTTGCTTCAGATCCAGTTTCCAAATTTACTCCTACATGCCTGGAATCTGGAAGCTGTGTCCTCTGGATTGCTGCCCAATGACACCACAATTTGAGTGTTGTCAGCATATGACACTGCTGTAAATCCATAAGACTTTATTAGGTTGGCCATGGGAGTTACAGATAGATTAAAAAGGGTCGGACTCAGAGATGAGCACTCGGGGACCTCGCAACGTAAAGAGAAAAGGGTGGACTTGAAACCATTGAGCTCGACTAACTGCTCTCTATCTGAGAGAAAAGATTTTGGAATCGTAAGAGCTTTACCCCTGATGCCAATGAAGAAAAGACGGTCAATAAGAAGACTGTGTTTGACCGTGTCGAATGCTGCAGAGAGGTCTAATGGAATATGGGCAGCATTACTGCCAGTATCAAGTGTTTGCCTGATTTCCTCCGAGGCAGTAATTGGAGCTAGTTCGGTGCTGTGCTGGCTTCTAAAGCTGAATTGTGTAGCATCTAGGAGATCATTGTTATTCATGAACAAAGAAAATTCAGCATTGATGGCCTTTTGTTAAATTTTTGCAGGGAGGGGGAGCCATGAAATTGTCCTATAGTTGTTAGGGTCCTCATTATCTTGGGTTTTTGTTGCAGAGGAAGAATGGAGACCTTCTATTGGGCGTTCGTATTTCCCAATGACGGTGTCTCTATCGTGTGAGAGGAGTATGTTCCATTAAGCACAGCAGTTAAAATTCTTACAGTATTGCACGTGTCCCATTTGCCAGGCCCAAAAGGGCCGCTACAAGTCCATTCTATGGACCCCTTTGGCAGACCCTAGCACACTCACCTGTGTGGCGAGTTAGTGGAGTATTTCCAGCCAAGCTGATGTTCTGCAGAACGGCCCTGTGTCTGTGTTTGCTGTGGCCTTCGACGTGTATGCTTCCGCTCTCTTCCTTACTTGACCCTACCAGTAACTCCTACTATCCGCTGATTGACCTACTCCTGTCACGGAGTCCTTCATGATCTTTGTAAGATAAATAAGGGCTAAGGGGAGATGAGGTGTGTCTACATTACTTCAAGTACTGTGAGAAGAGTATTTTATGGAACATGAGCAGGTTTACAGTGGCTACACAAGTGTTGCAGGAAGCCAACTATTTTTCCTTCTTTATACTGAAAAGGTGCAAGCGCCCATCACATAAAACAGTTACAGTATAGACAGCAGCAGTGTAAGTTTTCCTCACATAGAACAGTTACAGTACAGACAGGAGCAGTGCAAGCGTCTCACATAGAACTGTTACAGTACGGGCGGCAGCAGTGCAAGCGTTCCTCACATACAGTTGTTACAGTTCAGGGGGCAATGGTGCAAGCTTCCCTCACATAGAACTGTTATAGTACAGGTGGCAGCAGTGCACGCACTCCTCACACTGGACTTACAGTACAGGCGGCACCAGTGCGCGTATCCCTTACATAGATCTGTTACAGTACAGGCAACAGCAGCTCAGGCATTCCTCGCATAGAACAGTTACAGTACAGGTGGCAATGGTGCAAGCGTTGCTCACATAGAACTGTTACAGTACAGGTGGCAGTAGTGCAAGCAATCCTCACATAGAACTGTTACAGTACAGACGGCAGCTGTGAAGAGTCCTTCACATAAAACAGTTACATTACAGGTGGCAGCAGTACAAGCATTCCTCACATAGAACTGTTACAGTACAGGTGGCAGTGGTGCAAGCGTCTCTCTCATAGAACTGTTACTATACAGACGAGCAGTGCAAGTGTCGCGCACATAGAACTGTTACAGTACAGGTGGCAGCGATGCAAGCATCCCTCACATAGAATGCTTACAGTGCAGATGGCAGCAGTTCTGCAAGCGTCCCTCACATTGAACTGTTACAGTACGGGCGATAGCATTGCAAGCGTTCCTCACATACAGTTGTTACAGTTCAGGCGGCAAAGGTGCAAGCTTCCCTCACATAGAACCGTTATAGTACAGGTGGCAGCAGTGCACGCACTCCTCACACTGGACTTACAGTACAGGCGGCACCAGTGCGCGTATCCCTTACATAGAACTGTTACAGTACAGGCGAAAGCAGTTCAGGCATTCCTCGCATAGAACTGTTACAGTACAGGTGGCAATGGTGCAAGTGCCCCTCACATAGAACAGTTACAGTACAGGTGGCAGTAGTGCAAGCAATCCTCACATAGAACTGTTACAGTTCAAGCGACAGCAGCGCAAGCATCACTCACATACAACTGTTACAGTACAGGCGGCAGTTCAGGCATTCCTCACATAGACCAGTTACAGTACAGATGGCAGCAGTTCAGGCATTCCTCACATAGACCAGTTACAGTACAGAAGGCAATAGTGCAAGTGCCCCTCACATAGAACAGTTACAGTACAGATGGCAGCAGTGCAAGCGTCTCTCACATAGAACAGTTACAGTACAGATGGCAGCAGTGCAAGTGCCCCTCACATATACCAGTTACAGTATAGGCGGCAATGGTGCAAGCGTCCTTATCTTTGGGTTCACCTATCATTGGCATAGTTGGTAAATAGTGTGGACAGGCTGTGTAGAGAGCAGGAGCACAAGAGATACAAGATCCATTAAAAGTGGAGATGTTCTAGTCGTGTCTGTAACAATCTCTGCACAGCAGCAGGACATCTTCCTCTCTACTGGCTGCCTGACTCTTGGTATTTGCTGGAAAATGTTGTCGTTTTGACACCTACAATTTATCCTCCTGAAGCTTATTTACCAAAGTTGAGAAAAGGAGGTATTAGGTGTTAAAAATAGATTGGGGAGAAATTATTTTTGAAAAAAATAGACGGTGGCGAAATAGTAAAATGTCAAGACTTGAACCTCTCCTTTAAATTGCCTTTCCTTAAAGGAACGACAAACCAGGTCTGATTGATTTTCTTAGAATCCTGCTTGGGAGACCTGTGCATCATTGTATGTTGGCTTGTAGAGAACCGATGCTGAGTAGTTCATTTATTGAGGATGGAAGTTGAACTCATGGAGAAACTGCTCTCATCACCAAGTCCATCTGTGGAAGACCTCTCTGTTCAGGATTTGTGAACTTTATCTGAATAAACCAGAAACATCAAACATCTGAGGTGGCAACGTTCACCCCGTATTAATAAAATCTCTTTTGCCATCATTCCCAAAATAACTGCGTGGTCAGACTAACCTCAATGTCTGTGCTTTAGCATTCAGAATATGTTCAATTTATTTTGATTCCAAATATTTTATTAAGTTTAAAGAGTAAAGGAGCCGGTATGCGTATAAACATATTCTACATAACTGAGGCCCAACATAGTAAAAGTGCGACAGGTAAAGTATCTGTTATTATCGACATACGTCATACTGGACATAGGGGAGAGAGAAGGAACCAGAGGTGCCATAAAACATTTGTCGGTAAACATTGTAACAAGATATGTTCAATTGATGTCCAACTTCTCAAACCCCTTCATCCACGTAAAACTCAGTTTCTGAGACCTCGTCAGTACACCTGATCTCGTCATTAACTTATGCATAAATAGTGACACTGTCTCTAATACTGTGATAGATTCACTACTTGATCAGGGACTGTGCCCTGAGATGCCTTCAGAGAAGGTGGGACCTGCTTTTGTTGGGGTGATCCATAATGCTCTTGCTGTAGCAGATGATTCACTCTCCAGCGTTCACTTCTCGGTTGCACACCTGCTAAAGTCACAAAAGCTTTTAATGTCTTTGTACTGTGAGATTCAAAAGCGAGCCCTCTACACAACCAACCATGAACCAATCCTTAAATAACCATGGCAACGGGGCCAACGTGAGTCAACCCATATTCATGTAGATGTTGAATTCACCAGGTATCTTTCTACCTAACGCATGAACAGTTTCTACCCCATCCAAGGATGCATCTGAAACTAAACTGAATTCACTGCTAAATAAAGTAATAAGTCTGTAATACAGACAACCATGGAAGACTGGCCCTGCCCCAGTTCAGAGCACCTCGCTCTGCATGCAAACTCCCCATCCCAGCAATCAGTCACCTTCTACCGTCTCCAAAGCAGTCAACAGAATCAAGCGCCTGTCAAGGCTCTTGGGCAATGCAGCAGTTTACCTCCAGAGCCTCCAGTCCCTCAATCTACTGACCGGTGTAGCGCCGCTAACCTCTTCTTTACATAGAAGCTCAACTAGCTCCAGTCCAACTGCAGCAACACAAAACGGACAACCACCCTGCATCCAGTCTTGGGCCACCACCCAAGTGTACAGCTTTAAACCCCCTCTCGCACGTTGAACGCACCATCAACCTCCACTCCCTCAAGATGACATTGTTCCATCACCCTTCCTGAAATCTCAGTAAGGAAGGGCCCTTTGTCCTCTTTGCAACGTCATCTTTACTTCTCTCGCTAAAGGTACTGTCCCAGATGCCCTCAAAACAGAACAGATCCTCCCCTGTTGAAAAATCATACTCTGGATGTGGAATACCTCCCCAATTACTGCCCAGTCACTGACTGACGTTTCCCTTTCAATGGGATAATCTTCACCAAACTACTTGAGGGCTGAAGAAGACCAGCCTCCTCCAGGACTTCCAGTCTGGCTTCAGACCCTTCTGCAGCCCGGAGCGCCACTCTTAAGTACTCAGTGAACACTCTCTTCGTGAAACCAGTTACTTCTGCCTCCTGGTTCTGTTCATCCGCTCCCTGCTGTCCACAAGCTAGGCCACCAAGCACTGAGCGACACCTGGGGATGTGGATGGGATCCTCAGAGACGGGGCTCTGGTGGTTCACCTTCTACCGCGTGTCCCACATGGAAGGAGCTTCAAGTCTCTCCCCGACAGGTGCCTAGTGCCTTTGTGGCCAGTTAGATCACCTCTCCTCAAAACACCCCCCAAAACAACTCTCCTGCATACACTGCAGAGAAATGAACCACTTCATCGCCACACCTGCAGACTTAAAACAAAATATCCAAGCAGGATAGACCAGGAGACAGGCCGGAATGTGGAACAACATTTCCATCCTCCTCAGAACAGCTCCTGCGGGTCAGAAGAAACCCCAAGAATTATTTCTTAGAAGCACCCCTGCCTTGCTGATAGGAACCTGCTATTTCCTGCTTCATTGTAAATAATGCTGTTCAGTGTTACTTTGCTTCAAGACTAGATTCTGTACACATTTGGCTACATAGATACAGAGATGTATGAATATCCAGCCACTTCTTGGCTCATTTCCTAAAGAAGTCAGCCATCACTGTACTGGAAGCAAATCTATGTCCAAGAACCAGGGGAATTCTTTACAGAGATCTCTGTAGTTACAAACCTCCCTTCCTCATCTTTAACTACGTACCCCAACTATTTTAGGTTCATACCGAACCTGGTGTCACCTCCCAGTGAGTAAGTTCTGCAACGGGAATGCTAAAGTAATACGTCTCGGTGAGTGTATGTCTGCCATAGTTTCTATTACATTAATTTCTTCGATCAATATAATATTGTTTTTAGTTTTTAAAAGCTATGAAATAAGTTTTTGCCATTTAATTTTTCAGTGATGCACTTTCATAGTCCACAAATCCTCCTCCGTCCCGCACCTGCAATAACACACTCCCTTATATTAGGAAGATGACGAGGGAAACAAACTTGCACCCAGACGCCAGTACAGTTTTAAAAAGATGACCATGTGTCGACCTTCAAAATGTCAAATCTTGGTGGATTGCTGGCAAATCACCTCTTAGCGCCAAGACGCCTCGGCATTCGAGCGCTCTACAAAACTATATCCTATCCTAAAGAGAGGAGCTAGAATGTGTCCATCAATGCGCATGAAAGAGAGGAACTAGAATGCTTCCTTCAATGCGCATGAAAGAGAGGAACTAGAATGCTTCCTTCAATGCGCATGAAAGAGAGGAACTAGAATGTGTCCTTCAGTGCGCATGGAAGAGAGGAGCTAGAATGTGTCCTTAAAGGCGCATGAAAGAGAGGAGCTAGAATGTGTCCTTCAGTGCGTATGAAAGAGGAACTAAAATGTGTCCTTCAATGCGCATGAGAGGAGCTAGAATGTGTTCTTCAATGCGCATGAAAGAGAGTAGCTAGAATGTCTTTCAATGCGCATGAAAGAGGAACTAGAATGTGTCCGTCAGTGCGCATGAAAGAGAGGAACTAGAATGTGTCCTTCAGTGCGCATGAAAGAGGAGCTAGAATGTGTCCTTCAGTGCGCAAGAAAGAGAGAAGCTAGAATGTGTCCTTCAGTACACATGAAAGAGAGGAACTAGAATGTGTCCGGCAATGCGTCTGAAAGAGAGGAACTAGAATGCGTCCTTCAGTACACATGAGAGAACTAGAATGTGTCCTACAATGCGCATGAGAGGAACTAGAATGTGTCCTTCAGTGCGCATGAAAGAGGAACTAGAATGTGTCCTTCAGTGCGCATGAAAGAGAGAACCTAGAATGTGTGCTTCAGTACACATGAAGGAGAGGAACTAAAATGTGTCCTTCAGTGCACATGAGAGAACTAGAATGCATCCTTCAATGCGCATGAAAGAGAGGAACTAGTATGCGCATGAGAGAGGAACTAAAATGTGTCTGAGAATGCGCATGAAAGAGTAACTAGAACGTGTCCTTCAGTGTGCATGGTAGAGAGGAACTAGAATGTGTTCAGTGCGCATGAAAGAGAGGAACTAGAATGTGTAGTTCAGTTCGATTGAAAGAGCGTAACTAGAATGTTTCCTTTAGTGCGTATGAGAGGAACTAGGATATGTCCTTCAGTGTGCATGAGAAGAACTAGAATGTGTCCTTCAGTGCGCATGAAAGAGAGGAACTAGGATGTGTCCGACAATGGACATGAGAGAGGAACTAGAATGTATCCATCAGTGCGCATGAAAGAGGAACTAGAATGTGTCCTTCAATGCGCATGAAAGAGGAACTAGAACGTGTCGTTCAGTGCGCATGAGAGAGGAACTAGAACATGTCCTTCAGTGTGCATGAAAGAGAGGAACTAGAATGTGTCCAACATTGCGCATGAAAGAGAGGAGCTGGAATGTGTCCTTCTGTGCACATGAAAGAGAAGAACTAGAATGTATCCATCAGTGCGCATGGAAGAGAAGAACTAGAATGTGTCCTTCAGTGGGCATGGAAGAGAGGAACTAGAATCTTTCCTTCAGTGCGCATGAAAGAGGGGAACTAGAATGTGTCCTTCAGTGGGCATGGAAGAGAGGAGCTAGAATGTTTCCTTCAGTGCGCATGAAAGAGAGGAACTAGAATGTGTCCTTCAGTGCGCATGAAAGAGAGGAACTGGAATGTGTCCATCAATGCGCATGAAAGAGGTTTTGGAATGTGTCCTTCAGTGCGCATGAAAGAAGAACTAGAATGTGTCCTTCAATGCGCATGAGAGCAGAACAAAAAGTGTCCATCAATGTGGATGAAAGAGGAACTAGAATGTGTCCTTCAGTGCGCATGAAAGAGAGGAGCTAGAATGTGTTCTTCAGTGTGTGTGAAAGAGAGGAACTGGAATGTGTCCTTCAGGATTGTACTCTAGTATCTCACATCAGAGAGCCGTGTATACTCAAGAGGAACACACGCGAACATGGCTAGACACTAAAGAGAACATGCATTTGCAATGCAATAGGTCTCGCATTTACGCGAGTTGTGCTTTGGCATTGTAAATGACAATGCCTTTTATTTATGTTTTGGATTTTAAAACATAAATAAAAGGCATTGTCATTTACAATGCCGATAGCTTAAACTTGCGTAAATGCGAGACCTATTGCATTGCAAATGCTTGTTCTTAAAGGAAAACGGGATGCATTTCAAAAATAAAAATGAAAAGCTACCTTTTTTTTTTTTTTAAGAGTATGCAGTGGTCCATGAGACCACTATCTGCTCTAAATTAATGTTGCCGCTCACATTCACAAAGGGAAGGGGTCGCTTGGGGACCCCTTCCCATTTGTGAATGGGTTTCCACCAACTTGAAGTTGGTGGTGACTACGAAAGTTTTGCGACTTCATTCCCGGTCGCAAAACATTCCTACATAACAGTGCAACTCACTGTTAGGAAGGGACACCCTTAACATGCCCCTTCCTAATAGCGACTCACAAACCCTATTTGCGATTCGGTAATAGGTTACCGAATCTGAAATAGGGTTTGGTACATCAGAAAAAGCTTTTTTCTGGTCGCACACTGCCAAATCGGATCGTTTGCAAGCAGAAAAAAGCTTTGTACATCTAGCCCCCTGTGTCTGCACCTCAACCAAGTGCTTAGCTGCCCCACCCCGATTGTACTGAATATTTACACCAACAATATCGAGGTGCAAGAATATCGAGGACAGACTATGGAGATACAAAATATCGGATGGTAAGTGCATATAGGGAAGTATAGATTTACTGCTCCTAGCTCCACATCTACATACCTTGAAGATATATGTACTGCTCGGTACGTATGTGGAGTCAGACATAGAAAATCTAGACTTGCCTGACAATATTTTTTCTCCATATTTTGTCTCACCAATATTGTGGGTTTGATATTCAGGGTGCACACCGCCACCCCCACAAATATAAAACAACTGGATTGGGTGGAAGATAGCTGCTGGCAATGAGGACAAGATGGTAGACTGGCTCTATTTTAGCTTGGTTGGAACTCGGAATTTCATATCCCTGGGGTTAGGTGCCTTACAAACCGACAGACCACCCCACGCACAGGCCCTTGCACCACTGGGCAGCTCCTCCCACAGACCACATCTCCCCTCTGAGGAGGCGCTGCTCACCTGCCCGTACAGCTCTCCCAGAGACCACATCCCCCAAGGAGGCCCCTGTGACACCACTGGGCAGCTCCTCCCACAGGCCACATCTCCCCTCTGAGGAGGCGCTGCTCACCTGCCCGTACAGCTCTCCCAGAGACCACATCCCCCAAGGAGGCCCCTGTGACACCACTGGGCAGCTCCTCCCACAGGCCACATCTCCCCTCTGAGGAGGCGCTGCTCACCTGCCCGTACAGCTCTCCCAGAGACCACATCCCCCAAGGAGGCCCCTGTGACACCACTGGCCAGCTCCTCCCACAGACCACATCTCCCCTCTGAGGAGGCCGCTGCTCACCTGCCCGTACAGCTCTCCCAGAGACCACATCCCCCAAGGAGGCCCCTGTGACACCACTGGGCAGCTCCTCCCACAGACCACATCTCCCCTCTGAGGAGGCGCTGCTCACCTGCCCGTACAGCTCTCCCAGAGACCACATCCCCCAAGGAGGCCCCTGTGACACCACTGGCCAGCTCCTCCCACAGACCACATGTCCACTCTGAGGAGGTCGCTGCTCACCTGGCTTCACAGCTCTTTCAGAGACCACATCTCCCCTCTGGGGAGGCCGCTGCTCACCTGGCAGCACAGCTCCTACACATTAAAGTTTCCATTTCACCTCATTGTCTGGGTCGTCCTGCACCACCTCTGGCGGTCTTGGCTGACCTCGGTGCCCTGCTCACACTACAGCCCGCCCCCTTGGAGAAGGTCTGCAGATGTCATAGCCCAGCTCCCCCACACTCTCCCCAGCCGCCACTACCCCCAGCAGCCTGTGCTGACGTCCTGCTCAGATGGAGAAATCCCGCGCCCTGTCATACATACAACGGGATTTACAAAGAAGACATTTGGGCCTTATAATGTGGCGAGACAGCGCAAAACCGGCAAGATATGACCGCAGGAGGACGCACGGAACACACAAACATGAAAACGGAAAGACACATGCACGCAATAATGACAACAAGTACAGGCACAGAAGGGTACAGGCACACAAACTGTCACAGCCATCGATAGTCACAGGCGCGCACACAAACACACAAAGTCAATAACTAATCAATAATTAGTCGATAATAAAATACTGAGCGCTGACAAGGACACACACAAACAGTCATAGTCACCCATAGTCACAGACGCACACACAAATACACGGGACGCCAATAATGACACATACTGCGGGTCCACAAGGACACACAAACACAGCCACTTAGTCACCGATAGTCACAGACGCACACAGAAATACACGTGACGTCAATAATGACAAATGCTGCGGGTCCACAAGAGAACACACATGAAGTCAATAAAGAAAAAATGCGTGTCCACAAGGGAACACACAAACGAAGTCAATAACGACAGGTGCTACACGCTCACAAACACATAGGCATAGCCATTGATAATCATAGACGAACACACAGTGCTTTAAATGGGAAAAAATGAGTGCAGGTACTCACTAAAATGAGCTAGATGTGTAGTGAGGGGGCGGGGCTAGGGGCGGGGCTAAAGGCAAGACATGATGATACTTAACGACTTCTATATTAGTCGCAGCACATACCAAAACGCATGAGAAATGTGTTTATATAAACAAAGCAAGTTCACTCATTACACAAAATGAAAGAGAAATGCTATAATATGTTAACATTTCCTTTTTTTTGCAATAGTTGCACCTTCTTAATTCCATACTGTTAATTGCTGCTGTTTGGCACAATACTATATATTTTTCAGCACGTGAGTAGGAAGAAACTGAAAATACCCCCACTTCGAACCAAAGCTCTTATGGCACAAAGCAAATGAAGCAAATCATCATGACCCTCCCCAGAAGATATCTCTTGTCTCTTCCATAGATCTATCCATTCATCCTTTCATCCTACCATTTACCTGCTGATGTCCACCATTTAACCTTTACATTCTGTCGTCTATTCAGTCTTTCATCCATCAATCAGTTTTTCACCATTCCGTCTGTCCACCCTTCATATCCAAACCTATCCATCCAACTCAAAACCTATCCATTCATCCTTTCACTCATCCATCTCTTTATCCACCCTTTCACTCATTCATCAATCTTTTCGCTCATCTATCCACCAACCCTTTCACTCCTTTATTCCATCCACCCTTTCATTCCATCCACCCTTTCATTCATCCATCCAATCTTTCACTTATCCACCCATCATCCGCCCTTTTATCCAATCATCCACCCTCTTTCACCCAGCAATCCATGCTTTCACTCATCCATCTATCTATACATCCACCCTTGCTCACTCATCCATCCACTCACTCACCCTCTGAAAATACCCCCACTTCGAACCAAATCTCTTATGGCACAATGTAAATGAAGCAAATCATGACCCTCCCCAGAAGATAGGTGTTGTCTCTTCCATAGATCTATCCATTCATTCTTTCATCCTACCATTTACCTGCTGATGTCCGCCATTTAACCTTTACATTCTGTCGTGTATTCAGTCTTTCATCCATCATTCAGTTTTCACCATTGCGTCTGTCCACCCTTCATATCCAAACCTATCCATCCATCTCCAAACCTATCCATTCATCCTTTCACTCTTCCATCTCTTTATCCACCCTTTCGCTCATTCATTAATGCTTTCGCTCAGCTATCCATCAACCCTTTCACTCCTTTATTCCATCCACCCTTTCACTCAATCCCTCCTTCCACTCATCCATCATCCACCCCTTCATCCATCCTCCCTCCCTTTCATTCATCCACCCAATCTTTCACTTATCCACCCATCAGCCGCCCTTTTATCCAATTATCCACCCCTTTCACCCAGCCATCCATGCTTTCACTCATCCATCCATCTATTCATCCATCCATCTATTCATCCATCCATCCATCTATACATCCACCCTTGTTCACTCATCTATCCACCCACCAACCCTCCCTACTATGCTATTTATGAATCTTTGTCGCGGAGCAGACATGTACACACAAAGTGCCACCCATTTTCTTTAAAATACCTCCTGACAGTGTTTTGATTCTCTCTCTTTCTCCCTCTTTTTTCTTACAAAAAACAGACCTACAAATGCAGGCAAACACACAAACATAAACAGGCCCACAAAAGACTTGGGTATGATGAAAGCCATGTTATACTCTTCACCTACCATGGCTTTTTTAATTGCCACCAGGGCCGGACTGGCCGAGGCCTGATTGCCACTGCCAGGGGACTGCCATGATTCCTGTGTTTGCACAAATGCACAGGATAGTGTGACTGTGATTGACAGCACAGGCAGCACAGGGCCTGAACGGACCCTGCTCTGTCAAACACAGCGTGATGGTGAGCACCCGGCAATTATTCAAATGAGCCCAGCTGAATAGCTCAGCTGGGGCTCAGGTCCGGGCTGCAGAAGCGGCGCCTTAGCTGCCAGAGACACCTTCCACTCCGGCTCACCAGCACTCGCAGCCAATGAGCCTTACTTTTCATGAGTACCGGTACTCTCCTCGGCAGAAGAGAAGTGCCGGTACTCGGAGGGATAAATCTAAGAAGTGCCGGTACTCAGTACTGGTGAGTACTGGCCCATTTAAAGCACTGCGTACACACAAACAAACACGCATGCAGTCTATAATGACAAATACTACAGGCCCACAAGGGCGCACACAGCCACATGCACACAATAATGACAAATTCAATGCGCTCACATGGGCATAAAGGGACAGGAACACACACAAAAATTCACAGTCCTCGATAATCAGACGCACACCCGGTAATAGATAAATGCACGCTCAAGAGTACATAGACACTGAACGCTTCTCTCAAAAAAACACAAACGGACACAGAACCTGAACACACGCTCACTATTGCACTCATATAAATACTCTTACCCCATACATGCATATCATCATACTAATGGACACATTGCAGAATCCCGAATCCCATCGGAAAACAAAGACATATAATGGAAACAAAGAACAAACGTACATATAAACGTCCACACGTGCAAACACACCTACGGCAATGCACGCAACCCACACAATTATAAAACCATGCGTACACAAGTACAAACGGAAAAAAAAGCACAAACACTTGTGCACATACATGCCAGCTAAACTCACAAACCACAGGCGCACGCACACATAGTGATGGAGGGGCAAACAAACATTGGCTCACCCAAACACGTATACAGGCATGATCACACACAATCACGGATACAGAGCCATGCTCACGCGCAAACACGGATACACCGGTATGCTCACAAGCAAACACGACACACAGGCAAGCTCACCCACAAACACGGATATACACGCATGATCACAAAAGCACGGATACACTGGCATGCTCACGCACACAGGGTCACAGGCGTAAACACGGGCACACAGGCATGATCACACACAAACTCGGGCACACAGGCATGCTCACGCACAAACACTGATATGCAGGCATGCTCACGCATAAACACGGATATGCAGGCATGATCACGCACAAACACAGGTAAACAGGCATGATCATGCGCAAACACGGATAAACAGGCGTTAAAAGTGTAAAGTAAAGTAAAAAAAAGTGAGCACCCGGCAATTATTCACGCACACACACGCCTTTCATAGGCAGACAGCCCGTTTAATGACACACAGGCATATGATTATTGACCGATTTCCTAAGAGTGGCCTTGCGTTTGCAAACATTCGAAGGCGCGAGAGTTATCACCACTACATGGAAAACGCCATGAATATAAGGCAAGCGCGAGTACCTTAAAAATCTGCGTAGCGAAAAATATATAAACTCCACACATTTAATTTACTTTCTGCACAGCAGCAGAAACAAAGGTGGGTGGGGGGCGGACAGGGTACTTCAGAGCGCTGCACCGCTTTCGTGTGAAACATTCGCTCAACAAATTGCACACAACACCCTCCACCATCAACGCTTCGTGTTTTGGAACTGCTTCCGTCTGACCCTCCAAACCGAAGAGAAGATTTCCTGATACAAGTAAAATGATCGAAAATAAATTTCTTCCTTACTGAGCGTGGTGTCCCTGAAGTGGGCGCCGTGCTCCGTATTAAAGTTTGAATTTAAAAAATAAAACGGAAAACAAAATGCAAATGAGGTTAGGAAGCGGCCGCCATTACCGAAGCTGGCACTCCTTGTATGCTTTGTCCCTTAATGAAGTAAATAGTTCTCGGAGCTGGTAATGAAAGCACCCGAGTTAGGACACAGTAAAAGATAGTCCTCATGGGCGGTAACAAATGGAGACAGGGCGGTACCAAGGCGGGACTAACAAGCCTCACAATAAATCGGAAGCAAGCACTTACAAAGGGCAATGACACCAGTCAATGAAAAATATGGGCGGAGCTACCACAGCACTTCCACAACATACCTTACTACAGCATGCCTCGCAGAGCGAGAAGCGCATGCGCGCTGCAACGCTAGGCTTGACCTAAAAAATTCCTTAAAGAGCAAATGAAAATTTAATTAACTGCAATGATTGATAGTATAAAACTTGAGCTGAAGAAGCCGAGGCCCTTAAAGATTGGGGTATGCCCTCACTGTAAACTTTTAGTTTCTGCTGTGACAGAAGGGTAAATGCAGTAGCCACTGGATGGGTTTATCATCCTTTGAGCAAAGGTGTTGGCTAGTAGGATTAAAAATATATATATCATGACTAAAGCAGACTCATTCAAGCGAACCATAAACCACAATAATCCTCAGGCCGTCGCCGTGCAGTAGTGGCCGTCGCCGTGCAGTAGTGGCCGTTGCCGTGCAGTAGTCACTGCCGTCGTGCACTCTAGCCATAAGTGAGAGCGCTCAGTCCTCGCAGGCACGAGCAGACGGATCATCCCACCCAACAGAGGCCAAACGTTGTAGGTTACCAAGTAATGACAACCCAGAACAGCTTCCCTGTGATATCAGACTTCCTTGTTGTGAGATGCAGTGCCCTTTTCCTTCCCCTGCCTGGTACAAATTGTATGGTCCACCAAGGTCCTGAATCCTTGCGGGCAGACATACAACAGCTCGGCCCGAGCATCTGCAAGGTTAGTGCAGGATACACGCTGGTGCACCTTCCCCATCCGCAGCCTAAGCACTCTAGTAATCGCCATTCAGTCCGGGCAGTACCCTTCCCTGGCATCATGTCACCAGCGTCACTACGTTGGCGAGCTGCAGCGCTTCTCTTGATGCGTGCCCACTGCTGCTGTCCCAGTGCTGCATACCTCCCTCTGCACATATGAGGTCTCACCTGTGCACACGCTGTGCATGTGCCACTACATGCAAACTACTATTCCCACTGCTGCATACCTGCCTCTGCGCGTATGAGACGCTCTGCACACGCTGTGCCTGTGCATATAAACATTGGACTGATGCTAGAATGTTCTTGCTGTCTTTGGGGGCTCAAAAGCATTGGGAGCAGAAAGAAAAATGTAAAAAGATTTGCATGTGCTTGTGGTAGGGCCGTCCTGGCAAGGACAATTTAATGTAAAAAAAAAAAAAAAAAGACATTTCCAAAAATTTAGAAGGGGCAACACTGTTGATATGCTACCAGAGATGTATAACACATGAACTGTGCAGAACGTACAACTGCCCGAGCAAACAAGGAGGCGCCGGGTAACTAAGAACTATGACAAATATTGTATGATGCACTAGGTACTGGTGCAGTCAGGTGCCAGCGAGGGTGTTTAATGAGACACTCTGCGGCTCTGGCTCCCAAGGCTCGAGGATTCCATTCGATCCTTATTCTGGAGGCCCAGCTTGTCCTCGCGTTGTGAATTCACGTTGAGCTCCTTTGTTCTAACCTTGGAGACTGCAGAATGCACCAAACCAGACATGATCTGCATCTCACCGGGTCATCGCCCTTCACCCTCTTCACGCCGGGTCACCGGCCTCCTGACAAGCGTCCTTCCGCCCTTCACCCTCTTCTCGCCGGGTCACCAGCCTCCTGACAAGTGTCCTTCCGCCCTTCACCCTCTTCTCGCCGGGTCACCGGCCTCCTGACAAGTGTCCTTCCGCCCTTCACCCTCTTCTCGCCGGGTCACCCGCCTCCTGACAAGTGTCCTTCCCCCCTGTTGTATCTCCCACTTGTTGTCCCCAGGTGGACACCGTACTGTAATTGACACAGCTGTGTCCCTGCGCGGACACCGTATCTCTGTGCCTCGTCAGCTGTGAACTGTCAGTTATGCCAGTTGACAGCTGACTGCGTACACAGTTACAGGCTCGTTACGCTCCTCATACTGGAGCCTGTGTTGGTGCTATTAAAGGCGTTACTTCTACAACCAACTTGTGTTCGCCTATCTTTACAAGTTGGCGACGAGGAGCACCAACACGTGGACCCGGCGTGTGATTTCATACATTGCTGGAAGATATTCAAAAGAAGACTGATCCAGCAATTCAAGAACTGAGCTTTGAAGAAGGATCTTCTCTGTCTTAAAAAAAAAAAAAAAAAATGTGTACCTAAATGAAGAACCGCAATAAAGGAAAAGCAGTACGTGAGCCAATACGGGGATATGAAGGAGACGAAAATACAGCGGACGAACGAAGAAATGGTTAGTGCACTCTGTAAATAAAGAAAGGAGGAACAATTGAAGTGTTTAACCACGCAAACTGGAGACAAAATACAGCAGGAGAACAGATGCAGAGAAAAGAACGCTGAAGGAATCCTGTTAGCAGTTAAACTGTCACTCCTGCATTCCAACCGTCAGCTGTTCGTGACGTACACTCAGGAAAGAGGCGTGACGCTTTGGATCTCCACGTACGTGTTCACGTATAAGCGGCCATCTTGAAGTGTTGAATAAATGGTAAATAAATACACATCCTATTCCACAGACTAGTGTTGCACGCATGCAGCACTCGACGAACTCAAAAGTGAGGTATCATCTCACCGGAACCCTTCACAAAGCCCGATGAGAACTGTCAACCGACGAAGGAAGCTAATGCAGGGAGACAACTGAAAAAGGTACTGTTTAAAAAAAAAAAAAAAAGAAGAAAAACACAGTGTACACATCCTTGTATCTATGGAAGAGTATCAAGAGTAAAGTTTTTATTAAAAAAAAAAATATGTACACACAGTAGGCAAAGCGCTTGATGTATAATCCCATTAGTAGGGGGAAACATGACCCAGTCCATCACCTTCGCATAAGGTTTACTGTAGGTTTGCATGAATAAACATTAAAAGAAAAACCTAACTAAGCTCAACCACTGGCTACACAGTTTCTCAGCACAGTACAATATGGCATCAGGGTATGTCTGGAACTTGTCACCACCAGAAACATTCCTAAGAGCAGGAGGAGAACCGGCACTCAAATGGGAAGAGTGGAGGGAGTACTTTATAAACTATATCGCTACTCTAGAGGATGACGAAGAGTTAAAACCAGAAAAGAAATACAAATTACTCATGCATTGTCTGGGCGCTGGTGGGATAAAGGTTTATAGCACTATAAACAAAAAAATAAGAGGAGAAAACGAAGGTGACGTGTACGTGAATGCCATTGATGACCTAAACACATACTACAAACCCACGGTATGTGTGGGGGTCGACAGGTACAAATTTTTCCATAGGAAACAGGGAAAAGAAGAAACAATCGATGATTGTGTCCACACTCAAAAATCTGGCCATTAATTGCCGTTTTGGGGAACTGCATGATGAGTTCATAAGGGACCAGATAGTAATGCAGGGTTCCAACGCAAATATACAAGACAATTTGTGGGCTAAGGGAGAGTATCCATTACAAAACATCATAGACATTGCCAAAAAAGCTGAACTCACTGGTAGGTGCACTAAGGCAGTGCTTATGGAAAACAAGGAGAAAAGAGATGGAGACGTAGTAGGGAGAGTGATTGGAAAAAAAAGTGGTCAGTATCCTACCAAGCATCCGAATTATTCCAGGGAAGCGCAACAAACATACAACAGGCCAACGTACAACAGCAAAAATCGTTGCTACAGGTGCGGTAGCATAGCGCACATGGCAGACAATATGAAGTGCCCAGCAAGGGGTGTAAAATGCACATTCTGTGGGGTCGTGGGCCATTTCCAGAAGGCGTGCAGGAGAAGGAACTCCCGCACGGTGAGTTATTGAAGAGGATGAAACCAGCTACCAACAAACCTCTGAGGAGGATGTAAACATGTTTGTTTTGAACATTAACGATGACCCAACGGAAAAAGGGAATACACGCAGCACCCCTAAAGTAAAGAAACCACTGTGTAACTTGAACATTGGTGGTGTAGACATCAGTGTTGTTGCGGACTCTGGATCACCATACACCATAGTGAACAAAAAGGTATGGGACGATAAATTCAAGTCCAAATTAGGCAACCAGTTGACTAAATCAGACATAACTATAAAATCATTTACCGGTGAACCCATTGAGGTGTGTGGATTCAGGGAACTCACTTTCAGCTTCAAAGGAAGAGAATCCGAGGGAAAGCTGTATGTGTCCAGAGTGGGACCATCCGTGCTAGGATGGATGGACCAGGGAAGCCTAGGCATAATTTTGGATCCCAGTAAAGATGACCCTGCGTTGGTTGTATCCAACAATAACGACTATGCACAAACATTATTGGACACGTATACAGGGGTGTTTAGTGGACGCATTGGCACCCTAAGAGGGTACCAACATAAGATTAGACTCAAACCCGATTATACTCCCACTGTACATAAGACACGCAGCATACCGTTTGCCATCAAGGAGGAGGTGAAGGCCCAACTGGACCAACTGCTTGAGGAAGGCATCATAGAAAAGGTGGAGGCCTCTGAATGGGTCGCCCCCTTGGTGATCGCCAAACGCCCCAACGGAAAACTTAGGTTATGCGTGGACCTTCGTGACCTGAACAGTAACATTGTGGTTGAGCAATTTCCCCTCCCGAAAATCAGTGAAATGCTGGCCGGCACCAAGGGGGTGAAGTGGTTTTCGACTACAGATTTAAAATCGGCGTATCACCAGGTTCTACTGCATCGTGAGAGCAGGAACTTTACAACCTTCATAACTCCTTTCGGGTGTTTCCGCTTCACAAGGGTACCTTTTGGCCTTGCCTCCGCAGCTGCCATGTTTCAGAGGCTGATGCACAACGTGTTCGATGGTGTAAAAGGTATACTGCTTTTCCAGGATGACATACTGGTGATGGGAAAAACCAGAGATGAACATGACCAAAGAGTTAAGCAGGTATTAAACATAATGGAAAAAAGGGGCTAACAGCAGAGCATCTTAAATGCAAGTTTGCAAGAAACTCTGTCACGTATCTGGGTCATGAAGTGACTGGTGATGGCATTTGCCCTAAAAGGATTTGCTGGAGGCCATAAAGGAAGCACCTTTGCCAAAAGACAAGGATGAATTGAGGTCATTCTTAGGACTTCTAGAATTTTATGCAAGATTCATTAGCAACTTCTCACAAAAAACATTTGGTTTACGTCAGTTGCTCAAACTCAAAAACAGATTTGAGTGGTCTAAAGACTGTGATTTAATATTCAAGTCGCTAAAGAACGAAATGTGTGCTGCTCTTCCGCTGCAGGGTTTTGACCCACAATTGGAGAACGTTGTCACCACCGATGCCAGCTCCAAAGGGCTTGGCGCAGTGCTCACCCAGAGAGACGACAAGGGCACTGAGTATACCATAGCTTTTGCCTCTCGCTCCCTCACACCGGCGGAGGAGAAGTTCTCTGTCATTGAGCGCGAGGCGTTGGCATGCGTATGGGCATTGGAGCACTTCAGACAGTTTGTGTGGGGTAGAAATGTAACAATATGCACAGATCACAAACCACTTACAAAAGTTTTCACTACAAAAGGGTTGTACAATGCCTCTCCCAGATTAGCAAGATTTTCTGTAAGGCTGTTTGACTATATTTACAAGGTTCAATATGTGCCCGGTGTAAAAAATGTAGTGGCCGATTTTTTAAGCAGGATGCCCAAAGAGGACAATGAAGAGGGTATGGAGGAAGAAAAGGAAGAACTCTGTATAGCGAATGTGCATGAAGAGTTGGAAGGAATTACCAAAGAGGAATGGCGCTTTACCACCTTAGACATTGTTTGGTCCTCCTCTTGCTTAGACATGCTGAGCAAAGGGTGGTCAGCTAAAAGTGAATTAACTGAGGAAATCAAACATTTTTGGGAGGTAAAGGATGAACTCTCATTTGAAGGCGGCCTGCTGTTCAGGAGCGGGAGAGTTGTACCACCCAGCGGATTGAGAAGGAAAATACTTGAATTGTGTCATGAGGGGCATCTGGGCATATGCAAAACAAAGAGCAGGGTCAAGAACAGTTACTGGTGGCCAGGAGTAAGTTTAGCCGCCGAGAGAATGGTCCGTGATTGTGCCCTATGCGTGAATTCGGATAAGACTCAAATGACCTACAGACCCCCCCTTCACCCAATCCCTACGCCAGCCATGACGTGGGAAAGGATTGGTATTGACATCATGGGCCCTGTACCAGACGGGCAAGAGCAATGGTATGTTTTGGTTGTCATTGATCATTTCAGTAAGTGGCCAGAGCTCAAAGTAGTCAGCAAAACCGACGCATTCCAAATAGTCAAATTCCTGGATGATATTTTCACACGAGAAGGTCTCCCTAAACAAATTGTGAGCGACAATGGTCCACAATTTACTTCAGACACCTTTAAAAACTATGTGAGAAGAAATCAGATCGAGCACAAAACAACATCTGTGTACCATCCAGCTGGAAATGGCGCCGTCGAGCGTTTTAACAGGGTGATCAAGGGTATTATCCAGCTTGCGAACAACAACGGACTGGAGTGGAGAAAAGAGGTGTTTAAGACACTGTGGGCGTACCGCATTACTCCCATTGACACCGTTGGGCACAGCCCGTTTGAACTAATGCGTGGAAGGACACCTTTGTCGAAAGACAATGTGGTTTGGGTCAAGACGGCAAAGAGAGTCGAGTGGACAGCTGAACTGGTAAGAGAAAAAAGTACGTCAGCCCAAGCCAAGGTCAAGTCCAGATACGACGTCAAACATGGGTGCAAGACCGTAGGAATACACGTTGGCGACAGTGTTAGGGTCAAGAGAAGTGGTCACATAGGAAAAGGACAGAGCAGATACACTCAACCACTCACTGTACGCAAGATTTTCTGTAATTCAGCCCAACTAAGTGATGGAAGAGTCTGGCACTTCTCTGCTCTTTCCGCGCAGAGAAGGGATCCAGTAGACTTTCCAAGTTTGGAAGAGGAACAAGGCGGTCGGAAAGCATTGGTCAAGCACCAGGTATGGTCTGATGATGAGACCGAGTTAAATCAACCTACCTGCGACGCCACAGCTCATGGGACATTTGCACAGTCTGCATCTGCACGATCGATGGATGATCCAAGTTGTTCTCATTCTGTAAGGACCAGGAGACAGTTACCTGAGATTCCCTCGCTTGACACCTACCCACCGGTCGTCACCAGTAGGGCCGGTAGAAGAATCGTGCCTCCCTCCAGGCTGACGGACTATGTGCGCGAGTAACGTACCCCGGCCTGTCATGCTCTCCTTTGTTCTTCTTTCCCTGCTAACATTCTGTCCTCCAACCTTCACCCCTCCATTCTGTTTCTCCCTATGTAGTTTTGGGAAGAGAGATGTGTTGTATCTCCCACTTGTTGTCCCCAGGTGGACACCGTACTGTAATTGACACGGCTGTGTCCCTGCGCGGACACCGTATCTCTGTGCCTCGTCAGCTGTGAACTGTCAGTTATGCCAGTTGACAGCTGACTGCGTACACAGTTACAGGCTCGTTACGCTCCTCATACTGGAGCCTGTGTTGGTGCTATTAAAGGCGTTACTTCTACAACCAACTTGTGTTCGCCTATCTTTACACCCCCTTCACCCTCTTCTCGCCGGGTCACCGGCCTCCTGACAAGTGTCCTTCCGCTCTTCACCCTCTTCACACCGGCCTCCTGACACGTGTCCTTCCGCCCTTCACCCTCTTCACACCGGCCTCCTGACACGTGTCCTTCCGCTCTTCACCCTCTTCTCGCCGGGTCACCGGCCTCCTGACACGTGTCCTTCCGCCCTTCACCCTCTTCTCGTCGGGTCACCCGCCTCCTGACAAGTGTCCTTCCGCTCTTCACCCTCTTCTCGCCGGGTCACCGGCCTCCTGACAAGTGTTCTTCCGCCCTTCACCCTCTTCTCTCCGGGTCACCGGCCTCCTGACACGTGTCCTTCCGCCCCATCACCCTCTTGTCGCCGGGTCACCGGCCCCCTGACAAGTGTTCTTCCGCCCTTCACCCTCTTTTAGCCGGGTCACCGGCCCCCTGACACGTGTCCTTCCGCCCTCCACCCTCTTTACACCGGCCTCCTGACACGTGTCCTTCCGCCCCATCACCCTCTTGTCGCCGGGTCACCGGCCCCCTGACAAGTGTCCTTCCGCCCTTCACCCTCTTTACACCGGCCCCCTGACCAGTGTCCTTCCGCCCTTCACCCTCTTTACACCGGCCTCCTGACACGTGTCCTTCCGACCTTCACCCTCTTCTCGCCGGGTCACCGGCCCCCTGACAAGTGTCCTTCCGCCCCATCACCCTCTTGTCGCCGGCCCCCTGACAAGTGTTCTTCCGCCCTTCACCCTCTTTTCGCCGGGTCACCGGCCTCCTGACGTGTCCTTCCGCCCCATCACCCTCTTGTCGCCGGGTCACCGGCCCCCTGACAAGTGTTCTTCCGCCCTTCACCCTCTTCTCGCCGGGTCACCGGCCTCCTGACAAGTGTCCTTCCGCCCTTCACCCTATTCTCGCCGGGTCACCCGCCTCCTGACACGTGTCACCAGCCTCCTGACACGTGTCCTTCCGCCCTTCACCCTCTTCTCGCCGAGTCACCCGCCTCCTGACAAGTGTTCTTCCGCCCTTCACCCTCTTCTCGCCGGGTCACTGGCCTCCTGACACGTGTCCTTCCGCCCCATCACCCTCTTCTCGCCGGGTCACCGGCCCCCTGACAAGTGTTCTTCCGCCCTTCACCCTCTTCTCGCCGGGTCACCGGCCCCCTGACAAGTGTTCTTCCGCCCTTCACCCTCTTCTCGCCGGGTCACCGGCCCCCTGACAAGTGTCCTTCCGCCCTTCACCCTCTTCTCTCCGGGTCACCCGCCTCCTGACACGTGTCCTTCCGCCCTTCACCCTCTTCTCTTCGGGTCACTGGCCTCCTGACACGTGTCCTTCCGCCCCATCACCCTCTTGTCGCCGGGTCACCGGCCCCCTGACGCGTGTCCTTCCGCCCCATCACCCTCTTGTCGCCGGGTCACCGGCCCCCTGACAAGTGTTCTTCCGCCCCATCACCCTCTTGTCGCCGGGTCACCGGCCCCCTGACAAGTGTTCTTCCGCCCCATCACCCTCTTGTCGCCGGGTCACCGGCCCCCTGACACGTGTCCTTCCGCCCTTCACCCTCTTCTCTCCGGGTCACCGGCCCCCTGACAAGTGTTCTTCCGCCCCATCACCCTCTTCTCTCCGGGTCACTGGCCTCCTAACACGTGTCCTTCCGCCCCATCACCCTCTTGGTGCCGGCTCACCAGCCTCCTGACAAGTGTTCTTCCGCCCTTCACCCTCTTTTCGGCGGGTCACCGGCCTCCTGACAAGTGTTCTTCCGCCCTTCACCCTCTTGTCGCCGGGTCACCGGCCCCCTGACACGTGTCCTTCCGCCCCATCACCCTCTTGTCGCCGGGTCACCGGCCCCCTGACAAGTGTCCTTCCGCCCCATCACCCTCTTGTCGCCGGCCCCCTGACAAGTGTTCTTCCGCCCTTCACCCTCTTTTCGCCGGGTCACCGGCCTCCTGACGTGTCCTTCCGCCCCATCACCCTCTTGTCGCCGGGTCACCGGCCCCCTGACAAGTGTTCTTCCGCCCTTCACCCTCTTTTCGCCGGGTCACCAGCCTCCTGACACGTGTCCTTCCGCCCCATCACCCTCTTGTCGCCGGGTCACCGGCCCCTGACAAGTGTTCTTCCGCCCCATCACCCTCTTGTCGCCGGGTCACCGGCCCCTGACAAGTGTTCTTCCGCCCTTCACCATCTTTTCTCCGGGTCACCGGCCTCCTGACACGTGTCCTTCCGCCCCATCACCCTCTTGTCGCCGGGTCACCGGCCCCCTGACAAGTGTTCTTCCGCCCTTCACCCTCTTTTCGCCAGGTCACCGGCCTCCTGACACGTGTCCTTCCGCCCCATCACCCTCTTGTCGCCGGGTCACCGGCCCCCTGACAAGTGTTCTTCCGCCCCATCACCCTCTTGTCGCCGGGTCACCGGCCCCCTGACAAGTGTTCTTCCGCCCCATCACCCTATTCTCGCCGGGTCACCCGCCTCCTGACACGTGTCCTTCCGCCCTTCACCCTATTCTCGCCGGGTGACCGGCCTCCTGACAAGTGTCCTTCCGCTCTTCACCCTCTTCACACCGGCCTCCTGACAAGTGTCCTTCCGCCCTTCAACCTGTTCCAACCGGGTCACCCGCCTCCTGACAAGTGTCCTTCCGCCCTTCACCCTCTTCTCGCCGGGTCACTGGCCTCCTGACACGTGTTCTTCCGCCCCATCACCCTCTTCTCTCCGGGTCACTGGCCTCCTGACACGTGTCCTTCCGCCCCATCACCCTCTTGGTGCCGGCTCACCAGCCTCCTGACAAGTGTTCTTCCGCCCTTCACCCTCTTTTCGGCGGGTCACCGGCCTCCTGACACGTGTCCTTCCGCCCCATCACCCTCTTGTCGCCGGGTCACCGGCCCCCTGACAAGTGTTCTTCCGCCCTTCACCCTCTTTTCGCCGGGTCACCGGCCTCCTGACACGTGTCCTTCCGCCCCATCACCCTCTTGTCGCCGGGTCACCGGCCCCCTGACAAGTGTTCTTCTGCCCCATCACCCTCTTGTCGCCGGGTCACCGGCCCCCTGACACGTGTCCTTCCGCCCTTCACCCTCTTCTCTCCGGGTCACCGGCCCCCTGACAAGTGTTCTTCCGCCCCATCACCCTCTTCTCTCCGGGTCACTGGCCTCCTAACACGTGTCCTTCCGCCCCATCACCCTCTTGGTGCCGGCTCACCAGCCTCCTGACAAGTGTTCTTCCGCCCTTCACCCTCTTTTCGGCGGGTCACCGGCCTCCTGACAAGTGTTCTTCCGCCCTTCACCCTCTTGTCGCCGGGTCACCGGCCCCTGACACGTGTCCTTCCGCCCCATCACCCTCTTGTCGCCGGGTCACCGGCCCCTGACAAGTGTCCTTCCGCCCCATCACCCTCTTGTCGCCGGCCCCTGACAAGTGTTCTTCCGCCCTTCACCCTCTTTTCGCCGGGTCACCGGCCTCCTGACGTGTCCTTCCGCCCCATCACCCTCTTGTCGCCGGGTCACCGGCCCCCTGACAAGTGTTCTTCCGCCCTTCACCCTCTTTTCGCCGGGTCACCAGCCTCCTGACACGTGTCCTTCCGCCCCATCACCCTCTTGTCGCCGGGTCACCGGCCCCCTGACAAGTGTTCTTCCGCCCCATCACCCTCTTGTCGCCGGGTCACCGGCCCCCTGACAAGTGTTCTTCCGCCCTTCACCATCTTTTCTCCGGGTCACCGGCCTCCTGACACGTGTCCTTCCGCCCCATCACCCTCTTGTCGCCGGGTCACCGGCCCCTGACAAGTGTTCTTCCGCCCTTCACCCTCTTTTCGCCAGGTCACCGGCCTCCTGACACGTGTCCTTCCGCCCCATCACCCTCTTGTCGCCGGGTCACCGGCCCCCTGACAAGTGTTCTTCCGCCCCATCACCCTCTTGTCGCCGGGTCACCGGCCCCTGACAAGTGTTCTTCCGCCCCATCACCCTATTCTCGCCGGGTCACCCGCCTCCTGACACGTGTCCTTCCGCCCTTCACCCTATTCTCGCCGGGTGACCGGCCTCCTGACAAGTGTCCTTCCGCTCTTCACCCTCTTCACACCGGCCTCCTGACAAGTGTCCTTCCGCCCTTCAACCTGTTCCAACCGGGTCACCCGCCTCCTGACAAGTGTCCTTCCGCCCTTCACCCTCTTCTCGCCGGGTCACTGGCCTCCTGACACGTGTTCTTCCGCCCCATCACCCTCTTCTCTCCGGGTCACTGGCCTCCTGACACGTGTCCTTCCGCCCCATCACCCTCTTGGTGCCGGGTCACCGGCCCCCTGACAAGTGTTCTTCCGCCCTTCACCCTCTTTTCGCCGGGTCACCGGCCTCCTGACACGTGTCCTTCCGCCCCATCACCCTCTTGTCGCCGGGTCACCGGCCCCCTGACAAGTGTTCTTCTGCCCCATCACCCTCTTGTCGCCGGGTCACCGGCCCCCTGACAAGTGTTCTTCCGCCCTTCACCCTCTTTTCTCCGGGTCACCGGCCTCCTGACACGTGTCCTTCCGCCCCATCACCCTCTTGTCGCCGGGTCACCGGCCCCCTGACAAGTGTTCTTCCGCCCTTCACCCTCTTTTCGCCGGGTCACCGGCCTCCTGACACGTGTCCTTCCGCCCCATCACCCTCTTGTCGCCGGGTCACCGGCCCCCTGACAAGTGTTCTTCCGCCCCATCACCCTCTTGTCGCCGGGTCACCGGCCCCCTGACAAGTGTTCTTCCGCCCCATCACCCTATTCTCGCCGGGTCACCCGCCTCCTGACAAGTGTCCTTCCGCCCTTCAACCTCTTCTCGCCGGGTCACCGGCCTCCTGACAAGTGTCCTTCCGCCCTTCAACCTCTTCCACCCGGGTCACCGGCCTCCTGACAAGTGTTCTTCCGCCCTTCACCCTATTCTCGCCGGGTCACTGGCCTCCTGACACGTGTCCTTCCGCCCTTCACCCTCTTGTCGCCGGGTCACCGGCCCCCTGACAAGTGTTCTTCCGCCCCATCACGCTCTTGTCGCCGGGTCACCGGCCCCCTGACAAGTGTTCTTCCGCCCCATCACCCTATTCTCGCCGGGTCACCCGCCTCCTGACAAGTGTCCTTCCGCCCTTCAACCTCTTCTCGCCGGGTCACCGGCCTCCTGACAAGTGTCCTTCCGCCCTTCAACCTCTTCCACCCGGGTCACCGGCCTCCTGACAAGTGTTCTTCCGCCCTTCACCCTATTCTCGCCGGGTCACTGGCCTCCTGACACGTGTCCTTCCGCCCTTCACCCTCTTTTGCCCGAGTCACCGGCCCCCTGACACGTGTCCTTCCGCCCTCCACCCTGTGACTAAAGACTTTTGACACTTTTTTTTTTTTTACTGAACTTACTTACAAAAGAACCTGTTTGTAATTAATTGTTGGATTTTAGTAAGTCTTGGAAACCTTTGTTCTTTTCTTGCCTGTTGACAGACTGGACATTCTGGGAGGGGGCATCCCAGGGAGCTGGCTCGGCTCCCCCACGTTTGTAAATGTAGGGTGAGAGTTACAGCGCATTGTCCTATAGGCAGCCCGGCCTCCTTTTCAATTGATATTTGCTTCTTATAACCAGATTTAGTTCATACTTATAGCCATATAATTTGAGATGAGCGTATCGTTTCCATATATTTTATTTTTGGCCAGTAGGTGGCAGCATGTGTGAAGCTTTCACCATTCATGGCATTTAAGCTGTTTTATTCTTCAAGTGTATCCTGTTAACGAGCATGTTTTCGGCTTTGATCTATTTCGAGCTGTTTTTTAGGATTCTCTATTTACTATTAAATCCGTTTACTTTGGGTGTTTTCGTTTCAGTGTTATCACGAGCTATGTATAGCTTCAGCATAATTATGGGTTACAGACCTTGGCGGCTCACGTTTAACATGCAGTATTATTATGGGTTACAGACCTTGGCGGCTCACGTTTAACATGCAGTATTATTATGGGTTACAGACCTTGGCGGCTCACGTTTAACATGCAGTATTATTATGGGTTACAGACCTTGGCGGCTCACGTTTAACATGCAGTATTATTATGGGTTACAGACCTTGGCGGCTCACGTTTAACATGCAGTATTATTATGGGTTACAGACCTTGGCGGCTCACGTTTAACATGCAGTATTATTATGGGTTACAGACCTTGGCGGCTCACGTTTAACATGTTTTATCATAGGAGTGAGGCCTTGCTTTCCAAATCTGCAGCCGTGTACACTGGCGCGTGCGCCCCAGGCCTTTGATATTACAGCCCGCCCATAATGCACACACGGACGTGGTGTGCCTGTCCAATAACTGAATTACTAGTTGAGCTGAAAGCCTGTCGTGCAGAGGAAGGAAGTAAACCGTTCCTTTCAGGGTCTCTTAGGCTCTGGCAGTTTACCCCCTCCCTTTGCACACCCGGGGGTTCCAGGGTGACCCCAACATCTAGTTTGTCAGCTCAGTTCCCTTCACTGTTACTCCTGACTTCTGGCACCAGTAGTTGGATGGCCTTTCCTTGCCATCCCTTAGTCTCTTAGGCTAAGGCAGTTTACCCCCTCCCTTTGCACACCCGGGGGTTCCAGGGTGACCCCAACATCTAGTTTGTCAGCTCAGTTCCCTTCACTGTTACTCCTGACTTCTTGGCACCAGTAGTTGGATGGCCTTTCCTTGCCATCCCACGTACCTGTACCTGTAGGGAATAAATGCACATACTTCAAAGTGTAGAACTTCCTTTACTCTCAACTCTTGGTTGTGGCAGGCCTGCACGGAAACAGCAACTTTTTATAAGCTCATTCAGCTTTAAAAGTGTTCCTCTTACGCACTTCTGATGAGCACTCAACTCGTCTTGCACTATCCATCCACCCCATATTGTCTTTGGTGAATGGCTCCCCACTCCGCATCAGCACAAGAGGACTGTACCCAGTGAGAGAAGGTGTCCATCTGTATGCCCCCAACATTTTCTTCCACTCCACCTCCCATCCTTTCTTAGTCTTTGTTATGTTAAAAGGGATTTATAGAGCGCGTGTACACCGGGTTGGTTTCATGGCGCTGGTTTAAGGATTTGCCGCGTCCAGTGGAGAGAGAGTTACTCGTAGGCCTGTACAAACAGCCAAGTTTTAAGGGTCTTCCTGAATCTCAGTAGGTCAGTGCATGACCGGATCTCCAAGGGGAAGGAATTCCACAGTCTTGGAGCAAGAGAGGCGAATCTGCAACCTCCCTGACGTTTTCGCTTGAACGTGGGGGTATTCGGTAGCAGAAAGTGAGCTGAGCGTAGGTTGCGTGTGGGAGTGTACCTTAGTAGCAGATCGTCTATAAATTTGGGGCTACGACCGTGAAGAGATTTGAAAATCAGGCACCCGATTTTAAAAGCGCAGCATTGAGGAATGGGGAGCCAATGTAGTTTCCTTAAGAGAGGGGAGGCAGATTGCCACCTAGGTTGCCGGAGGATCAGTCTGGCTGCTTGGTTCTGAACTATCTGCAGCCACTTAGTGAGGAAGAGTGGCATGCCAAGGTAGACTGAGTTCGCATAGTCCAAGTGTGACAACACCGTGGCTATTACGACCTGTCAGAGCTTCCTGCGTGAGTAATCGGCTGATCTTTCGCAGCTGAAAGAAGCATGTCGAGATCACCGATCCGACTTGCGTTCTTAGTGAGAGATCATCGTTTAAGGTGACACCAAGGGTTTTGGCAGAGGAGGAGGGGATCGGAGGAGGTCCAAGCTCCGTCGGCCAATAGTGTGGGCCCCAGAACTTGTGGCTGCACCCTGTCAGGACTAACTCCGTCTTCCCTGGATTGAGCTTTAAATGATTACGGTCCATCCAGTGGCGGATGTGCAACATGATGACCTGAAATTCGGTGACTGATTTTGGTGAATTGTCGACGGTAAACATCAGTTGTAGGTCGTCGGCATAATTAAAAATAGTCACGTTCCTTTCCTTTAGGGACTGGATCAAGGGTAGAAGGTAAAGGTTGAACAACTGGGGGGAAAGTGAGGATCCTTGTGGAACGCCACAAGTTGTTCTGCGCTTAGGAGCCGTGAACTGGGCTGAGCGGACTGCCTGGGAGCGATCTTCAGGGAAGGAGCTGAGCCAGCTAAAGGCTGTGCCCTGGATGCCGGCCAGCCTGACACGGTCGGCCAGTATATCATGGTCGACCGTGTCAAAGGCGGCAGAGAGATCCAATAGCACCAGGGCCTGAGGGGAGCCTCTGTCAGCTTTCTCGTAGAGTATCTAGGATTACATGCTGTTTGGATGGTGCCTTTCATTACCCGATTAAATCGCTCCACTGCTCCTTTCCCTGCTGGGTGATATACAGAATTTTCTTCCAGGGGATACTCATCAATAGTCATAAGCACTGAATAGTCCCGCCCACGTGCGGGGACCCCTGAGCATTAACATAAAATATACATATATATATATAATATGCATATACTTCAAATATACACACATGTATTTAAATATGCAGCCTAAACAATATTAGGCTCAAATATGCCGATATTGCATTGGAGTTTTTCATTTGAAATACTTAAAAACATATAAAATAACATTTTCATGACACAGAGAAAATGTACCTCTAACTTGTTTTTGAACATAGCCTTTATTTTCAAAGGAAAAAGGCAAGGTGATAGTAGGCAGATTAGCTTAGAAGGCTGCATATAGAACATTCAGAAAAAACTGGCGCCGTTCCTTTAAGGCCTCCAGGGCCTCCAGGCTCCCATCATGCCCCACAGGTGACAGTTAGGTCAGTTCTTCTTTCCGGCTCCTTCTGTGAGGATCCTAGGGCATTGAGCTAGTCAGTGTTTTTTTTGTCACTAATTGGTTTTTTCAAGTAAGTTTTCTTGACTTCACTCAAGGTTTAAATACTTATAGTACTGTTTTCATAATTTTTCTGACTTTCAAGATATTTTTCCTGTCAGAATGCCAGTCTTATTTAATAAGTGCCCTTCCTGTGGGAAAAAGATGGCAAAGTCAGATCCGCACTCGGTCTGTATTCTGTGCCTACCATCTACACACAGACCTGATGAGTGCTACTATTGTCAGCAGCTTTCCAAAAGAACCCTACAGGAAAGGGAGAAGATCAAGCTGCATGCCACGCAGGAGAGAGGGAAGGAGTCAACAAGTGGCCTGGAAGGACATCCCTCTAGAGAGCCCTCCTCTCAAGTAAGGTCAGAGCACAAGAAAAAGGGTGAAAAAAGAAGACACCAGTCAAATTCGCCGTCGAGGGACAAATCGACATCGAAAATACCCTTGTGCTCACCTTCAGCTTCGAAGTCTCCTGTGCCGCACTCAACGTCGAGGCCTCCTTTGCCGTCAAGGCGAACGACTTCAGGTACGAAGTCTAAATCCGGGCATGCTTCAGACTCCCATCGGCCGACGTCGACACCTCCTCGTAGACGGTCCAAGTCCAGCTCGCCTACGGCGGCGGGAGTCACACTCCACGTCGAAATCTCATCGTCGACAGGAGAGGTCGCCGTCGAGGAGATCGGTGCCGACGTCGAGAACACCACCGACGTCAAGGGCACCTCAGACAACGACGTCGAATCTGACGCCAAAGACCTCGACGCCGGTAAGACTTGTTCACAGTCAATCGAGGGTGTCATCGCCAATGGTCGCCAGTAGATAGTTATAGTTAGGACCTATTATCCATAGGAAAATCATAACATTCTTTTCCCAATAACTTTGGCGAGGGTTGACGAATCTTCGCGAAATTTTCAAAACTTATGGCCTGTTACGGTCAGCTCCTATCCTGAAAGTTTCGGGATGATTCGGCAAGCGGGCCGAGAAAAAAGGGGGGTCCCAAAACGTGTTTTCTCCATGTTATTTTCCATAGGAAACTTTAGCCACGACTACAGCCTGAACTGCTGAACGGAATTACACTAAATTTGGCAAAAAAGTAGCCCTTTGTTCAGAAAGCGCCCTTTTTTAGGTCTCGCGCCTAGAGTTGCAGTGCGCAGCACTGCTCGCGCAGCGCGAGACCTTTAGAAAGGGCTTCAGAAAGCTACCCACACGCTCGTGCGTGTGGTTTTACTTTGTGAAGCCCACATTGGCTGGAGCGTGCGTTTTTTTTTCCCGAGACGGCACGCGATTGGGCAAAGGCGGGCGCATGTCCCGCCTTTGCTCCTTCCATTCCCGACGGCCAGAACGCGCAGCAGCGCGCGTTCGCCTCGCTGCCGCGCTCCCTCCCTCCCCCCGCTCCTCTGTGGTGCGCGCGCACCACTGGTTAAGTATGATAACTGTGCCTGGCACTACACCCGGCCCTGTTTTCGAACACTGGCTGTTTTCCTTACACTGTCTGCATTAGGGGTGGTTTCCTTACACTGTCTGCATTAGGGGTGGTTTCCTTACACTAGTTGATAGTGGTGTTGTTTCAATACACCGCAGCGTTTGGCCACTGTTAAATACGATTGCTCGTGGCGCAGTATTGTATCCTCTTTAAATAATGACGCTACCTTGCCTAATTTTGTTTAATACAATAGCTGTACGTAACCACACATTTGATGTGGTTGTAAACTAGTGGTTGCTCGTGACACTATATTGGGGGTACCGTGTTGAGCCCGGGGCTGCTACTCATGCCGAATTGTGTGCTATTTTAACACAGTGGTCTTGCATTATATTGGGGGCTGATTTAATGCATTGCTGCTCTTGGCACCGCGATGGCTACTATTTTAAGACAGCGTTTACTCTTGACACTACACAGAGCACTCTTTTGAGTCAGTAGCTGTGATTTGTGCCTCGCTGGGTGCTGTATAATTCAGTGGCTGCCATTGGTGCCGCTCCTAGTGAAGATGCCGTGACCTGTTGATGATGAAGATGATCTGACCTGTGGGGGAAAAGGAAAGGTCGGCCTCCCGCAGTGCCCGGGCCCCTGCTCTGATATTGCTCCAGCAGAAAGACCGGACCTTGTGACACAACTCGGCCCCCAGATTTTAGCTGCTTGTGACTTCCTTTCGCACAGTATGACTCAGCAGCACTCCTCGGTGAAGCAGCGCTCCACTGCTGTGACCTTTTCAAATAATACATTTATATTTTTGTTTACGTTACTTTAAATGGTTACGTTTCTAAATTTGCTTATTACTATTCTTTCTCATGCACTGGAATGTACACAGATTCCAAATGCATTAGGAAGATGTGTATGGGGTGTAGGTCAGCCGAGATGTTTCTTAAAATTCCACGTTCGACCGCTTGAGTTGCGATTGTTTTGCTCAGTATTATAACTTCTTACTTGAGTCTAGCCCACACCTTTGTATAACGATCAGCAGCAGCCCAGTGTGGCCAGCGCTTTCAGGTATATTTGTAGGCGATGTAGGAGAGTAGGATCTGCTTCACATGGGTACCCCCACTTTTTGCTGATGCTTCACTGTTTTTCGACATTAGTCTGGCTGGGGCCCTGCTAATCAGAACCCCAGCCTAGCTGCTTCCTCTCTAAAATGGTTTCCATGTGCCTTAGGCACATCACTGATTGGAATCTGGAGTGCCCTTATAAGTCCCTAGTATATGGTATACTATGTACCAAGGGCATAGGTACCTCAGAGGCCTACCAGGGGCTGCAGCATGTATTATGCCACCCCTGGAAGGCCATCAAACTGACACCACAGGTCTGCTACTGCAGCCTGGGTAAGGTGGTGCATGCACTCCTTACTGTGATATAGGTTACCTATATCACTAAATACATACACACATATAAACCTATAAGTCACTCCTAAGGCAGGCCTTATCAATCCTGAAGGCAGAGTGCATGGTTCCTATGTGAGAGGGTGCCCCTGCATGAGCAGGGCCCCTCTGCAGCGTTCGGAGACCCTTCTCTGATGCTGTTTGTAGTGCAGCCTGACCATATACTCTTAAGCGCATTATAACCTCGCGTTAAATGCTAACTTTGGAATGGCTGCACCTAAACATGTCGTGTTTGGTGTCAAACATCTTGGAATACTACCCCCCGCCAATTCTGGCGGCGGGGGTAGCATTCCACCCTTCTAGAGGGAAAGACATGTTAACCCTGGCTAGCCCGGTAACTTCTTTCCAAAGCCCTGGCATCACAAAATGGATGCTGCTGCCACAGACACGAGTCTGGCCTCCTGCTGCTGGACGAAACTCCGGCAGGGGAGGCCTGGACAATAGGTTTCCTGTCCCAGGGAGGTGTGACCACCTCCCCAGACAGGATAATGTGTATTGGGGCTGGGCGGGAGCACTTTCGGGTGCTTTGAAGTCCTGCACTGGGGGCACATTTGGTGTCCCTAGTGCATACCCCAGTTCAAACCGGATCAGGGGCTTGCAGCCCCTGCTTTGGCGCGAACTGGACAAAGGGAAAGGGGTGTAGCCACCCCTCTGCCCTGACCCACCCATAGGTGGGGCCACAGAGTAGTCCAACCCCTATTTTTAGAATAAAGGTAGGAACCCAGTCCTTAGGACTTTAGATTATACCTGGACGAAACTCTGAAACTGAATCCTGGACCTTCGACGCTCTACTCACGATTAGACAGAAGAATCTCCCTTGGGGTCAAGGAGTGACTCCCCTGCTTGGCAGGCACCAAAGAAGCATCTGTCCGGTTCGCATTTCTGAAGCTCCCGTCGGACGCCGAAGTCATCGCTTCACCAGAGGTGGATTCTCAGACTTCCCCGAGGCTACCCTGAGTCCCCAGCAAAGCTGAGGCCCGTAGCTATCGTGGGTGACGTGAGACCGTGACCCCTGGACACCGAGCACATTTGCAAGTGCATCCTCTTCTGGGTCTCCCACGAAGTCGTGCTTTGGGCTCCGAGTAGCCCTAGCCTCCAGCACCAACTGCACCGAAGATCACTGGCCTCCACTCCACGAGTGTCCTGTGAGCCAGATCCACGTGCGACGTCTCGAGGCTCCTTCGCGGTCGCTAGCCCGTTGGCTAGTAGCCCTTAACGAAGGCCAATCTTTTTCTTACTTGGCATCCTGGTTGCTCCAGGCCTGCCCTCACTTACCCTCGCTGGGTGAGTTCCCCAGACCTTGCTGGTCTGCACCATCGACGATCTACATCTTCATCGAGACTTGCCGTTGCCAAGGCTTGTTGGGTCCAATCCGGTCGCCGACACCTCAGCACTCGACAGACATCGTGTACCAGCCCGAATCCTGCTCCTGGTCGCCGACAACGCCTCCTGGACCTCGTGGCTGAAGAGTCAAGACGACCGTCAACGCACCTGAAGCACTCGACATCGGTGGGCATCTGTCCATCGCCTTCCTGGTCACTGGCTAGTGACCCAGACTCTGTCCCCTCTGCTTTCAGGTTCTTCAGATCTCCGATCCACTCTTGGATCCACCCGGACACTTTCCACTTGGTCGCCAGCAGCACTTTGCAGCAGATCGCCATTCAAATCGACGACGAAACCCGACCCCGAAAGGCACCTATGCACCCGGCTTCCCTGGGTGAGGTAACACGAGTACTCCGGTGCTCCCGTGGGTAGAGACTCTAGAACGACCTAGTTCTCAAAGGGTTTGCTCCAAGTCCTCCTTTAAGTGTCCCTTTTCTCTAATTTCCTGATCGCGACTTTCTCCATAGAAGTCAACGGCGTATCGCGGTTGTGTATTTACACTGCACGCGTCCCCCGTGGGTCCCCTGTGTCACTACCTTGTGTGGTTCCTTGTGGTCCAAGCACTTCTAGAGGCTTTAGGCCTAGTGTCTAGTTCAGTCGTGGTTCTTATACCACTTTATTGGTATATGGTTTGGTACGCCCCTAGGGCCAAACGTGTATTTGTGCTATTACTGTGTTTAAATAACTTCTAACTTATGTACTTCGAACTCTAGCCTCATAAAGAGACTAGAGGGGTGTGTTTAGCAATAAATACATATATTTTGAATATATACCTGGTGTGGTGCTCTTTCATTTGGTCGCTCAAGAGATTATAGACTGGTAAAACAAGCTGCTTTACATTCCTTCAAGACTTAGCCTGAAGGCTGCTCTCCATAGCTACCACTAGGATAGCTTTCAATAAGGTTGTCTTTAACCTATCTCCAATAAGGGGTTGTTTGGACTGGTGCAAGGTGCCCACTATAATTAGTGGACAGCATATGCCAGGCCAACTTCTCACAGGCGAAACTCGATTTTATGGAGAACTGCTGTAACAACTGTTTTCACACTTTTAGGTTATTTTTCAATGTTTTTACGACTTGAGTGCGGAAGGAGGAGGCCACCTGCTAAGACTTGGATATATGGATCCCAACATAGGATCTACCCGCTACCGCTGTTTCTTAACGTTCCTTCTTTACCATAATTGTTCCAGGCTTATAGATGTTACAATCTGCAAGTTAGTAAGTTTCACATGTAAAGTCATTTTTCAACATAGTGTATAAACAATACCTATATACCTGACCAGCACGCATTTAGTGGCACGGGTAACACCTTGGGCACCAGCCCCTAAAGCAGCTAAGCAGAGATGGCAAAATCACAGCAGGTGAATCCTCCAGACCCAGGGTGAATGTGGGCCTTTTGGGGTTTTAGGGCCCTGGGGGAGGAGGCCTGCTGCCCTATCACTCAGCCCTAGCAAGCTTTAGCGCAAAGCATGCCCTGGTGGAGGTGGAAGGGAGGGCAGTTGAGACCCGGTATAGGTGTACACCATGGCAGTGGGGTAGAGCCGTGGGTTGGCCACCACCAGTGGGTGTAATGAGAAAGCAGCGCCCACATTCTCCACCTGGCCCATCTCATCCAAAGTGCTTTACCAACCATAAACCAGGTCAAATCCTTATCCATAAGCACAGGAATGTATACATCTTCAAAATAAAAAAAATTCTGCAACTTTTGCTCATTGCTGGTGTAACGTGCTTGTTGTCCAACTGGATGGTGTGAACAAGATCATCCGATCCAATTATTTCTGTCCCCTATTCTCAAACTCCTCAGAAGCAGAGGGTGGTTTTACTCAGCACCTCCAGGCGTGCATCAAACTAAGCTTGTGAGTGACCTGACCACCAGCTCAGCCCTCAGCCCCACCCCCATGACTCCTGGCCAATCTAGACACTGCTCCCTTGCTGTATGTTAGGAAACAGCATGGGAGCAGCGCGAGGATTGGCTTGGTCAGGCGCTGACAACGCTCCAAAGGAGACTTGGGGCTGTGGCAGCAATCCCCTGGGCTCCCTACATTGTGCATGTAGAAAAGTGTTCAAGGGTGCATGTCGGGCTGGGCAGAGCAAGGCTACATCCATGTGCACTTCACCCCTAGCCTGCCAATCACTCATGCTCGCAGTCCCTCCCCTCCCACGTACGCCCGCCTCACTCCTGTTAAAGAAAAACTTTGTCTGGGTCATGCCGCGCACTGCGGCTAAAAAACCCAAAATGAAAGCAGTCAGCAAACATGATTTAATATGGGGCAAAGAAACAGGGGGCAATGCCCCCACACCCAAATAAAGACACCGCTGCTCCTCTCTTTGCACCTTGCGCTGCTACTGCATCTGACGATTCATTTTTTCACTGAAAGAAGTCAAAGGCCCATCTAAAGCAGGAATAAAACCCTTCCGTACTAAAAGGTGGATGTCTATGGTAAATGGCACACACATGTGGCATAAGAAAATCCGAGGATCTTACTTACTACTAATCATCATTTCCAACAACCTAGATTAAAAGAATCCTGTGTGGCTTGGGCTGGTCATTTTAGATTTTAGTTCATTTTGTTCAAATAGTTCTAGTTATCAAATAAAAATGTTCACAATGATTTCTAAAGCCAAGAATATCATATTTATAACTAACAACATCTCATTTGACCACTGTCAGAAGGGGGTTTATCCATTTCGGAGGGGTTGACCCAATGAATTTAATAACACAATCTGGTGAGGTCACGATGTAAGATGAGAAACTCTGCTGCCCAGCGTCAGGCAAATACCCAAAGACAAACTGATGACCTAATTGTGTCATGTGTTCAAGACTGCACCTGCGCAGAGGCGGCTGAAGCACCCAATGATTGTGAGGCGATTCCAACCTCGGCCTTGCCTTGGGCCGAAGCCTTTAAGCGCATCATATACATTCATAACCTGACAGTTTGTCGCTGCAATCATTTTATCAAGGCAGGTGTTTCCTCGCGGTTTTTCTGTGGAATGTGTTTTTTGTGTCCGTCTTCGCGTGTGTCCCACCACGAAGTCTTCAGGCCAGCTAGCTGACTGGCTAGGTTGGAACCTTGTATTGTCATCTCTGGCCTGCACACGCTTGCATGTATGTGAGCCCTGCGTGTGTGAGGGCCCTGCGGTCCACGCAGGGCATTGATACTGTCCGATTCAGAGCCCTGTAAGTCGCGTTTCAACCTGGATAGGACCATTCGCGGTGGGCGCCATTTAAAATATCAATAAATCCGGCGCGATGCCTCCTCTGTCGGCGCTGGTGTTGTCGGCTCTTACCTGTCCCGGAGGAGCGGTCGGTCGCGACAGGTTGGTGCCGGCTGACGGGCTCCAGGGACACGCTGGGCGTCACGGACAGGACAGGCACTGCCCAGCCCCGAAGGCATTCCAGAGGGCTGGCTCTTGGCCTCTCAGGGCAGCTTTGGAGCAGTCTGGACTGCAAACAAACACAGGTGGCAGAAGCCATCACTCACCCACCTTCCTGCGGACAGGGTGCCAGCTTCCGCCTAATGGGCTACTCTGCTCACCCCGCCTGAGAGGAGTCTGGGTCTGAAGGCCTCATTCAAGTGCTCTCAGATGGAAACGCATTGTATATTAAGCGAAACTTGGATTTTCAAAACTGCAGCCTTTTACAGTAGTAACTGTCAACAGACATGAACCACGCATGTTCGCAAAACTGTATTTATTTCACGAGGATTAGCTATGAGGAACTACTTTTTACTAGGCTAGTGCCCTTCCATTTCTCTTGCTCTACAACAGTTCAAGATCCTAGTTTCTCGTTCCTCAAATGAAGTAATTTCTGATATTTAAATTTTCCCCTCATCTTTTTGCTTGATTTTTTTTGCTCGCGAGAAAATGTCACTCATAGTTGTTGAAATGTCACTTATAATTACACTGAAATTATGAAAATGTCACACATGGCAATTTGAAACCTTGGCAGCTATGGGAAGTCTGAAGCTTCAGCAACTCCAGAGGCAGGAAAACAGTGTAAACGAGGGAAAACTCCGCAGCTAGCTGCGAGTCTGAGCCACCGCCAGGCGACTAGTCACAGCAGTGTTTACACTACTGCGAGTGGCCCCTGCCCGACCACGTCCCTGCTGCTGCCTGGTGGCACAAACCAATCAGCTCTGATTGCTGGGCGTCTGCGGACAATCGTACACACAATCAGCATCTAATCACTGGGGCATGTCTTTGGTGAGCAGCGTGAGGGGTGGCAAAGGTTCAAGACTGGACCAGCGTGCTTACCATAGTCCCCCTAAAGCAAGAGCAACTTCAATTGCGCTGTTTATTTATTTCGCTTTATTTATTTATTTTTTTAAATAAAGGCAACCGACACAGTTCTAGTCTCTGGAGTTCTCAGTGAGCTTCTTAGCCTGTTGTTAAGACCGTTTCTTTGCTTTCCTTATTAAGACAGCTTCTCATTATACACTATGCTTTTGGTAAAACTCCAAAGTTTACAGCCCAATGGAAGTCTTTTTTTCAAGAACACGCAAACAAGAAGAACGCATCTAGCACCCACAACATCCGATAACCCTGGGCAAGGAATAATCTTCAAGTCTCAACAAAAACCACTTCACAAAATGCAATTTGTCCAGGCACATGTTAATTAAGTTACATCTTTTGAAGCAAGACAGCATCAATTACTAATCTTAATTGAAATCACTGTGCTCCAGTCTTTCTGCCAGCATATTCAGAGGGCGATGTATTAGGATACTTGCAGTAAAGTAAACAATGCATAGTTGCAATGAGATGGAAAGTGTTCAGCTAATGGTGTTTGTCAATTTTGCTGCCTGCCACAGATGTTTTCATAAAAACAGGAATGAACTAGCGATGAAGAAAGACTTTCACTCCCCCAGGAAAAGAGCACAAAGCCAAGCCTGTACACAGCAGATGCAAACGAAAGTCCATCTGCTCCCAGCTCACAACACCACATGGAGTTTTAGGATTTGGTGCTGCAGGTAGCCACGCAGTGTTTGTATAGACATCAGGGGAAGTCCAAACCTCTGCATGTCACAGTAGAGGCTACAGCCAGCACTCCCCAAACTGGCCGAGCACAATTCAGCAAACCAAATTGTTTGCCGTTTTTTCCCCACCAGGGTTTCAAGAAGGTTTTTTTTTTTAAAGTTGCACCCTGGGCTAGCGCGATTCTCTTTCAGTTTTATGGTCTCTGACTCAGGAGAAAGACTACTTGAAATCACAGCTGGAATTGTAACAGAAAAGAATACATTTTGGTGGGTTTGAAACGTATTTTTAGATGCCTTGCTCATTATTTAGAGTGTGTAATTTTTAGTCTACTTTAACATTTCTGATAAAAGCGACAAAATCGTTTTTGTTTTGCTCAATATCCACCTGTGTTCTCAAAGGGCTGCTTTGTGGCCTTTTGAAGTGAAATGGCCAACTAACATGTTTATGTAATTAGACAAACTACCTACCTCAAAATAAAGCAGAGTTGCTGACAATTTGGGCATTAATAACAATTATCTGGAAACAGCTACATGGAGCACGTATTTTGCAGTTAGGGTAAGCAGTTTAGCGTATTACATTGAACACACAACTAAACAAGCATCTGCAATGCAATAGGTCTCGTATTTACACAAGTTTAATTTATTGGCATTGTAAATGACAATACTTCTTTTTTTTATATTTCAAAAACCAAAACCTAAATAAAAGGCATTTTCTTTTACAATGACAATAGCTCAAACTCACATAAATGCAAGACCTGTTGCATTGCAAATACTTTTTTAATAGTGTCTGGGTGTGAAAAAATGGCTAACCAATCCCTTATAGTTAAATTTTTTTTTTCCAGTGCAGGCAATTAAGCACACACCCACCTACAACCAGTGGCCAGTGAGGAAACGGCTACCACCTACCCAGCACCCCGTTCCCTTACGTCCCCCTCCTTAAATTCAGCTCCACACATTTCCATTCCACATTACATAATTCAACAACAAACCACATAATTCAACTCAACCACATGATTACACAACACACCACATGTATCCAATCCACACCACAAAACTCTACATCATGCCACATAACTCAACAGCATACCACATAATTAAACTTCCCTCCACAACACAAAATACCAATCCACATATTTACACTCCATGCCACACAATCCCACATAATTACTATCCACATAATTCCACTGCACACCATGCCACATAATTCCTCTACACAAATCCACTCCACACCACACTATTCCACGCCACACATTTCTATCCAACTCACATAATTCCACCTCACACCACATACATCCACTCCATAAACATAAGTAAAAGGCATTGCCATTTACAGGGCCAATAGCTCTAACTTAAAAAATGCGAGACCTATTGCATTTCCAATGCTTGTTTTAAATGGTGTAAATCCGTTCAGTATTTCCTGAGAAATTAAAAAAATAGAGGTAAAAAAATCAATTTCCCATAGGAAACTTTAGTCACGGTTACAGACAAAACTACTGAACGGAATTACACCAAATTTGGCAAAAAGGTAGTGCTTGGTTCAGAAAGCACCCTTTTTTTAAATGGTGTAAATCCGTTCAGTAGTTTTCGAAATATTAAAGGAAAAAAATCTTTATATATCTGGGCGGGACCTAACTACACAAGCACAAGCTTGGCTCTAATTGGCTGCCAACACTTCAATCCAGCAAGTGTTGGCAGCCATCTTGGTGCAATGCTTTTTAGGTCTCGCCTAGCGACGCAGCGCATGCGCTGCTCACTACACAAACACCACTGCACTGCCCTAAACCCTAAAACACTACCCCAGCACGACCCCTACACTGCACGAACACCACTGCACTGCCCTAAACCCTGAAACACCACCCCCAGCAAGACCCCTACACTGCCCGAACTCCACTGCCCTAAACCCTGAAACACCAGCCCCAGCACGACCCCCTACACTGCCCGAACACCACTGCACTGCCCTAAACCCTGAAACACCACCCCCTGCACGACCCCTACACTGCCCGAACACCACTGCACTGCCCTAAACCCTGAAACACCACCCCCTGCACGACCCCCTACACTGCCCGAACACCACTGCACTGCCCTAAACCCTGAAACACCAACCCCTGCACCACCCCCTACACTGCCTGAACACCACTGCACTGCCCTAAACCCTGAAACACCACCCACAGCACAACCCCCTACACTGCCTGAACACCACTGCTCTGCCATAAACCCTGAAACACTAGCCCCAGCACGACCCCCTACACTGCCCGAACACCACTGCACTGCCCTAAACCCTGAAACACCAGCCCCAGCACGACCCCCTACACTGCCCTAACACCACTGCACTGAACCCTGAAACACCACCCCCTGCACGACCCCCTACACTGCCCGAACACCACTGCACTGCCCTAAACCCTGAAACACCTCCCCTGCACGACCCCCTACACTGCCCGAAAACCACTGCACTAAACCCTGAAACACCACCCCCAGCACGACCCCCTACACTGCCCAAACACCACTGCACTAAACCCTGAAACACCAGCCACAGCAAGACCCCCTACACTGCCGGAACACCACTGCACTGCCCTAAACCCTGAAACACCAGCCCCAGCAAGACCCCCTACACTGCCCAAACACCACTGCACTGCCCTAAACCCTAAAACACCAGCCCCAGCATGACCCCCTACACTGCCCAAACACCACTGCTGTGCCCTAAACCCTGAAACACCAGACCCAGCACGACCCCCTACACTGCCCGAACACCACTGCACTGCCCTAAACCCTGAAACACCAGCCCCAGCAAGACACCCCTACACTGCCCGAAAACCACTGCACTGCCCTAAACCCTGAAACACCACCCCCAGCAAGACCCCCTACACTGCCCGAACACCACTGCACTGCCCTAAACCCTGAAACACCACCCCCAGCACGGCCCCCTACACTGCCCGAACACCACTGCCCTAAACCCTGAAACACCACCCCCAGCACGACCCCCTACACTACCCGAACACCACTGCACTTGCCCTAAACCCAAAAACACTACCCCCAGCACGACCCCCTACACTACCCGAATACCACTGCACTACCCTAAACCCTAAAACACTCCCCCCAGCACGACCCCCTACACTACCCGAACACCACTGCACTGCCCTAAACCCTGAAACACCACCCCCAGCACGACGCCCTACACTGTCCAAAACCACTGCACTGCCCTAAACCCTAAAACACTCCCCCAGTACGACCCCCTACACTACCCAAACACCAATGCACTGCCCTAAACCCTGAAACACTACCCTCCGCACAACCCCCTACACTACCCAAAGACCACTGCACTACCCTAAACCCTAAAACACGACCCCCTACACTACACAAACACTGCTGCACTACCCTAAACCACTACCCCCAGCACGACCCCCTACACTACACAAACACCACTGCACTACCCTAAACCCTAAAACACTACCCCCAGCAGTACCCCCTACACTACCCAAACACCATTGCACTACCCCCAGCAGTACCCCCTACACTACCCAAACACCACTGCACTACCCTAAACCACTACCCCCAGCATGACCCCCTACACTACCCAAACACCACTGCACTACCCTAAACCCTAAAACACTACCCGCAGCACGATCCCCTACACTACCCAAACACCACTGCACTACCCTAAACCCAAAAACACTCCCCCAGCACGACTCCCTACACTACCCAAACACCAATGCACTACTCAAAACCCTAAATCTACCACCAGCACGACCCCCTAGACTACCCAAACACCACTGCACTACCCTAAACCCTAAAACACTACCCCCAGCACGACCCCCTACACTACACCAACACCACTGCACTACCCTAAACCCTAAAACACTACCCCAGCACGACCCAAACACCACTGCACTACCCCCAGCACGACCCCCTACACTACCCAAAAACCACTGCACTACCCTAAACCCTAAAACACTACCCCAGCACGACCCCATACACTACCCAAACACCACTGCACTGCCCTAAACCCTAAAACACTACCCCCAGCACGACCCCCTACACTACACAAACATCACTGCACTACCCTAAACCCTAAAACTCTACCCCCCACACTACCCAAAGACCACTGCACTACCCTATACCCTAAAACACTACCCCCAGCACGACCCCCTACACTACCCAAACACCACTGCACTACCCTAAACCCTAAATCTACCCCAGCACGACCCCCTACACTACCCAAACACCACTGCACTACCCTAAACCACGACCCCCTACACTACACAAACACCGCTGCACTACCCTTAACCCTAAAACACTACCCCCAGCACGACCCCTACACTACACAAACACCACTGCACTACCCTAAACCCAAAAACACTCCCCCCAGCACGACCCCCTACACTACCCAAACACCACTGCACTACCCTAAACCCTAAATCTACCCCCAGCACGACCCCCTACACTACCCAAACACCACTGCACTACCCTAAACCCTAAAACACTACCCCCAGCAGTACCCCCTACACTACCCAAACACCATTGCACTACCCTAAACCCTAAAACACTACCCCCAGCAGTACCCCTACACTACCCAAACACCACTGCACTACCCTAAACCACTCCCCCAGCACGACCCCCTACACTACCCAAACAGTGCACTACCCTAAACCCTAAAACACTACCCCCAGCACGACCCCTTACACTACCCAAACACCACTGCACTACCCTAAACCCTAAATCTACCCCCAGCACGACCCCCTACACTACCCAAACACCACTGCACTACCCTAAATCTACCCTCAGCACGACCCCCTACACTACCCAAACACCATTGCACTACCCTAAACCCTAAAACACTACCCCAGCACGACCCCCTACACTGCCCAAACACCACTGCACTACCCTAAACCCTAAAACACTACCCTCCGCACGACCCCCTACACTACCCAAACACCACTGCACTGCCCTAAACCCCAAAACACTACCCCCAGCACGACCCCCTACACTACACAAACACCACTGCACTAAACCCTAAATCTACCCCAAGCATGACCCCCGACACTACACAAACATCACTGCACTACCCTAAACCCTAAAACACTACCACCAGCAGTACCCCCTACACTACCTAAACACCACTGCACTACCCTAAACCCTAAAACACTACCCCCAGCACGACCCCCTACACTACCCAAACACCACTGCACTACCCTAAACCCTAAATCTACCCTCAGCACGACCCCCTACACTACCCAAACACCACTGCACTACCCTAAACCCTAAATCTACCACCAGCACGACCCCCTACACTACCCAAACACCACTGCACTACCCTAAACCCTAAATCTACCCTCAGCACGACCCCCTACACTACCCAAACACCATTGCACTACCCTAAACCCTAAAACACTACCCCAGCACGACCCCCTACACTGCCCAAACACCACTGCACTACCCTAAACCCTAAAACACTACCCCAGCACGACCCCCTACACTACTGCACTACCCTAAAACACTACCCCCAGCACCACCCCCTACACTACACAAACATCACTGCACTAAACCCTAAAACACTACCCCCAGCACGACCCCCTACACTACACAAACACCACTGCACTACCCTAAACCCTAAATCTACCCCAAGCATGACCCCTACACTACACAAACATCACTGCACTACCCTAAACCCTAAAACTCTACCCCACCGGACGACCCCCTACACTACCCAAAGACCACTGCACTACCCTATACCCTAAAACACTACCCCCCGCACGACCCCCTACACTACCCAGAGACCACTGCACTACCCTAAAACACGACCCCCTACACTACACAAACACCACTGCACTACCCTAAACCCTAAAACACTACCCCCAGCACGACCCAAACACCACTGCACTACCCTAAACCCTAAAACACTACCCCCAGCAGTACCCCTACACTACCCAAACACCACTGCACTACCCTAAACCACTACCCCAGCACGACCCCCTACACTACCCAAACACCACTGCACTACCCTAAACCCAAAAACACTCCCCCCAGCACGACTCCCTACACTACCCAAACACCACTGCACTACCCTAAACCCTAAAACACTACCCCAGCACGACCCCCTACACTACCCAAACACCACTGCACTACCCTAAACCCTAAAACACTACCCTCAGCACGACCCCCTACACTACCCAAACACCACTGCACTACCCTAAACCCTAAAACACTACCCTCAGCACGACCCCCTACACTACCCAAACACCACTGCAATACGCTAAACCTTAGAAAAGTAACCACCACCCCATGACCAATCCCCCTTACCTCTCGCTCCTCGTGGTTCCTCTCTCCTCGTGGTTCCAGCTTCATGTCGTCTCTGAGGGGCGGTGCACGTCGTTGTGAGGAAGCGGAACAGCCTCTGTTTTCTTACGACGTGGATCGTCTACATTTTTTTTTTTTAGAACTCATGGTCATTTACCATACATACCTTTACAAAAAAATTTGATCATGCGTTCTAAAAAAATGCGTAGTAATGACTTTGCGATGTACAACGCATGCGTGGTAATGCATACGTTGTAATGGTATCGCGAAGTAAAAAAGTCGTCGTAACGGCTGTTTACCGATCGAAGCTGGCCCCTGTTCTTCAGTGAGTCGTTTATTTGATAAATTAGGAGGAAGGAATGTGTTTTTTTTACCGAAAAGTGCATTCCCGGCTGTTGTATTGTGAAAGTGTCCGCGTGGCCTGGTTTCACTTCCGGTGAGAGAGTGGAAGAGTCTGTTTGGATCTAAAGGGGTTCTGCTGTTGGACGGGGCCGGCGCGACACCTCATCAGAAAACACAGCTAATGGAAAGCGTTGTCCCCGAAGTGTGGAGCAGTGCCATGAGAGGTCAACGAGTGTGTCCCACCTCAGTATGACCGTACCGCGTGACCCATGTGCCGCCTCCAGTGTACGGAAGGCAGAAGCGGCATCCATCGCAGGTCCTCTTGAAGACCGTTGTAGCACTAATTCTACATTTTGGAACTAGGGCATTTTAACTTCGTCGTTCCTGCCAGATACAAAGAGAAGATCCTGTGTTATTCAGTGCCTTCGTTACCTTTTCTGTGGATAGTGGTGCTTGTCACTTCGCTGCCCCGCCGGTGCACACGACTGGGCTCCCCACCTCTTGTGCCATCTGCAGGGCCTCTGCCCTCGGATCACTGGTTTCGGTTTCTGGAGTGGCAACATAAACAGTTGCTCCCAAAGGACTAGCCTGAACACTTAGGTGAATATCCCCTGCGCCAGCATTCCGCGGAAATTCTTTCCAAGCTCTCCCACGTCGACGACGATGTCATAGCACGGCTCCGCTCGCAACACCGTATGACGTCATAGGAGCCATAAGAGGACCTCGTCGGCGTGCTGACGTCAGTTCCACCCATTTTTTCCGTGCCAACGAGGTAAACAGGTGGACCGACACATTTTCACATGTATACATAGTATACTAAATATATATATATATATATATATATATATATATATACACACAAATGCATAACCAATAAAGGCATAAAGAAATAGCAACAGATCAAGCATTTCTCACTATTAAAACATAAGCATTATTAAGACATATTAAAAACATTCATGCCAAACAGTAAAAGCATCTTTTTGGTAGAAACAGGTGGACAACGGGGAGGCGGGTGGGACGGTGAGGAATCCACAGGCAGATACTATATCCACCAGAAAAGCGTTACCGAAGGTAAGTAACTTGCTCTTCTGATGGATACTTCTGCCTGTTGATTCCTCACCTTTGAATAGAATCCTCAAGCCGTACCTCACCCGGAGGAGGGTGTCCACCTGACTAGACCAAAAATCTTGCAAAACAGATCGAGCAAAATGGCCATCCCTCCTAACCTCCGAATCCAATAATAATCGAATAATTTTTAGTCGAAATTATATTGAAAATAATACTTTAAAAATACTTTTATTAATAAATTTAGACAAACACTTAAAGGAAAACTTTTATTTATAATTAATTTAAAGATATTTCATACTTTACAAATTACGCCGAAGTCGCGACCCCAGCGCGACTTTTCAAAATTGCTACCGGAATGCGCGCAGCCATCGTGTAGGGTGCGCGAAGGGTGCGCGACTTCTGTATAATATTTAAAAAAAGAATGAATATAGTTTTCCTAACTAAAAATTATTCACAATTTTTTTAAATGTGTATATATATTCACTGAAAAAACCATAGGTTTCAGACACGTTATAGTTAGAAATTAGCATTTAAAAAACCTTTGCAATTCACTGAAAAAACCATAGGTTTCAGGCACGTTATAGTTAGAAATTAGCATTTAAAAAAACTTTGAAATTCACTGAAAAAACCATAGGTTTCAGGCACGTTATACTTAGAAATTAGCATTTAAAAAAACTTTGAAATTCACTGAAAAAACCATAGGTTTCAGGCACGTTATAGTTAGAAATTAGCATTTAAAAAACCTTAGAAATTCACTAAAAAAAACCATAGGTTTTAGGGAAAGTTATAGTTAGTTGGACATTTCACTCGTACAAAACCAGAGAAATTCCCCGATATAGTTAGTTCAGCTAACTATAACTCGCGCCCGCAATGCACTGCTGATGACGTCACATATTACATCACTCATGACATGGTCAGTGACATCACTGATGACATCACTCATGACATCATCCAGTGACTGTGTTTCTGTAAAGTTTAAATATGTTTAATATATATGGGGAAAGGCGTATTGAAGAATGAGTGGGTGTTTAAGTGTCTGAATGGATGATTTAGTAGGTACGTGTCTGATGTATAAGTGAGTGATTAAACGTATCCTACTGAATGCATGGGTTAGTGACTAAACTGTGTGAATGTCTGTATCCGTCTGTCTGTTGGTGTGTAAGCGGCTGCATGGGTTTATGAATAGCTACATGAGTGTCTATATGGGTTATTGATTGGTTGTCTGAGTATCTGTATGGGTGCCTGAGTGTTTGTGTGGGTGGGGTGTGTGTGACTCTGTGCATAGATGTGTGAGTGGGTGATTCACTGGGTGCATGGTTTCAAGAGTGCATCTGTGATGGACTGTATGGGTGGGTGAGTGTGTGTCTGTATGGGTGTGTTAGTGAGTGAATGTATATCTCAGTGGTACATGTGTGAGTAACTACATATGTGAAAGACAGTATATATGTGTGTTGGAGTATATAAATGGCTATAAGTGAGAGTGTGTGATTGTGAGAGTGGCTGTATGGATGAGTGTGTGCTTGTATCAGTGATTGTATAAGAGCGTAAGAATGTGCTAATATTTGTATGAGTAAGTGAGCTGGTGTGTGTGTATAACTGTATAGGTGAGTAAATGGCAGTGTGATTAATTATTTGCATGACTGACTAGGTGTGTGAGTACCTCTATGGATGAGTGGCGGTGTGTGTCTATATAGGTGTATGAGTGCATATGATAGTCCTGTACTGAGTGACCGTAAGTATGAGTGACTGTACGGGTGAGTGAGTGGATGTGTGTGTAGACCTAAGAATCAGTGGGTATGTAGTTATTGGTGTTGGAGTGTTTATGGTTTTGAGAATGGCAGTCTGTAATTTAGAGTGGGTGTATCAAAGGTTATATTAGGGTGTGAGAAGATGCATCAAATTATCACATGGATGATGTCATCAGTGATGTCATTTGAGATGTCATCAGTGATGTCATCAGTGATGTCACTGACCATGTCATGAGTGATGTAATATGTGACGTCATCAGCAGTGCATTGCGGGGGCGCGAGTTATAGTTAGCTGAACTAACTATAACAGGGGAATTTCTCTGGTTTTGTACGAGTGAAATGTCCAACTAACTAAACTTTCCCTAAAACCTATGGTTTTTTCAGTGAATTTCTAAGGTTTTTTAAATGCTAATTTCTAACTATAACGTGTCTGAAACCTATGGTTTTTTTCAGTGAATATATATATATATATATATATATAATCTACTGGCGGTCGCCAGTAGATAGTTATAGTTAGGACCTATTTTCCATAGGAAATCCGCAACATTCTATTTGAAATAACTTTGGCGCCGGTTGACGAATCTTCGTGAAATTTTCCAACTTGTTGGGGCGCTCCGGTCCGCTCCTATCCTGAAAGTCTCGGGGTGATTCGGCAAGCGGGGGCCGAGAAAAAAGGGGGTCCCAAAACGTGTTTTCCCCATGCAATTTTCCATAGGAACCTTTAGTCGCAGCTACAGCCCGAACTGCTGAACGGAATTACACCAAATTTGCCAAAAAGGTAGCCCTTGGTTCAGAGTCGTGCCTTTTGCTTAAATGGTGTAAATCCGTTCAGTAGTTCCTGAGAAATTTGAAAAGAAAACACATATATATCTGGGCGGAGCCTAACCACATATGTCATCGTGAGATCTGATTGGCTGTCAGCACTTCATCCTGGAATTGCTGGCAGCCATCTTGGGACCAATATAAATGATAGTACCCCATTGAAATGCATTGTAGTGAATCGAAGATTTTGAGGGTTACCAAAAGGAGAACTATAAAGGGTGATAACAGACTTTAGTTACATTAGAATTCATTTGTTGATGGTACCATACTAATTTCAGGAATTGTGTGGGTTCTAAGGTGATTTTACCCTGTGAAAAACCTTCTGCTGGGATATCATGAATCATGTTTGAGAGAACTATTTTCACATGCTTGTCCCATACAGTTTTGGAAGGTGCTCCAGAAGCTAAAATGAGAGCATATTTTCTGTAAATTCACATTATCTTTCTCAGTCATGTGAGAATGAAGTCTGACATTCGCAGTAAAACATGTACATCCAACCAGGGCAGACACTGTCAGTTGATGCCTTTGTGTTCTACTGCAGCTTCCCAGAGTGTTCTAAAGAACAACTAGAGCGCTAACAGCCTTACTTATGACAAAAGTATGGCACACCTGAAGCCATCTTGATTGGAATAAACTGGTAACTCTTAAAACATTTAATTTAAAAAGGAACAAAATGAGGGGGTTCATTTTGTCATAGAAATTATGGTTAGTGCTGTAGAAAGAAAAATTAGTGCTAAAACATTACCCCCAGCACGACACCCTACACTACCCAAACATAACTGCACTACCCTAAAACACTACCACCAGCACGAATCCCTACACTACCCAAACACCACTGCACTACCCTAAACCCTAAAACACTACCCCCAGCACGACTCCCTACACTACCCAAACACCACTACACTAAACCCTAAATATACCCCCAGCATGACCTCCCACACTACCCAAACACCACTGCACTACCCTAAACCATAAAACACTACCCCCAGCATGACCCACTACACAAACACCACTGCACTATCCTAAACCCTAAAACACTACCACCAGCATGACCCCCTACACTACTCAAACACCACTGCACTACCCTAAAACACTACCCCAGCACGACCCCCTACACTACCCATACACCACTGCACTACCCTAAACCCTAAAACACTACCACCAGCACGACCCCCTACACTACTGCACTACCCTAAACCCTAAAACACTACCCCCAGCACGACCCCTACACTACCCAAACACCACTGCACTACCCTAAACCCTAAAACCTACCCCCAGCACGACCCCCTACACCACCCAAACACCACTGCACTACCCTAAACCCTAGAAAAGAAACCCCCACCCCATGCCCAATCCCCCTTACCTCTCACTCCTCATGGTTCCTCTCTCCTCGTGGTTCCTGCTTCACGTCATCTCTGAGGGGTGGTGCACGTCGCTGTGAGGAAACGGAACAGCCTCTGCTTCCTTACAACGACATGGATCGTCTACATGTTTTTAGAACGCATGGTCATTTACCATACATACCTTTACAACAAAATTCGTTGTAAAGGCATGCGTGGTAAATGACCATGCGTTCTAAAAAATGCGTAGTAATGACTTCGTGATGTACAACGCATGCGTGGTAATGCATGCATTGTAATGGTATCGCAAAGTAAAAAGTCGTTGTAACGGCTGTTTACCGATCGAAGCTGGCCCCTGTTCTTCAGTGAGACGTTTATTTGATTAATTAGGAGGAAGGAATGTTTTTTTTTTTTAACCGAAAAGTGCATTCCCGGCTGTTGTATTGTGAAAGTGTCCGCATGGCCTGGTTTCACTTCCGGTGAGAGTGGAAGAGTCTGTTTGGATCTAAAGGAGTTCTGTTGTTGGACAGGGCCGGCGCGACATGTCATCAGAAAACATAGCTAATGGAAATCGTCCTCCCTGAAGTGTGGAGCTGTGCCATGAGAGGTCAACGAGTGTGCGTCCCACCGCAGTATGACCGTACCGCGTGACCCATGTGCCGCCTCCAGGGTACGGGTGGCAGAAGCGGCATCGCAGGTCCTCTTGAAGACCGTTGTAGCACTAATTCTACATTTTGGTACTAGGGCATTTTAACTTCGTTGTTCCTGCCAGATGCAAAGAGAAGATCCTGTGTTATTCAGTGCCCTCGTTACCTTTTTTTGTGGGTTGTGGTGCTTGTCACTTCGCTGCCCCGCCGGTGCACACGACTGGGTTCCCCACCTCGTGTGCCATCTGCAGGGCCTCTGCCCTCGGATCACTGGTTTCGGTTTCTGGAGTGGCAACATAAACAGTTGCTCCCAAAGGACTAGCCTGAACACTTAGGTGAATATCCCCTGCACCAGCATTCCACGGAAATTCTTTCCTAGCTCTCCCACGTCAACGAGCACGGCTCCGCTCGCGACACCGTATGACGTCATCGGAGCCATAAGAGGACCTCGTCGGCGTGCTGACGTCAGTTCCACCCATTTTTTCCGTGCCACCGAGGCAAACAGGGGACCGAGACATTTTCACATGTATACATAGTATAATAAATAAATATATATTCACTGAAAAAACCATAGGTTTCAGGCACGTTATAGTTAGAAATTAGCATTTAAAAACCTTAGAAATTCACTGAAAAAACCATGGGTTTCAGGCACGTTATAGTTAGAAATTAGCATTTAAAAAACCTTAGAAATTCACTGAAAAAACCATAGGTTTCAGGGGCGTTATAGTTAGTTGGACATTTCACTCGTACAAAACCATAGAAATTCCCCGTTATAGTTAGTTCAGCTAACTATAACTCGCGCACCCGCAATGCACTGCTGATGACGTCACATATTACATCACTCATGACATGGTCAGTGACATCACTCATGACATCTCAAATGACATCACTGATGACATCACTGATGACATCATCCAGTGAATGTGTGTTTTTCTGAAAATTAAATATGTTTTATATATGTATATCTCAAGGTCGATGGAAGAATAAATGGGTATATAAGTGTCTAAAGGATGATTTTTTTTGTAAAATTGATTGTATAACTGACTAAGTGTATCTTAGTGAATACATGGGTCAGTGAGTAATGTTTAAATATGAAAATATCTGTATCAGTCTCTCACTTTGTGTATAAGTGGCTGCATGGGTTGGTGAGTAGCTACATGAGTGTCTATATGGGTTATTAGTTGGGTTTTTGAGTATCAGTATGAGTGTCTGAGTGTCTGTATGGTTCGGTGGGGGGTATTACTTAGTGCATAGATGCATGAATGAGTGACTCACTGTTTGTATGTGTTGAAGACAGCATGTGTGCAGGACTGTATAGGTGGATGAGCGTGTGTATTAGTGAGTGAATGACTGTCTCAATAGTGTCTTTATGAGTAACTACATATGTTTTAAACTAGTATATGTGAGTATTGGTGTATATAAGTGAGTATATGTGAGAGTGAGAGATTGGAAGAGTTCCTGTACAAATAAGTAGGTGTTTCTATAAGTGATTGTTTAAGAGAGTAAGTATGTTTAAGTTTCTGTAGAAGTAAGTGTGGTAGTGTGTGTATAACTGTATATGCAAGTAAATGGATGTTTGATACTTAGTTTGCATGTGTGACTGTGTGTGAGTAACTCTATGGATGAGTGGCGGTGTGTAACAGGATGTATAGGTGTATGAGTACATATGATGAGTGAGTACATGTATGAGTGACTGTATAGGGACTGTTGGTGAATGAGTGGATGTGTGTGTAGATCTTGGAATTACTGAATAGGTGTGTTGTAATTGGTATCGGTATGTCCATTGTTTTGAAAATGGTAGTTTGTATTTTTGAGTGTGTATATCAAAGGTTATATTAGGGTGAGAGGAGGTCTGCCACTCTATCACAAGGATGATGTCATCAGTGATGTCATGAGTGATGTCACTGACCATGTCATGAGTGATGTAATATGTGACGTCAGCAGTGCATTGCGGGCGCGCGAGTTATAGTTAGCTGAACTAACTATAACGGGGGTATTTCTATGGTTTTGTACGAGTGAAATGTCCAACTAACTATAGCGCCCCTGAAACCTATGGTTTTTTCAGTGAATTTACTACCGTGATCAGGACCTTGGTGGTCGAAACGCGTAGGAGGAGAAACTTGATGGCTTAACAATAAAACAACGAATTTATCCAAGGAGAGTGCCACGTTTGTTTGTTCAAAATTGTTGAAACATATCTTTGTGAGAATTAGTCCTTTTTTCGCCGTGAGCACCAGCTGGACAGTGCGCCCTCCGCCAAGGACTGTTTGGTGGAATATATATATATATATATATATATATATATATATATATATATATATATATATATATATATATATTTTTTTTTTGTTTGTTAATGCTCCGGGGTCCCCGCACGTGGGCGGGACTATTCAGTGCTTATGACTTTGATGAGTATACCCCTGGAAGAGAACTAGGATTACAGGTAAGTAACTTATCCGTATTGATATGCTTCACCCCATTTCTTTTATAAAACTGTTTACCTTAGAAGATGTAAAATGCGCACCATTATCACTCAAACGTTTCCTCTGCAGCCCTTCTCTTAAAAATACTGCTTTCAGAAATGTCACCACTGTGTCGGCATATTCCTTTTGCACCACGTCCAAATCCACCCATTTGCTAAAGTAGTCCATTAGAACAATAATGTATCTACTTTCACCCAACACAGTCTCCACTGGATGCACAAAATCCACCGCCAACATGTTCGACACCATCTTTGGGCACTCTACAGGCATCAAAGTTGGCTTCGTGGTATGTAAACTTTTGTCGGAGTTAATGCACTGATCTTAATCCCTCACTCTTCTCTCAACCTCTAAATCCACACCTGGCCACCAAGATAAGGGGTTAACCCTTCTTTTTGTCCTTACCAAAGTATTCTTCGTGACATGAACCCAAAACCTACTCTCAGACTTTGCAGAGGCACAATTCTTCCTCCTCTCTCAACAAATCCTGACTACACTCCAGTCTCATTCCTTACCTCCCAATAACCTTTCAAATCTGTTTGTTCGCTCTTCCTGGCCCCTCAACCTCCCAAGAAGCACGGTTTCACTCTCTCGAGTAACTCATCCTTCTCATGGGCAGTCTTCCACTCCTCTCAACGGGGTACATGCCTTCCTCATCCACTGAAGCAATCAGGTGATCATCCCACTAATGGGTAACGGCATACAGCTTAAACAATCAGCAACATTGTTCTGTACACCTGGCACATGTTTGATAATTATAACCTTGTAACTGCATCGAAAGCCGGTCAATTCTTGCAGACGCCTTCACAAACCCTTCTGTTGTAAGCAAATTTACCAGTTTTGTGGTCCATTCTGACATCAAACTCAGTGCCCCACACAAGTGCCTAAAAATGCTCCATGTCCCACACACAAGTCTCTCTCTGTCTCTGTCTCTCTCTCTCTCTCTCTCTCTCTCTCTCTCTCTCTGTCTCTCTCTCACTCTGTCTGTCTGTAAGACTTCTTGACACGAACCCAATTACATACTCTTTCTCCACCCTCCTTCTGCGTGAGCACTGCACCCAAACCCTTTCCACTGGCATCCACAGTAAGAATGCAGCATAGTTCTGGATCAAACCCCTGAATGGGTGCTGCACTACAAATGTCATTCTTTATGTTCTGGACTGCTCTCACACAGTTTTCTGCCCACTCAAACTTACATTGCACCTTCAGCAACTGTTTTAGGTCGTATGACTTTACTGCAAAGTTGTTTACAAATTTTGAGTAGAACTCCGCGAGTCCAAGACAAGAGCGCAGGTCCTCTTTATTCCCTGTCTCAGGAGCTTCCCTTAGCGCCTAAAGCAGCTTTTTTTCGGTGATATACCTTCTTTCCCAAACACATGGCCCAAATATGTCACTTGGTTTTGCTCAAACAAGGCTATCAACTATGTTCCCTGTAAGGTGCGCACATGCGTGCACCCTACTGTTTGCAAGCGCGCAGGGCCTCTGCTGGAGCACGCATGAAGAGAAAGACTTCCCAAGCTTTTTAAATCATTAACGCAGAAGGAAGCTTTCTCTTGGTGCGTGCTGTCATAGGAGCAGTACACCCTCTCTTCCATAGCTTTTCTGATGGGGGTCTCTGGAAAGGGAAAGTATGACTTCATGGGCAGACGGCTGGTACCAATGCATCTGCTGCCCTGCTGGTGTGAAGGGCATTCTTATGTGGGTGCACTTAGATCTTTACAAACCCTTTCAAACCGATTCATTTTTAGGTCTCGCCCTGAAGCCAGCGCTTGCGCTGATCTGGGTGAGACATTTTGTAAGTGGGCTTTTAGAAATGCGACCACTTTTTTTTGGGCTTGCCTAGAGCATGCGGGTACGCGCACAGTAACGCGCATTCCTCGCATGCTCCAGGCGCCATATGTCTTTCCTCTCACTTGCTCCTCCCCCACCACAGAGCGCTTCTCTGGGCCGCGCGGCCGTGTCGCTTTCACGGCCGCACGTCACTTGCTCTCCCGCTCCTCCCCCACCACAGAGCGCGTCTCGCACGGCCGCGCGACCAATGCTTGTTTTATTTAGTTTTTGCGCACACACACAACTCCCGGTCGCGGCCGAAATTCTTGCTCGCGATCACTTTCGCGCGCACCATTTGCTTGTTTGAACACTTCTCGCCCTTTCCTTGCTGTTTTCTGTGCATCGCTCATTCTTTCATTACTTGTCACTTTTATGTGCATTTCTGTCTTTCTTTGCTACTTCACTGTGCATTACTCCTTCCTTCTTATTCCTTCTTTGCTGCTTTTCTGTACGTTTCTCCTTCTCTTTCTGCCACTTTCATGTGCTTTTTTCATTATTCCGCAATCTTTCTTTGCTGCTTTTTGAACTTTTACACTGATTCTGTGCCGATCTGCTGGGCATCTGCCACTCTTTCTCATTCATTCTTTGCTGATCTTCTGTGCTTTTGCATTTCATTCTTTAACATTTTTCTCTGCCCTATTCACTCAATCCTTGCTGCTCTTGGCTTCTTTTAGTCTCAGCTCTTCTCTTTGAGTTTCGAACTCAATTGCTCTCTTAACTCCTCTTCTTCCTTTTTCTCACTCTTTTGCTCTTCTTCCTGCCCTTTTCCTGAATTTGCGACCTTCCCTGCTTCCTCACCCACGCCGCACTCCCTTCTCGGTTCCTGCCAGTTACTTAGCCCAACCCATTGCCCCAGAGACCCCCGCTCCTAATTCATGTCCGCTGCAGCTTGGATGCACAGCCCGTATGCGCCCCTCCCGTGCCCAGCGCCAGACCCCTTGCTTTCACTCCCATCACTGCTACGTCTCTGCTTCCCTCTCCTCACCCTGAACCTTGAATGCACCTTCCAGTGCTGCTGCTACGCCTCGGTAGTCGACTGCGAAGGTGCCTTCCCCTGTTCCACCTGACACTTTTCCTGCACCTTCCCACACCTTCACACCACCCTCACATGCACCGCACACAACACTCACCTCTCCCTCGGCCACGCACACCTACACACATCTCCCCACCCCTCCCTGTTCTGCCTTCTCCTCAACAACACCTCCCTCAATAAACACGCTACTGAAATATGGGACCTGCTGCACGACCACACATTGAAACTGCTCTTCCTCACAGAAACCTGGCTGATTCTATCGACATTACCACACTTATTCCCCAGGCACAAGGTTATAAGACAGGACAGAATTAACAGACCCAGCGGAGGACATGTCATCGTTTTCAAAGAGCTCATCAAGTGTTCCACTGCCTCAGCTAGCACCAACAGCACTGATGCTGGATGTGTTTATTGTGCCAAAATGGCTTCTTTTGTCATCTTCAATGCAAGATGGTGCACACTCTGAAATCCGTAAAAGTGCACTCTCTTAATGCTTTATTTTAATAAATATATTTAGGGTGATCACCAACCTCTAGTTCAGTGTGGACACTTTCTCCAGTCCTTGTCTTCTCTCTCTGTACGTCACACCTCTTTCAATAAACCTCAGTGCCCCACAGCACTTACCTCTCATGACCTCAACTTGCCACCTCTCTCCGATCCTACCTCTAGATCTCTAGCTCTCGGTCAGCTCTCTGCCCCTCTCTTCTCCTCAAGTGCCTCTCTCTCTCGATCTCTCGATCTCTACTTTCTCTACTTTCTCTTCTTTCTGCATCTTGCTGCTCTGTTTGCATCTTATCCCCCTTCATTTCTCTTCCATTTACTTCCCCTCCCTCTTAATTTCATCTCTTTATCTTACCCTTTCTATCATTTTTGCCATCTATACCTTGCCTTTTTCTACCTCTCGCATGCCTCTTTCTACCTCACCATTCTCCCTTTCATTTCTCTCTCTGCCTCACAACTCACTGCCTCATCTCTCTCTTCCCCACCTTTCATACACTATCTAGACTCTCAATTTACATCACCTATTGGCCTTCTATGTCTCTCTTTTTATTGATGTCCTCTTTCCCTCGCCTTTCCCATTATTTTATTTCTTTCTCTCTACAATGCTCTCCCTACCTCTTCCACTCCATCTATCACTCCCTTTGCTTTCATCTCTCTTTCTATCTCCTTCACTGTTTCCGTTCACTCTCTCTGCTTCCAATGTCTCGCTCTTTTAAACATCTGTCTTACCTCTGTCTCTCTCTCTCCCTATTTCACCATTCTCTACTTCTCCCTCGCACTTACTCTGTATTAGCCTCATCTCTCTACCTCATCTGCACCTCTTTTTCTCTACTTCTCATATCTTTCTATTTTTCATCCCACCGGCTCTACCTGCCTCGCTACTTTGTTTACCTGACCTGTCATTCTGTGCTTCACCTTTCTATTTGTGCTATCTCATTATAACTCACCTCTCTTCCTATCTTATTTCTCTCTAGACCTTGCCCCTCGGGTTGGCACCTTTCTTACCAGCCTACATTTAAAACTGCATGCCAGGCCTCTAAAAACAAGCATTGGCATAGTCAATAGGTCTCGCCTTTGGGACCTTATAAGTTTTTAGACATGCAACAGTTGATGTTATTGCACCAAGGATATTGTGCTGCATAACTAAATACTTATAAGGTCCCAAAAGCGAGACCTATTGGCTATGCCAGTGCTTGTTAATAAGCGTACCTATGGCTTCTGCGGCCCAATGGCCAGAGCTGCTGCTAACTTTGGAGCTGATGAACCAAGTTCAAACCTCGGCAGCGCTCAACATCCTGTGATTCACTTAATCTTCTGAGGTTACAAAAACAATGTAACTGGTGCTCATGTGAAATGTTCCAATGACTTGCCCTAAATAAAAACAGCAAAAAAATGCACATCGTAATAAAATCAAAGCATTAGCATGAAAGAGTAAAGACAAATAGATGCATTTTTAGTGGCTGATTTGTGCAAAGTTAAACCTGCTAAACTCGTAGCTTCCCTGCTTAACTTGTAAAATCTTGGACAAATATTTTATTTGACCAAAACTCCTTTTTCTTCACTGTTGCATATGAAATCCCTTTCAAATATGTGACTTCAGAATACCAGTTGTACAAAAACCTATTGTGTGGGATTTAATAGGCTATGTCAGTCTTTAACAATCTGGGCCACCTACAGGGTTTACATCACAACTGTCTTGCCTATTAGTTCACCAGTGGTTCGTGTTTAAAAACGATGGGCCTCCTTTACAATATTTTGATGCATGGCAGAGCAGCAAGCCTTCCTGATGCACTGCCGTCCATCAAACGAAAAAGGGCAGGAATGTGCTGTATCTGCAAGACGAGGCACATTCCTGTCCTTTTCCCCGACACCCAATGGGCTGCCATGCGCCAACGCAGGCACCCTTGTGCCATGGTGCAATGGTGTCTGCGTTGTAGGGGTGATTGTTTTTGTGCAGGAAGGGACACCTTCCTGCACACAAACAATCACAAGAGGAGTTTTCCTCTTTCTATGTGTGCTGCAGTTTGAAGGAGGAGAAATAAAGGTATTTCTCCTTTTTGCGCCTTCCTTACGCCTCCCCTGGGCAGGCATAGGAATCTGACGCATTCCCAGGTTTACGAAACCTTGTATATCTGAGAATGCGTCAGGTTCCATGGATGTTGTGTGGGAACACCCATGGAACACCCCTTTCACGCAGAGTAATGCGTGAAAGGGGGCCTTATATACAAGGCCATGAAAAGCTACGCAGGGTTAAAGGGTGAGTGATGTCACCTCTGAGAAATACCACTAATTCTGGTAGCACACTCGCTTGGTTAGTGAGTTGTCACATGTCTTTGGCACACATGGCCTTGAATGCAGTGCACAGAGACCATTCACTGCTGCACACAGGGAAAAAAAATTAGAAGGAACATTAGCTGTCAACCCCTTAATAACTTTATTTAACCTTTCATCATGCTCCCTTTTGTTCTTGCCCACAATCAAAAAATCGTCCTGAAAATGCAGAACTCCCTCAATATTCCTCAATTTCACTCATCAACCTCTGAAAAAAAGAGGCTGCCGACCCCAGCCCAAATGGCATCCTCACATATTGAAAACGCACATACAGTGTGATGAAAGCTGTTATTTTTCTGCTTTGTGCATGTAGGGTAACCTGGTGGTACGCTGATGATAAATCCACAGCAGTTGAAAACCACCATGTTTTTCGTCTTGGCCAGTAATTCACTGATTTTGGGTAATGGGGAATTTGTCCACTTGAATTTGTCGATTCACACCTATTAAGCCCTCAGATAATTTGATCTTGCCGTTGGACTTCCTGGCCACAACTACTGGAGACATCCATTCCGATGACTGTATACGTTCTATTATTCCTGCCTCCTCCAATCTTGACAATTCTTTCTCCATTTTGTTCATCACAACAAATGGAACCTCCCCTTGTAAATTACTACTACAGCCTTTTGCTTCAGTATAATCTTGTTTTAAACCCTCTCAACAAACCAATCTTTCCCGAAAATACCTCCCTGTATTCCTTGCTTATATTCTCACCCACACTGTCCCCTTCATTCCACACTAGCACTTGGTCTTCACTGTTGGGATTTAGAATGGTATCCAGCCTTCTGGTCCCTCCAACCTAGTATACTCGGTCCATACTTGGCAACATACAACCTACCTTTTGCCCTTCGACCTTTAAACTTGAAAGAAACATCTCTGCAGCCCACCATTGGTATTGCTTTTCCTGTAAAGCTTTATGGATTTATATCAGATTTTCTTAACTCCTCACCTATATGCCTTTCAAATTTTCCCTTCCACATCTCCAAGTTAATGATGGTGAATTGTGACCCTGAGTCTGCTGCCAGAATCATCGGTATGCCTGCCACTTTAACTTCACATCTGGGTTTGTTCATACCACTGTTGTCAACATCTAAGACCACATCCTTCACCATTAAAACACAATCCTCCTCCCCTGACCGTTCATCGTCCGATGTTGACTCTCTGGCACTCAGACACACACTGTACTCTTTCTCTTCAAGCCCTTCTCCTACATGAGCGTGCATAGTGCCCTATCAGTCCACATTCTGAACATTTCTGATCTCTTGCCCTGCATTTCTTACTGTTCGCCAAATGTTCTCCACTCCCACATGTTCTCCACTCTTGCCCCTCAGTCTTACTGTAATGTTTCGCAGGCATGGAAAAATTCTTCTAATTCTTCTTCTCTGGACCTTTCCCACATTCCACCGTCTTTTTCTACTTTTTACTGGTCTTTCCCCCCAATCACAACACAGATTTTGTGCCTACTTTACTTTCTTCTAAAGCAGCCTTTGCGCATCAGAATGAAATGTCTGCTTTTCTTACTATTGCCAACGCTTTCTTCAAGGTTCCATAGCCCACAACCTTTCTTTGACCATTTTATTGTTAGTATGCATAATAACTTGGTACCTTATTAATTCCTCTTGTATTGCTCCAAATCTGCATGAAATTGCTATTTTCTTAAGCGCAGACAAGTAATCATCAATGGATTCAGACTGTTCCTGTTTGCGGTGGTAAAACTTGCACCTATCTTGGAATGCATACGGTAGGCGCATAATATCTTTCAAAATCATCTAGCTCATTTACATACACATCTGTTTCTTCCTCATTCCTCAATATTTTCTCCATTTTGTTGTACTGCCTTATGGCTTCAGGGCCCAAGGAATGTAACAAAATACCCTTTTTATTTTCCGCTGTCAATGTTTCATTGTTAATAGCATCCATGTAATTACAAAAATAATCTTTCCATTCTTGCCACTTCATATGTGGTTCACCTGGAACTGGCAAGAATGGAATAGGCGGGGTTAATGTGAATGTTTGTGCAGCGCTCGACTCCGATATGCACCGCCCCTTGTAACAGTAACCTGTTCCCTTCATCAGTCACGCAATGCCTTCCTCAGATTTGTTTTATATATACATCCTTGCTGAAATACTTTTCCCATTTCTTCCACAGCACCCGCAGGCAAATAGCTATATGGAGACAGTGACATTTCACATCAAATATGTATTTTTTTAAAACAAAAATCTGCCTTAATCTTCAAGTCAAATCAGTATCTTTTTTTAGGTCGAGCCTAGCGGCAGCTCGCATGCGCTACTCGCTCTGCCAGACTGCTGTAGTAGAGTATGGGAGAGAAGTTGCGCCCACTCTCCTCCCATATTTTTCATTGGCTTGTGTCATTGTCTTTCATAAATGCTGCCTTCTGATTCGTTAATAGGCTTGTTAGTCCCTCCTTAGTCCCTCCTTAGTACGGCCTTGTCTTCATTTGTACCCTCCAATGGTGAATGGCCCTTTTACTTCAGTTGTTACACGGGGCCTGTTATTTAGTCTGTAAGCACTATTTACTTGAGTTTCTCTTACTGCAGGCCGGACATGCGCTGCTTCAGCTGAAACCGATTGTGTTTTTTTAAGCAGCACGGCCGCCCTTTAATACTGGCGCCTGCTTTCAATCACTTAAACCCAGCTTTATCTCGTGTCTGTATCAAGCCCCCAAGTAAAATGGATTTAGAAATGATTAGCGAATTAAGTCATGTGAATTCCAGGTAGCACATAATCGTGTGCCAATGAGACCACCACCATCAATACCACCACCATGAATACCACCTCCACCAATACCACCACCTCCACCAATACCACCGCCAATACCACCACCACCAATCCCACCACCAATAATACTACCACCACCAATACCAATATCGCCTCCACCAATACCACCGCCAATTCCAATGCCACCACTAATACCACCAATACCACCACCTCTCGCTCACTAGTAATAGCAGGGGCACTGTACGAGGCCGGAGCTGCAGCCGATACCATCCCTCCCTTCCTCCATGCCTGCCTTAAAGCACAGCCCGCCCTGCACCAGGAGGTGAAGCCAGGGCCCTAGCACAGCTGGAGTTTTTATTAAGCCAAAGATAGCAATGACGTTACGCAATGCCACACTGCACACACAAATCACGGAGAGGGCAGGAAATAGCCCGCCCCCCATGCTCTTCCTCCTGAGTCACGACAGTGTAATCACAGAGCGAAAGGTGTTGGAGCGCTTTGTTAGTGTTTATAGATCGGATCATATGTAACTCTCACTGCACACTTTGTGTCTGTGTAATTTACAACACTTACACATCTTCACTGCACTATTTATCCCTACTATGAAGACGTCGTAGGCCTGTCTTTTCCTCTGATATTTACAATCTAACAAGCGGTAGAGAAGGCCCTTTATTGCAATGCAATAGGTCTCGCATTTGTGAGAGTTTAAGCTATTAGTATTGTAAATGACAATGCCTTTTATTTATGTTTTAAAACCCAAAACATAAATAAAAGGCATTGTCATTTACAATGGCAATAGCTCGCGTGAATGCGAGACCTATTGCATTGCAAATGCTTGTTTTTTTAAACAAGACAAAAATTAGCCTTAACAGAAGTTTTAAGAAAAGTCTACTCTGAGTAGCTACAGACATGTTTCCGTGTGCAACGTCCATTACAATGGTGTGCGCGTCACCGCTGCGCATCACTTTACAACTAGAGAGAGCCTGGTGTGCATATCACCGATAATGTACGCCTTATCTTCCACCAGTGTAACTTTCAGGTGTGTGCATCACTGCTGCTGTTTTTTTTTTTTTTTATTCAGCTTTAATAGTCAACTGGTGTGCATATCACCGATGGTGAACGCACACTAGGCAGGAATCTTACTTACGGGTGTGCGCATCACCTTTTCTTCATACTCCCCGAACTCACTTCCAAACTGTGACTTCCTCGTTACGGTCAATTACTGCAAGCCGCTCCGCTTACACACACATCAGCCCTTTCTAAAATGGCCATCCCCCTTATGTGTTGCGAATGCCACTGCTCTGTGTCACACATGTCGATCTGACTTCCTTCCGAGCTTCTCCATCCACAGTGAACATCCTGATTCGAATCCTCCGCTCCTCACCCAACATGCTTGTGTTCCTTCCTTCACTCGAGCTGCCGCCCGTGACTTTCACTTGAGCGCCTTTTTGAGTGTCCCAACACAGTAACAGTCTTCTTTTCTTTTACTGTTCAACCATTGATGTACGACACATTATACAATAGTACTTCTCTCTGATAATCTTCCTCAGGATAAGTTCCACAATTCCTCTATATTCTCTGCAGTCAATCCTTTCGTCTTAGGATATTGTACATGCATCCACAAATGGTTGTCCTTAAATCTGTACGCTGGTCCAAGCAGAGTTGATGCTTTCGCCAAATTTGTAGTGAATGAATACACACACTTCAAAGTGTACAACTTCCTTTATTCTCAACTCTGCGTTATGGCAGGACAGCACGGAAACAGCACCTTCCCCGTCCAAGCCTCCCCTTTAACTGCCACCCTCCAGAACCCTCAAGCGCCCCATTCCAACATACCTCATAATGATGCCCTCCACTTTCCAAACCAGAGTGCAGCAGCACCACAGTACTACCTGGAGCAATGGCCAGTGGCGGCTAGCAGGACTAAAATATGGTGAGGCAGATATACTTCCTTCCTGCTCAGCGGAATGCGAATCCAACCAATCAAGCATGAGAGCAGCTTCAGGATTGGTGGGAGCAGGCTAACCCAGCTCGCATTTTGAGGCTGGGGGCCTGTGACAGCAATCCAACAGCTGTTTCACAGCCCTGGGATTGCTGGGTCTACAGTGCGCATGTAGGGCTGGCCGTAGCAAGACAGCAGGCCAACCTGACATGCGCGAGCTGGTAGCAAACTAAATTGGCATTTTTATGCCATTTTATTTATTTGTGTTTGCCTGTTTCGCTCGCAGCAGGCGGGATGATGCTTCTCCGCTCTTTAGGAGGAGCCGCCCTGGCAATGGCTCTGCTCTCTCCTGACCAGCATACCTTCGCAGTCTACTCTTGCCCCCCACCCTGAGCTTCTCATGGCCTCGTACAGTTCTAAGTGGTATCAAGGTGCTGCTTGTATGTACGAGGAGGAAGTGAAGCACTGAAAGCAGATTCCACTTGTGCCAAGGCCCCTCCTTGAACCTCTGCTGTTCTTGCTCATTGCCAGCAAGTCCTAGTGTTACACGGTGGAGCTGGCAGCACCCCTAGAGCCTCAGGCCTCTGCTGGCTGTCGGCCCATCCCCGGAGTGAGTAGGAAGGTCTGTGTTACACGGTGGCGCTGCCAGCACCCCTAGTGCCTCAGGCCTCTGCTGGCTGTCGGCCCATCCCCAGAGGGAGCAGGAAGGTCTGTGTTACACGGTGGCGCTGCCAGCACCCTTGGTGCCTCAGGCCTCTGCTGGCTGTCGGCCCATCCCCAGGGGGAGCAGGAAGGTCTGTGTTACACGGTGGCGCTGCCAGCACCCCTAGTGCCTCAGGCCTCTGCTGGCTGTCGGCCCATCCCCAGAGGGAGCAGGAAGGTCTGTGTTACATGGTGGCGCTGCCAGCACCCCTAGTGCCTCAGGCCTCTGCTGGCTGTCGGCCCATCCCCGGAGGGAGCAGGAAGGTCTGTGTTACACGGTGGCGCTGCCAGCACCCCTAGTGCTTCAGGCCTCTGCTGGCTGTCGGCCCATCCCCAGAGGGAGCAGGAAGGTGTGTGTGTTACAAGGTGGCGCTGCCAGCACCCCTAGTGCCTCAGGCCTCTGCTGGCTGTCGGCCCATCCCCAGAGGGAGCAGGAAGGTCTGTGTGTTACACGGTGGAGCTGCCAGCACCCCTAGTGCCTCAGGCCTCTGCTGGCTGTCGGCCCATCCCCGGAGGGTGTAGGAAGGTCTGTGTTACACGGTGGCGCTGCCAGCACCCTTGGTGCCTCAGGCCTCTGCTGGCTGTCGGCCCATCCCCATCCTCAGAGGGGGCAGGAAGGTCTGTGTGTTACATGGTGGCGCTGCCAGCACCCCTAGTTCCTCAGGCCTCTGCTGGCTGTCGGCCCATCCCCGGAGGGAGCAGGAAGGTCTGTGTTACACGGTGGCGCTGCCAGCACCCCTAGTGCTTCAGGCCTCTGCTGGCTGTCGGCCCATCCCCAGAGGGAGCAGGAAGGTGTGTGTGTTACACGGAGGAGCTGCCAGCACCCCTAGTGCCTCAGGCCTCTGCTGGCTGTCGGCCCATCCCCAGAGGGAGCAGGAAGGTCTGTGTGTTACACGGTGGAGCTGCCAGCACCCCTAGTGCCTCAGGCCTCTGCTGGCTGTCGGCCCATCCCCAGAGGGAGCAGGAAGGTCTGTGTGTTACACGGTGGCGCTGCCAGCACCCCTAGTTCCTCAGGCCTCTGCTGGCTGTCGGCCCATCCCCGGAGGGTGTAGGAAGGTCTGTGTGTTACACGGTGGCGCTGCCAGCACCCTTGGTGCCTCAGGCCTCTGCTGGCTGTCGGCCCATCCCCAGAGGGAGCAGGAAGGTCTGTGTGTTTCATGGTGGCGCTGCCAGCACCCCTAGTGCCTCAGGCCTCTGCTGGCTGTCGGCCCATCCCCGGAGGGTGTAGGAAGGTCTGTGTGTTACACGGTGGCGCTGCCAGCACCCTTGGTGCCTCAGGCCTCTGCTGGCTGTCGGCCCATCCCCATCCCCAGAGGGAGCAGGAAGGTCTGTGTGTTACACGGTGGCGCTGCCAGCACCCCTTGTGCCTCAGGCCTCTGCTGGCTGTCGGCCCATCCCCAGAGGGAGCAGGAAGGTCTGTGTGTTACACGGTGGCGCTGCCAGCACCCCTAGTGCCTCAGGCCTCTGCTGCCTCTCGGCCCATCCCCAGAGGGAGCAGGAAAGTCTGTGTTACACGGTGGCGCTGCCAGCACCCCTAGTGCCTCAGGCCTCTGCTGGCTGTCGGCCCATCCCCGGAGGGTGTAGGAAGGTCTGTGTGTTACACGGTGGCGCTGCAGCACCCCTAGTGCTTCAGGCCTCTGCTGCCTGTCGGCCCATCCCCAGGGGGAGCAGGAAGGTCTGTGTGTTACACGGTGGCGCTGCCAGCACCCCTAGTGCCTCAGGCCTCTGCTGGCTGTCGGCCCATCCCCAGGGGGAGCAGGAAGGTCTGTGTGTTAAACGGTGGCGCTGCCAGCACCCTTGTGCCTCAGGCCTCTGCTGGCTGTCGGCCCGTCCCCAGAGGGAGCAGGAAGGTCTGTGTTACACGGTGGCGCTGCCAGCACCCTTGGTGCCTCAGGCCTCTGCTGGCTGTCGGCCCATCCCCATCCCCAGGGGGAGCAGGAAGGACTGTGTGTTACATGGTGGCGCTGCCAGCACCCCTGGTGCCTCAGGCCTCTGCTGGCTGTCGGCCCATCCCCAGAGGGAGCAGGAAGGTCTGTGTGTTTCATGGTGGCGCTGCCAGCACCCTTAGTGCCTAAGGCCTCTGCTGGCTGTCGGCCCATCCCCATCCCCAGGGGGAGCAGGAAGGTCTGTGTGTTACACGGTGGCGCTGCCAGCACCCTTGGTGCCTCAGGCCTCTGCTGGCTGTCGGCCCATCCCCAGGGGGAGCAGGAAGGTCTGTGTGTTACACGGTGGAGCTGCCAGCACCCTTGGTGCCTCAGGCCTCTGCTGGCTGTCGGCCCATCCCCGGAGGGAGCAGGAAGGTCTGTGTGTTACACGGTGGGGCTTCCAGCACCCCTAGTGCCTCAGGCCTCTGCTGGCTGTCGGCCCATCCCCAGGGGGAGCAGGAAGGTCTGTGTTACATGCTGGAGCAGCCAGCACCCCTAGTGCTTCAGGCCTCTGCTGGCTGTCGGCCCATCCCCAGAGGGAGTAGGAAGGTCTGTGTGTTTCATGGTGGCGCTGCCAGCACCCCTCGTGCCTCAGGCCTCTGCTGGCTGTCGGCCCATCCCCAGAGGGAGCAGGAAGGTCTGTGTGTTACACGGTGGCGCTGCCAGCACCCCTAGTGCCTCAGGCCTCTGCTGGCTGTCGGCCCATCCCCAGGGGGAGCAGGAAGGTCTGTGTGTTACACGGTGGCGCTGCCAGCACCCCTAGTGCTTTAGGCCTCTGCTGGCTGTCGGCCCATCCCCAGAGGGAGCAGGAAGGTCTGTGTTACACGGTGGCGCTGCCAGCACCCCTAGTTCCTCAGGCCTCTGCTAGCTGTCGGCCCATCCCCGGAGGGTGTAGGAAGGTCTGTGTGTTACACGTTGGCGCTGCCAGCACCCTTGGTGCCTCAGGCCTCTGCTGGCTGTCGGCCCATCCCCATCCTCAGAGGGGGCAGGAAGGTCTGTGTGTTACATGGTGGCGCTGCCAGCACCCCTAGTTCCTCAGGCCTCTGCTGGCTGTCGGCCCATCCCCGGAGGGAGCAGGAAGGTCTGTGTTACACGGTGGCGCTGCCAGCACCCCTAGTGCTTCAGGCCTCTGCTGGCTGTCGGCCCATCCCCAGAGGGAGCAGGAAGGTGTGTGTGTTACACGGAGGAGCTGCCAGCACCCCTAGTGCCTCAGGCCTCTGCTGGCTGTCGGCCCATCCCCAGAGGGAGCAGGAAGGTCTGTGTGTTACACGGTGGAGCTGCCAGCACCCCTAGTGCCTCAGGCCTCTGCTGGCTGTCGGCCCATCCCCAGAGGGAGCAGGAAGGTCTGTGTGTTACACGGTGGCGCTGCCAGCACCCCTAGTTCCTCAGGCCTCTGCTGGCTGTCGGCCCATCCCCGGAGGGTGTAGGAAGGTCTGTGTGTTACACGGTGGCGCTGCCAGCACCCTTAGTGCCTCAGGCCTCTGCTGGCTGTCGGCCCATCCCCATCCCCAGAGGGAGCAGGAAGGTCTGTGTGTTTCATGGTGGCGCTGCCAGCACCCCTAGTGCCTCAGGCCTCTGCTGGCTGTCGGCCCATCCCCGGAGGGTGTAGGAAGGTCTGTGTGTTACACGGTGGCGCTGCCAGCACCCTTGGTGCCTCAGGCCTCTGCTGGCTGTCGGCCCATCCCCATCCCCAGAGGGAGCAGGAAGGTCTGTGTGTTACACGGTGGCGCTGCCAGCACCCCTAGTGCCTCAGGCCTCTGCTGCCTCTCGGCCCATCCCCAGAGGGAGCAGGAAAGTCTGTGTTACACGGTGGCGCTGCCAGCACCCCTAGTGCCTCAGGCCTCTGCTGGCTGTCGGCCCATCCCCGGAGGGTGTAGGAAGGTCTGTGTGTTACACGGTGGCGCTGCAGCACCCCTAGTGCTTCAGGCCTCTGCTGCCTGTCGGCCCATCCCCAGGGGGAGCAGGAAGGTCTGTGTGTTACACGGTGGCGCTGCCAGCACCCTTTGTGCCTCAGGCCTCTGCTGGCTGTCGGCCCGTCCCCAGAGGGAGCAGGAAGGTCTGTGTTACACGGTGGCGCTGCCAGCACCCTTGGTGCCTCAGGCCTCTGCTGGCTGTCGGCCCATCCCCATCCCCAGGGGAGCAGGAAGGACTGTGTGTTACATGGTGGCGCTGCCAGCACCCCTGGTGCCTCAGGCCTCTGCTGGCTGTCGGCCCATCCCCGGAGGGAGCAGGAAGGTCTGTGTGTTTCATGGTGGCGCTGCCAGCACCCTTCATGCCTCAGGCCTCTGCTGGCTGTCGGCCCATCCCCAGAGGGAGCAGGAAGGTCTGTGTGTTTCATGGTGGCGCTGCCAGCACCGCTTAGTGCCTAAGGCCTCTGCTGGCTGTCGGCCCATCCCCATCCCCAGGGGGAGCAGGAAGGTCTGTGTGTTACACGGTGGCGCTGCCAGCACCCTTGGTGCCTCAGGCCTCTGCTGGCTGTCGGCCCATCCCCAGGGGGAGCAGGAAGGTCTGTGTGTTACACGGTGGAGCTGCCAGCACCCTTGGTGCCTCAGGCCTCTGCTGGCTGTCGGCCCATCCCCGGAGGGAGCAGGAAGGTCTGTGTGTTACACGGTGGGGCTTCCAGCACCCCTAGTGCCTCAGGCCTCTGCTGGCTGTCGGCCCATCCCCAGGGGGAGCAGGAAGGTCTGTGTTACATGCTGGAGCAGCCAGCACCCCTAGTGCTTCAGGCCTCTGCTGGCTGTCGGCCCATCCCCAGAGGGAGTAGGAAGGTCTGTGTGTTTCATGGTGGCGCTGCCAGCACCCCTCGTGCCTCAGGCCTCTGCTGGCTGTCGCTCCATCCCCAGAGGGAGCAGGAAGGTCTGTGTGTTACACGGTGGCGCTGCCAGCACCCCTAGTGCCTCAGGCCTCTGCTGGCTGTCGGCCCATCCCCAGGGGGAGCAGGAAGGTCTGTGTGTTACACGGTGGCGCTGCCAGCACCCCTAGTGCTTTAGGCCTCTGCTGGCTGTCGGCCCATCCCCAGAGGGAGCAGGAAGGTCTGTGTTACACGGTGGCGCTGCCAGCACCCCTAGTTCCTCAGGCCTCTGCTGGCTGTCGGCCCATCCCCGGAGGGTGTAGGAAGGTCTGTGTGTTACACGTTGGCGCTGCCAGCACCCTTGGTGCCTCAGGCCTCTGCTGGCTGTCGGCCCATCCCCATCCCCAGGGGGAGCAGGAAGGTCTGTGTGTTACACGGTGGCGCTGCCAGCACCCCCTAGTGCTTCAGGCCTCTGCTGGCTGTCGGCCCATCCCCAGAGGGAGCAGGAAGGTCTGTGTGTTACACGGTGGCGCTGCCAGCACCCCTAGTGCCTCAGGCCTCTGCTGGCTGTCGGCCCATCCCCAGAGGGAGCAGGAAGGTCTGTGTGTTACACGGTGGCGCTGCCAGCACCCCTAGTGCCTCAGGCTTCTGCTGGCTGTCGGCCCATCCCCATCCCCAGGGGGAGCAGGAAGGTCTGTGTGTTACACGGTGGCGCTGCCAGCACCCCTAGTGCCTCAGGCCTCTGCTGGCTGTCGGCCCATCCCCAGGGGGAGCAGGAAGGTCTGTGTGTTACATGGTGGCGCTGCCAGCACCCCTGGTGCCTCAGGCCTCTGCTGGCTGTCGGCCCATACCCAGGGGGAGCAGGAAGGTCTGTGTGTTACACGGTGGAGCTGCCAGCACCCTTGGTGCCTCAGGCCTCTGCTGGCTGTCGGCCCATCCCCAGAGGGAGCAGGAAGGTCTGTGTGTTACACGGTGGCGCTGCCATCACACCTAGTTCCTCAGGCCTCTACTGGCTGTCGGCCCGTCCCCAGGGGGAGCAGGAAGGTCTGTGTGTTTCATGGTGGTGCTGCCAGCACCCCTAGTGCCTCAGGCCTCTGCTGGCTGTCGGCCCATCGCCAGAGGGAGCAGGAAGGTCTGTGTGTTACACGGTGGCGCTGCTAGCACCCTTGGTGCCTCAGGCCTCTGCTGGGTGTCGGCCCATCCCCATCCCCAGGGGGAGCAGGAAGGTCTGTGTGTTACACGGTGGCGCTGCCAGCACCCCTAGTGCCTCAGGCCTCTGCTGGCTGTCGGCCCATCCCCAGAGGGAGCAGCAAGGTCTGTGTGTTACATGGTGGCGCTGCCAGCACCCCTGGGACCTCAGGCCTCTGCTGGCTGTCGGCCCATCCCCGGAGGGAGCAGGAAGGTCTGTGTGTTTCATGGTGGCGCTGCCAGCACCCTTCGTGCCTCATGCCTCTGCTGGCTGTCGGCCCATCCCCAGAGGGAGCAGGAAGGTCTGTGTGTTTCATGGTGGCGCTGCCAGCACCCTTCGTGCCTCAGGCCTCTGCTGGCTGTCGGCCCATCCCCAGGGGGAGCAGGAAGGTCTGTGTGTTACACGGTGGAGCTGCCAGCACCCTTGGTGCCTCAGGCCTCTGCTGGCTGTCGGCCCGTCCCCAGAGGGAGCAGAAAGGTCTGTTACACTGTGGCGGTGCCAGCACCCCTAGTGCCTCAGGCCTCTGCTAGCTCTCGGCCCATCCCCAGAGGGAGCAGGAAGGTCTGTGTGTTACACGGTGGCGCTGCCAGTACCCCTAGTGCCTCAGGCCTCTGCTAGCTCTCGGCCCATCCCCAGAGGGAGCAGGAAGGTCTGTGTGTTACACGGTGGAGCTGCCAGCACCCCTAGTGCTTCCGGCCTCTGCTGGCTGTCGGCCCATCCCCAGAGGGAGTAGGAAGGTCTGTGTGTTTCATGGTGGTGCTGCCAGCACCCCTAGTGCCTCAGGCCTCTGCTGGCTGTCGGCCCATCCCCAGAGGGAGCAGCAAGGTCTGTGTGTTACACGGTGGCGCTGCCAGCACCCCTAGTGCCTCAGGCCTCTGCTAGCTCTCGGCCCATCCCCAGGGGGAGCAGGAAGGTCTGTGTGTTACACGGTGGCGCTGCCAGCACCCCTAGTGCCTCAGGCCTCTGCTGGCTGTCGGCCCATCCCCAGAGGGAGCAGGAAGGTCTGTGTTACACGGTGGAGCTGCCAGCACCCCTAGTGCCTCAGGCCTCTGCTGGCTGTCGGCCCATCCCCAGAGGGAGCAGGAAGGTCTGTGTGTTACACGGTGGCGCTGCCAGCACCCCTAGTGCCTCAGGCCTCTGCTGGCTGTCGGCCCATCCCCAGAGGGAGCAGGAAGGTCTGTGTGTTGCACGGTGGAGCTATCAGCACCCCTAGTGCCTCAGGCCTCTGCTAGCTGTCGGCCCATCCCCAGAGGGAGCAGGAAGGTCTGTTACACGGTGGAGCTGCCAGCACCCCTAGTGCCTCAGGCCTCTGCTAGCTCTCGGCCCATCCCCGGAGGGAGCAGGAAGGTCTGTGTTACACGGTGGCGCTGCCAGCACCCTTGGTGCCTCAGGCCTCTACTGGCTGTCGGCCCATCCCCAGAGGGAGCAGGAAGGTCTGTGTGTTACACGGTGGCGCTGCCAGCACCCCTAGTGCTTCAGGCCTCTGCTGGCTGTCGGCCCATCCCCAGAGGGAGCAGGAAGGTCTGTGTTACACGGTGGCGCTGCCAGCACCCCTAGTGCTTCAGGCCTCTGCGGGCTGTCGGCCCATCCCCAGAGGGAGCAGGAAGGTGTGTGTTACACGGTGGCGCTGCCAGCACCCTTGGTGCCTCAGGCCTCTGCTGGCTGTCGGCCCATCCCCAGAGGGAGCAGGAAGGTCTGTTACACGGTGGCGCTGCCAGCACCCTTGGTGCTTCAGGCCTCTGCTGGCTGTCTGCCCATCCCCAGGGGGAGCAGGAAGGTCTGTTACACGGTGGCGCTGCCAGCACCCCTAGTGCCTAAGGCCTCTGCTGGCTGTCGGCCCATCCCCATCCCCAGGGGAGCAGGAAGGTCTGTGTGTTTCATGGTGGCGCTGCCAGCACCCCTAGTGCCTCAGGCCTCTGCTGGCTGTCGGCCCATCCCCAGAGGGAGCAGGAAGGTCTGTGTGTTACACGGTGGAGCTGCCAGCACCCCTAGTGCCTCAGGCCTCTGCTGGCTGTCGGCCCATCCCCAGAGGGAGCAGGAAGGTCTGTGTGTTACACGGTGGCGCTGCCAGCACCCCTAGTTCCTCAGGCCTCTGCTGGCTGTCGGCCCATCCCCGGAGGGTGTAGGAAGGTCTGTGTGTTACACGGTGGCGCTGCCAGCACCCTTGGTGCCTCAGGCCTCTGCTGGCTGTCGGCCCATCCCCATCCCCATCGGGAGCAGGAAGGTCTGTGTGTTTCATGGTGGCGCTGCCAGCACCCCTAGTGCCTCAGGCCTCTGCTGGCTGTCGGCCCATCCCCGGAGGGTGTAGGAAGGTCTGTGTGTTACACGGTGGCGCTGCCAGCACCCTTGGTGCCTCAGGCCTCTGCTGGCTGTCGGCCCATCCCCATCCCCAGGGGGAGCAGGAAGGTCTGTGTGTTACACGGTGGAGCTGCCAGCAACCCTAGTGCTTCAGGCCTCTGCTGGCTGTCGGCCCATCCCCAGAGGGAGCAGGAAGGTCTGTGTGTTACACGGTGGCGCTGCCAGCACCCCTTGTGCCTCAGGCCTCTGCTGGCTGTCGGCCCATCCCCAGAGGGAGCAGGAAGGTCTGTGTGTTACACGGTGGCGCTGCCAGCACCCCTAGTGCCTCAGGCCTCTGCTGCCTGTCGGCCCATCCCCAGAGGGAGCAGGAAAGTCTGTGTTACACGGTGGCGCTGCCAGCACCCCTAGTGCCTCAGGCCTCTGCTGGCTGTCGGCCCATCCCCGGAGGGTGTAGGAAGGTCTGTGTGTTACACGGTGGCGCTGCAGCACCCCTAGTGCCTCATGCCTCTGCTGCCTGTCGGCCCATCCCCAGAGGGAGCAGGAAGGTCTGTGTTACACGGTGGCGCTGCCAGCACCCCTAGTGCTTCAGGCCTCTGCGGGCTGTCGGCCCATCCCCAGAGGGAGCAGGAAGGTCTGTGTGTTACACGGTGGCGCTGCCAGCACCCTTGGTGCCTCAGGCCTCTGCTGGCTGTCGGCCCATCCCCAGAGGGAGCAGGAAGGTCTGTTACACGGTGGCGCTGCCAGCACCCTTGGTGCTTCAGGCCTCTGCTGGCTGTCTGCCCATCCCCAGGGGGAGCAGGAAGGTCTGTTACACGGTGGCGCTGCCAGCACCCCTAGTGCCTAAGGCCTCTGCTGGCTGTCGGCCCATCCCCATCCCCAGGGGGAGCAGGAAGGTCTGTGTGTTTCATGGTGGCGCTGCCAGCACCCCTAGTGCCTCAGGCCTCTGCTGGCTGTCGGCCCATCCCCAGAGGGAGCAGGAAGGTCTGTGTGTTACACGGTGGAGCTGCCAGCACCCCTAGTGCCTCAGGCCTCTGCTGGCTGTCGGCCCATCCCCAGAGGGAGCAGGAAGGTCTGTGTGTTACACGGTGGCGCTGCCAGCACCCCTAGTTCCTCAGGCCTCTGCTGGCTGTCGGCCCATCCCCGGAGGGTGTAGGAAGGTCTGTGTGTTACACGGTGGCGCTGCCAGCACCCTTGGTGCCTCAGGCCTCTGCTGGCTGTCGGCCCATCCCCATCCCCATCGGGAGCAGGAAGGTCTGTGTGTTTCATGGTGGCGCTGCCAGCACCCCTAGTGCCTCAGGCCTCTGCTGGCTGTCGGCCCATCCCCGGAGGGTGTAGGAAGGTCTGTGTGTTACACGGTGGCGCTGCCAGCACCCTTGGTGCCTCAGGCCTCTGCTGGCTGTCGGCCCATCCCCATCCCCAGGGGGAGCAGGAAGGTCTGTGTGTTACACGGTGGAGCTGCCAGCAACCCTAGTGCTTCAGGCCTCTGCTGGCTGTCGGCCCATCCCCAGAGGGAGCAGGAAGGTCTGTGTGTTACACGGTGGCGCTGCCAGCACCCCTTGTGCCTCAGGCCTCTGCTGGCTGTCGGCCCATCCCCAGAGGGAGCAGGAAGGTCTGTGTGTTACACGGTGGCGCTGCCAGCACCCCTAGTGCCTCAGGCCTCTGCTGCCTGTCGGCCCTTCCCCAGAGGGAGCAGGAAAGTCTGTGTTACACGGTGGCGCTGCAGCACCCCTAGTGCTTCAGGCCTCTGCTGCCTGTCGGCCCATCCCCAGGGGGAGCAGGAAGGTCTGTGTGTTACACGGTGGCGCTGCCAGCACCCTTTGTGCCTCAGGCCTCTGCTGGCTGTCGGCCCGTCCCCAGAGGGAGCAGGAAGGTCTGTGTTACACGGTGGCGCTGCCAGCACCCTTGGTGCCTTAGGCCTCTGCTGGCTGTCGGCCCATCCCCATCCCCAGGGGGAGCAGGAAGGTCTGTGTGTTACACGGTGGCGCTGCCAGCACCCCTGGTGCCTCAGGCCTCTGCTGGCTGTCGGCCCATCCCCGGAGGGAGCAGGAAGGTCTGTGTTTCATGGTGGCGCTGCCAGCACCCTTCATGCCTCAGGCCTCTGCTGGCTGTCGGCCCATCCCCAGAGGGAGCAGGAAGGTCTGTGTTACACGGTGGCGCTGCCAGCACCCTTAGTGCCTAAGGCCTCTGCTGGCTGTCGGCCCATCCCCATCCCCAGGGGGATCAGGAAGGTCTGTGTGTTACACGGTGGCGCTGCCAGCACCCTTGGTGCCTCAGGCCTCTGCTGGCTGTCGGCCCATCCCCAGGGGGAGCAGGAAGGTCTGTGTGTTACACGGTGGAGCTGCCAGCACCCTTGGTGCCTCAGGCCTCTGCTGGCTGTCGGCCCATCCCCGGAGGGAGCAGGAAGATCTGTGTGTTACACGGTGGCGCTTCCAGCACCCCTAGTGCCTCAGGCCTCTGCTGGCTGTCGGCCCATCCCCGGAGGGTGTAGGAAGGTCTGTGTGTTACACGTTGGCGCTGCCAGCACCCTTGGTGCCTCAGGCCTCTGCTGGCTGTCGGCCCATCCCCATCCCCAGGGGGAGCAGGAAGGTCTGTGTTACACGGTGGCGCTGCCAGCACCCCTAGTGCCTCAGGCCTCTGCTGGCTGTCGGCCCATCCCCGGAGGGAGCAGGAAGGTCTGTGTTACACGGTGGCGCTGCCAGCACCCCTAGTGCTACAGGCCTCTGCTGGCTGTCGGCCCATCCCCAGAGGGAGCAGGAAGGTGTGTGTGTTACAAGGTGGCGCTGCCAGCACCCCTAGTGCCTCAGGCCTCTGCTGGCTGTCGGCCCATCCCCAGAGGGAGCAGGAAGGTCTGTGTGTTACACGGTGGCGCTGCCAGCACCCCTAGTTCCTCAGGCCTCTGCTGGCTGTCGGCCCATCCCCGGAGGGTGTAGGAAGGTCTGTGTTACACGGTGGCGCTGCCAGCACCCTTGGTGCCTCAGGCCTCTGCTGGCTGTCGGCCCATCCCCATCCTCAGAGGGGCAGGAAGGTCTGTGTGTTACATGGTGGCGCTGCCAGCACCCCTAGTTCCTCAGGCCTCTGCTGGCTGTCGGCCCATCCCCGGAGGGAGCAGGAAGGTCTGTGTTACACGGTGGCGCTGCCAGCACCCCTAGTGCTTCAGGCCTCTGCTGGCTGTCGGCCCATCCCCAGAGGGAGCAGGAAGGTGTGTGTGTTACACGGAGGAGCTGCCAGCACCCCTAGTGCCTCAGGCCTCTGCTGGCTGTCGGCCCATCCCCAGAGGGAGCAGGAAGGTCTGTGTGTTACACGGTGGAGCTGCCAGCACCCCTAGTGCCTCAGGCCTCTGCTGGCTGTCGGCCCATCCCCAGAGGGAGCAGGAAGGTCTGTGTGTTACACGGTGGCGCTGCCAGCACCCCTAGTTCCTCAGGCCTCTGCTGGCTGTCGGCCCATCCCCGGAGGGTGTAGGAAGGTCTGTGTGTTACACGGTGGCGCTGCCAGCACCCTTGGTGCCTCAGGCCTCTGCTGGCTGTCGGCCCATCCCCATCCCCAGAGGGAGCAGGAAGGTCTGTGTGTTACACGGTGGCGCTGCCAGCACCCTTGGTGCCTCAGGCCTCTGCTGGCTGTCGGCCCATCCCCATCCCCAGAGGGAGCAGGAAGGTCTGTGTGTTACACGGTGGCGCTGCCAGCACCCCTTGTGCCTCAGGCCTCTGCTGGCTGTCGGCCCATCCCCAGAGGGAGCAGGAAGGTCTGTGTGTTACACGGTGGCGCTGCCAGGACCCCTAGTGCCTCAGGCCTCTGCTGCCTCTCGGCCCATCCCCAGAGGGAGCAGGAAAGTCTGTTACACGGTGGCGCTGCCAGCACCCCTAGTGCCTCAGGCCTCTGCTGGCTGTCGGCCCATCCCCGGAGGGTGTAGGAAGGTCTGTGTGTTACACGGTGGCGCTGCAGCACCCCTAGTGCTTCAGGCCTCTGCTGCCTGTCGGCCCATCCCCAGGGGGAGCAGGAAGGTCTGTGTGTTACACGGTGGCGCTGCCAGCACCCCTAGTGCCTCAGGCCTCTGCTGGCTGTCGGCCCATCCCCAGGGGGAGCAGGAAGGTCTGTGTGTTAAACGGTGGCGCTGCCAGCACCCTTTGTGCCTCAGGCCTCTGCTGGCTGTAGGCCCGTCCCCAGAGGGAGCAGGAAGGTCTGTGTTACACGGTGGCGCTGCCAGCACCCTTGGTGCCTCAGGCCTCTGCTGGCTGTCGGCCCATCCCCATCCCCAGGGGGAGCAGGAAGGACTGTGTGTTACATGGTGGCGCTGCCAGCACCCCTGGTGCCTCAGGCCTCTGCTGGCTGTCGGCCCATCCCCGGAGGGAGCAGGAAGGTCTGTGTGTTTCATGGTGGCGCTGCCAGCACCCTTCATGCCTCAGGCCTCTGCTGGCTGTCGGCCCATCCCCAGAGGGAGCAGGAAGGTCTGTGTGTTTCATGGTGGCGCTGCCAGCACCCCTAGTGCCTCAGGCCTCTGCTGGCTGTCGGCCCATCCCCAGGGGGAGCAGGAAGGTCTGTGTGTTACACGGTGGCGCTGCCAGCACCCCTAGTGCTTTAGGCCTCTGCTGGCTGTCGGCCCATCCCCAGAGGGAGCAGGAAGGTCTGTGTGTTACACGGTGGCGCTGCCAGCACCCCTAGTGCCTCAGGCCTCTGCTGGCTGTCGGCCCATCCCCAGAGGGAGCAGGAAGGTCTGTTACATGCTGGAGCAGCCAGCACCCCTAGTGCTTCAGGCCTCTGCTGGCTGTCGGCCCATCCCCAGAGGGAGTAGGAAGGTCTGTGTGTTTCATGGTGGCGCTGCCAGCACCCCTCGTGCCTCAGGCCTCTGCTGGCTGTCGGCCCATCCCCAGAGGGAGCAGGAAGGTCTGTGTGTTACACGGTGGCGCTGCCAGCACCCCTAGTGCCTCAGGCCTCTGCTGGCTGTCGGCCCATCCCCAGGGGGAGCAGGAAGGTCTGTGTGTTACACGGTGGCGCTGCCAGCACCCCTAGTGCTTTAGGCCTCTGCTGGCTGTCGGCCCATCCCCAGAGGGAGCAGGAAGGTCTGTGTGTTACACGGTGGCGCTGCCAGCACCCCTAGTGCCTCAGGCCTCTGCTGGCTGTCGGCCCATCCCCAGAGGGAGCAGGAAGGTCTGTGTGTTACACGGTGGCGCTGCCAGCACCCCTAGTGCTTTAGGCCTCTGCTGGCTGTCGGCCCATCCCCAGAGGGAGCAGGAAGGTCTGTGTTACACGGTGGCGCTGCCAGCACCCCTAGTGCCTCAGGCCTCTGCTGCCTGTCGGCCCATCCCCAGAGGGAGCAGGAAAGTCTGTGTTACACGGTGGCGCTGCCAGCACCCCTAGTGCCTCAGGCCTCTGCTGGCTGTCGGCCCATCCCCGGAGGGTGTAGGAAGGTCTGTGTGTTACACGGTGGCGCTGCAGCTCCCCTAGTGCTTCAGGCCTCTGCTGCCTGTCGGCCCATCCCCAGGGGGAGCAGGAAGGTCTGTGTGTTACACGGTGGCGCTGCCAGCACCCTCTGTGCCTCAGGCCTCTGCTGGCTGTCGGCCCGTCCCCAGAGGGAGCAGGAAGGTCTGTGTTACACGGTGGCGCTGCCAGCACCCTTGGTGCCTCAGGCCTCTGCTGGCTGTCGGCCCATACCCATCCCCAGGGGGAGCAGGAAGGTCTGTGTTACACGGTGGCGCTGCCAGCACCCTTAGTGCCTCAGGCCTCTGCTGGCTGTCGGCCCATCCCCATCCCCAGGGGGAGCAGGAAGGACTGTGTGTTACATGGTGGCGCTGCCAGCACCCCTGGTGCCTCAGGCCTCTGCTGGCTGTCGGCCCATCCCCGGAGGGAGCAGGAAGGTCTGTGTGTTTCATGGTGGCGCTGCCAGCACCCTTCATGCCTCAGGCCTCTGCTGGCTGTCGGCCCATCCCCAGAGGGAGCAGGAAGGTCTGTGTTACACGGTGGCGCTGCCAGCACCCTTAGTGCCTAAGGCCTCTGCTGGCTGTCGGCCCATCCCCATCCCCAGGGGATCAGGAAGGTCTGTGTGTTACACGGTGGCGCTGCCAGCACCCTCTGGTGCCTCAGGCCTCTGCTGGCTGTCGGCCCATCCCCAGGGGGAGCAGGAAGGTCTGTGTGTTACACGGTGGAGCTGCCAGCACCCTTGGTGCCTCAGGCCTCTGCTGGCTGTCGGCCCATCCCCGGAGGGAGCAGGAAGGTCTGTGTGTTACACGGTGGCGCTTCCAGCACCCCTAGTGCCTCAGGCCTCTGCTGGCTGTCGGCCCATCCCCAGGGGGAGCAGGAAGGTCTGTGTTACATGCTGGAGCAGCCAGCACCCCTAGTGCTTCAGGCCTCTGCTGGCTGTCGGCCCATCCCCAGAGGGAGCAGGAAGGTCTGTGTGTTACACGGTGGCGCTGCCAGCACCCCTAGTGCCTCAGGCCTCTGTTGGCTGTCGGCCCATCCCCATCCCCAGGGGGAGCAGGAAGGTCTGTATGTTACACGGTGGCGCTGCCAGCACCCCTAGTGCTTTAGGCCTCTGCTGGCTGTCAGCCCATCCCCAGAGGGAGCAGGAAGGTCTGTGTTACACGGTGGCGCTGCCAGCACCCCTAGTTCCTCAGGCCTCTGCTGGCTGTCGGCCCATCCCCGGAGGGTGTAGGAAGGTCTGTGTGTTACACGTTGGCGCTGCCAGCACCCTTGGTGCCTCAGGCCTCTGCTGGCTGTCGGCCCATCCCCATCCCCAGGGGGAGCAGGAAGGTCTGTGTGTTACACGGTGGCGCTGCCAGCACCCCTAGTGCTTCAGGCCTCTGCTGGCTGTCGGCCCATCCCCAGAGGGAGCAGGAAGGTCTGTGTGTTACACGGTGGCGCTGCCAGCACCCCTAGTGCCTCAGGCCTCTGCTGGCTGTCGGCCCATCCCCAGAGGGAGCAGGAAGGTCTGTGTGTTACACGGTGGCGCTGCCAGCACCCCTAGTGCCTCAGGCTTCTGCTGCCTGTCGGCCCATCCCCAGAGGGAGCAGGAAGGTCTGTTACACGGTGGCGCTGCCAGCACCCCTAGTGCCTCAGGCCTCTGCTGGCTGTCGGCCCATCCCCGGAGGGTGTAGGAAGGTCTGTGTTACACGGTGGCGCTGCCAGCACCCTTGGTGCCTCAGGCCTCTGCTGGCTGTCGGCCCATCCCCATCCCCAGGGGGAGCAGGAAGGTCTGTGTGTTACACGGTGGCGCTGCCAGCACCCTTGGTGCCTCAGGCCTCTGCTGGCTGTCGGCCCATCCCCATCCCCAGAGGGAGCAGGAAGGTCTGTGTGTTTCATGGTGGCGCTGCCAGCACCCCTAGTGCCTCAGGCCTCTGCTGGCTGTCGGCCCATCCCCGGAGGGTGTCGGAAGGTCTGTGTGTTACTCGGTGGCGCTGCCAGCACCCTTGGTGCCTCAGGCCTCTGCTGGCTGTCGGCCCATCCCCATCCCCAGAGGGAGCAGGAAGGTCTGTGTGTTACACGGTGGCGCTGCCAGCACCCCTTGTGCCTCAGGCCTCTGCTGGCTGTCGGCCCATCCCCAGAGGGAGCAGGAAGGTCTGTGTGTTACACGGTGGCGCTGCCAGCACCCCTAGTGCCTCAGGCCTCTGCTGCCTCTCGGCCCATCCCCAGAGGGAGCAGGAAAGTCTGTGTTACACGGTGGCGCTGCCAGCACCCCTTGTGCCTCAGGCCTCTGCTGGCTGTCGGCCCATCCCCAGAGGGAGCAGGAAGGTCTGTGTGTTACACGGTGGCGCTGCAGCACCCCTAGTGCTTCAGGCCTCTGCTGCCTGTCGGCCCATCCCCAGGGGGAGCAGGAAGGTCTGTGTGTTACACGGTGGCGCTGCCAGCACCCCTAGTGCCTCAGGCCTCTGCTGGCTGTCGGCCCATCCCCAGGGGGAGCAGGAAGGTCTGTGTGTTAAACGGTGGCGCTGCCAGCACCCTTTGTGCCTCAGGCCTCTGCTGGCTGTCGGCCCGTCCCCAGAGGGAGCAGGAAGGTCTGTGTTACACGGTGGCGCTGCCAGCACCCTTGGTGCCTCAGGCCTCTGCTGGCTGTCGGCCCATCCCCATCCCCAGGGGGAGCAGGAAGGACTGGGTTACATGGTGGCGCTGCCAGCACCCCTGGTGCCTCAGGCCTCTGCTGGCTGTCGGCCCATCCCCGGAGGGAGCAGGAAGGTCTGTGTGTTTCATGGTGGCGCTGCCAGCACCCTTCATGCCTCAGGCCTCTGCTGGCTGTCGGCCCATCCCCAGAGGGAGCAGGAAGGTCTGTGTGTTTCATGGTGGCGCTGCCAGCACCCTTAGTGCCTAAGGCCTCTGCTGGCTGTCGGCCCATCCCCATCCCCAGGGGGAGCAGGAAGGTCTGTGTGTTACACGGTGGCGCTGCCAGCACCCTTGGTGCTTCAGGCCTCTGCTGGCTGTCGGCCCATCCCCAGGGGGAGCAGGAAGGTCTGTGTGTTACACGGTGGAGCTGCCAGCACCCTTGGTGCCTCAGGCCTCTGCTGGCTGTCGGCCCATCCCCGGAGGGAGCAGGAAGGTCTGTGTGTTATACGGTGGGGCTTCCAGCACCCCTAGTGCCTCAGGCCTCTGCTGGCTGTCGGCCCATCCCCAGGGGGAGCAGGAAGGTCTGTGTTACATGCTGGAGCAGCCAGCACCCCTAGTGCTTCAGGCCTCTGCTGGCTGTCGGCCCATCCCCAGAGGGAGTAGGAAGGTCTGTGTGTTTCATGGTGGCGCTGCCAGCACCCCTCGTGCCTCAGGCCTCTGCTGGCTGTCGGCCCATCCCCAGAGGGAGCAGGAAGGTCTGTGTGTTACACGGTGGCGCTGCCAGCACCCCTAGTGCCTCAGGCCTCTGCTGGCTGTCGGCCCATCCCCAGGGGGAGCAGGAAGGTCTGTGTGTTACACGGTGGCGCTGCCAGCACCCCTAGTGCTTTAGGCCTCTGCTGGCTGTCGGCCCATCCCCAGAGGGAGCAGGAAGGTCTGTGTTACACGGTGGCGCTGCCAGCACCCCTAGTTCCTCAGGCCTCTGCTGGCTGTCGGCCCATCCCCGGAGGGTGTAGGAAGGTCTGTGTGTTACACGTTGGCGCTGCCAGCACCCTTGGTGCCTCAGGCCTCTGCTGGCTGTCGGCCCATCCCCATCCCCAGGGGGAGCAGGAAGGTCTGTGTGTTACACGGTGGCGCTGCCAGCACCCCTAGTGCTTCAGGCCTCTGCTGGCTGTCGGCCCATCCCCAGAGGGAGCAGGAAGGTCTGTGCGTTACACGGTGGCGCTGCCAGCACCCCTAGTGCCTCAGGCCTCTGCTGGCTGTCGGCCCATCCCCAGAGGGAGCAGGAAGGTCTGTGTGTTACACGGTGGCGCTGCCAGCACCCCTAGTGCCTCAGGCTTCTGCTGGCTGTCGGCCCATCCCCATCCCCAGGGGGAGCAGGAAGGTCTGTGTGTTACACGGTGGCGCTGCCAGCACCCCTAGTGCCTCAGGCCTCTGCTGGCTGTCGGCCCATCCCCATCCCCAGGGGAGCAGGAAGGTCTGTGTGTTACATGGTGGCGCTGCCAGCACCCCTGGTGCCTCAGGCCTCTGCTGGCTGTCGGCCCATCCCAAGGGGGAGCAGGAAGGTCTGTGTTACACGGTGACGCTGCCAGCACCCTTAGTGCCTAAGGCCTCTGCTGGCTGTCGGCCCATCCCCATCCCCAGGGGAGCAGGAAGGTCTGTGTGTTACACGGTGGCGCTTCCAGCACCCTTGGTGCCTCAGGCCTCTGCTGGCTGTCGGCCCATACCCAGGGGGAGCAGGAAGGTCTGTGTGTTACACGGTGGAGCTGCCAGCACCCTTGGTGCCTCAGGCCTCTGCTGGCTGTCGGCCCATCCCCAGAGGGAGCAGGAAGGTCTGTGTGTTACACGGTGGCGCTGCCATCACCCCTAGTTCCTCAGGCCTCTACTGGCTGTCGGCCCGTCCCCAGGGGGAGCAGGAAGGTCTGTGTGTTTCATGGTGGTGCTGCCAGCACCCCTAGTGCCTCAGGCCTCTGCTGGCTGTCGGCCCATCGCCAGAGGGAGCAGGAAGGTCTGTGTGTTACACGGTGGCGCTGCTAGCACCCTTGGTGCCTCAGGCCTCTGCTGGCTGTCGGCCCATCCCCAGAGGGAGCAGCAAGGTCTGTGTGTTACATGGTGGCGCTGCCAGCACCCCTGGGACCTCAGGCCTCTGCTGGCTGTCGGCCCATCCCCGGAGGGAGCAGGAAGGTCTGTGTGTTTCATGGTGGCGCTGCCAGCACCCTTCGTGCCTCATGCCTCTGCTGGCTGTCGGCCCATCCCCAGAGGGAGCAGGAAGGTCTGTGTGTTTCATGGTGGCGCTGCCAGCACCCTTCGTGCCTCAGGCCTCTGCTGGCTGTCGGCCCATCCCCAGGGGAGCAGGAAGGTCTGTGTGTTACACGGTGGAGCTGCCAGCACCCTTGGTGCCTCAGGCCTCTGCTGGCTGTCGGCCCGTCCCCAGAGGGAGCAGAAAGGTCTGTGTTACACTGTGGCGGTGCCAGCACCCCTAGTGCCTCAGGCCTCTGCTAGCTCTCGGCCCATCCCCAGAGGGAGCAGGAAGGTCTGTGTGTTACACGGTGGCGCTGCCAGTACCCCTAGTGCCTCAGGCCTCTGCTAGCTCTCGGCCCATCCCCAGAGGGAGCAGGAAGGTCTGTGTGTTACACGGTGGAGCTGCCAGCACCCCTAGTGCTTCCGGCCTCTGCTGGCTGTCGGCCCATCCCCAGAGGGAGTAGGAAGGTCTGTGTGTTTCATGGTGGTGCTGCCAGCACCCCTAGTGCCTCAGGCCTCTGCTGGCTGTCGGCCCATCCCCAGAGGGAGCAGCAAGGTCTGTGTGTTACACGGTGGCGCTGCCAGCACCCCTAGTGCCTCAGGCCTCTGCTAGCTCTCGGCCCATCCCCAGGGGGAGCAGGAAGGTCTGTGTGTTACACGGTGGCGCTGCCAGCACCCCTAGTGCCTCAGGCCTCTGCTGGCTGTCGGCCCATCCCCAGAGGGAGCAGGAAGGTCTGTGTTACACGGTGGAGCTGCCAGCACCCCTAGTGCCTCAGGCCTCTGCTGGCTGTCGGCCCATCCCCAGAGGGAGCAGGAAGGTCTGTGTGTTACACGGTGGCGCTGCCAGCACCCCTAGTGCCTCAGGCCTCTGCTGGCTGTCGGCCCATCCCCAGAGGGAGCAGGAAGGTCTGTGTGTTGCACGGTGGAGCTATCAGCACCCCTAGTGCCTCAGGCCTCTGCTAGCTGTCGGCCCATCCCCAGAGGGAGCAGGAAGGTCTGTTACACGGTGGAGCTGCCAGCACCCCTAGTGCCTCAGGCCTCTGCTAGCTCTCGGCCCATCCCCGGAGGGAGCAGGAAGGTCTGTGTTACACGGTGGCGCTGCCAGCACCCTTGGTGCCTCAGGCCTCTACTGGCTGTCGGCCCATCCCCAGAGGGAGCAGGAAGGTCTGTGTGTTACACGGTGGCGCTGCCAGCACCCCTAGTGCTTCAGGCCTCTGCTGGCTGTCGGCCCATCCCCAGAGGGAGCAGGAAGGTCTGTGTTACACGGTGGCGCTGCCAGCACCCCTAGTGCTTCAGGCCTCTGCGGGCTGTCGGCCCATCCCCAGAGGGAGCAGGAAGGTCTGTGTGTTACACGGTGGCGCTGCCAGCACCCTTGGTGCCTCAGGCCTCTGCTGGCTGTCGGCCCATCCCCAGAGGGAGCAGGAAGGTCTGTTACACGGTGGCGCTGCCAGCACCCTTGGTGCTTCAGGCCTCTGCTGGCTGTCTGCCCATCCCCAGGGGGAGCAGGAAGGTCTGTTACACGGTGGCGCTGCCAGCACCCCTAGTGCCTAAGGCCTCTGCTGGCTGTCGGCCCATCCCCATCCCCAGGGGGATCAGGAAGGTCTGTGTGTTTCATGGTGGCGCTGCCAGCACCCCTAGTGCCTCAGGCCTCTGCTGGCTGTCGGCCCATCCCCAGAGGGAGCAGGAAGGTCTGTGTGTTACACGGTGGAGCTGCCAGCACCCCTAGTGCCTCAGGCCTCTGCTGGCTGTCGGCCCATCCCCAGAGGGAGCAGGAAGGTCTGTGTGTTACACGGTGGCGCTGCCAGCACCCCTAGTTCCTCAGGCCTCTGCTGGCTGTCGGCCCATCCCCGGAGGGTGTAGGAAGGTCTGTGTGTTACACGGTGGCGCTGCCAGCACCCTCTGGTGCCTCAGGCCTCTGCTGGCTGTCGGCCCATCCCCATCCCCATCCCCATCGGGAGCAGGAAGGTCTGTGTGTTTCATGGTGGCGCTGCCAGCACCCCTAGTGCCTCAGGCCTCTGCTGGCTGTCGGCCCATCCCCGGAGGGTGTAGGAAGGTCTGTGTGTTACACGGTGGCGCTGCCAGCACCCTTGGTGCCTCAGGCCTCTGCTGGCTGTCGGCCCATCCCCATCCCCAGGGGGAGCAGGAAGGTCTGTGTGTTACACGGTGGAGCTGCCAGCAACCCTAGTGCTTCAGGCCTCTGCTGGCTGTCGGCCCATCCCCAGAGGGAGCAGGAAGGTCTGTGTGTTACACGGTGGCGCTGCCAGCACCCCTTGTGCCTCAGGCCTCTGCTGGCTGTCGGCCCATCCCCAGAGGGAGCAGGAAGGTCTGTGTGTTACACGGTGGCGCTGCCAGAACCCCTAGTGCCTCAGGCCTCTGCTGCCTGTCGGCCCATCCCCAGAGGGAGCAGGAAAGTCTGTGTTACACGGTGGCGCTGCCAGCACCCCTAGTGCCTCAGGCCTCTGTTGGCTGTCGGCCCATCCCCGGAGGGTGTAGGAAGGTCTGTGTGTTACACGGTGGCGCTGCAGCACCCCTAGTGCCTCATGCCTCTGCTGCCTGTCGGCCCATCCCCAGAGGGAGCAGGAAGGTCTGTGTTACACGGTGGCGCTGCCAGCACCCCTAGTGCTTCAGGCCTCTGCGGGCTGTCGGCCCATCCCCAGAGGGAGCAGGAAGGTCTGTGTGTTACACGGTGGCGCTGCCAGCACCCTTGGTGCCTCAGGCCTCTGCTGGCTGTCGGCCCATCCCCAGAGGGAGCAGGAAGGTCTGTTACACGGTGGCGCTGCCAGCACCCTTGGTGCTTCAGGCCTCTGCTGGCTGTCTGCCCATTCCCCAGGGGGAGCAGGAAGGTCTGTTACACGGTGGCGCTGCCAGCACCCCTAGTGCCTAAGGCCTCTGCTGGCTGTCGGCCCATCCCCATCCCCAGGGGGAGCAGGAAGGTCTGTGTGTTTCATGGTGGCGCTGCCAGCACCCCTAGTGCCTCAGGCCTCTGCTGGCTGTCGGCCCATCCCCAGAGGGAGCAGGAAGGTCTGTGTGTTACACGGTGGAGCTGCCAGCACCGCTAGTGCCTCAGGCCTCTGCTGGCTGTCGGCCCATCCCCAGAGGGAGCAGGAAGGTCTGTGTGTTACACGGTGGCGCTGCCAGCACCCCTAGTTCCTCAGGCCTCTGCTGGCTGTCGGCCCATCCCCGGAGGGTGTAGGAAGGTCTGTGTGTTACACGGTGGCGCTGCCAGCACCCTTGGTGCCTCAGGCCTCTGCTGGCTGTCGGCCCATCCCCATCCCCATCGGGAGCAGGAAGGTCTGTGTGTTTCATGGTGGCGCTGCCAGCACCCCTAGTGCCTCAGGCCTCTGCTGGCTGTCGGCCCATCCCCGGAGGGTGTAGGAAGGTCTGTGTGTTACACGGTGGCGCTGCCAGCACCCTTGGTGCCTCAGGCCTCTGCTGGCTGTCGGCCCATCCCCATCCCCAGGGGGAGCAGGAAGGTCTGTGTGTTACACGGTGGAGCTGCCAGCAACCCTAGTGCTTCAGGCCTCTGCTGGCTGTCGGCCCATCCCCAGAGGGAGCAGGAAGGTCTGTGTGTTACACGGTGGCGCTGCCAGCACCCCTTGTGCCTCAGGCCTCTGCTGGCTGTCGGCCCATCCCCAGAGGGAGCAGGAAGGTCTGTGTGTTACACGGTGGCGCTGCCAGCACCCCTAGTGCCTCAGGCCTCTGCTGCCTGTCGGCCCATCCCCAGAGGGAGCAGGAAAGACTGTGTTACACGGTGGCGCTGCCAGCACCCCTAGTGCCTCAGGCCTCTGCTGGCTGTCGGCCCATCCCCGGAGGGTGTAGGAAGGTCTGTGTTACACGGTGGCGCTGCCAGCACCCTTGGTGCCTCAGGCCTCTGCTGGCTGTCGGCCCATCCCCATCCCCAGGGGGAGCAGGAAGGTCTGTGTGTTACACGGTGGCGCTGCCAGCACCCCTAGTGCCTCAGGCCTCTGCTGGCTGTCGGCCCATCCCCATCCCCAGGGGGAGCAGGAAGGACTGTGTTACATGGTGGCGCTGCCAGCACCCCTGGTGCCTCAGGCCTCTGCTGGCTGTCGGCCCATCCCCGGAGGGAGCAGGAAGGTCTGTGTGTTTCATGGTGGCGCTGCCAGCACCCTTCATGCCTCAGGCCTCTGCTGGCTGTCGGCCCATCCCCAGAGGGAGCAGGAAGGTCTGTGTTACACGGGTGGCGCTGCCAGCACCCTTAGTGCCTAAGGCCTCTGCTGGCTGTCGGCCCATCCCCATCCCCAGGGGGATCAGGAAGGTCTGTGTGTTACACGGTGGCGCTGCCAGCACCCTTGGTGCCTCAGGCCTCTGCTGGCTGTCGGCCCATCCCCAGGGGGAGCAGGAAGGTCTGTGTGTTACACGGTGGAGCTGCCAGCACCCTTGGTGCCTCAGGCCTCTGCTGGCTGTCGGCCCATCCCCGGAGGGAGCAGGAAGGTCTGTGTGTTACACGGTGGCGCTTCCAGCACCCCTAGTGCCTCAGGCCTCTGCTGGCTGTCGGCCCATCCCCAGGGGGAGCAGGAAGGTCTGTGTTACATGCTGGAGCAGCCAGCACCCCTAGTGCTTCAGGCCTCTGCTGGCTGTCGGCCCATCCCCAGAGGGAGCAGGAAGGTCTGTGTGTTACACGGTGGCGCTGCCAGCACCCCTAGTGCCTCAGGCCTCTGCTGGCTGTCGGCCCATCCCCATCCCCAGGGGGAGCAGGAAGGTCTGTATGTTACACGGTGGCGCTGCCAGCACCCCTAGTGCTTTAGGCCTCTGCTGGCTGTCAGCCCATCCCCAGAGGGAGCAGGAAGGTCTGTGTTACACGGTGGCGCTGCCAGCACCCCTAGTTCCTCAGGCCTCTGCTGGCTGTCGGCCCATCCCCGGAGGGTGTAGGAAGGTCTGTGTGTTACACGTTGGCGCTGCCAGCACCCTTGGTGCCTCAGGCCTCTGCTGGCTGTCGGCCCATCCCCATGGGGGAGCAGGAAGGTCTGTGTGTTACACGGTGGCGCTGCCAGCACCCCTAGTGCCTCAGGCCTCTGCTGGCTGTCGGCCCATCCCCATCCCCAGGGGGAGCAGGAAGGTCTGTGTGTTACATGGTGGCGCTGCCAGCACCCCTGGTGCCTCAGGCCTCTGCTGGCTGTCGGCCCATCCCCGGAGGGAGCAGGAAGGTCTGTTACACGGTGACGCTGCCAGCACCCTTAGTGCCTAAGGCCTCTGCTGGCTGTCGGCCCATCCCCATCGGGAGCAGGAAGGTCTGTGTGTTACACGGTGGCGCTGCCAGCACCCTTGGTGCCTCAGGCCTCTGCTGGCTGTCGGCCCATACCCAGGGGGAGCAGGAAGGTCTGTGTGTTACACGGTGGAGCTGCCAGCACCCTTGGTGCCTCAGGCCTCTGCTGGCTGTCGGCCCATCCCCAGAGGGAGCAGGAAGGTCTGTGTGTTACACGGTGGCGCTGCCATCACCCCTAGTTCCTCAGGCCTCTACTGGCTGTCGGCCCATCCCCAGGGGGAGCAGGAAGGTCTGTGTGTTTCATGGTGGCGCTGCCAGCACCCCTAGTGCCTCAGGCCTCTGCTGGCTGTCGGCCCATCGCCAGAGGGAGCAGGAAGGTCTGTGTGTTACACGGTGGCGCTGCTAGCACCCTTGGTGCCTCAGGCCTCTGCTGGCTGTCGGCACATCCCCATCCCCAGGGGGAGCAGGAAGGTCTGTGTGTTACACGGTGGCGCTGCCAGCACCCCTAGTGCCTCAGGCCTCTGCTGGCTGTCGGCCCATCCCCCGAGGGTGTAGGAAGGTCTGTGTGTTACACGTTGGCGCTGCCAGCACCCTTGGTGCCTCAGGCCTCTGCTGGCTGTCGGCCCATCCCCATCCCCAGGGGGAGCAGGAAGGTCTGTGTGTTACACGGTGGCGCTGCCAGCACCCCTAGTGCTTCAGGCCTCTGCTGGCTGTCGGCCCATCCCCAGAGGGAGCAGGAAGGTCTGTGTGTTACACGGTGGCGCTGCCAGCACCCCTAGTGCCTCAGGCCTCTGCTGGCTGTCGGCCCATCCCCAGAGGGAGCAGGAAGGTCTGTGTGTTACACGGTGGCGCTGCCAGCACCCCTAGTGCCTCAGGCTTCTGCTGCCTGTCGGCCCATCCCCAGAGGGAGCAGGAAGGTCTGTTACACGGTGGCGCTGCCAGCACCCCTAGTGCCTCAGGCCTCTGCTGGCTGTCGGCCCATCCCCGGAGGGTGTAGGAAGGTCTGTGTTACACGGTGGCGCTGCCAGCACCCTTGGTGCCTCAGGCCTCTGCTGGCTGTCGGCCCATCCCCATCCCCAGGGGGAGCAGGAAGGTCTGTGTGTTACACGGTGGCGCTGCCAGCACCCCTAGTGCCTCAGGCCTCTGCTGGCTGTCGGCCCATCCCCATCCCCAGGGGGAGCAGGAAGGTCTGTGTGTTACATGGTGGCGCTGCCAGCACCCCTGGTGCCTCAGGCCTCTGCTGGCTGTCGGCCCATCCCCGGAGGGAGCAGGAAGGTCTGTGTTACACGGTGACGCTGCCAGCACCCTTAGTGCCTAAGGCCTCTGCTGGCTGTCGTCCCATCCCCATCCCCAGGGGGAGCAGGAAGGTCTGTGTGTTACACGGTGGCGCTGCCAGCACCCTTGGTGCCTCAGGCCTCTGCTGGCTGTCGGCCCATCCCCAGAGGGAGCAGCAAGGTCTGTGTGTTACATGGTGGCGCTGCCAGCACCCCTGGGGCCTCAGGCTTCTGCTGGCTGTCGGCCCATCCCCGGAGGGAGCAGGAAGGTCTGTGTGTTTCATGGTGGCGCTGCCAGCACCCTTCGTGCCTCATGCCTCTGCTGGCTGTCGGCCCATCCCCAGAGGGAGCAGGAAGGTCTGTGTGTTTCATGGTGGCGCTGCCAGCACCCTTCGTGCCTCAGGCCTCTGCTGGCTGTCGGCCCATCCCCAGGGGGAGCAGGAAGGTCTGTGTGTTACACGGTGGAGCTGCCAGCACCCTTGGTGCCTCAGGCCTCTGCTGGCTGTCGGCCCGTCCCCAGAGGGAGCAGAAAGGTCTGTGTTACACTGTGGCGGTGCCAGCACCCCTAGTGCCTCAGGCCTCTGCTAGCTCTCGGCCCATCCCCAGAGGGAGCAGGAAGGTCTGTGTGTTACACGGTGGCGCTGCCAGTACCCCTAGTGCCTCAGGCCTCTGCTAGCTCTCGGCCCATCCCCAGAGGGAGCAGGAAGGTCTGTGTGTTAAACGGTGGAGCTGCCAGCACCCCTAGTGCTTCCGGCCTCTGCTGGCTGTCGGCCCATCCCCAGAGGGAGTAGGAAGGTCTGTGTGTTTCATGGTGGTGCTGCCAGCACCCCTAGTGCCTCAGGCCTCTGCTGGCTGTCGGCCCATCCCCAGAGGGAGCAGCAAGGTCTGTGTGTTACACGGTGGCGCTGCCAGCACCCCTAGTGCCTCAGGCCTCTGCTAGCTCTCGGCCCATCCCCAGGGGGAGCAGGAAGGTCTGTGTGTTACACGGTGGCGCTGCCAGCACCCCTAGTGCCTCAGGCCTCTGCTGGCTGTCGGCCCATCCCCAGAGGGAGCAGGAAGGTCTGTGTTACACGGTGGAGCTGCCAGCACCCCTAGTGCCTCAGGCCTCTGCTGGCTGTCGGCCCATCCCCAGAGGGAGCAGGAAGGTCTGTGTGTTACACGGTGGCGCTGCCAGCACCCCTAGTGCCTCAGGCCTCTGCTGGCTGTCGGCCCATCCCCAGAGGGAGCAGGAAGGTCTGTGTGTTGCACGGTGGAGCTATCAGCACCCCTAGTGCCTCAGGCCTCTGCTAGCTGTCGGCCCATCCCCAGAGGGAGCAGGAAGGTCTGTTACACGGTGGAGCTGCCAGCACCCCTAGTGCCTCAGGCCTCTGCTAGCTCTCGGCCCATCCCCGGAGGGAGCAGGAAGGTCTGTGTTACACGGTGGCGCTGCCAGCACCCTTGGTGCCTCAGGCCTCTACTGGCTGTCGGCCCATCCCCAGAGGGAGCAGGAAGGTCTGTGTGTTACACGGTGGCGCTGCCAGCACCCCTAGTGCTTCAGGCCTCTGCTGGCTGTTGGCCCATCCCCAGAGGGAGCAGGAAGGTCTGTGTTACACGGTGGCGCTGCCAGCACCCCTAGTGCTTCAGGCCTCTGCGGGCTGTCGGCCCATCCCCAGAGGGAGCAGGAAGGTCTGTGTGTTACACGGTGGCGCTGCCAGCACCCTTGGTGCCTCAGGCCTCTGCTGGCTGTCGGCCCATCCCCAGAGGGAGCAGGAAGGTCTGTTACACGGTGGCGCTGCCAGCACCCTTGGTGCTTCAGGCCTCTGCTGGCTGTCTGCCCATCCCCAGGGGGAGCAGGAAGGTCTGTTACACGGTGGCGCTGCCAGCACCCCTAGTGCCTAAGGCCTCTGCTGGCTGTCGGCCCATCCCCATCCCCAGGGGGAGCAGGAAGGTCTGTGTGTTTCATGGTGGCGCTGCCAGCACCCCTAGTGCTTCAGGCCTCTGCTGGCTGTCGGCCCATCCCCAGAGGGAGCAGGAAGGTCTGTGTGTTACACGGTGGCGCTGCCAGCACCCCTAGTTCCTCAGGCCTCTGCTGGCTGTCGGCCCATCCCCGGAGGGTGTAGGAAGGTCTGTGTGTTACACGGTGGCGCTGCCAGCACCCTCTGGTGCCTCAGGCCTCTGCTGGCTGTCGGCCCGTCCCCATCCCCATCCCCATCGGGAGCAGGAAGGTCTGTGTGTTTCATGGTGGCGCTGCCAGCACCCCTAGTGCCTCAGGCCTCTGCTGGCTGTCGGCCCATCCCCGGAGGGTGTAGGAAGGTCTGTGTGTTACACGGTGGCGCTGCCAGCACCCTTGGTGCCTCAGGCCTCTGCTGGCTGTCGGCCCATCCCCATCCCCAGGGGGAGCAGGAAGGTCTGTGTGTTACACGGTGGAGCTGCCAGCAACCCTAGTGCTTCAGGCCTCTGCTGGCTGTCGGCCCATCCCCAGAGGGAGCAGGAAGGTCTGTGTGTTACACGGTGGCGCTGCCAGCACCCCTTGTGCCTCAGGCCTCTGCTGGCTGTCGGCCCATCCCCAGAGGGAGCAGGAAGGTCTGTGTGTTACACGGTGGCGCTGCCAGCACCCCTAGTGCCTCAGGCCTCTGCTGCCTGTCGGCCCATCCCCAGAGGGAGCAGGAAAGTCTGTGTTACACGGTGGCGCTGCCAGCACCCCTAGTGCCTCAGGCCTCTGCTGGCTGTCGGCCCATCCCCGGAGGGTGTAGGAAGGTCTGTGTGTTACACGGTGGCGCTGCAGCACCCCTAGTGCCTCATGCCTCTGCTGCCTGTCGGCCCATCCCCAGAGGGAGCAGGAAGGTCTGTGTTACACGGTGGCGCTGCCAGCACCCCTAGTGCTTCAGGCCTCTGCGGGCTGTCGGCCCATCCCCAGAGGGAGCAGGAAGGTCTGTGTGTTACACGGTGGCGCTGCCAGCACCCTTGGTGCCTCAGGCCTCTGCTGGCTGTCGGCCCATCCCCAGAGGGAGCAGGAAGGTCTGTTACACGGTGGCGCTGCCAGCACCCTTGGTGCTTCAGGCCTCTGCTGGCTGTCTGCCCATCCCCAGGGGGAGCAGGAAGGTCTGTTACACGGTGGCGCTGCCAGCACCCCTAGTGCCTAAGGCCTCTGCTGGCTGTCGGCCCATCCCCATCCCCAGGGGGAGCAGGAAGGTCTGTGTGTTTCATGGTGGCGCTGCCAGCACCCCTAGTGCCTCAGGCCTCTGCTGGCTGTCGGCCCAGCCCCAGAGGGAGCAGGAAGGTCTGTGTGTTACACGGTGGAGCTGCCAGCACCCCTAGTGCCTCAGGCCTCTGCTGGCTGTCGGCCCATCCCCAGAGGGAGCAGGAAGGTCTGTGTGTTACACGGTGGCGCTGCCAGCACCCCTAGTTCCTCAGGCCTCTGCTGGCTGTCGGCCCATCCCCGGAGGGTGTAGGAAGGTCTGTGTGTTACACGGTGGCGCTGCCAGCACCCTTGGTGCCTCAGGCCTCTGCTGGCTGTCGGCCCATCCCCATCCCCATCCCCATCGGGAGCAGGAAGGTCTGTGTGTTTCATGGTGGCGCTGCCAGCACCCCTAGTGCCTCAGGCCTCTGCTGGCTGTCGGCCCATCCCCGGAGGGTGTAGGAAGGTCTGTGTGTTACACGGTGGCGCTGCCAGCACCCTTGGTGCCTCAGGCCTCTGCTGGCTGTCGGCCCATCCCCATCCCCAGGGGGAGCAGGAAGGTCTGTGTGTTACACGGTGGAGCTGCCAGCAACCCTAGTGCTTCAGGCCTCTGCTGGCTGTCGGCCCATCCCCAGAGGGAGCAGGAAGGTCTGTGTGTTACACGGTGGCGCTGCCAGCACCCCTGTGCCTCAGGCCTCTGCTGGCTGTCGGCCCATCCCCAGAGGGAGCAGGAAGGTCTGTGTGTTACACGGTGGCGCTGCCAGCACCCCTAGTGCCTCAGGCCTCTGCTGCCTGTCGGCCCATCCCCAGAGGGAGCAGGAAAGTCTGTGTGTTACACGGTGGCGCTGCAGCACCCCTAGTGCTTCAGGCCTCTGCTGCCTGTCGGCCCATCCCCAGGGGGAGCAGGAAGGTCTGTGTGTTACACGGTGGCGCTGCCAGCACCCTTTGTGCCTCAGGCCTCTGCTGGCTGTCGGCCCGTCCCCAGAGGGAGCAGGAAGGTCTGTGTTACACGGTGGCGCTGCCAGCACCCTTGGTGCCTCAGGCCTCTGCTGGCTGTCGGCCCATCCCCATCCCCAGGGGGAGCAGGAAGGTCTGTGTTACACGGTGGCGCTGCCAGCACCCCTAGTGCCTCAGGCCTCTGCTGGCTGTCGGCCCATCCCCATCCCCAGGGGGAGCAGGAAGGACTGTGTGTTACATGGTGGCGCTGCCAGCACCCCTGGTGCCTCAGGCCTCTGCTGGCTGTCGGCCCATCCCCGGAGGGAGCAGGAAGGTCTGTGTGTTTCATGGTGGCGCTGCCAGCACCCTTCATGCCTCAGGCCTCTGCTGGCTGTCGGCCCATCCCCAGAGGGAGCAGGAAGGTCTGTGTTACACGGTGGCGCTGCCAGCACCCTTAGTGCCTAAGGCCTCTGCTGGCTGTCGGCCCATCCCCATCCCCAGGGGGATCAGGAAGGTCTGTGTGTTACACGGTGGCGCTGCCAGCACCCTTGGTGCCTCAGGCCTCTGCTGGCTGTCGGCCCATCCCCAGGGGGAGCAGGAAGGTCTGTGTGTTACACGGTGGAGCTGCCAGCACCCTTGGTGCCTCAGGCCTCTGCTGGCTGTCGGCCCATCCCCGGAGGGAGCAGGAAGGTCTGTGTGTTACACGGTGGCGCTTCCAGCACCCCTAGTGCCTCAGGCCTCTGCTGGCTGTCGGCCCATCCCCAGGGGGAGCAGGAAGGTCTGTGTTACATGCTGGAGCAGCCAGCACCCCTAGTGCTTCAGGCCTCTGCTGGCTGTCGGCCCATCCCCAGAGGGAGCAGGAAGGTCTGTGTGTTACACGGTGGCGCTGCCAGCACCCCTAGTGCCTCAGGCCTCTGTTGGCTGTCGGCCCATCCCCATCCCCAGGGGGAGCAGGAAGGTCTGTATGTTACACGGTGGCGCTGCCAGCACCCCTAGTGCTTTAGGCCTCTGCTGGCTGTCAGCCCATCCCCAGAGGGAGCAGGAAGGTCTGTGTTACACGGTGGCGCTGCCAGCACCCCTAGTTCCTCAGGCCTCTGCTGGCTGTCGGCCCATCCCCGGAGGGTGTAGGAAGGTCTGTGTGTTACACGTTGGCGCTGCCAGCACCCTTGGTGCCTCAGGCCTCTGCTGGCTGTCGGCCCATCCCCATCCCCAGGGGGAGCAGGAAGGTCTGTGTGTTACACGGTGGCGCTGCCAGCACCCCTAGTGCTTCAGGCCTCTGCTGGCTGTCGGCCCATCCCCAGAGGGAGCAGGAAGGTCTGTGTGTTACACGGTGGCGCTGCCAGCACCCCTAGTGCCTCAGGCCTCTGCTGGCTGTCGGCCCATCCCCAGAGGGAGCAGGAAGGTCTGTGTGTTACACGGTGGCGCTGCCAGCACCCCTAGTGCCTCAGGCTTCTGCTGCCTGTCGGCCCATCCCCAGAGGGAGCAGGAAGGTCTTGTTACACGGTGGCGCTGCCAGCACCCCTAGTGCCTCAGGCCTCTGCTGGCTGTCGGCCCATCCCCGGAGGGTGTAGGAAGGTCTGTGTTACACGGTGGCGCTGCCAGCACCCTTGGTGCCTCAGGCCTCTGCTGGCTGTCGGCCCATCCCCATCCCCAGGGGAGCAGGAAGGTCTGTGTGTTACACGGTGGCGCTGCCAGCACCCCTAGTGCCTCAGGCCTCTGCTGGCTGTCGGCCCATCCCCATCCCCAGGGGAGCAGGAAGGTCTGTGTGTTACATGGTGGCGCTGCCAGCACCCCTGGTGCCTCAGGCCTCTGCTGGCTGTCGGCCCATCCCCGGAGGGAGCAGGAAGGTCTGTGTTACACGGTGACGCTGCCAGCACCCTTAGTGCCGAAGGCCTCTGCTGGCTGTCGGCCCATCCCCATCCCCAGGGGGAGCAGGAAGGTCTGTGTGTTACACGGTGGCGCTGCCAGCACCCTTGGTGCCTCAGGCCTCTGCTGGCTGTCGGCCCATACCCAGGGGGAGCAGGAAGGTCTGTGTGTTACACGGTGGAGCTGCCAGCACCCTTGGTGCCTCAGGCCTCTGCTGGCTGTCGGCCCATCCCCAGAGGGAGCAGGAAGGTCTGTGTGTTACACGGTGGCGCTGCCATCACCCCTAGTTCCTCAGGCCTCTACTGGCTGTCGGCCCGTCCCCAGGGGGAGCAGGAAGGTCTGTGTTTCATGGTGGCGCTACCAGCACCCCTAGTGCCTCAGGCCTCTGCTGGCTGTCGGCCCATCGCCAGAGGGAGCAGGAAGGTCTGTGTGTTACACGGTGGCGCTGCTAGCACCCTTGGTGCCTCAGGCCTCTGCTGGCTGTCGGCACATCCCCATCCCCAGGGGGAGCAGGAAGGTCTGTGTGTTACACGGTGGCGCTGCCAGCACCCCTAGTGCCTCAGGCCTCTGCTGGCTGTCGGCCCATCCCCGGAGGGTGTAGGAAGGTCTGTGTGTTACACGTTGGCGCTGCCAGCACCCTTGGTGCCTCAGGCCTCTGCTGGCTGTCGGCCCATCCCCATCCTCAGAGGGGGCAGGAAGGTCTGTGTGTTACATGGTGGCGCTGCCAGCACCCCTAGTTCCTCAGTCCTCTGCTGGCTGTCGGCCCATCCCCGGAGGGAGCAGGAAGGTCTGTGTTACACGGTGGCGCTGCCAGCACCCCTAGTGCTTCAGGCCTCTGCTGGCTGTCGGCCCATCCCCAGAGGGAGCAGGAAGGTGTGTGTGTTACACGGAGGAGCTGCCAGCACCCCTAGTGCCTCAGGCCTCTGCTGGCTGTCGGCCCATCCCCAGAGGGAGCAGGAAGGTCTGTGTGTTACACGGTGGAGCTGCCAGCACCCCTAGTGCCTCAGGCCTCTGCTGGCTGTCGGCCCATCCCCAGAGGGAGCAGGAAGGTCTGTGTGTTACACGGTGGCGCTGCCAGCACCCCTAGTTCCTCAGGCCTCTGCTGGCTGTCGGCCCATCCCCGGAGGGTGTAGGAAGGTCTGTGTGTTACACGGTGGCGCTGCCAGCACCCTTGGTGCCTCAGGCCTCTGCTGGCTGTCGGCCCATCCCCATCCCCAGAGGGAGCAGGAAGGTCTGTGTGTTTCATGGTGGCGCTGCCAGCACCCCTAGTGCCTCAGGCCTCTGCTGGCTGTCGGCCCATCCCCGGAGGGTGTAGGAAGGTCTGTGTGTTACACGGTGGCGCTGCCAGCACCCTTGGTGCCTCAGGCCTCTGCTGGCTGTCGGCCCATCCCCATCCCCAGAGGGAGCAGGAAGGTCTGTGTGTTACACGGTGGCGCTGCCAGCACCCCTAGTGCCTCAGGCCTCTGCTGGCTGTCGGCCCATCCCCAGAGGGAGCAGGAAGGTCTGTGTGTTACACGGTGGCGCTGCCAGCACCCCTAGTGCTTCAGGCCTCTGCTGCCTCTCGGCCCATCCCCAGAGGGAGCAGGAAAGTCTGTGTTACACGGTGGCGCTGCCAGCACCCCTAGTGCCTCAGGCCTCTGCTGGCTGTCGGCCCATCCCCAGAGGGAGCAGGAAGGTCTGTGTGTTACACGGTGGCGCTGCAGCACCCCTAGTGCTTCAGGCCTCTGCTGCCTGTCGGCCCATCCCCAGGGGGAGCAGGAAGGTCTGTGTGTTACACGGTGGCGCTGCCAGCACCCCTAGTGCCTCAGGCCTCTGCTGGCTGTCGGCCCATCCCCAGGGGGAGCAGGAAGGTCTGTGTGTTAAACGGTGGCGCTGCCAGCACCCTTGTGCCTCAGGCCTCTGCTGGCTGTCGGCCCGTCCCCAGAGGGAGCAGGAAGGTCTGTGTTACACGGTGGCGCTGCCAGCACCCTTGGTGCCTCAGGCCTCTGCTGGCTGTCGGCCCATCCCCAGGGGGAGCAGGAAGGACTGGGTTACATGGTGGCGCTGCCAGCACCCCTGGTGCCTCAGGCCTCTGCTGGCTGTCGGCCCATCCCCGGAGGGAGCAGGAAGGTCTGTGTGTTTCATGGTGGCGCTGCCAGCACCCTTCATGCCTCAGGCCTCTGCTGGCTGTCGGCCCATCCCCAGAGGGAGCAGGAAGGTCTGTGTGTTTCATGGTGGCGCTGCCAGCACCCTTAGTGCCTAAGGCCTCTGCTGGCTGTCGGCCCATCCCCATCCCCAGGGGGAGCAGGAAGGTCTGTGTGTTACACGGTGGCGCTGCCAGCACCCTTGGTGCTTCAGGCCTCTGCTGGCTGTCGGCCCATCCCCAGGGGGAGCAGGAAGGTCTGTGTGTTACACGGTGGAGCTGCCAGCACCCTTGGTGCCTCAGGCCTCTGCTGGCTGTCGGCCCATCCCCGGAGGGAGCAGGAAGGTCTGTGTGTTATACGGTGGGGCTTCCAGCACCCCTAGTGCCTCAGGCCTCTGCTGGCTGTCGGCCCATCCCCAGGGGGAGCAGGAAGGTCTGTGTTACATGCTGGAGCAGCCAGCACCCCTAGTGCTTCAGGCCTCTGCTGGCTGTCGGCCCATCCCCAGAGGGAGTAGGAAGGTCTGTGTGTTTCATGGTGGCGCTGCCAGCACCCCTCGTGCCTCAGGCCTCTGCTGGCTGTCGGCCCATCCCCAGAGGGAGCAGGAAGGTCTGTGTGTTACACGGTGGCGCTGCCAGCACCCCTAGTGCCTCAGGCCTCTGCTGGCTGTCGGCCCATCCCCAGGGGGAGCAGGAAGGTCTGTGTGTTACACGGTGGCGCTGCCAGCACCCCTAGTGCTTTAGGCCTCTGCTGGCTGTCGGCCCATCCCCAGAGGGAGCAGGAAGGTCTGTGTTACACGGTGGCGCTGCCAGCACCCCTAGTTCCTCAGGCCTCTGCTGGCTGTCGGCCCATCCCCGGAGGGTGTAGGAAGGTCTGTGTGTTACACGTTGGCGCTGCCAGCACCCTTGGTGCCTCAGGCCTCTGCTGGCTGTCGGCCCATCCCCATCCCCAGGGGGAGCAGGAAGGTCTGTGTGTTACACGGTGGCGCTGCCAGCACCCCTAGTGCTTCAGGCCTCTGCTGGCTGTCGGCCCATCCCCAGAGGGAGCAGGAAGGTCTGTGCGTTACACGGTGGCGCTGCCAGCACCCCTAGTGCCTCAGGCCTCTGCTGGCTGTCGGCCCATCCCCAGAGGGAGCAGGAAGGTCTGTGTGTTACACGGTGGCGCTGCCAGCACCCCTAGTGCCTCAGGCTTCTGCTGGCTGTCGGCCCATCCCCATCCCCAGGGGGAGCAGGAAGGTCTGTGTGTTACACGGTGGCGCTGCCAGCACCCCTAGTGCCTCAGGCCTCTGCTGGCTGTCGGCCCATCCCCATCCCCAGGGGGAGCAGGAAGGTCTGTGTGTTACATGGTGGCGCTGCCAGCACCCCTGGTGCCTCAGGCCTCTGCTGGCTGTCGGCCCATCCCAAGGGGGGAGCAGGAAGGTCTGTGTTACACGGTGACGCTGCCAGCACCCTTAGTGCCTAAGGCCTCTGCTGGCTGTCGGCCCATCCCCATCCCCAGGGGGAGCAGGAAGGTCTGTGTGTTACACGGTGGCGCTTCCAGCACCCTTGGTGCCTCAGGCCTCTGCTGGCTGTCGGCCCATACCCAGGGGGAGCAGGAAGGTCTGTGTGTTACACGGTGGAGCTGCCAGCACCCTTGGTGCCTCAGGCCTCTGCTGGCTGTCGGCCCATCCCCAGAGGGAGCAGGAAGGTCTGTGTGTTACACGGTGGCGCTGCCATCACCCCTAGTTCCTCAGGCCTCTACTGGCTGTCGGCCCGTCCCCAGGGGGAGCAGGAAGGTCTGTGTGTTTCATGGTGGTGCTGCCAGCACCCCTAGTGCCTCAGGCCTCTGCTGGCTGTCGGCCCATCGCCAGAGGGAGCAGGAAGGTCTGTGTGTTACACGGTGGCGCTGCTAGCACCCTTGGTGCCTCAGGCCTCTGCTGGCTGTCGGCCCATCCCCATCCCCAGGGGGAGCAGGAAGGTCTGTGTGTTACACGGTGGCGCTGCCAGCACCCCTAGTGCCTCAGGCCTCTGCTGGCTGTCGGCCCATCCCCAGAGGGAGCAGCAAGGTCTGTGTGTTACATGGTGGCGCTGCCAGCACCCCTGGGACCTCAGGCCTCTGCTGGCTGTCGGCCCATCCCCGGAGGGAGCAGGAAGGTCTGTGTGTTTCATGGTGGCGCTGCCAGCACCCTTCGTGCCTCATGCCTCTGCTGGCTGTCGGCCCATCCCCAGAGGGAGCAGGAAGGTCTGTGTGTTTCATGGTGGCGCTGCCAGCACCCTTCGTGCCTCAGGCCTCTGCTGGCTGTCGGCCCATCCCCAGGGGGAGCAGGAAGGTCTGTGTGTTACACGGTGGAGCTGCCAGCACCCTTGGTGCCTCAGGCCTCTGCTGGCTGTCGGCCCGTCCCCAGAGGGAGCAGAAAGGTCTGTGTTACACTGTGGCGGTGCCAGCACCCCTAGTGCCTCAGGCCTCTGCTAGCTCTCGGCCCATCCCCAGAGGGAGCAGGAAGGTCTGTGTGTTACACGGTGGCGCTGCCAGTACCCCTAGTGCCTCAGGCCTCTGCTAGCTCTCGGCCCATCCCCAGAGGGAGCAGGAAGGTCTGTGTGTTACACGGTGGAGCTGCCAGCACCCCTAGTGCTTCCGGCCTCTGCTGGCTGTCGGCCCATCCCCAGAGGGAGTAGGAAGGTCTGTGTGTTTCATGGTGGTGCTGCCAGCACCCCTAGTGCCTCAGGCCTCTGCTGGCTGTCGGCCCATCCCCAGAGGGAGCAGCAAGGTCTGTGTGTTACACGGTGGCGCTGCCAGCACCCCTAGTGCCTCAGGCCTCTGCTAGCTCTCGGCCCATCCCCAGGGGGAGCAGGAAGGTCTGTGTGTTACACGGTGGCGCTGCCAGCACCCATAGTGCCTCAGGCCTCTGCTGGCTGTCGGCCCATCCCCAGAGGGAGCAGGAAGGTCTGTGTTACACGGTGGAGCTGCCAGCACCCCTAGTGCCTCAGGCCTCTGCTGGCTGTCGGCCCATCCCCAGAGGGAGCAGGAAGGTCTGTGTGTTACACGGTGGCGCTGCCAGCACCCCTAGTGCCTCAGGCCTCTGCTGGCTGTCGGCCCATCCCCAGAGGGAGCAGGAAGGTCTGTGTGTTGCACGGTGGAGCTATCAGCACCCCTAGTGCCTCAGGCCTCTGCTAGCTGTCGGCCCATCCCCAGAGGGAGCAGGAAGGTCTGTTACACGGTGGAGCTGCCAGCACCCCTAGTGCCTCAGGCCTCTGCTAGCTCTCGGCCCATCCCCGGAGGGAGCAGGAAGGTCTGTGTTACACGGTGGCGCTGCCAGCACCCTTGGTGCCTCAGGCCTCTACTGGCTGTCGGCCCATCCCCAGAGGGAGCAGGAAGGTCTGTGTGTTACACGGTGGCGCTGCCAGCACCCCTAGTGCTTCAGGCCTCTGCTGGCTGTCGGCCCATCCCCAGAGGGAGCAGGAAGGTCTGTGTTACACGGTGGCGCTGCCAGCACCCCTAGTGCTTCAGGCCTCTGCGGGCTGTCGGCCCATCCCCAGAGGGAGCAGGAAGGTCTGTGTGTTACACGGTGGCGCTGCCAGCACCCTTGGTGCCTCAGGCCTCTGCTGGCTGTCGGCCCATCCCCAGAGGGAGCAGGAAGGTCTGTTACACGGTGGCGCTGCCAGCACCCTTGGTGCTTCAGGCCTCTGCTGGCTGTCTGCCCATCCCCAGGGGGAGCAGGAAGGTCTGTTACACGGTGGCGCTGCCAGCACCCCTAGTGCCTAAGGCCTCTGCTGGCTGTCGGCCCATCCCCATCCCCAGGGGGATCAGGAAGGTCTGTGTGTTTCATGGTGGCGCTGCCAGCACCCCTAGTGCCTCAGGCCTCTGCTGGCTGTCGGCCCATCCCCAGAGGGAGCAGGAAGGTCTGTGTGTTACACGGTGGCGCTGCCATCACCCCTAGTTCCTCAGGCCTCTACTGGCTGTCGGCCCATCCCCAGGGGGAGCAGGAAGGTCTGTGTGTTTCATGGTGGCGCTGCCAGCACCCCTAGTGCCTCAGGCCTCTGCTGGCTGTCGGCCCATCGCCAGAGGGAGCAGGAAGGTCTGTGTGTTACACGGTGGCACTGCTAGCACCCTTGGTGCCTCAGGCCTCTGCTGGCTGTCGGCACATCCCCATCCCCAGGGGGAGCAGGAAGGTCTGTGTGTTACACGGTGGCGCTGCCAGCACCCCTAGTGCCTCAGGCCTCTGCTGGCTGTCGGCCCATCCCCGGAGGGTGTAGGAAGGTCTGTGTGTTACACGTTGGCGCTGCCAGCACCCTTGGTGCCTCAGGCCTCTGCTGGCTGTCGGCCCATCCCCATCCCCAGGGGGAGCAGGAAGGTCTGTGTGTTACACGGTGGCGCTGCCAGCACCCCTAGTGCTTCAGGCCTCTGCTGGCTGTCGGCCCATCCCCAGAGGGAGCAGGAAGGTCTGTGTGTTACACGGTGGCGCTGCCAGCACCCCTAGTGCCTCAGGCCTCTGCTGGCTGTCGGCCCATCCCCAGAGGGAGCAGGAAGGTCTGTGTGTTACACGGTGGCGCTGCCAGCACCCCTAGTGCCTCAGGCTTCTGCTGCCTGTCGGCCCATCCCCAGAGGGAGCAGGAAGGTCTGTTACACGGTGGCGCTGCCAGCACCCCTAGTGCCTCAGGCCTCTGCTGGCTGTCGGCCCATCCCCGGAGGGTGTAGGAAGGTCTGTGTTACACGGTGGCGCTGCCAGCACCCTTGGTGCCTCAGGCCTCTGCTGGCTGTCGGCCCATCCCCATCCCCAGGGGGAGCAGGAAGGTCTGTGTGTTACACGGTGGCGCTGCCAGCACCCCTAGTGCCTCAGGCCTCTGCTGGCTGTCGGCCCATCCCCATCCCCAGGGGGAGCAGGAAGGTCTGTGTGTTACATGGTGGCGCTGCCAGCACCCCTGGTGCCTCAGGCCTCTGCTGGCTGTCGGCCCATCCCCGGAGGGAGCAGGAAGGTCTGTGTTACACGGTGACGCTGCCAGCACCCTTAGTGCCTAAGGCCTCTGCTGGCTGTCGTCCCATCCCCATCCCCAGGGGGAGCAGGAAGGTCTGTGTGTTACACGGTGGCGCTGCCAGCACCCTTGGTGCCTCAGGCCTCTGCTGGCTGTCGGCCCATACCCAGGGGGAGCAGGAAGGTCTGTGTGTTACACGGTGGAGCTGCCAGCACCCTTGGTGCCTCAGGCCTCTGCTGGCTGTCGGCCCATCCCCAGAGGGAGCAGGAAGGTCTGTGTGTTACACGGTGGCGCTGCCATCACCCCTAGTTCCTCAGGCCTCTACTGGCTGTCGGCCCGTCCCCAGGGGAGCAGGAAGGTCTGTGTGTTTCATGGTGGCGCTGCCAGCACCCCTAGTGCCTCAGGCCTCTGCTGGCTGTCGGCCCATCGCCAGAGGGAGCAGGAAGGTCTGTGTGTTACACGGTGGCGCTGCTAGCACCCTTGGTGCCTCAGGCCTCTGCTGGCTGTCGGCCCATCCCCATCCCCAGGGGGAGCAGGAAGGTCTGTGTGTTACACGGTGGCGCTGCCAGCACCCCTAGTGCCTCAGGCCTCTGCTGGCTGTCGGCCCATCCCCAGAGGGAGCAGCAAGGTCTGTGTGTTACATGGTGGCGCTGCCAGCACCCCTGGGGCCTCAGGCTTCTGCTGGCTGTCGGCCCATCCCCGGAGGGAGCAGGAAGGTCTGTGTGTTTCATGGTGGCGCTGCCAGCACCCTTCGTGCCTCATGCCTCTGCTGGCTGTCGGCCCATCCCCAGAGGGAGCAGGAAGGTCTGTGTGTTTCATGGTGGCGCTGCCAGCACCCTTCGTGCCTCATGCCTCTGCTGGCTGTCGGCCCATCCCCAGGGGGAGCAGGAAGGTCTGTGTGTTACACGGGGCGCTGCCTGCACCCCTAGTGCTTCAGGCCTCTGCTAGCTCTCGGCCCATCCCCAGAGGGAGCAGGAAGGTCTGTGTGTTACACGGTGGCGCTGCCAGTACCCCTAGTGCCTCAGGCCTCTGCTAGCTCTCGGCCCATCCCCAGAGGGAGCAGGAAGGTCTGTGTGTTACACGGTGGAGCTGCGAGCACCCCTAGTGCTTCCGGCCTCTGCTGGCTGTCGGCCCATCCCCAGAGGGAGTAGGAAGGTCTGTGTGTTTCATGGTGGTGCTGCCAGCACCCCTAGTGCCTCAGGCCTCTGCTGGCTGTCGGCCCATCCCCAGAGGGAGCAGCAAGGTCTGTGTGTTACACGGTGGCGCTGCCAGCACCCCTAGTGCCTCAGGCCTCTGCTAGCTCTCGGCCCATCCCCAGGGGGAGCAGGAAGGTCTTTGTGTTACACGGTGGCGCTGCCAGCACCCCTAGTGCCTCAGGCCTCTGCTGGCTGTCGGCCCCATCCCCAGAGGGAGCAGGAAGGTCTGTGTTACACGGTGGAGCTGCCAGCACCCCTAGTGCCTCAGGCCTCTGCTGGCTGTCGGCCCATCCCCAGAGGGAGCAGGAAGGTCTGTGTGTTACACGGTGGCGCTGCCAGCACCCCTAGTGCCTCAGGCCTCTGCTGGCTGTCGGCCCATCCCCAGAGGGAGCAGGAAGGTCTGTGTGTTGCACGGTGGAGCTATCAGCACCCCTAGTGCCTCAGGCCTCTGCTAGCTGTCGGCCCATCCCCAGAGGGAGCAGGAAGGTCTGTTACACGGTGGAGCTGCCAGCACCCCTAGTGCCTCAGGCCTCTGCTAGCTCTCGGCCCATCCCCGGAGGGAGCAGGAAGGTCTGTGTGTTACACGGTGGCGCTGCCAGCACCCTTGGTGCCTCAGGCCTCTACTGGCTGTCGGCCCATCCCCAGAGGGAGCAGGAAGGTCTGTGTGTTACACGGTGGCGCTGCCAGCACCCCTAGTGCTTCAGGCCTCTGCTGGCTGTCGGCCCATCCCCAGAGGGAGCAGGAAGGTCTGTTACACGGTGGCGCTGCCAGCACCCCTAGTGCTTCAGGCCTCTGCGGGCTGTCGGCCCATCCCCAGAGGGAGCAGGAAGGTCTGTGTGTTACACGGTGGCGCTGCCAGCACCCTTGGTGCCTCAGGCCTCTGCTGGCTGTCGGCCCATCCCCAGAGGGAGCAGGAAGGTCTGTTACACGGTGGCGCTGCCAGCACCCTTGGTGCTTCAGGCCTCTGCTGGCTGTCTGCCCATCCCCAGGGGGAGCAGGAAGGTCTGTGTGTTACACGGTGGCGCTGCCAGCACCCCTAGTGCCTAAGGCCTCTGCTGGCTGTCGGCCCATCCCCAGGGGGAGCAGGAAGGTCTGTGTGTTTCATGGTGGCGCTGCCAGCACCCCTAGTGCCTCAGGCCTCTGCTGGCTGTCGGCCCATCCCCAGGGGGAGCAGGAAGGTTTGTGTGTTACACGGTGGCGCTGCCAGCACCCCTAGTGCCTCAGGCCTCTGCTAGCTCTCGGCCCATCCCCGGAGGGAGCAGGAAGGTCTGTGTGTTACACGGTGGCGCTGCCAGCACCCTTGGTGCCTCAGGCCTCTGCTGGCTGTCGGCCCATCCCCAGAGGGAGCAGGAAGGTCTGTTACACGGTGGCGCTGCCAGCACCCTTGGTGCCTCAGGCCTCTGCTGGCTGTCGGCCCATCCCCAGGGGGAGCAGGAAGGTCTGTGTGTGACACGGTGGCGCTGCCAGCACCCTTGGTGCCTCAGGCCTCTGCTGGCTGTCGGCCCATCCCCAGGGGGAGCAGGAAGGTCTGTGTGTTACACGGTGGAGCTGCCACCACCCCTAGTGCCTCAGGCCTCTGCTGGCTGTCGGCCCATCCCCGGAGGGTGTAGGAAGGTCTGTGTGTTACACGGTGGCGCTGCCAGCACCCCTAGTGCCTCAGGCCTCTGCTGGCTGTCGGCCCATCCCCAGAGGGAGCAGGAAGGTCTGTGTGTTACACGGTGGAGCTGCCAGCACCCTTGGTGCCTCAGGCCTCTGCTGGCTGTCGGCCCATCCCCATCCCCAGAGGGAGCAGGAAGGTCTGTGTGTTACACGGTGGCGCTGCCAGCACCCCTAGTGCTTCAGGCCTCTGCTGGCTGTTTGCCCATCCCCAGGGGGAGCAGGAAGGTCTGTGTTACACGGTGGCGCTGCCAGCACCCCTAGTGCCTAAGGCCTCTGCTGGCTGTCGGCCCAACCCCATCCCCAGGGGGAGCAGGAAGGTCTGTGTGTTTCATGGTGGCTCTGCCAGCACCCCTAGTGCCTCAGGCCTCTGCTGGCTGTCGGCCCATCCCCGGAGGGTGTAGGAAGGTCTGTGTGTTACACGGTGGCGCTGCCAGCACCCCTAGTGCCTCAGGCCTCTGCTGGCTGTCGGCCCATCCCCAGGGGGAGCAGGAAGGTCTGTGTGTTACACGGTGGCGCTGCCAGCACCCCTAGTGCCTCAGGCCTCTGCTAGCTCTCGGCCCATCCCCGGAGGGAGCAGGAAGGTCTGTGTGTTACACGGTGGCGCTGCCAGCACCCCTAGTGCCTCAGGCCTCTGCTGGCTGTCCGCCCATCCTCAGAGGGAGCAGGAAGGTCTGTGTGTTACACGGTGGCGCTGCCAGCACCCCTAGTGCCTCAGGCCTCTGCTGGCTGTCGGCCCATCCCAGAGGGAGCAGGAAGGTCTGTGTGTTACACGGTGGCGCTGCCAGCACCCCTAGTGCTTCAGGCCTCTGCTGGCTGTCTGCCCATCCCCAGGGGGAGCAGGAAGGTCTGTGTGTTACACGGTGGCGCTGCCAGCACCCCTAGTGCCTAAGGCCTCTGCTGGCTGTCGGCCCAACCCCATCCCCAGGGGGAGCAGGAAGGTCTGTGTGTTTCATGGTGGCTCTGCCAGCACCCCTAGTGCCTCAGGCCTCTGCTGGCTGTCGGCCCATCCCCGGAGGGTGTAGGAAGGTCTGTGTGTTACACGGTGGCTCTGCCAGCACCCCTAGTGCCTCAGGCCTCTGCTGGCTGTCGGCCCATCCCCAGGGGGAGCAGGAAGGTCTGTGTGTTACACGGTGGCGCTGCCAGCACCCCTAGTGCCTCAGGCCTCTGCTAGCTCTCGGCCCATCCCCGGAGGGAGCAGGAAGGTCTGTGTGTTACTCGGTGGCGCTGCCAGCACCCCTAGTGCCTCAGGCCTCTGCTGGCTGTCGGTCCATCCTCAGAGGGAGCAGGAAGGTCTGTGTGTTACACGGTGGCGCTGCCAGCACCCCTAGTGCCTCAGGCCTCTGCTGGCTGTCGGCCCATCCCCAGAGGGAGCAGGAAGGTCTGTGTTACACGGTGGCGCTGCCAGCACCCTTGGTGCCTCAGGCCTCTGCTGGCTGTCGGCCCATCCCCAGGGGGAGCAGGAAGGTCTGTGTGTTACACGGTGGCGCTGCCAGCACCCTTCGTGCCTCAGGCCTCTGCTGGCTGTCGGCCCATCCCCAGAGGGAGCAGGAAGGTCTGTGTTACACGGTGGCGCTGCCAGCACCCCTAGTGCCTCAGGCCTCTGCTGGCTGTCGGCCCATCCCCGGAGGGAGCAGGAAGGTCTGTGTGTTACACGGTGGAGCTGCCAGCACCCTTGGTGCCTCAGGCCTCTGCTGGCTGTCGGCCCATCCCCGGGGGAGCAGGAAGGTCTGTGTGTTACTCCAGAAGAAGACTCGAGGGATCCCGTCATCAAGTGTAATCATTAAAGCTCTTGGCCAGGGAACCAGGAGCAGCAGAGGGCCTCCGCTGCCCATGGTCCATACAGTTGGGCTTGTGGGTCTGAGCGGGCACTTGCCCAGGTCCATACAGTTGGGCTTGTGGGTCTGAGCGGGCACTTGCCCAGGTCCATACAGTTGGGCTTGTGGGTCTGAGCGGGCACTTGCCCAGGTCTATACAGTTGGGCTTGTGGGTCTGAGCGGGCACTTGCCCAGGTCCATACAGTTGGGCTTGTGGGTCTGAGCGGGCACTTGCCCAGGTCCATACAGTTGGGCTTGAGGGTCTGAGAGGGCACTTGCCCAGGTCCATACAGTTGGGCTTGTGGGTCTGAGCGGGCACTTGCCCAGGTCCATACAGTTGGGCTTGTGGGTCTGAGCGGGCACTTGCCCAGGTCCAGTGCTACTGCGGATGCGCATTTACTAATGGATGCACTTGATCGCATAACATCAGAAGGGGAAGAATCTGAGCAAAGATACGTAGTAGTCCGCTCCGGTACGCCACGAAGGGATAATCCTCAATTAAAATATGTGCCAAATTCCGGATGGCTCAAAGATTTTCAAAATGACAGTCCACGTTCTAGGTTCCCCTTGGCTGCCTCTGACTGAGTTCTGTTAGATTTGGGAGTTTCCTAGGCTATGTATGGGTTAATACACTTAAACATGGCAGAACTACAAGAGGGCGGAGTAGGGATATTAGCAGTTAGAGCTCCAGGTTTTGGCAGAACAGCAAGGTCTTTTCAGCTGCGAGACATTGGCTCAGTGTTCAATCTCTAGGATTGTGGCCAAGAATGCACGCCAGGATTGCGCAGCTCTCCACACAGGTCAGGGCGCGCCTCGGATCCATAGCAGCCCACCTTTTGCACACCTGAGGCTGACCGCTGTACAGGGCTCTGTGCATGTCTTGGGTACATGACAAGTGGACCCTTCTGTGCACACCCATGGTACACTGCCAAGTGGGCCACTGCGTGCACATGTACAGCACAGTACTTAGATGGGGGCACAGCTATGGTGCCCTGCGTGCACAGATAGGCTACCATGAAGCGTGGGGAGAAAGGAGCACCGTGTGAACACATCTTCAGTAAACTCTCTAGTAGGCAACTGTGTGCGTCTATCTAAGGCATCATTCCAAATGGGCCATTGAGGACACCTAGGGCACTCTGCCACGATGGCCAGTGTTCACGTTTAGGGCGATCGCCAAGCTGAGTATGATGTGCACACCTGCCAAAGTCTGAGTGCAGCTTTATCTGCACCTCTTGAGCAGCCACTGCACTTACTCGGGTACCCTTTCGAGAACAGGTATGTCTGTATTCAGCCTCTGTATACAACTCCTAGGCCCTGCTCAGGAGCTATGGTGAGCTTCGGCTACCCTTCCAGCAAGGCACGGTGCGCTCCCTAAACATATCCTCTGTAGTTTATATGTTTATCTGGTACAGTCACTTGCTTTACTCTTGTAAGATACCTCTGTAGTGTATTTAATGCAATCACTGCAGGTTATCCTCCCACCGAGGCCCTATGTGTTTACAGAAGATGCACTCTGCAGTAGATTCGATGCAATCCCTTAGGCTACCCTCCGAGCAAGGCACGGTGCGCTTCCCTAGGATGTCCTTTGTAGTATGTTTGGTGCTGTCACTGAGGGTAACACTCTCGGCGAGGTACGATGTGTTCACAGAGGATACTCCCTGTAGTGTGTTTAGTGCAGTCACTGAGAGTAACGTGCCCAGCGAGGTACGCTATGTTCATGTAGGATACTTCCTGTAGTGTGTTTAGCGCAGTCGCTGAGGGTAACCCTCCCAGCGAGGTACGGTGTGTTCATGGAGGATGCTCCCTGTAGTGTATTCAGTGCAGTGACTGAGGGTAACACTCAGCGAGGTACTATGCGTTCTTTGAGGATACTCCCTGCAGTGTATTTAGTGCAGTCGCTGAGGGTAACGCTCTCAGTGAGGTACAATGTGTTCATGGAGGATACTCCCTGTAGTGTATTTAGTGCAGTCGCTGAGGGTAACCCTCCCAGCGAGGTACGGTGTGTTCATGGAGGATGCTCCCTGTAGTGTATTCAGTGCAGTGACTGAGGGTAACGCTCCCAGCGAGGTACGGTGTGTTCATGGAGGATACTCCCTGTAGTGTACTTAGTGCAGTCGCTGAGGGTAACGCTCCCAGCGAGGTACGGTGTGTTCATGGAGGATGCTCCCTGTAGTATATTCAGTGCAGTGACTGAGGGTAACGCTCCCAGCGAGGTACGGTGTGTTCATGGTGGATACTCCCTGTAGTGTATTTAGTGCAGTCGCTGAGGGTAACTCTCCCAGCGAGGTACGGTGTGTTCATGGAGGATGCTCCCTGTAGTGTATTTAGTGCAGTCGCTGAGGGTAACGCTCCCAGCGAGGTACGGTGTGTTCATGGAGTATACTCCCTGTAGTGTAGTTAGTGCAGTCGGCTGAGGGTAACACTCCCAGCGAGGTACGATGTGTTGGTGGAGGATACTCCCTGTAGTGTATTTAGTGCAGTCGCTGAGGGTAACGATCCCAGCGAGGTACGATGTGTTCGTGGAGGATACTCATTGAAGTGTATTTAGTGCAGTCACTGAGGGTAGCACTCCCAGCGAGGTACGGTGTGTTCATGGAGTATACTCCCTGTAGTGTAGTTAGTGCAGTCGCTGAGGGTAACGCTCCCAGCGAGGTACGGTGTGTTCATGGAGGATGCTCCCTGTAGTGTAATCAGTGCAGTGACTGAGGGTAACGCTCCCAGCGAGGTACGATGTGTTCATGGAGGATGCTCCCTGTAGTGTATTTAGTGCAGTCGCTGAGGGTAACGCTCTCAGTGAGGTACAATGTGTTCATGGAGGATGCTCCCTGTAGTGTATTCAGTGCAGTGACTGAGGGTAACGCTCCCAGCGAGGTACGGTGTGTTCATGGAGGATGCTCCCTGTAGTGTATTCAGTGCAGTGACTGAGGGTAACGCTCCCAGCGAGGTACGATGTGTTCATGGAGGATGCTCCCTGTAGTGTATTTAGTGCAGTCGCTGAGGGTAACGCTCCCAGCGAGGTACGGTGTGTTCATGGAGGATGCTCCCTGTAGTGTATTCAGTGCAGTGACTGAGGGTAACGCTCCCAGCGAGGTACGATGTGTTCATGGAGGATGCTCCCTGTAGTGTATTTAGTGCAGTCGCTGAGGGTAACGCTCCCAGCGAGGTACGGTGTGTTCATGGAGGATGCTCCCTGTAGTGTAATCAGTGCAGTGACTGAGGGTAACTCTCCCAGCGAGGTACGGTGTGTTCATGGAGGATGCTCCCTGTAGTGTATTCAGTGCAGTGACTGAGGGTAACGCTCCCAGCGAGGTACGGTGTGTTCATGGAGGATGCTCCCTGTAGTGTATTCAGTGCAGTGACTGAGGGTAGTCCTCCCAGCAATATATGGTGTGCTCGGTAAAGAAACCCTCTGTAGTAGATTTGGTGCAGTCACTCATAGCTCTTCCAGTGAGGCCTGGTGTGCTCATGGAAGATATGTCAGTAGTGTATTTAGTACAGTCGTTAGGGTAGCCATTCCAGCGAGGCACAGTGTATTCCTGGAAAATGCTGCAGTAGTATATTTGGTGCATTCACTTAGGGCACCCTCTCAACGAGGTTCCATGCAAGGCATGCTATGCTCACCTCCGGTGTAGAGTTCGAAGCGACTGTACTTCACTCATGTGGTTCCTCTCTCTAAAGTCATTATTGGGGAGGAAGGACTTCACCTCTTTCAATGACACCAGATGGTACCTTACTGTCCCCGTCAGGGGTTCCTCTCTCTAAAGTCATTATTGGGGAGGAAGGACTTCACCTCTTTCAATGACACCAGCTGGTACCTTACTGTCCCCATCAGGGGTTCCCCTTTGTAAATCATTATTGGGGAGGAAGGACTTCACCTCTTTCAATGACCCCAGCTGGTACCTTACTGTCCCCATCAGGGGTTCCTCTCTCTTAAGTCATTATTGGGGAGGAAGGACTTCACCTCTTTCAATGACACCAGCTGGTACCTTACTGTCCCCATCAGGGGTTCCCCTTTGTAAATCATTATTGGGGAGGAAGGACTTCACCTCTTTCAATGACACCAGCTGGTACCTTACTGTCCCCATCAGGGGTTCCTCTCTCAAGTCATTATTGGGGAGGAAGGACTTCACCTCTTTCAATGACACCAGCTGGTACCTTACTGTCCCCATCAGGGGTTCCTCTCTCTAAAGTCATTATTGGGGAGGAAGGACTTCACCTCTTTCAATGACACCAGCTGGTTCCTCACTGTCCCCATCAGCGGTTCCTCTCTCTAAAGTCATTATTGGGGAGGAAGGACTTCACCTCTTTCAATGACACCAGCTGGTTCCTCACTGTCCCCATCAGAGGTTCCTCTCTCTTAAGTCATTATTGGGGAGGAAGGACTTCACCTCTTTCAATGACACCAGCTGGTACCTAACTGTCCCCGTCAGGGGTTCCTCTCTCTTAAGTCATTATTGGGGAGGAAGGACTTCACCTCTTTCAATGACACCAGCTGGTACCTAACTGTCCCCGTCAGGGGTTCCTCTCTCTTAAGTCATTATTGGGGAGGAAGGACTTCACCTCTTTCAATGACACCAGCTGGTACCTCACTGTCCCCATCAGGGGTTCCCCTTTGTAAATCATTATTGGGGAGGAAGGACTTCACCTCTTTAAATGACACCAGCTGGTACCTTACTGTCCCCATCAGGGGTTCTTCTCTCAAGTCATTATTGGGGAGGAAGGACTTCACCTCTTTCAATGACACCAGCTGGTACCTCACTGTCCCCATCAGGGGTTCCTCTCTCTAAAGTCATTATTGGGGAGGAAGGACTTCACCTCTTTCAATGACACCAGCTGGTACCTTACTGTCCCCATCATGGGATCCCCTTTGTAAATCATTATTGGGGAGGAAGGACTTCACATCTTTCAATGACACCAGCTGGTACCTTACTGTCCCCATCAGGGGTTCCCCTCTCTAAAGTCATTATTGGGGAGGAAGGACTTCACCTCTTTCAATGACACCAACTGGTACCTTACTGTCCCCATCAGGGGTTCCTCTCTCTAAAGTCATTATTGGGGAGGAAGGACTTCACCTCTTTCAATGACACCAGCTGGTACCTTACTGTCCCCATCAGGGGTTCCTCTTTCTAAATCATTATTGGGGAGGAAGGACTTCACCTCTTTCAATGACACCAGCTGGTACCTTACTGTCCCCGTCAGGGGTTCCTCTCTAAAGTCATTATTAAGGAGGAAGGACTTCACCTCTTTCAATGACACCAGCTGGTACCTTACTGTCCCCATCAGGGGTTCCTCTCTCTAAATCATTATTGGGGAGGAAGGACTTCACCTCTTTCAATGACACCAACTGGTACCTTACTGTCCCCATCAGGGGTTCCTCTCTCTAAATCATTATTGGGGAGGAAGGACTTCACCTCTTTCAATGACACCAGCTGGTACCTTACTGTCCCCGTCAGGGGTTCCTCTCTCTAAATCATTATTGGGGAGGAAGGACTTCACCTCTTTCAATGACACCAGCTGGGACCTTACTGTCCCCATCAGGGGTTCCTCTCTCTAAAGTCATTATTGGGGAGGAAGGACTTCACCTCTTTCAATGACACCAGCTGGTACCTTACTGTCCCCATCAGGGGTTCCCCTTTCTAAATCATTATTGGGGAGGAAGGACTTCACCTCTTTCAATGACACCAGCTGGTACCTTACTGTCCCCATCAGGGGTTCCTCTCTCTAAAGTCATTATTGGGGAGGAAGGACTTCACCTCTTTCAATGACACCAGCTGGTACCTTACTGTCCCCATCAGGGGTTCCCCTTTCTAAATCATTATTGGGGAGGAAGGACTTCACCTCTTTCAATGACACCAGCTGGTACCTTACTGTCCCCATCAGGGGTTCCCCTTTGTAAATCATTATTGGGGAGGAAGGACTTCACCTCTTTCAAAGACACCAGCTGGTACCTTACTGTCCCCATCAGGGGTTCCCCTTTGTAAATCATTATTGGGGAGGAAGGACTTCACCTCTTTCAAAGACACCAGCTGGTACCTTACTGTCCCCATCAGGGGTTCCCTTTGTAAATCATTATTGGGGAGGAAGGACTTCACCTCTTTCAAAGACACCAGCTGGTACCTTACTGTCCCCATCAGGGGTTCCTCTCTCTAAAGTCATTATTGGGGAGGAAGGACTTCACCTCTTTGAATGACGCCAGCTGGTACCTTACTGTCCCCATCAGGGGTTCCCCTTTGTAAATCAGTATTGGGGAGGAAGGACTTCACCTCTTTCAAAGACACCAGCTGGTACCTCACTGTCCCCATCAGGGGTTCCTCTCTCTAAAATCATTATTGGGGAGGAAGGACTTCCTCTTTCAATGACACCAACTGGTACCCTACTGTCCCCATCAGGGGTTCCTCTCTCTAAAGTCATTATTGGGGAGGAAGGACTTCCTCTTTCAATGACACCAGCTGGTACCTTACTGTCCCCACCAGGGGTTCCTCTCTCTAAAGTCATTATTGGGGAGGAAGGACTTCACCTCTTTCAATGACACCAGCTGGTACCTTACTGTCCCCATCAGGGGTTCCTCTCTCTAAAGTCATTATTGGGGAGGAAGGACTTCACCTCTTTCAATGACACCAGCTGGTACCTTACTGTCCCCATCAGGGGTTCCTCTCTCAAGTCATTATTGGGGATGAAGGACTTCACCTCTTTCAATGACACCAGCTGGTACCTTACTGTCCCCATCAGGGGTTCCTCTCTCTAAAGTCATTATTGGGGAGGAAGGACTTCACCTCTTTCAATGACACCAGCTGGTACCTTACTGTCCCCATCAGGGGTTCCCCTTTCTAAATCATTATTGGGGACAAAGGACTTCACCTCTTTCAATGACACCAGCTGGTACCTCACTGTCCCCATCAGGGGTAGAGTCCTGTTTCAGACTGAAGCAGCCATTTAGCATTTGTTGTCTGTTGAAGCCATTTAGACTCGTATGGCTGCGCCAGTATCAGACTTGTTGTTGTTGGTAAAGAGTATAAATCTGCCCTTGGTTGGAGCTTCGTGTTGGCTCTGCCCTTGGTTGGGTGGAGCTTCGTGTAGGCTCTGCCCTTGGTTGGGTGGAGCTTCGTGTAGGCTCTGCCCTTGGTTGGTTGGAGCTTCGTGTAGGCTCTGCCCTTGGTTGGAGCTTCGTGTAGGCTCTGCCCTTGGTTGGTTGGAGCTTCGTGTAGGCTCTGCCCTTGGTTGGGTGGAGCTTCGTGTAGGCTCTGCCCCTGGTTGGGTGGAGCTTCGTGTAGGCTCTGCCCCTGGTTGGGTGGAGCTTCGTGTAGGCTCTGCCCTTGGTTGGGTGGAGCTTCGTGTAGGCTCTGCCCTTGGTTGGGTGGAGCTTCGTGTAGGCTCTGCCCTTGGTTGGGTGGAGCTTCGTGTAGGCTCTGCCCTTGGTTGGGTGGAACTTCGTGTAGGCTCTGCCCTTGGTTGGGTGGAGCTTCGTGTAGGCTCTGCCCTTGGTTGGGTGGAGCTTCGTGTAGGCTCTGCCCTTGGTTGGGTGGAGCTTCGTGTAGGCTCTGCACTTGTATGAGGTGGAGGCAGTGTTCAGGTGCGGAGTGTCTAGACATTTGATGTTGGTCAGTGACGAGTTCTGAGAAGTGCCTTGTATAGATTAAAGATTGCAGTGGATGGTTGAAGAAAGCTCACTTTCAGTGCTGGTTTTATGTCATTGTGTATCTTCAGAAACAGGCAAATGTTGGCCTTCTTACACTGGGGTTCAGAAGAAACTTAAATTATCAAGCTGTACAGAACCACATTTTTGTGGTGTATAGTATCAAATTCAGGTCTGACTTCCTACATGCAAATTAGTGTCATGTTTTTAAGAAGAAAACTATGCACGCACTGATCAAATTATTATTGATCTGTTTTGAATGCAAGGGGGAAATGGTATTTTGCTAATGCTGTTCTCTCTAACTCCCAGAGTTAAATAGTCTGACGAAGACATGAAAGGTAATGCGCTCAGGAGAATGCACATCTGTATCTGTGTGGGACTTCTAGTAAAAGATGCCAATCGTTTCTTCTGGGAATTCTGGCTATTGTTTAAAAACCCGTCTGCTGGTGGTCTGTGTAATGTTTATCCTGTGGTCCCATTGTGGGGGTCTCTGAAATCTCCAATTAGAACAACACTGGCCGCCATGTTGCATGTTTATATGTTTATTATGCCAGTGTCTCAGAAGGTGGCACCTAGGACTCGAGATGCCACGGATTGAAAACAGATGTAAAATGTTTTGGAATCTTCTAAATCTGAAGTGTGGCTTCCAAGGTACAGGGATGTAAACAGGAAGTTTCATCAACGGGGACACATTTCATGACAAAGAATGAACAATTCTAGCAGACCAGTATTCATTTTATCACACAAAACAACCACAGTTAAAATGATAGCAATGATTATTTCAAGTATTTGTATTCCTCAGTGTCCAAAACAATTCCACCTTGCCACGTCCAGATGACACTGAAAATGAAATCTAGTCCATTCTGCAGCTTGTGTAGCTTTTTATGCTCTATTTGCTCTTCCTTGCTGAAGGAGGGGGTTAGAAGATGGGTGCAATATTCAGAACCTACAATAGCACAACCCCTCCCCCACTTTTGAAATGTAATCTAATGCCACCCTATTCTGAATCAACATCTTGGCTTGTGCGTCTGATTGATCAAACACTAGTCGTAAAGCAAATACAGTGGAGTTGGCGATCTCTTCCATGATTTCTGCATTTTGTTGTGCTTTGTCTAAAGCAATAGTCATACCATCTGTTGCAATTAAAGCAGAAAAAAATCTGGTTTTAGTTGAAGCAGCCCACCTATCTTGTCTCCGTTGCTGAGGGTGGTCATCCAAGTGTTTCATTGCAGAAAAGACCTATCCAGGACAACAGGTCCCAGCCCTGTCTAAGGGCAGTGATGGATAGGTTCAGGATGTGTGAATGAAACATTAATTGTCCCCCTTACTGATCTATTTATTTTTCTAGCTTTATATAGCGCAAACTTGACCAGAAGGTATCAGTGCTTTAGAGAGTTTGCACAGAGGAGAAAAGTAATAGGCACACAAGGTATTCATATACAATAGATGGTGTCCGGCTCCACAGTGGTGGAAGAGGGAAGTGTATCAAAGGAAATTGATTATTTTAGGAGGGAGAGTCCAGGTATTTGTTGAGAAGAAGTAATTTGAGGTTTTTTTCTGAAGAGTAAGAATGATTGGTTGTCTCGTAGTTCCTGTGGAAGAGCACTCGAAATTCTAGGTGCATTTCCAGAGAAAGAACGGGTGAGTGATATTTGAACTTAGCAGAGGCATATCTTGGTCAGCCATTGACAGCTTGTTTACGAGGTATGTAGGTTTTTGTCGGTGTAGAGAGCTTTGTGGGTTATGCAGACCATTTTGAAAATACTTCTTGCCTTGATTGGTAGCCAATTGAGTTTCTTAAGTGTGGGGATGATGTGCTCATAGCAGATCTCCCCGGAGAGGAGTCTGGCCACTGTGTTGTGTGGATTTCATCGGGATAAGGTGGTTTTTTGGGATACCAGTGATTATCACATTTCTTAAGTCTTTCAGCGTGTAGTAGGCTCTTTGCTGAGGGGTTGATATGGTCATTCATGCTCAGGTTTTTGTCAAGCGTGATCCCAAGTGATGTAACAGAGTTGGCGATAGTTTATAGTTTAAAGCAGTAAGGTTAAGCCAGTTATGGACAGGGTAGGACTTTGCTTTTGGCTGGATGAGGAGTAGTTGGGTTTTGTTAGGGTTAAGCTTTTAGTGGTCGTTAGTCAGCCAGGATTGTACCATGGAGAGAATGTTGTTTAGATGCTGGATGTCTTTGGATGAGGAGATTTTAATGTAGTGAGGTTTTATCAGCATAGAGATGGTAGGCAATTCTGGTTTGTTTCAGTATTGTTGCAAGAGATTCCATATATAGGCTGAACAAGGTAGGGGACAAGATTGATCCTTGGGGAACTCCTAGTGGGACTGGTACTGCTGGTGATGTGGAAATGTTTAGTTTGATACGGTGAGATGATTGGTTTAGGTATGAGGCGAAGCACTGAAGGACAGTACCATTGATGCCTGCATGTTGTGAGAGTGTGTTTAGGAGCATGTTGTGGTTGACTATATCAAAGGCAGCCGAGAGACCCAGGATCACTAGGAGGCAGGCCTGGCCATCGTCCAGAGGTCTGACTAGGTCTTCTAAGATGTTCAGCATTGCAGTCTCCGTACTGCAGCCGTTCCTGAACCCAGATTGAAAGGTGTCATGTAGGTTGAATTTTTCGATGTGGCTGTTCAGTTGTAGGAGGACACATTTTTCAATAGTTTTGGCAAAGAGAGGTAGGTTAGTTATAGGTCTGTAATTTTTAAGGTGGTTCAGGTCAACGTCTGGCTTTTTGATGAGGGGGTGACTTGGTCGAGTTTAAGGGAGGCCGACATCAAGCTGCTGTGTATGGAAGAGTGAATGATTTAAGTTGACAAGAGAAGGAGAGAGGGTGAAAGAGGTGTGATGTTGGCTTCAAGGATGCAAGTATTTTGAAGGCTACTTTTTCGGAGATAGTTTCATATTTGGTCCGAGTTGCATTGTGTTGTATGTGACTGTGGTGGGTGCTCTGGCTCAGTGAGGAGGTGGGTTTGAGGGGACCATCATCAGATGGAGGTGAGGCTGATGTGGGACCAGCTTTGGAAGAAGGAGCATTTTTGGTGAGGGGAGAAGAGGTGGTGGGGGTCTAGTAAGAGTTCAATGTTAATTATTTTTTCAGAGAAGAATTTGGCGAACTCTTCACAGCGCTTAACCAAGTCATCAGTTGAATGTTGTGGGAAAGAGGATGTTTGATGATGTTGAAAAGGTCTTTAGGTCGGTTTCTGGAGTGGTCCAGTTGGGCTCGGAAGAAGGCTGATTTTTCTCTGTAGGTATGTTTTTTGTAATTAAGGCGTTCAGCTCAAAGTAGAGAGAGATGGGACAGCAGGGGTTGTTGTCTCCAGGTTCTTTCAGCGAGCCTAAATTTGTGTCGCTCTTTATTAAGGTCTTTATTGAATCAGGATCTGGAAGGGATACTTCCGTATTTCTTGAGTTTTAGAGTGGCGCCATTGTCAAGAAGTTGTCATTTTTGTGTTATAATGGGTGGTGAGGTCGTCGGCGGAGGCGAGGTCGGGTGGCGGTAAAATTTGAGAGCTGATTAGGGATTCTAGCTCTATTTGAGAAATGACACTTACGAAGCAATAGTCCAGTGCAAAGACTGAAGTCTTACGGGGGATTTGTAACGAATGGTCTCTACAACAAGGTCATAGTCACTCTTTCTACTGAAAACACTGAGACGTTCTCTTTACGGTGCCCACAGATAAGTCCTGAGTCAGTCAGTGCAAGATGAGTCCTGTCTGGCCTACCCAGGCCCAAAGAATTAAGCTTTTCAAAGTCCTGGTAAGAAGTAGGGGATATGCTGGCGCACTCTGGCAGTCGATGCCCAATGTAGAAGGGATCAAGCCAAGTGTTATGTATGATGGGCACACCAATCAAAGGCATACTACCTCTCGTATCACCAGGCAAATGCATTCAAATCCAACTAAAGAGAAAATTATTTTATTTGTATTTTTTGCAGTCTGCACATAGCAGTTGTTCCCATAGGCTGACAGGTTGCTCCGTCCTAAGAGGTTCACTACAGTTAGGCCTTGGAATAATTCCCTATTCCACAGCAAGGATGTATCCTACCTCGAACCAGACACTCGAGGCCGGCCAGGCACTCGGAGGAATCCAGGAGTGAGGCCACTTACCTTGGTTGGAGATGGTAATAATAGGCTGCGGGGGCAGGATTGTGCAGTGGTGGGGCAGCATGCAGAGAGGGCTCATCCTACTGGCAGGGGGAAGCAAAGCAGCAGAGGGAGCCCGACGGGGAATCCGGGGCACGGCAAAGGTCCAGAAGTAAAAACTGGAGCGCTGTTGTCTCTTGGAGGTTCAGCTCACTTGCAGTGAGGTGAGGGGTTCCACTTTGCCTTACCATGGCATTTAACAGCTGTGTTGGCGATGAGCAGAACCTACTGGGGTCCATGCCTGAGAGCTTCAGTGCAGTGTTCCTTTGGTGCCCACACGTACACCCAGTCACTGGGCAGGAGGCCTCTGTTAGACACTGCTAAGGTTGCTTGAATCTGAGAACGGAAACGGTAGAGACCTTGTATAAATGTTCTTCAGTACTGCAAGACTGAATCATCATTTAGCTGTAAATCGAATTTTGTAGCTGAGACTAGAAGATTTAAGGGCAGCATTATGGGTCGACTCATGACTATTTTAAAAGAGTTCCCTTTTGGTTTCTGTGAGGGAATCGCTCTGAGGGACCATAGTGCTAATCGGAGGGCATCGAGCAATTTCAGTTGGGTTTCTGAGCATATTTTTGCTTCTTTGTTCCTAAGAAATGTTAGTCTTTTCCTAGAGCCTTGCAAACATCCTGCAATATTGCTGAGACAAAGTATCTTTTGCGGTCCCTTGAGGCCCAGTTCCGTACCCCGAATAGAGGGATATCATTTCGAAGTAATTTTTTGGTTGCTGTGATGGCATCTGCACAGTTTGAGGAGTGATCCATCCATCCATCCTGAGAACATAAACATAATTACCAAAACGTACAAGCAGGTCGCACACGTTGGCATCCGGATAAAATCCACCTCCATGTACACAAAGGGGTCCCAAATGTTATGATGAGCAGCAGCGGTGGTCCTAATAACTTCTGGCAAATGGTACAGTACTGGCAATAGTTCTGGGCTATGGAAGAAGAGAATGGCGCATACCAATAGGTTGCTGTGGCACACACCTGGCATCCCTACAGACATGGGCTGCTCAATGATAGAACCTGGTGAGGATGAGGAGTAGAAATGTCAGTCTGACCACATGCCAGTACACACTCTTCACACCCCTTGAGGGTCTCTTGTATATTTCTGCTTGATCCAAGACTGTTATTCATTTTTGAGGCATGCTTCTTCAATCAAGACACAACTTTTAGTGAAGGCACAGGAAACAAATCAATTCTCACAATGTACAACACCGCAGCAGCAGTTTTAGACCAGGCAGTATTTTTAGCGACCGAATCAGCCAGGGTGATACCTCTTGAGACGTGATCGCGAGGATGCTGGTGTGCAGCACACTTTAATGCCACCACCTTCTTAGGAAGCTGTAAGACATTTAAAAGGGTTTGAACATACTGACATTTTTAATAGGTGTTATGGCAGATGTTCAGAGCACCCTGTAATCCAGAGGAGCCTGAAGTTGTGCGTCACTCCATACACATACTTTTAGTCTGTGTACACAGCAATAATCTTTTTCTTGGCTAAGGTGCAGGCTTTGGGGAGAGCAACAAGTTTTCAACTGGAGCACATCTGACTGTCCAAGATGGCCGACTGTTCAGGAGCTCCCGGGCTAGGGATCGCCATATGGCGTGAATCCACAAAAATAGCCCCCGCCCGTCAAGCCACCACCCATCAGGATCCCGAGGAAATGATCCTGTGATCTGCATAGCCGATGCAGCGCAGACTGTGGTGAAGATCGTGCAGCAACAAGAAATGAGAAAGGAACCTGGGAAGATTTCCCCCGGGGTAGGGATCGCCGGCGTAAATCCGCGGGGTGCATGAAGACGGCTCTACACCCTGTTCCCTTTCAGAAGAACATGAATTTGAGCTAGGACAAGTTTTGGGGGCTCACCAACGCCGCCTTTCCCGATCTCCTGCACCCCTAAGACTTGCCGGATCGGGGGAGATGCAGAGAGCAGGGCGTCCATGTTGATGTAAGGAGAACCCACTGCAGCCCTCCTTCACTGCCCGCTGGGTGCCTGCAGCTGCCCACAAGTCCTGCTGTCCCTGTACACCTCGTTCCCCATCCGATGAACAGGTTTTTGAGACGGGACCAACTGCCGGAGCAAACGGACACTGCCTCTACTGACCTCCTGCAGGCCTGTGACTTGCCAGAGCGGGGTATGGTGAGAGTAGGGCAGCCAAGTCGATGTGAGGAGAACCCACCACCAGCCTCCCGTGGCGCTCGACCGGCCCTATGTGATGAGTACCGACCACTATGACTCCCTGATGTCTGTGCAGTGCTGAGACACAACCGGGAAGGTTGGCCCGCTTGGGGCATGCAAAAGACAGTCTGGTTCACTCCTCCCACGCAGCGCGAGCCCTGCCTGCAGGTCTGTTGCGGCGATGAGGCTAGCTGTAGGGGCTCACGGACGCTGTCCGCGTGAAACGTACCTCCTACGATTCCCCCGCTGTTGTGCGACCTGGCTACACTGGCATTCCACACTGATATACAACAGTGTACTTCCAGAATATCAGTGTAGACTACCAGTACACACATGTACCACCGTGTACACCAGACATACAACCGTGTACTACCAGAATGTCTGGTGTACACAGGTGTACTGGTAGTCTACACTGGTATTCCACGCCATGCTCTTTTGATATTCTACTCCAACACTGGTTCTACACTGTTATCATATGCCGATATGTTAAGCTATGCTGATATGCTTTTCTTTGCTCTTTTTACGCAAACATGGTTAGCTTCACTTCCTACTGTCCACCGTATACTTCTGGTATACACTGTCGCCATGTATCTGTGTATCATGTTATGCTTATATGCCTGTCTGCTCATTTCACGTCAACACTACTAGCCGATTCGTACGCTGGTACCTTAGTCGATGCGCCCTACCGGAACTACCTCAGAACTATATTGCTTACATATCCTAATGTCCACTGTATTCCTCTGGTATACACTGTCGCCAGGTAGCTATATATCATGTTATGCCTATATGCTTTTTTTTTTTTGCTCACCTTGCGTCAACACTGTTGCGTATACTTACAGTGCTACCTTAAGTTGGCTCACCCTACTGCAACTGCTCAGAACCTTTAGCTCGCACTTCGTGCAGCCCATCGTATACTTCTGGTACACACTATTGCAATGTATCTGCGCTTACACCTATGTAATTGTATCCATTTCATATGTAACTCATACAACTGTTACTTCTTGTGTACGCAGTTGCTACGTATCTGTGCTTACCCCATGTAATCGTATCTACCCCACATGTAACTTCTTCTTTTTTCCGACTATGTAAAGCGCTCTGATACCTTTGGGTCAAGTTCGCTCTATACAAAACTCTATAAATAAAATAAATGAATACATTTGGCAAACAACTTTCCTCAGTTTGATAAACTGGTACTTACAGCCTAACAGCTACTAGGACACCATTAACCCTGAAATCTATCCCGTCAACAAATTACATCAGTTCACAGTTAAGGATAGGCACATCTGTTAAATCAGCATGGAGTTTGGTCACATGAGCAATAACAAAAATACAGTCCTGGGGCTCCCCCTCCTCACCGATGGGCATTAAAGAGGCCGGGTTCAGAGCCAGGCACCGAGCCAAACAGTAACCTTTCATAGCTGTGTAATCAGGCTGTAGAGGGTGCTCAGTATTTGTAGTTGGGAGGAGTGCAACCACAGAATCAGCCACAGACCATAAACCTGGTGAGAGCTGGGCCGCAACTGGGTCCAGGATCGAGGAGTAATAAGCTATGGGCCTTTTCTGATTCCCTGTAACTCTGAGCTAATACTCCAAGAGAAAATTAGTTACGTTCATGACAAGTCAATCTTCAGTGTTTGGCATAATCTGGGAATCCTAAAGCGAATGCAGAAATCAGTGCTTGTTTAATTTTTCAAATGCCGTTTGACTTCATTAGACCATTGCAATTGATCACAAATATCTTTCCCGACAGTCTTACAACAGCTTTGCTAGGTCGGCATAGCCCAGAACCCAATGCCTGTAGTATCCAGCCATGACCACAAAAGTACGTACATGAGCGAAAGTTACAGGGTGGGGCAACGTACGAATGGCTCCACCTTGGTCATAGAACGGGTGGTATTTACCAGTGGAGATTTCATGACCGAGATATCGCACTTGCAGAAGGCAGAACTGCAATTTCTCTTTTGAAGCCTTATACCCCTTATTAGCCAATCTGGTGAGGAGATAGATTGAATCCACCTTGCAGTGATCTAGAGCAGGGGTCTCCAACCTTTTCTGTATTGGGAGCCACTTCTGCTCAAGGAAAGTCCTGAGCTACTAGCAAATGTTATCACTTATAGTGACAACATATGTTAGCATTACACTATGACCACCCTAAGCAGAATTATTAGTAGTGACCACCCAAGCATTCCAGACAAGGTAACCAAAAGAAATGCGAGGAAAACGTTTTTCAGTATTAAATGCTTCCATCTGACTAATGAAGTAACATTCAAATTGTTACATGCTCTGCGGCACAAAAGACATAACCACATCAGTTTTTCCCCCAACTCAGCTTGAACTATCATTCAGCTATCAACTTTAAATGTGTTTGAGAACTGCAATATTTTGTCTTCGTCAGCATATTAACTTTTCTTCTATCAAAAACCACTTTCCATTTTGGGCAAACAAACTTAATTTCCCAGAAGGAAAACCTGTTCTGAAAAAACAATGTTTACCTTCACAACACCAAGGATGCCTATGGAGAGGACACCATTATAACAGGGCCACCATTGTGCCAAGGCTGAATGCCATAACATCCAGGATGCTGACCGTGTAGAAGTTATGCCCATTATTATGCGAGGAGCAGTCATTCTTCTGTGAGGGGTTGCAAAAAGTAGGCCAGTCATGTTCTTAATATGTCAATGATGGCTGCCTATATGACACAACTAGACTAAAAAATGGCCATTATAGTCCAGGATAACCATTATTATGCTATTGGCACTATTATTCCATGAACGAACACTATTACGCCAGAGATGATACCCTTATGATGTGGGCCAGCATACAAATTTGACGGTCTTTAACACAAGAAGTAGCTTCCAGGAAACAACACTATTTATTAGGGAGAGACACTGTGTTAGACAGACACACATAAATAAATGCTGATGAGGCTCTTAATTTTTCTTTCCTCTGGATCCATACCCTGCTGTCCTCAGCTCTTTGGCTTATCATGCTCCCAACTAGCACATTTTCACTCTGCCTCCTGCAGTCCTACATTTTGGTGAGTCCGCACTGATTACTGCTACCATTTTTCTTTGATGGTGCATTGTTCACATGTGTGGTGCGACTGATAGATCAGGGCGTATAAGATGGCCAATTCCCTTGTGACTTAGATTTAGAGGGGATACAGATGGTCATGGAGCAGACCCCATAAGCCAACACAGTTTGTGTTTGAGTGCAATTATAATGTGCTACCATTGGTTTGGTTAGCTTTCACTCAGAGTTCTGAGATGAGCGGTGCTGCCTTCCTTAATATGCATAGACTCTATAAGATTGGCTTGTCTTCACCTCTCAGAGCTACTTTGAGGGTGCTGGTGAGCTACTAGTAGTTCCTGAGTTACTCGTTGGAGACCCCTGATCAAGAGTAACAGATGTTAGAAGTAAAGTGAAACACCGGGGGGGAGGGGAAACCAACATCTTCAGATCTTTCTTTAGGGCTTGAGAAAAGATTGAAGTAAGATAGGTCCACAAAAGTTGAGATCCTCTGAATGAGATTGAGAAGAGTCATTGACTTTCCTTCTGCATGGGGATGGAAAACCAAGAGGAACAGGGAGCAACTACCGTAAACGATTAGTTTGTGGGGATGCAAGGAAGGATGATGGCAGGGTTGGGGACCACATAGAAGCTTGGGATAACCGCATTATTAATCGCTCTAAGATCTTGTACAAATCTGTACACATTGGCCTTACGTGCCAGCAGAATCTATTGACAATAGGCACTAGAACCCTTTACATAATCGGATCTGCTATAACAGGGTGGATCCCTTCCTCTAGTTTTGATGGGTACTGGAGTATTTTGGGTAGCTTCTTCTAAAGATCGAACTTTGTCTTCACTCATTCCATTGATATAAACCCCACATCCCTGGCGTCCAGACGTATGTAGGTCCTGCGTTCAGGAGCTCCGAATTGGAGGCCACTTCCTTCCGTCATTGTTGCGGTTAGTGTGGACGCACAGGCTGAGGCCCCCCGCTCCGGAACCCATAGGTCCGTGAGAAGGACGGTTTCTACCAACCTGACATTGGTTTTTTTCCCCCACCCCGGATTACCTTGGAATCCTCACTATAGGACACGGTACACCTTAGGATTCCTGTGACTGTTTCTAAAAAGAGAGAGTTGATTAGGTACCCCTTGCACCCCGGTCCTGAAGAAGCGCCACTCATCCATCAGGAGAAATAAGGCGTGAAACATGTCGACCTTTTATTACACCATCCCCCCACACTACACATACTAGCTGTAGCAGGTTGAATTGTCCTGCCAGCTCCAACTCTTGTAGTCTGTTTTTAGCCATAGCATCAGTGTCCAGCTAATAAAGGACTTTCCGGAAACTTATAGCTATTTTTAAACACCACACACACCACTCTACTCACTACACTTGGACCCTACCACTTCATCACATAGGGCCTCCCGGTTTAACAACATAGAAGCTCTCCTGCAAAGAGCCCCCCTGGGGGGCCCGTCGGGAATTGCAGCGCCGGCCCGACGAGGAGCTGCCCTGTGATGAAGCATGACACCCCTTGGGGTGTGTGAGGGCCCTTGCTCCTATTGGAGCTCTCCCCTGCCCTATTAGTGTTCCTTCTCCGGACTTGATTCCCCGTGGTTCTTTGTACCCAATCCCCCCTGCCCCCTCCCCCCATACCATCCAACCCCACACGGCCCACCCCCATAGGAACTGCATGCCCTTTTTGTACCTATACGTTGCAGGGCATGTATGCTGGACCTAGATTGTAAAAGCCCTTGTCTCCCTTTGGTTTATACCCCAAGTAGATGGGTCAGAAATAGACCGGACTGAGATGAAGCTTTCACTTGCCTCTTGTAATGTTCAGAAACATTTACTGACTGTCCATGCAGAAAGAAGGGAGAAGTGTGGAATGGACTTGTTAATTTGAAGCTCTTCATCTGTTCACTGACTGATCTAATTTTGGCATTTTAGTTTTATTTCAATCATTAAATCCTTTGTCATTTTACAGAATTGGTGTGGGAGCCTTACTGAATGATTTATTGAGTCAGGTTTTGTGGCAACACTGCTGATATCTAACACACATTCTCTGCAGTAGCCACCTCTCTGGTTCCGTGCTACTAAGGGTAGACAAAGCTGTCTTTATGAAATACTATTTGCCTGTCTAGCTAGGGCCTGATTTTGCATGGTGGTGGAAGAATTTGGCCCTTCAAGCAGCACGCTTTTGGTACCACTGAAAATGATGGACTTTGGCCTTTTTGAGCTAAGGGTTCCTATGATAAGTGCCCTAGGCGCCATGCCAAAGTGAAAAGACACCGGTGGCTTCAGAAAATCAGTAAAGAAGCTAGTGACGTTTCACCATACATCTATTTACAGGTAGGTCCTTTGAACGGCATCAGATGGTCTTTCTTTTCTGATCTCATTAAAAGGACATTTGAGCTGTTTTTACCATCGTTGAGTGAGGGCAGTCCTAGACGTCCAGAGGCTTGCGTTCCAGTGGAAGGGTCCTGGAAGGTGGATTATTCATAACCTACATGTTGCACAGAGTGGTTTAAACATGATCAGAAGGTTGTGTGTGGTGGACGTAGGTTCGTGGTTGTGATGTGGGAAGTTAAAATTATCAGCAATCAAGCCTGGGGATAAGCCATTGACTACTTGGAATACTAGAGTCAGAAAATTGTAGATGGCCCTGTTCGCAGCGAGCCACCCAACTGCAACAGGATGTTTTGGAAACATGGCACTCTAGGTTGTCCGGTTCTGGTATCAGTTAAGAAAGGTGTACAATGGTGATGAGCACCACTGAGGGAGACCCACAGGTAGGCTGTTGCAATGATCTACTTTTCTGAGCAAGTGAACTGCTTGGTTGCTTAGAGGTGATACATGCCTAAAAATGGCAAATGCTACGCGTGGTTAGTGCTCCGTGCCAGACTTCAGTGTTGGTCATAAACAAGGTCATTTGCAGTGAGGCGCTGATGAGCGCATGGAGACATCAAGCCAATTAGGTGAAAGTTTAGATATTTGGGTGAAGTGGAGGCTGTGATGGACGGAGCTGGAGAAAGGAGAAGAAAAGTACTTCGGACGAGGTCAGCATAAGCGATTGTAAAGCTATCGGGGGATGTGGATGCCAGCGCTCGGTCTCTGGAGCATTGACCTACTTGGTTTGGACTATTGCTCTTTGGGCACTGGGCTTTGGGAGCAAGGGCCCTTTACTAATGTCGGCTTTTAAGGAAGCAGCAGAGATATTCAACTAGAGACTTATTGTAAGAGAGGGTGAGGCATATCATGGCAAGGTTACTAAACTGTCTTCTATATGTCTGATGCCGCTGACCTACTCATTGAGCCCGAAAATTTCCTAGAATGACAGGAGTACAACCCTATAGGATACCATTAGCCATAGGGGCTATGTTCTAGAAATCCTACAGTATAAAAGCTATAACAACACATGGTTTACACTGTGAATCCTATTTTGGCCTGTTTTACCTATCTGTAAATAAGTTATATTCTTCTTTGAAGCTGTACTACTGACTTGACATTCAGTGCTGTTTCATGTGTAGGTTGCGGTGTCTGTCTGTATCCAAGTTTCTCCAGTATTGGGGTATCTTTCATAGATTCACATGCTTGAATCATTCCCCGTCGTCGAAGTGGGAGTCCCACAGTACATAGAATAGCAATAAAGCTAATAGAACAGTAATAGAGCAATAGGAAATTACTCTAACATGGAAGCTAATAGAGAAAAAACCAGTCACTTTATTAGCTTATTATAGTCATTAGATATGGACCAAAGTCCAGCCAATCATGCAATAGTATCCTCTAGAACCTTCTCCACAGAGGCTCAGGCTCTTGGATTTTCTACCGCATGTCGTGTGAAGGGAGTCTCTCTGAGCTCTGCTCAGTACTTCATTTTTAGGTCTCGCCTGAGCCAGCGCTTAGCGCTGCTCTGGCCGAGACATTTAGTAAGTGGGTTTTTGAAGTGCTACCAGAGAGGCTTTTGCTGGCCTCCAGCTTGCGTTCACGATGGTGTGCACGCGCGCAGCTGCCATCTGGGTGTTCTCTAATGGCTCCTCTGCGCACACTACCCCCTCCCTTCTCAGAGGCGCCATCTGGCTTTCCTCTCGCTCGGACAAGCGCTTTAATGCCCCCTCCCCCACCACAGATCACGTCACCATTGCATCTGCATTTGCCTGTGTTTTGTCAGCAGATGAGTTTTTACATTGCTCATTTTCTTTCTTTGCATCAGAGAAGCGCAATGGTGCAAAAGGCAATGTATCTTTTGAATTAAAGGAACAGATCACGTCACCACTGCATCTGCATTTGCCTGTTTTGTCAGCAGACGAGTTTTTACATTGCTCATTTTCTTTCTTTGCATTAGAGAGCGCAATGGTGCAAAAGGCAATGTATCTTTTGAATTAAAGGAAGCCGAAGCAGAGTCTACACATGTTCCTGTTTTACAGACACTGCGCGCACTACCCCTCCCTTCTCAGAGGCGCCATCTGGCTTTCCTCTCGCTCGGACAAGCGCTTTAATGCCCCCTCCCCACCACACATCACGTCACCACTGCATCTGCATTTGCCTGTGTTTTGTCAGCAGACGAGGAGTCTTTACATTGCTCATTTTCTTTCTTTGCATCAGAGAAGCGCAATGGTGCAAAGGCAATGTATCTTGCCGAAGCAGAGTCTACACATGTTCCACAGCATCACTCAGCACCACCACAGCATCACTCAGCACCACTAAACACCACCTCAGCATCACCAAGCACCACCACAACACAACTCAACACCACCTCACCATCAATAAGCAGCACCACCACAGCATCACTAAGTACCACCACCACAGCATCACTAAGTACCACAACAGCATCACTAAGCACCACCACAGCACCACTCAGCACCACCACAGCATCACTCAGCACCACTAAACACGACCTCAGCATCACAAAGCACCACCACCACAGCACCACTAAGTACCACAACAGCATCACTAAGCACTACCACAACTCCACTCAGCACCACCACAGCATCACTAAGCACCACCTCAAGCATTAGCATAGCCAATAGGTCTCGCCTTTGGGGCCTTATAAGTGTTTAACCATGCAACAGTTAATGTTGTTGCATCAAGGATATTATGCTGCATAACTAAATACTTATAAGGTCCCAAAAGCGAGAGCTATTGGCTATGCCAATGCTTGTTTCTTCAGTATTTCTTCAAATTTTTTATCTAACATGTCTACTACGAAAAGATCACTCTTCAGACACTGTGAGGCTTGTGGTAAGCTCCGACTTCATTCTGAGGACCCCCACAAGAAATGTATATACTGTCTCTACCCAGACCATCAGGTGAGAGATTGCAAAATTTGCAGGACTTTTCCTCAGAAAACTGAGGGACAGAGAGGGACGTCTTCTTCTGGGGCTACAGAAGCTCAATACCCTGGACGATCCCTTATCTGAGGCAAAGAGTGATTCCTCTCTCACAACTTCGGCCTCTAAGAAGAGAGCTAGTGAGGCGGAGATGGTTTCTCCTAAGGATAAGGTGTCGCAGAAACATCATCACACCTCTAAGCATGATGAACAGCCCTCCTCCTCAAAAAGGGCTCCTGCTCCTTCTAAGGGTCAGCCTATCCCCTCTACGCCTCCAAGATCTGCCTCAAAATCTCAGGCGTCCAAGTCTCTCCCTGAGACACTTTTGCCTCTCAAAATACCTACCTCGTCGACAAGCTTGTCGTCGATTCTTTCGTCGACGAAGACTTCCGTCGCCACAACTACAACTTCTACCTTCTCTTCTCCTAAGCCCAAGTTGCTTATGTCGTCGGCGTCCTCTCCGTCGACGCTTGTGTCTGTGACGGTGAAGCCTCGTTCGTCTACCTCCTCCTTGACTTCGTCGTCGACAAAAAACAAGAAGCGGACTATCTCTGATCCATCGTTGATGGATGCCTCATCGCCTCCGAGAAAGTCGAAGGCTTCCAAGAGTAAACTTCCCTCGTCGGCGGGTGCCTCGTCGACGGTTTCCTCGTCGGCGGTTTCCTCGTTGACGGTTGCCTCGTCGGCGACACAAGTTTTCCGAAGCTGACCTTCATCGACGCTCTTCGTCGACTGCCGGAGCGTCTTCGGAGGATTCTTTGCTCAAATCATCAGCTTTAAAGTCTGTAGTGCCCTTGCAGTCTGCAGCAATGCTCTTACCTTACTCAGGGGTGGCGGATGCTTCCCTGCTTCAAAGGAGAAAGTCTTCCCTAGACATTCTATCGCCAGTCCACACCTCTCCAAGTAAGATATCTCCTTCTCCCCCTGCGGCGCTTTTGGATTATGGGACCGATGAAGAGGGTTCTGATGAAGATGACCGGTTTCGTGCTGCTCGAAGTCCTTCAGAGCTCCTCATTAAGTGCCAGGATATTGATGAGGACCAGGAATATGGCTATTGTCCTGAAGTTACTACTCGGCCACCACTTGCAACTCCAACTGCGCAAATTCCCATGTCTCTGATTTCCAATTTACAATACATGCTCGACGACTATTACCGCAGGTTTCCTCCCTCTGAGTCGGCATCCTCTGTTCCGCAAACGCCTGTTCCTCCGCCTTCCTCCATCAGGTCGCCTCCTCCGGTTTCTCCGGTGGCCTCAGTATCCCGCCACCCTGAGGAGACGCACACTACTGACGAAGATGGAGAAGAGGGGGAGCTGGATGACGGATCACTCCTTAACGAGTGGGACGACTACCAAATCCAGACTCCATCGCCTACCACTCCTACTCCTATAGACTCACCTCCAGCGGATAAGGGAGGTTTTCATGTTCTCATGGAGAGAGCAGCGAAAAGATTTCAACTTCCCATGGTTACCAAGGACGAGGACTGTTTCTTGTATGACTTTAAGGACCAACCAAGAAGACAGGTCCGCGCTATCCCGATTATTGATTTTATCTGGCAAGAAGGTTTAAAAGTCATGAAGACCCCTGCATCCATTCCCGCAGTCCTGCCACGCCTAGATAAAAAGTATAAGGCTCCGGGTAACTCTCCGGCCTGTCTTATTGGACAGCCTAAACCCGACTCTGTTATCTCCCAAGCGGCACAACGTCGTGCCAGGAATCCATCCTCTCCGCTGTCGGCTCCGCCTGACAGATGGCCGACGTCTGGATTCCATTGGCAAAAAGTTTTCCACTATGGCGGCAACTACTGTCCGAGCGGCCAATTCTCTGGCTATTTTAGGCCGATACGACAGGCAAATGTGGTCAGACATTTCTCCCTTTATTGATATGTTGCCCGAAGACTTTAAGGCGGAAGCTTTAAAAATCCTTCAGGAAGGAGAGGGGATCTCGGCTGAAATAATTGATTCCGCAGTCGCCGTTTCTTCCACAGGATTTCGCCAACTGGCGGGGGCTGCGGTCCTCAGACGTCAGGGCAGGTTGAGGGCTACTTCTTTTAGGCAAGAAGTTCAGACAAAAATAATTGACATGCCTTACGATGGCGAATCACTTTTTGGCCAGCATGTTGATGATGCCCTCCAGGCTATAAAGAAAGACACTAACACCGCAAGAGCTCTCAGCACTCTTCAGTTTAAAAAACAGCCCTTTCGTGGTGCGAGAGGTCGTGGTTTCTCATCCTTTCGAGGAGGCTACAACCAGTACAAGCAGTATCAACAATATCAAGGACAACAGCGATACACATCCTCGCAGCAGCATCAGTCGTTTAAACAACCGCCAGCTTACTCCTATAAGCATTACAGGGGTAAATCCTCCTACAGGGGCCAAGATGCCTCCAAGAAACAGTGACAACTGCCAACTGACAGCCACTATCCCCATCAATCCGACAAGGGTTGGAGGAAGAATCTCCCACTTCTTCTCCAAATGGTCTGCAATAACTACGGACAGATAGGTTCTGGACATTGTTTGCAGGGGTCATGCTCTAGAATTTGTAAAACTTCCTCCAAGTTCTCCTCCGGCCCATTTGAATGACCTTTTGTCCCAGATCAAGCTCATGTTAAAAAGGAGCCATCGAAGTGGTACCAACTCTTCAAAGGGGTGCAGGCTTCTACTCAAGATTCTTCCTCATAAAGAAAAAGTCGGGAGTGGCGCCCCATTCTGGACCTTCGTTCCCTAAACAAATTCCTCAAAAAACAAACCTTCCGAATGTTGTCTCTCCAGGAAGTGCTTCAGTCGCTGACTCAGGAGGATTACTTAACAACCCTGGACCTTCAGGATGCTTATTTTCATGTCCCTATCCTACCCAGGCACAGAAAATTCCTGCACTTCAGAGTGGCTGGCAGGGACTTCCAGTTCAAGGTCCTTCCTTTTGGCCATCGCTCAGCGCCCCGAGTGTTCACCAAGGTCATGGCACCGGTGGCAGCACACCTTCGTCAGGCGGGGGTCCAAATCTTTCCCTACCTAGAAGATTGCCTCATAAAGGCGAAGTCGTTCGCAGTCGCAAACAGACATACTCAAAGATGTCTCTCTCTGTTCCAGTCTCTCGGCCTTTCAATCAATATGGAAAAATCGCAGTTCACCCCCTCTCGGGTGAGGACGTTCTTGGGAGCAACCATAGACACTCAGCAAACAAAAGCTTTTGTCTCAAACGAAAGACAACAAAGGATTTGCAAGCTAGCAACTCTGCTGCAAACAAAAGTCTGTTTCTGTCCGACAGTTCAAATCACTTCTGGGGATGCTCTCTTCTTGCATTCCCCTAATTCCCTACTGTTGCCTCCATATGAGACCCTTGCAGGAGGAACTAGACAAACAATGGGTACAAGTTTCAGGGTCCTTCGACGATGTCATCAAAATAACATCTCAAATGCGAAGAGCGTTGCTATGGTGGACTCACATACCAAACATCTCAGCAGGCCTATCGTTCCTAGTGGACGCTCCAAGTTTTGTCATCACAACAGATGCATCTCTCGAAGGGTGGGGAGCACATCTTCAAGGCCTGACAGTAAAAGGAAAATGGAACACACAGCAACGAACTTGGCATATAAACCGCTTAGAGTTGTTGGCGATCTTCCTAGCTCTGAAGTCCTTTCGGTCCATCATCCAAGGAGCTTCTGTGTTGATTCGAACGGACAACACGACAAGAATGCACTATTTAAACAAACAGGGGGACACAAGATCGACTCTGTTATCCCACCAAGCTCAACTAATTTGGGACTGGGCGATAAAGCATCAGATAACATTGACGGCAGCTCATTCTCCGGGAGTGTCAAACATCCTAGCGGACTCTCTAAGCAGGTCAATCGTGTCCAACCACGAATAGGAGCTTCACCAACCAACGTTGGACCGCATATTTCAGCTATGGGGTCAACCCAATCTGGATTTATTTGCAACCAACCTGAACCGCAAATGCCCATTCTACGCAAGTTGGCTTCCCCAACAGGGGTCGTGCGGGAATGCGTTTTTGATGAATTGGTCAACAATCTATGCTTACGCTTTTCCTCCGATTCCCTTAGTCCCAAGGGTGCTTCGGAAGATGCAGAAAGAACCTTGTTGCATTCTTCTCATAGCCCCCAGATGGCCTCGCCAGTTCTGGTTTACGGAGCTCCTACTTCTCACAGAGTGCGATCCCATTCCACTGCACCCACTACCGCTCCTGCTAACGAACTGCGGAAAAATCTGCCATCCGGATCCGACATCTCTACGCTTAGCGGCCTGGCGCCTGAATACTATGAGTTTGCCAACTTAGTTATTCCTTCTGACTGCAGAGAGGTCCTAGCTAACGCCAGAGCGCCCTCCACCATAAAGACATACAAACTCATGTGGAAGAGATTCTGTCTTTGGTGTGAAGCCTCCCAGATACACCCTGTACACTACACCAGAGCAGCTGTTACCTTTTTTCTTACAATCGGCAAAATCCGGCCTCTCTCACTCCACCCTTAAAGTCTTCCTGGCCGCAATCTCTAGATTCCGACAGGATGGTTCACGTTCTCTTTACTCTTCCAGAATCATACAACAATTTTTCGAAGGTTTATTTCGCATGTTTCCGCCAATCAGACGCCCGCCTACACCTTGGCATCTCAACATTGTGTTGTCACAACTTATGAAACCCCCATTTGAACCCATCCATAGGTCTGATCTTAAATTCATCTCATGGAAGACATCACTACTTTTAGCTCTTACATCTGCTAGGCGAGTAGCGTACATACAAGCTTTCACTATTAAACCTCCGTTTCTCCAATTCACCAGGGACTCTGTGGTCCTTCGTACTAATCCGACCTTTATTCCAAAAGTACCATCTGATTTCCACCTCAATGAGCCAGTAATTCTGAAAACTTTTTTCCCGAAACCACAGTCCCCAGCGGAAAAGGCTTTGCATTCTCTAGATGTTAAGAGATGTTTGAAATTTTATTTACAGAAAACTTCCAGTATCCGTAGAACTGATCAGCTTTTTATAGCTTATGGCAAAATATGGAAAGGACATCCAGTAACCAAGCAGACTATTGCTCGTTGGATTTCTTGTGCAATTTATTTGTGCCATCAGCAAGCGGGCAAGCCGCTACCTACAGCGGTTAGAGCGCATTCTACCAGAGCAGTCTCCTCTTCTACTGCTCTCTTAGCCGGTGTGCCTCTTCAACAGATTTGCAGAGCAGCAACTTGGTCCAGCAGGCACACCTTTACCAAGCACTGCTGTCTTGAAGCTGCAAACAATACTGATTCAGAAGTAGGACAAGCGGTGCTCCGTAATCTTTTTCAATAAGGTGAGCCTCTGTTGCCTTCCCACCTCCTTACATATGTAAATTCTTTCATTCTCAATATATGTATGATATATATATATATATATATATATATGTTTATAGATATGTATAAATACTCAGTTACATATATCTCTTCAGCTCCGCATGATTTTTCTTTATTGAGTATGTTCTTTCTATTACATACATATCTTCTTCGGACACTGTTTTCAATACACTTTATGGTGTCTTCAGTATTCTATTTCTAAATTACTGCTATCTACTCTGATTCAAGCATGTGAATCTATGAAAGATACCCCAATACTGGAGAAGAACATAAGTTACGTACCTGTAAACTGTGGTTCTCCAGTATTGGTATCTTTCATAGATTCACATGCAACCCACCCACCTCCCCACAGAGGCTCCCCTCCTTTTGGTGGGTTATTTATCACACTTGTGCTCGAAAATCTGAGAGCCTGAGCCTCTGTGGAGAAGGTTCTAGAGGATACTATTGCCTGATTGGCTGGACTTTGGTCCATATCTGATGACTATAATAAGCTAATAAAGTGACTGGTTTTTTCTCTATTAGCTTCTATGTTGGAGTAATTTCCTATTGCTCTATTTCTGTTCTATTAGCTTTATTGCTATTCTGTGTACCGTGGGACTCCCACTTCGACGACGGGGAATGATTCAAGCATGTGAATCTATGAAAGATACCAATACTGGAGAACCACAGTTTACAGGTAAGTAACTTATGTTCTTCTAACCTGTGGCCCCTTTTAGAGTAATCCTAGATTGTTCGGCTTCACTACCCCAGGGAATTCAAGTGTTCAAAGTAAATAACATGTTTATTCAACTGGGATGCAATTGTATTGGGGGCCCTGGGACACTATTGGTAAATGGTCCTGTGGAGAATGCTGTCAACTAACTAGCCCTTGAACATAATAGTGGCTTTAGTTTTTCCAGTATGTGTTTTTCAAGTGGTTGTTGAGTGAACAGAGGGGAGAAAAGCTCAGTGGACAGGGCAGTGTTCATGAGCAGAGACTGCTGGAGAGCTAACAGCAGTCGAGGAGGTGGACAGAAGTTTCAGCAGAGACTGCTGGAGAGATGACAGCAGTCAAGGAGGTGGAGAGAAGTTTCAGCAGAGACCGCTGGAGAGCTGACGGCAGTCAAGGAGGTGGACAGAAGTTTCAGCAGAGACTGCTGGAGAGATGACAGCAGTCAAGGAGGTGGAGAGAAGTTTCCACAGAGCACGCTTGAGAGATGACCGCAGTCGAGGAGGTAGAGAGAAGGTTCCTCCGAGACTGCTGCAGAGCTGACGGCAGAGCTGACGGCAGTCGAGGAGGTGGAGAGAAGTTTCCTCAGAGACCGCTGGAGAGCTGACGGCAGTCGAGGAGGTGGAGAGAAGTTTCCGCAGAGACCGCTGGGGTGCTGCCAGCATTTGAGGAGGTAGAGAGAAAATTTTCTGCAGAGACCGCTGGGGTGCTGCCAGCATTTGAGGAGGTAGAGAGAACATTTTCTGCAGAGACCGCTGGAGAGCTGATGGCAGTCGAGGAGATGGAGAGAAGTTTCCTCAGAGACAGCTTGAGAGCTGACCGCAGTCAAGGAGGCTGAGAGAAGTTTCTGCACAGACTGCCGGAGAGCTGACAGCAGTCGAGGAGGTGGAGAGAAGTTTCCGCAGAGACTGCTTGAGAGCTGACGGCAGTCGAGGAGGTGGAGAGAAGTTTCCGCAGAGACCGCTGGAGTGCTGACAGCAGTCGAGGAGGTAGAGGGGAAGTTTCCAAACATGCATTTGCCCCAGTCTTCCTGACTTCATATTTCCGCTTCTGGGCTTTTGTGTTACAGAGCATTATTAGGTTTGTCAGCTCACTTGGTTCAACAGAACACATGACTACAACTTCCAGAATGCATTAGGCTGTCAAATGAAGCTCATGAATTGGAACCTGGGATCGCCGGCATGGAGCTAGCTGACAGAATACGTGGGGTTGCCAAATTTCAGTGCTTTGTGTGGTACAACAGGGTGTGGCCCATATCCCACTAATGCATTTGTGAGTGAGAAATAAATGTGTGAACCTGAGCCTGGCCACTGCATGAAATGGTCAGGAAGGAAGTTCATAATGCCTCCTCCTGAGTGGTCCAGACGCAAACCCAGGTACAAAGTCTGGATGTGTACTAAAGAATGCAAATAGTTCCAGACAGCTACCCAAAGCCTGATCCTTTACACATTCCCTTGGTTTCAGTTTGTATGCAGGTTGTGTGCAGTTTTACTTAGTTTTTATTTTACAGTAGATAATCTGGTTATTTAATCTACTCTCCTTTCCCATCCACTCCAAGGGCCTGACTTATTAATGTTTCATGGCCTTGGGAGTGGTTTGGGAAGTCTTGCTTTATGAACCATCTTAAGGTAGCTGGCTTCCATTAGACACTGATGGCAAACATTGGGTAATGGATTTTTGAGGTTGTTGAAGAAGTTGGACGTGGGTTAGGACCCACAAATGGCTTTATTCCTTTCATGACAAAAGTGCAGTAGGGCAGTCATGCCTGTCCACTTATTTCCTAAGAGCATTTAGTTGTGAGGTTCAGTGCTAGATTTGGACAATAAATATCACACAACCGGTTAGAGCTCTCTAAAGTATAGAGAAAGTCTGTTTTGAGGTCCCTGGTTTTAAGCACTCAGGCCCACTCTTACCTGATTGGCTTGTTTCTGTTGAGATCAAGAGATCATCTCCTCACCAGCTTGAATCCTCCATTCAGTGGTTTTTTTCACCTCTTAAGAGCACCTCTCCGCTCCCATCTCCATCAAACAGCTGGTGCTCCCTACCCTTTGTCTTCTGAAATGCCACCTTCCTCCACCAAACATCTGGAGAGGCCGCCTTTGTATTGCCTTATTGCCCATATTTTCCCTCCTTCAACGTATATTTCTGATCTCATCCGAGTCTCTGCCTTTTCCATATTTCCCCTTTTTGAGCATGCCTGCCCCCTGTTGCCTCTATTTTTGATTTGCATCTGAATTTCACTCTCATCTGTCTCTTCATCTCCATAAACTTCCCCCTTTCATGGGAGTTTCTCTCTCCCCCCCCCAGTCCTGTCCTCTTTCCAACTGCAGTCTGTCCTTTCCTGAGTGTTTTCTTAGTTAATTTTCTTTCTAGTCGCATGTCAGTCTCTGACCCTTTCTTGACCCACCACCCACAGATTTTCCTCTCTCTCTCCTCTTCTGACTGCCTCTGCTCTTTCATTTCAGGATGACCAATGCCTGCCACCGGAAGTGTGTCCCGCCGCACTACAAGGAAGCTGAGCTGTCCAAGGGAGAGTCTGTGTGCCTGGATCGCTGCGTATCCAAGTATTTGGACATCCATGAACGTATGGGCAAGAAGTTAACTGAGCTGTCCCTGCAGGACGAAGAACTGATGAAGAAGATGCAGCAGGGGGTAACGCCGGCACAGTGATATCATTGTCTGGGGTATCCTTCTCTCAGATAACTCTACAGACTTCATGCTAATGCAGGCTACCTCTGGCCAAGGGATGATTCCTGAGCAGGCCCAGTTGCCCAAGCTGACTGCTTGTCTGTCCACAACAGACGCACATGACTGTATCCTTGCTGGCCCATATTGGCATTGAGGTCTTGATTAATTTGGGTGCACTGGTTATCATTCCATTACACTTCTCCCCAGTAACGACTGGTTCTCCTTCCACCATAGATGCCAGAAGTTGTCTTCTCTGGTGATCACTGTGGCCAGTCACCCTCGCCTAGTGACACATGCTTCTTTCATCCTGCAGGACGTGGGGCTTATAATTTCAGTTATCGTAGTCTTACCACGAGAATGTTTATCTTCTTGGAACTGTGTATGGTTGTTTTTCTGTAATGCCATGTCTGCTCACTGTCCCATAAAGACCAGTCAACTCTGATGTGTGTAATCATGATTTTAAAGTATTCCATTCGCCCACAGAGGCTGGTCATTCTTTCAACTCTACTGATCAATCCTGTAAAGACTAGTTACTCCAGTGTGAAAGGCTGTTCTTCCTTAAGACTGGTCTCCTTCCCTCAGGGGATTTGCAGATTTCTCTCTTGTTTATAGCTCTGTCGCCCTGGCTGCCTTCCTTCCATTTTTCTTTTATTTTTTAAAATAATTTCTTTGTCCTTCAAAAAGGTTTAAGGCTTTTGCAGTGGCTCAATTTATTTTCACCCGGTTTTACCTGCCATTCTACTTGAACAGCGGCCTTCCTTCTAAGGTGTCTCTCTTTCTCCACGGAATACTGGTCGTTCGTTGTAATGCACTATATATATATATATATATATATAATTTCTCAGTATAAATTATCCCTTTTGTTGATCCCTGAACAGGTTTTAGTTTGAAAATGATGCTTTGTTGATAGTCCAAGATAAGATGACTTTTTATTTTTGCAATTGAAGTTCAATCCCAGATTTTTGCTCACAGGAAATCTTCCCACAAGTGGCACGTTATAGCACTTGACATACCATCACCTAGGACCAAGGCTGTGAGTAATCTGACCATCTAAGGCTGTCTGATGGTTCCAGCAGCTGATGCTGGCTCATCATGAGTCGTCTCTTCTTCCAGGCCTTGCTTTCTTCAGCAGCTTACAAACCGCTTAGGACAAGCAGAGAGTCTGAAGACTGTTTGACATATTTAAAGGGAATGTTTGGGGATAATCTTGCAGTTCCAAACTGGTTTGGTGTTCCCATGATTGGTACGGAGGTGGACTAATGTTTTAGGTAGGCTACAGACCTCCTGTCTCCCGGCTACCCTACACCGACGTTATCACCGACTTCATCGCACCCCAGGCTCTCGCATTCACCGATTTACATCCTACTCTGCGACCTCAACTTTCACCTGGACAACCCCTGTGACCAGAACACCGCATCCCTTCTGGAGAACCTTTGCAACGTAGGACTCAAGTAACAAGTCACTTCTCCAACCCACACAGCAGGACACACGCTCGCCTCAGTCTTCTCCGCCAGCGAAAACATCACCTACAGCCACAACTCCGAACTCCTCTGGACCGACTGTGTGCACTTTGCCTTCACCAAACCCACGGTACACCACTAATCTCAATGCCCCCGTAGCTGAAACAAGGTCACCAAAGAACATCTCTCCGCCTCCCTCAGCACTATCACACAGCGGACATCCGCCAACGCTAAATTCTCACCACGCAACCTCCACCGATGGATCTCCAAATGCTTTGGCACCCTCAAGAGGGCAAGCAACACTCAAAGCCAGCTGGTTCACTCCCGCCCTCCACGAGTCCAGACGCACCTGTAGACAACTCGAGAAAAGGAGGAACAGCAAAACACCGAAAGCCCACGCAACCTTCAAATCCGCCGTCACCGCACACCACCTCTTGCTCAAAACCCCAAAGAAATCGGCCCTCCAAGACAGAATCAACACACACATCAGCAAAGAACTCTTCGCCGTAGTCAAGGAGTTTGCCAGGCCCAACAGCGAGATCTAACATCCTACCCTCCCAAGACCTCTGCAACAAACTTGGCACCTATTTCCATGACAAGATCAGGCAGATTTACGACAGCTTCGACACCCAAAACCCTCCCACCACACCCGCCACCGCCGCACCCCAACAGATCCTGCTCAACTGGATCCCGCTCACCACAGACGCACACACTCAAGACCATGACGAGCATCCAATCCGGAGCCCCCTCGGACCCATGCCCGCACCACATCTTCCATAGAGCAGCCACCTCCATCGCCCCCAAGCTACGCCACACCATCAACTACTCCATTGAGACTGCCACCTTCCCCGATGACTGGAAACATGTCGAGATCAACCCCCTGCTGAAGAAGCTATCCGCCGACCAGACAGACCTCAAGAACTTCAGACCTATCTACCTGCTCCCCTTTCCAGCCTAGGTAATCAAGAAGGCCATCAATGCCCAACTCTCCGAATTCATCGAAGCGAACCACCTCTTGGACATCTCCCAATCCGGCTTCGGAAGCAACAACAGCACCGACACCGCACTCCTCACCGCCACCGACATTTGCTCCCTCTTCGACCGAGGCGAAACAGCAGCCCTCCTCCTTCTGTACCTCTCTGCCGCCTTTGACACTGTCTCCCACCGCACCCTAATCATGAGAATCCACGATGCCGGCATCCGTGACAAGGCCCTGGATTGGATCCACTTCTTCCTCACCGGTTGAACACAGCGAGTCAGACGTCAGACTACCTCCGTTCCTCTCAGAACCAACAGAGATCATCTGCGGAGAGCTCTAGGGCTCCTCCCTGAGCCCCACCCTCTTCAACGTCTACATGGCCAAACTCGCAGCCATTGTCAGGAACCACGAACTCAACATTGTCTCTTATGCTGACGACACCAAGCTGATCCTCTCCCTCACCAACGAACCCACAGCCGCCAGAAACAACTTCCACAGCGGGATGAAGGCCGTCGCTGTGTGAATGTAAGACCGTTGCCTCAAACTCAACTCTGACAAGACTGAAGTCCTCATCCTGGGACCCACCCCATCAGTTTGGGACGACTCCTGCAGGCCTGCCGCACTGGGAACACCCCCACAGACCATGCACGAAACCTCAGCATCATACTGGACTCCTCGCTCACAATGAACCACCAGATCAACGCCGTATCCGCATCCTGCTTTCCCTGCTTCAAAAGGCATTCAGATGGATCCCCATCGAATCCAGAAAGACCGTCACCCACGCACTCATCAGTAGCAGACTCGACTAGGGTAACGCACTCTGCCGGTATCACCCAGAAACTCCTCCGGAAACTCCAGAAAGTTCAAAATGCCGCAGCCAGACTGGTCCTCAACATCCCCCACCCTTAGCCACATCACCGAACATCTGCGAGAACTCCACTGGCTCCCAGTCAACAAAAGAATCACTTTCAAGCTCCTCACACACGCCTACAAAGCCCTCCACGACAGAAGACCAGCATATCTGAATCACCGCCTCTAATTCCACGTACCCACCAGACACCTCTGCTCCGCCCAACTGGCCCTTGCCACCGTCCCACGGATACGCAAGACCAGAACCGGAGGAAGATCCTTCTCCTACCTCATCACCAAGACCTGGAAAACCCTGCCTCTCCACCTCAGGTAATCCCCGTCACTGACCCAATTCAGGAAGAATCTCAAGACCTGGCTCTTCGACTGAACCCCAGCGCCCAGACGGATCAGCAGCCCCATGGGTGAGTAGCCACGCTACACAAACCCCTGATTGATTGTTTTAATTGCCCATGCCTATCCGTGTTGGTAGCAGCTCAGTGGCAGGATGATGAGTAGCTGGACATGTTGAAGAACAGCAGTGGCTCTTTTTCATCTTGCTGGTGAGTGTGCTTAGTAGCAGGAGCAAAGCCCAACAGCAGGAAGAGAAGGAGCCACTGGGTGCGCAGAGAGGCAACAGCTGCTGTGGCCTCCAGTCAAACATCCACTGGAGGGTCCAACCCTGACGCCGGCCGAGTCACGGTTCCACCACTGGGCCCAAACTGATGCCGGTTCAGTCTTCCACACAGGAACGAAGGTCTACATGAGTTGCTTCCATGCTGGCACACAAACTGATTTCTGCCAGCCAATGGTCCTGATCTGATGTCTGTCTCTGACCCGGATTAATGTCTGTCCTCACCAGGCCTATTGTCACGCTATGTAATTAAAAAAAACCTAGCTGGTCACTGTGCCGCCATACACCAATCGTAGGCTTCTGCCATGATGCGAGTACTACCAGACGTTGGAGGTATGATGCGATCATGATTCAGAACATGCCTAAATATATCAGTGTACAGGGCGGCGGGGGATCATGTGCCTCCGTCAGTATCACGAGTGCTATTAGCCTGAGAGTACTCATGATACTGATGAAGAGGCACAATTCCCCTGCCCCCCTTTACACGGATATTGGCTTATTCTTAGATTTACAAAACCAAATGGTTGGACACATTCCCTGAGACCGAACTGGACTCGCCACCTAGGCTACCAACAGAAGACAGTTCCTACAGTGAGGTGCACCAAATGATATATGTAAACAAATAAACCGTCCAAAAGGAGGGGTTTCCAATATATGTACAAATCTTTTTATTCTGTAAGTTGTTTCAAAACTCTTTTATAGATGTGACAATCGGACAGCTGGACTATGTATTTGTTTACAGATATCATTTGGTGCACCTTACTGTGTGTTTACATTTGTATAGCCTGTCTTTTGGACCACACCTTGACAGCAGGTGTTGATATTGAGTGCACATTCCAGGTATATTTCATATTTGAGTATTTGGAGATATACAGGTTAGGTGTGATCTGTGCTAGGGGGTCCGCTGTCATGTTTAATTTAGAAAAAAAAATCCTATTTTTCAGTAGTGGTGCGACAGGCAGCTGAATTCTTGGACTTACGGTTGCCTTCTATCAAAAAAATTGTGAATTTACTAACAAATTCTGTAACTGGCTTCATCTGAACCTTTCTTGCCTTTCAGTAAAGCCTTCTTGATGGCGACATGGGATGAGGCATGTCCTGGACCTCCAGTTAATCGACCTACGGCTAAGCGACACAGACCGGCCTTGGTGATCTGGATTTCCCAACTAAACATTTGACACCTGAAAGGGCTGTTAGTTCAGGCATCCACTAGGTGAATCAAAATTCTTTTCTGATGAATCCTCCAAACAGAGAGTCAAAATGGATTGATGTTTGTGGAAAGAAAATGTTCTATTCAGCAACTTGACCCACCCATCTTTCAATGCAGTATGCCTTTTTGGTGGATACACCCTTGCTTTGTTGAACATGCTAGTGAGAGCTTGCTGGCTGTGCCAGAAGACCTCGAGGCCTTTAGTCCAAACGATACAGGATGGTCAACCCATGGCCAAGTATGTACTGCATGCTGATTTGAACACAACAAGCTGCTTAGGTAGAGCTGCTGGCACTAGTGGCATGCTTCAAAGGTAGTCCTGGAAGAGATCTACCAGGTTTTCAGGAGATGTGCAAGCGTCCCTAATGTACGTGCCCTTTGATGGGTCGAAGTTGTTTGGAGAGAAAGCTGATCCTGTGCTTGAATGATTTAAAGTCAGTTGCAAAACAGCATACTTTTTGGGACTGTTTATCCCACCCAAACAAATTTCACCAGCAGTACAGTATGTTCATAGGCCATTCTAGGAGTGCCAGCCCTTCCCAAACTTGTGCTACAGCAGCAGACCTAACCATTTCGGGGCAAAGTACATGGCACCAGCAGAGGCCGTTTGCACCAGCAGAGGCAACAGTACTCCTAGTCTGCTGCAGCGTCTCTTAAGCCACTTTAGGTTCCCTTCACAGGCACATGCCTCGCTGTTAGGAGGCAGATATTTCATTTCCTCCCTTGCTGGAGGTCCATCACATCAGACAGAGGGGTCTTGCAAGTCACTCAGAGGGGTTACTCTCTGCATTTCCTTTCCTCTGAACCACGTCAAACCCCCCCCCCCCTGCCCAGAGCAACTTTCACTCAGCAATTTTGATGCATGAAATCAACCTCCTTCTGGTCAAGGGTGCCAGATTCGCAGAAAGGAGAGGGGTGCTATTTATTCTGCTTCCCATGCCGAAGGAGGACAGCAGTCTCAGGCCTATACTGGGCCTTAGGAGGAAAGGAAAATTAAAAATGCTTACTCTATCTTATATATGCTCTGGCCCCAAGAGATTGCGTGGTGTCTCTGGACTTGCAGGAAGTTTATTTTTATGTGCCAGTCCTGCAGCCCCACAAGTGTTTTCTGCGCTTTGTAGTGAGGTTCGAACACTTTCCATTTGCCTTGCCTCAGCACCTTGGGTGTTCTTGAAAGTGAGGACTGTGGTCACTGACCTCCACCGGAGGTCGTGAATCCATGTGTTCCCGTACCTCGATGACTGGCTGCTCAAGGCAGGCAGTTGCAGACCACCTCTGAACGATAACGAGCACAAGTCCCACCTGAGCCCCACAGAGAGGATTCCCTTCATTGAGGCTCTCTTGGACACAAGTCACATTGAAGGCCTTTCCTCCATGTCAGCGAGCCTATGATATTCAGGATATGATCCCGATATTTCAGTGTCAATTATTGGTTTTGGTGAGGATGGCTCTGAGACTCTGTATACTCTCCATACTCTCCTCATGCATCTTTCTCATCCCAAACACCAGGTGGCATATGGAGGCCTGCGGTGGAACCTCAGATCCAGTGAACCCACGATCCGAGCTTCCTCTGGGTCTCCATTCGGATCTCGCAGGAACCTGTTCATGGTCTTCAATTGTGGCTGACCACCAGAAATAGCATTATTGAAGTTATGCAACTTGTTCATCATGTCCCGGAGCAAGGAATTCTCAATGTCAGACATCTGTCTGAATGTGGCAGAGCTCCCACCAAAGGCCGACAGGGTTAGGCTGAAGTGGCAATTGAATCTGACCTCGTAATAGAACAGATGAGCAAGTATTCTAAGTTTATCCCTCCGGGATGTAACTGGCTCCAGCCTGAGAAGATCTGAAAGGAGGGAAACAGCTGCTAGAGTCATTATGGGAGAAGACGGTGCCATTTGCAGGCCTGAAGTAAAACGTGAAGAAATGCAAAGAATGGCTTTAGATCAAGAATGATATTCTGTTTTCTGACTATGGTGAGACGGTCCCGCAGTAGGGCTTGCCTTGTAGTCTGTCATCTTGGAGTGTACAAATTGAGTGAACCCCATCGGCCCTTGCTGCCCAGTTAATTATTGGAAAGAGGTCCTACCTTGCTAAGGTTGGAAGTGTCAGTATTCAAATGTTGTGCTTGAATGTTGCTTGCTGTGGTTGCCACTTATCTCCAAGGGATGAAAGCTGTTTTTTTGGTGCAGTGTCCCATTGTCAGTGAGAGGTGTACATTGAGGGCTTCATGTATGTACATTCCTTGTATTGCCTCCTCATTAGAGTCACATAGACGAATGCAGTTAGCAGTGCTTTGGCATTAAGTGTTTGAATTCCCTGTAGAGGGTCATAGTTCTTTTTACATTGGCTAGCGACCCAGTACGGGCAATACAGCCAGGCACAGTTTTTGCAAAGTGTTCTTTCTCTCCTGGTTGGAACATAAGGGAGACCACAGAAGGTTCATGTGATCTGGTGTTTCCACATGAAATACACTGATGAATAGGGATAGAAGGTGTGTGCCTGAGGTATGAAGAGCTGTGTAAGATTTTGAGCCAAACTTTCTGGACTGTGGGCTCCAGAGTGAAGAGGAGGTTGTTTTGGCGTCCCAAAGGCGGCCTGCTCATTTTCCTAGTTAGTTTAAAGACAATACCTTCAGCATGAATATCGCATCCAGAATCTAACTTCGTCATCCAGACATTTGTATACGAGGGGCATGGAGCGCAGTCTGATTCTTGTTTCGACCAGGGAGTGTACCTGCTCTGGAAAAGATTCTCACACGTTGCCCACAAAGACCAATGGTAAGTCATTGTACCCTAAAGAGACTGTTACTGAGTTTCACACTAAAAAAGGACTCTTTTGTGCAGGCAGGAGTGTATATTTCTCACACATTAGAAAATATGCGCCTCCGTAGTTTAGTCATGAAGACAAAAGAAAAGACTAAAGTTAATCACCTGGAACCACAGGCTGGATACAATATGCTTTAAAAAAAAGAAAAACCTGCAGGCTGTGGTGCATGAAACATGAACATCTCCAGCGTTGGTGGTGTGCATGGGACATGCAATAATCCTCTGTGGGGTGGGTGGGCGGGCTAGTATGTCTGAGTAAAGATTACTCTTTTGCTGAGGAGCCTCAAGAGATTGTAGGCTCTCATCCCAGATACTTGACAGTGATGGGTATTCTTTGTGGTGTATATTCTCCTCTCACCCGTTTCCTTGTGCTGGTGTACACCCTAGTGAAGGTGTTGCTGTCCCAGTTCATAGTAAAGACGGTAAGAATGTTCTTGGTGGCTACAGATTGCCAGCCTTGTTTGTCCCCCAAGCCCTTAATAGGGAATGTCATGCAGAAGGTCAAGGAGTGCAATATCCTTCCTGAGACATGACATGCGAAAGGGATGTTCTCAATGGCCGTTGCAGGCGCCAGCGGGGCATCGGACTGGAGGAGGGAGGTGCCACGGTATTGTGCTCATGTTGACTTCACTGCTGCATTTAATGAGACTGATTGTAGTAAAGATTTGATGAAAATGAACCGTGGTGAGTTGGGTTCCTTGTTCGATAGTATCCGCCTTTAGCGAGCTATATGGAGACTCTTGACTCCAGATCCCATGTGAGCATGTACTGACTGATCCAATTTATAGCACTTATGATGCTTGTCTAGGATTTGTGCCAAACCTTGACTTCTTGGGCTCTTATGGGAACTACAACTTTTCCTCTTGAAATGTGATTGAGAGCACTCATCCGCTGTATGTGTTGCTGATGAAATCCTGGGCTGGTACAGTTAAGAACATGATTAGAAGATGTATTCCGATCCTTCGGGAGCGATGTGGATACCATTTTCCTCCTCTTTTTAATCCTCCTTCTTGCCCCTATATTTGTGTACATGGTCTTAGAACTATGAAATAATATTGCTTGAGGCTTCGAATGAAAACAAAGACCCAAGAAAGGTACAAAGATACTGAAATATACGTTTTTTAACTTTGGCATTCAATTCCAAGCTTTGATCACTGTAATTGAATTACGTGTCACTTCATCTCATTAGATTTGTTAAATGATGCATTAAACATTCAGCTCAAACACTGAAATTCTAAGTTCCCCTTAGTTGATCAGTCCTAGTTCTGCAAAATATAAGAAGTCGCAAGCTAACCAGGCAGTGAACCTAGATTATGTCCATTCATGAACACAAAAAGGCTCTCTCGAAAGCTCTCCGTCACTATTATCCTAATTAATGGCCTTCTGTGGTTCCTGTTCATGATTGTAATAAAGAGTCTCATCTGTGCATTCGTGGAAGATTACGCTCGAATACTCACCCAAATTTCTCATCGAAAGGCAAGATGTACGTCATAAACGGGTGGATATCCTGCAGCAATGCACGCATCCGAGTCTTTCAACAGAAAGCTAGGTTCAAAAACCACATTTCACAGGAGCCAATTCCATGTTCAGAGGCAAAGATTTTTCAAGGTGTTGATAGTAGTTTTAAATAGATTTGCATCCCAATCCAATGTGGCTGCAAATCTTGTGAGAGGTGACTCTAGATTAACAGCAAAAGCACAATCCAGACTTTGTGTTGTTCTAAATGAAAACAGTCCTCATAAGGGGAGCTTTTATTCATGGTAAAACATCTCTGACAAGATTCTCCCCACAAACCTTGATTTAAATTAGTGTTGATGAAATTGTCAGATAAAAGGCAGGGCATGGACTTTCCCCTCAAGTTGCCACGACCGGTCTTCCATGTTTCAAACCTTCCAATCAATCAAGTGCAGTAATGTACCTCAAATTCTTCTAGAGTGCAAGATGGCTTTTACTTAATATTCTGGATGCTCATTGATTAAAACTGGTGGTGGTTTTAAAGGTAGTTGAGTTCCTTTAGTTACTGGTTTTAACGATGATACATTACAGACCGGGTGAAGGTGGCGCTAACTTAATTGCCACTAGATTAATCACCTTCACTGTTTCATATGGACCAGTGTTGAAACTTAATTTGGCCATTCAATTTAAAGTTCTTAGTGGACAAGAATACTTGATTCATAGGCTGGTAAACTTGGGCAGATCAATGTTTGGCAGCATGTTCCTTGCATTTTAGTTTTTGCAATAACATTTGATTGTTCCTTTTTATGTACAAATTTCAAATGATAAAAAAATTGTGTACTGCTGGTACTCATTGCTGATAAATTCCATCCACGTCAGTTATTCATAATGTAATACAGTACACAATAAAAGGGGGTGGAGGGTAACTTAATGATGAGCAGTATTATAGGCAGATTCAGCCAGTCACAATAAGGTGATCTAATCACTTGCATTCTGCATATGTTGACACCTTAAATATTGCTTCAAAATCTAGTTGACTGTTTCAGTATGTCCCATCTGTGGATGGTAGGTGAGGGAGAGACGTACATCAGTGCTGAAAAGATTGCAAACGGGTCACCAGAAATGTAAAATAAACTGAGACCCTTGGTGATCTGACCACAAATGGCAACCTATGGAGTCTGACCACTATTTGTAACAAAACTAAGACTAAGTCTGCTGCAGAAGTGATTTTTTTTTTTAAAGGAACAAAATGTGGATCCTGAAAATTGATCACCAATTATTAAAGCAGTGGTCACGGATCTCCAGGAGGCAGCTCCCAAGTGAGCCTAAGACGACAAAAGAATCCTGAAAGGAGAAGCAAGCCATTAATAGGAGGCCCTTGAGAAACGGGCAACAGATCAAGTGCAATAAGGGACTTGGCAACTATAGCCGGGCCCAGTGCTCTTTAAAAGTGGACCTACAAAGATGTGACTTTGGCCTAAGGTACATTGGTATGGAGGCTCCACTGAGAGGTGACAATTCACTGGAGGTAATTATCAAAAAATAAATGGATGAAAAGGAACCGAAGCGCACAGAAGGTCGGTTTATTAAGGGGAACTACAAATCTCTGATTGGGCAGTCTCCTGTAGGACTGAATATCTGTAATGAATACCGTTAGGTTGGGGTGCAAGTAGGGGTGGCACTGCAGGGAGGTGGGGGAGTTGGGTAGGAAGGTGAAGCGACCTATTTGTTTTGTAACATCACCCACTGGTGATGGAATTGGAGTCTTTGAAGAAACAGCCATTAAAAGGAGATGTTGGAAAGGGAAGGGTGGGGTTTGGCCAGATTGAGACATGTGCGTCAATAGTGAAAGAGGGAAAACAAACTTTGACTTAAAATACTGACCTGTTAACATGGAACTTTTGTTCAGTGTGTGCACCACCAAAGCTGCAAGCACCCCCCATTAATAGACCTGGGTTCCTTCTTCTGCAGTTCCCAACATGGATACTCATAGTGGAAGGAGACCTTAACCTAGTGGCTAATGATGAGACTGTTAGGGGGATGCTGAGGAGGAGAAAGGGAAATAAAAGCCCACTGACAGACTTCCTAGAGGCACTGGGGCTAGTGTGCAGATGGAGAAAGGCCAACCTGTCTGAAAGGCAGCATACATTCTATTTGGGTGCTCATAATGTTTTCTCACGAGTTGCCTAGATCCTAATGCAATGCATGCATATTGGGTACTTTACAGGATCACAATAGAAGGCTGGGTAGTATCGGACCCCTACCCTCAATGGGTGGAGATGAGTGGCAAACTTGGTTACTCCAGAGATGTGTGGGTAATAGACCCTTGGCAACTGAAAAATAAATCCTTAACCAGCAAATTACTACCCAGCTTGGAGCATTATTTTGAAGAAAATGTAGGTTCAGCAGAATCCAGTGTCTCATTGTGGGAGGCCTAAAAGACAGTGGTAAGGGGGTGAAAAGAAGAGAAAGAGGGAACAACATGCCACACTGTGAATAGAAATTCAAAACATTGAACAATTGCTGTTCTCACAGGAAGATGATCACCTAGAACATCAGCTCTGTTTAAAACAAGTTTCTTGACATCACCGAAAAGGGTGCTCGAGTCAGCTTACTGGAGACCAAGGGCAGATTATATGTAGGAAACAAGTCGGTGAAACTATTGGAATGGTTGAGCCTAAGACAACAAAGACGGAGCGCAGTACATGAGGTGGAGGTCAAAATACGGCAGGTGATTTGGGGCAATAAAGAAATAGCAGAGACATTTGCAAGCTACTATTGACAAATATACATATCCACCAACTCCAGATCTGCAAAGGAAGTGGCAGGGAGACTTCCTCAAAGATATTTAGCTCTTGCAAGTTTCTTCTGAACACAGATAAAAAGTGGAAATAAATATTGAGGTTACAGAGATAGCAGCAATCAAATATTTGCAGTTGGGAAAGGTGGTAGGCCCCAATGAGGTACCAAGTAAACTATATAAAAGAATGGCCAGTAGGCTGTCTACACACATGCTGCGCATGTTTATGGAAGCCGCTGAAAAGGGCAGGCTCCCGTGTGATCAACGATTGGCCACCATAGTTACGATTCTGAAAGAGGGTAAACCACTGAGTCGGTGTTCTTTGTGTACACCCATATCATTACTCCATGCTGAGGTAAAGATTCTGATGAAGGTACTTGCAACCAGGTTATAGTGCTAACGCAACATTGCTCCACCCATAGCAGTCAGGTTTCATGCTCAATAGAGGGACAAAGCTTAATCTTCGTAGGTTGTACGGCTGTATGGGATATCTAAGGACGCTAGTGGTGTCACTGGAGGCCGGAATGGTGTTTGATGCACTTAAATTGATCTACATGTTTGGGGTCCTGAGAAGGTTGGAGCTTCGTGGAGCCTATTTATAAGCACCCATTGGCTAGAGTAAGGGTAACGGAGAGAAAAATCCTCCCAGCGAGGGAGAGGGTCCAGGCTGGGTTGCCCCTTATCACCTGTTATGTTTGCATGGCACTAGAACCCGTAGCTGCATAGATCAGAGACGACCTGCTGATTAGCGGCTTTAAATGGGATACCTCATGGGATGATCGGATATCATTATATGCTGATGATATACGGCTAAACCGTGGCATAACTATCCCCAGAATACTGCAGGTGTTCAAGAGATTTGGGAGATACTCTGACTACTAAATTAATACGGGGAAATCACTCATACACCCATTAATAGGTGAGGCTGCGAGCCTGCCACTGGCTGGCCATTACTGATCTCTTTGGAGGGTTTTCGGTACCTCTGAATATATGTTGCTAAGGTATCAGAGGATTTTTTTAACCATACTCTGTACACACTGTCAGATAGATGTCAAACATTGAAGGACCCTGCCTCTGTCGTTGGTGGGCAGAGCAGCAGTGTTTAAGAAGGTGAACCTGCCCAGATTTCTATTTGCCCTCCTTTGCATCTCGTACCCGATTCAAAAAGAGTTCTTTGCGAAAATGGAGGCAGTAATCAAATTGCTTCTGTGGAGCAGTGGGGCACCCCACATAAACTTGAACACATTGATAAAAGGGGTGTATGACGGTGCCATAGCACTACTCAACATCACAAAATGCTATTGAGCCTCGTAGCTAGCCATAGTAAACCAGTGCTTAGCATACATAGGCACTATATGGAATAAACTCGTTTAAACATTAGCGACCCATACGCAAATGGTGGCGACAGTCTGGTAGAGGGTAATACATATCTAAGATGGGAGGGCCCTTTCTAGGGAGATAACCCTGCAGGACAGCGATGCTGTTGCAGAAGTAGATGGTCTACGGGGATGCTGAAGGTGGGATCTTATAGGCATAGGTAAACTGGGGGATCTCTGATTGGAGGGGGAATAGACTTCGAAGGGAATTCCTGCCGGCGGACTCGAAACATTTTAAATATCTGCAGATTAGGTGCCCTGATATCCCACTTTAGAGGAATCCTTCTCGATAGAGTGCTGAATGACCCCTGCCGTAAGAAAGCCACTTCTTTGATGTATAAAAAAAAAAAAGAACAATTCCCCTCAGTATCCTGCAGAAATTAAAGCCTGAATGGGAGGCGGGAGTGGGAATCTTGGAAGAAGAGTAGGAGGACGAAACACACTGATAACCCCAGGGGAGGTGGTGATGAGAAGAGGTTTAAGACTAAGCGAGAGGTGTCATTCTACGTAGATCATGCTATTCGAGAAGATTGCTGCAGACAGGTGTGTCAGGGTTTACGCATCCTACATAGATCATGCTATTCAAGAAGAAGATTGCTGCAGACGGGTGTGGGAGAGTTTATGCATCCTACGTAATGCTATTCGCGAGGAAGATTGCTATAGACAGGTGTGTCGGGTTTACGCATCCTTCGTAGATCATGCTATTATAGAAGAAGATTGCTACAGACCGGTGTGTCAGGGTTTACGCATCCTACGTAGATCATGCTATTCGAGAAGGATTGCTGCAGCCAGGTGTGGGAGAGTTTATGCATCCTACGTATATCATGCTATTAGAGAAGAAGATTGCTACAGACAGGTGTGTCAGGGTTTACGCACCCTACATAGATCATGCTATTCGAGAAGAAGATTCCTACAGACAGGTGTGTCAGGGTTTACGCACCCTACGTAGATCATGCTATTCGAGAAGAAGATTCCTACAGACAGGTGTGTCAGGGTTTACGCACCCTACATAGATCATACTATTCGAGAAGATTGCTACAGACAGGTGTGTCAGGGTTTACGCACCCTACGTAGATCATGCTATTCGAGAAGAAGATTCCTACAGACAGGACTGTCAGGGTTTACGCACCCTACATAGATCATACTATTCGAGAAGATTGCTACAGACAGGTGTCAGGGTTTACGCACCCTACGTAGATCATGCTATTCGAGAAGAAGATTCCTACAGACAGGTGTGTCAGGGTTTATGCACCCTACATAGATCATACTATTCGAGAAGATTGCTACAGACAGGTGTGTCAGGGTTTACGCACCCTACGTAGATCATGCTATTCGCGAGGAAGATTGCTGCAGACGGGTGTGGGAGAGTTTATGCATCCTACGTAGATCATGCTATTCGCGAGGAAGATTGCTATAGACAGGTGTCGGGTTTATGCATCCTTCGTAGATCATGCTATTATAGAAGAAGATTGCTACAGACCGGTGTGTCAGGGTTTACGCACCCTACGTAGATCATGCTATTCAAGAAGGATTGCTACAGACAGGTGTGGGAGAGATTATGCATCCTACGTAGATCATGCTATTAGAGAGGAGGATTGCTACAGACAGGTGTGTCAGGGTTTACGCACCCTACGTAGATCATGCTATTCGAGAAGAAGATTCCTACAGACAGGTGTGTCAGGGTTTTACGCACCCTACATAGATCATACTATTCGAGAAGAAGATTCCTACAGACAGGTGTTTCAGGGTTTACGCATCCTACATAGATCATGCTATTCGAGAAGATTGCTACAGACAGGTGTGTCAGGGTTTACGCATCCTACGTAGATCATGCTATTCGAGAAGATTGCTACAGACAGGTGTGTCATGGTTTACGCATCCTACATAGATCATGCTAGTCGAGAAGAAGATTGCTACAGACAGGCGTGTCAGGGTTTACGCATCCTACATAGATCATGCTATTCGAGAAGATTGCTACAGACAGGTGTTTCAGGGTTTACGCACCCTACATAGATCATACTATTCGAGAAGAAGATTCCTACAGACAGGTGTTTCAGGGTTTACGCATCCTACATAGATCATGCTATTCGAGAAGATTGCTACAGACAGGTGTGTCAGGGTTTACGCATCCTACGTAGATCATGCTATTCGAGAAGATTGCTACAGACAGGTGTGTCATGGTTTACGCATCCTACATAGATCATGCTAGTCGAGAAGAAGATTGCTACAGACAGGCGTGTCAGGGTTTACGCATCCTACATAGATCATGCTATTCGAGAAGATTGCTACAGACAGGTGTGTCAGGGTTTACGCATCCTACGTAGATCATGCTATTCGAGAAGATTGCTACAGACAGGTGTGTCATGGTTTACGCATCCTACATAGATCATGCTAGTCGAGAAGAAGATTGCTACAGACAGGCATGTCAGCTGGTGCGCAGACAGGTTCTTTTATCCTATGTATTGAATATTAGGGGAGAGGAAAGGATTCTAAAATACTTGACATTATGGGTGATCCTAGGAGTGGTGGTGGCGGCAAAAAGGAACATGTGAAGACATTGGGGAGCTGGAGACCCGCCGACTCTTCAGCTTTGGATTGACATTGATTGGTGCTTGATTCCGGGAACAAAGGTAGACTGTGTCCTAGAAAATGGACAAAGATCTGGAGGACATACCAAACCCACCAAAGACTGGGACAAGCTGTGGGGGTGCAGGGTGCACGAGCGGTGCAAACTAATGGAGGAGATTCAAGTTGCCAGTTTAAAGTGTACGAAGGAAGTGATGCACTGTGGAATCTTCAATACGGCAGTGACGCAGAGTCTCAGCAATGTGACCAAGAGGGGGACCAGTTACTACTGTACTTGCGGATTAATAAAAATATATTAATAAAATAAAAATTGCTAAAACAGTGTTATAACTTTTAAACTTCTGTTGCTGAAGGTAATTCCAATAACATGTTACAATATTGTATGCCAGTGACGAGGACACACTGGCAAAAGTTGAAGTAGATCAACAGGACATTGATGACATAATCTTTGTTATTGGCAGAAATAAAGCCAGAAGAAGCATAACTCCTAACTCTTTGGATATCGATCGCCACCAAAAGTGACTTTGAAATAACTGTATAATGTTTTTGAGGTTGCCAGGGTGAACCACCAGCAGAGAAGAATGACGCCATTGAAAAGCCTTTTCCTGTAATGTCTCGGCCTTGTTAGAAGTTGAACTGTTTCGCCTGGAGAGATGCCCCAGATTGAACTAACCTAAGTCCCGATTACAAGTGTGTCTGGGCCTGGAATTATCTGGTTTGAAAACTGTGCACCTGATAATTCTGGGCCCGGAGACAAAAGGTCTGTCATGCTTGCCCCGGGGCAGGGACTGCGGACAGCAGCATTGCAGGCTTCTGGCCACCACTTTGCGCAGTCTAGGGCAGTGGTTCCCAACCTTTCGTCCGTGGAACCCTGGTGTACGCAAAGCCTCCTCAGGGGGTTGCGACTACATAGTAAATTAAATAATATTAACAGATTAATAAAGTGCATATAATTACGGAAGCTAAATGTACAATTGAAAATTTTAAAACATCCTGTAAATGGTAAGGAATTTGAAATTGGAGTCTAAAAATTAAATTGGTATCCTCCGATTGATTTGTGGGAGCAGTGCACGTGCATCAAATATAATATAGTATGGACGAGGAGGGGCCTCAATCGAATTTAGAAAAGCTCCAACCTTATATACATTTTTTAAAATTATTATTTATTTGTATGTTTGTGAATTAAATAAAGTGTCATTGTTTGTGTATTTGATGAATGCTTTTTTCTGCTTTTTTGTGTATTATTTTGCGGTTCAAATCATCGACAATGCTTAGGCTGGGGTCCCCGGCTTCCAGTAATGACTCAGTGGGGGGTCCGAGGACTCCAATACTGATTCAGTGGGGGTCCCTGGCTTCCAGTAATGACTCAGTGGGGGGGGGGTCCGAGGACTCCAATAATGATTCAGTGGGGGTCCCCGGCTTCCAGTAATGACTCAGTGGGGGGTCCCAGGACTCCATTAATGATTCAGTGGGGGGGTCCGGGTTCCAGTAAGGATTAAGTGGGGGTCCCCAGAATTGAAAAGGTTGAGAACGAGTGGTCTAGGGGGAGCAGACGATGCTCCCTGTGGACAGACGCACGTGTGCCCTTCACCCCTATCGCTCCCCTCCCCACCTGCAGACACTGTTTGCCTCCTTAGAGCAGGTGGAAGATATGTCTGCATTTATTTTACTGACATGAAGCCGAATAAAGCGTCCGGTACTTGTTGCTGTATCTTTCACCAGGATGATGTTCTATAGAATTCTGACGCCTAGTTCTACTCAGACCTTCCTTATTCAGCTACCAGGTAGTTCAAGACTGTGAAAGAAGTTACTAAATCATTATTATCTTGATCTAACCATAGCAATTCCACATGAACTGATGTGTAAAGAAATGTTTGGCAAACAGTTTCTGCATTTGTGCTTTAACTAAATCAAAAAGATCAAATAAAGGTTGGTTTCTTCTAATGAGAGGAACAGACCAAGAGGCAGCCGCGCCTCACAAATATGACAATACAAATGCCAGCTTGGATTGTTCATTAAGAGAACAAGATAATTTGCATATAAAATGTATTTGGCACAGATTCATAAGAGTCGCAAACGTATTCACCTGTCCTAGAAGCCTCTCTGGCTGGCCTAAGGGGACGGATGGTGGAGAGACGACTGGCGCTACTGAAGTGGCATTAGCGATAGTCGTGGCAGTAGATGTTGTTACTGAAGGAGTTTGAGGATTAGAAGGCTGGAAAGTTGTAGGTCTAATAATTGGGTTTGGTCTGGGACTTACTGGAGGTGGCGGAACCCCAAAATTACCTATTCCTCCTTTAAAAAATATCTGCCCTCTGAGTTAATGCTTCTTTAACTAACTGTGATTGAGAAATCTCCTATTTCAGATATTATCTTCCTGTAACTTCTCATTGAAGCTAAATCTGATGAGGTCACTGCATGGATATCCAGACCAATAAGGCGCGTGTTTATTCTTAGGCATGGCATTCTGTCACAGTGAAGAACACTAACCTGGTCATAGGCTGGAGATGCAGGTCTCAGTTCCCTCCTCTTTGCACTCTTTCTCTTGCACTTACAAGTAGTGACATGAATTCAAGATGCACCAAGGTGCGCAGAGGAATGGAATCCCAGAAAAAAACAGAAGGCTTTGAAATCTTGTCCTTCTGGACTTTGGGGCTTCTCTCTCTCGTGGACTCGTCTGGTGCTAGAACATAAAATATAGGTATTGCTTTAACTATAGTCCTCTCCTTTCTCAACATCAGTTACTCATGGTAGATATGTTATTGTACACCTACTCTTACTACTGTGAAATAATGTTATTTTTACTTTGCACTGCGAAGGGAAAATGAAATCCCTAAATAAGATAGAAAGATATTGAAATATTACTTCTTTTAAATTCCTGGCATGCAATTTCAAACTACTGATCACTTTAGTTTAACTACATATGACTTCACATCATTACTTTTGTCAAATGGACCATTGAACATTCAGTTCAAAACCAACAGCCAGTCATAGCTCTGCAACAAAAATGAGTATAGGTCCCATGCTAATCGGTCCGCGATCCAATATCAAATTAATTCCTGCATGCACACACAAAAAGAGATCTCTCTAAAAGTTTCAGACACCATCGTCTTCCTAAGGGATATTTTTGCGATTGAAATAAGGAGTTTTTGCACACTACATACTTGGAAGATTACCACCAGGAGATTTATGGAAATGTGATTCTAGTATATGTATCCAAATTCCCAGTTGAGAAGCAAGTGGTATGCAGTTAATGGAGACAGAAACCCCGAAACAAAGCTCAGATCTCCAGAAGTCTTTTGGTGGAAATCAAAGTTCAAAAACCAAAGTCAGAGTATCCAAGTCCATGTCCAGAACGATACAGCAAGCATTTTCAAGGCATTGGTAGTCGTTCTTAATAGATTAACATCCCAACCCAACGTGGGTACCAATCTCGCAAGAGGTAACTCCTCGCAAGTTTAACAGGAAGAGCATCATCCAGGCGCCATGCTTTTCTAGCATCATGGAAGACGGACTATACAGAAGATGTCTTCCTATATAGAGACAAAAATCATGGACTGGAGGATGGAGTAACCTCCCTTGTCAATATATTAAAACAATTCTCATAAGTAGGACATTATCCAAGGTAAAACCCTGACACGGTGTCACCTTTGTCAGGCTATAATGGGCAGTAACATGTTTATACAATCTAGTCTAGTCTAGGAAAGTAACCTTGAGGTTAACATCAAAAAGCCCAAATAATGAGGTTTGGTCATTCTTTTGTGGAAGGGAAGTTAGTTCTTGGCGCCTGATAAGCTTGTTGTAGTTTCTGTTGCTAGACATAGACGGGTAGAGAAGAGATCGAGATAGATTGATTGAGACAATATTTCTTTGGAGCACAATACAGCTTCTATTGTCTCAAATACCAGTATTTGCAGATTGCTAATTGATGAAAAGCTCTGTTTGGATGTTATGTTCTAGGTCTAAATGTGGTGTGCTATTGCCTCTGTAGGTGTAGTTTTGCAGTAGGAGGCATAATGTTAGAATAGAAATATTCATGTTTGCGCATTGCCCTATGTAAGTTAGCATTCCTGCGCCATTTTCTTTGCAGGCGCCATTATAGGCAGTTCGAAACTAAGTTAGTTTAATTCGAAATGAAATGTTCCAGTCTAAGTTTCGTTTTTGCCATGTAGGCCTGTTCCCGTAATGAGTACACTGTTCCTATTAGCGCATACCTTTCTCACTAGATAAAGGCCTACTCCCACTTGTCTGGGGACGGGCCCGACTGGAACAACCTTGGACTTTGCAACTTTGTGTAAGATACGAGTGCTGAGACCGTTTTTTCTTGTCTTCCATTGCTTAGCAGCACCTGCTTGGAAAATTCCACTATGGGCGTGTTTTAGCCCAGTTATGAAACATGCATAATGTATCTGAAAGAGACAAGTAGTTATGGATTCCTCACCTGGGCAGACTGGGCTCCGCTCTGAGTGTATATGAATAAACAGTTATTGGTTTGTATTCTCTTCTGTCTGACCGACTCTTCATTTGGTATGGAAGGCTGAGAGGTGGTCATTAGTGACCCGGGTGACCCTCAACGGGCCACTTCCTTCAGTTGGTGCCTGAACAGGGACTCCTTCGGGTGATTGATCCATCCCCTTTCCCCAGACGGAGGGGAGGCCGAGGACTTCGTCGGGTCGGACTGACAGCTCAGGGATCCCTGCACGAGGATTATTATTTGCTCGCAGCTGCCCCTTCTGTCCCGCCGGACGGTGCCTCGCCCAGTGGTTATCCCGGCTGGAGTCCTGAACGGCAAAACCCTTGGATCTGACCGTTTGGTCTGAAGAGTCGGTAGTGGAGAATTGGTCCTTTTGTGCTACTCCTATCAGGTGAGTTTGTTTTGGTTCTTTGTGGATATGGTACCATTGTGGTCTGAGTTTGGTACGGTCTGAGGACCGTTTTTGATAAAAGTATTTGCAACTACTTTGCTAGGTAAAAATAACGAACTTGTTTTCCTTTTAAAATGCCTGGTCTCAGTAAAATCTTGTATTTGTGTTGCCGTTGTTGTTCTGCAAATGCTCGATTGGAAGAAGCTCAACCAGCGCCTCCTGAAGGCAGCCCTAATTTTGATATATAGGCGAAGCATGGTCTTGGCCCTATTATGTTTAGTACATTATGGCACAAATATACAAGGGACAATGCCGAGTTGCAGTGGCCGTTGACGGGCACTTTTGATGAACAAAAAATTGGGTTTTTACAGGAGCAATTATTTAAGAAAAGAAGTAGACAGTCTATGTTTGACTCCCTCAGAACTTGGCAGAAGGAGGCTAGACCGAGACAGTTAAAGATGGAAAGAGATGCACGGAAGGGGTAAATGCAAACACTGACACATAAAGCTGTGGCATATGATAGAGAAAAACAAGAGTTTGGAATTGAATGTGAGGATAGGAGATTTCGATTGCATATTGATAAGTCTTATTTGACCAAAGAAGATGATGATACTTTTGTAGAGGAGTTGCTATATACTCGACCCCCGCCTCCATATGCCCAGCAGAGGATATATCCAGCCGTTTCCTTACAGTCACAGCAGCCAGCTACATCTGCTTCGGCTGTTCCTGTATCTACGGCTGTTTCGACCGCTTTGGCTACGGCACCTCCCGCTCCTTCTTTATCCTCGCCATCTTTGGCAACTGTGACCCTCAGCGTATCTACTGTCTCGACTCCTGTAGCCTCTGTTCTCTCTCCTCCAGGGCAAGCGCCAGCGACGATTGTACCTGTCACTTCTGTTGTCTCTCCTTCCATGGTTTTTCATCCTCTGACACTTTTGAATGTTGAGACGCCAGTACATGGATTTGAGGATAGAGATTGGACGAAATTGAAGGAGCGAATAGGCCTGTTAGTGCGATCTGGGGTGGGGGATGAAGAGAAACAAGTAATAGCTGACCAGGCTGCGTGGTGGGCTCGTAATGCGATCTATAGTGTGGAGGATGTTTGGGAAGTCATGCGAGATTTTGAACCTTTTATACAGCAACATGCCCTTAAGCACGTCTGCTACATTGATTAGTCTTTGGCAACAACACATTGGAACAGAAGTGCCTCAAATTTTATTTGATATTAGAGATCGTGGGTATGCTGCTGACTTGGAGCCAGGCCAAGTATTTGGGAATGTTACAACTTTAGTTGCTTACAGGGGTAGATTACATGAGAGGATCCCTACTCCGGTATCTCAGTTTCCGATGCCGGAGGTCCATCCCATATATCACCCAGAAATACCTGAGATAACGGATCAGCACGGTAATGTTACTAGACCGGCTGTAGCGGCCTGTTTCCAGGAACAATGGGTTTACACTCGATGGAAAAGGAGTGAGGTTCTAGCCCTTAAGACTCATTTGCCTGATCCTAGGAAGAATCCTACAGCCTATTATAAGGAATTGACAGAGGCCGCCTCTTCTACTGCAATGACTCTTGCTGATATTGAAATGTTCTTTGGTCTTCTCGTTCTGGTTGATGTTTGGAGACAGGTTCATACTCAAGACCATATCGCGGAGTTGGGTGGTAAATGGGATGTGATTAAGGGATGGGTTTTAGGAGAGGAAACCAGGTGATAAACCCAGAGCCGAGATACTTGCTTTGCCAGGCCGCATTATTACATATATGCATTCCATTATTCCGCCCAAGAAGGTAAGTTGGGATAAGTTGAAGGCTTGTCGACAGAAGAAGGATGAAAGTGTGTCTGATTTCTTTACTCGGTTTGAAGATGCGTTTTTGGACTATAGTGGGCAGGATATGTCTATTGAAGGAGGAGTTTGGTTGTTTGTCGACAGATTTGTTTCTAATCTTCCTGAAATTGCGACTCGTTTACAGGCGTCTGAGAGTACTTGGTCCACCTCTTCCCCTCTGTTATTTTGAATATGGCTCAGTACTATGAACATCGAGATCAGGAGGAAAAGGATAGGACTGATAAGAAACACAAGGATTTAAAGACGAAGGTGTTACAGCAAGCGTTTAGGGGAAATAGTAAAGGACGGGGTGGTCCTTCCAGGCATCTTCCACGAACTAGTAGGCAGACGTCAACGATACCTCTAGGGTCAAATCAGTGTGCGTACTGTAAGGAGGAAGGTCATTGGCGTAGCAAGTGTCCTGTGCTTATACAGAAGGTTGCGGCACCTAGGGGGCGAGGTTCTCGTGGACGAGGTTGTGGGACCGATGGAGCTCAGAATGCTATGGTCTCACAGGGTCGTTCTGATAATTTTTTTGATGACCCTCGCAATGGGCAGTATTATCATGATTACGATATGGATGAGGCGACAGGTATGTCCTATAGCTAGGACAGCCAGGGAGAGGGACCAGTTCAGATACCTGTAGATCAGCATGGTCCTTATGTCACGGCTGATTTGCAAGGCTCGACTAAGGACTTTTGGTGGACACAGGTGCAACGAAGAGTTCTGTTTCTCGACATTTGGTCCCTGGGGCAGCCCTGTTTGGCCACAATAATGTTTTGGTAGATTTTTCAGGTGTACCGGTTGTAAGCCCCATCTCGCGTCCCCTTGCATTGACTGTTGGTCCTTTTACTGTGGAGTCCCCATTTTTGTTAACATCCAACTGTAGTGAGAATCTGATGGGTTTGGATTTGTTGAAGAAGTATGCTACAATCTATTGCTCTCCTGCGGGTGTCTATATCACCATGGGTCCGGATGCGAGTACTAAACAGTGTTTGTCTCAGGATGCACCCCTCCCTGCTGAATTTGCTGATGTCCCACCCACTCTAAGGGCCACAGGTGACACGGATGTAGGGCTGTTGCATATACCACCAGTTTCTGTACAAGTTAAAGAGAATGCTGTTTTGCCTCGTATTCCTCAGTATAAGATACCGCAGACAGGAGAACGAGCTCTTCAGATTATTCAGGATTTGATACAAAAGGGAGTAGTTGAGGAAACATCTGGCAATATTTGTAATAGTCCTATTCTTCCGATTCTTAAAAGGGCACCGTCAGGCTCCTCTGAGGACACTGATGATGTTTATCGTTTTGTGATTGATCTGCGCGAAGTTAACAAAATAGTGGTTCCACAGTTCCCTGTGGTTCCTGATATTACTGCGCTTTTGACGATTCTATACCGCTGAATTTTTCTCTGTTATTGACTTGAAAAATGCTTTCTTTAGTATTCCTATCCATCCAGACAGTAAATATTTGTTTGGGTTCACACTGGCTGGTAGGAGCTTTAGATTCTGTTGCGCTCCTCAGGGCTATACAGAGAGTCCTAGTATCTATAGTCAAGCATTAAAAGGTCAGTTGGATTCCTTGTTGCTTCCCTCAGTTAATGTATTGGTGCAGTATGTTGATGATCTCCTCATAGCTTCTGATACGGAACAGTGTTGTAGGGATAGTACTGTTAAATTATTGTTGCATTTGGCCCATCATGGACATAAGGCTTCTCTTTCTAAATTTCAGTATTGTCGACAGGAGGTCATCTACTTGGGTCACCTACTGTCGAAGGAGGGTAGGAGGTTGACCCCTGAGTGCATCAGAACCATTGTTAAAATGCCCATTCCACAAACTCAAAAGGATGTACGCGCTTTTATAGGTATTACTTCCTACTGTCGCAAGTGGATCCCAAACTACTCGTTACTAATGAAACCTTTACTTGCATTAACAACGAAAGAAGTGCATGAGCGTTTGCCTTGGACGCCCGAATGTCAGCAGTCTTTTGAGCAATTGAAAACTGCGCTCTGTTCGGCTCCAGTGCTTGGTACACCTAACTATGGCAAACCGTTTGTGCTTTGTCCACGAAATGGCTGGTTGCGCACTTTCTGTCCTAACACAAAAATTTGGGGATAAGCAACGGCCGTGTGCTTATTTCCCTCCCGCGTTGTCTGAGAGCGGTCGCGGCTGTGTCTACTTCAATCAGACAATTGGCTGGACTCGTGCTTGATACGGACCTCACAGTTATGGTACCCCATGCTGTGGATACACTTTTGAATAAGACAAAGACACAGCACCTCACCAGTGCACGTCTTACTGGCTATGAATTGACATTGTTTGCTAAACACATTACAATTAAAAGATGTGCCACTCTGAATCCAGCCACGTTACTACTCCTCCCTTCTGAGAATGATGCAGTCAATAAGCATGATTGTATCTACCGGACAGAAGAAGAGACGAAGGGACGGGTAGACCTGACTGATGAGAACTATATGTTGATGGCTCTTGTTTTAAATTACCAGATGGCACTCCGACTACAGCTTACGCTATCGCTACGTTGTGTACAGTGAGACATCACGGGTCCCCTATAAGTCGGCTCAAGCTGCTGAGCTCGCTGCTCTTATTGGGCTTATTTGGGCTTGCGAATTGAGCGAGGGGCTGGTTGTCAACATCTATACTGACAGCCAGTATGCCTTCGGGGTCGCGCATAACTTTGGGCGCCTCTGGGCAGAGAGAGGGTTCCTTACTTCTCATGGCGCCAAGATTCAACATGGGCACCTTATATTGAGGCTTTTGTCCGCTTTAACACTCCCCAAGAAATTGGCTATAGTTAAGTGTAGCGCCCACAGGAAGGTTACTGATGATGATTGCTGATCAGATAGCTAAGGAAACGGCCCGAACAAAGATGAAAAGAATGTTTGTAGCAGGTCCTGCTAGGTGGGTTCCTGACGTTGTCATGTTTGAAGATACCCTTGAAAGTGTAAAGGAGATACAGAGTGAAGCCACAATAGAAGAATTAGCAGAATGGCAGGAAAGTACAGCACAGTTGAATGGGGAAGGATGTTGGATTGTCAAATCAGGGAAGCAGAGATGGATGTTACCAGATGCATATGTTCTTCTCGTGGTTACTATGGCACATGGTCCAGCTCATATTAGTGCAAAAGGCATTTGTAAATTGTTAGACCCTGTATGGCAGAATGACAATATTTCTAAGACAGCCGCCCATTTGGTGAAATACTGTATGGTTTGCATGATGCATAATCCTGGTAAGGGTACCCCTACACCCCCTGGTAATCCTGGTAAGGGTACCCCTACACCCCCTGGTAATCCTGGTAAGGGTACCCCTACACCCCCTGGTAATCCTGGTAAGGGTACCCCTACACCACCTGGTAATTTTGCACCACCCACTTTACCTTTTGAAGTCCTTCAAATGGACTATATTGAATTGGAGAAATGCAAAAATCTGAAGTATGTTCTGGTGGTTTATGTGCATTTAGAAGAATGGGTGGGTAATCTGGAAGCGTCTATACCTTGATGTGGTGCAGATACAAGGAAAGTGGGTGATCTGGAGGCATCTTTTTAGGTGTAGCCTAAAGTGCAATCTGTCTGGTTGTGAAAGATATATTGTGTGCTTACCAAGAACATAAATGGGCTTGGAGCCCATCCATTGCTTACATTGGTTGGATTTCCTGTCACTCTCATTGGTTGCTTCTTATTTCATGGCTTTTTTGCCAGTCGTGTGTTTGTTCCTCCCATGGAGCGTAGCTTCTTTGATTTGATAGACTCTTTGCTTCCTCTGCTCTCTTTTAGGGAACTATTTTTGTCTTGTTATGTTATGTTTAAGCACTCCATGAGCATGCATGTGTTTTCCAGCTGTCTCCCTCATGTGCTTTTCTCCTTTCTCACTGTCTCTGTCCATGTGCTTCTCATCCCCCCTGTACTAGTGTTGTCCTCTCCCACCTGTGTGTCTGCCCGCCCTGTGATCCACATTGCACTCTTTCATCCGTGTTCACTGCTTTTTGTTGCCTCACCCCCACCTGTCCGCCATGTTGCTTCTCCCCTCAGCCGCCTTGTTGCTTTATCCCACCCCCTCTCCAAGCTGCTCCTGCAACCTGCTCATTTTTGTAAATTGCTTTCATGCTATGTCTTAAAGCAGCGTGTTCGCAGTATTTTTGTAAATTACTGATCCATCTCGGATTGGAAATTAAAAAATGGTGTCCTTTTGAAGGCACGCATGCATGTTGAACACTTGTGTGTGCCTACACAATGATGCGTCGGAAGTTTCAACGCATTTTTTCATGTTGCTCAGCAGCTATGATGCTATACAGCGCGGCGAAAAAAACATTAGCCAAACCAGTAGGTCTTATAGGCGAGAAGGAGGCGAGGCAAAAAACTGCAAAATCCATAGTGGCTGTAGAACTTCTTTTTTTTCTTTTAAATAATTTTTAATATTGCAAAGGAGATCATCATAGTTCAGACAAAAATTCAGCATTGGTAAGACAGGGTAGCTTCACAAACATATACTTTACATAGAACAATCCATAATAGAGGATAAAAGATATAAACTGAAAAAAAAAATGACAGGAAAATCAGATTGTGTTATTCATCCATGAATAGTCTGTGCCAAACAGCTTTGAATTTCTGCATTGAGGGTATATCTCTGGTTTTAGCCAAAGCTTTTTCTCTCTCACAAATCTCGACCAATATTGCCCACCACTCTACCGTACTGCAGGTTTTGGGGGAAATCCAGGCCCTTGCAATGGTAAGCCCGGCAGTGACTAATATGATAGCGAAAAATGCTCGACGTGTGGTAAGCCCGGCAGTGACTAATATGATATCGAAAAATGCTCGACGTGTGGTAAGCCCGGCAGTGACTAATATGATAGCGAAAAATGCTCGACGTGTGGTAAGCCCGGCAGTGACTAATATGATAGCGAAAAATGCTCGACGTGTGGTAAGCCCGGCAGTGACTAATATGATAGCGAAAAATGCTCGACGTGTGGTAAGCCCGGCAGTGACTAATATGATAGCGAAAAATGCTCGACGTGTGGTAAGCCCGGCAGTGACTAATATGATAGCGAAAAATGCTCGACGTGTGGTAAGCCCGGCAGTGACTAATATGATAGCGAAAAATGCTCGACGTGTGGTAAGCCCGGCAGTGACTAATATGATAGCGAAAAATGCTCGACGTGTGGTAAGCCCGGCAGTGACTAATATGATAGCGAAAAATGCTCGACGTGTGGTAAGCCCGGCAGTGACTAATATGATAGCGAAAAATGCTTGATGTGTGGTAAGCCCGGCAGTGACTAATATGATAGCGAAAAATGCTCGACGTGTGGTAAGCCCGGCAGTGACTAATATGATAGCGAAAAATGCTCGACGTGTGGTAAGCCCGGCAGTGACTAATATGATAGCGAAAAATGCTCGATGTGTGGTAAGCCCGGCAGTGACTAATATGATAGCGAAAAATGCTCGACGTGTGGTAAGCCCGGCAGTGACTAATATGATAGCGAAAAATGCTCGACGTGTGGTAAGCCCGGCAGTGACTAATATGATAGCGAAAAATGCTCGACGTGTGGTAAGCCCGGCAGTGACTAATATGATAGCGAAAAATGCTCGACGTGCAGGGCTGGGGTCAGCCTTGTTTCCCATCATAATCTCCTGTACAGTAAAAGTTAAGTCTAAGCCAAATCTAGCTTTACAGACGTCCTCCCAGAATGCCAAGATTGAGGGACAGGTAGCAAACATATGTACAATATTGGCCGCAAAAGCTCCACATTTGGGACATTTTGTTTTATCATCAGGGGATTGACCACCACCCTTCTCCCACCAGCCAGCTATCTTCTCAGGGGTGTAATATGACATGGACAATGTCCTAAAGTGTTGGAGCTTTCGGTTAACTGAAACTGCCGCTTCTTTTAGTGTCGTAAGTGCATCATTTATTGCTATAGCGGTGACGTCCGTCTCCAGCATTCGACTCCACTTCAGTGCGAGCTGGATGCATGGATCGGTTCTGTGCAGGGATAAGTGTTGGTAAGAAATGCGAATTTAGTGTTTCCGGGATATTTCTTGCATAAGTGTCAGAATCTCATAAACCGCTTTGGATGTAACCCCCTGTGATCTCACAAAAGAGTCTCTAATTTGTAAGTACTTATAATAATGTTGCCGTGGGAGAGAGAACGTATTCTGAAGACTTTGGAATGTTTTAAAACTGTTGATATCATACAGGTGACCAAGTCTTTCCACCCCAAGCATGGCCCACCCCTTTGCCACACTGTCCTTAAAAATCCCAGGTAGAAATGTGTTATTCCATAAAGGGAACCTGTCATGGAATATTGGGAGCGAATAGCCAGAAAGAATTTCCAGCCAAACAGTAACTGTATCTCAGATTGTCTTAAAGCGGACAAGTTTGTAATAGTTCGGATCTTGGGTGCGGTAAAGAAACCTACTACTGTCTTGGCCCAGTAGATGCTGGTGGCTAAAATCTTGATCCTTACTTGAGAGAAGGCTATGTAAGCGACCCATAAAAGAGGCCCAAAAATATAATTTAAAATAAGGCAATTTAAGACCCCTTTGCTTATATGGGTATTTAATCAACTTAATAGCTCGTCGTGCACGCTTATACCCCCAAATAAAGCTGCTTAAGGACTCTTAAGGGAATGGCACGAAATAAGTATAAAAATTTAGGCAATATCGACATCTTTATAATGTTGCATCTGCCAATAATGCTTATAGGCAGCTTATGCCATAATTACCCACCTCCCTCTGGGATCTGCTAAAACCCTGTGTGTTGTGCATATATACGCGTTTTACTAGCTAGGATTGCAGTTCCTCTGATCGAGGCGCTTTGCGAAGTGCATACTATAGTGTGGTATTTTAACTGATTAAGCAGCCCCCTTTATGAGCTAAATGGGTTTCTGATAAAAATACCAGATGAGGTTTATATAAATTTAGCTCTTCGCGAACCAGCTGGCGTTTCCTAGCAACATTTAAACCAGAGACATTCCAACAGAGGCACTTAAGTAGCGCCATAGGTTTTAATGAGTTGGTCACAATATATTGATTTTCCTAATGAAAAAATACAGTTTTTAGTATAATTCTTATAGTTGCAAACTTTATTCATAAAAAAACCCACAAAAGTTGGTAATTGTTGGCTACTCTCTCTTTCCTTTTTCATGTCCCCTTTGCTTTTAACTTGCCCCCTAAACCTAACCCCTCCCAGCACCCCCAGTCTAGCCCATCCCCATCCCACCCCGTATCCAAGGAAAAGAATCACCCCCCTCCTTGCTGTCGCTGACAGGACATTTAGGCTGTAGAACTCCACGCACTATAGGGACGAGGGGGCCTCAGACCAGTCGTCCCTTACACTAGAAAGATAAACATTGAAAGAATCCAAGACAGAAACACTGTGGTTGTGTTACGTACGCACAGGTGCAAGGGTCAGTGCTTGGTGTGTAAAAGAATGAGTGCCAGGGTTCCAATGTTTGCTCGGGAGCAAACCTTTTTTCTAAGTTTCAGTAAAACACGCTAAAGAACTCCTCTGATAGCATCCTTAGCTTACTTCTCAAAAAGAATACATTTTGTCCGCATGAAGCCTGTATTTAACTCCATCAATTAAAGCCATATACTGGCACCCAAGCAGCCTTTAGATTTGCTGACCCTTTTTTTCACACATTTACATTTCTCCCTGACAACAGGCACACTGTGGGAATGCTCGTTCCTTCTTTCGCTGTCGCCCTCTATCTTGGCTTCACAGACCAGGAGTCCGCCTCCCTTTCCTTTTAGCCACAGGCCCCTGAAGTCTGGCATTATCTGTTCTGCAATGGTGGTTTTGTTTAATAAATGTATGGGAAAAGTTAAAAAATATTGGGAATGTCATTCCAAATAGATCCCGCTCACTTCGACCCCTCGGCATTGACAGGTGGAGGAGACTTTGTTTTTTCATGGCCTCTCACCCCTGGTGATGTTGTGATCTCTGCCGCATAAGCCCACCGGCGAGGTGTCTATAAAAGACAGGGGCTGCCATTGGGCACTCTGCGGAGTGGAAATCTGTTTGATACAATTGTAATCGGCCCGGTCTACCTGCACCCAGATTTAATGCCAGCAGGCATTATATAGAGCTAATGAAACCACCAAAAATGATCTTATAAACAGCAAAGCATCGTCCTTTAGAGAGTAGGACAGGCTGGGGCAGTTCGGGTATATCCGTTTGAGGTCAGGGGAAGAAAAACAGGGATTTATTTTTAATTTTTATTTTGAGAGTTTTATATAGCGCTGGCTAGACCCAGAGGTATCAGAGCGCTTTACATGAGAAGATAATATAACGCAAACATGGCATATAAGTAGAAAAAAAGATAAAGAAATAAAGTGTGGAATATACAAAAACAAAATAAATATACAGGAGCAAGAGCTATACACTTCAAGTAACTAGGTATATGATGTTCGGGGGATGGACAGATAATACTGGACAAAATGTAACATGGTGATTGGAGATCAGGTGCAGGTCACAGGTTAGGACCCCCAATGATAATTGGGCCAAACATGGCGTATAAGTAGATAAAAGATAATGACAACATGTGAAATATACAAATCAAATAGATAAACAAAATCAAAGTTATTTATTTTTTTGCAGAGTTTTATATAGCGCGAACTTGACCCGCAACCGAATCGGGTATCAGAGCGCTTTACATAGCACCAGTTACGTTACATGAGGACACACATTCATTTTTGTTAGGCACGGGGAGATTAAGTGATTTGCCCAGAATCACAGGATGTTCAGCGTCATTACCGAGACTCGAACCCAGTTCCCCAGGTCCGAGGTCGAACGCCGTAGCCGTTAGGCCAACTCCTCTTAGATAGACGAATCAAATAGATAAACAGGGGCAGGAGCTATACATATCAAGTAATTAGGCCGATGATGTTCATGAAATGGACAAATATTACTGGACTAATATAACATGGTGAAATTGGAGTTCGAGTGCAGGTCACAGGTTAGGATCCCCAATAATAATTGAGGAGGTGGATTTTGAGGTCTTTTTTGAAGCTGAAATAGGAGGGGTTGCAGCGCAGGTTTTTGGGAGGGCATTCCAGATGATAGGGGCATTCCCAGAGAAGGAGCGTGATTGTGTGGCTTTCTTTTTATGCAGTGGTGGTATAAGGAGGAGGGAGTTCGTGCTTCTCAGGGGTCGTGTGGTGCCCGCAATGTGGAGTTTTTTGGAGAGGTACTGTGGAGTGTTTTGGTGGAGGACTTTGTGAGTGATGCAGGCAGTTTTGTATGCAGATCTGCCTTCAATAGGGAGCCATTTAAGAGATTTGAGAGCCGGGGATATGTGATCGAAGCGTTTGCAGTCTGTAATGAGCCTGGCGGCAAGGTTGAGCACAGCTTTTATTGGAGCAAGGTGGACCTTGGGGATTCCGTTGAGGATAGCGTTACCATAATCAATACGTGAAAGAACAAGTGACTGAACTACAAGTTTAAAATCATCGGTGGGTATAAAGGGTTTGATTTTCTTGAGGTGACGGAGAGTGAGGAGGGCTCCTTTAGCAGAGTTTTTAATGTGGACGTTAAGGGTTAGGGTGTTGTCGATAGAAATACCAAGAGATTTGACGGAGTTGGACAACGTGAATGAGCAGTTGAGTGCGTTAAGGTCAGAGATCCATGACTGAACGGGGAGCAGGTTGTTTTTAGGGGAGAAGAGAATGATTTCAGTTTTATTAGGGTTAAGTTTGAGATGATTGGAGTGGAACCAGGTTTGGATTTTGGTGAGGGTGTTGTTCAGGTGTAAGATGTCGGCATGAGTTTTAATCTTGTAATAGATTTGGGTGTCATCGGCGTAGAGGTGGTAGTTGATGCCTGCTTGTTTAAGAATGAGGGTGAGTGGTTCCATAAAGAGGTTGAAGAGGGAGGGAGAGAGTATAGACCCTTGAGGGACTCCAAGGGAGAGGGGTTAGAGAGACAGTTTTGAATTTTGATTTGCTGAGTTCGGTGTTGTAGGTAGGAGACGAACCATTTGTAGGCAGTATCATTGAGGCCGAAACGGGTCCTAAGCACATTGAGTAGGGCTGAATGGTTGACTGTATCGAACGCTGCAGAGAGATCAAGGAGGATAAGAAGGCAGGTCTCGCCATTATCAAGTGAGTGGTGGATGTCATCGACTGACATTGAGCATTGCCGTTTCGGTGCTGCAGCCTTTCCTGAAGCCTGATTGAAAGGGATCGAGTAGGTTGAAGTTTTCGATGTGTTTGTCTAGTTGTAGTAGGACACATTTTTCAAGGACCTTTGAGAGAAAGGGGAGGTTAGTGATGGGGCGGAGATTGTTTAGGTCATTGGGGTCAGCATTGGGGTTTTTGATTATGGGAGAGATTTGTCCAAGTTGAAGGGAGGTGGGGACACAGCCAGTGGAGAGAGAGGTGTTGATGATTGTGGTCCAGTATGGGGTGATGATGTGCTTAAGGGCAGGGACAAGGTAAGAGGGTACGGGGTCTTTTGTGTGGGAGGACGGTTTAAGATTACCAATTATTTTAAGGACTTCTAGCTCAGTCACGGGGAGGAAGTTGAGCAGGGAGGCATTGTTCTTTAATTGTGAGTTAGGGGAGTTGGTTTCCGGAGAGGTAGCAGGGTCAGCTAGTCGAGGGGATGAGGGGTAGGCATTAGAGGTGAGGACGGGTTTGCATTGGGAGTTGGAGGGGAGCTGTGTGGAGCGGAAGGATTGATCAATTTTGGTTATTTTTTCTGAGAAGAAGTGGGAAATTTCTTCACATCTGGCTGAGGAGGCGGTCAGATTAGGAGGTGCGGGGGAAGTTTGGTTACGAATGATTTTGAAGAGTTCCCTAGGTCTGTTTTTGGCATGATCAAGTTGAGTGCGGAAGAAGGAGGCCTTTTCCTTGAAGATGTGTTTTTTGTATGTGGATCTAGCATGTCTGAGGAGTGCAAGATGGGCGGGAGAGGGATGGTGTCTCCACGTTCTTTCAGACAGTCTGAGTGACCGTCTTTCGTTATTAAGCTCGGTATTAAACCAAGAGTTGGAGGGGTGGTTCTTTGGTTTTTGAGTTTGGGCGGGGCTAGTTGGTCAAGAATTCCAGTGACAGTATTGTTAAAGTGTTCAGTGAGCTCATTGGCATTTTGTGAGGGGGAATGAGCAGAAGTTGAGCTTGGAGTTTAGACTCAAGAACACCCGGGGGGATATGTTTTAGATTTCTGGTCAGTTTCTTAGGTCTGTTAATTTTGGGGGTGGGGAGATTTGCATTGGTAGCAATGGTGAACAGTATAAGGCAGCAGTCTTCAATCTGTGGGGCGCGACCCCCAGGGGGGCCGTGGAGTCCTGGGAAGGGGGTCGCGCATTTCCAGGCCTAACTTCTGACTGGAATGCAAAATGTGCTTTTCCTTTTGGATAAAGACAACGGCCCAGACTCTTCATTCCGATCGTTAAAATGCTTTAGGTGAAGTTAATTCAGTCTCATGTGCTGTAAAACAAAGAGGCCTGGTAAAATAATCTTTCAAGTAAGTGTTCATGCCAGGGTGCCTGCTTGCCTGAATGACATGCAAATGTGCGCTAGGAGTTAATCTGCAAATGTAAAGGGTGCTTAGTAGTGGTTCTGGCTTTAATTGCTTATATCACTCCAAGCATTGTGATGGCAAAGATGTGGGGTTTTTTGCATGGTGGTGCAAAGAGTTAACAACTGGGCTGTGAAGTGTGTGCTTTAAACCATAACTGTATTTACACAGTGCTTAGTACCCCTGGGGTGGTGTTGAAGGGACAGGTTTGCAAAAAAAAAGTGCATTAATTATGGTAATGTATTACTAAAATCTACATTTTGGAAGCTCCATTTTATTTTAAAACTATTTGCACAGTTTGTAGCATCTATATTATAATGTGTGTAATGCAAGTATAAAATAACGACTTACACATTCACTGTGCTTTCTGTCACAGGCTGTGACCTCATAGCACTAAAAATACACAAGTCACTATTCTCCACGGCACCAACCAAATTTTATTCTGTGTCCGGTTACACACAGACCTCTGCAGTGCATTAAATACTAGAGGTTTCATAATGTACTACAGTGCATTTCCCATTGAGTACATTTATTTTTCATTTAAGCTACCCATTATTTTATATGTAGCTCCCTGATGGTGAAAGACCTAAAAAACTAACAAAATATTTTGGGGCTGATTAATGAGAGGCTTGCACCGCTGGAGCGTCACTTTTTTTTTAAAGCTTTGGTGGCACAAGCGTCTCAATCATATCTATGAGGTGACGCAAAGTCACCCTGCGTGGCTTTGCACGGCCTCATAGATATGGAGTAAGACAAAGCAGCGCAAGTCACTGCATTGCCTTACACTATGTCAAGTAGGTGTTCCATGGGCATTGCGGCGGGTGTTCTCATGCAACACCCATGGATTTTGACACTGCCCCAGATTTGTAAAACCATGTAAACCTGTGGCAGCGCCAAAACCTTATGCATCCCCACAGCAGGCATAATGAGGAGAAATGTTTTCATTTCTCCTTGTTTTTCCTCTTTCTATGTGTGTTCCTCTTTCTATGTGTACTGCATTTTGCAGCTCACATAGAAAGAGGAAAACCCCTCTCAGGATTCTTTTTTTGCAGGAAGTTGCCCCTTCCTGCACAAAAACAATCCTGCCTATTTTGGCGTTAGGCAGCAATTTGTGCGCCAACACAGGGGGAAAGGACAGGAATGCACCATATTTAATAAATAAGGTGCATTTCTGCCCTTTCACATTGGCGTAGGACAGCGCAGCAAGAAGACTTGCGGTGCTGGCCTACGCCAATGCCTCATAAATGAGGCTCTTTGTTTTAGCCACACCTCTGACCACGCCCTCTTACTGACCTTTGGTTTGCTAAACACTGTTTAATTTATTTCCCCACTGTAAAAATTATTTGCTGTGGGAATTGGGGGCGTTTATGATTGTTGATAGTTGGCAATGATGAGGAGGACCAAGTTCTAGAAATTTTTGTCAAGAGGGGGTCCTTACGCTTAAACTTTTTTGACAGGGGGGTCTCGGCATCAAAAAGTTTGAAGACCTCTGGTATAAGGTGATGGTCAGACCAGTCAATGGGGACGATATTGGTCACGGAGGCCAGATCTTCGTTGGAAAGAATGGCGTCAAGGATGGCTCCTTTAGTGTGTGTCGGGGACAGGCATAGTTGTTTGAGTTCATTGATCTCAAGTAGATTGGTGAGGAGGGGGATAGTGGGATCATTGGTATCGTTCCAATGGAGGTTGAGATCCCCAAGAAAGAGATTTTTTGAGTTGGATAATGAGGATTGTGTCAGGAGCTCAGATAAGTCCTCGATGAAGGGCTGGGGGGCCTGGAGGGCGATAGATGTTGTGTAGACGAATTGGGTGGGAGTTTTGGGTTGTCAGTTCAGCTTCCAGGTATTCGCAGGAAGAGTAGCCAGAATTATTGACAAGGGATAGCTGAAGTTCATTTTTAAAGATAATGGCTAGACCACCCCCAACTCTGTCATGTCTATCTTTTCTCAAAATAGAGTATCCCGGGGGGGAGAGTAGGTCAAGTATGCTCGTTGAGTGGTCTTTGAGCCAGGTTTCTGTGAGGAATGCAATGTCAATGGATTCACTCAGGATAGTTTCCGAAATTTCCGTGGCATGTTGGACTGCGGAGCAACAGTTGACAAGCATACATGTAAGTGGTGTGGGGTTGCTTATGGTGGGTGGGCAAGTGTGGATCGACGTGAGTTGAGGCGGTGGTCTGGGGGAAGCGGGGGAGGAGGGGATTCTATTAGTCCCTAAAATAACAGGGATGTGGGAGTAGGGGAGTGGAGAATTGGCGGTTGGTAAGCTAGGAAGGTAAGAGTTGCATAGGTCGAAGAGGTCGGACGGGGAGAGATGGTTCGAGGTGCGGTGAGGTCTATGAATACGGCAGCGGAGAGGAGTTGATCTCCAATAATTGTGTTTGGTGTTAGGGATTTTCGGGGGGGAATTTTTGGGGGGATTTTTGGGCAGGGCTGGGTGGGGATTTTATGGTGAGGGAGGGTTCTGGAGCTGTGTGAGATAAAGTCTTTCCTGAATTGAGAGAATTTAGTAATCAAATTAGATAGGTCAAGTTCGATGTTGTGTAGGCTCTGGGCAATTAAGGTGAGGGGAGGTATCGAGGGGGGGTGGTCTGGGTTAGTTACGGAGGGTGGATTGATGTGTGTGGGTGGAGATAGGGAAGTGAGTGTGGAATGAGGGGTGACGGGGCTATTAGGTGTGAGGGGTTCGGTAATCAAATTGGATAGGTCAAGTTCAGTGTTATGTAGGCTCGTGTCAATTGGGGTGGAGGGGGTACCGAAGGGGCATGGGCGGGGGGTAGGGAAAGATCTGGGTTAGTTGCAGAGGGTGGACTGATGTGAGAGGGGGAGATAGGGTAGTGGGAGTTGAGTGAGGGGTGACGGGGCTGTTAGATGGGAGGGGTTCAGTAATCAATTTAGATAGGTCGAGTTCACTATTGTGTAGGTTCGGGGCAATTAGGGTAAGGGGAGGTATTGAAGAGGCGGGGAAGGGAATGATTTAGGGGTAGGGAGTGGTCTGGGTTAGTTGCGGAGGGTGGACTGAGGTGTGAGGGGGGAGATAGGGACATGAGGTTAAGAGCTTCAGGAGATATGGTCAGAGAGGATAAAAGGGCATAGAGTGAGTGGAGAACGAATATATAGGGGTGGGGGGTTGTGTATTTTTTGGGGTTGGGATAAAGGATTGGGAGGCAGAGTTAGGAGGGCCTGAAGGGGCAGGATAGGGGGGATGGGGAGGAGAAGAGGGTGTACGGGATGGGTAGGAGGAGGGGGTGAGGGGTTGTGTTAGGGGATTGAAGGGCAAGGACGGTGGAGTACGTGAGTAGTTGGGTAGGGGGCGAGAGGTTGTGGGGTCAGGCAGAGGCGGGGTTGTGGGAGGGGAATGATAAGTAGATGGTAGGGATTGGGGGCAACCGTTTTTAGTGGAGGGGTCCGAGGAGTGTGAGTTCCGGGTGTTGGGTGGAGAGAGGAAAATTAGAGGGGGATGAGAAATAGGTAATGTTGGTTGGGGGATGCCATTTGCTGTAGTGAGGTCCAGGGAGGGTGATGGTGAAGTCGATTGTTGGGGGTTGGTGTTAGCTGGATGGTTGCGGGTGGAGGTGAAGTGAGGGGGAAGGGGGAGGGAGAGGTTGGAGGGGTGTTATTCAGTAGGGGAGAAGGAGTGTTAGGCGCTGAGTGGTCAAGGCGGAGAGACATAATGCTGAAGTGGTGTTCGAAGATGAAAAGGTGGGATACCGTGGCTTGTATGAGGATGTTACCTGTTTTGAAGATGGAGATATCAATATCACCAAGAAAGGCTGGGGAGGGAGTGGTGGATATTTTGAATCCATATGGAATTTTGATTGATTTAGAGATTGGGAGGTGTTGTAGGAAGATGCTTTTCCATTTGGAAGGACGTTTGGAGTAAAAGATGTAGTTGGTTATAATGGGGGAGGTGAGGCTGAGGTAGTTATCAACAATGAGTGTTTCAGGGTTACGGATGAGGAGTTTATGTTTGAAGTTTTTCTTGGCATGTTTGGAGAGATTGGCGGGGTAGAGAATGGTCCATGAGTTGGGGCCATGTTTGGAGAGAGTAGGGTCTTGGGGGTGATGGTCAATGCTGTGAGGGGGCATGTTGGGTAGACGTGAGAGGAAGAGAGAGTGGGGAGAGGGAGGTTAAGGAAATGGGGGGTAGAACAGGAGATGAGGATTGGGAACCAGGGGGGGGCACTGGGAGAGTGGGGGGTAAAAATATGGGTGTCAAGAAAATAGTAAGCGGTAAGAAGTAAGAAGATAGAGTCACATAAGATTCACAAAACAGATACAGAAGCAATGTTGAGGGACAACATAGTGTGGTGTCCGAGGCATCTCCATTTAGCAGAGTTTGAAGAGATGTCATCCATTTTGGAGAATTTTGATTAAGTCAGGTGAGGGGATCATCCAGCGGCACAGATTTGGTGTTTCCGGGCCACTCCTAACTAGCATAGAACAGTTGTGTGCAGCCACGGGTCATTCACATGGGACAGTAAGGCCTCCACATAACGCAGGAGCTGCCCTAGCGGTCCCCCGTGCAAGGCTTGAGGGTGTGCAAGTATTTAAGGTGCAGCCATTTTGTATGTCTGAAGTTCCCTTTAAATGTTTTATATAGCGCTGGCTAGACCCAAGGGCATCAGAGCACTTCACAGGAGTTTGAAGAGGAACAACAATAAGACATTTCGACAATGATAATAGTATTCTAAACTATTATGACAAAAAGAACAGATACATTATTACAAAGGGCTATAAACATAAAGATTACATAAAGCTTTAGGGAGTAAAGAGTAAATTAGGCTTGGGAAGGAGAGTGAGTTCACAATCAAGGTAAGCACCGGGAGATGAGTTACATAGAGAAAACAATGCAGAAATATTCAAACTTCAACTAATAAAATGCAAGTCAGGGCAAGAGGAAAAGATGGTGAGGGGTATTTGAGGATCAATGAAAAACAAAAGAAAATAAAGGGATCAGATAGTGATAAAAATGTGAGAACAAGCAGAAGTTACAATCAAGGTTGATTTGGAAGATTAACAACAACAGATTACAAAACAGTACAGCATTAAGAGATCATATGAGCAATTAGAGAAACATTAGCGTCACTGTGAAGGAATGTCTATTAGCTGGCTAAATAGAAAACCATAGTAACCAGAAAGTTGAGAAATCTGAGTTAGGATTGATTGGTGTGGCTGCGGAGAAGAAAATTAGGCCCAGAGAGTCCTGTGGCTGCTTGGGGTTGAAATACAGGCGCAGGCTCTCCACAGCCTGTAGAGTTAACGTTCGATTTGTGCTGAAAAAGTCAGAGAAAAATGCGATGGGTGGCGGCCTCTCAGAGAGGGTCAGTGTATAGCCATTCGGAGGATGTGTTAATCGGATCTGGAATAAAGGAGGGGAAAAAACATGTGGCCGCAAGGAGTAGATTAAGTCATGAGGGTCAAGTGGCTGCTCTAAAAGGCTCAACAACAGGGATGGTATCCCGCATCAATGAGGCAAGAGTTACTGATAGTAATATATGGCACGGGCGTGAGAGAAAGACGGGAGAGGTCATTCAATACATGTCGATCAACGTTATGCTGTGGCAAGAAGATAACTCACAAAAAAGAGTTAGGGGTGGTCTCACAGAGGCGGATCAAACGTTGCAGGCAGGTCGGGCCCAGTAGGGGGAGACAAGGATCAAGACAAGAGAGCTGGGTGGTCGCCAGGAGGAGAAGGGAGAAGCAACTCACCAAGTTTTCGTATTGCAGGGACCGCCGTTCGCCATTTTGTGGTGCAGGGTCATGAGTATGTTCGCCATCTTGTGGGGTTGCACAAACGAAAATCATAGAATGAGAATCATAGAATGATGATGGCCCGAGGATTATTGTGGAGGAGTCACTACGCGGGGGCATCACATTGGAACGGAGGGCGTGTAACTCACCGGGAAAGCGGAAGGCCAGCGAGAGAACCGATCTCCCATAGATGGGGGCCGGGACGATCGTCGTCGAGGGCCCACTTCAGTGGCGGCGGGATAGCTGCAAGCAAAGGAACGACGCATCAAGTAGTGGCTCGGACCAGAGTCGGTACCGAGGGGTCGGATATAGGTCCTGTGCAATGAGCATCAATGGCAAAGGCTGTGCGACCAGAGTGCGCCATCAAGCTCCAGAGGCTCCGGCAGCGGGTCAGGTTACAGGGCACATCAGTTCGAGTGGGGCACGTCCGGGTGCCCATGGCTCCAGTGGTCGAGGGCCGGGACGGTCACCATTTTGGGCTCACTCCAGGGGCAGAGGTGCGCCAGCTTCAAGCAATGCTCGGCACGTCGTGGAGCAGCGCAGCCAGAGCCAGGACGAGATTGTCTCGATGTGTCTAAGAGGAGGGGGAAACAGTTCGCGTTCTCGCTCGTAGAGCGGATTCCTGATGAGCCTGATCTTGGATGGGAACAGAAAGGGGAAAAATCAGCTCACCGGAGGGCACATCAAGTCCAGTTCGGCAGGCACGCCAGAGGTATCAGCAAGGCCAGATCGGTTGGCTCTGCCCTGGCGGAGAGGTGGACTCGGAGCGCGCTCAACGAGTTTTTGGAGATCCCAGCAGACGGTAGGACACTTTCACCATCAAATCCGTTGGTGGGTCGTCAAAAGCAGGTAAATGCATATAAGTCTGTTATTAAGTCCTCAAATGCAGGTAGATGGGCATCGGATGACTGGATAATCCAGGGGATAACTACCGATTCGGTAATCCCCAACCCGGGAGCTCCTGAGAAGAGCTCTTACTCGGCGGCCATCTCCAATTAAAAAAATATATAAATGTTTGCTTTTAGCAGAACACAAACTTGTATGTACACACAAACACATATCAGACTTTGAAAGCACCTCAAAAATGACAACGACTCATGCATGACTAATTGTCTCTTACTGAGAACTTTTATTTCCAATTCTATTTCTGAGGCCTCCAACTCCCCAGGGGCTCTATTCCAGGCAGTCTTCAATCTCACCAGTCTGCCCTGTGTCAAAATGACTGCCCCTCCCTAAGCTGTTTGTGATCATGTGACCTCTTTTTCTATGAGAAGATCAAGAGTTCACAACCCTTCGTGATTGTAGTGCCCAGCTTCTGGTGTCATCCTGTCTCATGCTGTATGATTACAGGCCTTCACCTTTTTTAGGTCGAGCCTGGGCAGCGCATGCACTGTCTGCGAGGCATGCTGTATTGGAGTATGTACTTAAAACCCCGCCCACTCCTGCCCATATTTTGTCATTGGCTTGTGTGATTGTCTTTCGTAAATGCTGGCTCCTGATTGGTCAATAGGCTTGTTAGTCTCTATTTAGTACCGCCTTGTCTTCATTTGTAACCTCCCATGAGGACTTGCCCTTTTACTTCTGTTGATACACAGTATGTCTTATTTACTCTGTAAGCACTATTTTCTTTAATGCGTTTCTCCTACAGGCACGACATGCTTTCCTGCAACATTCAGCATGCCATGCACTTTATAGGCCATCACGCACACAAGTTTTATATATACAGACACCGTTCCGTGTTTCAGTACGGCGCCCACTTTGATGTTTTTTTAAATTTACTTACTAGGGCACCCGCTTCACGTACATCATGTGTTTACGCAATGCTTGTTTTATTTTTCTTGTTGTTTATAAAATCCCATGCTGTGCTTTCTCGTTAAGAGGCCACGCCCCTTTCTTTAGACGACCCGCGTCTAAGGAAAGGTCTGTGGCACCTATTGCATTGCAACTGTTTGTATTACCAATGCCGGTGCTTGTGAAATTTTAAAAATGCGGGTCTCGCACGACTTGAGCTTTTGCTGACACTTTAACCAAGCAGTAGCAGCGCGAGGCGGTGACAGCGACATAGTAAGGCTGCAGCAGGCAGCTCTGGACGCCGGCTCTTCTCCAAGTCATCCCTGCAGGGCGGGCGCTGCTCTTGGTGAGCTTTAGGCCTGGGCATAGTTCATGGAGTTTTGCTACGCGGAACTCCGCGAAGTTACAAAAACACTCCGCGAAGTTCCGCGAGTGGCGGAGTGCAGTGCGAACTGCAGTTTTTGCTGGTATTCCTGCCGCCTGGGTAGAAATTCTACCCGAGCGGCAGCTCGCGAACTTACCGTTCGCGATCGCGAGCGGGGAAAAAACTCTGCTGCACATCGCGAAGCAGAGTTTTCTGCACTCCGCGAGCTCCGCGGAGTGCAGAAAACTCCGCAAACTCCGCGAACAGAGCGAAGTTCATCGCCCAGGCCTAGTGAGCTTCAGGCTTCTCACACGGTGAGTGCAGCTTGCGCTGGTTTACATTGTCAGTGCTCCTGTCTTAATGAAAGGAAGAACATCAGGTGACTATGAAGCTTTCCGCTCCCAGAAACCATTTATTTATGCGTGGAGGGGGATCTCGGAAGGAAAACAACAAACCGTAAACGGAATAATGGTGGATCGAGAACCGATCTCTCCCCGGAAAAACTGCTCCTTGCTATGCAGGAAATGTTTCCTTCCTGGATCCCCCTTCACGCTTAAATAAATGGTTTACCCCGCCTCACACTGGTACCGGGTATTTTATCTTTTATCGCATTTGAATATGAGCTAAAATTTCTTGCAAACTGCTTTTGACTTTAAAGGCTGTGCCGTTGCTTGGGGCGGGTAGGATACACAAAGTACACGTGAAATGAAGCAAAAATTCCTTGTTTCTCAAACCAGGGTTGTATGACCTCTTCTTGCTCGGGTAGAGGTTGTGAGCAGGTGAAACATGAGCCTGCGTGCCTCTCCTGGGATCGCGTTGAACAAGCATTTGCAATGCAATAGGTCTTGCAATTGTGTGATTTTGACCTATTGGCATTATAAATGACAATGCCATTTATTTATGTGTTTAAAAAACACCTGCAATAATAAAAGGCATTGTTATTTACAATACCAATAGGTCAAATTTTCTATAATGTTAGACCTATTGCATTGCAAATGCTTGCTTGTCACTCCTATCAGAGCTCTCCCTGTAATTAGGGAAAAGAAAGAGTTTTCATCCTTGCTTACCTCCCTAAAGTTAATCTCCACAGATGATGTATGACCATTCAGGACTCTAAAATCTGTGGTTGTTACTCCTGCTTTTCTTTTCATCCCTATCACCTGTATTCATCTGGAACTGTTTCTTGTGGATGGAAGAAAGGGGTTGTAAAACCCCTTTAATGAAGTCAAATCTGAGCCCCGGAGCAAGTTCTAACTATGGGCTTAGCTTTCGTTTTGCCAGCAGTCTCTAAAAATAGTGAAAAGTAGGGGTGGGCGGAACTCCCAGAGTTTCACTTCGCGGAATTCCATGGAGGTAAATATAAAGTCTGTGAGATTCCGTGGAGTTCCTTGAGCAGGCGGAAATCGGTATGTCACTCTGCTCGTGCTCTGAATTGTAGCGCTGGGAGCTTGTTCCCTGTTGCAAAATAAGCGCAAATAGGACCATGCAGCACACCAGAGGTGACCGCCGGCGTTGAGAAAATCTTGCCAGGTGCCTTTCTAGCGCCCAATAATCGCACTATGGGATGCCAGTTCTTGCTCGCCAACTTAACCTTGGCGAGTCACGCACAAGAGAAAACTCCGCCACGCAGCAGTTTGTGGAGTTTTGCTGGAACTCCGCATTACAATCGAAAAGCAGAGTGAGCAAAACTCTGCGAATTTCTCCGGCGGAGCGGAATTTATCACCCACCCCTTCTGAAAAGTTCTGGATCAGCAGCTTTCTAAATATCTTCAAGAGCACCAGTTACTATATGCTAGCCAGATGAGTTTAAGGCCTGGTTAAGGCACTGGGTCTGTAACGGTGGCTATATTGAATGACATCAGGCAAGATTACAATGACGACACTTCCATCTGCCTTACCCTGCTGTCGCAGTTGTGTCGTCCCTTTACTTCTAATGAGCATCTTTGAAAAAAAACTTTCTTTTTTATTGCATGGGACTTTAAAGCTTGTGATGTTTATGCTGCCATCATTTCTAGATTGAATTATGCCAAAGCTTGTACATTGGCCTTCCAGACTTAGCTGTTTACAAGCTTCAAGGCATTCAGAATATAACAGCGTGACATGTCATGAATTTTAGGAAATTTGATAGGTTCTCCGTAAGCTGCACTGCTTGCCAGTTTCTAGAAGGATTCATTATAAGATGCTCTACTTTGCCAACAGGGCCTATTATAGAACGGGCTCCATACAGCTTATGCGTTTGCTTCCAAGTCGAAGCAGTGATCCCTACATTTTGGCTCTTCCCTCCGGCTATCAGTCCCCCGATTTAGAAGGGATCAGTAGGGGGTAGAATGGGATGTTCTTTCTCCTTTGATGCAACCTCTATTGAAATGTACTCGCTCTTGGACTGTGCAAACATAGAGGCCCCTCTGAGTTTATGAAGGTTCTTAAAATCCATCTGTTTTATTGATTATCTTCATCTCTTTTCAGATGTTTAGTGGGTTCAGCGCCAAGAAGCCTAGGGTGTCCGTCCGTAGCACTTTATAACTAACAATTCATCTCAACCTATTTTCTGGATTTATAGGTTTTACATCTATGAAGTGGATGTCCTCAGGCAATAAACGCACGGCTGGTGGCAACATTTGACGAAATTGAGCAGAAATATGGGCTGGGGCTCTTGTTTTTTGGTAATGGAGTATTGTCACCCAAGGGGTAGCTCAGGTGTCTAGCTTCTGACCTAGTGATAGGCTGAGAGACTGCACAGCTGTGTCACGTGAACATCTAATGCATTTCTAACCAGAGGCACACCTCTGCTGCCCAGCGCCTGACCTAGTGATACGCTGAGAGCTGGCCCACTTGTGTCAACCATGAGCATCTAATATACTCCTAACCAGAGGCGCACCTCTGCTGCCTAGCGCCTGACCTAGTGATACGCTGAGAGCTGGCCCACTTGTCTCAACCATGAGCATCTAATATACTCCTAACCAGAGGCACACCTCTGCTGCCCGGCGCCTGACCTAGTGATACGCTGAGAGCTGGCCCACTTGTGTCAACCATGAGCATCTAATATACTCCTAACCAGAGGCGCACCTCTGCTGACCGGCGCCTGACCTAGTGATACGCTGAGAGCTGGCCCACTTGTGTCAACCATGAGCATCTAATATACTCCTAACCAGAGGCACACCTCTGCTGCCCAGCGCCTGACCTAGTGATACGCTGAGAGCTGGCCCACTTGTGTCAACCATGAGCATCTAATATACTCCTAACCAGAGGCACACCTCTGCTGCCCAGCGCCTGACCTAGTGATACGCTGAGAGCTGGCCCACTTGTGTCAACCATGAGCATCTAATATACTCCTAACCAGAGGCACACCTCTGCTGCCCGGCGCCTGACCTAGTGATACGCTGAGGGCTGGCCCTCTTGTCTCAACCATGAGCATCTAATATACTCCTAACCAGAGGCGCACCTCTGCTGCCCGGCGCCTGACCTAGTGATACGCTGAGAGCTGGCCCACTTGTGTCAACCATGAGCATCTAAAATTCTCCTAACCAGAGGCACACCTCTGCTGCCTAGCGCCTGACCTAGTGATACGCTGAGAGCTGGCCCACTTGTGTCAACCATTAGTATCTAAAATACTCCTAACCAGAGGCGCACCTCTGCTGCCTAGCGCCTGACCTAGTGATACGCTGAGAGCTGGCCCACTTGTCTCAACCATGAGCATCTAATATACTCCTAACCAGAGGCACACCTCTGCTGCCTAGCGAAGAATGTAAAAGGAGGGGGAGTACAGAGGAAGGAGGGGGAAAGGGAGGAGTGTTCTCTCTGGCCCTAGTGAGGTTATATCTCGTCAATCACAACGGCAGGCTTAACAGGCCCATGGAGGTTTAGGTTGATCAATGCGCAGTATTTATGCTTCTGTCAATGTGAGTTCCTTTTGAGCAAGGGGTTGAGAGTCTAGATAACTTTGCAATGGTGCCGAGGTGTTCTGTGGTTGTGACTGTACGGGCATGAGTTCCCAGTAGTCGGACAGCTGGCTGTGGCAGAACGCCGCATCCTTAAGCCACTCTGCCACGGCTGGACAGCGCCTGCGACCCCAACAGATTGCCACCCTCCTTTTCGCTAGCAGTAGCAGCATGGCCACCAGTTTCCTGTGCTCAACGGCTATTCTACGTACGTACCCCAACAGGGCCACTAGGGGGGGCGTTCGATTACTTAATTTGTTATTACAACCAGCACTTCAAAGACTTGTTCCCAGTACTCTGCCACTGCCGGGCACTCCCAAGCTAGATGCATAAAAGAGGCCTCTGTGGTGCAGCATCTCATACACCTTGCATCCTCACTCAGCCCAGCTTTGTGCAACCAGACCGGGGTCCTATACAGTCTGTGGATAAACTTGAAATGAATAAGTCGTAGCCTATAATTGAGTGACAATGCTTTGAGCTGCGCACAGCAGTAAGCCCATACGCCCTCCTCCAGGGGGCCACCCAGTAACTTCTCCCATTCGCGCTGCGCTGGAGGGACACATATCGGTGACGCGCCCTGCATTCCCATGTACAGGCAGGTAATGAGTTTCCTCTGCGAGGGATTCGTCAGGAACTCCTCTAGCACTTGAAATGTTGGCGGCGCCACAGGGAAAGATTCAAAAAGTGCGCACAGCGCAGCTCTTAATTGGTAATATGTCAGTCTATCCAGCATCCCGGTGTGTTCTTCACCAAGCGCCTCGTCTATGGTAATAAACACCCCATTAGGGAATGCCTGCCCCATCGTATGGAGCTGCAGTTTCCGCAGTCTTTGGCCTACTCCGGGGTCTGTGGTGAAGGGCAATTCTGGATGTCTGATTAATGGTATCGAGGGGGCAAACACTGTATCCAGTCGCGCTCTACGTTAAGCTCCTGCCACGCCCACCCTGTGCATTTCACCGTATTAACCGTGGCCCGGGGTCTCTTATGGGTCCAAAAAGCACCATGTGCAGAGGCGTTGAGTCAGCTCTGTCACTCTCCGGGGCGGTGTGTGCCATGAAAAGGGTCGGATATATCCAGTGGTAGCCAAATTGAGCCTGAGCACAGTTGTAGTACAGCTCCATATCAGGCGCGCCCATCCCACCCTGCTCAAACGGCAGTGTTAAAATTTCCCACGCAATTCGGGGCTGTCTGCCCGCCCACGCTAGCGATATCCGGTTTGAGCGCAATCGCCATTTAAAGGCAACTATAAGGGGAAGCGGCAGATTAACAAAGACATAAAAATTTGGGTAGAACCACCATCTTGGCTATCGCTAATCGGCCCGCCAGCGACAGTGGGAGTGTCTTCCACCTATTTAGTCTACTTTCTAACCACTCAATCAGCCTGCCGTAGTTGTAAGACCATAGTTCCTCAGTGTTGCGGCTGAGCCAAATACCAAGATATTTCACCGGGGAGTCCGCCCATTTAAGTGGAAACTCTGACTGCAATGGAACGGTACCCTGGGTGAGTGGGAAGATGATGGATTTTTCCCAATTTATGGTGACGCCTCCAAAGCGGATGACTTCCCGGATGAGTGGGTCTAAATTTTCCGCTGGGCGTTGGACATACAGCGTCACGTCATCTGCATACATCGATACCAGGATCACCCGAGGGGTGAAGTCCAGTCCCCTCCGCGCGTGGTGCTGCTGAAGTCTGGCAGCTAGAAGCTCCGTCGCCACCGCAAACAACAAAGGGGAGAGCGGACACCCTGGCGCGTGCCCCGGGTCACCGTGATGGGAGGAGAGACCAGTCCGTTGACCCTCAGTCTCGCGGTCGGAGCCTAGTACAGCAGGGCAATTTTTTAAGGAAAAGAGGGCTGATGCCAATGTGCGAGAGGAGCGCGAACAGGTACGGCCATTCCAAGGTGTCGAAGGCCTTGGTTGCGTCCAGGAAGACCGCCGCGGCGGGAAGAGTATGATCTACCTCCTGTATGGTCGCAAAGCAGGTGCGGAGATTGTGGGATGTACTTCGTCCAGGCACGAAGCCACACTGGTCAGGCTGCAACACCGCCGGCAACAGGGGAAGTAGACACAACGGCAGTAGTTTTGCAAGTATCTTATTATCCAAGTTTATCATTGACAGAGGCCTGGAGGAGTCGCACAGTAACAGGTCCTTATCAGGCTTAAGGATGGTGACAATCAACGCCTCCCGGAGGGAGGGGGGCAGCAAGCCTCGCTCCAGCGATTCCTCATACATGTTGAGGAGGTGGGGGACAAGGAGCGGAGCGTATTCCTTGTAGAATTTTTTTTTTTTTTTTAGAGTTTTATATAGCGCGAACTTGACCCGAATCGGGTATCAGAGCGCTTTACATAGCACCAGTTACATTAGGACACACATTCATATATTTTTTTTTTGTTAGGCACGGGGAGATTAAGTGATTTGCCCAGAATCACAGGATGTTCAGCGTCATTGCCGAGACTCGAACCCAGTTCCCCAGATTCGAGGTCGGGCGCCCTAGCCGTTAGGCCAACTCTGAAGCTGTGAGTCCGTCCAGCCCGGGAGCTTTATCCCCAGGCATGGACCGAATCACCCCAATGACCTCTTCCTCATCATAGGGCTCATCGAGATAGTTTCGCTGACCATCGCTTAACCAGGCTAACTCGATCGACTCCAGGAGGGGAAGCAGATCCGCATGCGCTTCTGTTTGTCTAGCCGAATACAGGGAGGTGTAGAATGCCATCATTTCTGCTTGCACCGCTTCCTGCCCCGCAATCACCTCTCCGCCACTGGTGCGCAGCTCACTCACGTACTCACGTACTCACTGGCCCATGGCTTTTTTAGGAGACCTGCTAACGTCTCCCCGGCACGGTCCCCCTCCCCGTATTGGCGTGCCCGCGCCTCCCTGCCCAGGTAGTGCATCTCTCTATTTGTGCGGCCTCTTCAAATTCCGCTATTTTCTCTTTGATGTGTCCCAAAAGTGCCGGGCTGTTAGACTCGAAGTACTTATCCTCAAGATCCCGAATTTCCCTTTCCAAACGTCGAAGGTCTCCCCTGAGGGAGCCTGCTTAGCTATGCACTTGCCCCGGATAACTGCCTTGAAGGCTTCCCATAACACCGAGGGCGAATCTACAGTCCCACTGTTTAATTCAAAGTATTCTATGATATCAGCATGATTCTCTGAAAACCTGATCCCGAAGTGCACCTGGGGAAAGTCTCCAGCAAAAGGGCTTATGAGCCGCATCCGGCAATATAAATTTCAGTAGCACTGGTGCGTTGTCAGAAAGGGACCTGGCTAAATGGGCGGCCGTGAGTGTCCACGTGCCCACATCACGTGACGTGAGCCAATAATCGATTCTGGACCATGTTGGGCCCGCTGAGGAGATGCAAGTGCCTTCTCGTGTGAGTGGGTGTCGACGTCGTTCCGCTGCCTTCGGGTGTGGTCTACAGGAGTATCTATCGGTCCACCCCGCATCCAAAAACACATTAAAATCCCCTCCCACAGGATGGCCCCGGGTCCGAGCGATTCTGTGAGCCTCCAGACTTCACTAAAAAATTGCGGATCGTCTACATTCAGCCCGTAGACTGACACGAGTCTGACTGGCCGCCTCCCCAGCTCGCCCGCAACAATTACATATCTCCCCTGTGGGTCACACAGCGCGGCACGCGTTCGCCAGGGGAGCCCCTTCCTGAGGATTATGGCTGTGCCTCTAGCATAATTAAAGTATCCTGACACAAATTTCTCTCCCATCCAACCAGCCCGCAGCCGCGCGCAATTACTGCTAGTTAAGTGAAGTTCTTGTAAAAAGCAGATGTCCGCTAGATATGCCGCTATCAGATGCACCTTACGACAGTCATTCAGGCCACGCACATTCCATGTCACTGCTTTAATCGCATTCACCTCTACTGTGGCCTCCATCATCACTGGGGGTGTACCAGTCGTAATATGCTGGGGACCTCCGCGCCGCCGCTCGCCAACAATCCCGCCTAGCGGCTGTCGCTCAGATCGCACACAGTCCCAGTCACTGCTTTGATCTCAGACATCTCTATAATACTCTTATCCATCCTTTGTAACATGCGGGTCCTGACCCCTGAGGGCCCCCGCCCCACCATTCTTCGTTGCAACCGGGCCAGAGAGAAGGAAAAGAAGAAAAAAGTGCATTGCAGCTTCCTCAAATCAGTCCCCACCCAACAAATCCACCCACCAGCCACTTCAGCCCCCCAACATGGCTGACAGCCGAACCAAAAAGGCCAACCGCGGCCAACAGTTAGAATGTCCAAGGGACTCATCCCTGAGAGAGGCACTAGGTGCTCGGGAATACCCAGCAAAGATACTCTGGGCTGCTGGACAGAATGCATGCGGGAGGAGCATCCCTCCCATCACCATGCAGGCTGGGCGAGCCCCGGGCCCCAATTGTAGAAATGACAGTTAGTCCACACAGGGAAAGAGAGAAAAAAGGGGGGGGGGGATGGGGTAAGAAATAAGCGGAAGTTGGAAATTGTGTGATGCAGACCCATCCCTGTCCAAGCAGCCAAACCAAATCCTTGTCATACTGGTCTCAGACTTCTTGGGGTCTCAGTCATTGTCGTCTGGGGCGTCATCTCTGGCGGGTTCCTTACTCGCCCGCACAGCCGACACTGGTTGTTTCAGAGAGCGAGCGAACTTGACGGCAGCCTTATGGTCAGTGAAGAACATGGTTTTGCCCTGATGAAAAATGCGAAGCTTCGCCGGATAAAGGAGTGAGTATTTGATGTCCAGTTGCTGCAGCATTCTCTTCACTGGTACAAACTCTCTCCGCGTGACCTGCACTGTTAGGGTAAAGTCAGGGAAAAGGAAACCGCGTTGCCCTGATACTTTGTGTCCTGTAAGTCCCGGGCCCTGCGCAACACAGTGTTGCGGTCTCTATAATTCAGCAGGCGCGCGATAATCGGACTGGCCGGAGCACCCGGCGGTGGTCTCGGACCCATGGACCTGTGGACCCATTCTACAATGCAGACCTGTGAGAGGTGGTCTCCGAACAGCGCCCTAAGCATGTCCTCGACATAGTCTTCGACTCTGGTCATGGCCGTGGTCTCCGGAACTTCCATAATGCGTAAGTTGTTGCTGCGCGATCTCGCTTCAAGGTCTTCGTTCTTGCTGCGTATCACCTCCAGCACTTTCTCCATGCGGAGCAGCTTCTCTCGAGTGGCGGTGCCCTCATCTTCGAGCGTGAAAGTGCGCTGCTCAAACTCCGCGATCCGCTCGTCGTGGCTTGAGACCTTGTCCTTGAGCCGATCAAGGCGATCTGACATGGAGTCGATCTTGAGATCAATGGTCGAGAGGGACTGTTTCAGTTCATTGAAAATTTCACGTATGTTTGGCTCTGCTGACTGCGCAAAAGCCATGTCCGCCGTCGACTGCTCTCCTTCGGGTGGGGTCCCCACACGGGGAGGCTTGCGTTGGTCAAACAAGAGTTTAGGCTGCTTGGCGTCCGTCTTGCCCATGGCTTACCACCTTGACCCCAAGCGTGCGCCTCTGCAACACTGCTTATCCTGCACAACCCTCACTGTCCGTAACTGTGTGGTATGCACCTTGTGGGCACCTCAGTAGCTGTGATCCCAAGGTTCCAGCGCCTCACTGCCAGCTGGTCCGCTTCTGCGCCCCTCTAGCACTCTACAATTTTCAGATCGACCTAAGTGGGGGTCCATCTGTCCAGTCAGGGTTGTTGTCTGTGCCTACGGCCCAGCCTCTCTGGTCCGTACTCGCTGCCCTGCCTGCGCGGGGGGGGCACTCCGGTCCCACCTCTCTAGTCTAGCTGCAGCATCGCCCTGACATTGTCAGCCTCTGTGCGCTGCGGGGGTACTATTGGGAGTTCTCGGTGTTCTGTAGTGTACGCTTCCCGGGGGGGCTGTGTTTTAGATATAGTCTCTGTGGCCCCCCCTCCCGCAGCTGCTCTCACCGGGTTCCCACCCGGCCTTAGATCTGGTGCGCGGCGGTTCAGCCGTTCCCCAGGGGGATGCCAGGCCGTTACAGGCCCAATGAGGGTTGCAGGCCTTCTCTGCGGTCTTTGAGCTATTCCGCCTTGGCCGCTGGGCAACCGGTGGCTGTGCCTGCAATTTGGCGGGCTGGGCCCACAGTAGCTCCGTCAGAGGGAGGCAGTCGCCCCCAGCCGCCCCCCCAGTGTGCACCCACTCGCGGGGCCGTCGCTCTCTCTGGTGCTCAGCAGGCCTACCTGTTCGCCACCGGTTCCCGCTGGTCTCGGTCCCGCGCCCGTTCCGGGTCTTGATCAGGCCGTCAGCTGCACTGTGTCCCCAGTCCTGCCGCCGATTTCCGCATATCCAGGTAGGCAGCTCAGGCGGGTCAGCGTCACAGTAGGATGGGAAGCCGGCAGCAGGCCGTATTCCCCGCAGCACCAGTTCGGCGATCAGAGTGTGAGGTGCAGGGCCGCCATCTTGTGCCCGGGGCAGATCCAGCCGCCAGACTCCAATGCGCCGTTTTTCGTCTTGCTCGGAGCTTTCAGCTCCCAAACTTCATTTGCCTGTTGCCCCAGCGCTCGACGCCACCGCCTCTGTTTTAGGGTCCGCAGCACTCGCCCGCACCGCCAAATAACTGCCAGATTGAAGTCCAGCCTGCAGAGCCTCACTAGGTGGCGGTCATTTTGCAGCCGGCACACTAGCGCCCCCATCAACCATAAACATTGAATGTATTTCTAACCAGGAGCATACCTCTGCTGCCTGATGCAAATGCCTCTATGGTCAGTTTCTCTGAGACTGTAAGACTGATGTAGAATTTGCTTTTAATGTTGCATTTGCTAATGCATATTGCTCCTGCAGCATCTAGAATCAACATTGATATATTAGTGGACTCGACACGCTATGTTTTGGGGGCTTCAGGACAGAATAAAATTAAAAACATGCTTTTTATTATAATGTATGCTATTAAGAGAGACTATTTCTCTTTCTGTTAGTGACCTCTTTGCAGGACACTGCCCATCGTCCTCACATTCTACGTGTTCTGGAGACTGGAGGAGGGCTGGCATGCTTTTCACACAAGAACACCATTTGTTGCAAAGTTATCTCAAGCAACGATCTTTTTGCCAGTTCCTTAGGCCTGGTGGCTTCCTGGATGGATGTTCCTCAGTCATCTCAAATGAGAACTGCCCAATGTGGGCTGCTAACAACTACATTAGTTTGATTTAGAATAGCGCAGATTCCTAGCAGAGTAATTAACAGGTGGTAATTCTCCCAACTGATTGGCCCTCACATATTCAATCGCAGGAGGGACGGAAGAGGCATTAGGACTCAAACTCGAGACGTGTCAGCCCCATATCCTGAAAGCAGGTGCCTTAACCCACTAGCTTCAATATTCTGAGGTCTATACATGTGTGCCACCTCAAACAAGCATATGTCGCGTTGTCCTGATGAGCAGACAGAAAACGTACCTTTAGTCAACAATATGCGTGTATGAGTTTCTAGTTATCCGGGTCTGGTGGCTTAGAGGACTAATGTGCCCACTGTGAAGGCCTGTGTTCAACCTCATGGTCACAGGTTCAAATCCCGGCGAGTCCCCTAAGCCTTTCATCCTTCTGACGTCGACAAAATGGGTACCAGTGAGTTGGGTAACAATAAGCATCTGTTATTCACTGGTACGATGCCCTTGGGTCAACGTGCGTTTTACAAATACACGTTATGAGTGTGTACAGTGCTTTAAATGGAAAAAAATAAGTGCAGATACTCATTAAATTGAGTTGGGGCGTGGCTAGTGGGCGGGGTTAGAGGCGGGGTGAGACATGATGATAGAGACACATCTATTGAGTATTCATTTTGCCCATGCATTGCCCTTGACAGTTGTCTCAAACTTTCCATATGTGCAGATTAACAGGTACATATACTAATAAAGGGTGGTGTGAAGTACTTCTGGGAGCAATGTAAGGAGCTTCTAAACCCTGAATGCAGCCGAGCCATCAACAGTACTATTAGCCCTTCCAGGCTAAGAATCAATGTGCACCAGGACAAGAGAGACTGGCACAGCATCATTAATAAGCATCAATGTGCACCAGGACGAGAGAGACTGGCACAGCATCATTAATAAGCATCAATGTGCACCAGGACGAGAGAGACTGGCATAGCGTCATTAATAAGAATCAATGTGCACCAGGACGAGAGAGACTGGCATAGCATCATTAATAAGCATCAATGTGCACCAGGACGGGAGAGACTGGCACAGCATCATTAATAAGCATCAATGTGCACCAGGACGAGAGAGACTGGCATAGCATCATTAATAAGCATCAATGTGCACCAGGACGAGAGAGACTGGCACAGCATCATTAATAAGCATCAATGTGCACCAGGACGAGAGAGACTGGCATAGCATCATTAATAAGCATCAATGTGCACCAGGACGAGAGAGACTGGCACAGCATCATTAATAAGCATCAATGTGCACCAGGACGAGAGAGACTGGCACAGCATCATTAATAAGCATCAATGTGCACCAGGACGAGAGAGACTGGCACAGCATCATTAATAAGCATCAATGTGCACCAGGACGAGAGAGACTGTCACAGCATCATTAATAAGCATCAATGTGCCCCAGGACGAGAGAGACTGGCACAGCATCATTAATAAGAATCAATGTGCACCAGGACGAGAGAGACTGGCACAGCATCATTAATAAGCATCAATGTGCACCAGGACGAGAGAGACTGGCACAGCATCATTAATAAGCATCAATGTGCCCCAGGACGAGAGAGACTGGCATAGCGTCATTAATAAGAATCAATGTGCACCAGGACGAGAGAGACTGGCATAGCATCATTAATAAGCATCAATGTGCACCAGGACGAGAGAGACTGGCACAGCATCATTAATAAGCATCAATGTGCACCAGGACGAGAGAGACTGGCACAGCATCATTAATAAGCATCAATGTGCACCAGGACGAGAGAGACTGGCATAGCATCATTAATAAGCATCAATGTGCACCAAGACGAGAGAGACTGGCATAGCATCATTAATAAGCATCAATGTGCACCAGGACGAGAGAGACTGGCATAGCATCATTAATAAGCATCAGTGTGCACCAGGACGAGAGACTGGCATAGCGTCATTAATAAGCATCAATGTGCACCAGGACGAGAGAGACTGGCATAGCGTCATTAATAAGCATCAATGTGCACCAGGACGAGAGAGACTGGCATAGCGTCATTAATAAGCATCAATGTGCACCAGGACGAGAGAGACTGGCATAGCGTCATTAATAAGCATCAATGTGCACCAGGACGAGAGAGACTGGCATAGCATCATTAATAAGCATCAATGTGCACCAGGATGAGAGAGACTGGCACAGCATCATTAATAAGCATCAATGTGCACCAGGACGAGAGAGACTGGCACAGCATCATTAATAAGCATCAATGTGCACCAGGACGAGAGAGACTGGCACAGCATCATTAATAAGCATCAATGTGCACCAGGACGAGAGAGACTGGCATAGCATCATTAATAAGCATCAATGTGCACCAGGACGGGAGAGACTGGCACAGCATCATTAATAAGCATCAATGTGCACCAGGACGAGAGAGACTGGCATACCGTCATTAATAAGAATCAATGTGCACCAGGACGAGAGAGACTGGCATAGCATCATTAATAAGCATCAATGTGCACCAGGACGAGAGGGACTGGCACAGCATCATTAATAAGCATCAATGTGCACCAGGACGAGAGAGACTGGCACAGCATCATTAATAAGCATCAATGTGCACCAGGACGAGAGAGACTGGCACAGCATCATTAATAAGCATCAATGTGCACCAGGACGAGAGAGACTGGCACAGCATCATTAATAAGAAGCATTAGACGCATTTCTTTTCAAATACCTCCTGGGTGTCCTGATTCTCTTCCTCTCTGATTTACTTTCTCTCTCACACACAAACATACACACAACCAGGCAAACGCACACAAACAAGCAGACAAATACTCTCTATCAATCTTCACATCTCTAATCTCTCGATCCCTCCCCCACTCACTTTTCTCCCATTTGTATCCATTTCTCTTGCTGCCCCACTCTCTTTACCCCTAAGGTATCCTATAATCCTCTACTATCACTCTTTCTATTTCTAATCGGCCATCTCCGTGCCTCTGTTACTCTTTCCATAGCCGTCTTGATCTCTTCCCCATCTTTGTCTGCACTTACCCCTTCTGTCTCTATTTTTTCCCCCTTTAAACTCTCCTCTGCTCCTTCTATCTCTGCCCCCTCACTCTTTACCTTCTTTCACCCCATTCTCATTCCTCTTCCCTCGACAGAAGGTCACACGGCCGGAGAGCTTGCAGTGGCAGGCAGTGAGCACTGCAGGGTCGAGAGCACGTGCAGAGTCCAGTAGGGCAGAGGTCAGGGGAAGAACAATACTGGCCTCTGATGGGCAGGTCAGTACACCTCCTCCCACCTCACCTGGGCTCCAGGCAGGCTGCATAGGCCATATCCACCACCTCATCCCTGTCAATGTCCCAGCAGGTGGGTAGGGTGGGGGTCGAATTGCAGGAGCAAGTGAGTCAGTCCTCAGTGGGAGGCCAAGCGTTTAATGGCACGGTCACTTATGCAGGCTCTCTTACCTCCCACCTATTCAGGCTGCACACATCACTGTGCCCATGGCAGCCGATGTGCAATCCACTAACGACGACCCAGCATGGAGGCCCGGCAGGGGGCGGCTGAGGACAATGAGAGCTTCGGGAGCAGAGGCCCACTTACCCCTGTGGCAGGCCTCCAGCAGGCGCCAAAACGGCAAACATGCTGCGAAATAAACGGGCCACAGCTGGCCCTCAGGCATCGGCCCAGTGCCCATCTGATCAATCCGAGTACCTGTACTCTCCTTGGCACTGGAAAAGTGCCGGTACTCAGCTTGGTAAAAACAAGAAGTGCCGGTACTCAGTACCTGTGAGTACCGGCCCATTTAAAGCACTGAGTGTGTATATATAGCACACACCAAGCTAGGAATTATTGGAGCGCTGGTCAGTACATAGGGGCGGGTGAGGGCAGTTTAAACAAGCATTTGTAATGCAATAGGTCTCGCATTAGTGAGTTTAAGCTACTGGCATTGTAAATAACAATGCCTTTTATTTATCCGTTTTGAAAATTAACACAAATAAAAGGCAGTCATTTTAAATGCCAATAGCTCAAACTCTCGTTAATGCGAGACCGATTGCATTGCAAAGAAGCGGCCGTCATGTCCCAGGCTGCTTGGAAAGTGAAAGCCTGCATGATGCGCTGAATGTTGCAGGATAGCACGTCGTGCCTGCAGTAGGACAAACCCTATTAAAGAAAATAGTGCTTACAGACTAAATAAACCATCCCGTGTAATAACAGAAGTAAAAGGGCCAGTCCTCATGGGAGGTTACAAATGAAGACAAGGCGGTACTAAGGAGGAACTAACAAGCCTATTAACGAATCAGGAGCCAGCATTTACACAGGACAATGACACAAGCCAATGAAAAATATGGGCGGAGAGTGGGTGTGGCTTCAAGTCTATATTCTAATACACCCCAGGATCGACCTAAAAAAAATAAAAAGTGTGATGGCCTGGGCCTCAGTCATCCCTCTGAGTGCACTATGCCTTCTTTAATCAAAGCAAATCCGAAACTCCACACAAAGGTCAGTGCATGTAGAAGAAAACAACTACATTGCTTTGGCAGGGTGAGGTGGTGCACGGGACTAATGGTTGTGGTGCAGGCCCAGGCGGTGTGCGGGACCCACAATGTGTGTACTGTCCTGTAAGAGGACAGTTGCCGAAGAAAAATGCAGGCATATTTTAAATGGTCTTGCCTTTTACTTCAGCAAAATTCCCATTACAAGAGCGGTGGACCACAATACAATACTACTCTGCCATTAGCTACACTAGTAAATGCATAAGTACTGCATTGCAACTTTGTATAACGCTTAATACCCCAAAATGTATTAGAATTTGAGACTTAATTTCGACTGCATCTTTTGAAAGAAATAAAGGAAGAATAAAGAGGGGGGACTGGGTTATGCTATGTCGTCGAAATTCTCTTCATGCTTTTCAGCACAACGTTTTTATGCAGCAGACTGTGTTTTTGTCAATGCCACAGCTTACAGAGTTATCCTTCTGATTTTGGAGAAGGTGTGGCTAATACCGGAGAACAGGTAAATTCCAGATGGCCAAGTAGGGAAAGAATTAGCAACAACCCTCTAAATGATGTACGGTGTTTTGAAATGCATGTTTCGCGCACGGAGCCAAGACTGGCCAAACCTCATTCATTTACATCATGTTGCTTAGATATCATGGTAAGGGGGCATTACGTGGTGAACTGACTGGCATTAATGACTTCGGTGGGGGCCTCAAGGCACCACCTTAGTGAATATGGTGGAATCCTCCAATTATTTTCAGACTGAGTGTTGAATTTTATGATGCTCTTCAGCAGTCTGGTTTGTAATTCCTGTTATATGAATGCGAGTGCCTGCTTGTGTGACTTCCGGCCATGTCAAGGGTCAAATTATGCCACGGACATCTGGCTGTCACTTCCCCAGCTGCTTCGGGGGTTCAGAAGAATGCGTGTGGAATTTTGCAGTGAGGGGCGGGACTGGAGATGAAATTTCCCACAAAGACCCGTTGTTTTCTGTTGGGGTGAAGGAGCCAGGGTATGTTTACGCTGTTCGGGCAATGCATCTTTTGTCAGATAGAAGTGAAGATTGCTATGATCAATTATGTGAAAGGCTACTGAGATCTAGGTGAACCTGAGTGACGGTTCCCTCCATCAATGACCTTGTGGAGGGAGGGAGGGCTGCTACTGAATAAGAGACGACTGATGTGGTGTTAGTGTTGGAAGTGCGAGCAGAACTAGGGTGTGGATTACTTCTCCATAGGCTAGAATTAGTTCTGGGATTTTTAAATATGTTTTTATCCGGGAAACATAACGTTAGGATACTAAGTCTTGGGACCACGGCAAAAATGTCTGGTTAATGCTGAGGTGGAGCAGCGAAGCCTGGGCTAGTGTTTGCCCGTTGCCTTGCCTGGGTCACGCATCTCACAAGCAGCTCAGCGCCGGGTCTAAGAAGAACGTGTTGAGCAGATTCCTCCTCCAGAAATGAAAAAAGCAACAAAAACAAGCCCGAGGCACCACCTTAGCTTTTTAGTAAAGGGGACTATTGGCAATTGCAAACATCAGAAGACTTTACCTTTAATACAGGCAAACTATTGTTTGAGTTCACGCATGTGAACATCGCCCAATTTAAGCAAGAAGCTCCGGATATATATTGTACTTAGCAGTTAACACCACCTGCTTGGGCCAGAAATGGAGATAACCAGAGGCATAAGAACACAGCTAACTGTTAAATTGTAACATTTGTCTACATAACAGCAACATTCACATTTGAAAAAAAGAGAGAAAGTGATGGAGGGAGAAAGACAGGGAAGCGGGAGGCATGTAAAGAGAGTAGAAAGGGGAAGAGAGAGGGCCGATAGGCAAAGAGCGGGAGAAATGGGGCGAGAGATGGGCGGAGCGAGGCGCTTGGGAGAGCAAGCGAGAGGAAAGCCAGATGGCGCCTCATCGCGCGCTGTAAGGGTGCCGCGAGGAAAGCCAGATGGCGGCTGTGCGCGTGCCCGCGCGCGTAACCGCAAGCTTGAGGCCAGCAAAAGCGTGTGGTCGGACTTTTAAAAGCCCACTTACTAAATGTCTCGGCCAGAGCAGCGCATGCGCTGGCTCAGGCGAGACCTAAAAATCTTATACCTCAAGTGGGACTTAACATCAGTGCATTTCACATTTTAAAGGCAGAGCGAGATTAAGTGGTTTGCCTAGAATCTCACACTCCTTTTCTGTTGGTTCTGTCCACTAGGACTTGGGCCACATGTACCCCCCAGTCAGACGAAGCCTCTTTCTGAAGATAAAATGTATATTTCATGAGCTCTTTGTCATTTCAAATAATTAGTTTTCCGAGAATTAGCAAAAACTGATGTTACATTGAAATTATTTTCGGAAAACTGGTTCTAGAGGGTCTGTATTGAAATCTGCAAAAGATACTTTCCCGTTTTTTAAAGATCTGTCAGTGGCCTGTAAAGATTGTCAAATCCACGAAAACATGGTTGGTGGAATCTGACTGGGTTTGACCAGGAAGTTCACAATGCACAATAAATTACGCTTATTTGATTTTGAAGTGTTAGCTCCACCTCCCATGGTTCACTTGTTAGCCCCGCCCCACACACCCCCACTTTAAGTCTGAGTCTAGGTGCCCCCTCGGAGCCCGTGGCCGACGCTACTGAATGTCGGGGTGCAGTGTACCAAGGATGCTTGCCTTGATGGCATTGGATACCGTGTTTATTCCACCACTAGACACTCCCTGCCCCTGTATCCTACCCAGAGCCGGCCCTTGCTCGAAGTGCACCCTGGGTGGGAATACACCGCTGCTGCTGTTGTAAAATGGGGCAGCAGGGGGCACTTTAAACAGGTCGATCCCTGGCTGGCTGCATCAAAGCAGTGACTGGCCTCTGAACTCAAACAACTTGTACCTCCCCAGCTCACCTGAGTCACCCAAAGCTTCGCTCCGTCAGACTGGTCCCAAAGGGATATTGAGGTGTGGCGGCAGGGGTGGAAAGGTAGATGGGAGGGCACAGAGGGGCCTGATATGGTGTTAAATACAGCGATTGTGACACATTCAAAGTGAGAGATTAGAACAACTTTAAACTAACTCGCTGGAGCCAAGATACACGAGGGACGTTGCTGTGCGCGGCACCTTACCGCAGAGAAAGAGTTCCGTGAGACCCTTTGAAGAACGGGCGCCCTGGGCCTGTGCCCAGCTCCCCATGCCAAAAGCCAGCCCTGATCTCACTCTTGGAGATTCTTTTTCATCCTTGCTTTCTCCCTCGGTCCCGGTGTTTGTCTTCCCTTCTTGTGTGTTTTTGTCTCTTTTGCTCTGGGTCAAATTCTGATGAGTGCTAATAATGGCTGGTCCTCAAAAATGAGTGCCGGTGGGCCCCAACTGCAACCATCGGCTCAAGAGGGGCCACGTGCACTGAGCAGTGACTCCTGTTCACTCCCTTTGACGTCAGCTCCCCTGGTGGGTGAAGGGTGCTTTAGTCGCCCAAAAACTGGGCTGAGGGCTCGAGGCTGTAGCACGTGTGCTGCACACATCTGGTACACACAGTGGTCAAAGTGGGCGGGATCGGCAGAGCACGGAGTACCCCTACTTTTTACATTTAATAGAATCCTTTCCCCTACTTTTTTATTTTAAAAATGCGTCCCAGGATGGCAGAAATAGACAAGGCCTCTAGATACGGCTCTGCCGGTGGGGGCGGGCAGAGAGGGAAAAGGACTCTGTCTCTTCCTTCGTGCCCAGAGAAGACAAGGACAGTGTCCACTTCTGCTCTGCCGCTGGCAGCTGCCCCCCCCCTCTCTCTTTCTTCCTCTTATTTTCTCTCTTTCTGTCTCTGTCTCTCTCCTCCTCACTTGATGAAAACCGTGACATTAAGAAACGGCTTTAACCCCCTCTTCTCCTTTCCTTCATTTGTTCCCCTGTGAAATGGATCCAAAAAAGAAAGAAACACTTTTGCTGGAAATGTCTTCTTTTTCTGATATTTTTCTATTACAAAGTGCAGTCTCGGAATGGAGAGAACAAGCATTGCAATAGGTCTCGCAATTACGAGAGTTTGAAGAATTGATTGCCATTGTAAATGACAATGCCCTTTATTTATGTGTTGTTTTTCAAACAGATAAATAAAAGGCATTGGCATTTACAATGCCAATAGCTTAAAGTCTCGCAAATGCGAGACCTATTGCATTGCAAATGCGTGCATGAAATAAAAATAATTTAAAAAGCATTAGGAGAGACCGTGTCCTACCTACAACAGCAGCAGGACAATGCGATTTGATAAAGCAGTGCTCGGAAGCTGTAATTAAAGCCTACCGAGTGACAACACAGGGGGTGTTGCCATCCGAGGTTACAAAATGAGGTAAGGCGGTACTAAGGAGGGACTACAAAGCCTACTGACCAATGAACAGCCACAGTTTACAGTGGACAATGACACAATCCAATGAAAAATATGAGTGAAGAGTGGGCGGAGCTTCAAGTCCCTACTTGAATACAGCAGGCCTCACAGAGCAGCGCATGCGCTGCCAAGGCTCGACCTAAAAAAGATTCAAAATACGAAAAAATAACTAAATAAAGCAAGACAGCGTGGTCGCAAAGTATCCACATTGGTTTTATTCACTCCCAAACACATTAAGCGCCACTTTACAGAGTTTGTCAGTGAAGCGCAACTTTCCTTTTCTCGTCCCTTGAGGCCAGTCCGCCTCACCCATTGGTATCTCCATTGGCCTTGTTTCAGCAGTAGTAATGCAACTCACCAGAGATTGACAATGTAGGGTTTCCACGCATCCCAAACTACGTTCGCAAACTTCATGGGCTCTCTGCTTGATGCCCTAGCACTTTTAACATGTGCTGCCTGCTTTGGTGCCGCTGGAATCATGCAGTAATGGAGGACATAATTATGTCGCAGTATTGACTAAATTATGCAGCAAAAAAAGGCTGCAGTGTAATGCAGTACATTTTCTGATACCTTAGTATTTTGACATTTTTACACATGCTAACAGTCTCTGCAAAGATTTTGCCTCATTAGTACCAGTGTAACATGCAAATGCAGCAGTGAGAAAGGTGATCAGCCAACCTTTGCAAAGGGCCCTCCACTTCGCAGCAACACAAGTCACATTTTTTTGTAACGTTTGATCCTTTTGAAATACAATTTGTTTGTTAGAATAGTCAGCTTATGCAGCAGATGATGTATTATGTGGCAAATATGGCAGATCCATAATTATGTGGAAAACATTTGCAAACTAGGATATTTTGCCATTCATCTTTGAACAACTCTTGTGGAAAAGGGGAGGAGAAGTGCTGATGACAGAAACTGCATGGCTTAGTGACAAATGGCTTGTGTTTCCACTTTTTAGCGTATTTGGGACATTCTGTAATTGGAAACATTTTCCACTTTGTGAATGAATTTTGATGTCAATAACTCATATAAAACCTTAAATAAACATGTGTATCCATCGGTTTAATTAAGTAATGTAATAAGCTGTAACTGGTCAGTTAAATGCCAACCAAATACTAAAATTTGGGATGTTTTGCTCTTTCTGGCTACACCTCTGACTCCGCCCACTAACCCAATCCTCACGTTATTCCCGCCCTCTGATTCTCCGCCCACAGTTCCCAAACTTTTTTCCCCTCTTCGACCACTGGGTTAACAAAGAAACATGTGCGTGATACGAGATGGCTCCAGGGGTTGTGAGCAGTCCGTGAGTGGGGTGGAAGGTGGCGGGCTCACCTGTGATGCCAGGGCCACACCCACTTTACCTTCTGAGTCCGAGCAGACGAAGCAAGAGGTCAGTGATGGGCGAGAGCCTCTGGCCAGTTCGAATCCCTGTGGGGCTGCTCTGCCGTTCATCCGTCTGAGGTCGATAACATGAAGATCATTGTGATGGGTAACAAAAAATATCAATGTGTACCCATATACTGCCCTCTCTACACACACACACACTGCCCAGTCTCCCCACACTCTGCCCTCTCTGCCCAGTCTCCACACACACTGCCCTCTCTGCCCAGTCTCCACACACACTGCCCTCTCTCCACACACGCTGCCCAGTCTAGGCGTGCAACATCCATTGGGCAGAATGGGCTTCAGCCCCCTTCCCCCCCCCCCCCCATCAGCTGCTGTCGGCTGGGCTGCCCAGGCTAGAGTTGGTGCCTGCCAGCCTCATCTTCAAGTAGGTTGACCAACTGTCCGTAAATTTCACGGATCATCCCTGATTTGGATATCACGTCCGTTGTCCGTGATGATCCCTTTTGTCTGTAATTTTGGGCATTGTAGGGAGCAGCGCTGTTCCCCAGGGAGAAGCCTCAGCTCCCTGATGGGTCCGCCTCGCACTCATCCTTGGAGCACAAGAGCAGCCCCACTGTTGGAACCGGGGTTACCGAGTCCGTCACGGTAGCATGGCGCGAGGCGGGAAAGCACGCGAAGGCAATGTGTAAGGCAGTTGTGCAGCACACAATTACTTTGACTTAGAAATGCGGACGCAATAACATGACACCACACCAGGCTTGTGTATTTAAAATCAAGATCTTTTATATAAATCCAGGCAGCATCAGATGAGGCAGATTAATTCAGATCTACATTTAAAATCATTGCATTACTCAACTGGTGCGCATTCTCATTAAAGCATCATAGCTCATCAACATTGTAGGCCACTAAAAGGCCGCAGGAATCATCTCCTAAACGTAGCACCAATAATGATCACAAGGTGCATTAATAAAACATGCGCCTAAACATACAGTTCACTTCAGGAATACTCAATTACTTAAAAGAAGGCTTTTCACTTTACATTTCAAACAGGGCCCGCATTAATCTAGGCGCACCCACATTCAGTACAGTGTGCGTCGCAACTCCGGTACACCTGTAACATAAAACACTTCAACTCTTGGCGGTGTACACTTCAGCTCAATTCAGTTAATCACCTTCACACTAGGTAAAGACTTTGCCATTATAAGCATATGCATCAGGCCTAGACAGTAATTACAGTAGGTGTTATCATTAGATTACTGAGCAATGTGGGCAACCCCTCAACATGTCCGGTATTCTGGGGCTTCCCTGGCAATGGGGGGCTTCTGTGTCCCTCAGGGGTTAATTCAGGCCAGGCCCACTCCTCTCCGGGGCCTCGCCTCATAGGGATAATTTCAAGGGTTAATGGTGGCCCCCGGCCCCCAGTGGCATCTCTGCGGGCCCTAGGGGCCTCCTGGGCTCACCTGATGTGTTGGTCGCGCTTCCTTGCGACTGGCGATCTCCAGGCCCGGCCCGTGTTCTGAAGGGCGGGGCCCGGTCGGGGTGCCTCGGCCTTCTGGCCGGAATTACGGGTCGTTGCGGGGGCCGGTATCACCCTCCTCCGGCCCCGGGATCAAGTAAGTGGCTTTGCGGGCTTACGGGATTGCGGGAAGGGGAGCGGGAGCCGGCAGTCCTCTCCGGCCGGCTCCCCGTCTCCCTCTGCACGGCCGGAGCTCTTCCTCGGCCTCCGTCGGCGCTGGGGGCGTGGCGGGAGCCGGCGCCCAACCGCTGCGTGGCCTTCCCGGGGCGCGGCCGGCGTCCCCGGTTGCCCAGCAACGGCGTCGGCGGGGCCTGGAGGCCTCGCGGATCGCGCTAGGCCGCGGCTTCTTCACGCGGCCCCCTTGGGCTGCGGCGGTGATTTCTTCGGCCGCGGCTTCGGCGGTGAGGCCCCGGGCCCGGCGGTGATGTCTTGGGGGCAATTTGGAGGCTTCGGTGAGGGCGCGGACGGCGCACCTCACCACACTCACTCGAGTGGCCTCCCTCACCACAGCGCTTCCTTCGGTGAGGGCGCGGACGGTGCACCTCACCACACGGCCTCGAGGAGGGCTTCCCTCACAGCAGCACTTCTCCTCACGCGGCCGCGGCGGTGATTCCTTCACGAGGTCAGTGACCTGAGTGGGGGGCAGTTTCTCCCTCGTGGAGACAGAACGCGGGGCGCACCAGCAGCCTGTGGGCAGGGCTGACTGGAAAGGTTCTTGGGGGCAGCCCAGCAGCAGGCAAGAGTTGATAGGGGGTGAAGGTCTAGCGCTTCAGGGCACGGCGCTTTACCTGGTGATCCCCAGTTTGGCAGTTGAGGTTTCAGGCCTTGCTGGACGGTCAGGCCTCCCCAAATTAAGGTTTCTTGCGGCTGTTTCAGATTGGTTGCTTCTTAGGAGTTTCTTGTCAGGAGTTTCTTGTCAGAAGTTTCTTATTATGAGTTTCTTGTCAAAAGTTTCTTGTCAGAAGTTTCTTCTTATGAGGGGGGAATGAGTTGGTGGTTCTGGGAGTGCTTGATGTTACTTCCCAGCACGCTGAAGGTGGTTCCCTGGGTCCCCTCACGCTGGGCAATGTCAGTGGGTGGTGGGCGTTCCTCAGCTAACTTACTACAGCAGGGCCTAAGCCTTGTCAGCAGCAGTAGTGTAGGTCTCCCCCTAGGCCCTAAAGCCTGTACTCCGGCAGAGGTTCTCCCAGGATCAGTGGTGCCCCAACTGACTAAAAGATTTCCCTCCAAGCCTCTTATACCCCTAGGTCAGGTGACCCTCCTAAAGGCGGCAAAACATAACTCCTCCCACAGCCTGGAAGGTTCTGGAACCTTCCACATGTCTGGCTATGTGGCCCAGAGGCGGGGACGGAATGGATACTGTATCCCTATGTCCCAGCCTGACCCTGGCTACTAGTGTGTATGTGTGTAAGGCCCCTCTGCAGTAGCAGGGGCCTGTGGCAGCCATCTTGAGTGAGAGAGCACCTGCACCTCAGCACTGGTTAGCAGTGGCAAGGCGCCCGGAGACCTAGGTCCAGTAAAAATACGGTGGCAAAAATGAGGCGCAAAAGGGAAAAAAACAGGGCAAGACCACCCTAGGGCTGACAGGTCTAACACGCGTCCCCCCAGCCGAAAGAGGGAGAACTTCCCAACCTCTAGGGAGTTCTCGTCGCTAAGGCGGAAAACCGGGAGAGACCGTCAGCGTTGGCGTGGTCTACACTGGGTCGATGTTCCACCCGAAAGTCCATCCCCTGGAGGGAAATGGACCACCTCAACAATTTGGGGTTTTCGCCTCTCATCTGCATGAGCCAGCGAAGGGGTCTGTGGTCGGTCTGGATCAGGAAGTGACAACCAAAAAGGTATGGCCTCAACTTCTTTACAGCCCAAACCACGGCAAAGGCTTCTCGTTCGATGGTACTCCACCGCTGTTCCCGGGGGAGTAGTCTTCGGGAAATGAAGGCCACTGGCTGGTCTTGGCCATCTTCATTCAGCTGCGAGAGCACAGCTCCTATGCCATGCTCAGAAGCGTCTGTCTGCACGATAAATTCCCGTCCAAAGTCTGGAGTCCTGAGCACCGGTGCGGTGCACATTGCACGTTTGAGGGTCTCAAAGGCTTCCTGGCAGGCAGCCGTCCAGATGACTCTGCGTGGCTGCTTCTTTGAAGTCAATTCCGTCAATGGGCCCACAATGGTTCCATATCCCTTGACGAACCGGCGGTAGTATCCCGTGAGGCCGAGAAAAGCCCAGACCTCTGTTTGGGTCTTGGGGGGCTCCCAGGCCAAGATGGTCTCGATCTTGGCTTGGAGGGGTTGCACCTTACCTCCGCCCACCAGATGTCCCAGGTACACGACAGATCCCTGTCCAATCTGGCACTTGCTGGCCTTGATGGTTAGAACAGCCCGTTGCAAAGCCTGTAGCACCTCCTGGAGATGCTCCAGATGGTCCTCCCAGCTGCTACTGAAGACAGCTATGTCATCCAGGTAGGCAGCAGAGAAGGCCTCTAGGCCAGACAGCACCTGGTTCACCAACCGCTGGAAAGTGGCTGGAGCATTTTTCAACCCGAAGGGCATCACCCGAAATTGAAAGTGGCCCTCGGGGGTGGAGAACGCAGTCTTCTCCCTTGCTCCTTCCGCCATGGCGATCTGCCAATAGCCTGACGTCAAATCAATGGTACTCAGATACCGTGCTGCTCCCAGCCGGTCAATGAACTCATACGCCCGAGGGATCAGCTGAGCGTCGGTCTTCGTTACTGAGTTGAGTCCGCGGTAATCCACACAGAACCGAAGTTCTGGTGTGGTGCCCGGTGGGGCCGCTTTCGGCACCAACACCACCGGACTAGCCCAAGGGCTACTGGAAGGCTCAATCACCCCCAGTTCTAGCTTCTTGGTAACCTCACCCTGGATACTAGCCTTGACTTTATCGGACTGCCGGTAAGACTTGGTTTTTATGGGCGGACTGTCCCCTGTGTCCACATCATGGGTACACAGGTGCGTGATCCCAGGCGTGAGGGAGAACAACGAGGCGTACTGCCCCAAGACCTGGCGGCAGTCCCTCTGTTGCTCTGGGGTCAAGGATGGGGCGAGGACCACTCCCTCTACCGAGCCATCTTTCTCATGGGCCGCCAGAAGGTCTGGAAGAGGCTCACTCTCCTCCTCCTCACTTCCATCTGTTATCATCAGGAGAGTGAGCTCTGAACGCTCCTGGTGTGGCTTCAGGCGGTTGACGTGGAACACCCTGTGGGGTTGACGGGGGGTCTTCACATCGACGACGTAAGTGGTCTGGCCTTTTCTTTCCACGATCTCAAACGGTCCAGTCCACCGGTCCTGGAGGGCACTAAGCTCTCCTGGCTCCATGACCCACACCTTCTGTCCAGCGTCCAACTCTACCGTCCGAGCGTTCCGGTCATACCATTTCTTCATGACGGCCTGACTAGCCTCTAGGTTGTCCGAGGCTTCCTTCCACAGCTTGGCCACTTGGCTGCGAAATGCCATCATATAGCTGACCACATCACGGGGAAGCTTCGAGGAAGACTTCTCCCACCCCTCCTTGACAAGACTGAGGGGCCCCCGAACGGGGTGGCCATAGAGCAGCTCAAAGGGGCTGAAACCGACCCCCTTCTGCGGCACTTCTCGGTAGGAGAAGAGCAGACAGGGTAAGAGGACGTCCCACTTTCTTCTCAAATCCTCGGGTAGGGTCCGGATCATCCCCTTCAAGGTCTTATTAAAACGCTCCACGAGCCCGTTCGTCTGGGGGTGGTAAGGAGTGGAGAACCGGTAGGTCACTCCACACTCCTTCCACATGGCCTGCATGTAGGCCGACATGAAATTCGTGCCCCTATCTGACACCACGACCTTGGGGAATCCCACTCGGGTAAAAATCCCCATCAGGGCCCGCGCCACCACCGGTGCAGTGATGGTCCTCAGAGGGATTGCCTCTGGGTACCGGGTGGCGTGGTCTACCAGCACCAAAATGAACCTATGTCCTGCAGAAGTCGGCGGGTCCAATGGCCCGACAATGTCAATCCCTACCCGCTCAAAAGGGGTATCGACAACTGGGAGAGGTTCTAGAGGGACCTTCACTTTAGTCCCTGTCTTGCCGCTCGCTTGGCAAGTGGTGCAAGTCTTGCAAAAAGTGTCAGAAGTGACGCGCATCCTGGGCCAGTAAAAATGTGGGACCAGACGCGCAAACGTCTTGTCTTGGCCCAGGTGTCCTGCTAGTGGTATTTCGTGTGCCAACTCTAGCAGAAAGGCTCGGTAGCATTGGGGGACCACCACGGCCCTTGATGACCCATGCACCGGAGCCTTAGGCTCACTGTAGAGGAGACCATCCTCCCAGTAGACATGGTAGTTACCAGTCTCTGTTCCAGCTGCTTGGGCTTCGGTCTGTTGCTGCATGCCTTCAAGCGTAGGGCACTCCTTCTGCGCCCGGCAAAATTCCTCCCGGGTAGGCCCTCCTTCCACCTGCCACTCTGCAGGGGTCGGCAGGTCCCCCACGGGAACACCAACCACCTCAGCGGACTCCGGGGTCACCTCCGCGGGCTCCCCATCCATCTCACCGGGTGTCTCCTCCTGGACATCTCCTCGTCCAGCAGTGGGCTGGGCCATTATTTCAGGCTCCAACCCGGGCTGAGTTCCTTGTTGGGCAGCCATGGACCGCGTGACGACGCAAGTCCATCCTGGTAATCCCAACATCTCAGCATGGGCATTGAACTCTACCTCCCTCCAGGCAGTATGTTCCAAGTCGTTACCCAGCAGACAGTCAACTGGCATGGCAGGGCTCACCGCAACCTTCAACAGACCTGATACTCCTCCCCACTCAAAGGGAACTTGGGCCACGGGGTAATGACCCAGGCTATTATCAGCCATAACAACCGGGTGGAATACCTCAGGAATCACCTGCTCTGGGGACACCAGCTGACGTCTCACCATTGTCATGCTGGCACCTGTGTCCCTCAGAGCCTCCACCTCCTCCCCGTTCACCAGGACCCTCTGCCGATACTTGGCAGTGTTCGCGGGTACCTGAACCCGTGGGATGATCTCTCTATCCCCCAGGGAAACTAAGGTCAAGCCTGTCCACTCACCTCCCCTACCTAGGGACAACTCCTCCCCAAGCGCTACACTGGCCACCCCGGGGCTCTTACCTCCTGTGGGGGCTGGGGTTCTCTTGCGACACTGGGGATCCCCTTGTAGTGTCCAACCTCCCGCACTCGTAGCACCGGACAGTTCTGGGCTGCTGACTCCTGTCAGGATAAGTGGGTTTCTGGAATCCAGATTGGGATGGGGAACCTACACCTCTCCCAGGCGGTCTATTTTGGGGGCCTTTAAAGAACTCCCTCTTTTATCTCCCCCTCTTTCTTCTGGGGGAACCCCTGTCCACCTTTCGGGGGTCCGCCCCGGCTCCCTTGTGGGACACCCGAGTGCTGACCCACGTGTCTGCCTCCTCTGCAAGCTCCCTAGGATTGGTCAGCTTGCGGTCCACCAAGTACTGGCGCAGCTCCGGAAAACATTTCTCTAGGAGGTGCTCTCTCAAGAACAGGTCGTACAGCCCTTTTAATTATCAACGTTGCTGCCACGCACCCAACCCTCCAATGCCTTCCGGGCATAATCAAAAAAATCCACCCAGTTTTGTGTGTGAAGCTTGTGGCTGTTGCGGAATTTTTGGCGGTACTTCTCTGGGGTGAGGCCAAACTTCTTGAGCAGGGCCTCCTTCATGATAGGGTAGTTGGTCTGATCCCCCTTATCCAAGGTTAAAAGTGTGTCCCTTACTGGTGGAGGTATGTACCTGTAAAGACCTCCCCCCAGTAGCTCTCAGGAACTCTATGGGCCACCAAAGCCACCTCGTACGCCGCCAACCACTTATCGATGTCATCTCCTACACTAAAACTGGCTATCACCTCTCTTGGTAGATAAAATTTGGGCTCCTGTGGAACCCCAGCAGGTACGCTGCCACCATTCACTTTGCCCTGCATCTCCATCTGCAAGGCTCGGAGCTCTAGTTCCTTCAGGCTAAGCTCATGCGCAAGCTTCCTTTCCTCCATGGCTAGCCTTGCCTGTTCTCCTTCCCTTTCCATCCTAGCAAGTTCTAATGTTAATTGCCTCTCCTCCCTCCTGTCCTCAAATTCCTCTGCCGACAAACTCCCCCTGACGCACTACTGCCTGCCCTGGAACGTCTTCCTGGCAACACATTCTCGCTAACATCAATGTGCAGTAGGTCCAGTTCTCCTGGGTTGTTTGCCTCCCCTGCTCCTCGTCCCCTCTTCCCTCCGGGTGGGCCATTACCCATGCCCTCAAAGCCTTCTGAAGCACCTCCTTTCTGGCGCCTCGCTTGACGGCCACCCCCTCTCTAGGCAGAACTCCTTGAGCTGTGTCACCGTATACCTTTCTAGGTTGGCCAACTCAAACTCCATCCTCCTAGGTGGGGCCCCAGACAATTTAGGGAAAGGGTTCTAGACTGTAGGTAGCAGGTCTAACGCAGGAATGTACACAATCGGCAATCACAAAAGAATTCCTAGCACTTGTATTACAATAGGTGTCCAATTGCGGCGCACACTGAGTCACTGTAGGGTGCTGCACAAACACCAGTCCTTATCCCACCGCTGAACACCAAATGTTGGAACCGGGGTTACCGAGTCCGTCACGGTAGCATGGCGCGAGGCGGGAAAGCATGCGAAGGCAATGTGTAAGGCAGTTGTGCAGCACACTCTTACTTTGACTCAGAAATGCGGACGCAATAACATGACACCACACCAGGCTTGTGTATTTAAAATCAAGATCTATATAAATCCAGGCAGCATCAGATGAGGCAGATTAATTCAGATCTACATTTAAAATCATTGCATTACTCAACTGGTGCGCATTCTCATTAAAGCATCATAGCTCATCAACATTGTAGGCCACTAAAAGGCCGCAGGAATCATCTCCTAAACGTAGCACCAATAATGATCACAAGGTGCATTAATAAAACATGCGCCTAAACATACAGTTCACTTCAGGAATACTCAATTACTTAAAAGAAGGCTTTTCACTTTACATTTCAAACAGGGCCCGCATTAATCTAGGCGCACCCACATTCAGTACAGTGTGCGTCGCAACTCCGGTACACCTGTAACATAAAACACTTCAACTCTTGGCGGTGTACACTTCAGCTCAATTCAGTTAATCACCTTCACACTAGGTAAAGACTTTGCCATTATAAGCATATGCATCAGGCCTAGACAGTAATTACAGTAGGCGTTATCATTAGATTACTGAGCAATGTGGGAAACCCCTCAACATGTCCGGTATTCTGGGGCTTCCTGGCAATGGGGGCTTCTGTGTCCCTCAGGGGTTAATTCAGGCCAGGCCCACTCCTCTCCGGGGCCTCGCCTCATAGGGATAATTTCAAGGGTTAATGGTGGCCCCCGGCCCCCAGTGGCATCTCTGCGGGCCCTAGGGGCCTCCTGGGCTCACCTGATGTGTTGGTCGCGCTTCCTTGCGACTGGCGATCTCCAGGCCCGGCCCGTGTTCTGAAGGGCGGGGCCCGGTCGGGGTGCCTCGGCCTTCTGGCCGGAATTACGGGTCGTTGCGGGGCCGGTATCACCCTCCTCCGGCCCCCGGGATCAAGTAAGTGGCTTTGCGGGCTTACGGGATTGCGGGAAGGGGAGCGGGAGCCGGCAGTCCTCTCCGGCCGGCTCCCCGTCTCCCTCTGCACGGCCGGAGCTCTTCCTCGGCCTCCGTCGGCGCTGGGGGCGTGGCGGGAGCCGGCGCCCAATCGCTGCGCGGCCTTCCCGGGGGCGCGGCCGGCGTCCCCGGTTGCCCAGCAACGGCGTCGGCGGGGCCTGGAGGCCTCGCGGATCGTGCTAGGCCGCGGCCTCTTCACGCGGCCCCCTTGGGCTGCGGCGGTGATTTCTTCGGCCGCGGCTACGGCGGTGGGGCCCCGGGCCCGACGGTGATGTCTTTGGGGCAATTTGGAGGCTTCGGTGAGGGCGCGGACGGCGCACCTCACCACACTCACTCGAGGGGCCTCCCTCACCACAGCGCTTCCTTCGGTGAGGGCGCGGACGGCGCACCTCACCACACGGCCTCGAGGAGGGCTTCCCTCACAGCAGCACTTCTCCTCACGCGGCGGCGGCCGCGGCGGTGATTCCTTCACGAGGTCAGTGACCTGAGGGGGGGCAGTTTCTGCCTCGTGGAGACAGAACGCGGGCGCACCAGCAGCCTGTGGGCAGGGCTGACTGGAAAGGTTCTTTGGGGCAGCCCAGCAGCAGGCAAGAGTTGATAGGGGTGAAGGTCTAGCGCTTCAGGGCACGGCGCTTTACCTGGTGATCCCCAGTTTGGCAGTTCAGGTTTCAGGCCTTGCTGGACGGTCAGGCCTCCCCAAATTAAGATTTCTTGCGGCTGTTTCAGATTGGTTGCTTCTTAGGAGTTTCTTGTCAGGAGTTTCTTGTCAGGAGTTTCTTGTCAGAAGTTTCTTCTTATGAGGGGGGGAATGAGTTGGTGGTTCTGGGAGTGCTTGATGTTACTTCCCAGCACGCTGAAGGTGGTTCCCAGGGTCCCCTCACGCTGGGCAAGGTCAGTGGGTGGTGGGCGTTCCTCAGCTAACTTACTACAGCAGGGCCTAAGCCTTGTCAGCAGCAGTAGTGTAGGTCTCCCCCCTAGGCCCTAAAGCCTGTACTCCGGCAGAGGTTCTCCCAGGATCAGTGGTGCCCCAACTGACTAAAAGATTTCCCTCCAAGCCTCCTAGGTCAGGTGACCCTCCTAAAGGCGGCAAAACATAACTCCTCTCACAGCCTGGAAGGTTCTGGAACCTTCCACATGTCTGGCTATGTGGCCCAGAGGCGGGGACGGAATGGATACTGTATCCCTATGTCCCAGCCTGACCCTGGCTACTAGTGTGTATGTGTGTAAGGCCCCTCTGCAGTAGCAGGGGCCTGTGGCAGCCATCTTGAGTGAGAGAGCACCTGCACCTCAGCACTGGTTAGCAGTGGCAAGGCGCCCGGAGACCTAGGTCCAGTAAAAATACGGTGGCAAAAATGAGGCGCAAAAGGGAAAAAAAACAGGGCAAGACCACCCTAGGGCTGACAGGTCTAACACCCACCCTGCCCATTGTCATTCTGTATGCAGCTGATGATTGTCACATACAGAATGACAATGGGTCAGTCTGGGCTGTCACAGCATGTGGTGGCCTCCTCCTGCCTCAGTCTAGGGCAGGGCATTCTGTTTTAACAGTACATAAAGAAACATGTGGCACCTCACGAAATGAAAGAAATATACAGAATCTAGTTCATGTGAAGAAGCCGGCGAAAGAAGTTAAAGAAGGGGTTATGGGTCTTTCACAGTCTCATCATTTTAGAACTGAAGCATTTTCAATAATATATACAAGGAAGCCATAGTTGCTGCTTTTTTTATGCATCTAACAATCATTGACAAAGCCAATAGTCCTGGCTTGTTGTAGGTGTGATGTATTATATATCTGGATGCAATAACAGAATTAGCAGAATACCAGTCGGGCGGCACACTATGCTTAGCACAGATTTTTAGCTACCATGTTTTAAGCCATGCACATAATTACATCGGACACACCCTTTGGAGAGACCCCCAAGTTTTTTCAACCTACTTAAAGCCCTGGAAACAACACCATGTCACAGTCACCTCAGGTCCCGGCACTGTGTATCATGCATGACTCATGACTACCAAGGTATCAGATTGCCTATGTGCAGGGGTATAGTGAACCCTCCCCTGACCCCGCCCCTTGCATTAGGAACTACAGCAGGGGTGGAGTTCTTGATGGGCCTCTTCTGTCTGCAACTCTGAAGACGAAGGCTCAGCTCATAATTAATGTGCAAAGGTGGGTGAGTAAGTAAGTGAAGGAAAGGGTGGATGGCTGGATGGATTAGTGAAAGGATGAATGAAAGGGTGAATGGATGGACAATGAGAGAAAAGATAGATGAATGGGTGAGTGAGTGGAAGGATGGATGAGAGAAAGGGTAAATAAATAGATATATGGGTGGAATGGTGGATGTATGGGTGGAATGATGGATGTATGGGTGGAATGGTAGATGTATGGGTAAAAGGGTGGATGGATGGGCAAAAGGGTGGATGGATGGGCAAAAGGGTGGATGGATGAGTGAAAACGGACTTACTAAAGGATGGCTAGATGAGTGAAAGGGTGGATGATGGGCGAGTGCATGGGCGGATGGATGAGTAAAATGATGGATGGATAGATTGATGAATTGATAAGCGAAAGGGTGAATGGATAGATGGATGAGTGAGAAGGTAGATGTAAGGATGTATGAGTGAGTGAAAGGGAGAGTAGCTGGGCAAAAGGATGGATGGATGAGTGAAAGGCTGGATGGATGAGAGAAAGGAAGGATGGATGGATGAATGGATTCATGAGTGGATTGATTGTTGGGTGGATGGATGGGTGAAAGGATGGCTAAGTGAAAGGGGGATGGAGGGAGAAAGGGAGGATGGATGGACGAGTAAAAGTATGGATGGATGATTGACAGGATGGCTGGGCGAATGGGTGCATGGATGAGTGAAAAGAAGAATGTAAAGATGGATGAGTGAAAGAATGCATAGATGAGTGAAAGGGAGAGTGAAGAGCTGGAAGAAAGGATGAATGGATGAGTGAAATGGTGAATGGGTGGATGAATGGATGGATGAGTAAGTGAAAGGGTGGATGGATAGGTAAAACGATGGATGAGTGAAAGGGTGGATGGACTGATGAATTGATAAGTAAAAGGGTGAATGGATGGATGGATGAGTGAGAAGGTGGATGTTAGGATGGATGAGTGAGTGAAAGGGAAGGTAGATGGGCAAAAGGATGGATGGATGAGTAAAAGGGTGGATGGATGATGAGAGAAAGGATGGATGAGTGGAAGGATGGATGAGTGATAGGGTCAATTGATGGATTGATGAGTGGATGGGTGGGTGAAGGGATGGCTAAGTGAAAGGGGGATGGAGGGAGAAAGGGAGGATAAATGAGTGAAAGTATGGATGGATGATTGACAGGATGGATGGGCAAATGGGTGTATGGATGAGTGAAAAGAAGTATGTAAGGATGGATGAGTGAAAGAATGCATAGATGAGTGAAAGGGAGGGTGAAGAGCTGGAAGAAAGGATGGATGGATGAGTGAAATGGTGAATGGATGGACGAATGGACGGATGAGTGACTGGGTGAATGGATGGATGGATGAGTAAGTGAAAGGATCGCTGGATGGGTGAGGGGTAAATGGTTGGATGGATGAGTGAATGGATGGATGGGTGAAAGGATGGACGGATGATGGATGAATGAGTGAAAGGGTGGATGGAGGGATGGATGAGTGAAATGATGAATGGAAGGACAGATGATGGGTAGGTTTGGAAATGGTTGAATAGGTTTGGATATGGATGGGCACACAGATGCAAGGACAGAATGAATGGTGAAAGACTGAATAATGGATGAAAGAATGAATGGATGCCACGCCCTTGGGTGACTCAACCCACCATCCCAAATCAACATATGGCGTCAGGTAGCAATTGCGGAATTCAGGCTTGAAATGCTCCTTCTGCTTGCCAAAAAGCAGAAACGAATTCCTTGTACGGCGCTGTGGTACCACAAGAGACGTTCCACTGTTGTGCCACTGGCTGGCGCTGCTTTCATGCCACCGGGAAACATCACAAGCAGCTCCCACCTACCCCGAAGCCATGAGGGATGCATTAGGGCACAGCTCTGTGCAGCCCTTCTACGGGGAAAGGTAGGCAAGATGACATAACCTGCACTTGCAGACAACAGCACTGACGTGACTCGAGTCCCTTCCACCGCAAATGTTTTTTTCTTTAAAAATTTTGCACCCCTAAGAATATTGCGCCCGGGGCAACGATCCTTATGGCCCTGCCCACACTACGCCACTGCCTATTAGTATGGATGACATTTGACTTTTACACCTTGTAGCCCTCAATGTCTTAAGTAACATTTTCTATACATTGACTTTCACATTTGAGTCATTGCCTCTATATAATATGTGTGATGTAACTCACTCCGACACCCTGCCGTACATACTTTGGATGAGTAGCTCTCATTTCGATTTAGATGCCATGCAAAGCCACCTTGCATGGCTTTGAGTGGCCTCATAAATCATGACTAAGGCGATGGAGCGCAAATCGCTGCGTCGCCTTACTCTGTGCCCCGGAGGCGTTCTATGGGCGTTGCAGTGGGTTTTCTCACGCAACTCCAATGGAATTTGACGCTGCCCCAGATTTACAAAGTCATGTAAACCTGAGGAAGTGCCAAATCCGTACGCTTCACAAGATGACGCATAAGGAGGAGAAATATGTTCATTTCTCCTCATTGTTTCCTCTTTCTATGTGTGCTGCATTCTGCAGCACACATAGAAAAAGGAAAACACCTATTAGCATTGTTTTGTGCAGGAAGGTGCCCCTTCCTGCACAAAAACAATCCGGCATGCAACGGAGGCATCCTTGCACCAAGGTGCAAGGGTGCCTGCGTTGGCGCTAGGCAGCAGAAACGGCACCAGCGCAGGGTGAAAGGACAGGAATGCACCATATTGCAAAAATATGATGCATTCCTGCCTTTTCACTTTAGCATAGGGCAGCACAGCAAGGTGTCTTGTTGCACTGCCCTATGCCAAAATCCCATAAATAAGCCACTAAGAGGCAAGACAGTTGTCATGTGCACCCTAAATGTGACCTGGATTCTTATTATACATGTAGATGCATTATAGACTATTAAATCAAATGCAAGACGTTTTTATACAGTGCTGACATATTTCAAGGTGCTGCCATGTGCAATAATAAAAGGAGGTGTGGTAAAATTAAATATTGCCTAGGATCACACCATTTAGTTAAGCAAGGAAGCTGGGATTGAACTCCGTTTTTCTGGTTTGTCATTGTGAATTTCAGACGCTAGATGGCTATTACTTTCTCCTGTTTTACATCACAGATCAATGCTTTGTTGTTAATTCTTGCTGCATGAGGTTAACGTGCGAGTGGCAGTGAAAAGCATCAAGCAAACTTGGCTGTTTTTGGTCTTAAGGGTCTAAGAGGACCTCAAGGTGAGCCAGAGCAAGGCATCTGTGTCGAGCCTGGCTTGAACCTTCAGTCACTCAACCAACTCTAAAGCCCGCCGGACATGGATTTGAAGTTGAATTCCAACAAAGGCATCTTACCTTTTCATCCTTCTGGGGTCGATAAAATAGCTAATCCAATCCTGCAAAACTATAAAATATCTTGTAGCCTGTGTAATGTAGAACACAAATTTATATAGTTAACTTAAACAGTTTTCAAGCAATGCTAAATTTACAATGTGTTGTATACTAGAACCCCTATAACAAAAAGTCTCAAAAGTACAGAAGGGCATCAGGTATGTTGATTTTTAAAATCACAGCACTTGCAGATATCTTAATTACGTTGTGTGCTGTGGAGTAATGGTTAGTCATTCGGAATAATGTACAGCTTTAAAAGCACCACCAATTATGCTTTTCAAAAATGTTTGAGATATATTTTTAAAGTGCTGTAGTTTGTAGTGCCCACCTTTTTACTGAAGCCTTACAAAGAAATGAAGAGTCGGTCAGACAGTAGAGAATACAAACCAAAGTTATTTATTAGTCATACACTCGAGCGGAGTCCAGTCTGACCAGCCTCCTTGGATTGCTGCAGAGGGACTGACTCCCTCCAACATGGAGATACATGATATACATTTCCAGTACCCCAAAAGACACGCCCGACTGGAATATTCCAGTCAGTAGCTGGTAAGCAAAGGAGACACAGAAGGATGAGCTATAATCCTAAGACCGGGTACATGCTATCTCAGTTCCAAGGTTATTCTGCCCATGCCCGCCACTCTGAGGGTGGGAGCGGGCCTATCTAACGGGAAAGGTATGCAATAATAAAGCAGTCTATTCATTAGTACAGCGAAGCTCAACCTTGGAGAAAATAAAAAAAACATTGAGGCTGCTTTCTGCTGAGGCAAACAGAATGGGACAGAAGCTTAGTTTCGATCATGGTACAAAATGGCGGCTGAATGCAAAATGGTGCCGCAAATGCTAACTTAAATCATACAATACAACGGGAAATCGGCTAAAAGCATTCTCCATTCCAATAGACCCTCCTTTTAGCATTTGCTCTCAATTTTGCCACTGTCTAAAAGTAAATAACTTCTTGTATATCAGGAAAACTACTGCTACATGCTACATGCTAAGACACACATTATCAATATTCAAAAATGCCTTCATCTATTGCCATTAGGTCATTGATATCCTTCATCATCATCATCATCACAGCAGTTGTCTGAGGGTCTTGTACTGGAACCTTTGGCTTGAGTGTCAGTGTTTTTACACAATAAGTACAGCAGGCAGGAAGACAGTGTATACACAAGCAACAGGTGAAGAATATACCAGCGATTGCAACTAGGAAGATAAGGATCTTCCAATCCCAGGACATGAATAGACCCCGGAACCATCCAGAGAGAGACCAAGTACCATTTTCTTGGTGGATGTCAGATGTGAGCCTATGCAGCTTCTGAATGGCAGCATATACATTAGGGGCGTGATCCGGTAGGTATACGCAACAGCTTCTGCCAATGACGCGACAGGCCCATCCCCGATCAGCCAGGATGACGTCTAACACCATCCTGTTTTGTAAAGCAACGAGTCTCATGGCTTGGAGCTGAGCAGTGATATTTGTCGAAATTCCAGCTGTGGTATTAATGACCCCTTCTACAACCCTGGTGAGCCGACGAATGTTAAGGCTATTGGACATGGGGCCCCAAAAGGGTACAATACCTTTCATGGTGTCTGTAAACTGCTGCAAAGTGGTGTCTGTCTGATCTATTTTATCTGTGTTAATAACCCTTTTGACTTGGGACAGGTATATACTCCTGCGCTGCAATCGATGGTCCTTATGGTAATTGGACGGTGCTATATACACTGGGGGAAGAAGGAAAGAGAGGTAACACGTACCCGACCATCCCCTAGGAAGCCAAACATAAGCTTGAGACCCACAAACAAAACAAACATTATGTGGTGGAAGTAAAGGTGGGCTACTAGTCGTACTCAACGTATATGTGTAATTGCTCTCTCCCACTTTTACTTTCCCTACTCCCTGGACACAGAAGCCAGCTGTTGTGTTGACTACTGACACCGGCATTGCTTCATCCTTAGTAATATTACGTATTTGAAAAGATCGAAATATTCAGTGGCATTGAACCCCTGGAAATCCAACATTTCATTTCGAAGCCATGTTTCGTTCTTTACCTACTCATATATGTTCATACAAGCGGATGGGGGCAATGTACCCGGGGTCCTTTGTCCTTCCGACCCCGTGGAATTAAACCCTTGCTGGGAACGTATATTCTCTACCACTGTGCGAGAGTCAGCAGATGTCATATTCATAGCAGAGGAATTAAAGTGATAATGCACCATAGTAAACAGTTCAAACCACCCCTCGCAGCTCCCCAGATAGGAGAATGGCATCAACAGCAGAATATCACTCTTACGTGTAACTGAGCGGAGCAGACCACAGATCCAGCAATTAGTAACATTCGACGTATCATGGGCTTGATGGAGCATTTGCAAAAATACATTGTCTACATATATTTTGCAATGTTCTCCTTTATGTGGGGCCAAAGTAACAAACAAGTGTTCAGGGGGAACAGGCGTTGTACCAACCAGGAAATGTACTGGGTATTCCTCCTCCAGGAACAATGGTATACTAAGAACTATTATTAGGGAAATCACAACAATCATGCCAAAAACTATTTTACTTTTTGTGGACCAACTAGAGTAACCAGATCCATACCGCTCTAAACGTGGTGCCGCAAACGGCTGCTCTTCCTCAGTAATGGGTCGACCAAATGGGTATATTTTAATCAGAGGAAAGGAAATGCAATAATGCCGATGGCAAAAAAGACAAAAGGGGAAAATGTTCCCAGCGTCCGTCAGAGCCTCGCTGGTAGACTCCTATTGTTCATCAACGTTGGCGCTATTCAGCACCAGCGGTGGAGCTGTCGGACCAGCTCTTGAAGAAATCCCACGTCGCTCAGGATAAAAGTACCCCCCTTCCAGGGACGCACGTTCGGTCTATCCTGTCTAGTGTCCAAACAATGCACCAATCTCGTCTGTCCCTATGCTACTGTTGCCTGACTTATCGAGTCCATCCCTGCTAATCTGACTTTTCCTTTGGCGCACTGTTCCTCTGTCTGGGGCGCAGATTGTACCTAGCTACTCCAGGCACAGAGGGGTCAGTAAAAAGGGGCTGTGGGGGGTCAGACACAGAGGGGCCAATAGACTGGGGCTCAAGCACAGATGGGCCAGTAGAACGAGGCTCCTGGATGGCCCTGACCTCAGAGGGCACTGCCGCATTCAACACTGCATCATTTTTCTCCTCCATTTGGGTCCACATCAGCTGGGCATCTGAGAAGGGGACAAAGCGGGGCACCTGTTCCCACGCCGAGTCTCCAATGCCGTCGAGGACCCACTGGTCGTAAGGCAGAGGGAGAGGCACTTTTCGGCAGTGTTGGCAGTGGATCCAATTCTTTCGGCCAGCAACCTTGACCGCCGTGCGGGTGGCGAGGAGCACTTGGACGGGGCCCTTCCAGTGTGGCTCCAAACTTCCTTTCCTCCGAAAGTTACGTGTCAGGATAAAATCCCCAGGCCGAATGTTATGCCCGGGCCCCTCAGGTGCTGACGGAAGAGCGTCTTGGATTTGTTGGTGAATAGAACGCAGACTTTTAGTTAACTCATACAAATAATCCACTAACAAAGGGTATTCAATCTCAGAGAATTTCCGAGGACGCGGGATGCCCCAGAAATTTGACGGGTGCCCGAACACAACCTAGTAGGGTGACAATCCTATTCTAGAATGAGCAGTTGTTCTAGTGGACAAGAGGGCTAATGGTAAATCATCTTGCCACTACAACCCTGTGCTCTCTTGAATCTTAGCCAATTTCAGTTTGAGAGTACCGTTGTACTTCTCAACTAAACCTGCTGCCTGGGGGTGATTCGCAGCATGAAACTTTTGTTTGATATGGAGTCCCTCGCAAACCAACTGTATGACTCTCGCATTGAGTGGCTTCTGTTGTCACTCCAAATCAAACGGGGCAAGCCGAAGCGAGGAAAGAACTCTTTTATGAGTACCTTTGCAGTCGCTATGGCTGTATTTTCTTTAGTGGGGTAAGCCTCAACCCATTTACTGAATGCACAAACAACCACCAACACATATTTCAAATTGTTGACCCGATCAATTTCTATATAATCCAACTGGAGGACCTCAAATGGTAAAGTAGGGGGTGCAAAATTGCCAAGTGGTGCAGAGGTACCCTTCCCAGGGTTGTGCATCACACACACCATACAATATTTGACCAAATGGTCAGCTGTCTTTGGGATATTGTCACTGTGCCATACCGGATCTAACAACTTACAGAAACCTTTTGCACTGATATGGGCTGGACCGTGCGCCATAGTGACTACGGGAAGAACGTATGCATCTAGTAACATCCACCTCTGTTTCCCTGACTTATCCGTCCAACACCCTTCCTCATCCAAACGTGCTGTGCTTTCCTGCCATACTGCTAACTCCTCAATCGTTGCCTCGCTCTGAATCTCCTTGACATTTGCCAACGTATCCTCAAACAGGGTAACCTCGGGCACCCACCTAGCTGGACCTGCTACAAACATCCTTTTCATCTTTGTTCGGGCTGTCTCCTTAGCTGTTTGATCTGCAAATGCATTCCCTCTACCCACATCATCAGTTACTGCCCTTTGGGCGCTACATTTGATTATCGCCAATTTCTTGGGGAGTGTCTGAGCCAACAAAAGCCTATGTATGAGAGGGCCATTCTGTATTCTTAACCCATGGGAGGTGAGAAACCCCCTCTCCGCCCAGAAAGCGTACTGGCTGTCAGTATAAATATTGACAGTCAGTCCTTCACTCAACTCACAGGCTCGTATAAGGGCAACGAGTTCCGCCGCTTGGGCCGACTGATAGGGAATTCGCAACATCTCAACTACCGTGTGCAGTGTTGTGATCGCATATGCAGTGGTTGGAGTGCCATCTGGTAACTTAAAACAAGAGCCATCGACGTACAGTTCCCCTTGGGGGTCAGATAAGGGGACGTCAGTCAGGTCTACCCATCCCTTTGTTTCTTCCTCTGTCCGAAAAATGCAATCATGTATATCAATTTCTTCACTCTCAGAAGGGAGAGTTAGCAACGTGGCTGGGTTCAGAGTGGCACATCTTTTAATTGTAACAAACGGTGCAAAAAGGGTCAATTCATAACCCGGTCAGACGTGCACTGGTGAGGTGCTGTGTCTTAGTTTTATTCAAAAGTGTATCCACAGCATGGGGTACCATGACTGTGAGGTCGGTATGAAATACGAGCCCAGCCGATTGTCGTATAGAGATGGCCACTGCTGCGACCGCTCTTAGACAGCTCGGGAGGGCTCTTGCGACAGGGTCAAGAAGAGCAGAAAAATAAGCACACGGCTGTTGCTTACCTCCAAAGGCCTGTGTTATGTTATGTTATGTTATTTTTATTTATAGCGCGCACGGATACTCCGAGGAGTGTCCCGGCACGAACCTTAGAGGAGTGCAGAGATCAAATTTAAACAAAGAGAAATGTTTTAAGGCTTCTCTTAAACAGAGTGGGGTCCTGAATTCTCCGTAGAGCGACCGGCAGCAAATTCCAGGCTACGGCCTCTTTACAGTATGCACACTGATTCGGTCCTACAGGCGTAGTGTTCCTGCTAGTACGCGGAAGCTCTCTGTCCGGACCACCACGTCCTCTATCATTCCCTCGAGAAGCCTCCTGCAACAACACCTTTGTCTTCAATTATTTGTGCTTTTCCTCACCTTCTCCTCATTTTCCCTCTGTTCATAATACTGTGCCATATTCAATATTACAGAAGGGGAGGAGGTAGTCCACGTGCTCTCTGAAGCCTACAACTGAGTCGCGATCTCATGAAGCAGGTTTGTGACAAACCTATTAACGAACAATCAGACACCTCCCTCCACCGACAGGTCCTGTCTGCTAAAATCCCAAAACGCACCTTCAAATCGAGTAAAAAAAATCAGACACACTTTCGTCTTTCTTCTGACGACATGCCGTTAACTTATCCCAATCTACCCTTCTTGGTGGAATAAGAGAATGCATATAGGTAATAATCCAACCAGGAAAAGCTAGTATCTCGGCCTTAGGCTTCTCACCAGGCTTCCTCTCCTGGTCCCATGCCTTAATCTGATCCCAAGTACCACCCTATTCTGCAACATGGTCCTGTGTGTGTACCTGCCTCCAAATATCAACGGGTAACAGTAAACCAAAAAACATTTCAATATCTGCAAGCGTCATCACTGTGGATGAAGCGGCCTCTGCCAATTCCTTATAATATGCAGTAGGATTCTTCCTTGGGTCGGGCAACTGAGTCTTAAGGGACAAAACCTCACTCCTCTTCCATGGAGTATAAACCCATTGTTCCTGAAACTGGGCCTCTACCCGGGGTCTAGTAACAACGTCATGCTGATCTCGAAGCTCTGGTATCTCTGGGTGATATATAGGGTGGACTTCCCTCATCGGGAATTGGGACACTGTCTTCGGGCTCTTCTCAAGCAGCCTACCCCGATAAGCAACCAGTGTTGCAACATTACCAAAGACCTGACCAGGTGCCATAACAGCAGCATACACATTGTCCCTAATATCATAAATAATCTGCAGTGCAGCATTGTTAAAACACTGCTCCCATAGCCCAATCAGAGTAGCCGACATGTGCTTAAGGGCATGCTGCTGCACAAACGTCTCATAATCTTTCATCACACTCCACACATCCTCCACGCTGTAAACGGGGTTACGAGCCCACTGAGAGGCCTGATTGGCTACCACCTTCTTCTCTTCATCAACCACATCAGATCGTATCAATATTCGCCCCAGACGTTCCCTAGCTGTCGCCCAGTCCCCGTCCCCAAATCCCCGTACAGGCGTTCCACTACTCAGTACCGTCGGAGAATGAAGGGAAAGGGAAGGAGTAGTGACAGAGGGAACGTGCACCAATGTCGCCAATGGCTGTGTCGTAGGTGTAAGAGTTGGAGAGAGAGATGCCGAAACAATAGTCGTAGCAGGAAGACTCGCGGTCATTGCAGGCGCAGAAGGCGAAGCCAAAGAATGGACAGAAGGCGTGGTGGCCAAAGCAGCCAGATCAATGACAGAAGAAACAGAAACAGCAGACGCAGAAGAAACAGGCAATTGTGGCTGCGGGATGGCAGGATATATTTTCTGCGGGCGTATGGGGATGGAGGTCGAGCATCTAACAATTCCTCCACAAATGTATCATTTTCGTCTCGAGCAACGTAAGACTTTTCACATTGCAGTCGAAATTTCCTATCAGCACACTCTATCCCTTTCTCTGTTCTCTCTCTGTCATACGCTACAGCTTTCTGAGTCACCGTCTGCATTTTTCCTTTCTGGCCTCCTTCTCTGCTTTCATTCGTCTCTGTCTAGCTTCCTTTTGCCATGTTCTGAGGGAATCGAACATCGACTGTCTACTTCTTTTTGCAAACAATTTATCCTGCAGGAAATTCATTTTTTGTTCATCAAAGGTGCCCGTCAACGGCCACTGCAACTCAGCATTGTCCCTCGTATATTTGTGCCATAACGTACTAAACATAATATGGCGAAGGCCGTGTTTGACATACATATCGAAATAAGGGGTGCCTTCTGGTGGCGCTGGCTGACTTTCGTACAATCGAGCATCAGTAGAACAACAACGACAGCCCAAACAAAACATTTTACTGATACACAGCATCTTTCAAAACGAAAACAAGTTCACTATTGATGCCGAGCAGATATTTGCAAATATCTTACCAAAATTGGTCCTCAGCCCTCATCAAATACAAACCAAAGTGATACCATGTTCACAAGGAACTCAAACAAATTCAAGCGCTTGTCCAAAAACGATCCTCAGACCGTACCAAACACAACCCAAAATGGCGCCATAGTCACAAAGAACCAAAGCAGACTCACCTGGTGCACTCAGGCCAAACAAATGTATTCTCCACTGCCGACTCTTTGGACCAAACGGCCAAATCCAAGGGTTTCGCCGTGCAGGACCCCAGCAGAGATGACCACTGGGCGAGGCACCGCCCGGTCAAACAGGCGTGGCAGCTGCGAGTACCAGACTCTCTCGTGCAGGGATCCCCGGTCCGCCCGTCCGACCCGACGTGGCAACGTCCTCCTCACCCGCCTGTGGGTGAGGAAGGGCCACACCCAATGGGGTCCCTGTTCGGGGGCCAACTGAAGGAAGTGACCCGAATAGGGTCACCCGGGTCACTCGCGACCACCTCTCAGCCTTACAAACAAATGAAGAGTCGGTCAGACAGTAGAGAATACAAACCAAAGTTATTTATTAGTCACGCACTCAAGCGGAGTCCAGTCTGACCAGCCTCCTTGGATTGCTGCAGAGGGACTGACTCCCCCCAACATGGAGATACATTATATACATTTGCAGTACCCCAAAAGACACGCCCGACTGGAATATTCCAGTCAGTAGCTGGTGAACAAAGGAGACACAGAAGGATGAGCTACAATCCTAAGACTGGGTACATGCTATCTCAGTTCCAAGGTTAATCTGCCCATACCCGCCGCTCTGAGGGTGGGAGCTGACCTATCTAACGGGAAAGGTATGCAATAATAAAACAGTCTATTCCTTAGTACAGCGAAGCTCAACCTTGGAGAGATTAAAAAAAAATATCGAGGCTGCTTTCTGCTGAGGCAAACAGAATGAGACAGAAGCTTAGTTTCGATCATGGTACAAAATGGCGGCTGAATGCAAAATGGTGCCGCAAATGCTAACTTAAATCATACAATACAACGGGAAATCGGCTAAAAGCATTCTCCATTCCAACATTTACCATGCTTAAAACTTTGTGTTATATGAACTTAAGCGGTTAAAGCCACTGATTATGTTTGGCCTAGTTAATTTCGAAATGTATGGTAGCTCCTGGTACGGTAAATATCACCATAGCAAGCCACAAAATTTTTCCCAAAAATTTCAACAGGTTTCTCTTGCTAAAATGTACCTGGGAAAAACTTTACTGCGGGATAAGTGCCTTGTAAATAACAGAGCATGCAGGTTTTGGTGCAGAGAACACTAAAATCTGTATCTTATGTCCCATTTTCAGACAAAACTCTCAATTTATGCTATTTATCACACCGGATAAACTGAGACCCCCTCTTAGTATCTAACTTAACATGTGCAATAGATGTCGCACTCTCCTCCAAAAGACACACAATTGATGCTATTTATCACAGCGGATACACTGAGACCCCCTCTTAGTGTCTAACTTAACATGTGCAATAGATGTCGCACTCTCCTCCAAAAGACACACAATTGATGCTATTTATCACAGCGGATAAACTGAGACCCCCTCTTAGTATCTAACTTAACATGTGCAATAGGTGTCGCACTCTCCTCCAAAAGACAAGTATTGATGCTATTTATCACAGCGGATACACTGAGACCCCCTCTTACTGTCTAACTTAACATGTGCAATAGATGTCGCACTCTCCTCCAAAAGACACACAATTGATGCTATTTATCACAGCGGATAAACTGAGACCCCCTCTTACTGTCTAACTTAACATGTGCAATAGATGTCGCACTCTACTCCAAAAGACACACAATTGATGCTATTTATCACAGCGGATACATTGAGACCCCCTCTTAGTATCTAACTTAACATGTGCAATAGATGTCACACTATCCTCCAAAAGAGACACAATTGATGCTATTTATCGCACCGGATAAACTGAGACCCCCTCTTAGTATCTAACTTAACATGTGCAATAGATGTCGCACTCTCCTCTAAAAGACACACAATTGATGCTATTTATCGCACCGGATAAACTGAGACCCCCTCTTAGTATCTAACTTAACATGTGCAATAAATGTCGCACTCTCCTCCAAAAGACACACACTTGATGCTATTTATCGCACCGGATAAACTGAGACCCCTCTTAGTATCTAACTGAACATGTGCAATAGATGTCACACTCTCCTCCAAAAGACACACAATTGATGCTATTTATCACAGCAGATAAATATGAGACCCCCTCTTAGTATCTAACTGAACATGTGCAATAGATGTCACACTCTCCTCCAAAAGACACACAATTGATGCTATTTACCACACCGGATGAATTGAGACCCCCTCTTAGTATCTAACTGAACATGTGCAATAGATGTCACACTCTCCTCCAAAAGACACACAATTGATGCTATTTATCACAGCGGATAAACTGAGACCCCCCTCTTAGTATCTAACTGAACATGTGCAATAGATGTCACACTCTCCTCCAAAAGACACACAATTGATGCTATTTATCACACCGGATAAACTGAGACCCCCCTCTTAGTATCTAACCGAACATGTGCAATAGATGTCACTCTCTCCTACAAAAGACACACAATTGATGCTGTTTATCACACCGCATAAACTGAGACCCCCCCCTTAGTGTATAACTTAACATGCGCAATAGATGTCGCACTCTCCTCCAAAAGACACACAATTGATGCTGTTTATCACAGCGGATTAACTGAGACCCCCCCCCTTAGATTCTAACTTAACATGCGCAATAGATGTCGCACTCTCCTCCAAAAGACCTACAATTGATGCTATTTATCACACCGGATAAACTGAGACCCCCTCTTAGTATCTAACTTAACATGCGCAATTGATGTCGCACTCTCCTCAAAAGACACTACAATTGATGCTATTTATCACACCGGATAAACTGAGACCCCCTCTTAGTATCTAACTTAACATGCGCAATAGATGCCGCACTCTCCTCCAAAAGACACACGATTGATGCTACTTATCACAGCAGATAAATTGAGACCCCCCCACTTAGTATCTAATTGAACATGCGCAATAGATGTCACACTCTCCTCCAAAAGACACACAATTGATGCTATTTATCACAGCGGATAAACTGAGACCCCTCTTAGTATCTAACTTAACATGCGCAATAGATGCCGCACTCTCCCCCAAAAGACACACGATTGATGCTACTTATCACAGCGGATAAATTGAGACCCCCTCTTAGTATCTAACTTAACATGTGCAATAGATGTCGCACTCTACTCCAAAAGACACACAATTGATGCTATTTATCGCACCGGATAAACTGAGACCCCCTAGTATCTAATTGAACATGCGCAATAGATGTCACACTCTCCTCCAAAAGACACACGATTGATGCTATTTATCACAGCGGATAATATGAGACCCCCTCTTAGTATCTAACTTAACATGTGCAATAGATGTCGCACTCCCCTCCAAAAGACACACAATTGATGCTATTTATCACAGCGGTTAAACTGAGACCCCCTCTTAGTATCTAACGTAACATGCGCAATAGATGTCGCACTCTCCTCCAAAAGACACACAATTGATGCTATTTATCACACCGCATAAATTGAGACCCCCCCTAGTATCTAACTTAACATGCACAATAGATATCGCACTCTCCTCCAAAAGACACACAATTGAGGGTATTTATCACTCCGGATATATTAAGACCCCCTCTTAGTATCTAACTTAACATGCGCAATAGATGTCACACTCTCCTCCAAAAGACACACAATTGATGCTATTTCTCGCAGCGGATAAACTGAGACCCCTCTTAGTATCTAACTTAACATGCGCAATAGATGTCACACTCTCCTCCAAAAGACACACAATTGATGCTATTTATCACAGCGGATAAACTGAGACCCCCTCTTAGTATCTAACGTTAACATGCGCAATAGATGTCGCACTCTCCTCCAAAAGACACACAATTGATGCTATTTATCACACCGGATAATATGAGACCCCCTCTTAGTATCTAACTTAACATGCGCAATAGATGGCACACTCTCCTCCAAAAGACACACAATTGATGCTATTTATCACAGCGGATAAACTGAGACCCCTCTCAGTATCTAACTTGACATGTGCAATAGATGCCACACTCTCCTCCAAAAGACACACAATTGATGCTATTTATCACAGCGGTTAAACTGAGACCCCCTCTTAGTATCTAACGTAACATGCGCAATAGATGTCGCACTCTCCTCCAAAAGACACACAATTGATGCTATTTATCACACCGCATAAATTGAGACCCCCCCTAGTATCTAACTTAACATGCACAATAGATATCGCACTCTCCTCCAAAAGACACACAATTGAGGGTATTTATCACTCCGGATATATTGAGACCCCCTCTTAGTATCTAACTTAACATGCGCAATAGATGTCACACTCTCCTCCAAAAGACACACAATTGATGCTATTTCTCGCAGCGGATAAACTGAGACCCCCCCTTAGTATCTAACTTAACATGCGCGATAGATGTCGCACTCTCCTCCAAAAGACACACAATTGATGCTATTTATCACAGCGGATAAACTGAGACCCCCTCTTAGTATCTAACGTAACATGCGCAATAGATGTCGCACTCTCCTCCAAAAGACACACAATTGATGCTAGTTATCACACCGGATAATATGAGACCCCCTCTTAGTATCTAACTTAACATGTGCAATAGATGCCACACTCTCCTCCAAAAGACACACAATTGATGCTATTTATCGCACCGGATAAACTGAGACCCCCTCTTAGTATCTAACTTAACATGCGCAATAGATGCCACACTCTCCTCCAAAAGACACACAATTGATGCTATTTATCGCACCGGATAAACTGAGACCCCCTCTTAGTGTCTAACTTAACATGTGCAATAGATGTCGCACTCTCCTCCAAAAGACACACAATTGATGCTATTTATCGCACCGGATAAACTGAGACCCCCTCTTAGTGTCTAACTTAACATGTGCAATAGATGTCGCACTCTCCTCCAAAAGACACACAATTGATGCTATTTATCACACCCTATAAACTGAGACCCCCCCCTTAGTGTATAACTTAACATGCGCAATAGATGTCGCACTCTCCTCCAAAAGACACACAATTGATGCTGTTTATCACAGCGGATTAACTGAGACCCCCCCTTAGATTCTAACTTAACATGCACAATAGATGTCGCACTCTCCTCCAAAAGACCTACAATTGATGCTATTTATCACACCGGATAAACTGAGACCCCCTCTTAGTATCTAACTTAACATGCGCAATTGATGTCGCACTCTCCTCCAAAAGACACTACAATTGATGCTATTTATCACACCGGATAAACTGAGACCCCTCTTAGTATCTAACTTAACATGCGCAATAGATGCTGCACTCTCCTCCAAAAGACACACGATTGATGCTACTTATCACAGCAGATAAATTGAGAACCCCCCTTAGTATCTAATTGAACATGCGCAATAGATGTCACACTCTCCTCCAAAAGACACACAATTGATGCTATTTATCACAGCGGATAAACTGAGACCCCCTCTTAGTATCTAACTTAACATGCGCAATAGATGCCGCACTCTCCCCCAAAAGACACACGATTGATGCTATTTATCACAGCGGATAAATTGAGACCCCTCTTAGTATCTAACTTAACATGTGCAATAGATGTCGCACTCTACTCCAAAAGACACTCAATTGATGCTATTTATCGCACCGGATAAACTGAGACCCCCTAGTATCTAATTGAACATGCGCAATAGATGTCACACTCTCCTCCAAAAGACACACGATTGATGCTATTTATCACAGCGGATAATATGAGACCCCCTCTTAGTATCTAACTTAACATGTGCAATAGATGTCGCACTCCCCTCCAAAAGACACACAATTGATGCTATTTATCACAGCGGTTAAACTGAGACCCCTCTTAGTATCTAACGTAACATGCGCAATAGATGTCGCACTCTCTTCCAAAGACACACAATTGATGCTATTTATCACACCGCATAAATTGAGACCCCCCTAGTATCTAACTTAACATGCACTATAGATATCGCACTCTCCTCCAAAAGACACACAATTGAGGCTATTTATCACTCCGGATATATTGAGACCCCCTCTTAGTATCTAACTTAACATGTGCAATAGATGTCGCACTCTCCTCCAAAAGACACACAATTGATGCTATTTATCACACCCTATAAACTGAGACCCCCCTTAGTGTATAACTTAACATGCGCAATAGATGTCGCAATCTCCTCCAAAAGACACACAATTGATGCTGTTTATCACAGCGGATTAACTGAGACCCCCTTAGATTCTAACTTAACATGCGCAATAGATGTCGCACTCTCCTCCAAAAGACCTACAATTGATGCTATTTATCACACCGGATAAACTGAGACCCCCTCTTAGTATCTAACTTAACATGCGCAATTGATGTCGCACTCTCCTCCAAAAGACCTACAATTGATGCTATTTATCACACCGGATAAACTGAGACCCCCTCTTAGTATCTAACTTAACATGCGCAATAGATGCTGCACTCTCCTCCAAAAGACACACGATTGATGCTACTTATCACAGCAGATAAATTGAGAACCCCCCTTAGTATCTAATTGAACATGCGCAATAGATGTCACACTCTCCTCCAAAAGACACACAATTGATGCTATTTATCACAGCGGATAAACTGAGACCCCCTCTTAGTATCTAACTTAACATGCGCAATAGATGCCGCACTCTCCCCCAAAAGACACACGATTGATGCTACTTATCACAGCGGATAAATTGAGACCCCTCTTAGTATCTAACTTAACATGTGCAATAGATGTCGCACTCTACTCCAAAAGACACTCAATTGATGCTATTTATCGCACCGGATAAACTGAGACCCCCTAGTATCTAATTGAACATGCGCAATAGATGTCACACTCTCCTCCAAAAGACACACGATTGATGCTATTTATCACAGCGGATAATATGAGACCCCCTCTTAGTATCTAACTTAACATGTGCAATAGATGTCGCACTCCCTCCAAAAGACACACAATTGATGCTATTTATCACAGCGGTTAAACTGAGACCCCCTCTTAGTATCTAACGTAACATGCGCAATAGATGTCGCACTCTCTTCCAAAGACACACAATTGATGCTATTTATCACACCGCATAAATTGAGACCCCCCCCCTAGTATCTAACTTAACATGCACTATAGATATCGCACTCTCCTCCAAAAGACACACAATTGAGGGTATTTATCACTCCGGATATATTGAGACCCCCTCTTAGTATCTAACTTAACATGCGCAATAGATGTCACACTCTCCTCCAAAAGACACACAATTGATGCTATTTATCGCAGCGGATAAACTGAGACCCCCTTAGTATCTAACTTAACATGCGCAATAGATGTCGCACTCTCCTCCAAAAGACACACAATTGATGCTATTTATAACAGCGGATAAACTGAGACCCCCTCTTAGTATCTAACGTAACATGCGCAATAGATGTCGCACTCTCCTCCAAAAGACACACAATTGATGCTATTTATCACACCGGATAATATGAGACCCCTCTTAGTATCTAACTTAACATGCGCAATAGATGCCACACTCTCCTCCAAAAGACACACAATTGATGCTATTTATCACACCGGATAAACTGAGACCCCTCTCAGTATCTAACTTGACATGTGCAATAGATGCCACACTCTCCTCCAAAAGACACACAATTGATGCTATTTATCGCACCGGATAAACTGAGACCCCCTCTTAGTATCTAACTTAACATGCGCAATAGATGCCACACTCTCCTCCAAAAGACACACAATTGATGCTATTTATCGCACCGGATAAACTGAGACCCCCTCTTAGTGTCTAACTTAACATGTGCAATAGATGTCGCACTCTCCTCCAAAAGACACACAATTGATGCTATTTATCGCACCGGATAAACTGAGACCCCCTCTTAGTGTCCAACTTAACATGTGCAATAGATGTCGCACTCTCCTCCAAAAGACACACAATTGATGCTATTTATCACACCGCATAAATTGAGACCCCCCCCTTAGTATCTAACTTAACATGCGCAATAGATATCGCCCTCTCCTCCAAAAGACACACAATTGATGGTATTTATCACTCCGGATATATTGAGACCCCCTCTTAGTATCTAACTTCACATGCGCAATAGATGTCACACTCTCCTCCTCCAAAAGACACACAATCGATGCTATTTATCACAGCGGATAAACTGAGACCCCCCCCTTAGTATCTAACTTAACATGCGCAATAGAAGTCGCACTCTCCTCCAAAAGACACACAATTGATGCTATTTATCACAGAGGATAATCTGAAACCCCCTCTTAGTATCTAACGTAACATGCGCAATAGATGTCGCACTCTCCTCCAAAAGACACACAATTGATGCTATTTATCACAGCGGATAATATGAGACCCCCTCTTAGTATCTAACTTAACATGCGCAATAGATGCCACACTCTCCTCCAAAAGACACACAATTGATGCTATTTATCACACCGTATAAACTGAGACCCCTCTCAGTATCTAACTTAACATGCGCAATAGATGCCACACTCTCCTCCAAAAGACACACAATTGATGCTATTTATTGCACCGGATGAACTGAGACCCCCTCTTAGTGTCTAACTTAACATGTGCAATAGATGTCCCACTCTCCTCCAAAAGACACACAATTGATGCTATTTATCGCACAGCATAAACTGAGACCCCCCTTAGTATCTAACTTAACATGCGCAATAGATGTCGCACTCTCCTCCAAAAGACACACAATTGATGCTATTTATCACAGCGGATACACTGAGACCCCCTCTTACTGTCTAACTTAACATGTGCAATAGATGTCGCACTCTACTCCAAAAGACACACAATTGATGCTATTTATCACAGCGGATACATTGAGACCCCCTCTTAGTATCTAACTTAACATGTGCAATAGATGTCGCACTCTCCTCCAAAAGAGACACAATTGATGCTATTTATCGCACCGGATAAACTGAGACCCCCTCTTACTATCTAACTTAACATGTGCAATACATGTTGCACTCTCCTCTAAAAGACACACAATTGATGCTATTTATCGCACCGGATAAACTGAGACCCCCTCTTAGTATCTAACTTAACATGTGCAATAAATGTCGCACTCTCCTCCAAAAGACACACACTTGATGCTATTTATCGCACCGGATAAACTGAGACCCCCTCTTAGTATCTAACTGAACATGTGCAATAGATCTCACACTCTCCTCCAAAAGACACACAATTGATGCTATTTATCACAGCAGATAATATGAGACCCCCTCTTAGTATCTAACTGAACATGTGCAATAGATGTCACACTCTCCTCCAAAAGACACACAATTGATGCTATTTACCACACCGGATGAATTGAGACCCCCTCTTAGTATCTAACTGAACATGTGCAATAGATGTCACACTCTCCTCCAAAAGACACACAATTGATGCTATTTATCACAGCGGATAAACTGAGACCCCCTCTTAGTATCTAACTGAACATGTGCAATAGATGTCACACTCTCCTCCAAAAGACACACAATTGATGCTATTTATCACACCGGATAAACTGAGACCCCCCTCTTAGTATCTAACTGAACATGTGCAATAGATGTCACTCTCTCCTACAAAAGGCACACAATTCATGCTGTTTATCACACCGGATAAATTGAGACTCCCCCTTAGTGTATAACTTAACATGCGCAATAGATGTCGCACTCTCCTCCAAAAGACACACAATTGATGCTGTTTATCACAGCGGATTAACTGAGACCCCCCCTTAGATTCTAACTTAACATGCGCAATAGATGTTGCACTCTCCTCCAAAAGACCTACAATTGATGCTATTTATCACACCGGATAAACTGAGACCCCCTCTTAGTATCTAACTTAACATGTGCAATTGATGTCGCACTCTCTTCCAAAAGACCTACAATTGATGCTATTTATCACACCGGATAAACTGAGACCCCCTCTTAGTATCTAACTTAACATGCGCAATAGATGTCGCACTCTCCTCCAAAAGACACACAATTGATGCTATTTATCACAGTGGATAAACTGAGACCCCTCTTAGTATCTAACTTAACATGCGCAATAGATGCCGCACTCTCCTCCAAAAGACACACGATTGATGCTACTTATCACAGCAGATAAATTGAGACCCCCCTTAGTATCTAATTGAACATGCGCAATAGATGTCACACTCTCCTCCAAAAGACACACAATTGATGCTATTTATCACATCGGATAAACTGAGACCCCCTCTTAGTATCTAACTTAACATGCGCAATAGATGCCGCACTCTCCCCCAAAAGACACACGATTGATGCTACTTATCACAGCGGATAAATTGAGACCCCCTCTTAGTATCTAACTTAACATGTGCAATAGATGTCGCACTCTACTCCAAAAGACACTCAATTGATGCTATTTATCGCACCGGATAAACTGAGACCCCCTAGTATCTAATTGAACATGCACAATAGATGTCACACTCTCCTCCAAAAGACACACGATTGATGCTATTTATCACAGCGGATGATATGAGACCCCCTCTTAGTATCTAACTTAACATGTGCAATAGATGTCGCACTCCCCTCCAAAAGACAGACAATTGATGCTATTTATCACAGCGGTTAAACTGAGACCCCCTCTTAGTATCTAACGTAACATGCGCAATAGATGTCGCACTCTCCTCCAAAAGACACACAATTGATGCTATTTATCACACCGCATAAATTGAGACCCCCCCCTAGTATCTAACTTAACATGCACAATAGATATCACACTCTCCTCCAAAAGACACACAATTGAGGGTATTTATCACTCCGGATATATTGAGACCCCCTCTTAGTATCTAACTTAACATGCGCAATAGATGTCACACTCTCCTCCAAAAGACACACAATTGATGCTATTTATCGCAGCGGATAAACTGAGACCCCCCCTTAGTATCTAACTTAACATGCGCAATAGATGTCGCACTCTCCTCCAAAAGACACACAATTGATGCTATTTATAACAGCGGATAAACTGAGACCCCCTCTTAGTATCTAACGTAACATGCGCAATAGATGTCGCACTCTCCTCCAAAAGACACACAATTGATGCTATTTATCACACCGGATAAAATGAGACCCCCTCTTAGTATCTAACTTAACATGCGCAATAGATGCCACACTCTCCTCCAAAAGACACACAATTGATGCTATTTATCACACCGGATAAACTGAGACCCCTCTCAGTATCTAACTTGACATGTGCAATAGATGCCACACTCTCCTCCAAAAGACACACAATTGATGCTATTTATCGCACCGGATAAACTGAGACCCCTCTTAGTATCTAACTTAACATGCGCAATAGATGCCACACTCTCCTCCAAAAGACACACAATTGATGCTATTTATCGCACCGGATAAACTGAGACCCCCTCTTAGTGTCTAACTTAACATGTGCAATAGATGTCGCACTCTCCTCCAAAAGACACACAATTGATGCTATTTATCGCACCGGATAAACTGAGACCCCCTCTTAGTGTCTAACTTAACATGTGCAATAGATGTCGCACTCTCCTCCAAAAGACACACAATGGATGCTATTTATCACACTGCATAAATTGAGACCCCCCCCCTTAGTATCTAACTTAACATGCGCAATAGATATCGCCCTCTCCTCCAACAGACACACAATCGATGCTATTTATCACAGCGGATAAACTGAGACCCCCCCTTAGTATCTAACTTAACATGCGCAATAGAAGTCGCACTCTCCTCCAAAAGACACACAATTGATGCTATTTATCACAGAGGATAATCTGAGACCCCTCTTAGTATCTAACGTAACATGCGCAATAGATGTCGCACTCTCCTCCAAAAGACACACAATTGATGCTATTTATCACAGTGGATAATATGAGACCCCTCTTAGTATCTAACTTAACATGCGCAATAGATGCCACACTCTCCTCCAAAGACACACAATTGATGCTATTTATCACACCGTATAAACTGAGACCCCTGTCAGTATCTAACTTAACATGAGCAATAGATGCCACACTCTCCTCCAAAAGACACACAATTGTTGCTATTTATCGCACCGGATAAACTGAGACCCCCTCTTAGTATCTAACTTAACATGCGCAATAGATGCCACACTCTCCTCCAAAAGACACACAATTGATGCTATTTATTGCACCGGATGAACTGAGACCCCCTCTTAGTGTCTAACTTAACATGTGCAATAGATGTTGCACTCTCCTCTAAAAGACACACAATTGATGCTATTTATCGCACCGGATAAACTGAGACCCCCTCTTAGTATCTAACTTAACATGTGCAATAAATGTCGCACTCTCCTCCAAAAGACACACACTTGATGCTATTTATCGCACCGGATAAACTGAGACCCCCTCTTAGTGTCTAACTTAACATGTGCAATAGATGTCCCACTCTCATCCAAAAGACACACAATTGATGCTATTTATCGCACAGCATAAACTGAGACCCCCCTTAGTATCTAACTTAACATGCGCAATAGATGTCGCACTCTCCTCCAAAAGACACACAATTGATGCTATTTATCACAGCAGATAATATGAGACCCCCTCTTAGTATCTAACTGAACATGTGCAATAGATGTCACACTCTCCTCCAAAAGACACACAATTGATGCTATTTACCACACCGGATGAATTGAGACCCCCTCTTAGTATCTAACTGAACATGTGCAATAGATGTCACACTCTCCTCCAAAAGACACACAATTGATGCTATTTATCACAGCGGATAAACTGAGACCCCCTCTTAGTATCTAACTGAACATGTGCAATAGATGTCACACTCTCCTCCAAAAGACACACAATTGATGCTATTTATCACACCGGATAAACTGAGACCCCCTCTTAGTATCTAACTGAACATGTGCAATAGATGTCACTCTCTCCTACAAAAGGCACACAATTCATGCTGTTTATCACACCGGATAAATTGAGACTCCCCTTAGTGTATAACTTAACATGCGCAATAGATGTCGCACTCTCCTCCAAAAGACACACAATTGATGCTGTTTATCACAGCCGGATTAACTGAGACCCCCCTTAGATTCTAACTTAACATGCGCAATAGATGTTGCACTCTCCTCCAAAAGACCTACAATTGATGCTATTTATCACACCGGATAAACTGAGACCCCCTCTTAGTATCTAACTTAACATGTGCAATTGATGTCGCACTCTCTTCCAAAAGACCTACAATTGATGCTATTTATCACACCGGATAAACTGAGACCCCCTCTTAGTATCTAACTTAACATGCGCAATAGATGTCGCACTCTCCTCCAAAAGACACACAATTGATGCTATTTATCACAGTGGATAAACTGAGACCCCCTCTTAGTATCTAACTTAACATGCGCAATAGATGCCGCACTCTCCTCCAAAAGACACACGATTGATGCTACTTATCACAGCAGATAAATTGAGACCCCCCCCCTTAGTATCTAATTGAACATGCGCAATAGATGTCACACTCTCCTCCAAAAGACACACAATTGATGCTATTTATCACAGCGGATAAACTGAGACCCCCTCTTAGTATCTAACTTAACATGCGCAATAGATGCCGCACTCTCCCCCAAAAGACACACGATTGATGCTACTTATCACAGCGGATAAATTGAGACCCCCTCTTAGTATCTAACTTAACATGTGCAATAGATGTCGCACTCTACTCCAAAAGACACACAATTGATGCTATTTATCGCACCGGATAAACTGAGACCCCTCTCAGTATCTAACTTGACATGTGCAATAGATGCCACACTCTCATCCAAAAGACACACGATTGATGCTATTTATCACACCGCATAAATTGAGACCCCCCCTAGTATCTAACTTAACATGCACAATAGATATCGCACTCTCCTCCAAAAGACACACAATTGAGGGTATTTATCACTCCGGATATATTGAGACCCCCTCTTAGTATCTAACTTAACATGCGCAATAGATGTCACACTCTCCTCCAAAAGACACACAATTAATGCTATTTATCACACCGGATAAACTGAGACCCCCTCTTAGTATCTAACGTAACATGCGCAATAGATGTCGCACTCTCCTCCAAAAGACACACAATTGATGCTATTTATCACAGCGGATAATATGAGACCCCCTCTTAGTATCTAACTTAACATGCGCAATAGATGTCACACTCTCCTCCTCCAAAAGAGACACAATCGATGCTATTTATCACAGCGGATAAACTGAGACCCCCCCCTTAGTATCTAACTTAACATGTGCAATAGAAGTCGCACTCTCCTCCAAAAGACACACAATTGATGCTATTTATCACGGCGGATAAACTGAGACCCCCCCTTAGTATCTAACTTAACATGCACAATAGATGTTGCACTCTCCTCCAAAAGAGTGCAACAATTGATGCTATTTATCACAGCGGATAAACTGAGACCCCCTCTTAGTATCTAACGTAACATGCGCAATAGATGTCGCACTCTCCTCCAAAAGACACACAATTGATGCTATTTATCACAGCGGATAATATGAGACCCCCTCTTAGTATCTAACTTAACATGCGCAATAGATGCCACACTCTCCTCCAAAAGACACACAATTGATGCTATTTATCACACCGGATAAACTGAGACCCCTCTCAGTATCTAACTTAACATGCGCAATAGATGCCACACTCTCCTCCAAAAGACACACAATTGATGCTATTTATCGCACCGGATAAACTGAGACCCCCTCTTAGTATCTAACTTAACATGCGCAATAGATGCCACACTCTACTCCAAAAGACACACAATTGATGCTATTTATTGCACCGGATAAACTGAGACCCCCTCTTAGTGTCTAACTTAACATGTGCAATAGATGTCGCACTCTCCTCCAAAAGACACACAATTGATGCTATTTATCGCACCGGATAAACTGAGACCCCCTCTTAGTGTCTAACTTAACATGTGCATTAGATGTCCCACTCTCCTCCAAAAGACACACAATTGATGCTATTTATCGCACAGCATAAACTGAGACCCCTCCTTAGTATCTAACTTAACATGCGCAATAGATATCGCACTCTCCTCCAAAAGACACACAATTGATGGTATTTATCACTCCGGATATATTGAGACCCCCTCTCAGTATCTAACTTAACATGTGCAATAGATGTCACACTCTCCTCCAAAAGACACACAATTGATGCTATTTATCACACCGGATAAACTGAGACCCCCTCTTAGTATCTAACTTAACATGCGCAATAGATGCCGCACTCTCCTCCAAAAGACACACAATTGATGCTATTTATCGCACCGGATAAACTGAGACCCCCTCTTAGTATCTAACTTAACATGCGCAATAGATGCCACACTCTCCTCCAAAAGACACACAATTGATGCTATTTATCGCACCGGATAAACTGAGACCCCCTCTTAGTGTCTAACTTAACATGTGCAATAGATGTCGCACTCTCCTCCAAAAGACTCACAATTGATGCTATTTATCACACCGGATAATATGAGACCCCTCTTAGTATCTAACTTAACATGCGCAATAGATGGCACACTCTCCTCCAAAAGACACACAATTGATGCTATTTATCACACCGGATAAACTGAGACCCCTCTCAGTATCTAACTTGACATGTGCAATAGATGCCACACTCTCCTCCAAAAGACACACAATTGATGCTATTTATCGCACCGGATAAACTGAGACCCCCTCTTAGTATCTAACTTAACATGAGCAATAGATGCCACACTCTCCTCCAAAAGACACACAATTGATGCTATTTATCACACCGGATAAACTGAGACCCCCTCTTAGTATCTAACTTAACATGTGCAATAGATGTCTCACTCTCCTCCAAAAGACACACAATTGATGCTATTTATCGCACCGGATAAACTGAGACCCCCTCTTAGTGTCTAACTTAACATGTGCAATAGATGTCGCACTCTCCTCCAAAAGACACACAATTGATGCTATTTATCACATCGGATAAACTGAGACCCCCCTTAGTGTATAACTTAACATGCGCAATAGATGTCGCACTCTCCTCCAAAAGACACACAATTGATGCTGTTTATCACAGCGGATTAACTGAGACCCCCTTAGATTCTAACTTAACATGCGCAATAGATGTCGCACTCTCCTCCAAAAGACCTACAATTGATGCTATTTATCACACCGGATAAACTGAGACCCCCTCTTAGTATCTAACTTAACATGCGCAATTGATGTCGCACTCTCCTCCAAAAGACCTACAATTGATGCTATTTATCACACCGGATAAACTGAGACCCCCTCTTAGTATCTAACTTAACATGCGCAATAGATGCCGCACTCTCCTCCAAAAGACACACGGTTGATGCTACTTATCACAGCAGATAAATTGAGACCCCCCCCCTTAGTATCTAATTGAACATGCGCAATAGATGTCACACTCTCCTCCAAAAGACACACAATTGATGCTATTTATCACATCGGATAAACTGAGACCCCTCTTAGTATCTAACTTAACATGCGCAATAGATGCCGCACTCTCCCCCAAAAGACACACGATTGATGCTACTTATCACAGCGGATAAATTGAGACCCCCTCTTAGTATCTAACTTAACATGTGCAATAGATGTCGCACTCTACTCCAAAAGACACTCAATTGATGCTATTTATCGCACCGGATAAACTGAGACCCCCTAGTATCTAATTGAACATGCGCAATAGATGTCACACTCTCCTCCAAAAGACACACGATTGATGCTATTTATCACAGCGGATGATATGAGACCCCCTCTTAGTATCTAACTTAACATGTGCAATAGATGTCGCACTCCCCTCCAAAAGACACACAATTGATGCTATTTATCACAGCGGTTAAACTGAGACCCCCTCTTAGTATCTAACGTAACATGCGCAATAGATGTCGCACTCTCCTCCAAAAGACACACAATTGATGCTATTTATCACACCGCATAAATTGAGACCCCCCCCTAGTATCTAACTTAACATGCACAATAGATATCACACTCTCCTCCAAAAGACACACAATTGAGGGTATTTATCACTCCGGATATATTGAGACCCCCTCTTAGTATCTAACTTAACATGCGCAATAGATGTCACACTCTCCTCCTCCAAAAGACACACAATCGATGCTATTTATCACAGCGGATAAACTGAGACCCCCCCTTAGTATCTAACTTAACATGCGCAATAGATGTCGCACTCTCCTCCAAAAGACACACAATTGATGCTATTTATCACAGCGGATAAACTGAGACCCCCTCTTAGTATCTAACGTAACATGCGCAATAGATGTCGCACTCTCCTCCAAAAGACACACAATTGATGCTATTTATCACACCGGATAAAATGAGACCCCTCTTAGTATCTAACTTAACATGCGCAATAGATGCCACACTCTCCTCCAAAAGACACACAATTGATGCTATTTATCACACCGGATAAACTGAGACCCCTCTCAGTATCTAACTTGAACATGTGCAATAGATGCCACACTCTCCTCCAAAAGACACACAATTGATGCTATTTATCGCACCGGATAAACTGAGACCCCCTCTTAGTATCTAACTTAACATGCGCAATAGATGCCACACTCTCCTCCAAAAGACACACAATTGATGCTATTTATCGCACCGGATAAACTGAGACCCCCTCTTAGTGTCTAACTTAACATGTGCAATAGATGTCGCACTCTCCTCCAAAAGACACACAATTGATGCTATTTATCGCACCGGATAAACTGAGACCCCCTCTTAGTGTCTAACTTAACATGTGCAATAGATGTCGCACTCTCCTCCAAAAGACACACAATGGATGCTATTTATCACACCGCATAAATTGAGACCCCCCCCCTTAGTATCTAACTTAACATGCGCAATAGATATCGCCCTCTCCTCCAAAAGACACACAATTGATGGTATTTATCACTCCGGATATATTGAGACCCCCTCTTAGTATCTAACTTAACATGCGCAATAGATGTCACACTCTCCTCCTCCAACAGACACACAATCGATGCTATTTATCACAGCGGATAAACTGAGACCCCCCCTTAGTATCTAACTTAACATGCGCAATAGAAGTCGCACTCTCCTCCAAAAGACACACAATTGATGCTATTTATCACAGAGGATAATCTGAGACCCCCTCTTAGTATCTAACGTAACATGCGCAATAGATGTCGCACTCTCCTCCAAAAGACACACAATTGATGCTATTTATCACAGTGGATAATATGAGACCCCCTCTTAGTATCTAACTTAACATGCGCAATAGATGCCACACTCTCCTCCAAAACACACAATAGATGCTATTTATCACACCGGATAAACTGAGACCCCTGTCAGTATCTAACTTAACATGTGCAATAGATGCCACACTCTCCTCCAAAAGACACACAATTGATGCTATTTATCACACCGGATAAACTGAGACCCCCTCTTAGTATCTAACTTAACATGTGCAATAGATGCCACACTCTCCTCCAAAAGACACACAATTGATGCTATTTATTGCACCGGATAAACTGAGACCCCTCTTAGTGTCTAACTTAACATGTGCAATAGATGTCCCACTCTCCTCCAAAAGACACACAATTGATGCTATTTATCGCACGGCATAAACTGAGACCCCCTTAGTATCTAACTTAACATGCGCAATAGATGTCGCACTCTCCTCCAAAAGACACACAATTGATGCTATTTATCACAGCGGATACACTGAGACCCCCTCTTACTGTCTAACTTAACATGTGCAATAGATGTCGCACTCTCCTCCAAAAGACACACAATTGATGCTATTTATCACAGCGGATACATTGAGACCCCTCTTAGTATCTAACTTAACATGTGCAATAGATGTCGCACTCTCCTCCAAAAGAGACACAATTGATGCTATTTATCACACCGGATAAACTGAGACCCCCTCTTAGTATCTAACTTAACATGTGCAATAGATGTTGCACTCTCCTCCAAAAGACACACAATTGATGCTATTTATCGCACCGGATAAACTGAGACCCCCTCTTAGTATCTAACTTAACATGTGCAATAGATGTCGCACTCTCCTCCAAAAGACACACACTTGATGCTATTTATCGCACCGGATAAACTGAGACCCCCTCTTAGTATCTAACTGAACATGTGCAATAGATGTCACACTCTCCTCCAAAAGACACACAATTGATGCTATTTATCACAGCAGATAATACTGAGACCCCCTCTTAGTATCTAACTGAACATGTGCAATAGATGTCACACTCTCCTCCAAAAGACACACAATTGATGCTATTTATCACACCGGATGAATTGAGACCCCCTCTTAGTATCTAACTGAACATGTGCAATAGATGTCACACTCTCCTCCAAAAGACACACAATTGATGCTATTTATCACAGCGGATAAACTGAGACCCCCTCTTAGTATCTAACTGAACATGTGCAATAGATGTCACACTCTCCTCCAAAAGACACACAATTGATGCTATTTATCACACCGGATAAACTGAGACCCCCTCTTAGTATCTAACTGAACATGCGCAATAGATGTCGCACTCTCCTCCAAAAGACACTACAATTGATGCTATTTATCACACCGGATAAACTGAGACCCCCTCTTAGTATCTAACTTAACATGTGCAATAGATGTCGCACTCTCCTCCAAAAGACACACAATTGATGCTATTTATCACAGCGGATTAACTGAGACCCCCTCTTAGTATTCTAACTTAACATGCGCAATAGATGTTGCACTCTCCTCCAAAAGACACTACAATTGATGCTATTTATCACACCGGATAAACTGAGACCCCCTCTTAGTATCTAACTTAACATGTGCAATAGATGTCGCACTCCCCTCCAAAAGACACACAATTGATGCTATTTATCACAGCGGTTAAACTGAGACCCCCTCTTAGTATCTAACGTAACATGCGCAATAGATGTCGCACTCTCCTCCAAAAGACACACAATTGATGCTATTTATCACACCGCATAAATTGAGACCCCTCCTCTAGTATCTAACTTAACATGCACAATAGATATCACACTCTCCTCCAAAAGACACACAATTGAGGCTATTTATCACTCCGGATATATTGAGACCCCCTCTTAGTATCTAACTTAACATGCGCAATAGATGTCACACTCTCCTCCAAAAGACACACAATTGATGCTATTTATCACAGCGGATAAACTGAGACCCCTCTTAGTATCTAACTTAACATGCGCAATAGATGTCGCACTCTCCTCCAAAAGACACACAATTGATGCTATTTATCACAGCGGATAAACTGAGACCCCTCTTAGTATCTAACTTAACATGCGCAATAGATGTCACACTCTCCTCCAAAAGACACACAATTGATGCTATTTATCACACCGGATAATATGAGACCCCTCTTAGTATCTAACTTAACATGTGCAATAGATGTCACACTCTCCTCCAAAAGACACACAATTGATGCTATTTATCACACCGGATAAACTGAGACCCCTCTTAGTATCTAACTTAACATGTGCAATAGATGTCACACTCTCCTCCAAAAGACACACAATTGATGCTATTTATCACACCGGATAAACTGAGACCCCCTCTTAGTATCTAACTTAACATGTGCAATAGATGCCACACTCTCCTCCAAAAGACACACAATTGATGCTATTTATCACACCGGATAAACTGAGACCCCTCTTAGTGTCTAACTTAACATGTGCAATAGATGTCACACTCTCCTCCAAAAGACACACAATTGATGCTATTTATCGCACCGGATAAACTGAGACCCCCTCTTAGTATCTAACTTAACATGCGCAATAGATGTCACACTCTCCTCCTCCAAAAGACACACAATCGATGCTATTTATCACAGCGGATAAACTGAGACCCCTCTTAGTATCTAACTTAACATGCGCAATAGATGTCGCACTCTCCTCCAAAAGACACACAATTGATGCTATTTATCACAGCGGATAAACTGAGACCCCCTCTTAGTATCTAACGTAACATGTGCAATAGATGTCACACTCTCCTCCAAAAGACACACAATTGATGCTATTTATCACAGCGGATAATATTGAGACCCCCTCTTAGTATCTAACTTAACATGCGCAATAGATGCCACACTCTCCTCCAAAAGACACACAATTGATGCTATTTATCGCACCGGATAAACTGAGACCCCCTCTTAGTATCTAACTTAACATGCGCAATAGATGCCACACTCTCCTCCAAAAGACACACAATTGATGCTATTTATTGCACCGGATAAACTGAGACCCCCTCTTAGTGTCTAACTTAACATGTGCAATAGATGTCCCACTCTCCTCCAAAAGACACACAATTGATGCTATTTATCGCACAGCGGATAAACTGAGACCCCTCTTAGTATCTAACTTAACATGCGCAATAGATGTCGCACTCTCCTCCAAAAGACACACAATTGATGCTATTTATCACAGCGGATAAACTGAGACCCCCTCTTAGTGTCTAACTTAACATGTGCAATAGATGTCGCACTCTCCTCCAAAAGACACACAATTGATGCTATTTATCACAGCGGATACATTGAGACCCCCTCTTAGTATCTAACTTAACATGTGCAATAGATGTCGCACTCTCCTCCAAAAGACACACAATTGATGCTATTTATCACACCGGATAAACTGAGACCCCCTCTTAGTATCTAACTTAACATGTGCAATAGATGTTGCACTCTCCTCTAAAAGACACACAATTGATGCTATTTATCGCACCGGATAAACTGAGACCCCCTCTTAGTATCTAACTTAACATGTGCAATAAATGTCGCACTCTCCTCCAAAAGACACACACTTGATGCTATTTATCGCACCGGATAAACTGAGACCCCCTCTTAGTATCTAACTGAACATGTGCAATAGATGTCACACTCTCCTCCAAAAGACACACAATTGATGCTATTTATCACAGCAGATAATATGAGACCCCTCTTAGTATCTAACTGAACATGTGCAATAGATGTCACACTCTCCTCCAAAAGACACACAATTGATGCTATTTATCACACCGGATGAATTGAGACCCCCTCTTAGTATCTAACTGAACATGTGCAATAGATGTCACACTCTCCTCCAAAAGACACACAATTGATGCTATTTATCACAGCGGATAAACTGAGACCCCCTCTTAGTATCTAACTGAACATGTGCAATAGATGTCACACTCTCCTCCAAAAGACACACAATTGATGCTATTTATCACACCGGATAAACTGAGACCCCCTCTTAGTATCTAACTGAACATGTGCAATAGATGTCACTCTCTCCTACAAAAGACACACAATTCATGCTGTTTATCACACCGGATAAATTGAGACTCCCTCTTAGTGTATAACTTAACATGCGCAATAGAAGTCGCACTCTCCTCCAAAAGACACACAATTGATGCTATTTATCACAGAGGATAATCTGAGACCCCCTCTTAGTATCTAACTTAACATGCGCAATAGATGTCGCACTCTCCTCCAAAAGACACACAATTGATGCTATTTATCACAGCGGATAATACTGAGACCCCCTCTTAGTATCTAACTTAACATGTGCAATAGATGTCACACTCTCCTCCAAAAGACACACAATTGATGCTATTTATCACACCGTATAAACTGAGACCCCTCTTAGTATCTAACTTAACATGTGCAATAGATGTCACACTCTCCTCCAAAAGACACACAATTGATGCTATTTGATCGCACCGGATAAACTGAGACCCCTCTTAGTATCTAACTTAACATGCGCAATAGATGTCACACTCTCCTCCAAAAGACACACAATTGATGCTATTTATCACAGCGGATAAACTGAGACCCCTCTTAGTATCTAACTTAACATGCGCAATAGATGTCGCACTCTCCTCCAAAAGACACACAATTGATGCTATTTATCACAGTGGATAATATTGAGACCCCCTCTTAGTATCTAACTTAACATGCGCAATAGATGCCACACTCTCCTCCAAAAGACACACAATTGATGCTATTTATCACACCGGATAAACTGAGACCCCTCTTAGTATCTAACTTAACATGTGCAATAGATGCCACACTCTCCTCCAAAAGACACACAATTGATGCTATTTATCACACCGGATAAACTGAGACCCCTCTTAGTATCTAACTTAACATGTGCAATAGATGTCACACTCTCCTCCAAAAGACACACAATTGATGCTATTTATCGCACCGGATAAACTGAGACCCCCTCTTAGTATCTAACTTAACATGTGCAATAGATGTCACACTCTCCTCCAAAAGACACACAATTGATGCTATTTATCACAGCGGATAAACTGAGACCCCCTGTCAGTATCTAACTTAACATGTGCAATAGATGTCACACTCTCCTCCAAAAGACACACAATTGATGCTATTTATCACACCGGATAAACTGAGACCCCCTCTTAGTATCTAACTTAACATGCGCAATAGATGTCACACTCTCCTCCAAAAGACACACAATTGATGCTATTTATCACACCGGATAAACTGAGACCCCTCTTAGTATCTAACTTAACATGTGCAATAGATGTCGCACTCTCCTCCAAAAGACACACAATTGATGCTATTTATCACAGCGGATACATTGAGACCCCCTCTTAGTATCTAACTTAACATGTGCAATAGATGTCGCACTCTCCTCCAAAAGACACACAATTGATGCTATTTATCGCACCGGATAAACTGAGACCCCCTCTTAGTATCTAACTTAACATGTGCAATAGATGTCACACTCTCCTCCAAAAGACACACAATTGATGCTATTTATCACACCGGATAAACTGAGACCCCCTCTTAGTATCTAACTTAACATGTGCAATAGATGTCACACTCTCCTCCAAAAGACACACACTTGATGCTATTTATCACACCGGATAAACTGAGACCCCCTCTTAGTATCTAACTGAACATGTGCAATAGATGCTCACACTCTCCTCCAAAAGACACACAATTGATGCTATTTATCACAGCGGATAATATGAGACCCCTCTTAGTATCTAACTGAACATGTGCAATAGATGTCACACTCTCCTCCAAAAGACACACAATTGATGCTATTTATCACACCGGATAAATTGAGACCCCTCTTAGTATCTAACTGAACATGTGCAATAGATGTCACACTCTCCTCCAAAAGACACACAATTGATGCTATTTATCACAGCGGATAAACTGAGACCCCCTCTTAGTATCTAACTTAACATGTGCAATAGATGTCACACTCTCCTCCAAAAGACACACTATTGATGCTATTTATCACACCGGATAAACTGAGACCCCCTCTTAGTATCTAACTGAACATGTGCAATAGATGTCGCACTCTCCTCCAAAAGACACTACAATTGATGCTATTTATCACACCGGATAAACTGAGACCCCTCTTAGTATCTAACTTAACATGTGCAATAGATGTCGCACTCTCCTCCAAAAGACACACAATTGATGCTATTTATCACAGCGGATTAACTGAGACCCCCCCTTAGTATTCTAACTTAACATGCGCAATAGATGTCACACTCTCCTCCAAAAGACACTACAATTGATGCTATTTATCACACCGGATAAACTGAGACCCCCTCTTAGTATCTAACTTAACATGTGCAATAGATGTCGCACTCTCCTCCAAAAGACACACAATTGATGCTATTTATCACAGCGGATAAACTGAGACCCCCTCTTAGTATCTAACTTAACATGCGCAATAGATGTCGCACTCTCCTCCAAAAGACACACAATTGATGCTATTTATCACAGCGCATAAATTGAGACCCCCCTTAGTATCTAACTTAACATGCACAATAGATATCACACTCTCCTCCAAAAGACACACAATTGATGCTATTTATCACTCCGGATATATTGAGACCCCCTCTTAGTATCTAACTTAACATGCGCAATAGATGTCACACTCTCCTCCTCCAAAAGACACACAATTGATGCTATTTATCACAGCGGATAAACTGAGACCCCTCTTAGTATCTAACTTAACATGCGCAATAGATGTCACACTCTCCTCCAAAAGACACACAATTGATGCTATTTATCACAGCGGATACACTGAGACCCCCTCTTAGTGTCTAACTTAACATGTGCAATAGATGTCGCACTCTACTCCAAAAGACACACAATTGATGCTATTTATCACAGCGGATAAATTGAGACCCCCTCTTAGTATCTAACTTAACATGTGCAATAGATGTCGCACTCTCCTCCAAAAGAGACACAATTGATGCTATTTATCACACCGGATAAACTGAGACCCCTCTTAGTATCTAACTTAACATGTGCAATAGATGTTGCACTCTCCTCCAAAAGACACACAATTGATGCTATTTATCACACCGGATAAACTGAGACCCCCTCTTAGTATCTAACTTAACATGTGCAATAGATGTCACACTCTCCTCCAAAAGACACACACTTGATGCTATTTATCACACCGGATAAACTGAGACCCCCTCTTAGTATCTAACTGAACATGTGCAATAGATGTCACACTCTCCTCCAAAAGACACACAATTGATGCTATTTATCACAGCGGATAATATGAGACCCCCTCTTAGTATCTAACTGAACATGTGCAATAGATGTCACACTCTCCTCCAAAAGACACACAATTGATGCTATTTATCACACCGGATGAATTGAGACCCCTCTTAGTATCTAACTGAACATGTGCAATAGATGTCACACTCTCCTCCAAAAGACACACAATTGATGCTATTTATCACAGCGGATAAACTGAGACCCCCTCTTAGTATCTAACTGAACATGTGCAATAGATGTCACACTCTCCTCCAAAAGACACACAATTGATGCTATTTATCACACCGGATAAACTGAGACCCCCTCTTAGTATCTAACTGAACATGTGCAATAGATGTCACTCTCTCCTACAAAAGACACACAATTCATGCTGTTTATCACACCGGATAAATTGAGACTCCCCCTTAGTGTATAACTTAACATGCGCAATAGAAGTCGCACTCTCCTCCAAAAGACACACAATTGATGCTATTTATCACAGAGGATAATCTGAGACCCCCTCTTAGTATCTAACGTAACATGCGCAATAGATGTCGCACTCTCCTCCAAAAGACACACAATTGATGCTATTTATCACAGTGGATAATATGAGACCCCCTCTTAGTATCTAACTTAACATGCGCAATAGATGCCACACTCTCCTCCAAAAGACACACAATTGATGCTATTTATCACACCGTATAAACTGAGACCCCTGTCAGTATCTAACTTAACATGAGCAATAGATGCCACACTCTCCTCCAAAAGACACACAATTGTTGCTTTTGATCGCACCGGATAAACTGAGACCCCCTCTTAGTATCTAACTTAACATGCGCAATAGATGCCACACTCTCCTCCAAAAGACACACAATTGATGCTATTTATCACAGAGGATAATCTGAGACCCCCTCTTAGTATCTAACGTAACATGCGCAATAGATGTCGCACTCTCCTCCAAAAGACACACAATTGATGCTATTTATCACAGTGGATAATATGAGACCCCCTCTTAGTATCTAACTTAACATGCGCAATAGATGCCACACTCTCCTCCAAAACACACAATAGATGCTATTTATCACACCGTATAAACTGAGACCCCTGTCAGTATCTAACTTAACATGAGCAATAGATGCCACACTCTCCTCCAAAAGACACACAATTGTTGCTATTTATCGCACCGGATAAACTGAGACCCCCTCTTAGTATCTAACTTAACATGCGCAATAGATGCCACACTCTCCTCCAAAAGACACACAATTGATGCTATTTATCACAGCGGATAAACTGAGACCCCTCTTAGTATCTAACTTAACATGTGCAATAGATGTCACACTCTCCTCCAAAAGACACACAATTGATGCTATTTATCACACCGTATAAACTGAGACCCCTGTCAGTATCTAACTTAACATGAGCAATAGATGTCACACTCTCCTCCAAAAGACACACAATTGATGCTATTTATCACACCGGATAAACTGAGACCCCCTCTTAGTATCTAACTTAACATGTGCAATAGATGCCACACTCTCCTCCAAAAGACACACAATTGATGCTATTTATCACACCGGATAAACTGAGACCCCTCTTAGTATCTAACTTAACATGCGCAATAGATGCCACACTCTTCTCCAAAAGACACACAATTGATGCTATTTATCACAGCGGATAAACTGAGACCCCCTCTTACTGTCTAACTTAACATGTGCAATAGATGTCACACTCTACTCCAAAAGACACACAATTGATGCTATTTATCACAGCGGATACATTGAGACCCCCTCTTAGTATCTAACTTAACATGTGCAATAGATGTCACACTCTCCTCCAAAAGACACACAATTGATGCTATTTATCGCACCGGATAAACTGAGACCCCCTCTTAGTATCTAACTTAACATGTGCAATACATGTCGCACTCTCCTCCAAAAGACACACAATTGATGCTATTTATCGCACCGGATAAACTGAGACCCCCTCTTAGTATCTAACTTAACATGTGCAATAGATGTCACACTCTCCTCCAAAAGACACACACTTGATGCTATTTATCACACCGGATAAACTGAGACCCCCTCTTAGTATCTAACTGAACATGTGCAAAGATCTCACACTCTCCTCCAAAAGACACACAATTGATGCTATTTATCACAGCAGATAATATGAGACCCCTCTTAGTATCTAACTGAACATGTGCAATAGATGTCACACTCTCCTCCAAAAGACACACAATTGATGCTATTTATCACACCGGATGAATTGAGACCCCCTCTTAGTATCTAACTGAACATGTGCAATAGATGTCACACTCTCCTCCAAAAGACACACAATTGATGCTATTTATCACAGCGGATAAACTGAGACCCCCCTCTTAGTATCTAACTGAACATGTGCAATAGATGTCACACTCTCCTCCAAAAGACACACTATTGATGCTATTTATCACACCGGATAAACTGAGACCCCCCTCTTAGTATCTAACTGAACATGCGCAATAGATGTTGCACTCTCCTCCAAAAGACCTACAATTGATGCTATTTATCACACCGGATAAACTGAGACCCCCTCTTAGTATCTAACTTAACATGTGCAATAGATGTCGCACTCCCCTCCAAAAGACACACAATTGATGCTATTTATCCCAGCGGATTAACTGAGACCCCCCCCCTTAGATTCTAACTTAACATGCGCAATAGATGTTGCACTCTCCTCCAAAAGACCTACAATTGATGCTATTTATCACACCGGATAAACTGAGACCCCCTCTTAGTATCTAACTTAACATGTGCAATAGATGTCGCACTCCCCTCCAAAAGACACACAATTGATGCTATTTATCACAGCGGTTAAACTGAGACCCCCTCTTAGTATCTAACGTAACATGCGCAATAGATGTCGCACTCTCCTCCAAAAGACACACAATTGATGCTATTTATCACACCGCATAAATTGAGACCCCCCCTTAGTATCTAACTTAACATGCGCAATAGATGTCACACTCTCCTCCAAAAGACACACAATTGATGGTATTTATCACTCCGGATAAATTGAGACCCCCTCTTAGTATCTAACTTAACATGCGCAATAGATGTCACACTCTCCTCCTAAAAGACACACAATTGATGCTATTTATCACAGCGGATAAACTGAGACCCCCTCTTAGTATCTAACTTAACATGTGCAATAGATGTCACACTCTCCTCCAAAAGACACACAATTGATGCTATTTATCACAGAGGATAATCTGAGACCCCCTCTTAGTATCTAACGTAACATGCGCAATAGATGTCGCACTCTCCTCCAAAAGACACACAATTGATGCTATTTATCACAGTGGATAATATGAGACCCCCTCTTAGTATCTAACTTAACATGCGCAATAGATGTCACACTCTCCTCCAAAAGACACACAATTGATGCTATTTATCGCACCGGATAAACTGAGACCCCCTCTTAGTATCTAACTTAACATGCGCAATAGATGCCACACTCTCCTCCAAAAGACACACAATTGATGCTATTTATCACACCGGATAAACTGAGACCCCCTCTTAGTATCTAACTTAACATGTGCAATAGATGTCCCACTCTCCTCCAAAAGACACACAATTGATGCTATTTATCACAGCGGCATAAACTGAGACCCCTCTTAGTATCTAACTTAACATGTGCAATAGATGTCGCACTCTCCTCCAAAAGACACACAATTGATGCTATTTATCACAGCGGATAAACTGAGGACACCCCTTAGTATCTAACTTAACATGTGCAATCGACGTCACAGTCTCCTCAAAAAGACACACAATTGATGCTATTTATCACAGCGGATTAATTGAGACCCCCTCTTAGTATCTAACTTAACATGTGCAATAGATGTCGCACTCTCCTCCAAAAGACACACAATTGATGCTATTTATCACACCGGATAAACTGAGACCCCCTCTTAGTATCTAACTTAACATGTGCAATAGATGTCACACTCTCCTCTAAAAGACACACAATTGATGCTATTTATCACACCGGATAAACTGAGACCCCCTCTTAGTATCTAACTTAACATGTGCAATAGATGTCGCACTCTCCTCCAAAAGACACACACTTGATGCTATTTATCGCACCGGATAAACTGAGACCCCCTCTTAGTATCTAACTGAACATGTGCAATAGATGTCACACTCTCCTCCAAAAGACACACAATTGATGCTATTTATCACAGCGGATAATATGAGACCCCCTCTTAGTATCTAACTGAACATGTGCAATAGATGTCACACTCTCCTCCAAAAGACACACAATTGATGCTATTTATCACACCGGATGAATTGAGACCCCCTCTTAGTATCTAACTGAACATGTGCAATAGATGTCACACTCTCCTCCAAAAGACACACAATTGATGCTATTTATCACAGCGGATAAACTGAGACCCCCTCTTAGTATCTAACTGAACATGTGCAATAGATGTCACACTCTCCTCCAAAAGACACACAATTGATGCTATTTATCACACCGGATAAACTGAGACCCCCTCTTAGTATCTAACTGAACATGTGCAATAGATGTCACTCTCTCCTACAAAAGACACACAATTCATGCTGTTTATCACACCGGATAAATTGAGACTCCCCCTTAGTGTATAACTTAACATGTGCAATAGATGTCGCACTCTCCTCCAAAAGACACACAATTGATGCTATTTATCACAGCGGATAATCTGAGACCCCCTCTTAGTATCTAACGTAACATGTGCAATAGATGTCGCACTCTCCTCCAAAAGACACACAATTGATGCTATTTATCACAGCGGATAATATTGAGACCCCCTCTTAGTATCTAACTTAACATGTGCAATAGATGCCACACTCTCCTCCAAAAGACACACAATTGATGCTATTTATCACACCGGATAAACTGAGACCCCTGTCAGTATCTAACTTAACATGAGCAATAGATGTCACACTCTCCTCCAAAAGACACACAATTGTTGCTATTTGATCGCACCGGATAAACTGAGACCCCCTCTTAGTATCTAACTTAACATGTGCAATAGATGTCACACTCTCCTCCAAAAGACACACAATTGATGCTATTTATCACAGAGGATAATCTGAGACCCCCTCTTAGTATCTAACGTAACATGTGCAATAGATGTCGCACTCTCCTCCAAAAGACACACAATTGATGCTATTTATCACAGTGGATAATATGAGACCCCTCTTAGTATCTAACTTAACATGCGCAATAGATGCCACACTCTCCTCCAAAACACACAATAGATGCTATTTATCACACCGTATAAACTGAGACCCCTGTCAGTATCTAACTTAACATGAGCAATAGATGCCACACTCTCCTCCAAAAGACACACAATTGTTGCTTTTTATCGCACCGGATAAACTGAGACCCCCTCTTAGTATCTAACTTAACATGCGCAATAGATGCCACACTCTCCTCCAAAAGACACACAATTGATGCTATTTATTGCACCGGATAAACTGAGACCCCCTCTTAGTGTCTAACTTAACATGTGCAATAGATGTCCCACTCTCCTCCAAAAGACACACAATTGATGCTATTTATCACACCGTATAAACTGAGACCCCTGTCAGTATCTAACTTAACATGAGCAATAGATGCCACACTCTCCTCCAAAAGACACACAATTGTTGCTTTTTATCGCACCGGATAAACTGAGACCCCCTCTTAGTATCTAACTTAACATGCGCAATAGATGCCACACTCTCCTCCAAAAGACACACAATTGTTGCTTTTTATCGCACCGGATAAACTGAGACCCCCTCTTAGTATCTAACTTAACATGCGCAATAGATGCCACACTCTCCTCCAAAAGACACACAATTGATGCTATTTATCACAGCGGATACACTGAGACCCCCTCTTACTGTCTAACTTAACATGTGCAATAGATGTCGCACTCTACTCCAAAAGACACACAATTGATGCTATTTATCACAGCGGATACATTGAGACCCCCTCTTAGTATCTAACTTAACATGTGCAATAGATGTCGCACTCTCCTCCAAAAGAGACACAATTGATGCTATTTATCACACCGGATAAACTGAGACCCCCTCTTAGTATCTAACTTAACATGTGCAATAGATGTCGCACTCTCCTCCAAAAGACACACAATTGATGCTATTTATCACACCGGATAAACTGAGACCCCTCTTAGTATCTAACTTAACATGTGCAATAAATGTCGCACTCTCCTCCAAAAGATACACACTTGATGCTATTTATCGCACCGGATAAACTGAGACCCCTCTTAGTATCTAACTGAACATGTGCAATAGATGTCACACTCTCCTCCAAAAGACACACAATTGATGCTATTTATCACAGCAGATAATATTGAGACCCCCTCTTAGTATCTAACTGAACATGTGCAATAGATGTCACACTCTCCTCCAAAAGACACACAATTGATGCTATTTATCACACCGGATGAATTGAGACCCCCTCTTAGTATCTAACTGAACATGTGCAATAGATGTCACACTCTCCTCCAAAAGACACACAATTGATGCTATTTATCACAGCGGATAAACTGAGACCCCCTCTTAGTATCTAACTGAACATGTGCAATAGATGTCACACTCTCCTCCAAAAGACACACTAATTGATGCTATTTATCACACCGGATAAACTGAGACCCCCTCTTAGTATCTAACTGAACATGCGCAATAGATGTTGCACTCTCCTCCAAAAGACCTACAATTGATGCTATTTATCACACCGGATAAACTGAGACCCCCTCTTAGTATCTAACTTAACATGTGCAATAGATGTCGCACTCCCCTCCAAAAGACACACAATTGATGCTATTTATCACAGCGGATTAACTGAGACCCCCCTTAGTATTCTAACTTAACATGCGCAATAGATGTCGCACTCTCCTCCAAAAGACACTACAATTGATGCTATTTATCACACCGGATAAACTGAGACCCCTCTTAGTATCTAACTTAACATGTGCAATAGATGTCGCACTCTCCTCCAAAAGACACACAATTGATGCTATTTATCACAGCGGATAAACTGAGACCCCCTCTTAGTATCTAACGTAACATGCGCAATAGATGTCACACTCTCCTCCAAAAGACACACAATTGATGCTATTTATCACACCGCATAAATTGAGACCCCCCTTAGTATCTAACTTAACATGTGCAATAGATGTCACACTCTCCTCCAAAAGACACACAATTGATGCTATTTATCACTCCGGATAAATTGAGACCCCCTCTTAGTATCTAACTTAACATGTGCAATAGATGTCACACTCTCCTCCAAAAGACACACAATTGATGCTATTTATCACAGCGGATAAACTGAGACCCCCCTTAGTATCTAACTTAACATGTGCAATAGATGTCGCACTCTCCTCCAAAAGACACACAATTGATGCTATTTATCACAGCGGATAAACTGAGACCCCCTCTTAGTATCTAACGTAACATGCGCAATAGATGTCACACTCTCCTCCAAAAGACACACAATTGATGCTATTTATCACACCGGATAATACTGAGACCCCCTCTTAGTATCTAACTTAACATGTGCAATAGATGCCACACTCTCCTCCAAAAGACACACAATTGATGCTATTTATCACACCGGATAAACTGAGACCCCTCTCAGTATCTAACTTAACATGTGCAATAGATGTCACACTCTCCTCCAAAAGACACACAATTGATGCTATTTATCACACCGGATAAACTGAGACCCCCTCTTAGTATCTAACTTAACATGCGCAATAGATGTCACACTCTCCTCCAAAAGACACACAATTGATGCTATTTATCACACCGGATAAACTGAGACCCCTCTTAGTATCTAACTTAACATGTGCAATAGATGTCGCACTCTCCTCCAAAAGACACACAATTGATGCTATTTATCACACCGGATAAACTGAGACCCCTCTTAGTATCTAACTTAACATGTGCAATAGATGTCACACTCTCCTCCAAAAGACACACAATGGATGCTATTTATCACACCGGATAAATTGAGACCCCCTCTTAGTATCTAACTTAACATGCGCAATAGATGTCGCACTCTCCTCCAAAAGACACACAATTGATGCTATTTATCACACCGGATAAATTGAGACCCCTCTTAGTATCTAACTTAACATGCGCAATAGATGTCACACTCTCCTCCCAAAAGACACACAATTGATGCTATTTATCACAGCGGATAAACTGAGACCCCCTCTTAGTATCTAACTTAACATGTGCAATAGATGTCGCACTCTCCTCCAAAAGACACACAATTGATGCTATTTATCACAGCGGATAAACTGAGACCCCTCTTAGTATCTAACTGTAACATGCGCAATAGATGTCACACTCTCCTCCAAAAGACACACAATTGATGCTATTTATCACAGCGGATAATACTGAGACCCCTCTTAGTATCTAACTTAACATGTGCAATAGATGTCACACTCTCCTCCAAAAGACACACAATTGATGCTATTTATCACACCGGATAAACTGAGACCCCTCTTAGTATCTAACTTAACATGCGCAATAGATGTCACACTCTCCTCCAAAAGACACACAATTGATGCTATTTATCACACCGGATAAACTGAGACCCCCTCTTAGTATCTAACTTAACATGTGCAATAGATGTCCCACTCTCCTCCAAAAGACACACAATTGATGCTATTTATCACACAGCATAAACTGAGACCCCCTTAGTATCTAACTTAACATGTGCAATAGATGTCACACTCTCCTCCAAAAGACACACAATTGATGCTATTTATCACAGCGGATAAACTGAGACCCCCTCTTAGTATCTAACTTAACATGTGCAATAGATGTCGCACTCTCCTCCAAAAGACACACAATTGATGCTATTTATCACAGCGGATAAATTGAGACCCCCTCTTAGTATCTAACTTAACATGTGCAATAGATGTCACACTCTCCTCCAAAAGACACACAATTGATGCTATTTATCGCACCGGATAAACTGAGAACCCCTCTTAGTATCTAACTTAACATGTGCAATAGATGTCACACTCTCCTCCAAAAGACACACAATTGATGCTATTTATCACACCGGATAAACTGAGACCCCCTCTTAGTATCTAACTTAACATGTGCAATAGATGTCACACTCTCCTCCAAAAGACACACACTTGATGCTATTTATCACACCGGATAAACTGAGACCCCCTCTTAGTATCTAACTGAACATGTGCAATAGATGTCACACTCTCCTCCAAAAGACACACAATTGATGCTATTTATCACAGCGGATAATACTGAGACCCCCTCTTAGTATCTAACTGAACATGTGCAATAGATGTCACACTCTCCTCCAAAAGACACACAATTGATGCTATTTATCACACCGGATAAACTGAGACCCCCTCTTAGTATCTAACTGAACATGTGCAATAGATGTCACTCTCTCCTACAAAAGACACACAATTGATGCTGTTTATCACACCGGATAAATTGAGACTCCCTCTTAGTATCTAACTTAACATGCGCAATAGATGTCACACTCTCCTCCAAAAGACACACAATTGATGCTATTTATCACAGCGGATTAACTGAGACCCCCTCTTAGTATTCTAACTTAACATGTGCAATAGATGTCGCACTCTCCTCCAAAAGACACTACAATTGATGCTATTTATCACACCGGATAAACTGAGACCCCCTCTTAGTATCTAACTTAACATGTGCAATAGATGTCACACTCTCCTCCAAAAGACACTACAATTGATGCTATTTATCACACCGGTTAAACTGAGACCCCCCCTTAGTATCTAACTTAACATGCGCAATAGATGTCGCACTCTCCTCCAAAAGACACACAATTGATGCTATTTATCACAGCGGATAAACTGAGACCCCCTCTTAGTATCTAACTTAACATGCGCAATAGATGTCGCACTCTCCTCCAAAAGACACACGATTGATGCTACTTATCACAGCAGATAAATTGAGACCCCCTCTTAGTATCTAACTTGAACATGCGCAATAGATGTCACACTCTCCTCCAAAAGACACACAATTGATGCTATTTATCACAGCGGATAAACTGAGACCCCCTCTTAGTATCTAACTTAACATGTGCAATAGATGCCGCACTCTCCTCCAAAAGACACACGATTGATGCTACTTATCACAGCGGATAAATTGAGACCCCCTCTTAGTATCTAACTTAACATGTGCAATAGATGTCGCACTCTCCTCCAAAAGACACACAATTGATGCTATTTATCACACCGGATAAACTGAGACCCCTCTCAGTATCTAACTTAACATGTGCAATAGATGTCACACTCTCCTCCAAAAGACACACGATTGATGCTATTTATCACACCGCATAAATTGAGACCCCTCTTAGTATCTAACTTAACATGTGCAATAGATGTCGCACTCTCCTCCAAAAGACACACAATTGATGCTATTTATCACACCGGATATATTGAGACCCCCTCTTAGTATCTAACTTAACATGCGCAATAGATGTCACACTCTCCTCCAAAAGACACACAATTGATGCTATTTATCACAGCGGATAAACTGAGACCCCTCTTAGTATCTAACTTAACATGCGCAATAGATGTCGCACTCTCCTCCAAAAGACACACAATTGATGCTATTTATCACAGCGGATAAACTGAGACCCCCTCTTAGTATCTAACGTAACATGCGCAATAGATGTCGCACTCTCCTCCAAAAGACACACAATTGATGCTATTTATCACAGCGGATAATATTGAGACCCCTCTTAGTATCTAACTTAACATGCGCAATAGATGTCACACTCTCCTCCAAAAGACACACAATTGATGCTATTTATCACACCGGATAAACTGAGACCCCTCTCAGTATCTAACTTAACATGTGCAATAGATGTCACACTCTCCTCCAAAAGACACACAATTGATGCTATTTATCGCACTGGATAAACTGAGACCCCTCTTAGTATCTAACTTAACATGTGCAATAGATGTCACACTCTCCTCCAAAAGACACACAATTGATGCTATTTATCACACCGGATAAACTGAGACCCCTCTTAGTATCTAACTTAACATGTGCAATAGATGTCACACTCTCCTCCAAAAGACACACAATTGATGCTATTTATCACACCGGATAAACTGAGACCCCCTCTTAGTATCTAACTTAACATGTGCAATAGATGTCACACTCTCCTCCAAAAGACACACAATTGATGCTATTTATCACACCGGATAAACTGAGACCCCTCTTAGTATCTAACTTAACATGTGCAATAGATGTCGCACTCTCCTCCAAAAGACACACAATTGATGCTATTTATCACACCGGATAAACTGAGACCCCCTCTTAGTATCTAACTTAACATGTGCAATAGATGTCGCACTCTCCTCCAAAAGACACACAATTGATGCTATTTATCACACCGGATAAATTGAGACCCCCTCTTAGTATCTAACTTAACATGCGCAATAGATGTCACACTCTCCTCCTCCAAAAGACACACAATTGATGCTATTTATCACAGCGGATAAACTGAGACCCCCTCTTAGTATCTAACTTAACATGTGCAATAGATGTCACACTCTCCTCCAAAAGACACACAATTGATGCTATTTATCACAGCGGATAAACTGAGACCCCCTCTTAGTATCTAACTGTAACATGTGCAATAGATGTCACACTCTCCTCCAAAAGACACACAATTGATGCTATTTATCACAGCGGATAATACTGAGACCCCTCTTAGTATCTAACTTAACATGCGCAATAGATGTCACACTCTCCTCCAAAAGACACACAATTGATGCTATTTATCACACCGGATAAACTGAGACCCCTCTTAGTATCTAACTTAACATGCGCAATAGATGTCACACTCTCCTCCAAAAGACACACAATTGATGCTATTTATCACACCGGATAAACTGAGACCCCCTCTTAGTATCTAACTTAACATGCGCAATAGATGTCACACTCTCCTCCAAAAGACACACAATTGATGCTATTTATCGCACCGGATAAACTGAGACCCCCTCTTAGTGTCTAACTTAACATGTGCAATAGATGTCGCACTCTCCTCCAAAAGACACACAATTGATGCTATTTATCACACCGGATAAACTGAGACCCCCTCTTAGTATCTAACTTAACATGTGCAATAGATGTCGCACTCTCCTCCAAAAGACACACAATTGATGCTATTTATCACACCGGATAAACTGAGACCCCCTCTTAGTATCTAACTTAACATGTGCAATAGATGTCGCACTCTCCTCCAAAAGACACACAATTGATGCTATTTATCACACCGGATAAATTGAGACCCCTCTTAGTATCTAACTTAACATGCGCAATAGATGTCGCACTCTCCTCCAAAAGACACACAATTGATGCTATTTATCACACCGGATAAATTGAGACCCCCTCTTAGTATCTAACTTAACATGTGCAATAGATGTCACACTCTCCTCCAAAAGACACACAATTGATGCTATTTATCACACCGGATAAACTGAGACCCCTCTTAGTATCTAACTTAACATGTGCAATAGATGTCACACTCTCCTCCAAAAGACACACAATTGATGCTATTTATCACACCGGATAAACTGAGACCCCTCTTAGTATCTAACTTAACATGTGCAATAGATGTCACACTTTCCTCCAAAAGACACACAATTGATGCTATTTATCACACCGGATAAACTGAGACCCCCTCTTAGTATCTAACTTAACATGTGCAATAGATGTCACACTCTCCTCCAAAAGACACACAATTGATGCTATTTATCGCACCGGATAAACTGAGACCCCCTCTTAGTATCTAACTTAACATGTGCAATAGATGTCACACTCTCCTCCAAAAGACACACAATTGATGCTATTTATCGCACCGGATAAACTGAGACCCCCTCTTAGTATCTAACTTAACATGTGCAATAGATGTCGCACTCTCCTCCAAAAGACACACAATTGATGCTATTTATCACACCGGATAAACTGAGACCCCCCTTAGTATCTAACTTAACATGCGCAATAGATGTCGCACTCTCCTCCAAAAGACACACAATTGATGCTATTTATCACACCGCATAAATTGAGACCCCCCTTAGTATCTAACTTAACATGCGCAATAGATGTCGCACTCTCCTCCAAAAGACACACAATTGATGCTATTTATCACACCGGATATATTGAGACCCCCTCTTAGTATCTAACTTAACATGCGCAATAGATGTCACACTCTCCTCCTCCAAAAGACACACAATTGATGCTATTTATCACAGCGGATAAACTGAGACCCCCCCTTAGTATCTAACTTAACATGTGCAATAGATGTCACACTCTCCTCCAAAAGACACACAATTGATGCTATTTATCACAGCGGATAAACTGAGACCCCCTCTTAGTATCTAACTTAACATGCGCAATAGATGTCGCACTCTCCTCCAAAAGACACACAATTGATGCTATTTATCACAGCGGATAAACTGAGACCCCTCTTAGTATCTAACTTAACATGTGCAATAGATGTCACACTCTCCTCCAAAAGACACACAATTGATGCTATTTATCACAGCGGATAATATGAGACCCCCTCTTAGTATCTAACTTAACATGTGCAATAGATGCCACACTCTCCTCCAAAAGACACACAATTGATGCTATTTATCACACCGGATAAACTGAGACCCCTCTCAGTATCTAACTTAACATGTGCAATAGATGCCACACTCTCCTCCAAAAGACACACAATTGATGCTATTTATCGCACCGGATAAACTGAGACCCCCTCTTAGTATCTAACTTAACATGCGCAATAGATGTCACACTCTCCTCCAAAAGACACACAATTGATGCTATTTATCGCACCGGATAAACTGAGACCCCTCTTAGTGTCTAACTTAACATGTGCAATAGATGTCGCACTCTCCTCCAAAAGACACACAATTGATGCTATTTATCGCACCGGATAAACTGAGACCCCCTCTTAGTATCTAACTTAACATGTGCAATAGATGTCGCACTCTCCTCCAAAAGACACACAATTGATGCTATTTATCACACCGGATAAACTGAGACCCCCCTTAGTATCTAACTTAACATGCGCAATAGATGTCGCACTCTCCTCCAAAAGACACACAATTGATGCTATTTATCACACCGGATAAATTGAGACCCCTCTTAGTATCTAACTTAACATGCGCAATAGATGTCGCACTCTCCTCCAAAAGACACACAATTGATGCTATTTATCACACCGGATAAATTGAGACCCCCTCTTAGTATCTAACTTAACATGCGCAATAGATGTCACACTCTCTCCTCCAAAAGAGACACAATCGATGCTATTTATCACAGCGGATAAACTGAGACCCCTCTTAGTATCTAACTTAAGATGTGCAATAGATGTCGCACTCTCCTCCAAAAGACACACAATTGATGCTATTTATCATGGCGGATAAACTGAGACCCCCCCTTAGTATCTAACTTAACATGCACAATAGATGTTGCACTCTCCTCCAAAAGACACACAATTGATGCTATTTATCACAGCGGATAAACTGAGACCCCCTCTTAGTATCTAACGTAACATGTGCAATAGATGTCGCACTCTCCTCCAAAAGACACACAATTGATGCTATTTATCACAGCGGATAATATGAGACCCCTCTTAGTATCTAACTTAACATGCGCAATAGATGCCACACTCTCCTCCAAAAGACACACAATTGATGCTATTTATCACACCGGATAAACTGAGACCCCTCTCAGTATCTAACTTAGCATGTGCAATAGATGTCACACTCTCCTCCAAAAGACACACAATTGATGCTATTTATCACACCGGATAAACTGAGACCCCTCTTAGTATCTAACTTAACATGTGCAATAGATGTCACACTCTCCTCCAAAAGACACACAATTGATGCTATTTATCGCACCGGATAAACTGAGACCCCCTCTTAGTATCTAACTTAACATGTGCAATAGATGTCGCACTCTCCTCCAAAAGACACACAATTGATGCTATTTATCGCACCGGATAAACTGAGACCCCCTCTTAGTATCTAACTTAACATGTGCAATAGATGTCGCACTCTCCTCCAAAAGACACACAATTGATGCTATTTATCGCACCGGATAAACTGAGACCCCCTCTTAGTATCTAACTTAACATGCGCAATAGATGTCACACTCTCCTCCAAAAGACACACAATTGATGCTATTTATCACACCGCATAAATTGAGACCCCCCTTAGTATCTAACTTAACATGCGCAATAGATATCACACTCTCCTCCAAAAGACACACAATTGATGGTATTTATCACTCCGGATAAATTGAGACCCCCTCTTAGTATCTAACTTAACATGCGCAATAGATGTCACACTCTCCTCCTCCAAAAGACACACAATCGATGCTATTTATCACAGCGGATAAACTGAGACCCCCTCTTAGTATCTAACTTAACATGTGCAATAGATGTCACACTCTCCTCCAAAAGACACACAATTGATGCTATTTATCACAGCGGATAAACTGAGACCCCTCTTAGTATCTAACTTAACATGTGCAATAGATGTCACACTCTCCTCCAAAAGACACACAATTGATGCTATTTATCACAGCGGATAAAGTGAGACCCCCTCTTAGTATCTAACTGTAACATGCGCAATAGATGTCGCACTCTCCTCCAAAAGACACACAATTGATGCTATTTATCACAGCGGATAAATATGAGACCCCCTCTTAGTATCTAACTTAACATGCGCAATAGATGTCACACTCTCCTCCAAAAGACACACAATTGATGCTATTTATCACACCGGATAAACTGAGACCCCTCTTAGTATCTAACTTAACATGTGCAATAGATGTCACACTCTCCTCCAAAAGACACACAATTGATGCTATTTATCACACCGGATAAACTGAGACCCCCTCTTAGTATCTAACTTAACATGCGCAATAGATGTCACACTCTCCTCCAAAAGACACACAATTGATGCTATTTATCGCACCGGATAAACTGAGACCCCTCTTAGTATCTAACTTAACATGCGCAATAGATGTCGCACTCTCCTCCAAAAGACACACAATTGATGCTATTTATCACACCGGATAAACTGAGACCCCCTCTTAGTATCTAACTTAACATGTGCAATAGATGTCCCACTCTCCTCCAAAAGACACACAATTGATGCTATTTATCGCACAGCATAAACTGAGACCCCTCCTTAGTATCTAACTTAACATGCGCAATAGATGTCGCACTCTCCTCCAAAAGACACACAATTGATGCTATTTATCACTCCGGATAAATTGAGACCCCCTCTTAGTATCTAACTTAACATGTGCAATAGATGTCACACTCTCCTCCAAAAGACACACAATTGATGCTATTTATCACACCGGATAAACTGAGACCCCTCTTAGTATCTAACTTAACATGCGCAATAGATGCCACACTCTCCTCCAAAAGACACACAATTGATGCTATTTATCACACCGGATAAACTGAGACCCCCTCTTAGTATCTAACTTAACATGCGCAATAGATGTCACACTCTCCTCCAAAAGACACACAATTGATGCTATTTATCACACCGGATAAACTGAGACCCCCTCTTAGTATCTAACTTAACATGTGCAATAGATGTCGCACTCTCCTCCAAAAGACTCACAATTGATGCTATTTATCACACCGGATAAATTGAGACCCCTCTTACTGTCTAACTTAACATGTGCAATAGATGTCGCACTCTCCTCCAAAAGACACACAATTCATGCTATTTATCGCACCGGATAAACTCACACCCCCTCTTAGCATCTAACATAACATGTGCAATAGATGTCGCACTCTCCGCCAGAAGACACACAATTTATGCTATTTATCACACCGGATAAACTGAGACCGCTCTTAGTGTCTAAATTAACATGCGCAATAGATGTCGCACTCTCCTCCAAAAGACACACAATTGATGCTATTTATCACAGCTGCATAAACTGAGACCCTCCTTAGTATCTAACTTAACATGCGCAATAGATATCGCACTCTCCTCCAAAAGACACACAATTGATGGTATTTATCACTCCGGATATATTGAGACCCCCTCTTAGTATCTAACTTAACATGTGCAATAGATGTCACACTCTCCTCCAAAAGACACACAATTGATGCTATTTATCACACCGGATAAACTGAGACCCCCCTTAGTATCTAACTTAACATGCGCAATAGATGTCGCACTCTCCTCCAAAAGACACACAATTGATGCTATTTATCACAGCGGATAAACTGAGACCCCTCTTAGTATCTAACGTAACATGCGCAATAGATGTCGCACTCTCCTCCAAAAGACACACAATTGATGCTATTTATCACAGCGGATAATATGAGACCCCCTCTTAGTATCTAACTTAACATGCGCAATAGATGCCACACTCTCCTCCAAAAGACACACAATTGATGCTATTTATCACACCGGATAAACTGAGACCCCTCTCAGTATCTAACTTGACATGTGCAATAGATGCCACACTCTCCTCCAAAAGACACACAATTGATGCTATTTATCGCACCGGATAAACTGAGACCCCCTCTTAGTATCTAACTTAACATGCGCAATAGATGCCACACTCTCCTCCAAAAGACACACAATTGATGCTATTTATCGCACCGGATAAACTGAGACCCCCTCTTAGTGTCTAACTTAACATGTGCAATAGATGTCGCACTCTCCTCCAAAAGACACACAATTGATGCTATTTATCGCACCGGATAAACTGAGACCCCCTCTCAGTATCTAACTTGACATGTGCAATAGATGCCACACTCTCCTCCAAAAGACACACAATTGATGCTATTTATCGCACCGGATAAACTGAGACCCCTCTTAGTATCTAACTTAACATGCGCAATAGATGTCACACTCTCCTCCTCCAAAAGACACACAATCGATGCTATTTATCACAGCGGATAAACTGAGACCCCCTCTTAGTATCTAACTTAACATGCGCAATAGATGTCACACTCTCCTCCAAAAGACACACAATTGATGCTATTTATCACAGCGGATAATCTGAGACCCCTCTTAGTATCTAACGTAACATGCTGCAATAGATGTCGCACTCTCCTCCAAAAGACACACAATTGATGCTATTTATCACAGCGGATAATATGAGACCCCCTCTTAGTATCTAACTTAACATGCGCAATAGATGCCACACTCTCCTCCAAAAGACACACAATTGATGCTATTTATCACACCGTATAAACTGAGACCCCTCTCAGTATCTAACTTAACATGTGCAATAGATGTCACACTCTCCTCCAAAAGACACACAATTGATGCTATTTATCGCACCGGATAAACTGAGACCCCCTCTTAGTATCTAACTTAACATGCGCAATAGATGCCACACTCTCCTCCAAAAGACACACAATTGATGCTATTTATTGCACCGGATAAACTGAGACCCCCTCTTAGTATCTAACTTAACATGTGCAATAGATGTCCCACTCTCCTCCAAAAGACACACAATTGATGCTATTTATCACAGCAGATAATATGAGACCCCTCTTAGTATCTAACTGAACATGTGCAATAGATGTCACACTCTCCTCCAAAAGACACACAATTGATGCTATTTACCACACCGGATGAATTGAGACCCCCTCTTAGTATCTAACTGAACATGTGCAATAGATGTCACACTCTCCTCCAAAAGACACACAATTGATGCTATTTATCACAGCGGATAAACTGAGACCCCCTCTTAGTATCTAACTGAACATGTGCAATAGATGTCACACTCTCCTCCAAAAGACACACAATTGATGCTATTTATCACACCGGATAAACTGAGACCCCCTCTTAGTATCTAACTGAACATGTGCAATAGATGTCACTCTCTCCTACAAAAGACACACAATTCATGCTGTTTATCACACCGGATAAATTGAGACTCCCCCTAAGTGTATAACTTAACATGCGCAATAGTTGTCGCACTCTCCTCCAAAAGACACACAATTGATGCTGTTTATCACAGCGGATTAACTGAGACCCCCCCCTTAGATTCTAACTTAACATGCGCAATAGATGATGCACTCTCCTCCAAAAGACCTACAATTGATGCTATTTATCACACCGGATAAACTGAGACCCCCTCTTAGTATCTAACTTAACATGTGCAATTGATGTCGCACTCTCTTCCAAAAGACCTACAATTGATGCTATTTATCACACCGGATAAACTGAGACCCCCTCTTAGTATCTAACTTAACATGCGCAATAGATGTCGCACTCTCCTCCAAAAGACACACAATTGATGCTATTTATCACAGTGGATAAACTGAGACCCCCTCTTAGTATCTAACTTAACACGCGCAATAGATGCCGCACTCTCCTCCAAAAGACACACGATTGATGCTACTTATCACAGCAGATAAATTGAGACCCCCCCCTTAGTATCTAATTGAACATGCGCAATAGATGTCACACTCTCCTCCAAAAGACACACAATTGATGCTATTTATCACAGCGGATAAACTGAGACCCCCACTTAGTATCTAACTTAACATGCGCAATAGATGCCGCACTCTCCCCCAAAAGACACACGATTGATGCTACTTATCACAGCGGATAAATTGAGACCCCCTCTTAGTATCTAACTTAACATGTGCAATAGATGTCGCACTCTACTCCAAAAGACACACAATTGATGCTATTTATCGCACCGGATAAACTGAGACCCCTCTCAGTATCTAACTTGACATGTGCAATAGATGCCACACTCTCCTCCAAAAGACACACAATTGATGCTATTTATCGCACCGGATAAACTGAGACCCCCTCTTAGTATCTAACTTAACATGCGCAATAGATGTCACACTCTCCTCCTCCAAAAGACACACAATCGATGCTATTTATCACAGCGGATAAACTGAGACCCCCTCTTAGTGTCTAACTTAACATGCACAATAGATGTCGCACTCTCCTCCAAAAGACACACAATTGATGCTATTTATCGCACCGGATAAACTGAGACCCCCTCTTAGTGTCTACCTTAACATGTGCAATAGATGTCCCACTCTCCTCCAAAAGACACACAATTGATGCTATTTATCGCACAGCATAAACTGAGACCCCTCCTTAGTATCTAACTTAACATGCGCAATAGATATCGCACTCTCCTCCAAAAGACACACAATTGATGGTATTTATCACTCCGGATATATTGAGACCCCTCTTAGTATCTAACTTAACATGTGCAATAGATGTCACACTCTCCTCCAAAAGACACACAATTGATGCTATTTATCACACCGGATAAACTGAGACCCCTCTTAGTATCTAACTTAACATGCGCAATAGATGCCGCACTCTCCTCCAAAAGACACACAATTGATGCTATTTATCGCACCGGATAAACTGAGACCCCCTCTTAGTATCTAACTTAACATGCGCAATAGATGCCACACTCTCCTCCAAAAGACACACAATTGATGCTATTTATCGCACCGGATAAACTGAGACCCCCTCTTAGTGTCTAACTTAACATGTGCAATAGATGTCGCACTCTCCTCCAAAAGACTCACAATTGATGCTATTTATCACACCGGATAAATTGAGACCCCTCTTACTGTCTAACTTAACATGTGCAATAGATGTCGCACTCTCCTCCAAAAGACACACAATTCATGCTATTTATCGCACCGGATAAACTCACACCCCCTCTTAGCATCTAACATAACATGTGCAATAGATGTCGCACTCTCCGCCAGAAGACACACAATTTATGCTATTTATCACACCGGATAAACTGAGACCGCTCTTAGTGTCTAACTTAACATGCGCAATAGATGTTGCACTCTCCTCCAAAAGACACACAATTGATGCTATTTATCACACTGCATAAACTGAGACCCCTTCTTAGTATCTAACTTAACATGCGCAATAGATATCGCACTCTCCTCCAAAAGACACACAATTGATGGTATTTATCACTCCGGATATATTGAGACCCCCTCTTAGTATCTAACTTAACATGTGCAATAGATGTCACACTCTCCTCCAAAAGACACACAATTGATGCTATTTATCACACCGGATAAACTGAGACCCCCCCTTAGTATCTAACTTAACATGCGCAATAGATGTCGCACTCTCCTCCAAAAGACACACAATTGATGCTATTTATCACAGCGGATAATATGAGACCCCCTCTTAGTATCTAACTTAACATGCGCAATAGATGCCACACTCTCCTCCAACAGACACACAATTGATGCTATTTATCACACCGGATAAACTGAGACCCCTCTCAGTATCTAACTTGACATGTGCAATAGATGCCACACTCTCCTCCAAAAGACACACAATTGATGCTATTTATCGCACCGGATAAACTGAGACCCCTCTTAGTATCTAACTTAACATGCGCAATAGATGCCACACTCTCCTCCAAAAGACACACAATTGATGCTATTTATCGCACCGGATAAACTGAGACCCCCTCTTAGTGTCTAACTTAACATGTGCAATAGATGTCGCACTCTCCTCCAAAAGACACACAATTGATGCTATTTATCGCACCGGATAAACTGAGACCCCCTCTCAGTATCTAACTTGACATGTGCAATAGATGCCACACTCTCCTCCAAAAGACACACAATTGATGCTATTTATCGCACCGGATAAACTGAGACCCCTCTTAGTATCTAACTTAACATGCGCAATAGATGTCACACTCTCCTCCTCCAAAAGACACACAATCGATGCTATTTATCACAGCGGATAAACTGAGACCCCCCCCTTAGTATCTAACTTAACATGCGCAATAGAAGTCGCACTCTCCTCCAAAAGACACACAATTGATGCTATTTATCACAGCGGATAATCTGAGACCCCTCTTAGTATCTAACGTAACATGCGCAATAGATGTCGCACTCTCCTCCAAAAGACACACAATTGATGCTATTTATCACAGCGGATAATATGAGACCCCTCTTAGTATCTAACTTAACATGCGCAATAGATGCCACACTCTCCTCCAAAAGACACACAATTGATGCTATTTATCACACCGTATAAACTGAGACCCCTCTCAGTATCTAACTTAACATGCGCAAAAGATGCCACACTCTCCTCCAAAAGACACACAATTGATGCTATTTATCGCACCGGATAAACTGAGACCCCCTCTTAGTATCTAACTTAACATGCGCAATAGATGCCACACTCTCCTCCAAAAGACACACAATTGATGCTATTTATTGCACCGGATAAACTGAGACCCCCTCTTAGTATCTAACTTAACATGTGCAATAGATGTCCCACTCTCCTCCAAAAGACACACAATTGATGCTATTTATCACAGCAGATAATATGAGACCCCCTCTTAGCATCTAACTGAACATGTGCAATAGATGTCACACTCTCCTCCAAAAGACACACAATTGATGCTATTTACCACACCGGATGAATTGAGACCCCCTCTTAGTATCTAACTGAACATGTGCAATAGATGTCACACTCTCCTCCAAAAGACACACAATTGATGCTATTTATCACAGCGGATAAACTGAGACCCCCTCTTAGTATCTAACTGAACATGTGCAATAGATGTCACACTCTCCTCCAAAAGACACACAATTGATGTTATTTATCACACCGGATAAACTGAGACCCCCTCTTAGTATCTAACTGAACATGTGCAATAGATGTCACTCTCTCCTACAAAAGACACACAATTCATGCTGTTTATCACACCGGATAAATTGAGACTCCCCCTTAGTGTATAACTTAACATGCGCAATAGTTGTCGCACTCTCCTCCAAAAGACACACAATTGATGCTGTTTATCACAGCGGATTAACTGAGACCCCCCCTTAGATTCTAACTTAACATGCGCAATAGATGATGCACTCTCCTCCAAAAGACCTACAATTGATGCTATTTATCACACCGGATAATCTGAGACCCCCTCTTAGTATCTAACTTAACATGTGCAATTGATGTCGCACTCTCTTCCAAAAGACCTACAATTGATGCTATTTATCACACCGGATAAACTGAGACCCCCTCTTAGTATCTAACTTAACATGCGCAATAGATGTCGCACTCTCCTCCAAAAGACACACAATTGATGCTATTTATCACAGTGGATAAACTGAGACCCCTCTTAGTATCTAACTTAACACGCGCAATAGATGCCGCACTCTCCTCCAAAAGACACACGATTGATGCTACTTAGCACAGCAGATAAATTGAGACCCCCCCTTAGTATCTAATTGAACATGCGCAATAGATGTCACACTCTCCTCCAAAAGACACACAATTGATGCTATTTATCACAGCGGATAAACTGAGACCCCCACTTAGTATCTAACTTAACATGCGCAATAGATGCCGCACTCTCCCCCAAAAGACAAACGATTGATGCTACTTATCACATCGGATAAATTGAGACCCCCTCTTAGTATCTAACTTAACATGTGCAATAGATGTCGCACTCTACTCCAAAAGACACACAATTGATGCTATTTATCGCACCGGATAAACTGAGACCCCTCTCAGTATCTAACTTGACATGTGCAATAGATGCCACACTCTCCTCCAAAAGACACACAATTGATGCTATTTATCGCACCGGATAAACTGAGACCCCCTCTTAGTATCTAACTTAACATGCGCAATAGATGTCACACTCTCCTCCTCCAAAAGACACACAATCGATGCTATTTATCACAGTGGATAAACTGAGACCCCCCCCTTAGTATCTAACTTAACATGCGCAATAGAAGTCGCACTCTCCTCCAAAAGACACACAATTGATGCTATTTATCACAGCGGATAATCTGAGACCCCTCTTAGTATCTAACGTAACATGCGCAATAGATGTCGCACTCTCCTCCAAAAGACACACAATTGATGCTATTTATCACAGCGGATAATATGAGACCCCCTCTTAGTATCTAACTTAACATGCGCAATAGATGCCACACTCTCCTCCAAAAGACACACAATTGATGCTATTTATCACACCGTATAAACTGAGACCCCTCTCAGTATCTAACTTAACATGCGCAATAGATGCCACACTCTCCTCCAAAAGACACACAATTGATGCTATTTATCGCACCGGATAAACTGAGACCCCTCTTAGTATCTAACTTAACATGCGCAATAGATGCCACACTCTCCTCCAAAAGACACACAATTGATGCTATTTATTGCACCGGATAAACTGAGACCCCTCTTAGTATCTAACTTAACATGTGCAATAGATGTCCCACTCTCCTCCAAAAGACACACAATTGATGCTATTTATCACAGCAGATAATATGAGACCCCCTCTTAGTATCTAACTGAACATGTGCAATAGATGTCACACTCTCCTCCAAAAGACACACAATTGATGCTATTTACCACACCGGATGAATTGAGACCCCCTCTTAGTATCTAACTGAACATGTGCAATAGATGTCACACTCTCCTCCAAAAGACACACAATTGATGCTATTTATCACAGCGGATAAACTGAGACCCCCCTCTTAGTATCTAACTGAACATGTGCAATAGATGTCACACTCTCCTCCAAAAGACACACAATTGATGTTATTTATCACACCGGATAAACTGAGACCCCCTCTTAGTATCTAACTGAACATGTGCAATAGATGTCACTCTCTCCTACAAAAGACACACAATTCATGCTGTTTATCACACCGGATAAATTGAGACTCCCTCTTAGTGTATAACTTAACATGCGCAATAGATGTCGCACTCTCCTCCAAAAGACACACAATTGATGCTGTTTATCACAGCGGATTAACTGAGACCCCCCCTTAGATTCTAACTTAACATGCGCAATAGATGTTGCACTCTCCTCCAAAAGACCTACAATTGATGCTATTTATCACACCGGATAAACTGAGACCCCCTCTTAGTATCTAACTTAACATGTGCAATTGATGTCGCACTCTCTTCCAAAAGACCTACAATTGATGCTATTTATCACACCGGATAAACTGAGACCCCCTCTTAGTATCTAACTTAACATGCGCAATAGATGTCGCACTCTCCTCCAAAAGACACACAATTGATACTATTTATCACAGTGGATAAACTGAGACCCCTCTTAGTATCTAACTTAACACGCGCAATAGATGCCGCACTCTCCTCCAAAAGACACACGATTGATGCTACTTATCACAGCAGATAAATTGAGACCCCCCTTAGTATCTAATTGAACATGCGCAATAGATGTCACACTCTCCTCCAAAAGACACACAATTGATGCTATTTATCACAGCGGATAAACTGAGACCCCCACTTAGTATCTAACTTAACATGCGCAATAGATGCCGCACTCTCCTCCAAAAGACACACGATTGATGCTACTTATCACAGCGGATAAATTGAGACCCCTCTTAGTATCTAACTTAACATGTGCAATAGATGTCGCACTCTACTCCAAAAGACACACAATTGATGCTATTTATCGCACCGGATAAACTGAGGCCCCTCTCAGTATCTAACTTGACATGTGCAATAGATGCCACACTCTCCTCCAAAAGACACACGATTGATGCTATTTATCGCACCGCATAAATTGAGACCCCCCCCTAGTATCTAACTTAACATGCACAATAGATATCGCACTCTCCTCCAAAAGACACACAATTGAGGGTATTTATCACTCCGGATATATTGAGACCCCCTCTTAGTATCTAACTTAACATGCGCAATAGATGTCACACTCTCCTCCAAAAGACACACAATTGATGCTATTTATCGCAGCGGATAAACTGAGACCCCCCCTTAGTATCTAACTTAACATGCGCAATAGATGTCGCACTCTCCTCCAAAAGACACACAATTGATGCTATTTATCACAGCGGATAAACTGAGACCCCCTCTTAGTATCTAACGTAACATGCGCAATAGATGTCGCACTCTCCTCCAAAAGACACACAATTGATGCTATTTATCACACCGGATAATATGAGACCCCCTCTTAGTATCTAACTTAACATGCGCAATAGATGCCACACTCTCCTCCAAAAGACACACAATTGATGCTATTTATCACACCGGATAAACTGAGACCCCTCTCAGTATCTAACTTGACATGTGCAATAGATGCCACACTCTCCTCCAAAAGACACACAATTGATGCTATTTATCGCACCGGATAAACTGAGACCCCCTCTTAGTATCTAACTTAACATGCGCAATAGATGCCACACTCTCCTCCAAAAGACACACAATTGATGCTATTTATCGCACCGGATAAACTGAGACCCCTCTTAGTGTCTAACTTAACATGTGCAATAGATGTCGCACTCTCCTCCAAAAGACACACAATTGATGCTATTTATCGCACCGCATAAACTGAGACCCCCCCTTAGTATCTAACTTAACATGTGCAATAGATGTCGCACTCTCCTCCAATGTTCCCTCTAATTTTTTTCCTCTGTGTGCGGCAGTGTAAGGTCTCTGTGCGCTGCAACCAAGACTATGTGCGCCAGGAACCAGACCGCGCGTGGTGGTGCAGCGCCAAATATCATTCCAAACTTTTGCTTAAAAAAGTGAAGAGAGTGCATTTCCACACATGCAGTGCCACATGAATGGTCTTAAAGCAGGTTTTTAATTTAGATACACATGCCATGACATGAATTGGTTACACATTTGCACTTTCCTTACATTTAAATTATGAAATTTTAAAATTCGGACCATATTTGCCTACATTTTCTTTCAACAGCAATGGTTCTATATACTTTTAGTAGCAGATCTCAGTGAACTACCGTTGACAGAATGTCCAGAAAGTGAACATTCGGCTTCTAGTGCCCTGTGGACCACAGTTCCCAGAATCCCGAGTGAAGAAACCCTCCGCCTCCAGTGTCAAAGAGCTTATAAATTCACAGGCTCGGAGATTGCCTTTGGTACAATTAACATCCTTTTGTGCTATGGCAGCTGTTCTAAACAATGCAATGCACTCCTCCTTTGAAAAAAACCTACAGAAAGCTGCGTTTATAAAGAAACAACCTGCTGCGTGCTTGTTAGTAAGTGAAAACATCTCTGATGGGGAACTGGGGCTGGTATCACAGAACGTTCTTCTAACCCACGCTCCAAAGTTAGTGTTTGGTTACTTAAGCATTGCGATTGACATCTTTGCTCTCGCTCTCTCTTTGAACCACCACGGACTGCCTGATTTTCTCTCGTAGAAGCCAGTGTGTCTGTCCTTTTACCCTCTCCTTGCCAGTTTATCTGCAGACGGCTGGATCCTGGCTTGACCAAAAACATTCGACTAAATGCAGCTATTATTAGTCTGTCTTGGGGAATAGCTTTTGGCTATAAGTAAACTAAATATACCCAATTAGCTGCATGCCTATTAAACCATGTTTAGCTGAGTGAGCACAAGCACTTTAGCACTGGTTAGCAGTGGCAAAGTGCAGAGTCCTAAGGCCAACAAAAGCAAAAATCCAGTACAAATTGAGGGTAAGTAGGCGAAACATTGTGGGGAAGGCCAACCTAAGGCTGACAGGTCTAAAATGCAGTATTTCACAAAACCTTGGCAAAATCCCACAGTTTGTAGAATTGTATCCATTTTTCCATTGACAATAGTAATGATCAACCCTGTTCCTATTAAGTTTCATGAAATCTATATTTGATGTTTTGTAACAACAACATTTTCATTGAAAAATCTTTCATCAACTGGGATGATCAGGGAGCCTGCTGCTGTTGGTGTACCCAGGCACTCAGTATCCCATATTGCCTTGCTGCACAGATGAAAGGAGGAGGGGCCACATCTGATTCCCCCATGCTGCACGCTTTCTAGCTCTCTTCCTCCTCCTGCAGCATGGGACATGCACGGGCCACACTAGTGCAAAGGGCCGGCCAAGGGCCGGCCCGTCCTGCAACCGTCAGCACCAGAAAGAGCCAGGGCAAGACCACCCCACTTGGCTCTATCATCAGACATCTACTGTTGTTCTTGGTAAGAGTGTTTAGTATCCTTTGGGTTTAGTTCTACGATAGCATATGTCTGATGGCCCGTCTGACAAGAGGTTCATGCATCCTCTGAATCAAGAGGAGAGATTGCTGGGTGCTTGCGGGTGAGCGTGGGCCAATGCTCTGTTGCTGTGCGGTAACCTCGACCCAGACCCTTTTTTTCCTCATGGCCTTTTATCAGACTAATCCTTGTTCTTCAGCCTGTTGGTTTGGACAAGAGCAATTGTAAGGTGTACTCCAGATACTTGGACCTTTGCATTTGGTCCCCTATTTAATTGAAGTGAAATGAACCAGGGTGTTGCTGTATGGCTGTGGATTTTGCCACTTGCATCATTTGAGGGGGTACAGTAACAATTGTGCCGGGAGGTGCCAACGCTGAGGATGGGATTGAAGTTATCCCTAACATCATGCCCACAGCACTGTTGTCAACCTGCGGCACAGGCCAGTTGTACCATTTCTATCATTTGAGGGGGACTCTGGGCCCCAGTGACACTTGCGTTATGAGGCGCCAATACTGAGGAGGGGATGGTGTTCTCCTTACAATGTGCTTACAGCACCGCCATCCGTGGTGCCGGACACTCGCACCACATAAGTGGCCTAATGAATTTTAAACTCTGTGTGTGACCTTTGATCACTAAATTGCTATGCAAATTGACTAGAGTGCCCTTGGAGTCCATTGATTTTAAACTAGCCCTCTTTTGCAAAACTGCTTAAGACTTCATTCCAAAAGGGGCCCATCATATTACGTGAAAGAGTAATTTCTAATAATATTCCACTTGGGCGTATTTTGAGTGTTTCAAGTTGCCCCACTTGCAGTATGCCCATTCAAAATCTCAGTGCCTCGCAGCTGTGCACTGTTAAGAAAAGAAAAGAAGCATCGGCATAGCCAATAGGTCTCGCCTTTGGGACCTTATAAGTGTTTCGGTATCAAGCACAATATCCTTGGTGCAACAACATCAACTGTTGCATGGCTAAACACTTATAAGGTCCCAAAGGCGAGACCCATTGGCTATGCCAATGCTTGTGCTATTTGCTCTTGACTAAACTGAGCAGAGATGTTTTAAGGCATGGGCAAAGTGGGCTCCCGGCCCAGGGTCCCAGCCTTTCAGGGGTCCCCCAGATTGAGCCAGCTCTGTTAAGCAGAGAGTCTTGCCTTAATGACCTTAAATCATTCTTAAACAGATTGTTTTAAATATCTTTCCCCTTTAATTTATTTTACTGTGGGTGGTGTAGTGGAGTCTATTACAGACTTTGGAAAAGCGCGAGGATAAGCAAGCGCGCCATTAGGGCCCGGCCGCCGGGATCCCCGCCCCCGTTGTTGCCAGGGGCTAGCCCTATGGGGGCTCGACCAGCTGGAGCCAAGTGCTTCCGGGTCACCCTGGACCGATTTCCGGCCTGGGACCCGGCGCGGGAAGGGGGCGGAGCATCAGCCTATTTAGGCCTCGGGGACGCAACGAGGGTCCTCTCTTTCCGCGCAGGCCCCAGGAGGAGGCTGGTCAGCAATCTCCCACCCACCCGTCCCGCTTATCAGGAGTTTGGGGGAGTGGTAGGCGGTAAAGAGGCCACAGAGCATTGACTCGCAGGGTTAACGGGAGTCCTTCTTACATACTCCTAGGCCAGCACTGAGGGGAGAGACGGTAAGCTCTCCGCAGGGAGAATGGGGACACCGGCTGGGGAGGCAAGGGCGCCAGGTCACGATTTAGGGCAGGGGACAGCGGCCCCGGTTTATTCCCTACGAGCCTCCTCGAGAGCCTGGTGGTAGAGGGGTGGGCCCCGGAATTGGTGGACAAGGACCGGAGGGCTGGGGCTCACCTCTCAAGGACGCAGGTGGGTTGCGCCTTGCGTGGTTCTCAATTGGGGATGCGAGCCTGAGGGCCCCTTGGTGCTGGGAGCAAGTTAATAGGTGATAAGTTATGCATTGTAAATATTAAAAGTGTGATTAGGATTTGATAATAAGATTTGGAATAATGTTTACGGATTGTCATGTTTATGTGTGTTATGAAATAATTAAACATGGCCGTTTATACCCACACTCTGGAAGTATCAAGTAGTATTTGTGGGTGAACCAGGGAGCGGGGCGGGGAGCATCCTAGGCGTTCCGGGTCCTATTGCAGAGAAATGCTTCTGTTTTTCAGCACCATGTAACATCCATTAAAAAAAATACTTTCGATCAAAACAGGACCTCACATATGAGAAATGGGAGAGGTCACAAATGTTATTTGCAATTAATATTAGTTAGCTGCTACTGTTTTATAATATTAAAAATACACACCACTATCCCTGAATATTAGATGGAACACATTTAGAATTTGGACCAGTGTGCCTGTGCACTGTCAGTGACCAGGCCAAAGAGGAAATGTAAGAGCTGAAATTGGATCAGAAATTCAAAGCTATTCTGAACAGGGCCCCAGAAAATACGCTTGGCCCAGCCCCCGCACCCTCCCGAAATCCTTAAGATGTCCCTGACTGTGCAAAAACGTCACTTTAAATAATGTCCAATACTTACATTAATTTCTTATGAAGTGTCCTCCGTAAATATTACGTTTATCTCTTTTAAGAAAAAACGTTATCAAGTTTAATCCTTGCTGTTACTTAACCATTTAAGTACCAAGAACGGTATACAAATGTCACTTTTATGGCGAAGAGATGGGGTAGAGTTTTTGGGCTCAGGCGCTAGTTTCAACACTTTTTCCTTGCATGGTGAGAAAGTGTCTCTTTAAATGCCGCACGTGTGAGCCTGTGCTCATGGGACGCAGCGTTAAGTGTTTGTACAACCCATTCACATAGCTGCCAAGCGTCAGCTCATTCAGGGTAATTATCAGCCCCATTCAGGGCCCCGTTTTAGGAGGGTCACACCTGGAAAAGAGCAGTCCTCGCCGCTGCATTACAAAGGGAAGGGCTCCAGTCGCCAACCTGTCTGCAGAGAAGGCCGGGCGAGGAAGGGTGTGGATGAGAGCCAGGCCCGCAGTTAGGAAGTTCTCAATTACCACACCAGAGACAAGATTATTTTATGGTCATGACGTTTGATAGTGTGAAATGTAAGAGGCTGTAAAAAAGATGAAGGTGTTTTTGTTCACCTGAAAAGGGAAAAGTTTGTAACAATTTACGCATATCAAGGGTGTCACTTACCATAATGCAAGTTTGGAAAATGCCCCTGGTTAAAAGTATAAGGCAGTCGTAATCTGCGGAAAGTGGGCTGCTCGCACTCTTGGGTCCGCTCCGGTGTCACTGCACCTGCTGCACAGTGGCCACGCACCTGAATGTATTGTTGCTGTTTGATAGTTATAAACCGAATACACTGTAAGCAGCATGACACGGGTAATATTTTTATAATTTTAAAGAGACTATACTATATTTACAAAAAGAACCGAATTTTGTCGTGGTTTATTTTTAAATGACAGGCTCAAAAACTCAATGTGATCGTTTGTACTGTCGAGCAACGGCGGTTGTTGACGTGGAAAGCAGGTCGGATATTTCGGTATCCTTCTTCCTTCTCTCTAACTTGAATGATGCAGAGCGGGGGTCGGGCTGGCGCCTGAGTGCCATTACCTTCAATTAAGCGCGCTCTCCTGTCTCTGCTGCCAGTGGTCTGAGCTAGCGCAGGACTGCTCCACTTCTATCGTCTGTCGCTTCAACGCCTGCGGACTGATTGTGGGCCTTGAGCAGTACTCATAGCACTGCAGCGCACGTGTGCGCTGCAATTAACATGAATACGGTCTCGCAGGATCAGATGTTGTTGTGTGCGCGCTAAATACAGCACACTGCGCGCTTAGTTTGACTTCAGTGCGCGCGCGCACTGGCGCGCGGCTTATTGGGAACAGTGCTCTCCTCCAAAAGACACACAATTGATGCTATTTATCACACCGCATAAATTGAGACCCCCCCTTAGTATCTAACTTAACATGCGCAATAGATATCGCCCTCTCCTCCAAAAGACACACAATTGATGGTATTTATCACTCCGGATATATTGAGACCCCCTCTTAGTATCTAACTTAACATGCGCAATAGATGTCACACTCTCCTCCTCCAAAAGAGACACAATCGATGCTATTTATCACAGCGGATAAACTGAGACCCCCTTAGTATCTAACTTAACATGTGCAATAGAAGTCGCACTCTCCTCCAAAAGACACACAATTGATGCTATTTATCATGGCGGATAAACTGAGACCCCCCCTTAGTATCTAACTTAACATGCACAATAGATGTTGCACTCTCCTCCAAAAGACACACAATTGATGCTATTTATCACAGCGGATAAACTGAGACCCCCTCTTAGTATCTAACGTAACATGCGCAATAGATGTCGCACTCTCCTCCAAAAGACACACAATTGATGCTATTTATCACAGCGGATAATATGAGACCCCTCTTAGTATCTAACTTAACATGCGCAATAGATGCCACACTCTCCTCCAAAAGACACACAATTGATGCTATTTATCACACCGGATAAACTGAGACCCCTCTCAGTATCTAACTTAACATGCGCAATAGATGCCACACTCTCCTCCAAAAGACACACAATTGATGCTATTTATCGCACCGGATAAACTGAGACCCCCTCTTAGTATCTAACTTAACATGCGCAATAGATGACACACTCTCCTCCAAAAGACACACAATTGATTCTATTTATTGCACCGGATAAACTGAGACCCCTCTTAGTGTCTAACTTAACATGCGCAATAGATGTCGCACTCTCCTCCAAAAGACACACAATTGATGCTATTTATCGCACCGGATAATCTGAGACCCCCTCTTAGTGTCTAACTTAACATGTGCAATAGATGTCCCACTCTCCTCCAAAAGACACACATTTGATGCTATTTATCGCACAGCATAAACTGAGACCCCTCCTTAGTATCTAACTTAACATGCGCAATAGATATCGCACTCTCCTCCAAAAGACACACAATTGATGGTATTTATCACTCCGGATATATTGAGACCCCCTCTTAGTATCTAACTTAACATGTGCAATAGATGTCACACTCTCCTCCAAAAGACACACAATTGATGCTATTTATCACACCGGATAAACTGAGACCCTCTCTAGTATCTAACTTAACATGCGCAATAGATGCCGCACTCTCCTCCAAAAGACACACAATTGATGCTATTTATCGCACCGGATAAACTGAGACCCCTCTTAGTATCTAACTTAACATGCGCAATAGATGCCACACTCTCCTCCAAAAGACACACAATTGATGCTATTTATCGCACCGGATAAACTGAGACCCCTCTTAGTGTCTAACTTAACATGTGCAATAGATGTCGCACTCTCCTCCAAAAGACTCACAATTGATGCTATTTATCACACCGGATAAATTGAGACCCCTCTTACTGTCTAACTTAACATGTGCAATAGATGTCGCACTCTCCTCCAAAAGACACACAATTCATGCTATTTATCGCACCGGATAAACTCCACACCCCTCTTAGCATCTAACATAACATGTGCAATAGATGTCGCACTCTCCGCCAGAAGACACACAATTTATGCTATTTATCACACCGGATAAACTGAGACCGCTCTTAGTGTCTAACTTAACATGCGCAATAGATGTTGCACTCTCCTCCAAAAGACACACAATTGATGCTATTTATCACACTGCATAAACTGAGACCCTCCTTAGTATCTAACTTAACATGCGCAATAGATATCGCACTCTCCTCCAAAAGACACACAATTGATGGTATTTATCACTCCGGATATATTGAGACCCCTCTTAGTATCTAACTTAACATGTGCAATAGATGTCACACTCTCCTCCAAAAGACACACAATTGATGCTATTTATCACACCGGATAAACTGAGACCCCCCCTTAGTATCTAACTTAACATGCGCAATAGATGTCGCACTCTCCTCCAAAAGACACACAATTGATGCTTTTTATCACAGCGGATAAACTGAGACCCCCTCTTAGTATCTAACGTAACATGCGCAATAGATGTCGCACTCTCCTCCAAAAGACACACAATTGATGCTATTTATCACAGCGGATAATATGAGACCCCCTCTTAGTATCTAACTTAACATGCGCAATAGATGCCACACTCTCCTCCAAAAGACACACAATTGATGCTATTTATCACACCGGATAAACTGAGACCCCTCTCAGTATCTAACTTGACATGTGCAATAGATGCCACACTCTCCTCCAAAAGACACACAATTGATGCTATTTATCGCACCGGATAAACTGAGACCCCCTCTTAGTATCTAACTTAACATGCGCAATAGATGCCACACTCTCCTCCAAAAGACACACAATTGATGCTATTTATCGCACCGGATAAACTGAGACCCCCTCTTAGTGTCTAACTTAACATGTGCAATAGATGTCGCACTCTCCTCCAAAAGACACACAATTGATGCTATTTATCGCACCGGATAAACTGAGACCCCTCTCAGTATCTAACTTGACATGTGCAATAGATGCCACACTCTCCTCCAAAAGACACACAATTGATGCTATTTATCGCACCGGATAAACTGAGACCCCCTCTTAGCATCTAACTTAACATGCGCAATAGATGTCACACTCTCCTCCTCCAAAAGACACACAATCGATGCTATTTATCACAGCGGATAAACTGAGACCCCCCCCTTAGTATCTAACTTAACATGCGCAATAGAAGTCGCACTCTCCTCCAAAAGACTCACAATTGATGCTATTTATCACACCGGATAAATTGAGACCCCTCTTACTGTCTAACTTAACATGTGCAATAGATGTCGCACTCTCCTCCAAAAGACACACAATTCATGCTATTTATCGCACCGGATAAACTCACACCCCCTCTTAGCATCTAACATAACATGTGCAATAGATGTCGCACTCTCCGCCAGAAGACACACAATTTATGCTATTTATCACACCGGATAAACTGAGACCGCTCTTAGTGTCTAACTTAACATGCGCAATAGATGTTGCACTCTCCTCCAAAAGACACACAATTGATGCTATTTATCACACTGCATAAACTGAGACCCCTCCTTAGTATCTAACTTAACATGCGCAATAGATATCGCACTCTCCTCCAAAAGACACACAATTGATGGTATTTATCACTCCGGATATATTGAGACCCCCTCTTAGTATCTAACTTAACATGTGCAATAGATGTCACACTCTCCTCCAAAAGACACACAATTGATGCTATTTATCACACCGGATAAACTGAGACCCCTTCTTAGTATCTAACTTAACATGCGCAATAGATGTCGCACTCTCCTCCAAAAGACACACAATTGATGCTTTTTATCACAGCGGATAAACTGAGACCCCCTCTTAGTATCTAACGTAACATGCGCAATAGATGTCGCACTCTCCTCCAAAAGACACACAATTGATGCTATTTATCACAGCGGATAATATGAGACCCCTCTTAGTATCTAACTTAACATGCGCAATAGATGCCACACTCTCCTCCAAAAGACACACAATTGATGCTATTTATCACACCGGATAAACTGAGACCCCTCTCAGTATCTAACTTGACATGTGCAATAGATGCCACACTCTCCTCCAAAAGACACACAATTGATGCTATTTATCGCACCGGATAAACTGAGACCCCTCTTAGTATCTAACTTAACATGCGCAATAGATGCCACACTCTCCTCCAAAAGACACACAATTGATGCTATTTATCGCACCGGATAAACTGAGACCCCCTCTTAGTGTCTAACTTAACATGTGCAATAGATGTCGCACTCTCCTCCAAAAGACACACAATTGATGCTATTTATCGCACCGGATAAACTGAGACCCCCTCTCAGTATCTAACTTGACATGTGCAATAGATGCCACACTCTCCTCCAAAAGACACACAATTGATGCTATTTATCGCACCGGATAAACTGAGACCCCTCTTAGCATCTAACTTAACATGCGCAATAGATGTCACACTCTCCTCCTCCAAAAGACACACAATCGATGCTATTTATCACAGCGGATAAACTGAGACCCCCCCCTTAGTATCTAACTTAACATGCGCAATAGAAGTCGCACTCTCCTCCAAAAGACACACAATTGATGCTATTTATCACAGCGGATAATCTGAGACCCCCTCTTAGTATCTAACGTAACATGCGCAATAGATGTCGCACTCTCCTCCAAAAGACACACAATTGATGCTATTTATCACAGCGGATAATATGGGACCCCCTCTTAGTATCTAACTTAACATGCGCAATAGATGCCACACTCTCCTCCAAAAGACACACAATTGATGCTATTTATCACACCGTATAAACTGAGACCCCTCTCAGTATCTAACTTAACATGCGCAAAAGATGCCACACTCTCCTCCAAAAGACACACAATTGATGCTATTTATCGCACCGGATAAACTGAGACCCCCTCTTAGTATCTAACTTAACATGCGCAATAGATGCCACACTCTCCTCCAAAAGACACACAATTGATGCTATTTATTGCACCGGATAAACTGAGACCCCTCTTAGTATCTAACTTAACATGTGCAATAGATGTCCCACTCTCCTCCAAAAGACACACAATTGATGCTATTTATCACAGCAGATAATATGAGACCCCCTCTTAGTATCTAACTGAACATGTGCAATAGATGTCACACTCTCCTCCAAAAGACACACAATTGATGCTATTTACCACACCGGATGAATTGAGACCCCTCTTAGTATCTAACTGAACATGTGCAATAGATGTCACACTCTCCTCCAAAAGACACACAATTGATGCTATTTATCACAGCGGATAAACTGAGACCCCCTCTTAGTATCTAACTGAACATGTGCAATAGATGTCACACTCTCCTCCAAAAGACACACAATTGATGTTATTTATCACACCGGATAAACTGAGACCCCCTCTTAGTATCTAACTGAACATGTGCAATAGATGTCACTCTCTCCTACAAAAGACACACAATTCATGCTGTTTATCACACCGGATAAATTGAGACTCCCCTTAGTGTATAACTTAACATGCGCAATAGTTGTCGCACTCTCCTCCAAAAGACACACAATTGATGCTGTTTATCACAGCGGATTAACTGAGACCCCCTTAGATTCTAACTTAACATGCGCAATAGATGATGCACTCTCCTCCAAAAGACCTACAATTGATGCTATTTATCACACCGGATAAACTGAGACCCCCTCTTAGTATCTAACTTAACATGTGCAATTGATGTCGCACTCTCTTCCAAAAAGACCTACAATTGATGCTATTTATCACACCGGATAAACTGAGACCCCTCTTAGTATCTAACTTAACATGCGCAATAGATGTCGCACTCTCCTCCAAAAGACACACAATTGATGCTATTTATCACAGTGGATAAACTGAGACCCCTCTTAGTATCTAACTTAACACGCGCAATAGATGCCGCACTCTCCTCCAAAAGACACACGATTGATGCTACTTATCACAGCAGATAAATTGAGACCCCCCTTAGTATCTAATTGAACATGCGCAATAGATGTCACACTCTCCTCCAAAAGACACACAATTGATGCTATTTATCACAGCGGATAATCTGAGACCCCCACTTAGTATCTAACTTAACATGCGCAATAGATGCCGCACTCTCCTCCAAAAGACAAACGATTGATGCTACTTATCACAGCGGATAAATTGAGACCCCCTCTTAGTATCTAACTTAACATGTGCAATAGATGTCGCACTCTACTCCAAAAGACACACAATTGATGCTATTTATCGCACCGGATAAACTGAGACCCCTCTCAGTATCTAACTTGACATGTGCAATAGATGCCACACTCTCCTCCAAAAGACACACAATTGATGCTATTTATCGCACCGGATAAACTGAGACCCCCTCTTAGTATCTAACTTAACATGCGCAATAGATGTCACACTCTCCTCCTCCAAAAGACACACAATCGATGCTATTTATCACAGCGGATAAACTGAGACCCCCCCCTTAGTATCTAACTTAACATGCGCAATAGAAGTCGCACTCTCCTCCAAAAGACACACAATTGATGCTATTTATCACAGCGGATAATCTGAGACCCCTCTTAGTATCTAACGTAACATGCGCAATAGATGTCGCACTCTCCTCCAAAAGACACACAATTGATGCTATTTATCACAGCGGATAATATGAGACCCCCTCTTAGTATCTAACTTAACATGCGCAATAGATGCCACACTCTCCTCCAAAAGACACACAATTGATGCTATTTATCACACCGTATAAACTGAGACCCCTCTCAGTATCTAACTTAACATGCGCAATAGATGCCACACTCTCCTCCAAAAGACACACAATTGATGCTATTTATCGCACCGGATAAACTGAGACCCCCTCTTAGTATCTAACTTAACATGTGCAATAGATGTCCCACTCTCCTCCAAAAGACACACAATTGATGCTATTTATCACAGCAGATAATATGAGACCCCTCTTAGTATCTAACTGAACATGTGCAATAGATGTCACACTCTCCTCCAAAAGACACACAATTGATGCTATTTACCACACCGGATGAATTGAGACCCCCTCTTAGTATCTAACTGAACATGTGCAATAGATGTCACACTCTCCTCCAAAAGACACACAATTGATGCTATTTATCACAGCGGATAAACTGAGACCCCCTCTTAGTATCTAACTGAACATGTGCAATAGATGTCACACTCTCCTCCAAAAGACACACAATTGATGTTATTTATCACACCGGATAAACTGAGACCCCCTCTTAGTATCTAACTGAACATGTGCAATAGATGTCACTCTCTCCTACAAAAGACACACAATTCATGCTGTTTATCACACCGGATAAATTGAGACTCCCCCTTAGTGTATAACTTAACATGCGCAATAGATGTCGCACTCTCCTCCAAAAGACACACAATTGATGCTGTTTATCACAGCGGATTAACTGAGACCCCCCCTTAGATTCTAACTTAACATGCGCAATAGATGTTGCACTCTCCTCCAAAAGACCTACAATTGATGCTATTTATCACACCGGATAAACTGAGACCCCTCTTAGTATCTAACTTAACATGTGCAATTGATGTCGCACTCTCTTCCAAAAGACCTACAATTGATGCTATTTATCACACCGGATAAACTGAGACCCCTCTTAGTATCTAACTTAACATGCGCAATAGATGTCGCACTCTCCTCCAAAAGACACACAATTGATACTATTTATCACAGTGGATAAACTGAGACCCCTCTTAGTATCTAACTTAACACGCGCAATAGATGCCGCACTCTCCTCCAAAAGACACACGATTGATGCTACTTATCACAGCAGATAAATTGAGACCCCCCTTAGTATCTAATTGAACATGCGCAATAGATGTCACACTCTCCTCCAAAAGACACACAATTGATGCTATTTATCACAGCGGATAAACTAAGACCCCCACTTAGTATCTAACTTAACATGCGCAATAGATGCCGCACTCTCCCCCAAAAGACACACGATTGATGCTACTTATCACAGCGGATAAATTGAGACCCCTCTTAGTATCTAACTTAACATGTGCAATAGATGTCGCACTCTACTCCAAAAGACACACAATTGATGCTATTTATCGCACCGGATAAACTGAGACCCCTCTCAGTATCTAACTTGACATGTGCAATAGATGCCACACTCTCCTCCAAAAGACACACGATTGATGCTATTTATCACACCGCATAAATTGAGACCCCCTAGTATCTAACTTAACATGCACAATAGATATCGCACTCTCCTCCAAAAGACACACAATTGAGGGTATTTATCACTCCGGATATATTGAGACCCCTCTTAGTATCTAACTTAACATGCGCAATAGATGTCACACTCTCCTCCAAAAGACACACAATTGATGCTATTTATCGCAGCGGATAAACTGAGACCCCCCCTTAGTATCTAACTTAACATGCGCAATAGATGTCGCACTCTCCTCCAAAAGACACACAATTGATGCTATTTATCACAGCGGATAAACTGAGACCCCCTCTTAGTATCTAACTTAACATGCGCAATAGATGCCACACTCTCCTCCAAAAGACACACAATTGATGCTATTTATCACACCGGATAAACTGAGACCCCTCTCAGTATCTAACTTGACATGTGCAATAGATGCCACACTCTCCTCCAAAAGACACACAATTGATGCTATTTATCGCACCGGATAAACTGAGACCCCTCTCAGTATCTAACTTAACATGCGCAATAGATGCCACACTCTACTCCAAAAGACACACAATTGATGCTATTTATCGCACCGGATAAACTGAGACCCCCTCTTAGTGTCTAACTTAACATGTGCAATAGATGTCGCACTCTCCTCCAAAAGACACACAATTGATGCTATTTATCGCACCGCATAAACTGAGACCCCCCTTAGTATCTAACTTAACATGCGCAATAGATGTCGCACTCTCCTCCAAAAGACACACAATTGATGCTATTTATCACACCGCATAAATTGAGACCCCCCCTTAGTATCTAACTTAACATGCGCAATAGATATCGCCCTCTCCTCCAAAAGACACACAATTGATGGTATTTATCACTCCGGATATATTGAGACCCCCTCTTAGTATCTAACTTAACATGCGCAATAGATGTCACACTCTCCTCCTCCAAAAGAGACACAATCGATGCTATTTATCACAGCGGATAAACTGAGACCCCCCCTTAGTATCTAACTTAAGATGTGCAATAGAAGTCGCACTCTCCTCCAAAAGACACACAATTGATGCTATTTATCATGGCGGATAAACTGAGACCCCCTTAGTATCTAACTTAACATGCACAATAGATGTTGCACTCTCCTCCAAAAGACACACAATTGATGCTATTTATCACAGCGGATAAACTGAGACCCTCTTAGTATCTAACGTAACATGCGCAATAGATGTCGCACTCTCCTCCAAAAGACACACAATTGATGCTATTTATCACAGCGGATAATATGAGACCCCCTCTTAGTATCTAACTTAACATGCGCAATAGATGCCACACTCTCCTCCAAAAGACACACAATTGATGCTATTTATCACACCGGATAAACTGAGACCCCTCTCAGTATCTAACTTAACATGCGCAATAGATGCCACACTCTCCTCCAAAAGACACACAATTGATGCTATTTATCGCACCGGATAAACTGAGACCCCCTCTTAGTATCTAACTTAACATGCGCAATAGATGCCACACTCTCCTCCAAAAGACACACAATTGATTCTATTTATTGCACCGGATAAACTGAGACCCCCTCTTAGTGTCTAACTTAACATGCGCAATAGATGTCGCACTCTCCTCCAAAAGACACACAATTGATGCTATTTATCGCACCGGATAATCTGAGACCCCCTCTTAGTGTCTAACTTAACATGTGCAATAGATGTCCCACTCTCCTCCAAAAGACACACAATTGACGCTATTTATCGCACAGCATAAACTGAGACCCCTCCTTAGTATCTAACTTAACATGCGCAATAGATATCGCACTCTCCTCCAAAAGACACACAATTGATGGTATTTATCACTCCGGATATATTGAGACCCCCTCTTAGTATCTAACTTAACATGTGCAATAGATGTCACACTCTCCTCCAAAAGACACACAATTGATGCTATTTATCACACCGGATAAACTGAGACCCCTCTTAGTATCTAACTTAACATGCGCAATAGATGCCGCACTCTCCTCCAAAAGACACACAATTGATGCTATTTATCGCACCGGATAAACTGAGACCCCTCTTAGTATCTAACTTAACATGCGCAATAGATGCCACACTCTCCTCCAAAAGACACACAATTGATGCTATTTATCGCACCGGATAAACTGAGACCCCTCTTAGTGTCTAACTTAACATGTGCAATAGATGTCGCACTCTCCTCCAAAAGACTCACAATTGATGCTATTTATCACACCGGATAAATTGAGACCCCTCTTACTGTCTAACTTAACATGTGCAATAGATGTCGCACTCTCCTCCAAAAGACACACAATTGATGCTATTTATCGCACCGGATAAACTCACACCCCCTCTTAGCATCTAACATAACATGTGCAATAGATGTCGCACTCTCCGCCAGAAGACACACAATTTATGCTATTTATCACACCGGATAAACTGAGACCGCTCTTAGTGTCTAACTTAACATGCGCAATAGATGTCGCACTCTCCTCCAAAAGACACACAATTGATGCTATTTATCACACTGCATAAACTGAGACCCCTCTTAGTATCTAACTTAACATGTGCAATAGATGTCACACTCTCCTCCAAAAGACACACAATTGATGCTATTTATCACACCGGATAAACTGAGACCCCCTTAGTATCTAACTTAACATGCGCAATAGATGTCGCACTCTCCTCCAAAAGACACACAATTGATGCTTTTTATCACAGCGGATAAACTGAGACCCCTCTTAGTATCTAACGTAACATGCGCAATAGATGTCGCGACTCTCCTCCAAAAGACACACAATTGATGCTATTTATCACAGCGGATAATATGAGACCCCTCTTAGTATCTAACTTAACATGCGCAATTGATGCCACACTCTCCTCCAAAAGACACACAATTGATGCTATTTATCACACCGGATAAACTGAGACCCCTCTCAGTATCTAACTTGACATGTGCAATAGATGCCACACTCTCCTCCAAAAGACACACAATTGATGCTATTTATCGCACCGGATAAACTGAGACCTCCTCTTAGTATCTAACTTAACATGCGCAATAGATGCCACACTCTCCTCCAAAAGACACACAATTGATGCTATTTATCGCACCGGATAAACTGAGACCCCTCTTAGTGTCTAACTTAACATGTGCAATAGATGTCGCACTCTCCTCCAAAAGACACACAATTGATGCTATTTATCGCACCGGATAAACTGAGACCCCTCTTAGTGTCTAACTTAACATGTGCAATAGATGTCGCACTCTCCTCCAAAAGACACACAATTGATGCTATTTATCGCACCGCATAAACTGAGACCCCCCTTAGTATCTAACTTAACATGCGCAATAGATGTCGCACTCTCCTCCAAAAGACACACAATTGATGCTATTTATCACACCGCATAAATTGAGACCCCCCCTTAGTATCTAACTTTACATGCGCAATAGATATCGCCCTCTCCTCCAAAAGACACACAATTGATGGTATTTATCACTCCGGATATATTGAGACCCCCTCTTAGTATCTAACTTAACATGCGCAATAGATGTCACACTCTCCTCCTCCAAAAGAGACACAATCGATGCTATTTATCACAGCGGATAAACTGAGACCCCCCCTTAGTATCTAACTTAACATGTGCAATAGAAGTCGCACTCTCCTCCAAAAGACACAATTGATGCTATTTATCACGGCGGATAAACTGAGACCCCCCCTTAGTATCTAACTTAACATTAACCCTGGGCAAAGCACTACGCTACGCTCGCGTAGTTTGCGAAGTTTGCGCTACTTCGCACAACGCGAATTGCACGTAGCACAGTGCAAACACGCGTAGCGTAGCGGTCAGTTTGCTTGCTCGCGGTCCTCAACGCCAAGTTGGCGACCGCGAGCAAGCAAAATGACATCCCGGCGAGACTTTTTCTCGCTCGCGATCAGCAACATCAAGTTGCCGATCGCGAGCGTGGAAAATAAACCTCCCGGCGAGATTCTCAACGCGGGAGGTCAGGTTTCTCATTGCGAGTAGTCGCGCATGCTCGCGACCGCTCGCGATGAGAAACTACCAGTCCGCGTTGAGTAAGCTGCCGCTCAAGTAAAAATCTACTCGAGCGGCAGTAAAAGACAGCTCGCACTGTGCAAGATGCCGTTAATGATTGCACAGTGCGGACAAGCATCCGGCACTGTGCAATCATTGCGAACAGTGCACTACGCAGTTCGCGTAGTGCTACGCGTAGCTCGCGTAGTGCGAACTGCACTTTGCGTAGCTTCGCGTAGCGCTACTTCGCGAACTACGCCCAGGCTTACTTAACATGCACAATAGATGTTGCACTCTCCTCCAAAAGACACACAATTGATGCTATTTATCACAGCGGATAAACTGAGACCCCCTCTTAGTATCTAACGTAACATGCGCAATAGATGTCGCACTCTCCTCCAAAAGACACACAATTGATGCTATTTATCACAGCGGATAATATGAGACCCCCTCTTAGTATCTAACTTAACATGCGCAATAGATGCCACACTCTCCTCCAAAAGACACACAATTGATGCTATTTATCACACCGGATAAACTGAGACCCCTCTCAGTATCTAACTTAACATGCGCAATAGATGCCACACTCTCCTCCAAAAGACACACAATTGATGCTATTTATCGCACCGGATAAACTGAGACCCCCTCTTAGTATCTAACTTAACATGCGCAATAGATGTCACACTCTCCTCCAAAAGACACACAATTGATGCTATTTATTGCACCGGATAAACTGAGACCCCCTCTTAGTGTCTAACTTAACATGCGCAATAGATGTCGCACTCTCCTCCAAAAGACACACAATTGATGCTATTTATCGCACCGGATAAACTGAGACCCCCTCTTAGTGTCTAACTTAACATGTGCAATAGATGTCCCACTCTCCTCCAAAAGACACACAATTGATGCTATTTATTGCACAGCATAAACTGAGACCCCTCCTTAGTATCTAACTTAACATGCACAATAGATATCGCACTCTCCTCCAAAAGACACACAATTGATGGTATTTATCACTCCGGATATATTGAGACCCCCTCTTAGTATCTAACTTAACATGTGCAATAGATGTCACACTCTCCTCCAAAAGACACACAATTGATGCTATTTATCACACCGGATAAACTGAGACCCCCTCTTAGTATCTAACTTAACATGCGCAATAGATGCCGCACTCTCCTCCAAAAGACACACAATTGATGCTATTTATCGCACCGGATAAACTGAGACCCCCTCTTAGTGTCTAACTTAACATGTGCAATAGATGTCGCACTCTCCTCCAAAAGACTCACAATTGATGCTATTTATCACACCGGATAAATTGAGACCCCTCTTACTGTCTAACTTAACATGTGCAATAGATGTCGCACTCTCCTCCAAAAGACACACAATTGATGCTATTTATCGCACCGGATAAACTCACACCCCCTCTTAGCATCTAACATAACATGTGCAATAGATGTCGCACTCTCCGCCAGAAGACACACAATTTATGCTATTTATCACACCGGATAAACTGAGACCGCTCTTAGTGTCTAAATTAACATGCGCAATAGATGTCGCACTCTCCTCCAAAAGACACACAATTGATGCTATTTATCACACTGCATAAACTGAGACCCCTCCTTAGTATCTAACTTAACATGCGCAATAGATATCGTACTCTCATCCCAAAGACACACAATTGATGGTATTTATCACTCCGGATATATTGAGACCCCCTCTTAGTATCTAACTTAACATGTGCAATAGATGTCACACTCTCCTCCAAAAGACACACAATTGATGCTATTTATCACACCGGATAAACTGAGACCCCCTCTTAGTATCTAACTTAACATGCGCAATAGATGCCACACTCTCCTCCAAAAGACACACAATTGATGCTATTTATCACAGCGGATAAACTGAGACCCCCTCTAAGTGTCTAACTGAACATGTGCAATAGATGTCAGACCATCCTCCAAAAGACACACAATTGATGCTATTTATCACAGCGGATAAACTGAGACCCCCTCATAGTATCTAACTGAACATGTGCAATAGATGTCACACTCTCCTACAAAAGACACACAATTGATGCTATTTATCACAGCGGATAAACTGAGACCCCCTCTAAGTGTCTAACTGAACATGTGCAATAGATGTCACACCATCCTCCAAAAGACACACAATTGATGCTATTTATCACAGCGGATAAACTGAGACCCCCTCCTAGTATCTAACTGAACATGTGCAATAGATGTCACACTCTCCTACAAAAGACACACAATTGATGCTATTTATCACAGCGGATAAACTGAGACCCCCTCTAAGTGTCTAACTGAACATGTGCAATAGATGTCACACCATCCTCCAAAAGACACACAATTGATGCTATTTATCACAGCGGATAAACTGAGACCCCCTTATAGTATCTAACTTAACATGTGCAATAGATGTCGCACTCTCCTCCAAAAGACACACAATTGATGCTATTTATCACAGCGGATAAACTGAGACCCCCTCATAGTATCTAACTGAACATGTGCAATAGATGTCGCACTCTCCTCCAAAAGACACACAATTGATGCTATTTATCACAGCGGATAAAGTGAGACCCCCTCATAGTATCTAACTGAACATGTGCAATAGATGTCGCACTCTCCTCCAAAAGACACACAATTGATGCTATTTATCACAGCGGATAAACTGAGACCCCCTCATAGTATCTAACTGAACATGTGCAATAGATGTCGCACTCTCCTCCAAAAGACACACAATTGATGCTATTTATCACAGCGGATAAACTGAGACCCCCTTATAGTATCTAACTTAACATGTGCAATAGATGTCGCACTCTCCTCCAAAAGACACACAATTGATGCTATTTATCACAGCGGATAAACTGAGACCCCTCATAGTATCTAACTGAACATGTGCAATAGATGTCGCTCTCTCCTCCAAAAGACACACAATTGATGCTATTTATCACAGCGGATAAACTGAGACCCCCTCATAGTATCTAACTGAACATGTGCAATAGATGTCGCACTCTCCTCCAAAAGAGACACAATTGATGCTATTTATCACACCGGATAAACTGAGACCCCCTCTTAGTATCTAACTTAACATGTGCAATAGATGTCGCACTCTCCTCCAAAAGACACACGATTGATGCTATTTATCACAGCGGATAAACTGAGACCCCCTCATAGTATATAACTGAACATGTGCAATAGATATAGCACTCTACTCCAAAAGACACACAATTGATGCTATTTATCACAGCGGATAAACTGAGACCCTCATAGTATCTAACTGAACATGTGCAATAGATGTCGCACTCTCCTCCAAAAGACACACAATTGATGCTATTTATCACAGCGGATAAACTGAGACCCCTCATAGTATCTAACTGAACATGTGCAATAGATGTCACACTCTCCTCCAAAAGACACACAATTGATGCTATTTATCACACCGGATAAACTGAGACCCCCCTCTTAGTATCTAACTTAACATGTGCAATAGATGTCACACTCTCCTCCAAAAGACACACAATTGATGCTATTTATCACAGCGGATAAACTGAGACCCCCTCTTAGTATCTAACTTAACATGCGCAATAGATGCCACACTCTCCTCCAAAAGACACACAATTGATGCTATTTATCACAGCGGATAAACCTAGACCCCCTCTAAGTGTCTAACTGAACATGTGCAATAGATGTCGCACTCTACTCCAAAAGACACACAATTGATGCTATTTATCACAGCGGTTAAACTGAGACCCCCTTAGTATCTAACTTAACATGCGCAATAGATATCGCACTCTCCTCCAAAAGACACACAATTGATGCTATTTATCACAGCGGATAAACTGAGACCCCTCTTAGTATCTAACTTAACATGCGCAATAGATGCCACACTCTCCTCCAAAAGACACACAATTGATGCTATTTATCACAGCGGATAAACCTAGACCCCCTCTAAGTGTCTAACTGAACATGTGCAATAGATGTCGCACTCTACTCCAAAAGACACACGATTGATGCTATTTATCACAGCGGATAAACTGAGACCCCCTCTTAGTATCTAACTTAACACGCGCAATAGATGCCGCACTCTCCTCCAAAAGACACACGATTGATGCTACTTATCACAGCGGATAAACTGAGACCCCCTCATAGTATCTAACTGAACATGTGCAATAGATGTCGCACTCTCCTCCAAAAGACACACAATTGATGCTGTTTATCACAGCGGATAAACTGAGACCCCCCCTTAGTATCTAACTTAACATGCGCAATAGATGTCGCACTCTCCTCCAAAAGACACACAATTGATGCTATTTATCACAGCGGATAAACTGAGACCCCCTCATAGTATCTAACTGAACATGTGCAATAGATGTCGCACTCTCCTCCAAAAGACACACAATTGATGCTATTTATCACAGCGGATAAACTGAGACCCCCTTATAGTATCTAACTTAACATGCGCAATAGATGCCACACTCTCCTCCAAAAGACACACAATTGATGCTATTTATCACAGCGGATAAACTGAGACCCCCTCATAGTATCTAACTGAACATGCACAATAGATGCCACACTCTCCTCCAAGGCATTTGTAATCAGGGCCTAAGTAGAATTACGTAGATCACAGTACAAAATTGTTTAGTCCTAATGAGCATAATTTTCAATGTGTTTAGGGAAAAGATATATGCATGCAATATTGTTAGATACTCTTAAGCTTGGGATGGAGCCAAGAGGAGCGAGAGATGCAAATACCGACCACCAGTACATAGGTGACTGACTCATCTTTGTGGGGTTGTTAGGATTCGGGACTGCTTTGCAGTCGGAGTGTCGCCTTTTACGGAATAGCCAGGTCTTTACTGCCTCCCTGAATCCGAGATGGTTTTCGATGTTTCTTATCTTTGCAGGGAGTGAGTTTTAAAATGTTGCTTTGTGGACAGAGAAGGAAGTTCCATCAGTGTGTAGCCGCCTGAAGGAAATGAATGCGGGCTGGGATGCCAGTTTTGAGGCCAGGGTTGTAGTCTCTGTGTATCAGTGAAGCTTTGTTTAGATCCTCCTGTTGGTAATGAAAAATGATTTGAAAGAGGGACATCTGACCAAGTATTTTGAGAGCAGGAGATACCAGGGCAGGCCAAGAAGAGCCCCTTGGAAGCAGGAGCTGCCCACCTTCTACGTAGGGCCTCAGGGCAGACCTCTCATGATCCTCGCTATAATAGTTACATTTAGCTGAGGAGACAGCAGGAGGGAATGTGGAAGCGAGAAATGACTTCTTTGAGGACAGAGGCCGGCATGGTTGTCTTGTCTTCTGCAATAGTTTATAGGGCAGAAGGCTATGCCAGCAGGAGGGGCAGTGCTTAAAATGGATAATACTTCGTGAAAGCATGTTCTGTCTCTGCAGTAATTGCTTCCTGCTCAGATGAGCCAATATGTTACCTCAAAGAGGTTGGGATTATGTTTGCAGGGCCCAGCGTTTGTGCCTAATTTCCTGCCTGCCACAACAAAGCAGAGACTAGTTTGCCTGCAGTCCAGTCTTTTTCTCACACTATGATTACTCCAAAATGTTACGCAATTGTTCTAATTTAGCCACATCACTCTTATTAGACGACAGACTCATGTATTCAAAGTTCTTTCTGGGATTACTTGGTCATACTGCTACTAAGCTTCCACCCCAAGAGGTCTTATTTCATACTTCATTTGCTTCACACAAGAATTCAATAGAAATCTGCAAATATTGTTTTCAGTAAATTCATTCTCATTCTTCAAGCACCGTTGCAAATTATTTTCACAAATGTTATTGCTATTTAATAATCTGCTCCCATTTGTGTTCAGGGGTACGTTGCAGGTATGAATGTCCGCCCTGAGCTGCCATGGCATTTATTCACTAAAATGGCAGCAATAGCTGTAGTGGCATCAAAGATTTATCCCTTCACCCATGCTTAGGCTAGGTAGAGGGACTGGAGTGTAAAAGATACATAAGACTTTTAAAGCTCTGTTTATTTTCTGCTCCTTTCACTTAGTAATGGGGCACTGAGTGCAGTGCGATGAGTGCCAAATGGGAAACGAGGTCAACATCTCTTACCCTTGGTAATCCCAGATTGACACCCATCTGTGATGTGGGGGTATCATCTATCATCAAGCTTGTGTGCTAAGTTTCTATCCGTAATGTATGTTATTCGAGCAAATCTCTTCAAACATGAGTTGTGTTTCTTGCTAAAGGGCGACCCAAGCATTTCAAATTCAAAGATATTTGGTGGGAGTTGTCAGAAAGCACCAAATAATATATATTCAACATTCTTTGTGCTGTAGAGCTAGGATATGAGGCAGCTTCCCCCAAACAGAGCTGTTTACTTCACTAACATCATATTCAGAAAATAACATAAAAGTATTGTGTGCAGGTAAATGAAGCATGAACAGAGCAGTAACTAAATAAATGGTGTTAAACTGCATTATTTGCTTCCAATTTTCAAAACCTTCCTTTGGTGGAAGGATGGTAAAATATCTTGTAAAATATTTTTTTGAGACTAGTTAGGTTGACACAACTGGCCCAGAGTGTTTGGAGTTTACGATTTGCCCGAGATTATGATGTAAAATAGAATCTGGTGTTTCACATTGCACCAGGTTTACTGACCTAATGTGTATTAAAATAGAACATTTGTCATTCACTGTGCTATAATTCATTGAGAGCCCAAAATCATGTTATGCGGAGTATAATGTTACTGACATTGTGTGCTTTAAAATGCACTATTTGCCACATGTAGTCTCAAAGAATGACTCGGTGTTTTACGCACTACATCGGAAAAGCGAAGGGAGCTCCCCACAAGTAATTTTGATTTGGCTCTTATGATGTCTCCACTAATCCATGTGTTAGCCCCCCCGAAGTTTGAGTCTAGTTGCGCCCCTGGCCCTGTCTACACAAACACTGCCCAGTCTACCCATAAACTGCCCTGTCTACACACACGCTGCCCAGTCTACCCATAAACTGCCCTCTCTGCACACACACTATCCAGTCTACGCCTACACTGCCCTCTCTACACACACTGCCCACTCTTTGCATACACTGCCCTCTCTATACACACACTGCCCAGTCTACACAAGCACTGCTCTCTTTACACACTCACTGCCCAGCCTACACACACACTGCCCCTCTGCCCACATACTGCCCCCTTGGCCTATACACTGCCCCCTCAGCCCACACAATGTCCCCTCTGCGCATACACTGCCCCCTCTGCCCATACACTGCCATTTCTGCCCATACACTGCTATCTCTGCTCACACATACTGCCCCCTCTGCACACACACTGCCCCTCTGCCCACACACTGCCCCTCTGAACACACACTGCCTTCTCTGTTCCCTGTCCCCTCTGCACACACACTTCCCCTGCACATACACTGCCCCTCTATCCATACACTGCCCCCTCTACCCATACACTGCCCACTATGCGCATACACTGCTCCCTCTGCCCATACACTGCCATCTCTGCATACGCACTGCCCTCTCTGCACCAACACTGCCCCTCTACCCACACACTGCCATCTCTACACACACACACACACACTGCCATCTCTGCACCCACGCTGCCCCTTTGCTACCTGTCCCCTCTTCATACACATTGCTGCTCTCACCATACACTGCCCCGTGCACACACACACTGCCCAGTATCCCTATACGCTGTCCTCTCTGCAGACAGTCTCTTCTGCCCTCTCTGCTCACACACGACTCCCTCTGCTCCCTGTCCCCTCTGCACACATATTTGCCCCTCTCAACACACACGTCCCCTCCGCGCATACACTGCCTGCTGTGCTCCCTGCCCCTTCTGCCCATACACTGCCCTCTCTGCTCCCGGCACCTCTGCTCACCAGTGGTGACTGGCGATCTCTGAGAGTGGTGGGGGCAGTACTTGCCCCAAAATCCACCAAGTAAGCGAGCGAGAAAAGCGTGCCAGCAGCCAGTCAGACTACTTCTAGGAAGGGTGGGGGTTGTACCCCCACAAAGTTTTTTTTCGTTAATGGCCCACGTAGGGCATTTTGCAGCGCAATCTCCATACACTTGTGCTAAAGAGTCATCGCTTCTGAAAGGGCAAACATGGACTGTTCCAGTTCTTTCATGGTGTGCCAGGCAGGCGAGATGCGCTGCAGGAGCGGGTACATTCGTTTCAGATGTTGCCAACCTTCCACCCCGCCCCAGGAAATACCACCGGTATGCCAGGGCCAGACTTTTGCCAGGGTAGTTCCCCAGATGTTGTGAATTACCACCAGCATGCCAGGGTTAGACTTTTGCCGGGGTAGTTCCCCAGATGTTGTGAATTACCACCAGCCTGCCAGGGCCAGACTTTTGCCGGGGTAGTTCCCCAGATGTTGTGAATTACCACCAGCCTGCCAGGGCCAGACTTTTGCCGGGGTAGTTCCCCAGATGTTGTGAATTACCACCAGCATGCCAGGGCCAGACTTTTGCCGGGGTAGTTCCCCAGATGTTGTGAATTACCACCAGCATGCCAGGGCCAGACTTTTGCCGGGGTAGTTCCCCAGATGTTGTGAATTACCACCAGCATGCCAGGGCCAGACTTTTGCCGGGGTAGTTCCCCAGATGTTGTGAATTGCCACCAGCATGCCAGGGTTAGACTTTCGCCGGGGTAGTTCCCCAGATGTTGCGAATTACCAAAAGCATGCCAGGGCCAGACTTTTGCCGGGGTAGTTCCCCAGATGTTGTGAATTACCACCAGCATGCCAGACTTTTGCCAGGGTAGTTCCCCAGATGTTGTGAATTACCACCAGCATGCCAGGGCCAGACTTTTGCCGGGGTAGTTCCCCAGATGTTGTGAATTGCCACCAGCATGCCAGGGTTAGACTTTCGCTGGGGTAGTTCCCCAGATGTTGCGAATTACCAAAAGCATGCCAGGGCCAGACTTTTGCCGGGGTAGTTCCCCAGATGTTGTGAATTACCACCAGCATGCCAGGGCCAGACTTTTGCCGGGGTAGTTCCCCAGATGTTGTGAATTACCACCAGCATGCCAGGGTTAGACTTTTGCTGGGGTAGTTCCCCAGATGTTGTGAATTACCACCAGCATGCCAGGGTTAGACTTTTGCCGGGGTAGTTCCCCAGATGTTGTGAATCACCACCAGCATGCCAGGGTTAGACTTTTGCCGGGGTAGTTCCCCAGATGTTGTGAATTACCACCAGCATGCCAGGGCCAGACTTTTGCCGGGGTAGTTCCCCAGATGTTGTGAATTACCACCAGCATGCCAGGGCCAGACTTTTGCTGGGGTAGTTCCCCAGATGTTGTGAATTACCACCAGCATACCAGGGTTAGACTTTCGCCGGGGTAGTTCCCCAGATGTTGTGAATTACCACCAGCATGCCAGGGTTAGACTTTCGCCGGGGTAGTTCCCCAGATGTTGTGAATTACCACCAGCATGCCAGGGCCAGACTTTTGCCGGGGTAGTTCCCCAGATGTTGTGAATTACCACCAGCATGCCAGGGTTAGACTTTTGCCGGGGTAGTTCCCCATATGTCATGAATTACCACCAGCATGCCAGGGTTAGACTTTCGCTGGGGTAGTTCCCCAGATGTGAATTACCACCAGCATGCAAGGGCCAGACTTTTGACGGGGTAGTTCCCCAGATGTTGTGAATTACCACCAGCATGCCAGGGCCAGACTTTTGCCGGGGTAGTTCCCCAGATGTTGTGAATTACCACCAGCATGCCAGGGTTAGACTTTTGCCGGGGTAGTTTCCCAGATGTTGTGAATTACCACCAGCTTGCCAGGGTTAGACTTTCGCCGGGGTAGTTCCCCAGATGTTGTGAATTACCACCAGCATGCCAGGGCCAGACTTTTGCCGGGGTAGTTCCCCAGATGTTGTGAATTACCACCAGCATGCCAGGGTTAGACTTTTGCCGGGGTAGTTCCCCAGATGTCGTGAATTACCACCAGCATGCCAGGGTTAGACTTTTGCCGGAGTAGTTCCCCAGATGTTTTGAATTACCACCAGCATGCCAGGGCCAGACTTTCGCCGGGGTATTGCCCCAAATGTTGTGAATTACCACCAGCATGCCAGGGTTAGACTTTTGCCGGGGTAGTTCCCCAGATGTTGTGAATTACCACCAGCATGCCAGGGTTAGACTTTCGCCGGGGTAGTTCCCCAGATGTTGTGAATTACCACCAGCATGCCAGGGCCAGACTTTCACTGGGGTAGTTCCCCAGATGTTTGAATTACCACCAGCATGCCAGGGTTAGACTTTTGCCGGGGTAGTTCCCCAGATGTCGTGAATTACCACCAGCATGCCAGGGTTAGACTTTTGCCGGGGTAGTTCCCCAGATGTCGTGAATTACCACCAGCATGCCAGGGTTAGACTTTTGCCGGGCTAGTTCCCCAGATGTCGTGAATTACCACCAGCATGCCAGGGTTAGACTTTTGCCGGGGTAGTTCCCCAGATGTTGTGAATTACCACCAGCATGCCAGGATTAGACTTTTGCCAGGGTGGTTCCCCAGATGTTGTGAATTACCACCAGCATGCCAGGGCCAGACTTTTGCTGGGGTAGTTCCCCATATGTCGTGAATTACCACCAGCATGCCAGGGTTAGACTTTTGCCGGGCTAGTTCCCCAGATGTCGTGAATTACCATCAGCATGCCAGGGTTAGACTTTCGCCGGGGTAGTTCCCCAGATGTTGTGAATTACCACCAGCATGCCAGGGCCAGACTTTTGCCGGGGTAGTTCCCCAGATGTTGTGAATTACCACCAGCATGCCAGGGTTAGACTTTTGCCGGGGTAGTTTCCCAGATGTTGTGAATTACCACCAGCTTGCCAGGGTTAGACTTTCGCCGGGGTAGTTCCCCAGATGTTGTGAATTACCACCAGCATGCCAGGGCCAGACTTTTGCCGGGGTAGTTCCCCAGATGTTGTGAATTACCACCAGCATGCCAGGGTTAGACTTTTGCCAGGGTGGTTCCCCAGATGTTGTGAATTACCACCAGCATGCCAGGGTTAGACTTTTGCCGGGGTAGTTCCCCAGATGTTGTGAATTACCACCAGCATGCCAGGGCCAGACTTTTGCTGGGGTAGTTCCCCAGATGTCGTCAATTACCATCAGCATGCCAGGGTTAGACTTTTGCCGGGGTGGTTCCCCAAATGTTGTGAATTACCACCAGCATGCCAGGGTTAGACTTTTGCCGGGGTGGTTCCCCAAATGTTGTGAATTATCTCCAGCGGAGCAGAGCCAACATATTGTCACGGGTGACCCTTCTGCAAAAAACTACACCCAAAAATGCAAGAGCCAGAATTTTACATGGATTCTCACATAATGAAACCTTATTTATTGTAACTCTTTTTACCTGTGGGTGATGGTGGTGTGTCTGCACAGGTGGTGTCAAGGCCTACAGTGATTGTGCAACACATGCTAATACTGTTGTTTCTTTCTACAGCTTAGGATGCAATCTCAAGAAGCCGCCACAATATTCCTAAAAACTCTGCATGAAAACTGACTTAAAGCATCTGATTGTCGACTGTCCTTTTCTTTCGAGTGACTCTCCTTCCTTTCCGTCCTCTGCAAGCCTCCGCTCTCGGAGTACAGCCTTCTCTAAGTCACATACATGTTTGCATATGTGTCCCTATATTGTATCTCTACAAACGTCCCACACCTCATTTCATAGATCACAACCTCTCCTTTAAAAGACACAGCCCTGCCACCTACAATACCTAATCGCCTGTAACTCATCTATTAATACCACCAACCAAGGTATGAGTTCAAGTATCCCTCCCCTCCCACTAAAGATCATACTTATTTTCTACTTTTGTGATCGGCCACATAGAAACTGGAGTAAATACACAGCATGGTTTGCTTAAGAGCCCCAGACTATTCCAGTACCCAATGACCCCAAAAAAACTACTACCGCGTGGTTCTGGTGATGCATGCTGCCCGACGTAAAGCGCTACAATACCTCTTCAGGGATAGTAAGTGCTATAGAAATGCATTTACAATACGATACCATATATAACATGTAGTAATACCATAACATTCAGCGGTTGGCGGGAGCGGCTCCTCCATTAGGGTGGCAGAGTGTCGCCCCACTAACTAAAATGCCCCCAGAAAAGCCCAAGAGATTAAAAATAAAATTGTAATAAAGTTTATTTATTACCATTTTATTTTTCACTAACCTGCTTCCGGAACCGAGTGTCAGGCAGGGGCAGGGCCATTGCTGCTGAGTGGCAGCAGCAGGGAGGAGTGGTGGGCCAGCTGTGCACTTAGGTTTAAAGTGAGCATGTCTCATTGGCCGGCTGTCTTGTGACGGCCAGACAGACATGCACATTTTAAACCTCTCTAACCCAACTGTCTTAGACAGCTGGGTTGAGAGCAAGCCCAGGCCTCCAGTGCCCTCAGGAGCACTGAGATAGGCTACTCCCTCCAATCCTGGCGTTTATCTCATGCTGGTTAACAGCATGAGAGCAGAGCCAGGATTAGTTAAGGGAGTTGGCTGGGGCCCTCGCTGGGGCCTGGAGGAGTGAAGAAGAACACCGGAGAGGGGAGGACATGTCATGCAGCAAGTATGGTAAGGGACTATTTATTTTATTATATAGGCGTGTTACACGTAGCTTGCGTGCATGAGCCCACCCATTTGCCCGCCCCACCACTCTCCGTAGTTGGCAGCAGCCACTGGCGGTCGGAGAGTCAATTGTAGTTCACACACACACTGCATAATAATTTCCTTATACTGCTTGACACCCTCACACTCACATAAGACAAAGCTGCTACAGGTCATGTCCATCGTCCAGTACTGTACCAGTCCCCAACAATGCTCCACCCATCTCACACTGAACAGGCACAGAGTAACTGAAGAGGATTTAGTTCCCCGCTGCGGGTTCTAACTAGCTGCATGGTATAACCTCCTTAAGACATCTCACAGTGTCAACCAGATATGGGATGACAGGAACAAAGTCCATCCCAGCAGATCTCTGATCCATGCCTTCCTCCCACCTGCATCTGCTCAAGTTAAGAGGACGATGAATATAAGAGTTAACATGAAGGGACCTGCAGAGCTGCTGAAAGCTGCAGCGTACTGAAAACCATAAACTGTGCACCTGTCTCTCACACCTCTTCATCCATCACACTGCTAACCACTATGTCCCATAACACGATAGACGCACCTCAGTGGCACTCTCTCTCGCCTTCATACAACCCTCTCACTCCTATTATTTCAATCTGCTGTGTTGTGTTAGAAAAGTGTGCACTGCTGCTGCTCCTGCTCTACCTGTCTAGCCTGTTAGCGAAGCCTGGTAAAAAACATTTTCTCTATACACTATTCAAAAGTTTTTAAAAATGTCACTGTCAATGCTTGTTTACATGCATGGTGTCAACGGAATAGTGCATGTGCATAAACCTGGGGAACAGGGTTTATATTTGGCTTTAGGTATTGTGAGGAATTGGTTTTCTGGTTGGCAGAGGTATGCACCCTGTCCAAGCAGGAACCACAATCCTAGTCGGGGTAAGTCACAAAAACACTCTAAGTTAACCTGTACTCCCCCTTTTGTCCCCCCCAACCCCCACCGTACAGAGCAGTCCGGCTTAACTTAAGAGGCAATGTGTAAAGTATTTGTGCAACACTTCAAACAGTAAAAGAGATAAAACACAACACAAAAAGATTCCACACCAGGATAGAACAAGCATTTGCAATGCAATAGGTCTCGCATTACTGATAGTTTGAGGTATTGGCGTTGCAAATAATAATGCAACGCCAATAGCTCATACTTTCAGTAATGCAAGACCTAGTGCATTGCAAATGGTTGTGTAGTGAGCCAGGAGCCAGCATTGTATGTCTCAGTGCAGTACAGCAAGCTGCTTCTAGAGGTCCCTAGTGAGCAAGGCACCAGCACTGCTTGTCTAGGTGCAGTACCACAAGCTGCGCCTAGAGGTCCCTAGTGAGCAAGGCACCAGCACTGCATGAATAGGTGCAGTACCGCAAGCTGCTCCTAGAGGTCCCTAGTGGGCAAGGCACCAGCACTGCATGTCTAGTTGCAGTACCGCAAGCAGCTCCTAGAGGTCCCTAGTGAGCAAGGCACCAGCACTGCTTGCCTAGTTGCAGCACCGCAAGCTGCTTCTAGAGGTCCCTAGTGAGCAAGGCATCAGCACTGCATGAATATGTGCAGTACTGCAAGCTGCTCCTAGAGGTCCCTAGTGAGCATGGCACCAGCACTGCATGTCTAGGTGCAGTACCACAAGCTGCTCCTAGAGGTCCCTAGTGAGCAAGGCACCAGCACTGCTTGTCTAGGTGCAGTACCACAAGCTGCGCCTAGAGGTCCCTAGTGAGCAAGGCACCAGCACTGCATGAATAGGTGCAGTACCGCAAGCTGCTCCTAGAGCTCCCTGGTGAGCAAGACATCAGCACTGCATGTCTAGGTGCAGTACAGCAAGCTGCTTCTAGAGGTCCCTAGTGAGCAAGGCACCAGCACTGCTTGTCTAGATGCAGTACCGCAAGCTGCTCCTAGAGGTCCCTAGTGAGCAAGGCACCAGCACTGCATGAATAGTTGCAGTACCTCAAGCTGCTCCTAGAGGTCCTTAGAGAGCAAGGCACCAGCACTGCTTGTCTAGTTGCAGTACCGCAAGCTCCTCCTAGAGGTCCCTAGTGAGCAAGACACCAGCACTACATAAATAGGTGCAGTACCGCAAGCTGTTCCTAGAGATCCCTAGTGGGCAAGGCACCAGCACTGCATGTCTAGTTGCAGTACTACAAGCTGCGCCTAGAGCTCCCTGGTGAGCAAGGCACCAGCACTGCTTGTCTAGGTGCAGCACCCCCAAGCCGCGCCTTGAGCTCCCTGGTGAGCAAGGCACCAGCACGGCTTGTCTAGGTGCAGCACCCCAAGCTGCTCCTAGAGATCCTTGGTGAGCAAAGCACCAGCACTGCTTGCCTAGTTGCAGCACCGCAAGCTGCTTCTAGAGGTCCCTAGTGAGCAAGGCATCAGCACTGCATGAATATGTGCAGTACTGCAAGCTGCTCCTAGAGGTCCCTAGTGAGCATGGCACCAGCACTGCATGTCTAGGTGCAGTACCACAAGCTGCTCCTAGAGGTCCCTAGTGAGCAAGGCACCAGCACTGCTTGTCTAGGTGCAGTACCACAAGCTGCGCCTAGAAGTCCCTAGTGAGCAAGACACCAGCACTGCATGAATAGGTGCAGTACCGCAAGCTGCCCCTAGAGGTCCCTAGTGGGCAAGGCATCAGCACTGCATGTCTAGTTGCAGTACCGCAAGCTGCTCCTAGAGGTCCCTAGTGAGCAAGGCACCAGCACTGCTTGCCTAGTTGCAGCACCGCAAGCTGCTTCTAGAGGTCCCTAGTGAGCAAGGCATCAGCACTGCATGAATATGTGCAGTACTGCAAGCTGCTCCTAGAGGTCCCTAGTGAGCATGGCACCAGCACTGCATGTCTAGGTGCAGTACCACAAGCTGCTCCTAGAGGTCCCTAGTGAGCAAGGCACCAGCACTGCATGAATATGTGCAGTACCGCAAGCTGCTCCTAGAGGTCCCTAGTGAGCAAGGCACGAGCACTGCTTGTCTAGTTGCAGTACCGCAAGCTGCTCCTAGAGGTCCCTAGTGAGCAAGGCACCAGCACTGCATGTCTAGTTGCAGTACCACAAGATGCTCCTAGAGCTCCCTAGTGAGCAAGGCACCAGCACTGCTTGTCTAGTTGCAGTACCACAAGATGTTCCTAGAGCTCCCTAGTGAGCAAGGCACCAGCACTGCTTGTCTTGATGTGGAAACTAGCTGAAATCGCTGTTAGCATCAGCTGAAGCCATTTTGTTTTTGGCAGCCATTTTAGTTAGCCATGTGCTCGCCATGTGCTTTCTCCCTCTTCACTGTTGCCTGCTCTTGTATTTCACTTGAGTCAGGAACTATAATTAACTCCTTCAGTACTGAGCCAGAGCACTGCACATGCTCAGAAAGGCCTAGCTGCTAGAATGCACCTGCTCTTAGAGTAACTGTCAGGCTATTTTAACTGATGTCAGCAACTCTGTTACTCCTCCTACTTTGTTGACTAAGTATTTTCTGTTAGTCCTTATATGTGCAATAGCTATTCATGTGTATACTTGTACCGCCTCTTTTTGAGTCTACATGCTAACTCAGCTATAAACTGGGCATAAAAGACCCATGGTGTCTGTACTCCATGGACTGCCTCATACAGTGGCCTGAGGGTACCGTATTGACGCAGTCTCCCTCATGTGAGGTTAATAAACTTGTTATTTTGATATTCCAGCTTCCGTGCCAATCTCTTCTTTGTTGGTTTAAGGACCAGGTGCATCAGTGAGACCCTAAAAAAGGTTTTTTCTTCCTACATAGATGCAGTACAGCAAGCTCCTCCTAGAGGTCCCTAGTGAGCAAGGCACCAGCACTGCTTGTCTAGTTGCAGCACCCCAAGCTCCTCCTAGAGGTCCCTAGTGAGCAAGGCACCAGCACTGCATGTCTAGGTGCAGCATCGCAAGCTGCTCCTAGAGGTCCCTAGTGAGCAAGGCACCAGTACTGCATGACTAGGTGCAGTACCACAAGCTGCGACTAAAGGTACCTAGTGAGCAAGGCACCAGCACTGCATGTCTAGGTGCAGCACCTCAAGCTGCACCTGGAGGTCCCTAGTGAGCAAGGCACCAGCACTGCATGTCTAGGTGCAGCATCACAAGCTGCTCCTAGAGGTCCCTAGTGAGCAAGTCACCAGCACTGCTTGTCTAGTTGCAGCACCCCAAGCTGCTCCTAGAGGTCCCTAGTGAGCAAGGCACCAGCACTGCATGTCTAGGTGCAGCACCTCAAGCTGCACCTGGAGGTCCCTAGTGAGCAAGGCACCAGCACTGCTTGTCTAGTTGCAGCACCCCAAGCTGCTCCTAGAGGTCCCTAGTGAGCAAGGCACCAGCACTGCATGTCTGGGTGCAGCATCGCAAGCTGCTCCTAGAGGTCCCTAGTGAGCAAGTCACCAGCACTGCTTGTCTAGTTGCAGCACCCCAAGCTGCTCCTAGAGGTCCCTAGTGAGCAAGGCACCAGCACTGCATGTCTAGGTGAAGTACCACAAGCTGCGACTAAAGGTACCTAGTGAGCAAAGCACCAGAACTGCATGTCTAGTTGCAGTACCGCAAGCAGCTACTAGAGCTCCCTAGTGAGCAAGGCACCAGCACTGCTTGTCTAGTTGCAGTAACACAAGCTCCTCCGAGAGGTCCCTAGTGAGCAAGGCACCAGCACTGCTTGTCTAGGTGCAGTACCGTAAGCTGCGCCTAGAGGTGACTGGCGAGCAAGGCACCAGCACTGCATGTCTAGGTGCAGTACCGGAAGCTGCTCCTAGAGCTCCCTGGTGAGCAAGGCATCAGCACTGCATGTCTAGGTGCAGTACAGCAAGCTCCTCCTAGAGCTCCCTAGTGAGCAAGGCACCAGCACTGCTTGTCTAGATGCAGTACGGCAAGCTGCTCCTAGAGGTCCCTAGTGAGCAAGGCACCAGCACTGCATGAATAGTTGCAGTACCTCAAGCTGCTCCTAGAGGTCCTTAGAGAGCAAGGCACGAGCACTGCTTGTCTAGTTGCAGTACCGCAAGCTGCTCCTAGAGGTCCCTAGTGAGTAAGGCACCAGCACTGCATGTCTAGTTGCAGTACCACAAGATGTTCCTAGAGCTCCCTAGTGAGCAAGGCACCAGCACTGCTTGTCTAGTTGCAGTACCACAAGATGTTCCTAGAGCTCCCTAGTGAGCAAGGCACCAGCACTGCTTGTCTAGATGTGGAAACTAGCTGAAATCGCTGTTAGCATCAGCTGAAGCCATTTTGTTTTTGGCAGCCATTTTAGTTAGCCATGTGCTTGCCATGTGCTTTCTGCTTCTTCACTGTTGCCTGCTCTTGTATTTCACTTGAGTCAGGAACTATAATTAACTCCTTCAGTACTGAGCCAGAGCACTGCACATGCTCAGAAAGGCCTGTAGCTGCTAGAATGCACCTGCTCTTAGAGTAACTGTCAGGCTATTTTAACTGATGTCAGCAACTCTGTTACTCCTCCTACTTTGTTGACTAAGTATTTTCTGTTAGTCCTTATATGTGTAATAGCTATTCATGTGTATACTTGTACCGCCTCTTTTTGAGTCTACATGCTAACTCAGCTATAAACTGGGCATAAAAGACCCATGGTGTCTGTACTCCATGGACTGCCTCATACAGTGGCCTGAGGGTACCGTATTGACGCAGTCTCCCTCATGTGAGGTTAATAAACTTGTTATTTTGATATTCCAGCTTCCGTGCCAATCTCTTCTTTGTTGGTTTAAGGACCAGGTGCATCAGTGAACCCCTAAAAAGGCTTTTTTTTTCTTCATAGATGCAGTACAGCAAGCTCCTCCTAGAGGTCCCTAGTGAGCAAGGCACCAGCACTGCTTGTCTAGTTGCAGCACCCCAAGCTGCTCCTAGAGGTCCCTAGTGAGCAAGGCACCAGCACTGCATGTCTAGGTGCAGCATCGCAAGCTGCTCCTAGAGGTCCCTAGTGAGCAAGTCACCAGCACTGCATGACTAGGTGCAGTACCACAAGCTGCGACTAAAGGTACCTAGTGAGCAAAGCACCAGAACTGCATGTCTAGTTGCAGTACTGCAAGCAGCTACTAGAGCTCCCTAGTGAGCAAGGCACCAGCACTGCTTGTCTAGTTGCAGTAACACAAGCTCCTACGAGAGGTCCCTAGTGAGCAAGGCACCTAGACAAGCAGTGCTGGTGCCTTGCTCACTAGGGACCTCTCGGAGGAGCTTGTGTTACTGCAACTAGACAAGCAGTGCTGGTGCCTTGCTCACTAGGGAGCAGTACCGCAAGCTGTGCCTAGAGGTCCCTAGTGAGCAACGCACCACCACTGCTTGTCTAGGTGCAGCACTGCAAGCTGCTCCTAGAGGTCCCTAGTGAGCAAGGCTCCAGCACTGCTTGTCTAGGTGCAGCACCGCAAGCTGCTCCTAGAGGTCCCTAGTGAGCAAGGCACCAGCACTGCTTGTCTAGTTGCAGCACCGCAAGCTGCGCCTAGAGGTCCCTAGTGAGCAAGGCTCCAGCACTGCTTGTCTAGGTGCAGCACCGCAAGCTGCTCCTAGAGCTCCCTAGTGAGCAAGGCACCAGCACTGCCTGAATAAGTGCAGCAACACAAGCTGGGCCTAGAGGTCACTGGTGAGCAAGGCACCAGCACTGCATGTCTAGGTGCAGCACCGCAAGCTGCTCCTAGAGCTCCCTGGTGAGCAAGGCACCAGTACTGCATATCTAGGTGCAGCACGCAAGCTGCTCCTAGGGGTCCCTGGTGAGCAAGGCACCAGCACTGCATGAAAAGTTGCAGCACCGCAAGCAGCTCCTAGAGGTCCCTGGTGAGCAAGGCACCAGCACTCCTTGTCTAGGTGCAGCACCGCAAGCTGCTTCTTGAGGTCCCTGGTGAGCAAGGCACCAGCACTGTATGAATAGGTGCAGTACCCTAAGCTGCTCCTTGAGGTCCCTTGTGGGCAAGGCACCAGCACTGCATTTCTAGTTGCAGCACCGCAAGCTGCTCTTCGAGGTCCCTGGTGAGCAAGGCACCAGCACTGCATGAATAGGTGCAGCACCGCAAGCTGCTCCTAGAGGTCCCTGGTGACCAAGGCACCAGCACTGCTTGTCTGGTTGCAGCACCGTAAGCTCCTCCTAGAGGTCCCTGGTGAGCAAGGCACCAGCACTGCATGACTCGGTGCAGCACCGCAGGCTGCGCCTAGAGGTCCCTGGTGAGCAAGGCACCAGCACTGCATGTCTAGGTGCAGCACCGCAAGCTGCTCCTAGAGGTCCCTGGTGAGCAAGTCACCAGCACTGCTTGTCTAGGTGCAGCACCGCAAGCTGCTCCTAGAGGTCCCTGGTGAGCAAAGCACCAGCACTGCTTGTCTAGGTGCAGCACCACAAGCTGCTCCTATAGGTCCCTAGTGAGCAAGGCACCAGCACTGCATTTCTAGGTGCAGCACCTCAAGCTGCTCCTGGAGGTCCCTAGTGAGCAAGGCACCAGCACTGCTTGTCTAGGTGCAGTACCGCAAGCTGTGCCTAGAGGTCCCTGGTGAGCAAGGCACCAGCACTGCTTGTCTAGGTGCAGTACCGCAAGCTGCGTCTAGAGGTGACTGGTGAGCAAGGCACCAGCACTGCTTGTCTACGTGCAGCCCCGCAAGCTGCTCCTGGAGGTCCCTAGTGAGAAAGGCACCAGCACTGCATTTCTAGGTGCAGCACCTCAAGCTGCTCCTGGAGGTCCCTAGTGAGCAAGGCACCAGCACTGCTTGTCTAGGTGCAGTACCTCAAGCTGCTCCTAGAGGTCCCTGGTGAGCAAGGCACCAGCACTGCTTGTCTAGGTGCAGTACCGCAAGCTGCGTCTAGAGGTGACTGGTGAGCAAGGCACCAGCACTGCTTGTCTACGTGCAGCACCGCAAGCTGCTTCTTGAGGTCCCTGGTGAGCAAGGCACCAGCACTGTATGAATAGGTGCAGTACCCTAAGCTGCTCCTTGAGGTCCCTTGTGGGTAAGGCACCAGCACTGCATTTCTAGTTGCAGCACCGCAAGCTGCTCTTCGAGGTCCCTGGTGAGCAAGGCACCAGCACTGCATGAATAGGTGCAGCACCGCAAGCTGCTCCTAGAGGTCCCTGGTGAGCAAGGCACCAGCACTGCTTGTCTAGTTGCAGCACCGTAAGCTCCTCCTAGAGGTCCCTGGTGAGCAAGGCACCAGCACTGCATGTCTCGGTGCACCACCGCAGGCTGCGCCTAGAGGTCCCTGGTGAGCAAGGCACCAGCACTGCATGTCTAGGTGCAGCACCGCAAGCTGCTCCTAGAGGTCCCTGGTGAGCAAGTCACCAGCACTGCATGTCTAGGTGCAGCACCGCAAGCTCCGCCTAGAGCTCCCTGGTGAGCAAGGCACCAGCACTGCATGTCTTGTTGCAGAACCCCAAGCTGCTCCTGGAAGTCCCTACTGAGCAAGGCACCAGCACTGCATGTCTAGGTGCAGCACCGTAAGCTGCTCCTAGAGGTCCCTGGTGAGCAAGTCACCAGCACTGCATGTCTAGGTGCAGCACCGCAAGCTCCGCCTAGAGCTCCCTGGTGAGCAAGGCCCAGCACTGCATTTCTAGGTGCAGCACCCCAAGCTGCTCCTGGAGGTTCCTAGTGAGCAAGGCACCAGCACTGCTTGTCTAGGTGCAATACCGCAAGCTGTGCCTAGAGGTCCCTGGTGAGCAAGGCACCAGCGCTGCTTGTCTAGGTGCAGTACCGCAAGCTGCGTCTAGAGGTGACTGGTGAGCAAGGCACCAGCACTGCTTGTCTACGTGCAGCACCGCAAGCTGCGCCTGGAGCTCCCTGGTGAGCAAGGCACCAGCACTGCTTGTCTAGGTGCAGCACCGCAAGCTGCTCCTGGAGGTCCCTAGTGAGCAAGGCCCAGCACTGCATTTCTAGGTGCAGCACCTCAAGCTGCTCCTGGAGGTCCCTAGTGAGCAAGGCACCAGCACTGCTTGTCTAGGTGCAATACCGCAAGCTGTGCCTAGAGGTCCCTGGTGAGCAAGTCACCAGCACTGCATGTCTAGGTGCAGCACCGCAAGCTCCGCCTAGAGCTCCCTGGTGAGCAAGGCACCAGCACTGCATGTCTTGTTGCAGAACCCCAAGCTGCTCCTGGAAGTCCCTACTGAGCAAGGCACCAGCACTGCATGTCTAGGTGCAGCACCGCAAGCTGCTCCTGGAGGTCCCTAGTGAGCAAGGCCCAGCACTGCATTTCTAGGTGCAGCACCTCAAGCTGCTCCTGGAGGTCCCTAGTGAGCAAGGCACCAGCACTGCTTGTCTAGGTGCAATACCGCAAGCTGTGCCTAGAGGTCCCTGGTGAGCAAGGCACCAGCACTGCTTGTCTAGGTGCAGTACCGCAAGCTGCGTCTAGAGGTGACTGGTGAGCAAGGCACCAGCACTGCTTGTCTACGTGCAGCACCGCAAGCTGCGCCTGGAGCTCCCTGGTGAGCAAGGCACCAGCACTGCTTGTCTAGGTGCAGCACCGCAAGCTGCTCCTGGAGCTCCCTGGTGAGCAAGGCACCAGCACTGCATGTGTAGGTGCAGCACCGCAAGCTGCTCCTAGAGGTCCCTGGTGAGCAAGGCACCAGCACTGCTTGTCTAGGTGCAGCACCGCAAGCTGCTCCTAGAGGTCCCTGGTGAGCAAGGCACCAGCACTGCTTGTCTAGGTGCAGCACCGCAAGCTGCTCCTAGAGGTCCCTGGTGGGCAAGGAACCAGCACTGCATGTCTAGGTGCAGCACCGCAAGCTACACCTGGAGGTCCTTAGTGGGCAAGGCACCAGCACTGCATGACTAGGTGCAGCACCGCAAGCTGTGCCTGGAGGTCCCTAGTGAGCAAGGCACCAGCACTGCTTGTGTAGATGCAGCACCGCAAGCTGCTCCTTGAGGTCCCTGGTGAGCAAAGCACCAGCACTGCTTGTCTAGGTGCAGCACCACAAGCTGCTCCTATAGGTCCCTAGTGAGCAAGGCACCAGCACTGCATGTCTTGTTGCAGCACCCCAAGCTGCTCCTGGAAGTCCCTACTGAGCAAGGCACCAGCACTGCATGTCTAGGTGCAGCACCGCAAGCTGCTCCTGGAGGTCCCTAGTGAGCAAGGCACCAGCACTGCATTTCTAGGTGCAGCACCTCAAGCTGCTCCTGGAGGTCCCTAGTGAGCAAGGCACCAGCACTGCTTGTCTAGGTGCAGTACCGCAAGCTGTGCCTAGAGGTCCCTGGTGAGCAAGGCACCAGCACTGCTTGTCTAGGTGCAGTACCGCAAGCTGCGCCTAGAGGTGACTGGTGAGCAAGGCACCAGCACTGCTTGTCTACGTGCAGCACCGCAAGCTGCGCCTGGAGCTCCCTGGTGAGCAAGGCACCAGCACTGCTTGTCTAGGTGCAGCACCGCAAGCTGCTCCTGGAGCTCCCTGGTGAGCAAGGCACAAGCACTGCATGTCTAGTTGCAGCACCGCAAGCTGCTCCTGGAGATCCCTGGTGAGCAAGGCACCAGCACTGCTTGTCTAGGTGCAGCACCGCAAGCTGCTCCTAGAGGTCCCTGGTGAGCAAGGCACCAGCACTGCTTGTCTAGGTGCAGCACCGCAAGCTGCTCCTAGAGGTCCCTGGTGGGCAAGGCACCAGCACTGCATGTCTAGGTGCAGCACCTCAAGCTGCACCTGGAGGTCCTTAGTGGGCAAGGCACCAGCACTGCATGACTAGGTGCAGCACCGCAAGCTGCGCCTGGAGGTCCCTAGTGAGCAAGGCACCAGCACTGCTTGTGTAGATGCAGCACCGCAAGCTGCTCCTTGAGGTCCCTAGTGAGCATCATAAACTTTGAAGATATGGCAAATCCACCCTACCCATAATGCATTGTATGTGGAGGTGATGAAGGAAACTTGTCCCAGTTTTTAAAAAGGGCTCACCACTCCTGCCTGAAAATTATAGACCAATCAGTTTGATCGATGTCAGGCAAAAACTCTTTGCACGGGTACTTCTTGATCGCCTCCAGGGGTGGATGCCTGGAAGAACACGAAATATTGAGCCCATATCAAGCCGGATTCAGAAAGAACACCTCCACTGTCGACCAAATATATAGACTCCAACTTATATTTTGGAAAACGGTGAGAATGGAGGGCGGCAGCCTCTATTTAATTTTCGTGGATCTGAAGACGGCCTTTGATCTGGTGCGCAGAGCTAAATTATGGGGGATACTTAGAGACATGGGGATCCCCCGCTACCTTTTGAGTATGCTCATGAGATTGCACGAAGGTAACTTTGCCCAAGTAAGGTCGGGGAAAGGAGGTGAACTAACCTCCCGATTCCCCGTTGACAGAGGAGTAAGGCAGGGGTGTGTGCTCGCACCCACCCTGTTTTGCCTCTTTGTCAACGCACTGGTTGCCCAACTCACCGAGGTAAAGGACAACGACGCCCCTAAACTAGCAAGCACAAAGGTTCCAGCAATGATGTTTCCGGATGACACAAATGGTCACATATGGTACTACCATAATGCATTGCATGCAAGACAGTACCACAAGTACTTTCAAATAGCTAAGTCCATATATACAATTAATAGCTTTGAAATGTGACAAAACAATTATTATATTAATTCCGATTAAGTTGTACTCTATGTGGAGCTGATGAAGGGAACATTGCACGGGGGCCCTGGAGGGGCCACTAACCTGTTTTTGTCCTTTTTTCTTTAACCCAGGAACCGGTTAGCGGCAGGTGAGAGGAGAAGTCTCATGAAGGCAGGTGGAGTAAATGTAGTTATTTACTGTATGTATTTGACTAACATGACCTTTTCCCTTCACAGGTAAAAGGTCAATGGGATAGCTTGCGCACTTATTGCCAAGTTTGTTACCAATGACTGACGAATAAATAGGGTGTTGTGGAAGGTGACGATTGATGTATCTGAACCAGAAACGGCGCCCTGACAAGAGGGAAAAAAAACCTCCCATAATGCATTGCATGCAAGACAGTACCACGAGTACATTCAAATAGCTATGTCCATATATACAATTAATAGCTTTGAAATGTGACAAAACCATTATTATATTAATTTCGATTAAATTTTACTCTGTGGAGCTGATGAAGGGAAATTTATAGAAGGTCTAATAAATGTGAGATGTGTAGATGCAGTACAGCAAGCTGCGCCTAGAGGTCCCTAGTGAGCAAGGCACCAGCACTGCTTGTCTAGGTGCAGTACCACAAGCTGGCCCTAGAGGTCCCTAGTGAGCATCATAAACTTTGAAGATATGGTAAATCCACCCTACCCATAATGCATTGCATGCAAGACAGTACCACAGTACATTCAATAAATACAATTAGTAGCTTTAAAATGTGACAAAAGAATTATTACATTAATTCCGGATTAGGTTGTACTCTATGTGGAGCTGATGAAGGGAAATTTATAGAAGGTCAAATTTAAATGCAAGATGTGCTAGCGAGTAAAGTAACCACTACCAACCTTCTTTAGGACCAAGTGAGTGTCCTGTCTGAAGGCCTTCAAGAAAATAGTGCCTTGAGGCTTGAATTAAAACCTAGGGGTACCAACACATGTAATAGGGGGTGTTCTCATGGGAGGTTACAAAAAGAGACAGGGAGGTACTATGGAGGGACTACAAAGCCTAATGACCAATGAAAACCCACCATTTACAAAGGACAGGGACAGGAGCCAATTAAAAAGATGGGCGGGAAGTAGGCAGAGCTTTATGCACATATCCTGAATACAGCATGTCTCGAAGAGACAGCGCAAACGCTGCCTAGGCGAGACCTGCGCTGGTCCTGGTTTGCACAGCAGCAGCAATGCGTCAACGCCAATGAGCGCAGGGGCAGCGATGTGGAGTTCTCAGCATCGAGGCTGCCGTCGATGGAGATGCGAAGACCTCATGCCTGGCGGAGCAGCTGGCAGTGCTGGTTCCAAAAGCGGTGTTTCGATGTCGATCCTTGCAGCAGAGGCGATGCACTGGCTCTGGTCATGCAACAGGGATGATGCCCTGGTTCCGATCCATGCAACGGTGCCGATGTGCCCGTTCTAGAGAGGATGAGTGGGTTCTTTCTGAAGCAAGCACCTTAGGCCCACTTTCAAACGGTCCAGGACTGGTATGGCACCACTTCGCAGGGCAGACTCACAGATGGCAGAGTCCAGGTGCCTAAGCAGGATAGTTGGAAGTCTTTTATGTCCCTGAGACTTCAATCAGGAGGCCAGCCAGTAAGCCTTAGAGTCACTCTGGTTCTGGGTTAGAGGGTTGCAGGCCCAGTCATTCTAACTCCCAGGCAAGTGGGCAGCAGGTCAGCACAGCAAAGCAGGAGTCCAGCAGAGTAGAAGTCCTTGTAGCAGAACAGAACTCCTTCTTCCCGGCAGAGTCTTCACAGGTCCAGAAGTGTACTGAAGTGGTGGTGTCTGAGGTCCAGTACTTATACCCAGTTGGGCCTTTAAAGTGGTGTGTACTTCAAAGAGATGCCGTTGAAGTGCACAAAGACCCTGCTCTTCTGCCCTGGCTCCAGACTCACTACAGCCCTTTGTTTGGGGACAGGACACAGCCTATTCAGGTGTAAGTGTGAGGCTGTGTCCAGCTCCTCCCTCCCATCCTGCCCAGGATGGCTCATCAGGACGTGGATCGCCCATCAAGTCACACCTAAGTTCCCTTTGTGTGTGGCTATCTAGAGGGATTGCACATTACTAGGGACTTATAAGTAAATTAAATATGTCAATTGAGGATAAACCAATGTTACCATGTTTTAAGCAGAGAGCACATGCACTTTAGCACTGGTTAGCAGTGGTCAAATGCCCAGAGTCCTAAGGCCAATAAAAATGAATTTAGCAAAAAGTGGAAGAGGAAGGCAAAGGGTTTGGGGGTAACCCTGTAGTAAGGGCCATTTCCAACAGAGGCACATTTACTAAACTTTCACGCATTGCAGCGCCGCAAGCAAAGTTGCTGTGCTGTGTTCGGTGAAAGGGAGAGCGCAGCAATGCTCCGTCTTTGCAAACATATGGAGCATTTCGGCTCTCCTTGTGCTGGCGCACTGAGTGCTGCCTTGCGCCAATGCAGGCACCCGTGCACCATGGTGCCAGGGGGCCCACCTTACAGGCAGGATTGTTTTTGTGCAGGAAGGAAGACCTTCCTGCACAAGATCAATCCTTTGAGCCATTTTCCTCTTTCTGTGTGTGCTGCAGTAAGCAGTACACGTGGAGTAAGGAAATAAGGAGAAATAAACATATTTCTCCTCTTTACACCTCACTTTGGAAGGCGTACTACTTTGACTCATTCCCAGGTTTGCAATTCTTTGTAAACCTGGGAACGTGCCAAAAATCAGGGGTGTATGCATGGGAACGCCCATGCTCCACCCATGGAACGCTTCCCAGTTTGAAATGTAACGTAACGCAGCTCAAGCAGCCGCCTTGCATTACATTTCTTTAAAAAGTCACACAAAGCCATGTAAATCAGGCCTTGTGCGGCTTTGTAAATATTACTGAAGGTTTTGCGTTGTCTTTGCGTCTCCTTGCGTGAAGCAAGAACACCGCAGGGCTTCATAAATATGGGCCAGCGTGTCCAAAGGATTGTATGTCATGCGTGTCTCCTTAAGCGTTCCTGGCTTTTTGGGGATTTTGAGCCCCTACTTATAATGAGAAGTAATGCTGCAAACGTCAGTGAAGTGATGAAAGGGCGTAGATGGCATTTCAAGTGCAGATGTTGCAATCTAGTGGGAGTGGGCAAACATTCACAACAGTGGGTCTTGCTGAAAACCTTACTGGCAGCCACAGTGAAAATCACCATGGGCACCATCGACAGCCCCTAGCCCTCCTGAGATCATGCTGTATAGCAGCAGCAGAAGTAAATGACTTCCTCTGAATTGAGAAAATGAAAAGAAAGCCTCATTACAGGCGCCTCTGGTCCCATGCCGGGTCCAGGCTTCGGTGGTCTTCCACTGGCCGTCCAATGAAATAATGATGGTGCTTGAGCCCCACTGCCCCACAGAAGTGGTTGGTCCGCTTCTACCTACTCCGCAATGGACACTCGCGGGTCAGCTTGGAGGCCAGCTCTGTGGGTGCATGTAGGTGGGCCATTTTGGAGACCAGACAGCCAGTTTTAGAGATGCATCTGGAGGCGTCGGGCAGGAGGACAGTAGACGTGTGCAAGTACCCGCACACAGTACCGGGAGGTGATCTTCACTCATATGTAGACAACTGGCTGGTACAGGTAACTTCTTTTTTTCTGCAATATCAGAAGGTACCAGCCAGATTGTGCTGCTCTTATGCTAAGTGGGTTTCATGAAGAAATACAGCCCAGTTCCTGCTCAAAAGAAGGGTTCCCGGAGCAGGTCTGTGGTCTAAGGGGTCACAAAAAACTGGTCACAATTTGCGACCAGTATTTTTTCAACCAGGGAAGAATTTTACTAACCAATTTATGTACTAGTAGTTCGGTTTGTGAAATTCCGATGTGCAGTGAGTTGTAATCTGATGTTGCTCATGAATATTGTTGCGTCGGGTTGCAAATTGAGCTTTGCTCCGATTGGATTGGAGGCCATTCCAAGCATGGTGGCCTGCTAGGCAGAACTTTCCGACTCAAGCAGTCCAAGCACCACGCCAAGGTGGATATCGGCCCCAGAATATCGTGATAGACGGATATCATGAACAGATATTGAGGGGCAAAATATCGAAAGGTAAGTGCATATAGGGTAGTGTAGAGTGAGTACTCTTAACTCTACATCTACGACCTTGAAGATATATGTACCGCGTAGGCACAAATATGTAGAGTTAGGTAAAGAAAATCTAGACCCACTTACCTTATTGGCATATTTTCCAATATTTTCTCCTTGACAGTGCGTCTCTTCAATCTTCTGTGGTCGATATTCAGGATGCACACCGCCCCGGGGGCATGCTGCTAGGCGCACAGTTCTCTATGCTACCAGTACTCACAGTTATGGCTCAACCAATCCCACATTAGCCAGTCAGACAGTCACCTATATTATTTGAGTAAAAATTTTAACTTACTGCAAGACTATATTTCTGGCCCTTTTGAATAAATGTCTTATTTTTTATTGCAAGTCATAGCATCTCTAACTCTTACAATGTAACACATCCAAAATAGGTAACAATAAAGGAAAACAAAATACCCAACTACTAATGGCTTATCACCGGGTGTGAGCTAGAGCAGAACAATGCTTCCAAGGGATTTACACATCTTGAGCACGTAAACAAATATTAATACTCTAGATTATTAGAATTCAGATTGAGCACCAAACTCTTTGCCGCCCCTTCTCAGATGATCACAGTAGAAAAAGAACGCTGGCCCGGCACCCTGCTCCTTCACTGAGTAACATATCGTTCAGTCTGTGCATCCTCACTGTTTATTATAGTGGCTTCTGTTGGCCATCCCGTCTACCTCTCTCGGGGATACTGGGATCATCCATAGGATGGCAAGATCTATAGGCGGGCGATGAGGGTGGCAGCTTGAGGTATCTGTAGCGTCTTCCCCAGCCTGAGTACCCGCCAATGACTATGCCACACACGGATTTCAGTATTACACGCCTTTATTCATGTGCGTGTAACTACAAACTCAACATTCTAAAACCGCATTCTTTGCATTCCACTCTAACACATACGTCACAGATCTACGGAGTCCTTCAGGAGCTAAAAGGGTTCCATCATTTCCAGCTCGCAAGACACTACAGTAGCTATATTGCTATATAAACTCTCATGGGTGAGTCTCCGCAGGGTCTTAAAGTATGTCTGTTAGGTTGAGTGGGCAGCGCCAGGGTAAATGTAGCGTATGCTGAGACAAGTCCTCATCTCTGACAGAGACTGAGTCCCATGGATCAGTCTTGTTGTGTTGTATTCCGCTTTAGGGGTCCGTATATAGGTTTTCCTGAATCATGTCCTTATATAGGCACAATTCGCATTGCCCTTATATAGGCATAGAATCCCTGTCCTTATTTAGGCATTAACCGTGCACTCCAAATACAGGCATGGTCACCGACATCCGTCCACCCTAACGTCACAACGAGTTCTTAGAAACCAGACCCTTAAGCTTCGGGAGTTCCCCTAGCACGGGGCTATTGATTTCTCCAAGAACTCATCTATTATGTATGAACCGTTATACCTTAAGGGTTCATTCCTGACGTCTTCCTCTGTCCGACTTCACGTCAATGCTAACATTCCAAGACACCTACCAGGTATAAATATACCTTCCCTTGCCAAAGCAAGTTAGAGAAGACCTCGACTTCAGAGGAGCCCGTATCCCGGCCTGACGCACTGAGAAGACGCTGTCATTCCTGCACGCAGACGAATCCAGCTTCCAGTGTTCTGACTCCCTTCGCGGGGTGTTAGAGTTCCAGATCCGGCAAGAGATTCCCACCTCTCTCATTCTCAAGGTATGGAGCTGACTAGAACCTAGAGGGACTCTTGACATACCATACTTGGCATACTAGACTTAAACATACTCTTAGTATACCAGACTAGAGAATACTCCACCTACTTCTACCTTTCCCTACACCTAGACTAGGTTAGGTACATTGGGGTAGAACTAGCTTAGAGACGCATCGTATGAGTACTCGCATTTTTAGCTCATGTTATTTATGTACGTGAATATATGCTAAAAGATAATGCTAGCGCAGTATTATTTATTTCTACTGCTTACGCTGTACATTATTTATCTTGCATACTGTCTTGTGATCATAACAGCACATATCTCTTACACGAGAAACAAGACTGTTCAATAAACCCTTTTTATTGAAACGCCCGTCTATTCTTTCTGTGTAACTCTGAGAAACTAAGCATGCACGATTGAGCTGAGTGAAACTGTTATCTATTGTTTCCACGATTCTGAGACGTGTTCCGATTCTAAAGGGAAACAAAAGTTGTCATGTTTTTCGGTTGCCAGAAACTACTCCCTTCTTGTTCTCAAGGAGTTTCTAGTGGCCTCTGAGCTAGCTGGCACAAGTAATTACGTTTAATATACTTGATAGGGACATACCGACCTTAGTCCTATGTCAAGCCTATAGGTTATATTATTCCAATGCGCAGAGCCTATTAGGGAAATAGGAACTACACTACATGGCGCCCAACGGTTTGGTAAGGCAGTAATTTAACGCTAGATACTGAGTTACTCAGTCGTGCTTTTCTCAGAGACCCCTACTCACATACTCCATAAGACGTCTGGAGTAGGTAGGGTTAAATATCCGCCATAACTAAATAGGGAAGCACCCTATATATTAGTTGTTTGGTTTGTTCAACGTTGAAGGATACAGTGTTCCAAAATATTGTGCACCTTATCTTTTGTTTCCTTGAAACTTGTTCTACATTTTTCAAAAAACAAATGTCCACACGCGGGGACGATGACACCGAGAACGGTGTAGCTGCGGCTGAACCAGTCGTAACAGCTTTTAACTTTACCGGTTTAAATGAAACCAAGGAGGGTGTTATAGACATCGCTCCAAACTTAAGAAGAGCCATCACTCTAAAACTTATAAAACACTGCTTACCACAAAGAGGGGGTAGAGCAGTTTTCGTGATAGAGGCACACGAATCCTTTCAGACAGAGGTATTCTATTCATGGATAGTATTCCCAGAATCAAATCCAGTAACAAGACTGTTTCACTTCTACAAAGAAGATGAACCACCAGAGGAATATATTCCTTTCGAGGATATTGAAATTCCACTAACATACCAAGAGCATCAGCTCTGGTTTAAAGGCGCCCTAAAACATCACAAAAACATTACCAGGCTCGGTCCACTAGGTAGACCAGGAGCAACATGGCCGATTCTAGCCAGCTACACACCTCATCCTGTCATTGAAGAGATGTCAGACGAGGAATTACTTACTCAACTTACAGAGTTAATAAAAATCTACAGACAATTAGTCCAATATGTCATGCGGACTTTCACAGTCCAACCACCAGTAACCATTCCAAATCAAACTCCTCAACAGGGGAATACACTAAAAATTACACCACAGACTCTATACGCAGTCGTGGGTAAAATGCCCACAAAACGTGAGCAAATTCCATTCTGGATAGCTCAAAAATTACTCAAATCGAAGCAGTATTTCCAAATACTAGCCCTTATGAGAAACACAGAATACTAACAATCTGTTTACCAATGGGGATCACACCACAACTGGAAGACTGCACCACTTGGGGCTCAGTCTTTGCTGCCATCTATACTAAAACACATGGTATTCCGTCAATTGCAGTAATACCAGATGTCCTGAAACAAATTCAAAACGAATACGGGGCAGAGCCTGCTCTGAATTTAGGTATGAAATTACTGAAAAATTTCCACCAGGTCTCAACAATAATATTATCTAATATTAAAGGGGAGGCAGCAGCAGTGGCAATCCGCCAACGATTAAGGGAATTCGATGTTACAGAACATCAAACAGAACTACCCAGAATAATAGAACAATCTTATGCAGAATTAGGCAGAGATAGTTTGGGTGGAAGACCATTGAAGCCAAAACTATCTGAAAGTCCTGAGAAGGATAGATTAAACAAACTCCTACATCTTCTAAAAAGAAGTGGGAAACTAATAAACAAAATTCAAACGAGAACTGTTCTCAATCCCGAGGTAGGTCTCCTCAAAAGGAGCCCTCTGAAAGGAGGTATAACCTCAGGAATAGGGATAATTTGAAAAGGCCTGACAGGTATCAAGATACTGATACACGTTCCTCTCGTACCTTTCAGATCTCGTCACAGACATCGGAAAGAAGAGGACGGTCAGAACATAGAGAAGAACGCGTGAAATCGAAAGACGACAAACACGTTCCAAAAAATAAATCCAAACCTCAATTCTCAAAGAAGAAGGTAGCAGGTCTGAAGGTCAGACATGCCGAGGATACTGAGAACACAACTCAAGAACGGAGAATGGGCTCAGACAATGCTGGACAGTGCAGCAGAAGTCACAATAGCTCGCCAGAACCTGAAGGAACTTCTGGAGATAGTGGACTTGAATGAGAACATTACAGTTAAGACTGTAGACACCAGGGTTAGTACTCCACAAAAGTTATATGAAATAACACTCCGGATGGAGGGAGACATATCTAGACAGGTGAAAGCACTTTTTTGGGAAAAACTTTCAAGGGGCTATGACATACTTCTAGCAGAAAAAGACTGGCCACCACAATTTGTCAGGGAGTGCCACATGGCGAGGACATTATTATGCCTGCCTTCTCCAATCATATTCCAATTCACCTAAAATATACTTATGCCAGGAAATGGGCAGTTGCCCAGGCCCCAGCATTATACAAAAATCATGTAGGATGGGATGAGGACTCACCTCACCATAAAATACATCTAAAAAATGAACCTACTGCACAGAGGCAATATCCAATAAAGCAAGAAGCTAAAAAACAGGTCAGGGAGATCTTAGATCAACTTGAATACCAAGGGGTGATTGAAACATGCACCTCTTCAATGAACAATCCTTTGTTTCCTGTCTCCAAACCAGACAACACCTATCGTCTAGTTTTGGATTACAGACACTTAAACACTTGTTCAAAAACATTTGCAGTGCAAAATGCACATAGTACAGCATTAATGAATAACATTGTGCGTAAAAAATATAAAACCACATTGGATATCTCAAATGGTTTCTTTTGTCAAAACATAGCACCTGGAAGCAGGTACTTAACAGCTTTCTCAATAATGGGGACCCAGCGTCAATTTTGTCGACTCCCACAAGGGTTCAAGAACAGCCCGGGGTTATTCTCAGCAAGAGTAACGGAGTTACTACAAATTTATGATAATGAGGCATTGTCATATGTCGATGACATCTATCTGACAGACGATGACCTGGATAGGCACTTGAACAGGGTGAGCACCATTATACTGGGCTTCGCCTCTGAGGGCTATAAGTTCAACTTTAAAAATCCAGAATTGCCCATCTCAATGTCCTTTTTCTAGGATATGAGCTTTCAAGTGAAGGCAAGAGCTTGGCAGCCAACTTTTTAGAAAGGTGTGCGCTGCTCCAACCTCCAAAGACGCTGAAAAATTTACAATTCATCCTGGGTTTCCTAAATTTTGGAAGAACTTACATTCTAAATTACGCAGAAAGGGTTAAACCTCTCTACGCATTAATCAAACCTGATTTTTCAATCAAAAATTGGACACAGGAACATACAGAAATCTTGCGTTCACTCCAAGCTAACATGTTAGTAACAAATCACTTACAAACACGCGTAAGTCAACGCAATTTAGTCATCCGAATAATTTCGGGTCAATGCGGATTCACCTACTTAACATTTAACAACTTTGTCCTCCAGAATTTATTCATTGGACAGTATTGTATCCTCTGCTATCGATATACTGGAACAAGATTTAGCCATGTTACAACAAGGCCAATCTCAGTTACGTTCTATTAAGTTATTAAGCTGGACGCTGCAATCTTTTCGTGCGGGCTATGTGCCTTGGCGTTTTATCAACACGACGGCTCTGTTTGCAGAATACAATCTAACTGATAAACAGATCGAACTGTCACAAAGGGGAGCAAAGTATACAGTACTGTGCATTAAAAAACTTGAAAAATTACCATTCACAGTGGCAGAAAAACCAGCTACAGAATGGCTTATTCATGGCAAAATTAGTCTACCTGTGACTACTTTCCAGTTTCAGTATTGCCTTAAACAGATGCAAGCAGGCAAATATGAAAGGTTGGGTAAAGAATACATTAAGACATCCTGGAATTTACCTTACACCTATAGATGTTGGAGTGGGGATCGTGAAGTGTTTCTAAGCGGTACACACTGTGAAAGTGCACTGAGCGGTTCACTGATTTGTCAGGACATATCTTTACACAGGGCTTGTAATGGTTCTGTGGCAAATTTGTCCTGCCACCAGCAAGGTACACCAGCTGCTGTGATTAATCCAACGTTTGCCCAACTTTCTAATGGGAGTTACCTCATGTTGAATGATCAGAGTTGCTGTGGCATGTTGCCAGGCATCCCATATCTAGTAACGGTCAACTCCAGGGTCACTTGCTGTATGCAAGTATTGTTTGCCCCAATAGACACAGTCAGGGAGTCGCCTTTATGGCCTTCGTTGAATGTCTCTTTTATACGATTTGATACTTTAAGCAGAATGAAAGCCATGCTTTTACAGCAAACAGTGCCTTTGACCTCGGCCAAAGAAACCTATGATCTACAAGTTGCAAGGACTTCGGCTGAGATACAGGCTTTAATTCGTACAAACTGCTCTATACATTTCGTAGAAATGATAGGACGTATCTTTAACATGTCAGATACAAGCGGAATTGTACATGTATTTAAGACCATCTGTTCCGGACTATTAGCACCTTTCCATGCTGTCCTCGGAATCATCCCAAACTTCGCACATTCGGTGTTTGGTGGTGTGCCCTTAATTCTAGCACTTGTTGCAGGAATTCTGTTTCTATTCCTCCTACTACGCTATGGCAAGCCTCTTCACCAACATCACTCCGAGTGATGTGGAGAAAGCACTCCTTGAACGGAAATGCCGTGAGCGAATAGTACAGCTTTTGGGCATGCCTCGTCTACGGGGTGGTTCCTGTCATTCAGACCAATCTGGCAAGATTGCATCTTACCTGTTCTACGCTGCCTGTTTTGCGGTGAAGAATGCTTGATAGACACCTGTCTAACACTCCCATCAGTCATGCCAACGGATATCGATACTCTGCTGGACCCGATAACGGCCCATGTTGTGTGTTGTCCCCAGAGGCTACCAATCCTGATGACGGCATTCATTGAGATCTCACAGACACTTCCGGCTGCTGCTGAGGTACGAGATGGATCAACGGGCACACAGGTAACAACGGACGCGAACATTGCTTCTTCTGCTGAAGGCGATGTTTCTCATCTCTGTGCAATTAACCTTCTGAACGAGGTGTTCCAAATGTCACCAACTTCGGTGGACGATATTTTGGCTACGGAAATAGATGATCTAATGTTTACGCCAGACCCATACACTGACTTTGATTCGGCTCACAGTGTACCAGGGCAACAATGAAATTTGGCCTTCATATTTTCAAAACTTGGAACTATTCCCAGAAATTGAACTTTTTCTTTTAAAAAATAAATAAAAATGTTCTCGATAGAAAAGACATGGCAAATGAACAATCTGCTTACAGTAGAACTAGTCTTATAAAACGGACTTCTTTGAATACCTCCAGGGACACATTGTCACCTTACTTGTCTAACATTTCATTTAATTCTATGATATGCAATGGCTTTGATTTTGAGAACTTATCGACCATTTCGTCATATGTATACATTTCTGTTTCATTCACGTTGCATTTTACTTCCGTTATATGCTTAGAATGGAAACGATGCTTTAAATGTACAGTACCTATTGCATTTCAACAGTTTTGAGCTTCTTTTAAAATGCTTTTAGAAATGTTTTTAGCAACGTGGTACTCAATTTTATGTTTAGCATTTAAATGTTTAGCATTTAGTATTATCGTTCAATCGAAAGCGGAGTGGGTGTTGTATTCCGCTTTAGGGGTCCGTATATAGGTTTTCCTGAATCATGTCCTTATATAGGCACAATTCGCATTGCCCTTATATAGGCATAGAATCCCTGTCCTTATTTAGGCATTAACCGTGCACTCCAAATACAGGCATGGTCACCGACATCCGTCCACCCTAACGTCACAACGAGTTCTTAGAAACCAGACCCTTAAGCTTCGGGAGTTCCCCGAGCACAGGACTATTGATTTCTCCAAGAACTCATCTATTATGTATGAACCGTTATACCTTAAGGGTTCATTCCTGACGTCTTCCTCTGTCCAACTTCACGTCAATGCTAACATTCCAAGACACCTACCAGGTATAAATATACCTTCCCTTGCCAAAGCAAGTTAGAGGAGACCTCTACTTCAGAGGAGCCCGTATCCCGGCCTGACGCACTGAGAAGACGCTGTCATTCCTGCACACAGACGAATCCAGCTTCCAGTGTTCTGACTCCCTTCGCGGGGTGTTAGAGTTCCAGATCCGGCAAGAGATTCCCACCTCTCTCATTCTCAAGGTATGGAGCTGACTAGAACCTAGAGGGACTCTTGGCATACCATACTTGGCATACTAGACTTAAACATACTCTTAGTATACCAGACTTGAGAATACTCCACCTACTTCTACCTTTCCCTACACCTAGACTAGGTTAGGTACATTGGGGTAGAACTAGCTTAGAGACGCATCGTATGAGTACTCGCATTTTTAGCTCATGTTATTTATGTACGTGAATATATGCTAAAAGATAATGCTAGCGCAGTATTATTTATTTCTACTGCTTACGCTGTACATTATTTATCTTGCATACTGTCTTGTGATCATAACAGCACATATCTCTTACACGAGAAACAAGACTGTTCAATAAACCCTTTTATTGAAACGCCCGTCTTTCCTTTCTGTGTAACTCTGTAGAAACTAAGCATGCACGATTGACCGAGTGAAACTGTTATCTATTGTTTCCACGATTCTGAGACGTGTTCCGATTCTAAAGGGAAACAAAAGTTGTCATGTTTTTCGGTTGCCAGAAACTACTCCCTTCTTGTTCTCAAGGAGTTTCTAGTGGCCTCTGAGCTAGCTGGCACAAGTAATTAAGTTTAATATACTCGATAGGGACATACCGACCTTAGTCCTATGTCAAGCCTATAGGTTATATTATTCCAATGCGCAGAGCCTATTAGGGAAATAGGAACTACACTACAGTTGAGTGTCATGTCAGACCTCCTTGTGGCTGTGGCAGAGCTTCACTTTTCTGCAACTGCTTGAGGCCTTTGTCTTCAAGGTGGTTTACTCTCTATATTTTCTCCACTCTGGAATGTCCAGGCTCTCCCTTGGTGTGTGTGGAATGTTTAAATGGTTCGGAAAGGATGATGGTTTCCTGGATTTGTCCAGTGTCAGCCACGCCCACTGCTGCCCCGAGGGCGTAGTAACAGTAATGTAGAAACAGCAACAAGCACACAAAAAAGAGTCTGCCTGCACCCTCCTGCCTGGCCTCCATTTTGTTCCCCCAGTGGGGAGGGGTTTTCTGGCCCCAAAATGGAGGACTGGTCCAAAACTCAGACCAGCCTTGTCTAATCCCAGGGAAGCAACATTCCTTTCTGAACCATTTAAACATTCCTCACATACCAAGGGAGAACGCTGGGTTCGTTGGTGTTTCTTTCCCTGTACTACGCCCTCTGGGCAGCAGTGGGCAGGGCGGACACTGGAAGATCAAATTTACTACTCTAACTCCAGTCCTAGAATATTTGGTTGCAAAGCAACTTTCCCCCAAATATTCCAGGAGGCTTATTTACTATCCTAACTCCAGTCCTGGAATATTTTGGGGAAAGTTTTAAATTGCTCAAGTATTTTTAGAAAGGGTTGAAAAGTAGTCATTTTGAATTGGAGAAAGTGCTGCCCTGAGGGCGCATCTCAGGGCAAAAAACTAGGAATACCTTTTTTGTTGTACTCAGGTGTACTGCAGTGACAATCTAGCCAGGCGTCAACTCTATGGTACGTATGCTCACTGATACCTGGCAAAGGTGGGTGTCACCCTCCCATATCGCCCCTGCACCATGACCACACCTCTTATCCCACCCGATACTCCATTATGTTATGGTATGAGATCTTTCTTGGGAAAGGTTATGGAGAGGGTGGGTGGAATTCCCAAGCGTTTAACTTAGTCTCAGGACAGGAGAGACTCTCTTAGCCGTGGTCTTTTAGCTGGAGAGAGAAGTGTTTTGTCGGCGCTCTCTCGCCGCACACAGCCCTGGCTGCTTTGGACCCTACAAAGTGGGGCTGCCTGTGTCGGAGCTGTAAATTCTGCTTGGCTTTGTACTCCTATGTAGGCTTACTTGATTTAGTGTTCATTATTGTGTGTCTTATAGTGGTGGGCTTAGAAATATAAGCCCAGATGTACAAAGCATTTTTCTGGTCGCAAACGGTCTGATTCTGCCCTGTGAGCAGGAAAGGCAACAACTCCAGACTTGTTGGCCTTTTTTGGGCCTCATTATGAGGCGCGTCCTGAGCTACTGAGAAGGGAGGCCACATCACTGCCTTTCATCACCAACACTGTTACCAGCGGTTACCATGTTACAACCCAATGCATTCTGGGTGTGCTTGTCTTATTTTGCATCCCTTGAACTAATTAGAATAACACCCCTGATACTAATGATTTCTAGGATAAAAGTGCCGGAGAGCACAGGGGGCGATTGTGCCCAATTCTGGCGCCCATGGGCATGTTGGTATTATAGAAAGCCGTGTACATGCATGTGCTGCCCCTGCTATCATACAGATTGCACCAGCGCACATATTGCGCTGTCGCAATCACAAGCAGGTGTTCCTCAGGTGAAAGAGGGTGTGGTACCATGCACAAGGGGGTCGTTTCTCTTTATTCAGATACGAGCACAGAGGCAAAGAAGCTGTCGGGAGACGCACTGATTATGCGCTTCATAGAAGTGGCGCACAGTTCTCCCTCTGAAGGCACTCCTACCGAGGAGGGCGCGGGGTCAGAGGGACCGTGAGGCATCCTCCCCCTCCTCACACAGAGAGCTGCCTCCGCCTGTTAAAGACACAGCCCCAGTTTTAAACCGTGGCCCTGTCTTTCACTGGTGCACTCTCCTGAGCGCAGGCACGAACTGTCAGAGTTCATATCGCCACTGAAGATAGTGAAGTTTGGGTAACGGGTGGACCGTCCCACACTTCGCTCCGGGCACCGATTTAAGGATTCGTCCCGCGCAAACCAACACACTGGCGCCTGATGTATAATTCCTAGGACTAGAGACAATCTGTGATGACATGGAATGAGGTGGCCACTGTACCCCCAAAACAAAGCTAGATCGGGGCCCGGCTCGGGTGTGGCCCACCCACTGGAAGAGGTTCCCTTAGACAGCTAAGAATGTGATGATTGTAGCCACTGGTGGTTTGAATGCGTAGGGCGTCCCTTTCTGTGACATAAATTAATTAAAGGGTGACTCTTAAAGAGAGGGGCAGGTGAGGGCTGAGGAAATCTCTCCTCTTGGGGGCAGTGTTTCACTTTTTTAAACTGCACCAAAGGGCACCTCACAATTTGCCCGGGAGAAAGTTTGAAATGTTCTATTTCTCTTGACACACACCTGAGTCTACGGCAAACCATAGGGACGGTATTGTTGATACCCCGTGGAGGTAGGGTGACCAGGCGTCCCAGATCTGCCGGTCCAGTCCCGTTTTTAGGTCTCGCCTGAGCCAGCGCATGCGCTGCTCTGGCGAGACATTTAGTAACTGGCTTTTGAAAGTGCTACCCACAGGCTTTTCCTGGCCTCAAGCTTGCGTTCACGCGAGCGTGCACGCGCGCAGCTGCCATCTGTCTTTCTGTAATGGCTCATTAAGCCTTACAGCGCGTGAATCCCCATGCTTGTTTGTCTTAGCTGCCGGTGCAGGCAGCTGCTCACTGTCACAACCGCACTTCCCCGACATGTTGGTCTTGTAATTTTGGGTGTGTTTTTCTATGGTTTGGTTGCATTAGCGTGCAAGGTAACATTTTATTTGTGTTTATTTTTTTCGCAGCGCAGCATGCCGCTCTTGATATTTAACAATGGCGCCTGTGCATCTTATCTTTTGTTGTGCGCAGGTCGGCCCACTCGACGTATTTTTTTTAGCACTGCATGCCGCGATTCATCTTTAACAAAGGCACCAGCAAAGTAAACGCATTAAGGCAACTGCCCCTCTTGCATCTCCTGGCAAACCAGCCCCCGACCCGTAATTACGATTGCGCATTAGACACCCAGCGCAGGCGCACTGTTGCCGGACCCAGTTGCTCATCTGTGACAAAATAAAAGTCTGGCCTGGCAGGACGCAGGGGCTAAGCAGTAAAGGGAGAGCTGATCAACATTTACTGTAGCTCACCGTGCACAGGCACTGCTTGTGAAAGTACGGCGTGTAGTAAGTAATGCAAACACGCTGAATTTCGGAAGTCACCATGCGCAGCTTTGATTTAATCAACAAATACATTTTATTTTATGTGGCAGCATTCCAGAATCACATTCCTGCGCGGGCATTTATCCATTCACAAGCTCTCAATTGGAGCCCTTTTCCCTTGCATTATTTATCAGAGTTTGAAGCAAAATTTAGCAGGAGTTCCACTTCCGGCCCTTTTCTGTTGTGGCTGCAGCTCATTTCCTGACATGAAGACTTAGCCTGCAGCCTAGGGTGACCAGGCGTCCCGGATTTGCCAGGACAGTCCCGGTTTTCCACGAGCTGTCCTGGCAAATTTCAAGAAGTTAAGCTCATGTCCTGGTTTTTAGAGAGGGTCAGCTGAAAACGCTGGGAGGTATCTTTTTTAATTTTGCAAAGCAGGGATAGTTAGCTGCTGTTATAAGAAGTCAATTTAATTAACAGGCATGTTACTGGCTTTAAAAATAGCATTTGATGTACGTTCTTACTGCCTCTTCTGTAATTCTCTGCTGAGGAGCGCTGTCATTCTGTGCGCTGTGTGGAAGTAAAATTGTAGTCCTGCTTCTATTTTTGGGAAATGTCCCGGTTTTAGCTTTTAAATTCTGGTCACCCTACTGCAGCCTCTTGACTAATTGTGGTCATATCAATGCAAAAAGGCTCTGCCTACTCTAAACCAAAAAACATAAGTAAAATCGTTCACATGAACAACGTCAATTGCTTCAACTTTTGCCAATGCGAGACTTATTGCAGTGCAAATGCCTATAGCTTATGTTTTCTGTTTTTCATTTTTTCACCGTTCTTCCAGGTAACGGACTGTATATGTTTTCCACACGTTGTGGTTGTTTTGCTGCGTGAAGGAGTTGGGGACTGGGTCTGCGTTCTACAGAGTAAACCCTCCTCCTCGTGAGATGGCAGCGGCTTTACTCTCACCGTGTGACCACGGGCATCATCAGTACGACTGCCGCTCCGGCGCCATGTCTGCCCCTGTTCATTCATGCTATGCAAAAACAACAGTTGATGGACAGAATGCAGAACAATGTCATACATTCACCCCAGTACAGAGATCTGGGCCTAAATCCATCGTTTTTTTGCTCACCATGCCATTCCAGTTTGCACCCAGCCATATGCAAATCAGTCTTGACCCTGTGCCCAATGGGAACAGTCCAGCCCGAACTGCCAGGCCAGGTCCTCCCTGGACTGGAAACAAGCATCCTAGGACCGGTTTCGGGCTTTCACCCCTCTTCAGCCAGGATAGCTTGATTCCAGTGGCATGGAGAGCTCACTAGTACGACTGCCGTTCCGGCGCCATGTCTGCCCCTGTCAAGGTACTTGCTGCGCTGCTGTTCATTCATGCTATGGCATCATTGGTGGCATGTCGTAGGGTGGCCAGTATGGACTGCTGCTCCAAGTGCTCTGGCAGTACCTAACCGTGCTGCACCTGGTGCAGGGCACAGCAGAGTAATGTTGGGCACAATGTTGAAAGAGTGCCCGTGCATTGGACTGCACATAGTGCAATATATTCACCAAGACGGATTAAACACATCATGCATGTGTGTGCCAATGTCCCCAGTGCAAGACATGTCACTTCCTTCTTCTGGCAGTCTCTGATTGCTCCACGCATGCCAGCTGGGGGCTACAGTGACGTGGTTGTCTCGTGAGTGCCAGTAGACATGCAAACACACAGACATTCACAATATCCATGACGGCATTGACAGCATAAACCTCGCCACGTCACATGAACACTGAATTACGGCTCCTAGACTGGAAGGTATGTAAATTAGACTTCTAGGTGCATATTTGCAGAGCGATGTCATGCATTTATGCATACCTTTCACAGGGCTTTTAAGTGGGATGGAAAAACTGGGGGGGGTTCTCTCATAGGGGCGTGGCCGCTGTAATTAAGGGTGTGGCTTAAAACACTGAAGCTAATAATCTGTGTTTCGCATAGTGTGCCGCCCGACTGTTATTTTGCAGCTTCTGTCCATTTATCCAGATATAAAACACAACAAGTAACGTTACACCAACAACAAGCCAGGACTATTGGCTTTGTCAATTGGTTGTAAATTTCATAAGATAAATGAGCAACAACTATCACTTTGTTGTATATAATATTGAAAATGCTTCCGTTCTTGTGGGCGAGGTTGTGGCGTAAGGCTAGAGCAGCCGACCTTCGAGCTGAGACAACAGGTTCGAGCCTGAGGTACTGTGATTAAAAAAAAAATGAATATGTCCTTGTGTGATGTAACTGGTGCTCATGTAAAGCGCTCCAAGTTTGCGCTTTGTAAAACTGAAAAACAAGTCTCTTTGAAGTTACATCAAAGGCAGTGACAGGTTGTACTATTGCAGAGTTAAGATTTTTTTTTCCCACCCCAAGGGTAACAAGCATTGGCATAGCCAATAGGTCTCGCCTTTGGGACCTTATAAGTGCTTAGCCATGCAACAGTTGATGTTGTTGCACCAAGGATATTGTGTTGCATAACTAAATACTTATAAGGGCCTAAAAGCGAGACCTATTGGCTATGCCAATGCTTGTTTCACCACGTGTTTCGTCAGATTTCGGGAAATTTAGCTCAAGTCCTGGTTTTTAGAGAGGGTCGACTGAAAACGGTGGGAGGTGCCGTTTTATGTTTTGCAAAGCAGGGATAGTTAGCGGCTGTTATAAGAAAGCAATTTAATCAACAGGGATGCTACTGGCTTTAACAATGGCATTTTATGTATGCACTTCTGTAATTCTCTGCTGAGGAGCGCTGTCATTCTGTGAGCTAGGTTGAAGTAAAATTGTAGTCCTTTTTCTATTTTTGTGAAATGCCCAGGTTTTTGGCTTTAAAATTCTGGTCACCCTACTTGGTGGTCTCCCTTGGAGACTGTTCATGCCCCAAGCCCAGGGGCATAACAGAGCCCCCGCAGGGTGCGGACGGGAGGAGGTGGCGGACAGGCTTCCTTGTTTTGGAGGCCTCCCCCCACCCTTTAAGCCCTTGACCGCGATCGGAATTCCGCTCGTGTGCTGGACATTCTGATCGCGGGTGGGGTCGTGACGAGCTCAGCTCGTCATGCGCACAGCGCTACCGCGCAGCATGACGAGCTGAGCTCGTCATGAGCACGGAAGGGGTTAAGCCATGCCATTGCATGGAATAAGAAATCGTTAAATGCTCGGAAAGCCACTCTCCTTTCCCCAGCAGGCCCTGCGCCGTAGGGGGACTCAATCTTTCAGGGACCCCATTGAACCCAAGATCAATGAATGTGTGTGATCTGGGAGACGCCGGGCCCCTGTCGCAGACTGCAGGGGCCAGGCTGGCATCCTTTGGTGTTACGCACTGCCCTAGCCTGCCGAGTCACCGAGATGTTGGATAGATTTGCAGTCCTTTGCCTGGCCCAGTGAGACCGGCCCTTTTGCTTGGTCAGGTCAGGGGCATTTTAAGGATTTTGGGGGCCCTGGGCCAAACGGATTTTGGGGGCCCCTGTTCGAAAATGCTTTGATGCAATGATACAATTCGAGCTCTTTCATGTCCTCTTTGGCCAGGTCACTGACAGTGCAACGGCAAACCGGTTCAAATTCGAAATGTGTTTACATCGAATATTCAGGGATAGTGACTCGTGTTTTTAATATTGTAACACAGCACCAGCTCACTAGTGTTACTGCAAATGATCCCTGTGTCACCCTTCACTTTCTCATATGTGAGGTTCTGTTATGATCTAAAATAAACGTATTTTATGGATGTTGCATTAAACATAAATACAACATTTCTCTCCAAAATGTCTGTAACAGACTCTCACACATCACCCACAGTAAAAATACATTAAAGGAAAACGGTATTTAAAACAATCTGTTTAAACAATATTGAAGGTCACCTTGGCAAGCCTCACTACAGAGCAGACTGTATCAGGGGCCCCCTGAAAGGCTGGGGCCCTGGGCCAAAGCCCACCTTGCCCATGCCTTAAAACGTCTCTGGGTCAGGTCTGTCTTATAAGCAGGGTCACTGGATTTATGTGATTGTGCAGCCCTGGCGATTTTCGCATGATTGAAGATTTGGCGCATTTCCGACATAATCCATGATCTGCCGCATATTCTCAGATTTTAACCCCCAAAAAATGTTGCTTCTAGCTGAAACGGTTCAAATGTTAGTTAAAATGCAATGACACGTGTGTGCGCGCTGTGGAAGGGCCTTTGCAAAGGGTGACTGGTCACCTTTCTGTAGCGTATTGCTTTATTTGAGTGTTGAACTGGTACTAATGAGGTGCAACCAATGCCCAGACAGTGTTAATAAGTGTGGAAATGACAAAGTAATGAAGTAATACTGAGACAAAATGTTCAGTACTATGCCGCATTATTTCCTCAGCAAGGCTGCATAATTTGGCCCCCTCCTGCCGCATAATTCAAATGGCCCTGCTTATAAGGACAGTATTCATTGCAAGCAACCGCTGCGTGAAAGCAGAGAGAAATTCTTAAATGTTATCTATTTGTAAAACTCACACCAAAATAAAAATCCAGAAAAAATGTGCTATTTGGGAGGGGGCTCTGTTAACGTGTCTTTATAATCTCTCAGTAAATATAGGGTACGGACATAAGACGGCCTTTCTTTGCCCATTGAGACGGCTGGCACCAGGGCCAGGGCTGGTTATAATCACGTTTGCTCGCCCCATTGAGCGGGCTCTTTCGCCCGAGGTAGGGCGACGCCCCGCTGAGCCTCGCTCCTTCCCTCTTTTGTCTACTTTGGTTTGTAATCCCAGGGTTTCTCTCGCCCCATTGACAGAGCCGGCTCCTGGGCCCGGCTTTGGCTCGGTGTCAGCTCCGCCATTGCACATTACTTCCGCTTTCTTGTTCATTGTGTAAGAACAAGCCTGTGCGTGGCTGGGGTCAGGGGGGTAAGCCTCACATGGATTCCCGACTCTGGGGGGGGCTTGTGCACTCACAATGTGATCCTGCTGCGAGTCCTGAGCCGATTAAATCTACCAAACAGGAGCACGCGCCCTGGGGCCCCGCCGCCGCCACGTGCTAGGCCTGGGCGGCCATCTTCTTCACTCCAGACGCCGCGGCACGCGCCTGTCCTTACCCACTCTGGGCTGGCTGCTGCTCAAAGGGCAGGGTGGGCTGGGGAGGAGCCTGTGGCCATACAAGCTGCTGTCAGGGCAGGGGGGCTGAGGGTCCCCAAGCCTCACATGTCACTCTCCGGGCAGGGTGGGCGGCCATCTTCTTCACTCCAGGTGCCGCGGCACGCGCCTGGCCTTACCCACTCTGGGCTGGCTGCTGCTCAAAGGGCAGGGTGGGCTGGGGAGGAGCCTGTGGCCATACAAGCTGCTGTCAGAGCAGGGGCTGAGGGTGCCCAAGTCTCACGTCACTCTCCAAGCAGGGTGGGCTGGGCTGGTCGGCCATCTTCATCACTCAAGATGCTGCGGCACGCGCCTGGCCTTACCCACTCTGAGCTGGCTGCTGCTCAAAGGGCAGGATGGGCTGGGAGGGGGGTGCTGTGGCCATACAAGCTGCTGTCAGGGCAGGGGGCTGAGGGTCCTCAAGCCTGTCACTCTCCTGCAGGGTGGGCTGGGCGGCCATCTTCTTCACTCCAAGTGCTGCGGCACGTGCCTGTCCTTACCCACTCTCGGCCGGCTGCTGCTGTCAGACAGCCAGGGTGGGCTGGGTGGCTTGGGGCAATACATGCTGCTGTCTGGGCTGGGGGTCCCCAAGCCTTACATGTCGCTCTCTGGGCAGGGTGGGCTAGGCGGCCATCATCTTCACTCCAGGCCCCGTGGCACGTGCCTGGGCCTTACCCACTCTGGGCCGGCTGCTGCTCAAAGGGCAGGGTGGGCTGGGGGGGAGCCTGTGGCCATACAAGCTGCTGTCAGGGCAGAGGCTGAGGGTGCCCAAGTCTCACGTCACTCTCCAGGCAGGGTGGGCTGGGCTGGTCGGCCATCTTCTTCACTCAAGACGCTGCGGCACGCGCCTGTCCTTACCCACTCTGGGCTGGCTGCTGCTCAAAGGGCAGGGTGGGCTGGGGTGGGGGAGGGCTGTGGCCATACAAGCTGCTGTCAGAGCAGGGGCTGAGGGTGCCCAAGCTTCATGTTTCACTGTCCGGACAGGGTGGGCTGGGCGTCCATCTTCTTAACTCCAGACGCCACGGCACGCGCCTGTCCTTACCCACTCTGGGCCAGCTGCTGCTCTCAGGCAACCAGGGTGGGCTGTGGGGCCTCTGTCCAAACAAGCTGCTGTCAGGGCAGGGGCTGAGGGTCCCCAAGCCTTACATGTCACTCTCTGGGCAGGGTGGGCTAGGCGGCCATCATCTTCACTCCAGGCCCCGTGGCACGTGCCTGGGCCTTACCCACTCTGGGCCGGCTGCTGCTGTCAGACAGCCAGGGTGGGGCCATGCAAACTTCTGTCAGGGCAGGGGGGCTGAGGGTCCCCAAGCTTTACATGTCACTCTCCAGGCAGGGTGGGCTGAAGGGGGGGCGGCATCTTCTTCACTCCAGGCCCCGTGGCACGTGCGTGGCCTTACCCACTCTGGCCGGAATCTGCTGCTCAAAGGGCAGGGTGGGCTGGGGGCCCTGTGGCCATACAAGCTGCTGCTGAAAGGGCAGGGGAGCTGAGGGTCCCCGAGCCTCACATGTCACTCTCCGGGCAGGAGGGGCTGAGGGCCCTGGAAAGGCGCCAGACCTTACATGTTACTCTCAGGGCAGGGTGGGCTGGGGGGGAGCCTGTGGCCATACAAGCTGCTGTCAGGGCAGGGGCTGAGGGTCCCCGAGCCTCACATGTCACTCTTCAGGCAGGGTGGGCTGGTCAGCCATCTTCTTCACTCCTGACGCCACGGCACATGCCTGGCCTTACCCACTCTGAGCTGGCTGCTGCTGAAAGGGCAGGATGGGCTGGGAGGGGGGGGGGGGGGGCTGTGGCCATACAAGCTGCTGCTGAAAGGGCAGGGGAGCTGAGGGTCCCCGAGCCTCACGTGTCACTCTCCGGGCAGGAGGGGCTGAGGGCCCTGGAAAGGCGCCAGACCTTACATGTTACTCTCAGGGCAGGAGGGCTGAGGGCCCTGTTAAGGCCCCAGGCCTTGCACGTTACTCTCAGCGGAGGGGGCCCTCTGGCCATACAGGCTGCTCTCAGGGCTGAAGGTGGCCTAGGGAACCTCAAGGTGCCATACGGGCTACTTTCATAGGATGGGGCCGAGGGACCCCAGCCCTGAGACCTGCCTTGAGGCGGCGCAGCACCATGTATGTCATTGAAGGCGCAGAGATGATTTTCTGCTCCTGTCGTGTAATTGTATTTTGTGCTCCAAGTCCTGAAAACTGCCAACATTCCACAGGAGTCTCCTCAGAGAGGCCTTTACCACTTATGGTTTTTAGTCAGTGCATTTAGTTTCATCATAAATCAGCTGATCCCAATAATAGAAGGACTGTGGGCAGAAGTACCTATTGGATTCAGCAGTGTTTTGAGAACCGACCTGTGTACTAATAGGTCAGTTCACAACATACAGAACTGCAGTCGCAATTCATCCTACTTCATGAAGATTAATGAACTAGGTCGCAGATTGCGACCCACTACGATTCGCTTCCGCCAAAGCAATGGCAGCCTGCTGGAGTCAGCAAACCCCCATGTCTCTGATTGATTTTAAATAAAGCAATCTTTTTTTTAAACGCAGCCTGTTTTCCTTAAAGGAGAAAAGTTTGTAAAACTGCCTACTACTATTAATTATTATTACTATTAATGTTTTTGGACTATCCACAACGGAGCAAGGGTCCCTTTGCGGAATATATCTCTTTACAATGCATGCTTTGGATCGCATGCCATTACAACGCGGTCGTTACAACGACCACGTTGTTACAACGCGAACCATTACATCGCAAGTCATTACGACTTGCTGTAGGGGGCGCTGGACTTAGGAATAGTATAATTTACTATTCCTACTCCAGTTTGTGCAACAGCAGGGAAGGTGTTGGATTGTAAATCCAACACCTTCTGCCCCCTACAGCAAGTCGTTGTAATGACTTGCGATGTAATGATTCTCATTGTAACAACGCGGTCGTTGTAACGACCGCGTTGTAATGGCATGCGATCTAAAGCATGCGTTGTAAATGCTGTTTCCCCCTTTAGCGACCATTTCCCATTTGTAAACGGGATGCCACCTCCTTTGAGGTGTCTGTAAAATATTAATGTTTTGAGACCGCATTTCGGTTGCAAAACATTAATACATACTTTGAGGCTATTTGGAAGGGACGCCCTGAACACACCCCTTCCAAATAGGCATTCCTTATGATTTCCAAAACCCATTTAGTGATCGCATGGTTTGCGAAAAGAGGATGCGTTAGTGCATCTGGCCATATATTCCTTGGTGGGAGATGACTTCAAACTCGCACAGGGAAGTGCAGTCTCACTCACTCGTTGCAGTACAGACCCGAGAGCTCCACTGTAGGCTTTGGAAAGGCAGAGGGCCAATAATGATTGATAATGTCCTCTGCACCTGTCTTCCAATGTTTGTCTTTCTATTTTTCCCTCTTTAAGTTAGATTATTTCACTCACTGTGGGTGGGATGTTCTCACAATATAGCTCTTCTGTGTGGGCTGTACCAATTGTAAAAGGCCCTCTCACTCGTGACGTGCAACTCAGACCTAGAACTCAGGTAGAGGGCCTCTAATGAGTTCTATAGCCCTCGGCAGTGCTTAATTTAAGCTGGTGGTTTCCGATGCTCATCTCCGGCCCTTAACTATCAACACCAACACTTTTCTTGAACACCCGTTAAGGACACATTCATTTATGGGGAGATTAAGTGATTTGCCCAGAATCACAGGATGTTGAACCGGTGCCGAGAACCGAAACTGGTTCCCCAGCTTTGAAGTCAGCAGCTCTGGCCATTACGTCACATCCTCTCCCCACTTTCATGGTTAGTGGTTGGTTCTGTTTTAGGCGGCCCTAACAGGAGAAATGGGCTGGAGCAAACTGCCTCCTGATGAGAGCCCCGGCAATTATTTTTTTACAAATGAACCACTGGCCCTCGGCATTAGGCCGTAGCATTTAAACAATGCAGTTTTCACTGCTGTCAGCTCTTCAACCAACCCTGGTGTGATTCCCTTTCTCTCTGGCACTTCTTGGCACTTCTGCAATGAGCGCCATCTTTACCCAACTCAATTATATCTGTTTTATGTGATGCCCTCAGGATGTTAGGCGTGGTGGATCCTACTAAGATGTGAACTTGTGACAAGCAGCACACAGACAGATTGTACCGCTGGCGCTGCCCCAGCTGAGCTACTGAGCTATTTTATCGGCTCCAGCATGCCCTAATTTATATGATGCACGCGCGCATCTCAACACTTCACACCACATGCAACCGAATCTAAGCGCACCACAGCACTCCATCCAATCACATTGTAGCAGCGGACATCACGGAACACAGCATCTCCCCACATCACTCAGTATTATTCACAACATGGCAACAGGTGTGAGCATGACATTGGTACAACTCCTCATCGGGTATGGCATGGCTTTAATACAGCTCCCCATCGGGAATGGGCATGGCTTGGATACAGCTCCTCATCGGATATGGACATGGCTTGGGTACAGCTCCCCGTCGGGTATCGGCATGGCTTTGGTACAGCTCCCCATCGGGTATGGGCATGGCTTTGGTACAGCTCCTCATCGGGTATAGACATGGCTTTGGTACAGCTCCCTATCTGGTATAGACATGGCTTTCGTACAGCTCCTCATCGGACATGGACATGGCTTTGGTACAGCTCCCTATCTGGTATAGACATGGCTTTGGTACAGCTCCTCATCGGGTATGGACATGGCTTTGATACAGCTCCCCATCGGGTATAGACATGGCTTTGGTACAGCTCCCCATCGGGTATCTGCATGGCTTTAGTACAGCTCCCCATCGGGTATAGGCATGGCTTTGGTACAGCTCCCCATTGGGTATGGGCATGGCTTTGGTACAGCTGCCCATCAGGTATGGACATGGCTTTGGTACAGCTCCCCATCGGGTATAGACATGGCTTTAGCACAGCTCCCCATCCGGTATGTGCATGGCTTGGGTACAACTACCCATCGGGTATGGGCATGGCTTTGGTACAGCTCCCCATCGGGTATAGACATGACTTTAGCACAGCTCCCTATCCAGTATGGGCATGGCTTTCGTACAGCTCCCCATCGGGTATGGGCATGGCTTTGGTACAGCTCCCCATGGGTTATGGCCATGGCTTTGGTACAGCTCCCCATCGGGCATGGGCATGGCTTTGGTACAGCTCCCCATTTGGCATGGGCATGGCTTTGGTACAGCTCCCCATTTGGCATGGGCATGGCTTTGGTACAGCTCCCCATTTGGCATGGGCATGGCTTTGGTACAACTCTCCATCGGGTATGGGCATGGCTTTGGTACAGCTCCCCATCTGGTATGGACATGACTTTGGTATAGCTCCCCACTAAGCATGGGCATGACATTGGTACAGCTCCCCATATGGTATGGCATGGCTTTGGTACAGCTCCCCATTGGGTATGGGCATGGCTTTGGTACAGCTCCCCAACAGGTATCCGCATGACATTGGTACAGCTCCCCATCGGGTATGGCATGGCTTTGGTACTGCTCCCCATATGGTATGGCATGGCTTTGGTACAGCTCCCTGTCGGGTATCGGCATGGCTTTGGTACAGCTCCCCATGCGGTATGGGCATGGCTTTGGTACAGCTCCCCATCGGGAATAGACATGGCTTTGGTACATCTCCCCATCCGGTATGGGCATGGCTTTGGTACAGCTCCTCATCGGGTATGGACATGGCTTTGGTACAGCTCCTCATCGGGTATAGACATGGCTTTGGTACAGCTCGCCATCCGGTATGGGCATGGCTTTGGTACAGCTCCCCATCCGGTATGGGCATGGCTTTGGTACAGCTCCCCATCGGGTATGGCATGGCTTTGGTACAGCTCCCCATATGGTATGGCATGGCTTTGGTACAGCTCCCTGTCGGGTATCGGCATGTCTTTGGTACAGCTCCCCATCCGGTATGGGCATGGCTTTGGTACAGCTCCCCATCGGGAGTAGACATGGCTTTGGTACAGCTCCCCATTCGTTATGGGCATGGCTTTGGTACAGCTCCTCATCGGGTATGGACATGGCTTTGGTACAGCTCACCATCGGGTATAGACATGGCTTTGGTACAGCTCCCCATCCGGTATGGGCATGGCTTTGGTACGGGAGACATCCTTTACCACGCAACATTTACAACGCAATGCTTTTACATCGCGGTCATTACAACGCAGGTCGTTACAACGACTTGCGCTGGATGGCGCTCTAACCTAAGGAATAGTATGATTTACTATTCCAACACCTTCCCTACTGTACGTAGACTGGAGTTGGAATAGTAAATCATTCTATTCCTAAGTCCAGCACCCTCCAGCGCAAGTCGTTGTAACGACTTGCGTTGTAACGAATGCAATGTAAAATACCGCGTTGTAAATGTATGCGTAGTAACGTCATACATTCCTTTGGTACAGCTCCCCATCCGGTATGGGCATGGCTTTGGTACAGCTCCCCATCGGGCATGAGCATGGCTTTGGGACAGCTCACCATCCGGTATGGCATGGCTTTGGTAAAGGTCCCCATCGGGTATGGGCATGGCTTTGGTACAGCTCCCCATCGGGTATGGGCATGGCTTTGGTACAGCTGCCCATCAGGTATGGGCATGGCTTTGGTATAGCTCCTCATCAGGTATGGGCATGGCTTTCGTACAGCTCCCCATCGGGCATGGGCATTGCTTGGGTACAGCTCCCCATCGGGTATGGGCATGGCTTTGGTACAACTTTCCATAAGGTATGGGCATGGCTTTGGTACAGCTCCCCATCGGGCATGGGCATGGCTTTGGTACAGCTCACCATTGGGTATGGCATGGCTTTAGTACAGCTCCCCATCGGGTATGGGCATGGCTTAGGTACAGCTCCTCATCAGGTATGGGCAAGGCTTTGGTACAGTTCCTCATTGGTTATGGGCATGGCTTTGGTAAAGCTGCCCATCGGGTATGGGCATGGCTTTGGTACAGCTCCCCATCGGGTATAGACATGACTTTAGCACAGCTCCCCATCCGGTATGGGCATGGTTTGGGTACAGCTACCCATCCAGTATGGGCATGGCTTTGGTACAGCTCCCCATCGGGTATGGACATGGCTTTGGTACAGCTCCCCACGGGTTATGGCCATGGCTTTGGTACAGCTCCCCATCGGGCATGGGCATGGCTTTGGTACAGCTCCCCATTTGGCATGGGCATGGCTTTGGTACAGCTCTCCATCGGGTATGGGCATGGCTTTGGTACAGCTGCCCATCAGGTATGGGCATGGCTTTGGTACAGCTCCTCATCGGGCATCGCATGGCTTTGGTACAGCTGCCCATCAGGTATAGACATGGCTTTGGTACAACTCCTCATCAGGTGTGGACATGGCTTTGGTACAGCTCCTCATCGGGCATGGCATGGCTTTGGTACAGCTGCCATCAGGTATGGGCATGGCTTTGGTACAGCTCCTCATCGGGCATGGCATGACTTTTGTACAGCTGCCCATCAGGTATGGACATGGCTTGGGTACATCTACCCATACAGTATGGACATGGCTTTGGTACAGCCCCCCATTGGGTATGGACATGGCTTTGGTACAGCTCCCCATGGGTTATGGCCATGGCTTTGGTACAGCTCCCCATCGGGCATGGGCATGGCTTTGGTACAGCTCCCCATCGGGCATGGGCATGGCTTTGGTACAGCTCTCCATCAGGTATGGGCATGGCTTTGGCACAGCTCCTCATCGGGCATGGCATGGCTTTGGTACAGCTGCCCATCAGGTATGGACATGGCTTTGGTACAGCTCCTCATCCGGTATGAGCATGGCTTTGGTACAGCCCCTCATCAGATACGGACATGGCTTTGGTACAGCTCCTCATCGGGAATGGACATGGCTTTGGTACAGCTGCCCATCAGGTATGGACATGGCTTTGGTAAAGCTGCCCATCCGGTACTGGCATGGCTTTGGTACAGCTGCCCATCAGGTATGGACATGGCTTTGGTACAGCTCCCCATCGGGTATAGACATGACTTTAGCACAGCTCCCCATCCGGTATGGGCATGGCTTGGGTACAGCTACCCATCCAGTATGGGCATGGCTTTGGTACAGCTCCCCATCGGGTATGGACATGGCTTTGGTATAGCTGCCCATCAGGTATGGACATGGCTTTGGTACAGCTCCCCATCGGGTATAGACATGACTTTAGCACAGCTCCCCATCCGGTATGGGCATGGCTTGGGTACAGCTACCCATCCAGTGTGGGCATGGCTTTGGTACAGCTCCCTATCGGGTATGGACATGGCTTTGGTACAGCTCCCCACGGGTTATGGCCATGGCTTTGGTACAGCTCCCCATCGGGCATGGGCATGGCTTTGGTACAGCTCCCCAATTGGCATGGGCATGGCTTTGGTACAGCTCTCCATCGGGTATGGGCATGGCTTTGGTACAGCTGCCCATCAGGTATGGGCATGGCTTTGGTACAGCTCCTCATCGGGCATGGCATGGCTTTGGTACAGCTGCTCATCCGGTATGGGCATGGCTTTGGTACAGCCCCTCATCAGGTATGGGCATGGCTTTGGTACTGCCCCTCATCAGGTATGGACATGGCTTTGGTACAGCTCTTCATCGGGCATGGCATGGCTTTGGTACATCTCCCCATCAAGTACTTTCTTCACTTTACTGTATGTTTACCCTGACAGTGTCTTTCCCATCTCCGAAGAGGAAGTGTGTCCACTCCTGGGATATTTGAATGTCTCCATCCTGGCTCTGTTCTACCTTTTGTCTATCCAGGGATTCTGAAATGTTTCTGTCCTGTCTTCTCTTTACTGCAAGTCTCCCTCTGGGTTATTTAATTATCTCCACACTATCTCAACTCTCCATACTATCTTAACTCTCTATTATGTCTAACCTGGAGTAATTAATTACAGTTCTCTATACTGTCTCACCTTTATTGTACTTGCATCTCAGGGTTCTTACATAGTGTCTATCTTTTCTGCACTTTATTGTATTTTTATCCCCATGATAGTTAAATGTGTCTGTCCTATCTTCCAAGCTTCAAATTTTGGGATTGAGAAAACAAATCACAGCGCCTTTGCTTCCAATAACATCCCAACCGGCATATCCAATAGTCATGAAACCCTAAAGGAGGTCTCAATCAATGCAAAGCATGTGAAAAATGCTGTACTCCAAATTTTCTTTAAATTAATAATTTATTCATACAATATCCAAGCAGCCTTCAATCCAGAACCACCAACTCGTGTTTCGAGTAACTGTCTTTGTTACGGCTGAAAAGAATCATAAAACATCTCTTAAAACTCACAAGTTACACCGCACACTATGTTACAAATTATATGCATGTAGATATCTAGTAATGTAGTGAAACCTTAATATCTTGGCTTCTTAAAGAAAGCATGACATCAATTCCTTACTGTGACGAGGTGGGTCCTCAACCGGTGGGTCTCCACGATGAGGTGGCCTGGTGGTCTACAACCTCCCTCTCCCCCCCTCTTGTCTCCCCTCCTCAGGATGAGTGGAGCATGCACCCTCGCTCTCCGTGTGACCCCGCGGTGACATATGGTGAGGGTGCCTTTAAGTGGGATATCCCGGAAGACGAGACTCCGCCCCCTGCAGACGTCAGAACGTGCAGCGCCATAAGAGGAGGAGATTCCCGGAAGACGTGGTGGAATACCATCGGTGAGACGGAGGGAGCTGAGGAGCAGAGCGTCGCATTTATCGGAGGGATCCAGCCGAGGACGGACGAGTCGAACAGGACCACACAGCTGGAGGAAGATCCGGAGGTGCCAGGAGGCCAACGACAACGCGAACCGCCCAGCCACGTTCCTGGAGGAGCGTGGCTCACAAAGGTACGGGACCGATTCACGGGTTGGGCAGGGAGGAGGGATTGGCGCAAGGGGACTTAGCCAGACCTTTTCCTCCTACGACCCGCTACACCCTACCCTGAGCACTATCACTCACCCTTATATAGAGGACGTGTGGCACAGTGTGCGGTGTCCCTTCACTCCCCTTCCCATGGGCCCAGTATTTTACGCACCCTAAAACCCCGATTCTTGTCTCCCCCTTACATCTCACCACGGAGTCTTCAAGCCCCCGTACCCCGAGGCGAGGAGAACAGGAGCGGACGTCACCCCGAGCAGGCCATCAATCCTGCCGGAGGAGGGAGGAAGAGTCCCGTCTTTCACAGAACCCTCTCTCAAGAAGGAGACATTTATTAGGCAAAATAAAACCTTCCCTCTCACGACCAGTCTCGCCTCTCATCTGTTCCCACCCGTTACAAGTGGTGTCAGAAGTAGGATCATCACCAACATCCATCAGTACACCAATGATACACACGCTCATCCAGCACATTGTGAAAGGCCAGGAGAAGCTGGAATGGGCTGTGGAACGACACATGGCGTCGGCCCAAGCCGACAGGGACGTATTCAAGGACTCTATAGCAGCCCAGAGGGCCGGGTTACAGAAGCTCGCCAAAGAGCCCAGCTCATCCACCTCAAGCCACATTCGGGGAACAACCCAGGGACCCTCAGGGATTTCACTGCAGAAATACGTGGCCGGGGAAGACCCGGACGCGTTCTTGCTGAACTTCGAGCGTGCGGCACGCGCCTGTGGGTGGCCGGAAGAGAAATGGCCTTTCTTCCTGGCCCCCCTGCTAACCGGCGAAGCCCAGGCAGCGTACCAGGTTGCTAATGCGACGGGGGTAACCCCATACAACGATATAAAGGACATCATATTAGACCATCTAGGCCTAGACGCAGAGGCCTACAGGGTTCGCTTCCGCAGAGAAAGAGGCCTGCCGGGGGAAAACCCCCAAACCATTTATTTCCGTCTCAAAATGGCAGCGGATAAGTGGCTGAAGCCGGAGTCCAGTACAAAGGAGGACATCCTGAACCGGATATATATGGAGCAGTTCCTAGAAGCCCTCCCGTATGGTACCCAGAGGTGGCTGAGGCAGCATCCCCACCTCACCCCGGAACAAGCTATCGAGATGGCCACTACATTCTCACGAGCCCAACCCCGGAATCCCGGATGGGATAGTGAGAAAACCAACAAACCTAATATCGTGAAACCGGACAGGAAGCCACGAGTTATGGTGGAACCTCCCCGACCCAAGCCTGGGAGAATGGACTATGCCCCGCTTAGAGGACCACAATGCTTTGAGTGAGGCGAATGGGGCCACATCGCTAGACTGTGTCCCAAGCGCAGGGTCCAAGATGAACCAATGGAGGTGGGATACCTCCCGAGATCTATCTTATACACCGCCGATATGGGGACAGCATTTCATGTGAGTGTACAGGTGAATGGGAGGAAAGCCAAAGCTCTCTTAGACTCAGGGTGTAGACAGTCAGTGATACAAAAAGCCCTAGTCAACCCCTCCCAATACCTCCCTGAGACAACGGTGCATATCAGGTGCGTACATGGGGATGTAAGGCCCTACCCTTTGGCAGTTGTAACGCTCACCCCCCCAAACAGTAAGCCATGCACGGTCCGGGTGGGAGTGATAGAGGGGTTACCCGAAGATATGTTGTTAGGGACGGACAACCCCGATTTCTTGCAGTTGTTTTCTGCCACGATACAGGAGGAGGGAGCGATTCGGGGTACAAAGGGAGACATGACCCTGCCTTTACCTGCCCTCACGTCCCCTGAACCCTGGTTGCTAGATAGGAGCTTCTGATTTGCCCAAGCGAACGACCCCACGCTGTTTAATGCCTGGGAAGCCGCTCATGCTACCCAAGACAACCAGCTCCCTTCATTTCCCCACTTCCTAATTAAGGAAGGGTTGTTATACAGAAAGGGAGACGTTGAAGGCCCCGAACAACTATTGGTGCCTATGACGTTCAGGGAGCAGATACTGTTCTTCTCCCACTCACACCTCACAGCAGGACATACAGGAGCAGAGAAGACGACCCAAACTGTGCTCCGACATTTCTTTTGGCCCGGGGTCTACAAAGACATCAAGGTCCACTGCCAGACATGTGAAGAGTGTCAAAAGAAGAACACCCAGCGCCCGCCGGCCGTCCCCCTACAGCCCATTACGGTGGTGGGGAATCCATACGAGAGGATCGGGATGGATCTGATTGGCCCCTACCCCAAACACAAAAGGGAATCTGTATGCATTAGTGGTCGTGGACTACGCCACGAGATTCCCAGAGGCCTATCCCCTCAGATCCCCGACGTCACGGAACATCGCAGACAAACTGCTGGAACTCTTCTCAAGGGTAGGATTTCCCAGAGAAATCCTTACGGATTAGGGAACGCCTTTTGTATCTCGTCTAATGAAGGAGGTCTGTCAGGTACTGGATCTACGACACATACGAACCTCAGTGTACCATCCTCAAACGGACGGCCTAGTCGAGCGATACAATCGGACGCTGAAGACCACCCTGAAAAAGATGTTGGCCGTTGAAGGAAAAGATTGGGACCGGCTATTACCTTTGGCCCTTTATGTACTCAGAGCCCAGGTCCAGAGTAGTTTGGGGTGCTCATCGTTTGAACTCCTATACGGACGTCAACAAGGGTCCCTACTGGAAATGACCAAGGAAGCCTGGGAGAGGGAGACCGTGGAGGAACATAAAGGCATATTGGAGTACACCCAACAGCTAAAATCCAAGCTGTGGAAGTTACGAGATCTGGCCTATACCCATCTGGAGAGGAGCCAAGAGAGACAGAAGGGCTACTACGACAGAGGAAAGAAGTGGAGGACGTTGGCGGTGGGTGACTGGACCCTAGTAATGCTTCCATCTTCCATAAAGAAGTTCCAGTCGGAGTGGCTGGGTCCCTATAAGGTTGTGAGGGTCCTCGGACCAACGACGTACCAACTACAGATAACGCCAAAACGGAAGCAATCATATCATATCAATTTGCTGAAGAAGTGGTTGGGACCCCCGCCGAAAACAGCACACCTGACACTTCCCACCGACGCAACATCAGGAACCACGCTCCAACAACTCGTGATTAACGAAGACCTATCGGCAGGAGAAAGAGCAGGTCTACACGAATCCCTGTTATCCTTTTCTCATCTCTTTTCAGACGTCCCTGGTCGAACGACTCTTGCAGAACACCGTATAACAACGCCTCCGGGGAAAACGATAAAACAACGACCTTATCGGATACCAGCCGCAAAACGGGCGGCTGTCAAGAGGGAGGTACAGGAGATGCTCCGTCTAGGGGTGATACGTCCCTCAGTAAGTGATTGGTCATCGCCTATAGTGATGGTACCGAAGCCGGATGGATCAACGCGCTTCTGTATGGACTTCAGGGCCCTGAACGCCATCTCCGCCTTTGATGCGTATCCCATCCCCCGAATCGATGAACTCATCGAAAAACTGGGGGACGCCAGGTACATCATGACGTTGGATCTAACAAAAGGCTACTGGCAGGTGCCCCTAAGAGAGGAAGACCGGAAGAAAACAGCGTTCGCTACCGAGGAGGGGCTGTACGAATTTAACGTCCTACCCTTTGGGCTACACGTGGCACTGCTACGTTTCAGCGGTTGATGAATACGGTGCTACAGAACCATCACTCTTTCTGCTCGGCGTACCTGGACGATATTGTGATCTTCAGCGGTACCTGGGAAGAGCATCTACGACACCTAAAGATCATCTTGCTAGCCTTAGAACGGGCTGGTCTCCATATTAACGCAAAAAAATCCAGGGTGGCCTATCAGAAGGTGAAGTACCTCGGGTACTGTCTGGGCCACGGCATGATAGCACCCCAAGCGGAAAAGATACGAGCCATAGCCGACACCCCTTTTCCAGCTACCAAGAGAGACTTACGCGCTTTTTTGGGTTTGTTGGGTTACTATCGCCGGTTTATACCACAATTCTCCGAGGTAGCAACCCCCCTGACGGACGTTTTGCGTAAAAATGTGGGGGCCCAACAGCTACTTAGTCCAAGCCCTGACATGTTAGACGCCTTCCAATCCCTCAAACGGGTTATCACTACAGGGCCAGTATTGGTATCCCCCGATTTCACCAGACCTTTTACCTTGCATACTGATGCCTCCCAATATGGGTTGGGGGCGGTGCTGTCCCAACTATCCACAGACGGGGTGGACCATCCTGTCCTATATATCAGCTGAAAGCTGTTCCCGAGGGAGGTCAAATATCCCACCATAGAAAAGGAATGCTTAGCGGCGAAATGGGCTATAGACAAGCTCCGGTATTACCTCGAGGGCCGATCATTCACTCTGTACACAGATCATGCCCCTCTGCAGTGGATGTGCCGTAACAAGTCCCAGAACCCCAGAGTATTACGATGGTTCCTGACATTACAGCCCTTCTCCTTTGAGGTGCGACACCGGAAAGGAAAGGACAATGGGAGTGCGGACTTCTTGTCTAGAGTGTTCCCTCTCCCCGAGCGGGAGATTCCTAGGGGGGGGGGTGTGTGACGAGGTGGGTCCTCAACCGGTGGGTCTCCACGCTGAGGTGGCCTGGTGGTCTACAACCTCCCTCTCCCCCCCTCTTGTCTCCCCTCCTCAGGATGAGTGGAGCATGCGCCCTCGCTCTCCGTGTGAATCCGCGGTGACATATGGTGAGGGTGCCTTTAAGTGGGATATCCCGGAAGACGAGACTCCGCCCCCTGCAGACGTCAGAACGTGCAGCGCCATAAGAGGAGGAGATTCCCGGAAGACGTGGTGGAATACCATCGGTGAGACGGAGGGAGCTGAGGAGCAGAGCGTCGCATTTATCGGAGGGATCCAGCCGAGGACGGACGAGTCGAACAGGACCACACAGCTGGAGGAAGATCCGGAGGTGCCAGGAGGCCAACGACAACGCGAACCGCCCAGCCACGTTCCTGGAGGAGCGTGGCTCACAAAGGTACGGGACCGATTCACGGGTTGGGCAGGGAGGAGGGATTGGCGCAAGGGGACTTAGCCAGACCTTTTCCTCCTACGACCCGCTGTACCCTACCCTGAGCACCATCGCTCACCTTTATATAGAGGACGTGTGGCACAGTGTGCGGTGTCCCTTCACTCCCCTTCCCATGGGCCCAGTATTTTACGCACCCTAAAACCCCGATTCTTGTCTCCCCCTTATATCTCACCACGGAGTCTTCAAGCCCCCGTACCTCGAGGCGAGGAGAACAGGAGCGGACGTCACCCCAAGCAGGCCATCAATCCCGCCGGAGGAAGGAGGAAGAGTCCCGTCTCTCACAGAACCCTCTCTCAAGAAGGAGACATTTATTAGGCAAAATAAAACCTTCCCTCTCACGACCAGTCTCGCCTCCCATCTGTTCCCACCCGTTACACTTACCTTCAATCGGTAGAATCGTATATGTATGATAAGATACAACTCTGATCATCTGTCTTTCCAAGACACTATCAACTTCTTGAAAAGGGGCACTGCATTTGTTTCTCAGTTTATTAGATATATGATCCATACAGCATATTTTTTCTAGAAATCTTCTATCTGATCTTTCATAAATGTTAATCAAAATGTTCTCAATCTCTTCACAAGAAAGAGGACATTAATCTCAATGGATCAGTCAGACTCCATACTGGTTTTTTAAAGTCCTTTCCAAAGTGTACTTATGTCTACATATTCCAAATCAACTTAATTAGAACGAGATTCTCGGCTCATTCTGAACTGGTCGCTAAATAGTTGTTATTCAATAGTACCCATCATTATCAAACATCCAATCCCATATCGGTGAAATCTATAAATTAATATATATTAAAAATATTATACAGTCACTCCAACCTTTTTAGGACACAAGTTCTTAATCATGGATCACATAGTGTGGATTAGGTTCTGTCCAGTATGTTGGTAGCATTTGATATCAACAGAGGGATACACCCAGAATTCATGAACAATCAGAAGAACAATGCTCTTGTGTGCCACCTCACAACAAAAAAGGTTGAATCTTCTCTAGTTGCCAAACTTGATGACAATTTACCTCAAATACCAAGAAAACACTTTTGAAAACAACACTATTGTTAATTTGAATATAACTCCATACACAGAATTATTCTCAATGATAAAAACGACATCCATTTCTAACTATAGGGTATTCCCCCATTATGTTCATACACTTCTCCCACATTAATCAATTGATTAATGCCACACATTAGTTAGAACAGCATCGTTTGATTCTCTTATGTTTGTTATCCTTCAAGATTACTTATAGCTGTCCTCTTAATTTCTTCTCTCCTCCGCAGTTGGTGACTGTGTGACATTAAAACCAGAATGATACAATGCTAATTTTTAAGCATAGCAGTTGGCATAAAACCAATGATCTTAAACTCACCAAGAGAGTGGGTTTTTGGCTCCCAGGTCACTGTACACAAATTGGATGCCATCATCTCTCTGCTATTTATACTCAAGTCTACAGCCTGCCAAACTGCCAGACCAAGTGATGTGACCTGGGAGCAGAAAATTTATAAAAAGTGAAAATAGGCCATCAAAAGTGATCTATTCTTAACTATAATGCGTAACACTCATGATCTTAGTCTTTTTAAAAAACAGCTCAAAACACTTCTGTTTTAATCTGCGATTTTTTTTAGATTTTTTTTTTTTTTAGCTGCACCTCAAGGTTCGCGCCGGGACACTCCCAGGAGTATCTCTGCGCGTTATAAACTTCAGTAACATAACATAACATAACATAATATTTCTAGTTTTAGATAAACTTTCTTAATTTCTTGCAGAAGTTATGCAAAGGAGAAATATCATGTGTAATAGGGTGTTTAGGGCATCCATTCTATAGTCTTTGTAAATCTAATTAATTATTTAGAAAATAGTTCTTAAATGTTCACAATTGATTTTCCAAGTTTCAAACTCACCTCTCTAAGGTGTACAGTACAATATACAACCAGTTGTGCTACATTTGTTTCTTTTGTTTGAGATATCTAAGTGCCCTAATCTTTCTTAAACAGAACCGGCGATAAAGACTATATAATATACTGGCCAAGGTGCTCACGCCCCACTTTTGACTAAACCATAGCTGTTTAACAAATGACTATCTTTCTTAGTTGTGTTCGGTGCCTAATCGACCTGTTCTTATTCACAATTTCATAGACACACTTGCTTTTGATTTGTAATCGGTATTGAACAGAAAAAATGAACCTTGAAGTCCCACCTATAAGAAGATAAAAGCCATCCCCAATGTTAGATAGGGGAAGGTGTGACATCACATATATAACAAACACAGGTAGCATAACATATTAATCATTGCAATTCGGTAGCAGGCACTTGACTTAACCAGTGGTTGCTGGTACCTATATATACTAGGTTGTCTATATAGGTGTTCCATAGTAATGAAGACATTTATTGAAAGCTGTGATATTGATGCACCAGCTTGGCCATATTTCTTATCCTATTGAAATCAAGCACAATTTATTAGAGTAGCAAAAGGGGATATGTACATTTTTATGTTGAATCCACTCCCCCTCAACTGTCTGAAGGACATTGAAAGCAGTTGTATCTTACTCAAGAGGGACATTAAGTAACAACATGAGTTTCTTCTAATTTGTTAGAGACGTGTTAAGCAGTTGCTGCTAAACTTGAGAGCACCATCTAATAAAGTTCTGAAGGGCTGAAGTCTTGTTAAAGACTTCACTCTGTTGCTTTTGACTCAAAAAGGACATCTAATAATTACTTGAGTTCCTGTAGCTATGTGAAAGGCCAGACTGATTGCCTTTTCCAATGCTTGTTTGTTTTGCTAATAACTCTGGCGCTGTTTAACGAATCTTCATGAAACTTTTCAAAAAACGTTTATCTATTTCAGCTTTTCCATGGAAAGCTTGGGGGTAATCCATCGAGCTGCGGCCAAGAAAAAGAGAGAGGGTCCTAAAACGTTGATTTCCTATTTTAATACCCATAGGATCAGAAATGTTGGGAAGTGATACAGAATAATTGGCTGAACGGAATCACACCAAATTTGGCAAAAAGTATATATACTTTCTGCCAACTTTACTCAAAGTCTGCTTTTTATTATTTGGTGTAAGTCTGTTCCGCAGTGTTCAAGAAATTTGCGTTTAAAGAGGTCTTCGGCGTGGTCATGAAGGGGTTAAAAAATCGGTCTATCTGGACTGTTGGTGTCCAGATAGGCTCTGATTGGCCACTTAAAAGGAAACTAGGCAGTCCTGATTGGCTGGCAACAACCTGAACAATATGTTGAGTCAGGCGTTATAGGACTCAGGGGCATGGTCCCTGCATCTCAAAACTGATTTACAAAATATATAAGGGGGCAGGATGAGCACAGCAAGGGGCATGTGCGGCTGGGACTCCTCTTGAGTGGTGGGCCTCAACATGGACAAAATGTTGTTGCAGCCATTATAGGACTCGGGATCATATTCACCATTGAAATCCATTGTAGTGAGCTGGTAGTTTTGAGGGACACAAAAAGGAGCACATATAAAGAGCAATAACAGATTTTACTCTCAATATAAATCATTTGACGGTGGCACCATAGTAATTTTAGAAACTGTGATGGGTCCTAAGGCAATTTATCCAGTGAAAAATGCTGACCCTTTGCAGGGATTTGCTTTCCTCATAGAGGTGACGGGAAGTCGCAGCAGTAGCTAAATTAAGAGCGATTGTCTGTAAATTCACAGTCTTCTATCAGCCATGGAAGAATACAGTCTTACATACTGAGTAAAACATGTACTTCCAGCTAACGCAGCAGCAGCCATCTGGTTCCCTAATGTTGTACTGAAGACTCCACCGTGTTCTAATGAACAACTAGAGCGCTAACATTCTGTTTTATGATAAAAGTATCATGAATACACTGCACTGGCAGCATTTTCCAAACTTGAGAATGTTGTCCTGCAGGGTTCTGTTGCCAGGTGATGCTTTATGTGTGGGCATTCCATCACCAGTCAGGTGTTCCCTGGCTGATGAGGGAGCACCACGCTTGGATTGTCTTTGGCAGTAAAGTCTTTTTTACTCTTCTTGGTGAGCCTCCTTCATAGACTTGGCGACAAGCTCCCACCATTGTACAGGAGTAACCCAGTTGATGCTTAGTGGATCTGCAACGTGCCACCTGGGGCGGCTCTTCCGTTATGGCGGAGGAGCGTCGCCCCCCCTGCTGAAAGCCAGCAGAGGCAAAGGCCAAACATAAAATGATAATAAATCATTTTTATTATCATTTTATTTTAGCCCTGCAGGCTGCGAGCCGAGGGAGTGGCATGTCCTCCCATACTAATGCTGCAGCACCAGGGAGGAGGAGGATGTGGTGGGCACTGCCAAGTGTGCATGGGCCAGCCAAACCGTCATGCGCACTCAGCCTTTCTCCACCCGAGCTGTGTTGTACAGCTGGGTGGAGAGACCAACACAGGCTCCCAGTCTATTATTGAGCGCTGAACCGAGGCGCTCAGACCAATCCAAGCTGCTCACATGCTGGGAATAGGGGATTGGGAGCTGGGAACCTGCATAGTGTGCAGCAGACTCCTGACAAGGACGCGAGGATCGGGAGCAAGGCAGCGGCTGTCGGAGCAGGTAAGTTTTATTTTCTTTATTTATACTTCTGTTTTTTTTTTTGTGTTTGTGTGTGTCCCCCGCCCCACCACTTAAGAGTGGCTGTTACTGCATATCATCCAGTGAGAAGCAGCCTGAGAACCAAGACTGAGTCACCAGCAGAAACCACTGAATGTCATGGTGGGTGATGACCTCATTGAAAGTCGCAACTTGTGTAATTTCCTTCTGGAGAGCAAAGTGCTGCAAACGCCACTTTATCATTAATCATCTGTGCACACGGGCACTGGCACTGGTAGCTTCCAGTTTTTGAGAAGATGAGAAGCGTAGTGAAATATTTTGTTTTAGAGCATGGCAGCTACTCAGAGCAGAGGCGTTACTCACCAAGAGGCAGCAGTGCAGGTTTGTGTTTTTCAATGGGAGTGGAGTATCCAGTTAAACGTGGATTTGTTTGCACCACAATTGAGTCCATGCGTGTGGAGTATTTATCAGTACTTAATTTGAGCTGGTAGTTTATGGTGCTTGGCACCGGCACTTAATTATCAATACAGGGGCGTGTAACAGTCTGCCACATTGTGGCGCTGTCTATCTAATTTAAAGATGAGCACAACTACAGTTGTTTATTAATTCAATATACATTAAAAATTACTATTGACTGTCGCCCAAGCCATTCTTATAGCTTTGGGGGCCTGGATATGCTGAATTGTCACACTTGCAGGAGTGTGATGGTTAGTAGTTGTGATGTTACTAACATTGGCAGGGTGGCAGTGTGGTGCAAGCTGCAGTGGCCTCCTGACGAGGGCCCTGACACTTTTTTTTTTTACAAATTAAGCACTGGATTATAGGGCTGCACAAGCACACCTCATTGGGGATTAGTTGACTGTACCATACATGCCAACATTTTAGTAGAAGAAAGTGGGAGATTTACCTGTTGACTGAACAACTTTCCCTGGTGGCTTTCTCTGATTTCCAGCTCTTCTCCCGCCTCAAGCTCCGTCTTCGTTGATGTCATTTTCATATCATAAAAGCAGAGATAGGATAATGTTTATGACTAAAACAACTGCAATAAAAATAAGACTGGAATCATAATACAGTACAATGGAAACAACTTCTAACCACATGTTGACACATTTTTCTATATTGTTTGTTTTGGAAAACTCACTGGTTAAACTTCCTTTCTTCTGTAATTGACTCTGCTGCCACCATTATGTCTCACACAATCTGGAAATCCACCCATTGTCTGGAAAGAACGGGTAGACATGTTCGGGAACTAATTAGATAGGGCCTTCAAACTGGGGCCGGACCCACCAAGGGGGGGGGGGGGTGGTGCTCAAGTGGGCCATCACTAACATCTTTTGTCATTTATATCCTAGCTGGGAGAAGGTGTCAAAGGAGAAGGGACTCCAAGTATTCATCAAAAGCCCCACCCCCATTTCTAATAATCCCACTGTGGATACTTGTATGCGTTAGTAAAGCCTGCCTGACCAGAATAGTATGTTTGGCAATCGTGTATTTGATTGCATTTTTAAAATGGTAACAGAACTTAACTGCAATGTTTCAATAAGTCTAAGCATATTTAAACATTGCCAGTTTAATAGAATAATTATGAAAAATGTTGAGGGGGACTGCAGTGATTTTTGTTCTCACTGGGACGTGGAATTAAAAAGTTTGAAGCCCATTGATTTAGAGGCTTTAAAAGGTGACGATCTTTTTCCTCCAAGAAAGAAAGAAAGCCATCCTTCTAAGCACTTTGGGCAAAGATGGTAAAATGTGTTTCAAGTACTTTCCTGTTTCTGTAGATTGTGATGATCAACAGATTCTTAACACTTATAAAGAAGCTAATAAAAAAATAGGAAAAAGGTGACATTTGTGAAAGTTACTAATATAGTTTTGAGCATATTTCAATTTTACACACAACCACAGAGGATAGGCGAAACGAATCATAGTTAAACCTAATGCTATTGCAGTACAGCATAAATTGACGAGAGTATCTGTTGTGGTTAGGCAAGAGGTGAAGAAGATGTTGCATGATATGGTTAAAGAGGGAATCATTGATGCAGTTGAGACCTCCAACTAGGTTTCTCCTGTAGTAATCACAGAAAAATCAGATGGAAGTTTGAGATTCTGTGTTGATATTCGCACTGTCAATCAGAACATAGTGCCAACCCTTTTCCAAAACATTAATGAATTGGTACTATTACTCAAGGGTGGTAAGCTTTTCAGTCAATTAGACCTCAAGAGTGGAGATCACTAGATTAAGTTGCACAAAGATTCAAAGCCCCTCACAGCTTTCATAATTGTGGAGGGGATTTTCAAATTCACCAGGATTCCGTTTGGCTTATAATCAGCAGCAAGCGTGTATCAGAGGATGATAGGGGAGGTATTTAAGGGCACGGATACAGCTTGGTGTTTGGTGCAACAATTGAAAGTCACAATATCACCCTTTAACAAGCACTAGATAGGACTGCAGATGTGGGTTTAACCCTCAAGAGAGAAAAATGCTAATTCTTAGTTGAGGAAATCGAGTATTTGAGGCATGCATTGTCCAAAGCAGGAGTCAGGCCAAAAAAAGACTTGTTAGAAGCTATAAGAATGACTTCTGCTCCAAAATATAAGGATCAGCAGAGATCTTTTTAGGTTTGATAAAATACTATTCTGAATTTGTGGGGAACTTTGCATAAAATACCAGGAATTTTAAGAAGTTGTTGAGAAAGGAAGCAGTTTCATTTGGGATGAGAGCCAGCAAAGGTGTTTTGTTAATATTAAAAATAATATTTCCAAAGCAAATGTTTTGGTTCCCTATGAAACTAAACTCAAGGTAATTCTTGCTATAGATGCTAGTGTAGTAAGAATAGGAGCAGTATTATCTCAAGTTCACAGCACTGGCGAAAAGAATGTAGCTTTCACCTCTCGTTCGCTGACCCATACTGAAAGGTTATTGAGAGAGAGGCTTTATCTGCAGCGTGGGGTATGGAGTATTTCAGGGCATACATTTGGGGTCTTCAAATAATTATTCACACTGATCATAAGCCGTTAATGAAAATACTTTCTCCTGGGGGAGCAGGCAAAGGTGCGGCGAGACTGGCTTTTTGGATATTAATACAAGATTGAATATATTCCAGGCTAGAGCAATTCCCAAGCTGATTGTCTGTCTTGTCTACCATTGCACTAGGAAGATGTGGATAACAATGGGGTAGAAGCTCTGGTGAAAGAAGAAATGGTTGCCAGAGTGTGTGATGTAACCAAGTGGAGTCATGGGCTATATTTAAATGGAAATGGTACCTACGTGTGAAAGAGGATACTGTCCTGCAAAGGGTCTGACCTCATATTTCAAACAGGAAGTAAAGAGAAAGTCCTGTCAGACCTTCTATCAAAATGGCTGATTAATTACTTATGTTGGCACCAAAACCATAATGAGAAATCATAAGTTTGTCCATCAGAGGATCTTAGATTGAAATAAGTTGGCACACGAAGGGTATTTAGGCCAAACCCTAACCAAGAAAAGGTTGAAAGAAAATGTTCAGTGGCCGGGTATGGATAAAGATGTTATCGTATCGGTCGAAGGCTTTGTTAAGCCGTTGGTCTGTACTGTTTTCTTGAGCATTAGGACGCTTCTGTTTGAAGCAGCTGTGTGCTTGATCAAGTGTTGATTGATATATTGAAGGATGGTGAAAAAAGGTTGAGAGTGGGAAAACAAGTGATCATGGGGAAGATATCTGATCTGGGTAAGGCTTGGCACAGTGTGGGTATGGACTTTATTGGGCCTTTGGGAAGTGTGGGACGAGAGTAGAGTTTTCCACTAGGTATGGTGGAAGTTCACTCTAAATGGTTAGTGGGGTAACTTCTTCATGAGGTCACCACTAGGGCCACCACTAAAGTGTTGGAAGAAGTTTTTTTGGAGGAAGGTTATCCTTTTAAGCTAATTGCAGACAATGGTACACAATTAATTTCCAATGAACTGAAGAGGTATTTGGAGTTTTGTGGTATTTCTCATTCGCATACATCTTTGTACAACTCACTGGCCAATGGCATAGTGGAAAGGGCTAAATGTATGGTGAAAGGAGCCATTCAGATGGTGCTGGTGAAAAGGAGCGATGTGAGGCTAATGGTAAGCGACATTGTTTAGGCGTATCACACTACTTGTTAACAATGAGGTTCCTTTTGTCATAATGAGGTGAAGGAAAGCTGGTACATAGATGGTGCCTGCATGGATGAAAGCATTGCTATACAGGGAAAGTACTGAGCCTCCCTAGAGGACTGGAGGTGTGATTAGAGTAGGGTGGGAGATTTAGTGAAAGTGAGATCAGGATTCACAGAAAGAGGATTGTTGAAATTTTGTGGGTCATATAGAGTCAAATACAGTACATGATTTGTTAGTAGTTTTAGACAATGGTAAACAGTAGAACTTGAGAAAATGACACTATATAGCAAAACAGGTGAAAAGAGTGCTGATGAAGATGAGGGTTGTAGTAGTTTTATGATGATGGATGAAAATGAGGTACTGGTGAGATTCCATGCAAGAGAGGTTTCTTCCACTGTGAGCTTTCAGAATATTAGTGCAGCGGGAGAGATGGTATTCCCAACAGAAGACCTATTGTGCAGGACAGTGACCTAAGGTTGGGATGTTAGGGGCACTTGGGGGCACACAAGTTATGTAGATCTCCTGGGTATTTACGTGATTATGGAAGGTGAAGTTTTCTGTGTTAACTGTATTGATCTTCTAATATTTTTTTATTTCTCTTTGGTGTTCCATTTTTATTGTCAAAATGTATTGTTCTATAAGGAGGGAGAATGTGCTATACCTTTAAGCTTTGTTTAATCCAAACAGTGGTCCAAGATATTGAAAAAATTCAATTTTTCACAAACAAATGACAATACAGTTGTACATGGAAAAGAGACTAGAAAATCAAAAAAGAGAAGAAAGCCCTTATAAGAAATATCTTAAGAAAAATATACAAAATTTATTCAATATAAAAACAAATTATTCACATTGCGCTCAGAAGTATTAGTTGGTACACATAACAGTTATTATACAATACAATACCAAACAAGTGGCAAACAAAAAAATCACATAAAAAAGAAATTTTTCAGAACGACACTGAAACGACAAGAACAGAACAATGTGTCCTTCATTACTAGCGGCCACAGTTGCGTCGACGGCGTTTCGACCTTTGTCATGAATACATGGTCATCATCAGGACTTAAGTTTTGCTGAGCATCCAAGAAAAAATTTCAAGTCACACGATGAAGATGTGTGACAAATACCAATAGATTGGCACAACACCAATGCCAAATGGAAAGTCTTTAGTCAATGATGCGAGGTTGAAAGTAAATCATTCATGAAATACTTTTCATAATATATTTTTTGTGTTGCCCCAGTGGCTGCATAAATAAATTGGCACGATTAACCACAGGCAAGGAGAACCAATCTCCTTTATATTTCACTCGCACGTAGTAGCGAATAACGTCACCCGCTCGACATCAGAGTACCTTTAAGCTTGGCTGCATTTTCCAAGCTTGAGAATGTTGTCCTCCGAAGCTCTGTTTCCAGGTGCTGTTTTAGGTCTGGGCATTCCATTGTTAGTCAGTTGTTTACTAGCTGGTGAGGGAGCACCACGCTTGGGTTGTCCTTGGTAATAAAATCATTTTTACTCTTCTTGCTGAGCCTCCTTCTTTATAAAACACACCTCGATAGATTCAAAAGTGTAAAACTCGAAGCATTTTCTTTAGAAATAAAAAAAATGAGGGGGATCATTTTGTCCCAGATATTATGGTTAGTACTCTAGAAAGATAAAATGAGGATACATTTTCTATGGGTGAACATCAAGAGCTTCACAATAAAAGTCAAAATCAAACTACATGTGAATAAGTAGAAAATCAGTGCCTCAGAAAGTCTAAAGACCAGAGAAAATCAGAGAAGTCAGAACAAGAAGAACAAGATTCTGATTACAGACGTGAGAGCAAACAACCAGCAGTTAAGCGATCAACATGAGGGGGAGTGCCTGATAGAAAGTATACTGCCCCTGAATAGTCTTCTTTTGCAAACACAGAATCAGAAGATGATAATGTGTAAGTCTATGATGGACATATTTGGTGTTTTGATTCCTCCTATTGATGTGGCTTTGAATGATGTGAAAATCAGTAGGTTGTCTACTTTGGTTGAGTGTTTGGCAAATAATACTTATGTTGCTTTAACTAAAACTAACGCAAAGCTTATGGATATGCGTGTGATGATTATGCAGAATAGTTTAGCATTAGATATCTTTTTAGCAAAAGAGGGCGGAGCCTGTTCGGTGTTGAGAGTCCAACAGTGTTGTACCTTCATGCCTGATAATAGTAAGCTTATTAATAGTTACATTACTAACATTTTTTTGTGAGGTCAACGCTCTTGAAGAGGATGGGTTGGGGAAATCCATTGGTGTATTATTTAGAGAGAATGAAAAGGGTTTTGGAAAGGCTTGAATGGTTTGATAGTATTGGTGGTGGTGTGTAAGAAGATAATAACCCTGTAGGTTATTGTTTCTTTATGTGTAATCGGTCTCATTCTTGAGCTAAAATTTCTTGAGTTTGTCTGCTTAAAAAAGGGGGTCATATTGTGGGTGTATGAAGAACATATCGGCAATGTCTACAAAGAAAAGGAAAATAGAAGATGGAGGATCTGAAGCCCTGTGTTTATGATGAGATGAACGCTTTGGAAGAATTGAGACACAAGAAGCCGAAAATGATTGAAACTGTATTATAAATTAGATTAATGAGATTTTGATGATTGATTTTAAGAGATTTCTGATTTATTAAAATTTGTGACTATTGTTATGAACATATTTGCACTAAAACGAAAATGCTGCTCCTTGCAAAACCTAATTTTCCTGTGCTTGGGTAAACTAGAACCAAACTAGTCCTAAATTCCATCTTGACATACTAACACAGCCATGATGTGTGTTTTCAGTTCTCCTCCCTTCACATATAACAAATGTGCACTGTTATAAATGCTCTGTGTTGACGTGCTGTTCTGAAAGAACTCCAGAGAAAGCTTTTGCTATTTTCAAGGCTTTTCCTGCTTGTGTTACTGTGGGCCTATCCACAAGTTGAGATTGTTTTTGTTTTGACTATAACTAGATTTGTAATGACACATCCAATGACATTAGATCTAAAGTGATGCTTTAATATTCATTTAGGGGATGGTGTTTGGATGGTGCTAGATGATGCTGTATTTCATTTCGTATTTTGATTTGTTGATCTGTGAAATAATGTATAAACATCTCATGCTGACAATGTGATTTCCACTTTGCATTTCTATAAAAGGGTCCTTTTTGGAGGTGAGCCAGAGTATGGCGTACCTGACTTTAGAGAGCGAATCTCCATCAGTCTATCTCTTGCTTAGGATTTAGAAATATCTTACTCTGAGACTTAATTTCCTATCATTCTTTCTGCTGCTTTCGATTGAGCCTTATGCTAATTCTCTGTACTAATTTACCATGCATTTGACAAACTATTGTTTTTGCCTTCTGTAAGGCACTTTAATGATTTAATAATCCTTTATAATCAGAACTTAAAGAAAGGGTCAATTCTCTCCTTGTTTCAAGACTTATTTAATTGACTATGCTGATTTATTTGGTATTAATCTGTTGTCTGTAGGGACACATTGCCACATATGATTTGAGATTAACGCCCTCTCTGAACCTGTTAAAGCAGTTTATTTTAGATTATCAGATACAATAGCGTCAGAACAATCTTGATGGACTCAAAGTTGTAAAACCTAAAGCATTCCCTTTGCAAATTAACAAAATGAAGGTGTTTATTTTTCATCTATGTCAGAAAAACATTTTGAAACATGTACTTTCAGAACCAGTCTGTCAGTTAACTCACCAGTGTGCTATTGCAGCTTCCCACAGTGCTCTAATAAACTACTAGAGCGCTAACATTTGTATTTAAGACAATAGCATGGCACACCTGAAGCCATCTTGACGGACTCCAAGCTGTAAAACGTAAAGCATTTCATTTTGAAATGAACAAAATGAAGGGGTTCTTTCTGTCATAGAAATTATTCTTAGTGCTCGAGAAAATTAAAATGAGTGCAAGTTGGTTGCATGGGCAGTAGCAGACCAATGGACAGCGGTGAGCAGGAGGGAGGGGGGCAGGAGCAGAAGCTTACCAGACAGGGCAGGATGCAGAGGCAGCAAAAAAGACAGCGGAGAGCAGAAGGAAGGGGGCTAGGGCACATCTGGTGACGATGGAGGGCATGATGGAGGAAGGCAGAGGCAGCAAGCGTATCATGCAGGGCAGGCAGATGTGGCAGAACAACAGACCCTTGAGGTTACGTGTGAGGAGGGAGGCAGGGGCACACGCTGAGAACTGAGGGCAAGGACTGGGGCAGAAAACTGACCATGGACTGCAGGCCGGCATCAGCTGGGGCTGCAAGCTGATCACAGAGGCCAGGTGGAAGGAGGCAGGGGCACACATACGGAAAGTAGGGGGAATTGGGGCAGGGTCAGCAAGCTGACCATGGAGCGCAGGCTGACATGGTCAGCGGCAGTGAACCAGTGAGGGCTGGAGGGAGCAGGAGCATGCATACAGAGACTGGAGGACAGAGGGAGGGGGCGGGGCAGCAAGCTAAGCACAGAATGCAGGCCACCAGGGGCATCAAGCTGATCATGAAGGGCAGGACGGAGGCAGCAGGGGCACGCAGTCAGAGAACAAAGTGCAGCCAGGAGGGGTAGGGGCAGCAAGCTGACCGTGGAGGGCATGACGAGGCAGCAGGGGCACGCAGTCAGAGAACAAAGTGCAGGCAGGAGGGGTAGGGGCAGCAAGCTGACCGTGGAGGGCATGACGAGGCAGCAGGGGCACGCAGTCAGAGAACAAAGTGCAGGCAGGAGGGGTAGGGGCAGCAAGCTGACCGTGGAGGGCAGGACAAGGGAGCAGGGGCACGCAGTCAGAGAACAAAGTGCAGGCAGGAGGGGTAGGGGCAGCAAGCTGACCGTGGAGGGCATGACGAGGCAGCAGGGGCACGCAGTCAGAGAACAAAGTGCAGGCAGGAGGGGTAGGGGCAGCAAGCTGACCGTGGAGGGCAGGACGGAGGCAGCAGGGGCACGCAGTCAGAGAACAAAGTGCAGGCAGGAGGGGTAGGGGCAGCAAGCTGACCGTGGAGGGCAGGACGAGGCAGCAGGGGCACGCAGTCAGAAAACAAAGTGCAGGCAGGAGGGGTAGGGGAAGCAAGCTGACCGTGGAGGGCATGACGAGGCAGCAGGGGCACGCAGTCAGAGAACAAAGTGCAGGCAGGAGGGGTAGGGGCAGCAAGCTGACCGTGGAGGGCAGGACGGAGGCAGCAGGGGCACGCAGTCAGAGAACAAATTGCAGGCAGGAGGGGTAGGGGCAGCAAGCTGACCGTGGAGGGCTGGCTCGTGTAATTTGGTCATCCTTGTGGAGTTGACCTGGGCTGCGCATAACAGAAGGCCATGCGCAGTTGGGGTGTTGGCTGAATATGTGTTGGGATCTTCAAAACAACCAGTAGACGTGAATAAATAAGATTGTGCTTTATTCATAACAGCACACGACCGCTCCAGCAGGGGTCCTGAGGCTGAAGTTGGCTTGAAACTGCCTGACTCCGAACCCAGAAGGGCCTGATAACATTCCACCAATACATTCCAACACTAGAACATAACATCATCTTTCCCTCTAACAAAAGAACATAAGAAAAGACTGAGAAGAAAAATGAAGAGGGAAAGAGATGAAGGAAGAAGAGAAAGGAACACAAGAAATAAACAGAAGAAGGGAAAGGGAAAAAGAAGGGATATAACAAATTCTTTAACAGTTTCCCTCAAAAACATTTCAAAGGATAACAGATAACAGTAACTTCCCACAGAACATTTAATTCAAAACAAAGGGGCATATTATCAACAAATGGCGATATTTATCGCTAACTCCGCTTAGCGTCATTTTCCTTATTGCCACAGAACGCCGGAATCTATCGCCACATTAGCGGCGTATTAGCAACACACCGCTAACAGGCGATAGCTACCTTTTCCGGCGGAAATGGACGGCAATAGATTTAGCGCGCCGGCGATAAAAAAACGCACGCTAACGTGAAAAAAGTGGCGATGGGCCAATCAGCAACAGAATCCTATCGCTAATTAGCACCAGGCCTGCATTTTACGCGTTCAGCGGGACAATGCACTATAAAAGTCCCGCCAAGCTGAAAAAAAGAAAAAAAAAAGGAAAATACCAGAGGAGCAACGGAAGAAGCTGGGACCAGTGCAGAGGCCACAAACATGCCCACAAATACCCAGGAGGACCAGCCAGAGACCCATGTGAAGGCCAAGAGGAATCCAAAGTTCAGCAACCAGGTCCTGATTGCGGAGGTGACTGAACACCAACAAGAACTGTTTGTCACCTCCACAGTGACATTGGCAAGAAAAAAAGAAATATGGGAGGACATTGTGTCCAAGGTGAATGCCGTCGGAGAGAGGAGGAGGACAGTGGACGACTGCAAGAAGCGCTGGCATGATACCAAGCGAAAAACCAAGGAGAAACTAGCAGCCAACGTGAGAGCAGTGAGGCAGACTGGAGGTGGGAGTCCAGCGCCACAGGAGGAGCTGGATGAGTTGGAGGAGCAGGTGTCCCGAGTCATCAGTGAGGAGACGGTGGTTGGAGTTGCGGGCCAGGATAGTGCTGAATGTGAACAGACACAACCACAGCAGGGTGAGCATCAACCAGGGACGGGGGGAAGGGGGTCGATGGGCACAGTGGCACTCATGTACAATTTAATTAATTGAAGTGCATACCCACATGTACTATGGATCATGTCCCGGATACCCCTGTCCATGGTGGCACAGGGACATATCACCCTTCTCAAACAACACATTGCATGACACACATTGGCCGGCATACAGACTTTCATATGTGCACAGAAAAGGAAGCCCAAAATAGTTCTAGGTCAACGTCAGACCACTCCATAAGTGCCCCCTCAAATGACAAAGTGGAACAACAACCTGACATGCGGCAGGGTGGCAAAATGGCCCCCTTGCCACATCACCACACACATACAAATTGCCTGCACAAGGACACATCTCACTCCAACGCCAAAATGCTTGTGCACTGTGAATGTGACTGGTCATGTGCACGATAAGGCATGCCACCATCAATGTCAGCACACCTGCAGCATTCTGCACATGTGTATGAGTGGTGCGCAGGAATGTGCATGTGCAGAATGCTGCAGGTGTGCTGACATTGGTGGTGGCATGCCTTATCGTGCACATGACCAGTCACATGCACAGTGCATCCGCATTTTGGCCTCAGAGTGAGACGTGTCCATGTGCAGGCAATTTGTATGTGCGTGGTGATGTGGCAAGGGGGAAAATCTGACATCACATGCATCACCATGCAATGTGCCCCTTGCCTGTTCATGAGATGCAGTCTGGTGTACACCAAGTGTGGAAACATCTAGTGAGTCTGCATACCACACACACATGCAATATCACAATGAATTGACCATGTAGGCTGCTGGATAAAGGTTGCACCTCCAAAAATGCACACAAACAGCACACTTCACTCAAAGGGCGATGGAATACAATGAGCAGGGGGACGTGCCAACAACCACACAGTACGTGAACAATGCAGAACAGGAATGTATCACACCAATTATGTACTTTATGCCTTGTCTGTGTGACATACCCGCTGAACCACAATGTGCCTGTAAAGCTGTCTCACTGCCAAAGTATGACAACAAGCAAGGATAGCTAATTTGAAACAAATCATGTCAACCGGCCAAATGCCACCCTCAACCCCTATGTAAAATTGCACTCCACCCCCACAAGTGTACACATCTGCCACACAGAATACAGCATTCCACATCAGTCCTGATGTGAGTAGCCCATCACACCATCATGTGCAATTCAAATCAACGGTTTTGTAAGTCAACTGTGTCAGTGAACAAATATGCAGTCAGGTAGTCATCACCCACATGCCAAGCCAGGCATTGAATAACAGAACCAGGACAGCAGGTATCATCCATGGCAGCAGCTGCGTGGCACATACACAAACACACATCACCCGCACATTTGCATCTCTTGTGAGGGTGACGTTGACCAGGTCTGAGCACCATAAATAGGCATCATGAAATGCACATACATCAGAAAACTGACCACTTACACACCACACGTGGGGTCAACCTTGAGGGTAATGGATGTTGACACTATGGGGCATATTACCAAGCCCCTATTGCCACCACAACGTCACTCATTTTTGACGTTGGGGTGGCGATATGGTCAGCGCACCATTATCAAGGCAGCGTTAAGTCACTCAATGTGGCTTAAAGCCACGTTAAGTGGCTTTATGCTGCCTTGAGAATAGGGCCCCTTTCACGCTAAACTTTGTGTGTAAGGGGGTGTGCAGTGGGTGTTGTGGTGGGCGTCCCACCACAACACCCATTGAAGTCGACGCTGCCATCCATTATCAAGTTAGGTGAGAATAGGTGGCAGTGCTGATCTGAACACCAGAGAAATCCTGGGTCTAAGGTTGCAAAACTAGGAGAAATGCATTAAATCTCCTTGTTTTTGCTTGTTTCATGTGTGCTGCATTGTGCAGCCCACATGTGAAAAGCCAAATTCCATGGTATGTTCATGTACAGCACAGCTTTCCAAACTTTTCATGTTGGTGACACACTTTTTGGAGTTGCATCATTTTGGGACACAGTAAGGCAGTGTAGCGAGCTTTGCCAGCGGGCGTTGCGAGCGTAGCGAGCGTAGCGAGCGAGCGTAGCGAGCGTAGCGAGCGAGCTCGAACCAATTAAGGGGGGTTCGGGGGGGTTCTCCCCCTGGAAGAAAATTTTGAAATAAAAGTGGGCAAATGGTGCATTTTCAAGCAAATTTGAGACCATGAGGTTGAACACAGGCCCCTGCAGCGGATGCCTTCGTCCACTGAGCCACCAGACCCGGCATACACACATCTTTCTCTCTCTCTCTCTGTCTCCCTCCCTCTCTCTATCTCTCCCTCCCTCTGTCTCCCTCCTCTCTCTCTCTCTCTCTCTCTCTCCCTCTCTCTCTCTGTCTCCCTCTCTCTGTCTCCCTCCCTCCCTCACTCTGTCTGTCTCCCTCTCTCTCTCTGTCTCCCTGTCTCCCTCCCTCTCTCACTCTGTCTCCCTCTGTCTCCCTCCCTCTCCCTCTGTCTCCCTCCCTCTGTCTCCCTCCCTCTGTCTCCCTCCCTCTGTCTGTCTCCCTCCCTCTGTCTCCCTCTCTCTGTCTCCCTCTCTCTGTCTCCCTCTCTCTGACTCCCTCTCTCTGTCTCCCTCACTCTGTCTGTCTCCCTCCCTCTCTCTCTCTGTCTCCCTCTCTCTCTCTGTCTCCCTCTGTCTCCCTCCCTCTCTCTCTGTCTCCCTCTGTCTCCCTCCATCTCTCTCTGTCTCCCTCTGTCTCCCTCCCTCTCCCTCTGTCTCCCTCCCTCTGTCTCCCTCCCTCTGTCTCCCCCCCTCTCCCTCCCTCTGTCTCCCTCCCTCTGTCTCCCTCCCTCTGTCTCCCTCCCTCTCTCTGTCTCCCTCCCTCTCTCCCACCCTCTCTCTGCCTCCCTCTCTCTGTCTCCCTCTCTCTGTCTCCCTCTCCCTCCCTCTGTTTCCCTCCCTCTCTCTGTCTCTCCCTCTTCCCCTCCCTCTCTCTCCCTCCCTCTGTCTCCCTCTGTCTGTCTACCTCCCTCTGTCTCCCTCTGTCTGTCTCCCTCCCTCTGTCTGTCTCCCTCCCTCTGTCTGTCTCCCTCTGTCTGTCTCCCTCTGTCTGTCTCTCTCTCTCTGTCTCCCTCTGTTTCTATCCCTCTGTCTCCCTCCCTCTGTCTCCCTCCCTCTCCCTACCTCTCCCTCTCTCTCTCCCTCTCTCTCCCTCTCTCTCCCTCTCTCTCCCTCTGTCTCTCTCCCTCTGTCTCCCTCTGTCTGTCTCCCTCTGTCTGTCTCCCTCTCCTTCCCTCTGTCTCCCCCTGACTCCCTCCCTCTGTCTCCCTCTGCCACCCTCCCTCTGTCTCCCTCTCTCTCTGTCTCCCTCCATCTGTCACCCTCTGTCTCCCTCTCTCTCTCTCTCTCCCTCTCCCTCTCCGTCTCCCTCTCTGTCTCTCTGTCTCTGTCTGTCTCAGTCTCTGCCTCTATCTGTCTGTCCCTGTCTCTGCCTCTATCTGTCTGTCTGTCCCTGTCCCTGTATGTCCCTGTCTCCCTCCCTCTGTCTCCCTCTCCGTCTCTCTGTCTCTATCTGTCTCTGCCTCTATCTGTCTGCCCCTGTCCCTGCCTCTATCGGTCTCTGTCTCTATCTCTGTCTGTCTCTGTCTCTCTCCCTCTCTCTGTCTCTCTCTCTGTCTCCCTCCCCCTCTCTCTCTGTCTCCCTCCCCCTCTCTCTCTGTCTCCCTCCCTCTCTCTCTCTCTCCCTCCCTCTCTCTCTCTCTGTCTCCCTCCCTCTGTCACCCTCTCTCTCCCTCTCTCTCTCTCCCTCTGTCTCCCTCTCCGTCTCTCTGTCTCTGTCTGTCTCTGCCTCTATCTGTCTGCCCCTGTACCTGTCTCTGCCTCTATCTGTCTCTGTCTCTATCTCTGTCTGTCTGTCTCCCTCCCTCTGTCTCTCTCTCTGTCTCCCCCTCTCTCTCTGTCTCCCTCCCTCTCTCTCTCTCTCCCTCCCTCTCTCTCTCTCTGTCTCCCTCCCTCTGTCACCCTCTCTCTCCCTCTCTCTCCCTCTCTCTCTCTCTCTCTCTCTGTCTCCCTCCCTCTGTCACCCTCTGTCTCCCTCTCCCTCTGTCTCCCTCCGTCTCCCTCTCCCTCTCTGTCTCTCTGTCTGTCTCAGTCTCTGCCTCTATCTGTCTGTCTCTGTCCCTGTCTCTGCCTCTGTCTGTCTGTCTGTCCCTGTATGTCCCTGTCTCCCTCCCTCTGTCTCCCTCTCCATCTCTCTGTCTGTCTCTGCCTCTATCTGTCTGCCCCTGTCCCTGCCTCTATCGGTCTCTGTCTCTATCTCTGTCTGTCTCTGTCTCTCTCCCTCTCTCTGTCTCCCTCCCCCTCTCTCTCTGTCTCCCTCCCCCTCTCTCTCTGTCTCCCTCCCTCTCTCTCTCTCTCCCTCCCTCTCCCTCTCTCTCTCTCTCTCTCTCTCTCTCTGTCTCCCTCCCTCTGTCACCCTCTCTCTCCCTCTCTCTCTCTCCCTCTGTCTCCCTCTCCGTCTCTCTGTCTCTGTCTGTCTCTGCCTCTATCTGTCTGCCCCTGTACCTGTCTCTGCCTCTATCTGTCTCTGTCTCTATCTCTGTCTGTCTGTCTCCCTCCCTCTGTCTCTCTCTCTCTGTCTCCCCCTCTCTCTCTGTCTCCCTCTCTCTCCCTCTCTCTCCCCCTCTCTCTCTCTCTCTCTCTCTCTGTCTCCCTCCCTCTGTCACCCTCTGTCTCCCTCTCTCCCTCTCCCTCTGTCTCCCTCCGTCTCCCTCTCCCTCTCTGTCTCTCTGTCTGTCTCAGTCTCTGCCTCTATCTGTCTGTCTCTGTCCCTGTCTCTGCCTCTGTCTGTCTGTCTGTCCCTGTATGTCCCTGTCTCCCTCCCTCTGTCTCCCTCTCCGTCTCTCTGTCTCAGTCTGTCTCTGCCTCTATCTGTCTGCCCCTGTCTCTGCCTCTCTGTCTCTGTCTCTATCTCTGTCTGTCTCTGTCTCCTTCCCTCTCTCTCTCTCTGTCTCCCTCTCTCTCTCTCTGTCTCCCTCCCTCTCTCTCTCTCTCCCTCTCTCTCTCTCTCCCTCTCTCTCTCTCTGTCTCCCTCTGTCTCCCTCCCTCTCCCTCCCTCTGTCTCCCTCCATCTCCCTCTGTTTCCCTCCCTCTTGTCTGTCTCCCTCTTGTCTGTCTCCCTCTTGTCTGTCTCCCTCTTGTCTGTCTCCCTCCGTCTGTCTCCCTCTCTCCGTCTGTCTCCCTCCGTCTGTCTCCCTCCCTCCGTCTGTCTCCCTCCCTCAGTCTGTCTCCCTCCCTCAGTCTGTCTCCCTCCATCCGTCTGTCGCCCTCGGTCTGTCACCCTCCGTCTGTCGCCCTCTGTCGCCCTGTCTCCCTCTCTCTGTCTCCCTCTCTCTGTCTCCCTCCCTCTGTCTCCCTCCCTCTGTCTCCCTCTCTCTCTCTCTCCCTCTCTCTCTGTCTCCCTCTCCCTCTGTCTCCCTCTCTCTCTGTCTCCCTCTCTCTCTGTCTCCCTCTCTCTCTGTCTCCCTCTCTCTGTCTCCCCCTCTCTGTCTCCCTCTCTCTGTCTCCCTCTCCCTCCCTCTGTCTACCCCGGACTCCCTCCCTCTGTCTCCCTCTCTCTGTCTCCCACGGTTTCCCTCTCTCTCTGTCTCCCTCCCTCTGTCCATCTCCCTCTGTCCGTCTCCCTCTGTCCGTCTCCCTCTGTCTGTCTCCCTCTGTCCATCTCCCTCCCTCTCTCTCCCTCCCTCTCTCTCCCTCTGTCTGCCTCTCTCTGTCTCCCTCTGTCTCTGTCTCCCTCTCTGTCTCCCTTTCTCTCTGTCTCCCTCTCTCTCTGACTCCCTCTCTCTCTGACTCCCTCTCTGACTCCCTCTCTGACTCCCTCTCTGACTCCCTCTCTCTCTGTCTCCCTCTCTCTCTGTCTCCCTCTCCCTCTCTCTGTCTCCCTCTCTCTGTCTCCCTCTCCCTCCCTCTGTCTACCCCGGACTCCCTCCCTCTGTCTACCCCGGACTCCCTCCCTCTTGTCTGTCTCCCTCTTGTCTGTCTCCCTCTTGTCTGTCTCCCTCCGTCTGTCTCCCTCCGTCTGTCTCCCTCCGTCTGTCGCCCTCCGTCTGTCGCCCTCCGTCTGTCTCCCTCCGTCTGTCTCCCTCCGTCTGTCTCCCTCCCTCTGTCTCCCTCCCTCTGTCTCCCTCTCTCTCTGTCTCCCTCTCTCTCTGTCTCCCTCTCTCTCCCTCTCCCTCTCTCTCCCTCTCTCTGTCTCTCCCTCTCCCTCTCCCTCTCTCTGTCTCCCTCTCTCTGTCTCCCTCTCTCTGTCTCCCTCTCTCTCTGTCTCCCTCTCTCTCTGTCTCCCCCTCTCTCCCCCTCTCTCTGTCTCCCCCTCTCTGTCTCCCCCTGTCTACCCCGGACTCCCTCCCTCTGTCTCCCTCCCTCTGTCTCCCTCTCTCTGTGTCTCCCATGGTTTCCCTCCCTCTGTCTCCCTCTCTGTCTCCCCCACGGTTTCCCTCTCTCTCTGTCTCCCTCCCTCTGTCCGTCTCCCTCTGTCCGTCTCCCTCTGTCCGTCTCCTTCCCTCTGTCTCCCTCCCTCTAGCAGCCCAATGATGAAGCATGTCACACAATTGTGTGAGTGAGGGCAGTATTATTACAGATTGCAGGTGCCATCATGCCACATATTTTATTACTCCCTACTCCTTCTGGTGCATAAAGTGTTTACAGGGGGTTCGGGGTAGGTGAGTCCGTACCCTCACCCCTTCGTTTGTGTGTATTAACGCCTCTCCCTGCCACTTCCTTGGTAACATACCCCTGTCTGTTCAGACCGCAACAACAATCGAAACTCACGCCGAACCATACTCACAACGGGTCAGCCAAACGAGGGCACTCAGCAATGCATGCAACAAAAAACATGAAGGACGAATCACAATAGACAAAGCAACATGGATGTCCATGTGTACTACATAGTGCAGCACATGTTGAAACAGCAAGTAAGCTCTCATTGCTAATGTGCCTAAAGGGTGCCCTACTCACACATAACCATACTTGCACAAAACACATGCACATGTGCAGTACCCTGCAATGCTGCGTGTCCGTGAGCCAGAGTGACAAGGCAAGTGACAGTGCATGATGAATTGCATGCCTGCAGGCCCAACCTATTAACATGGTTCAGGCCACCTCACTGAGGTGGCTGAGTGTGGACAACATCCTTAAACAAGCAAGTCACACTCTGACACATCCTCGTGTAGATACAACCCCTGACGTAAACAAGACATTTGAAGTCAAACAATGCACAACTCTCACAACTCTGACCAAGACCCATATTCCACCCAGTTTGCCTCAGCACAGCATTGTAAATGCACAGAACTCAAAGGCTCACTACCTGAAAGGTATAATCGGCAGCAAAACCAAAGCTGCAGGTGCCACCAGCACACAATGCAGTGCACACACAGACAAAGCTGAGCACATCAACGTTGACTACTATGTGCTACAAACTGCATTACTCACACAAATGAACAGAGGACACAACTTATGACGCTTGTGTGTAGATATTGTACAATAACATTTGTCATAGCTGGAAACTGTGAGATGACAATGTACAACTACAACATCACATCCACAATTTCCTCAAAATCATCACTATCCTGCAACAAATAGGCATCTCCTCAAAAACAGTATGAATGGACACTGTCCTGCTGTCTGCTTGTAAATACATCCAATGCATGATTGTACATGACAAACACTGTTAAACTATCACATTGCAGAAGGAGAGACATCACCTCCTGGACAGCAGACTGGCCCAACCTTCACTGATGACGAGGAGGAATACCCCACTATCGATCAGGAAGCACTGCAACATCTGCTAGACTCCTTCAGCACCCCACCTCCAGGAGCAGGGCAACCCAGCAGCATAGCGGGAACCCCACCCCCTGCACAAACCAACCAGCAGCAAGCACCTCCCACCACAGCTGCCTCCCCGGACCTCGAGGACCCACACCTGGCCTTCCAACGCCGTGTGCTAGTGGTCCAGCGGGAGATGGCGGAACAGGTGCGGGTGGGGTTTGAGCACCTGGCGGACAAACTTGAGGCCATACGTGGGTGTCTGAGTCCCATCCGGGACCACATGCAGAAGATCACGGACACCCACAGCCCGCTCGATGCCCTCCAACGGTCCATGGCTGACATTTCTGGAGTCATGATTCTGAGACATCAACAACTGTCTGTTCAGAGTGGCTCCAGCAATGTCAGCCAGGATTTGGCTAACATCTGTCGGATAATGGAGAGCATGGAGCGGATGCAGGCACAAGATATGGCTGCCAGGGCTGCACACCAGCGCGAGGTTGCTGGGATCTATCATGCGCTGCACCTGCTCATCACTTCATTGCTGCCACAAGGTCTGGAGCAGATGAATGCTGCTGCTGCCTCCCCATCCTCAGCTCCGCCACCTGATGTGTCAGTGCCTCACAGTGCTGCACCCACCATACCACCACCCACATGTGAGGCACATGACACATCAGAGGACGAAGAGGAGGGTGAAAGTGCATTTGTGCTAAGGAGGAAGCGGTAGCATCCATCTGCGCCAAAAGGCCAGTTTCCTCCTTGGTGCCGGGCTTAGTATCATGCCACGGAAAATCTACTTGCACTGTCTTCCACTGTCCCCCGACAATCACCTTGGACCTCCACATGGACTGCCATATCACTTTTTTCTTGCCAATGCCACTGCAATCAGCCTGCGGACTGAACTATGCCTCTTCCCTTGGACCTGTTACCACCAAAGGACTCTGTCTGGCCCTCCAACGGGCATCCATGCAATGTGGGCATGTATGGCCAAGCACTGGCCCAGTCTTCATCCTCTGAATGTCAATAAAATTATTTAACTCACACAGATGTGTGTGGTTCTTGACTAATCAAGTATAGAAGTATGTAAAAAGTGTTAGGACACTGATTCACCCAGAAGGTACTCCAAGGGAAATACGAGCAATGTACCTGTTTTACCTGATACAGATAGGCAGTGAGATGGCGGTGTATGTGTGAACTAGCGGTGCCCCCATTGCTCCCAAACAACCATCTAGCAATATACCAACCTAGCCACACGTCCTTTCATGAAAAGGCATGTGTGCTAAAATGTCCTAGTCTGTTGCAGGCCACGAGTTGTGTCCTCCTTAACACTTGTAAACAAATATCTCTTGGCATATCTACTCACACACTACGTGGTGGACAAAGCCTGTTGTGATGGTGCACATTGCATGTCACATCCCAAAATACTGGACAGCATATTCACATTGATGAAGACACGGAAGGGCACATGTCCACCATACACATACGGAACCACAATGTCTGCCTCAGTGAAGTAGATTGGCAAATAGGGGCTCACCCCAAAGTGCAAGCCGTAAGTAAATGGAAGTCCGTTTTTATATAGCGCAGCTACTCACCCTTACGGGTCTCAAGGCGCTGGGGGCCGTAGTGGAAATTAAGTGAGCTATTGCCCAGAGTCACATGGTGCTGAGCTGAGCTGCCGCTGGAGCCGGGGATCGAACCGTGAACCCTGTGCTCCGAAGTCAGCTGCCCCGGCTGCTGCACCACACCTCTCCACTCAGCCGTCAGTCAGCCCCTCCCTGTCGACAAACGATGTAACCTAAAATATGCCCCCTCTCATGCTGTGACCACTGCGAGCATTTCGGGCAATGTGTGTAGGGGTGTGTGTGGCACCGCACTCAGCATATAGTCAGATGCACCAACAACATTTCAAGGGCGTCATCAACATGAGCCAATGGCAGAAGTAACAGCTGGGACAAGTCTCCATGACACTGTCACTACAGGGAGCAATGCAACATTGCCCCCTTGTGTGCAGCAGAACAGTGTGCCACCCCCCAAACGTTAGCTCTGACTAAACATAAACTTGACTAGTCCAGTGAGTCACGAAAGGCATTTAGGAGATGTCAACTCTGTAAAGCAAAATGCACAACTCACAAAATATATTTGTGAGTAACGTAAAATGTGAAGTCATCACTTACTCACAGATCACTTTTGTAAATCAGGAACACTGCTGTTCCATGTCCTGTACACAATGCACACAGATTCCTAACAAATCATGCATGGTCTGGAGAGTGAGCGTACATGAACCGGAACATATCTTGCAAAGGAAGAGGACACACTGCCACTACGCAGCAAGTGTGGCTAGGTCTGTGCAATGTAGATGGACTCTGCAGCAGGAGCATCTGACATGCAGGTGTGTGACGGAATCTGTGGAACCTGGCGCATACATCCATCTCCATGATGGATAACAGTAGCTAACTGTATTCACTTGCCATGCCATCTTACTAGGTTATGTGCAAAATGTGCAACAATGTGCTGTCCAAATCCGTGAGTCACACAGAAGATGTAGAACGTCACAACTGTCCCTAGACTAGGACGTCAATCCAAATTGACACCCTGTCATCAATGCAAGTCCAGTGTGCTCACATCTAAGGTATCCGGACACAATACATCCTGCAAACTTACATGTCATGAGCAGACTTAGCGATTCCAATGGATAGTCCAGTGATGGCAAAAGTTGCCTACAATGGGAAGAGCCACACTCCACAACCTCGTCCCTGACATAAGTGCAAGCAGAAATCCAAAGTATCATATTTTTATTAGAACAGTATAAATATTCAAGTGACCTAAACTAACACTTATCACTATAACTACTACTAAAATCTAAACTAACTATAAAACAATCTTACTTACCTAAACTATCTACCCTAACTAATCCTAAACACGCAACAAAACATCATAGACATCAACCCCCCTCCCACCCTTAAGGCAACACATATAGATTCTTTTGTTCTTTTGTTCTGTAGCACGCAACGTTTTATCTGTATTGGGTCCTGAAACCCCAGGTATAATGTAGTGTACCGTACTCGGATTAACACGGAGAGCGACGTTGACACTTTTAACACGAAGGCACCGCATACTCACAATTTGGTGCCTTTGGAAACATTTTATACCTGGGGTTTCAGGACCCAATACAGATAAAACGACAGGACAAAGACATCTAAGCTATACATAAACTAACTAAACATGTAACCTACACAAAGATATATTTTTTTGTAAATAATTTTTTAAAATTTTTATGAAGAAAAAACACATCAACCCCCCACCCAAAGGAAAAGGAAACTTATCCCCAAATACGGATGACTAATTAAAATCTTATAACTACCTAACAAGCTAACACTAACTAAAATCTACACTAAAACTACACTACCTAACAAATAAATAACTTACCTAACACTACATAATAAGAGATTTCAAACATTGGGGGGGGGGAGAAGAGGGGGATGGTGTCCAACAGGTCCACCCATCATGGCAGTCCCAAGTGTTTGTGTATGTCCATCACTCGTCTGTTGACATCAGACAATTCGTGCCTGAGCTCAGCCTACGATACCAGAATGTCCTGAAGGAGCCTCCTGTCCCGCAATGTGAAATTGACCACTTGATCCGCAGTTGCAGGTGGGACTGTGCCTTGGGGTCGGGGGGTGCCGTAGGGGGATGTACCACCTGTACCGGCTGGGACACACCACTGATGCCTGAGGGGCCTGGGGGGGGGGCTGTGTGACATCCTGGGCATGCTCAGGCACCGCCTTCCATGTGCCCTTCCTACGGTCCTCATGGTACCTCTTGGACATGTTGCGGTACCCCTTCGCAACCTTCTTCACATGGCGGCAATGGTCCTTCCGCACCTGGAAGGCATGTATTTGGCCAGGCGTCATGTTGTCTGTAAAACATACACAAACGCAAATTAGGCAGCACACATGGAAAAAGCAAAATCGAGGAGAAAGGAAGCATTTCCCCTTGCATCGCCACCTTGAGACCAGGATTTTTCTGGGTGTAAGTTTTGCGCTGCCACCTAGTATCGCCAGACTTGATAATAGGTGGCAGCGTCAATTCAATGGGTGTTGCGGTGGAACGCACACAGCAATACCCACTGCACGCCCCCTTTCACGCTAAGTTTAGCACCAAAGGTGACCTATTATGAAGGCAACGTTAAGTCACTTAACATGGCTATCAGCCACGTTGAGTAGGTTTACGCTGCCTTGATGATAGGGCGCTGAGCCTATCGCCACCACAACGTCACAAAAAGTGACATTGTGGTGGAGATAGTGGCTTGATAATATGCCCCAACATGTGAAGTCTTGCCGCAGAGAGGGTGAAACATCCATTCCTCGTAATTCACACTCAATCATGCATTGCTGGTCTCCGCTAGGATCACTCCGTAGTGTATCAAGATACGCTGACTGTAACTACACAAACAGTCACTATGCATTTCCCTTTGTGACGGCACCCTGGAGTCATCATTCTCATAGTGTCGTTTGTGGTAATGCTTCTTCACAGATAGCGTTGGCAAACCCTGCATTGTAAAATAAATGCCAAAGCACTTAAGGCAGAGCTATAGCATGCGTGGTATATGCGTGCACAGAAATGACACCAATTGTGACTGAGGAGTTCCCACACCTGATCCAGAGTCAATCAGGTAATGGACGCAAGGAGACAGCTCGTCAACACCACTGCAGTGGCCATACATGCCAATGAGAATGATTTGGGCAAATTTGCTGTGTGTTTGGGGAATGTGCCATTGATATGCTTGGCTCACAGTTACACACTGCCACAACTCTGAATCCGGCATGCAGCATACCTACAATATCATAAATGTAAACTGCGTCTGCGCACTTACGGGCAGAAATGCACTGCCTCCTTGTGCATCATGATGCACACTTGCACAGTCATCTGACGCAAGGATGTGCATGCATTCAATGTCATTGGATAGTCATCAGCAAACCCACTTACATGTCTCCTGTCCCATCAGTGTTCGCTGCAATACACAGGCATGTGCTGTGGCGACCGAACCCATGTGATCCAGCGGTATACTAACAACAGATACTCTACTACCATATACTCACCTGGGCCCATAAACACTTACACAGATCCAAGTAGACCGCTGGGTTTAGTTTATATTTTTCCTTATTCAGGATTAGTTATTTCTTATTCCTAACTAACCTTTCACTGATCAAAAAGTTCTTTCCTCTGGTCAATGGACCATTAGTTGAACTAGTTGATGGTGATAATTAACTTAACTTATTACCTATTCTTAATTAAAGGAAATAACCACAGACTCGGGAAGTTTTAAAATCTTTATCTAAATTAAATGAATGTGAACCATTTCAAATTACAGTACAAACACCCTCATTCGTAGGATTACAAATCAAATCTTCATTAAGAAAATATTTCAGATACATACAATAACTATGTCCGGAAAGGAGAGGACAGAGAGAAAAGATCATCTACAAATACCATGAATTTATAGTTACCAAGGATGGTGTGAAGACCAAACCCTCTGGCCAAAGGGCTGGTAAGGGTCCCCCGGGACAGATCAGGAGACAAAGACTTCGGGACAGGAATCAGGACAGGATACTTAACCTCTCTAAAATACCAACGACTGCTTCGCACCCCTCTCTGACACTCTCTTCCTCCTCGAGTTTCTTCCGCGATCTTCTTGTCTAACCCAATTAATTAAAGATAGATGGTTCTGCATTCGGTGTCTTCATCAGCATCTCACAGCGTCCCTTTCAGCATCAGCACCACCCACAGCACCGACAGCATCCCGAGCTCTCGACTTCCAGCATCGATGTCAACGAACCCCTCTTCGCTAACTAACTAACTAAAGCTACCTCAGTTATACCTTTCGGTTTCCATGTACCACCCACTAAAGTTTCAATATCGCAAAAATGCGAATTCTAATTGGTCAGGCAAGGGGGGATGATCATCACACCATGCTTACATATTACTTATTTTCATTGAACCATTGTTCATAAAACCCATCCCCTTAAACTTTATTCTTTTCTTCAGTTCCCAAACATATCCAAACTTTATTTGTTACATTTCTTTCAACATCATGAATACAAGTCTTCTTGAGTGAACTTTTCACCCTCTGTTCACAGGGCACATCATCCTCGTCCTTGGACGGCTGTCAAAACCTTGCTCATCCTTCCGGATTCACTCTCTTGTAGGCATGCGCAAACTTGAATCAGTCGGCTCAATTCAGACAAACGTGAAAGGCCCAAATGCGCACTAATAATAAAGTCAAAAGAAGAAAGGTTACTTTCACAAATAAATGGTTTCACTGTATACCACCCGTCTCTACTCTAACCCTCTTTACTTATTAATTCTTTCCCCGCATTAGCATTAGTAAAATAGCTGGTTTTCATTTCGGCTAAGCAGATGCCATGCACGTGAGTCTTCAAGACTCCATTTTAATGCCTTCTGCACATGCGCTGGAATCTCCCTCCAAGCATTAGTACCGCCATACTGCGTAGATGCAGTTGACGCATGCGCAATAAAGATTTCCCAGTTAGAGTGATTTTAGTCCTTCGTTCATATTGTTAGCGTTAGTAAAACACATATGCAAGCTCCTCTAACCCGTGTGTTTTCTGTAGTGTGATGTTATTATTTACAAGACGTTGTTAGTAATTCGTTAGCGAGTTAAACGAGAGGATTGCTTCCGAGCAAGTCTCTTTTACGAGTCCTTGCTCCATCACATGGACCTAGGGGCATATTGACAAGGGAGTAGGGGAGACAGGCGTTCGGCTCCTCTGATTAACGGCTACCTCCGCAACTTTGCTAATGCAAGTCTGAACCCTATTTCAAAGGATGTTGTGCAGACTTGCGTTTCCCCCAGCAATGGCGTTACGTCTCACAACTTAGCGCGTATGCAGGCACCCTTGCACCAGAGTGCAAGGTTGTGTGTGTGCAGGTGAGTTTGGTGTCTGTACATGAAGGTGCCCCTTCATGCACAGATTCCATCCTAGAAGAACATGTTGTGACTATCATGTGTGTCGCTTAGTGCAGCACACAGGAAAGATACATTGGGGAAAAATGAGGCATGTTAATGTATGTACTGGAAGGGCCACCTTGCTGTACTTATACACACCATGTCAATTCTCTATTCCCATGTGTGCTGCACAAAGCAGCTCACATGTACAAAGCAAACATGATGATTCCTGCTCATATGGCCAGAATAAAACCGGGATGTAACTGTTGGTAAGTTGTGCGCTGCCAACTATGAATGCCGCACTTGGACATCAGGGCCAGCCTCTGATACAATGGGTGTTGCCGTGGAACGCCGAACACAACCCCCAATGCATGCCCCGTACACACTCAACACAGCGTGACAGGGTACCTCATTGACAAGTAAGTGTTAATACACGTGGAATGTATTGACGCTGCTCAGATTATGATGCTAGGACCCTATTGACAACACAACTTTGATGACAGTTACGTTGACTTTGCGATATGGGCTTGATGATCTGCACCACACTTCCAATGTGTGTCACTGACTGGGGATGGGCCAAGTCACAACTGTGAGCCCAATGCATTTGTCCAGAGTCACTTGCCGATTGGTGCACACTGCTGACTCCAAATACACATCATCACACTGTAGGCAAGGTAGACGTGATAGGCACCCATACTTCATACTGCAACGGTGATCATGTGACCCAGACATCCATGCCAACGCAACATGCTAGTCGATTGCGTTCCAACTCACCAGTAGCGTGTGGGTCCTCGAAGCTGTCAATGTCCCCCTGTGTGATTGGCGGTCGTCCATCTGTGAGACAAGGAAAGAAATATGTGTTGGTATTAGACTTGAAATCATATGTGTCGTATTCCTCATACCAATCATCACCATGACAGCAAATGCTACGTAACTGTAGTGTGGCGTTTCATGTTGACTACATGATTGGGTCAACTTTGCCTGCCATTCACACCAGACCTGTGACAGCTGATTTTGGACAGACAAGACTTTAATGCCAGCGACATGCCCATGATCGTAGTGTGAGTCATCCACAAGGCAACATTACTACATGCATCCAGATGTTCTACATGCACTTTGTATAATTGAGTAGCTGCAGATTGCACAAAGCAGTTACACAGAGGTTGTTGGTGTATGACAATCTGTAGATGTCCACTTTCCTTAGACCATTTGTCCCTAAACAGAACTTTTTCACACAGCAACTATGTTCACAGGGCAGGGTAGCTAACGTAACACAAATCATGAGGACAGCATTTTGTCACTACCTTTTGGCCAGCACACAGCTCACATGGACAATTCCATGGATAGTTAATGTACAGTCACCCAGGCCGTACACACACAATCGTCTGCCTGCAAGCACATTTTGCGCAGGTATGCCAGCTATAGCAGTACAGTGCTAAGTGTTGGTCCAGCGCAGTGGGTGACACAGACTTGCAACATATGCTTGTCAATGTGATGCTGCGTTGTGTCTCGGATGTGCCAACAATATGCGCAAACGCTTTGCGTCTCCCACCTCAATCAGCAACCATTTCTCACTTTGACAGCAGTGTCACACACGTCGTAATTTTCATTCCTTACAGTCCACACAAATAAATGTGGAGTTTGTACTTACCACCCTGTAGGCCTGTCATGACTCCCACGTAGTTAATAGATTGATAAGTGGTATATTTCTATAGGTGAATCGGCGCCGCTAAGGAGAATATCACTAAATTATATACTAGAGCAAATATCTGGGTAACGGTGCTAGCAGGGTGGGGAGAACCACCAGCCTCCTCAAAATCTTTGTGGCCTAGGCCAGCAAAACATGTAAACATACAACAATCCCCAGCACACGTCTAAAGGTGTCGCAAAAATATAATAAAAGCACAGAGTAGGCAAAAGTTTCTTCAAAACACATATAGATTCTTTTGTTCTTTTGTTCTGTAGCACGCAACGTTTTATCTGTATTGGGTCCTGAAACCCCAGGTATAATGTAGTGTACCGTACTCGGATTAACACGGAGAGCGACGTTGACACTTTTAACACGAAGGCACCGCGTACTCACAATTTGGTGCCTTTGGAAACATTTTATACCTGGGGTTTCAGGACCCAATACAGATAAAACGTTGCGTGCTACAGAACCCTTGTGGGACGGAAGTATAACCACAAATTATAGGTTTTTCATTCGAAAGACAGAGCCTTGAAAAAGTCGCTGGATATTGCCCACAGAGCAACGAAACACGTGTCGGCTGATACTGTCTGAAGACATACAGGAATAGAACAAAAGAATCTATATGTGTTTTGAAGAAACTTTTGCCTACTCTGTGCTTTTATTATATTTTTGCGACACCTTTAGACATGTGCTGGGGATTGTTGTATGTTTACATGACTGCCACGTAGTCCAAGAGGTCTGCCTCACGTGCAAGCATGTCCTGCCATTGGTGCTTCCACTGGCACACGTTGCGGTCCACTCCGAAGAACCGTAGCATATGCACCCGCACACGCTCCCACCTGATCTTCCGCACAGACACATTGTACCCTTGCAGGATACGGCCTCCCCTCTCCAACATCAGTGGCAGGTGGATTTTAATGAGCCACAGGAACCCCCCCCCAATGTCCCCTCGGACATCTTGCCCTCCCTGCCCACACCCGGCATCTCCCTACACACCTGTGAGCCCACAGCCAGAAAAAAAAGCCTCTAAAATATCCCCAACAACAATTTAACTGCACTACCCCAAGACAGACACCCAACAAAATTGAGGACAGGAGACAGTAAAACACAATTAATGAGTACACAACACTTCACAGACACTATACACAGGACACAGGACACAGCATCACTCTCAAAATCACAAAACTGCAGCACACACCACCAAGAAACTCCAGCACTCTCCACAATAACCAGCAATGTGCTCAAAAGAGAAACTGAAAGTGCAGAACACTACTCCAGTAGACAGGAAGCATGCAGACATCACTTCCTGTCTCTTTGTGGCCCGTTTTTGAGTAAGCGGCGAAAATCTGCACGCAAATAGTCACATGAGTAATCTTTAGAATTGCACATGTGTTGCGCGATGTATTTTACCATCGGGCGGATGGAAAAAGAAAATATCGCTTTTTCGTGTTAGCGGCCAGATCTGCACGCTAAGAGCAAATCAATGAATTGATGTACAGTCTTAGTGCAAACTTCATGTCAGAGCCCTGTAACAACATGTTGCGGTTGGTTGGCACTCAAATGACACCATGAAAATGATGTTTCACAACACATGACACCCTAACTTGCAACATTCAACACAAGTCACACCATAATTGCATATCTAACAAGAGAACCATCAATCAATCATGGATTTTTTAAGTGTGCTACTCACCCGTGGGGGTCACGAGGCTTAGGGGCATGACTTTCGGCACGCTTCAAGTTGTCTGTGTACGTGCATGTGTTGAAGGTGATGGTGATGTTGCGTAGTGGTTCGTGTGCGATGGTAGATGTGTCTCTGTGGTAGATGTGAGGGGGCCAGGGGTCTGTGTGGGCCCCCGAGTGGATGCCTTTCCTAGCGGAGGAGGGGCCTGATTCACAGAACTAACTTACGTCAAAAACGTAAAGTTAGTACTTTTTGGTATTCACAGAATACACTTACTCATTTTGGTATTCACAGAATGAACTTACTCATTTCGGTATTCACAGAAGTTAGTAGTCCTAACTTTAGGACTCCTAAATGCCTTCTGTGAATACCGAAAGTCTTAAGTTAGATTTTCTCAGTTTAGAGCAGTAAGTTAGGACTCCTAACTTTACTACTCCTAAACTGAGAAAATCCTAACTTTAAGACTTTCGGTATTCACAGAAGGCATTTAGGAGTCCTAAAGTTAGGAGTCCTAACTTTACTACTCCTAAACTGAGAAAAATCCTAACTTTAAGACTTTCGGTATTCACATTGCACGCCCTATTTTCATATTTTACCCCATTGCACGCCCATTTTTCATATTTTACCCCATTGCACGCCCATTTTTCATGATTTACCCCATTGCACGCCCTATTTTCATATTTTACCCCATTGCACGCCCATTTTTCATATTTTACCCCATTGCACGCCCATTTTTCATGATTTACCCCATTGCACGCCCATTTATCCTGATTTACCCCATTGCACGCCCAATTTTCATATTTTGCCCCATTGCACGCCCTATTTTCAGATTTTACCCCATTGCACGCACAATTTTCAGATTTTACCCCATTGCTCGCCCAAAGTTTCATCTCTTACCCCATTGCACGCCCACAGTTTCATTGTTTTAGACAACGTACACACTCCAATAAATTATTGACCACTGACAACAGACTACAATTGTGCATTTATTCACAGACGACAACCTATATTGACTGATTTACACAAAGGACACGCAACAATTTTGGATTGTGTAGCCCAATTTGCACCATGAAGACTCTAGTCTTACACATTTGGCACACTGAAAAGCATCTCTGTACTGAGGAGACATTCATGGAGACAGCATGGATGAAGTTTTGTTATTTTCTTTGCCCATATTGTGCAACGTACCCTTTTCAGAGTGATGTACCCATGCTGGACAGTAACATGCAGACAGGGTATGTGTGTATGCTTTTTTATTGGCACACACCGTGATTGCGGTCATTTTGCTATGAGATACATTGGAGGGGGACTGTCACAATGTGACGTGCTCAGTTGAAGAAATTGTTTATTATTCGGTTCCTTCGGGCAGTTCCTGCTGCATTAACTGTGGTGTGCTCCACCTGCCTCATCTTCATCATCATCCTGGTCATCGTCCGGTGCAGCAGGCACTTGAATCCATGGAGCATTGGTGCGCACACATATATTGTGCAATACACAACATGCAAGGATGATTTTGTTGACCATTTCAGGGCTGTACAGCAGTCTGCCACCTGTGATGTCCAGGCAACGGAAACGTGACTTTAGCACGCCAAATGTGCGCTCCACAATGGACCGGGTGCGTCTGTGGGCCGCATTATACTGCCTCTGGGCCTGGGTGGTGGGGTTTCGGAGGGGTGTCATCATCCACGGGCATAGTGCATATCCTTGGCCACCTGTGACATGTGATAGCGAGATGTTTACATTATTGGTTGTGCCGGCTGTGTTGTTGGTGTAGATGGTTTTGTGGTGTGTCATTTGTGTTATGTTGGATTTCATGTTAGCCATGTGTTGCTTCGGACTGATTACAAGCATCACTGCGAATTAAATTGCCTCACTGTTGATACTCCCTCCCCAAAGCCTCATCAATTGTGTGCGCTGCACGGTTGCATGACTGGCTCTTCTACCATCTATCGATGGCACTCATCCACTCTCCTCACAGCCAATGCCATGTGAACGTTGAAATGGCAATGGGCCACACCAGACACGGTTCACGTTCAGTTGTGCTGCTGTCGCTGCTGCCAGACCTGCCCCAATGCACAACACATGCTGTTTCCTTTCCGGAGCGGCCACATATCAACAGTCATCAGCCCCCTCGCATGCAGGGCCCATTGCAGGCAGGAACGCTTCACCCACACCATCAGCATCATCAGACGCAACACTGTCCACTCCGTGGACTACGTACTCATTCGGGAGTGTAGCCTCCAACTCACATGCCACGACTACTCAAGATCCATTTGACTCTGGGAAATGTTAGCTGACATCAGACTGTCCCAGATCATCACCACACTGATCCACCAGGCAGGGCACACCTTTGACGGCTTCTTTGCATGTGTAGACTTCGTCCAGTTCATCGGCCCCACTAAACGCACATGTGTTGACCACTTACGCATGCACCACCTTGTTGATGTATCCCAAGCCACCGTTGACCACATGCAGGCCCCCACAAAGTTGGTGTAGATCAGTCACCGAGGAGATGCTACACACCACCATCAACAGCAACAACCACAACACTGCAGTCGTCAACAATGGCGCAAGTCCACATTTTCCAAACATGTATCTCCAACTGCGCATGCACCCTTGTCCCACCATGCAACTGCAACATACAGCAGGCAATGAATGCCACCTCGGTCAGCACCAACCTCAGAGTTGGCAGATGCAGCTGCTGACACATGGAGTGGAGCTGGTGCAAGCTTTGGGATACCAGTAGACAGCACCACCAACACGACCAGAATGCTCATATTCAACATCAACAATACGCACACACACCAAACTGCTCTTCCAGGTAGGATTGCTGTGATTTTCAACATGGATGATCAACAGCTGGGGCGTGCTATACGCAGGGGAAACATGATTCCTCATCCTCGCAATAGAACAATCAGCAGGTGGCATCACCTGGTGGTCCAACGCCTTCGGATGCCCCCACCCCAAATCTAGGTACCTAGGCCCCATATTTGACTCCTCCATCTCCATGTACCTACAGGTGTACGCAGTGTCCTGCAGCTGCTTCGCCAGCCTCTGCATCCTCCATGCAACCTTCACATAGATCCCCCCATTGTCGGGTGTAGCAGTGACCCACACAGTCATTGCCATCATGCTGGGCTACAGAGACACACTATATGCCAACATGGGCATGTCTGTGGTCAGCTTACTCCCAACTGTCCAGGCACGACACCTACACACTGGGCCTTGTGTTCCTACTTTCATTATGGATCGTGTGCCTCCATCGCACATACATGGTTCCCACCTCTCACCACATTTGCTTATGGGTGGGTGGCACAGGGGCTAAGCATTTGAGGATGGTTTGTCTACATATCTAGCCACAGTTCCCACAGTTCTTGGTGTTGTTGTGTCTGGTATGTGGGCATGTTGATTGACATGTTGTATGTGTGATTGTGACATGTACGTTCTCACACTTCTGATTTGCATCTCTGTGAAGTTGAGGCATGTGGTGGGTCACGTTAATACTTACCGACTAGCACTGCATTTCCATATGTGCCATCCTGGAAGCGCTGATTTATGATGGACTGTCGGAAGATGTAGGAATCATGCACACTGCCTGGGAACTTGGCTATGACATTGGTGAACAGTCCCCGGTGGTCCACTATTGCCTGCACATTCATGGAAGGGGTGTGCTTTCTGTTGCGGTATATGTGTGCACTGTCCGCAGGGGGCACAAATAGGACATGTGTGCAGTCAAGTCAAACCACTTTATTCAGCTAACCAAAGCCATAAAAGTACACCACAGTGAACAATTTACATAAAAAGGTGAATAAAAACATATTAATACATTTTAAATTCATTAAAATATACCACATACAAACAATAAAATGATACCAATAAAAACAAATGACTTATAGTTCATTAATCATGCGATAAAAACAATTATATCTATGTATGAAATCAAACAACACTTTAAAATATCTAACACCTTTTCTTCCTATGTCTGACTGCCGCCACCAAAAAATTCGCAACATTTAAAATCTCCCATGGGTTATTTACCAACTGCAAATATCGTAGGGCTGGTCTGACTTGCACAAATCCCTTCCCCTTTAAGATGGGTCTTAAAAACTTTCTCCTCATGGGGCTAAAATGCTCACAAAACATTGTAAAGTGCATGGTGTCCTGCAAAGAAAAATTATCACATGTACAGGGGCCTAGATCTTTTACCCTGCTCCAGCCCTGTACATCTGCTAAAAGACAATGAATAAGATTAAAACGGAACCTAATTAGAATAAATCGATGGAAAGGATTTGTAACAATTGACAGATACGGTTCTATCCGTGGGACGTCTTTAACAGCAAATGGGCTCTCACCGTGGGTTTCACAATCTCCAATGCCTCTCTCTCTACAGACAGCATATTTAAGAATTGGGCTTTAACCCATGCCACATCCTCTTTCACTATCTTTTCCGGAGTAGCAAAGAGTTCCGGTCGTCCCAATTTTCCGAGCGTTGACTTAACGTATTGTATCCATTGGATTTTGCCCACATTGTCCAACGCTATGCAGTCCCTAAGGATTTCTCTGTTCAGTCCCAATTCTGTATTAATCCATGTCTTTAGCCAACAAATCACAGGACGCATCCCAATTTGATCCTCAACAAAGCCACTGCCCAGCTCTTGGTGAATAGCATAAGTAGAGGTAGATTGGGGGACCGCCAGGAGATATCCCATAAATTTGTTTTCAACTTGCTGAAGTTCCACTGCGGGTTTATATCCCCAGATCGCAGACCCATACGATGCTATTGCAATGCTTTTAGAACCATACATTTTGAGCAAGGCTTCAAGAGGCTTTGCTCCCAATCGGGAAGCAAAACCTTGAATGGCAGCTATGGATATTACAAGTTTTTTTGCCCTTAACTGGGGAGTCCAGGAGCCTCTTTCATCGAATAAAACTCCCAAATAGGGGAAAGAGGAGACCCTTGACAGCTCGACCCCTTCACAATAAAAAGTTTCACATTTTTTTGGCTTCTGCCCCATTGTCATCGTATGCGATTTGGTTTTATTGACAATAAGGTCCAGGTATTGCATAAAAGATCCAAAGGAGTCCAAGAGTTTCTGCAGACCAACTGCATTGCGGGCCAAAAGAACCGCATCATCCGCGTATAGGAGAGCAGGAATAACCCTGTCCCCTATACGTGGAACATCTAAAGTGGCAGTGCTAAGGGAGGTATTTAAGTTATTTATATAAAGTATAAAAAGCAAAGGGGCTAAAATACAACCCTGACGAACCCCTTTGTCAATTTTAAAGTGCTTCGTGCATTTACCATCTTGGTTGACTCTGACCCTGGCATAAAGATCCTTATGGAGATCTGCTAAAAAATAGACTAAACAGCGGTCCATCTCCATATCCATCAATATTGACCATAACTTAGTTCTATTTACTAGGTCAAAAGCCGAAGACAGGTCCATAAAGGCCAGCTGCAGCGTACCTTGTTTCGCCACTGTATATTTCTCTACCAAAAGGTGCAGGTTTGAACATTGATCTATTTTACTTCTACCTTTTCTAAAACCATATTGACAATCTGTTAAAATTCCATAGTCAACCAACCAATCAGAAAGTTTATTTAAAATAACTCTACCTAAAACCTTCACCACAGAAGCAATCAGGGAAATAGGTCTATAGCAACCTGGGTCGCCTCTCTGCCCCTTTTTAAACACTGGGATAATGGTCGAGAGAGACCAGGATGGCGGAAATCCGTGCTTACTAGCCGTATTTAGAAGATTAGTTATGATTTTTGCCCATAGCTGTGGCGTTAGTTTATATAAGTCGGCCGGGACACAATCGGGGCCGGGGGCCTTATTGCTAGTCCTTTGCGCAATAGCCGCCTCCACTTCGGTTTCCATAAAAATCAATGATGTATTGCCCCGGGCTAGGTCAGGAGTAACTGGGGAGACCATCTTGACCTATGATACTCCATAAACAGTATTAAAATGGGAGTACCACTGATCCTCCGTAATATTACATTGTAAGGGCGTGTTATTTAGTCCCATAAAAAAGGGTTTATTGACTATAGCCCAAAATCTTGCACTATCCCTATTAACCTCGACCGAAAGCAGGTCATTCCAAGCCTCTTCTTTGATTTCCTGTTTGCGGCGATTAATCGTACATTTATAGGACTGTCTCAATTGGGCTACAAGGGTACGATCTCTAGGAACCTGCTTCAGGGCAGAAATAAGCTTTTGGTGGGCTTTCGAGCACTCCTTATCAAACCATTTCTCCCCCAGATTAATATAACTTCTGCTAGGCATTGTTAGGCCTGATGCCACCTGCGCACAGATCTCTTCAAATGCCAATGAAACCTCTGGGCCCTTATCTCCAGGACTAAGGCATATATTAAAACTCTCTTCCGCTTTATGCATTAAATCTTGTAGGAAAGACTCCGGGATTATGCTAGTCCATCTTAACCTCCGTCCCTGGTCTGTGGTCCTTACATGTATACGAGTGGGTGGTTGTCCCTCTTTCTCTTTAAGGCCAATTGACCTACATAACTCGAGTGTAACAGGATTATGGTCACTATAATCAGACCAAATCGCACCATACTTAATAACTTGTGGTGATAATACCGGAGAAATAAAGATATAATCAATTATAGAATCCTGCCCCCTGGCCTTAAAAGTAGGGATCCTCCTCCCCGCAATGTTTGTGTTTGGCTGGCACAAATCAACTGCCGCCAGGAGATCCTCCAGGCATTCCTCAAAATGACAACTAAGGGGATCCTCTGGGCCAAGATAGTCTCCCAAAAAACAATCCTTCAGACACGAGTGAACATTAAAATCTCCCAAAATAAAAATAGAATAAGAAGTGGTTTGCTTGAGTCTATAATCAATTAAAAAACCTTTTAGGCTACTTAAATGCTCATTTAAAAATCCAACCTCCGGTGAATTGTAGAAATTTACTATTAACAATTTCATAGAATTAACATTATTAATTTCTACAGCTAAACAATTGGTGGAACCAGTATACACCGAACAATGTTTTCCCATCACCTTTAGTGATATTAAAGTCAAAAGTCCCCCCTTTGCTCTCCCCGAGGCCGAAGGCCGCGCTGACTCAAAATATGATTTATAACCGTCCAGCCAGAAATTATCTTCTCTTTCCCACGTCTCTTGTAAACCCACTATATCATAGGCTTTAAGAAAATTAATCCATCTGGGTTCCCTACTTTTTGTTCTAAGTCCTGCTACATTCCAACTTAAGATCTTACAATTCAGGTTCTGCTCCACTCTCTCCACAGAGGGTCCTTCTCCCCCCTCCCCACCCACTGGGACAAGAGGCAATCCTTTTCATCCAAGCGGCTTAGTGGGGAAAACCTGTTAGAGCGCACTAGGCCATTCACCATTGTGTCCTCATTAATAGATGTAGACAATAGTTTGGGGGGAAATGGGCCTCTATTTTGAATCAAATTATCAAGCTGGATCATCCTAGGACCTTGCCCCGAAGATGGATCAACCTTCTTTTTCATTTGTGATGAAGTCCCCAGCGGAGTCCTACCCAGAGACTGATTGCTCTCTGGGGGTGGGTAGAAAAAGCCCAATGGTAGTGCCCTTATAACCCCTGGGCCCACATTATAACCTCCATTAAAGAGCATTCCCGCCACCCCTATTTGATCAAAGTTAATAACAATACAGTCGCCTTCTCCTTCTTTAACCCTCTGTCCTACCCCGCCAACACGTCTAACCATTATAATGTGTGCTGAGGCCTCTGCCCCATTTACTGAGTGTTGTTTGCACCAAAACTTGGTTTTACGTAAGAGTTCCTCAGTGGTTTCTATCACATTCATTTTAAGTGGGGGTACTCCTGTAAGCACTGCGACTAAAGGGGTGGCCTCAGGTGGGAGATTGAGTCTAAAATTGTTATATCTTTTACAATCCCCCCTACTACCATGGGACTCCCCTAAATTCTTGGGTTGGTTATTCACAGCAGTGACACAATCCGGTTGCCTACGCACATCACCACCCCTTGTATTCTGAACGGCAGTACCCCTAGATGATGTACCCTCCTCCACAGTAGCATCTGAATGTGCGGTGATATTACTGCCACTTTTACTTTGAACGCCAGTTCCCCTGGGTGATATACCCTCCTCTACAATAGAACCAGATTGTGCGGTTATGTTATTGCCACTTTGATTATTCATCACAATATCTACCCGTTCCAGTTTATCAAACAACAGGGTAAATTTCCTATCCATTAGTTCTTTGAACTGGGCTAGTGCAGTTCCCAAAGCGGTCTCCACAGCAGAAACAAGAGCAGAGTCCCCCATACTGTCCTTGTTTAGTGATAGAGCAGGAAAAACGTCATGTCTGTGTGCCAACAGAATTGGCTAAAGATACTACATGGTTGGCTGCATGGCTTACAGATTTAGCTCCCTTGTTGCTTTTGATTTTTTGGGCGCCAACACCCCGTTTTCGTTTTACTGGTGGCTCTTTCACTGTGATCTCATCCAATTGTTTGGAGACCCGTGCTCTGGTAGCTATCCCTAGCCCGTTGGAAGCAACTATGGGGGGTGCATCCAGGGTTGGCAAGAGGGGGGTCGTAAGCACATTACGGGGTGTGACATTACGTTAGTGGAGAGCCCCCCTGATTGGAAGTACCTAATGACGAGCGTCTTGGGAATGTTGAACAATCTAAAGAGAGTCGCCGCTCGGTCATTTCAATTTCATGAGTCAGCAACGACTCCACCCTGACGATGAAGGCGTCTAATGTACCTGCTACTCCTTTACGTTTACTCATAATAAGTCCGTAAGTCCGCGGTTCTTGGCAAACGATAGCTCATAGACCGTAATATACTAAAGGGATGGAACACGGGGACTAATGACAGGGAGGACAGGGATGGAATTTGCTGTAACAGTACCTTAAGGCTGGAAGGTGCACACAAATACCGATGGTCAAATGTCAGAGCGGGGGCCCAGCCCAGCCTCTTCCAGTCTCTGACGGGCGCAGACGGGCCCGCCCTTGGCCCGGGCGCGCCCGCGCGCGTCCCGCACTGCGGGAGCCCACCGCTGTTTTTAACGCTCCTCCGGGCAAAGGGAGAAGCGTCACCGTTGGCCCCACTGCCTCCTGGGGGCTGAAGTCCGCTGCGCTGGCTGTTCCCCTCACGGCAAGGATTACGGGCGTCTTCCAGGTAGGATTGCTGTGATTTGCAACATGGATGATCAACAGCTGGGGCGTGCTATACGATGGGGAAACATGAGTCCTCATCCTCGTAACAGAACAATCAGCATGTGGCATCACCTGGTGGTCCAACACCTTCGGATGCCCCCACCCCACATCTAGGTACCTAGGCCCCATATTTGACTCCTCCATCTCCATGTACCTACAGGTGTATGCAGTGGCCTGCAGCTGCTTCGCCAGCCTCTGCATCCTCCATGCAACCTTCAAATGGATCCCCCCATTGTCGGGTGTAACAGTGACCCACACAGTTGTTGCCATCAGGCTGGGCTACAGAAACACACTATATGCCAACATAGGCGCGTCTGCAGTCAGCTTACTCCCAACTGTCCAGCACAACACCTAAACCCTGGGCCTTGTGTTCCTACTTTCATTATGGTTTGTGTGCCTCCATCACACATACATGGTTCCCACCTCTCACCACATTTGCTTATGGGTGGGTGGCACAGGGGCTAAGCATTTGAGGATGGTTTGTCTACATATCTAGCCACAGTTCCCACAGTTCTTGGTGTTGTTGTGTCTGGTATGTGGGCATGTTGATTGACATGTATATGTGATTGTGACATGTACATTCTCACACTTCTGATTTGCATCTCTGTGAAGTTAAGGCATGTGTTGGGTCACGTTAATACTTACCGACTAGTACTGCATTTCCATATGTGCCATCCTGGAAGCGCTGATTTATGATGGACTGTCGGAAGATGTAGGAATCATGCACACTCCCTGGGAACTTGGCTATGACATTGGTGAACAGTCCCCGGTGGTCCACTATTGCCTGCACATTCATGGAATGGGTGTGCTTTCTGTTGCGGTATATGTGTGCACTGTCCGCAGGGGGCACAAATAGGACATGTGTGCAGTCAATTGCGCCCAACACCTGTGGGAATCCGGCTATGGCGTAGAATCCTTGTTTGGTCTCAATCTGTTCCTGCACAGTGTTGGGGAAGTGAAGGTGCTGGGGTATCAGGCTGAGTATGCCATCCAAGACAGTTGGGAGGAAGATTGGAAAGGCTGCCTGTGAGACTCCTGCAACTCTGGCCGTTGTTGGTTGAAAGGTCCCAAAGGCCAACATATGCAGCACGGCCAGCAGCTTTGTCTGCGGAGGGATGTTGGTTCTCCGCTGTGTTTGTGGCGTCAGCCTGTGGGCTATCAGGTTCAGGATGTGTTGGATGGATGTCCTTTTGAGCCTGTAGTGGACAATGACATCCTCTGCGTCAGGTCTGCGAGGCTGAGACGTCTGCGCAGGGCCCGCTGTCGTCTTTGGCGCAGCCTTGGTGGTGGTCCTGGGGGAGGTGGCGGTGGTGGTTGTTGCCTTCGTGGTACTCCAAGCTGAATGATCAGTACCTCCATGGCGTCTGTGGGTCTTCAGGTGTGGGTCTGGGCTAGTCTCCCTTAAATGCCTCCATTTATCACCATTTTACAAATTTTAGACCTGTTTTTTTCAGGTCTTATTTTCCTGCAGCTAAGGGGCCTTAGCGGGACTTTTTTTATCGCTTCGCGGGTCCGGGAAATCATTGGTAATAGTGCGATGGTGTGTTAGCAACTTTTTTCATGATATTTTGAGAGGGAACGCCTACTTTGCATATCATTAGCGGAAACTATCGCTGCCATGCACGGCAATAGAAAAAACGATAGCTATCGCCGGAAAGCTGTCGCTAACGCTTGTTAGCGACATCTTGGTAATAGGGCGATAAAAAAAAAACGCGTTAGCGCCATTAAAGTGCTGCTAACACGGCGATAACTGGCTTGATAATGTGCCCCAAAGTCTTTTTAGTGTTTGGGGAGAATGGATTCCTTCCTGGCCCTCATCCTAATGGAGGGGGTAGAAGAACCAGAAGGGCGTAGCACAGTGCCTTGAGACTGGTTAGTCAGCTCACTGTCTGGACCACCACAGAGGTCAGGAATATGACTACCACAGACCTCTGAATCAGAATTCATCACACACTCATCGCTCATGCCAACACTCCCACCACTTGACTCAAAACCACAACACTCCTTACCCAACCACCACCCAGGGACAGGACTAAGAGCAACCTCGGGTAATGCTACATACCCCGGCATGCCACCACCAAGGGACCTTTTCACTAATGCTGCATTCCTTATACTCCACCATTTGCCATTCTCAACCAAAAACACGTGCTTGAACACCTTGACAACGTGTGGCAGGGAAAAGCGTAGAACCCCTTTTCTTCTGCCCATGAGGTCTCCTTATTTTGACTAAATCACCCACCTGAAACGAAACGTCCTTGACCCTGTGCAGTTCGTCATATCTAGTCTTGCTTTTGATTTGTCCCTCCAGAACCTCGTTATGCACATCCTCCTGATCAGGTATCCTGCCACAAGCCACAGTTTTGTCCAGTACTTACAAATGAGATAAATTGCAAGAAGAGTGTCTACCTCTCAACAAAACAAAAGGAGAGACCCCTTTGGAGGAGTGTGGGGTATTTCGGTAGTTCCATAACCTATCTTGGACTGCCTTAAAAATATCCATGCCAGTAGCCAAAGCCATTTGAATACACTCTTTTAACATCCAATTAAGGGGCATATGTAAAAGGAAGTGATGGAGCGCAGCGCTAGCCTTCTTGGCTTAACGCCGCGCGCCGCCACTTCTGAACCACAGGGCTGCACCGTATTTACAACAATACGGTGCAGCCCTGCGTTTCCCCCTGCTCTGGTGCTAAATTTAGCTGCCTAGCTCCAATGCAGGCACCCTTGCACCGTAGTGCAAGGTTGCCTGCGTTGTGGGAATGATTGTTTATGTGCAGGAAGGTTTCCTTCCTGCACATAAACAATCTTAAATGGCGATTTGTAATTTGGGACTCCTTCCTGCACATAAACAATCATGCATGGCGGTTTGTTGTTTTTATGTGTGCTGCACAATGCAGCACACATAAAAACAGCGAAAACGAGGAGAAATAATGCATTTCTACTCGTTGTGGCCTTTAAAGACCAGGTTTTACCTGGTCTTAGTTTTGGCGCTGTCCCATATTTACGCCAGCCTTGTAAAATGGGGCAGCATCAAAATAAATGGGTTTTGCAGTGGAACGCCCACCGCAACACCCATTGCCCACCCCTTTCACACTAAGTATAGCGTGAAAGGGGGCCTTATTTACAAGGCGGAGTTAAGCTACGTTAAGTGGCTTAACACTGCCTTGTACATATGGCGAAGCCCGTATCGCCACCACAACGTCCCAAAAAATTATGTTATAGTGGCGATAGGGGCTTGTAAATATGCCCCTAACTCTTTCTGGCATGCCATTCCCTTTAGGCCTATACAGAGCCACTGTGAGATGCTTAATACTGTGGTTACAAAGAAACTCTTGCATGGCATTGGACTTAAACTGCCCCCCATTATCAGTGGCCAACACCTGGGAAAACCTTCTCTGTTAAACAACGCAAAGAGGAAGTCAATGACGACCCCCGTAGTATGTTCTTTTCAAGAAATTACACTCCACCCACTTGGAGTGATAGTCGATGATCACTAAGGCATATCTCATGGACACAGGATAATCCATTATTGGGCCTACAAAATCCATACCCAATTTTTCCCACGGGCCCTTAGGGAACTCAACTGGACATAACAGTGTGTTTTACACACACAGAGATTTGTCTGCTTGGCAGCATTCAGTGCATCTGCCAACCCACACTTTCACATCGTTATCCATTACCTGCCACCGGTTAAAATTTCGGACCCTTCTTTTAGTGCCCGTCATGCCCATGTGACCTTGATGAGCTAACCCTGAGAGCACTAGGAGGAATGAGCATATTACCACGCATGACCATTACGTCTTCAACAAACAAATCATCTTTGATCTTAAAGAACGATTTGCAATCATCTGTTACTTATCTTTCATGGGGCCAGCCTTCCACAATGAATTTCCTTAAAACAGATAGACAACAGTCTTTTTCTACACATTCTTTCCATTCTTGCAAACAAATGGCTTATGTCAGTTACCACAATACCATCCGCCATTCCTACAATGCATTCAACCTCTTCCATCACTGCCCCTCCCTTGTCTCCTTTGATTTGACACCTAGATAAAAAATCAACTCTAGTGTTCTTAGTTCAAGGGAAGTCCTTAACATCGAACTTTATTTCGTACATCCTTGCTAAGTCTGTCTAGTCTGGGAATGGCCTTAGTTAGATTTTTCTCAGATAGTAAAGAAACTAAAGGCTTATGTTCTGTGACCAGAGATAATTTACAACCCCAAAGGTAAGTAGACAAGGGTCTCCTGGCCCACACACAAGCTAGAGCTTCACGCTTAATAGTACTATAATTTCACTCCGGAGATGATAAACATCTAGATGAAAAAGCTACAGTGCATTCTTTACCATTCACCATCTGTGAAAGTACAGCCCCCAAACCAGTTCCACTGGCATCTACAGTGACCACAGATCTGATCTCATCTCTAAAAGAGCATAAGGCGGGGGCCTCAACAATCAAACGTTTTAAAGTTATGAATGCTTCACCCTCATCAGCACACCAGACATACTCAACTCCTTTACTTAATAGCTTCCTAAGAGGTTCTGATTGCCAAGCAAAATTTTCAATAAACCTGGAGCAATATTCACTTACACCCAGGAAAGATCTAAGTTGATCTTTATCAGTCGGTTCAGGACTAAGTTTAATTGCTTCCACCAAGTCTGACTTAGGACTAATATCAGACTTGGAAGGAACATGGCAAAGATACTCTACTTCATGTAACATAAAACAACACTTTTCCTTTTTAACAGTTAGCCCATGGTTCTCTAAAGTGCTCAAAACATCATCCAGTACTTTTATATGATCTTCTTCATCACTTGTAAATACCAAAATATTGTCCTTATAGGCTAACACATGTTTGTTTTTTCCAAAAAGTTCAAAAATTAGCTTCTGGAAAACAGACGCAGCCAATGCTAAGCTGAATGGCATACGTAAGAATCTGAATGCATCAAATAGTGTGTTGAAGGTTGTTAGAGATCTGGAATCGGAGCATAAATCTATCTGGTGGTAGGCTGCTCTCAAGTCGATAGTTGAAAACACTTTGGCTTCGCCCAGCTGTGCTAATATCTCCTGAATTTTCGAGAGAGGAAAACAATCCACCAAAGTGTTTTTATTAAGACACCTGGGGTCCATACATAGCCTCATTTCCCCATTTTTCTTCTTGGCTACCACTATTGGAGAAACATACTCAGAAGAATTGACAGATTTGATGACTTTTTCCGAACACAACTTGTCTAAATGTATTTTCAACTGATTCCTCACACTCAATGGTATGTTCCTAGCCTTGTGCATAATCGGGACAGCATCTTTTTTAAATTTGATTTCATGCTTGTAACCCTTCACCAACCCCAAGCGATCATCAAAATGGGATTTAAGATTATCGAGAAGATTAACTAACACCGGGGGTTGAATGACAGGTTCTACCAAAGAAATGGGACAACTAGTGCCAGGTCTTAAAATCATTCCAAGAGCACCCGGATCTTTCCATCCTAATATGTTGTACCCCTTTTTAGCTACATACGTTTTCGTTACTATGGATCTATTCTGGAACTGCAGCGTATTATCGAAAAACCCCAATAGGTCAATATTATGTCCACCAAAAGCAATAGTGCGAATGTCAGGAGGTGACAAAGATATGGCACTCCACTCTGAATCATAAAGTGTGTTCGCAATGATGGTATAAGGTGATCCAGAATCCACTGTGAATCTTAATTTGATTTTGACAATGGATATGTCACAAATGGGATGACCCTTCTTTGCATTGTCCTGATTAGCCTCCAGCATATTGATAGAACAACTGTACTATCTGATTCATCTGCCAAGTCAAAGATAGGAAAAGAACTTCTTCTTTGACATAACCCACTTTATGAACATTCCTGCAAATCTTAGCGAACTGTCCCAATTTCCTACACTTCACACCTGACCTGTTAATGGCCGAACAGTATTTAGCAATGGCCATGTGGGTACTCGCCCCACACCTAAAACAAATGTTACTGCCTGAAGCTTTCCTACTCTTCTTAATATCCTTATCAGGCATGTTATAAAATTTCCCTTTTGGAAAGATTATGTTTACTTTACAGTGACTACTTGCACTTTCACCTTAATCAATTCTTTAGAATTTTGAGTAGACCTTTCAATGCCTCTGGCTATCTCTAAAGTTTCTTGGAGATTGGGATCACAACAGCATAGTAACTTCTCTTGGATTCGTTTGTCAAAACAGTTGACCACAAATTGCTCCCTGAACTAATTTTCGAGGTTGCCGTTGAACTTAGAAGTTGCAGCTAACACACGTAACTCAGCCAAAAACATGTCAACGGATTCAAATTGAGCTTGTTTCCTTGTGAAAAACCTATGTCTTTCCACAATAATGCTAGTATCATCTTTAAAATGTTTTAAGCCTGTTAACAGCTTCTATATATGCATCCCAATCTGTTTCAGGAGGTTGAATAGCTGTAGGTAAATTGTCAAAAATGCGCTAGCCGTCTGCTCCCAAAAAATGATATAACAAGGCCAATTTTCTCTTAACACCAAATTTCTCGCCATCAATAGCAATAAGATAACTGTCAAAAACATTGAACCATTGAATTAATTTATATTTTTGGATTCCTGATTCTGCTAGAAATGGCAGAGGAAGATTTGCAGTTTGCATTAACACCAAATATTATAATTAAAAACAGCAAATACTTAGACAGTAATAATAATGTAAAACACGAACTTCAATAAAGCAGCAATAATTCCAGACAAGTTATAGGCAAAGTAGTTATTGTAATAGTAGAGGCGTGCCAATCGCCTAGAACAGGGAAATGCTTTTTGATAGCGTGCCCGTCGCTGAAAAGAGGAATTATGAAATTATTATCAAACAGGTTTGCCTGTCGCCAAGAACAGGCAAGTATTCTTTGTAGGAAAAGTATCCACGTCGCTGAAAAGTGATTCCAGTGCCAGAAATGCAAGGTGTGCCTATCGCCGAATATAAGTAGGAAAAGAAAAGCTTCCCAAAAGATGGCTGCCAACGTAAACACTGAGGTCTTTTTTTTAAAGCTGTTAGGGCATACCACGTTGCGTGCCGTGCTTCCCCAGCGTCACTGATTAACTTATTGGTTCTGCGCGTGAAGTCGGAGCTCGTGAAGTCAGAACTCGCGGTTAGAGCGTTAGGAAGGTGCACAGTCAGTGCGAGCGATAGATTCGAAAAACGCTTTATTAAAGATGTCTTTTAAGCCCTCCTAGTGATATGGCAGTACAGTTTGTTGCCGAAAAGAACCAACAGAAACTATGTATGGTGCTACTCACTGTGAGCCCTCATTGCTTCATTAACCTCACCAGTCCAACCTGCGCAGGATCCTACATGTGTGGTTCTGTGAACGCCAGGTCCGCAACTCGTCACTAAATTATTTTGGGATCTTCAAAACAACCAGTAGACTTGAATGAATAAGATTGTGCTTTATTCATAACAGCACACGACCGCTCCAGCAGGCATCCCAAAGTCGGCTCAACAAATGCCCGACTCGGAACCCACAACGGCCCGATAACATTCCACCAAAACATTCCAACACTAGAACATAACAATACGATAAAAAAAACTGAAATTCATTGATAAAAACAAAAGTTAAAAAGATGTTATTGCTTGGTATTGTTATTTGATCTTCCCTTTCATTAAAAAGACTGACATTCACTGAAAAAAACAAAGGCTAAAGTGTCGTTATAGTTAGGTGTTTAATGGATTAGAAACTAATATTTATAAACAAAAAATACTATAGTTCGCCAATTATAGCTAAGTGAACTGTAACTTGTAACACCGCCATGCACAGCTTATGATCTCACGTTATATCACTCATGACACGCTAAATGACATCATCAAACCGTTAGAGCATTTTAGAAAACAAAGTAACCAATGAACAAAAACACCAAAAGCAAACCTAAACAAAAAAAACTGTTTACTTGCTTATTATTATTCTAATATTTTTACTTTTCAATCTTAAGTAAACAAATAGCATAAAAAAATGAATGCGATTGAATAGCAAAAATACTTAACTAAAAATAAGCAAATAAGTGAACATTAAATAAAACAAATATCAACTCTAAAAACCACAACACAGAATACAAAATACGATATAAAATATACAGCGCACAAAAGCATTGTTCACAATAAATAACATATGATACAAAACAATTCAAAAACATGTCCAACCCTTTAAAAATTAAAAATAAATGCCACTTACAGTTTTGCAGCTGAATTGATAAAACTCCATAACAACCCAAAAAAGCAAAAATATATCCATAAATAAAAAATAAAAATCCCCCAAGACTGCAAAATGACTGCAGACAAAATAAAATTCCAAAGAAGTAACAGCAATCCATTGAGACCATCCAAACCATTAAAATTAGAAATGTCAAAAAACTGTCCAAGGAAACTGAAAAATCAAGTCAGTTGATTTATTTTGCAGCTACCTGACAAACTCCTTGCCTGACACAAATGGCAGCTCTGACAGACCTGACGAAGGTATCGCAAAATGGTTGACAGAAGCTAGCGATATTCACACTCCTATTGGAGAACCAGACCTCCTAGGCATCACAGTGCATCAAAATGGTTCTCAGATGACTTAAAGTCAGCTAAATTAGTACTGCGTCATGCTGAACGCAATTGGCAGAAAAACAACTCCACTGATAAAAAAGCAGCTTACCTGTCTCTTCTTAAACAATTCAGAAGGCTCAGTATACAAGCCAGATCGACCTTCTTTGCAGACAAAATTACAAAATCAACTAACAGGTCCAAGGAATCTCCGACATTGTGGGAGAATTGTCCAGCCCTAACAAAGTGACTCTTACAATCGCTGCCACTCAGAATTCATGTGAGGCCCTCAACTCTTTTTTTTATTGACAAGATTAATAACATTAAAGCCAGTATCCTTTCTAGTCCTTCACATTTGGCTACATCTTTAACAGACTGTAACTCAGCCACAATATCTGGTCTGTCCGCCATTATCAAAGTGTGTCTAATGGACCAATTGGGTAAAGTGAAATCGGGCTCTCCAAACGACCCCAGACCCCATGAGGTCCTTAAAACTGTCTTTGCTCACTTCCCTGATCTTGCCCTATCCCTTCTTAATACGTCCTTGAGCTGTGGTTGGATTCCCACCTCCTTTAAGGAGGCGATAGTGGTTCCTCTACTGAAGAAAGTTGGTGATGATCCTTCCATCTTAAAAAACTACCACCCTATATATTTGCTTCCTTACCTGGCAAAGGTACTTGACCTCATGTAGCCAAATGCATTTGCTATTTCTTAGAGGAAATTAACTTTCTCGACCCCCATCAAGTGGGCTTCCGGCCAGCCCATTCCACTGACCCAGTCATTCTCTCAGTGATGGACGACCTACGCGAGGCAGCCAACAGGGACACCACCCAGGTACTGTGCTTCATGATCTCTCAGCGGTTTATGAAATGGTCGACCGCAATATTCTGGTGGACCGTGTCGAGGTCGGAGGCCGCCAGGGCTGGATCATCTCTTTTTTGAAAGATCGGTCCCGGGTGATTAGGCTCCCCGCCTTCTGCTCTCCTAAGGTCAGGTTGACTTGTGGTATCCCTTAGGGACCTTTTTTGTCCCCCTACCTTTTTAATTTATATATTCGTCCACTGGTGCGTACCTTGACCCAAATGAAGGTCAAAGTTTACAATTATGCGGATGATCTGCAATAGACAACTCCCTGAATGTGAAACTTTCTTCCAAAACACAATGATATTTATCATTGATTGGATGAATGACAATCAACTGAAACTGAACTCCGATAAGACAGAGATTGTCATCAGCAGAAACAAACATGACCTGTGAAGGTGTACACTTTGGTCTGCCACAATGGGCTGTCCTCCTCTGCTGAAGAAATTAGTTAAGAGCCTCGGAGTTCGGATCGATGCTAAATTGTCTATGAAACCTCAGTTATGGGCAGTAATCTCTTCCTGTTTCTTACAGCTCTGAAAAATTAGAAAGACCAGTAAACTCCTTTCTTTCGAGGCCCGTACTCAGGCTATCGTTGCTTTGGTCATCTCAAGGTTAGATTATGTTAACTTCCTCTACTTGGTTCCTCCTAAGTGCTTGACCCAGAGACTCCAATTGGTCCAAAAACAGGCAGCCAGACTACCGTACCAACTACTCCAGGACTGTCATATTACTCCACTGCTGAGATAACACCGTTCCATCTTTAAGGCTAGTTGCCTTATTTTTAAGTCTCTTCAGACTGGTAGTCCTGTCTTTATCTCTGCTCGCATACACAAATACATCCCCACACACAATCTGAGGTCTAGGCACTTGAATTCTCTCACCATTCTTACTTTTTTTTAAAAGTCACTCGGTGGCTCCAGATTCTCGGTACTTGGCCCCGCATCTGGAACGCCCTTCCACCTTACATCAGGTCCACCCCCTGTTACTCTGTGTTCAGGAAACTCTTAAAGACCTGGCTTTTCAGGCTAGCATATGTGGAACGATCTATCCCGTGCTATGTTTCAGGTACCTTAGCACCATGAACCCGCTTGGTGAACGTGCACACTAGAAATGTACGTAATATAATATATCAATTAAAAATTACTTTGGTAAAAATATAGCCAAATTGTTTTTATTTATTTTTTAAAGCATCCAAAAATAGTATCTCTGATGACCCAAATGAGAAACCTGTAAAAAAAACAGAAAACATCCAGCCATACAACAAATAAACTCCACAAACTTTACAATACAGCATACAATAAAAATACAACAAAAATACATAACTTACAAACACAATACACCTATGACTACAAGGCCTTAACTCAGTTACCACAACTTCAACATATTTTTAACCCTAACCAAAATAAATACTGAAAAACAACAACCTAAACTAACTCTACTAATCCTGAACACATCCCCCATAACATTAAAACTCAAAACATAATACAAATATAATCTTACCTGACCTGGAGAAAAGAAACAGGAACTGTGACCAAACACAACCACAAACAGCTCAAAATAACAAAGATAGACTACAAAACTTATCAAGCAGAAAACAATGACAACTAAATAAATATAGAGACAGAATCAAAATAATAAAAACATATAATTTCTTAATGTTTTATTGTATAATATAAAACATATTGAGAAAAATAAAAAAGTAAAATCAATGTAAAAGTACCAAAAAATGTAAGCTTACATTAAAAAGATCTATAAATAAAAAAACTAAAAATGACTGTCATTATATTAAAAATGTTTCAGAATATACGATGTATACATTACATTGCATGTATGAACAAAAATGTGCTATAATTGTGAATTGTCTTAAAATAATTGTATGTAAAAAAAGCTCTAAAATATAAAATGTTTAACATATATGTTTGGGTGGGCAGAACTTGAAGAGTTTTACTCCGTGGAATTCTGCGGAGTTACATTAAAACTCCACGAGATTCCGCGGAGTTACGCAAACGGACAGAAATAGGCATATTGCACTGCTCGCGCTAATTTTTAGCTCCGGGAGTTCGGTCTGCACTAAAATTGCGCAAACGGCACCATGCGGCATGCCAGAGCGCACTGCTTCTTGAGTTTATTTTGCTGCCGCTCGAGTAGATTTTGTACTCGAGCGGCGGCTTTTTGAACACTAATGGTCGCGACCGCCCGTGTTGGGGAAATCTCGCTGGGTGCTCTCCTGGTGACTGAAAATCGCACTAGGGGATGCCAAATCTCACTTGCCAACTTACCGTTGGTGAGCCGCGAGTGAGAAGAAACTCCACCATGTGATGGTTTACATTTACATGATTAATGTTGAGTGGCCAAAACTCTGCCAACTCTGCAAACTAAAAAGGAAAATAACCCAGTCCTAAATTTCGAACAGATCCTTCTGGCGGTAGTTCAAGCTATCCAGAAACCGGCTGCCCTCTGCATTAATTTTAAATCACTAAGAAATTTAAGTAACCCTATAGACGACATCTCAAGACGGATAAACAGCTTAATCAGACAGCAATTTCAACGTTTTTCTGCTCAAACGAAAAAAAGAAATCTCCATCTTACAGAAGAAACGAAAGAGAATGAGACTGATTCAGAAAAGAGAAACCCTGGATACAAATTGGATTGATCTCCAGCTGGCAATTTCGCAAAAAAACAAGCAACAGTTTTGGCATCTAATTGCAAAAGCAACCGGAGCCCGGAAGTCTCCAACGGCATCCCCGGTTTCCCAGAATGACTGGGAAAAATATCTCCTAGAGCTCTATAAAGAAAACCTAGATGAACATGATCAAAGATCTCCTTGTACAATGAGGTTAGGTCTAGAAGTAAACCATGGGATAAGTGCCCTGTCGGAGGAACAAATCACATTGTATATCAGGAGGGCCAGAGCCTCTGCAGCGATGGGTCCTGATAAAATCCCAGTTATGGTCCTCAAACGTAACCCTGAAGGGTGGAATACGTTCCTGGAGCCACTGTTTAGTTACAGCTATAAAACTGGTCAAATTCCCAAATCATGGACAGGGGGTATCGTCGTTCCACTTTTGAAGAAGGGCTCCAGGTTGTCTCCTGGTAACTATAGACAGATAGCCCTGTTGGATGCAAGTGGAAAAATCTTCGCTACAAGCCTATTAGACCACTTGAAGGACTGGGCTTTTTCTAAGGGTGTGATTCCAATGGCCCAGGCAGGTTTCGGACCAAAGCACCTCGTCATCGACAACATCGGACTCTTACAATCATTAATCGACAAACATGTCATAACGAAATCACAGATAAGTTATAATTTGTTTGTAGATTTCTCAACTGCTTTTGATAGGGTTGATAGACCATGCTTATGGAGGAAACTGGTGAAAATGGGGATTCCTGGCGCCTTACTAAGATTAATCGTGGCCCTACACTCTGCAACATGGTGTAGACAGTGGCGTAGGAAGGGGGTGCGGTGGGTGCGGGCCGCCCCGGGTGCCATCACTGAGGGGGGTGACAAAATGGCAAAAATATGTGTTTTAAACACATATTTTTGCCATTTTGTCAAGCCAGGGGTGACAAGAAATCACTGAGGGGGTGACAAAATGGCAAAAATATGTGTTTTAAACACATATTTTTGCCATTTTGTCAAGCCAGGGGTGACAAGAAATTTCCAGCACTGGGTACCACCTAACCTTGCTACGCCACTGGGTGTAGAGTGCAGATGGGGGGTGAAAAGGGGTTTAACCTACAGGATACCTACTTAGAGTGGCCTTAAGCAAGGCTGTTTGCTAGCCCCCTTTCTGTTCTCCCTGTTGTAAGTGATTTACCAAAGTGCCTAGTGGGTATAAAGAACTTCCCTCCAAAAATAGCTTCTCAGGGTATTCATATCTTAATGTATGCCGATGATGGTGTCATACTTGACTTAACACCGATCGACCTACAACGTAATTTAGACGCTCTTTTTAGCTACACTGAAAATAAATATCTCAAAGACTAAAGTGCTTCCCTTCAGGGGAAGGAAGCGTTAAATCCACTTCAACTGGAAACTGGGAGGGAAACCTGTAGAGGTGGTAAAGGAGTACACATATTTAGGAAAAATATTTACGCAGACACTTGAAAATAATTTGCACCTTTGGCACCTAGAATCGAAAGCCGTGGCCCACGCAAATGCTATAAAGAACCTCTATGTTTTCTCAGTAAAAGGGCAATTTAAGTCGCTCTTGGAAATATATTGAATAAAAATCCCGTCTACTATGACGTATGCCTTAGAATATCTCCCACTAAATAAATGCCACTTTCTGCACAGGGGTGAAGGGAACCTCTTGTGGCGCTTTAATTAGAATTGTCACTTACAAGCGCCTACACAGTAGCCCTGGCAAACCTAATTAGATGGGCCTATAATATGCTGCATGCAGATAAAGACTTTTGAGGTGAGGTCGAGCACTCTTACAATAATTAATAATCTCGAAGTAGCTCTATCACACTTCAAGTGTACAATTCCACTCTTACAGTCCTGGACACGTGCCCATTTAAAGCTATTTTTAAAAAATATGACACCGCACCTCAGTTTTGACCCAGACTCTGACCACTGCTCACAATTATCCCATTACACGTCTTTCTCAGCCTCTCTCGAATATAAGATTTACCAGCAGTATCTAAGATTTACACTTGCACACAGCGTACGACGCTGCATTATTATGCTCCGATTGGGGATCTTACCTTTGAACTCCTATACTAAACATTGGGATAAAACAATAGATAACACAGGATTATGTAAGCTCTGTTGTGGTGGTGGGGAGCAAGACCTAGTCCATATGCTTTATACTTGTCTAAATAAAGTGGTAGTAGAAGCCCGGCTTCGATTTTTAAACCCCTTATTCTATAGACAGGTATCTACTGAGAATGACCTGATCGCTATCAGAAATTCTCCTCCAAGTGAATTTGTCTTTAATAACCTTTATACATTTTTTTAAATGTTTTATACCATTGTTTTAGATATATTTCTATGAATTTATTGTAAATATGTAACTATATTACTGTATTACTGCGTATTTTAATTGCTGACCTCAGCTGAGGTCTAAATCAATTAAATATATATATATATTTTTTTTTTTCAATCAAATGCCCAAGGAGCTCAGGGAAGCACTCGACAGTTCGCCCACCTTCCGGCATTCACGATCAACTTGTCTTGATTCTCACTGCATAAATTCTCTGTGCCTGACGCGTTTCACGGCTCTCCGCCGCTTTTTCAAAGGCAATTTGCATAAGGTTGACGCAGGACGCTTCCTTCTTTTATAATGCAAGGCGTATTTTAATGAAGTATTTAACCCTCGTGGGACTCGCTAAGTGCGTCTCTTGGTGTACAGCCTGATGGGACATGTAGTCCTCGAAGCACGCGTCAGGCACAGAGAATTTATGCAGTGAGAATCAAGACAAGTTGATCGTGAATGCCGGAAGGTGGGCGAACTGTCGAGTGCTTCCCTGAGCTCCTTGGGCATTTGATTGAAAAAATATATATATATATATATATAAATAAGTTTCTGTACACCCTTTGCCTCCCTGACATTCCAGCCCATTCTCAAGGGGCTCCTAGAAGTCATTTGGAACGTGCGGAACACCCTGTTTTACAGACATTAGGCAGAGCCTGTTGTCTGGCAAGCCCGTCTGCGCCCGCGACCCGACCGCGACCAGAGCCAGAACCCCTGGACCTCCCACCATCCACCGCTACGACTCAGCCGCCCTCCTCGCACTCAACCCCGGAAGAAACAACCCCTGCCAACAGGCCACGCCGAACACAACCCACGGCCAGTTCTCCTGCCGCCACTGCCATCAGACCTTCACCACCACCCCTGCCGCCAACACCGCCGACGCCCTGAAGTGCATCCTCCTCAACGTGCACTCCATGCCCAGACACGCCGTTGAAATCTGGAACCTCCTTGACACCCTCTCACCAGACGTCACCTTCTTTACAGAAATCTGGACCAACGCCTCCTCCGCCCCCCACATCGCCATCCCGGACGGATACAAGATCTAGAGGAAGGACCGCCCCAACCACCCGGGAGGAGGACTTGCCATCGCGCACAAAAACTCCCTCCGCCTCTCCACCTCGAGCGACGCCTTCTCCACCGCCGAACACCTGCACTTGTCCAGACCAGCCCCAACTCCACACTCCGTGTCACCCTTCGCCTACAGACCCCCCTGGCCCCCGCACCCTCTTCGCCGCCACCATCACTGACCTCATCGCACCCCATGCCATTGCCTCCATGGACTACACGCTCATCGGAGACCTGAACTTCCACCTCGACAACCCAAGGAACCACAACTCCACCACCCTCCTTGACAACCTCGCCAACATCGGACTGAAACAACTCGTCACCACGCCCACCCACAAGGCAGGACACACCCTCGACCCCATCTTCGCAGGGGGAAACTGAACCCACTTCAGCCACACCACGCAACCCCCATGGACTGACCACCACTGCATACACTTCTTCGTCAACAAACCCAAGCCGCCCAAACCTGCTCTGCACCCTCCGTGAAGAAACTGGAGCAGAGTCACCAAGGTGCAGCTAAACTCCACCCTCAACCGCGACCCCCCCACTGCCACAACCGACGCCGACCTCGCAGCCAGGGGACTTCGCACTTGGATTTCCAGCTGCGCAGACAAGCTCGCCCCGCAACGCAACTCCGACAGACAGCGCCACAGGAAAGCCACCTGGTTCACCGCCGACCTCCAAGAAGCCAGACGCACCTGCAGACACCTCGAGAAGAACTGGCAAAACAACAAGACACCCGAAAACCACACCACCTACAAAGACGCCATGACAGAATACCACCATCACATCAGAACCACCAAAATAACCTTCATCCACAACAGAATCCTCGCCAAAGCCAGCAACTCCAAGGAGCTCTTCAGCATCATCCATGAATTCACCAAACCCGCCAGCGAGACCACGGACATCACCCCTTCCCAGGACCTCTGCGACAAGCTCGGAACGTACTTTCACCTGAAAATCAAGAACCTCTGCGACAACTTCAATGACCAAACACCTGACTCCGCAACCACCGCCCCCTCCAGCAACACCAGCCAGTCCACCATCACCTCCTGGACACCGGTTACGATGGAAGAGACCGCCTCAACCATGAAAGGCATCCACTTAGGGGCCCCCGCGGACCCCTGCTCACCGCACATCTACCACAGAGCCACCACCGCCATCGCACCAGAATTATGACACACCATCAACGCCACCTTCATGACCGGCACCTTCTCCGATGACTGGAAACGCACAGAAGTCATACCCCTGCTTAAGAGACCCTCAGCAGATCCCACGGACCTAAAGAACTACCGGCCCATCTCTCTCCTCCCCTTCACGGCAAAAGTTGCTGAAAAGACTGTCAACGCACAGCTAACAAAGTTCTTGAAGGCAACTCCATCCTTGACCCCTCCCAATCCAGATTCCGCAGCAACCACAGCCTCGAGACCGCCCTACTCGCCGCCACAGACGACATCCGCACCCTCCTCGACCAAGGCCACACTGCAGCCCTGATACTACTTGACCTGTCAGCAGCATTCGACACTGTCTCCCACCGCACATTTGCCGCCAGACTTCACGGCGCCAGCATACAAGGAACCGCCCTCGACTGGATCCGCTCGTTCCTCACCGGCAGAAGCCAAAGAATCAGACTGCCACCCTTCCTCTTCGAACCCACGGAAATCAACTGCGGAGTACCCCAGGGATCATCACTCAGCCCAACCCTTTTCAACATCTACATGGCCCCCTCGCCGCCATTGTCAGACAGCACGGCCTCAGCATAGTATCCTACGCCGACACCCAGCTCATCCTCTCCCTCTCCAAGGACCCCACCACCACCAGACTCAACTTCCAGGAAGGAATGCAGGACGTCGCATCCTGGATGAGCATCAGCTGCCTGAAGCTCAACTCGGAGAAGACAGAAATCCTCGTACTCGGAACCACCCCGTCAGCATGGAACGTCACCTGGTGGCTCACCGCACTCGGCAGCCCTCCGACCCCCAAGAACCACACCAGAAAGCTTGGCATCATACTCGACTCTTCCCTATCCATGAACAAGCAGGTCAGCGCCGTCGCGTCCAGCTGCTTCAACACCCTCCGCATCCTCTGAAAGACCTTCAAATGGATCCCCCACGAGTCAAGGAAGACAGTCACCCACGCACTCATAACCAGCAGATTGGACTACGGAAATGCCCTCTATGCCGGCATCAACAAGTCTCTACTCCACAAGCTCCAGACGATATAGAACACCGCAGCCAGACTCGTCCTCGGCATCCCCTGACACGAGCACATCAGTCAACAACACCTACGGAACCTCCACTGGCTCCCCGTCGAGAAGAGAGTCACTTTCAAGATACTCACCCACACCTACAAATGCCTCCCCAACACAGGACCCCAATACCTCAACGAGAGAATCACCTTCCACATACCCAAAAGAAACCTCCGCTCGACAAACCACGCCCTTGCCGAAACCCCACGCCTCCGCAGAGCCAGAATAGGGGGAAGAGCCTTCTCTTACATCGCGGCCAAAACCTGGGACGAGCTCCCTACCGACATCAGACGTGCCCCCTCCCTGAACTCCTTCAGGAAGGCTCTCAAGACCTGGCTTTTCGACTGAACTGAACTGCTGTCCCCCCCCTCCCAGCGCCTTGAGACCCTCACGGGTGAATAGTGCGCTTAAAAATTCCCTGATTGATTGATTAATTGACCCTGGATTAACCCCTTATCAAAGGCAGTAGGTGGGGCTAGCACGCAGTAAGCCTCTGTGATGAAATGTGTAGTCAGGGGAGATCACATTGTATTATATTGTATTGTATTGTATTGTATTGTAATTGCATTTATATAGCGCTTACTACCCCTGACGAGGCGTCGAAATGCTTTTTCAGTGAGTGGCATGGTACTCCGGAACCAATAAAGGATTAGTGAGGAATTAGTATAGTGAAATATTAAAGTAATTTGAGTGGTGGATATGTTAGTCAGTTATTTGGATTGAGAAGGGTAGCGGAGGGATTGAAGAGGGAAAAAAGTTTGTATTGTAATTGCATTTGTATAGTGCTTGCTACCCCTGATGGGGCGTTGAAGCGCTTTTTGGGCGAGTAGCACGCTACTCCGGAACCAATAAAGGATTCATGGTGAATTAGTATCGTGAAATATGAAAGTAATATGAGTGGTTTGTGAAGACCACTTGATAGATATAGTCGGCAGGAACTGAATGTATTGTTCTCCTTTTTGAAAATCAGAACCTGCTTCAACATTTGGGTTTAAGTTTCATTAAACATTATACAAAGCCTGTATGTGTCTATGTAGAGTTCTGTTTTTCATATGTTCTGCTGTACTGTGTGTGGAATTAAAGTACTCTTTCTTTTCCAAAGGGCTGGACAGAGTGGACATGCCCATATGTATTCTTACTGCCTCTGGTGAGTTGTGAGTGTCCACCCCACCTCCAAGAATCAGCCTGGACTGCTCTGCCGCACTCTCCTGGGGTCAGGTACCCAGGGGTGAACGGATGTCGTTGGTGCTGACTTCTAACGCGAATTTAAAGGGACCTCACAACTGGAGCCAGTAGGGACCTCTGTGCAATCATGTGCTCTTACTTCGAAGGCTGTGTATTTAGGTTTGTTCTGGGTTTAATCTTGAGAACTGTGTTAACTTTCAGAGCAGTGCTTTGAATGGAACTATCGCAGTGTAGGTACTTACTATTTACAGTACCTCTTTGCTCCTGAGAAGTGCCGGTACCCTCCCATTAAATGCACTGCAGGAGTGCTGAGAAGAGCCGGTACTCTCCCATTGAATGTACTGCAGCAGTGCTGAGAAGTGCCGGTCCTCTCCCTTTGAATGTACTGCAGCAGTGCTGAGAAGTGCCGGTACCCTCCCATTAAATGTACTGCAGGAGTGCTGAGAGTGCCGGTACCCTCCCATTAAATGCACTCTAGGAGTGCTGAGAAGAGCCGGTACTCTCCCATTGAATGTACTGCAGCAGTGCTGAGAAGTGCCGGTCCTCTCCCTTTGAATGTACTGCAGCAGTGCTGAGAAGTGCCGGTACTCTCCCATTGAATGTACTGCAGCAGTGCTGAGAAGTGCCGGTACTCTCCCATTGAATGTACTGCAGGAGTGCTGAGAAGTGCCGGTACTCTCCCATTGAATGTACTGCAGCAGTGCTGAGAAGTGCCGGTACTCTCCCATTGAATGTACTGCAGGAGTGCTGAGAAGTGCTGGTACCCTCCCATTGAATGTACTGCAGGAGTGCTGAGAAGTGCCGGTACTCTCCCATTGAATGTACTGCAGCAGTGCTGAGAAGTGCCGGTACTCTCCCATTGAATGTACTGCAGGAGTGCTGAGAAGTGCCGGTACTCTCCCATTGAATGTACTGCAGGAGTGCTGAGAAGTGCTGGTACTCTCCCATTGAATGTACTGCAGCAGTGCTGAGAAGTGCCGGTACTCTCCCATTGAATGTACTGCAGGAGTGCTGAGAAGTGCCGGTACCCTCCCATTAAATGTACTGCAGGAGTGCTGAGAAGTGCCGGTACTCTCCCATTGAATGTACTGCAGCAGTGCTGAGAAGTGCCGGTACTCTCCCATTGAATGTACTGCAGCAGTGCTGAGAAGTGCCGGTACTCTCCCATTGAATGTACTGCAGCAGTGCTGAGAAGTGTCCTACTCTCCCTTTTTAGGTTGAGCCTAGAGTAGCGCGCAAGCGCTGCTTCTGGCGAAGCATTATGTAGGGGAATCCAAAAGCTGACCAGACGCTCGTGCGTCATGGCCTTTTTCGGGCGGTTACCCGCGCGGCCGACATCTGTTTTGCATTATCGTGCCCAGACTCGTGCGCCATAATGCAAAACAGATGGCCTGCTCCCTCACACAAGCGCGCGCGCGCTCTCTCGCGCACCACTCATTTTCATTACGTTGGAACGGAGAAAGTTTCAAACGCAAGAAAGCTAACAGAACAGCATTTTATATTTTTAAAACGTGGCGCCCCAGCTTAATTCGGGACTATTGACACGCGAGGCATAGTTTGAGACGAGGATGGGAAACACAATTTGAGCTAATAATAATGACATTGACTAGAAGTCGCAGACTGAGTGACGTCATCTTTGAGCGCACCGGAGACACGCTTCCGCTTTCCCTTTCCCTTCTGCAGACTGTCGGCAAACAGGCGGCTGCATCCACTGTCCCAGCACCATGTACTACAAGTTCAGCGGCTTCACACAGACCCTAATCGGGGCATCCGCACCTGGAGCCTACAATCCCCAGGTAACGCGAAAGGGTGGGAGGCACTGTACTGGAAATCTAGCCTAATTCGAACACCGGCGGATTAGTATTGTCTCGACCCTGAAACATAGTGCACGAGAGCGCTAAAGCTGTTGACCTTTAATGCATCTCACACAGGTGGAGTCACCCTGCTCTTCGCTCTGATAAGTTTCCCCTGCAGTCCAGCGAAGGATTTGATGATTGTACAGCCCTGACCTTCACACGAGAGCTCGGGTGAGGACTGAGGTGAATGCACATCTCTGACCTTCATACAGAGAGAGGGCTGAGGAGTGCGACCACCTTTGACGCTCACAGCGATGGCTGGGGCGAGCACACACCTCTGATCTTCATATTCAGTATAGAAGAGTGTTTACCGGGACTCAAAGCGATTGAATACTTAAACCTTTCTGACTTGGAGGATGGGGTGGAGGGACTCAAGGACGTTTATATTTCGCTTCCTTGTCGTTAAATAGACGGTCCAGAGTCGTTTTTACCAAAAACTGATTAATGTTCTGTTGACATTTATGAGACTGTATGAATATTTTGGGGGCTTACAAAGGGACGTGGTTAGTGATTCATTTCCACATATAGCAAATAAATGGTGTTTTGCCTTTTAAATGAGGATCACTTGTGAGTCACCATTAAATACCTAGAGAGACCATTATAAAGCATTGCAGTTGGAAGAGCATGCAAACTTCTCTAATAAATCCAGCGTGGAATTTTTGTAGGCACTTTAAAATCAAGTTTATTGAATCACGTATTTGGTTGTTGTATTTTTACTTTGAGGCACTTTAAAATCACGTTTTTGGATCCAGTATTTGGCTGTTTAAATTAAACTATTTACAGTGGTTTTTCAACTCGTTTTCCTTGCCACCGAGTAGCTCCTCGCCCGGAGAATGTGTGATGGGAGTTGGTATTGTGTGTCACAGGGTGACACCGTGTGAGCTGGCAGGTATGGAGACCAGCTCATGGGTATGCAAGAAACTGCAAGAAGGTAGCATGCATTTGCCTGTGTTTGTGGGAGCGTGTCTCTACATGCCTGTGAACGCAAGTCCAGTGGGAGTTCCTGATCATGATGGCGCTGACTTACACGAGGAAACCTGAGCACAGGGACATGGACCAGTAAACAGCAGAAATCCTGGAGGGCATTGCTGAATGAATAGGCAAAAGTGCACACCTGGATGAGCCACCGTACGCACCAACATATAGGAATGCGGGACACATCATGGCATTGACTAACATGATGGAGGTAGGGGTACCCGGTACATGATAATGACTGGCAATGATGGTGCATTAAAGCACAGCATGGCAACCTTTGCAATTGGATAGTAATACCAGAGAACATAGCGGAAATAGCACACATACTTTTAATAACAAGCACTGGCATAGCCAATAGGTCTCGCCTTTGGGACCTTATAAGTGTTTAGCCATGCAACAGTTGATGTTGTTGCACCAAGGATATTGTGCTGCATAACTAAATACTTATAAGGTCCTAAAAGCGAGACCTATTGGCTATGCCAATGCTTGTTTCAAATTACAGAAGTGCAGAAATTCAGTACTATTGAGCACCTGCCCATTTAAAGCCCTGCTTCAGAGGTAACTCCAGGCTCTGCCAGGAGCGCCTGGGGCTGTGGAGTGTCAGGCAGTTCATTCCCGAGCAGGGCCAGACTGACCTCAAGGGGTGACTCCTCTCCGGGCTCCCTAATACTCATCCGGGACCCCTGACAGCCCTGCCTCACGGGACATTCAATCACATCTCTCCTCTCCTTCCTAGCCCACCATGGCTCCCCGTCAAGGAAGAGTCCACTTTAAGGCTGCAACCGTTGCTCGTGAAGTCCTTCACTCCACACCCTCCGGCCTGGATGGGAAACTGGAAGCCTCCGGCGCTGGGAGTCCCCCCAGGAACGTCAATTCACCAAAAGCGGAGGTGACATCACACGCCATTTGACCTTTACTTTCACTCACACACATGTGCTTACACACACACACACAGGCACGCACACACACACACTCGCTCTCACTTAAACACTTTCACCTGCAAGCATGCACACAGCAAACATTTAAAATCATGTTTTACTTACCTCAGGGGAGGGTCATATTCCAGCAAATTGTTATTCATTCTTTATTACACTAATAGTGGATAATAAAATAGAACTCACTATTAGAGTAATAAAACCTTGTGTTCTTGGCACTGATTTGGCCTCCTCTGAGGCCAGGGGTCGCAAGGGGCAAGCCAGGAGTCACAGCTGCGACCCCATGAGTCCCTCCTGCTGATACCCCGACAGGCTTCTCAGCAGCGCAGGAGGGTCTGGATCCCCCACCAGCTCTTCCACCACCTCCAGGCTCTGACCCCTTCTGGAAAGGATCCCAAAACTCTCTTATTTCGAAGTTCAGAGACTCTTTTTTTGTCTCACATTTTCTTATTGAAAATGTTTGTTTCCAAAAAGTACAAAAACATTGGATAATAAACATATATCAATCCAAAAACAGAAAAACATGTTATCATAAATAAGATATGCATTCTGAATAAGAAAAACATAATAAAATAATTCAATATCATTAACATTCTACCTAATTGTATATGTAACTTGTTCGCGTGTTAACTCTATCATTTATACCTTCTGTAACTTACCTGGTTCTTTTGTAAAGTGCTCTGACACATTTGTGTGACGTTCGTGCTATATATAAAATTGCATTAAATAAATACATAAATTCTACGTTTCTGGAGCTCTAATGTCAGTCTCGGCTTGAACACGTTCGCTGCGGCTGACTTTGAAAACATTATTTATAAATTGAATGATAATTCAGCTCATTTCAGAGACACTTTGGATCCGGCAGCGATGGACGTGAGCTGCCTGTCCTCATCTGTGGTGATTGTCATCCTGAGGTAACTTCCTGTTCTTTCCTGAAGCGCTTCGATGCCCTTGATCCTCGTTCACGCTATAGAGCCCTGTAAGTAAACAGATGGCGTGCCTGCAGCGGGTGACAGCAGGCGCTAGCTGTGTTGACACTGCAGGGCGTGTGCACGTGGCTGTGTTGGTGCCCGTGTCTCCGGGGCGCAAGGGCTGGGGCGGGGTCAGGTACAGGAGACAGGTGGGTGGGGCAGGAGGCCGGCAGGGGGCGGTGTGTGTCTGGGGTCTGGGATAGGCTGCGAGGGCTCAGCACCTCCGTGTCCGCCCTCCGCTCCCTCGTGCTTATAATGAGCCCTAAAAATAACACCAGTCTCCGCCGACGTCCGCCTGCCACCCAGCCTGCTCGTGACACTTTCCTGCGATTTCTTACTTCTATTTATCTCATTTATCGTTCTATTTTACGTTCCATTTTCTTAGTTTCTTTCTTCCTAATTTTCCAATTTTCTTTATTTTTCTTTTGGCCTCTTTCGTTCTTTCTCGCGTTTCCGATTTTGTTTCGCATTTTCTTTTGCCTCTTTTTTGTTTCGGTAATTCTATCTTTGTCTAACAGTTTTACTTTATTATATATTCTATCAATTGTTATTTCTTATTTTGTGTTTTGTTTATTCTTCCCCATTTATCCTTTTTTCTTTGGTTCTCCTTTTGTTTATTTCTAATTATTTGTTTAGAGTATATGTTTTCGTTCTTTCAGCCTTATCCTCTTATTTCCAATTCTTAGTTTTTTGTATTTCTTTCTGTCTGTCTCCTCATTTCTTTCTTAGTTTTTTGTGTTTCTTTCTGTCTTTCTCCTCATTTCTTTCTTAGTTTTTTTGTATTTCTTTCTCCTAATTTCTTTCTTTGTCTCTTTGTTTCCTATATTCTTCCTCTCGCGGATATCTCCTCCCGTGCTAGCCTCGTACAGACTTCCTACCCCTGCCGGCAGCTCTGCCACCTGTCCCTGGCCCAGGTCTGGTGTCCCGCTGGGGGTTCCCTCTCACGTGGTGTGCAAGCCCCCCGGGTGCTCCGCTCTGCCCTCGCTGTCTGTAGTGAACTGTGCCTGGGGTGGCCCGTGGTGGGCGGTGGCCCCGTGCCGCCCCGGCCCCCTGCCTGCCCTTATAAAGAAGTGTGGCTTCCTAGGGCCGCCCCTTCTTTCACTCTTTTTTCGCCTTCTTTTTTTTTCTCTCTTTCCTTTCGTTCTGCCCTGTCTCTCAACAGGCCGCATGGCAGCAGCCGCTCTACAAGAGATATGCAGCACAGGGCATAGAAAGAGCGCCTCGAAGCCACTACACAGCCCTTGAACGCGCAGGCAGCACTTGGAAGTTTATACAGAGACCAGAGGCACTCGTGAATAGCGCCTCGAAGCAACGTGCAACTTCTCAAAGTGTGTAAGAGCTTCGCCCGTAGTGCGTGGAATCCCTGTGAAACCTGGAAGCACATCCACTTAGCGCCTCGAAGCCTTTAAAGGATCCAGCTCCGAAATACAGCTCCTGAAAACACTGTACAGCCTGTCAGGCATGGGATTTTGACAGCACCTTGAGGTGTGAGCGAACCCACACATAGCACTTGGAAGCCCTGCGCTGGACTAGCGCCTCAAAGCTCGAACGCAGAGCTTTAGAACTCGTGTTTTGTGGCCCAAGACGGAGCCTGGGCGCCCCAGAGAAGCCAAGGGACACCCCAGAAGGGACGCGACTGCTCGAGACAAGGGGTAAGTGATCCGTGCCACGTGGATGGCGGACGAGGGGTGGAGGAGAAGCGCTGGAGAGGGGAGAGACAAGGCGGTAATTGGACCTGCCAGGTGTCCCTATGTCGGGGGGTCCTTCCCTCAGTTCTGGTAGAATATCAGGAGCCCCGTCTTTATACGGACCCTCAGTGCCGAGGTCCGCTTCCTTCCGAGACCCCCTAATACAGCCCTCCGGGCTAGCGCACTTGAAAGGAAAGTTCAAGTGGAACCCTCATTTCATTGTCAAGGCGCCACATTTCATCCTTGGCAGGCCGGGGAGCTGGTCTCCGACCCTGATCTGTGTGTTGTATAAACAAAGGCCCCTCCCGCGGTTCCCTCCGTCTCCCGCCTCTCAGACCCTCCCCCCTCTAGGAAATGTAAAAGTATTCACTCAAGTGCAAGGTTATACCGGGGCACAGGAACTCTCTGACAGAGCGCCCCCCCCCCCCCTTCACTGAGTGCAACCCACGCCGTGGACAGGGCACCCCACGTGTGCCCCGGAGGCCGCACTTAACGTCACTTCCACAAACTGCTCAAACGTTTGCGCGCCTCCATCGGCGCCATTTCCGGCGCGAATGCAGAACGCAGCACACTTAGAGAGAGGAAACAACAGCAGAAATAAAGGTCTTTCTCCTGGTTGTGCCTCTGGGGGTAAGGCGTTCAGTTTTGGCGCATTCCCAGGTTTACTGGTCTTGGTAAATTTGGGAATGTGCCAAAATCCATGGGTGGGTGCGTGGGAACACCCCCGCTCCACCCATGGAACACCTCCCCCGCGCAGAGTAACAAGGCAGCGACTTGTGCTGCGTTACTCCAGATGTACCAAGGTGGCCGCGTGGTTTGGTAAATCTGACTTAAGGGTTGCGTCAGCCCGCGTGACACAAAAGCAAAGTGATCCTATGATAGATCTGGCCCTGGTGTGCAGGTCTGTGAGTACTCACAAGCAGAGTGCAGCTCATAGGTTACTCGCTACCAGTTCCCACGGTGTTGTCATCCAGCAGCGCAGCCCTAGAAGCCAGCTGTGCGGCGCATCGTGTGCACGTTTGAAATAATACAACACGTTGCAAAATCTGCACTGTTCGCAATATGTCCTTGGTGTAGGAACTCCAACAACTGGGTGTGCATCGTACGCTAGATGGAGGCAGATTAAATACAGCACTATTTGAACCACGGCCTCTGTGTAGATGGACGTAAGGACTGACTTTAAACACTGCACTATCTGCACCATGTGCTCGGTGTAGGTGGATGTAAGGACTGACTGTAAACACTGCACCATGTGCCCCCTGGCCTCAGTGTAGGTGGACGTAAGGACTGACTGTAAACACTGCACTATGTGCCCCTTGGCTTCAGTGTAGGTCAATGTAAGGACTGACTGTAAACACTGCACTATGTGCACCTTGGCCTCAGTGCAGGTGAACGTAAAGACTGACTGTAAACACTGCACCATGTGCCCCATGGCCACAGTGTAGGTGGACGTCAGGACTGACTGTAAACACTGCACAATGTGCACCTTGGCCTCAGTGTAGATGAACGTAAGGACTGACTGTAAACACTGCACTATGTGCACCTTTGCCTCAGTGTAGGTGAACGAAAAGACAGACTGTAAACACTACACCATGTGCCCCATGGCCTCAGTGTAGGTGGACGTAAGGACTGACTGTAAACACTGCACCATGTGCCCCATGGCCTCAGTGTAGGTGGACGTAAGGACTGACTGAAAACACTGCACCAAGTGCACCTTGGCCTCAGTGTAGATGAACTTAAGGACTGACTGTAAACACTGCACTATGTGCACCTTGGCCTCAGTGTAGGTCAACCTAAGGACTGACTGTTAACACTGCACTATGTGCACCTTGCCTCAGTGTAGATGAACGTAAGGACTGACTGCAAACACTGCACTATGTGCACCTTGGCCCCAGTGTAGGTGAACGTAAAGACTGACTGTAAACACTGCACCATATGCCCCATGGCCTCAGTGTAGGTGGACGTAAGGACTGACTGTAAACACTGCACTATGTGCACCTTGGCCTCAGTGTAGATGAACGTAAGGACTGTCTGTAAACACTGCACCATGTGCCCCATGGCCTCAGTGTAGGTGGACATAAGGACTAACTGTAAACATTGCACTATGTGCACCTTGGCCTCAGTGTAGGTGAACGTAAAGACTGACTGTAAACACTGCACCATGTGACCCATGGCCTCAGTGTAGGTGGACGTAAGGACTGACTGTAAACACTGCACTATGTGCACCTTGGCCTCAGTGTAGATGAACGTAAGGACTGACTGTAAACACTGCACTATGTGCACCTTTGCCTCACTGTAGGTGGGCGAAAGGACTTGCTGTAAAAACTGCACTATGTGCACCTTGGCCTCAGTGTAGGTGAACGTAAAGACTGACTGTAAACACTGCACCATGTGCCCCATGGCCTCAGTGTAAGTGGACGTAAGGACTGACTGTAAACACTGCACTATGTGCACTTTGCCTCAGTGTAGATGAACGTAAGGACTGACTGTAAACACTGCACTATGTGCACCTTTGCCTCGGTGTAGGTGAACAAAAAGACTGACTGTAAACACTGCACCATGTGCCCCATGGCCTCAGTGTAGGTGGACATAAGGACTGACTGTAAACACTGCACCATGTGCCCCATGGCCTCAGTGTAGGTGGACGTAATGACTGACTGTAAACACTGCACCATGTGCACCTTGGCCTCAGTGTAGATGAACGTAAGGACTGACTGTAAACACTGCACTATGTGCACCTTGGCCTCAGTGTAGGTGAACAAAAAGACTGACTGTAAACACTGCACCATGTGCCCCATGGCCTCAGTGTAGGTGGACGTAAGGACTGACTGTAAACACTGCACCATGTGCCCCATGGCCTCAGTGTAGGTGGACGTAATGACTGACTGTAAACACTGCACCATGTGCACCTTGGCCTCAATGTAGATGAACGTAAGGACTGACTGTAAACACTGCACTATGTGCACCTTGGCCTCAGTGTAGGTCAACCTAAGGACTGACTGTTAACACTGCACTTTGTGCACCTTGGCCTCAGTGTAGATGAACGTAAGGACTGACTGTTAACACTGCACCATGTGCCCCATGGCCTCAGTGTAGGTGGACATAAGGACTGACTGTAAACACTGCACTGTTTGGACCCTGCCCTTGGTGTAGATTGACGTAAAGACTGACTGTAAACACTGCACCATGTGCCCCATGGCCTCAGTGTAGGTGGACATAAGGACTAACTGTAAACATTGCACTATGTGCACCTTGGCCTCAGTGTAGGTGAACGTAAAGACTGACTGTAAACACTGCACTATGTGCACCTTGGCCTCAGTGTAGGTGAACGTAAAGACTGACTGTAAACACTGCACCATGTGCCCCATGGCCTCAGTGTAGGTGGATGTAATGACTGACTGTAAACACTGCACTATGTGCACCTTTGCCTCAGTGTAGGTGAACATAAAGACTGACTGTAAACACTGCACCATGTGCCCCTTGGCCTCAGTGTAGATGAACGTAAGGACTGACTGTAAACACTGCACTATGTGCACCTTGGCCCCAGTGTAGGTGAACGTTAAGACTCACTGTAAACACTGCACCATGTGCCCCATGGCCTCAGTGTAGATGAACGTAAGGACTGTCTGTAAACACTGCACTATGTGCACCTTTGCCTCAGTGTAGGTGGACGTAAGGACTGACTGTAAACACTGCACTTTTTGGACCCTGGCCTTGGTGTAGATGGACGTAAAGACTGACTGTAAACACTGAACTATGTGCCCCATGGCCTCAGTGTAGATGAACATAAGGACTGACTGTAAACACTGCACCTTGTGCCCCATGGCCTCAGTGTAGGTGGACGTAAGGACTGACTGTAAACACTGCACTATGTGCACCTTGGCCTCAGTGTAGATGAACGTAAGGACTGACTGTAAACACTGCACCATGTGCCCCATGGCCTCAGTGTAGGTGGACATAAGGACTGACTGTAAACACTGCACTGTTTGGACCCTGCCCTTGGTGTAGATTGACGTAAAGACTGACTGTAAACACTGCACCATGTGCCCCATGGCCTCAGTGTAGGTGGACATAAGGACTAACTGTAAACATTGCACTATGTGCACCTTGGCCTCAGTGTAGGTGAACGTAAAGACTGACTGTAAACACTGCACCATGTGACCCATGGCCTCAGTGTAGGTGGACGTAAGGACTGACTGTAAACACTGCAGTAGGTGCACCTTGGCCTCAGTGTAGATGAACGTAAGGACTGACTGTAAAAACTGCACTATGTGCACCTTGGCCTCAGTGTAGGTGAACGTAAAGACTGACTGTAAACACTGCACCATGTGCCCCATGGCCTCAGTGTAGGTGGATGTAATGACTGACTGTAAACACTGCACTATGTGCACCTTTGCCTCAGTGTAGGTGAACGAAAAGACTGACTGTGAACACTGCACCATGTGCCCCATGGCCTCAGTGTAGGTGGACATAAGGACTGACTGTAAACACTGCACCATGTGCACTTTGGCCTCAGTGTATGTGGACGTAAGGACTGACTGTAAACACTGCACTATGTGCACCTTGGCCTCAGTGTAGATGAACGTAAGGACTGAGTGTAAACACTGCACTATGTGCACCTTGGCTTCAGTGTAGATGAACGTAAGAACTGACTGTAAACACTGCACTATGTGCACCTTGGCCTCAGTGTAGATGAACGTAAGGACTGACTGTAAACACTGCACTATGTGCACCTTTGCCTCAGTGCAGGTGGACGTAAGGACTTTCTGTAAACACTGCACTATGTGCACAATGGGCTCGGTGTAGGTGAACGTAAAGACTGACTGTAAACACTGCACCATGTGCCCCATGGCCTCAGTGTAGGTAGACGTAAGGACTGACTGTAAACACTGCACCATGTGCACCTTGGCCTCAGTGTAGATGAACGTAAGGACTGACTGTAAACACTGCACTATGTGCACCTTGGCCTCAGTGTAGGTCAACCTAAGGACTGACTGTTAACACTGCACTATGTGCACCTTGGCCTCAGTGTAGATGAACGTAAGGACTGACTGTAAACACTGCACCATGTGCCCCATGGCCTCAGTGTAGGTGGACGTAAGTACTGACTGTAAACTCTGCACTATGTGCACCTTGGCCTCAGTGTAGATGAATGTAAGGACTGTCTGTAAACACTGCACTATGTGCACCTTTGCCTCAGTGTAGGTGGACGTAAGGACTTGCTGTAAACACTGCACTATGTGCACAATGGGCTCGGTGTAGATAGACGTAAGGACTGACTGTAAACACTGCACTATGTGCACCTTGGGCTCAGTGTAGGTGAACGTAAAGACTGACTGTAAACACTGCACCATGTGCCCCATGGCCTCAGTGTAGGTGGACATAAGGACTGACTATAAACACTGCACTGTTTGGACCGTGGCCTTGGTGTAGATGGACGTAAAGACTGACTGTAAACACTGAACTATGTGCCCCATGGCCTCAGTGTAGATGAACGTAAGGACTGACTGTAAACACTGCACCATGTGCCCCATGGCCTCAGTGTAGGTGGACATAAGGACTAACTGTAAACATTGCACTATGTGCACCTTGGCCTCAGTGTAGGTGAACGTAAAGACTGACTGTAAAAACTGCACCATGTGCCCCATGGCCTCAGTGTAGGTGGACGTAAGGACTGACTGTAAACACTGCACTATATGCACCTTGGCCTCAGTGTAGATGAACGTAAGGACTGACTGTAAACACTGCACTATGTGCACCTTTGGCTCGGTGTAGGTGAACAAAAAGACTGACTGTAAACACTGCACCATGGGCCCCATGGCCTCAGTGTAGGTGGACGTAAGGACTGACTGTAAACACTGCATCATGTGCCCCATGGCCTCAGTGTAGGTGGACATAATGACTGTCTGTAAACACTGCACTATGTGCACCTTGGCCTCAGTGTAAGTCAACCTAAGGACTGACTGTTAACACTGCACTTTGTGCACCTTGGTCTCAGTGTAGATGAACGTAAGGACTGACTGTAAACACTGCACTATGTGCACCTTGGCCCCAGTGTAGATGAACGTAAAGACTGACTGTAAACACTGCACCATGTGCCCCATGGCCTCAGTGTAGATGGACGTAAGGACTGACTGTAAACACTGCACTATGTGCACCTTGGCCTCAGTGTAGATGAACGTAAGGACTGACTGTAAACACTGCATCATGTGCCCCATGGCCTCAGTGTAGGTGGACATAATGACTGTCTGTAAACACTGCACTATGTGCACCTTGGCCTCAGTGTAAGTCAACCTAAGGACTGACTGTTAACACTGCACTTTGTGCACCTTGGCCTCAGTGTAGGTGGACATAAGGACTAACTGTAAACATTGCACTATGTGCACCTTGGCCTCAGTGTAGGTGAACGTAAAGACTGACTGTAAAAACTGCACCATGTGCCCCATGGCCTCAGTGTAGGTGGACGTAAGGACTGACTGTAAACACTGCACTATATGCACCTTGGCCTCAGTGTAGATGAACGTAAGGACTGACTGTAAACACTGCACTATGTGCACCTTTGGCTCGGTGTAGGTGAACGTAAAGACTGACTGTAAACACTGCACCATGTGCCCCATGGCCTCAGTGTAGGTAGACGTAAGGACTGACTGTAAACACTGCACCATGTGCACCTTGGCCTCAGTGTAGATGAACGTAAGGACTGACTGTAAACACTGCACTATGTGCACCTTGGCCTCAGTGTAGGTCAACCTAAGGACTGACTGTTAACACTGCACTATGTGCACCTTGGCCCCAGTGTAGGTGAACCTAAAGACTGACTGTAAACACTGCACCATGTGCCCCATGGCCTCAGTGTAGGTGGACGTAAGTACTGACTGTAAACTCTGCACTATGTGCACCTTGGCCTCAGTGTAGATGAACCTAAGGACTGTCTGTAAACACTGCACTATGTGCACCTTTGCCTCAGTGTAGGTGGACGTAAGGACTTGCTGTAAACACTGCACTATGTGCACAATGGGCTCGGTGTAGATAGACGTAAGGACTGACTGTAAACACTGCACTATGTGCACCTTGGGCTCAGTGTAGGTGAACGTAAAGACTGACTGTAAACACTGCACCATGTGCCCCATGGCCTCAGTGTAGGTGGACATAAGGACTGACTATAAACACTGCACTGTTTGGACCGTGGCCTTGGTGTAGATGGACGTAAAGACTGACTGTAAACACTGAACTATGTGCCCCATGGCCTCAGTGTAGATGAACGTAAGGACTGACTGTAAACACTGCACCATGTGCCCCATGGCCTCAGTGTAGGTGGACATAAGGACTAACTGTAAACATTGCACTATGTGCACCTTGGCCTCAGTGTAGGTGAACGTAAAGACTGACTGTAAAAACTGCACCATGTGCCCCATGGCCTCAGTGTAGGTGGACGTAAGGACTGACTGTAAACACTGCACTATATGCACCTTGGCCTCAGTGTAGATGAACGTAAGGACTGACTGTAAACACTGCACTATGTGCACCTTTGGCTCGGTGTAGGTGAACAAAAAGACTGACTGTAAACACTGCACCATGGGCCCCATGGCCTCAGTGTAGGTGGACGTAAGGACTGACTGTAAACACTGCACCATGGGCCCCATGGCCTCAGTGTAGGTGGACGTAAGGACTGACTGTAAACACTGCACTATGTGCACCTTGGCCTCAGTGTAAGTCAACCTAAGGACTGACTGTTAACACTGCACTTTGTGCACCTTGGCCTCAGTGTAGATGAACGTAAGGACTGACTGTAAACACTGCACTATGTGCACCTTGGCCCCAGTGTAGGTGAACGTAAAGACTGACTGTAAACACTGCACCATGTGCCCCATGGCCTCAGTATAGGTGGACGTAAGGACTGACTGTAAACACTGCACTATGTGCACCTTGGCCTCAGTGTAGATGAACGTAAGGACTGTCTGTAAACACTGCACTATGTGCACCTTTGCCTCAGTGTAGGTGGACGTAAGGACTTGCTGTATTACTGCACTATGTGCACAATGGGCTCGTGTAGATGGATGTAAGGACTGACTGTAAGCACTGCACTATGTGCACCTTGGCCTCAGTGTAGGTGAACATAAAGACTGACTGTAAACACTGCACCATGTGCCCCATGGCCTCAGTGTAGGTGGACGTAAGGACTGACTGTAAACACTGCACTGTTTGGACCCTGGCCTTGGTGTAGATGGACGTAAAGACTGACTGTAAACACTGCACTATGTGCACCTTTGCCTCAGTGTAGGTGGACGTAAGGACTTGCTGTAAACTCTGCACTATGTGCACCTTGGCCTCAGTGTAGATGAACGTAAGGACTGTCTGTAAACACTGCACTATGTGCACCTTTGCCTCAGTGTAGGTGGACGTAAGGACTTGCTGTAAACACTGCACTATGTGCACCTTGGCCTCAGTGTAGGTGAACGTAAAGACTGACTGTAAACACTGCACTATGTGCACCTTGGCCTCAGTGTAGATGAATGTAAGGACTGACTGTAAACACTGCACTATGTGCACCTTTACCTCAGTGTAGGTGAACGAAAAGACTAACTGTAAACACTGCACCATATGCCCCATGGCCTTAGTGTAGGTGGACGTAAGGACTGACTGTAAACAATGCACCATGTGCCCCATGGCCTCAGTGTAGGAGAACGTAAGGACTGACTGTAAACACTGCAGCATGTGCACCTTGGCCTGAGTGTAGATGAACATAAGGACTGACTGTAAACACTGCACTATGTGCACCTTGGCCTCAGTGTAGGTCAACCTAAGGACTGACTGTTAACACTGCACTATGTGCACCTTGGCCTCAGTGTAGATGAACGTAAGGACTGACTGTAAACACTGCACTATGTGCACCTTGGCCCCAGTGTAGGTGAACGTAAAGACTGACTGTAAACACTGCACCATGTGCCCCATGGCCTCAGTGTAGGTGGACGTAAGGACTGACTGTAAACTCTGCACTATGTGCACCTTGGCCTCAGTGTAGATGAACGTAAGGACTGTCTGTAAACACTGCACTATGTGCACCTTTGCCTCAGTGTAGGTGGACGTAAGGACTTGCTGTAAACACTGCACTATGTGCACCTTGGCCTCAGTGTAGGTGAACGTAAAGACTGACTGTAAACACGGCACCATGTGCCCCATGGCCTCAGTGTAGGTGGACGTAAGGACTGACTGTAAACACTGCACTGTTTGGACCCTGGCCTTGGTGTAGATGGATGAAAGGACTGGCTGTAAACACGGCACTATGTGCACCATGGCCTCGATATAGATGGACTTGAGGATTGGCTGTACACACTGCACTATTTACACCATGGCCTTGGTGTAGATGGATATAAGGACTTGCTGTAAAGACTGCATTATTTGCACCATGGCCTCAGTGTAGATGGATGTAAGGACTAACTGTAAACACAGCACTATTTGCACCATGGCCTCAGTGTAGATGTACGAATGGACTGACTGTAAACACTGCACTATGTGCCCCATGACCTTAATGTAGATGAACGTAAGTCCTGGATGTAAACACTGCACTATTTGTAGCCCATGCTTAGTATCCACTGGGCACAGACTGTAAACACTGCACTGGTCATAGTCTATGCTTTGTGTTGTCAGACATGCAGGCTGTAAGCACTGCACATCTATGTCATGCACGGAGTGTTAGTGGCCGCACAGACAGCAAACACTGCATTGTTAATTTCGTGTTTGTATCATGTGCTAGGCATCCGCAGGAACCGAGGTTGTAAACACTGCACTATTTATTTCATGTGGTGAGCATCAGCAAGCACACAGACACTAAACACTGGACTATCTGGATCATATGATTAGCGTCAGGAGACACAGATACTGTAAATGCTGCACTATTTATTTAATGGAATGAGTGTTATACACAGAGACTGTAAATATTGCACTGTTTATTTCATAGTGACGCAGCGGCGACGCAAACCATGCACCGTGTTGCGCTATATTTACAACGTGACGCATCTAGGAGATGCGTCACGTAGTAAACCCCTGCGCCACATGAAACCTGCGTCAGGTTTCATGTGGGCGTACCGGCGCAGGGGGGCGTTCCGGCGCAGGAACGCCTCAGCAAAGTGACGTAGTGAAATCTACAAGATTTCACGCAGTCACTTTTCCGACGCTGGTGCGTCAAATCCTTACGCCTGCTTCAAGCAGGCGTAAGGATTGACGCACCATATTAGGGATAGGGAAGGTTGGAACAGTGCTGGAGTTGCGTCGCGCTTGCGACACAACTTCAGCACTGCGCCAACCTTCCGCCGGCAGATGCGTCACGCATCTGCTTATCCTTGCGCCACGATGCGCCGCATTGTAAATGCGGCGCATCGGACGTGGCGCAAGGGTAAACTTGCGTGACGCATTTTCCCTGGTGCATCCCTGCTGATATGCAGGGATGCGCCAGGGAACGTAAATATGCCCCAGAGAGTGTAAACACTGCACTATTTATTTCATGAGATGAGTGTTAGCAGGCACAGAGACTGAATGCTGCACTGGTTATTTCATGGAATGAGCGTTATCAGACACAGACTGTAAACACTACACTGCACTATTTCATGGGATGAGCGTTATCAGACACAGACTGTAAACACTGCACTGCACTATTTATTTCATGGGATGATTATTAGACACAGAGGCTGTACACTGCACTATTTATTTTGTGGGATGAGCCTTAGCAGGCATAGAGACCGTAAATACTGCACTACATATTTCATGTGATGAGCATTAACTAACACAGAGACTGTAAATGCTGCACTATGTATTCCACGGGATTAGTGTTAGCAGGCAAAGAGACTAAATTCTGCACTGTTTATTTCATGGGAAGAGCGTTAGCAGACACAGAGGGGCTTATTTATGAGCCCCTGCGTCACTTTTGCGCCGCTGTTGCGTTTTTTGTTTTGTGACGCTGCAGCGGCGTAAAATATGCGCCATGTTGCACCATATTTACGAAGTGACTCATCTAAGCAGATGCGTCACTTCGTAAACCCCTGCGCTACATTATACCTGCGTCAGGTATAATGTATGCAGGGTGGGCGTTCCCCCGCAAGAAAGGGCCGTAGGAGTGGCGCAGTGAAATCTATAAGATTTCACTGCACCACTTCTAGGACGCCAATGCGTCAAAACCTTACGCCTGCCTAATGGCAGGCGTAAGGGTGACGCAGGCCCTTTCACATGGGGCTTACCCCATGTGAAAGGAAAATTGTTGGAGTTACGTCACGCTTCCGACACAGCTCCAGCAATGCGCCACTTTTGCGCCGACAGTTGTACTGACATATCTGTCATCCCTTGCGACATGATGCGCCATACAGTAAATATGACGCATCCATCATGTCGCAAGGAGGGCGCACTGAGAAGTGTTGCATCGCTGCTTTCATGCAGCAATGCGACACTTCTCATAAATGAGGCCCTGAGACTGTACATAGTGCACTGTTTATTAAATGGGATGATCATTAGCCGACACAGACTGTAAACACTGCACTGCACTGCACTATTTATTTCATGAGATGAGTATTAGCGGACAGAGAGACTGTAAATACTGCACTATTTATTTCATGGGAAGAGCGTTAGCAGACAGACACTGTAAATACTGCACTATCTATTTCATGGGAAGAGCGTTAGCAGACATAGACTTTAAACACTGCACTATTTGTTTCATGGGAAGAGCGTTAGCAGACATAGACACTGTAAATACTACACTATTTATTTAATGGGATGAGTGTTAGCAGGCACAGAGACTGTAGATAACACGCTATTACTATCACATGCTTGTACTATGCTTTCCATCAGCAGACACCAACATGTTTCAGTCATGTTCTTGCTTATATGTTCTTGGAATAGGCAGACATAAACATCATAAATCCTGGACTATTTGTTTCATGTGTTTAATCTAGGCAGGCGCACACGCAAGCACAGCCCGTAACTACTGCACTACAGGCATTAGCGTGTTAGTGTGGGCAGGCAGGCAAGAACGGCTGCTAACTTACAGAACATTCGGTCACGTGCCCTCCACTTGAGACTCCTTCTTATTAGGTCTTGCCTACTAGACAGCACATAGTCTGTTTGTTTTGAGACGTATTATCAGTTTAAAGGGGGTTTCAAGGCTGTCCATTGCTTACCATTGGCTGACTTCATTGTCACTCCCATTTGATTGCATCTTATTTGTTATCTTGTGTGGGCTTTACTTCCTCTTCCTGCGTTCAGCCCTCACCTGGAGCACAGATGCAATACTCGTGTCCTTCCACTGCTCACTTTTCAGGTGCTACTTTTTTCTTTTAGTTTAAGCACGCCACAAGAATGCATGTGTTTTCCAGATGTCTCCCTCGTGTTGGTCTTTCTCTGCATGCATGCCTCTTCCCGCCCCCTCCGTGATGCTCTCGCCCTCCTGTGCTTCTCCACCCAACCTAACAGTCCGCACTCTCTTGCCCATTGGCTTTTCCCCGCTCCACGTTCCTCTCTCACTGTTTACTTCCCCTCTGCGCCCCTCAGTTGCTCCCACTGGTCCCTGTGTTGTTTCCTCCTCCTCCTGTTGCTTCCTCCTCTCCGCCCCCCTTGATTTCACCCCCCATGTTGCTTCCCCCACCTGCTCACATTTTTTCTTTTTGTTTACTGATCCAACTCAGATCGGTAAAGAAAAAGAAAAAAAGTGCTATCGTCACTTTGCAGGCTTGCACATTTGTTGGTGCATGCACCTAGAAAATGAATGTTCTCTGTTTTAGCTATGCTGCAGCACAGCATGGGTTGCTGTACAGCATGGCTAAAACATTGGCAAAACCAATGGGAAACAACCTTTACATTGCGGATTTTACACTGCGATACATTCACAACGCGGTCGTTACAACAACCGCGTTGTTACAACATAGTGCCATTACAACGCAAGTCGTTACAACAATGCGCTAGATGGCGCTCTAGACTAAGGAATAGTATGATTTACTATTCCAACACCTTCCCTACTGTTGCACACACTGGAGTTGGAATAGTAAATCATACTATTCCTAACTCCAGCGCGCCATCTAGCGCAAGTCGTTGTAACGACTTGCGTTGTAATGGCACTGCGTTGTGAATGTATCGCGGTGTAAAATCCGCATTGTAAAGTGCTATATTCAAAACCAATAGCGGCCAAAAACAAGGCCAGGTGGCTTTGCCAATGCTTGTTAATGTATCTGAACAGTAGTCTGCCCAGAACCAATAGCTGCCAAAGGTATGGCCTATTGGCTTTGCCAATGCTTGTTAATTTATGTGAACAGTAGTCTGTCCAGAACCAATAGCTGCCAAAGGTATGGCCTATTGGCTTTGCCAATGCTTGTTAATTTATCTGAACACTAGGCTGTCCAGGACCAATAGCTGCCAAAGGTAAGGCCTGTTGGCTTTGCCAATGCTTGTTCATTTATCTGAACACTAGGCTGTCCAGGACCAATAGCTGCCAAAGGTAAGGCCTGTTGGCTTTGCCAATGCTTGTTCATTTATCTGAACACTAGGCTGTCCAGGACCAATAGCTGCCAAAGGTAAGGCCTGTTGGCTTTGCCAATGCTTGTTCATTTATCTGAACACCAGGCTGTCCAGACGGTATAAAGCTATTCCTCGGCAGACACAGGTCTCAGAATGCGAGATTCTTCCCAAAATGGGGGGAGGGAGTGGCACAAAGCGCTTCACGTGAGTCCAGCCTACCAGGAGACAGGGCATCAGTGGGTGACCAGTGGGTGACCTTTGACCGTTGATATCCATGAGGGCACTAGCCCAATTTCACCTCAACACAGTGATAGAGGAAGTGACGTCACAGCCTCTTTCAGCCTTAAAAATGATAACATCCCTCAAAGTACATTCTGTGACCTTTGGAGCGGGTGACGGGTCAAGGTTGGGACCTGGAAGCCCCCAGTGACCTCATGCACATCAGCCCCTCCCTCCCTTCCTTCTAAATACTAAACCCACAGGGGGTTAAAAGGAGTCCCTGGAGGTTGGGACCCCCTCCCGAGGTCGGGTGAACCCCTCTCCTCTCGGATGATGATGGTGACTCCTCAGCGACGGATGACTCTGGTGACTCCGCATTATCGCCTCAGTTAGGGGTCAAGATATCTGGGGGGGCGGTTTCTGGACTGACTACGATGCCTTACCCAAAGGGCCAGAACACCCGGTGAGGCACTATCTTCAACCAAACATAAGAAGTGTGAGTAGGTGCTGTGGAACCAGCCATACACAGGATGTCGCATGCAGCGCCTTGAAGCCCCATCCATTCATCCCAGCTATTCAACACCTGCCTGCAGCTCTGGCGCAGGCTTGGAGCAGCATACGTCACACTTCTGAAAAATAAGACAAAACAAGCCGGAATCCTACTCTCCAACTAGCGCCTAGTGCAAACTAGCGAGCAGCGCCGCGAAAGATCAAAGAAATCGGTCATCTCGAGTGACCAGGGCTCAGGCTAGAAAGCGGCCAGATGAGCTCAGAGCTACAAGTCAGAGAACATTAGACCAGTAATCTTGTCAATACGAGTCAATGGAGCTTAGTCACATGACTGAAACTTTGTTACTCTCGGCGAAAGCCTGTGTCATGTGCAGGTGACGGGACAATGTCCCCAGGGAAGGAGAGGATTTCATTCATACATGCAATGCTAGGTTCATCATTCTACTGAGATCCCGCTCTCACTTGCCGGATGCAAACGCGAGGTTGTGCTTCTAGGAAATGTGCAAATGTACAACCCCGAGCCCTATGGCTTCTGGGCCTTCCAGAGCTATGAAAACTATCATGCATACTCAATGCCAAAGCAAGCTTCAAACCACTATAAAGCAACACCCATATTCGATTAATTAGATGATACACTCATTTCCATATACAATTATTAACCCTATTACATAGGAGTTTATGTGCACGATACAGGCAAGATTGAAGTGTCCACACTTCCAAACATATTCAGGAACCGCCAAATTGGCGATTAGTTTGGAGAGGAACAGCAAGGCTCAGATACCCTGTCCCATATCAAGCGCCTTCTTCGCATCTTCACGAACCCTCAAACTCTGGAGCCCTGTGCTTACTTCCTCCCACGGCAAAGCTCATTCAGAGAGTTCACTTCGCAGCATCAGACATTCAGGAAGGACAAACTGCTGCTTGATTGAGGCACCCTGGACTCCACCCTGGAGGCAGTGCAGGGCGAGCGTTGGGCACCCTGGACTCCACCCTGGAGGCAAGCGTGCAGGGCGAGTGGACTCCACCCTGGAGGCAGTGCAGGGCGAGCGTTGGGCACCCTGGACTCCACCCTGGAGGCAGTGCAGGGCGAGCGTTGGGCACCCTGGAGCGTTGGGCACCCTGGAGGCAGTGCAGGGCGAGCGTTGGGCACCCTGGACTCCACCCAGGAGGCAGTGCAGGGCGAGCGTTGGGCACCCTGGACTCCACCCTGGAGGCAGTGCAGGGCGAGCGTTGGGCACCCTGGACTCCACCCTGGAGGCAGTGTAGGGCGAGCGTTGGGCACCCTGGAGCGTTGGGCACCCTGGAGGCAGTGCAGGGCGAGCGTTGGGCACCCTGGACTCCACCCTGGAGGCAGTGCAGGGCGAGCGTTGGGCACCCTGGACTCCACCCTGGAGGCAAGCGTTGGGCACCCTGGACTCCACCCTGGAGGCAGTGCAGGGCGAGCGTTGGGCACCCTGGACTCCACCCTGGAGGCAGTGCAGGGCGAGCGTTGGGCACCTGGAGGCAAGCGTTGGGCACCCTGGACTCCACCCTGGAGGCAGTGCAGGGCGAGCGTTGGGCACCCTGGACTCCACCCTGGAGGCAAGCGTTGGGCACCCTGGACTCCACCCTCGAGGCAGTGCAGGGCGAGCGTTGGGCACCCTGGACTCCACCCTGGAGGCAAGCGTGCAGGGGCGAGTGGACTCCACCCTGGAGGCAGTGCAGGGCGAGCGTTGGGCACCCTGGACTCCACCCTGGAGGCAGTGCAGGGCGCGCGTTGGGCACCCTGGAGCGTTGGGCACCCTGGAGGCAGTGCAGGGCGAGCGTTGGGCACCCTGGACTCCACCCTGGAGGCAGTGCAGGGCGGCGTTGGGCACCCTGGACTCCACCCTGGAGGCAAGCGTTGGGCACCCTGGACTCCACCCTGGAGGCAGTGCAGGGCGAGCGTTGGGCACCCTGGACTCCACCCTGGAGGCAGTGCAGGGCGAGCGTTGGGCACCTGGAGGCAAGCGTTGGGCACCCTGGACTCCACCCTGGAGGCAGTGCAGGGCGAGCGTTGGGCACCCTGGACTCCACCCTGGAGGCAAGCGTTGGGCACCCTGGACTCCACCCTCGAGGCAGTGCAGGGCGAGCGTTGGGCACCCTGGACTCCACCCTGGAGGCAAGCGTGCAGGGCGAGTGGACTCCACCCTGGAGGCAGTGCAGGGCGAGCGTTGGGCACCCTGGACTCCACCCTGGAGGCAGTGCAGGGCGCGCGTTGGGCACCCTGGAGCGGGGGGCACCCTGGAGGCAGTGCAGGGCGAGCGTTGGGCACCCTGGACTCCACCCAGGAGGCAGTGCAGGGCGAGCGTTGGGCACCCTGGACTCCACCCTGGAGGCAGTGCAGGGCGAGCGTTGGGCACCCTGGACTCCACCCTGGAGGCAGTGTAGGGCGAGCGTTGGGCACCCTGGAGCGTTGGGCACCCTGGAGGCAGTGCAGGGCGAGCGTTGGGCACCCTGGAGTCCACCCTGGAGGCAGTGCAGGGCGAGCGTTGGGCACCCTGGACTCCACCCTGGAGGCAAGCGTTGGGCACCCTGGACTCCACCCTGGAGGCAGTGCAGGGCGAGCGTTGGGCACCCTGGACTCCACCCTGGAGGCAGTGCAGGGCGAGCGTTGGGCACCCTGGACTCCACCCTGGAGGCAAGCGTTGGGCACCCTGGACTCCACCCTCGAGGCAGTGCAGGGCGAGCGTTGGGCACCCTGGACTCCACCCTGGAGGCAGTGCAGGGCGAGCGTTGGGCACCCTGGACTCCACCCTGGAGGCAGTGCAGGGCGAGCGTTGGGCACCCTGGAGCGTTGGGCACCCTGGAGGCAGTGCAGGGCGAGCGTTGGGCACCCTGGACTCCACCCAGGAGGCAGTGCAGGGCGAGCGTTGGGCACCCTGGAGCGTTGGGCACCCTGGAGGCAGTGCAGGGCGAGCGTTGGGCACCCTGGACTCCACACTGGAGGCAGTGCAGGGCGAGCGTTGGGCACCCTGGACTCCACCCTGGAGGCAAGCGTTGGGCACCCTGGACTCCACCCTGGAGGCAGTGCAGGGCGAGCGTTGGGCACCCTGGACTCCACCCTGGAGGCAAGCGTTGGGCACCCTGGACTCCACCCTGGAGGCAAGCGTTGGGCACCCTGGACTCCACCCTGGAGGCAGTGCAGGGCGAGCGCTGGGCACCCTGGACTCCACCCTGGAGGCAAGCGTTGGGCACCCTGGACTCCACCCTGGAGGCAAGCGTTGGGCACCCTGGACTCCACCCTGGAGGCAGTGCAGGGCGAGCGTTGTTCTGTGTTGGATGAACCTAGGATGGTGGTGGATAGCGGCGGTGATGGAGGCAGTGCAGGGCGAGCGTTGTTCTGTGTTGGATGAACCTAGGATGGTGGTGGATAGCGGCGGTGATGGAGGCAGTGCAGGGCGAGCGTTGTTCTGTGTTGGATGAACCTAGGATGGTGGTGGATAGCGGCGGTGATGGAGGCAGTGCAGGGCGAGCGTTGTTCTGTGTTGGATGAACCTAGGATGGTGGTGGATAGCGGCGGTGATGGAGGCAGTGCAGGGCGAGCGTTGTTCTGTGTTGGATGAACCTAGGATGGTGGTGGATAGCGGCGGTGATGGAGGCAGTGCAGGGCGAGCGTTGTTCTGTGTTGGATGAACCTAGGATGGTGGTGGATAGCGGCGGTGATGGAGGCAGTGCAGGGCGAGCGTTGTTCTGTGTTGGATGAACCTAGGATGGTGGTGGATAGCGGCGGTGATGGAGGCAGTGCAGGGCGAGCGTTGTTCTGTGTTGGATGAACCTAGGATGGTGGTGGATAGCGGCGGTGATGGAGGCAGTGCAGGGCGAGCGTTGTTCTGTGTTGGATGAACCTAGGATGGTGGTGGATAGCGGCGGTGATGGAGGCCTGATACCTTTGAATCCCTTGGCGGCCGGTGACACCATCTACTCCTGTATCTTCCCTCGCTGTCTTGCGGAAGCTCCCCTTGAGGGACCCTCCAGGGCTCAGATGATGCATATTGGGCCTTGAATATGTCCCTAGACCTGTTCCTTGGGCTCTACCCAAGGGTTCCCTTACTTTTGCTCTCTTATCTATTGCCCACGTCCTTCTTCAGGCACCCAGATGATGCTGAACTGCCAGTGAATATTTGGAGCACTCTACAAAGCCCCCCTCCCTGGTTTGGACAAAGTATGGTGGGGGCTGTCCTTGAACCCCTCAGGCTCACCGAAGCCAGACTGTACAGCCTGGCTGCACGCATTCTTTCAAAGTTTGGTTTACCACACTGGGGCCGCCCTCTATGAGAGTTTGTTCTCACCCTGTGTCAGTGGGGAGAAGTGCGGGGGTCTTTTTGGATGATAAACTTTGTTAGCTACTGTGGAAAAGAGAGGTTTCTTTCAGGTGGGCATTCTTTGGACATATTTTCTCCTTTCTGTCTATGAATCACGAGGGTCGTCTTTGGTCCAACAGTTTATCCTTGACCTCTTCCCAATAATTGTATCTTTGAAGGGTCTGTGCCCCCTGCTCAATGTTCTTGAGTTAGGTTTGTACTCTCTAGATACCAACACATAGATATCTATGTGCGTTTAGTTTCCCACCCCATTAAATAGTGCAATGCTGAATTTGTTGGCCCTTTGGAGAAGAATGCGACCAGTCTGCAGAATAATTTAAAATACTGTGGCAAAGGCCATTTTTGGCCGGTGCAAATCCGACCATGTTTTGGCAAATTTACATCACTGCACTGGCCTCCCATGAAAAAGAGGATTGCACTTGAGACCCTCTTCTTGGCTCATGAAGTCGTTAAACCTCGTCATTCGAGCTGCTCGGCCACGATTTCTCTCCTTCTGTCCCTGTTCGAAAACTGCGATCTGCATCTCGCACATGATTAGTGATCGACAAATTTAAGTTAGCTGCTTGGGCCAGCAGTCTTCATCGTTCAAGGTCTGGCCTTCTGGAATGACCTTTTTCAATCCCGCAGAGACGTCAGAAGCCTAAAGAAGTTTACCAAAAATGCCAAAACTTGCTTTTCGACTGACATCAGTTTGTTCACAAGAGCACCTCCAGATCCCAAAAGATCCCAATCACGTGTGGCGTCTCCTAGGGTTCTGTACCGTCTCTTGTCATCTTCAACCTTTACAAGGAGCCGCTTGGTGCTCACACACAACTGGCCAATGGCACACCGCCCTGCTTCAAAGCCTCCTCTGCTTTAGGCATCCAATGTCTCAAACACGGCCTGCACATCACCCAGACCTGGATGTCCAGCGCCCTCCTGAAGCTCCACCCAACCAAGACAGAATTCCTGTTATTTGTCAAGAGCAACAAACAAGATACAGTAGAAACCTGCCTCAGTAACATGAACCTTGATGGTTTCAAGCCCCAACTCTCACCAAATGCCAAGTGACTTGCATTCACCCTGGACACCAACCTCTCCCTCAAAGAACAACAAAGACGGCCTGGAACCAGCTCTCTCTTGTAAATAAAGTGAAACTGTTCCTTCCAGAAAGTGACTTCAGCACGGCTGTTCAAGGCCTCACACTCTTGCATCTCGATGGTGGCAATGCCCTGCTCTGTGGCCTCCCAGACTCCACACTGGCACCCCTTAGGGGCATCCTACACACTGCAGCACTAAACATCTAGGGCGTGCACCTCCATTGGCTCCCCTTGCCATCACTCACCATCTTCATAACTACCGGCATCATTTATAAAGCCATCACGACCCACGACCAGCACCCCTGCTTCCCTTGCAGAGAAGCCCTCCATCTCTGGTGGTTCTCTGGACACCCGCAGCCAGGACACCATCAGACTACAGACTAAGAAGTGTAAAAAAATAAAGTAGAGAACAGGCCTTTAAATATATACACCCAGGATCTGGAACAGAATCCCGGTACCATCGGGACTGACCCAACGCTGCTCCAATTTGGGAAATCGTCCACAACTCGGCTTCCTCTATTATTATTCACGGCTTTAACCGCTTCGCCGCAATCGGAATTCCGCCCAGGTGCTGGACATTCCGATCGCGGGTGTGGTCGTGACGAGCTCAGCTCGTCATGCGCACAGCGCGACCGCGCAGCATGACGAGCTGAGCTCGTCATGAGCATCGAAGGGGTTAAGCTTGCCTTTGACATTGTACAGTGCTCCGCTGCCATTTGGATAGGTTCATGCTATAGAAATAACATATACATACACACTTATATTCTTTTTGACAATAATCTTTAAAGCGCCTTTTTTATTTTGATGTAGACTCTAGAGCACCAAGAGACATCTTTCATAATGAATGTAGCACTTTATTTCTGTCCACACAGATAGAAAGATGTCATTTGACCAGGTTTGCCTCTTGTTGCGGGGGATATTCCAGTGAATGAACGGAGCCAACTTCAGCACTGCAGGAGCCCCACCACCCTCGTAATCTCACCAAACACTGCAAGAGCCCGACCACCGTCATAATCTCACCTAACACTGCAAGAGCTGACTACCCTCATAATCTCACTTAACACTGCAAGAGCCCGACCACCCTCATAATCTCACTTAACACTGCAAGGGCCCGACTACCGTCATAATCTCACCTAACTCTGTAAGAGCCGACTACCCTCATAATCTCACTTAACACTGCAAGAGCCCGACCACCCTCATAATCTCACTTAACACTTGAAGAGCCCGACCACCCTCGTAATCTCACTTAATACTACAAGAGCCAGACCACCCTTATAATCTCACCTAACACTGCAAGAGTCCGACCACCATCATAATCTCACCTAACACTGCAAGAGCCCGACCACCCTCATAATCTCACCTAACACTGCAAGGGCCTGACCGCCCTCATAATCTCACCTAACACTGCAAAAGGCCAACTGCCCTCATAATCTACACAAGCTAACAACTGAGGCTAAAACAACCCAGCCACCATCACAGTGTACAACGCAACAACACATAACACTATAATATCCCACCCATAATCATCTTGTAAATGCATCATCACCTGACACTACAACAGCCCACTTACTCTCATGATGTACAACAGGTAAGCTAGTTTATGATGTACACACAACTAGCCCATCTACCCTCAAGATAAACACAGACCTACAGCCAACGCCCACAAATGATGTACACAATAACCCCTGACCGTACCGAGCTGTAGCCACCCTCATGAGGTGCATGACACTGCCCTGGACACCTCAGTCCAGCCACTCACACAAGTCTCCACCTAAAGCTACGACCCACCCTCATGAGGCACACAACAACACCTAAACCTGCAACATCCCAACTACCATCATGATGTACACAAAACTACACCTAACATTTCAACAACTGAACCATCCTCATAAAGTACACAAAACTACACCTAAAACAACAGCAGTTCAACCACCCTCCGGATGTACACGAAACTTCACCCCTGGTTCAATGAACCTACCACCTTCATGATGTACACAGAACTCCTGCTGACTATATTACGCAATAGAACTGCAGCCACACCACCCTCATGTTGGGCACAGAACTCCAACTGAGGTGACAACATCGAGCCATCAAGATGTACACACAACTACAGCGTGCACCCCTCAAGACTCCCTTCTTTAGATACCTCAGAGTACAGTGGCACCTTTCCCTGGGCGCACATGATGTTGAGCCCCCTCTGACCAAGGGACAGGGTGCCTGAGAAGAGCTCTATCCAGGACAGGGTGCTGGTATTGAAGAGCCCTGCACAGGGCAGGGTGCTGGTTGTGACGGGACCCCTCCACGGTTTGTGTGGTGAAGATCTCTCCCCACCATAGGGTGCCTGAGAAGAGCTCTACCTAGGGCAGGGGCTGGTGGTGAAGAGCCCTGCCCAGGGCAGGGTGCTGGTTATGACGGGGCCCCTCCAGGGTGGTTGTGGTGAAGAGCTCTCCCCACCATAGGGTGGTGGGGAAGAGCTTGTTGCAGCAATTCTGCATAGACACAGAACTATGGTTGGGACCATAGAAACTTAGTAGGCAGGGTCTGAGTCATCCTACCACCTTAGTACCCATGAGCCCGGGACCGACTAGCTATAGTGTCTCACTTGCCCTCCTACTCACTCACAGAGGAACAAGTGATTAGACACCCCAGAACACAACACTCCCGACCCTCTCAGGAATCGTGGTTGCAGGACACACCCTTCAGCTCTCACACTCATACTAGTCCACAATAAGATCTGACAGAGACAAGAGGAAAGTTTAAAATGTTTATTTTAACTATTGTGCTCTGGTATGCAGTATATGTGCCACAATAAGTAAGAGGATGCCTAACACAAATACAGTCAGCATAATAGGTAATCCATAAATCATAAAAGGGACTGTCATGATATTAGACAGGGTAAGCAAACCCCCCTCCAGGGACTGTCATGATATTAGACAGGGTAAGCAAACCCCCCTCCCCTTCTACAGAAGCAAAGTGTATATATCAGAAGATCTCTGGGTGTTAGTAGCAGACCCCGTAGCATGCACAGATGAAAGTTCTACATCCCAGGTGTAGTCGCCATCTTCTCTCTGAAAATCTCTCTCCAAGTGGTATTTGCATGTCTGTGCTTACCTATATGACAAAGAGTACGTGTTCCCAAAGTACAGGTGCATTTGTGTGTTTTGTCTAGGTGCATGGGCCTGACCAGAACACAATAACAAGGGGCAGTGTTGTTTGACCTTGTCTATGGTGTCCAGACTAAATCCCAGGAAACAACAGCAGGTTCTGTGAGAGTGCAGTGTGGCACAAAGCATAATACGTTTGTATAGTAACGTGCGCAAAGCAGAGGGCAGTCTGCAACGTGCTCATGCTAACATAGGGAAAATGACAATGGGCCTGTACGGGGCATATGGCAAGCTCTACCCAGGGCTGGGTGTTGGTGGTGACGGGGTGGCTCTAGGGAGGGGGGTGGTGGTGAAGGACTCTCCCAGAGTAGGGTAGTGGTGGTGAAGAGCTCTTCTGAGGGAAGGGTACAGGTGGTGATTGGGTCTCCCAAGCGCAGGGTGCTGGTGAACTCTCTGTCTCCAGGGCAGGGTGGAAGAGATGAGCCCCTTCCTGGGCAGGATCGAGGTGTGTTATGAGCTCTCTGCAGTGCAGGTGATGGTGGTGAAGGGCACTCCCTAGATAAGGGCACAGGTGGTGATGAGCTGTCTCTAGGGAGGGCAGGCGGTAAAGAGCCCTCCCCAGGGTGTTGGAGGTGATGGGGTCCCTCGAGGTAGGGGGCAGGTGGGGAAGAGCCCTTCCCAAGGTGTTGGAGGTGATAGGCTCCCTCGAGGGAGGAGGCAGGTGTCGGCCAGGTCTCTCTAGGGAGCGGGCAGGTGGTGAAGAGCCCTCCCCATGGTGTTGGAGGTCATGGGTTCCTTCGAGGGAGGGGCAGGTGGGGAAGAGTCCTCCCCCGGGTGTTTTATGTGAAGGGGTCCCTCGAGGGAGGGGGCAGGTGGTGAAAAACCCTCCCCAGGGTGCTGGAGGTGATGGGGGTTCCTCGTAGGAGGGGCAGGTGGAGAAGAGCCCTGCCCAGGGTGTGGGAGGTGATGGGGTCCCTTGAGGGAGAGGGCAGGTGGGGGAAGAGCCCTCCCCAAGGTGCTGGAGGTGATTGGGTCCCTCGAGGGAGGGGGCGGTTGGAGAAGAGCCCTCCCCTGGGTGTTGGAGGTGATGGGATCCCTTGAGGAAGGGGCAGGTGGGGAAGAGCCCTCTCCAGGGTGTGGGAGGTGATGGAGTCCCTTGAGGGAGGGGGCAGGTGGGGGAAGAGGCCTCCCCAGGGTGCTGGAGGTAATGGGGTCCCTCGAGGGAGGGGGGCTGGTGGTGGTGGGCTCTCCCCAGTGGAGGCTCGTAGTTTTCTCCCTCCAGGACAGGTGCAGCAGGTGGACTGTGGATGGCTGGGTCGGTGGTCAGCAGGACCCTGCCCCACCCTTGTGCCCTCAGTCCTCTCTGCTGCACGTACCCCCTCATGCCCTCACCCTCTCTGCTGCACGTGCCCCTTGTGCCCTCACCCCTCTCTGTTGAACTTGCCCTTACCCTCTGCTGCACGCGCCCCCTCGTGCTTTCACCCTCTCTGTGGCACGTGCCCCCTTGTGCCCTCACCTTCTCGGCTGCACATGCCCTCAACCTCTCTGCTGCATGTGCCCCTTCGTGCCCTCACCCTCTCTGCTGCACTGCCCCCTCGTGCCCTCACCCCTCTCTGCTGCACGTGCCCTTACTCCTCTCTGCTGCATGTGCCTCCTCACGCCCTCACCCCTCTCTGCTGCACATGCCCCCTCGTGCCCTCACTACCTTCTCTGCTGCATGTGCCCTCACCCCTCTTTGCTGCACGTGCCCCCTCATGCCCTCACCCCTCTCAGCTGCATGTACCCTCACCCCTCTCTGCTGCATGTGCCTCTTCGTGCCCTCATCCTCTCTGCTGCACTTGGCCCTCGTGCCCTCACCCCTCTCTGCTGCACGTGCCTCCTTGTGCCTTCACCCCTCTTTGCTGCATGTGCCCTCACCCCTCTCTGCTGCACGTGCCTCCTCGTGCCCTCACCGCTCTCTGCTGCATGTGCCCCCTTGTGCCCTCACCTTCTCTGCTGCACGTGCCCTCAACCTCTCTGCTGCACATGCCCTCACCCTCTCTGCTGCAGGTGCCCTCACTCCTCTCTGCAGCACGTGCCTCCTCGTACCCTCACCCCTCTCTGCTGCAGTGCCCTCACCCTTCTCTGCTGCACGTGCCCTCACCCCTCTCTGCTGCACATGCCCCCTCGTGCCCTCACCCTCTTTGCTGCACATGCCCCCTCATGCCCTCACCCTCTTTGCTGCACGTGCCTCCTCGTGCCCTCACCCCTCTCTGCTGCACGTGCCCTCACCCTTCTCTGCTGCACATGCCCTCACCCCTCTCTGCTGCACATGCCCCCTCGTGCCCTCACCCTCTTTGCTGCACGTGCCCTTTCGTGGCCTCACCCCTCTCTGCTGCACGTGCCCTCACCCTCTCTGCTGCACGTGCCCTCACTTCTCTCTGCTGCACGTACCCTCACTCCTCTCTGCTGCACGTGCCTCCTCATGCCCTCACCCCTCTCTGCTGCACGTGCCCTCACCCTTCTCTGCTGCACATGCCCTCACCCCTCTCTGCTGCACATGCCTCCTCGTGCCCTCACCCTTCTTTGCTGCACGTGCCCTCACCCCTCTCTGCTGCACATGCCTCCTCGTGCCCTCACCCCTCTCTGCTGCACGTGCCCTTTCGTGCCCTCACCCCTCTCTGCTGCACGTGCCCTCACCCTCTCTGCTGCACGTGCCCTCACTTCTCTCTGCTGCACGTGCCCTCACTCCTCTCTGCTGCACGTGCCTCCTTGTGCCCTCACCCCTCTCTGCTGCACGTGCCCTCACCCTTCTCTGCTGCACGTGCCCTCACCCCTCTCTGCTGCACATGCCCCCTCGTGCCCTCACCCTCTTTGCTGCACGTGCCTCCTCATCCCCTCACCCCTCTCTGCTGCACGTGCCCCCTCGTGCCCTCACCCTTCTTTGCTGCATGTGCCCTCACCCCTCTCTGCTGCACTTGGCCCTGGTGCCCTCACTCCTCTCTGCTGCACGTGTCTCCTCGTGCCCTCACTCCTCTCTGCTGCACGTGCCCCCTCATGCCCTCACCCTTCTTTGCTGCACGTGCCCTCAACCCTCTCTGCTGCACATGCCCCATCGTGCCCTCATCCTCTTTGCTGCACGTGCCTCCTCGTGCCCTCACCCCTCTCTGTTGCACGTGCCCTCAACCTTCTCTGCTGCACGTGCCCTCACCCCTCTCTGCTGCACATGCCCCCTTGTGCCCTCACTCTCTTTGCTGCATGTGCCTCATCATCCCCTCACCCCTCTCTGCTGCACGTGCCCCTCGTGCCCTCACCCTTCTTTGCTGCACGTGCCCTCACCCCTCTCTGCTGCACTTGGTCCTGGTGCCCTCACTCCTCTCTGCTGCACGTGTCTCCTCGTGCCCTCACTCCTCTCTGCTGCACGTGCCCCCTCATGCCCTCACCCTTCTTTGCTGCACGTGCCCTCAACCCTCTCTGCTGCACATGCCCCATCGTGCCCTCACCCTCTTTGCTGCACGTGCCTCCTCGTGCCCTCACCCCTCTCTGTTGCACGTGCCCTCACCCTTCTCTGCTGCACGTGCCCCCTCGTGCTCTCTGACGGTGCAGCCTGTTCCTGGCGCTCGTTCAAGGTGACCTGGCTCAGGTCCTGTAAATGTCACAGGTGTGTGAGTATGGCGGGGGGGGGGAGAGGGGGCGAGGAGGTGGGGGGGGTTGTTATTGGAGGGGAGCTGCGTCTGATGGCTGACGAGGCTGCATGGAAAAACAAGGCCTTCCAGGACCGGGTGACTTGCTAGGCCTGCCTCGTGACGGGGGCCGGGGGCCCTTTCTGCTCTCTGCTCACATCCCTGCCTCTCCCTCTCCACCCAGCACTTCCGCCCTCTGGATGCCCCTCTCTCCCTCCAGCAGTTACTCGTTTCTCTCCCTCTTTCCTCAGCAGCTCCTGCTGTCTTTGCTTCCTCTTCTTTCCATAGCTCCCTGCTCCTCCACCCGGTAAACATCGTTTACAACGCATGCGATACAACGCATGCCATTGCAACGCGGTCATTACAACAACTGCGCTGTTACATCGCAAACCATTACAACCCAAGTTGTTGCAACGACTTGCTGTAGGGGGCACAAGGTGTTGGATTTAAAATCCAACACCTTCCCTACTGTTGCACAGACTGGAGTTGGAATAGTAAATTAAACTATTCCAAAATCCAGCGCGCCCCTCCTAAAGCAAGTCGTTGTAATGACTTGCGATGTAACAACGCGGTCATTGCATGCGTTGTAAACGCATGCGATGTAACGTGGCCTATTCCGTCCAACCACCCCTCCTCCCCCCCACTTTCCTCAGCAGCTCCTGGTCTCTTTGCTTCCTCGTCTTCACACTGCTCCCTGCTCCTCCATCTCCTCCCCTCTTTCCTCAGCAGTTGCCCTGTTCTCTGCCCCTTTTCCTCAGCAGTTGCTATGTTCCCTGATTCCCTCTGCCTTCTCCTAGAAGTTTCTGCTCTCCCTGCTTTTCCCTTAAAGTTCCTCTCCATTCAGCTGTTCCTGCACTCCCTCCTTCCCTCTCTCTTTTTTCCTGTCCTTATTCCACTCTGCGGCCCTCTCTTCTCCTCAGTTCCTGTGCTCCCTCTTTTTACCCCCCCCGTCCCCCTCTCTTCTCCTCAGTTCCTGTGCTCCCTCTTTTTACCCGCCCGCCCCCTCTCTTCTCCTCAGTTCCTGTGCTCCCTCTTTTTACCCCCCCTGCCCTCCTCTCCTCTCAGCAGACCTGTGGTCCTCGCCTTCCTGACCCCACTTCCTGCCAGTTTTTCCTGAACCCCTACCTTTTCCCCGGCGCCCCTCCCCTCATCAATACTTACACTCGTTTGAATTATTAATTTGTTTGTTTCAATAGAACTAATGTCACAGTTTCCTGTGAAATGTTCATTTCACCAACATAATGACAGACCACAAACCACTCTGAAGAGCTTCACCACTGTCAGGGCCACTAGAATTATGTGACATGAGGGACCAAATTATGTGGAACGGCTATCTAAATTACGTGGCAAAAAATGTTGATGAGCACAGGCTTTGGGCATGCACAGTGGGGGGCGTTGGCTTTTGGAATACACAGCGGGGGCGTTGGCTTTGGGCATGCACAGTGGGGGGCGTTGGCTTTGGGCATGCACAGTGGGGGCGTTGGCTTTGGGCATACACAGGGGGGGCGTTGGCTTTGGGCTTGCACAGTGGGGGGCGTTGGCTTTGGGCATACACAGTGGGGGGTGTTGGCTTTGGGCATGCACAGTGGGGGCGTTGGCTTTGGGCATGCACAGTGGGGAGCGTTGGCTTTGGACATGCACAGTGGGGGGCGTTGGCTGCCGGCTTTGGGCATGCACAGTGGGGAGCGTTGGCTTTGGGCATGCACAGTGGGGGGCGTTGGCTTTGGGCATACACAGTGGGGGGGCGTTGGCTTTGGCATGCACAGTGGGGGCGTTGTCTTTGGGCATGCACAGTGGGGAGCGTTGGCTTTGGACATGCACAGTGGGGGGCGTGGCTGCCGGCTTTGGGCATGCACAGTGGGGAGCGTTGGCTTTGGGCAAGCACAGTGGGGGGCATTGGCTGCCGGCTTTGGGCATGCACAGTGAGGAGCGTTGGCTTTGGGCATGCACAGTGGGGCGCGTTGGCTGCATGCTTTTGGCACGCCCAGTGGGGGGTTTTGGCTGCAAGAATGGGCCTCTGCCTATCCCTTGTGCCCAGCTCTCTGTGGGCGGCCAACAGGCCTTCGGATGTAAACAGGAGTGGCTGGCCGCTGGTCCTGGCCTCTGTCCAGACCCTGCTCACAACACGCCTTTGACAGCCAACCCTGATGCCCCTGGCTCTGTGCAACAGAGTTGCCTGTCAGGTTTGACTACCAGACTTCAGCCATGTGCTGTTGGGCTGGCTGCAGGGCCTGAGCCCTAGTCTCTGTTGGTGGGCGTCACCCACACCTCTGGGGCTTTGGCCACCCACCATGGGGTCGACCATGTTCCCATCACTCTGCCGGTTAGTAACCCCATATGCAGTGCTGGTTGGCCTTATGCCCTGGACTCTACCCAGAATAGGCGCTCTTCAGCCGTACACTGCGGGGAACTGGACGCACAGCCTGATCCCACCCGCCGGTGTGCCAGTAACCCCCTCGTGTTTCCATTGGCCAAGCACAGTTTTACTACTCTAAATGCATTATCTGTTTCAGGTTTTTCAGGCTTCGTAGATCCTATGCTGGAATCGAGAATCCTGAGGCCCAAGGTGGTCACTGGGACCCCTGAAAGGCCCAGGATCTGCAAATACCACAATAAAAATAATGTTGGTGATTTTTAACACAAGGGACCTTCCCTTTAGGGCCTCCATGCACAAAGCTGGAGGTTAGGGTGCATTCACCCCGCACCCTTATGTCCTCTGTCTTTCTATTTTTCCCAACACTGTGGCGGATTTAACCATCCAGAGCTGGATTTGTGAACCTGCAATGCACGAGGGGAGAAAAAAGCTCTCTGGTCCAATGGGGTGCCTTTATCTTTAGGTTTGGCCTGCTGACTACACATGCGCTACTGCAGCATGGGATATTATTTACAATAAACTGCTTGGATCCCACCCATTGCTTACCATTGGTTGGTTTCATTGTCACTGTTCTTTGCTGCCTCCTAATTGGCCAGCACATGCCGGGTGTGTTTTCCTTTTCTTTCTCTGGAGCATGGACGAAGAACAGATTGATTCCTCTTGGTTCGTGTGCGTCCGCTGCTCGCGCTGTGTTTGTGGTTCAATTTTTTGCCTCTTCCCCCTCTAAGCCACATATTCTCATGTTGCTGCCCTCGGTCCCCCACCCCTCCCCGTCTTTATTGCTTGCCCTTATCCCTCACCACCTTCTCCCATCCTTGCTTGCCTGTCCAGCCTGAAGAAAAGCGCTGTGAAGCAGTGCCAACGCTGGTTGCATCATAGCGCTTTGTTTCTAACTTTACTTTTATGCTGCACATCTGCTCTGCTGTACATCATGGCTAAAAAACATTTGCACAGCCAATAGCTCTCGCATAGGTGAGACCTATTGGCTTTAACAATGCTTGTTTTTAATAGAGGTGCTAATCCTCCGTGGATTTGCATATCTGTGGAGGATCTGCAAACTGGAGATTCAGAGATCCCTAAATGTAACTTCGTCATACCCAAAACTATTGAATGGATTTACACCAAAGCAACCAGAGCACAATCTTTGAGTAAAGCGCTGTCTTCAGGCCAAATTTAGTGTCATTCCGTTCAACTGCAAAGAATTCTGTGGGAATTAAAATTGGAAATGGCACTATTTGGACCCTACCGTTACGCCCTTCACCCACCCCTGTTTCTTGGTCCTCGCTCGACAGATCTGTAGAAAGCTTTCTAGGAACAGCCCGAAGTGGAAAGTTTTCTGCAGATTTGTTCCCAGCCATAATAAAAACAAAACAAAAATACGTGTCTTATTGAAACTGTGACCTAACCATATCTACAGTGTAGCTATTGTCACCAGTGTGATACTTACATACTGTTTACTTCCATTCCCCTTTCACCCCGGACTTCCTGAAGTTCCTACTCTGCCCCCCAAACCACAGAAAAGAGTGAACGTACAAGAGAATGGATGTCATTAGCAACTGTGTATGGACGACTCGTTCATTGGGAGGTTGTATGACAGAACCACGCATGCCTTAACAACGCGGGCAAATCAAACGAACGCGTCATTACCACGCGTTCCTTTAGCACGCATTTCGTTACAACGACTTGCATTGGGGGGGGGGGGGGCGCTGGGCTTTGGAATAGTATAATTTACTATTCCAACTGCAGTCAATCAGTACTGAAGGTGTTGGACTGAAAATCCAACACCAGTCCAAAAACGCGCTCCCTAAAGCAAGTCGTTGTAACGACTTGCGTGCTAAAGAAACGCGTGGTAACGAGCATCGTTGTAGTGCTGGCGTAGTAAAGGCATTGTGTGATTTAGACTGCGTTGTAAATGCTGTTTCCCGTTTCGGCATCATTACACCAATGCACCACCCGCCGCCATCTTGGAGGCGTCCAAACGAACCCATCACCCGCCCAATGCAAATGTCAGCGTTTCTGCAGCATTGAGGGCTTATCTATAAACCTGCCTTTGGGCACCCCTCCTTCCCGGAAATACCAGCCAGCGCCTTCCTCCCTTTCACCGCCAAGGAATCTGACTTCCGAGGAATGTGGTTTTAAATTAAAAGTGCTGGGCTGAGGCAGTCGCCCCCCCGGGGTCACGGGAGGGGTCACAGATATGACTGTGCGTAAAATGTACCCGGGTGTCCCCCATGGAGTCGCATTTAGTCACGGATTCCATTCTAGGACCAAAGATTTAACTCAATTCATTTTCACCCGAAAGAGATGCCGCTCCTAATAGTTAGAAGGTAGTAACACCGTAAGCAATGCCTAAAGATGTGGGAGCCCTCTTTGTGAACATTTCCCAGAACTTTTTAGTCACGGTTTCAGACTTTCTAAATCTCAAATGCACTTTTTTATTTTGAGTTTTTGAAAATCGCGCTCCATAGCTGTGCATCATACCGCAGTGCACATGCACAAGTATAGTCATGGCTACTGGAATTATGCGGCATTAGAGGGCCAAATAACGCGGCAGGGTTGAGTAAATTACGCAGCCAGAAAAGGAAAATTATGCAGCATAATGCGGCACATTTTGTAATAGTATTGCTTCATTATTTCATCTTTTTTTAAACTTTGTAACACCCTCTGAGCATTGGTTGCACCTCATTACTGCCAGTTTGACACCCAAATATATCAATAAGCAACAGAAAGGCGACCAGTCCAGCGTTACAAAGGGCCTCCACTGTGCGGCAACATGTGTTGGTGGAATTTTAGTAACTTTTGAACTGTTTGAGTTAGAAACAATTTTTTTTGTTAAAATCTGCTGATTATGCGGGAGATGATGGATTATGTGGCAAATGCTGCAAACATATAATTAAGCGAAAATTGCAGCGGTCACACAATCACAAAATTCCAGTGGCCCGAGTATAGTACACTGTTCCTGTTTTCTGCCAATCGATGCTTAACAAACGTAGTTTGCCTCTGGTGTTCTTATTGTGCCAGGTGGTTAATGCAAATTACATTAGTGAATGTGAATTTAGAAAAGCGGTGCCCAGAATTCAAATTATGTTTATCAGTTGAGACACCTGCAATTGGGGAGGGTTGGAAACCTACTGTCAGTGAAAGGACAAAGACTAAAGACACTTCAAAACTAACTTCAGACCCCTCTAAGAGGCTGTCTAAGGGTACACATGGCATAAGGATGCTGCTGTGTCGTCATGAGAGAGGGATGTCCAGTCCACTCTCTTCGCCCTCCACCACTCTTCTGGTGTTTGCACGACCACTGGGAATGAATCTAGTGCTGGTGCTGGTGAAAGGTGTCGATGGAGGGCACTGGGTCCTGAAGTCACAACTGTGCCGGTCCCACGACTGCCCTTGAGTCCAGCTGTTCACTATCTACCAGTGTCAGCTCCTCACTGCCCACCGCTGCCAGCCCCCACTGACCATCAGCGATAGCTCCTCACTGCCCACCGCTGCCAGCCCCCACTGACCATCAGCGATAGCTCCTCACTGCCCACCAGTACCAGCTGTTCACTGTCCATAAGTATCAGCTCCTCACTGCCCACCAGTACCAGCTGTTGACTACCTACCACTGTCAGCACCTCACTGCCCACTTCTGCCAGCCTCCACTGACCATCAGCGATAGCTCCTCACTGCCGTCCAGTGCCAGCTGTTCACTGTCCATAAGTATCAGCTCCTCACTGCCCACCAGTAGCAGCTGTTGACTACCTACCACTGTCAGCTCCTCACTGCCCACTTCTGCCAGCCCCCACTGACCATCAGCGATAGCTCCTCACTGCCCACTTCTGCCAGCCCCCACTGACCATCAGCGATAGATCCTCACTGCCCACCAGTGCCAGCCTCCACTGACCATCAGCGATAGCTCCTCACTGCCGTCCAGTGCCAGCTGTTCACTGTCCATAAGTATCAGCTCCTCACTGCCCACCAGTACCAGCTAACTACCTACCACTGTCAGCACCTCACTGCCCACCGCTGCCAGCCCCCACTGACCATCAGCGATAGCTCCTCACTGCCCACCAGTGCCAGCTGTTCACTGTCCATAAGTATCAGCTACTCACTGCCCACCAGTACCAGCTGTTGACTACCTACCACTGTCAGCTCCTCACTGCCCACTTCTGCCAGCCCCCACTGACCATCAGCGATAGCTCCTCACTGCCCACTTCTGCCAGCCCCCACTGACCATCAGCGATAGATCCTCACTGCCCACTTCTGCCAGCCCCCACTGACCATCAGCGATAGATCCTCACTGCCCACTTCTGCCAGCCCCCACTGACCATCAGCGATAGCTCCTCACTGCCCACTTCTGCCAGCCCCCACTGACCATCAGCAATAGCTCCTCACTGCCCACCGCTGCCAGCCCCCACTGACCATCAGCGATAGCTCCTCACTGCCCACCAGTGCCAGCCCCCACTGACCATCAGCGATAGCTCCTCACTGCCCACTTCTGCCAGCCCCCACTGACCATCAGCGATAGCTCCTCACTGCCGTCCAGTGCCAGGTGTTCACTGTCCCTAAGTATCAGCTCTGCATTGCCCACCAGTACCAGCTGTTGACTATCTACCAGTGTCAGCACCTCACTGCCCACTTCTGCCAGCCCCCACTGACCATCAGCGATAGCTCCTCACTGCCCACTTCTGCCAGCCCCCACTGACCATCAGCGATAGCTCCTCACTGCCGTCCAGTGCCAGCTGTTCACTGTTTAAGAGCATGTAGGTACGCACATTATGCCACTGCAGCTTTAAGATTAAAGGACCAGGGATTGTTTTTGCTTTCAAAGATTGACTTTCTTACTGCCTTTAAAGTATTCTCGTGCAGCAGTTGTCTTCTTGGCCAAGGCGGCCATGCACTCGAGCTTTTGATTAAGGAAGCGAAGTTCTAGTCTATTCAGCGTGTTTCTTGTGTAGGTGGGCAGTTGAAACACTTTCTTGTACTCCCTGCATTGGAGCGTATCAAGTTCAGCAGCCAGCGTATATCAAATTCAGCAGCCAGCGTATACCAAATTCAGCAGCCAGCGTATATCAAATTCAGCAGCCAGCGTACATCAAGTTCAACAGCCAGCGTACATCAAGTTCAGCAGCCAGCGTATATCAAGTTCAGCAGCCAGCGTACATCAAGTTCAACAGCCAGCGTACATCAATTTCAGCAGCCAGCGTACATCAAGTTCAGCAGCCAGCGTATATCAAATTCAGCAGCCAGCGTACATCAAGTTCAACAGCCAGCGTACATCAAGTTCTGCAGCCAGCGTATATCAAGTTCAACAGCCAGCGTATATCAAATTCAGAAGCCAGCGTACATCAAGTTCAACAGCCAACGTACATCAAGTTCAGCAGCCAGCGTATATCAAGTCCAGCAGCCAGCGTACCTGGGAAGACTTGCTGTGCGTAGTTTACCAATGGCAGTAGTTTAGCCATGAGCGCCCTTCTGATGGCCGTGGTCGTTGGACTGTCAAGGGTGTTATTTAGTTTGCAGAGGGCGTGTGTGACCATCTTTCCTTTGGTCTTCATCTTTTGTAGATACATGGAAACCCCAAGATAGTCGTAGTTTTACACACAGTCGAGCCTCTGAGACCCCAACCTCCATTTCATTACCTTTTTTTTCATGTAGCGCCCGAAAATCACAATTTTAGTTTTGTTTGCATTGGCTACGAGTTTGTTCTTTATATTCTAAGGGGCAGATTTACAAGGCCCTTGCGCCACTTTTGCGTCACTTTTCCCATGTTAAAAATGATGCAAAAGTGGCGCAAGGGCCTTGTAAATCTGCCCCTAAATGTTCAGAGCGTTCGAGGCCTTCTGTAGCCCCACTTTCGAATGGTCTAACAGGACGAGGTCATGCGCATATTGCATGAGATGAATTTTCCTGTCTCCTACCCTCGGGGTGCTAGGTTGGCATGGGTTAGTGCCGGGCCCAGATCAGCTGTATACAGGTTAAGTGAGAATGGGGCAAGTCCCCGGAGAGAAGTCATTTTTGCTGTTAATGTGTCCCCCAAGAGCTTGACCCTCACCTTGTACTCGTGTAAAGTGACACGACTGCCTGCAATAATTTGGGACCGATGTTCCACCTCTCGTATTTCTGCCAGAGGATGTGTCAGACTGCTCCATCAAAGGCCGCGGAGTAGTCAATGAAACAAGTGAAAACGGGAGGAGGGTTGTGAGTGGGCCTGGTGGGCAAGATAAGAAAGGGCGACGATGTTGTCCACAGTTGATCCTCCGGCTCGGAATCCTGTTTGTTAAAAGGGCAACTAGCCCTCAGCGGAGGCCCAGTTGGCTAGCTCCTGCAGGAGTATACTAGCCAGGCTTTCCCCTCTATGTCCAGCAGTGCTAGAAACCTGTAATTTTTGTGGTCAGTGCTGTCCCCCTTCTTAAAGATGGGCTGCAAGAGGGAGCCCTTCCATGAGTCCGGGACATCTTCGTGCAGTCTGCATTCGGCATAGAGCGGTGCAAGCACTGTGGCCCAGAACTGTGTGTCTTCTCTGAATAATGACCCGGGGAAGCCATTAGGGCCTAGGGCACCGTCCTGTCTGATCTTTTCCAAGGCTACCTGTTCGTTCAATGCTGGAAGGACCGTGGACTAGTCGTGTCTGCTTCCTCTGTCTTATATGTGGACAATAGGTTGTCTAAGGAAGGTTTGTCATGGGGTTCTGTGTAAAGGGACGTAACATGTTCAATCCATGTTTCAGTTGGCACATAGATTCCCCTTTTGCCCTTCCCCTGGCATAAGGTGTTGACGTACTGCCAGAATTGTAGTTGTTTATTGGCTGCAATTAGTTTGAAAATTTTGATCCACTCGTCTTCGTGTCTTTGTCCCTTTCACTCCCATTACAGCGGCTTACGCTTCTTTACTGCTATAGTTCTATAGTTAGCTGCTCCTGTGAAGTGGTACTTTTCAGGTTTATTGGCCCTTACCATCACCCTTAATGCCAGCATGCTTTTTTAATCTCTGGCACTGATCCCAGCCTGTGATTCATTGACCTTTTAATTTTGTTCAGGCTGTTCCAATGCAAGAGCACATACGTGTCCCAACCCAGGGGTGGCCAGTCCTTGATAATGTCCAGCTTCCGCCGCTCCGTCACCCAACCTTCCCATTTTCTCTTCCGCCCTCAAACTTCCTCCGCAGGAGTTTAAAGTGTTCTTCACCTTTTGTTCTTCCCATGGCGGGTAGGTGGACACGATTCCCCGCTGATAGGATCAGCAGCGTCGACAGGGCGGCGTGGTCGCACTCTACCCGTTGGATCACATTGTGGTTCGAGAGGGCTTCACTTGGACCCTGGCTGAGGAAGGTGTCAGTTGTGGCTTGGTTGTTGAAGGAGAGGGGGTGATTAATCCAGGGTTTGCACTTTTTGCTGATCCCTGTGCTGATTCTAAGTTGTAAGACTGCAAGGTGTTAAATCTCAGAGTTGCCTCATGCATGCCCTGGTGTTGTTCCATCTTCTCCCGAGTGGTGATTGTTGAAATACCCCACCAGGATCATTTCCATGCCCTCGTGGGTACCTATTAATGATTCCAGAAGCCCAATCAAGATTTCTAGTTTTTCCAGCTCGTCGGTTCCATGGACATTAAAATAAACATTGATGGTTAATATTGGCTGTGATCCTCTGAAGCCACTGAGGCCATTTATAATGCCCGCTTGGAGCATTTCCGATTTGCTGTTTATTTCCCGGAAGGACAGTCTTACTGAATGTTTAATATGGATTCATACCCCGCCTGAGGGTCTCCCAAAAAATGGGGGGCATATTCTCAAGGAGCTATCGCCGAGTTAACAGCACTGTATCGCAGCCAAAGTCGAGATAAATGTATCGCAACATTCACAAGCTGGTGCTAACAGCCTATAACACCAGTTTACCTACGAAAGCATCCGCAAAAAACATCGCCACAGAAGACCCCTGCAGATGCAGAGATGCAGAGTAGGCATTCCCGAGCAAAAACCCGCGACAACACCACACCTCAACATTCTCAACGACCAGCCCGATCAGCGATAGAACCACAAAACAGGCGATAAGGCGCGTTAGCAGCAGGAAACTAACACCTGCCCTGACCTGGTGCAAAGTCGGACCACAGCCTGCACCACAAAATGGAGCCCAGACCAGAGCCACACCTGAAGGGCAACAGATGCCATGGAGCTACTCAACATGCATCCCAGAGCCCCGAGAGGGCAACAACACCCACTTCCATCACCCTCCCCCCACCTCCCCGGACACCCACCGCCCCCCCCCCCACCCCCGGACCAACACTGAGGCAGCGCAGACAAAGACAGCGACCCTCCTAAAATGGACCAACCCCACAGACCCAACACCAGAGAATGTCATTGCCCACTATATGCCCAAAGGGACAACCCTCCTCCGCATCCTGACCACCATAGCCCACAGGCTGACGGTACCAACACAGCGGACAACCAACATCCCACCGCAGACAAAGCTGCTGGCCGTGCTGCACGTGTTGGCCTCTGGTACCTTCCAACCAACCTCCGCCTGAGACGGAGGAGTCACACAGCCTGGCCAATCCAAGTCCACCACAACGGTCATGGATGACACCATCAGCTTGGTACCCCAACATCCATACCTCACACACACTGCGCAGGAACAGCTGGAGACCAAGCAAGGCGTGTACGCCACAGCTGGCTTTCTGCAGTGTCAGGGGGCAAGTGACTGCACACATGTCCTACTAGTGGCCCCTTGCGACACTGCACACAATAAGCACAACAGAAAGCGCACGGATCCCACCAATGTGCAGGCAATAGTGGACCACCGTGGAATCCCCGCCAACGACGTCGCCAAACACTCAGGCAGTGTGCATGATACCTGCACCTCCCGACAGTCCATCATCAACCTGCGCCACCAGGATGGCACCCACGGAAATGCACTGCTTGTTGGCCAATACCAAATGCACACACCACACACATCAACTCCACAATCATGCAACACACAACACAGGAAATGCACACGTCACAAGCTCACATGCAACATGCACACCCACCAGACACGACAGCACAACTCACTGTGGGAACCTGGCCCAGCCATGTACATGAGCCATCTACGGCATGGCACCTCGGACACACAATAGCAGAATGTCGGAAGAGGTGGGGACCAGGCATGTGCAAAGGAGGCAAGGGACCGATGAATGAGAATGTACACAATGCCAAGTGTGGCGTGGATGTGCTGGCCAGACTGCAGTATGCAGACCACACACATATCCATATCGACACACACCGCTGGTGTTTGGAGTGTAGTGGACAGTGGACGCAACCATGTCACCCCAGCCAGTGGGGAAGTCGCAGAAATGTAGCTTGTGACTCCCCCCGTAAGCGTGAGCGGAGTGGGCTGGCCCGGCGTACGCCAGGCCAGCGTAGGGGTGTGAATAAAAGGCACGTAACCCTGGGTCCTCTTCCGGAATGCCCAACGTCTCTGCCAGGGCAGCGCCCCTCACCCTGCCACGAGGCCGACGCCGTGAGCGGTGTTGCCAGGGATCCTGGGCGCCTGCTGCACCCCGGGACGCTGGTCCCCGAATCAGTCCTGCCCACCCCTGCGCACCCAGGCCTCAATACCCACCTTCCGACACCGGCGTGTGTCGATGAGGGCCCACCACGTGCCGGTGCAATCTCCAAGCCCGAGGCCTGAGACCTTGGCATCCTCCTCAGACCATCACGGCCTCCGCAACACAGGCCCGCATTATTCCTTTCACGTTGACGTACTCCACCAGCATGCACAGCGGACAAGTAGGTCACACATTTGGAACTGAGTCTTGATTACACCATGGCAGAGCACATAAATCATGGCTGAGTGTATGTCACTATACACCCTTGGATGTGGTGCCAACAGGTCTTAGTGTTACATCACAGCTGCAAGATCCTGTGGGCCCACGCGGACTACTGCTCTCGGCCTACGCTGCGCTCGAGTAGGTCACAGAATTGGAACTGAACATCGATTATTCAAAGGCAGTGTGGGAATCATTGCATGCAAGGAGAGGCATACGAGGATGACGCGTTGCAGTTGGGAGGAAAAAAGGACCATCATTACGCAGGTGATCGAACACTACCGACAACTGCCCTGATGTCACTAACTCTGTGCATCGCGAGCCTATGACACGTGGCTGTGGCCCACTGCTGACCACTGCCTCCGGCCTACACTGTGGTCCAGTAGGTCACAGAGTCTAGAATCGTCAATGCCGGAGTTCATATCAGTGTACCGGCATCATCGCAGACTGCATCCCCTCTCAGCCCCGGTGCCACTAAGTCTGTTCCCCGACATTCATGGACACTCTCTGGTCGTACATTGGTGGCGTTTGAGCCTATGGACTAGGGGGTGGTTTTCATCCTCATGCAGCTGATACCGATTTGGTGGTGGCAAGGAGGCAGTCGCTTTCCACTCCTCCATTTGCTGCTTCCGGATAGCTTCTGCCCCCTGCATCATGCCCTGGAAGAACACCTTCCACTGTCCCCCGAAACACTCCACGACATCCACCTCCGACATGGACGAGGACCCGCTCAGTCTGCGTGGCCCTACCTCATTGGACAGCAAGTCACCGTCCCGTGGCGGTGTGCCTGTGCCTGCCGCTGTGCACCCGGGGCCACTAACTCTGTGCAGCTCAAGTCCGGGACCCTATCTAAGTGAATATTGGAAGACCTCAGTGACGGTGGTCTTGGGGTCATCGACGCCATGTGCATGTGGCCCTGCGCTGTCCTCTGCCTCCGGCCTCAACTGCGGACCACCAGGGCTCACACATCAAATCGAGTCCTGACCGGCCCGGACGTCGCATCACCGCAGGAGGCACATGCCACCATCGCCAGGGCCAACTCCAACCACCATCTGCCAGACTCGAGACAGTGGTACTGGCAGACTGACGGAGTTGCTCAGACCTGTCGTGGATGCCATCATCTGCCTGATCCCCTGCTCAGCACTCCAGGTGCCACTGACTCAGTGCACCGCAACCAATGGACCGTTACTGATTGAGTTTTGTGATGTGGAGATGTTGCGCAGCAATGTCACCTCAGGCAGTGTGGGAGACCTGGGACGTTGATGAGGAAGTTGCTGCAGGTCTCACACACCCCACTGCATCAGGAATATCCTGAATGGACACAATCCAAGTTATTTTCATCACATGGGCGCGCACAGCTCTAGTGCCCCAACCTCAGTGCACTGCAACTCACGGACACTTCTGTTTGTATGTTGGGTGCCTCTGTACTTGCTCTGGCTTCCTCCATGTTGCTCAGCAGTTGACTCTGTTATGCATGTGTTTTCTGTTTCCATTGCACTGGTGTCCACTGTTCAAGTTGTTGCCAGCACCGAGCCCCCCGTGCCGGCGGGCTGATGCTCACCCCACACACATCCAGCACAGGCATCACTGTACATGTGGCCCTGCCAATAAAGGGGCCGGGCGCACGTGCCCGTAGGCAGTTCAACATGATATCTGCGTGTGTCTCTATGGCAGTGTGGGTCTCCTTTGTGGGGTGTAGGTGGTCTGTGAAGGGTGATTGACACCCACGTATGTGATCTAGTTCGCCTTCCATGGGTTCGGGCCACACCCGCACCTGTTCGGCCACCTCCTTTTGGCGTTCTGACACCTGGCATTGGGGTGCCATGTGTGGGTCGGTGAAGTGTTGTGGGCCAGCCTTGCTTGTGTGTGCTTCATGCTGTGTGGTCTGTTGCAGGGGCTGGGTTCTCCTCAAAGTAGCTTGTCTGCCCTGGTCCTGGTGGTGGGTTGCGTGGGATGTCCATGGGCTGTTGTAGGGCGTAAGTGTCGAAGGTGTGTTGGTCGTGCCCTGCATCACTGATGGGTTGTCTAGTCTGACCTGCTGGAGGTGTTGTTTGTCCCTCTGCAATGTGAAGGTGAGATGCATGTTGACATTGTGTTGACATTTATGTTGGCGCATTGTTCTTGTAGACATGCAGTCTGTGTGACAATGTACATTGTGGCTGTTTGGGCGGCGCTGGCTATTTGAGGGGGGAGAGTGGTCATTTGGACTACATGACTGTTGTGAGGTTGTACCCGTACATATGCATCTCACAGTTCCCTGCTCTGTCAAATGTGATTGGCCTGTTTCTGCGCATGGGCGGACCCAGTTGTGTCCCCTGTTCTGCAGTGTCGGTATTGCACTTTGTGCCACATTGTCATGGGATGTGCTGTGTTTGCCATGTGTGTGTGCTGCAGTGTGCCACGGGGATGTGGTACATGACCCTGGGTTATTGTGGGTGAGCAGTGTGCTAGACGTCGTTGTGCATGTGTGCCATTGTGCCCATCTCCCCCCGTCCCCCCAGGACCTGTTCGTTACTCACCCTGTTGTTGTTGTGTCAGGTCCTCTCGAGCTGTGTCCATACTCCCACCTCCTTGCACCGTCTCCACACTGATAGCTGGCCTCCATTTCCTCCAGCTCCTCCTGTGGCGCAGGACTCCCACCTCCTGTCGCCGTAGCTGCCTTCCTGTTGGCAGCGGCTTTGGGCCTGGTTTAGGTTTTCACGTCATGCCAGCGCCTCTTGGCCTCCTCCATTGGCCTCCTCAGCACTCCGGCTGCATTCAAGGTGGTCTGAATGTGGGTCAGTTGCTGGTGGTGTTCTGTCACATCCGTGACGCTGGTCTTGTTTTCCTACGGACTGCACCCCGTCTTCCTCTCCCTCATCTCCTTGGCCTTCCCCGACCCAGTTGGTCCTTGCTGGTGGTCTGTGGGGCTTGTGGGGTTCGCGTTGGCCTCTGCGCTGGGTCAGGGTGCATCCATGTTGCTACGCACTTTGGTTTGTTTCTGGTGTGTTGTTTTTGTTGCTTCTATGGTGCATTTTCCCGCCAGACGCGTGGGATTTACAAGCCTGCCGCTGGTTTTCGCTGCTTTTTGTATCGCGTTCGGCCTCATCGCAGCTTTTTTGGCGTTGGTGTTTCGCATTTTTGCGGTGTGGCGTTGATTTTAACGCGGTCAGTTGACGCGTTATCTGGAGACTATCGCATGGTACCACCGTGTTGTGAATACTTGGTTAACACGGCGTAAATGTCCAGCGATGGACTGCGATGTTGAGGGTTGCGTTAAGTCACTTTTGCGATGGTTATCACACGTTCTTGAGAATATGCCCCTGGGTCTTTTTGGCCAGCTTGTGATGTTCAGTGTATCCATGCAGCAATGTTGGTGTTAGCACCCATGTCGCTTGGAGACAGATGATGTGTACTTTTTCCATAAATGATAATGCGTCCTCGTTCTGTGGGACCTTAGTAGTTCCTGCCACATTCCAGGACACTATGTTGGAATATTTTCCCCGGCCGTTCATGCTCCAGGCCTTGGCATGCATTGTGCTAGGAGCATCTTGGATTCCCTTGGGTTAGGCTGGCGGCGACCCAGTCCCAGTTGGTGAGGTTGGTTGTATAATCTGGAGTGATACTCTGGGTGGAGAAGACTCTTCGGCATCCTTCCGGTCCTTCTGGCCGATACTGGATGTCGAGGTTCATATAACCTAGATTGCTTTCAGCCCTCTTCGTTCCCTTAGGGATCCCTTTCTTTGGACTGTGTTTGGAAGGTTGACTTAGAATATGCAGATTGTTTTCTCTCTCCATCGTCTGTGCTAAGATCCCACATTCTGTGAATTGGCCTTTTTCGTTGATCACCTTTTTTGATGTTTTATTTTTATTTAAGAAGTTTTATATAGCGCTGGCCTGACCCGAAGGTATCGGAGCGCTTTACATCTGATTCAGTGCAGAGAATCACATAAAACAATACTAGTGCAAACAATGATGTGCTGGCGTCTCGAGGTGTTATTATCATTGATTCTCCTGATCCGTCTAAACCCAAGGCGTCAAACTGTATCCTTGTTATATCTTCGCTTTTAATGAATGACAAAGAGGGTAAATGCTGCACGAGTTTTGGTATGTTTGATCTGCTGAAAGTGTCCCAGTTGCCTCTGGATGCTACTGCAGGGTGAATATTCTTTTTTGGGGACCCCCCCTTGTAGTATATTGTGGCTGGCTGTTGAATATGGATGGAGACGGTCCCGTGGTCGGGCGATTGGGGCGCCTGCCGGCTGGCATGTCGCTGGCGGGCCCCCCCAGAGGCCTGGGGCTCCTGTATTGTGGAGTTGTTTCCAAGATTGTGTCCCCTAGATCTGCTGTGGGCCTGTCTTCCTCCGGCCTATTGTGTGTGGCACGTGTGTGGGCCCCATAACTTCTCTAATCATACCTCCCCCTTGGTTTGCTGGGCTCCCTCCCTTGTTTCCCTTGTTGCTTGTTGGCCCATTTCTTACTGTGTGCTGTATCCCTGCTTGAGCTGGGCATCGTTGGGGGTTTGATGGTTGGTTGCATGCCATGTGATGCGCCCATTCCTGGAGTCCTCTGTCTGAATGAGGTCTTGCCTGCCTTGAGTGGCATGGCAGTTCTTCTTGTGGTTGTGATACAAGCTGCTCGACCTGCCTGTGTGAGCCGGGCATGTCCGTGCTGAATATTGGTGTGTTACTGTCACTGGGTGGGTCCTGCACGACCAGCACATATGTAGGCGTGTTTGCAATCGTGAGATTTGCGTTGACCCTCTCAATCTGGGCCGAATGTCGTGACTCGATTTGAAATATTCGATGTAAGGGTTTTGTTGTGGCATTGGCAGTCGTCAGTTGGTTTTTTCTTGCTGTGGCTCGTTGTTGGCTTTCTGGGCGTCTGTTTTCCTTAGCTGTGTTTTCATTTGTTTCTGGCGTTTCTTTAAGCGTTTCTTTGCTCTCCGGGTTATTGGTGAAGTTGCGGAAGGCTCGGCAGAGGAGGGCACTCGCCGGGACTGCATTATATGCCTTCGGCTGATCTTTTGGTTTGATGCTAGGACTGGATTCCTCGTTTAGATCCAAGGCCACCTCCTTAGTCTCTGTTCGCGCTGGTTTTTGAAGTTTTGGATATGTGGCCATCGGTGGGGGCCAGATGCCTGTCTTATGTCGCCCCCCTTCCATTGCCCCAGTAGGCTGTAAACCAAAGCGAACCTTTCTCATGGCTTTCAATTTGGGGACCAGTGTAGTGAGTAAGCCCGGGCGTAGTTTGCGTAGTAGCACTTCACGTAGCTACGTGAAGTACAGCTTCAACTACACGTAGCTATGCAAATTGCGTAGTGCGTAGCTGTGTGCTTGACTGCACTGTACAATAATTACCAAAAGCAAACTTGTACAGTGCAAGTTAAGATAAAATAAATATCTCTGTCTTTATATGCTAAAAATGCATATAGTCATTTCACTAAAGTGAAAACAAAAAGTTAACAAGCAGTGAGAGAGGTGATGATTTTGGTATCCTCACTAACTTAGGGAGAGAACCAACAACCAAGCAGATGTCTTGAAAACAAAAAGCACATCTTATTGAACGATTCCTCCTAGGACCACCTCAAGCACAGTTATGGGCAAAAATACAATCCCAACCAAAGGCCTGCAAGCATTATGGGACGAGATTAGCAGTGGGCAGTGAATATTATAGTGTTCAATATCAAAATAATTCTACAAAGAGCTGCAGTTCAACTAGTCGTCACTGGGTGTCGTCCCTCAAGAGTGAAATGCAAAAGTATTGAAAACCTTTCATGAAGCTTTTGCATTTGACTCGTGAGGGACGACACCCAGTGACGACTAGTTGAACTGCAACTCTTTGTAGAATTATTTTGATATTGGACACTATAATATTCACTGCCCACTGCTAATCTCGTCCCATAATGCTTTGCAGGGCCTTTGGTTGGGATTGTATTTTTGCCCATAACTGTGCTTGGGGTGGTCCTAGGAGGAAGGGACCACCATTGAATCGTTCACATGATATGCTTTTTGTGTTCAAGGCATCTGCTTGGTCCTCCCCCTAGGTTAGGGGGACTCCAAAATCATCACCTCTCTCATTGCTTGATATGTCAAAATTCATTTTTGTGAATTGGTTATATGCTTTTAGCATAAAAATTGCTTTATCAAAGCATTTGAAGGAGTTTGTTATTATTATTAAGCCTGGGCGTAGTGCTAGCTGTGTGCTTGACTCACTGCACTGTACAATAATTACCAAAAGCAAACTTGTACAGTGCAAGTTAAGATAAAATAAATATCTCTGTCTTTATATGCTAAAATTGCATATAGTCATTTCACTAAAGTGAAAACAAAAGCAGTGAGAGAGGTGATGATTTTGGTATCCTCGCTAACTTAGGGAGAGAACCAAGCAGATGTCTTGAAAACAAAAAGCACATCTTATTGAATGATTAGGTGGTGGTCCCATCCTCTTAGGACCACCCCAAGCACAGTTATGGGCAAAATACAATCCCAACCAAAGGCCCTGCAAAGCATTATGGGACGAGATTAGCAGTGGGCAGTGAATATTATAGTGTCAATATCAAAATAATTCTACAAAGAGCTGCAGTTCAACTAGTCGTCACTGGGTGTCGTCCCTCACGAGTCAAATGCAAAAGCTTCATGAAAGGTTTTCAATACTTTTGCATTTCACTCTTGAGGGACGACACCCAGTGACGACTAGTTGAACTGCAGCTCTTTGTAGAATTATTTTGATATTGACACTATAATATTCACTGCCCACTGCTAATCTCGTCCCATAATGCTTTGCAGGGCCTTTGGTTGGGATTGTATTTTTGCCCATAACTGTGCTTGGGGTGGTCCTAGGAGGAAGGGACCACCATTGAATCGTTCACATGATATGCTTTTTGTGTTCAAGGCATCTGCTTGGTCCTCCCCTAGGTTAGGGGGACTCCAAAATCATCACCTCTCTCATTGCTTGATATGTCAAAATTCATTTTTGTGAATTGGTTATATGCTTTTTAGCATAAAAATTGCTTTATCAAAGCATTTGAAGGAGTTTGTTATTATTATTAAGCCTGGGCGTAGTGCTAGCTGTGTGCTTGACTCACTGCACTGTACAATAATTACCAAAAGCAAACTTGTACAGTGCAAGTTAAGATAAAATAAATATCTCTGTCTTTATATGCTAAAATTGCATATAGTCATTTCACTAAAGTGAAAACAAAAAGCAGTGAGAGAGGTGATGATTTTGGTATCCTCGCTAACTTAGGAGAGAACCAAGCAGATGTCTTGAAAACAAAAGCACATCTTATTGAATGATTAGGTGGTGGTCCCATCCTCTTAGGACCACTCCAAGCACAGTTATGGGCAAAAATACAATCCCAACTAAGGCCCTGCAAAGCATTATGGGACGAGATTAGCAGTGGGCAGTGAATATTATAGTGTTCAATATCAAAATAATTCTACAAAGAGCTGCAGTTCAACTAGTCGTCACTGGGTGTCGTCCCTCACGAGTCAAATGCAAAAGCTTCATGAAAGGTTTTCAATACTTTTGCATTTCACTCTTGAGGGACGACACCCAGTGACGACTAGTTGAACTGCAGCTCTTTGTAGAATTATTTTGATATTGGACACTATAATATTCACTGCCCACTGCTAATCTCGTCCCATAATGCTTTGCAGGGCCTTTGGTTGGGATTGTATTTTTGCCCATAACTGTGCTTGGGGTGGTCCTAGGAGGAAGGGACCACCATTGAATCGTTCACATGATATGCTTTTTGTGTTCAAGGCATCTGCTTGGTCCTCCCCTAGGTTAGGGGACTCCAAAATCATCACCTCTCTCATTGCTTGATATTTTATTGTCAACATTCATTTTTGTGAATTGGTTATATGCTTTTTAGCATAAAAAATTGCTTTATCAAAGCATTTGAAGGAGTTTATTATACTCCTGCTACGCTACGTTTATTAGTACAGTTATTCACTCTGCTACGTGCAATTTGCGTAGTGCGTAGTAGCACAAACTTTGCATGCTTCGTGAGCGTAGCAAAGTATTATGCCCAGGGTTAGTAGTGAGGACTGATGGTAACGTCGATAATTTATCCTCGACGTCTGGGCACAGGCAGTCTTGTGTTGACCACATCCTTTTGTTGGTCTTGTCGATGTTATCAATTTTCTTGGCCATGCCTGACATTGTGAGGGCCATTACTTGCAGGGTCTCCATCTGTATTTCAAGTTTTTGTGACTGCCCACCGGTACCAGCTGTTCACTGTCCATAAGTATCAACTCTTCACTGCCTACCGGTACCAGCTGTTTACTGTCCATAAGTATCAGCTCACTCTGCCCACGATTGCCAGCTGTTCACTGACCCTTAGTGCTATGCGCTCAATGCCCACCGCTGCCTGCTGCCACTGACCACCTGAGTCAGCTCATTGCCCACCAGTGCCAGCCACTCACTGTTCACCAGCATAAGGGCCTCACTGCCCACCAGTGCTAGGTTTTGAATGTCCATGAGTGTCAAGTCCTCACTATCAACCAGTGTCAGCTTCTCGCTGACCACCAGTGCCATCTGTTCACTGCCCAGGAGTGTCAGGTCTTCATTGGTCACCATTACCAGCTGTTGCTGCCTATGAGTGCCAGCACCCACTGGCCACCAGTAACAGACCCCAGACTGCGCACCTGTGCCAGCTGTACAGTGCCCACCAATGCCAAGTGTTCACTCTCCATGAGTGTCAGGTCCTCACTACCCACCAGTGTCAGCTGTTTACTTCCCATTGATGTCAGCTGCTCAGTGCCCACTAGTGTCAGCCGTTCACTGCCCACTGATGTCAGCTGTTCACTGCCCACTGGTATAAGCTGCTCAGTGCCCACCTGTGTCAGCTGCTCACTGCCCACCCGTGTCAGCTGCTCACTGCCCACCCGTGTCAGCTGCTCACTGCCCACCCGTGTCAGCTGTTCAATGCCCACCAGTGACAGCTGCTCACTGCCCACCCGTGTCAGCTGTTCACTGCCCACTGATGTCAGCTGCTCAGTGCCCACCCGTGTCAGCTGCTCAGTGCCCACCGTGTCAGCTGCTCACTGCCCACCCGTGTCAGCTGTTCACTGCCCACTGATGTAAGCTGTTCACTGCCCACCCGTGTCAGCTGCTCACTGCCCACCCGTGTCAGCTGTTTACTTCCCATTGATGTCAGCTGCTCAGTGCCCACTAGTGTCAGCCGTTCACTGCCCACTGATGTCAGCTGTTCACTGCCCACTGATGTAAGCTGCTCAGTGCCCACCCGTGTCAGCTGCTCACTGCCCACCCGTGCCAGCTGTTCAATGCCCACCAGTGACAGCCTCCCACTGCCTCAGATTGCTCAGTAGTGTCAGCTTCCCACACTTATCAACAGTACCAGGTACTCAGCGATACCCCCCCATGGTCAACTGATAATGATGCTCTGTAATGTTTTGAATACGTTGGGCACTATGAAACATGTGATTATATTGTAGACCCTGTGTGACGATTTGACATTCACTGTACGAATGTAATGCGTTTGCCGAAAAGTGTTGATGACTGCACTACACTGCACTGCACTGCACTGCACTGCACTGCACTACAATGCACTTTCTTTGGTTTGTATTGTTTTTATGTTGATTTTTACAATAAAATGATTTTTTTTTTTTTTAAACAGTACCAGGTACAGGTACAAGGTACTGATAGTGGCCACCAGTGCAAACTCCCCACCCTGCCTACCATTGCCAGTTCCTCACTGACCACCTGTGTCCTTTCTTCCCACTACCCAAGGATGCCAGCTGCCCATACTTTACACTACTGTCCACTCCCTCGCATCCATCAAAGAATTTCTGAAGACTGATGGAGAAGTTTAGACTTCATGACCCGTGAACGATCGATCTATCTATCTATCTAATCTATCTATCTATCTATCTATCTATCTATCTATCTATCTATCTATCTATACACCGACTTATCAACTTAGGAGTATCAGGAAAAGCCATCACCTGGTTCAAATCCTTTTTAGCAGATCGTTCCTTTCAGGTTTTTGAGGGCAATACTACCTCCGCCAGCATGCCACTCAGCTGTGGTGTGACTCAGGGCTCCTCCCTGAGCCCCACACTTTTTAATGTATATATGAGCCCTCTAGCTGAGATTGTCCGCCCTTTTGGCATAAAAATCATCACCTATGCCGATGATACTCAGCTAGTGGTGGCCCTTAACCAACTACATACATCCCCCAACAATCTGAGTGGGTGTCTGGAGGAGGTAGCCAAATGGATGACACTTTCTTGTTTAAAACTGAACGGAGAAAAAACTGAGCTCACGCTCCTAGGGAACACCGCCAAGCTCAACATGAACGCACTGTGGCCCACCTGCCTCGGCCCGGCTCCAGAACCTAAAAACACTATCAAAAGTTTGGGCATCTGGCTGGACAATTCCCTCAACTTCAACCACCAAGCAGCTAAACTTTCAGCCACCTGTTATGCTCTACTAAGAATGCTACAAAAAATCCTTCCCTTACTTCCCCGTCAGGCAAAACAAATCATGGTCCAAGGTCTCATTATCTCACGCCTGGACTTTGGGAACGCCCTTTATTTAGGAGCCCCTCAATCCACCTTGCGCAAACTTCAAGTCATCCAAAACTGCGCTGCTCGAACACTCCTCCAGATCCCCCGTCGACTCTCTAGCAACCCTGGGCTAAAAAGCCTTCACTGGCTCCCGATCAGGGAAAGAATTGAATTCAAGGCCCTTTGCATCGCCCATAGGACCTTCTGGAAGACGGGCCCAGCCATTAACCACTCTCTCATCTCCCCTTACCAGCCAAACAGACAGCTCCGCTCAGCAGCCTCCTTTCTCGCCTCAGTGCCCAGGATCAAGAGAAGTAGATGCGGCGGCCGTTTGTTCGCCTATAACTCAGCGAAACTCTGGAATTCCCTCCCCCTTGAGCTGCGGGCAGAACCCAACCTGCTATCCTTCCACAAACTGTTAAAAACTTTACTCTTTAAAAAAACTGTCTAGCCCCATCTATCCTCCTGCTCGCGTTTTGTCTACAGCGCTAGGACGCCCCAGGGTAGCTACCGCGCTTTACAAATCGTCTTTTCATTTCATTTCATTTCATTTCATTTATTTACTTAGGGAAGCTGAATATCCGGCATGAATTCAGCAATGGGAAATAATTCACAGTTACACCTCTTTTCTGTGAAATAAAAGTTTCTTAGCCATTTGGTGCTGACTCCAGCCACTGCCAGCGCTAATGTCACCCTTATCGATGTGCCCCACTCCCCCACCGAGTTCCTATGTCACCGCTATGTCTGTGTGCAGCACACAATTGGCCCTCAGCTAAATTTGCCCAGCACTATTGACGTTTAACTTCATGCATTTCATTTTGTCATTTGTTGTCCCCTGGTGTGTGTGAGTAACTTGACTAATGTGGTTTCTTCTTTGCATTCTGCTAATTGTGATCCTGGTTTTATAAACCACAAGCTTTGGTTAAAGTTTGTAATTAAAGCAAAGATAGGCAAAGTCCGTAGGTTTTGCCTATGATGTTGAACTATATACTAAGGCTGAAAAAGTATTATGTTTGCAAAGTGTCACCCGTTTCCAGCATAAACATGAAAGTTGTGGTGAAATTCACCAAGTTTCTATGTGTACTGACTTGCCATTGTCTGGGGGCTTTAATGGTGCTGCGTTTCATGCATTGTGTCTGTCACTCACACAGGCCGACCGGTGGGCGTTCCCAATATGGACCTACTGAACGTCATCCAGCAGTCCCATGTGGGTCCCCATGTGTTCAAACCTTACTATAGGATTCAACAGATAGAGGTAATATAGAAAGAGGTCCCCAGGACCTGATGAATGTCTTAAGCATGCCGAAACATGTTGATGCTGAGAACAGAAACATGACCTCAAGGGTCGTAATAGCCCACTAGTCCTTTGCTTCTAAGTTTGTGACTGGAAAGCAGAGGTGCATATCTACAGCCTATCACTCGGTGAGTGTAACATGTGAGGTAGAGCTCACCTCAGAGCATAGACCTCCCATAGCTCATCCTCACATAGAAAAGGATGGAGAGTCAATCCTGCAGCACTGGTTTGTGGTTTGGAGTGAACCCCTATGACGAAGCATGGCACCTAGTGCGGGTGAGGGTCCTGTTTGTGGAAATACAAGTGTACATTAAAACGCACTAATAAGTTGAAAAAAACCTTTTTAGATGTGGTAGTATTATCTAGTTCAATGGGGAGAGCCACAAAGGTTCACGACCTGTAAGGTAGACACTGAATTCCACATTAAAATATTGTTCTTTGGCACTGTTGGTGTTCCACCAGCAGCCTGAGCTTTCGGCTGTTCCAAGACACCCCGGTTTCTGGAAGTTTAATGTATAATTCAATATTGTTCAGCTCCATGAGGTCTTTAATTCGTTGAAAATGGGTAATGAATTCAAAGGCGTTCCCAACAGGGGGCCCCAAAGTAGGTCTTGGAGGGCCCATAAATTCTTATGCCTAAGATGAGGCTTGCCTTTCCTTGCCTTCACTTCTTGTCTTTCCTCTCCTCACTCTGATCTCTCGTTCCCTCCTAGGAATGGCTCCCGACCTGTGCCCTCCTCTGCCTAGCTCTTAGGAGGGAGCCAAGGAGCACCTACTCGCCCTCCATTCATAGTCACCAAGTCACCACCGCAGTGTCTCACCTCATTCTAGAGGCATCACCCATTCCTTCCAGAATGTTCTTCTTTCCCGCCAATGCATTTTAAGGATAGTTCGGGTTGGATCTCAGATGGGTTTTTGAATGACCAGATGCGGATTTGCACTATGCAATACGGATTCAGGTATTGGACAAGGGGAACAAACATCCCTATATCGACTGAGCAATTAGGATTGGAATTAATTACAACACAAAGCGATAAATATAGAGAATTGACGAAAATAAATCGAATTAGATGCTCATCCACATATAAATATAAGCCCTGATGCAGTTCAAGAGAGCTTGAACGAAACGCGTTAGCTGGATGTTTTTTAACCATTGGATTTTACAACTTTGAATATTGAATAAAGCAGGAGTTTCTCTAATGGACTCAAAGACCTATCGTTTTATTGATTTACGGGTGCACCATTCGACCATTTGTCTTTTCTGGATCTCAGATGGGGTGGAAGGCGTGGAAGCTCTCACACCTCTGACAACTTATGACCCAAGTATATGTCTAAGCAAGAAACACTTTTGTTGAACTCTGCAGGTTATGTGGCAGATGGAGGATTATGTGGCAAAGGTGACAAGTCCATTTTGCAGTCCAGTGGTCCTTACAATAAGCTGCGACGGATGTCTGTTAAGACAGGAAGTCATCTTTGAATGATGTAAATGAGATCTGTTGGTATAAGATGTAACCCCCGCCCCCCCGCAGACTATAAGCTATTACTTAGAGAGTGATCTCTGGTTGTGTTACGGGTCATCGCACACTGATTATTAACAGAAGGTCGTGAATAAGGACTCACAAAAGAAGACACGGCAGGGAACCCTGGTTCTAAGCCTGACAGTGATGCCTGATGTCACCTCAGACTGGCTCAAAGTGAGGTGACATCAGGCTGCCAGTGACGGGCTGCCAGTGACGTGTCATGGTGTGAGATACACCACAGGGCAGTGAGTGATGTCTCGTGGAAGAAGGGGTTGTGATAGATATGTCTTGGAGTAAGATGCCATCTTATACCCAGGGCCACTGGAATTCTGCGATTGTGCAGCCGCAGTGGTTTTTGCATAGTTATGGATTTGCCGTATTTGTCACATAATCCATCATCTGCTGCATAATCTGCAGATTTTAATGGAAAAAATTGTTTCTACCTCAAATGGATCAAAAGTTACTAAAACCGCAGCGGCGCGTGTTTGAGCGCAGTGACAGGCCCTTTGCAGAAGCCGGCTAGTCTCCTTTTCGATGCCTATCGCTGTATTTGTAAATTAAACTCGTACTAACGAGGTGCAACCAATGCTCAGTGTTAACAAGAGTTGAAATGACAAAATAATGAAGTCATACAATTACAAAATGTCATTGTAATTGCATTGACATAGCTCCTACTACCCCTGACGAGGCGTCGAAGCGTTTTTTCTGCGAGTAGCACGCTACTCCGGAACTCAAAAAGCATTATGCCACAGAATTTGTTTTTGTTTTTTGCAGCATAATTTACCGAAGACTGCCGCATAATTTGGCCCTCCCCTGCCGCATAATTGCACTGGCCCTGCTCATACTGTTTTAAGTGCATAGGCGCTGTGGGTGATGTCTCCTGTGTTGTAGGAGATGGCGTCTCTGGAGGTGGGATTCAGGTCTCCTGAACTCAGTCAGACACACTGGGGGAAACGTCTCCGAATCCCTCGCGCCGCCGTCTCTTCCAACCCTTTCACTTTAAAGTCACCTGACGTCCTTCTTCTCTTTCTCAAGCTCCTAAGGAATAAGGACTTAATAAGTTTTAGGGTGCAGTGACCCCGCCGGGGACAGCTGGTCACGCAGACACTGTACGTTTTTTGGTCAACATCTTGAGTTTGAGAATTTGTAATCTTAATTTTTAATTTAATTTCCAATCAGTTTCAGAGTTTATGCAATGATATATCTTCATTTGTGCAGAGCGTCGTTGCCCTCACGTGGTTTCAGTTACGGTGCAGGCAGATAATCTCTGATTAAGATCTCTGATTCGTTACAAACAGCCTGAAAGCTGCTGGTCGGGAGGGCGCAGTTTACAAACCCTCACAGATGCAAGTAAGTGCCGAGTGCCTGGTAAATCAGGTTTTATGGGAATATCTGGGAGTTATATAGTGTCAGGTCGGCTCCCTCAAAGCTTGAACGTTGTGGGGCACCTCCTCCCTAACTTAAATATCCTTCACCACACCTTGCTAACACATTCAGACAGGGGCGAAAGGAGCCATGGAAGAGACAGGGGCGAGGGGCCCTCACAAGGGGCCACACATACAGGCTGTGAAGAAACTGATACAGCATTCAGTGGCTTGGAGTGGACACATGTCGATATTCCATACATTAATGTTTACGAGCACCTACAGATAATCTTACGAGTCCGTGCTGGCATCTGTATATAAGGTTTGCGCGTCACAACACAGGGACGGCTTTTTGGCGCCCTAGAACTTTGATTCGTGAGGTCCAATTCCTGCCAAACTGCAAAAAACCACAAGTTTAGACAAACTGCCCAAAAAACACAAGTTTGGACAAACTGCCCAAAAAACACAAGTTTGGACAACTACAGGCCTCTTCACAGATTCAGAGGCACGTTCATAGCGTAGGGACCATAGTGCCAATATAGGCAACCCTCCCCCGGCATGATGAACATAGCATGCCCTGCAATAAATAATCAGACAAACCCAGGTTTGTTGGAAAACAGTTTGCTGCAGGTTTATTTCATACAAGAAGTATGCCAATGTGGTGGGTTAACTCACGGGCAATCCAGGGCAGGTAGCGGTGACCAACCTAAGTTGTCCTGCCCGCCTGATGAGCCAAACTGCACCGTGGCCAACCCAATCGGGACTATCATTTATGTGGGGATTCTCCCCCTTAAATACCGTGGACCACCAGTCCATGACTTTACTCACGCCTTTTTAGGGGCGGAGCGTTGCAAGGCAAGCCCCTGACTGCTCAGGCTTACAACGGCCCGAAGGACTAGCGGGGCGCCGACGTTTTCATCCAGGGTCCTGCTGTGAAGACTCCTGGGGTTTGGGCATAGGGCACCCCTATTGTGCTCCTGAAGAGGGTACCCCTATATACCAATCAGCCTCCGGATCGCCCTGTAGCTCCGCCAACGCCCAGGATTTGGCCGTGGTCCTTCTGCCATCGGTCAAGTCAAGAGACTGATTTATTCAGGTAAGGAGCTTCGGGCTTTCTGCCCTCCTCTCAACTCTCATTGCGCACACCTTAACTTGAGGGCGCGTGTTGATCATATAGCGCATAGCTGCCTGACCTGTAACTGCCACTTTTTAAACCCTATCTTGAGACCGCTTGCGAATTTGCTTCGCCCTTAGCTCGCTCACCACAAAACCAACAACTTTAAATGGCCATTTATCAAAGCCTGCTGTCTTCCTAAGCATAACATTGAAATTGGGGACTTTATAGAAACTCAGTGCCTTGATGGGCTTTTTATCACAAAAACGTGGGGCGATGACTCTTGTAGCCCCGATTTCGCAGTAGCGGTTCTTAAGGGTTATGCTCTATTCAGGTGGGACAGACCACTAAAAAGGGGGGGTGGACTGGCCTTACTATACCGGAGCGAACTCACGGCTATCTGCAATGTAGTTGGCAACAATGACTGCAAATCATTTCAATTCAAACTTCCAGATTGAACCAGGAGAGTTTCACTGGGATTCTTCTATATCGTCCACCTGGGATCAGCAAAAACTCTTTCTTACAATCTTTTCAAGTTCTAGCTGAAAATAGCCTCTTATTTGATCATTTCTCCATTTTGGGAGACTTTAACTTCCATTTGGAAGTAATAGAGGACAAAGATACTGCTAACTTGCTTGATATTGCAAAATCTTTAGGACTCAATCAGATCATCACGGATTCCACACACCTAGCTGGCCACACACTAGATGGTCTTTTTTACTAACAACCCGCCCATAAAAATTCATAATATATCTCCGGTGGTTTGGTCCGACCATTATATAATCTCTTTTAATACTGAAAGCGTTTGTGGACATTCCCAATTAGCTAAACTCCCGGTTCCTGTCTTGAACAAGGCTTGGAGTAAACTCAACTCCGAAGTATTAGCTCAGGCTCTAAAAGACAACCAATCGTTACTTTCTTCCGATGCTGAATTAGCTGCCAACAGCTATTCAGATTGGCTATCAGACACTTTCCGCGATCTTGTCCCCACCAAAGTTCAATGCACTCATAGAAAGGAACCTTCGGCAGCTTGGTTCACTGATTCCCTGAGGCTCGAAAAGCTATCCTGTCGAAGGATCGAAAGGAATTGGAGGAGGAAGTATGAAGACCAAGGGAGACGGGCATATAAGACTGCGCTAGCTAGGCATAAAGACCTTATTGTTAAGGAAAAAAGTAAATACTACACGACCTTGATAGATAAAGCTTCTAATTCTACCAAGGAGTTATTTCAGGTGGTCAAGAAACTTACGACAACCTCTAAGAGTAATGACTCCTTTCATAATCAGGTGTTCTGTAACTCCTTGGCAAACTCTTTTAAAGAAAAGGTCAATGGAATCTTTAATAACTTTGATAATAACAGCATCCCTCCTCCAGAGCAATTTATTCAGCAAGGGCAGGTGGACTCCTCCTTTTACGAATTTACCTCTACCACGCCTGAACAAGTCAGAACTTTGCTTCTGCACAGCAAATCTGGATCTCCCTGTGACCCCTGTCCAGCAAAGATACTGAAACTCACCCCTGAAATAATCGCCTGGATTCTGTCGAACATTTTCAACATCATGTTCTCCACAGGCGTGTTTCCACAAACTTGGAAACAGGCATCTATTCTCCCTCTTTAAAAAAATCTAACTTGTGCTGCACTGATACTGATAACTATCGTCCAATTGCGCGCTTGCCTCTGCCTGCCAAAATTATCGAAAAAGTCATGAATATTGAACTATCTAAATATATTCATGACAATCATCTGTTAGATACTACTCAGCTCGGCTTTAGACCAGGACACATACTGAAACTGCCCTGGTCAAAGCAACCGAAGAGGTGAGGATGACGGTGGATAATGGGGGTTCCGCACTCATGATCCTATTGGACTTATCGGCTGCGTTCGATGCAGTGGATCATAAATCCCTTATCCACTGTTTAGCGGAGATAGGAGTTAAGGGCAAGGAGCTGTATGTGCTCACCTCCTTTCTTAAAGACAGGATACAAACGGTAGCCTTGGGTAAATACGAATCTACCCCTTACTCATTGCCTTCTGGAGTCCCTCAGGGCTCATCTTTGAGCCCCACGCTATTTAATGTGTATGTGGCTAAATTGGCTCCGCTCATTAAAAGTTTCAGGATGGATGTAACCTCATACGCTGACGACACTCAATTGATAATCTCGGCGGCCAATAATGGTCTGTCAGGCCCACAAAGATGCCGAGACTGTATTGAGGCTGTCAGCGGATGGATGAGTAGACATTGCCTGAAACTTAACTCAGGAAAAACTGAGATTATTATATTCGGGAAGCCTTCTCCATGTTGGTCCCCTAATTGGTGGCCTGAGAAACTTCCTCAACCCCACCTTCCCGTTCCCAAAGCAAAAAGTCTGGGAGTCATCATTGACGACAATCTTAACATGGGTGTCCAAGAATCAGCGGTGATCTCCTCAGCCTATTACATTCTAAAAATGATCAGGAAAATACTGCCCTTCAGTGGCGTAGCAAGGGGGGGATGGAGGGGGCTGAGTTTTGAGGTCAGCAGCCTCCCCCCCGCTCTTCAATCGGCCGCTGAGGGGCGGCAAATGAAAAAAATCGCGCCCCCACGCCCCGCTCTTTGATTCGGCCGCAGTGGAGCGGCAAACATGGGGACTGCCACAGGCGGGCAAAGTGCTTGCTACGCCACTGCTGCCCTTAATTCCTTGCAAATATAGGAAAAACGTGATCGCTGAACTAGTCCTATCAAAATTGGACTATTGCAATAGTCTCTATTTAAACATGCAAGAAAAGCATTTGAATCGGCGGCAATTGGTTCAAAATGCCGCTGCCAGAATGACCCTTAAGCTTCCTAAGTTTCATTCCATTTCTCAGGAACTTCGTAAACTCCACTAACTTCCTCTCCGCAGCCGGGAAAAATTGAAAGCCTTATGCCTTATGCATAAAGGATTGCACAATACAGGTCCAGAATATCTCAGGACAGCTTTCAAATGGTACATCCCCAACAGAGATCTCCGTACCGCCAACCGTAAAACCCTAGTTGTTCCCAAAATCAAAAAAGCAAACTGGTGTGGCAGGAACACATTTATGGCACAGCCAAGTCATGGAATAGCCTGGCGCCACACGTTAGAGCCATTTCCTCCTTGTTGGCATTCAGGAAGGAGATCAAAACTTGGTTATTTAACGACTAAAGCATTTTGGTCTAGGGTTCACTAACAAAATATCGATGTAAAAAATATAGATGTAAAAAATATAGAATGCAAAAATATCGACTCCCTCTATAGGTAAGTACAAAAATTTCGAAAAAATATATAGATGTTAAAAATATAGTTGTCCAAAATATCGATTTTTATATATATATATAAAATAATAAATATTAAATATATTAAATAATACAAATAAAGTAGATTTAATATACATTTTAACAAATATAACAAATAAACTTAATTAAAAAGAAATTTAAACACACCTACATAATAATCAATATATATGCACATTTATTTTAAAACAATTAATAAACTATTAATTTATTTTATAATTTTAAAATTATATAAAAATATACACACATATATATATATAAATATATATATATATAAATATATATTATGTACATATATACCAATAACATAAAATCTATTAAAAATCCCATTCTGTTATAAATGAAAACATTAAACTATTTAAAAATCTTTAAACTTAAATTAGGCACTCCAGTGAGTGCAACAGTAGGGAAAGTGTTGGATAGCGGAGAGGTAAAAATTACTATTCCCACTCCAGTGAGTGCAACAGTAGGGAAAGTGTTGGATAGCGGAGAGGTAAAAATTACTATTCCCACTCCAGTGAGTGCAACAGTAGGGAAAGCGTTGGATAGCGTAGGGGTAAGAATTACTATTCCCACTCCAGGGAGTGCAACAGTAGGGAAAGCGTTGGATAGCGTAGGGGTAAAAATTACTATTCCCACTCCAGTGAGTGCAACAGTAGGGAAAGTGTTGGATAGCCGAGGGGTAAAACTTACTATTCCCACTCCAGTGAGTGCAACAGTAGGGAAAGTGTTGGATAGCGGCGAGGTAAAACTTACTATTCCTACTCCAGTCAGTGCAACAGTAGGGAAAGTGTTGGATTGTGTAGGGATAAAACTTACTATTCCCACTCCACTGAGTGCAACAGTAGGGAAAGTGTTGGATAGTGGCAGGATAAAATTTACTATTCCCATTCCAATCAGTGCAACAGTAGGGAAACCCCACAACCCGCAACTTAAATTAATTACACAATTTCCATAATTAATTTTCAATCAATTAATTAATATAAATTAACAACAAATTATTAATTAATCAAAAATAAATTACTTCCCCTATGAACCCCACAACCCACACCTATTTTTTTAAACATAATTACCATAATTAATTATCAATTAATTAATATTAATTAACAACCAATTAATACTTAATTACAAATAAATTACTTTCCACAATTAACACGATAAAATCTTTAAAAAAAAAAAATCATTAATTTATTATAATTAAATTACTTCCCACCCTATTCCCCTATAACTCCCCCACAACCCGCAGCAGAACTAAAAAAATGCAAAATTTAATTAAAATAAAATTGATAACTACTACAAATTTAACACATATATTAAAAAACATAGACAATACTTATACAAAAAACATACATCACATGCATTTAAAATATAAACTAAAACACTTAACACTATTTAAAAAATCAATATTTTAAACAACTATATTTTTGCAAACAATATTAATGACTTCTATATTTTAAAAACAATATTTCTTACCTTAAATTCAGTATTCTTTACCACAATATTCTTGCTGTCGATATTTCTGAATCACGATATTTCCAACTCGATATTTGTGTAAGTCGACATTTCCAACTCGATATTCTGTCTCAACACCTTGGTCTAGCATGCCGTCTGCTCAGATAGCGCCAAGACACCATTGGGTAATCGAGCACTTTAAAAATTCCCTAACAAAACATAACATAACCTCCTGCAACCTGCAGATACCCGTCCTTCTAACTGGACCAATTCCCTTTTTACCTCTGGTCCCTATCCGGGTACCATGTGGTGTTTGCACTAAAGAGGCCACGTCTAATTTACCAAGCCCTTCTTATTTTATTTGAAATTAAATTTGAGTTGCACCAAGCCGTCCTGCTTGGTGGGGTTGCACATGGCTATATTCACCCTTTGCTGGGAATGTTCGATGGCCTCCCCGGGGGTTGGGAACTGCTGTTCTCTTCTTAAACCACCGTTCCAGGTGATGTAATTGTGGTGCCTTCTGTGCCAATTTGTGCCTTCTGATTAGGGGTTGGCTGATCCTTGTATTTACCACTCACTGCCAGGCCCCGAATTCAGGATTCGCTGGTAAGCATTTTGGGGTTCGCCTCCAAGGCCATGAGTATATTTGTTAATAAGTTATTGTTTGTGGCCAACACAATGCACGTATCTGTGGGACTGCAGCACTTGCAACTGCCAAAAAACCACAAGTTTAGACAAACTGCCAAAAAAAACACAAGTTTGGACAACTACGTACCTCTTCACCGATTCATTTGCATTTTTCATGCGTGAGGCCCAAAGTGATTGTTAGGGCCCAGAGGTAGGCTTTCCCATTCAACTCCCCAAAGAACATTTTGTACAAGGAAACCTTCAACATAAACAGGGAAAATTTTCAAGCAGGCACTTCCGAGAAAAATGCAAAAATGTTGCAGACCCGTGTGTGCACGTGCTGGTTACAGATGCACCATTTACAAGACTGCACACACCCAACTCATTTGAATTTTGGAAACTCGGCTTCTTATTGGCTGAGGCTGGATTTTGAAAACCCCAGAGCCACTCATGCACGACGCTCAGGTTTGTGTCGTTTGTGCCAGGGTTGGTGCCTCTACCAGATTCTGGGAGAGTCCTGTAACATCACCGCCAGCAGCTGGAGGCTTGGGTAATAAGGAGGGTGTCTGGCGCCTTCCACACCTGTTGATGGTGCTTGTAGTATATTCAGGGCTGAAGTCCTAAAAAACAGAAGTGGGGGGACTCACCAAGTTGGGCAGAATGGGTGTGACATCACAGGAAGTGACATCACAGGAAGTGACATCACGGCACGACATCGCATGTGCATCACAGGAAGTAGCATCACAACCCATGACCACACAGTAAGTGACATCAGATCTTAAGGCCTCACATATGTTTAGCAGGTCTATCATGAGTGCATTTGAATGCAAAACAATATTTAACAAATTAGATTTTGCAATGGGGTTGTGCCAAAATATTGATGCAACCCAGACGCAAAATCTGGGCCTCGATTTATACTTTTTTTTTTTAACTCTGTCACAAAGAAATTGGCAACAAGGAGAAATGTGGCAGTAAATCTGTCCTGCTTAATTGGTTGCAAAGTCTGCATTTTAAAATATCTTATGGGGCTTCAGAGATGTTTGTGTGGCAGCTAAATCTCAGGGAATAATAATAATGTAAAATAACTCTGGAGGCACACATTTGCTGGAGAGGTCTGTGTTCTGTCTTGTCCTAGTTTTGAATCAAAGTAGCATAAAGGGTTAATGCGTCTCCTGCAAAGCACATTATGTAACACGAGGATGACAGATTTTTATTTTATGTAAATGGATAAGTGGGTTACTGCTTTTAATACACAGATCCTTTTGTTAACTGCAGCTCATAAATTGTAATCCTTCTAATATAGCAGAGTGAACTATGAAGGACACGTGACTCCTACACCTTGTAACCCTCACTGTCTTATGTAACACATCCTACACATTGATGTACACACATATGATTTATTGTCAATGTATAATGTGTACGTGTGATGTAAAGCGCTCTGACACCCTGCATTGGGATGAGTAGTGCTAAAGAGCTATAAAGGAAATAAAACAAAATAGTGGTATTTAAATTGTTATTTGTGTAAATACTGGGGAGACACACATCTGACATTCTTACAGTGTATGCCTCTTACATACAGGGACTGAACAAAGTCAAAAGTATTTGTCTGCTAAGTACCTGTGAAGTGATTAGATGTGAACCTTTGTTTCCCCTCCATTGCATCTAGGTCAGTGGTTAATTTGCAAAAATAATAAGTGCCGGGGCTCTCGTCAGGAGGCAGCTTGCACCAGCCCATTTCTCCTGTTAGCACCGCCTAAAACAGAACCAACCGTTAACCATGAAAGTGGGGAAAGGCTATGGCTTAATAGCCAGAGCTGCCAACTTCGGAGCTGGGGAACCAGGTTTGAGTTTCGGCGTCGACTCAACATCCTGTGATTCTGGACAAATCACTTAATCTCCCTGTGCCTACCGTAAAAGAGTGTGTCCTTAACTGATGTTCATGAAAAGCGCCGGTGCAGATGACTAGGTGCCGGTGCTGAGCACTGGAAACCACCGGCTCAAATTAAGCACTGATCGAGGTGTGAGGCTCCCGATAGCTCCCAGCCATAATACTCCAATAGAAAGAGGCCTGATGGCACTTTAACTTAGGCTTTTGCTATGGGCGAAGCTGTAATCTGATAAGCCCTCTCTCTGCCTGCACGTTGCTGCTTGAAATAAAAGCAGACAGCGTGCAGGCGCTGCTGACAGTGTCCCCGTGTGAGAAAATTACACTGGGACGAGTTCAGCGTATTTCTGTGGTGCCCAACCTCTTGGCAGGGTAAATGGCGTCTACACTCTGAAAATAGTGGGTATACAGCATCTACCCTCGACTCGAGCCTTGAGTGTATTTTAAATACATATAGTAGGACCTTTCTGGTCCCTGATGGACTCCGTAGAAGAATGAGGTAATCGTTTGAGTGTGGTTAATAAAGTTCATGATGCATTGCATACAGTTAGTTAACGTTTGCCCTCTGAAGAATAAAGACGTGCACTACAGAGCTCCGTGTGTGGCGTGGCCATGTGCATGCTACCAAGCAGGGGAGGACGCTACAGTGCTCAAGACTTTAGGAGTCCTTCAGATTGTTCCAAAGGTGGCACCCACCGCACCTAGCTTTCCTCCGCCACCCTTCTCTCTTCTGCTCCTTTGCTCTTTGACCATGTTGGCTTGTCTGGAACGCATGTTCATGGCAGGTGGAGTCATGTTTTGAAAATGGTGAGGATACTTCAGCCCTTGACCTCACAACTTCTTATGAATTGTACAGAGGGGCTTGAACTGTCTTGGTTCTGCTTAAAGGCAGCCTTGTGCTTTCAACGATGGGTGTTGTGTTCATGCTTCCGATCTTCTTTGCGCCTGCTAGTGTTCTGCACAGATTGGTTCTTCTGCTTAATGACTTTGTTCGTCAATAAATGTGTCTGCAGCTTGCTAGGAAGGCTCATCTTTGCATCCCCCCTCTAGCTTTCTATTTGTGTGGTTTGCAGCTTCAAGAGAAGGCTGATGTACCTGGAATCGCCATAGACCACCCTTGACGGTATTCTAGTTCTGTCGAGTTCCTTTCGATGAGTTCAGCTGGTGGGGCGCTTCCTAGGAGAGCACAAGTGTTGAATCACACTTATCCCCACTCGTAACTACCACATTAACCTGAAGGGTAAAGTTAAGCTCTGCGGTTAACCAAACGGGGCTCCTGACTTTGTTCACAGAGTGTGGCGGCTTCGCCCGGCATCTGTGATGAAAATGGAGTCAGTATTATGAAAATGGAGTCAGTATTGCTTTAGCCCAATTGGAGGGCTTGGATTTTTGACCCATTCAGAGGCAGCTCTCCCACATCCTGGGATGTCTTCCAGGCTTTCCGAGAAGCTGCTCTGGGGACTCCATCGTTCCCACATTCCTGAAGTAGCTCCAGGTGTCACCAGCCCATATTGGGATCACAGATGGCCTGGTTCAATGGCACTGGACGGTGGACCCCTGTAGACATTGCACAGCAGAAGGGGCCTGGATAGCATCTCTTGGGAGCTCAGCGGCTTCGCCTTGAGGTGTTAGAGCAAGCAGATCAGATTTTCACTTGATTCTTCAGGTTTCTTAGGAAGGGCCGGGCTCATTCCAGGACATTCCATTAATGTCAACCGTGTGGCAAAGGCGGTCAGTGACAGCCGGGTGGTCCTCTCTATTGTAGGAAGCTGCAAGGTGAGGAGAGGTAGGACAGCTGGTGAGTGTCCATCATCACTGACTCCGCTCATCCTGGTGGCCACATGTCTGACTGGTGGTTGTAAAGGATGTTTTTGACGTGCTGTCACTCTTGGAGTTGTAAAGTTACTTTCTTCTCAAGGATCTTGCTTGGGAACAGTGTGTTCACCATCCGGCTGAAGTTTGCAGAGTCTGCTGGGTTATGCTAGTGGTTTTAAGATGGGTTACCGTAAGCTGTTGTGGTGGCCTGGCACCCTGCCCTGGGATGGGTGGGCATTATTCAGTCCTGAACCAGGGCGAGCGAGGGTGAAACCCTTGGTCCTGACGCTGGCCACAGGTCCATCGGTTGGTTTGAAGCCTTGACTGTCTTAGCTGTTGTCTTTATGTGGGCAATACCAGTTGGCTTTTAGGTAGTGAAGGGGGTGCCAGCTGAGCACACTAGAAAGGTTGATGGAAACTGGGCATACTTGAGTCAACTAATGACGTCATATCTGGGCATAATGGAGCGAGGCTGTGACGTCTCGGATCTGTGGTTCACTGCGGTGAATCACACAAGTTTGTTACCCAAGTCTTGAATCTCCCAGTTTGTCTCCATGAGTCTTGGATTCTCCCGCTCAGATCTGTGTGTTCGTCTGTGCATGCTGTGGATTCACACTTAAGAATGGTAGATTCACCTGCTTCTCATGAATCAGTCCGTAGTCCTCCTGCTCGTGTGTAGGATTCACAGATTGACCTGCTTGCTTGTGTGAGATGCAGAGACCCCAAGGTCATCTCTAGGAGTCTTGGATCCCCCTTTTGTGCATAGGCTAACTCACCTGTATGAGCCACAGATACCCCCTTCACCTGTGCATGTTCTGGATCCACCTGTTCATCTACGTGAGATGTCGATTCCCCAAGATCATGTATAGGAGCATTACATACACTCACTCACCTATCCGAGTCTTGGATAGCCCTGTTCACCTATAGACATTATAGATTTATCAGTTCAATTGCAGGAGTCACTGATATCACAAATTCATCTCTGTAGGTCTGTTCACTTCTATGTGCTGTGAATCCACATGCATGAATCGTAGATTCACAACTTCATTTATAGGAGTCTTAAGCCCTTGTTCCAACCTGTATATCTTCTGCCTCTTTTCTCACAGGTGGCTGAAGAGAAGGCAGAGGTGTCCTTCTGGTGTCTTCTGCTCCCTGAAGCCCACCCATCATGGCGCCCTCCCTGCAGCAGGCGTATCGTCGCCGCTGGTGGATGGCCTGCACCGCGGTCATCGAGAACCTCTTCTTCTCCGCAGTCCTGCTGGGCTGGGGCTCCCTCCTGATCATGCTGAAAAAGGAAGGGTTCTACTCACAGCTCTGCAAAGGTAAGAGGTGGGCGGCCAGGGATGAGAAATATTGGATTTGTCCCCACTGCGAGCGATTGATTTACCTCTGCAGAAGTTTGTCTCCATCCATTGTTGCTTTAGAGCCATCCACGAGCCCTTTTCTTTTGACTACACAGCGGAGTAGCCCTGCTGTTGTACCGAGTGCTGTTCTCAGCCTTGTCCTGATGAAGACCCCACCGTGAGGACTGAATTCACCCTCCTTTCTAGGGGTCGAAACGTTGACAACACACACCTCCATCATAAGCTCTGATGACAGATTTGTCAAAAAGTGGATGCCCATTAGAGTTATGTGTACACCTAGGAACAATTGGCCTATGTTAGGCCGGAGAGGTTCTATATCATGTACAACTGATGTATATATGTCACAGCACCTTTTCCCTGTCCTTCACTCACACGTTCATCACCTGCTTCCCAACCCTTCCTTTTCTCTCTATATCAAGAGCACTGTAAATACTTATCGCACTGTTATATGCTTGAGCAACTGTGTCGCCAATAACAAAATCTTTGACTTAAAATCGCATTAGATGTTTATGATCCAGGAATTAAATTGGATTTATGCATCAAAGAATAGAAAGAGCGGTGAATGCGATATTATTTTCTTTTTCGCTACAAGAGTTGCTACCGCGACCACTTACTTATTGTACTGCAATACTGACCCAGGTCGGGTAGTTTTTTGTGGGTTACCCCTTTAATACTCAACACTGTTGTATGGGGGGGCTGGAGGCTGACACCTGCTGTGTGTCACTGGACTGGGGGAGCTGAGACCAGCTGTGTGTCACTGGACTGGGGGGCTGAGACCAGCTGTGTGTCACTGGACTGGGGGAAGGGAGCTGAGACCAGCTGTGTGTCACTGAACTGGGGAGGGGGCTCTGAGACCAGCTGTGTGTCACTGGACTGGGGTGGAGAGGGGGCTGAGACCTGCTGTGTATCACTGGCGGTGGAGGGGGACTGAGACCTGCTGTGCATCACTGGGCTGGGGGCCTGAGACCTGCTGTGTGTGACTGGGCTGGGGGCCTGAGACCTGCTGTGTGTCACTGGGCTGGAGGCCTGAGACCTGTTGTGTGTGACTGGGCTGGGGGCCTGAGACCTGCTGTGTGTCACTGGGCTTGGGGCCTGAGAACTGCTGCGTGTGACTGGGCTGGGGGCCTGAGACCTGCTGTGTGTCACTGGGCTGGAGGCCTGAGACCTGTTGTGTGTGACTGGGCTGGGGGCCTGAGACCTGCTGTGTGTCACTGGGGGGTGGGCAGGGAGGATGGGCTGAGACCTGTTGTGTGTCACTGGACTGGGCCGGGGCCTAAGACCTGCTGTGTGTGACTGGGCTGGGGTCCTGAGACCTGCTGTGTGTGACTGGGCTGGGGGCCTGAGACCTGCTGTTTGTCACTGGGGGGGTGAGCAGGGAGGATGGGCTGAGACCTGTTGTGTGTCACTGGACTGGGCTGGGGGCCTAAGACCTGTTGTGTGTGACTGGGCTGGGGGCCTGAGACCTGCTGTGTGTGACTGGGCTGGGGGCCTGAGACCTGCTGTGTGTCACTGGGCTTGGGGCCTGAGAACTGCTGCGTTTGACTGGGCTGGGGGCCTGAGACCTGCTGTGTGTCACTGGGCTGGAGGCCTGAGACCTGTTGTGTGTGACTGGGCTGGGGGCCTGAGACCTGCTGTGTGTCACTGGGGGGTGGGCAGGGAGGATGGGCTGAGACCTGTTGTGTGTCACTGGACTGGGCTGGGGGGCTGATACATGCTGTATGTGACTGGGCTGGGGGCCTGAGACCTGCTGTGTGTGACTGGGCTGGGGGCCTGAGACCTGCTGTGTGTCACAGGGCTGGGGGCCTGAGACCTGCTGTGTGTCACTGTGGGTGGGGTGGGGGTTGAGACTTCTGTGTATCACTGGACTGGGGGGCTGATACCTGCTGTGTGTGACTGGGCTGGGGGCCTGAGACCTGCTGTGGGTGACTGGGCTGGGGGCCTGAGACCTGCTGTGTGTCACTGGGGTGGGGGAGGGGGGGCTGAGACTCCTGTGTATCACAGGGCTGGGGGCCTGAGACCTGCTGTGTGTCACTGGGCTGGGGGACTGAGACCTGCTGTGTGTCACTGGGGGCTGAGACCTGCTGTGTGTCACAGGGCTGGGGGCCTGAGACCTGCTGTGTGTGACTGGGCTGGGGGCCTGAGACCTGCTGTGTGTCACTGGGGGTGGGGCTGAGACTTCTGTGTATCACTGGACTGGGGGCGGATACCTGCTGTGTGTGACTGGACTGGGCTGGGGGCCTGAGACCTGCTGTGTGTGACTGGGCTGGGGGCCTGAGACCTGCTGTGTGTCACTGGGCTGGAGGCCTGAGACCTGTTGTGTGTGACTGGGCTGGGGGCCTGAGTTGCTACCGCGACCACTTACTTATTGTACTGCAATACTGACCCAGGTCGGGTAGTTTTTTGTGGGTTACCCCTTTAATACTCAACACTGTTGTATGGGGGGGCTGGAGGCTGACACCTGCTGTGTGTCACTGGACTGGGGGGAGCTGAGACCAGCTGTGTGTCACTGGACTGGGGGGCTGAGACCAGCTGTGTGTCACTGGACTGGGGGAAGGGAGCTGAGACCAGCTGTGTGTCACTGAACTGGGGAGGGGGCTCTGAGACCAGCTGTGTGTCACTGGACTGGGGTGGAGAGGGGCTGAGACCTGCTGTGTATCACTGGCGGTGGAGGGGACTGAGACCTGCTGTGCATCACTGGGCTGGGGGCCTGAGACCTGCTGTGTGTGACTGGGCTGGGGGCCTGAGACCTGCTGTGTGTCACTGGGCTGGAGGCCTGAGACCTGTTGTGTGTGACTGGGCTGGGGGCCTGAGACCTGCTGTGTGTCACTGGGCTTGGGGCCTGAGAACTGCTGCGTGTGACTGGGCTGGGGGCCTGAGACCTGCTGTGTGTCACTGGGCTGGAGGCCTGAGACCTGTTGTGTGTGACTGGGCTGGGGGCCTGAGACCTGCTGTGTGTCACTGGGGGGTGGGCAGGGAGGATGGGCTGAGACCTGTTGTGTGTCACTGGACTGGGCTGGGGGCCTAAGACCTGTTGTGTGTGACTGGGCTGGGGTCCTGAGACCTGCTGTGTGTGACTGGGCTGGGGGCCTGAGACATGCTGTGTGTCACAGGGCTGGGGGCCTGAGACCTGCTGTGTGTCACTGGGGGTGGGAGGGGGGTGGGGCTGAGACTTCTGTGTATCACTGGACGGGGGGCTGATACATGCTGTATGTGACTGGGCTGGGGGCCTGAGACCTGCTGTGTGTGACTGGGCTGGGGGCCTGAGACCTGCTGTGTGTCACAGGGCTGGGGGCCTGAGACCTGCTGTGTGTCACTGTGGGTGGGGGGTTGAGACTTCTGTGTATCACTGGACTGGGGGGCTGATACCTGCTGTGTGTGACTGGGCTGGGGGCCTGAGACCTGCTGTGGGTGACTGGGCTGGGGGCCTGAGACCTGCTGTGTGTCACTGGGGTGGGGGGCTGAGACTCCTGTGTATCACAGGGCTGGGGGCCTGAGACCTGCTGTGTGTCACTGGGATGGGGGCCTGAGACCTGCTGTGTGTCACTGGGGGCTGAGACCTGCTGTGTGTCACAGGGCTGGGGGCCTGAGACCTGCTGTGTGTGACTGGGCTGGGGGCCTGAGACCTGCTGTGTGTCACTGGGGGTGGGGGGGGGCTGAGACTTCTGTGTATCACTGGACTGGGGGGGCGGATACCTGCTGTGTGTGACTGGACTGGGCTGGGGGCCTGAGACCTGCTGTGTGTGACTGGGCTGGGGGCCTGAGACCTGCTGTGTGTCACTGGGCTGGAGGCCTGAGACCTGTTGTGTGTGACTGGGCTGGGGGCCTGAGACCTGCTGTGTGTCACTGGGCTTGGGGCCTGAGAGCTGCTGCGTGTGACTGGGCTGGGGGCCTGAGACCTGCTGTGTGTCACTGGGCTGGAGGCCTGAGACCTGCTGTGTGTCACTGGGGGGGTGGGCAGGGAGGATGGGCTGAGACCTGTTGTGTGTCACTGGACTGGGCTGGGGGCCTAAGACCTGTTGTGTGTGACTGGGCTGGGGGCCTGAGACCTGCTGTGTGTGACTGGGCTGGGGGCCTGAGACCTGCTGTGTGTCACAGGGCTGGGGGCCTGAGACCTGCTGTGTGTCACAGGGCTGGGGTCTGAGACCTACTGTTTGTCACTGGGCTGGGGGCCTGAGACCTGCTGTGTGTCACTGTGGGTGGGGGGGCTGAGACTCCTGTGTATCACTGGACTGGGGGGCTGATACCTGCTGTGTGTGACTGGGCTGGGGGCCTGAGACCTGCTGTGTGTGACTGGGCTGGGGGCCTGAGACCTGCTGTGTGTCACAGGGCTGGGGGCCTGAGACCTGCTGTGTGTCACAGGGCTGGGGGCCTGAGACCTACTGTTTGTCACTGGGCTGGGGGCCTGAGACCTGCTGTGTGTCACTGGGGGTGGGGGGGGGGTGGGGCTGAGACTTCTGTGTATCACTGGACTGGGGGGGGCTGATACCTGCTGTATGTGACTGGGCTGGGGGCCTGAGACCTGCTGTGTGTGACTGGGCTGGGGGCCTGAGACCTGTTGTGTGTCACAGGGCTGGGGGCCTGAGACCTGCTGTGTGTCACTGTGGGGGGGAGGGGGTTGAGACTTCTGTGTATCACTGGACTGGGGGGCTGATACCTGCTGTGTGTGACTGGGCTGGGGGCCTGAGACCTGCTGTGGGTGACTGGGCTGGGGGCCTGAGACCTGCTGTGTGTCACTGGGGTGGGGGGGGGCTGAGACTCCTGTGTATCACTGGACTGGGGGGGCAGATACCTGCTGTGTGTGACTGGGCTGGGGGCCTGAGACCTGCTGTGTGTGACTGGGCTGGGGGCCTGAGACCTGCTGTGTGTCACAGGGCTGGGGGCCTGAGACCTGCTGTGTGTCACTGGGCTGGGGGCCTGAGACCTGCTGTGTGTCACTGGGGGCTGAGACCTGCTGTGTGTCACAGGGCTGGGGGCCTGAGACCTGCTGTGTTTGACTGGGCAGGGGGCCTGAGACCTGCTGTGTGTCACTGGGGGCTGAGACCTGCTGTGTGTCACAGGGCTGGGGGCCTGAGACCTGCTGTGTGTCACTGGGGGGTGGGGGTGGGGGGGCAGGGAGGATGGGCTGAGACCTGTTGTGTGTCACTGGACTGGGGTGGGGAGGGGGCTGAGACTTGTGTGTCACTGGGGGTGGAGGGGGGTGGGGCTGAGACTTCTGTGTATCACTGGACTGGGGGGGCGGATACCTGCTGTGTGTGACTGGGCTGGGGGCCTGAGACCTGCTGTGTGTCACTGGGGGCTGAGACCTGCTGTGTGTCACAGGGCTGGGGGCCTGAGACCTGCTGTGTGTGACTGGGCTGGGGGCCTGAGACCTGCTGTGTGTCACTGGGGGCTGAGACCTGCTGTGTGTCACAGGGCTGGGGCCTGAGACCTGCTGTGTGTCACTGGGGGGGGGGGTGGGTGGGCAGGGAGGATGGGCTGAGACCTGTTGTGTGTCACTGGACTGGGGTGGGGAGGGGGCTGAGACTTGCTGTGTATCTCTGGCGGGGGAGGGAGGCTGAGACCTGCTGTGTATCTCTGGGCTGGGGGCCTGAGACCTGCTGTGTGTCACTGGGCTGGGGGCCTGAGACCTGCTGTGTGTCACTGGGCTGGGGGGCTGAGACCTGCTGTGTATCACTGGCGGGGAAGGGAGGCTGAGACCTGCTGTGTGTCACTGGGGGGAGGAAGGATGAGACCTGCTATGTGTCATTGGGAGGGGGGGCTGAGACGTGCTGTGTGTCAATGGGGGAGGGAGGGCTGAGACCAGCTGTGTGTCACTGGGCGGGGGCAGGGAGGATGGGCTTAGACCCGCTGTGTGTCACTGGACTTGGGTGGGGAGGGGCTGAGACCTGCTGTGTATCCCTGGCGGGGGAGGGGGCTGAGACCTGCTGTGTATCACTGGGCTGGGGGCTGAGAACTGCTGTGTAGCACTGGGGGGGGGGAGGGGGCGTGAGACCTGCTGTGTGTCACGGGGTGGGGGCTAAGACCTGCTGTGTGTGACTGGGCTGGGGGCCTGAGACCTGCTGTGTGTCACTGGGGGGGCTGAGACCTGCTGTGTGTCACTGGGCTGGGGGCCTGAGACCTGCTGTGTGTCACTGGGCTTGGGGACTGAGAACTGCTGTGTATCACTGGGGGGAGAGGGGGCTGAGACCTGCTGTGTGTCACTGGGCTGGGGGCTGAGACCTGCTGTGTGTCACAGGGCTGGGGGCCTGAGACCTGATGTGTGTCACAGGGCTGGGGGCCTGAGACCTGCTGTTTGTCACTGGGCTGGGCGCCTGAGACCTGCTGTGTCTCACTGGGGGTGGGCTGAGACTTCTGTGTATCACTGGACTTGGGGGGCTGATACCTGCTGTATGTGACTGAGCTGGGGGCCTGAGACCTGCTGTGTGTTACTGGGCTGGGGGCCTGAGACCTACTGTGTGTCACAGGGCTGGGGGCCTGAGACCTGCTGTGTGTCACTGGGGGTGGGGGGTGGGGCTGAGACTTCTGTGTATCACTGGACTGGGGGGGCTGATACCTGCTGTGTGTGACTGGGCTGGGGGCCTGAGACCTGCTGTGTGTGACTGGGCTGGGGGCCTGAGACCTACTGTGTGTCACTGGGGTGGGGGGGTGGGGCTGAGACTTTTGTGTATCACTGGACTGGGGGGCTGATACCTGCTGTGTGTGACTGGGCTGGGGGCCTGAGACCTGCTGTGTGTGACTGGGCTGGGGGCCTGAGACCTGCTGTGTGTCATTGGGCTGGGGGCCTGAGACCTGCTGTGTGTCATTGGGCTGGGGGCCTGAGACCTGCTGTGTGTCACTGGGGGCTGAGACCTGCTATGTGTCACTGGGCTGGGGGCCTGAGACCTGCTGTGTGTCTGGGCTGGGGGCCTGAGACCTGCTATGTCACTGGGGGTGGGGGGTGGGGCTGAGACTTCTGTGTATCACTGGACTGGGGGCGGATACCTGCTGTGTGTGACTGGGCTGGGGGCCTGAGACCTGCTGTGTGTGACTGGGCTGGGGGTCTGAGACCTGCTGTGTGTGACTGGGCTGGAGGCCTGAGACCTGCTGTGTGTCACTGGGGGGGTGGGCAGGGAGGATGGGCTGAGACCTGTTTTGTGTCACTGGACTGGGTTGGGGAGGGGCTGAGACTTGCTGTGTATCTCTGGCGGGGAGGGAGGCTGAGACCTGCTGTGTATCTCTGGGCTGGGGGCCTGAGACCTGCTGTGTGTCACTGGGCTGGGGGCCTGAGACCTGCTGTGTGTCACTGGGCTGGGGGCCTGAGACCTGCTGTGTATCACTGGCGGGGAAGGGAGGCTGAGACCTGCTGTGTGTCACTGGGGGAGGGGGCTGAGACCTGCTGTGTGTCACTGGGAGGGGGGGCTGAGACCTGCTGTGTGTCAATGGGGGAGGGAGGGCTGAGACCAGCTGTGTGTCACTGGGGGGGGGCAGGGAGGATGGGCTTAGACCTGCTGTGTGTCACTGGACTTGGGTGGGGAGGGGGCTGGGGCCTGCTGTGCATCCCTGGCGGGGGAGGGGGCTGAGACCTGCTATGTATTACTGGGCTGGGGGCCTGAGACCTGCTGTGTGTGACTGGGCTGGGGGTCTGAGACCTGCTGTGTGTGACTGGGCTGGAGGCCTGAGACCTGCTGTGTGTTGCTGGGGGGGTGGGCAGGGAGGATGGGCTGAGACCTGTTTTCTGTCACTGGACTGGGTTGTGGAGGGGGCTGAGACTTGCTGTGTATCTCTGGCGGGGGAGGGAGGCTGAGACCTGCTGTGTATCTCTGGGCTGGGGGCCTGAGACCTGCTGTGTGTCACTGGGCTGGGGGCCTGAGACCTGCTGTGTATCACTGGCGGGGAAGGGAGGCTGAGACCTGCTGTGTGTCACTGGGGGGAGGGGGGCTGAGACCTGCTGTGTGTCACTGGGAGGGGGGGGCTGAGACCTGCTGTGTGTCAATGAGGGAGGGAGGGCTGAGACCAGCTGTGTGTCACTGGGGGGGGGCAGGGAGGATGGGCTTAGACCCGCTGTGTGTCACTGGACTTGGGTGGGGAGGGGGCTGAGACCTGCTGTGCATCCCTGGCGGGGGAGGGGGCTGAGACCTGTTATGTATTACTGGGCTGGGGGCCTGAGACCTGCTGTGTGTGACTGGGCTGGGGCCTGAGACCTGCTGTGTGTCATTGGGCTGGGGGCAGGGAGGATGGGCTTAGACCCGCTGTGTGTCACTGGACTTGGGTGGGGAGGGGGCTGAGACCTGCTGTGTATCCCTGGCGGGGGAGGGGGCTGAGACCTGCTGTGTATCACTGGGCTGGGGGCTGAGAACTGCTGTGTAGCACTGGGGGAGGGGCGTGAGACCTGCTGTGTGTCACGGGGTGGGGGGCTAAGACCTGCTGTGTGTGACTGGGCTGGGGGCCTGAGACCTGCTGTGTGTCACTGGGCTGGGGGCCTGAGACCTATTAAAAACCTAGTAAAGACCTAGTAAAAGAAAGGGCCCAGAGGGGCCCATGCTTTCCCCCCCTTTGTGTGGCCAGTTCCTAGTTTTGCTGAGCGGCACACCGTTGCGGGCCGCTCCTACAAGGGTGCATGTTTGTTTTAAGAGGGCCCAGATGGGCCCGTGCCCCTACCTTTGGCCATATGTTTTACAGTTGCCCCGCTTGACAGTGGGCAACTGTAACGTTTGGGGGTAAGGTTATTGTTTAAGAAGCCCCAGTGAGGCCCCAAAGGCACGGTGAGTGCCAGGCCTTATTACTTCACAGCTGCCCAGCAAGTAGTGGGCAGCTACACCGTTTAGGCTATTGTTTATTGGGGGGACATACCTTGGTAGCTAGGAGTGAGATGCACTCCTTTAGCCCTGACCTTCACAGCTGCGCAGCACTTAGTGCCAGCTGCAACGTTTAGGCCTGCGCAGATTGCGCACCCTTGACTTTCGCTGCTTAGGCAGCGCGCCCTGAACTTTTGGGACATAGGGCATTTGAGCCCCTCTTTGAGATGGCCAGTTGGCCAGGGGACTGTTAGGATTGTAGGGCGCCAGGCCCTAATGTGATTGATGCCTCTGCTATGGTTTCTACCGTGAGGTTATGTGCTAATGTGGTTTCTGTCCTAAAATATGGTGCTAGGAAATGTGATGCATTTACTATGGTTTACGCACCCTGTTTCTTACCTCTAAATGTACTTTTATGGTTGTGAGGTTTTGCATAATGTGGTTATGCTAGCGAGGTTATTATTCCCTAATGCGTTTAGGTTGTGAGATATTTCCTAATGTGATTTATGATTAGCATGTTAGTGTCTAATGCGTTTAGACCGATGAGAGAATTGCATAATGTTTATGATGGTGAGGTTGGCGTCTAAGGTTTTGCGCCTAATGTGATACTGTGCATAATGTGGTTTATGTTACAGGCTGATGTGCTTATGGGACTGTTACTAGGAATTGGCTTGTGGACATTGTCTCCTCCCAATATGGCAGGCATTGAAAAATGCTGATACTCCCCCTGCGTTTGGAGTGTCCCCCTGGTTTGGGCCAAATGATGCTTACTGTAAAAGCATGGTTACTGCTTGATTCCTGATTGCGCCCGGCATTTTCTACCATTCAACCATGCGCCCGCCTAACCCCTCCCGTAACTCGAATCTCGTGCGTTACGGACCCAACTCCTGGTCCATTAACTACCCAGACAAATTGACCAGTAATGCAAAAAAGAACTTCAAGCACAGTACTCTAAAACAACACCCGGAAACACTCATTGTAGATAACTACCACACAGCGACCAACGGCAACACGAAAACTAACTTCATTTTTACACTAATCGCCCGACTAAATGGAAAAACACCTTCTCTCTTCACCTTAAAGTCGCCAAGTCAGTAATCATTCCCTATGGTGAAAAAATCTCCACCACTATCTCTCCGACCTTCAAAGGGGAACTCACCATTTCCATCTACAGAACTGGAACCATTCTCATACAGGCCACCGACCCGCACCTCACCACTTTTGACCGCCACTTCCCCACACTTCTTTCCTCGTTAACTCAACTGAACCACCAAACCCTATCTCCCTATCCCCCACCACCCTCACTAATAACGTGGAACTGATCCAATCTCCCTGCCCTGAAGAACCTCTCTTCAACTCATGGACATCCACCATCACTCACTACAATCACACTACCCCCATCATTACTCTCCGCCGCCAAACGCCCACCATTATTAAATCAACTGATCACACCAGGAACAACAAAATCACAATTAACAAACACCACAAGGCCGATCTCGATCTCGTCAGCTCGGACTTCACCCTCAGCCCTCCCATGACTGAAATCCCCACAGGCACTCCCCCTTCGACCTCTGATAATCTGAACCCTCCCTCTCAAACTACCCCTTCCTCCAACACAGACCCTCTTCCCCGACCCTTACTTCCCCTTGTCCAACGTCATCTCCAATCCAGCGGTCACTCTCCCCTACCACCACTGCACACTCCCCTTCCGATGTCCCACATCCACAGGCACAACCCGTCTCCACCACTTACCTCACTGACAACCCCGTGACTTCCCCATGTCCAACGTCTTCACCAATACAGCAGACACTTTCCCCCTATTATTACCGCCCACTCCCCGTCCGCCGTCGCACACCCACATACACAACCTGCCTCCACCGCTAATCTCATTGACATTCCCGGAACTCTGACTTCCTACCCAGAATTTCTCTCCCTCCTCACTTGGACAGTAGACCCTCTACTCCTCCTCTGAACTCCTTGAATGGGATCATTACTAATCCGGCTCCCCGCGTCCAACCTCTCCCTCTCCTAATCCCACTGATTCCGTCCAATCCCTGACCCTTGTTCACTCTCCCTCCATAGGCCCAAGTCATTCTCGACCCCTGCCAGAAACCTTAAACTTTTTCAGCTCAATAACATAGCAACTGAACAGAATGGAGCAGAAAATTAACTCCCTTGCTGCCGATCTCCTACACTTACAACAAGACCTTCTCAACAGGACCAAGCCACCGTACTCCCTCTCGTCGGGTAGATTTGATCAAACCCCCTCAATACCTCTCCCATGGCCCCACAGAGCACCCCCGACCCTCCAGTCCGTCAACGAGTCAGGCACTTCGACCCAACCGGGATCGCCTCCCCTTTCGGTATTGAAACCTGATGTGACCAACGACCCTTACCTCGCTCTGAGCCAGAAATCAGCCCCTTTCCCCATCCCTGTTATTGTTGGCACTAACAGACTCCCTAAAACTGTCCACTCGCCTAGACCTCCTGCTCAATACTCCTCTATCCACCTAGCTCCCCACCACCAAGGCTCCCCGCCCTCTCTCTTGCATGCTCCTAAACTGCAGATCAGCAGTACAACACGCCACAGACATTGCTGAAGCTCTACTCGCTGAAGAAATTGACATCGCTTTCCTCACAGAATCCTGGCTTAATGTCCACTCCACCCCCATTCTTGACATTCTCACCCCTCCAGGGTACAACATCATCAGACAAGACAGGCCAATCAAAACTGGGGGGGGAATAGCCATCATTCACAAAGCTGGAATACAGATCACCAAACTTAAACCTGCAGAATACCTATCGTTTGAATACCTGGGTGTCGAACTCACTGCCAAGGGCACCTCTCCCATCAAATACCACACCATCTACCATCCTCCTGGAGAGCGTACCCTTTTCCCCGAAGAACTAACAGACCTAATAACACGTTTCTCCATGACAGACACAAAAGACGTGTTCCTGGGTGACCTCAACATCCACTGGAATGACCCAGAAGACTCCACTGTCCAGAACCTATCCAACCTACTTGAAATATACAATCTCAAACAACTCTGCAATGAACCAACTCACATCAAAGGTGCAACACTGGATGCGATCATTACCAACAATGAACTGGTCTCTCTGAGAGCGATTTCTCCCATTGACTGGTCAGACCACCACCTCATTCTGTTCAAGATTGATGCACTTGTCAGACACCAACCTATTCGTGATGACAAACCTAAGCACTGGACCAGAAACATCAAAAAGTCCCTTTACCCGAACTTGAATCCAGGATTCATGCCCATCTACAACCCCAACCCTCATCATGGACGGCCGATGACCTCACTACACACTTTAACTCTAAAATGACAGAGGTCTTAGACCAAGTAGCTCCACTCAAACTCAAACAAATGAGGCGAACCAAATCTAAACCCTGGTTCAATATGGATCTGAATAACGAAAGGCGTCAACTCAGACAAACGGAAAGGTGTTGGAGACTAAACCCCTCGACCTTGCACCTAGCGCAACTTAGATCTGCTCGGCAGGCATACAAAAACACATTTTCAGTGAAAAGGTGTCTTTCTTCCACAACCAACTAGATCTGGTGAAAAACAGACCGAGAGAACTCTTCAACATTGTCAAATGCCAAACAAACTGCACTCCCTCTAACGAAATCATAGCCACCAAAGAGCGATGTGAAGAAATTGCCACCTTCTTCTCTAATAAAGTCTCAAAAATTGATCAATCCTTCCTCCAAACCGCAAACCCTCCTTCCCTCTTAACCTGCCCCCTTTAACCACCCTTGACCAATCAGAAAGAGTTCTTACCAAGGACAATCAGGTCTGCCACCAGCTAAAAAACAATGCGCATTGGTCCGACTTTGAGCTAATGTCGGAAAACGAGGTCTTCAGTATAATCTCTACCCTAAAACCTTCCTCCCACACTATGGACCCCCTCCCATCCACAATTATAAAAGAACTCAACCACACCATTTCCCCTTTCTGGACAAAAATCATCAATGCCTCTCTCATCTCAGGCTGTGTCCCAGACTCCCTTCAACTAGGACAAATCACACCCATTCTCAAGAAACCAGGGGCCGACCCTAATGATCTTAACAACCTCAGACCTATCTCCAACCTCCCGTTCCTTGCGAAAACATTGGAGAAATGCGTTCTCCACCAACTCAACAAACACATTGATGAGTTCAACCTCCTCGACACCTTTCAATCAGGATTCAGGAAAGGCTGTAGCACTGAAACAGCTATGCTCAACATCTCTGACGATATTCACAAGGCTTTAGATGAAGGTGACGCCTGCCTTCTCATCCTTATTGACCTATCTGCGGCATTCGACACTGTAAATCATCCAGCTCTTCTGGAGACCTTGTCGAAACGCTCCGGCATTAATGGCACAGTACTAAAATGGTTCACCTCCTTCCTTCAACACCGCTCGCAACAAATTAAAATCAACCTCTGTCTCTTGAAGCCAACAAAAGTCACACTTGGGGTCCTGCAAGGCTCGATCCTCTCCCCGTCCCTCTTCAATCTCTTCATGGAGCCCCTCACAATCATCTTGAAAAAGCGGAAGTGAACTACCACCTCTACGCTGACGACACCCAAATCTATTTCAAAATCAAGTCTCCCAACGACATCCGACACCTCAATGTCACTCTAACCGAGATCCAAACTTGGTTCAACACTAACCACTTAAAGCTCAACCCAGATAAAACGGAACTAATCCTATTCTCTCCAAAAGCAACCATCGACCAATCCAAGAGTGGCTCAAGAATCTGGTTGCCCTAAACTGCCCCCTCGTCCTATCCGACTCAGTGAAGTCGCTAGGCATCACCCTTGACAAGAACTTATCAATGGAGGCCCACATCAAAAACTCTGCAAAAGGTGCTCTTTTCTCACTAAAACACCTCAAGAAATTGAAACCTTTTCTTCCCCAGGATGACCTCAAGACAGTAGTTCAATCCCTAGTTCTCTCTAAAATCGACTACGGGAACGCCATCCTAACAGGGACTCCAAAAGCTCACCTAGCCCCACTAAGGGCAGTGCTGAACATGGCCGCTCGACTCATATCTGGAGTGAAAAGATTTGAACACATCACTCCAGCTCTCAACTCCCTCAACTGGCTTCCTATGGAAGGGAGGTGTATTTACAAGCTGGCCTGCATCACTCACAAAACCCTACACTCACCGGCCCCCAACTACCTGAACAACAAACTGGTAAGAGCAGGTCAATCCAGAACGCTGAGAAGTTCCAACTCACTCCTTCTTATCCCTCCGAAACTGAAAAAGAAAACCACCCAATACCGATCGTTTTCTGGCAACGCTCCCAGGATGTGCAACGCTCTCCCTAGAGTCCTCGGATGCAACCCCTCCTTCTCCTGTTTCAAAAGGGACCTGAAACTCCATCTGCTTAACAAATACTTTCCTGACCAACGTCAACTAACCTAGACTTCAATATCCGAGTTAACTCCTCTCTATCTTGACATTCAAGGATAGTGGTGACCGGTCTGTGTTAACCACCTTCGTTTGTTTTCTCTCCCTCCGCTGCACTGTTTATCTATTTTTTATGTTGTATTTTTATCTCTGTCGTTGCTTCCCTACTGCCTTCCTAATAAGTAATGCAATTTCCTTTGGTTTTGTACAGTGTGTATGTAAAGCGCTGTGATACCCACGGGTCTAGCTAGCGCTATATAAAACTTTTAAAATAAAAAATAAAATAAAGACCTACTGTGTGTCACTGGGCTGGGGGACTGAGACCTGCTGTGCGTCAATGGGCTTGGGGCCCGAGACCTGCTGTGTGTCACTGGGCTTGGGGGCTGAGAACTGCTGTGTATCACTGGGGGGGGGAGGGGGCCTGAGACCTGCTGTGTGTCACGGGGGGGGGGATGCTGAGACCTGCTGTGTGTCACTGGGCTGGGGCCTGAGACCTGCTGTGTGTCACTGGGAGGGGGGGCTGAGAGCTGCTGTGTGTCACTGGGCTGGGGGCCTGAGACCTGCTGTGTGTCACTGGGCTTGGGGACTGAAAACTGCTGTGTATCACTCGGGGGAGAGGGGGCTAAGACCTGCTGTGTGTCACTGAGGGGGGGGGGGTCTTTATTTTATTTTTTATTTTAAAAGTTTTGTATAGCGCTAGCTAGACCCGTGGGTATCAGAGCGCTTTACATACACACTGTACAAAACCAAAGGAAATTGCATTACTTAGTAGGAAGGCAGTAGGGAAGCAACAACAGAGATAAATACAACATGAAAAATAGTTAAACAGTGCAGCGGAGGGAGAGAAAACAAACGAAGGTGGTTAACACAGACCGGTCACCACTATCCTTGAATGTCAAGAGAGAGAGGAGTTAATTCGGATATTGAAGTCTAGGTTAGTTGATGTTGGTCTGAGACCTGCTGTGTGTCACTTGGCTGTGGAGGGGGCTGAGACCTGCTGTGTGTCACTAGGGGGAGGGGGGCCGGGAGGATAGGCTGAGACCTGCTGTGTATCACTGGACTGGGGTGGGGAGGGGGCTGAGACCCTCTGTGTATCACTGGACTGGGGTGGGGAGGGGGCTGAGACCTGCTGTGTATCCCTGAACTGGGGGTGGTGGGGGCTTAGACATGCTGCGTATTAGTGGGGGGTGGGGGAGACTGAGATCTGCTGCGTATTACTGGTGGGGGGGGGCTGAGACCTGCTGCGTGTCACTGGGGGGGGGGGGGGCTGAGGTCACCTGCTGTGTGTCACTGGGGGGCTGAGACTAGTAAAACGAACACAGGAAAGGAAGAATGAGATGACAAACAGCGGATGAAGTTTCGAAAATGATTTTCTCGGATGCACACTGGGGCGCGGTGCGCCCTTTACTAGACCCCACAAACAGGGCGCCTTACTTCCAGTGAGTAAAGACACTTCCTGGCTGATTTACATATTTTGAGATTATGGAATGTCTTCTGGTTTCCTGTGAAGCCTGTGCTTTCCCTGTGACCCGTGGGTGCTGCAGCCAGGGGCAGGTGCACCAGACAGACCGGTTCAAGCTCTTCATTTGGGCTGTCCAGGATCACACGTGTCCTGCGCTTCACTAGCGCCGTGAAAGAGCTGGCGAGTAATTGTTAACATGCACGGTCATAAATCCCAACACTGCAGCTGCCGCCGCAGACAGGGCTCCTGGAGGAATGCGATGGAGGCCAGGAGGCAACAGGAGGTCAGCTTGGGGGGGGTCTGTGGCCTCCGATCTCAGGCGCCACACCTGCTCTTTTCACTCACACGTGACACGCCCTTACTTGGTTTATTGGTTCTCACCACAGCTGCAGTGCCTGGGGCACACACCAGGGGGTGCTGGGCAAAAGGCCACCATCATAACACAGCAGAGCCGCCTGCCCCTCCCTGGAGAAGGTGCTCTGGGGACCGGCTGAACTCTGGTGAACCCTCAGCAGGAGCCGGAGGCACAAGGTTGTCCCAGCGGGGCCGGGCTGGGGTCAGGCAGTCTTGTACTGCAGCTGTCTGTACCGTCAACGGGACCTAAGAGGATCATGGCTCCCAACAGGTTCTGGAAGGGGGCCCAACTCTGCAAATATGGCGCTAATTGGGGCACTGCCACATATGTATGGGTAAAGCCGCTAGGGAGCCAATCAGATGAGCCCTAACATAAAGGCAGAGTGAGGTAAGCAGATGGATGAGGCCCAGAATGCCACTTGAGCCCTGGCAAGCTCATCACCGGCCATGGGTTTGGAGAGGTATCTGCAGCCTCACGCCCCCACCCCATTACATCCCCAGTGGAGGGGAGGGGGCGGGTGCTGGGGCCTCCTGCCCTCCCCAGTGACTGTCTGCTCTTGGTGGTTTGTACTCTAGTTTCACCTACTACTCCCGGAGGGGCGGGGGGAGGGGGGCAAGGGCTCATGGTGTATTTCATTCTATTCTCCTTTGTATAGCGCTTCCTGCCGCTCACTCACAAGTTGCAGCGCTTACTGCCAAGCCTAATGTTAGTGGTTCATCCAGTGGTTTTGGGGTGTTGGTTAGAGGGATCAGCGCTGAGCTCTGCAGGAATACTTGAATCCAGAGATAAATCGCCAGGGGCTAGGTGTGATCGTCAGTGGGGTCACCCCCCCCCCCTAGTGGGGGCCATGCAGGTGGAATGAACAGGGCAGGGGAGGGCAGGTGTTGGTAGGTTGCAGTCGAGGCTTCCAGAGGGGGGAGGTTGCCATCTGCCCAGGTGTGGGCAGACAGACATGCAGTTTAGAGGGGGAGGGGGGATGAGGAGACAGAAGGGGTGCAGAGGAGGGAAGGTAAGGAGAGCGCCTCGAAGAAGTGAAATGGGAACTAATCCACAGTTCTGCGCCAAAGTCAGTGTTTTCAAGTAGGTTTTAGAGTTACAGAGGGAGGAGGCTGGTAGAGATGGCATGACATCTGAGGATCGAAAGCTACAAACAAAGAAACAGTATTAGAAAGTGAGCCCAGGGCCAGGGCTTTAAGTGGGAAAAAAAACCTGGGGGTGCTCTAAAAGGGGCGTGGCAAATTTATTAAAGGGGTGTGGCCTATCCGAGTAGGGGCGTGGTCTAAATCAAGATAACTAGCATTGTGTGCTTAAGAAAATCATGAAGTCGCATCCATCAAAGGATAATAAAATAGGCAAAAAGGTATATTTATTAAGTATAAGCCATAAAATACCAAACACTTTAAAAAACATGTAAAAATTATTTACATTACTTAGAAATCTATTACAGGATTTCCCAAAACCCTTGAAGATATTCACTGTGTCTATTTTGCTGGGGTTTCTCACAACAATTTTCTGAATCAGACCTTCTACCTTTTGCCAGCCACTCTTTACATACAGCTTTGCGTCAAATGTTTCAAATGGAGGACGATTGAGTTTTACCCATAAGCATGAAGAAATGGTCTCTACAAGAAGAGAGGCCCTTGTTGGACTAGCATTTCATTGCGCTGAAACCTGGCTCACAATCGGCATTACTTGATGGCAGGGTTTCCATGCAAACTACTAACTTTTTTTAATGCTTCAGGGGTTTTCTTTCCACCAAAATCTTTGAAAAGTCTAAAAGCTTGGATAGTATCTCTTGCTGGCAGCTGAAACTCTGAACACAGTTTCTGGATATCTGTTTCACCATAAAGAATGCATTCATCACCAGAAGGCAAGTTGCCTGCATCTAGCACACTGAAGCTGGCTATAAGTTCTTTCTCAGAATCCGGGGCACATCGTTTATTGATATTTACAGACAGACTTTGGTAAAACTAAGTTTGATTAAGGGCAACAGAGTTACTTCTACCATGGAAAAGAGGAACATTCTTGAATTTGCCCTCGTCAACTGCTCTCTGAGCCGCAGAAGCAAACTCCCCTGGTGAGTCCTTCATTGCTCTAAATATACGTACTTGACTAACCAAAAGTCTGTGGCCATTAACAATTGTAATGTCCCTCCTCTGTAAGGAGAGTGATAAGTCTTTGAGCTCTTGAAGTGCATCACACATTTCCCCCAAATATATATATATCAACTCCCTTCCAAATGCATCTAGAGTTATTATATTCAGTGGCTGGGTGGTTTATTGGTATTTTCCGGCGCTGGCACAAGTCCTTCTGAAGGCTCACAGGCTCACAGGTTGTGTGTGCAAGCACCGGCGCTAGAGTGTATGCCAACGTCGGTATGTATTTCATGTGTTATTGTTCATCCTATGTGTGATTTGACATGTGTGGTTCCACGTTATCACATATGTGTTACTGTAAACGTTATTTATTAGGCGATCAGTGAACAGAAGCAGACACCTGGACGGACTAACACACAGAAGGGAATATAATGTAAATGAAACGACCCATGGATGGATAAACTGACTGATGGGTGGACGGTCGGTTGGTTAGAAATAGACATATGATTGAGAAAAAGACGGGCAGGTATGTATCTAGAGAAATCAGACAGGTTTTTGAGGCATAGAGATGACGGGCCGACAGGGGCAGGGCTGCACTGGTAGTGGTAGTGTCACTGCTGCTGGATTCTGTTGTAGACCCTCGTCCTCGCAGGCTTTAAGGCAGAGCAGGGTCACACTGGTTGCTGGAGAAATCTTGCTGCAGGCCGTAAAAGCAGGGTCGTGCCGGTTCTAACCAGCTGTTGTTGTGCCGATGGCTGGCACGATGACGTAGGTGGCGCTGCGTGTTCAAAGAGAAGGAAATCCCGAGAGAAAGTGTCTCTCTTCAAAGGATTTCCTTCCTGCTACAATGACGTCACGCCTTAAGCAGTGCACGCGCATGCTCACCTGAAACACCAAACAAAAACCGGGACGTCTGGTCACCCTACCTTTGACCTTTGAGGCCCGAAAATAGAGCCCCCTAGAGACCCCTTTCGAGGCCCCCCCCAAAAAACTGGGGGTGCTCAGACCCCCACAGACCCCCCCCACTTAAAGCCCTGCCCAGGGCTCTGATCACCAATCAGACCAGACTCTCCCCCTTGCAGAGCTTTACCCTGAGACCTCTGGGGGGCCTGTCATCGGCCTGCACTACCTGAGCCCACTGTGACCCAGGCAGACCCTTCACAAGAGGACATGGGCAGCAGCTCTCAGCCGCAACGACCTGCAAAGTGCCCCCCAACCCCACTCCCCTCTCACGCAGAGCAGAGTTCTCTGTTGTCTCCGGAAACGTTTTAATAGTGCCCCGAGGTGCCATCAGTGTGAAAGATGGACGCCCGAGGTGCCATCAGTGTGATAGATGGACGCCCGAGGTGCCATCAGTGTGATAGATGGACGCCCGAGGTGCCATCAGTGTGATAGATGGACGTCCGAGGTGCCATCAGTGTAATTGATGGACGCCCCGAGGTGCCATCAGCGTGAAAGAAGGATGCCCCGAGGTGCCATCAGTGTGATAGATTGACACTCCGAGGTGCCATCAGTCTGATAGAAGGATGCCCCTAGGTGCCATCAGTGTGATGGATGGATACTCCGAGGAGCCATCAGTGTGATAGATGGACACCCGAGGTGCCATCAGTGTGATAGATGGACGCCCGAGGTGCCATCAGTGTGATGGATGGATGCCCGAGGTGCCATCAGTGTGATAAATGGATGCCCGAGGTGCCATCAGTGTGATAGATGGATGCACCAATGTGCCAGCAGTGTGATAGATGGACGCCCGAGGTGCCATCAGTGTGATTGATGGACGCCCGAGGTGCCATCAGCGTGATAGATGGAGGACCGAGGTGCCATCATCGTGCTAGATGGACGCCGTGAGGTGCCATCAGTGTGATAGATGGAAGGACAGAGGTGCTATCGGTGTAATAGATAGATGGATGCCCCGAGGTGGCATCAGTGTGATAGATGGATGCCCCGAGATGGCATAAGTGTGATAGATGGAGGCTCCAAGGAACCATCATCGCGATAGATGGACGCCGTAAGGTGGCATCAGTGTGATAGATGGAGGCTCCAAGGAACCATCATCGTGATAGATGGACGCCGTGAAGTGGCATCAGTGTGATGGATGAATGCCCCGAGGTGGCATCAGTGTGATAGATGGAGGCTTCAAGGAACCATCATCGTGATAGATGGACGCCGTGAGGTGCCATCTGTGTGATAGATGGTAGCACAGAGGTGCTATCGGTGTAATAGATAGATGGAAGCACAGAGGTGCCATCAGTGTGAAAGAAGGATGCCCCGAGGTGGCATCAGTGTGATAGATGTAGGCTCCAATGAACCATCATCATGATAGATGGACGCCGTGAGGTGGCATCTGTATGATAGATGGAGGCTCCAAGGAACCACCATCGTGATAGATGGACGCCGTGAGGTGCCATCAGTGTGATAGATGGAAGCACAGAGTTGCTAACGGTGTAATAGATAGATGGTAGCACAGAGGTGCCATCAGTGTGAAAGAAGGATGCCCCAAGGTGGCATCAGTGTGATAGATGGAGGCTCCAAGGAACCATCATCGTGATAGATGGACGCCGTTAGGTTCCATCGGCATGATAGATGTACGCCACTAGGTGCCATCAGTGTGATAGATGGATGCCCTGAAGTGCCATCAGCATGATAGGCGGATGCCCGAGCTGTCATCAGCGTAATAGATGGATGCCCTGAGGTGCCATCAGCATGATAGATGGATGCCCGAATTGCCATCACCATGATAGATGGATGCTTCGAGGTGCCATCAGTGTGAAAGAAGGATGCCCCAGGTGGCATCAGTGTGCTAGATGGATGCCCCGAGGTGGCATCAGTGTGATAGATGGATGCCCCAAGGTGCCATCAGTGTAATAGATGGATGCACTGAGGTGCCATCAGTGTGATAGAAGGATGCCCGAGGTGCCATCAGTTTGATAGATGGATGCCCGAATGTGCCATCAGTGTAATAGATGGATGCCCGAGGTGCCATCAGTGTGATAGATGGATGCCCTGAGGTGCCATCAGTGTAATAGATGGATGCACCAATGTGCCATCAGTGTGATAGATGGATGCCCTGAGGTGCCATCAGTGTAATAGATGGATGCCCTGAGGTGCCATCAGTGTGCTAGATGGATGCCCCAAGGTGCCATCAGTCTGCTAGATGGATGCCCCAAGGTGCCATCAGTGTGCTAGATGGGTGCCATCAGTGTGATAGATGGTCGCTCTGAGGTGCCATCATTGTTATAGATGGATGTCCCGAGGTGCCATCAGTGTGACAGATGGATGCCCCAAGGTGCCATCAGTGTGATAGATGGATGCCTCGAGGTGCCATCAGCATGATAGATGGTCAATCTGAGGTGCCATCAGTGTGATAGATGGATGCACCGAGGTCCAATCACTGTGATAGATGGATGCCTGAGGTGCCATCAGGGTGAAAGATGGAAGCCCTGAAGTGACAACAGCAAGAGAGATGGATGCCCGAAGTAGTATTATCATGATAGATGAATGCCCCAAGGTGCCATCAGTGTAATAGATGGATTCCTGAGGTGCTATCAGTGTGATATATGGATGCCTCCAGGTGCCATCATCGTGATAGATGGACACTCTGAGGTGCCATCAGTGTGAAAGATAGATGCTCCGAAGTTCCATCAGTGTGATACATGGATGCTCAGATGTTCCATCAGTGTGAGAGATGGATGCCCCAAGGTGCCATCCGCATGATAGATGGATGCCCTGAGATGCATCAGTATGATACATAGATACCCCAAGGGGTCATCAGTGTGATAGATGGATGCCCTGAGATACCATCAGTGTGGGAGATGGATGCCCTGAGATGCCATTAGTATGATACATAGATACCCCAAGGGGTCATCAGTGTGATAGATGGATGCCCCAAGGTGCCATCCGCATGATAGATGGATGCCCTGAGATGCCATCAGTATGATACATAGACACCCCAAGGGGTTATCAGTGTGATAGATGGATGCCCCTAGGTACCATCAGTGTGGGAGATGGATTCCCCAAGGTGCCATCTGCATGGTAGATGGATGACATGAGATGCCATCAATGTGATACATAGATGCCCTAAGGGGTCATCAGCGTGATAGATGGATGCCCCAAGGTGCCATCAGCATGATAGATGGTCGCTCTGAGGTGCCATCAGTCTGCTAGATGGATGCCCCAAGGTGCCATCAGTGTGATAGATGGATGCCTCGAGGTGCCATCAGTGTGATAGATGGTCACTCTGAGGTGCCATCAGTGTGATAGATGGATGCCTCGAGGTGCCATCGGCATGATAGATGGTCAAACTGAGGTGCCATCAGTGTGATAGATGGATACACCGAGGTCCAATCACTGTGATAGATGGATGCCTGAGGTGCCATCAGGGTGAAAGATGGAAGCCCTGAGGTGCTATCAGCATGAGAGATGGATGCCCCGAAGTAGTATTAGCATGATAGATGAATGCCCCAAGGTGCCATTAGTGTAATAGATGGATTCCAGAGGTGCCATCAGTGTGATATATGGATGGCTCCAGGTGCCATCAGCGTGATAGATGGACACTCCGAGGTGCCATCAGTGTGAAAGATGGATGCTCCGAAGTGCCATCAGTGTGATATATGGATGCTCCGATGTTCCATCAGTGTGAGAGATGGATGCCCCAAGGTGCCATCCGCATGATAGATGGATGCCCTGAAATGCCATCAGTATGATACATAGATACCCCAAGGGGTCATCAGTGTGATAGATGGATGCCCCAAGGTGGCATCAGTGTGATAGATGGAGGCTCCAAGGAACCATCATCGTGATAGATGGACGCCGTTAGGTTCCATCAGCGTGATAGATGTACGCCCCTAGGTGCCATCAGTGTGATAGATGGATGCCCTGAAGTGCCATCAGCGTGATAGGCGGATGCCCGAGCTGTCATCAGCGTGATAGATGGATGCCCTGAGGTGCCATCAGCGTGATAGATGGATGCCCGAATTTCCATCACCATGATAGATGGATGCTTCGAGGTGCCATCAGTGTGAAAGAAGGATGCCCCAGGTGGCATCAGTGTGCTAGATGGATGCCCCGAGGTGGCATCAGTGTGATAGATGGATGCCCCAAGGTGCCATCAGTGTAATAGATGGATGCACCGAGGTGCCATCAGTGTGATAGAAGGATGCCTGAGGGTGCCATCAGCATGATAGATGGATGCCCTGAGGTGCCATCAGTGTAATAGATGGATGCTCGAGGTGCCATCAGTGTGATAGATGGATGCCCTGAGGTGCCATCAGTGTAATAGATGGATGCACGAGATGCCAATGCGTGAGGTGCCATCAGTGCGATAGATGGCCGCCCGAGGTGCCATCAGCCTGATAGACGGGTGCCCTGAAGTGGCATCAGTGTGATATATGGATGCCCCAAGGTGCCATCAGCGTGATAGATGTATCTCCTGAGGTGCCACCAGTGTGATAGATGGATGCTCTGAGGTACAATCAGTGTGATACATGGATGCTCCGAGGCGCCATCAGCGTGATCGATGGATGCCCCGAGATGCCAATGCCTGAGGTGCCATCATTGTGATAGATGGCCACCAGAGGTGCCACCAGTTTGATAGATGGATGCTCTGAAGTACAATCAGTGTGATGGATGGATGCCCTGAGGCGCCATCAGCGTGATAGATGGATGCCCTCAGGTGCCATCAGTGTGATAGGTAGATGGGACTGCTCAAGGTGCCATCAGTGTGATAAATGGACACCCCAAGTTGGCATTGGTGTGATAGATGGATGCCCCGAGGTGGCATCAGCGTGATAGATGGACGCCCTGAGGTGCCATCAGCGTGATGGATGGATGCCCGACGTGGCATTAGCGTGATAGATGGATGCCACGAGGTGCCATCAGCTTAATAGATGGAAGCCCTAAGGTGCATTCAGCGTGATAGATTGACACTCCAAGGTGCCATCAGTGTGATAGAAGGATGCCCCTAGGTACCATCAGTGTGATGGATGGATACTCCGAGGAGCCATCAGAGTGATAGATGAATGCCCGAGGTGCCATCAGCATGATAGATGGAAGTCCAGGGGCGCCATCATTGTAATAGGTGGATGCCCCATGGTGCCATTAGCAGCTCAGTGTGGAGACCTGGCGTGTCGCACTGGTGTTTGAAGGAAATGTGAAGATCCTGTATATTCAGAGAACATTAACTGGCAGTGTGGGCCTTAAACCCATGCATATTCATATATCAATGACTGGCAGTGCTGGGACTGGAGACCCTGTATATGAAGAGAGCAGTGACTGGAAGTTTAGGGCATGAAGACCCTTTACATTCATGTACATATTCATGTATGAGACTGAAGACTGTGTATACTCATATATCAGTGACTGGCAGTGTTGGGACTGAAGACCCTGTCTATTCATATATCAGTGACTAGCAGTGCTGGGACTGGAGACCCTGTAAATTCAGAGGATAGTAACTTGCAGGCCTGGGCCGGATGCCCCAGCATAGTCATAGGGCAGTGACTGGCAGTGCTAGGACTGAAGACCCAGTATATTCAGAGGGCAGTTAATTGCAGTGCTGTGACTGAACACCATGTATAATCATATATTTGAGACTGGCAGTGCCAGGACCAAAGACCCTGTATTGTCAGAGGGCGCTGTCTGTCAGTACTGTGAGTGAAGACCCTATATATTTAGAGGTCAGTGGCTGGCAGTGCTGGGACTGAAGACGGCATACATTCATGTATCAGTGGCTGGCAGTGCTAAGACTGGAGACCATGTATATTCAGAGGGCAGTGACTGGCAGTTTGGGGCCTGAAGCACATGTCTATTTATATATCAGTGACTGACAGTGCTAGAACTGGAGACCCTGTATATATTTATATATCAGCGACTGGCAGTGCTAGGACTGGAGACCCTGGGCCTCATTTATGAATAGTGACGCATCGCTGCGAGAAAACAGCGATGCGTCACTTTTCATTGCGCCCTCCTTGCGACACCAATGATGCGTCATATTTACAGTATGACGCATCATGTCGCAAGGAGTTACAGATACGTCAGTATTTCTGACGTATCTGTAGGCGCAAAAATGACGCATTGCTGGAGTGTGTCACAAAAGTGACGCAACTCCAGCAATGGGTCATTACACTTGGGCAAGTCCCATGTGAAATGTGCCTGCGTCAGTCTTACGCCTGCCATGAGGCAGGCGTAAGATATTGACGCATTTGCGTCCTAGAAGTGGCGCAGTGAAATCTTATAGATTTCACTGCGTCACTTCTACGACCCTTTCTTGCGTCGGAACGCCCCCCCTGCAAACATTATACCTGGCGCAGGTATAATGTGGCGCAGGGGTTTACAAAGTGACGCATCTACCTAGATGCGTCACTTTGTAAATATGGTGCAACAAGGCTCATTTTTTACGCCGCTGGTGCGTCACAAAAAGTGACGCACCGGTGGCGCAAAAGTGACGCAAGGGCTCATAAATAAGCCCTCCTGTTTATTCAAATATCAGTGACTGGCAGTGCTAGTACTGGAGACCCTGTATATTCAGAGGGCAGTGACTGGCAGTGTTGTGACTGGAGACCCTGTATATTCAAAAGGCAGTGACTGGCAGTACTAGGACTGAAGACCCTGTAAATGCAGAGGGTAATGACTGGCAGTGCGGGGACTGAAGACCCGGTGTATTCTTATGTCAGTGACTGGCAGTGCTCTGACTGGAGAACCTGTATATTCAGAGGGGAGTGACTGGCAGTGCTAGGACTGGAGACCCTTTATATGCAGAGGGTAATGACTGGCAGTGCTGGGACTGAAGACCCGGTATGTTCGTATGTCAGTGGCTGGCAGTGCTAAGACTGGAGGGCAGTGACTGGCAGTTTGGGGCCTGAAGCACATGTCTATACATATATCAGTGACTTGCAGTGCTAGAACTGGGGACCCTGTATATATTTATATATCAGTGACTGACTGTGCTAGGACTGGAGACCCTGTTTATTCAAATATCAGTGACTGGCAGTACTAGAACTGGAGACCCTGTATATTCAGAGGGCAGTGACTGGCAGTGCTGGGACTGGAAACCCTGTATATTCAAAAGGCAGTGACTGGCAGTACTAGGACTGAAGACCCTGTATATGCAGAGGGTAATGACTGGCAAGGCTGGGACTTAAGACCCGGTATATTCGTATGTCAGTGACTGGCAGGGCTCTGACTGGAGAACCTGTATATTCAGAGGGGAGTGACTGGCAGTGCTAGGACTGGAGAACCTGTATATGCACAGGGTAATGACTGGCAGTGCTGGGACTGAAGACCCAGTATATTCATATGTCAGTGACTGGCAGTGCTCTGACTGGAGAACCTGTATATTCAGAGGGCAGTGTATGGCAGTTTAGGGCCTGAAGCACATGTCTATTCATATATCAGTGACTGGCAGTGCTAGAACTGGAGACCCTGCATATTCATATATCAGTGACTGGCAGTGCTAGGACTAGAGACCCTGTTTATTCATATATTTGTGACTGGCAGTGCTAGAACTGGAGACACTGTATATTCATATATCAGTGACTGGCAGTGCTAGGACTGGAGACCCTGTTTATTCATTTATCAGTGACTGGCAGTGCTAGGACTGGAGACCCGCTTTATTGATATATCAGTGTCTGGCAGTGCTAGAATTGGAGACCTTGTATATTCAAAGGGCAGTGACTGGCGCTGCTGGGACTGGAAACCCTGTATATGCAGAGGGTAATGACTGGCAGTGCTGGGACTGAAGACCTGGTATATTCGTATGTCAGTGACTGGCAGTGCTCTGACTGGAGAACCTGTATATTCAGAGGGGAGTGACTGGCAGTGCTAGGACTGGAGACCCGGTATATGCAGAGGATAATGACTGGATGTGCTGGGACTGAAGGCCTGGTATAGTCGTATGTCAGTGACTGGCAGTGCTCTGACTGGGGAACCTGTATATTCAAAGGGGAGTGACTGGCAGTGCTGGGACTGGAGACCCTGTATATGCAGAGGGTATTGACTGGCAGTGCTGGGACTGAAGAACCGGTATGTTTGTATGTCAGTGACTGGCAGTGCTAGGACTAGAGACCCTGTTTATTCATATATCAGTGACTGGCAGTGCTAGGACTGGAGACCCTGTATATTCAAAGGGCAATGACTGGCGCTGCTGGGACTGGAAACCCAGTATATGCCGAGGGTAATGACTTGCAGTGCTGGGACTGAAGACCTGGTATATTCATATGTCAGTGACTGGCAGTGCTCTGACTGGAGTACCTGTATATTCAGAGGGGAGTGACTGGCAGTGCTAGGACTGGAGACCCTGTATATGCAGAGGATAATGACTGGATGTGCTGGGACTGAAGGCCTGGTATATTCGTATGTCAGTGACTGGCAGTGCTCTGACTGGAGAACCTGTATATTCAGAGGGGATTGACTGGCAGTGCTAGGACTGGAGACCCTGTATATGCAGAGGGTAATGGCTGGCAGTGCTGTGACTGAAGACCTGGCATATTCGTATGTCAGTGACTGGCAGTGCTAGAACTGGAGACCCTGTATATTCAGAGGGGAGTGGCTGGCAGTGCTAGGACTAGTGACCCTGTATATGCAGAGGGTAATGACTGGCAGTGCTGGGACTGGAGACCCGGTATGTTTGTATGTCAGTGACTGGCAGTGCTAGAACTGGAGACCCTATATATTCAGAGGGGAGTGACTGGCAGTGCTAGGACTAGATACCCTGTTTATTCATATATCAGGTACTGGCAGTGCTAGAACTGGAAACCCTGTATATTCAAAAGGCAGTGACTGGCAGTACTAGGACTGAATACCCTGTATATGCAGAGGGTAATGACTGGCAGTGCTAGAACTGGAGACCCTGTATATTCATATATCAGTGACTGGCAGTGCTAGAACTGGAGACCCTGTATATTCAGAGGGCAGTGACTGGCAGTGCTGGGACTGGAGACCCTGTATATTCAGAGGGGAGTGGCTGGCAGTGCTAGGACTAGTGACCCTGTATATGCAGAGGGTAATGACTGGCAGTGCTGGGACTGAAGACCCGATATGTTTGTATGTCAGTGGCTGGCAATGCTAGAACTGGAGACCCTATATATTCAGAGGGGAGTGACTGGCAGTGCTAGGACTAGAGACCCTGTTTATTCATATATCAGTGACTGGCAGTGCTAGAACTGGAGACCCTGTATATTCATATATCAGTGACTGGCAGTGCTAGAACTGGAGACCCTGTTTATTCATATATCAGTGACTGGCAGTGCTAGAACTGGAGACCCTGTTTATTCATATATCAGTGACTGGCAATGCTATGACTGGAGACCCTGTTTATTCATATATCAGGGACTGGCAGTGCTAGAACTAGAAACCCTGTATATTCAAAAGGCAGTGACTGGCAGTACTAGGACTGAATACCCTGTATATGCAGAGGGTAATGACTGGCAGTGCTAGAACTGGAGACCATGTATATTCATATATCAGTGACTGGCAGTGCTAGAACTGGAGACCCTGTATATTCAGAGGGCAGTGACTGGCAGTGCTGGGACTGGAGACCCTGGATATTCAGAGGGAAGTGACTGGCAGTGCTGGGACTGGAGACCCTGTATATTCAAAAGGCAGTGACTGGCAGTGCTGGGACTGGAGACCCTGTATATTCAGAGGGGAGTGGCTGGCAGTGCTAGGACTAGTGACCCTGTATATGCAGAGGGTAATGACTGGCAGTTCTGGGACTGAAGACCCAGTATGTTTGTATGTCAGTGACTGGCAGTGCTAGAACTGGAGACCCTATATATTCAGAGGGGAGTGACTGGCAGTGCTAGGACTAGAGACCCTGTTTATTCATATATCAGTGACTGGCAATGCTATGACTGGAGACCCTCTTTATTCATATATCAGTGACTGGTAGTGCTAGAACTGGAGACCCTGTATATTCATATATCAGTGACTGGCAGTGCTAGAACTGGAGACCCTGTTTATTCATATATCAGGGACTGGCAGTGCTAGAACTGGAGACCCTGTTTATTCAAATATCAGTGACTGGCAGTGCTAGAACTGGAGACTCTGTATATTCATATATCAGTGACTGGCAGTGCTAGAACTGGAGACCCTGTTTATTAATATATCAGTGACTGGCAATGCTATGACTGGAGACCCTGTTTATTCATATATCAGGGACTGGCAGTGCTAGAACTGGAGACCCTGTATATTCATATATCAGTGACTGGCAGTGCTAGAACTGGAGACCCTGTTTATTCATATATCAGTGACTGGCAGTGCTAGAACTGGAGACTCTGTATATTCATATATCAGTGACTGGCAGTGCTAGAACTGGAGACTCTGTATATTCATATATCAGTGACTGGCAATGCTATGACTGGAGACCCTATATATTCAGAGGGGAGTGACTGGCAGTGCTAGGACTAGAGACCCTGTTTATTCATATATCAGTGGCTGGCAGTGCTAAGACTGGAGGGCAGTGACTGGCAGTTTGGGGCCTGAAGCACATGTCTATACATATATCAGTGACTTGCAGTGCTAGAACTGGGGACCCTGTATATATTTATATATCAGTGACTGACTGTGCTAGAACTGGAGACCCTGTATATTCAGAGGGCAGTGACTGGCAGTGCTGGGACTGGAAACCCTGTATATTCAAAAGGCAGTGACTGGCAGTACTAGGACTGAATACCCTGTATATGCAGAGGGTAATGACTGGCAGTGCTAGAACTGGAGACCCTGTATATTCAGAGGGAAGTGACTGGCAGTGCTGGGACTGGAGACCCTGTATATTCAAAAGGCAGTGACTGGCAGTGCTGGGACTGGAGACCCTGTATATTCAGAGGGGAGTGGCTGGCAGTGCTAGGACTAGTGACCCTGTATATGCAGAGGGTAATGACTGGCAGTTCTGGGACTGAAGACCCAGTATGTTTGTATGTCCGTGACTGGCAGTGCTAGAACTGGAGACCCTATATATTCAGAGGGGAGTGACTGGCAGTGCTAGGACTAGAGACCCTGTTTATTCATATATCAGTGACTGGCAATGCTATGACTGGAGACCCTGTTTATTCATATATCAGGGACTGGCAGTGCTAGAACTAGAAACCCTGTATATTCAAAAGGCAGTGACTGGCAGTACTAGGACTGAATACCCTGTATATGCAGAGGGTAATGACTGGCAGTGCTAGAACTGGAGACCATGTATATTCATATATCAGTGACTGGCAGTGCTAGAACTGGAGACCCTGTATATTCAGAGGGCAGTGACTGGCAGTGCTGGGACTGGAGACCCTGGATATTCAGAGGGAAGTGACTGGCAGTGCTGGGACTGGAGACCCTGTATATTCAAAAGGCAGTGACTGGCAGTGCTGGGACTGGAGACCCTGTATATTCAGAGGGGAGTGGCTGGCAGTGCTAGGACTAGTGACCCTGTATATGCAGAGGGTAATGACTGGCAGTTCTGGTACTGTAGACCCAGTATTTTTGTATGTCAGTGACTGGCAGTGCTAGAACTGGAGACCCTATATATTCAGAGGGGAGTGACTGGCAGTGCTAGGACTAGAGACCCTGTTTATTGATATATCAGTGACTGGCAATGCTATGACTGGAGACCCTCTTTATTCATATATCAGTGACTGGTAGTGCTAGAACTGGAGACCCTGTATATTCATATATCAGTGACTGGCAGTGCTAGAACTGGAGACCCTGTTTATTCATATATCAGGGACTGGCAGTGCTAGAACTGGAGACCCTGTTTATTCAAATATCAGTGACTGGCAGTGCTAGAACTGGAGACTCTGTATATTCATATATCAGTGACTGGCAGTGCTAGAACTGGAGACCCTGTTTATTAATATATCAGTGACTGGCAATGCTATGACTGGAGACCCTGTTTATTCATATATCAGGGACTGGCAGTGCTAGAACTGGAGACCCTGTATATTCATATATCAGTGACTGGCAGTGCTAGAACTGGAGACCCTGTTTATTCATATATCAGTGACTGGCAGTGCTAGAACTGGAGACTCTGTATATTCATATATCAGTGACTGGCAGTGCTAGAACTGGAGACTCTGTATATTCATATATCAGTGACTGGCAATGCTATGACTGGAGACCCTATATATTCAGAGGGGAGTGACTGGCAGTGCTAGGACTAGAGACCCTGTTTATTCATATATCAGTGGCTGGCAGTGCTAAGACTGGAGGGCAGTGACTGGCAGTTTGGGGCCTGAAGCACATGTCTATACATATATCAGTGACTTGCAGTGCTAGAACTGGGGACCCTGTATATATTTATATATCAGTGACTGACTGTGCTAGGACTGGAGACCCTGTTTATTCAAATATCAGTGACTGGCAGTGCTAGAACTGGAGACCCTGTATATTCAGAGGGCAGTGACTGGCAGTGCTGGGACTGGAAACCCTGTATATTCAAAAGGCAGTGACTGGCAGTACTAGGACTGAATACCCTGTATATGCAGAGGGTAATGACTGGCAGTGCTAGAACTGGAGACCCTGTATATTCAGAGGGAAGTGACTGGCAGTGCTGGGACTGGAGACCCTGTATATTCAAAAGGCAGTGACTGGCAGTGCTGGGACTGGAGACCCTGTATATTCAGAGGGGAGTGGCTGGCAGTGCTAGGACTAGTGACCCTGTATATGCAGAGGGTAATGACTGGCAGTTCTGGGACTGAAGACCCAGTATGTTTGTATGTCCGTGACTGGCAGTGCTAGAACTGGAGACCCTATATATTCAGAGGGAGTGACTGGCAGTGCTAGGACTAGAGACCCTGTTTATTCATATATCAGTGACTGGCAATGCTATGACTGGAGACCCTCTTTATTCATATATCAGTGACTGGCAGTGCTAGAACTGGAGACTCTGTATATTCATATATCAGTGACTGGCAGTGCTAGAACTGGAGACCCTGTTTATTCGTATATCAGTGACTGACAATGCTATGACTGGAGACCCTGTTTATTCATATATCAGGGACTGGCAGTGCTAGAACTGGAGACCCTGTATATTCATATATCAGTGACTGGCAGTGCTAGAACTGGAGACCCTGTTTATTCTTATATCAGTGACTGGCAGTGCTAGAACTGGAGACTCTGTATATTCATATATCAGTGACTGGCAGTGCTAGAACTGGAGACTCTGTATATTCATATATCAGTGACTGGCAATGCTATGACTGGAGACCCTATATATTCAGAGGGGAGTGACTGGCAGTGCTAGGACTAGAGACCCTGTTTATTCATATATCAGTGGCTGGCAGTGCTAAGACTGGAGGGCAGTGACTGGCAGTTTGGGGCCTGAAGCACATGTCTATACATATATCAGTGACTTGCAGTGCTAGAACTGGGGACCCTGTATATATTTATATATCAGTGACTGACTTTGCTAGGACTGGAGACCCTGTTTATTCAAATATCAGTGACTGGCAGTGCTAGAACTGGAGACCCTGTATATTCAGAGGGCAGTGACTGGCAGTGCTGGGACTGGAAACCCTGTATATTCAAAAGGCAGTGACTGGCAGTACTAGGACTGAATACCCTGTATATGCAGAGGGTAATGACTGGCAGTGCTAGAACTGGAGACCCTGTATATTCATATATCAGTGACTGGCAGTGCTGGGACTGGAGACCCTGTATATTCAGAGGGCAGTGACTGGCAGTGCTGGGACTGGAGACCCTGTATATTCAGAGGGCAGTGACTGGCAGTGCTGGGACTGGAGACCCTGTATATTCAGAGGGCAGTGACTGGCAGTGCTGGGACTGGAGACCCTGTATATTCAGAGGGCAGTGACTTGCAGTGCTGGGACTGGAGACCCTGTATATTCAAAAGGCAGTGACTGGCAGTACTAGGACTGAAGACCCGGTATATACAGAGGGCAGTGACTGGCAATACTAGGACTGTAAAACCTGTGTATTCCCAGGGGATGACTGGCAGTGCCGGGCAGTGAAGAACTCTCCCTCTGGGACAGGCCAGTGCAAGGGAGGTGACTGGATAGACGGACACTGTTAGGGCCAGTGAGCGTCTACATCCCCCCAAACTTGGAGCGTTTTGCAGTTTGTACATGAGACAGTGCAGGGGGTGAAGTGAAGGCTACGTGTACTGAGGCCTGCGGGGAGGAGGCTCTGTGAACCAATGGGGCCCCTGCTTCACTGGCAGGAGGGACTGTGTACAATCGGGGCCCCTCCCCCACCGCCCTCTGGGCCTCCCACGTCAGTAGATAGGTAGTGGAGGCGGGACTGTGTACAGACTGGGCCCCTCCCTCACCGCCCTCTGGCAGGAAAGACTGTGTACAAACGGGCCCCTCCCTCACGGGGCCAATGGGGCCCCACTGGGCAGGAGGCGCTATGTACTGACGGGGCCCCTCCCTCACCGCCCCCTAGCAGGAGGGCCTGTGTACAAACGGGGCCCCTCTGGGCAGGAGGCGCTATGTACTGACGGGGCCCCTCCCTCACCGCCCTTTGGGCAGGAAAGACTGTGTACAAACGGACTCCTCCCTCCCGGGGCCAATGGGGCCCCTCTGGGCAGGAGGCGCTATGTACTGACGGGGCCCCTCCGTCACCGCCCCCTGGGCAGGAGGGATTCTGTACAAACGGGGCCCCTCCTTTCTCTCCAGAGCGTGGTAGACTTGTGATACACACGGATTACTCTCTCAGGGACAGGCCTCAGTTCACAGGGTGAAGAATCATTCCTTTCCAGTGCCAGAGAGGCGTTTACTTGAGGGGTCTTCTTGCCCTGGGGTGAGGGAGGTGGTGTGTGCACCCACTCAGGTTTGCTCCCTGGTCGGGCCCTTTAATGAACTCAGGGTCGCTCCTCGGCTGTTTAATGAACGTGTGTGCAGGGTAGAGCTGTGTCTGTTTTAAAGAAAGTACTATTCCAATGCCACACGTTTAACTCAGAGTTTCTAGGAGTTAGCGCATGAGTTGCAGACAGCACAGCTCGGAAACAGGAGGCCACTTCATAAACGTGTGTGCTGGTGCAGGGTAGAGCTGTGTCTGTTTTAAAGAAAGTACTATTCTAATGCCACACGTTTAACTCAGAGGTTCTAGGAGTTAGTGCATGAGCTGCAGACAGCACAGCTCGGAAACAGGAGGCCACTTCATAAACGTGTGTGCTGGTGCAGGGTAGAGCTGTGTCTGTTTTAAAGAAAGTACTATTCTAATGCCACACGTTTAACTCAGAGGTTCTAGGAGTTAGTGCATGAGCTGCAGACAGCACAGCTCGGAAAAAGGAGGCCACTTCATAAACGTGTGTGCTGGTGCAGGGTAGAGCTGTGTCTGTTTTAAAGAAAGTACTATTCTAATGCCACACGTTTAACTCAGAGGTTCTAGGAGTTAGTGCATGAGCTGCAGACAGCACAGCTCGGAAACAGGAGGCCACTTCATAAACGTGTGTGCTGGTGCAGGGTAGTGCTGTGTGTCTGTTTTTAAGACGTTACTATTCTAATGCATCACATTTAACACTAGTTTTAGGAGTTAGTGCATGAGCTGCAGACAGCACAGTTCAGAAACAGGAGGGCGCATCCTAAAAATGATGTGCTGGTGCAGTGTACAGCTTTGAGTCTGTTTTTAAGACGTCACACTATTCTAATGCCACACATTTCACTCAGAGGTTCTAGGAGTTAGTGCATAAGCTGCAGACAGCACAGCCCGGAAACAGGAGGCCACATCTTAAACGTGTGCTGGTGCAGGGCAGAGATGTGTGTCTGTTTTTAGGACATTACTATTTTAATGCCGCACATTTAAGTCATTGGTTCTACGAGTTAGTGCATGAGTTGCAGACCAGGGCTCGGAAACAGGGAGAGGCAACCACTACTCCCCGCTTCTGGGCATTGGTGTCTGCACATCATGCTTTATCTCAGAGATATTCCAAGTTAAGTGTATATGCATTAGACAGTGTAGGACAGCCAGCTCTGCGTGCAGCAGCGCACATATACACACTGCCCCACCTATAGGACCCAGCCCTGGAGGAGCCGCCACTCCGCATCAGTAGGACGAGGGAACCAGCCTCCTACGTTCATTCACACCTGAGCTGCTCAGATACCAGTACAGATGACAGAGCACAGCACAAGCCCAGCAGGTTTTGTCAAAGAAAACACAGTGAGTGAATAGAGCAGCGCAGAGGTTGCACGTGTGCAGACTGCTGTCTAGGGGGTGTGCCCTCTGTCAGAAATGAGTCACATCTGGTCCCACTACAGGCTCGTCGTGCAGCTACAGCCTCATCGTGCTGGGTCCAAACTGGAATGGCATGGGGAGCAAAAAAGCAATGGATTTAGGCCCAGATCTCTGTATGACATTGTTCTGCATTCTGTCCATCAATTGTTCTTTTTGCATTTGTCACCCCGAGTGGGACGGGTATGCCCAGACGTGGGTCCAGTGCTCTCCATGCCACTGGAGTCAAGCTATCCTGGCTGATGAGGGCTGAAAGCCCGAAACCGGTCCTAGGATGCTTGTTTCCAGTCCAGGGAGGACATGGCCTGGCAGTTCGGGCTGGACTGTTCCCATTGGGCGCAGGGTCAAGACTGATTTGCATACGGCTGGGTCCAAACTGGAATGGCATGGTGAGCAAAAAAACTATGGATTTAGGCCCAGATCTCTGTACTGGGGTGAATGTATGACATTGTTCTGCATTCTGTCCATCAACTGTTGTTTTTGCATTTGTCACCCCGAGTGGGACGGGTATGCCCAGACGTGGGTCCCGTGCTCTCCATGCCACTGGAATCAAGCTATCCTGGCTGAAGAGGGGTGAAACCCCGAAACCAGTCCTTGGATGCTTGTTTCCAGTCCAGGGAGGACCTGGCCTGGCAGTTCGGTCTGGACTGTTCCCATGAGGCACAGGGTCAGGGCTGATTTGCATATGGCTGGGTCCAAACTGGAATGGCATGAGCAGCAAAAAAACTATGGATTTAGGCCCAGACCCAGATCTCTGTACTGGGGAGAATGTATGACATTGTTCTGCATTCTGTCCATCAACTGTTGTTTTTGCATTTGTCACCCCGAGTGGGACGGGTATGCCCAGACGTGGGTCCCGTGCTCTCCATGCCACTGGAATCAAGCTATCCTGGCTGAAGAGGGGTGAAACCCCGAAACCGGTCCTAGGATGCTTGTTTCCAGTCCAGGGAGGACCTGGCCTGGCAGTTCGGGCTGGACTGTTCCCATTGGGCACAGGGTCAAGACTGATTTGAATATGGCTGGGTCCAAACTGGAATGGCATGGGGAGCAAAAAAAAGATGGATTTAGGCCCAGATCTCTGTACTGGGGTGAATGTATGACATTGTTCTGCATTCTGTCCATCAAGTGTTCTTTTTGTGTGCAGCTACAGCCTTGTCATCAGGGCCAGGCTTTAGCACTGGTGGCGCCCTGGCGCTCCCCAATGACCACCTCTGCCATGGATTCCATTTCTACCACCCTTTAACAGCGCCCCTCAATTCTCCAGAACCACTGTCTCTCAGATTCATTTAGTTTTATAGCGCTACTCATACCAGTGTAGGGTGTCAGAGCACTTTACATCACACACACATTGCACAGAGACAATCATATGTGTGTAAATCACTGTATAGGAAATGTTACATAATACAGAGGACTACAAGGTGTAGGAGTGACATGTCATCCTTTCTGGTAGGCAGTGTAGTTTAAGAGTCCTTAGTCTGGAAAAGCACAAATTCAGAATTTAAAACGTAACACCATTGTTAGGGGTTCTCTTTAATAATAAGAATTGTTTTCTACCCAAATGAACCCTTTTGGCAAGATTAGGATAATGAAAGACTGGGTGTAGGAAGGTGGAATCTGACTATATGGTTGCCCCCACTTTTTTTATGGTGTTTTGCTGGTTTATGACTTAGTTGGACTGGGATCCTGCTATTCAGGGCCCCAGTCTATCTGCTTTCTCTGTAAAAAGGTTTCCATGTGCCTTAGGCACATCTCTGATTGGAATCTGGAGTGCCCTTATAAGTCCCTAGTATATGGTGTACTATGTACCAAGGGCATAGGTACCTCAGAGGCCTGCCAGGGGCTGCAGCATGTATTATGCCACCCCTGGAAGGCCATCCAAACTGACACCACAGGTCTGCTACTGCAGCCTGGGTAAGGTGGTGCATGCACCCCTTACTGTGATATAGGTTACCTATATCACTAAATACATACACACATATAAACCTATAAGTCACTCCTAAGGCAGGCCTTATCAATCCTAAAGGCAGAGTGCATGGTTCCTATGTGAGAGGGTGCCCCTGCATGAGCAGGGCCCCTCTGCAGCGTTCGGAGACCATCTCTGATGCTGTTTGTAGTGCAGCCTGACCATATACTCTTAAGCGCATTATATCCTCGCGGTAAAATGCTAACTTTGGAATGGCTGCACCTAAACATGTCGTGTTTGGTGTCAAACATCTTGGAATACTACCCCCGCCAATCCTGGCGGCGGGGGTAGCATTCCACCCTTCTAGAGGGAAAGACATGTTAACTCTGGCTTACCCGGTAACTTCTTTCTGAAGCCCTGGCATCACAAAATGGATGCTGCTGTCACAGACACAAGTCTGGCCTCCTGCTGCTGGACGAAACTCCGGCAGGGGAGGCCTGGACAATAGGTTTCCTGTTGCAGGGAGGTGTGACCACCTCCCCAGACAGGATAATGTGTATTGGGGCTGGGTGGGTGCACTCTTAGAGTGCTTTGAAGTCCTGCACTGGGGGAGCAAAAGGCTCCTCTGTGCATATGCCAGTTCAAACCAGCTCAGGGGCTACCTGCCCCTGCTCTGGCGCGAAACTGGACAAAGGGAAGTGGGTGTAGCCACCCCTCCCTTGACCCTCCCATAGGTGGGGTCATAGAGTTAGTCCCTCCCTGTTTTACTGGTTAAAATGGGGAACCCTTGCCACAGCAAGATTAGATATCCCTGGACTAAACTTTGAAACTGAATCCTGGACCTTCGACGCTCTACATCACGATTAGAGGACTGAAGAATCTCCCTTGGGGTCAAGGAGTGACTCCCCTGCTTGGCAGGCACCAAAAACGATAACGACGGTCGCAAACTACGCCGCTCCCGCCGGAGTCCGAAGTCCCTGCAGCCCAAGAAGTGGATTTCCTGACTTCTCCAAGGCCATCGTGAGTCCCCAGCGAAGCTGAGGCAAGTGGACCCCACGAGTGACGAGGAACCGCGACCCCTGGGTACCGTGCACTATTATCGAGTGCAACCCCTTCACAACGTTCTACAAACCTGTGCTTTGGACCACGTGTGGTCCCAACCTCCAGCAGGAATTCCTCCGAAGATAAGAGGCCTACACCGTCCTGAGTGACCGTGGGCCCCTGTTGAGTGATTCCGCCCGAGGTGTCTTCGCGATCCCTTGCCAGCCGGCTCGTGGGTCCCCAGAAGACTTTCTAAAGAAACCAAAGGGCTCCCCTGATTGCTCCAGGCCTGCCCTGACTTACCCTCGCTGGGTGAGTTCCCCAGACCTTGCTGGTCTGCACCATTGACGATCTTCAGCTACATCGAGACTTGCCGTTGCCAAGGCTTGTTGGGTCCAATCCGGTCGCCGACACTGCAGCACTCGACAGACATCGTGTACCAGCCCGAATCCTGCTCCTGGTCGCCAACAACGCCTCCTGGACCTCGTGGCTGCAGAAACGAGACGACCGTCAACACACCTGAAGCACTCGACATCGGTGGGCATCTGTCCATCGCCTTCCTGGTCACTGGCTAGTGACCCAGACTCTGTCCCCTCTGCTTTCAGGTTCTTCAGAACTCCGATCCACTCTTGGATCCACCCGGACACTTTTCTCCTGGTCGCCAGCAGCACTTTGCAGCAGATCGCCATAAGAACCGACGACGAAACCCGACCCCGAAAGGCACCTATGCACCCGGCTTCCCTGGGTGAGGTAACACGAGTACTCCGGTGCTCCCGTGGGTAGAGACTCTTCAAAGTCCTAGATCTCAAAGGGTTTTGTCCTAGTCCTCTTCTAAGTGTCCCTTTCCTCTATTTTCCCGATCCCGACTTTCTCCATAGAAGTTAACGGCGTATCGCGGTTGTGTATTTACACTGCACGCGTCTCCCGTGGGTCCCCTGTGTCACTACCTTGGGTGGTTCCTTGTGGTCCAAGCACTTCTAGAGGCTCTAGGCCTAGTGTCTAGTTCAGTCGTGGTTCGCATACCACTTTATTGGTATATGGTTTGGTACGCCCCTAGGGCCCAAACGTGTATTTGTGCTATTACTGTGATTTAAGATCTTATAACCTATGTACTTCGAACTCTAGCCTCATAAAGAGACTAGAGGGGTGTGTTTAGTAATAAATACATATATTTTGAATATATACCTGGTGTGGTGCTCTTTCATTTGGTCACTCAAGAGATTATAGACTGGTAAAACAAGCTGCTTTACATTCCTTCAAGACTTAGCCTGAAGGCTGCTCTCCACAGCTACCACTAGGATAGCTTTCAATAAGGTTGTCTTTAACCTACCTACCATAAGAGTCGATTTGGACTGGTGCAAGGTGCCCACTATAATTAGTGGATAGCATATGCCAGGCCAACTTCTCACATTGGTGTGCAGCGTGTGGGATTCCAGCTTGCTATTGTTTTACCAGATAATCTCAATTGAATTGATCAACTGAAAACCACTAAAGGTACCTAAGGTACATATAATTTAAGCTTAGAATATCAGTAAGTTCTACTGAACTTAGAGTTGTGTGTAAAGGGATAGCACAACCCTTTCTACAACTCAAGAAAGTTTAGTAGGCCACACTAGAGTAGGTAGTGCATACACCACACCACACTAGTAATGTCTTTAAAAGCAGGATCTAGAGATACCCTGCAGGAAGCCATGGAGCTTCCCCCCTCCAAGTATGACACACTCCCATTCTTGGAACTGAGAGCTTTGTGTAACGTGAGGAAATTAAGGACAGGCCAAAGTCCCACCACCCAACACCTCCAGGAGATGTTGGTGGCTTATGATCTTAGTAAGTCCTCAGAGACTGAAGGGGTAGGAGCAGAGGGTGGGCCAGCAGATGAGGAAGGGGCCAGGGGTACTACTACCCCCAGCCCCCTCTGAAACTGACCAGGAGGGTGACAATGACCCTGACCTGGAAAACCCAATCCCTTCTGGGGAAGATGAAGATGAGGATCTGGAGAACCACACCTTTGTCCCCCAGGAAGGATTATGAGTGTGCTCAGAAAGTCTAGGTCTCCTTCTCAGGAGTCTAACCACTCTGGCACCTCAATAGGGAGCTCTGTTTCTTCTCACAGGAGGGAATCCTCTCATGAGAGAAGAAAGAGACTGGTCCAGTATGAGGAAACTCAACTAGAGATCAGGAAGAAGCAATTGGCTTTAGATAGAGAATCCCTAGATCTCCTTAGAGAGAGAAGAAAGTTGGGACTAGAGTCCCATGGTGGCAGCAATATCCCTAGAGATAGGGACAGGTCTTATGACCATAGAAACCTAAACAAGATTGTCCCTCCCTACCAGAGTGGGGATGACATCCACAAATGGATAACTGCACTGGAGAGGGCCTGTAAAGTTCAGAAGGTCCCCAGAGGCAGTGGGCAGCAATCTTGTGGCTCTCCTTTGCAGACAAAGGTAGAGACAAGCTCCTCACTGTAAGAGAAGAGGATGCTGACAATTACACAGTCTTGAAGAGTGCTCTGATAGATGGGTTTGGCCTAACCACTGAACAGTATAGGTTGAAGTTCAGAGACACCCAAAAAGCTCAGACTCAAGACTGGGTTGATTTTGTAGATTGTGCTACAAAGGCTCTGGAAGGTTGGATACATGGCAACAAAGTGCATGACTTTTTAGGATTGTACAATTTGATTATGAGGAGCAGATCCTTAATAATTGTCAAAACCAGCTTTTGCACCAGTATCTGGTGGACTCTGATCTGACCTCTCCCCAAGAATTGGGAAAGAAGGCAGACAAATGGGTCAGAACCAGAGTAAAAACTAGAAATCAGGGTGGTGACCAGAAGAAAGATTCTACTAAGTCCCAAGAGAAAGGTGGGGATAAATCTAAGGATAAGTCCCCTACAGGGCCCCAAAATTCCTCTTCTGGGGGTGGGTCCCAAACTCCTTCCTCTCCTGAAAAGAAACCATATTGCCATGTCTGTAAAAGCCTGGGCACTGGAAAACTGATCCCAGTTGCCCCAGGATTGGCAATAAAGAAAATGTTCCTCCCACAACTACTACCACCCTCCTGGTACTACCAGTAGTAATCCTCCAGTTGGGAGTAGTGCACCCAAAAAGTTGGGTGCTTTTGCAAGAGGAACAGAGGTGGGCCCTAGTTTAGACAGGGACCCCTCAACAGACTCCTCTGACTCTGATGGTGGTATAGGATTTGCCACCTTTACCATGGGTCCCATAGCATTGGGCAGGTACAGACTGGAGCCAATGATTAATGGTCAGAAAGCTGTGGCATTTAGGGACACAGGGGCTAGTGTCACCATGGTGGCAGGGAAACTAGTCCCCCCTCACCAGCTTTTACCTGAGTTTAAATACCAGGTGACCAACATTGATGGTGTCAGAACAGATCACCCCATGGCCATAGTCAATCTCAGCTGGGAGGGGGTCACAGGCCCAAAAGAGTGGCAGTGTCCCCAACCCTACCTGTAGATTGCCTGATGGGCAATGATTTGGAAATTTCAGCCTGGGCTGAAGTTGAACACCAAACCCATCTTAGGATGTTGGGCGTCCCTGCAAAGGTTAGTGGGGCTGTGATGGCCACAGCCCCAGCCCAAGACTTTGGAGAGATGGAGCCTGAAAGAATGGCCCACTCTCCCCCAAAGAGAGCAAAAGGGTTGAAGAAAAGTCTTCTTCCCCCAGACAGTAGGTAAGGGTCAGCCTCCTCAGGGAACTGACCCTACCCCTAGTGAAGGAACTGCCACAGAGGTAGTCAGGCCTGGCCTGGCCACACCTCTGATGGCAGAGGACCCTTCCACGGTGGTACCCAGTCTGGAGCAGGTAACCTGCCCCTCTCTACCCTGCCTCAGTCAGCCCAGGGCTGCAGAGGTCAGGAGGTCAGTGGACCCCCGGGCCCCCTGTCCAGAGGAAGCCCCCATCAGCAGATTAGGGGCAGCCAGTCTAGTAGCCCTAGCCAGGTGAAAATTCCTCTACACACTGAGGGATCCCCCATACCTTTATGTAGGGACCTCCCTCAGAAGGACTCTGGTAGGCAAGGGCAAACCTGGGACCAGAAGGTTCCAAACCTGCCATGTCCCTCCAGTGTTCCATCCAAAGGGACCCAACCCCCAGCTGTAGGCAGCCAAAGGTTGACCCTTAGAGCAAAGTGCAACTCAGTCATGGAAAGACAGGCATACATGGTGACCAGTGATCTGAGGAAACTGAGGCCAACATTCCTAGGGCCTCACTTCCCTACTCAGACACCTCACCAGCCTTGTACTTTACCTAAGCACACCAGAGGTAGTGATTCCCCATGGTGGAGACCCTCTCATACCCTTAGGGTGAGGGATTGCTTAGTGGACCATAACATAGGGGGCAACCATGCTAGTGCAGGTGCTTCCTTATATGGCCACTTAGTCAATATAGGCTCAACTGGCCAAGGTTAGCCTTATCTCCTTTCGTTTGGGGGGTTATGTAGGAAGGTGGAATCTGACTATATGGTTGCCCCCACTTTTTTATGGTGTTTTGCTGGTTTATGACTTAGTTGGACTGGGATCCTGCTATTCAGGGCCCCAGTCTATCTGCTTTCTCTGTAAAAGGTTTCCATGTGCCTTAGGCACATCTCTGATTGGAATCTGGAGTGCCCTTATAAGTCCCTAGTATATGGTATACTATGTACCAAGGGCATAGGTACCTCAGAGGCCTGCCAGGGGCTGCAGCATGTATTATGCCACCCCTGGAAGGCCATCCAAACTGACACCACAGGTCTGCTACTGCAGCCTGGGTAAGGTGGTGCATGCACCTCTTACTGTGATATAGGTTACCTATATCACTAAATACATACACACATATAAACCTATAAGTCACTCCTAAGGCAGGCCTTATCAATCCTAAAGGCAGAGTGCATGGTTCCTATGTGAGAGGGTGCCCCTGCATGAGCAGGGCCCCTCTGCAGCGTTCGGAGACCATCTCTGATGCTGTTTGTAGTGCAGCCTGACCATATACTCTTAAGCGCATTATATCCTCGCGGTAAAATGCTAACTTTGGAATGGCTGCACCTAAACATGTCGTGTTTGGTGTCAAACATCTTGGAATACTACCCCCCGCCAATCCTGGCGGCGGGGTAGCATTCCACCCTTCTAGAGGGAAAGACATGTTAACTCTGGCTTACCCGGTAACTTCTTTCTGAAGCCCTGGCATCACAAAATGGATGCTGCTGTCACAGACACAAGTCTGGCCTCCTGCTGCTGGACGAAACTCCGGCAGGGGAGGCCTGGACAATAGGTTTCCTGTTGCAGGGAGGTGTGACCACCTCCCCAGACAGGATAATGTGTATTGGGGCTGGGTGGGTGCACTCTTAGAGTGCTTTGAAGTCCTGCACTGGGGGAGCAAAAGGCTCCTCTGTGCATATGCCAGTTCAAACCAGCTCAGGGGCTACCTGCCCCTGCTCTGGCGCGAAACTGGACAAAGGGAAGTGGGTGTAGCCACCCCTCCCTTGACCCTCCCATAGGTGGGGTCATAGAGTTAGTCCCTCCCTGTTTTACTGGTTAAAATGGGGAACCCTTGCCACAGCAAGATTAGATATCCCTGGACTAAACTTTGAAACTGAATCCTGGACCTTCGACGCTCTACATCACGATTAGAGGACTGAAGAATCTCCCTTGGGGTCAAGGAGTGACTCCCCTGCTTGGCAGGCACCAAAAACGATAACGACGGTCGCAAACTACGCCGCTCCCGCCGGAGTCCGAAGTCCCTGCAGCCCAAGAAGTGGATTTCCTGACTTCTCCAAGGCCATCGTGAGTCCCCAGCGAAGCTGAGGCAAGTGGACCCCACGAGTGACGAGGAACCGCGACCCCTGGGTACCGTGCACTATTATCGAGTGCAACCCCTTCACAACGTTCTACAAACCTGTGCTTTGGACCACGTGTGGTCCCAACCTCCAACAGGAATTCCTCCGAAGATAAGAGGCCTACACCGTCCTGAGTGACCGTGGGCCCCTGTTGAGTGATTCCGCCCGAGGTGTCTTCGCGATCCCTTGCCAGCCGGCTCGTGGGTCCCCAGAAGACTTTCTAAAGAAACCAAAAGGCTCCCCTGATTGCTCCAGGCCTGCCCTGACTTACCCTCGCGGGGTGAGTTCCCCAGACCTTGCTGGTCTGCACCATTGACGATCTTCAGCTACATCAAGACTTGCCGTTGCCAAGGCTTGTTGGGTCCAATCCGGTCGCCGACACTGCAGCACTCGACAGACATCGTGTACCAGCCCGAATCCTGCTCCTGGTCGCCAACAACGCCTCCTGGACCTCGTGGCTGCAGAAACGAGACGACCGTCAACACACCTGAAGCACTCGACATCGGTGGGCATCTGTCCATCGCCTTCCTGGTCACTGGCTAGTGACCCAGACTCTGTCCCCTCTGCTTTCAGGTTCTTCAGAACTCCGATCCACTCTTGGATCCACCCGGACACTTTTCTCCTGGTCGCCAGCAGCACTTTGCAGCAGATCGCCATAAGAACCGACGACGAAACCCGACCCCGAAAGGCACCTATGCACCCGGCTTCCCTGGGTGAGGTAACACGAGTACTCCGGTGCTCCCGTGGGTAGAGACTCTTCAAAGTCCTAGATCTCAAAGGGTTTTGTCCTAGTCCTCTTCTAAGTGTCCCTTTCCTCTATTTTCCCGATCCCGACTTTCTCCATAGAAGTTAACGGCGTATCGCGGTTGTGTATTTACACTGCACGCGTCTCCCGTGGGTCCCCTGTGTCACTACCTTGGGTGGTTCCTTGTGGTCCAAGCACTTCTAGAGGCTCTAGGCCTAGTGTCTAGTTCAGTCGTGGTTCGCATACCACTTTATTGGTATATGGTTTGGTACGCCCCTAGGGCCCAAACGTGTATTTGTGCTATTACTGTGATTTAAGATCTTATAACCTATGTACTTGAACTCTAGCCTCATAAAGAGACTAGAGGGGTGTGTTTAGTAATAAATACATATATTTTGAATATATACCTGGTGTGGTGCTCTTTCATTTGGTCACTCAAGAGATTATAGACTGGTAAAACAAGCTGCTTTACATTCCTTCAAGACTTAGCCTGAAGGCTGCTCTCCACAGCTACCACTAGGATAGCTTTCAATAAGGTTGTCTTTAACCTACCTACCATAAGAGTCGATTTGGACTGGTGCAAGGTGCCCACTATAATTAGTGGACAGCATATGCCAGGCCAACTTCTCACATTGGTGTGCAGCGTGTGGGATTCCAGCTTGCTATTGTTTTACCAGATAATCTCAATTGAATTGATCAACTGAAAACCACTAAAGGTACCTAAGGTACATATAATTTAAGCTTAGAATATCAGTAAGTTCTACTGAACTTAGAGTTGTGTGTTTCCAACCGCGACTTGCCCCATTGAAGTTAACGGCGATCCGCGCCTGTGTATCCACACTGCACGCGTCCCCCGTGGGTCCTTTACTTACCTGCCTTGGGTGGTTTCGTGAGGCCCCTGCACTTCTGAAGGCCCTAGGCCTTGTCTCCCTGCAAGTCGTTGTTTCTAAGTCTCTTACTTAGTATATGGTCTGGTACGCCCCTAGGGCCCCAGCCATATTTTGTGCTTAACTTATTGTGAAACGTTGATTTGTGCATATGTTTGTCTTCTAATCTCATAAAGAGATTAGTAGAGAGTTATTTAGAAATAAATACATATATATTTGATATATATACCTGTGTGGTGTCTTTTCATTTGGTGATTCAAGAGATTATAGACTGGTAAAACAAGCTGCTTTACATTCCTTCAAGACTTAGCCTGAAGGCTGCTCTCCATAGCTACCACTAGGATAGCTTTCAATAAGGTTGTCTTTAACCTACCTACCATAAGAGTCGATTTGGACTGGTGCAAGGTGCCCACTATAATTAGTGGACAGCATATGCCAGGCCAACTTCTCACACTGGGCAAAAAACATAGAGCGCTAACATATACCTTGCAGTTTACAGCAGCTCTAGGGTGACAGTTAATAGCTCAATGTTCTATATTAGGATTTTGACTAATAAACGACAAGTAACAAAAGGATCTCTCTTACAGAAGCAGTGACCCACTGACCTATTTACATTACATGCACTTTGTTATCTGCATGGGACACGTTCTTAGCAGCAGGCATTTTAACCCACTGCGCTACCTTAGTTTGAGTCAAAACTTCCAGGAAGAACATTAATCACAGTTATCTTGACATTTTAATTGATGTCTGAAAATTGCTGGAGGCCAGGAATGCGGCAACAGGTGCTTTTAAAATGATAATATACATTTTCAAAAGTGACGCCCCCACCTCAACTCAGCACCCGGTGCGATCGGGGCCATCACACCGCCCTAGAGCCGGCCCTGTTGGTCGTGCAGCTACCAGCTTGTAATGCAGCTACAGGCTCTCTCTGCAGCGAAATAATTAAATCCGTTATTTTTAAAGCGCAAACTAATCATCCCTAGGGGACTCAAGGCGCTTGGAGCCGTCGGGGAGATTAAGTGAGCTATTGCCGAGAGTCACATGGTGCTGAGCTGCCACTGGTGTCGGAGATCGAACCATGAGCCCCGCCCTCCGGAGTGACATGCTCCAGCTGCGGAGCCACGCCTCACCCCTCTACAGGCTCGTCGTGCAGCTTCCGGCTCGTCATGCATCTATGGACTTGTTGTGGAGCTACAGGCTCATCGTGCAACTACAGGCTCGCTGTGCAGCTTACAGGCTCGTCATGCAGCTACAGCCTCGTCGTGCATCTATGGGCTTGTTGTGGAGCTACAGGCTCTTTGTGGAGCTACAGGCTCATCATGCTGCTACAGGCTCGTCGTGCAGCTACAGGCTTGTCATGCAACTACAGGCTCGCTGTGCAGCTTACAGGCTTGTCATGCAGCTACAGCCTCGTCGTGCATCTATGGGCTTGTTGTGGAGCTACAGGCTCTTTGTGGAGCTACAATCTCATGCATCTACAGGCTCATCATGCTGCTACAGGCGTGTCGTGCAGCTACAGGCGGTAAGGCAGTTACGGGCTTGTTGTGGAGCTACAAGCTCCTTGTGCAGCTACAGGATAGTTGTGCACCTACGGGTTTGTTGTGGAGGTACGGGCTCATCGTGCAGCTACAGGCTCATTGTGCACCTCTGGGCTCGTTGTGGAGCTACAGTCTCGTGCAGCTACAGGCTCGTCATACATCTACAGGCTTGTTGTGGAGCTAAAGGATGTCATGCAGCTACAGGGTCACTGTGCAGCCAGAGGCTCGTCGTACAGCTGCAGGCTTGCCATGAAACTACAGGCTCGCTGTGCAGCTACAGGCTTGTTATTCATCTCTGGGCTCGTTGTGGAGCTACAGTCTCATGCAGCTACAGGCTTGTCATGCAGCTACAGGCTTGTCATGCACTACAGGCTTGTCGTCCAGCTACAGGCTCATCGCGCAGCCACAGGCTCGTTGTGCAGCTACAGGCTCGTTGTGCAGCTACTGGCTCATTGCGCATCTATGGTCTTGTTGTGGAGCTACAGGCTCGCTGTGCAGTTACAGGCTCATTGTGGAGCTAGAGTCTCATGCATCTACAGGCTCCTCGTGCAGTTACAGGCTCATTGTGGAGCTCGATTCTCATGCATCTACAGGCTCCTCATGCAGATACAAGCTTGTAATGCAGCTACAGGCTGGTCATGCAGTTACAGACTTGTTGTGTACCTACAGGCTCCTCGTGCAGCTACAGGCTCATCGTATAGCTACAGGCTCGTCGTGCAGCTACAGGCTCTTTATGAAGCCACAGGCTTGTTGTGCACCTCTGGGCTTGTTGTGGAGCTACAGTCTCGTGCAGCTACAGGCTCGTCATGCATCTATGGGCTTGTTGTGGAGCAAAAGGATTTCATGCAGCTACAGGGTCACTATGCAGCTAGAGGCTCGTCATGCAGCTACAGAAATGTCATGAAACTACAGGCTTGTCGTGCACCTACAGGCTCGCTGTACAGCTACAGGCTTGTCGTGCACCTACAGGCTCACTGTGCAGCTACAGGCTCATTGCACAGCTACAGGCTTGTCATGCAGCTACTGGCTCATCGTGCAACTATGGGCTCGTTGTGGAGCTACAGACTCGCTGTGCAGTTACAGGCTCATTGTGGAGCTACAGTCTCATGCATCTACAGGCTCCTCGTGCAGATACAAGCTTGTCATGCAGCTACAGGCTGGTCATGAAGTTATGGACCTGTAGTGTACCTACAGGCTCCTAGTGCAGCTACAGGCTCATTGTGCACCTTCGGGCTCTTTGTGGAGCTACAGTCTCGTGCAGCTACAGGCTCGTCATGCATCTACGGGCTTGTTGTGGAGCTAAAGGATATCATGCAGCTACAGGGTCACTGTGCAGCCAGAGGCTCGTCGTGCAGCTACAGGCTTGTCATGCATCTACAGGTTTGTCGTCCAGTTACAGGCTCGCAGTGCAGCTACAGGCTCATCGTACAGCTACAGGCTTGTTGCGCAGCTACAGGCTTGTTGTGCAGCTACAGGCTCGTCATGCAGATACTGGCTCATGCATGTATCAGCTTGTTGTGGAGCTACAGGCTCGTCGTGCAGTTACAGGCTCATTGTGGAGCTACAGTCTCGTACATCTACAGGCTCCTTGTGCAGATACAAGCTCGTCATGCAGCTACAGGCTGATCATGCAGCTACAGACTTGTGTACCTACAGGCTCCTCGTGCCACTACATGCTTGTTGTGCACCTCCACGCTTGTTGTGCAGCTATAGTCTGGTGCAGCCACAGGCTTCTTATGCAAATACAACTCATCATGCATCTACAGGCTGGTCTTGCATTTACTGGCTTGTTGTGCAGCTACAAGCCTCGCTCTGCAGCTATAGGCTCGCAGTGCACCTAGAGGCTCTTCGTGCAACTAAAGCCTCATCGGGTAGTTATAGGCTCTTTGTTCTGCTACAGGCTCATTGTGCAGCTACAGGCTCGTCATGCAGCTACAGGCTCATCATGCAGCTACAGGCTCGTCATGCAGCTACAGGCTTGTCATGCAGCTACAGGCTCGTCGTGCAGCTACAGGCTTGTCATGCAGCTACAGACTTTTCATGCAGCTACAGGCTCGTCGTGCAGCTACAGGCTCGTCGTGCAGCTACAGGCTCATCATGCAGCTACAGGCTCGTCGTGCCGCTACAGGCTCGTCGTGCAGCTACAGGCTTGTCATGCAGCTACAGGCTCGTCATGCAGCTACAGGCTTGTCATGCAGCTACAGGCTTTTCATGCAGCTACAGGCTCGTCGTGCAGCTACAGGCTCGTCGTGCAGCTACGGGCTTGTCATGCAGCTACAGGCTCGTCATGCAGCTACAGGCTTGTCATGCAGCTACAGGCTTTTCATGCAGCTACAGGCTCGTCGTGCAGCTACAGGCTCGTCATGCAGCTACAGGCTTGTTGTGCGTCCTTCCCTGGTGTTCCTGGTGTATCTACAAACTGGGGGCAGATCACATTTTTCCATTTGTGAAGTAAACGTAATGTAAGTGCTGTGACACCCTCTTGATATGGGTTTAAAAGGCCCTTAAGATGCCCTTAGAGATCTTCCTGTGGCCAAATTTACAAGTTTACTTGTATAATTTAGTGCAGGAAATGCTCGCTGGTGGGATCTTTGTCCCTCATGTACCAAGATTCAAAGTAAGAAATCCTAAATTGAGAATAATAAAAAGAATTCCAAGTTTTGACTTCCTTATTTTTCTTATTTGCAGTTTGCAACCCACTACCATTGGCCACAGTCACAGGGATGGTAGCCTGCTGGGGTCAGCAGACCGCCATGTCTGTGAAAGCCTTTAAATAAAGCAAACTTTTTTTTCTAATGCAGCCCGTTTTCCTTTAAGAAAAATGGGTTGCCTGTAAATTAAAAAAAAAAAGAAGTTACACAAACCTTTTTAGGAGTAGACCGTGAGCCCATGGACCACCGTCTACTCCTGAAAATGTTCTTTCAACATTCACAAAGGGGAAGGGGTCTCTTCGGGACGACTCCCCATTTGTGAATGGGTTAGCACCTCTTTTGAGTTGGTGATATTAAATTTTACAACAGGATTTTGTCACAAAATATTAAAACATACCATAAGGAATCAGTATGTGGAAGGGACACGCCAAACACATTGCTTCCAAATAGCAATTTGTTATTGTTTGCTTGACCCATTAACGATTCAGAAAATATTTTCCGGAAAGGTAATTAGGTTTAGTATATTGCAAAATGTGTGTTAGCGATTGCAAACTCTGAGGTTTACCGAATTTGAGTTTTGGCGACCGTTAAAACACTTTGTACATCAATTGTTATCATTCAGAGCAAGATGGCGGCCGACTGACCGCAGTAAGAGGTGCCCCTGTGTTCGGCCCCAAGATAAATGGTGATGGTACAATAATATGCTGAAGCACACCTACCTTTTGGGTTTCTTGGACTCCTGCTGGCAGGGAGGCTTGTGCTGGCAAGGACTGCTGTGCTTGGCGGTTGTGGTTGCTGCCCTGCGGGAGACCGGAGCGGTGTTTGGCGCTATACGGTGGAAACTGACACGGTCCACCACAATGGCTCCCGAGGTGAACAAAGCATCGAAGGAGGCCGCCGCAGCGGGAACGGCGGCAGGGTGAGGCACGATCAACCCCCAGCACAGCACCCTGACCAGAAAGACTGAGGAGGCCGATGTTCGGGCAGCTAAGGGGGGCAAGCTGGAGGCTCGCGCCAATCAACGCAGTGCAGCCGCCAATGTTGACAGTTTAAGGCAGCCCTCGGTCGCTGAAGTTTTCTCCTCGGCTGCTGCCACCACTGCCATCAGGTTACGGCCGCCTGCGAGTGGGGCAGCAGCTGAGATCGACTCGCTGGAAGTGGCGGGCGGAGCTCAGTTGACTGCTCCGCCCGCCGATACATTGTTGCAACAGCAGCCCGGAGCGGGCTGTGTGGAATGGATTCTCCCCAGTTGGAGCAGCCCGCCCAAGGCACTAAACCTGATGTGGAGAGAAGCTGTATCTCTGGGCCCCAAGGGCCGCTATGACCCCTGTTAGCCTCGGAGCCCCCTGTGGAAGAGCTGATAAGAAACAACAATAGTTCTTTATCTATATCTGCAAATACTGTGTTGGGTGGGACCAGAGTACAGGGAACCCTACCAGTCCCTGGCTCAAAAATCCACTGGGATCACCAGAACCAGGAGATAAATTCAGACAGAGCAGCAGCTTTAGAGGGAGAAGTCGAGAAACTCCAGACATGTAAAGAGGCAAAAGACAAGCAGGTGGTACATGTAATGTGGAAACTCGAAGATTTCAAGAACCAGCAACACCAAAACAACCTTAGGTTCCTGGGGCTATCTGAGAACGTCGAGGGCGACGATATGAGAGCATTTATGGTGGGCCTCCTAAAGGGCGCTTTTCCTGACTTATAACACTGGAACTGGGATGCTGAGGTACAACGAGCATACCGCTTCCCCCTGATGCTGCGGAAAAATAACTTGGCAGGACAGGCAGAACGGCCCAGGGCAGTCTTAGTTTTTTTTGGCAACTTTCGTCTTTGACAGGCTATTTCAGATAAAACAAGGACAGATGCTAAACACTCTTTTGAGGGCCATACATTTTTTTCTCGGCCAGATTACTGCCACACTACTGTAGAAAGGAGGTGGAGGTTACGCCAAAGGATCTCACCTTTCCAGGCAAAACGCTGTGAAGCATATCTTCTGAACCCAGCTCGGCTCAAGGTCATCTCGAATGGAAGGGTGCGGATGTTCACATCAGAGATTAAGGCCCAGGACTACCTGAAGGAGCTGAAGGAAGCAAAAGGAAGTGCTGGGGGGTGGGGGGGGCAGGGTTTGGGTGGTGGGCCAGAATGCAGGATGGGGTGGGAGGGGAAAAACGCAAAAAACATGGTACATGAGGATTACCACGAAGAGTGGAAAAGGAGAGGGGTTATTGTTGGTGCAATGGGAAAATGGGTCAATAAACAAAGAGACACGGTTTATTTTATCCAGAAGCACAGTTACTATTATAGATGATGAGTATTCTGATAGCAACAGTAAATATATGCGGCTTGAATGATCGAGCGAAGAGACAGAACGCAGCAATTGATTTGAAAACACTTTGCGCCGATATTCTATGTCTACAGGAGACTCACTTAGAGGGTACTGGGGGAAGCTAATGGAGCAGCTTGGGTACAAACTTATCACCAACACTGCCCAAGGAGCTAGAACTAGAGGGGTTGCCATCTTGTCCCAGAGGAAGGATATAAAATATAAGAGATGTAAGTCGTATAAGCTGGGACGCTGGGTGTTAGCGGAATGCCTTTATCACAATTTCATATTTACTATATGCTCAGTATATGGGTCCACTGCGGATGATCCTGAAGTCTTGGAGTTTCTCAATACTGAGCTGGCGTTGTGACCTTCTCCTGTTATACTTTGTGGGGGCTTGAATATCAACGCCTTGGGTGGGCTCTGGGGGGAACGCAGTGGTAAATACGCAGGTCGAAAGAGGAAGGTCTATAGATCCCTTACCTCCCTAATACAAGGCAATGATTTAACAGACATGCGGTTGTATTTAAAGCCCTCCGACCCCGGTAGAACCTATTTTTCCGCCCCCCATAAATCATTTGCGTGCCTGGATTATTTTTTCGTCTCACACCAACTGACCTCGAGGTGCAGTATAGAACAATATCCCCGAGTTGTTTCGGACCACAACCGCCTGGTTTTGGTGGTCACCTGTGCAGGAGTGGAAAGATCAGAGCTAACTTGGACATTTGAAAGAGGTCTATTGAAAGACCAGATGTATATCACAGATATGAATACATGGATTAAGGAATTTATGGAAATCAACAGGAATAGCACAAGCAGTGGGGTAGTCTGGGATGCGCTCAAGGCAGGGGTTAGGGTGGGAAACACTGAGCTATAGCCTACGTCTCCAAAGGAACGAAGCCCAGTGCCTAAAAACATTGTACAAGGCAATGGCAGATGCTAAAGAAGAACGTGTGGGGGCCCTAGCTTCAGGGATGCCTCTGGAGAATATACTGCGTAAACTTGCCCTTGCGAAAGCCGAAGTAGGAGAAATTTCGGCAACAAAGGCAGCCGAGAAATTCCTTGCATGGCGACAAAGCTGTCATGAGCTTAATGAACATGTAGGACATATGCTGGCAGTCCGCCTAAAACAGAAGAACGCGATGGGAGAGATACTCAAGATCTTAGACGAAGGGGGGAATCTAGTAAAGGGCTCCGCAGGTATACGGCAGGAATTCTGCAAATATTATGCGAAATTATACTATGAGAAACAAGAGGCGGGAGAGGACTCAATTAGAGAGTATCTAAGTTACATTCAACTAGAACAATTTACCTCTGTAGATGTGGAATCTTTGGAAGCCCGATTTACTGAAGAAGAAATCTACGAAGCACTCAGGGATCTTTCCTCTTGTTCGGCAGTGGGACCCAATCAGATACCCCTTGAATTTGATAAAAACCTTTCTCACTATCTTAGGACCAGATTTGGTGGTTGCACTTTGTCAAGCACAGCTTGGGATCTCCGTTCCAGAGTCATGGGCTTGGGCTTCTATCACTATCTTCCTAAAGCAAGCATTGGCATAGCCAATAGGTCTCGCCTTTGGGACCTTATAAGTTTTTAGCGATGCAACAATTGATGTTGTTGCACTAAGGATATTGTGCTGGATAACTAAACACTTATCAGGTCTTATTGTATATGGCAATAGATTTTGCTTTTGGGACCTTATAAGTATTTAGTTATGCAGTATAATATCCTTGGTGCAATATTATGAACTGTTGTATGGCGAAACATTTGTAAGGTCCTAAAGGCGAGACCTATTGGCTATGTGAATGTTTGAGAGAGTGTTTTTAAGGAATGGTTTTTGTAATGTTAATTTTTATTGTTATAAATGTGAGAGGTTGGCCTGGTATATGTTGATCACTAATTAAAGTGGGCACCTTGCACCAGTCCAAACGACCCTTATTGATGAATTGGTTAAAGACAACATTTATTGAAAGCTATCCTAGTGTTAGTTTTGGAGAGTAGCCGTTAGTGTAAGAGTTGAAGGAATGTAAAGCTGCTTATTTTATGAATGCGCAAATGAAAGGAGAACCATAGAAGGCATATATAAAATATAAGTATTTATTAATAAACATTTTTTTAAATAATTGATGATATTAGAGAAGAAAGCATACTATATTAAATATGTATAAGGACAGTAAATAGCAGAATATATAGTGGCCAGGAGGGGAGATCAAAGTATAAAGTTTGAAAGTGGTATAACAACCACAACAGGACTATACAGAGTGCCTAGAGCACTTTTTTTTTTCTTCACCTTAAGGAAACAGCGAAGGTAGTGATATAGGGGACCTATGGAGGACGGGTGCAGTGTGAGAACTGAGAAGTGTGAGAGAGTGATAGAGTTAGTTTTTTTTTTATAGAGTTATTTAGGTGTTGAGAGGGATGGCACCACACGGGGAGAATTGTTAAAGTTCAGTCAATGTTATGAAAAAAAAATGGAGGTAGTTAAGCCGCGCACGCGGACCAAAACTTCTCAATAAAGTGTAAAATAAAGTGCATCTAAAGTATTCACTCTATCTGAGGTCCGTGGCCGGGAGCCCCAGGTTCCAATGTTGTCCTCGGCTTAACATCCTGTGATTCTGCGCACTTCCCTTAATCTCCAAGTGCCTACGAGAAAATGAATATGTCCTCGTGTAACGTCACTGGAGCTCATTTAAACCGCTCCAATACCTTTGTGTCGAGTTAACGCTATAAACAATTTTAAAAAAATCCTCAAACTGCAGGCCCGCTGCTTCAATGGAACTTTTTGCATTGTACATTTCACATTTAACATGCTGTTCCCTGGGAAGCAGCGAGGGGTTGGAAAGGGTTAAAAGGGTGGAGAGAAGGAACATCTGTGCACCGTCCCGTGGCCGGGAGCCCCAGGTTCCAATGTTGTCCTCGGCTTAACATCCTGTGATTCTGCGCACTTCCCCTAATCTCCAAGTGCCTACGAGAAAATGAATATGTCCTCGTGTAACGTCACTGGAGCTCATTTAAAGCGCTCCAATACCTTCGTGTCGAGTTAACGCTATATACAATTTTAAAAAAAGCCTCAAACTGCAGGCCCGCTGCATCAATGGAACTTTTTGCATTGTACATTTCACATTTAACATGCTGTTCCCTGGGAAGCAGCGAGGGGTTGGAAAGGGTTAAAAGGGTGGAGAGAAGGAACATCTGTGCACCGTCCCGTGGCCGGGAGCCCCAGGTTCCAATGTTGTCCTAGGCTTAACATCCTGTGATTCTGCGCACTTCCCTTAATTTCCAAGTGCCTACGAGAAAATGAATATGTCCTCGTGTAACATCACTGGAGCTCATTTAAAGCGCTCCAATACCTTTGTGTCGAGTTAACGTTATATACAATTAAAAACAAGCAGAAGCCTACGCAGAGAGCCCATGGGAACCATCTAGCGACACAGCAACGGGAGAGGCTGACTGCTTGCTGCAGAGACGGGCCAGCTCTGGAGCAGAAGTGCAATGAAGCGGGCCTGCCTACGAAAAGATGCCGGCCCAGAGCACATCTAAAGAAACGAAACCAGGAGCGATGACGCGCGCCGCTGAATGTAAACAAGCGCGCGCGTGAAAGACAAGCAGTTGAGAAGGGAACAGGCAGCAGCTGTTTTCAAGCACACTCATGCTTGTGGCGGCATCCGCCTTGCGGGAGCGAGCAGCGGCCAATTAGCATGCGCGCCGCTGCTCGCTCCCGCTAGGTGGATGCCGCCACAAGCACGAGTGTGTGCTTGAAAATGAGCAGAGCGACGGCTAAAGGCCCTCCTATGCAGCGCATGCGCGCTGCGTAGGCGAGACCTAAAAAGGGAAGCCATCTAAGGAAGCTGGCTCCTACAGCCTCATTACCCTTATGAATAGTGATGCGAAAATATTTTCGAAGGTACTAGCTATACGGGTAAGTATCATAATCGGTAAAGTGATCTATCCCCGCCAGCACGGGCTTATACCCGGCAGAGGTACCACGAATCGTATTAGAAGGGTGATAACATTGTTTGACGCGGCAGCAATCTCAGGGGACCCTATGGCCTTGATTCTGCTAGACGCTGAGAAAGCGTTCGATAGGGTCTCCTGGGACTATCTGTGGGCTGTTCTCGAACAGTTTGGTATTGGGAAGGGCTTTATTAATGCAATTCTGGGATTGTATAGGACACCATTAGCCCGATTAAGATTGAACGGGGGGCATACAGAACCATCAAGGATCACACGGGGGACTAGGCCGGGATGACCGTGCTCTCTCCTCCTTTTTGCACTCTATATCGATCCCTTGATCCGGAAGATCGATACCAACAGAAGCATCAGAACAATGAGGTACCAAGGGCTGGAAACAAAAATTCTAGCCTACACTGACGATCTGGCGGTGGTAACCCCGATCCTCAATCAGCACTGGTGGTAATAGAGGAGGAAGCCCGGGCATTTGGAAAAATATGAGGGTACTCACTTAACCAGCAGAAAACGCAGATAGTTGTAAATAGAATATCTGATCTGTAGGATCCCCGGGTGACACATGTAAATGTCCAGTATTTGTAAAGCGCGAACAATTACCCGAAGGTGTCATGGCGCTGGGGGCCGTCGGGAAGATTAAGCGAGCTATTGCCCAGAGTCACATGGTGCTGGGCTAATCTGCTGCCGGCACCGGGGATCGAACCGTGAGCCCCCGGGTTCTGGAGTCAGTCACCCTGGCCGCTGCACCACACCTCTTCCACTGCAGCCACTTATCTAGGGATACATATCACCTCAGAGCTGGGGCAAATGGTGGTGGCAAATATAGCCCCAGTTATTCAAAAAGGAAAGAAGGACTTTGACAGGATGCACAATCTCCATCTATCCATTGTTGGAAGGTGCAATAAAATAAAGATGGTTTTCTTACCTAAAGTGCTCTATCTCTTCAGGGCTATACCCTTAGAATTTGAGAAACTATGGTTCAATGTGCTTGAAAATATGCTTAATAGGTTCATTTGAGCCCACGGGAAAACCAGGAGAGCAATGAGATATATGACACTAACAAGAGAGAGAGGAGGCTGGGCAGTGCCAGATCTCAAACTGTATTATTGGGCCGCAGCTTTACAGTTTATGTGGGGCTTGATGGGAGGGAACGTAGAAGACCGGTGGAGCAGAGCAGGGTCGCCAGACATATACAAACTATTACTGAGAGATGAGGCTCAGAGCTGCTTCCTGAAATACAGCGAGCCAAGCTACTACAAAAACTAGGGGGCATATTATCAAGGAATAGCGATATTTATCGCTAACCGCGCTTAGCGTGAATATTTTTAACGCCGCCTATCGCTGGAAAATATCGCTGAGATAACACCCTATTAACAAGGTTTATCTCCATAGCGGTAAAATTTCCAACGATAGCGGCAAAATGTGAGAATATCGCTGGAAAAGCAGCGATATTCTTGCATTAACGCAAGGATGGATTCAGCCTGACAATCCACCTCCTATACTTTAAACAGGTAAGTCATCCTCAGTAGCAGGTGTTAAAATCTAGCGATAAACGTGCTTAGCGCAATTTATTTTATCGCTTCGCCTGCCTTGCTAATAGGGGGTAGTTGTGTTAGCGACTGTTTACAGTCGCTTTTAGTGGGGAACGCCTACCTTGCATGTCATTAGCGATAATTATCGCTGACATGCAAGGCGATGTAAAACCCGGCCGCTAACGCCTGAAAGCTGTCGCTAACGCCTGTTAGCGACAGCTTGCTAATAGGGCGTTAAAAATATCTCAGCTTTAGCGGCAAAAAGTGCCGCTAAAGCGGCGATAAAGCCCTTGATAATATGCCCCTATAGGGCTTACTAGAATGAACTTTTATACGCAGCTTTTTAGAAACCCGATGTTCCCAGAAACCTTTCAAGATAACACCATGGCAAGATGGGAGGGTCTGGGAGTTCGGAAGACAGGGGATCTTATGGATTCGGATGGAATCCAGTCATTTGAATATATACAAGCTAAATTTGGAATTGACAGGAGAGATTTTTTCACATAGCTACAAATTTTTGTGTGAAAAAGAAAGGGGGACTGAAGGGCATAAGCAAATACCACATCATGGAGGTAGTTAGGGACAATGAGGGCTGTACCATCGGACATATTTATGCAGAATTGTCACAGCTGAAACAGGATGATCTTGAGAAGCAACGGGGAAGATGGGAGAACACACTAAATATAGATCGGGGTAGATGTTTAGACTCCCCAGAGCTGGGGAAGACCATTCTGTGCTCAGCTGGATTGCAAGCACAGCACTTTAAAACAATCTTCTCATTGTAGTATACCCAGGCTAAAATAGCATAATAGGGGGTTGGGGGGGGGGGCTGGAAGGGACCAGATGCCCCCGCTGTAGTGGCACAGAAGCAGATCAAATACATATGTTCTCAACCTGCCCTAGCCTAGAACCCCTGAAGAAGGAAATAGAAAAGTTTTTAGATCAATCCCTGAAAATAAAGGTAGCGCTAACAGCAGAATTAATGCTCTTAGGAGTTAGCAATAGTTAAATACATGAGGCATGTCAATATTTCTTATTTGTGGCTATGGCTGTTGCAAGAATCTGCATATCCTCGGCGTGGCTATGGCTGTTGCAAGAACCTGCATATCCTCGGCGTGGCTGGACCCGCTGGCTCCTAGGTTTTCTCAGTGGTTAGGGAGGTTGCAAGAATCTGCATATCCTCGGCGTGGCTGGACCCGCTGGCTCCTAGGTTTTCGCAGTGGCTAGGGAAGTTGCAAGAATCTGCATATCCTAGGCGTGGCTGGACCCGCTGGCTCCTAGGTTTTCTCAGTGGCTAGGGAGGTTGCAAGAATCTGCATATCCTCGGCGTGGCTGGACCCGCTGGCTCCTAGGTTTTCGCAGTGGCTAGGGAAGTTGCAAGAATCTGCATATCCTAGGCGTGGCTGGACCCGCTGGCTCCTAGGTTTTCTCAGTGGCTAGGGAGGTTGCAAGAATCTGCATATCCTCGGCGTGGCTGGACCCGCTGGCTCCTAGGTTTTCTCAGTGGCTAGGGAGGTTGCAAGAATCTGCATATCCTAGGCGTGGCTGGACCCGCTGGCTCCTAGGTTTTCTCAGTGGCTAGGGAGGTTGCAAGTATCTGCATATCCTCGGCGTGGCTGGACCCGCTGGCTCCTAGGTTTTCTCAGTGGCTAGGGAGGTTGCAAGAATCTGCATATCCTCGGCGTGGCTGGACCCGCTGGCTCCTAGGTTTTCGCAGTGGCTAGGGAAGTTGCAAGAATCTGCATATCCTAGGCGTGGCTGGACCCGCTGGCTCCTAGGTTTTCTCAGTGGCTAGGGAGGTTGCAAGAATCTGCATATCCTCGGCGTGGCTGGACCCGCTGGCTCCTAGGTTTTCTCAGTGGCTAGGGAGGTTGCAAGAATCTGCATATCCTAGGCGTGGCTGGACCCGCTGGCTCCTAGGTTTTCGCAGTGGCTAGGGAGGTTGCAAGAATCTGCATATCCTCTGCGTGGCTGGACCCGCTGGCTCCTAGGTTTTCTCAGTGGCTAGGGAAGTTGCAAGAATCTGCATATCCTCGGCGTGGCTGGACCCGCTGGCTCCTAGGTTTTCTCAGTGGCTAGGGAGGTTGCAAGAATCTGCATATCCTAGGCGTGGCTGGACCCGCTGGCTCCTAGGTTTTCGCAGTGGCTAGGGAGGTTGCAAGAATCTGCATATCCTCTGCGTGGCTGGACCCGCTGGCTCCTACGTTTTCTCAGTGGCTAGGGAGGTTGCAAGAATCTGCATATCCTCGGCGTGGCTGGACCCGCCAGCTCCTAGGTTTTCGCAGTGGCTAGGGAAGTTGCAAGAATCTGCATATCCTCGGCGTGGCTGGACCCGCTGGCTCCTAGGTTTTCTCAGTGGCTAGGGAGGTTGCAAGAATCTGCATATCCTCGGCGTGGCTGGACCCGCTGGCTCCTAGGTTTTCGCAGTGGCTAGGGAAGTTGCAAGAATCTGCATATCCTAGGCGTGGCTGGACCCGCTGGCTCCTAGGTTTTCTCAGTGGCTAGGGAGGTTGCAAGAATCTGCATATCCTCGGCGTGGCTGGACCCGCTGGCTCCTAGGTTTTCTCAGTGGCTAGGGAGGTTGCAAGAATCTGCATATCCTCGGCGTGGCTGGACCCGCTGGCTCCTAGGTTTTCTCAGTGGCTAGGGAGGTTGCTAGCTGTGTTTAACCTAGAGAAGGGGGTGTACGAAAGAAAGGAGCCGAGAGCGAGAGTACTAGGCAAGTGTACCTGGGCCCCCGTCTATAGGTGGAAGGAGGAAAGAGCCGACAACAGACTCCAGCCGATCATTTAATGGTGAATGCTGCTTTTTACCGTCTTAACATCTAGTATCATAACAAATTGCTACCTTTTAATTAATTGATGGTTTATTAACTTTTACGGATATATTATTATGTAATATTCTAGGTAATCAGTGTCTCTGTGGAAATTATTTAATGGCGAACGCTGGCATTATATCTAGTACTATGCAAACTGCTGCTTTTAGAGGCTGGTCTATGCACTTCTAAGGATACCCCGTTATGTAGCACTCTTTGGTATTTATTCTTTATTTTTCTCTGTGGAAACTCCTCATGGACTCTCTATTTGTATATTTCACGACGGTGATGAAATAATAAAAATAAAAGTAAACACTTTGTACATGAGACCCTGTGTGTCATAAGCAGATTTCAGGTTTGAACCGTAGCAATGACAGCTCAGCCTTTCATCCTAACAAGGTTGATACAAAGTGTGACGTCTTTTCTCGGCGCCCTGAGGCAGTATCTACGCGGATGCTCTGGCTTCCGATTGGTCTCCTCTGGTGTCGACGTCGTGTGTATGTTGTTGACTGGTGAGTTACTTCCTTTGCACACTTGACTCTCCAGGGGTAGTGAGCACAAGCAGAAAAGGCTGACCCAAGGCGGTGACGCAGGGGCCGGGACCAGATGCAATACTGCACGTTAATCGCCCACAAGTCCAACGGCCAATCAGCGATGACGAGGCTGTTTTGGGGCAAAACCTGTATTTACAAATAGGCGCGGTATTGCAGTGGGAAATCGAACAAGAAAAAACCGAAGGTTTTAGACGTTCTTGGGTCAAAGATGGGACCCAGATACTGTAATATTGGCGGTAAGGCGCTCACCGGTCCACAAACAAAGGTGTATATGGGAAGTCACCTGCTATGGTACCTCTGCCCTAGGTCCCTGGTGCAAGAGGGGACAACTCAGTGGGTTTCAGCCCTGCAGCTGAGAATATCCTCCAATGTCACAAATGTTCACTCTCCCCAAACCCAGAATCCAAAAGAAAATTAGGAGACACACTTACAGAAAAAAATGGCTTCAGGACACCAACCAGTGTCTTCTAAAGTCAAGGGTCCAGTGTCCAGCTAATGGAGCTGCGGGAGATACCATCGTTGGTGGGAGGGAGACATTGCAGTGGGTTCAGTGGGAGACCAGCCTCCAAAGAGAGCGTTCAAGCTGGTGCTTTACCTGGACAGTCTGGTGGGTCCCCTTGGGATGCCAACATTTTGAGGCTCATATCTCGCAAATGGCTTGTGGTCCGACCTTTTCTGTTCCACTGTCATCTACAGGAAGTGGGCACCACTGGACCCATCATTCCCAGTACAAACAGGGCAGTTGGGATTCAAGGTAGATCCCCGACTGAGTGTGCTCTCCTCCATTGCTCCCTAAGCTAGGGGTGTGCTCTCTGAGTACTAACACCATTACTGATGGATGCAAAACATGAAGAAATTTACACTGAACCCCCGCTGTTGTCGGCTAGCAATGGATGGACCTCATGATGGACTGGACATGGTCTGGCTAGCACTGGATGGACCTCATGATGGAGTGGACATGATCTGGCTAGCACTGGATGGACCTCATGATGCAGTGGACATGATCTGGCTAGCATTGGATGGACCTCATGATGCAGTGGACATGATCTGGCTAGCACTGGATGGACCTCATGATGCAGTGGATATGAACTGGATAGCACTGGGTGGACCTCATGATGCACTGTACATGGTCTGGCTAGCAGTGGATGGACCTCGTGATACAGTGGACATGATATGGCTAGCACTGGATGGACCTCATGATGCAGTGGATATGAACTGGATAGCACTGGGTGGACCTCATGATGCACTGTACATGGTCTGGCTAGCAGTGGATGGACCTCATGATGCAGGGGGCATGAACTGGATAGCACTCGATGGACCACATGATGGACTGTACATGGTCTGGCTAGCAATGGATGGACCTCATGATGCAGGGGGCATGAACTGGATAGCACTGGATGGACCTCATGATGGACTGGACATGATCTGGCTAGCAATGAATGGACCTCATGTTGGACTGGACATGATCTGGCTAGCACTGGATGGACCTCATGATGCAGGGGACATGATCTGGCTAGCACTGGATGGACCTCATGATGGACTGGACATGATCTGGGTAGCACTCGATGGACCTCATGATGGAGTGGACATGATCTGGCTAGCATTGGATGGACCTCAGGATGCAGTGGACATGATCTGGCTAGCACTGGATGGACCTCAAGATGCAGTGGACATGATCTGGCTAGCACTGGATGGACCTCATGATGCAGGGGGCATGAACTGGATAGCACTCGATGGACCACATGATGGACTGTACATGGTCTGGCTAGCAATGGATGGACCTCATGATGCAGGGGGCATGAACTGGATAGCACTGGATGGACCTCATGATGGACTGGACATGATCTGGCTAGCAATGAATGGACCTCATGTTGGACTGGACATGATCTGGCTAGCACTGGATGGACCTCATGATGCAGGGGACATGATCTGGCTAGCACTGGATGGACCTCATGATGGACTGGACATGATCTGGGTAGCACTCGATGGACCTCATGATGGAGTGGACATGATCTGGCTAGCATTGGATGGACCTCAGGATGCAGTGGACATGATCTGGCTAGCACTGTATGGACCTCATGATGCAGTGGACATGATCTGGCTAGCACTGGATGGACCTCATGATGCAGTGGACATGAACTGTATAGCACTGGGGGGACCACACGATGCATTGGACATGATCTGGCCAGCAATGAATGGACCTCGTGGTGGACTGGACATAATCTGGATAGCACTGGATGGATCTCATGATGGACTGGACATGATCTGGCTAGCACTGGATGGGCGTCGTGATGCAGTGGACATGAACTGGCTAGCACTGGAAGACCTCATGATGGACTGGACATGATCTGGCTAGCAATGTATGAACCTCATGATGGAGTTGACATGATCTGGCTAGCATTGGATGGACCTCATGATGGACTGGACCTGATCTGGCTAGCACTGGATGGTCCTCATGATGGACTGGACATTATCTGGCTAGCACTGGATGGACCTCATGATGGACTGGACATGGTCTGGCTAGCAATGGATGCACCTCATGATGGACTGGACATGGTCTGGCTAGCAATGGATGAACCTCATGATGGACTGGACATGGTCTGGCTAGCAATAGATGGACCTCATGATGGAGTTGACATGATCTGGCTAGCACTGGATGGACCTCATGATGGACTTGACATGGTCTGCCTAGCACAGGATGGACCGCATGATGGAGTGGACATGACCTGGCTAGCACGGGATGGACCTCATGATGGACTGGGCATAGTCTGGCTAGCAATGGATGGACCTCGCAATAGAGTGGACATGATCTGGTTAGCACTGGATGGACCTCATAATGCAGTGGACATGGTCTCCGCTCCTGAACTTTCATGGTGCCCTCTGGGTGAGCATGATCTAAATGGAGGCCGCCCTTGGCCAACCGAAATGTTATAGGCGTGAGGTAGATGTCTTGATTGGTCTGGGAGTCCAGATAAGTTCCTATAGGTCAAGAGGTATGGGTCACTATTAAGAGGTTGGTCTGAGAGTCCAAACAAGTTCTTATAGGTCATAAGGTCTATGTCCTGATTAACAGGTTGGTTTAGGAGTCCAAACAAATTCTTACAGGTCATGAGGATGGGGTCCCGATTAAGAGGTTAGTCTGGGAGTCCAGGCAAGTTCATGTAGGTCAAGAGGTAGAGGTTCAATGAAGAGATTGGTCTGGGATACCAGACAAGTTCTTATAGGTCAAGAGGTAGATGTCCCGATTTACATGTTGGTTTGGAGTCCACACAAGTTCTTATAGGTCTAGAGGTCTTGAGAGGCCAGACAATTTCATAGAGGTGAAGAGATAAGGGTCTCGATTGAGGGATTGGTTTGAGAATCCAGACAAGTTCTTGTAGGTTAAGAGGTAGGTGTCTCATTTGAGAGATTGGCCTGGGAGTCAGACAAGTTCTTATAGGTCAAGAGGTAGATGTCCCGATTGGCTGGTTGGTTTAGGAGTCCAGACAAGTTCTTACGGGTCAAGAGGTAGGGGTTTCAATTGAGAGGTTGGTCTGGGAGTCCAGACAAGTTCTTCTAGGTCAAGAGGTAGGGGGTCTCGATTGAGAGATTGGCCTGGGAGTGCAGTCATGTTCTTATATGCCATGAGCTAAGGGTATCGAATGAGAGGTTGGTTTGGGAGTCTAGACAAGTTCTTACGGGTCATGAGGTTGGAGTCCTGATTAAGAGGTCAGTCTGGGAGTCCAGACAAGTTCTTATAGGCTAAGAGGTAGAGGTTCAATGAAAAGGTTGGACTGGGAGTCCAGACAATTTCTTATAAGTTAAGAGTTAGGGGTCTTGTTTGAGGTATTGGCCTGGGAGTCCAGACAAGATCTTGTAGGTCATGAGGTAGAGGGTCTTGAATGGAGAGGTTGGTCAAGGAGCCAAGACAAGTGGACAATGAGCTGCTGGTCATCAGCATCAGAGCTCGATAGGGTCAAGTGCCGGCAGGTCACGGAGCACAGAGGATGGTTGTAATGTTTCAAAAGCACTGAGTGAATGGCGTCTCTGCAGTACCACCGATGAGATGTTGGCACAGACGGGAAGAAGTCCCACAACTGTTTGTTAAAGGAGCAGGAGTGAAGGATGCTTTTTATCCAGGGTAAGACCACCAGAGGGACTTTAGGGGCAGCGGAGGGCCATTGGAGCAGGACGTTGTGACCCATCATGCCGAAGGTGGCTAATACATCCAGGTGACCGATGACAGGGGGGTCGCCCCTGTTTGCGGGTTCCAGGACCTGAGTCCAGAGAGCTCGAAGCATTGTCTCTGTTCCATCACATCGCCAAAAAGGACTGGAAGATGCTGCAGCCTGGAGTGGATTCAAGTGGGTTTGAGGTTGATCGGTCATTGATCGTTCTGCACTGTAGCCAAGAGAAGAAGTGAGGTAACTGGTGATAGTCCCTCACCTCAGAGGGCTTTGTTTCAGTTAGATGACTTGCGTTAGGGAGCTTGGACATTCACCCCCTAAGGGTGTGGCATTGCAGGTGTGAAGTCTTAGGCGGGATGCCTTGTCTTAAAAGATGGAGGATGGATTCGATTTTTCTCAGTGTGGGGGGGGGGGGGAAGGGTTGCTTTTCAGTGATGACGTCACTGCTCAGACCTTCAGGACGGCAGAAAAAGGCGGCCTAATGGGGTCTTGAGTTCTGGGGGACTCTGCTGTTATCAGTTCCACGCACAGCCCTCCTTATCTACTTGGTCGGCAAAACTCGTGAGCTACTGACGCACAAAGGATGGGGGGGTGAGTCTGCTGAACTGTGAGCACAAGTGATATGGAGGGTTTAAAGAAGCTTAAAGGTAGGCATGTACTGCCAGTCCAAACTCTGCCAGCCACCTACTACTCAAAGGTGAGCATGTACTGTCAGTCCAGGGTCAGCCACCCAGCAACCTACTCAAAGGTGGGCATATACTGCCAGTCTACACTTTGCCATCCACCCACTACTCAAAGGTGGGCATTTACTGCCATCCAAGCTCAGCCAACCAGATACTACTCAAAGGTAGGCATTTGCTGTCATCCAAACTCTGCCACCCACCTACTACTCAAAGGTAGGCATTTACTGCCAGTCCACACTCTGCTACCCACCTACTACACAAGGGTAGGCATTTACTGCCAGTCCAACATCTGCCACACACCTACTACTCAAAGGTAGGCATTTACTGCCAGTCCAAGCTCTGCCACCCACCTACTTACTACACAAGGGTAGACATTTGCTGTCACCCAAACTCTGCCACTCACCTACTACTCAAAGATAGGCGTTTACTGTCAGTCCAACCTCTGCCACACACCTACTACTCAAAGGTAGGCATTTACTGCCAGTCCAAGCTCTACCACCCATCTACTACTCAAAGGTAGGCATATCTTGCCACTTCAAACTCTGCCACACACCTACTACTCAAAGGTAGGCATTTACTGCCAGTCCAAGCTCAGCCACACACCTACTACTCAAAGGTATGCATTTACTGCCAGGCCAACATCTGCCACACACATACTACTCAAAGGTAGGCATTTACTGGCAGTCCAAACTCTGCCACCCACCTACTACTTAAATGTAGGCATTTACTGCCAGTCCAACATCTGCCACACACCTACTATTCAAAGGTAGGCATTTACTGCCAGTACAAGCTCTGCCACCCACCTACTACTCAAAGGTAGGCATTTACTGCCAGTCCACACTCTGCTACCCACCTACTACACAAGGGTAAGCATTTACTGCCAGTCCAACATCTGCCACTCACCTACCTCTCAAAGGTAGGCATTTACTGCCAGTCCAAGCTCTGCCACCCACCTACTTACTACACAAGGGAAAGACATTTGTTGTCACCCAAACACTGCCACTCACCTACTACTCAAAGGTAGGCGTTTACTGTCAGTCCAACCTCTGCCACCCACCTACTACTCAAAGGTAGGCATTTACTGCCAGTCAAAGCTCTCCAAACCTACTTACTACTCAAGGGTAGGCATTTACAGCCAGTCCAAGCTCTGCCACCCTCTACTACTCAAAGGTAGGCATTTACTGCCATCCAAACTCTGCCACCCACCTATTACTTAAAGGTAGGCATTTACTGCCATCCAAGCTCTGCCATCCACTTACTCCTCAAAAGTAGGCATTTACTACCAGTACAAGCTTTGCCACCCATCTACTACTCAAAGGTAGGCATTTACTGCCATCCACGCTCTGCACCCTGCTACTACTCAAAGATAGTCATTTACTGCAATCCAAACTCTGCGACCCACCTACTACTCAAAGGTGGGCATTTACTGCAATCCAAGCTCTGTCATCCAGCTACTACTTAAATGTAGGCATTTACTGCCAGTCCAAGCTCTGCCACCCACCTACTACTCAAAGGTTGGCATTTACAGCCATTCAAGCTCTGCACCCAGCTACTACTCAGAGGTAGGAATTTACTGCCATCCAAACTCTACCATCCACCTACTACTCAAAGGTAGGCATTTACTGCCAGTCCAAGCTCTACCACCCATCTACTACTCAAAGGTAGGCATATCTTGCCACTTCAAACTCTGCCACACACCTACTACTCAAAGGTAGGCATTTACTGCCAGTCCAAGCTCTGCCACACACCTACTACTCAAAGGTAGGCATTTACTGCCAGTCCAAGCTCTACCACCCATCTACTACTCAAAGGTAGGCATATCTTGCCACTTCAAACTCTGCCACACACTTACTACTCAAAGGTAGGCATTTACTGCCAGTCCAAGCTCTGTCACCCACCTACTATTCAAAGGTAGGCATTTACTGCCATCCAAGCTCAGCCACACACCTACTACTCAAAGGTAGGCATTTACTGCCAGGCCAACATCTGCCACACACATACTACTCAAAGGTAGGCATTTACTGGCAGTCCAAACTCTGCCACCCACCTACTACTCAAATGTAGGCATTTACTGCCAGTCCAACATCTGCCACACACCTACTATTCAAAGGTAGGCATTTACTGCCAGTACAAGCTCTGCCACCCACCTACTACTCAAAAGTAGGCATTTACTGCCAGTCCAAGCTCTGCCACACACCTACTACTCAAAGGTAGGCATTTACTGCCAGTCCAAGCTCTACCACCCATCTACTACTCAAAGGTAGGCATATCTTGCCACTTCAAACTCTGCCACACACCTACTACTCAAAGGTAGGCATTTACTGCCAGTCCAAGCTCTGTCACCCACCTACTATTCAAAGGTAGGCATTTACTGCCATCCAAGCTCAGCCACACACCTACTACTCAAAGGTAGGCATTTACTGCCAGGCCAACATCTGCCACACACATACTACTCAAAGGTAGGCATTTACTGGCAGTCCAAACTCTGCCACCCACCTACTACTCAAATGTAGGCATTTACTGCCAGTCCAACATCTGCCACACACCTACTATTCAAAGGTAGGCATTTACTGCCAGTACAAGCTCTGCCACCCACCTACTACTCAAAGGTAGGCATTTACTGCCAGTCCACACTCTGCTACCCACCTACTACACAAGGGTAAGCATTTACTGCCAGTCCAACATCTGCCACTCACCTACCTCTCAAAGGTAGGCATTTACTGCCAGTCCAAGCTCTGCCACCCACCTACTTACTACACAAGGGTAGACATTTGTTGTCACCCAAACACTGCCACTCACCTACTACTCAAAGGTAGGCGTTTACTGTCAGTCCAACCTCTGCCACACACGTACTACTCAAAGGTAGGCATTTACTGCCAGTCCAAGCTCTACCACCCATCTACTACTCAAAGGTAGGCATATCTTGCCACTTCAAACTCTGCCACACACCTACTACTCAAAGGTAGGCATTTACTGCCAGTCCAAGCTCTGTCACCCACCTACTATTCAAAGGTAGGCATTTACTGCCATCCAAGCTCAGCCACACACCTACTACTCAAAGGTAGGCATTTACTGCCAGGCCAACATCTGCCACACACATACTACTCAAAGGTAGGCATTTACTGGCAGTCCAAACTCTGCCACCCACCTACTACTCAAATGTAGGCATTTACTGCCAGTCCAACATCTGCCACACACCTACTAGTCAAAGGTAGGCATTTACTGCCAGTCAAAGCTCTCCAAACCTACTTACTACTCAAGGGTAGGCATTTACAGCCAGTCCAAGCTCTGCCACCCATCTACTACTCAAAGGTAGGCATTTACTGCCATCCAAACTCTGCCACCCACCTACTACTTAAAGGTAGGCATTTACTGCCATCCAAGCTCTGCCATCCACTTACTCCTCAAAAGTAGGCATTTACTACCAGTACAAGCTTTGCCACCCATCTACTACTCAAAGGTAGGCATTTACTGCCATCCACGCTCAGCCACCCACCTACTATTCAAAGGTAGGCATTTACTGCCATCCACACTCTGCACCCTGCTACTACTCAAAGATAGTCATTTACTGCAATCCAAACTCTGCCACCCACCTACTACTCAAAGGTGGGCATTTACTACAATCCAAGCTCTGTCATCCAGCTACTACTTAAATGTAGGCATTTACTGCCAGTCCAAGCTCTGCCACCCACCTACTACTCAAAGGTTGGCATTTACAGCCATTCAAGCTCTGCACCCAGCTACTACTCAGAGGTAGGAATTTACTGCCATCCAAACTCTACCATCCACCTACTACTCAAAGGTAGGCATTTACTGCCAGTCCAAGCTCTGTCATCCAGCTACTACTCAAAGCCAGGCATATACTGCCATCCAAGCTCTGCCACTCACCTACTACTCAAAGGTTGGCATTTACAGCCATTCAAGCTCTGCACCCAGCTACTACTCAAAGGTAAGAATTTACTGCCATCCAAACTCTACCATCCACCTACTACTCAAAGGTAGGCATTTACTGCCATCCAAGCTCTACCACCCAACTACTACTCAAAGGTAGGCATTTGCTGCCAGTCTCAGCTCTGCTACCCACCTACTACTCAATGGTAGGCATTTGCCTCCAGTCCAAGCTCTGCCATTCAGCTACTACTCAAAGGTAGGCATTTACTGCCATCCAAACTCTGCCACCCACCTACTACTCAAAGGTGGGCATTTACTGCAATCCAAGCTGTGTCATCCGGCTACTACTCAAAGGTAGGCATTTACTGCCATCCAAACCCTGCCACCCACCTACTATTCAAAGGTGGGCATTTACTGCAATCCAAACTCTGTCATCCAGCTATTACTCAAAGGTAGGCATTTACTGCCATCCAAACTCTGCCACCCACCTACTATTCAAAGGTGTGCATTTACTGCCATCCAAACTCTACCATCCACCTACTACACAAAGGTAGGCATTTACTGCCATCCGAGCAGCTCTGCCACACACCTACTACTCAAAGATAGTCATTTACAGTCAATCCAAGCTCTGCCATTCAGCTACTACTCAAAGGTAGGCATTTACTGCCATCCAAACTCTGCCACCCACCTACTACTCAAAGGTGGGCATTTATTGCAATCCAAGCTTTGTCATCCAGCTACTACTCAAAGGTAGGCATTTACTGCCATCCAAACTCTGCCACCCACCTACTACTCAAAGGTAGGCATTTACTGCCATCCGAGCTCTACCACCCAACTACTTCTCAAAGGTAGGAATTTACAGCCAGTCCAAGCTCTGCCACCCATCTACTACTCGAAGGTAGGCATTTACTGCCACCCAAGCTCTGCCACTCACCTACTACTCAACGATAGGCATTTACAGCCAGTCCAAGCTCTGCCATTCAGCTACTACTCAATAGTAGGCATTTACAGCCAGTCCAAGCTCTGCCTTTCAGCTACTACTCAAAGGTAGGCATTTACAGCCATCCAAACTCTGCCACCCACCTACTACTCAAAGGTGGGCATTTACTGCAATCCACAGTCTGTCACCCACCTACTACTCAAAGCTAGGCATTTACTGCCATTCAAGCTTCGCACCCAGCTACTACTCAAAGGTAGGAATTTACTGCCATCCAAACTCCACCATCCACCTACTACTCTAAGGTAGGCATTTACTGCCATCCAAGCTCTGCTACCCAACTACTACTTAAAGGTAGGCATTTGTTGGCAGTCCAAGCTCTGCCACCCATCTACTACTCAACGTAGGCATTTACAGCCATCCAAGCTCTGACACCCACCTTCTACTTAAAGGTAGGCATTTACAGCCAGTCCAAGCTCGGCCACCAATCTACTACTCAAGGGTAGGCATTCACTGCCAGTTCAAGCTCTGCCACTCACCTACTACTCAAAGGTAGGCATTTGTTGGCAGTCCAAGCTTTGCTACCCATCTACTACTCAAGGTAGGCATTTACAGCCAGTCCAAGCTCTGCCAATCAGCTACTACTCAAAGGTTGGCATTTACTGCCATCCAAACTCTGCCACCCACCTACTACTCAAAGGTAGGCATTTACAGCCATTTGAGCTCTGCGCCCAGCTACTATTCAAAGGTAGGAATATACAGCCATCCAAACTCTACCATCCACCTACTACTCAAAGGTAGGCATTTACTGCCATCCAAGCTCTGCCACCCAACTACTACTCAAAGGTAGGCATTTGTTGGCAGTCCAAGCTCTCCACACATCTACTACTCAAAGGAAGGCATTTACTGCCAGACCAAGCTCTGCCACCCATCTACTACTCAAGGTAGGCATTTACTGCCATCCAGGTCTGCCACCCACCTACTAGTCAGTGGTAGGCATTGACTGCCAGTCCAAGCTCTGCCACTCACCTACTACTCAAAGGAAGGCATTTACTGTCATCCAAGCTCTGCCACACACCTACTACTCAAAGGTAGGCATTTGCTGCCAGTCCAAGCTCTGCCACCCATCTACTTCTCAAGGTAGGCATTTACAGCCATCCAAGCTCTGCCACACACCTACTGCTCAAAGGTAGGCATTTACTGCCATCCAGGCTCTGCCACCCACCTACTAGTCAATGGTAGGCATTAACTGATAGTCCAAGCTCTGCCACTCACCTACTACTCAAGGTAGGCATTGACTGCCAGTCCAAGCTCTGCCACTCACCTCTACTCAAAGGTAGGCATTTACTTCCATCCAGGCTCTGCCACCCACCTACTACTCAAAGGTAGGCATTTACTGCCATACAGGCTCTGCCACCCACCTACTAGTCAATGGTAGGCATTTGTTGGCAGTCCATCTCTGCCACCCATCTACTGCTCAAAGGTGGGCTTTTGTTGGCATTCTTCAGGTGACATGCCGTTGCACCTTAACTTGCCTCATAGTGAAAGGATGATATTGAGGTTCTGCTCGGTCAGCGCATCAATCATTTGTTGTGTGACAGATTTTTGGGGTGTTCAGAATTGTAAACAGTTTTCCTCTGTAACTTTGTGTAGTTCTTTTAAAACTTTGAAATCTTTGTGAACTCCAAAAAGTTGAAAGAAAAGAAAGACTGTGGCCACAGGTCAGTACATTGGACGGTTTCTTCCAGTTTTGAGGTGCGGTGCATTGATGATGTACCCCTCACCTTGCTTCAGTGTGATGCACAGTAGCCTCTGGTTAAGATGTCTCTCCCACTCTCTCTTCACAGATGAGAACTCCACCACTTCAGCGGAAGCTTCTGCGAATGCCTCGATACCCCATGAGTGGCCAACCTGTGTGAAGCAGGAGGAGATGCTAAACTTGGGGTTCACCATTGGATCCTTCTTGCTGAGTGCGGCGACACTGCCTCTAGGCATCCTTATGGACAGGTTCGGACCCCGGCCACTGCGTCTCGTGGGCAGGTAAGAGGGGGTGCTCAGCCCTGTTGAGAGGCGCTGATGGGGCTTCTAGGCTGTCTGGGTGCTCTTTCCCAGTCTTTGGTTTGTTACAGTGTGAAATAATCTTTTTGAATAGCCACAGGAAGGTCGAAAGTGCTAATGTACCCCCTCTGAACACAACCAGCCGCTCACCAAGACACTCATCCTGGTGAAATCTGACTGCTAGCTCCCGATGACCACCCACCCAACACTCTGAGTCCTGCAGAGACGGTAGAGCTTGCATCCCTGTGAAAACCAGCCTAACACCCATCTCCTTGACTGCACCTACCAAGATGTTCTGCAGAGTGTTGGGTGGGCTGCATCCCTGTGAAGACCCACCTAATACCCAACTTCTTGACTGCACCTACCAAGATGTACTGCAGAGAGTTGGGTGGGCTGCATCCCTGTGAAGACCTACCTTACATCCAACTCCTTGACTGCACCTACCAAGAACTTGGGTGGGCTGCATCCCTGTGAAGACCCACCTAACACCCATCTCTTTGACTGCACCTACCAAGATGTTCTGCAGAGTGTTGGGTGGGCTGTATCGCTGTGAAGACCCACCTAACACCCAACTCCTTGACTGCACCTACCAAGATATTCTGCAGAGTGTTGGGTTGGTGCATCCATGTGAAGACCCACCTAACACCCAACTCAACACCCAACTCCTTGAATGCACCTACCAAGATGTTCTGCTGAGTGCTGGGTGGGTGCATCCCTGTGAAGATCCACCTAACACCCAACTCCTTGACTGCACCCCTACCAAGATGTTCTGCAAAGTGTTGGGTGGGCTGCATCCCTGTGAAGACCCACCTAACACCCAACTCCTTGACTGCACCTACCAGGATGTTCTGCAGAGTGTTGGGTGGGCTGCATCGCTGTGAAGACCCGCGTAACACCCAACTCCTTGACTGCACTTACCAAGATGTTCTGCTGAGTGTTGGGTGGGCTGCATCCCTGTGAAGACCCGCCTAACACCCAACTCCTTGACTGCACTTACCAAGATGTTCTGCTGATTGTTGGGTGGGTGTATCCCTGTGAAGACCCATCTAACACCCAACGTCTTGACTGCACCCACCAAGATGTTCTGCTGAGTGTTGGGTGGGCTGCATCCCTGTGAAGACCCGCCTAACACCCAAGTCCTTGACTGCACCTACCAAGATGTTCTGCTGAGTGCTGGGTGGGCTGCATCCATGTGAAGACCCACCTATTGCTCAACTCCTTGACTGCTCCTACCAAGATGTTCTGCAGAGTGTTGGGTGGGCTGCATCCCTGCGAAGACACACCTAACACCCAACTCCTTGACTGCCCCTATCAAGATGTTCTGCAGAGTGTTGGGTGGGCTGCATCGCTGTGAAGACCCGCCTAACACCCAACTCCTTGACTGCTCCTACCAAGATGTTCTGCTGAGTGTTGGGTGGGCTGCATCCCTGTGAAGACCCGCCTAACACCCAACGCCTTGACTGCACCTACCAAGATGTTCTGCTGAGTGTTGGGTGGGCTGCATCCCTGCGAAGACACACCTAACACCCAACGTCTTGACTGCACTTACCAAGATGTTCAACTGAGTGTTGGGTGGGCTGCATCCCTGTGAAGACCCGCCTAACACCCAACTCCTTGACTGCACCCACCAAGATGTTCTGCTGAGTGTTGGGTGGGCTGCATCCCTGTGAAGACCCGCCTAACACCCAAGTCCTTGACTGCACCTACCAAGATGTTCTGCTGAGTGCTGGGTGGGTTGCATCCATGTGAAGACCCACCTATTGCTCAACTCCTTGACTGCTCCTACCAAGATGTTCTGCAGAGTGTTGGGTGGGTGCATCCCTGTGAAGACCCACCTAACACCCAACTCCTTGACTGCTCCTACCAAGATGTTCTGCTGAGTGCTGGGTGGGCTGCATCCATGTGAAGACCCACCTATTGCTCAACTCCTTGACTGCTCCTACCAAGATGTTCTGCAAAGTGTTGGGTGGGAGCATCCCTGTGAAGACCCACCTAACACCCAACTCCTTGACTGCTCCTACCAAGATGTTCTGCTGAGTGTTGGGTGGGCTGCATCCCTGCGAAGACACACCTAACACCCAACTCCTTGACTGCACTTACCAAGATGTTCTGCTGATTGTTGGGTGGGTGTATCCCTGTGAAGACCCACCTAACACCCAACTCCTTGACTGCACTTACCAAGATGTTCTGCTGAGTGCTGGGTGGGCTGCATCCATGTGAAGACCCACCTATTGCTCAACTCCTTGACTGCTCCTACCAAGATGTTCTGCAGAGTGTTGGGTGGGTACATCCATGTGAAGACCCACCTAACACCCAACGCCTTGACTGCTCCTACCAAGATGTTCTGCAGAGTGTTGGGTGGGTGCATCCATGTGAAGACCCGCCTAACACCCAACTCCTTGACTGCACTTACCAAGATGTTCTGCTGAGTGCTGGGTGGGCTGCATCCCTGTGAAGGCCCACCTATTGCTCAACTCCTTGACTGCACTTACCAAGATGTTCTGCTGAGTGTTGGGTGGGCTGCATCCCTGCGAAGACACACATAACACCCAACTCCTTGACTGCACCTATCAAGATGTTCTGCACACTGTGACTTCTCTCTTCATGTCTTGCTCACCTCAGCTCTTCAGCCTTCACTGAACTCAACTCTTGATATTACCAAGAGCTCGCCCTGCTGTCAGCCATAGTCGCGTCCTTCCTTCGTTCGTCTCTTCTGTTCCCTCAGGTCCCTCATCACCTCACCCCAGGGACCACCAAGAACTTGTACCCACACCTGGATCGATTCTTTCCAGACGTTCTCCCCTGTGTGCCTCTAAGGTTCTTAAATCCTGAAAGTTTTAAATCCACTAAGACTCTTGATGGGGCACCCCTGAAGGTGGGTGGGCACAGATGTGTTCCGTCTTGACTACTTCCCAGAGGCGTTCGACCCTTCTATGATCACCGTCCCTGTGAGGTGGAGGATCGAAGGATGCCTAGGTGTGGATGGACAGTGACGACACCGAGCACATGACTACCAAGTATCCGGATAATCGATGCATAACCTTAAACCCCATCCTATGATAGCTTGTCCTTCCCCCTGACCCAGCCCAATCAGTCGCTGCCCTGTCCTTTACTCCAACCTAAAGCCTGATCGGTTTCCTAACCGTAGCCTTTATCTCTAGTCTAATCCTACCCCTTACAAAACCTCTGACCTGATCTCACATAAATCCTTACCTTAAAGTCGACCACTGTTCTAATCCGGCCCTTACCTTTTTGCATCGAATAGCTCCTGTTGATTTCATTGAAATTAAATGTTTGTGCTGGTGGTTCATTGGTTGACGGGAGGGGCTGGGGGAGGTTGCAGCTGAATGTTACTGTGTCCTCTGCTATGGCATATGTTGGCGCTACACATTGCCCTCGTATTGAGCTTTTATAATAACATGATGTTTTGTTTTTAAGAGTAAGGACAAGTGTAATTTTTTTAATCAAGTTTATTCCTCGTCTAGTTGTTGGGTTATGTGTGGGACTCGGCATTTCTTTTTTTCTTATCTTCATGCTGCTTGTATCATGTACGCCTTCAGGAGACTCAATTCAAGCAGAATACGCCTTGCAGGAGCTGTGAGTCGAGATATTTATGTATTTATTTATTTGGAGTTTTAAATAGCGCGAACATAACCCTATCGGGTGACAGAGCGCCTACAGACACTGTACAAAGGAACATGATAAGGGATAGGAAGTAATATAAAAACATTAGAGTACAATAAATATATATATACATATGATAATGGTAGCCGGGAGAGAGGGGCACCCTAGTATAGCATAGGACGGGGCCTGAAACATATTCTGGAGCAAAAAGTACAAATGACAAACAGACGGACGGAAAAGAACCGACGAGTTGGATCCACGTCCAGGTCTTCAGTGAGAGGAATTTGTTGGAAAGAAAATGTTTTACTTCTTTCCTGAAGAGGGATGTGGATCGGTTGCATCTGACTTCAGTAGGGAGAGTGTTCCACATTTTTGGGGCAATTCCAGAGAAGGATCGGTTTTAGGTTTTCTTTTTTTGTGGCTTAAGAACTAAGGAACTCGTGCGTCTCGAGGATCTGTTTCCACCCAATAGGGTCAGTTCTGGGTCCAGTAGGAGGGGGTATTGTGGCGCAGCGCTTTGTGGGTCATGCAAGCAATCTTGACATGAATCCTAGCATCGAGGCAAGGAGGTCGGGGTGATATTATCACTATTTTTTGATTCTGCGATGAGCCTAGCAGCTGCATTCAGTGTAGCCTTCAGTGGTGCAAGTGAGGTTTTGGGAGGCCCACCAAGGTAGAGCTACCATAGTCTAGTTTCAATAGAACAAGTGCATGAACCACAGTTGAGAGGTCTGCTGCGGGGAGGAAATGTTTTAGTTTCCTAAGAATCTGCAACTGATGGTTAGCTCCTCTGGTTATAGCGCTTTCCAACAAATTGCTCTCACACTGAGGACCTGGTGTGTTTTTGCATGGAGAGGTGTTTGTCCAATGTTATGCCTAGGGATTTGGCAGAGTCAACGATGCATGGGGTGCAATTCAAGGTGGTGAGAAGAGGGAACCAGTCTTTGGCAATAGGAGTGGAGGAGGGTGGAGCGATCAGTAGGTATTCAGTTTTAAAGGCATTGAACTGGAGGTGGTTACGAGTCAACCAATGTTGCATTATTGTTAGGGTGTTGTTGAGGGAGTAGATGTCCTCAAGGGAGGAGATTTTCATGTATAGTTGAGTGTTGTCAGCATACATGTGGTATGAGATGTGGGAGGGTTCGAGGATTTCAGTCAGGGGCTCCATGTATAGGTTAAATAGCGCTTGGGAGACGATAGAGCCTTGGGGATCACCCAGTGATAAGGGAGACTGATCGGAAAGAGTGTTATTGATTAGAATGCACTGAAATCTGTTGTGTAGAAAAGAGGAGAGCCATTTTGGCATAGTGCCCGCGAGGCCCATCCTATGTTCTAGAAGATCGAGAAGGGTCGCATGGTTGATGGTGTCGAAGGCGGCTGACAGATCCAGATGGATTAGGAGGCAAGGTTCATTCTGCTTGACAATGTGGACCATGGTAGTTTCGATGCTATGACCCAATCAGAAGATCGATTGACAGTGGTCAATGACTTGGAATTGTTCGACGTGATAGTGAAACTGTAAGTGCACATATTTTTTAAGAGTTTGGCCAGAGTAGGGATGTTGGAGATGGGCGATAATTGTTGTGGTCGGGTTCATCTGAGTTGGGTCTCTTTAGGATAGGGGTGACCTGGCCACTTCTGAGGCAGTCGAGTAAGGAGCCTTGGGTGACTGAGGCATTAATTATCATAATCCATAACGGGAGTAGGAGGTGAATGGACTCATTTAAGAGTTTGGAAGGAAGGGGATCGCCGAAGTGGTTGGAGTATTTCAAAGAGGTCAATAGATTTGAGTGCCAGTCTCATCAACGGTCTTGAAGCTAGCCCAGGTGGGTTATTTTTGGTTGGGTTGAGGGGATTATTCGGGCATGCTTGAATATCGAATGGAGTGGGGTGTAGGAGGGGTTTGCGTGGAAGTAGTCTGAGAGCGATCTGGATGCGATCTGGAGGGATTTGTGTGGTTTTCTCAGTGAAGATGGCGGCAAACGTTTCACAGTTAGGAAGTGCTTGGGGATGGTTTGTGCGGGTCAATTGGTTTCTGATAATTTCGAAAAAAAAATTTCGGTCGATTAGCTGCTGTGTCTGATTGATTTTGGAAGAATGTTGCTTTAGAGTTCCTAATGTGCCTATTATAGGTGCTGCGTCTTTGTCGAAGGGATATGAGGTTGGCCAAGGAGGGAGTGTGTCTCCGAGGAGTTGGCTCTCTTCGTTCAGATTGCAGCTGAAGCAGAGGTTGGAACTTTTAGGAGAGACATATGCCCCACCCCTGCTCTAGCAACGTTCACTGTGTGAATTTAGAAAGTATGTGGACAATGCTTTGAGCTGGTGTCTCACGTATTGTTCAGACAGACAACTGCCCATGTTTGATGCACATAAAACCCTTGAATCTCAGGAGACTCTTCAGATGAGTGAAGCTCTCCCAGGTACTGACAGAGAATGACTTGTCCCTCCAAGGCAGAGAGCTGCCTGGAGACACCCAGTGACAGGAAGAGACTGACTGGCGTGCCCTCTCCTGACATCCCCTAGCGCCCTGAGACCTCCTGAAGCGCCTGCCGACTACTCATGCTGTTTCTCTCTCTCCACAGCGCCAGCTTCGCCCTCTCCTGTGCGTTGATGGCCCTCGCTGCCTACGACCCCCTGGGTGAGTAAGAGAGGTCACTGAGCCTGTGCAGCCCCCCTCCTCACTGCAGGAGTATCTGTCCACTTCCTCCCGTGCCTCCGTCTCTCCTCTTTCATCCGTCTGCTCCTTTCCCTCTCCTCTCATCACCCTCCCCGTCCATTGACTCCCTTCCCATCCATCTTTCGACCTCTCCTTCCCTCCTTCTTTTTTCATTCCTTCTACTCCCCTCTCTGCACACAGTTCAGTCCAGCGGATCTCACCCGGAAGTCTGTGTTTTACTCCGTCACTCCCGGTGCGCTCACAAATCGCTCTTCCTCAGTCTCTGTCCCTCAGTCTGTATCCTGTGCTGTTGATTGTTTGTGCCCTCAAACATCTCTCTTCTCGACTTCTCTCTCACAGTCTGACTCTCTTCCTATTGGATCCTGTTTCTGTCACTCATCTCTTTTCAGCAATTGCCTCCTACCATCTCTGTCTCTATCGCTGTTTATTCCTCGTTCCCTCTCACATCTCTCTCCTTCCGTTTTCTCCGGTCCACCTGTGCCAGTCTCACATTTGATTCCTTGTACTCTCACACATCTCCTGCTTATCAAGTTCTCTCTCACTCTGTATCCCTCCTGGTGTTCATTCCTTGCCCCTTCACAGATATTTTCCTCATTCAGTTCTCTCCCACAGCCTCTTTCTCACTGTGCATTCCTTGTGCCCTCACACATCTTCCTCCCCTTGAGTTCTCTCCTTTAATAGGTGTCTCTCTGGCTGTTGATTCCTTGTGCCCTCACGCATCTCTCTCCTTCAGTTTTCTCCTGTCCAACTGCGCCACTCTCGTATTTGATTCCTTGTACCCTCACACATTTCCTGCTCCTCAAGTTCTCTCTCACTCTGTATCCCTCCTGGTGTTCATTCCTTGCCCCTTCACAGATATTTTCCTCATTCAGTTCTCTCCCACAGCCTCTCTCTCACTGTGCATTCCTTGTGCCCTCACACATCTTCCTCCCCTTGAGTTCTCTCCTTTAATAGGTGTCTCTCTGGCTGTTGATTCCTTGTGCCCTCACACATCTCTCTCCTTCCATTTTCTCCTATCCATCTGTGCCTGTCTCTCATTTGATTCCTTGTACCCTCACACATCTCCTGCTCCTAAAGTTCTCTCTCACTCTGTATCCCTCCTGGTGTTTATTCCTTGCCCTTTACAGATATTTTCCTCATTCAGTTCTCTCCCACAGCCTCTCTCTCACTGTGAATTCCTTGTGCCCTCACACACCTTCCTCTTCTTGAGTTCTCTCCTTTAGTAGGTGTCTCTCTGGCTGTTGATTCCTTGTGCCCTCACACATCTCTCTCCTTCCATTTTCTCCTATCCATCTTTGCCTGTCTCTCATTTGATTCCTTGTACCCTCACACATCTCCTGCTCCTAAAGTTCTCTCTCACTTTGTAACCCTCCTGGTGTTTATTCCTTGCCCTTTACAGATATTTTCCTCATTCAGTTCTCTCCCACAGCCTCTCTCTCACTGTGCATTCCTTGTGCCCTCACACATCTTCCTCCCCTTGAGTTCTCTCCTTTAATAGGTGTCTCTCTCCCTGTGGATTCCTTGTGCCCTCAGACACCTTCCTCTTCTTGAGTTCTCTCCTATAGTTGGGGTCTCTTTCGCTGTTGATTCCTTGAGCCCTCACACTTCGTACTCTCTTGCAGTTCTCTTCCACAGCCTGTGTCTCTCCCTGTTGATTCTCCGTGCCCTCATACACCTTCCTCCACTTGAGTTCTCTCCTGTAGTCGGTATCTTTCTTACTGTTCATTCCTTGTGCCCTCACACATCTTCCTCTTCTTGAGTTCTGTCCTATAGTTGGGGTCTCTTTCGCTGTTGATTCCTTGAGCCCTCACACTTCTTTCTCTCTTGCAGTTCCCTTCCACAGCCTGTGTCTGTCCCCGTTGATTCCTTAAGCCCTCACACACCTTCCTCTACTTAAGTTCACTCCTATAGTTGGTGTCTCGCTTGCTGTTGATTTCTTGTACCCTCACACATCTTCCTTCACTTCAGTTCTCTCCTATAGTCAGAGTCTTGCTGTAGATTCTCTGTTCCCTCACACTTCTCCCTCTCCTGCAGTTCTCTCCTATAGCCCTTGGCTTGCTTGCAGTTGAGTTCTTGTGCCCTCACACTTCTCTCTCTCGCCTGTAGTTTGCTCTCACATGCTGTGATTCTCTCACTGTTGACTCCTTGTTCCCCCACACATCTCTATCTTGCAGCTCTATCCTATAGTCCGTATTTCTCTAGTTGTTGACTCCTTATGCCCTGACACAGCTCCCTCATCTTAAGTTCTCTCCTATAGTCGGTATCTCTCTCATTGTTCATTCCTTGTGCCCTCACACATCTCTCTCCTTCCATTTTCTCCTATCCTTCTGTGCCTCTCGCATTTGATTCTGTGTGCTCTCACACATCTTCCTTCACTTCAGTTGTCTCCTACAGTTGCTGTCTCTCTCACTGTAGATTCTCTGTGCCCTCACACTTCTCTCTCTCTCCTGCAGTTCTCTCCCATAGCCTGTGGCTCTCTTGCAGTTGATTTCTTGTGTCCTCATACTTTTCTCTCTCTCATGTAGTTTTCTCTCACATGCTGTGATCCCTCGTTGTTGATTTCTTGTTCCTCCACACATCTGTTTCTTGCAGCTCTCTCCAATAGTCCGCATTTCTCAAGCTGTTGACTCCTTATGCCCTGACACATCTCTCTTGTCTTGAGTTCTCTCCTATAGTTGGTATCTCTCTTACTGTTGATTCCTTGCACCCTCACACATCTCTCTGTCCTACAGATCTCTCACATTCTGTTTCTCTTCCTAGTAATTGAGTGTGGCCTTGCACATCTCCCGCTACTTGACTTCTTTCCACAGCCATTATATATCTTAGTGTTGATTCCTTGTGCCTTCACACTTCTCTCTCACCTGCGGTTTTCTCTCACAATCTGTGTCTCTCTTGCTGTTGAGTCCTTGTACCCTCACACATCTCTCACTCCTGTAGTTTTTTCCATTCTGTGTCTCTCACTGTTGCCCTGGGCCCCGACACTTCTCTCTCTCCTACAGTTATCTCGCAGTCTCTGTTTCTCTTGTTAATTCTGTGAGACCTTTCACATCTCTCTCTCCATGTCTTCTCTCCCATAGCCATTATATATCGTGGTGCTGTTTCCTTGGCCCTCCCACTTCTCTCTCTCCCCTGCGATTTTCTCTCACCATCTGTGTCTCTCTCTCTCCCTGTTGAATCCTTGAACCCTTTCTTTCTCTCTCCTGTAGTTCTCTCCCATAGCCTGTGACTTTCGAAGTTTATTGCTTGTGCCATCACACATCTTTCTCTTCAGCAACTTTCTCTCACAGCCTCTGCTTCTCTTGTTGGATAGATCATGCCCTCACACTTCTCTCTCTCCTGCAGTTTTCTCCCAAAGCCTGTCTCTCTCGCTGTAGATTCTCTGTACCCTCACACTTCTCTATCTCCTGTAGTTGTCACCCAAAGCCTGCCTCTCTCGCTGTAGATTCTCTGTGCCCTCACACTTCTCTGTCTCCTGCAGTTTTCTCCCACAGCCTGCCTCTCTCGCTGTAGATTCTCTCTGCCCTCCCACGTCTGTCTCCTGCAGTTTTCTCCCACAGCCTGCCTCTTTCGCTGTAGATTCTATGTACCCTCACACTTCTCTGTCTCCTGCAGTTGTCACCCACAGCCTGCCTCTCTCGCTGTAGATTATCTGTGCCCTCACACTTCGCTGTCTCCTGTACTTGTCACCCACAGCCTGCCTCTCTCGCTGTAGATTCTCTGTGCCCTCACACTTCTGTGTCTCCTGCAGTTTTCACCAATAACGTTCCTCTCTCGCTGTAGATTCTCTGTATCCTACACTTCTGTCTCCTGCAGTTTTCTCCCACATCCTGCCTCTCTCGCTGTAGATTCTCTGTGCCCTCACACTTCTCTGTCTCCTGCAGTTTTCGCCAATAACTTTCCTCTCTCGCTGTAGATTCTCTGTACCCTCACACTTCCCTGTCTCCTGTAGTTGTCACCCACAGCCTGCGCTCTTGCTGTAGATTCTGTGTGCCCTCACACTTCTTTGTCTCCTGCAGTTTTCTCCCACAGCCTGCCTCTCTCGCTCTAGATTCTCTCTGTGCTCACACTTCCCTGTCTCCTGCAGTTTTCTCCCACAGCCTGCCTCTCTTGCTGTAGATTCTCTGTGCCCTCACACTTCTCTGTCTCCTGTAGCTGTCACCCACAGCCTGCTTCTCTCGCTGTAGATTCTGTGTGCCCTCAGACTTCTCTGTCTCCTGCAGTTTTCTCCCACAGCCTGCCTCTCTCGCTGAAGATTCTCTTTGCCCTCACACTTCTCTGTCTCCTGCAGTTTTCTCCCACAGCCTGCCTCTCTCGTTGTAGATTCTCTGTGCCCTCACACTTCTCTGTCTCCTGCAGTTTTCTCCCACAGCCTGCCTCTCTCGTTGTAGATTCTCTGTGCCCTCACACTTCTCTGTCTCCTGTAGTTGTCACCCACAGCATGCTTCTCTCGCTGTAGATTCTCTGTGCCCTCAGACTTCTCTGTCTCCTGCAGTTTTCTCCCACAGCCTGCCTCTCTCGCTGAAGATTCTCTTTGCCCTCACACTTCTCTGTCTCCTGCAGTTTTCTCCCACAGCCTGCCTCTCTCGCTGAAGATTCTCTGTGCCCTCACACTTCTCTGTCTCCTGCAGTTTTCTCCCACAGCCTGCCTCTTTCGCTGAAGATTCTCTGTGCCCTCACACTTCTCTGTCTCCTGCAGTTTTCGCCAATAACTTTCCTCTCTCGCTGTAGATTCTCTGTACCCTCACACTTCCCTGTCTCCTGTAGTTGTCACACACAGCCTGCGCTCTTGCTGTAGATTCTGTGTGCCCTCACACTTCTTTGTCTCCTGCAGTTTTCTCCCACAGCCTACCTCTCTCTCTCTAGATTCTCTCTGTGCTCACACTTCCCTGACTCCTGCAGTTTTCTCCAACAGCCTGCCTCTCTCGCTGTAGATTCTCTCTGCGCTCACACTTCTCTGGCTCCTGCAGTTTTCTCTCGCAGCCTGCCTCTCTGGCTGTAGTCTCTCTGTGCCCTCACACTTCTCTGTCTCCTGTAGTTGTCACCCACAGCCTGCTTCTCTCGCTGTAGATTCTCTCTGTGCCCACACTTCTCTGTCTCCTGCAGTTTTCTCCCACAGCCTGCCTCTCTTGCTGTAGATTCTCTCTGTGCCCACACTTCTCTGTCTCCTGCAGTTTTCTCCCACAGCCTGCCTCTCTTGCTGTAGATTCTCTCTGTGCTCACACTTCTCTGTCTCCTGCAGTTTTCTCCCACAGCCTGCCTCTCTTGCTGTAGATTCTCTGTGCCCTCACACTTCTCTGTCTCCTGCAGTTTTCTCCCACAGCCTGCTTCTCTCGCTGTAGATTCTCTCTGTGCTCACACTTCGCTGGCTCCTGCAGTTTTCGCCAATAACTTTCCTCTCTCGATGTAGATTATCTGTGTCCTTACACTTGTCTCTCTCCTGTAGTTCTCTACCATAGTCTGTGGCTCTCTCTCAGTTGAGTCCTTAAACCCTCACACATCTTTCTCTTTTGCAGTTCTCGCTCCAATCATCTTCCTGGCCCTCTCTTTGAACGGCTTCGGAGGGATCTGCCTCACCTTCACTTCCCTCACCGTGAGTTTTATTTTTACACATTTTATTGCGCATGAGTCGTCCTAGTCTAAAAGCTCTGGAGATGTGAGTGAGTGCAGACGGAGTCTGAGGGGACGCTCATGAAATGTGTTTATTAGCAGCCTAGGAGCTCTACACAACTGCAGTTTTAAGCACCTACAGAGAGCAGTAGTGTTCTATGCCTACTTCCCAAAGACCTTGGAGAGCAGTGAGCATCTCTGATTCCTGAATGCCATAGATATGTCCCAGACACTACAGTCTGAGATGACATCATCAGCACCTTTTCCCTTTATTCCATTTAGTGAGGATATCCCTCCCCCATTCTGCAAGAATAACCCTTCTCTGTACTAAGAGAATCTCTCTTTCCCTGTACCATGAGAATATCCCTCTTTGTACTCTGAGAATATCCCTCTCTGTACCATGAGAATATCCCTCTCTGTACTAAGAGAATCTCTCTTTCCCTGTACCATGAGAATATCCCTCTTTGTACTCTGAGAATATCCCTCTCTGTACCATGAGAATATCCCTCTCTGTACTAAGAGAATCTCTCTTTCCCTGTACCATGAGAATATCCCTCTTTGTACTCTGAGAATATCTCTCTCTGTACCATGAGAATATCCCTCTCTGTACTCTGAGAATATCCCTCTCTGTACCATGAGAATATCCCTCTCTGTACTCTGAGAATATCCCTCTCTGTACTCTGAGAATATCCTCTCTGTACTCTGAGAATATCCCTCTCTGTACTCTGAGAATATCCCTCTCTGTACTCTGAGAATATCCTCTCTGTACTCTGAGAATATCCCTCTCTGTACCATGAGAATATCCCTCTCTGTACTCTGAGAATATCCTCTCTGTACTCTGAGAATATCCTCTCTGTACTCTGAGAATATCCTCTCTGTACCATGAGAATATCCTCTCTGTACTAAGAGAATCTCTCTTTCCCTGTACCATGAGAATATCCCTCTTTGTACTCTGAGAATATCCTCTCTGTACCATGAGAATATCCCTCTCTGTACTAAGAGAATCTCTCTTTCCCTGTACCATGAGAATATCCCTCTTTGTACTCTGAGAATATCTCTCTCTGTACCATGAGAATATCCTCTCTGTACTCTGAGAATATCCCTCTCTGTACCATGAGAATATCCCTCTCTGTACTCTGAGAATATCCCTCTCTGTACTCTGAGAATATCCTCTCTGTACTCTGAGAATATCCCTCTCTGTACTCTGAGAATATCCCTCTCTGTACTCTGAGAATATCCCTCTCTGTACTCTGAGAATATCCCTCTCTGTACCATGAGAATATCCTCTCTGTACTCTGAGAATATCCTCTCTGTACTCTGAGAATATCCTCTCTGTACCATGAGAATATCCCTCCTCTGTCCAATGAGAACATTCCTACTATATACTGTGACAGCATCCCTCCTCTAAGAGAATATCTCCGTCCCCATACTATGAGGATATCCCTCCTCTGTACTATGAGAATATCTCTCTCCATTCTTTGACAATGTCCTCTTCCGTACTGAGAGAATATCCCTCCTCTGTCCTATGAGAATATCCCTCTCTGTACCATGAGAATATCCCTCTTTGTACTCTGAGAATATCCCTCTCTGTACCATGAGAATATCCCTCTCTGTACTAAGAGAATCTCTCTTTCCCTGTACCATGAGAATATCCCTCTTTGTACTCTGAGAATATCCCTCTCTGTACCATGAGAATATCCCTCTCTGTACTCTGAGAATATCCCTCTCTGTATTCTGAGAATATCCCTCTCTGTACCATGAGATTATCCCTCTCTGTACTCTGAGAATATCCCTCTCTGTACTCTGAGAATATCCCTCTCTGTACCATGAGAATATCCCTCCTCTGTCCAATGAGAACATTCCTACTATATACTGTGACAGCATCCCTCCTCTAAGAGAATATCTCCGTCCCCATACTATGAGGATATCCCTCCTCTGTACTATGAGAATATCTCTCTCCATTCTTTGACAATGTCCCTCTTCTGTACTGAGAGAATATCCCTCCTCTGTCCTATGAGAATATCCCTCCTATGTACTGTGACAGCATCCCTCCTCTATGATAATATCTCCTTCCCCATACTATGAGAATATCTGTTCTTCATATGATGGAAATATTTTTTCCTTATTACCATGAGAACTCCCCTCTTCTGTACTATGAATATTCCTCGTCTCCATATGCTCAACCCAAACAACTCACAACTCCTCTAATTTGCAAGAACATCAAAAAAGATACAGTACAATTCCGCCTCAATGACATAAACCTTGACGGCTTTGAACATCAACTTTCACAGCATGCCTAGTGGCTTGGATTCACCCTCGACACCAACCCTACCCTCAAGGCACACACAGCCAAAAACATAGACAGTGTGGGACCAGCTCTCTCTTCTAAAGAAAGTTAAGCCGTTTCTTCCCGAAAGCGACTTCAAAACTGTTGTTTACGCCCTCGTACTCATGCATTAGGATGGTGGTAACACCCTGCTCCACAGCCTCCCAGACTCCACACTGATATCCCTTAAGAGCACCGTACACGCGACAGCACTTCTCTACCAGGGCCTGAGTAAATATGATCACATCACTCCCATCTACCTCCCATATCTGACCCACACCACCTGGATCATTTACCCATCTCGACCAGGCCTCCTGCTTATCTTGCAAACAAGCTCACCATCTCTGGGGGTTCCCGACACACCTGCAGCCGAACACCCTCACACTGCAGACTAAGAAGTGTAAAAAAGAAAAAGCCATTTCCATCGATGCGCCCAGGGTTGGGAACAACATCCTTCAACAGCCATCAGGACCGCTCAATGCTGCTCCGATTTATGAAACAGTTGAAGATTCACCTCCTTAACGAACATTACATCGCAACGCATTAACCGTCCACACCCAACTTCCTCTCCCGGTACTCATTGAGTTTAGGCTTGTCTTGGACCCTGCACAGTGCTCCAATGCCTTCTGGGTAGGCTCACTCTAGAGAATTGACGCAAATATTCATGCATAAGCATACGTTCATACACGCATAAGAGTATCAATTAGACTATCCCCTTCCATATGCTATGAGAATGTCCCTCCTCCACACTATGAGAACGAGAATGTCCCTCCTCCACACTACGAGAATGTCCCACCTCCACACTATGAGAAGTCCCCTTCCACACTATGAGAATGTCCCACCTCCGCACTATGAGAAGTCCCCTTCCACACTATGAGAATGTCCCTCCTCACACTACAAGAATGTCCCTCCTCCACACTGTGAGAATGCCCCTCCTCCACACTGTGAGAATGTCCCTCCTCCACCCTGTGAGAACGTCCCTCCTCCACAATGCGAGAACGACCTTCTCCCACACTGCGAGAATGTCCCTCCTCCACACAATGAGAACGTCCCTCCTCCACACTACGAGAACGTCCTTCCTCCACACTATGAGAATGTCCCTCCTCACACTAGGAGAATGTCCCTCCTCCACACTGTGAGAATTTCCCTCCTCCACACTATGAGAACGTCCCTCCTCCACCCTGTGAGAACGTCCCTCCTCCACACTGCGAGAAAGTCCCTCCTCCACACTATGAGAACGAGACTGTCCCTCCTCCACACTATGAGAATGTCCCTCCTGCACACTACGAGAACGAGAATGTCCCTCCCGCACACTGTGAGAATGTCCCTCCTCCACAGTACGAGAACGTCCCTCCTCCACCCTGTGAGAACGTCCCTCCTCCACACTGCGAGAACGTCCTTCTTCCACACTGCGAGAATGTCCCTCCTCCACACTATGAGAACGTCCCTCCTCCACACTATGAGAACAAGACTGTCCCTCCTCCACACTATGAGAATGTCCCTCCTCCACACTATGAGAACGAGAATGTCCCTCCTCCACACTGTGAGAACGTCCCTCCTCCACACTGCGAGAACGTCCCTCCTCCACACTGTGAGAACGTCCCTCCTCCACACTATGAGAACGAGACTGTTCCTCCTCCACACTATGAGAATGTCCCTCCTCCACACTATGAGAATGTCCCTCCTCCACACTACGAGAAAGAGAATGTCCCTCCTCCAAACTACGAGAACGTTCCTCCTCCACACTACGAGAATGAGAATGTCCCTCCTCCACACTACGAGAACGTCCCTCCTCCACACTATGAGAATGTCCTTCCTCCACACTACAAGAACAAGAATGTCCCTCCTCCACACTACGAGAACTTCCTTTCTCCACACTATGAGAATGTCCCTCCTCTACACTATGAGAAGTCCTCCCTCCACACTACGAGAATGTCCCTCCTCCACACTACGAGAACGTCCCTCCTCCACACTATGAGAAGTCCCCCCTCCACACTACGAGAACGTCCCTCCTCCACACTATGAGAACGTCCATCCTCCACACTACGAGAATGAGAATGTCCCTCCTCCACACTATCAGAACGTCCCTCCTCCACACTATGAGAACGAGACTTTCCTCCCTGCACACTACGAGAATGTCCCTCCTCCACACTATGAGAACGTCCCTCCTCCACACTATGAGAAGTCCCCCCTCCACACTACGAGAACGTCCCTCCTCCACACTACGAGAATGTCCCTCCTCCACACTACGAGAATGTTCCTCCTCCACACTATGAGAAGTCCCCACTCCACACTACGAGAATGTCCCTGCTCCACACTGCAAGAAAGTCCCTCCTCCACACTATGAGAATGTCCCTCCTCCACACTACGAGAATGTCCCTCCTCCACACTGCGAGAATATCCCTCCTCCACACTGTGAGAACTTCCCTTGTCCACACTGTGAGAATGTCCCTCTTATACACTGTGAGAACGTCCCTCCTACACACTGTGAGAATGTCGCTCCTCCACACTGTGAGAACATCCCTCCTCCACCCTGTGAGAATGTCCCTCCTCCACACTACGAGAACGAGAATGTCCCCCTCCACACTATGAGAACGTCCCTCCTCCACCCTGTGAGAATGTCGCTCCTCCATACTGTGAGAACTTCCCTCGTCCACACTGTGAGAACGAGACTGTCCCTCCTCCACACTGTGAGAATGTCCCTCCTCCACACTACGAGAACGAGAATGTCCCTCCTCCACACTGTGAGAATGTCCCTCCTCCACAGTACGAGAACGTCCCTCCTCCACCCTGTGAGAACGTCCCTCCTCCACACTGCGAGAACGTCCTTCTTCCACACTGCGAGAATGTCCCTTCTCCACACTACGAGAACGTCCCTCCTCCACATTATTAGAACGTCCTTCCTCCACACTATGAGAATGTCCCTCCTCAAACTACGAGAATGTCCCTCCTCCACACTGTGAGAATGTCCCTCCTCCACACTATGAGAAAGTCCCTCCTCCACCCTGTGAGAACTTCCCTCCTCCACACTGCGAGAACGTCCCTCCTCCACACTATGAGAACGAGACTGTCCCTCTTCCACACTGTGAGAATGTCCCTCCTCCACACTACGAGAACAAGAATGTCCCTCCTCCACACTGTGAGAATGTCCCTCCTCCACAGTATGAGAATGTCCCTCCTCCACACTGCGAGAACATCCCTCCTCCACACTGTGAGAACGTCCCTCCTCCACACTATGAGAACGAGACTGTCCCTCCTCCACACTATGAGAATGTCCCTCCTCCACACTATGAGAATGTCCCTCCTCCACACTACGAGAAAGAGAGTGTCCCTCCTCCAAACTACGAGAATGTTCCTCCTCCACACTACGAGAATGAGAATGTCCCTCCTCCACACTACGAGAACGTCCCTCCTCCACACTATGAGAATGTCCTTCCTCCACACTACGAGAACAAGAATGTCCCTCCTCCACACTACGAGAACTTCCTTTCTCCACACTATGAGAATGTCCCTCCTCTACACTATGAGAAGTCCTCCCTCCACACTATGAGAATGTCCCTCCTCCACACTACGAGAACGTCCCTCCTCCACACTATGAGAAGTCCCCCCTCCACACTACGAGAACGTCCATCCTCCACACTATGAGAACGTCCATCCTCCACACTACGAGAATGAGAATGTCCCTCCTCTACGCTATCAGAACGTCCCTCCTCCACACTATGAGAACGAGACTGTCCTCCCTGCACACTACGAGAATGTCCCTCCTCCACACTACGAGAACGTCCCTCCTCCACACTATGAGAAGTCCCCCTCCACACTACGAGAACGTCCCTCCTCCACACTACGAGAATGTCCCTCCTCCACACTACGAGAATGTTGCTCCTCCACACTATGAGAAGTCCCCACTCCACACAACAAGAATGTCCCTGCTCCACACTGCGAGAAAGTCCCTCCTCCACACTATGAGAATGTCCCTCCTCCACACTACGAGAATTTCCCTCCTCCACACTGCGAGAATGTCCCTCCTCCACACTGTGAGAACTTCCCTCGTCCACACTGTGAGAATGTCCCTCTTATACACTGTGAGAACGTCCCTCCTCCACACTACGAGAACGAGAATGTCCCCCTCCACACTATGAGAACGTCCCTCCTCCACCCTGTGAGAATGTCCCTCCTCCACACTACGAGAACGAGAATGTCCCCCTCCACACTATAAGAACGTCCCTCCTCCACCCTGTGAGAATGTCGCTCCTCCATACTGTGAGAACTTCCCTCGTCCACACTGTGAGAACAAGACTGTCCCTCCTCCACACTGTGAGAATGTCCCTCCTCCACACTACGAGAACGAGAATGTCCCTCCTCCACACTGTGAGAATGTCCCTCCTCCACAGTACGAGAACGTCCCTCCTCCACCCTGTGAGAACGTCCCTCCTCCACACTGCGAGAACGTCCCTCCTCCACACTGCGAGAACGTCCTTCTTCCACACTGCGAGAATGTCCCTTCCCCACACTATGAGAATGTCCCTCCTCCACATTATTAGAAAGTCCTTCCTCCACACTATGAGAATGTCCCTCAAACTACGACAATGTCCCTCCTCCACACTGTGAGAATGTCCCTCCTCCACACTATGAGAACGTCCCTCCTCCACCCTGTGAGAACTTCCCTCCTCCACACTGCAAGAACGTCCCTCCTCCACACTATGAGAACGAGTCTGTCCCTCTTCCACACTGTGAGAATGTCCCTCCTCCACACTACGAGAACAAGAATGTCCCTCCTCCACACTGTGAGAATGTCCCTCCTCTACAGTATGAGAATGTCCCTCCTCCACACTGCGAGAACGTCCCTCCTCCACACTGCGAGAACGTCCCTCCTCCACACTATGAGAACGAGACTGTCCCTCCACCACACTATGAGAATGTCCCTCCTCCACACTATGAGAATGTCCCTCCTCCACACTACGAGAACGAGAATGTCCCTCCTCCACACTACGAGAACGTCCCTCCTCCTCAATATGAGAATGTCCCTCCTCCACACTACGAGAACGAGAATGTCCCTCCTCCACACTACAAGAATGTCCCTCCTCCACATTATGAGAATGTCCCTCCTCTACACTGAGAAGTCCTCCGTCCACACTACGAGAATGTCCCTCCTCCACACTACAAGAACGTCCCTCCTCCACACTATGAGAAGTCCCCCCTCCACACTACAAGAACGTCCCTCCTCCACACTATGAGAAGTCCCCCCTCCACACTACGAGAACGTCCCTCCTCCGCACTATCAGAAAGTCCCTCCTCCACACTACGAGAATGCCCCTCCTCCACACTATCAGAACGTCCCTCCTCCACACTATGAGAATGTCCCTCATCCACACTATGAGAACGTCCCTCCTCCACACTATGAGAAGGTCCCTCCTCCACACTATGAGAACGAGACTGTCCCTCCTCCACACTACGAGAACGTCCCTCCTCCACACTATGAGAAGGTCCCTCCTCCACACTATGAGAACGTCCCTCCTCCACACTACGAGAATGTCCCTCCTGCACACTACGAGAATGTTCCTCCTCCACACTACGAGAATGTCCCCCTCCACACTACGAGAATGTCCCTCCTCCACACTATAAGTCCCCCTCCACACTACGAGAATGTTCCTCCTCCACACTACGAGAAGTCCCCCCTCCACACTATGAGAATGTCCCTCCTCCATACTATGAGAATGTCCCTCCTCCACACTACGAGAATGTCCCTCCTGCACACTGCGAGAATGTCCCTCCTCCACAATGTGAGAACTTCCCTCGTCCACACTGTGAGAAAGTCCCTCTTATACACTATGAGAACGTCCCTCCTACACACTGCGAGAATGTCGCTCCTCCACACTGTGAGAACGTCCCTCCTCCACCCTGTGAGAATGTCCCTCCTCCACACTACGAGAACGAGAATGTCTCCCCTCCACACTATGAGACTGTCCCTCCTCCACCCTGTGAGAATGTCGCTCCTCCATACTGTGAGAACTTCCCTCGTCCACACTGTGAGAACGAGACTGTCCCTCCTCCACACTGTGAGATTGTCCCTCTTCCACACTGTGAAAATGTCCCTCCTCCACACTATGAGAACCTCCCTCCACACTACGAGAACCTCCCTCCACACTACGAGAATCTCCCTCCACACTTTGAGAACGTCCCTCCTCCACCCTGTGAGAATGTCGCTCCTCCATACTGTGAGAACTTCCCTCGTCCACACTGTGAGAATGTCCCTCTTCCACACTGTGAAAATGTCCCTCCTCCACACAATGAGAACCTCCCTCCACACTACGAGAACCTTCCTCCACACTACAAGAATCTCCCTCCACACTACGAGAATGTCCCTCCTCCACACTACGAGAACCTTCCTCCACACTACAAGAATCTCCCTCCACACTACAAGAACGTCCCTCCTCCACACTATGAGAACCTCCCTCCACACTACGAGAACCTCCCTCCACACTACAAGAACGTCCCTCCTCCACACTATGAGAACCTCCCTCCACACTACGAGAACCTCCCTCCACACTACAAGAACGTCCCTCCTCCACACTATGAGAACCTCCCTCCACACTACAAGAATCTCCCTCCACACTACGAGAATGTCCCTCCTCCACCCTGAGAGAATGTCCCCCCTCCACACTACAAGAACGTCCCTCCTCCACACTATGAGAACCTCCCTCCATACTACGAGAATGTCCCTCCTCCACCCTGAGAGAATGTCCCCTTCCCAACATGTGATACTCTTCCTAATCTGTGAAGCCAGTGAATCTTATTATTTAAGTTCAAAATAAGTTTATTGAAGAACAAGGAATAAAAATACAAAATATGAAGTACAATTTAGATACACAAAAAAAAGAAAACAGAAAGGGAACGATCGTGTAGACATGGCTGTGATAGGTTGGTGAAGCAATAAAATAACAATACAAGCAACAGGATAATGTGTTTTAACAAATCATATAGAGACGGAATTAACAAAAGTATGTCAATATAATATTTAAAAGGAGGAATGTCATGGAGGTCGGACAACTTCTTGTTGGACAGGAGTTAGGGAAAAAGAGCGTTTAGCGCTGGCATCAATGAACATTGTAACTGGTGACCATAAATTCAAACGTTTTATCGCTAGATGCATAGGATGATCAAGAGCTGTATCCAGTCTGTGGTTGTAGCAAACTGCACACCACCATGCCTGAAAAGACACCACCATGCCTGAAAAGACACCACCATGCCTGAAAAGACACCACCATGCCTGAAAAGACACCACCATGCCTGAAAAGACAATCTAGTCAGCTCTTCCCAGTTTGTAGTAATCGGCTGAAAGGCAACTGGGAGCAAGTGCCCTCTTTCTTGCATGGTTGCCCCCACTTTTTGCTGAATTCCTGATGTGCTTTGACTGAGTGTGCCCTGGGCTCCTGCCAATCAGGTACCCAGGGCCTGTGTTCCTTCCCTTAACTGCATTACAGCCTAAACCCAATTGGCATCTCTGGCCACAGGTCAGCCCCTGGTAAATGGTACCACAGGTACCCAGGGCACTGTGACCAGAGAAGGCCTCCAAGGGCTGCAGCACTTATTGTGCCACCCTTAGAGGCCCTGTACCCTGACACTCACACACTGCCTTTGCAGACTGCGTGTCTTGGTGCAGAACAAAGTGAAGAGTCGACATGGCACACATCCCTGTGTGCCATGCCCACAAACCACTGCCCTGGCATACATCAGTCACCCCTCTAGCTGGGTGCCCTATGCCAGTGGTGAGGGTACAGGGGCATGAGCCCTGTACCCCTACAGTACCCAGGTCCATTCCTGGGCACTGTAAGTGCAGTGCTGCCATTAAGAGTATATGGTGCTGGGAGTTTGTCATTACGAACTCCACAGCACCATAATGGCTACACTGAAGACTGGGAAGTTTGGTATCAAACTTCTCAGCACATTAAACCCACACTGATGCCAGTGTGGGATTTAATGTAAAATGCACAACAGAGGGCATCTTAGAGATGCCCCCTGAAACTCGACCAACTCCCAGTGACCTGACTGAGTGGCTGCCGAGGCTGCCACCATCAGACATGTTTCTGGACCCCTGGGTCGGGAGCTTGCCGCTCTCGGGGGCCTGAAACAATGCACATCCTGGGACGAGGGGCCAAGCCTCCTCCCACAGGATGGGCAGGGTTCATGAAGGAGAAGCTTCAAAGGCATACCGCCTTTGTGAGCCTCTCCAGACCACTTGCTGTACTCAGCAACTGGTCCCCACTGGTTCTACCCCCCCACTTTGGGCGGGAGACCTGGCGGGAAAAAAAAGTGAGGAAGAGAGGTCTGCCCACCTCTGCCAACTCCATCCCCAAGGTGGGCTAGGCGAGGTGAAGCACAACCTCGAGTCCCCGCCATCTTGAGGATGGGGGGACCCAGCCAACCAAGGACAGGCTCCTGCCCCCCTCCCACTTGAGAGTGGCAGAGTAGGGGGTGTACCCACCCCAGGGAAGGGACCCATTGGTCCCTGCCCTTTACCTACCTGTAACGCCCCTAAATTCAGTATTTAGGGGGCACCCTGAACCTTGCTTCCTCAGATCCAGCAACAACAAGAAAAGGAAGAAGAAGAAGAAGAAGGACGAGAAGCCGTGCAGAACCAACAAGAGGACGACGCCCACTGACTTGGCCCAGCCCTACAGGCCTGTCTCCCCTCGAACCTGCTCCTGCAAAACCCCGACGTGTCCAGCGGCCAGCAACCTCAAAAACCCCGGAGGACCTGCCTGCCTTCACTTTCCAAGCTGTTTCTCCTGGGAACACCGGACGTGTTTGAACTGCAGCTTCTGGTGCCAGCCAGGAACCGCAAATCCCGCACACTCTGCACCCGCCGAATCCGGCCCGAGCTCGAGTGGGCAAATACCCAGAGGAGGTCCCCCAGGCGATCCTGACCCAAGATCCGGCGACCCCTGACCTGCCTCAAGCCTCCTGACGACGCCTGCAGCCTCAATCCAGAGGACCCCCCCTACCGGAACCAGAGCGCGTAAGAAAATCCGACGTCCCAAGGCACCCCTGCACCCGACGCCCCACTGCCTTGTGTGCCCAAACCAACGGTGCCTAACCAACCCTCTACATCCCAACTTACCCCTCGAAGTGGTGGTTGCTCCTGGAAGGTCCTCGTCCCCGAGCCTGCAGTGTTTCTTTGTCCCGGAGAATCTCCATTGAAATCAACAGGGCACCCGACCTCAAAACATCACCCTGCACCCGGCCGCCCTAGTGCCGCTGAGGGTGCCCCTTTGGTGCTAACTTGGTCCCCAACGTGCCCTGAGCTTAACCCTAGGAGCTTTGCTCCCACAACCCCGTGGCCTGCTTGCCAGCAGCCACCAACCGGAGTCCCCCTATCCTCCATAGGATAACATTGGACCTCAACACTCTGCACCCGGCCGCCCTAGTGCCGCTGAGGGTGCAACAACAGTGCATCACTGACCCTGGGAGACCCCTGAGTCTAACCCCAGAACCCTAACTCAAAAGACCGATTACTTACCTTGAAACCGATAACTCATTTTTCCTCCTAGGATAACATGGACACTTTTTCTCCCAAAAAGTTTCTAAGTGTCGACTTTTGAAAACTACAAATATTCCTTAAAAATCAGCCGAATAACCAAAACGCATTTTCTCAACTGTTTTCAGGAATGTCCCAGTGCTGAATCTAGGATCCAGCACTGAGTAAGAAAAAGTATCGATAACCTAACTTACCTGCTAAGTGAATTTCCTCCCATAGGATAACGTTGGTGATTCTATGTGAAAAAGTTTCTAAGTGTCAACTTTTGAAATACAATAATATTCTTTAAAAATCGTACAAACTACGAAAACGTAATTACTTACCTGTTTTAAGTAAAGGTCCCAGTGCTGAATCTAGGAGTCCAGCACAGGATTACAAAAGTAACGTTAAAGTAACTTACCGGCGAATTGAATTTCCTTCCATAGGATAACATTGGTGATTCTATGTGAAAAAGTTTGTCAGCTTTTGAAATGCAATAATATTCTTTAAAAATCGTATCTTTAACAAAAATGCATTTACTCAACTGTTTTCAGGAAATGTCCCAGGGCTGAATCTAGGATCCAGTCCTGTGTTAGCAAAAGTAATCTGAAAAGTAATTAACTGCATTTTACTTAAAAAGCCCATTCAATTGAATGTACTATACCTACAATGTGTTGCAAACTGCTTACTTAAAACTGTTACCAAAACCAGTACAAGTTACACTGCAATTTTGAACTGTGATCATACAAGTAATTTACTACTGAAAAGTATTTTTATGCTTACCTGTGCCAGGCTTGATTGGTTCTAGAAATAAAACAACAGTATATTTTTTTATACAAAACAATTGGCCCAGAGTTCAGTTCTTGAGTGTGTGGATTCATTTGCTGACTGAGTGTGTACATCAAATGCTTTACACTGTCCTCTGATACTGCCTTACTGCTCGACCTCACTACCACTTTAGAGAGTAAGGTTCTATCTAACTTTAACCTCTGCCAAACCACTGGAGACCCTTGGACTCACACTGTACCTCACTTTGGTGCAGTATATATAGAGCCAGTTTCTTACAGCAACTGCTAACAATAAATCAACAAGTGATTTAAGTGTAGTTCTCCCAAATCGGTGATGAACTTACGAGAAATAAGTGAGTGATAGAGAAAGGGTAATTGGAACCGAAAATTAAGTTAATTTGGGACCAGACATGCTTCCAAAAAGTAAGTACATATGAGCATGTAAAAGGGAGGTGCTTCAAATCTGTAGCTGTAGAAGAAGAACACCAACAAGTATCTGGTACGTCACTATGTCTTTTGTGTAACAGGACCGGATGGAGTAAAAGTCTATTATAGATAAAAAAGTGTGTTTGAGTTGTCTTTGCAGCCCTAGAGGATTTCCTAATCATGATCCATATTTTATTCCATAATGGAATTGGCCAATCTGTTCCAAAATCTTCTTCCCAAGAGAGTTAGTCCTTAGTTTTGTCTCTAACAGTGTGTGAATGATGTAAGTGAGTATATATGGTAGAAGGTTTAGGGCAAGAGGGTAGAAGAGTATGTAAACTATTAACAACAGGAATAGGGTTAGTAAGAAGATGGGAAGAGAGTTGAGTATAGGTATTGGAAAGAGCTTGTTTAATAAGGTTATATTTAGAGTGAAAAGAGGGAGGTAAGTCAAAAAGCCGACGAGCTCTGGAGAAGGAATAACATCATTCTGAGAAAAAGTTGATGTGTCCAATTGAATCTTAATATTATTTATTATTAATATTATTATTAACCCATTGTGACCTGATTTACTCTTGATCTACCCACTGCCACCACTTTATGTCGCAATAAAGGACTCGCACTACCGTGGTGAAAGCGAAGATCCTAGCGCTTAGACAAGCGCTGTGAGCAATAATGAGGGAGTGAAAAGAAATAAAAGTAACCTCTCGAAAGTGTGGCATAGATAAAAGTGCTGCAGCCTGTACCTTCTCCCACCGAGTTACAAAGGGGTTTGGAGCACCCCATGGCGTATCTGGGCCTGAGTAATGACCCACAGCACGTGAGGCGCACGTGAGGCGCACGCGTGGAGTATAAATAGCAGTTTGGATTTGTACCTGTCTGAGGATTCTCCCATCCTTTCATTTGCTGCTGAACTGCTGATTAGGGCTCTGCACTGACCGTCTGTGAGACAGCGGGGGGACTGCACAGAGCCAGTGAAAAGGAATGAATTTGCTTTTGCTCAAACTCAGTTAAAATACTTAAAGCCCTTTTTAAAACACAGCACCACCTTTAGAAATGCAATACTTAAGCCATAGTTTTCATTTTAGGTCGATCCTGCAAGACAGCGCATGCGCGATGTTTTGCGAGGCATGTTGTGGCTTACCAAGTAAACAGAGGGGCTTGGAGCCCGCCCATTGCTTCCCTCCATTGGTTGGCCTTCCCCTCACTCTCATTACTCTGCTTCTTATTCATGCCTCAGCTAGTCAGTCTTGTTGTTGTCCCTCCTACTTAGAATTGCCTATTTAGTGTTGCTTTGATTGGCTGGCATTTCCACTTCCACTGCTTGCTTTTCAAGCACTACTTTATTAGGTCTCGCCTAGGCAGCGCTTGCGCTGTCTCTTCGAGTCATGCTGTATTCAGGTATGGACATGAAGCTCCGCCCACTCTGCGCCCATATTTTTCATTGCCTTGTGTCATTGTCCTTTGTAAATGTTGGCTTCTGATTCGTTAATAGGCTTCTTAGTCCCTCCTTAGTACTGCCTTTTCTACATTTGTAACCTCCCATGAGGACTTGCCCTTTTACTTGTGTTGTTACATGGTATGTTTTATTTACATTCTGTGAGCACTATTTTCTTAAATGAGTTTCTCCTGCAGGCAGGACATGCTCTCCACAACTGCTTTTTTTTTTTAACCCGCAGGGCACGCCTTGTGGACGCGGGCCTTTCTTTATGCGGGCTCACTTTATTTACTCTAATAAACAAAGTCATCTTTTTCGTTTTAAAGCACACCATGCCGCGCTTTCGCTTTAATGGTGGCTGCCCCCCTTTCTTTAGACGCTTCTCGACGTATTCTGCTTATTGTTAAGCTCAATATAATGAGCGCCATCTAAAGAAAGTGGCGCGCCCACCTTTAAAGTAAAAGCGCGGCATGGGGCGCTTTTACAAAAAAAAAAAAATTCGTTTGTGAAGTTTTTTTACCATGGCGATGCATGCCGCGCTTGTCTATGTTTTTTTGGGCTTTAGCTGCATGACCACCGTGGGCTGTGCGCCATTATTTATTTATTAAAGGCACCCATATGCTTCAAAATTGCTTAAGCTCGCTCGTCTCCTCGGCTGCCCCCTCCGCCCCCCTGCTTCTTATTTGAAGGAACGCGTCTTTCACGGTCTGTTGCGTGCCATCATATTTATTGTAATATGGCCAGGTTCGAGTGCATTAAGGTAACCATGTTCTTGCTGCTTACATTTCAAATGCTTTACTTTTTTTTAATACAAACTTTATTGATTGCCATGAAGCGATATGCATTACCCCCTAATGGGTCCTCCTCGTCCCAGTCCTAACAAAGTGAGGCAGTCCTGCCTCCAGCCAGCCAATCAAAACGCTACAAAACCAAAAGTCAAAGGTCATATAAACCCCTCCCTCCCAACGCCATGCCTGTTTTTTTCTTGCTCCGACGGCGGTCGGAACGCTGGTGCTCCGAGTCCTGTTGCTGTTTCCGGTGGTTGCAGGTCGTGTTGCGGTGCCGTGAGTTTTTGTAAATCTTATTGTTGAAGGTAAACATGCTGTTTATTCTAACTTTGTTGTTTGTGTCTGCGCGGTCGAACCGGTGCTCCGGTCGACCGCGCTCCTGCTCCTGGGTCAGGACGCTCCCCGCGCATGTGCTGGGGCGGGGAGCTTTCCTGATGTCCTGGCCACGGGTCATTCCGGCGCTGGGGGTTTCAAGCAGCATCCGGCCCTCGCGGCCATGGTGCCTTATTCTGTGGCTGGGGGGGTGACTGCAGGGCTGTCCTTTGTGATTTCCCTGTCTCATGTTTCACGGGACTTGGTTACTTGGGGACAGTGTTTTAAGTGGAGTGGCTGGGCACTTCCTGGTGTGTGCTGGGCTTCCTGTATGGTTTGCTCTTCCTGCTTGTGGCCATGGGGGTTGAGTATTCCTCTCGAAGTGCCTGCGACATCTTTATCCGTGCAGCGTAATGTCCTTTTGCGACTTTCATGTTCTGTTTGCAGGCTTTCTTTCATTCTGCTGTGCGGGCTGCGCTGCTTGAGCCTTCTGCGAACTAGGCTGGGGATGTTTGTGTGGCCGTTGACACTTCTCTTGCGGGATGTGAATCCGAGGCGCGGTTTTTCAGACATGTTGATCCCTGTTCGTGCTGTGCTGGGATTTGACCCCCTGTCCTTGTCTGATGTTGGGTTTTATTCCCTGTGTAGTTTCTCTGTGGTAGATGTCCTGCCTTTTCCTGATGTCCTCACAGATATTCTGGCTGTGGTGTGGCTTGCTGTCGACATGCAGGGGATTCCTCGCTTTCTGGGGTAGCGGTGTCGTCTGGCGGACTTTGTCGCCCAGTTCCCTCTGGTTCCTGGGGTAAATTCTGTTTTGTCCTCCATGGCTTCTTCTTCTTTTTCCCTTCTTGGGCTGTCCCAGTTGTGCGGGTGGTGGAGTCCGCTCTTGAGCGTTCTTCTGCTGCTTCTCTTTTGGTGTGCGTGCTGGCACTTCTTCGGCCTATGCTTCGCAGGTCCATTCTAAGGGTTTGGACCTGTCTTCCGGGTCAGGGGGATCTCGCTCCTGTCTTGGCGCAGATGGTGATCTTGACTCGGTTTCTGTCTGCTGTACTTTTGTTGCCCTGAGCACCCTCTCCTCGGCTGCTGGGGTGGCAGTGGCTGGTAGGCGGTTTCTCTGGACCGCGCTTTGGTGCCTTGACGCTGCTCGGACACCTTGGTCCGTTACCTGACTTATGTGGATCCCAGGCTTTTTTGGCTTACTCTACAGACAGTTTATGAGGAGGTACTTGTCTTTTTCCGTTTTCTGGAGTTTCCAGGTGCTCTGTCTTCTTCTCGGCCCTTTCGTGGTCGGGCCCGTGGTCGGGGGGCTACGTTCCATTTGGTTCCCGGCCTCTGTGGTGCATGCAGCTGCCCCTGGGTGTTGGTCACTTGGTGTTATGCCCAGGTGGTGTCACCATGGTCTGGTGGTTGTGGTTGCAGTCTCTTCCTCAAAAGGTTATGTGTTCAACTGCTAGTGTTTCGCTGGTTGTGGGTTCCTGTCTACATTGTTGGCAATGTTGCTATTTTGGGGGCTCGGCTCCGTTGTTCCTGGATCGTTGGTCCGGTCTGATTTCCGACTGGTGGGGCCTGCTGGTCATCGTTCTTGGTTACCAGATTCCGTTCCGGGGCCGTTCCCCTTTTGGACTGTTTTCGAAGTTACTCCGTTGTCCTTAGGCCCCGTGATGCGATCTGCCATGTTCTCTGGCGTCGGCCTGTTTTTGTCACGGGGCTCTGTTGTGCTGGTTCCGGTGGCGGTGCGGGACCTGGGGTTTTGTTCCTCTCTGTTCCTGGTCCCGGCGCCCGTTGTTTCCTTCCGCTCGTTTCTGAGTCCCCGGGCTTTGAATTGATTGGTGCGGCTGGGTCATTTTTGGATGATCCCCTTGCAGTCCGTCGTTCCCCTCATCCTGGTGGGTGGTTTTGTGGCTTCCCTGGATTTGGAAGTCGCCTGTTTTCCCGTTCCCGTCCTTCCGGCGGGTTGGCGGTTCCTGCGGTTTGCGGTGGACGGGTTCCATTACCAGTTTCTGGTGTTGCCTTTTCGGCCTCTCTACTGCTCCCCGGGTTTTTCCCACGGTGTTGGCTCTTGCTTTGGGGGTTTTGCTGGGTCTGGGTTTCCCTGTGTTTCCCTATGTTGCTTTTGTCTGGTTTCTGCTTCCACCCTCCTTGAGCCTCTTCTGGCGGTGGTGGCGTTGATGGCCTTGTACCAGGTTCTGGGGTTCGTGTTGGATCTGGCCTTTCTCATCTGGTTCCTGTTCAGGGACTTTGGTTTATCGGAGGCCTGTTCGGCACTTTGCAGTGGGCTGTTTTTCTCCCTCCGGCTTGGTTCTCTACCCTATTGATTCTTCTGCAAGTCCTGCTGGGTCGCCCTTCTGCCCGGCTCGGGGTTGATTGCAGGTCCGGGGGTTGGTGGCTGCCACAACTGCTGTGGTTCCTTGTGTTCGCCTGCGCCTCGGGTCCTTGGTGCTTCTTCTGTTGACTCGTTGGGACCCTTCCCCTGCAGGTTGCGTGGTTCTGGTTCCTCTCTCCCCAGTTCTGGTTCCTTCTTTGGACCGGTGGCTTTGCTCTCCCTCCCTGGTGTAGGGGGTGCGTTTTCTGCTTCCTTCTCTCCTCTTGTTGACCTCGGACGCCTGTCCTTGGGGTTGGGGGGCCCCGTTGGGGTTCTTGGTGGCCGGTGAGTCTGTGGGTTCGTACCGGCTCTCTGGTGGCTTGTTATCACTTGTGCCTTCATGGGGGGTCCGGGTGCGTGTTTCTGTACCTGCTGACTTCTGTGATTTGTGTCTGGGCACAATCTCATCTGTTTGCATTGAGGGCTGTTTGTGTTCCGGGGCGTCTGTTTTTCATGCGGACGGCTTGGGCCACTTCCTCCCGTCCTCTGTTTTGTGCCGTCTGTCTGTTCCTCTGTTCCGGGACCTTTGTCTTCGGATCAAGCCTCTCTGGATCGGTCTTTTTGCTTCCCCTCCCAACGCTCTTCTCCCCCAGTTTTGTTCCGTGGTGGTCTGTCCTCGGGCTTGGGGGTTGCTCTCTCGTTTCTTCGGCCTTCGGGCTATCTGTATGCCTTCCCTCCTATTTCCCTCCTCCCGAGGGTGCTGCAGCGGATTCGGGGGGTGGAGGTGTCTGTGCTGTTGGTTGCTCCTTTTTGGCCTCGCTGCCTTTGTTTTCCGCTCCTGCTGCTGCTGGCAGGGGGGCAGGTTTGGCCGGCTTACCTTGACTCCGGCTCCGCTTCTGTGTCCGCACCTGTCTTTGCCCTGTCTTTGTCGCTTGCGTCTGACAGCCTGGCTCTTGAGCGGCTGTCATTGGCGTCTTTGGGCTGTTCTTCTGTGGTGGCCTGTGGCATTCAGTTGTCGCATCGGCCTTCAACACTTGAGAACTATGGTGCTCGTTGAGGCTCTTTTGTCTCCTGGTGCTCTTCTCTTGGTCTGGATCCGTGGTTGGAGATCCGGCTTCTTTTCTTGCGTTTCTCCGTGATGGGTTTTGATGGACCTTTCCCCTTCCGCCTTGTCTGCTCGTTGGGCTGCGGTTCAGGCTTGTCAGGGTCCCGGGGCCTCTTTGGGGGTTGTTGCTCCTTTGGTGAGTCGGATTCTGCGTGGTTTTCGGCTTCAGCGTCCGGTCTCTCCTGTGGTTGTGCCTTCTTGGATTTGCCTCCTGTTTTGCGGGGTCTACTGTTGCCCCCTTTTGTGCCTTTGTTGGGGGTTGTTTGTTGTGGTTGTCCGCAACGGTGGTTTTTTTGTTGACCGTTGCCTCCGCGCTTCGGTTGGGTGAGTTGGGTGCTTTGCTTCTCTCCTTCCCTTATTTGTAGTTTCTGCTGGATGGGGTTGTTTTGCGGTTGGGCCCGGCTTTTCTCCCTGGGTTTCCTCCGTGTTCCATTTTCAGCTGGAGGTGATTCCTTCCTATTTTGCCTGGGGGTGGGGATTCCTTTGTTCTTTCATCCTTGGATGTTTGCACCCTTTGGTTTTTCTTCCTCTGTGCCTTGGGGTTTCGTCTTTCTCCTGCCCTGTTTGTCTCCTGTGGGAGTGTGGCTCGGGGTTGGTTGGTTTCTCTTTCTGCCTTCACTCGCTATGTGCATTTGGCGGTCTGCCTATCTTGTGGGTCTGCCTCCTCCGTCTCCGGTGCAAGGTCATTCGATGCGTTCTGTGTCCGCTTCCTGGACTGAGCGGCTGGGGTCTCTATCCTGGAGTTTTGTTGAGCGCCCACTTGGCAGTCCCATCACACATTTGTTCAGCATTTTCACCTTGATGTTTTACATGCCTCTGTTGGCAGTTTTGCTGTTGGCGTTTTGTACGCTGCTGTTCATTTATCATTTGTTTGATTAAAGTTTTGTACTTGTGCATGGATCCCTGGTGTCCTGCGTTTTTTATTCTTGGTTCTCTGCTTGTGAGTTCCTCACTTTGTTAGGACTGGGACGAGGAGGACCCATGAGGGGGTAATGTCTTGTTAGTTACCGGTAATCTTCATTACCCCGATTAGGGTCCTCCTCGTCCCAGTCCTCTTCCCTCCTGTCATGTTCTTCGTCCACAAAGCCACGCAGAGACAGGTCAGTTACACACGTTACTTTATTCTCCTTGTTCTCGCTGCTGCCCACATGCACGTCCTTGCCCGTGCCCTCACTGTCCAGGAATGCCCTCCCCACTCCCTGACCGGAAGTGGTGTCCGGTTCCTGTCCCCTCCCAACGTTCGGGTGCAGGGTCCTAGTGCCCTCTGACCCAGGTCACTACATCTCCCCCTTGTCGAACGAAAATGACAACTAGAGAAAGAGGGGGTGAGAGAGAGAGAGAGAGATAGAAGAAGAAAAAGAGAGAGAGAAACAGAGATGGAGAGATATTTCCTTATCCCCATCATTGCATTTCTTCAATCAGTCTTTTTGGCTTTTTGCTCACTCAAGTTCCTTCCTTTTCTTTCTGTGATCCCTCTTCTTGTCTCTCACCATTGTATGTCCTTCTTCCTTTGTTGTCCACACCGTCTTCTCTTTCATTTCTGTCACTGCTCGCTGCTGCGGTGTCCTCTCCGTCTTCATCCATGGTCTTCAGTCCCTTGAAGTGAGAACTGTTCCTTGTTATCCGGTAGGGGCCCAACGCAGCCGTTATCATTGGCACCCTGACATTTGTTACTGTTAGTGGTTCCTTTGAGAACGGACTGTCTGATTTTCTCAATTGCCACTGACGCACCACCACTGATTCTCCTTGCTTGAGTTGCGATGGAGTGGCATGTCTCTTGGCGTCTGCGTATGCTTTCATCTTCTCTTTCGCCTCCTGGTCTCTGATGGCAATGCTGCTGTGCTCTAGTGGCGCTTTTGCTTCTAGTTGTGGTAACCTCTTCCTGCTCGTCCTTCCCAGCACTAATTCGGCTGGACATCGTCCTGTGGAGCTGTGGGGGGTGTTTCGATAATCTCTTAGTATCTGACATAGTGCTTGTCCTATGGAAATCTGCGCTAGCTTTGCTCTCTGGACTGCCTTTTTTATGTTCCCCATGAACCTCTCCACCATGCCATTCGCTTGTGGCCACAGAGGCGTTATCTTCCGGTGATGAATGCCTAGGTAGTTCATGAACTTGCGAAACTCCTCCCCTGAGAAAGGAGGACCGTTGTCTGTCTTTAAGGTCTGTGGGGAACCCCAGGCTGCAAATATGTCATCAAGTATTGGCAGCGTCGCAGTTGCTGAAGTTGATGAGATGTGTTGCACTATTGGAAATCTGGAGTATTCATCAATGACCACCAGTAAGTAGTTGCCCGTGTCCAATAGCCCATAGAAGTCTGCTGCCAACGTTGTCCACACTGCCTCTGGAAACTCCGACATTTGTAGCTGTTCAGGCTTTGCTGGGCGTCCTGTTATTTGGCAAATGTGACAATTTAGGATGGTGTTCTCCACCATTCTATCTAGGCCAGGGAACCATACTTTCTCCCGTAGCATCTTTTTTGTTGCGACCATACCTCTGTGTGATTCATGTTTACAGCCTGTCGACGTAGTGCATTTGGCATGACTATCCTTGTTCCTCGCATCATTATTCCGTTTTCAGTCTCTGATAGTTCTTCATGTATCTTTTTGAATGCCAGCATTTCCTCCTTGTTAACTCCTTCACCCATGGTGCTGTTGTTGTTGATGTGTCTCCATCTTTGCTGTCTTGTCATCAGTTTGACTGCTTGCATTGTGGCATCCCTCGCTGTCTCTTGCTCTAGCTCCGCTAGTGTTATTGGTGCTGGCGTGTTCTGTCTTAGCACAAAATTGAGGTATTCTTCTGCCATTGATGCGTTTTTTGGTGCCTGTGGTAAGGGGTGCCGTGACATGTAGTCCGCCGGGTTGTGTTCTTTTCCCGGCTTGTGCACAATTTTGAAATCATAGTCCATCAGCCTTATACCCCATCGCTCAATGCGAGGCGGTATCTTTGCGTTCGGATTGCCATATAATATTGTCACTAGGGCCTGATGGTCAGTTACGATGGTGAATGATTTCCCGTAGATGAACATGTGGTAGTGTTCACACGCCCATACCACCGCTAGACTTTCCTTTTCTGGCTGGGAGTATGCCCTTTCAATGTCAGACAAACTTTTGCTGGCATATGCGACAATTTTTCTGGGCGAATCCCTACCCGGCATGTGTTGTGCTAGGATTGCTCCTAATCCTACCGGGCTGGCTTCCACAGTTAGCTCAGTGCATAGCAATGGATCGAAATAGGCAAGATGATCCACATCCATCACAGCATGTCTGATGGCTTCAAATGCCCGATCGCATTCCTGTGTCCAGATAAATGTCTGACCCTGCTTTGTTAGGTCCCGAAGCGGTGTGCTCACTGTGGCGAAGTCCTTTATGTAGCGAGCACAGTAGCTGGCAAGACCAAGAAATGACCTCACTTCTGCGACGTCTGTTGGAGGACTTGCCTTTTCTAATGTCTCCACCTTGCTGGGGTCCGGCCTCATTCCTTTCTTTGAGAAGATGTGCCCGAAAAATACCAGTTCATTTCTCTCCAGTTCGCACTTTTCTTCATTTAGCGTTAGTCCTGCTTGTTCCAGCTGCAGGCAGACCTCACGCAAGGGCTTGTCATGTTCTTCATCTGAACAACCAAACACCAGGATGTCGTCACTGTAATTCAAACTGTTTTTTACCGGCCTTATTACTTGCCTTATGGTCTCCTGAAATATCTCTGCGGCCGATGATATGCCAAAGCTCAGGCGTTTGTAGCGAAACAGGCCCATGTGCGTGGAGAAAGTGGTGATGTACCGTGATTGCTGGTCGAGCTCCAGTTGATGGTATCCTTTGCACAGGTCCTGCTTCGAGAATCGGCATGCGCCAGTGAGACAGCTGATCATGTCATTGAGGTGTGGTCCAGGGTGTCTTTCCCTCTCAATTGCCGTATTTGGTACCCTCATGTCAACGCATATGCGAATCTTTGAGGTGTTCTTTTTCGGTACCGCTACTATTGGAGACACCCAGGGGGTCGGCCCGTCTGCTGGCTCGATGATGTCCTGGGCCAGCAGGCTTTGTATTTCCTCTTCTACCTGTGGTTGCAGGTGTATGGGCACTCGTCAGTGATGTTGAGCCACCGGTTTTATCGCCTCATTGATGTGCAGTGTTATTTGTTTTTCTTTTAGTTTGCCTAGGCCTTGTAGTATGGCCGGATGTTCTCGCAAAATGTTCCGTCTCTCTGACATGTTGTATGTCATTGCGAGGAGACCCATCACCTGCGCTGTGACGTTGCTTAGCAGACATGGTGCTGGAATGTCCCCCTGTATTTCCTCTTTGCTTGACCTCTCTTTGTAAGTTAATGTCTCTGTAAACTTCCCCATATTTACTACTGGTTTCTTCGAGCCCCAGGTGAATACATCAACAGTGGACGGTGATAGTGGCGGCCTCACTTTCATCTTCTCATACTCTGACATGCACATGATGTTGCATGTGGCCCCACTGTCTAGCACAAAACGTGTACTGTGTCTTCCTACTTCAATGTCCACTGTTGCTGTTTTCTTGATCTGATGTTTCTCCACGAGATGAATGTGTTCTGGCATTCGTTCTTCCGCTGGAGCATCTGACATCAGATATAGTCATTCCCCCGTCTCTGGCGCAGCTGCTCCTTGTGATTCAGCTGAGGAACTGCGATTCGCCGTTTCCATGTGCCGGGCATACCTGCTCGTCACCGTCCGTGGTCTTGCTGGTCGTCCTCGCTCACTTTTAAACTGTCCACTCATGCAGGCGCTTGCAAAATGATTGTGTCTGTTGCATTTACTGCATGTCTGGCCCATTTCCGGGCACGCGCCGCCATGTGGAAACTCGAGTCCGCATAGATAGCACGTTCTTTCTTGCTTCTTTCTTGACAGTGGCGGTGTTCTGTCCTTCTTCTTGCTGTTTCCAGTTAAATGGTTCGCTTGCTCCACTCTTCTTTCTTTTCCCAGTTCCATCTCTTTTGCATGTGTTGTTGCTCTTGCTTCCGCTCGGGCCATGGTCAGTATTTTTTCTAGCGAGGTCGGCTCTTTCAGAATTTGTGCGCGGAACTCCACAGACTGACAGCCTTCAATGATGCGCAGTCGTATCGCTTGTTCATTGTCAAACTTCTCGAACTCGCAATATGTGACCAGTTTTCGCAGTCTTGTTGCGAAGTCGTCGAGGGATTCCTCTGCTCGTTGACACGCGGTGTTGAATGTGTACCTTTCGAAATCTATGTTTCTTTGCGGGTCAAATTTATCTGTGAGCACTTTATCAGTCCCTTGTATGTTGCTGTTTGATCTCGGGGAAATGTTGTTAGGAGGTCCTCCACTTCATCCCCTACGAAATTTAGAAATAGATCTGTGTGTTTGGCCTCGGCGATATCAGTGGCGCGCATGTATCGTTCGAACTGTTGAATACATCTTTCCCACCTGATACCTGTCTGTGGTTCCGATAAGCTGAATGATAGTGGTCTGCGGAATATTGCCTGTGCGCTATTCTTATCACTTGCGTGGTTGGTCATTTTGTTGGTGTGCAGATCTTCTTCTTTATGCTGTGCTAAATTTCCTTTTTCTTTCCTTTCTTCTTGTAATTTCTTTTGTTTCTCCTTTATTTCCCTTCTCTCACCTTTTTAGTGTTGTTGTTTCCTTTTATTTCTCCCTTTTCTTCCCTTTTTTTTTTTTTTTGGGGCCTTTGCTAGGTATTGCCTGACTTCAAAATGGCTGCTTATCTATTTCCGGCTCCTTATTGGCCTTCTTGCCTGACCCCAAGATGGCCACCGAGATTTCAGTGAGGCGAGATTTGCTATATTTTGTATGGCCTGACCTTAAGATGGCCGCCGGGTCTTCTTCAGCCTCTCATTGGCTGTCCCGCCTGACTCCAAGATGGCTGCCGAGCTCTCATGAGATTTCAGCTTGAAACTGCACGCGGGAAGCTCGAGGCTCTCCTGGCAGTCGGCGGTCAGCTTTCTTCACGGTCGGGTGCCTTCTGCCTTCCCCTCACCTCACCTCACTTGATGCGGCCGGGGTGGGCTCCCGATGTCGCTGCAGGCGCTGGCACGCGGACCAGGGTGGGCTTCTAGCTCCGCTTTTCTCTCAATTGGGGTGGGCTCCCGATTTCGCGTTTTCTTTCCGACGGACCAGGGTAGGCTCCTAGTTTCGTTTCCTTGTAATCCGATGAACTCCCGACGTCGCTGTTTGTTTCTCGGTGGTCGGCGGACCAGGGTGGGCTCTTTCCTCCATTTGGACGTCGTAGAGGGGCACAACACGCTTCTGGTGGTGACTCTTTATCCCCCCTTCGTCGCCAGTTGTCGTGTTCTTCGTCCACAAAGCCACGCAGACAGAGACAGGTCAGTTACACACGTTACTTTATTCTCCTTGTTCTCGCTGCTGCCCACATGCACGTCCTTGCCCGTGCCCTCACTGTCCAGGAATGCCCTCCCCACTCCCTGACTGGAAGTGGTGTCCGGTTCCTGTCCCCTCCCAACGTTCGGGTGCAGGGTCCTAGTGCCCTCTGACCCAGGTCACTACACCTCCCTCCCTCCCGCTGTGTTTGTGTCTGGGACTTGTTGATAACAGGCATGGCGGTGGGTGGGAGGGGTTTATATGACCTTTGACTTTTGTTTTTTTAGCGTTTTGATTGGCTGGCTGGAGGCAGGACTGCCTCACTTTGTTAGGACTGGGACGAGGAGGACCCTAATCGGGGTAATGAAGATTACCGGTAAGTAACAAGACAATAGTTACAAACATTTTCCTTTGGCATTTCTTGGCTTTATACAGCTGACTCACTGTAACAGAATCAGTACAGTATACACATATAGGCACATCAAAAGTTCACACTGTTGCAATGACATATTGTATAATGTGACAATTAGAAAAATGCCCTAGACAGGATAAGGCTATCAATATAACTGCTAACTAATACCCCCCCCTACCACCTCCCCCCACCCGTGTTCTGGCCCACCATATTTGGGTACTGAATTAGCTATTGCGCATTTGGGTGTTGCACGGTGCTCCCTTTTGTTCTACTACACTCAGTGTGGGGATTTGCGTCCTCCTTTAGTCCTCTAACTGCGCTGGCCCAAGTGCTTTACTTAATCTTGTTTTTAACAGCAGTCCGCGCGGCCCGGAGGGCTCCGGACCCTGCAATGCTGGGCTCATTATCGCCCCCCCCTTTCCCCCGTCCTTGCATGAATGTGGCAGCCGTCTGCTTTTGTTTGGTTCTGCCCCCTCCTCCCCCACTGCTTGTTATGTTTGAGGAGCAGTGCGCGTTGTAACCACACGCAGTCCACAGCAGATCATTAGGTCTCGGCTACGCAGCGCGCATGCGCTGCATAGGAGGAGACCTCTTGAAATCGATTCACTTTTTCGCCCAAAAACGTGCACGCTTTGCATTGCTTTCAATGGCAACGCGTGCACGTTTGGCGATTCCCTTGCGGGAGCGAGCTTTGGCGACATCTGTTTCTAATTAACTTTCAAACAGATGGTGCCCCTGCTCGCTCCCGCAAGGGAATCGCTTTGTGTGCTCTCGGCCGCCCTCCCCCCACTCCGTCTGTTCACCGTGAGCCCTCCGGCGCGCGCGCCTTTCATCTCGTGCCTGGCGCGCCAGCCTTGCCCTCGCGCAGTTCTGGCAGAGGCCTGGGCTCAATGGAAACTGATCCAGTACCTCTTTTTTCCGTGAGCACGGAGCGCCAGCTGAGTTATTTTTTGTAAAGCAGGTTCTTTAGTTTGCTGAACTTCATGTTCTGGGAATGGACTGGTTGCTCACTTGGGTCCTTCTATTAGTGAAATCTTGTGAATGGACGGGTCTTCCCTTAAGCTAAGCTCCCTCGAGGAGGTGCTGGTCTGGGCCACTTTTTGGACACGAACTGCCTTTCTCTGATTGAACTCAGTGCGAAGGGGTGCCTGTGCTTTGATTGTCATTTGGAGCAGCGTTTGTAACGTCAGTGTAAATCCCTGTAAATACGCCGGTAATTCGTATTTTGCTACGAGGCTTATTGATTTTGTTGTCAGGCTGCAGAAACTAGGCTGTCTCCCCTGCCTTGCTTGAAGTCAGACGCTGTTTAGCACCATCCTCGCAGCTCACAGCAGTTGGGTGTGATGTTTGTGTTTTCATTTGTGTCACTCACAAAGAGTGACCTTTAAATCTGAGGAACAGAACGGCTGCTGTGATGGGCAGAGTAGATTCTGTGTCTCTGGACCCCCTCTGCCACTACATGTGAATATTAGAGTGAAAGTAACACACAAAGCAGTTATTAATCTTCAGCCAGATTGAAATAGCCAATGGGATAGCTGGCGGGCGCTGTGGAGGCACTGGGGCTGAGAAAGGAACCTCGACGATTTGCTGGTTGCTGGATAAGCCCCATTGTCACCTGCTACCTTTGTATGGAGTAATGCATGCAAGTATGGGTGAATTAAAGAGGTAATGCCTTTAGTTTGCTGGGACTTAGAGGGTGTCCTGAAGGACTGATGTGCGGGTGCTGATGAAGCACGGGGTTGTGGAATGGAGTCGGCTTTACTTCTGTAGGGTGGATTTTTTATGACTTCAAGTTGCCAGTGCAGTCTCTGGTGTTTCTGTATGAAGATGCACTGATTCAATATTTTGAGGTGTTTGGATGGGTAAGTTGATGAGTAGGCACACCGTGGCACAGACAAAGATGGGGAGAGGATGTAGCCTTATGGCTAGAGCGGTCGACCTCAAAGCTGGGGAACCGGGTTCGAGTCTTGGCAGGGATGCTCAACATCCTTTGATTCTGGGCAAATCACTTAATCTCCCCGCGCCTAACAAAAAAATTAATGTGTCCATCTATAACGAAACTGGTGCACATGTAAAGTGCTCTGATACCTGATATCTTGTCGAGTTCGCGCTATATAAAACAAACACTATTACTAATTACCAGGCACACAAGAATTACTCTGTTTGACAGCTTTTATTAGAATAACCAAACTTTTATGTCAGTTTGGCTCAGTACCTAGTGTTCATATGTGTCAAACCCTCCCATTTGGCTGTTTTATGCCTCAAACAATTGTCGTAAGAAGTCTGACTTTAAAAACTTCTGAATTGTAATCTTGTTTCCTACACAGTTTTCTTCATTCAAGAAACTGTACAAAACATTTACTACCTATATTTCTGGAGAAGCACAGTGCCAAGCCTCTAGCTCCCAAGTGTAAAAACAAGCATTGGCATAGCCAATAGGTCTCGCCTGTGGGACCTTATAAGTGTTTAGTTATGCAGCACGATATCCTTGGTGCAACAACATCAAGTGTTGCAAGGCTAAACACTTATAAGGTCCCAAAGGCGAGACCTATTGGCTATGCCAATGCTTGTTAGGTCTCGCGCCTAGCGTTGCAGTGCGCAGCTCTGCTTGCGCAGCGCGAGACCTCTTGTATGGGTTTCAGAAAGCTAACCACACGCTCGTGCGCGTGGTTTTGCTTTCGCAGGCTGGCATTGGCTGTAGTGTGCTTTTTTTTAAAAAAAACGGTACGCAATTGGGCAAAGGCGGGCGCATGTCCCGCCTTTGCTCCGCCCATCACCGTCCGTGTCTAGGACGCGCATCAGCGCGCGGCACAGACGACAGGCTCCCTCGCCCCCCCGCTCCTCTGTGGTGCGCACGCACCACTGGTTTCGATTCCCGCGTTCGGCTCCTCTGTGGTGCGCGCGCACCACAGGTTTCGATTCCGTGCTTGTTATATTTGTCTATCACCAACACCAACTTTAAAACTTTCTTGATTCGTGGCCGACAGAGAGGTGCTGTCTCTTCCAAGGACCTTTTTGCTGTGTCAGTGTGTCTAGGTCACGTGCCTTCGGCAGGTAATCCATCATTATAAATAATTAGCTGTCACCCAAAACTCATGCGGGTTCAGAACAAAAGCAGCGACTGCTAATCTGCGTCAGACTGGTGTGGGACTGCTAAACTGCCGCATATTTTGTGTGCATAATTACCTATAAACAGCACAGTTAAACGGCTCGTCTCTTGGTGGAGCCGTACGGGCCGCGCCAACGTATAAAGAACCTGCAGATGGTCGCCTTGAAAGGCCAATTAATACAGTAAACTGTGAACGGCACCTTTATTGGAGCCCCACAGAATAGGAGGCAGTGCCATTCGGAAGGGGGGGGGAGGATTGTCAGTGGCACCTACAGATGCGTGATGGGGTATGAAACCTTGGTCCGCCATGCTTTATTCCGTCATCCATGCGGGGACCAGTCGGCGTGCAGTCCATGCCAGCCTGCTTGCATTTGTTTACTGCTAGGTTGTCCGGGATGGTGTGTGGATTCTGCCCACCCTGAACTAGGGTGCTGTTTTCATGAAGCAGAGTGTGTCCCAGCCAGTGCTTGAAATGGAAAAATAGAAGTGCAGGTACTCTGTATCAGAGTACCTGCTTGTTTATGAGAAGTGCCTGTACTCTCCAATTAAAAGTATTACGTCTTTCTTGAGAAGTGCAGGTACTCTCCCTCTCAAACTAAACAAGCATTTGCAATGCAATAAGTCTCGCATTTACCAGAGTTTAAGCTATTGGCATTGTAAATGCCAATGCCATTTATTTATTTTTAAAAAAACAAAAATAAAAGGCATTGTTATTTGCAATGTCAATAGCTCAAACTCGCGTAAATGCGAGACCTATTGCATTGCAAATGCTTGTTTTTATTAAGATGTTCTGCTGGAAAACATGTGACGTAAACGGGACTTTTTTTTTTAATCGCAAAATGTGCAGAGGTGGATATAAAATTGATGGGCGATGTTCTCGCGACGATCAAGACACCAGTGAAAGTTAATAGAAAGGAAAACTATAATTATGCACTGTTATAATTAGGACGTTCACTACTAACGTCTTAATTGTAGCAGTGCGTAACTATAGATGTATCTCCTCCTAACTTTCACTGGTTCCACGGTCATGGCAACATCGCAGGGGAGGGGGGACTGCTGCCGCTAAGGGCGACGCTCTCCTTATGACGGTGCACAGTCTGCTGCAAATTCCATGTTGGGGCATTTATTCACCCTTCAATTAATGTAGGTGTGCCTGGAACACATGTAACACCACAAAGTTAAAATAGTTGCCATTTCAGACCCTATAAGTGGCATACTACCATTCCCTATTAACAAGGCTTCCAGCAGTGCCGTAATGGAGGCAGGGCCGACATTCACAAAGGCTGTTGCGGGTCCACCGTTGGGACTGTGCTGCTTAAGCGTTTACTTAAGGGGAAATGCCAAAGTATTTTTTCTGGTTACTGACTAATTATCAAGTACAAATCGCCAGAATGCCGCGGACACGGTAAAGAAAGTCCCGCAGTTCCGGACTAGGATGTCATTTGAGCGTCTCGCTTTCACTGCATCACGTGTGTGTCTTGTAGATCTGAATCAACTGGTTTTAAAACAGAGGGGCAGATTTACAAGCCCCTTGCGCCACTTTTGCGCCGCCGTTGCGTCACTTTTGTGACGCAGCGGCGACGTAAACCATGCGCCACGTTGCGCATTATTTACAACGTGACGCATCTAGGGAGATGCGTCACGTTGTAAAGCCCTGCGCCACATGAAACCTGCGTCAGGTTTCATGTGGGCGTTCCTCCGCAGGGTGGGCGTTCCGTTGAAGGAAAGCCTCGTAAAAGTGACGCAGTGAAATCTACAAGATTTCACTGAGTCACTTTTCCGACTGCGCTGCGACGAATCCTTACGCCTGCTTCAAGCAGGCGTAAGGAGTGGCGCACCACGTTAGGTATGGGCAGCCCACGAGCATTGCTGGAGTTGCGTCGCGCTTGCGACACGACTCCAGCAATGCGCCGCCCTTGCGCCACAGGATGCGACACGCATCGGCCTTTCCTTGCGCCACGGTGCGCCGCATTGTAAATGCGGCGCATCCGTGGTGGCGCAAGGAGAGAATTGCGTGTCGCAACTATTCTGGCGCATCCCTGCTGATTTGCAGGGATGCGCCAGAAGTTGTAAATCTGCCCCAGAATATTTACAAAACAGGGCACTCTCGTCGCAGTGGTTTGTTTGTTCTTAAATAATATGTAAACATCACCCTGCTGTCGCCTTCTCCCTTCTTTAGTGCCACGATAGGTAAACAAGCATTGGCATAGCCAATAGGTCTCGCCTTTGGGGCGTTATAAGTGTTTAGACAGAGCTATTGGCTTTGTTAACATTTTTAATGTGTTCTGTAGAGCATTGTGAATGTTGTGCAGCATGTTGGAAATTTATAAGTTATAATAAAAAAAAGTGTTATAACTATTTCTGTCACCTTATATCTAACCGAAAAAATATTATATACAACTGAAGTATTGTACTAAAAACCAAAATTAATACAAAAAATGTGTTCTAGTTTATTTGTTTATGCAATGCTGTCAATTTTTCCTTGCTTGTTGTAATTAATTTTTGTTATAGTTTTTATTGTTAGGTGTGGGATATAAACAACGGAAGGGTGGATGTTGTGAAATAGTATTTTAATTAGATTGGAGTAGTGGAGAGTTATTTGTGGAGAATTAATAGATGTCAAATTTTTATGCCAAACTGAAGTGGTGTGGAGTGATGCTGAGGTGGTTGTGAGTAGTGGCGGAGGTGATGCTCAGGTGATCCGGAATGATATTGAGGTGATGCTGAAGTGGTGGTGTGCTTGTTCCGAGGTGATGCTTATGTGATGCTGAATGATACATAGGTGGTACTGAGTTATGCTGAGGTGGTGCTGAGTGATGTTGTGGTGATGAGTTATGCCGATGTTGTGTAGCTGAACTGGTGCTTAAGTGGTGCCAAGTGATGTTGTTTTTGTTCTGTGTTGAGGTGTTGCTGTATTGATGCTGAAGTGGTGCTGCGTTGGTTCTGAATTGCTGCAGGTGTGTGGCTGTGCAGGTGCTGAGCTTGTTGTAGTGAGCCTCAGCAAGGCCTACCAGTGCTTAGGGGTTCTCCCTTCTCTGCACAGAGTCCTCAGACACTTAGGAAGAAGTTGGCACAGAAACTGAAATATAAAAGACAGAGTTTATTAAACCTTATAAGGTGGAGCTAACATTCACACATCACCCTTCAGTAATGCATGAAGTAGCACACTGAATGGAAGGATCCTGGTCCTTTTATACCCACACAGGGGCTCAAATGAAGGCGGTACATACACAAATGCTGGTTGTAGGTACATATAAGGTCATACAGAGAATGCACAGTCGACAAGTGGGTGGAGCTAACAGTTTCTACTTTTAGTAGACACATCCTGACATTTATAAACTTGAAACAGCTGCAAGCTCAACTGAGCATGTGCAAAGCAAGAGGAACTAAAGTTAACTTGTCTCTAGGCAGATTTCAAGAGCAGTTAACAGGAAGGTAGGACAGAGCACATGGCGAGCACATGGTAGCACATGGCAGCCAAAATGGCTGACAGAAATACAAAATGGATTCCACAAAGCGGACAATTTAGCCTCTAAATACAGGCTGTCTTCAGCCAATGCTTAACTTAAGTGCTGCCAAATTACAACAGACGGCCCTTTCAGCATTGGCTGAAGACATTCGTTTATCTAGGGTAATCTAGATATTCATCCCGTACATCTATTAACATTATTTCGGCCACCTCTTTATTCAACATTTGTTGGGCCTTTGTTTCAGCAACGTTCCCTCTTCCCAGGTATACAAGCAGAGATGCAAATGGAGCAAAGCATTGGACCACATTGGATACATACACAGCATGTAAAAAGTATTAATCATTACACACAGGATAGTCAGTAGCTTCCAGCTCCAAGCAGAAACAAGAGTCCAAAATCATCTAGTCTAATTCTAAGTTTCAAGGCTCTGATGTATTTCAGTGACTATCTATTTCAATTAATAGCCAACAGCACATACTTAATAAAAACATTTTCAATAGACTTTTCCAGTATTTCTTATGAGGGCTAAATTATCAATTAATATACTTAAGGAAAGCGTAAAGTAACATGCTCAGATGAACTTTTCTCGTGCAGAATAAACATTACTCTTAAAAAATATTAAAGCAATCAGACATATTATTACAAAAACAATTGTGGCTCCGGGGGACCAGGAGGACCACACAAGACCATAGGAATTAGGACAAGGAGCCGCAAAGGGCTGCTCCTCCTCAAAAATGGGACGACCAAAGGGGTACATTACTAACAAAAAAAGAGTCCTTGGGAAAGTTCTAAAACCAACCAGCCAGAGGGGAGTCTTCTCCCTGTGTCCGTTTGAGCCTCACAGGCAGGCTCTTGTTGTTCCCACGGTGGAGCTGCACAACTCGCAACTCAAGAATCACGGAGAAGAAAAAGTCTTTCTTTCAGGATAGGGCAATCACCCCCCAGGGCAAATACCCTCAATGATCCTATCCAGTGTCTCAGGCAGTGCACCAGTTTTCTTCACTTTAATCTAACAGGCACCAAGGGCATAGCACCTGTACCCTAAACTCAAGTCCTTCCCTAACTCCTGTATTTGCACCTCTGGCGCACTGCTCTTTTGTTGGGGCACAAATTGTATCCAGTGTGCCCAGGTATCTCTTGATCAACAAACAAAGGTGCAAACTTGCATTCACTTTGGGACCAGGATTAAGAGGCCTGATGCTAGGATCTCTGAAGCAACCCTTGTTTCAAAAGGGGGTCACCTCAAGCAAAGCCTCCTTGCCGTTCTGGTCGGTCTGTGACTCTCTCAGCTGGGCATCAAAAACTTGATCCATGATTTCTCCTTTCTGATTTGTGACCCCGTCTTTCGCCCAAGACAGTGGCAGGGGTACACAATTCACATCCCAGGGCTTCCGCCTTCACTGAGGTCCTAGTTGCCAGCAACGCCTGTGCTGGTTACCTTCACTTTGGCTTCAAGCTGCAGTGGCGCTGACTCCCCAGGCTGGATCTGATGTCCGGGCCCCTCTGGCAATGGTTGTAAGGCAGCAAATATCTATTGGTGGACAGAACAAGAGGTCTTTAGACAAGGCACAGAAATAATCTATCAACAGAGAGGATAGTCTCAGAATACTTTCTTAGTCCTGGGGCACCCCATACATTAGCAAGGCACCCAAGAACCACTTCATCTATCTAAGAGTAGAAAACCCTGGACCTATTGGCAAGTATAAAAGGAACGTTTTGGTGAACTGACAAGAGTAATACATCACCCAATCCCAAACAGCCAAGGAAGTCTGTGTTCATTTACTAAATTCTGAGGAAAAGAGAAAAACAATACAGACATACTCCAAATACTTACATTGGTGTATTCCTATATTACTAATCTGAAGAACCCTCAAGAAAAAGGAAATGTTCTACACTTTTACTCATAGATTTTACATTACTTGTACAGGACTGCAGACACTTGTAAAATAATTTCTCTTACATGTTATGCTTAGGACCATGCTCTCATGTTATAGGTGCAGCAGGAAAATCTAAAACTGCTAATTTAACAGGGATTCTTATTGCAAAAAGAACTAAACTTCAACATAGTGGGTACTTTTTCTTCAGCAGAACATGTTATGACAAACAAACTCCTATAAAACAATATTTTCCTTCAAAATGTTTGCTAAGGATCACATGAGCGTCTTTCCTGCATTGTACTTTTCACGATCTGGACTATGTAACATCATTTTCAAAAGGAAAAAAAACCCTATCTCCAGCTCTAATAAGGGCTGTCAGCTTATTGACAGAGACTAGCTAATAAAAAACTAGCAATGCCCTTGCAAAACTGTATAGAACATGAGAATAACATAAACAATAATAGTGTTGCCACCTGAGATTTTTGAACAGAAACCCCCACTATACAATTTTCCTTAAAGATCAAATAAGGGAACATCAATCTGTTCTACTCATTCTTTCATACAGGATGGGCAGTAACATAGCATAGATTTTATCATTTTATTAATGCTAACAATTTTTAAAACAGTATTACTGAATAGCCAATGAAATGTCTCATGGCTATTTCACAGACAGTTTAGACAGACTAAACAAAAGTAAGAAAAAGAAGAGAGAAAACATAATTTTGCCTACCCTTAATTTGTAGAGGAGCTAGCCTCCTTCCCCCATTTTGACAGTAGGAAAACCTGAAACAGGTTTTACTTCTGTCAACACTTTCAACCCCTATTTGTAGCAACTGGGCACAAACAAACTTGTAGGAGATATCTTAGAAAGTGGCTATTCTCTGATTCAAGCACATCGAGTACTGTAGAAAGCGTCAGCAACAAATGTATCAATTCCTTGAGCAATTGTACTAGATTAACATGAGGGCGCATGAATGCAAACTAAAATCCATTTCCTCCTTATCGTAGCCCCTACACAGTATTCTTTAAACTAAAACCATTATTTTATATAAATGGCAGATCAATGTTCAACTGAGGGTTGTCTTCCTTCGTGGCATAGGACTGCGCAAAACGTGTGTTTGCCAAAAATAGGAAGCAAAGCTTCTCTTTCTCTCTTTGCGCTATCATCTCGTCTTTCAAAAAACTTTTCGAAGGTCGAAGTGTCCCAGCAAACATTACCCTTCACCCTGCTAAGTTGCTAAATGCAGAACTCCGACCTTTGACCCGTTCAGCAGCTGCTCATTTTTGCGTGCAAGGCTTGCCATGCGGTTTTGTAATGCAAAGCAACTCTGGAGAATCACAGCGAAAAGCAGTCCTATACTTATTTTCATTTATGTACAGTGGTGTGCAATCTAGTAATGCAGAGGCAGCTGTTTATTTTATACTTGCATATACTTTATGGAAGCCTGAGAGCACGTTAAAACTGCCTTGAGTGGTAGAACTGCTTGTAAAATTGTGAATTTAGCTCAATTTCGACTTTGGTGGTAGGGGCACTTAAAAATGAATATCCTACAATATTTTTGCATAATAGGAACCCCCAGAGTGTTCTCTAGATAGCCCAGGAATGGGAAATCAGAAATGTATAAGATATACCCTTATAAAAATAAGTTTTGTACAGCTGGGTAAAGTGACATTTCACATTTAAGTTCCCTTTTATTGCGGTACAGCACTGCTTAAATTCAACTTTGATACTAGGAATTCACAGTATGATGATTAGGCTTTATAAAGATGAAAAAACGAATTTAAAGCATTTGTTTTTAACAATATATTTTTTCCCATATAATAATTATTATTTTTTATCAATAAAACCAACCATTTTGATGATTCCACATTGGAAAAGCAAGCTTCATTCGTAGCCTATCATATTTAAACGCATTCATTCATAACCCTAAGCACAGAAGCCTTACTTGAAACAGGAAAAGTCTGCGCCACTTTTTTAAAAGAACAGTTATCATTTAACATCAGAACCATAGATATACTTATATAAAAAAGGCATTAAGAAAGGAAATCCCTACTTTCAATTTTGTTCTCTGTTATCCAAAATAATGAAACTGGTGTTTTGAAACTTTTAAAATAATGCAGGCCTGTATACCAGGTTTACACTGACTTAAAATATCGCTGACACAGCATTCCTGTCTGTGGCCGTGAGCAGGAATAGCCATATGCTATTTATGCAGCTGTTGTTTGTCAGCAGGCGTCGAATTTTCACGCCTTTCTCAGGAAAAAACCCCTTTATTATTTGAAATACCCTGACAGAGTTAAATCCCCATTTGCTGTGTCAAACGGTTTCTTTCAGTTAGTCAGTTTAAACACAGCTGTCGGAAAGCTTTTTCTCGGGTGCTGAGAGAAAAGCATGTCACAGTCTATTTAAAAACTTAGGCATTTCAATGCAGTCAAATCTATCTTTCTATAATGTGTATTTAGTTCAGCAACGACCAAATTCACTCAAATGATGTGCATGCCTATTAATGTCTAATACAATGTATTTAAGGAAAAGGCTGTAACATTGTGTATTTAAGTCTATTGATTACAAAACACACAATTTCGTTTTTTTTCTCTCTGTATGAGGCCTATTTTAATCCTATTGAATACGAATTCTAATTTTATGTTTAGCATTGTGGCAAGTTGCACACATGTATAGTGTCTTACTCTGTCAATTTAATAGTAACATGCAGCTGTTTAGCATATGTTACATAATTTATTTCTGGATTTTTATTTAATATGTAAGTAACTAAATTACATTTTGCATAACAGAATGATGACAGCAAAAAAACATAAACAAACTCATTGAGCTCATTCAGACAGTTACAGAAGGACACAACACAGCGCGCTTAAAGCTAGCCATTCTTACATAAAGAGTACTCACACAAGTATTACCAATGTCAAACCAAAAACCCCACATAGACATTTAAACACACATTGAACCCACAAATCAACACTTAGAACTTTAAGACAGCTTACAGACTGTACGCAAGACCAACCTATTTGTAAATACTAATTGTAAGTCATATTTACAAGAAGAGCTCTCAAAAGTAGCCCAAAAAACTGTTCCATGGTCAAGAAGCCAAAATACACCAAATTCGCCAGTTTTGGCTGGTAGAACACTCAAAAAGCGCTCTGCATATCACCACTTATGAATGTTACTAAGTGCGCAGATCCGGATCCGTTTTATGTACATATTTAGTTCCATGGGGTACTTAGTCACCAAGGAAGAAATATCTTTTTACTATACGTAAACCTATTTAGGTATCCCCTCTGAGGGGAGTCAGCTGAGTACTTACTAAATCCCTATTGGTACCTCCAAAACAGCAACACTTTCTGCGAAGTGTGCTAGAAACAGGCATGCCAAGAATATTATAGCATATATAATATTATACTCCAAGTGACACTTAACACAATGTGTGCCGTTCAAATTTTCAAAGTTAGAAAAAAATCTCCTCATTACCTGCCTATATGAATTGCAATGCATATATAATTACAAAACAAATTCCAAAATTGGCCAATCATACAAACAAAGCCACAGTAAGTGTTACTAAAACTACCTTACCAATCAAAGGCATCAAACCAACAGCAAGTGCCGCAAAACGGCTCTTACCAATCAAATGGTGTCCAGGTTCCAACTGCCAAGTTCTCAAATTGACCAAATGGTCACTGCACGGCAAATCAACAGAAGAGATCTCAGTCAAGGACCGGCGCCGCCGAGATGGTCAGATCAGAAAGAAAGGATAAACGCCATGGGTGCCAAGACTCAGGTCTCCTCAGGCAGCGATCGCGTCCAAGAGCGAGATTCCAATCCTTCATCTCGACCAGTCCTTCGGGCATCCGAGTCACTGATGAGTCCCACGTTGGAAGCGCCAATTTGTTGTAGTGAGCCTCAGCAAGGCCTACCAGTGCTTAGGGGTTCTCCTTCTCTGCACAGAGTCCTCAGACACTTAGGAAGAAGTTGGCACAGAAACTGAAATATAAAAGACAGAGTTTATTAAACCTTATAAGGTGGAGCTAACATTCACACATCACCCTTCAGTAATGCATGAAGTAGCACACTGAATGGAAGGATCCTGGTCCTTTTATACCCACACAGGGGCTCAAATGAAGGCGGTACATACACAAATGCTGGTTGTAGGTACATATAAGGTCATACAGAGAATGCACAGTCGACAAGTGGGTGGAGCTAACAGTTTCTACTTTTAGTAGACACATCCTGACATTTATAAACTTGAAACAGCTGCAAGCTCAACTGAGCATGTGCAAAGCAAGAGGAACTAAAGTTAACTTGTCTCTAGGCAGATTTCAAGAGCAGTTAACAGGAAGGTAGGACAGAGCACATGGCGAGCACATGGTAGCACATGGCAGCCAAAATGGCTGACAGAAATACAAAATGGATTCCACAAAGCGGACAATTTAGCCTCTAAATACAGGCTGTCTTCAGCCAATGCTTAACTTAAGTGCTGCCAAATTACAACAAGCTGGTGTTGCACTGGTGGTGGTGCACTGATGTGGAGGTGGTGCTGTGCTAATGCTGAGGTGTTGCTGCAGTGCATCTGTGGTAGTGCTGTGCTGATGGTGACTTGTTGCTGCACTGGTGGTGGTGGTGCACTGATGAGGTGTTACTGTGTTGATGCTAATATTGTTATGTGGTGATAAGGTGCTTAGGTGGTGCTGAGTGATGCTGAGGTGGTGCTGAGTGATGTTGTGGTGATGAGTCATGCCGATGTTGTGTAGCTGAACTGGTGCTTATGTGGTGCCAAGTGATGTTGATTTTGTTCTGTGTTGAGGTGTTGCTGTATTGATGCTGAAGTGGTGCTGCGTTGGCTCTGAATTGCTGCTGGTGTGGGGCTGTGCAAGTGCTGAGCTGGTGGTGCACTGATGTGGAGGTGGTGCTGTGCTAATGCTGAGATGGTGCTGTGTTGATAATGAGGTGTTGCGGCAGTGCATCTGAGGTAGTGCTGTTGTGCATTGGATGCATGCCGTTTTGTGGAATTGTGTTGATTTGAATTATGTGGTTAGTTGAATTATGTGGTGTGGAATGAAAATGTGTGGAGCTGAATTGGGTGGCATGGAACTGTGTGGCATTGAGTGAAGTTATGCTGATGGGAATTTTGTGGCATGGTGTGGAGTGTATTTATATGGATTGTTGCTATGTGGCAGAGTGGTTTTATGTGGGGTGTATTTAAGTGGTATTGAGTAGAGTAATGTTGTGGCTACCCGTCATTCATCATAATTTTGTCTTCTCATTAAATATTACATGCTTTAAATGAGCTATTTGCACATTGTGCTGCTATCTGTTGAAGTTAAAATACAATTTAAATTGTGATTTATTCACTTGCAATTGTCTGTTAATGGAGACATAGGGTTCATTTGCGTAGCTTTGAGCTTCTGATATGTGGTATAGACAGGTAATCTTTTCTTTGGAATAAAGAATGTGGAGTGTGCTCAGATTGTAATTCGTTATGTTTCCATTGAGTACACATTACAAAAGGCTGTCCTGACTATTGAACTCCCTCTTTATATATATATATATTTTTTTACAGTGTTGAGAACATTAAGGTACAGAATGCGTTAAAAACTAAAAGTAACCTTTGTGTGCAGTCTCATGGCAGGATGAAAATAATAAACTTATATTAAGAGCACTTACAATGAGATGCTTTCACCTTACAGTGGTAGCCAAAGTTGGAATCTTTGTGCTAAACGGGTTTGCACTTGTAAACAAGCATATATGCTCATGTAAATCAGATGTACACATACAAATGAGGTCGCTGACTTTTCCCTGCTATCACATGCTTCGAGGGAGAGAATTCTGCACTCCTTTCACTGTCGAGTAAATTGAGAAATATGACATGCTTGCTGTGATTTATGCAAGGGGGAAGTGTGGGGGTTGGAACCCTTCAACCCACATTCCCGTGTACGGGGTGGGGGGGGGGGGGGTGAACAGATTTACTGTTAGGTGGGGGAGGGGCGTAGTGCAGCTTGCAGAGGACAAAACTTATTGTGATTGTATTGCGCCCAGCAGTCACATGTATGGCCTTGTGACGTAGTAACTGTAGTGTGTTTTTAACCTTTAAATGAAAATATGTCTTGAAGTATTGTTTGAGCTGTTTTATGGTCTCTTGTGTGTTTCCACCTGTTGTTTAACTTCTGCACGGCCAGTGTGCTAGAGAATAGCGCTTCACCAATTAAAGCCTGCTTCAATGCGCATGTAATATGTGCTTTAAATGTCTTGTATGTAGGTAGCAGCAGAGCGCACGAGCCCAGGGCTCAGAAGGAGGTGCTGTTGTAACTCCCTCAGTGTCCTCACTTTAAGGATTAGAGCCACACCCCCAAAGGAGCGGCACACTCTAAGACAGAAGCAACCAAAACGTGTAGGTTGCACTTGTTGAGGGGTGTAGTGCAGTTTGCAGAGGACAAAACTGTTGGAATTGTGATTGTATAGCGTCCAGCAGTCACTTTTATGGCCTCGTGACGCCGTCACAATATACTGTTTTTCTGATCTTTAAACGAAAATCTGTCTTGATATATTGTCTGAGCTGTTTTATGGTGTCTGATGGGTTTTTCACATGCTGCTGCTGTTAAACGATCGCTCAGCCAGTTTGCTAGAGACTAGTGCTTCACCAATTAAAGCCTGCTTCAATGCGCACGTACTATGTGCTTTAAATGTCTGGGTTGCGGTTCCTTGTATGTAGCAGCAGAGCGCACGAGACCAGGGCTCAGAAGGAGGTGCTGTTGTAACTGCTTCGGTGTCCCCACTTTAAGGATTAGAGCCACACCCCCAGAGGGGCACACTCGAAGACATAAACAACAAAAACATGTAGGTTGCATTTGGTGATTTTTGGTGAGGGTGGGCTAAAGATTCCTGCCTGTGCACTCCCTTTAGAAGTAAACATTGAAATAACTGAATAAAGGGGATAATTGTTCTGTGCCCATAGCCAAGCGTACACCGTGCTCTTGGTGAGGAAAGTGTGTGTAGAGCTCTGATCTGAACAGCTGTTCAGAACAATGATGAAAAGACAAAAAAAACAAGCATTGGCACGGCCGCGCGGCCACAAAGCCGTGAAAGTGATCGCGATCGCGATGCACTTAATGACCCGTGACGGAGGAAAGACAGATGGCGGCTGCGCGCGTGCACGCTCGCGTGAACGCAAGCTTGAGGCCAGGAAAAGCCTCTGGTAGCACTTTGAAAACCCCCTTTACTAAATGTCTTGCAGGGCAGCGCATGCGCTGGCTCAGGCGAGACCTAAAAACGAGCCATTGTGTTAATTTAAAATGTGGGTATTCTGACAAATGCACACACAATTTCAAACACGCCTGTCTGAGTTACAGCTGTAAAATGTATCGCATCTTTCGTAACATTGTAAGATTCATTCTCGCATAGGCACACCTCTGCGCATGTTAACAGTAGAATATTGTAGCAGGTACCACTGGTGTCATTTTATTTTCCGCCTCCCTTCCCTCGTAACCTATTTCCCATTTTCTGGTTCTCCAGCGTCGCGAAGTCAACAAATGGGAACAGCGCTATACAAATATGATCACTCCAGGCCTAACGTTAACAAATGCAAGACCAATTGCATTGCAAATGCTTTTTCTTCTCTGTTAGGACTCCATGAGAGTGCATGGGTTTTTGAGCTGTCCAGCTGGTCTGCTTCTCTCCCCCTGCCCTCTGTGTGCTTCTTCCTGCCCTTCTCCTTGCCGTTCTCACCTGAATGCTTCTCCCGATTGTCCCCACACCCACTCGGATGCTTCCACCATCCCCGCCCTTTATGTTGCTTTTCCATTATTCCCGCCTTCCCCTGTGTTGCTTTTCCGTCCCTCCTGCCTATCGCGTGTTGCTTACCCATCCCTCCGCCTTCCCTGTGTTACTTTCCCGTCCCTCCCACCTTCCCTGTGTTACTTTCCCGTCCCTCCCGCCTTCCCTGTGTTACTTTCCCATCCCTCCCGTCTTCCCTGTGTTACTCTCTCGTCCCTCCCATCTATCCTGTGTTCCTTTCCTGTCCCTCCCGTCTATCATGTGTTGCTTTCCCATCCCTCCCGCCTTCCCTGTGTTGCTTTCCTGTCCCTCCCGCCTTCCCTGTGTTGCTTTCCCATCCCGCCCTCCTTCCCTGTGTTGCTTTGCCGTCCCTCCCGCCTTTCCTGTGTTGCTTTCCTGTCCCTCCCGCCCATCCCTCCCTCCTTCCCTGTGTTGCTTTCCCGTCCCTCCCGCCTTCCCTGTGTTGCTTTCCCGTCCCTCCCGCCTTCCCTGTGTTGCTTTCCTGTCCCTCCCGCCTATCGTGTGTTGTTTTTCCATCCCTCCCAACTTCCCTGTGTTGCTTTCCCGTCCCTCCCGCCTATCGTTTGTTGCTTTTCCATCCCTCCCGCCTAGCGCGTGCTGCTTTCCTGTCCCTCCCACCTTCCCTATCTTGCTTTCCCGTCCCTCCTGCCTTCCCTGTGTTGCTTTCCCATCCCTCCGGCCTTCCCTGTGTTACTTTCCTGTCCCTCCCGCCTATCGTGTGTTGCTTTTCCATCCCTCCCGCCTGGCGTGTGCTGCTTTCCCATCCCTCCCTCCTTCCCTGTGTTGCTTTCCCGTCCCTCCTGCTTATCCTGTGTTGCTTTCCCGCCCCTCCCACGTTCCCTCATGTTGCTTTCTCGTCCCTCCCTCCTTCCCTGTGTTGCTTTCCCGTCCCTCCTGCCTATCCTGTGTTGCTTTCCCGTCCCTCCCACCTTCCCTATCTTGCTTTCCCGGCCCTCCTGCCTTCCCTGTGTTGCTTTCCCATCCCTCTGGCCTTCCCTGTGTTACTTTCCTGTCCCTCCCGCCTATCGTGTGTTGCTTTTCCATCCCTCCCACCGAGTGTGTGTTGCTTTCCCGTCCCTCCCGCCTTCCCTGTGTTGCTTTCCTGTCCCTCCCGCCTATCCTGTGTTGCTTTCCCGTCCCTTCCGCTTTCCCTCGTGTTGCTTTCTCATCCCTCGCGCCTTCCCTTGTGTTGCTTTCCCGTCCCTCCCACCTATCGTGTGTTGCTTTTGCATCCCTCCCGCCTAGCGCGTGTTGCTTTCCGTCCCTCCCGCTTTCCCTGTGTTGCTTTCCCTGTCCCTCCCGCCATCTCTGTGTTGCTTACCTGTCCCTCCTGCCTTCCTTTGGCTCCTCCCCACCCTCTCCAGTTTTGCCTGTGTTGCTTTTCCCCTCGCTTGCTTTAAATTTACAACCAAAAAACGCTTTGCACGTTTTCTTTTCTTTTTAGTTATCAATCAAACTCGGATTAGTAATTAAAGTGAAAAAAAGAACCCTTGTCATTTTGTACCCATGTGCATGCGCATGTGCGTGTGCCTAGAAAATGATGCAGTGCTTGCGGCAAAGTCTTTATTTTGTAACTTTTGAACTGTCGCCAGGCTTCACAGCATTGGGAAATGATGAGCAGCATGGTTAAAACATTGGCAACGGCAGTAGGTCATAAAGACAAGACCTATTGGCTTTGCCAGTGCTCGTTGAAATATGGCAGCACCTCAAGAAATGCAACTTTTGAGCGTCTGTTAAAGCCAGAACTGGTGATGCTTTGCAGGAACAGCACTTTATTTGTGGCAGGTAAAGAAGAGAAGAACTATATCCTATTTATAGTCTCAGACTGATTTATTGTGAATATTTTCATTCTATTTTTTATCATTTTAACATCGTAATTAAAGAATAGTGCACTTTTAGAATATTGTAACGCATGAAATGTCTGTTTTATGTTTTATTCTTTTTGATTTGCTCTTAAAATGCTTGGTTTGGAGCTTCATATGGACTTAAGGTCTAAATAAACTTTTATGTTACTATTAATTTATATTATTAAAAATTGAAAACACATCCCTCTTTGCCTCTCCCAGCAATTCCTCCAGCCCGACGCGTTTCTCTGAAACGTGAAATAAATCAGAATGTCAGTGGTAGTTAGTTCTGTCTCTAACCGTGCAGGGTGGGCACCGGGGGGGAGTCAGTCGCAGCTGACTGGAGAACGGACCCCTGTTTCTGAGTGAGACTCAGGGCCTCTTGTCCGCCTTCCACATGGTCCTGCCAACCGGGCGTGTTAGGGACGATGCTGGAGCCAGGGGGTCAGGAACAAGGTTTACACCACGAGTGTACAGCTGTTGCCAAAGCTTTCCTCCTTCACACTTTAAGAGGCGTCAGAGATGGACACTCGCCCAGGGCAGAGACGGACACACGCCCAGGTCAGAGACGGACACACGCCCAGGTCAAAGACGGACACACGCCCAGGTCAGAGATGGACACATGCCCAGGTCAGAGATGGACACATGCCCAGGTCAGAGACGGACACACGCCCAGGTCAGAGATGGACACACGGTCAAAGACGGACACACGCCCAGGTCAGAGACGGACACACGCCCAGGCAGGTCAGAGACGGACACACGTCCAGGTCAGAGACGGACACACGTCCAGGTCGGAGATGGACACATGCCCAGGTCAGAGACGGACACATGCCCAGGTCAGAGACGGACACACGCCCAGGTCAGAGATGGACACACGTCCAGGTCAGAGACAGACACACGCCCAGGTCAGAGATGGACACACGCCCAGGTCAGAGACGGACACTCGCCCAGGTCAGAGACGGACACACGCCCAGGTCAGAGACGGACACACGCCCAGGTCAAAGTCGCCCAGGTCAGAGACGGACACACAACCAGGTCAAAGACGGACACACGCCCAGGTCAGAGAGGGACACTCGCCCAGGTCAGAGACGGACCCTCGCCCAGGTCAGAGACGGACACTCGCCCAGGTCAGAGACGGACACACGCCCAGGTCAGAGACGGACACACGCCCAGGTCAAAGACGCCCAGGTCAGAGAGGGACACACGCCCAGGTCAGAGACGGACACACGCCCAGGTCAAAGACGCCCAGGTCAGAGACGGACACACACCCAGGTCAAAGACGGACACACGCCCAGGTCAGAGACGGACACTCGCCCAGGTCAGAGACGGACACTCGCCCAGGTCAGAGACGGACACTCGCCCAGGTCAGAGACGGACACACGCCCAGGTCAGAGACGGACACACGCCCAGGTCAAAGACGCCCAGGTCAGAGAGGGACACACGCCCAGGTCAAAGATGGACACACGCCCAGGTCAGAGATGGACACATGCCCAGGTCAGAGATGGACACATGCCCAGGTCAGAGAGGGACACACGCCCAGGTCAGAGATGGACACACGGTCAAAGACGGACACACGCCCAGGTCAGAGACGGACACACGCCCAGGCAGGTCAGAGACGGACACACGTCCAGGTCAGAGACGGACACACGTCCAGGTCGGAGATGGACACATGCCCAGGTCAGAGACGGACACATGCCCAGGTCAGAGATGGACACACGCCCAGGTCAGAGATGGACACACGTCCAGGTAAGAGACGGACACACGCCCAGGTCAGAGATGGACACACGCCCAGGTCAGAGACGGACACTCGCCCAGGTCAGAGACGGACACATGCCCAGGTCAGAGACGGACACACGCCCAGGTCAAAGACGCCCAGGTCAGAGACGGACACACACCCAGGTCAAAGACGGACACACGCCCAGGTCAGAGAGGGACACACGCCCAGGTCAAAGACGGACACACATCCAGATCAGAGACGGACACACGCCCAGGTCAGAGATGGACACTCGCCCAGGGCAGAGACGGACACCCGCCCAGGTCAGAGATTGACACACGCCCAGGTCAGAGATGGACACACGCCCAGGTCAAAGACGGACACACATCCAGATCAGAGACGGACACACGCCCAGGTCAGAGATGGACTTTCGCACAGGGCAGAGACGGACACACGCCCAGGTCAGAGATGGACACACGCCCAGGTCAGAGATGGACACACACCCAGGTCAGAGACGGAAACACGCCCAGGTCAGAGATGGACACACGCCCAGGTCAAAGACGGACACACGCCCAGGTCAGAGACGGACACACGCCCCGGCAGGTCAGAGACGGACACACGTCCAGGTCAGAGACGAACACACGTCCAGGTCAGAGATGGACACACGCCCAGGTCAGAGACAGACACACGCCCAGGTCAAAGACGGACACACGCCCAGGTCAGAGATGGACACACGTCCAGGTAAGAGACGGACACACGCCCAGGTCAGAGATGGACACACGCCCAGGTCAGAGACGGACACTCGCCCAGGTCAGAGACGGACACACGCCCAGGTCAGAGACGGACACACGCCCAGGTCAAAGACGCCCAGGTCAGAGACGGACACACGCCCAGGTCAAAGACGGACACACGCCCAGGTCAGAGAGGGACACACGCCCAGGTCAGAGACGGACACACGCCCAGGTCAGAAATGGACTCATGCCCAGGTCAGAGACGGACACACTCCCAGGTCAGAGACGGACACACGCAAAGGCAGGTCAGAGACGGACACACGCCCAGGTCAGAGATGGACACACGCCCAGCTCAGAGACGGACACACACCCAGGTCAGAGACGGACACATGCCCAGGTCAGAGACGGACACACTCCCAGCTCAGAGACTGACACAAGCCCGGGTCAGAGATGGACACACGCCCAGGTCAGAGACGGACACACGCCAAGGTCAAAGATGGACACACGCCCAGGTCAGAGACGGACACACGCCCAGGTCAGAGACGGACACACATCCAGGTCAGAGATGGACACACATCCAGCTCAGAGACGGACACACGCCCAGGTCAGAGACGGACACACGGCCAGGCAGGTCAGAGACGGACACACATCCAGGTCAGAGATGGACACACATCCATGTTAGAGACGGACACACGCCCAGGTCAGAGACGGACACACACCCAGGCAGGTTAGAGACGGACACACGCCCAGGTCAGAGATGGACACACGCCCAGGTCAGAGATGGACACATGCCCAGGTCAGAGACGGACACACGCCCAGCTCAGAGACGGACCCACGCCAAGGCAGGTCAGAGACGCCCAGCTCGAGAGTGGCAGGGGGAAGTGGAGACAACAGTATCCCTGGGAATAGATTGAGTTTCCCAGACTCCTCTGGGGCTCTGCAGTGGCTGAAAGAAGGCCCAGTTGTCCGTCTTCTATTGCTGCGCTGGGGAGCCCTTTGCTCATCACGTGACAGGTGGATAGCACTCTCTTTTCTATAGAAGGGTCAGAGGAGTTGATGGATCTCAGACACCTTGAGTCAGAGGTGGGACTCACGGTCCAGACAGAGTCACAGACAGTACTACTATCTAAAGGTATGTAGTTCCTCTTATAGTGGTGCCTAGGAGAAAAAGTAAGCCAAACCACCCTCGCTTGTAGTTACAAACTCGGTGGAGTAAGGTGTGGGAAGGAGAGTGGGGGAATTCCTTCTTTTGGAACTAGGGTCCTCACACACCCAGCAAGCAAGATGTCATGCTTCATCATATGGACCTGCTCCTCGTCGGGTCGGCGCTGCAATACCCAACGGGCACCCTTAAAGGGGCTCTTTAGCGGAGATCTTTTGTTCCTTGCCGTACGATGAAGAGCGAGTGTGTGGGCCGAAGCGTGTAGATATTGTGCAGGGGTGATTAAAAGGAAGTAGGATAGTCCAAATAAGACTTATTCTGGCTGGCTATCCACTTCATTAAAAATAAACAGAGTGGCAGCCTATCTAACTCAAAGGTTTAGTTAGGCTATGTTCAACTCTACAGGTCAACATGTTTCTTGCCTAATGGTCAGGTTGATCCGTGGCAATTCTTCAGGACCTACTCAGTGAATCTATCTACACAGTGTGATGGGGTCAAATACTACCTACCACATGTTCACACTAAGAGTCAAATTTACTGTAGTGTATTCCATTAACCTCTCTACATTGAGGGAGTCACTCCAGTCGGTGTCCGGCGAAGTATGAGGACACCTGAAACATGGTGTCCCTTCAGTCGTTCAGGAGGAGCCGAATCACCTACCCCCTATCGCCAGCACCGGAAAACCTTTGAGTTAGATAGGCTGCCACTCTGTTTATTTTTAACGAAGTGGATAGCCAGCCAGAATAAAAGTCTTATTTGGACTATCCTACTTCCTTTTAATCACCCCTGCACAATATCTACACGCTTCGGCCCACACACTCGCACTTCATCGTACGGCAAGGAACAAAAGATCTCCGCTAAAGAGCCCCTTTAAGGGTGCCCGTTGGGTATTGCAGCGCCGACCCGACGAGGAGCAGGTCCATATGATGAAGCATGACATCTAGCTTGCTGGGTGTGTGAGGACCCTAGTTCCAAAAGAAGGAATTCCCCACTCTCCTTCCCACACCTTACTCCACCGAGTTTGTAACTACAAGCGAGGGTGGTTTGGCTTACTTTTTCTCCTAGGCACCACTATAAGAGGAACTACATACCTTTAGATAGTAGTATCTGACTGGGCATTTATGTTGGACCTCTATAAAAAGCCCCTTAGTCCCCCTTTTTGTTGATAGAGTCACAGACAGGCAAGGAGTGGAAAGCAGTCTGTTAATCGGTGACCCTGTATCCCCAAGGGGGCCCCCAGTCCTTCAAGGGGACCCCATTCAGACCAGGGCCAATGAATATCTGTAAGATTTTGGAGGCCAGGGGCCTCTCATCACATTTTGCACTAGGGGCCCCCCTTCGTACTCACTTTCGAAGTGAGCTGCCTTTTTTTCTTTAAGAAAAGGAAAACAATAGTCTTTTGCACCGATTTTGCAACAGTTGTTGTTTTACAACAAAAAACGAATGTCCATATTTTTTATTGTGTCGAAATATAAACAATATTTTCAAAATGTCACAAAACATAGACTCTGTCTTCACCTTGAGGGGGTGAGCGGTTCATAGAGCAGTTCAGGATAGAGGCGCTGTGTGAGAGCTGCAGACGTCGCAGTAGTGCTAGACCTGCCTTGTGAGAGCTGTAGACGTCGCAGTAGTGCTAGACGTGCCTTGTGAGAGCTGTAGACGTCGCAGTAGTGCTAGACGTGCCTTGTGAGAGCTGTAGACGTCGCAGTAGTGCTAGACTTGCCTTGTGAGAGCTGTAGACGTCGCAGTAGTGCTAGACCTGCCTTGTGAGAGCTGTTTGGTCACAGTAGTGCTAGACTTGCTTTGTGAGAGCTGTAGACGTTGCAGTAGTGGTAGACCTGCCTTGTGAGAGCTGTAGACGTCGCAGTAGTGCTAGACTTGCCTTGTGAGAGCTGTAGACGTCGCAGTAGTGGTAGACCTGCCTTCGGAGAGCTGTAGACGTCGCAGTAGTGCTAGACTTGCCTTGTGAGAGCTGTAGACGTCGCAGTAGTGTAGACCTGCCTTCGGAGAGCTGTAGACGTCGCAGTAGTGGTAACCTGCGTTCGGAGAGGTGTAGACGTCGCAGTAGTGCTAGACCTGCCTTGTGAGAGCTGTAGATGTCGCAGTAGTGGTAGACCTGCCTTCGGAGAGCTGTAGACGTCGCAGTAGTGGTGACCTGCGTTCGGAGAGGTGTAGACGTCGCAGTAGTGCTAGACCTGCCTTGTGAGAGCTGTAGACGTCGCAGTAGTGGTAGACCTGCCTTCGGAGAGCAGTAGACGTCGCAGTAGTGGTGACCTGCCTTCGGAGAGCTGTAGACGTCGCAGTAGTGCTAGACCTGCCTTGTGAGAGCTGTTTGGTCACAGTAGTGTAGACCTGCCTTGTGAGAGCTGTTTGGTCGCAGTAGTGGTAGACCTGCCTTCGGAGAGCTGCAGACATTGCAGTAGTGGTAGACCTGCCTTCAGAGAGCTGTAGACGTCGCAGTAGTGTAGACCTGCCTTCGGAGAGCTGTAGACGTCGCAGTAGTGGTAGACCTTCCTTCGGAGAGCTGTAGACGTCACAGTAGTGCTAGACCTGCCTTGTGAGAGCTGTAGACGTCGCAGTAGTGTTAGACCTTGCTTGTGAGAGATGTAGACGTCGCAGTAGTGGAAGACGTGCCTTGTGAGAGCTGTAGACGTCGCAGTAGTGGTAGACCTGCCTTGCGAGAGCTGTAGACGTCGCAGTAGTGCTAGACCTGCCTTGTGAGAGCTGTAGACGTCGCAGTAGTGGTAGACCTGCCTTGTGAGAGCTGTAGACGTTGCAGTAGTGGAAGACGTGCCTTGTGAGAGCTGTAGACGTCGCAGTAGTGTTAGACCTTGCTTGTGAGAGATGTAGACGTCGCAGTAGTGGAAGACGTGCCTTGTGAGAGCTGTAGACGTCGCAGTAGTGGTAGACCTGCCTTGCGAGAGCTGTAGACGTCGCAGTAGTGCTAGACCTGCCTTGTGAGAGCTGTAGACGTCGCAGTAGTGCTAGACCTGCCTTGTGAGAGCTGTTTGGTCACAGTTGTGGTAGACCTTGCTTGTGAGAGATGTAGACGTCGCAGTAGTGGAAGACGTGCCTTGTGAGAGCTTTAGACGTCGCAGCAGTGCTAGATCTGCCTTGTGAGAGCTGTAGACGTCGCAGTAGTGGTGACCTGCATTCGGAGAGGTGTAGACGTCGCAGTAGTGGTGACCTGCGTTCGGAGAGGTGTAGACGTCGCAGTAGTGGTGACCTGCGTTCGGAGAGCTTTAGACGTCGCAGTAGTGTTAGACCTGCCTTGTGAGAGCTGTAGACGTCGCAGTAGTGGTGACCTGCGTTCGGAGAGGTGTAGACATCGCAGTAGTGGTGACCTGCGTTCGGAGAGGTGTCGACGTCGCAGTAGTGCTAGACCTGCCTTCGGAGAGGTGTAGACGTCGCTGTAGTGCTAGACCTGCCTTGTGAGAGCTGTAGACGTCGCAGTAGTGCTAGACCTGCCTTGTGAGAGCTGTTTGGTCACAGTTGTGGTAGACCTTGCTTGTGAGAGATGTAGACGTCGCAGTAGTGGAAGACGTGCCTTGTGAGAGCTTTAGACGTCGCAGTAGTGCTAGAGCTGCCTTGTGAGAGCTGTAGACGTCGCAGTAGTGCTAGACCTGCCTTCGGAGAGCTGTAGACGTCGCAGTAGTGGTGACCTGCGTTCGGAGAGGTGTAGACGTCGCAGTAGTGCTAGACCTGCCTTGTGAGAGCTTTAGACGTCGCAGTAGTGGTGACCTGCCTTCGGAGAGGTGTAGACGCCGCAGTAGTGGTAGACCTGCCTTGTGAGAGCTGTAGACGTTGCAGTAGTGGTAGACCTGCCTTGTGAGAGCTGTAGACGTCGCAGTAGTGGTAGACCTGCCTTCGGAGAGCAGTAGACGTCGCAGTAGTGGTGACCTGCCTTCGGAGAGGTGTAGATGTCGCAGTAGTGCTAGACCTGCCTTCGGAGAGCTGTAGACGTCGCAGTAGTGGTGACCTGCGTTCGGAGAGCAGTAGACGTCGCAGTAGTGGTGACCTGCCTTGTGAGAGCTTTAGACGTCGCAGTAGTGGTAGACCTGCCCTGTGAGAGCTGTAGACGTTGCAGTAGTGGTGACCTGCCTTCGGAGAGGTGTAGACGTCGCAGTAGTGGTGACCTGCCTTGTGAGAGCTGTAGACGTCGCAGTAGTGGTAGACCTGCCCTGTGAGAGCTGTAGATGTTGCAGTAGTGGTGACCTGCCTTCGGAGAGGTGTAGACGTCGCAGTAGTGGTGACCTGCCTTGTGAGAGCTGTAGACGTCGCAGTAGTGGTAGACCTGCCCTGTGAGAGCTGTAGACGTTGCAGTAGTGGTGACCTGCCTTCGGAGAGGTGTAGACGTCGCAGTAGTGGTGACCTGCCTTGTGAGAGCTGTAGACGTCACAGTAGTGGTAGACCTGCCCTGTGAGAGCTGTAGACGTTGTAGTAGTGGTGACCTGCCTTCGGAGAGGTGTAGACGTCGCAGTAGTGGTGACCTGCCTTGTGAGAGCTGTAGATGTCGCAGTAGTGGTAGACCTGCCCTGTGAGAGCTGTAGACGTTGCAGTAGTGGTGACCTGCCTTCGGAGAGGTGTAGACGTCGCAGTAGTGCTAGACCTGCCTTGTGAGAGCTGTAGACGTTGCAGTAGTGCTAGACCTGCCTTGTGAGAGCTTTAGACGTTGCAGTAGTGGTAGACCTGCCTTGTGAGAGCTGTAGACGTTGCAGTAGTGGTAGACCTGCCTTGTGAGAGCTGTAGACGGCGCAGTAGTGGTAGACCTGCCTTCGGAGAGGTGTAGACGTCGCAGTAGTGGTGACCTGCCTTCGGAGAGCTGTAGACGTTGCAGTAGTGGTGACCTGCGTTCGGAGAGCTGTAGACGGCGCAGTAGTGGTAGACCTGCCTTGTGAGAGCTGTAGACATTGCAGTAGTGGTAGACCTGCCTTGTGAGAGCTTTAGACGTCGCAGTAGTGGTAGACCTGCCTTGTGAGAGCTGTAGACGTCGCAGTAGTGGTGACCTGCGTTCGGAGAGGTGTAGACGTTGCAGTAGTGGTGACCTGCGTTCGGAGAGCTGTAGACGGTGCAGTAGTGCTAGACCTGCCTTGTGAGAGCTGTAGACATTGCAGTAGTGGTAGACCTGCCTTGTGAGAGCTGTAGACGTCGCAGTAGTGCTAGACCTGCCTTGTGAGAGGTGTAGACGTCGCAGTAGTGCTAGACCTGCCTTGTGAGAGCTGTAGACGTTACAGTAGTGGTAGACCTGCCTTGTGAGAGCTGTAGACGTCGCAGTAGTGGTAGACCTGCCTTGTGAGAGCTGTAGACGGCGCAGTAGTGCTAGACCTGCCTTGTGAGAGCTGTAGACGTCGCAGTAGTGGTAGACCTGCCTTGTGAGAGCTGTAGACGTCGCAGTAGTGGTGACCTGCGTTCGGAGAGGTGTAGACGTCGCAGTAGTGCTAGACCTGCCTTGTGAGAGCTGTAGACGTCGCAGTAGTGGTAGACCTGCCCTGTGAGAGCTGTAGACGTCGCAGTAGTGGTAGACCTGCCTTGAGACAGCTGTAGACGTCGCAGTAGTGGCAGGTGGGGAGCTGTGAATCATGGGCAGGGGTCCCCCACAAGGGCAGGGGAGAAAGTGTTAAAGGGAAGTCAGTTGTTTATAGCGCTATGAAACGGCAGTAACAGAAACCTTGCTGTAGCGCTGAGTGTGAAGATGAGGTGGCCTGCCTCTCGGCGCTGTACCAGTACACCGACCACTTCCTGGAGGGAGAGAGTGAACCACACGTGGGTCTCGTGCACGCTTCTCTGTGCCTACAAGCCATGTTTTCACGAGAGCGCACCGGTACCTTTGGGTCTTGGATAGTAAAATATAACTGTAGCTCTTAAAAGACCCCGAGGGGGAACTCTTGGCTCTAGAGACGATGGTAAAGAGCGTGTGACAAACCAAGGTATCCGCGTCACACGACAGACATGCCACAGGCAAGGTTGACATTTGTGATTTTTCCCCACAATAAGCAGGACCAGGGCTTTCTAGCTCTTCCTTGAGAGCCTTTTCCAAGTGTGTGACGTCACACCAAGGCCCTGGTTACGAGCTGCACACCCTGGAACCTGATTGCGGGTGTCTTTTATATCTGCCTGTCAAAAGTGCCGGCCTGGATGAATAGAACCACCTCAGATTGAACAGTGATAAAACCGAGATCCTGGTGGTAGGGACCGCCCCATCTGTGGGGGCCTCATCTGTGGGCGGAGCCTCTTAGGACCTGCCCTACTCAGTGCCAGCTGTTAAGAATCTGGGCATCTGGCTGGACAGCAAGCTCTCCATGAACGCCCAGGTCACTAGCGGCGGAAGATTCTGGGGTGCCTTCGGACCCCAGCACAAAGAACAGTCCCACAGGCTTTGATCCTCTCAAGATTGGATTACTGCAACATCCTGTCCATGGGTGTTACTAAGGGTGCACTCAAGACAAGTGCGCAACGCCCATTGGGCTCAAAGGGCTTCAGCCCCATCCCCCACCACCCCCCGTCATGTGTGTCAGCCCGGCTGAGACAGCTTCCCGGGCACACACACACAGTTTTTGAGCTGCTGTGGGCTGGTTGGTCTGGCGTCGGTCTTCTTGCACCCGAGTACTTCACAGGTCTTTAAAATACCATTTACTTGTTAACGAGGCTTTGTTGTTTTTCACCCATTCTTAGGGCCCTTGCATCTCCACTCTGCATAGTGCTGGAAGAGTCAGCCCCCCCCTGACATTTTTGGCAGCCCCCCCGAAATTTTTAGTAGCCCCCACCCCCCTCCCCGAAATTTGGCTCTAGTTGCGCCTCTGACTCAAGACACTACAGCCAGGCCAAAGTGCTGCCGCAGGATTCTCCTCAAACCACCTAAACTGGCATCCACATCTGAGCCCTTCCACAGGCTCCCCTGGCTGTCCGTGAAAAATCGGATTCACTTCAAAGCGTTACACTACATGTGCAAACTACTATCTAACATGGGCCCTCAGTATCTCAGACACCCGGTGTCACCCTACAAACCATGCCGCTCCCTGAGCTCCATCGGTTCCAGCCTTTCACCAGCCCTCGGTATCTCAGTCGCCCGGCGCCACCCTACAAACCACGCTGCTCCCTACGCTCCATCGGTTCCAGCCTTTCCACCGGCCCTCGGTATCTCAGTCGCCCGGCGCCACCCTACAAACCACGCTGCTCCCTACGCTCCATCGGTTCCAGCCTTTCCACCGGCCCGCGGTATCTCAGTCACCCGGCGCCACCTTACAAACCACGCTGCTCCCTACGCTCCATCGGTTCCAGCCTTTCCACCGGCCCTCGGTATCTCAGTCACCCGGTGTCACCCTACAAACCAAGCCGCTCCGTCGGTTCCAGCCTTTCCACCGGCCCTCGGTATCTCAGTCACCCGGTGTCACCCTACAAACCACGCCGCTCCGTCGGTTCCAGCCTTTCACCGGCCTTCGGTATCTCAGTCACCTGGTGTCACCCTACAAACCACGCCACTCCCTACGCTCCGTTGGTTCCAGCCTTTCCACCGGCCCTCGGTATCTCAGTCACCCGGTGTCACCCTACAAACTACCCCGCTCCCTATGCTCCGTCGGTTCCAGCCTTTCCACCGGCCCTCGGTATCCCAGGCATCCGGCGTCACCCTACAAACCACGCCGCTCCCTACGCTCCGTCGGTTCCAGCCTTTCACCGGCCTTCGGTATCTCAGTCACCTGGTGTCACCCTACAAACCACGCCACTCCCTACGCTCCGTTGGTTCCAGCCTTTCCACCGGCCCTCGGTATCTCAGTCACCCGGTGTCACCCTACAAACTACCCCGCTCCCTATGCTCCGTCGGTTCCAGCCTTTCCACCGGCCCTCGGTATCCCAGGTATCCGGCGTCACCCTACAAACCACGCCGCTCCCTACGCTCCTTCGGTTCCAGCCTTTCCACAGGCCCTCTGTAGCTCAGACACCCGGCGTCACCCTACAAACCACGCCGCTCCCTACGCTCCTTCGGTTCCAACCTTTCCACAGGCCCTCTGTAGCTCAGACACCCGGCGGCACCCTACAAACCACGCCGCTCCGTACGCTCCTTCGGTTCCAGCCTTTCCACAGGCCCTCTGTAGCTCAGACACCCGGCGTCACCCTACAAACCACGCCGCTCCCTATGCTCCTTCGGTTCCAGCCTTTCCACAGGCCCTCTGTAGCTCAGACACCCGGCGTCACCCTACAAACCACGCCGCTCCCTACGCCCCGTCGGTTCCAACCTTTCCACAGGCCCTCGGTATCTCAGTCAACCCGTGTTACCCTACAGACCAGGCTGCTCCCTACGCTCCGTCGGTTCCAGCCTTTCCACAGGCCCTCTGTAGCTCAGTCACCCGGTGTCAACCTACAAACCACGCCACTCCCTACGCTCCGTCGGTTCCAGCCTTTCCACTGGCCCTCGGTATCCCAGACACCCGGCGTCACCCTACAAACCACGCCGCTCCCTACGCTCCGTCGGTTATAGCCTTTCCACAGGCCCTCGGTATCTCAGTCACCCGGTGTCACCCTACAAACCAAGCCACTCCCTACGCTCCGTTGGTTCCAGCCTTTCCACAGGCCCTCTGTAGCTCAGACATCCGGCGTCACCCTACAAACCACGCCGCTCCCTACGCTCCTTCCGTTCCAGCCTTTCCACAGGCCCTCTGTAGCTCAGACATCCGGCGTCACCCTACAAACCACGTCGCTCCCTACGCTCCGTCGGTTCCAGCCTTTCCACAGGCCCTCGGTATCTCAGTCACCCCGTGTTACCCTACAGACCAGGCCGCTCCCTACGCTCCGTCGGTTCCAGCCTTTCCACAGGCCCTCTTTAGCTCAGTCACCCGGTGTCACCCTACAAACCACGCCGCTCCCTACGCTCCGTTGGTTCTAGCCTTTCCACAGGCCCTCGGTATTTCAGTCACCCCGTGTCACCCTACAAACTACGCCGCTCCCTACGCTCCGTTGGTTCCAGCCTTTCCACAGGCCCTCTGTAGCTCAGACATCTGGCGTCACCCTACAAACCACGCCGCTCCCTACGCTCCGTCGGTTCCAGCCTTTCCACAGGCCCTCTTTAGCTCAGTCACCCGGTGTCACCCTACAAACCAAGCCACTCCCTACGCTCCGTTGGTTCCAGCCTTTCCACAGGCCCTCTTTAGCTCAGACATCCGGCGTCACCCTACAAACCACGCCGCTCCCTACGCTCCGTTGGTTCCAGCCTTTCCACCGGCCCTTGGTATCTCAGTCACCCGGCGTCGCCCTACAAACCACGGCGCTCCCTACGCTCCGTCGGTTCCAGCCTTTCCACAGGCCCTCTGTAGCTCAGACACCCGGCGTCACCCTACAAACCACGCCGCTCCCTACGCTCCGTCGGTTCCAGCCTTTCCACAGGCCCTCTGTAGCTCAGACACCCGGCGTCACCCTACAAACCACGCCGCTCCCTACGCTCCGTCGGTTCCAGCCTTTCCACTGGCCCTCGGTATCCCAGACACCCGGCGTCACCCTACAAACCACGCCGCTCCCTACACTCCATCGGTTCTAGCCTTTCCACAGGCCCTCGGTATCTCAGTCACCCGGTGTCACCCTACAAACCAAGCCACTCCCTACTCTCCGTTGGTTCCAGCCTTTCCACAGGCCCTCTTTAGCTCAGACATCCGGCGTCACCCTACAAACCACGCCGCTCCCTACGCTCCTTCGGTTCCAGCCTTTCCACTGGCCCTCTGTAGCTCAGACACCTGGTGTCACCCTACAAACCACGCCGCTCCCTACGCTCCTTCGGTTCCAGCCTTTCCACAGGCCCTCTGTAGCTCAGACATCCGGCGTCACCCTACAAACCACGTCGCTCCCTACGCTCCGTCGGTTCCAGCCTTTCCACAGGCCCTCGGTATCTCAGTCACCCTGTGTTACCCTACAGACCAGGCCGCTCCCTACGCTCCGTCGGTTCCAGCCTTTCCATAGGCCCTCTTTAGCTCAGTCACCCGGTGTCACCCTACAAACCACGCCGCTCCCTACGCTCCGTTGGTTCTAGCCTTTCCACAGGCCCTCGGTATCTCAGTCACCCCGTGTCACCCTACAAACCACGCCGCTCCCTACGCTCCGTTGGTTCCAGCCTTTCCACAGGCCCTCTGTAGCTCAGACATCTGGCGTCACCCTACAAACCACGCCGCTCCCTACGCTCCGTCGGTTCCAGCCTTTCCACAGGCCCTCGGTATCTCAGTCACCCCGTGTTACCCTACAGACCAGGCCGCTCCCTACGCTCCGTCGGTTCCAGCCTTTCCACAGGCCCTCTTTAGCTCAGTCACCCGGTGTCACCCTACAAACCACGCCGCTCCCTACGCTCCGTCGGTTCTAGCCTTTCCACAGGCCCTCGGTATCTCAGTCACCCGGTGTCACCCTACAAACCACGCCGCTCCCTACGCTCCGTTGGTTCCAGCCTTTCCACAGGCCCTCTGTAGCTCAGACACCCGGCGTCACCCTACAAACCACGCCGCTCCCTACGCTCCGTCGGTTCCAGCCTTTCCACAGGCCCTCTGTAGCTCAGACACCCGGCGTCACCCTACAAACCACGCCGCTCCCTACGCTCCGTTGGTTCCAGCCTTTCCACCGGCCCTTGGTATCTCAGTCACCCGGCGTCGCCCTTCAAACCACGCCGCTCCCTACGCTCCGTCGGTTCCAGCCTTTCCACCGGCCCTCGGTATCGGCACCCCCTCATCCGTACTGTCCTCCGGGGAGTTATTTCTTGCAGTTGTATTTGGTACAAGAGCCAAAGTTGTTTCCTTACCAGAGGCACCTCATTGCTGTTTTATAAGAACTATGACATCATCACAGTCTCGTCAAAGCCCCTTCCTGTCATAGAGAACTGCAGGGCAGCCACATGGTCCACCATGCATGCCTTCTGTAAGAACCCCCCTGGATTCAGGTATGGTAGCATCCATTCTTTATAATAACCTGCTCTTCAATGTCTGCCTTCAGTCCAAGCGGTCCCCCTGCCAGGTCTGCACAGCAGCTGGTTCCCACAGTAGAGGGGTTTGGTACCAAGTGAAGACATTCTACTAAGCTGCGGCCCTCCTGCCTTGTCTTTGTACCTTCTCTTGTTACAAGTGCACAGCCAACAACCCCAGCTGCGCCACTGACTACTACATTATTTACTAAGCAGCTGACACTACTACTGAAGGGAGGACGAGGCACAAAGGTGGGCATTAAGAGACCAGGATTTGGCCCACAACAGTGGCGGGCACCGGCCATTCCCCGGTACAGCTCCTGGCAGCTTCAAGGAGTAGTGTCAGCTAGCCACCACCGGCTGGCATCATTCCCCACAGGAGGGAACCTGATGGCTGCACTGAACTACCAGACTCTGCGGCCCGAAGCAGCGCATCTTACTCTAGACACTACCAGGAAGTCACTCCCCCTTACCCAGCACTCACAACTGCATCTTTTGGAAGGTTAATCAAATACGCGACACTTTTGATCTTATGTCAGCTCAATGTCTTGTTGTTGGCGAACATTCCTAGGTCTGGCATCGAGATAGCTTTAGCTGTCTCATCAGCTCACGCTTTTCAAAAAATCACTATAAAATTTGATACATTTATAAATATACAAAGAGAGGCTCTTGGTCAACCCTCTTCATCCATTGGTCCACTCAAGTGCCATTCACATTTTCCTTGCGCTGCCCTCTTCCTACAGCAGGAACTTTGAGTGACACCATTTTTTGGTGCCCATGTCCACATCCGCCTCAAAAGCAGTCCACCCCAGTGGCAGAGCCAGTAAGCCTGTTTTCTGCTTTCATAAATGTTTTTAAAAATGTATTCTTGCAACGGTTAATATTTTTTTGTAAATATACATGCCACTTTTAGATGGTGGTAAATTTACGTTTTAGTAGTGCCCCATGCCTTTGCATATGTTGGCAACAATTAATAAATACATAAATAACAAGCATTGGAAATGCAATAGGTCTCGCATTTGTTGGAGTTGGAGCTATTGGCATTTTAAATGCCAATGTTTTTTTCCTATGCAATAGATATGCCCTCCCCACCTTAATAAAATAAAGAACTCCTTGTGTTTTTTTTTTTTAATTTAGTAAACCTGCAATGGTGCCCTAGCGCTGGGAATGAAAAGGGCAGTTCCGACTCCACTTAAAACAAGCAGTGTTGTGAGGGTGCACTACCAAAAGCTGTCACTAGGTGTCGCTACCTCTTTTGGCCACATATGGTACTGCACCCTACAACATTGCTAGGTAAAGGACATGACAGCGGTGAGAGCAGCCGGCTGGGGATCCCGGTTCCAGTCTGCTGTCAGGTTCAATATCCTGTGAATTTTTTTAATTTCCCCAGCCCATGGCTAGGTGCTATATAAATAAAAGCTGTTTGTAAAGTAACAAAAAAAAAACGAGTAAAACAGAAGAGGCCTCGGAGGGGTGGTAGGGGCCTCGAACAGTGTTGTGGGAGGGCTGAGGGGATAAAACAGATAAACAGCAGTGGCATCAGAGGGGTGGTGGGGGCCTGCAGCATTGTTGTGGGAGGGGTGAGGGAGAGGCAGGGAAGATAAAGTGAGGGCAAGCAAATGATGCAACAGAAGTTTCACTGCACAAGTAAACAGAAAAGCACATTAGTTAACGAGCAAAGAGGCAGGCCAACTAAAAAAAGAGTTCTCTCTACCTAAACAGTAAGAACACATGTAAGAGGGGCAGTCCTCACGGGACGATACACAATTTCAAAAGGAGGGACAACTAAGTGTATGCACCATTGAAAAGCCAGCATTTCCAAAGGAGAGCAACTGGAACCAATGATAAAGATGGGCGTTTTTTCAAGCCCATATCCTAGATACAGCATGTCTCGAAAAGACAGTGCAAGCGCTGCCTAGGCAAGACCTAAAAACACTGCATGGGTGCCATGGCTGGCTCTGTTGACTTTGCAGGTGTTTAAATATATATTGGAGGAGAACCTTTTGTTCCTGGAAGTGTTGCCAGTTTTGCACCCACGCATGGATCCATTCCAGGACAGTGGGCACTGAGCAGCTCCTGCAGACGGACTGGCCGTTTTCTGTGTTGGGTCATCCTGGACTTTAATATTTACTGACCAGGAGCCTGCTTCCGGTCAGGAAGCCCCTCCCCGCCCCACATGTGCAACAGTTGCTCCAGGTGTGTACATTCCAAGAAGAGGCCCTTTTCTCTTTTTGCTTCCTGCTCTCCCTTCTCAGCTTCCGGTTTCCATCACACCCTCCCCTCATTCTCTCGAGATAGTTCACACTAAAGAGTTAAATGTATTGAGACAACAAGTTTCACAAATATAACTGAACGTGTTTGCTGGGCTTTTCTGGGCCGGTGTCCAGCGTTTTGCGACCGTTTTTGCAGTTTGGCTTGTCTCTCTCACATTCATCCTTTAGTCTTTCCTCATGTCTCTCTCTGTTTCCCTCTCCTCTCTTTTATCTTTCCCTCACTCTCCTTCCCTCTACCTTCCTCTTCGCCGTTCTCCTTTCCGCACTCATGTCTTGACCCGAGTCCTCTTTTTCTCCCACCTCCTCTCTCGCTTTTCTCTTCTCTTTCTATATATCGATAGTTCCTTATCTCCTCTTCAGCTTCACCTTCTGTTACACCTTCGTCTACTCTTTCTCCTTATTAATCTTCTATGCTTTGTTTCCTATCCTACCTCATCTCTCCTCTCACATCTATTATTTGCTCCATCGTCTATATTTTAGTTCCTCATTGTGTGTCTTCTTTTCTCTGTCTGGCACTCTGTTCCCCCATCTCTCCCTCTTTCTATTCTGTATAATTTCCTCTATCTGACTCTTGCCCCACTTCTCAGTCCCCCTTCTCCTCTCTTTCTTTCTCTCTCTCGCTCTCTCTCACACACACATTTCCTCTATCTGGCTCAGGTCCCACTTCTCTGTCCCCTCTTCTGCTATATCTCTCCCTCTCTCTTTCTCTCTCTCCTGGCTCCCTCTCTTCCAGTCTCCCTTTTCTCCCTCTCTCACCTCCTCTCGCCCTCTCTCTTCCATTGGCCCTCCCTCCCCCCCTCTCTCTCTCTCTCTCTCTCTCTCTTTCTCTATCTCTCTCTCTCTCTCATTTCTCCTATCTGGCCCTTCTTGTCAGTCTGCTCTACTCCTCTGTCTCTTCTTTCTCTCTCACTGGCTCCCGCTCTCTCTATCCTCTCTCTCTCTCTCTATCATTTCTCCTATCTGGCTCTGGCCCCACTTTCCAGTCTCTTCTTCTTCTCTGTCTCTATTTAACTCTGGCCACACAGCTGCCTGTCTTCTTCTCCTGTCTCGCTATTATTCCCTCTCTCTGGCCCCACTTCTCAGTCTCCTCTCTGCCCCTCTCTCTTTCTTTCTCTCTCTCTCTTTCCCTCTCTCTTTCTCTCTATCATTTCCCCTATCTGGCTCTAGCCCCACTTCTCAGTCTCCTCTGTCTCTTCTTTCTCCCTCTCGCTATCATTTCCTCTATCTGGCTCTAGCTCCACTTATTAGGCGTCTCAATCTCCTCTTATCCTCTGTCTCTGTCTCTCTCTCACTCTCTCTCTCTCTCTCATTTCCCCTATCTGGCCCCACTTCTCAGTCTCCTCTGTCTCATCTCTCTCTTTCTCTCACTCTCTCTCTATCATTTCCTCTATCTGACTCTGGCCCCACTTCTCAGTCTCCTCTTCTTCTCTCTCTGTCTTTCTCTCTTCTATCTCTCCCCTCTCTCTCTCTCTCTCTCTATATATATATATACATACATTTTCCATGTAGGCGAATTTTAACACAAATACGATAGTATGTCTTCTATATCTAGTAGTATAGCTAATCTAGCACTGTCACTTTAAAAGGGGAGAACCTGCCCTCTAGCGTTGTCATGTGATCAAGGCCGGCAACGGCCAAAACGCGTTATGGCGGCTTGGTGGAGCACGAAATAAACACTCAAACGCACTGAATTGGGTCCACTCTCGTTATTGTCACGAAGAACTTGAAAACGAGCGTTCGAAATATATATATATATATATATATATATATATATATATATAATTCAACAAACTGCCCTTTAGCTTTCGGGAGGGCACACGCTTCCAAGTCCACCATCCGGTCTGTATTCATGGCTCCCCTGAGTGACCCTCAGTTAACTATTGTGCCTGACGCGTTTCGATGCCTTGAGCATCTCTTCAGAGGCTTGCTTTATACTTGAACAGTGGAATCGGCCCTCTTTTATTTCCATTAACTGCACGCATGTGTCATTATTTTCCCTAAGTGGGTTTGCACTGAGTGGGCAAATTCTATTGCATGCTGGGAACTTGAGTTCTTTCATTTGAAAACTGAAGTTCCTTAGTGTCCTGAATCCTACCAAGGACAACTCAAAAGCTTTTTAAGACACTTCCAGTGGAAACCCACTCAGGGGATAATTTATGGCTCTCTAAGGAACTTCAGTTTTCAAATGAAAGAACTCAAGTTCCCAGCATGCAATAGAATTTGCCCACTCAGTGCAAACCCACTTAGGGAAAATAATGACACATGCGTGCAGTTAATGGAAATAAAAGAGGGCCGATTCCACTGTTCAAGTATAAAGCAAGCCTCTGAAGAGATGCTCAAGGCATCGAAACGCGTCAGGCACAATAGTTAACTGAGGGTCACTCAGGGGAGCCATGAATGCAGACCGGATGGTGGACTTGGAAGTGTGTGCCCTCCCGAAAGCTAAAGGGCAGTTTGTTGAATTCTATTTCCAGCGGCGGCCTCGTCGTGGGAGGAGCACCGTCTCTACGATTTGTAACAGAGAAGCTGAGCCATTGAACTGATCTACGGCATGTCAGCGCTACAATTCCGGACTAAAGAAACTCTCCTGAGTGTCCTGAATCCTACCAAGGACAACTCAAAAGCTTTTTAAGACACTTCCAGTGGAAACCCACTCAGGGGATAATTTATGGCTCTCTAAGGAACTTCAGTTTTCAAATGAAAGAACTCAAGTTCCCAGCATGCAATAGAATTTGCCCACTCAGTGCAAACCCACTTAGGGAAAATAATGACACATGCGTGCAGTTAATGGAAATAAAAGAGGGCCGATTCCACTGTTCAAGTATAAAGCAAGCCTCTGAAGAGATGCTCAAGGCATCGAAACGCGTCAGGCACAATAGTTAACTGAGGGTCACTCAGGGGAGCCATGAATGCAGACCGGATGGTGGACTTGGAAGCGTGTGCCCTCCCGAAAGCTAAAGCTCCGCCCACTTCCCACCCATCTTTTTAATTGGCTCCTGTCCCTGTCCTTTGTAAATGGTGGCATTTCATTGGTCAATAGGCTTAGTAGTCCCTCCTTAGTACCGCCTTTTCTTTTCTTGTAACCTCCCATGAGGACACTCCCTGTTAAATGTGTTGTTATTCCCTAGGTTTTAATTACAGCCTCAAGGCACTATTTTCTTAAAAGGCTTCAGGCAAGACACACACTTGGTCCTAAGCTAGGCTGGCAGTGGTTACTTCGCTCACTAGAACATCTCACATTTATATGAAACCGTCTATAAATTTCCCTTCATTAGCTCTACACAGAGTACAACCTAATCCGAAATTAATGTAGTAATTCTTTTGTCACATTTCAAAGCTACTAATTGTATATATGGACATAGCTATTTGAATGTACTCGTAGTACTCTCTTGAATGGAATGCATTATGGGTAGGGTGGATTTACTGTATCTTCTGCAGGGTGCAGTACCATGTGTAACCAAAAGAGGTCCGCAGTGCTGGTACCTTGCTCACTAGGGATCTCTAGGAGCACCTTGCGGTACTGCACCTAGACATGCAGTGCTGGTGCCTTGCCCACTAGGGACCTCTAGGAGCAGTTTGTGGTACTGCACCTAGACATGCAGTGCTGGTGCCTTGCTCACTAGGGATCTCTAGGAGCACCTTGCGGTACTGCACCTAGACATGCAGTGCTGGTGCCTTGCCCACTAGGGACCTCTAGGAGCAGTTTGCGGTACTGCACCTAGACATGCAGTGCTGGTGCCTTGCTCACTAGGGACCTCTAGGAGCAGCTTGCGGTACTGCACGAGACATACAATGCTGGTGCCTTGCTCACTAGGGACCTCTAGGAGCAGTTTGCGGTACTGCACCTAGACATGCAGTGCTGGTGCCTTGCTCACTAGGGACCTCTAGGAGCAGCTTGCGGTACTGCACTGAGTCATACAATGCTGGTTACTGGCTCACTACAAAAGCATTTGCAATGCACTAGGTCTCGCATTACTGAAAGTATGAGCTATTGGCGTTGCATTATTATTTGCAACACCAATACCTCAAACTATCAGTAATGCGAGACCTAGTGCATTGCAAATGCTTGTTATTAAGGCTGGCCTGACAGTGCTGTTGTCATTAAACCTTATGTGATCAACAGAAACAGAGCTTACAGAAGCACTGCTGAGAGAGGGGCTGAGGCACCTGTACTGCACTGTTTACCTTTTGGCAAATGTGCTCAGTGCAGCGGGTCTGTTTTGGTTATGGTAGCAAGCCAGTGGTCAAGACAATAGGCCTGAAAATATTTATTATGAAAAAGGTATGATAAAGGAATCAGGCCTGTCCTATTTATTGTGAAAAGAATGTTAAAGTAAATAGACATTTAAGAGGGGAACTGAACATCTTGCCCCCCACGTGCTTGCCTCTTATGGGGGACTTCAACATCCACACAGAACTAGGCTCAGATCCCGGTACACAACAACCACTCTCCGACCTGGAGATGCGAGGGCTATCAGGCAATAACTGGCCCCACTCATACTGCCGGGGATACCCTAGATCTTATTTTCATGAATGTCTCGGGCCTTCAAGTGGACCCCCCCCCCTAATCTGGTCCGACCATTCTAGCATTAGCTTTCAGATCCCTATCAAAGAAAAACCGTTCAGCAAGAAGAACGAACCCCAAAAAAGGACTAGGTCTTGGAAATAAATATCTGCCTATTCCTTTTCTTCCACTTTTCCAACCCAACTAAACACAATGTCCTCCAATTTAAATAGCGCTCTCACCAACCTCCAAGAATCTGTGTCCCAGACCTTGGATATTCTTGCTCTCCTCAAACTCAATCACCGCTACTCCACTAAACCCCGCTCTCAATGGTTCTCGAAAGAACTAAAACTAGAGAAAGCAGCCTGCAGGAAACTGGAGAGAAGGTGGCGTACCTCCAAATCGCTCATTGACACAACTAATTATAAATTAGCCTTAAACGGCTATCACAAAACGCTTAAAGTAGCTCGGAAGTCACTCCTTATCAGTAGAATTGACAGTGCTGGCAACTCAAGCAAAGAACTACTTAAAGTTCTAAATGAGTTCATGAGGCCCAGTCCCTGTACATCATCCATCCCAGCCGCCCAGAAACTATGCCACGTTCTGGCAGATCACTTTGAAGAAAAAATTGAGACCATCTATTGGAACTTTTCCCATCACTCTGCACCATCTGACCCCCTAACCATTAGTCCCTCGTCACCAATCTCTCCATCGAACCCATTACTTCGGCACAAGCTCTGGAAATGATTAACAAAATCAAATCAGGCTCCCCACATTATGAGGACGCTTGCGAACACTCTACTTCCAGACACCACCGCACTGTTCAACCTCCCCCTAAACACTGCGACCGTACCTCAGGCTTGGAGACCAGCCCAAGTTATGCTCATTCTGATAAAATCCAATGCGGGCCCGCAGAAACCTGTGATTTATAGACATATATCCCTTCTTCCTTATTTAAGCAAAAACTTAGAAAGCTTAGTAAATAAACAACTTTCCCGCTACTTGGAAACAAATGACATCCTAGATCCATACGAGTCAGGCTTCAGAGCCTCACACAGGACAGAAACCACACTCTTGGCGGTGCTGGAGAACATCAGACTCTCCCTCGATGATGGCTATCAACCCATGTTGATGTTACTCGACCTATCCGCAGCCTTCGACACAATCTCACATACCATCATGGTCCAGAGACTTTCAGAGATTGGTGTCAGTGGCAAAAATCTAGGGTGGCTCCAAACCTTTCTCAGCAATCGTACCCAAATGATAAATCTAGGATCTTTTAAATTTGGCATCATGCCGCTAGACAAAGGGATATCACAGGGCTCTTCATTGAGCCCCTCGCCCTTCAGCATATATGTTGCCCCTTTGGCTCAAGTACTAAGATCTTGCAGTCTGGATGTCATCTCTTGCGCAGATGACACACAATTGCTCATTTCCATGGGCTCTATACCCAGATCCACAATGTATGAGGAAATCACATCCTGGATGTCCCAGAATTGCCTACAGATTAACAGCGGCAAAACAGAGATTCTGCTGTTTGGCAAAGCCCACACATACTGGTCGGCTGACTGGTGGCCATCCGAATTGGGCATCACCTCACAACCCAAAAAGGTGGTAAAGAATTTAGGCATCTTAATCAATGATGACCTTACTATGAAGGAGCAGGTAGTCTCCACATGCAGCTCCTGTTTTGGAATAATGCGCAGGCTTTTCGGTGGTTACCTCTCCCACCCCTATCCGGCTCACCCTTCTGGACATTGAATCTGGGAACTTGCCACCGACAGCGGAGACCTAGCACTCTGACCGATGCCCGGTGGAGCTACCTTGATAGCTACAGAGGAGATGAGCTGTGGACTTCCCCCTCAGCCGTCACCTACCCAGCCGGACATTGGGCAGACATTTTCCTTCGTCTCCCCGCGGCATCTCCCTCCTCGTTTCCCTTTTACCCTTACCCCCCTTACCCTTCCTCGCGCCATTAATTTCGTCTTATATGCTATTTAAATGTTTCGAGCTACCAATGTAACCTGTAACTGATGTAACCTAGAGACCTAGCTATCTGACCGATGCCCAATGGAGCTACCTTGAGAGCTAAAGGGGAGACTGGCTGTGGATTCCCTCCTCGGCCGTCACCTACCCAGTCGGTCATTGGGCAGACTTTCCCTTCGTCTCTCATACTGTCTACCCCCTCTTCCTCTCCCTTCTCACTCCCCCTCTCCCCTATCCGCTCTATTTGTCTCCCCTTCTCGCTCCTTAATGTGTCGCATATATTTATCTATACCCCCTTACCCTTCTAAGCTCCATTTATTTCGTCTTCTACTCTCTTGAAATGTTTTTCTAGTAACTGATGTAACGTTTAACTGATGTAATTTTGTAATTTCTGTGGAATCCTATGTAAAGCGCTCTGATACCTCCGGGTCTAGCCAGCGCTATATAAAACTCTCAAAATAAATAAATAAATAAATAAAATAAACTAGTCGAACCCTTACGCAGGCACTTGTGGTCAGCCGCCTAGACTACAGAAATGCCTTCTTGGTCTCAGCAAATTAATCACTGCTATCGAAACTTTAGATAGTGCAGAACACTGCTGCACGCCTTGTCTGCAAACTTGCCCCCCAAACTCCTTTAGAGCGTACTCTGAGATCTGTTCACAAGAAATATGTCACTTTCAAACTCTTATTATTGGTACACCAATCCCTATTGGGCAAGGGCCCTGCATACCTCCAAAACAAACTCCACCCGATCTTCCCACTAGAAATCTTAGATTAAAAGACTAGCTCCTGTTCTGTTCCCGCCGTATCCGTACACCAAAATACGGGGGACGATCTTTTTCCTATCTAGGCCCACACCACTGGAATAAACTGCCTGTGTGTACTCGTGCATGTCTTGACTTTACCCATTGCAAAAACATCTGGAAACTCAACTCTTCTAAATTCCATTATCCTCCATTCCCTCTCTCACTGGGTCTGTGCTTCAGTGCCGAGATACCACTTCAGGGATGATTCGCCGCGCTATATTAAGTTTATATAACATACAGTGGTGGCTCCTCCGCTAAGGCGGAGGAGCGTCGCCCCACTGCTTTATGCAGTGTAAAAAAAGGAAAAATAAAATAATAACTCGAGGTTATCATTTAATTTTTTCCCGTTGGGGCGTCTTTGTGGGGCGGGGCTGCTCTCAGAGCAGGGGAGAGGAGTGGTTTGCACTCCCTATGTGAGCATAAGTGATTGGCCGACCATCTCGGGCCGGCCAAACAATCATGCGCACATAGCCTGTTGTCCATGCAGGCTGCATTACAGTCTGCGTGGAGAACATGCCCACCCCTCCAACCCCTGGCTGAGGGCCGGGTTACAGCGCCCAGACCAATCACAATGCTGCATTGAATGCACATTCCCAGCCCCTGTCACTCCAAAACTAGACAGTCAATCCACGAACAGGCAGAGGCACACAGAATGGTTAAACAAGAAAATGCCTACTTTCTAAAAGTGGCATTTTCCAACACACTATTTAAAAACCATCTTTACTAAAAGATGGGTTATTAAATTCTGAGTTCAGAGAGCCTAAACTTAATCCTCTATCTTGCCCCAATGGGAAGTTATACTTGTAAGATGTTACAAAGTATCTCCCATGCTATCCCATGGGACAGATAGCCTTCCAATAGTGAAAAACGAAATTGGCAGTATTTCACTATCAGGACATGTCACACACACCAGTACATGTCCTACCTTTCATATACACTGCACCCTGCCCATAGGGGTACCTTGGGCCTACCTGAGGGGTGTCTTACATGTGAGAAAAGGGAAGGTTAGTGCGTGGCAAGTGGGTGCACTTGCCAGGTCGACATGGCAGTTTAAAACTGTGCACAGACATTGCAGTGGCAGGTCTGAGATAACTTTTCAGGGCTACTCATGTGGGTGGCACAATCAGTGCTGCAGGCCCACTAGCAGCATTTGATTTACAGGCCCTGGCACACTCAGTGCACTTTACTAGGGACTTACCAGTAAATCAAATATGCCAATCAGGGAGAACCAATTGCAATTTACACAGGGAGCACTTGCACTTTGACACTGATCACCACTGGCAAAGTGCCCAAAGCATCTAAGCCAGCAAAAACGAAATCCAGCACAGCATCAAAAATACAGGAGGTAGAGGCAAAAAGTCTGGGGAAACCACGCCAAGGATGCCAAGTCTAACATGCACAATTACCCATTCACAATAAAACAGATGCACAAACTCAACAAGCATTTGGAAAATAAATTAAAAGAATAAAAGTAGAAAATAAATAACATGCTTCCTCCATGGCGGGCATATGCTTGCAATCCAAAAATAAAATTACACATAGCAGCAGGCGGGTGTCTCGCAATGGCATTTATACATCATATATCATGGTTTTAAAGTCCCAACATACCTGTCACGTTTTGAAGCAATGTGTTGGCTGTTCTGGAGTGGTAAAAACAATGACACACTATGGACAGTACTGTTCCAAGATGGCTGCTATGTAAACATCACAGCGGGCGGCCATCACTGAATGCTAAATTGAATAGTGTATTACGGTTGTATTGATCCAAGGAGGCCACCATAATGCTTTGAACACCTTGGAACAGTAAACAAATGATACAATATGGACAATAATATTCCAAAATGGCCACCCAGTTCAGTAATAGTGGCCGCACAAAATGCAGCACACTGCAGATCAAAAGAACAACAAGCAGCTGCCCCAGTTCACTCCAGGACACTCTAAAATGAGGAGAAGGTAAAAAACATAAAATGAGAAGGTAAAAAACATAAAATGCAACCTATATAAAGAAAGAATGGAAACTGAAGGACTTTCCACCACCCTACACACTGAAATGCACTTATTTTCAAGAGGATGTGAACAGGACAAATGCCGCTACTCACCGAGCAATCGAGTCAATGACAAAAATGGACTAAACCCATTGTCCCAGGCAGTGTGCGGTCATGGGAAAAAGCAGAATGGGAATGACGCTCGAACAGACAGAAGGCGGTTGTATGTATGTATATCTATGTATGCATAGGTATGTTGGATTCTCTTTGTGTTTTTTGAATTATAAGGGCCTGGCAGACAACTATACCTGCCAGGCAAGGACCCTCAACGTGCAATCAGAGTAATGACAATTCATGCGTTCAAATAACTATTGGTTTAACATGTGCTTTTCTCAATAAATAAGTCAGGCCTACTGTCTTTGCCGTGATTTTTCAGAATAAACAGATCCGGCCTATAGCCTTGATCCATGGCTTGTCTCTCTCGAGGTGTGGGAACTTGACTTTTAACTTATCTGTAATAAGTGGAGGCAAAACTACAGGCAATTTTGCTGTTTCCACATCTGCCTTCCACAGAATTTACTGAATTACATTCACAATTACAATTGTAATAAAATGCCTTTCCACAAACTTTAACACAGTGTAATGACAATCAACCTTAAAGGCTTCTTTGTTTTAACACACGCTTTTCACAATAAACGTCAGGCCGACTGACTTTGTCATAACTTTTCATAATAAACAGATCATCTATAGTCTTGAAGAGTGCCTTGTCACCATAACCATTATCGACAACAGGGGCAGCCCTGTACACCTGAACCAGGGGCAATCAATATTTAGTCCTAACAGCGGTTCAAGATATTGTGAACATACCACTTTCACAGACAATCAATAACAACGAATTGAGCTTTTTAGGAAAAGAGAAAAAGAGAAAACTATGCAATAAAACTAAATAGAAAGAGAAGAAGAAAAAGAACCCATATGAGAAATATTAAAAAAGTATACAAAGTTTATTCAATACATAAATAAAAACAATTTAAGACAATACGCTCAGAAATATACACTGGTACATGTAATATTTGTTGTGCAATACAAAACCAGACAAGTGGCAAACAGAAGGGATTATATAGCAAGGGAGGTTCAGGACAACACTGAAACAACAACAGGCAAGACGATGCGTCCTTCGTTAGTTACGGCCACATATGCGTCGACGGCGTTTCGACCTTTGTATAATTACATGGTCATCATCAGGACAAGAATTTTTAACTGAGCGTCCAAGAGAATCTATTTCATGAATATACTGCAACCCCAGATGATTTCACAGGTTTGAGTGGTGTACAAAAAATTGTACAAAACGACAGAAAACAGAATTCTAGATACACAATGCAAAGTTGTGACATGCACAACTTATGTAGTTAAATTGCACCTCACCAAGGGCTAGAAGAAATTGGAATTCTAGATAGAATGATGTAGAGTTGTGACGTGCACAACTTATATTGATAAAGGCATCTCCCCAGTGGCTGCATGAATTAACATAGCAGAGCTAACCAGAGGTTGGGAGAGCAAATCTCCTATGTGCTTCACTCAAACGTTAGGGCGAAACGTCCCTCACGCAGCGTTAAAGTCTGGAAGCCATAACCGGCGTTCTCCTGCTGTGCTGAACATAAACTTCCCCACTAGTCAAAATGTGCAATACTAGCACTCTTTTACTGTCAGCACACAACTTCTGCCCAATCAAAATTTGTACTCGAGGAAAATACTTTTGGGCGGAGCCAACCCGCCTCTCTCAGTAATGCTTCGTGAAGAGCCGTTTTTTGTTGACCACATTAGCTGAGGCTACAGTTGCGCTGTCAAGCCAGACCTAAAAACACCCCTAAACCGGTAAATGTAACTTGAAGAACTGGGAGGGTGGGAAGGACATAGGAGGTGGATGCTGGGGGCGGTGATCCTTTCATCGACAGAGGGTACAGAGCCGGCGATGACCCCGGGAGGAGTTTCATTACCTCACACTAGTCATGGTCACTAAGGCTTGTGAGGGGGCCTGCTTCTGTCCAACACTGGTGACCCTGAAAGATGTTGATGGAGTCATAGGGTGGCTGGAGGGCCATCCTTCCGTCTGACACAAAGGTCCTATTACAGCGAGGCTTCTTGGCTGAGGCCCCTTCTAATTAAGTGTCCCCTCCCCCCCCCAATCTGGGGCACATGGTTTAATTTCATGGCTTCGCTGATATTTTCTGAAAAACTAACATTGTTCCCACTTAGTTTTGTGTTTCATGATGTCTTATGTCTAAACTGGACTTGGTTGGTTCTCAAATTGGCGTGCTGCTGAAAAGTCCTGACTTTAGTTTATGTTTTGTTTGTTTCCAGTATGTCTTGTCTTTGTCTCAGGCCGTCTTTAGTTGGCAAACAGAGGAGCAAGCAGTCACCCCATAACTCTCCGCTTTAATACAGAGGTGAGGATCCCTCTAGTGGCCAGGGACAGTCATGTCATTCATGTTCAAGGTGATTAGCATCCTTGTCTCACTCCTTCACCCTGGAGTACATTTCGACTGTCATTTGCCTGGCAGTTCAGTCCCTTAATTATCCTGTACCACCTTTGAGAATCTCTGGGAACAGATGTGTGCTGGCCTGAGAGTCTAGTATGTGAGCATGTCATCCTTTCTACACCCTGTGGACATATGTAGCTCTTAGCATGTGAGCAGCACCTATACCACAGGTTGTCCTGCGACTGGAGAGAATTCCTGCCTGGTTCCTGTATGTCTGGTTTCTCCTGTTTGTGCAGAGCCTATCCATCCTTCCAGAGTTCTGCTCAACTTCCCTTTGTAGGAAGAAGGTTTCATACATTCTGTCCCTCTCTGGCCCCACTGTTGAGGCTTTGTTGTGACTGAGCTCTACTGAGGCTGGTAGTCAGGTGGAGGAACCTGAACGTACCTGATTCTAGGCCCTGCCTTTTGTATTCCCAAGTCACCCGAGCACCGGACCTTCGGTTATAGCCAAAGAGGTGCCCCACCAGCCCAGTGAGCTCTGCTGGGGGTTGTGCCTGTGTACGTGGGTAGGGGTTGTGCAGGTAGTTTGGTACTTTAGAGCTTCCACTTAAGATAATCCTTCTGCTGTGCAGTTCTGTGTTTTGATGAAGTTTGGGCTGCGGTATTACCATTTTGGATGTCGGTGGATACAGTCTCTCCGTGGTCCAGCTCTTGCGTCTGATCGTGTAAGGCCTGTGAGCAGCCGTACGCTACTGCGCGCTGTCAGCGGTGGGTACCATTGGTGACATCTCTTGCCCCCTTGTATGTGACAGTGGATACCAACACTCCTTTGTCTGCTTGACTCTCAAACAGCGGCTTCGTAGAGAGTCAATGGCTGTTCTAGGAGGGGCACTGGTTTGAGTCCAGGCACTGATGGCAGAGTCATTGTTAGTCCAAGGGTGGCTGATGGTGGAGTCATTGTTAGTCCAAGGGAGGATGATGGGGGAATCAATGTTAGTCCAAAGGTGGCTGATGGAGGAGTCATTGTTAGTCCAAGGGAGGATGATGGAGGAGTCATTGTTAGTCCAAGGGTGGCTGATGGTGGAGTCAATGTCAGCCCAAGGGTGGCTGATGATGGAGTCATTGTTAGTCCAAGGGTGGCTGATAGCAGAATCGTTGTTAGTCCAAGGGACGCTGATGGCGAGGTCAATGTCAGTCTAAGGGTGCCTGATGGAGGAGTCACTGTTAGGTCAAAGGTGGCTGATGAAGGAGTCATTGTTAGTCCAAGTGTGGCTGATGTTGGAGTCATTGTTAGTCCAAGGGTGGCTGATGGTGGAGTCATTGATAGTCCAAGGGTGGCTGATGGTGGAGTCAATGTTAGTCCAAGGGTGACTGATGGCGGAGTCAATGTTAGTCCAAGGGTGGCTGATGGCGGAGTCATTGTTAGTCCAAGGGTGGCTGATAGCAGAATCGTTGTTAGTCCAAGGGACGCTGATGGCGAACTCAATGTGAGTCTAAGGGTGCCTGGTGGCAGAGTCATTGTTAGTCCAAGGGTGGCTGATGGTGGAGTCAATGTCAGTCTAAGGGTGGCTGATGGTGGAGTCATTGTCAGTCCAAGGGTGGCTGATGGTGTTATCATTGTTAGTCCAAGGGAGGCTGATGGCGCAGTCAATGTTTTTCCATGGGAAGTTGATGGTGGACTCATTGTTAGTCCAAGGGTGGCTGGTGGTGGAGTCAATGTTAGTCCAAGGGTGGATGATGGAGGACTCATTGTTAGTCCAAGGGAGGCTGATGGTGGAGTCAATATTAGTCCAAAGGTGGCTGATGCCGGAGTTAATGTTAGTCCAAGGGAGGCTGGTGGTGGAGTCATTGTTAGTCCAAGGGTGACTAATGGCGGAGTCATTGTTAGTCCAAGGGAGGCTGATGGTGGAGTCAATGTTAGTACAAAGGTGGCTGATGCCGGAGTTAATGTTAGTCCAAGGGAGGCTGGTGGTGGAGTCATTGTTAGTCCAAGGGTGACTAATGGTGGAGTCATTCTTAGTCCAAGGAAGGCTGATGGCGGAGTCAATGTTAGTCCAAAGGTGGCTGATGGTGAAGTCAATGTTAGTCATAGGGTGGCTGATGAAGGAGTCATTCTTAGTCATATGGTGACTGATGGCGGAGTCAATGTTAGTCCAAGGGTGGCTGATGGCGGAGCCATTGTTAGTCCAAGGGCGGCTGATGTTGGACTCAATGTTAGTTCAAGGGAGGCTGATGGTGGAGTCATTGTTAGTCCAAGAGTGACTGATGGCGGAGTCATTGTTAGTCCAAGAGTGACTGATGGCGGAGTCAATGTTAGTCCAAGGCTGGCTGATGGCGGAGTCATTGTTAGTCCAAGGGTGGCTGATGGCGGAGTCAATGTTAGTCCAAGGGTGGCTGATGGCGGAGTTGTTGTTAGTCCATGGGTAGCTGTTGGTCGAGTCATTGTTAGTCGAAGGGTGGCTGATAGCGTAGTCATTTTTAGTCCAAGGAAGGCTGATGGCGGACTCAATGTTAGTCCAAAGGTGGCTGATGGTGAAGTCAATGTTAGTCATAGGGTGGCTGATGAAGGAGTCATTCTTAGTCATATGGTGACTGATGGTGGAGTCAATGTTAGTCCAAGGGCGGCTGATGTTGGACTCAATGTTAGTTCAAGGGAGGCTGATGGTGGAGTCATTGTTAGTCCAAGAGTGACTGATGGCGGAGTCAATGTTAGTCCAAGGGTGGCTGATGGCGGAGTTGTTGTTAGTCCACGGGTAGCTGTTTGTCGAGTCATTGTTAGTCCAAGTGTGGCTGATGGTGGAGTCAATGTTAGTCCAAGGCTGGCTGATGGCGGAGTCAATGTTAGTCCAAGGGAGGCTGATGGTAGAGTCAATGTTAGTCCAAGGGTGGCTGATGGTGGAGTCATTTTTAGTCAAAGGGTGGCTGATGGTGGAGTCATTGTTAGTCAAAGGGTGACTGATGGCAGAGTCAATGTTAGTCCAAGGGTGGCTGATGGCGGAGTCAGTGTTAGGCCAAGGGTGGCTGATGGTGAAGTCATTGTTAGTCCAAGGGTGGCTGTTGGCGGAGTCAATGTTAGTCCAAGGGTGGCTGATGGCGGAGTCGTTGTTAGTCCAAGGGTGGCTGATAGTGGAGTCATGTTAGTCCATAAGTGGCTGATGGCGGAGTGACTGTTAGTCAAGGGTGGCTGATGGTGGACTCATTGATAGTCCAAGGGTGGCTGATGGGAGTTAATCTTAGTCCAAGGGTGATTGAAGGCAGAGTAAATGTTAGTCCAAGGGTTGCTGATGGCAGAGTCAATGTTAATTTACGGGTGACTGATGGCAGAGACAATGTTAATCCAAGGGTGGCTGATGGTGGGGTCAATGTTAGTCCAAGAGTAGCCGATGGCAGATAGTCCAATGGTCGCTGATGGCATAGTCAATGTTAGTCAAAGGGTTGCTGATGGTGGAGTCAATGTTAGTCCATGGGTGGTTGATGGCGGAGTAAATGTTAATCCAACGGTGGTTGATGGCGGAGTCAATGTTAGTCCAAGGGTGACTAATGGCGGAGTCAATGTTGTAGGAGTCAATGATGTAGGAGTGAACTGGTCTCAGCCCTGACACCGGTAGGAAGCTGCAGAAGCGGCAGGTGATAGACACCCACCCGTGTACACTACAGGCCCACACTCCCACTTGTACACTACAGGACCCACACTTGTACACTACAGGGCTCACATCCACTTGTGTACACTTCAGGCCCCGAATCCACCTGTGTTCACTACAGGGTCCACATACACCCATGTACACTGCAGGGCCCGCACCCACCTGTGTACACTGCAGGGCCCACACCGACCTGTGTACACTGCAGGGCTCAAATGCACCCTTGTACACTGCAGGGCCCACATACACCCGTGTACACTGCAGGGCCCACATACACCCGTGTACACTGCAGGGCCCACACCCACCCATGTAACCTGCAGGGCTCAAATGCACCCATTGTGTACACTGCAGGGCCCACATACACCTGTGTACACTGCAGGGCCCGCACCCACCCATGTATACTACAGGGCCCACACCCACCTGTGTACACTGCAGGGCTCAAATGCACCCATTGTATACACTGCAGGGCCCACATACACCTGTGTACACTGCAGGGCCCGCACCCACCCATGTATACTACAGGGCCCACACCCACCTGTGTACACTGCAGGGCTCAAATGCACCCATTGTGTACACTGCAGGGCCCACATACACCCGTGTACACTGCAGGGCCCGCACCCACCTGTGTACACTGCAGGACCCGCACCCACCTGTGTACACTGCAGGGCCCGCACCGACCTGTGTACACTGCAGGGCCCGCACCTACCCGTGTACACTGCAGGGCTCAAATGCACCCCTGTACACTGCAGGGCCCACATACACCTGTGTACACTGCAGGGCCCGCACCCACCCATGTATACTGCAGAGCCCGCACCCACCCATGTATACTGCAGGGCCCGCACCCGCCCATGTACACTGCAGGGCTCAAATGCACCCATTGTGTACACTGCAGGGCCCACATACACCTGTGTACACTGCAGGGCCCGCACCCACCCATGTATACTGCAGGGCCCGCACCCGCCCATGTACACTGCAGGGCTCAAATGCACCCATTGTGTACACTGCAGGGCCCACATACACCCGTGTACACTGCAGGGCCCGCACCCACCCATGTATACTGCAGGGCCCGCACCCACCCATGTACACTGCAGGGCTCAAATGCACCCATTGTGTACACTGCAGGGCCCACATACACCCGTGTACACTGCAGGGCCCACACCCACCCATGTTCACTACATTCCCCACACCCACCCGTGTACACTAAAGCGCCCGCACCCACCTGTGTACACTACAGGACCCATCTAGTGAACTCCACACCCCACCCTGGAGGCCTCTGACATCACAGTCAGAGCCTCCACTTACAAATACGGGGCATGGCCTGAACGTGTCTCTGCCTTCCTCCTTCTGGCCTCCTCTCCCTTCTCTCTCACACTCCAATCTTTCTGACTCACTTTTTCTCTTCCCTTCTGTCTCCCCTTCTTTTTCGCTCTTCCCTCCAACATATACTGTCTGCTCCCTCCTTCTCCTTTCATTTTAAACAACTGCATGCCTCGGCCTCCTTTCCCTTTCCCTTTCCTTTTCCCTTTACCAACCCGTTATTTTCCTCTTTTTCTCCCCCTTTTCTTTCCCTTTCCCTTTCACTTTCCTAGTCCCTTTCCTTCTTTCTTTTTCTCTTTCCTTCCTTCTCTTTCCCTCTTTCTCTTTCCTCCTTTCCTTTGCCTTTCCCATTCCTTCTTTCTCTTTCCCTTTCTTTCTCTTTCCTTCTTTGTTTTTCCCATTCTCTTTCCTTCTTTCTCTTTCTCTTTCACTTTCCCTTTCCTTCTTTCTCTTTCCCTTTCCTTCTTTCTCTTTCCATTTACTTCATTCTCTTTCATTCTTTCTCTTTCCTTCTTTCTCTTTCCCTCTCCTTCTTTCTCTTTCCCTTTCCTTCTTTCTCTTTCCCTTTCCTTCTTTCACTTTCCTACTTTCACTTTCATCTTTCCTTCTTTCTTTTTCCCTTTCGCTTTCCTTCTTCCTTCTTTCCCTCTCCTTTCTCTATCTCTTTCTCTTCCCTTTTCCTTTCCTTCTTTGTCTTTCCTTCTTTCTCTTTCCGTCTTTCTCTTTCCTTCTTTATCTTTCCTTCTTTCTCTTTCCTTCCTTCTTTTTCTCTGTCCTTCTTTGTCTTTCTCTTTCCTTCTTTCTCCTTCCTTCTTTCTCTTTCATTCTTTCTCTTTCTGTCTCTTTCATTTCCTTCTTTCTCTTTCTATCTTTCTCTCTCCTTCTTTCTCTTTCCGTCTTTCTCTTTCCTTTTTTCTCTTTCCGTCTTTCTCTTTCCTCGTACACTTCTCTCTGTTATTTCTCTGTCCTTCCTTTGCTCACAGATGAGGTTTGGGGTACTGCCTGGGGTATGGCGGTTTTGGTTTGTTGACGGCACACAGACTCTCGAATATATCTCTCTCTCTCGCACACACACCCTCATTTATTTTTTTTAGCAGTAATGTTTGCCTGCTCTCTAAAAATATCATTTGTGGTTGTGCGGGGGTTATGCCAGGCTGTCCCATGTTACGTCTAGAGCTAGGGTCTCGCCCAATCCAGAGACGTCAGGCAGTGCCTTGTCTAGTGGGAGTGTCTCGCCCAGAGTAGAGACTTCAGGCAGTGCCTTGTCTTGAGTTAGTGCCTCATCCAATCCCGAGACGTCAGGCAGTGCCTTGTCTAGAGTGAGTGTCTCGCCCGAAGTAGAGACGTCCGGCAGTGCCATGTCTAGAGTGAGTGTCTCGCACAGAGTAAAGACGTCAGGCAGTGCCTTGTCTAGAGTGAGCGTCTCATACAGTCCCGAGATGTCAGGCAGTGCCTTGTCTAGAGTGAGTGTCTCGCACAGAGTAAAGACGTCAGGCAGCGCCTTGTATAGAGTGAGTGTCTCATCCAGTCCCAAGACGTCAGGCAGTGCCTTGTCTAGAGTGAGTGTCTCGCCCAGAATAGACACGTCAGGCAGTCCCTTTTCTAGAGTGAATGTCTCATCCATTCCCGAGACGTCAGGCAGTGCCTTGTCTACAGTGAGTGTCTCATCCAGTCCCGAGACGTCAGGCAGTGCCTTGTCTAGAGTGAGTGTCTCGCTCGAAGTAGAGACGTCAGGCAGTGCCATGTCTAGAGTGAGTGTCTCGCACAGAGTAAAGACATCAGGAAGTGCCTTGTCTAGAGTGAGTGTCGCATCCAGTCCCGAGACGTCAGGCAGTGCCTTGTCTAGTGTGAGTGTCTCATCCAGTCCCTAGACGTCAGGCAGTGCCTTCTGTAGAGTGAGTGTCTCATCCAGTCCCGAGACGTCAGGCAGTGCCTTGTCTAGTGGGAGTGTCTTGCCCAGAGTAGAGACGTCAGGCAGTGCCTTGTCTAGAGTGAGTGTCTCGCCCGAAGTAGAGACGTCAGGCAGTGCCATGTCTAGAGTGAGTGTCTCATCCAATCCCGAGACGTCAGGCAGTGCCTTGTCTAGAGTGAGTGTCTCGCCCAGAGTAGAGACGTCAGGCAGTGCCTTGTCTAGAGTGAGTGTCTCGCCCAGAGTAGAGACATTAGGCAGTGCCTTGTCTAGAGTGAGTGTCTCGCCCAGAGTAGAGACGTCAGGCAGTGCCTTGTCTAGAGTGAGTGTCTCATCCTGTCCCGAGACGTCAGGCAGTGCCTTGTCTAGAGTGAGTGTCTCGCCCAGAGTAGAGACGTCAGGCAGTGCCTTGTCTAGAGTCAGTGTCTCGCACAGAGTAAAGACGTCAGGGAGTGCCTTGTCTAGAGTGAGTGTCTCATCCAGTCCCGAGACGTCAGGCAGTGCCTTGTCTAGAGTGAGTGTCTCGCCTAGTCCAGAGACGTCAGGTAGTGCCTTGTCTAGAGTAAGTGTCTCACTGGAAGTAGAGACGTCAGGCAGTGCCTTGTCTAGAGTGAGTGTCTCGCACAGAGTAAAGACGTCAGGCAGTGCCTTGCCTAGAGTGAGTGTCTCACCCAGAGTAGATATGTCGGGCAGTTCCTTATCTAGAGTGAGTGTCTCATCCAGTCCCGAGACGTCAGGCAGTGCCTTGTCTAGAGTGAGTGTCTCATCCAGTCCCGAGACGTCAGGCAGTGCCTTGTCTAGAGTGAGTGTGTCTCGCCCAGAGTAGAGACGTCAGGCAGTGCCTTGTCTAGAGTGAGTGTCTCGCCTAGTCCCGAGACGTCAGGCAGTGCCTTGTCTAGAGTGAGAGTCTCATCCAGAGTAGAGATGTCAGGCAGTGCCTTGTCTAGAGTAAGTGTCTCACCCAGAGTAGAGACGTCAGGCAGTGCCTTGTCTAGAGTGAGTGTCTCACCAGTCTAGAGACGCCAGACTGTCCCGTCTAGTGTGAGTGTCTCGCACAGAATAAAGACGTCAGGCAGCGCCTTGTCTAGAGTGAGTGTCTCATCCAGTCCCGAGACGTCAGGCAGCGCCTTGTCTAGAGTGAGTGTGTCATCCAGAGTAGAGACGTCAGGCAGTGCCTTGTCTAGAGTGAGTGTGTCTCGCACAGAGTAGAGACGTCAGGCAGTGCCTTGTCTAGAGTGAGTGTGTCTCGCCCAGAGTAGAGACGTCAGGCAGTGCCTTGTCTAGAGTGAGTGTGTCTCGCCCAGAGTAGAGACGTCAGGCAGTGCCTTGTCTAGAGTGAGTGTCTCATCCAGAGTAGAGACGTCAGGCAGTGCCTTGTCTAGAGTGAGTGTCTCATCCAGAGTAGAGACGTCAGGCAGTGCCTTGTCTAGAGTGAGTGTCTCACCAGTCTAGAGACTCGAGACTGTCCCGTCTAGTGTGAGTGTCTCGCCCAGAGTAGAGACGTCAGACTGCCCCTTGTTCGGTGCATTAATGGTGCCTTGTTACAGTCTGTGCAGTGCATCCTACGGCATGGCAGGGAAATACAACAATTATGCTGAAATGTTGCACCCCTGTCCTCGAATGACCCGGATTAGGGTGCTTAACCTAAGCCATGGAAGTTTGTTTTTACGTGTCACACGTTTGTGAAACAGGCGTGCAAACAAGGGCCTCGGACCATGTGCTGCAGGCGCGTGGCGCTCTGTACCGACTAAGCGGGGCCCAGGGTACACAACAGTTCGTGCAATGGAGCTCTTTGAACCTGCACCCTTCATTGTGCCCTGCGCCCCTTGGGTTGCATACGTGCACGTCCGTCCATGTGACATTACACCCTGGTTATTACTTGTGTACGGCGTCTGTCCTGTGGCACCCTCTGATGGTGAACCCTGAAGGGAAGCTACAGGGCACAGGCCAGACACTTGTGAGCTCCGTATAGGCCATGGTCCTTGTGCGCCTGTCTGCCTGAAGTTGTGGGGCCCCTCGGGTTGCACAGGTGTTATTATACTCTGGTTACTTTTCTGTGGTATCTGCTCTTAGGCAGCCTTTGATGGTGAACCCTGAATGGTAGCTGTAAGCCAGACACTTGTGAGCTCCGTATAGGCCAGGGTCCTTGTGCACCTGTCTGCCTGAAGCTGTGGGGCCCCTTGGGTTCCACAAGTGACATCACACCCTGTTTACTGTTGTTTGGTGTGTGCCCTGTGGCACCCTCTGATGGTGAACCCTGAAGAACGGACCCCAGGCCAGACACTTTCCGTATAGGCCATGGTCCTTGTGCACCTGTCTGCCTGAAGCTGTGGGGCCCTCGGGTTGCACAGGTGATATTATACTCTGGTTACTTTTCTGTGGTATCTGCCCTGTGGCATCCTGTGATAGTGAACCCTGAATGGTAGCTGTAGGCCAGACACTTGTGAGCTCCGTATAGGCCATTGTCCTTGTGCATCTGTCTGCCTGAAGCTGTGGGGCCCCTTGGGTTACACAAGTGACATTACACCCTGGTTACTTGTGTATGGTGTCTGCCCTGTGGCACCCTCTGATGGTGAACCCTGAAGAAGCGACCCCAGGCCAGACACTTGTGAGCTCCGTATAGGCCATGGTCCTTGTGCACCTGTCTGCCTGAAGCCGTGGGGCCCCTCAGGTTGCACAAGTGATATTACACCGTGGTTACTTGTGTATGGTGTCTGCCCTGTGGCACCCTCTGATGGTGAATCCTGAAGAACCGATAACAGACCAGACACTTGTGAGCTCTGAATAGGCCAGGGTCCTTGTGCACCTGTCTGCCTGAAGCTGTGGGGACCCTTGGGTTGCAGAAGTGACATCCCACCCTCGTTACTTTTCTGTGGCGTCTGCCCCGTGGCACCCTCTGAAGATGAACCCTGAAGAACCGACAACAGACCAGACACTTGTGAGCTCCGTATAGGCCATGGTCCTTGTGCACCTGTCTGCCTGAAGCCGTGGGGCCCCTTGGGTTGCACAAGTGACATTACACCCTGGTTACTTGTGTATGGTGTCTGCCCTGTGGCACCCTCTGATGGTGAACCCTGAAGAACCGACCCCAGGCCAGACACTTGTGAGCTCCGTATATGCCATGGTCCTTGTGCACCTGTCTGCCTGAAGCTGTGGGGCCCCTTGGGTTGCACAAGTGACATTACACCCTGGTTACTTGTGTATGGTGTCTGCCCTGTGGCACCCTCTGATGGTGAACCCTGAAGAACCGACCCCAGGCCAGACACTTGTGAGCTCCGTATAAACCATGGTCCTTGTGCACCTGTCTGCCTGAAGCTGTGGGGCCCCTTGGGTTGCACAAGTGACATTACACCCTGGTTACTTGTGTATGGTGTCTGCCCTGTAGCACCCTCTGATGGTGAACCCTGAAGAACCGACCCCAGGCCAGACACTTGTGAGCTCCGTATAGGCCATGGTCCTTGTGCACCTGTCTGCCTGAATCTGTGGGGCCCCTTGGGTTGCACAAGTGATATTACACCCTGGTTACCTTTGTATGGCGCCTGCCCTGTGGCACCCTCTGAAGGTGAACCCTGAAGGGTAGCTGCTGACCAGACACTGGTGAGCTCCGTATAGGCCACGGTCTTTGTGCATCTGTCTGCCTGAAGCTGTGGGGCCCCTAGTGACCCCTCCCACCGCATCCTGCTGACATCCTTCTTAGAGCAGGAGGGCACTGCCAGCTCCTGAGATGCCGCCCACCTGTGCACAGCAGATGCCACCAGCCTTTTGTCCTGTAATCCTTTAAGCACTTGAAGGCGGCCTCTCCCTGAAATCTCGTTCTGGCCTGAGGGCAGGAAAGCCACCTGACGCACAGCTCACCTCCCAGACCTGTCAGCAGGTGTAAAGAACTGTGGCCCTGTCAAATAATATGTTTAAAGAGGTACAGGGGACAGAGGGCGACAGGACGCGGAGACATGTTCGTCTTATTACTTCCGGAGGTGGGGACGGATGCGTGGCTAGACACTGGTTGGCTGGAGGTCGGGGAGAAGCCTCCGGATTGGTGGTCCCTGGTACCTGCTTGGACACAGAGGTCTCCTGGCTGACGTCACTGGGTGTGAGAAGGAATGTACCTCACGGTTCTGTTAATGTGAGGGGTTTACCCACAACAGAAGAAACACTAATGGGGGAAGGCCTGAGAGTCTGAGGCATGGAGACTCCTGGTTCTGAAGGAGTCTGTGACTTCATCACAGAATACTGAGAAAGATCTGACTCACGGCCTGTGATGTCATCACAGGATAGTGAGGATGATCTCACTCAGAGCCTTTGACGTCATCACAGAATGCTGAGGATGATCTGACTCACAGCCTGTGACGTCATCACAGAATAGTGAGGATGATCTGACTCAGAGCCTTTGACGCCATCACAGAATGCTAAGGAAGATCTGACTCACAGCCTGTGATGACATCACAGAATGCTGAGGATGATCTGGCTGACAGCCTGTGATGTCATCAGGGAATGTTGAAGCTGGAGACAGATGGCAACAGGTTCGGTTAGGGTTTTATAGAAGGCAAACATTCACCCGAAAGGGTGTTCTAGTTTTACAGGGTGAAAACTGAGAAGCATAAGCCACACCCAAAAGATGATCAGAGAGCGTATGGGAGATTCGAAAGATCAAATCTTTCAGAGCTTTCCCAAAGGTTGGTAGATCAGATTCCTACGGTAAGACACGCGGGGGCGGATTCCATTTTAGACTGCTGCCAGAGACAAGACGCACCTACCCAAAGACCAGTGATGGTGTCCTGGACCTCAAGAGTGAACGTGCCCAGAGCTCAGTGAACGCTATCATACTGCTATCATACTGCTGTGATCGGGGGAGAGGGAGTAGATATGGGGTACATGCAACTTTGTGCACCAGGCAAAGAGATTGAGATGTGGTCCATTCCTTAACTGGCAGTCGGTGTCCAGCGGCCAGAGGAGGGGAAATATGACCCCTTAATGGTAGATCCAACACTAATCTGGTGGCATCATTTGGACCAGTTGAGATCTGACTGTGCTGCTTGGGGGCGGGGGTCCAGATACTCTGAATTACAGTGGTCAGTCTCTCAGAGATGAAACCATTCACTATTTGTACTTTATGAGACAGAAATGAAGAAATGTCCCTAAAGTGGGAAGTTGAGAGATCTGTTCTTGGAAAGGACAGAGCTGAACTTCACACCAATGTTCAACACAGTCAACAGGGACCGCTTGGTGACCCAGGGAAGGAGGCCAGAATGGAAGATCCCGCAAGTGGGGGGTGGGGTCTAAGGGTGTAAAGAGCCGGTAACATGGAGCCCCAGAGAACACCACAGGTTACTGGTCTGGTGGGAGCAGTGCGTGAAGAAAGGGCGATCTGTCCAGTTCTCTATAATTGAAAGTCAGTGGATCAGGATAGCGCTTTGTCACTGACTCCTAGGTCGTGCGCCCCGACAGTAGTAGTTGGTGTCTTACTGTATCGAAGGCTGCTGACAGGTCGAGTAAAATAAAGGTAGTAGGAGTGTTAATATCAGTGCAACTCTGGAGTTTGTCCAACACATCCACTAACACCATCTTGTTACCACAGCCGGGGAGAGAGCCCGTATGACCAGGACGTAGGGGTGTTGCTATCGATGCAACACTGGAGTTCGTCCAACACATCCACTAACCCCATCTTGTTACGGCAGCCTGTGCGAGAGCCCGTATGACCAGGACGCAGGGGTTTCTACACTCTACATGTTCATCTTCCTGCTCTTTCTGGAAGTTTGGCGAAGTTAGAGAGTTGAGAAATTGTGCGATGGCTAAATTGTCAGGATCTAACGAGGGCTAATTCAGAAGAGGGGTGACAGGTGGGAACTTAAAACTGCTAGGAAGGCACCCAGCTGGGACAGAGAGGCCTTGAGGAAGGCCCTCAGCTGAACCGGTCCTACTAATAGAAGACTTTTATGTAGCTTTGCTGGAAGAAAGTCCTGTGGAGAACCCAGAAGTTTACTATGTTGGACCAGTACAGAGAAGTCCTCTGGACTGAACAATAGGAGGACACAATTTCGGATGGCTGGGGGGAGGGGAAGGTGAGCGCAGGTTTGTGCTGAGCCCATGAGGAAGAGAGAGCAGCAGTCAGATGACATTTAGGATCCGAAACAGCCTGGTCGCCGTGCCTAGGGGACCCCTCAGCTCTCTCATAGTGGAGAAAATACCCCTATTTCTGCAATTAACACATTTATCAGCGAAGGAAGCTGCTTTATCTTTTTGGGGAGCATATCTGTAACCATAATTGAGCCTCTGACATTTAATTTTTAGTATAGAGTCGTATTTAGGGGCGCGCAATTCAAGATCTGCGTACTTTGCATTTGTGAAATGATGCAATTTTCGAGGATTCAGCCTGAGCCCGGCGTGTCTCTATATCAATCAATCAATCAGGGGTTTATAAAGCGCGCTACTCACCCGTAAGGGTCTCATGGGCGGATGAGGTTAAATTGTACGGGCCTTAAACAAGATGCACAAGTCAAGCTCTATAACATGGTGCTCGATGGTTCAGTGTTCTTTGGCTCTGTAACTGATGAGGACTTGGTCCATACGGATCAATGTGGATTCATACCCCAACGCAGCACCTCTCTGAATATCCGCCGACTCTATGCCCTAATGCACGCAGCGTCAGAAACTTCACCTCATGCTGGTTGCTTGTCTTTAGACGTGCGTCAAGCCTTTGATACCCTAAGCTGGCCGTACATGCTAGCAGTATTGTCTAAATTCGGCTTGCCCCAGTCATATTGTAAATGGATTAAATTGTTAATTGACGAGTCTTTCTGTTGCCGCAGCGCGGGGACACACTAGTGAGTGTAGCCATGCGCTTTATAAATTTGTTTGTTGTTGTTGTTGTTGTATACTAGTCTTACAGCGCGCGCTAAGACGGGTACGACCATCTCTCCCTCTTATATAAACTCCCGGGGTACGCGCCAGGGTTGCCCCTTATCCCCCATGCTCTTTGTGTTAGCCCTCGAACCGCTTGCGCAATATCTGCGCCAGGTCATGGTCCCTTATGGCATCCCCTTGCGTGGAGTGGTACACTCTGTATCACTGTACGCTGATGATATGCTGTTGTATTTCCGAGATTTGGATGCCAATAAACATACGATAGCTGCTGCCTTTTCTAGTTTTGGGGAAATTTCTGGCCTGTGTCTTAACGCCTCTAAATCAGTTGCCTTCTCCTTCTATAATGCTTATGCTTCTCCCTTTTTACAATTTGGCCAGATGCAATTCAGAGTTGAACCTGTCACTTTTAAATATTTAGGAATTAACGTATATAGATCCAACGCCGATACCATAGATGGTAATGTGGTGCGCACCATTAATTCGATACGCTCCCAGATCGCCTTCTGGAATACGTTGCCATTGACGGTGGCGGGCCGCTTGGCGGTGTCGAAAATGGTTATGTTGCCCCGCCTCCTTTATTATTTTGTGAACCTACCAGTTGTCCTCCCGGCCTGGATTTTAAAAACGCTTGACACACTGTTATCATCCTTGATATGGGGGACGGGCAGACACAGATTGGCGCTGACTAAGGTGCAACTACCTAGTGCTGCGGGAGGCATGGGGGCGCCTGATTTTAAAACATACTGTATAGTGGGACAATTACAGAGGATGGCATATTGGTTAGCGGGTAAGAATTTATTTGAAATTGGGCACTCCCTGGAATTTTTATAACGAGGAACCCTTCAATCACAGTTATGCCCGGGTGCACAGAAGCTGCGTGATCCTCCTTATTTGCTGCAAGTTGCATTCCATTATTGGAAACAGGCTCAAAAATTGGCAAAATTGCCATTTCCGTATGCCCCGAACGTCCCGCTCTGTGGGCTGCCTACTAGGCGTGGGATAATCTCAATGAATCGAATTCAGGGGTGGACGCGAGAAGGGGTGGGGACAGTCGGTGATCTCTTCTTGGAGGGCCACTTGATGCCCCACGAAGAGTTTGCACGTACCTATACGGTGCCTGAAACCTTGTTTCTCACTCATGCTGCAATTGTGCGCTATATTCGGAGTTATTGGTACATAGATCAGAGAGAACCCCCAACTTTTCAATTGCTGAAATCGCTACATGTTATGGGGCACGGCCGACACTTGGTGCGCTGGCTCTATCGAGGCTTGAGGGAACATTTACATATTCCATTATTGCATCTCAGGCGGAAGTGGGACATGATATTAGGGCGGGAACTAGAGGACAGGGAGTGGGCCCAGGTGTTAGAGCATCCTCGGCGAGTCTCTCGTAATTGTCGCCTAAAAACGATTCAATTATTCATATTGCATAAAGCATACCTTGCCCCGGCAACGATACAAAAGATGTTTCCTACTGCGACCTCAGCATGTCCAAGGTGTAAGGCGCCTGGAGCTGATTTTCTTCATATGATATAGTATTGTCCGGTGCTGCGGGGGTTTTGGTCAGAGGTTGTCCAGAGTCTGGTAGTACTGACAGAGCGCACACCATGGGACACGGTTGAGGCCTGTCTCCTGGGGCTTTTCCCCCTCCCTAGGAAGGCGAAATTGCTACGCCGATTTGCAGGTTTGGCTTTGATGCTAGCTAAACGTATGATCACGCAGCGCTGGAAGTCTAATTCAGCGCCCCGTGCTGGCACTTGGCGTGAAGAGGTGATCAGATGGGCGGTTGCCGAGAGGGAGACTTTACAGCGTGAGGAGTATAGGGGACTGCGAAAACGGCCAATTTCTCTGGATTGGGCGCACCTAGTGGAACTATTTAAGGCTGCCGTGGGGGATGAGTTGGAGGACTCACAGATTGCAGTGCAAGAAAATGGTATAGGTGTTTGATTGCTAATGATGTAATGCCTATGCTCACTCTACCCTCGTGCCTCCCATTCCTTTCCCTTCTCTCCTACTCCGCCCCTTTTATCCTTCTCTGCTTTTTTCCCCTTCGGGGGGCCCCCCCTTTTACCCCCTCCTGCGCCCCCTTCCCTGATGATATCAGACCTGACAAACACCAGATGCAAGAACATCAGCTGGGTGTATTGTCTCTGTGGCGGCAAATGGGTTACTTGTTTAGTTTGGGTGTTGTTGTGGGTGGGATATCTTGGGTGGGAGTTTAAAGGAGTACTGCGATTAGTCGATCATAATTTGGTCATCATTCAGTATACAAGTATACAGTTCGTACGTTCACACTGCGAATATTGTTGCACTTTATGTAGAGTGGATTCACTCAATATATGCTTTGCTCCAGGACACCTGCAGGATTAATGCTAAATTGTTATTGGAAATGTAACCAAATGCTTACTATCGACTGTGTACACATGTATATTATCTGCAGTACTCAATAAAAATATTTAAAAAAAACAAAAACTGATGAGGACTTGGGGACGATGAAGAGGGCTGGTACAGGCAAAGCTCTTACAAGAAGAAGAAAGATGGCGACGAGCACCAGCCAGGCAAAACTACTTGAAGTTACACAAAATTATGTGAAAGGTAAACCCGTCATTTGGCACTAGATTTTATGGTCAAATGTGTATTCGCATCGATTTTGGACGCAAGGACACATTTTGGGTTAAGAAACTCAGACAAGAAGACAGCAGCAAAGAACAGCTGCTAGTGTGCTGGCCCTTCACATTGTACCTGTGTGCTCAGGCCCTTCACCTTGTTCCTGCGTGCTCGGCCCTTCACCTTGTACCTGCATGCTCTGCCCTTCACTTTGTACCTGCGTGCTCGGCCCTTCACCTTGTACCTGCATGCTCGGCCCTTCACCTTGTACCTGCGTGCTCAGGCCCTTCACGATGTACCTGCGTGCTCGGGCCCTTCACGATGTACCTGCGTGCTCTGCTCTTCACCTTGTACCTGCGTGCTCGGGCTCTTCACCTTGTACCTGCGTGCTCGGGCCCTTCACTTTGTACCTGCATGCTCAGGCCCTTCACGATGTACCTGCGGGCTCGGCCCGTCACCTTGTACCTGCGTGCTCCGCCCTTCACCTTGTACTTGAGTGCTCGAGCCCTTCACCTTGTACCTGCGTGCTCGGGCCCTTCACCTTGTACCTGTGTGCTCGGGCCCTTCACTTTGTACCTGCGTGCTTGGGCCCTTCACTTTGTACCTGCATGCTCAGGCCCTTCACGATGTACCTGCGTGCTCGGCCCTTCACCTTGTACCTGCATGCTCAGGCCCTTCACCTTGTACCTGCGTGCTCGGCCCTTCACCTTGTACCTGCGTGCTCGGCCCTTCACCTTGTACCTGCGTGCTCGGGCCCTTCACCTTGTACCTGCGTGCTCGGGCCCTTCACTTTGTACCTGCATGCTCAGGCCCTTCACGATGTACCTGCGTGCTTGGCCCTTCACCTTGTACCTACGTGCTCTGCCCTTCACCTTGTACTTGAGTGCTCGGGCCCTTCACCTTGTACCTGCGTGCTCGGGCCCTTCACTTTGTACCTGCATGCTCGGCCCTTCACCTTGTACTTGAGTGCTCGGGCCCTTCACCTTGTACCTGCGTGCTCGGGCCCTTCACTTTGTACCTGCATGCTCAGGCCCTTCACCTTGTACCTGCGTGCTCGGCCCTTCACCTTGTACTTGAGTGCTCGGGCCCTTCACCTTGTACCTGTGTGCTCAGACCCTTCACCTTGTACCTGCGTGCTCTGCCCTTCACCATGTACCTGCGTGCTCGGCCCTTCACCTTGTACCTGCGTGCCCAGACTCTTCACCTTGTACCTGCGTGCTCGGGCCCTTCACCTTGTACCTGCGTGCTCAGCCCTTCACCTCGTACCTGCGTGCTCCGACTCTTCACCTTGTACCTGTGTGCTCAGACCCTTCACCTTGTACCTGCATGCTCTGCCCTTCACCTTGTACCTCCATGCTCGGCCCTTCACCTTGTACCTGCGTGCCCCGACTCTTCACCTTGTACCTGTGTGCTCAGACCCTTCACCTTGTACCTGCGTGCTCTGCCCTTCACCTTGTACCTGCGTGCTCGGCCCTTCACCTTGTACCTGCGTGCCCCGACTCTTCACCTTGTACCTGCGTGCTCGGCCCTTCACCTTGTACCTGCGTGCTCTGCCCTTCACCTTGTACCTGCGTGCTCTGCCCTTCACCTTGTACCTGCGTGCTCTGCCCTTCACCTTGTACCTGCGTGCTCTGCCCTTCACCTTGTACCTGCATGCTCTGCCCTTCACCTTGTACCTGCGTGCTCGGCCCTTCACCTTGTACCTGCGTGCCCCGACTCTTCGCCTTGTACCTGCGTGCTCTGCCCTTCACCTTGTACCTGCATGCTCGGCCCTTCACCTTGTACCTGCGTGCCCCGACTCTTCACCTTGTACCTGCGTGCTCTGCCCTTCACCTTGTACCTGCGTGCTCCGCCCTTCACCTTGTACTTGAGTGCTCGAGCCCTTCACCTTGTACCTGCGTGCTCGGGCCCTTCACCTTGTACCTGTGTGCTCGGGCCCTTCACTTTGTACCTGCGTGCTTGGGCCCTTCACTTTGTACCTGCATGCTCAGGCCCTTCACGATGTACCTGCGTGCTCGGCCCTTCACCTTGTACCTGCATGCTCAGGCCCTTCACCTTGTACCTGCGTGCTCGGCCCTTCACCTTGTACCTGCGTGCTCGGCCCTTCACCTTGTACCTGCGTGCTCGGGCCCTTCACCTTGTACCTGCGTGCTCGGCCCTTCACCTTGTACCTGCTTGAAAAAATAGTGTCAGATAGGTAGACTCAGTCACTGCACCACCCAATATAGTCACAAATATGTTTTAAAACACCAATATTGCCCTCCTCAAATGGCCAGCTGCCAAATGGTCATGAATCATATATTACAAAATACAAACGATGAGCGGCAACATATCAGCACAGAGAGTCAATTAGACATCAGGTCAATTGTCAAAGTCCCTTCTAAAGTTATTTATAGAGTCCAATATTGTTTGAATGTTCTTTTTTCTTTCTTCTTTTTCAATCTGGAAAGTGTTACAAGCAGACGCAACCAACGCATTTCGCCCCAGACAAGGGCTTCTTCAGAGCAAGAAAAGTCAAGTTCTGGTAGCAATATAGTAAGTAAGCAGCAGGAGTCCTACCAGAGTTCAAAATCCTTCGCTACCCACTGTTTATATTCAAACCAATATTTAAGAAGGTCTGCAGTATTAACCGAGCCAAGTGTCTCTTGGTACGCACATTCGGATATTCAGTTCAGGAGACAATTTTCCCAGCCAAATAGGTACATTATTGTTTAAGTGCGGGAAAACATATCGTAATACACATCTGTGTACAATATCAGTCATGTACTGCAGTACATGACTGATATTGTGCACAGATGTGGTGGATTGGGTGGCGTCATCGTAATACGATATGTTTTCCTGCACTAAACCATAGCCCTGCGTGCTAGGCCCTTCACCTTGTACCTGCGTGCTCGGGTAACATTTTTGCCTTGAACCGTGCTTAATTACGTGAACTGCGCATAATAGCATAATTTCATGAATTTCGTGTAGCAAGCCCAACACAACATTACTGAAATTACGCATGACTTCGACGGCCTAATGGAAATTTCGCCCAGTCCTAGATATAATCACAACGCCAAAGACAATAAAAAATGACAATTAAGGTGCCTTTATTTCCAACAGGTCAGCTGGAAACCAGGCAAAGGAGGGGGCGGGGGGGGTAATCCGATGTTAAGTTGTTTTACTCTGGACATTGTCACCGTCCAAAGGACGCTGAGGATCTAACGCAAACAAACAAGGTGTTAGTTCCACATAAGGCGTGATGGAGTCAGGTAACACTTTTTTTCAGTCTGGATACTTTTAAGCAGGTGCAAGTGGAATCCTTCATTTGCTGACCGCAAAAAGGGGAAGAAAAAGGAACAGAAAGTGAGATCCGCCCAAGGGACATGGAATGCGAAACAAGTCTGGCGTAGAGGATCGTGGAACGGGAAACAAGTCTGGAGAAGAGGGACGCAGAATGCAAAACTAGTCTGGCGTAGAGGGACGCAGAACGCGAACAAGACTGGCGTAGAGGGACGTGGAACGCGAAACAAGTCTGGCGTAGAGGATCGTGGATCGGGAAACAAGTCTGGAGAAGAAGGACGCAGAATGCGAAACTAGTCTGGCGTAGAGGGACGCGGAACGCGAATAAGACTGGCGTAGAGGGACGTGGAATGCGAAACAAGTCTGGCGTAGAGGATCGTGGAACGGGAAACAAGTCTGGAGAAGAAGGACGCAGAATGCGAAACTAGTCTGGCATAGAGGGACGCGGAACGCGAATAAGACTGGCGTAGAGGGACGTGAAATGCGAAACAAGTTTGGCGTAGAGTATCGTGGAACGGGAAACAAGTCTGGAGAAGAGGGACGCAAAATGTGAAACTAGTCTGTCTGGCATAGAGGGACGCGGAACGCGAACAAGACTGGCGTAGAGGGACGCAGAACGTGAAACAAGTCTGGTGTAGAGGGACGCGGAACGTGAAACAAATCTGGCGTAGAGGGACGCGGAGCGTGAAACAAGTCTGGTGTAGAGGGACGCGGGACGCGAAACAAGTCTGGTGTAGAGGGACGCGAAACAAGTTTGGCGCAGAGGGATGCGAAACACAAAACAAGTCTGGCGTAGAGCAATGCGGAACGTGAACAAGACTGGCATAGAGGGACGCAGAGCGCGGAACAAGTCTGGTGTAGAAGGACACGGAATGCAAAACAAGTCTGGCAAAAAGGGACGCGGAATGCGAAACAAGTCTGGTGTAGAGGGACGTGGAACAAGTCTGGCGTAGAGAGACACGGAACACAAACAAGTCTGGAGCAGAGGGGTGTTTGAAGCGTCAACACCCAGCGTGTGGCCTTTGGAGTGAGTAGGGAGAGATGGGTTAAAAACATTCACTACTAACGCTTAAAGATTAGTAGAAGCAGTGAGCGCTTGATTATCAAAATGAGATTAAAATCATCCGGAACAACTCCCCGCCCCCTCTGGAAACTAGTAAAGACCATTGGTTGCTTGTAGTATCTGAGTTTAGCAGTATCAACCCCTCTAAGGGCAAATAAACCATTTGCTGTGTGTTGGGTGCAACATACATGGCCAGTATATATATAATGATTCATGTACTATTCACATATAGCGCTTCGCTGCCCCTCAACATCTTCTAGTGGCATGTAGATTGAGGATTAGTGTGTCGTAGAGGGGGTGGGGCACCTCTCAGTTGTTCCACAGTCCCTCAGACCTGTCAGACCAACGTCCACCTGACCCCTGACCCCTACCTACCTACCCAGACTATCAGCTTACAAAGGGTGTTAGTTGTCATCAGAGGGAGGGCTTAAATATCTTTTCCTTCTCACCCCCTTGAAACCAGGACAGCAGGGAACTCTTCCACACTTGAAGGCCTCAATACTGGCCATGGACCATAGGAAAGAGGGAGTAGGTGGCCCCTGGGTAAGCTCTGGACAGGACCAGTGGGAGGACAGCTGGACTTTGGAGATAGGAGGGTGGGCGGGTGCAAGCAGAAAGCAGCACGCGACGCGTAGGACGCGCGTCCATATGAAGGGAGGCTGGCCCCGCCTCCGCCGGGGCCGGCTCATGGTTATCCTTTGCATGACAATGAGCTGGTCTAGTTGTGTGCCTGCTGGTCTAGTACCTGCTGGTCTCGTGTACCTGCTGGGCTAGGTGTGTGCCTGCTGGTCTAGTACCTGCTGGTCTAGTTGTGTGCCCTCTGGTCTAGTTGTGTGCCTGCTGGTCTAGTTGTGTGCCCGCTGGCCTAGTGTGAGGCTGCTGGTCCAGTTGTGTGCCCATTGGCCTGGTGTGAGCCTGCTGGTCTAGTTGTGTGCCCGCTGGCCTGGTGTGAGCCTGTTGGTCTAGTTGTGTACCATCTGGTCTAGTTGTGTGCCCGCTGGTCTAGTTGCGTGCCTGCTGGTCTAGTTGCGTGCCTGCTGGTCTAGTTGTGAACCTGCTGGTCTAGTTGTGTGCCTGCTGGTTTAGTTGTGGGCCTGGTGCTCTACCTCGGTGCCTGCTGCTCTAGTTGTGTGCCTGCTGCTCTAGTTGTGTGCCTGCTGGTCCAGTTGTCTGCCTGCTGGTCTAATTGGGTGCCTGCTTGTCTACTTGTGTGCCTAGTGGTCTAGTTGTGTGCCTGCTGGTCTACTTCTGTACCTGCTGCTCTAGTTCTGTGCCAGACCGGTCTAGTTATGTGCCTGCAGGTTTAGTTGTGTGCCTGCTGATCTAGTTGTGGGCCTGCTGGGCTAGTTGTGGGCCTGCTGGGCTAGTTGTGGGCCTGCTGGGCTAGTTGTGGGCTTTCTGATTTAGCTGTGCGCCTGCTGGTCTAGTTGAGCGCCTGCTGATCTAGTTGTGCGCCTGCAGGCCTAGTTGTGTGCCTGTTGGCCTAGTTTTGATCCTGCTAGCCTAGTTGTGTGCCTGCTGGTCTAGTTGTGTGCCTGCTGGTCAAGTTGTGGGCCTGCTGGTCAAGTTGTGGGCCTGCTGGTCTAGTTGTGGGCCTGCTGGTCTAGTTGGGTGCCCGCTGGTCTAGTTGTGTGCCCGCTGGTCTAGTTGTGTGCCCGCTGGTCTAGTTGGGTGCCCGCTGGTCTAGTTGGGTGCCCGCTGGTCTAGTTGGATGCCTGCTGGTCTAGTTGGGTGCCTGCTAGTCGTGCGCCTGCTGGTCTAGTTGTGCACCTGCTGGCCTAGTTGTGCGCCTGCTGGCCTAGTTGTGCGCCTGCTGGTCTAATTGAGATCCTGCTAGCCTAGTTGTGTGCCTGCTGGTCTAGTTGTGTGCCTGCTGGTCTAGTTGTGTGCCTGCTGGTCAAGTTGTGGGCCTGCTGGTCTAGTTGTGGGCCAGCTGGTCTAGTTGTGGGCCTGCTGGTCTAGTTGTGTGCCCGCTGGTCTAGCTGTTTGCCCGCTGGTCTAGCTGTGTGCCTGCTGGTCTAGTTGTGAGCCTGCTGGTCTAGTTGTGTGCCTTCTGGTCTAGTTGTGAGCCTGCTGGTCTAGTTGTGACTCTGCTGGTCTATTGTGGGCCCGCTGGTTTAGTTGTGAGCCCGCTGGTCTAGTTGTGAGCCCACTGGTCTAGTTGTGTGCCCGCTGGTCTAGCTGTGAGCCCGCTGGTCTAGCTGTGTGCCTGCTGGTCTAGTTGTGAGCCTGCTGGTCTAGTTGTGTGCCTTCTGGTCTAGTTGTGAGCCTGCTGGTCTAGTTGTGACTCTGCTGGTCTATTGTGGGCCCGCTGGTCTAGTTGTGAGCCCGCTGGTCTAGTTGTGAGCCCACTGGTCTAGTTGTGTGCCCGCTGGTCTAGCTGTGAGCCCGCTGGTCTAGCTGTGAGCCCGCTGGTCTAGCTGTGAGCCCGCTGGTCTAGCTGTGAGCCCGCTGGTCTAGTTGTGTGCCTGTTGGCCTAGTTGTGTTCCTGCTGGTCTAGTTGTGTGCCTGCTGCTCTACCTCTGTGCCTGCTGTTCTAGTTGTGTGTCTGCTAGTCTACTTGTGTGCCTGCTGGTCAAGTCGTGTGCCTGCTGGTCAAGTTGTGTGCCTGCTGGTCTAGTCGTGTGCCTGCTGGCCTAGTCGTGTGCCTGCTGGCCTAGTCGTGTGCCTGCTGGCCTAGTCTTGTGCCTGCTGGCCTAGTCGTGTTCCTGCTGGTCTAGTTGTGTGCCTGCTGCTCTACCTCTGTGCCTGCTGGTCTAGTTGTGTGCCTGCTGGTCTAGTTGTGTGCCTGCTGGTCAAGTCGTGTGCCTGCTGGTCAAGTCGTGTGCCTGCTGGTCAAGTCGTGTGCTTGCTGGTCAAGTCGTGTGCCTGCTGGTCTAGTTGTGTGCCTGCTGGTCTAGTTGTGTGCCTGCTGGTCTAGTTGTGTGCCTGCTGGTCTATTTGTGTGCCTGCTGGCCAAGCTGTGTGCCTGCTGGCCAAGTTGTGTGCCTGTTGGTCTAGTCGTGTCCCTGCTGGTCAAGTCGTGTGCCTGCTGGTCAAGTCGTCTGCCTGCTGGTCAAGTCGTGTGCCTGCTGGTCAAGTCGTGTGCCTGCTGGTCAAGTCGTGTGCCTGCTGGTCTAGTCGTGTGCCTGCTGGTCTAGTCGTGTGCCTGCTGGTCTAGTCGTGTGCCTGCTGGTCTAGTCGTGTGCCTGCTGGTCTAGTCGTGTGCCTGCTGGTCTAGTCGTGTGCCTGCTGGTCTAGTCGTGTGCCAGTCGTGTGCCTGCTGGTCTAGTCGTGTGCCTGCTGGTCTAGTCGTGTGCCTGCTGGTCTAGTCGTGTGCCTGCTGGTCTAGTCGTGTGCCTGCTGGTCTAGTCGTGTGCCTGCTGGTCTAGTCGTGTGCCTGCTGGTCTAGTCGTGTGCCTGCTGGTCTAGTCGTGTGCCTGCTGGTCTAGTTGTGTGCCTGCTGGTCTAGTTGTGTGCCTGCTGGTATAGTTGTGTGCCTGCCGCCACTGCTTGTGGTGTGGAAGCCCAGGCGGTAGGCCAGCCTCTGACAAATCATTCAGTATACAAGGCAATTGATTGAGTAACGACCCTAGCTTGGATGGAAACAGTTCTCCTGGAGGTCAGTGCCTTGGTGCTGGGATAGGCCCCCAGGCCTTGGAAGGGGAGATCCACCCCTCACCTCCGGAGGAGGCCACACTCTCCCCCATCCCCCTCCGCTCCCTCGATGATGGACGAGGCCGGCTCTGTTCCACGCAAGGACTGCTCCAGTCCAGCCCTGATGGTTTCTCCATTGTCTGCATGATGCGAGCAGTACCTTAGGACAGCCTGCGAGAGGACCTCCAGGGGCCGCTGTCTGCTGAGGCTTCCTTGCTCTGGTCAGGGCTTGATCCTGCTGAGAGCGTCGTCCTGTCCCATCCTGCCCGGCGTCCTGTCCAGCATCCTGTCCGCGTCCTGTACGCATCCTGCCCGGCGTCCTGTCCCATCCTGCCCGGCGTCCTGTCCAGCATCCTGTCCGCGTCCTGTACGCATCCTGCCCGGCGTCCTGTCCCATCCTGCCCGGCGTCCTGTCCGCATCCTGTCCGCGTCCTGTCCGCATCCTGCCCGGCGTCCTGTCCCATCCTGCCCGGCGTCCTGTCCGCATCCTGTCCGCGTCCTGTCCGCATCCTGTCCGCATCCTGCCCAGCGTCCTGCCCCATCCTGCCCAGCGTCCTGTCCCATCCTACCCGGCATCCTCTCCAGCATCCTGTCCGCGTCCTGTCCGCATCCTGCCCGGCGTCCTGCCCCATCCTGCCCAGCGTCCTGTCCGCATCCTGTCCGCATCCTGCCCGGCGTCCTGCCCCATCCTGCCCAGCGTCCTGTCCGCATCCTGTCCGCGTCCTGTCCGCATCCTGCCCGGCGTCCTGCCCCATCCTGCCCAGCGTCCTGTCCGCATCCTGTCCGCATCCTGTCCGCACCCTCCTCGGACGCTCGCGCGCCTCCTCAGCCCCCAGAAGGCGCCAAGCACCAGGATATGTTTGACACCTCAGTCCTTTTGTGTCCGTAATCCCCGGGAATGCTTTCTAAAGCTGGTTTATTTTCTTAATCCCCTCTCTGGACTGCAGAAGGCCGGATCCTGCAAACACGAGCCCAAAAGCCAACAGATCGCAATCAAAACGTTTGTAAGATTACCGACTCCCACCCGCCAGCCCCTGCGTAATAGATTCATGTGTGTATTTTGGGGATTAAACTGCACTACAGCAATTTGTTTAGGGTTCTTCTTCCTTCCATGTGATTTGTCTCACAACCGGAGGTGCCACGTGTCCCTCCAAGGGGTCGATGGCCCTGTCTCTTCTTCGTGGTTAGACTTAAGGCCGTTCCCTTGGACCCTTTTACTGCAGTGTCGCACTCGGGGCCGAGTCTGTGTCCGCTCGGGCCGAGCCTGTTATAATGGAAGCAGGGGCTGCTGCCTTATAATCCACCAGAAACTGTCTGTATCAACTCAAAATAACCATCTAATGATGCACAAAGTGTTGTCAAATCCAGCAAATAGAGGCCTAAAAGCAGGAAATGTGTCTGTCAAACCCATCCCAAAGTGTCCTTCAAATCAATTACAGAGTGCCACCAAGCCCACATTCACGCACGCCACTATAGGTCACTATCAGGCCATCCCAAAGTGTCTGTGAGGTCCACTTACGTTCACCAAACACCCTACAGCCTACACCCTACAGCCACCAAATCCACCAGAGAGTGCCAAACGAACTACAAAGTGTCCACCAAATCCATGACAACGTGTCTGTCAGATCCATGACGTGTCCATCAAATCAATCACAATGCGTCTGTGAAATCATCATGTGTCCGTCAAATCCATGACAACATCTCCATCAAATCCATGACAACATCTCCATCAAATCCTTCACATTTTCATCAAATTCATAACAACGTGTCCGTCAAATCCATCACAATGTGTATGTGAAATCATCACAACGTGTTCGTCAAATCCATGACAACGTGTCTGTTAACTCCATCACAGCGTGTCCATCAAACCTATGACATGGCCGTCAAATCAATTACAAAGTGCCATGAAGTCCACAGACAGCTGCCTCCCAGGCCACTATCCAAGTCAGGATCAGTCTCTCCCAAAATGCCTGTGAGAAGCACTATATGCCACCAAAAACCCCATGACCACCAAACCCACCATAGAGTACCCCAGAGACACCAAACCCACCTTAGAGTACCCCAAAGTCACACAATCCACCTTAGAGTATCCCAGAGCCACCAAACCCATTTTAGAGTACCCCATGACCACCAAACCCACCTTAGAGTGCCCCATGGCCACCAAACCCACCTTAGAGTACCCCAGAGCCACCAAACCCATTTTAGAGTACCCCATGACCACCAAACCCACCTTAGAGTGCCCCATGGCCACCAAACCCACCTTAGAGTACCCCAGAGCCACCAAACCCACCTTAGAATACCCAATGGCCACCAAACCCACCTTAGAGTACCTCAGAGCCACCTAACCCACCTTAAAGTACCCAATGGCCACCAAACCCACCTTAGATTACCCCAGAGCCACCAAACCCACCTTAGAGTACCCCAGAGCCACCAAACCCACCTTAGAGTACCTCAGAGCCACCAAACCCACCTTAAAGTTCCCAATGGCCATCAAACCCACCTTAGACCCCATGGCCACAAAACCCGCATTAGAGTACCCCATGCCCACCAAACCCACCTTAGAGTACCCCATGGCCACCAAACCCACCTTAGAGGACCTCATGGCCACCAAACCCACCTTAGAGTACACCATGGCCACCAACTCCACCTTAGAGTACCCCATGGCCACCAACCCCACCTTAGAGTACCCCATGACCACCAAACCCACCATAGAGTGCCAGCAAATGAACTACAGGGTCAAAGTCCATCACTAAGTGTCCGTTAAATCCACGCAGTGCCCATGAAACCCACCAGCAGGTGTCTGACAGATTATCCACAGTGCTGCAATCCCGGAAGTGCATGTAAAGTCCAAGTGTTCAACAGTTGGCACGTCCGTTGGCCTCCCTTGTAGAGGACTATGCTCATGACTGTGATGGCCCACACGTGTTCTCTCCAGGGTCTAGGGGTGCCAGACATGCCTAGCAGTACCCCAGAGCCACGAAACCCACCTTAGATTACCCCAGAGCCACGAAACCCACCGTAGAGTACCCCAGAGCCACCAAACCCACCTTAGAGTACCCCAGAGCCACCAAACCCACCTTAGAGTACCCCAGAGCCACGAAACCCACCGTAGAGTACCCCAGAGCCACCAAACCCACCTTAGAGTACCTCAGAGCACCAAACCCACCTTAAAGTACCCAATAGCCATCAAACCCACCTTACACCCCATGGCCACGAAACCCACATTAGAGTACCCATTGCCCACCAAACCCACCTTAGAGTACCCCAGAGCCACCAAACCCACCTTAAAGTACCTCAGAGCCACCAAACCCACTTTAAAGTACCCAATGGCCATTAAACCCACCTTAGACCCCATGCCCATCAAACTCACCTTAGAGTACCTCAGAGTCACCAAACCCACCTTGAAGTACCCAATAGCAGACTCAGATAGTATGCACCGATCAGGCCTGTCCGGGGGAGAGTCAGGTGACGGACGAAGCTCGATATCTCGGTATTAAAATCAGAATGTCCCTACAAGAATTAATTGAGGTTAACTGGGGTAGTATCATCCTAGCGGTTAAGAAGCAGTTAGATCATTTGGAGTGTTTGCATCTGACTTTAGTTGGGAGACGAAATGTTTTAAAAATGATTGTTCTTCCCAAAGTACTTTACTATTTTAGAGCAGTACCACTAGAGCTTACAAACAAACAGCTACAAGGGATCCAATCTATATGTGATAGGTTCATGTGGGGACAATGCAAAGCGAGGAGAGCTTTTAAATACATGATGCTACCGCTAGACAGGGGAGGTTGGTCTGTTCCGAATTTCTGTTTTTATTATTATGTTTGTTTATTGCAAAATATACGTATTTTGTTGACAGGGGAAGACCCGATAGCGGCAGAAGCTCCATCAATATATCAAATATTGCTAGGGGAAGAAGCTAGAAATGTGTTAATGAAATTTTCCGAGCCAAGCTACTATAAAAAAACAAGGTTCAAGGTTATGATTTCAGCCTATAAGGTGTGGAAAAGGGTATGTAAGTGGTTGAATATTCCACAATTGAATTATTATACTCCTCTCGATTCAGCTGTCAGGTTCCCAGAAATATTTTGGGACTATAAGATGTTGTGTTGGAAGATGCAGGGGATTAGATATCTGGGTGATTTATATAAGGGAGGGGTGCTATGCTCATTTGTGGAATTAGTTGAAAGCTATCAACTTCAACATCACAAATTTTTTAAGCAATTGCGTGATTATCTTGTTAGACATCACCTGTATGAGGGAATTATGATACTTCCAATGGTAGAGGCTATTAGAAGGAAGGCAAAGATAGGGGTACTATATTCTATGTTAATTGAGTCTCAAAAAGACGATCTGGTGGCCCATGATCTCAAATGGGCTGTACGTTTAGGGGTCGATGGAGGGGTGATGCAGACCTCTATAGACATTGCAGGAAAAATACTGCTATCGGCGAATTTACAAACGCAGCACTTTAAGTCTATTTTTGACTTATATTACACACCCGAACGCATGATGAAGTGGGTGGAAACAATGATGGTAAATGTTTCAGGTGCCGTATTGATGGAGCTGATAGTGTGCACGTTTTCTTTGAATGTATAGCATTGTCGCAATTTATACAACAAATAGAACTGTTTCTGCAAGAAGTAACAGGCACCTTTATATCAATGATGAAGGCAATGATGCTATTAGGGATATGGGTAAATATCCCACATGAGCAACCAGTGTATAAATTTAGATACTTAGCATTTATTGCCGCAGCTGTGGCGTGTTTATGTATTGCCTCATGTTGGCTTCAAAGTGAGGCTCCCACATTCGAGATGTGGAGGGCTAAATTTTTCATGTCTTTAATATGGAATATAATTTATATGCCTTAAAATCAGCCAAACGGCAAAAACGTGGGACTCAGATATGGGAGTCTATGATACAATATATGAAATAATCAGTTGATTTCTGTTGTTTAATGATAATATGATCCTTACCTGCTTTGCTGATGCTGCTTGTGCTGATCTACTTCGTGATTGTCAATGGTATTGTATTAATTATTTTGTTGGTATTGATTATAACTGCTATGACATGTATTTGCGACATGGATTGAGTCAATAAAAAAAAAAAAAGAAGTACCCAATAGCCATTAAACCCACCTTAGACCCCATGGCCACGAAACCCACATTAGAGTACCCCATGCCCACCAAACCCACATTAGAGTACCCCATGCCCACCAAACCCACATTAGAGTACCCCATGCCCACCAAACCCACCTTAGAGTACCCCATGCCCACCAAACCCACCTTAGAGGACCTCAGAGCCACCAAACCCACCTTAGAGTACCCCATGGCCACCAAACCCACCTTAGAGTACCCCATGCCCACCAAACCCACATTAGAGTACCCCATGCCCACCAAACCCACATTAGAGTACCCCATGGCCACGAAACCCACATTAGAGTACCCCATGCCCACCAAACCCACATTAGAGTACCCCATGCCCACCAAACCCACATTAGAGTACCCCATGCCCACCAAACCCACCTTAGAGTACCCCATGCCCACCAAACCCACCTTAGAGGACCTCAGAGCCACCAAACCCACCTTAGAGTACCCCATGGCCACCAAACCCACCTTAGAGTACCCCATGCCCACCAAACCCACATTAGAGTACCCCATGCCCACCAAACCCACATTAGAGTACCCCATGCCCACCAAACCCACATTAGAGTACCCCATGCCCACCAAACCCACATTAGAGTACCCCATGCCCACCAAACCCACCTTAGAGTACCCCATGCCCACCAAACCCACCTTAGAGGACCTCAGAGCCACCAAACCCACCTTAGAGTACCCCATGGCCACCAAACCCACCTTAGAGTACCCCATGCCCACCAAACCCACATTAGAGTACCCCATGCCCACCAAACCCACATTAGAGTACCCCATGCCCACCAAACCCACCTTAGAGTACCCCATGCCCACCAAACCCACCTTAGAGGACCACAGAGCCACCAAACCCACCTTAGAGTACCCCATGGCCACCAAACCCACCTTAGATTACCCCAGAGCCACCAAACCCATTTTAGAGTACCCCATGACCACCAAACCCACCTTAGAGTGCCCCATGGCCACCAAACCCACCTTAGAGTACCCCAGAGCCACCAAACCCACCTTAGAATACCCAATGGCCACCAAACCCACCTTAGAGGACCTCAGAGCCACCAAACCAACCGTAGAGTACCCCAGAGCCACCAAACCAACCGTAGAGTACCCCATGGCAACCAAACCCACCGTAGAGTACCCCAGAGCCACCAAACCCACCTTAGAGTACCCCATGGCCACCAAACCCACATTAGAGTACCCCATGCCCACCAAACCCACATTAGAGTACCCCATGCCCACCAAACCCACCTTAGAGTACCCCATGCCCACCAAACCCACCTTAGAGGACCTCAGAGCCACCAAACCCACCTTAGAGTACCCCATGGCCACCAAACCCACCTTAGATTACCCCAGAGCCACCAAACCCATTTTAGAGTACCCCATGACCACCAAACCCACCTTAGAGTGCCCCATGGCCACCAAACCCACCTTAGAGTACCCCAGAGCCACCAAACCCACCTTAGAATACCCAATGGCCACCAAACCCACCTTAGAGGACCTCAGAGCCACCAAACCAACCGTAGAGTACCCCAGAGCCACCAAACCAACCGTAGAGTACCCCATGGCAACCAAACCCACCGTAGAGTACCCCAGAGCCACCAAACCCACCTTAGAGTACCCCATGGCCACCAAACCCACCGTAGAGTACCCCAGAGCCACCAAACCCACCTTACATCCCATGCCCACCAAACCCACCTTAGAGTACCCCATGCCCACCAAACCCACCTTAGAGGACCTCAGAGCCACCAAACCCACCTTAGAGTACCCCATGGCCACCAAACCCACCTTAGAGTACCCCATGCCCACCAAACCCACATTAGAGTACCCCATGAATGAAATTGAAATGAAATTTGTACTTGTAAAGCGCACCCATACCCCCAAAGGGGTGTCCAGGCGCTGTACGCATACCGCTGTGGAACCCTTCCTGGCTTTTCCCTGTGAAATGTCCACTCCTGGGCACCCCCAGGGTGAAGCCAGGCATCCCAGCGCTGTTGGGGCCGTTGTGGAGATTAAGCAAGCTATTGCCCAGAGTTGCAGAGTGGGACCCATGATTAGAATAGGCACCGAGGCGAGAATTATCAGGTCCGAGGAAATTGAGCCCAAGACCCGCCGAGGCGGGAATTGAACCCTGGTCCCGGGCCAGATCTCTGCATCAGGGTCTGCCGCTCTAACCATTGAGCCACACTTCTCCACCCACCAAACCCACATTAGAGTACCCCATGCCCACCAAACCCACCTTAGAGTACCCCATGCCCACCAAACCCACCTTAGAGGACCTCAGAGCCACCAAACCCACCTTAGAGTACCCATGGCCACCAAACCCACCTTAGATTACCCCAGAGCCTCGAAACCCACCGTAGAGTACCCCAGAGCCACCAAACCCACCTTAGAGTACCCCAGAGCCACAAAACCCACCGTAGAGTACCCCAGAGCTACCAAACCCACCTAAGAGTGCCTCAGAGCACCAAACCCACCTTAAAGTACCCAATGGCCATCAAAACCACCTTAGACCCCCATGGCCACCAAACCCACTTTAGAGTACCCCATGCCCACCAAACCCACATTAGAGTACCCCATGGCCATCAAACCCACCTTAGACCCCATGGCCACGAAACCCACATTAGAGTACCCCATGCCCACCAAACCCACCTTAGAGTACCCCAGAGCCACCAAACCCACCTTAGAGTACCCCAGAGCCACCAAACCCACCTTAAAGTACCTCAGAGCCACCAAACCCACCTTAAAGTACCCAATGGCCATCAAACCCACCTTAGACCCCCATGGCCACCAAACCCACTTTAGAGTACCCCATGCCCACCAAACCCACATTAGAGTACCCCATGGCCACCAAACCCACCTTAGGCCCCCATGCCCACCAAACTCACCTTAGAGTACCCCATGGCCACCAAACCCACCGTAGAGTACCTCAGAGCCACCAAACCCACCTTAAAGTACCCAATGGCCATCAAACCCACCTTAGACCCCCATGGCCACCAAACCCACTTTAGAGTACCCCATGCCCACCAAACCCACATTAAAGTACCCCATGGCCACCAAACCCACCTTAGACCCCCATGCCCACCAAACTCACCTTAGAGTACCCCATGGCCACCAAACCCACCGTAGAGTACCCCAGAGCCACCAAACCCACCTTAGAGTACCCCATGGCCACCAAACCCACCTTAGAGTACCCCAGAGCCACCAAACCCACCTTGAAGTACCCAATAGCCATTAAACTCACCTTAGACCCCATGGCCACGAAACCCACATTAGAGTACCCCATGCCCACCAAACCCACCTTAGAGTACCCCATGCCCACCAAACCCACATTAGAGTACCCCATGCCCACCAAACCCACCTTAGAGTACCCCATGCCCACCAAACCCACCTTAGAGTACCCCATGGCCACCAAACCCACCTTAGAGTACCTCATGGCCACCAAACCCACCTAAGAGTACCCCAGAGCCACCAAACCCACCTTAGAGTACCCTATGGCCACCAAAGCCACCTTAGAGTGCCAGCAAATGAACTACAGTGTCAAAATCCATCACAAAGCGTCTGTTAAATCAACGCAGTGTCCATCAAACCCACCAGGAGGTGTCTGACAGATCGTCCACAGTGTGGCAATCCCGGAAGTGCCTGTGAAGTCCAAGTCTTCTAAAAGTTTGCACTTCTGTTGACCTCCCTTGTAGAGGACCATGCTCATGGCCGCTATGGCTGATGTGTGTTCTCTCCAGGGTCTAGGGGTGCCAGACATGCCTAGCAGCACACCAAAATCAACCCCCCGCACATAAGTGGGTTCACCACAAGGTAGCCCCCAACCACAGAACTGTAAGCAAAGGAACCAAAACCCCACCCTTCAACGAGCGGCCAACCAAGGAAAGTCTTTACAGTCTCTGGCACCTTTTTACAAAGACACAAAATATCTGTTATGTGGTTCAGGTACTGAATTTGTGTAGTGCATGTTCACCGCTTCCGACGCTTTTTGGCGCTCATTTGAGGTCAATGATGGGTTTGACTAAAGGGTGGGCTGCGGGCACTGCTCTGAGGGACAAGGTCGCGCGACCCTCGGTTTCTGTCCCAGAGACTCACCACCGACAGGGGGGGGGCTGGTCATGCAGCTTACCACCGACTAGAGGGGCTGGTAGTGCAACTTACTACTGACCTGAGGTGCTGGTCATGTGACCTACCACCGGCCAGAGGGCTGGTCGTATGACTTACCACCGGTCGGAGGTCCTGGTCATGTGACTTACCACCGGCCAGAGGGCTGGTCCTATGACTTACCACCGGTCGGAGGGGCTGGTCATGTGACTTACCACCGTCCGGAGGGGCTGGTCGTGCGTTCCTACAACTGACCACAAGATCCAGTCGTGCAACTTAATACCGACCTGAGGAACTTGTCGTGCTGCATACTATGGCTGAGGGGCCGGTGGTGTGACTTAACACCGGCCGGAGGGGCTGGTCGTGGAACTTACTACTCACTGGAGGGGCTGGTGGTACAACTTACCACCAATCTGAGGGGCTGTTCATCGACTGACCATCGCCCAGATGGGCTGGTCGTGCAACTTACCATGGGAGTGTGGTTTATGGCTGAAAGTGGTGATGGGTGGCAGAGCGCCTGGCACTGCTGGGTGGCAATGAATAGCGGATGTTCATACAAATGCACAGATTGTAGGATCAGGCAGACAAACCGTAGTGTGGGAGTAGTTTTAAGATCCTGGCGTGCTGGTGGTATCCCTTGAAGGGGGTGGAGGCAGATGGGGCCGGTGGGGCCAGTGCCCTATCTGTAACTGGCCCCCCTTGTGCCCCACCACCGGTCCACAGCCACGGCTGGAAAAGCAGACATTGCCCTATTATCCTGTGAACTGCGATGGTGTCCCTGTTTAAGAGGATGTGTTTATTCCAAACTGTTATGTTTCTGTAGTTTTAAATAGTGTGTACTGTGAAAAGAGTAACCTCTTGAACTTTACTCATTGCCCTTCAGTGGGTGATAAAAGGGTTCAGAGTAAATGCTCATCCAATCCTTGGCCTCTTTGCAGAGCGCACAGAGGAATGGTCAGGCGTGCCAATTGTAATTGTGATTATGTGTGAAAGTGTGTGCAGGAGGTACACAGCTGTCCGACAGGAAGAAAGTCACAGAACACGCAGTGCTTACAGGTGAGTGGGCGTATGTTGGTCACGTGTTGGGATTAGTGAAGGAGTTGCAAGGAAGTAGGAAACAGATTAGGTGCGAGGTATTCAGATGGAGTATTTCAGAATGGCATGTCTAACCAAGAGACTGCAGAAGAGAGTGGTGTGAAGAGGTGAACAGGTGTGATTGAGACACTCAGAAGACCACTACCCCTTCCACAGACCTTAGTAATGTTTAATTCACAATCTGCTCACAGTGTTCAAATGACTGAAATAGTCAACTATGACAACTCTACCATAAATGGACGCACTCCCCAGGTTGGTACTGCTGGTGCATCTTACTGTGGCTTGTGGACTTGACACGTTTCAGCTCCTCAAGATTCGAGTCGAAACGTGTCGTTGGCATGCCACAATATGGTGCACTACCAGTGCCAACCGTGTGAGTGTGTCCATTTGTCCTTTGTCCCAAAAAAATGATATATATATATATATATATATATATTCACTGAATAAAACCATATGTTTCAGACACGTTATAGTTAGAAATTAGCATTTAAAAAACCTTTGAAATTCACTGAAAAAACCATAGGTTTTAGGGACAGTTATAGTTAGTTGGACATTTCACTCGTACAAAACCATAGAAATTCCCCGTTATAGTTAGTTCAGCTAACTATAACTCGCGCCCCGCAATGCACTGCTGATGACGTCACATATTACATCACTCATGACATGGTCAGTGACATCACTGATGACATCACTGATGACATCTCAAATGACATCACTGATGACATCATCCATGTGACAATTTCCTGCATCTTCTCACACCCTAATATAACTTTTGATACACCCACTCTAAATTACAGACTGCCATTCTCAAAACCATACACACTCCAATACCAATAACTACATACCCACTCACTGATTAAGTCCCCTTGAATCCTGAGGGTCCCTGGGGCCCAACTAGCCCCCCAGGTACCTACAGTTAGGACCACAGAGCTGAGTTGCAGAGAGGCGTTCGAAGCCACGCACCTTTTTCACCTCTCTGCAACGCAACTCTGTTGTGCTTACTGAAGGTACCTGGTGGGCTAGTTGGCCCCCAGGGTCCCTCAGGATTCAAGGGGAATTAATTCCCCAACTCAAAACGCACCACAGGGCTTGTTTGCGCACATGTCACCTGAGGCCCCGCCCCCTCCCTTCACCACTGTGCAAATGCGCCCCGTGGCGCATTTTAAGTTGGGGGATTAGGTCACCTTGAATCCTGAGGGGCCCAACTAGCCCACCAGGTACTTCGAGTAAGCACCACAGGCCTGCGTTGCAACGCCTGTAACAAATTGTGCAGTTGTGTTTAGGTAGTGAAGGGGGTCGTGCTGGGGGTAGTGTTTTAGGGTTTAGGGTAGTGCAGTGGTGTTTGTGCAGTGTAGGGGGTAATGCTGGGGTAGATTTAGGGTTTAGGGTAGTGCAGTGGTGTTTGGGTAGTGTAGGGAGTCGTGCTGGGGGAGTGTTTTAGGGTTTAGGGTAGTGCAGTGGTGTTTGGGTAGTGTAGGGGGTCGTGCTGGGGGTAGTGTTTTAGGGTTTAGGGTAGTGCAATGGTGTTTGGGTAGTGTAGGGGTACTGCTGGGGGTAGTGTTTTAGGGTTTAGGGTAGTGCAGTGGTGTTTGGGTAGTGTAGGGGGTACTGCTGGGGGTAGTGTTTTAGGGTTTAGGGTAGTGCAGTGGTGTTTGGGTAGTGTAGGGGTTCGTGCTGGGGGTAGTTTTTAGGGTTTAGGGTAGTGCAGTGGTGTTTGTGTAGTGTAGGGGGTAGTGTTTTAGGGTTTAGGGTAGTGCAGTGGTGTTTGTGTAGTGTAGGGGATCGTGCTGCGGGTAGTGTTTTAGGGTTTAGGGTAGTGCAGTGGTGTTTGTGTAGTGTAGGAGGTCGTGTTTTAGGGTTTAGGGTAGTGCAGTGGTTTTTGGGTAGTGTAGGGAGTTCTGCAGGGGGTAGTGTTTTAGGGTTTAGGGTAGTGCAGTGGTCTTTGGGTAGTGTAGGGGGTCGTGCGGGGGTAGTGTTTTAGGGTTTAGGGTAGTGCATTGGTGTTTGGGTAGTGTAGGGGGTCATGTGGGGGTAGTGTTTTAGGGTGTAGGGCAGTGCAGTGGTGTTTGGGTAGTGTAGGGGTCCTGCTGGGGGAGTGTTTAGGGTTTAGGGCAGTGCAGTGGTGTTCCGGTAGTGTAGGGGGTCGTGCTGGGGGAGTGTTTTAGGGTTTAGGGTAGTGCAGTGGTGTTCGGATAGTGTAGGGGGTCGTGCTGGGGGAGTATTTTAGGGTTTAGGGTAGTGCAGTGGTGTTCGGGTAGTGTAGGGGGTCGTGCTGGGGATAGTGTTTTAGGGTTTAGGACAGTGCAGTGGTGTTCGGGCAGTGTAGGGGTCGTGCTGGGGGTGGTGTTTTAGGGATTAGGGCAGTGCAGTGGTGTTCGGGCAGTGTAGGGGGTTGTGCTGGGGGTGGTGTTTCAGGGTTTAGGGTAGTGCAGTGGTGTTTGGGTAGTGTAGGGAGTCGTGCTGGGGGGAGTGTTTTAGGGTTTAGGGTAGTGCAGTGGTGTTCGGATAGTGTAGGGGTCGTGCTGGGGGGAGTATTTTAGGGTTTAGGGTAGTGCAGTGGTGTTCGGGTAGTGTAGGGGGTCGTGCTGGGGGTAGTGTTTTAGGGTTTAGGACAGTGCAGTGGTGTTCGGGCAGTGTAGGGGTCGTGCTGGGGGTGGTGTTTTAGGGATTAGGGCAGTGCAGTGGTGTTCGGGCAGTGTAGGGGGTTGTGCTGGGGGTGGTGTTTCAGGTTTTAGGGTAGTGCAGTGGTGTTTGGGTAGTGTAGGGAGTCGTGCTGGGGGTAGTGTTTTAGGGTAGTGCAGTGGTGTTTGGGTAGTGTAGGGGGTCGTGCTGGGGGTAGTGTTTTAGGGTTTAGGGTAGTGCATTGGTGTTTGGGTAGTGTAGGGGGTCATGTGGGGGGGTAGTGTTTTAGGGTGTAGGGCAGTGCAGTGGTGTTTGGGTAGTGTAGGGGGTCCTGCTGGGGGAGTGTTTAGGGTTTAGGGCAGTGCAGTGGTGTTCCGGTAGTGTAGGGGGTCGTGCTGGGGGGAGTGTTTTAGGGTTTAGGGTAGTGCAGTGGTGTTCGGATAGTGTAGGGGGTCGTGCTGGGGGAGTATTTTAGGGTTTAGGGTAGTGCAGTGGTGTTCGGGTAGTGTAGGGGGTCGTGCTGGGGGTGGTGTTTTACGGTTTAGGGCAGTGCAGTGGTGTTCGGGCAGTGTAGGGGGTCGTGCTGGGGGTGGTGTTTCAGGGTTTAGGGCAGTGCAGTGGTCTTCGGGCAGTGTAGGGGGTCGTGCTGGGGGTGGTGTTTCAGGGTTTAGGGCAGTGCAGTGGTGTTCGGGCAGTGTAGGGGTCGTGCAGGGGTGATGTTTCAGGGTTTAGGGCAGTGGTGTTCGGGCAGTGTAGGGGGTCGTGCTGGGGGTGGTGTTTCAGGGTTTGGGGCAGTGCAGTGGTGTTCGGGCAGTAAAGGGGGTCGTGCTGGGGTGGTGTTTCAGGGTTTTGGGCAGTGCAGTGGTGTTCGGCCAGTGTAGGTGGTCTTGCTGGGGGTGGTGTTTCAGGGTTTAGTGCAGTGGTTTTCGGGCAGTGTAGGGGGTCGTGCTGGGGCTGGTGTTTCAGGGTTTAGGGCAGTGCAGTGGTTTTCGGGCAGTGTAGGCGGTCATGCTGGGGCTGGTGTTTCAGGGTTTAGGGCAGTGCAGTGGTGTTCGGGCAGTGTACGGGGTTGTGCTGGGGCTGGTGTTTCAGGGTTTAGGGCAGTGCAGTGGTGTTCGGGCAGTGTAGGGGGTTGTGCTGGGGGTGGTGTTTCAGGGTTTAGGGCAGTGCAGTGGTGTTCGGGCAGTGTAGGGGGTCGTGCTGGGGCTGGTGTTTCAGGGTTTAGGGCAGTGCAGTGGTGTTCGGGCAGTGTAGGGGGTCGTGCATGGGGTGGTGTTTCAGGGTTTAGTGCAGTGCAGTGGTGTTCGGGCAAGGTAGGTGGTCGTGCTGGGGCTGGTGTTTCAGGGTTTAGGGCAGTGCAGTGGTGTTCGGGCAGTGTAGGGGGTCGTGCTGGGGCTGGTGTTTCACGGTTTAGGGCAGTGCAGTGGTGTTCGGGCAGTGTAGGGGGTCGTGCTGGGGCTGGTGTGTCAGGGTTTAGGGCAGTGCAGTGGTGTTCGGGCAGTGTAGGCGGTCGTGCTGGGGCTGGTGTTTCAGGGTTTAGGGCAGTGCAGTGGTGTTCGGGCAGTGTAGGGGGTCATGCTGGGGCTGGTGTTTCAGGGTTTAGGGCAGTGCAGTGGTGCTCGGGCAGTGTAGGGGGTTGTGCTGGGGGTGGTGGTTTAGGGTAGTGCAGTGGTGTTCGGGCAGTGTAGGGGGTCGTGCTGGGGGTGGTGTTTCAGGGTTTAGGGCAGTGCAGTGGTGTTCTGGCAGTGTAGGGGTCGTGCAGGGGGTGGTGTTTCAGGGTTTAGGGCAGTGCAGTAGTGTTCAGGCAGTGTAGGGGTCGTGCTGGGGCTGGTGTTTCAGGGTTTAGGGCAGTGCAGTGGTGTTCGGGCAGTGTAGGGGGTCTTGCTGGGGGTGTTTCAGGGTTTAGGGCAGTGGTGTTCGGGCAGTGTAGGGGGTCTTGCTGGGGGTGATGTTTCAGGGTTTAGGGCAGTGCAGTGGTGTTCGGGCAGTGTAGGGGGTCTTGCAGGGGGTAGTGTTTCAGGGTTTAGGGCAGTGCAGTGGTGTTCGGGCAGTGTACGGGGTCGTGCTGGGGTGGTGTTTCAGGGTTTAGGGCAGTGCAGTGGTGTTCGTGCAGTGTAGGGGGTCGTGCTGGGGGTGGTGTTTCAGGGTTTAGGGCAGTGCAGTAGTGTTTGGGCAGTGTAGGGGGTCGTGCAGGGGTTGGTGTTTCAGGGTTTAGGGCAGTGCAGTGGTGTTCGGGCAGTGTACGGGGTCGTGCTGGGGGTGGTGTTTCAGGGTTTAGGGCAGTGCAGTGGTGTTCTGGCAGTGTAGGGGTCGTGCAGGGGGTGGTGTTTCAGGGTTTAGGGCAGTGCAGTAGTGTTCAGGCAGTGTAGGGGGTCGTGCTGGGGCTGGTGTTTCAGGGTTTAGGGCAGTGCAGTGGTGTTCGGGCAGTGTAGGGGTCTTGCTGGGGGGTGTTTCAGGGTTTAGGGCAGTGGTGTTCGGGCAGTGTAGGGGGTCTTGCTGGGGGTGATGTTTCAGGGTTTAGGGCAGTGCAGTGGTGTTCGGGCAGTGTAGGGGGTCTTGCTGGGGGTAGTGTTTCAGGGTTTAGGGCAGTGCAGTGGTGTTCGTGCAGTGTAGGGGGTCATGCTGGGGATGGTGTTTCAGGGTTTAGGGCAGTGCAGTGGTGTTCGGGCAGTGTAGGGGGTCATGCACGGGGTGGTGTTTCAGGGTTTAGTGCAGTGCAGTGGTGTTCAGGCAGTGTAGGGGGTCGTGCTGGGGCTGGTGTTTCGGGGTTTAGGGCAGTGCAGTGGTGTTCGGGCAGTGTAGGGGGTCGTGCTGGGGCTGGTGTTGCACGGTTTAGGGCAGTGCAGTGGTGTTCGGGCAGTGTAGGGGGTCGTGCTGGGGCTGGTGTTTCAGGGTTTAGGGCAGTGCAGTGGTGTTCGGGCAGTGTAGGGGGTCGTGCTGGGGCTGGTGTTTCAGGGTTTTGGGCAGAGCAGTGGTGTTCGGGCAGTGTAGGGGGTCGTGCTGGGGGTGGTGTTTCAGGGTTTAGGGCAGTGGTGTTCGGGCAGTGTTGGGGGTCTTGCTGGGGGTGGTGTTTCAGGGTTTTGGGCAGTGCAGTGGTGTTCGGGCTGTGTAGGGGGTCTTGCTGGGGGTAGTGTTTCAGGGTTTAGGGCAGTGCAGTGGTGTTCGGGCAGTGTAGGGGTCGTGCTGGGGGTGGTGTTTCAGGTTTTAGGGCAGTGCAGTGGTGTTCGGGCAGTGTAGGGGGTCGTGAAGGGGGTGGTGTTTCAGGGTTTAGGGCAGTGCAGTGGTATTCGGGCAGTGTAGGGGGTCGTGCTGGGGTGGTGTTTCAGGGTTTAGGGCAGTGCAGTGGTGTTCGGGCAGTGTAGGGGTCGTGCAGGGGCTGGTGTTTCAGGGTTTAGGGCAGTGCAGTGGTGTTCGGGCAGTGTAGGGGGTCGTGCTGGGGGTAGTGTTTTAGGGTTTAGGGTAGTGCAGTGGTGCTTGTGTAGTGTAGGGGGTAGTGTTTTAGGGTAGTGCAGTGGTGTTTGTGTAGTGTAGGGGTCATGTTTTAGGGCAGTGCAGTGGTGTTCGGGCAGTGTAGGGGTCGTGCTGGGGTAGTGTTTTAGGATTTAGGTTAGTGCAGTGGTGTTTGGGTAGTGTAGGGGGTCGTGCTGGGGATAGTGTTTTAGGGTTTAGGGTAGTGCAGTGGTGTTTGTTTAGTGTAGGGGGTCGTGCTGGGGGTAGTGTTTTAGGGTTTAGGGTAGTGCAGTGGTGCTTGTGTAGTGTAGGGGGTCGTGCTGGGGGTAGTGTTTTAGGGTTTAGGGTAGTGCAGTGGTGCTTGTGTAGTGTAGGGGGTCGTGCTGGGGGTAGTGTTTTAGGAATTAGGGGAGTGCAGTGGTGTTCGGGCAGTGTAGGGGGTCTTGCTGGGGCTGGTGTTTCAGAGTCTAGGGCAGTGCAGTGGTGTGCGGGCAGTGTAGGGGTCTTGCTGGAGCTGGTGTTTCAGGGTTTAGGGCAGTGCAGTGGTGTTCGGGCAGTGTAGGGGTCGTGCTGGGGGTGGTGTTTCAGGGTTTAGGGCAGTGCAGTGGTGTTCGGGCAGTGTAGGGGTCGTGCTGGGGCTAGTGTTTCAGGGTTTAGGGAGAGCACTGGTGTTCTGGCAGTGTAAGGAGTTGTGCTGGAGGTGGTGTTTCAGGGTTTAGGGCAGTGCAGTGGTGTTCGGGCAGTGTAGGGGGTCTTGCTGGGGGTGGTGTTTCAGGGTTTAGGGCAGTGGTGTTCAGGTAGTGTAGGGGGTCTTGCTGGGGGTGATGTTTCAGGGTTTAGGGCAGTGCAGTGGTGTTCGGGCAGTGTAGGGGGTCTTGCTGGGGGTAGTGTTTCAGGGTTTAGGGCAGGGCAGTGGTGTTCGGGCAGTGTAGGCGGTCGTGCTGGGGATGGTGTTTCAGGGTTTAGGGCAGTGCAGTGGTGTTCGGGCAATGTAGGGGTCGTGCTGGGGCTGGTGTTTCAGGGTTTAGGGCAGTGCAGTGGTGCTCGGGCAGTGTAGGGGGTTGTGCTGGGGGTGGTGTTTCAGGGTTTAGGGTAGTGCAGTGGTGTTCGGGCAGTGTAGGGGGTCGTGCTGGGTCTGGTGATTCAGGGTTTAGGGCAGTGCAGTGGTGTTCGGGCAGTGTAGGGGGTTGTGCTGGGGGTGGTGTTTCAGGGTTTAGGGCAGTGCAGTGGTGTTCGGGCAGTGTAGGGGGTCATGCACGGGGTGGTGTTTCAGGGTTTAGTGCAGTGCAGTGGTGTTCAGGCAGTGTAGGGGGTCGTGCTGGGGCTGGTGTTTCAGGGTTTAGGGCAGTGCAGTGGTGTTCGGGCAGTGTAGGGGGTCATGCACGGGGTGGTGTTTCAGGGTTTAGTGCAGTGCAGTGGTGTTCAGGCAGTGTAGGGGGTCGTGCTGGGGGTGATGTTTCAGGGTTTAGGGCAGTGCAGTGGTGTTCGGGCAGTGTAGGGGGTCTTGCTGGGGGTAGTGTTTCAGGGTTTAGGGCAGGGCAGTGGTGTTCGGGCAGTGTAGGCGGTCGTGCTGGGGATGGTGTTTCAGGGTTTAGGGCAGTGCAGTGGTGTTCGGGCAATGTAGGGGGTCGTGCTGGGGCTGGTGTTTCAGGGTTTAGGGCAGTGCAGTGGTGCTCGGGCAGTGTAGGGGGTTGTGCTGGGGGTGGTGTTTCAGGGTTTAGGGTAGTGCAGTGGTGTTCGGGCAGTGTAGGGGGTCGTGCTGGGTCTGGTGATTCAGGGTTTAGGGCAGTGCAGTGGTGTTCGGGCAGTGTAGGGGGTTGTGCTGGGGATGGTGTTTCAGGGTTTAGGGCAGTGCAGTGGTGTTCGGGCAGTGTAGGGGGTCATGCACGGGGTGGTGTTTCAGGGTTTAGTGCAGTGCAGTGGTGTTCAGGCAGTGTAGGGGGTCGTGCTGGGGCTGGTGTTTCGGGGTTTAGGGCAGTGCAGTGGTGTTCGGGCAGTGTAGGGGGTCGTGCTGGGGCTGGTGTTTCACGGTTTAGGGCAGTGCAGTGGTGTTCGGGCAGTGTAGGGGGTCGTGCTGGGGCTGGTGTTTCAGGGTTTAGGGCAGTGCAGTGGTGTTCGGGCAGTGTAGGGGTCGTGCTGGGGCTGGTGTTTCAGGGTTTGGGCAGAGCAGTGGTGTTCGGGCAGTGTAGGGGGTCGTGCTGGGGGTGGTGTTTCAGGGTTTAGGGCAGTGGTGTTCGGGCAGTGTAGGGGGTCTTGCTGGGGGTGATGTTTCAGGGTTTTGGGCAGTGCAGTGGTGTTCGGGCTGTGTAGGGGGTCTTGCTGGGGGTAGTGTTTCAGGGTTTAGGGCAGTGCAGTGGTGTTCGGGCAGTGTGGGGGGTCGTGAAGGGGTGGTGTTTCAGGGTTTAGGGCAGTGCAGTGGTGTTCGGGCAGTGTAGGGGGTCGTGCTGGGGTGGTGTTTCAGGGTTTAGTGCAGTGGTGTTCGGGCAGTGTAGGGGGTCATGCTGGGGTGGTGTTTCAGGGTTTAGGGCAGTGCAGTGGTGTTCGGGCAGTGTATGGGGTCGTGCAGGGGCTGGTGTTTCAGGGTTTAGGGCAGTGCAGTGGTGTTCGGGCAGTGTAGGGGGTCGTGCTGGGGGTAGTGTTTTAGGGTTTAGGGTAGTGCAGTGGTGCTTGTGTAGTGTAGGGGGTCGTGCTGGGGGTAGTGTTTTAGGGTTTAGGGTAGTGCAGTGGTGTTTGTGTAGTGTAGGGGGTCATGTTTTAGGGTATGCAGTGGTGTTTGGGTAGTGTAGGGGGTCGTGCTGGGGGTAGTGTTTTAGGATTTAGGTTAGTGCAGTGGTATTTGGGTAGTGTAGGGGTCGTGCTGGGGGTAGTGTTATAGGGTTTAGGGTAGTGCAGTGGTGTTTGTTTAGTGTAGGGGGTCGTGCTTTAGGGTTTAGGGTAGTGCAGTGGTGCTTGTGTAGTGTAGGGGGTCGTGCTGGGGGTAGTGTTTTAGGAATTAGGGCAGTGCAGTGGTGTTCGGGCAGTGAAGGGGGTCTTGCTGGGGCTGGTGTTTCAGAGTCTAGGGCAGTGCAGTGGTGTTCGGGCAGTGTAGGGGTCTTGCTGGAGCTGGTGTTTCAGGGTTTAGGGCAGTGCAGTGGTGTTCGGGCAGTGTAGGGGTCGTGCTGGGGGTGGTGTTTCAGGGTTTAGGGCAGTGCAGTGGTGTTCGGGCAGTGTAGGGGGTCGTGCTGGGGCTAGTGTTTCAGGGTTTAGGGCAGAGCAATGGTGTTCAGGCAGTGTAAGGGGTTGTGCTGGAGGTGGTGTTTCAGGGTTTAGGGCAGTGCAGTGGTGTTCGGGCAGTGTAGGGGTCTTGCTGGGGGTGGTGTTTCAGGGTTTAGGGCAGTGGTGTTCAGGCAGTGTAGGGGGTCTTGCTGGGGGTGATGTTTCAGGTTATAGGGCAGTGCAGTGGTGGTCGGGCAGTGTAGGGGGTCTTGCTGGGGGTAGTGTTTCAGGGTTTAGGGCAGTGCAGTGGTGTTCGGGCAGTGTAGGGGGTCGTGCTGGGGATGGTGTTTCAGGGTTTAGGGCAGTGCAGTGGTGTTCGGGCAGTGTAGGGGGTCGTGCTGGGAGTGGTGTTTCAGGGTTTAGGGCAGTGCAGTGGTTTTCCGGCTGTGTAGGGGGTCGTGCAGGGGGGTGGTGTTTCAGGGTTTAGGGCAGTGCAGTGGTGTTCGGGCAGTGTAGGGGGTCGTGCTGGGGGTGGTGTTTCAGGGTTTAGGGCAGTGCAGTGGTGTTCGGCCAGTGTAGGGGGTCGTGCTGGGGGTGGTGTTTCAGGGTTTAGGGCAGTGCAGTGGTGTTCGGGCAGTGTAGGGGGTCGTGCTGGGGTAGTGTTTTAGGGTTTAGGGTAGTGCAGTGGTGTTTGTGTAGTGTAGGGGGTTGTGCTGGGGGTATTGTTTTAGGAATTAGGGTAGTGCAGTGGTGTTTGTGTAGTGTAGGGGGTCATGTTTTAGGGTAGTGCAGTGGTGTTTGGGTAGTGTAGGGGGTCGTGCTGGGGGTAGTGTTTTAGGATTTAGGTTAGTGCAGTGGTGTTTGGGTAGTGTAGGGGGTCGTGCTGGGGGTAGTGTTTTAGGGTTTAGGGTAGTGCAGTGGTGTTTGTGTAGTGTAGGGGGCATGCTGGGGTAGTGTTTTAGGGTTTAGGATAGTGCAGTGGTTCTTGTGTGGTGTAGGGGTCGTGCTGGGGGTAGTGTTTTAGGGTTTAGGGTAGTGCAGTGGTGTTTTTGTAGTGTAGGGGTCATGTTTTAAGATGCAACGCTCCAATACCTGACCAGTCTGCACTACATAAAACTGCAAAAAACTAAAAATAAAAAGCGTTTTGCACACTTTTGTCATTGGGCTATATGTGGGCTACATCTGGGTAATATTTGTGCTACATTTGGGCTCTTTTTTCTCTGTTGGCCATCTTGGAAGACTTCTTTGTTATGAAGTTTCCTAATTTCCTCATTTACTGCAGTCTCCTCAGTAGGAAATGCTTTCAGTTTTTTACTTTGATTCCATTAACCCCTTGACCGCGATCGGAATTCCGCTCGTGTGCTGGACATTCCGATCGCGGGTGGGGTCGTGACGAGCTCAGCTCGTCATGCGCACAGCGCTACCGCGCAGCATGACGAGCTGAGCTCGTCATGAGCACCGAAGGGGTTAAGAAGGCATTCAGATGTGTCTCACATTTGCCATAAATACAGAATGTTAGCACTCTAGTTGCTCATTAGATCACTGTAGTAAAGCTACTGCTCACCAGGGAGTTAACTGGAAGTCTGCTGCTGGTATTGAAAGTGATTGTTTCAGTCTGCATGTCAGAATTTTTGAATGAAATAGAAGAGGATTTGAGATCTCACTTAAAACATGCCCTAATTTTTCTTTCTGCAGCACTAACCATAATTTCTATTTCAAAAAGAACCCCTCATTTTGTTCCTTTTTAAATTAAATGTTTTAAGTGTTACCGGTTTATTCCAATCAAGATGGCTTCAGGTGTGCCATACTTTTGTCATAAGTAAGGCTGTTAGCGCTCTAGTTGTTCTTTAGAACACTCTGGGAAGCTGCAGTAGAACACAAAGGAATCAACTGACAGTCTCTGCCCTTGTTGGATGTACATGTTTTACTGAGAATGTCAGACTTCATTCTCACATGACTGAGAAAGATAATGTGAATTTACAGAAAATATGCTCTCATTTTAGCTTCTGGAGCACCTTCCAAAACTCTATGGGACAAGCATGTGAAAATAGTTCTCTCAAACATGATTCATGATATCCCAGCAGAAGGTTTTTCACAGGGTAAAATCACCTTAGAACACACCACAATTCCTGAAATTAGTATGGTACCATCAACAAATGAATTCTAATGTAACTAAAGTCTGTTATCACCCTTTATAGTTCTCCTTTTGGTAACCCTTAAAATCTTTGATTCACTACAATGCATTTCAATGGGGTACTATCATGTATATTGGTCCCAAGATGGCTGCCAGCAATTCCAGGATGAAGTGCTGACAGCCAATCAGATCTCACAATGACATGTGTGGTTAGGCTCCGCCCAGATATATATGTGATTGTACTTTTGGTTTTCTCAGGAACTACTGAACGGATTTACACCATTTAACCAAAAGGCACGACTCTGAACCAAGGGCTACCTTTTTGCCAAATTTGGTGTAATTCCGTTCAGCAGTTCGGGCTGTAGCTGCGATGAAAGGTTCCTATGGAAAATTGCATGGGGAAAACACGTTTTGGGACCCCCCTTTTTTCTCAGCCCCCGCTTGCCAAATCACCCTGAAACTTTCAGGATAGGAGCAGACTGGAGCGCCCCACAAGTTTTGAAAATTTCGCGAAGATTCGTCAACCGGCGCCAAAGTTATTGGAAATAGAATGTTGTGAATTTCCTATGGAAAATAGGTCCTAACTATAACTATCTACTGGCGACCGCCAGTAGATTATATATATATATATATATATATATATATATATATATATATATATATATATATATATATATATATATATATATATATATATATATATTCACTGAAAAAACCACAGGTTTCAGGCACGTTATAGTTAGAAATTTGCATTTAAAAACCTTAAAAATCACTGAAAAAACCATAAGGTTTTAGGGACAGTTATAGTTAGTTGGACATTGCACTCGTACAAAACCCGTGAAATTCCCCCGTTATAGTTAGTTCAGGTAACTATAACTCGCGCCCCCACAATGCACTGCTGATGACGTCACATATTACATCACTCATGACATGGTCAGTGACATCACTGATGACATCACTGATGACATCTCAAATGACATCACTGATGACATCACTGATGACATCATCCAGTGACTGTGTGTTTGTGTAAAGTTTAAATATGTTTAATATATATAGGGAAAGGCGTATTGAAGAATGAGTGGGTGTATAAGTGTCTGAATGGATGATTTAGTAGGTGCGTGACTGAGTCTATAAGTGAGTGATTAAACGTATCTTACTGGATGCATGGGTGAGTGACTAAACTGTGTGAATGTCTGTATCCGTCTGTCTGTTGTTGTGTAAGCAGCTGCATGGGTTTCTGACTAGCTAAATGAGTGTCTATATGGGTTATGGATTGGTTCTCTGAGTATCTGTATGGGTGCCTCAGTGTTTGTGTGGGTGGGGTGAGTGTGAGTCTGTGCATAGATGTGTGAGTGGGTGATTCACTGGGTGCATGGTTTCAAGAGTGCGTCTGTGATGGACTGTATGGGTGGGTGAGTGTGTGTATGGGTGTGTTAGTGATTGAATGTATATCTCAGTGGTACATGTGTGAGTAACTACATATGTGAAAGGCAGTATATATGTGTGTTGGAGTATATAAATGGCTATAAATGAGAGTGTGTGATTGTGAGAGTGGCTATATGGATGAGTGTGTGCTTGCATCAGTGATTGCATAGCAGCGTAAGAATGTGCTAGTATTTTTATGAGTAAGTGAGCTGGTGTGTATAACTGTATAGGTGAGTAAATTGGAGTGTGATTAATTATTTGCATGACTGACTAGGTGTGTGAGTACCTCTATGGATGAGTTGCGTTGTGTGAGTGTTTATATAGGTGTATGAGTGCATATGATAGTCCTGTACTGAGTGACTGTAAGTATGAGTGACTGTACGGGTGAGTGAGTAGATGTGTGTGTGTAGACCTAAGAATCAGTGAGTGGGTATGTACTTATTGGTATTGGAGTGTGTATGGTTTTGAGAATGGCAGTCTGTAATTTAGAGTGGGTGTTTCAAAACTTATATTAGGGTGTGAGAAGATGCATTAAAATTCTCACATGGATGATGTCATCAGTGATGTCATCAGTGATGTCATTTGAGATGTCATCAGTGATGTCATCAGTGATGTCACTGACCATGTCATGAGTGATGTAATATGTGACGTCATCAGCAGTGCATTGCGGGGCGCGAGTTATAGTTACCTGAACTAACTATAACGGGGGAATTTCACGGGTTTTGTACGAGTGCAATGTCCAACTAACTATAACTGTCCCTAAAACCTTATGGTTTTTTCAGTGATTTTTAAGGTTTTTTAAATGCAAATTTCTAACTATAACGTGCCTGAAACCTGTGGTTTTTTCAGTGAATTTCAAAGGTTTTTTAAATGCTAATTTCTAACTATAACGTGTCTGAAACCTATGGTTTTTTCAGTGAATTTCAAAGGTTTTTTAAATGCTAATTCCTAACTATAACATGTCTGAAACCTACGGTTTTAGTGAATTTCAAAGGTTTTGTAAATGACAATTTTTAAATGTATTAATTGTTATATTTATTTTTTTCATACTGATTTACTACATTTTTAGAATCAATTTTTTTTACATATTTTATTTTTTAAATTACATTGTAATTACATTATACATTACAAAAAATACTTTCTCAGAATGAATTACTTTAGTTTAAATACTTTACACATAGGCAATAGACTTTTAAGTACAGTAGTTACAGTTGTTGCAATGGGCAACACATTTTCAAACACAATGCAACATTCAGCTCAATGTGAATTTCTAGTTAAATGCAATTAGTTACTTTATGGATTACTTTTCTAACCACAGGACTGGATCCTAGATTCAGTCCTGGGACATCTCCTGTAAACAGTTGAGTAAAAGCGTTTTGGTTACATTAGTGATTTTTAAGGAATATTATTGTATTTTAAAAGTTGACACTTTGAAACTTTTTCTCATAGAATCACCAATGTTATCCTATGGAAGGAAATTCACTTAGCAGGTAAAAACTGTTATCGTTACTTTTTCTTACTCAGTGTTGGATCCTGGATCCAGCACTGGTGCATCTCCTGTAAACAGTTGAAAGAATGCGTTTAAGTCATACAGGCGATTTTTAAGGAATATTTGTAGTTTGTGAAAATCGACACTTTGAAACTTTTCTGCTGAAAACCAGACAATGGATTCCTATGGAAGAAAATATAAGTTACTGGTAAGTACGGTTAAAATTACTTTTCAGGGTCAGTGCTGGGCTAAAAGATGCAGCACTGAGGTCTCTCCTGATAACAGGTGAGTAAATCGGAATTCGTATTTCGGCTGATTTTAGAGGAATATTTTAAAGTTCCAAAACTCCACACTTAGAAGAATTTCCAAGTGAAACCAGTCAATGTTAGCCTATGGAAGGAAATTCAAGATACTGGTAAGTACGGTTAAAATTACTTTTCAGGACCAGTACTGGGCTGAAAGATACAGCACTGAGGTCTCTCCTGATAACAGGTGAGTAAATCGGAATTTGTATTTCGGCTGATTTTAGAGGAATATTTTAAAGTTCCAAAACTCCACACTTAGAAACTTTTTCAGCAAAAAGCAGGCAATGATATCCTATGGAAGGAAATTCAAGTTACTGGTAAGTACGGTTAAAATTACTTTTCAGGATTAGTACTGGGCTGAAAGATGCAGCACTGAGGTCTCTCCTGATAACAGGTGAGTAAATCCGAATTCGTAGTTCGGTAGATTTTAGAGGAATATTTGCACAATGGTGAAGGTAGGGGCGGGGCCTGAGGTGACATCTGTGCAAACGCGCCCCGTGGCGCGTTTTAAGTTGGGGGATTAAGTCCCCTTGAATCATGAGGGTCCCTAGGGGCCAACTAGCCCACCAGGAACCTCCAGTATGCGCCAGGGGCTGCGTTGCAGAGAGTGTAGAGAGGCCACACCCCTTTTTACACCTCTCTGCAACGCAGCTCTGTGGCGCTTTCTGGATGTACCTGTTGGGCTTGTTGGCCCCCAGAGACCCTCAGGATTGAAGGGGATTGAATTCCCCATCTTAAAACGCGCCACGGGGCCTGTTTGCACACATGTCACCTGAAGCCCCGCCCCTCCCTTCACCACTGTGCAAACGCGCCCGTGGCGCGTTTTAAGTTGGGGGATTAAGTCCCCTTGAATCCTGAGGGTTCCTGGGGGCCAACTAGCCCACCATGTACCTCCAAAAAGCGCCACAGAGCTGTGTTGCAGAGAGGTGTATAAAGGGGCGTGGCCTCTGTACACCTCTCTGCAACGCAGCCCCCTGGCGGATACTGGAGGTTCCTGGTGGGCTAGTTGGCCCCCAGGGACCCCCAGTATTCAAGGGGAATTACTTCCCCATCTGCAAACGTGCCAGGGGGCGCGTTTGCAGAGTGGTGAAGGAAGGGGGCGGGGCCTGCGGGCCGATCGTTTTTTTTTTTTTCCCCTGAAGGGGGGCTGTGTGGCCCCCCTTCCTTTTTCTTATTTTTGGGCCCTGGGGACCCCATCCCCCAGGGCCTTACTCCCTTTTTTTTTTTTTTTTATTTAAAAAAAAATTATTTCTGGGGAGGGGGCCGCGTGGCCCCCTCCCGGGCCACTACTTGCCCCGGGGACCCCATCCCCCGGGCCTGGCCTCTGGTTGGGGACTGTGGGGGTCCCCAAACCCCCACAGTCCCGCCGGCTCCCCGTGTCCTACGGGAGCCGGCATTGCTTTTACACATGGGGAGCAGCTAACATGCTGCTCCCCGTGTGGAAAGCAATTGTCTTTGGATATTGGAGCGAGAGCAGGTTTCCTGCTCTCTCTTCCAATATCCAAAGCAGTTTGTAATGACAGGACGGGAGCCGCGAGGCTCCCATCCTGTCATTGCAAACAGCAGTGTCCCGGGGTAGGCACCCCGGGACACTGCAGGAGCCGGCCCTGGGGGTGGCGGTCCCCAGGGCCACCACAGGCTCCAGGAGGGGGCCGCGCGGCCCCCCTCCCCACATCAGCAAAGCCCCGGGGAGGTGGTGGTCCCCGGGCTTCGGGGGTCCAAAACGGACCCCCATTTTAATTTGTTAGTGCCCCGGGAGGTGGCGGTCCTCGGGGTGTGGGGGCTCGAGCCCCCCACACAGGAAAAAAAAAAAAGAAGCCCCGGGGAGGTGGTGGTCTCGGGGCTGCGGGAGGGCTCAGAGCCCTCCCGCACCATTTAAAAGAAAGCCCCGTGGGGTGGCGGTCCCCGGGCTTGGGGGCCCTTAGAGGCCCCCATACATAAAATAAACACCCTCCAGCATGCCCCCGGGACTTGGCCCACCTGGGGGCAAATTAACATCGAAGCGCGGAGACCGCGCTTCGATTTTTTTTATCGGCAGGATCCGCGCACCCTGAGCGCATCCTGCCGATTTTTTTTAAAAAAATGCTTTTTGCCCAGGGGTCCTTGTGGGACCCCTGAGCAGACCTAGGGGTCAGGGTGTTTCTACCCTGCCCCTTTGTGCGTTTTGCGCACTTTTTTACTGCTTTCTTGTTCCTCGGTTCTACCGAGGAACAAGATGGCTGCCAACACTTCCTGGTTTGGAGTGTTGACAGCCAATTAGCAGACAACTCGTGATCGGGAGGGTGCGCGAATCCGACGCGGCCATAGATATATATGTACTTTTACTTTTGATTTTCTCAGCAACTACTGAACGGATTTACACCATTTAACAAAAGGGTTCTTTCTGAACCAAGAACTACCTCTTTGCCAAATTTGGTGTAATTCCGTTCAGCAGTTCGGGCTGTAGCCGTGTCTAAAGTTTCCTATGGGAAAATGAATGGGGAAAACACGTTTTGGGACCCCCTTTTCTCGGCCCCGCTTGACGAATCACCCTGAGACTTTCAGGGTAGGAGCGGACCGGAGCGCCCCACAAAGTTTGAAAATTTTGCAAAGATACGTCAACCGGCAAGAGAGTTATTTCAAATAGAATGTCGCAGATTTCAGGTTCTAACTATAACTATCTACTGGCGACCGCCAGTAGGTAATATATATATAATATATATATTACCTACTGGCGGTCGCCAGTAGATAGTTATAGTTACAACCTATTATCCATAGGAAATCCGCGACATTCTATTTGAAATAACTCTCTTGCCGGTTGACGTATCTTCGCGAAATTTTCAAACTTTGTGGCCCGCTCCGGTCCGCTCCTACCCTGAAAGTCTCGGGGATTCGCTAGCTGGGGCCGAGAAAAAGGGGGTCCCAAAACGCGTTTCCCCATGCACTTTTCCATAGGAAACTTTAGACACGGCTACAGCCTGACTGTTGAACGGAATTACACCAAATTTGGCAAAGAGGTAGTTCTTGGTTCAGAAAGAACCCTTTTGTTAAATGGTGTAAATCCGTTCAGTAGTTGCTGAGAAAATGAAAAGTAAAAAGTTAGTGATATCTATGGCCGAGTAGGGTCCGCGTACCCTCAGCGCACCCTGCGCGCACCGTCCCGATCACGAGCTGCATGTTAATTGGTTGTCAGCTGGCTGTCAACATTCCGATTCAGGAAATGTTGGCAGTCATTTTGTCCCTCGGTAGAACCGAGGGACAGAAACAAGTGCGCAAAGCGCACAAAGGGGGCAGGGTAGAAACACCCTGACCCCTAGGTTTGCTCAGGGGTCCCACAAGGACCCCCTGGGCAAAAAATAAAAAAATTTTTTAAAATCGGCAGGATGCGCTCAGGGTGAGCGAATCCTGCCGAAAAATCGAAGCGCGGTCTCCGCGCTTCGATAGCTAATTGGCCCCCGGGTGGCCCAAGTCCCGGGGGCATGGTGGGGGGATAATTTAATGTGTGGGGGCCTCAAGGGCCCCCAAGCCCCGGGGACCGCCACCCCCGGGGCTTTTTGAAAGTGGTGCGGGAGGGCTCTGAGCTCTCCCGCAGCCCCGGGGACCACCACCTCCCCGGGCTTTTTTTAATTAAAAATAAAACCAGTGTGGGGGGCTCCAGCCCCCACACGCCCCGGGACCGCCACCTCCCGGGGCACTAAACATTTAATATGGGGGTCCGTTCCGGACCCCAGAGCCCCGGGACCACCACCTCCCCGGGGCTGTGTACTGAATGGGAGGGGGCCGCGCGGCCCCCTCCTGGAGCCCTTGATGGCCCTGGGGACCACCACCCCCAGGGCCGGCTCCTGCAGTGTCCCGGGGTGCCTACCCCGGGACACTGTAGTTTGCTATGGCAGGACGGGAGCCTCGCGGCTCCCGTCCTGCCATAGCAAACTGCTTTGGATATTGGAAGAGAGAGCAGGGAAACCTGCTCTCTCTTCCAATATCCAAAGCGATTGCTTTTCCACATGGGGAGCAGCATGTCAGCTGCTCCCCATGTGGAACAGCAATGCCGGCTCCCAAGGGACGTGGGAGCCGGCGGGACTGTGGGGGATTGGGGACCCCCACAGTCCCCAACGGAGGGCCAGCCCCGGGGGATGGGGTCCCCGGGGCAAGTAGTGGCCCGGGAGGGGGCCACGCGGCCCCCTCTCCAAAAAAGAGAAAAAAAAAGTAAAAAAAAAAATGGAAAGGCCGGCCCCGGGGATGGGGTCCCCGGGGCCTTAAAATGGCCAGAGGAGGGGGCCACGCTGCCCCCTCAAAATAATAAATATAGAGGCCATGCCCCGGGGATGGGGTCCCCGGGGCCAATACAGGCCCAGGGAAGGGGGCCACGCGGCCCCTTCCCGTTTTTTTTTTTTGGTAATTTAGTAGAATAGGGGTAAGGCCCTGGGGGATGGGGTCCCCAGGGCCCAAAAGAGAAAAAGGAAGGGGGCCACACAGCCTCCCTTCAGGGGACAAAAAAAAACGATGGGGCCCGCAGGCCCCGCCCCCTTCCTTCACCACTCTGCAAACGCGCCCTGGCGCGTTTGCAGAGGGGAACAAATTCCCCTTGAATGCTGGGGTCCCTGGGGCCAACTAGCCCACCAGGAACCTCCAGTATGCGCCAGGGGCTGCCTTGCAGAGACGTGTAGAGAGGCCACACCCTTTTACACCTCTCTGCAACGCAACTCTGTGGCGCTTTTGGATATACCTGTTGGGCTAGTTGGCCCCCAGGGACCCTCAGGATTCAAGGGAGTTAATCCCCCGACTTAAAACGCGCCACGGGGCACGTTTGCACAGTGGTGAAGGGAGGGGCGGGCTTCAGGTGACATGTGTGCAAACAGGCCCCATGGCGCGTTTTAAGATGGGGAATTAAATCCCTTCAATCCTGAGGGTCCCTGGGGCCAACTAGCCCAACAGGTACATCCAGAAAGCGCCACAGAGCTGCGTTGCAGAGAGGTGTAAAAAGGGGTGTGGCCTCTCTACACGTCTCTGCAACGCAGCCCCTGGCGCATATTGGAGGTTCCTGGTGGGCTAGTTGGCCCCTAGGGACCCTCAGGATTCAAGGGGACTTAATCCCCAACTTAAAACGCGCCACGGGGCGCGTTTGCACAGATGTCACCTCAGGCCCCGCCCTCCCTTCACCATTGTGCAAATATTCCTCTAAAATCAGCCGAAATACGAATTCCGATTTACTCACCTGTTATAAGGAGAGACCTCAGTGCTGTATCTTTCAGCCCAGTACTGGTCCTGAAAAGTAATTTTAACCGTACTTACCAGTAACTTGAATTTCCTTCCATAGGCTAACATTGACTGGTTTCAATTGGAAATTCTTCTAAGTGTTGAGTTTTGGAACTTTAAAATATTCCTGTAAAATCAGCCGAAATACGAATTCCGATTTACTCACCTGTTATCAGGAGAGACCTCAGTGATGCATCTTTCAGCCCAGTACTGGTCCTGAAAAGTAATTTTAACCGTACTTACCGGTAACTTGAATTTCCTTCATAGGCTAACATTGACTGGTTTCACTTGGAAATTCTTCTAAGTGTGGAGTTTTGGAACTTTAAAATATTCCTCTAAAATCAGCCGAAATACGAATTCCGATTTACTCACCTGTTATCAGGAGAGACCTCAGTGCTGCATCTTTCAGCCCAGTACTGATCCTGAAAAGTAATTTTAACCGTACTTACCGGTAACTTGAATTTCCTTCATAGGCTAACATTGACTGGTTTCACTTGGAAATTCTTCTAAGTGTTGATTTTTGAAACATACAAATATTCCTCTAAAATCAGCCGAAATCCGAATTCTGATTTACTCACCTGTTATCAGGAGAGACCTCAGTGCTGCATCTTTCAGCCCAGTACTGGTCCTGAAAAGTAATTTTAACCGTACTTACCAGTAACTTGAATTTCCTTCCATAGGCTAACATTGACTGGTTTCACTTGGAAATTCTTCTAAGTGTGGAGTTTTGGAACTTTAAAATATTCCTCTAAAATCAGCCGAAATACGAATTCCGATTTACTCACCTGTTATCAGGAGAGACCTCAGTGCTGCATGTTTCAGCCCAGTACTGATCCTCAAAAGTAATTTTAACCGTACTTACCGGTAACTTGAATTTCCTTCCATAGGATATCATTGCCTGCTTTTTGCTGAAAAAGTTTCTAAGTGTTGATTTTTGGAACTTTTAAATATTCCTCTAAAATCAGCCGAAATCCGAATTCTGATTTACTCACCTGTTATCAGGAGAGACCTCAGTGCTGCATCTTTCAGCCCAGTACTGATCCTCAAAATTAATTTTAACCGTACTTACCGGTAACTTGAATTTCCTTCATAGGAATCCTTTGTCTGGTTTTCAGCAGAAAAGTTTCAGTGTCGATTTTCACAAACTACAAATATTCCTTAAAAATCGCCTGTATGACTTAAACGCATTCTTTCAACTGTTTACAGGAGATGCACCAGTGCTGGATCCAGGATCCAACACTGAGTAACAAAAAGTAACGATAACAGTTTTTACCTCCTAAGTGAATTTCCTTCCATAGGATAACATTGGTCATTCTATGAGAAAAAGTTTCTAAGTGTCAACTTTTAAAGTACAATAATATTCCTTAAAAATCACGACTGTAACCAAAACGCTTTTACTCAACTGTTTACAGGAGATGTCCCAGGACTGAATCTAGGATCCAGTCCTGTGGTTAGAAAAGTAATCCATAAAGTAACTAATTGCATTTAACTAGAAATTCACATTGAGCTGAATGTTGCATTGTGTTTGAAAATGTGTTGCCCATTGCAACAACTGTAACTACTGTACTTAAAAGTCTATTGCCTATGTGCAAAGTATTTAAACTAAAGTAATTCATTCTGAGAAAGTATTTTTTGTAATGTATAATGTAATTACAATGTAATTTAAAAAATAAAATATGTAAAAAAAATGTTTTCTAAAAAATTTCGAAATCAGTATGAAAAAATTTTATATAACAATTAATACATTTAAAAATTGTCATTTTCAAAACCTTTGAAATTCACTGAAAAAACCGTAGGTTTCAGACATGTTATAGTTACAAATTAGCATTTAAAAAACCTTTGAAATTCACTGAAAAAACCATAGGTTTTAGGGACGTTATAGTTAGAAATTAGCATTTAAAAAACCTTTGAAATTCACTGAAAAACCATAGGTTTTAGGGACAGTTATAGTTAGTTGGACATTGCACTCGTACAAAACCCGTGAAATTCCCCGTTATAGTTAGTTCAGCTAACTATAACTCGCGCCCGCAATGCACTGCTGATGACGTCACATATTACATCACTCATGACATGGTCAGTGACATCACTGATGACATCACTGATGACATCTCAAATGACATCACTGATGACATCATCCACGTGATAATCTGATGCAGCTCTTCACACCCTAATATAACCTTTGATACACCCAATCTAAATTACAGACTGCCATTCGCAAAACCATAGACACTCCAACACCAATAACTACATACCCACTCACTGATTCTTAGGTCTACACACACACATCCACTCACTCACCCGTACAGTCACTCATACTTATGGTCACTCAATACAGGACTATCATATGCACTCTTACTCCTATATAGACACTCAAACACCGCCACTCATCCATAGAGGTACTCACACACCTAGTCAGTCATGCAAATAATTAAACACACTGCCATTTACTCACCTATACAGTTATACACACACCAGCTCACTTAATCATACAAATACTAGCACATTGTTACGCTCTTATACAATCACTGATACAAGCACACACTCATCCATACAGCCACTATCACAATCACTCACTCTCGCTTATAGCTATTTATATACTCCAACACACATATATACTGCCTTTCACATATGTAGTTACTCACACATGTACCACTGGGACATACATTCACTCACTAACACACTCTTACACACACTTACCCACCCATACAGTCTATCACAGATGCACTCTTGAAACCATCCACCCAGTGAATCACCCACTCACACATCTATGCACAGTCGCACACACCCCATCCACACAAACACTCAGGCACCCATACAGATACTCAGACAACAAATCAATAACTCTTATAGACACTCATGTAGCTATTCACAAACCCATGCAGCCACTTACACAGCAACAGACAGATACAGACATTCACCCAGTTTAGTCACTAACCCATGCATTCAGTAAGATACGTTTAATCACTCACTTATAGAATTAGTCACGCACCTACTAAATCATCCATACAGACACTTATACACCCACTCATTCTTCAATACGCCTTTCCCTATATATATAAAAAATATTTAAACTTTACAGAAACACACAGTCACTGGATGATGTCATCAGTGATGTCATTTGAGATGTCATCAGTGATGTCATCAGTGATGTCACTGACCATGTCATGAGTGATGTAATATGTGACGTCATCAGCAGTGCATTGCGGGGCGCGAGTTATAGTTAGCTGAACTAACTATAACAGGGGAATTTCACGGGTTTTGTACGAGTGCAATGTCCAACTAACTATAACTGTCCCTAAAACCTATGGTTTTTTGAGTGAATTTCAAAGGTTTTTTAAATGCTAATTTGTAACTATAACGTCCCTAAAACCTATGGTTTTTTCAGTGAATATATATATATATATATATATATTGGGGTCGTGGCCCGGCAAGATTGCTGAGTAGACGTATCTCTAGGCTCTCCCATCGGCCCATAAATAATCCGCTATAATCCTGACTCTCCTGGGTACATATTGCCCTTTGGAACTGCAGACAACATCCAGCTGTACTCCTGGCACCTACCTGTTGCGATCCAGGCCTCGGTGCGAAGTTTGCTGGCGATAAATTGGATACTTAAGTGGTGCGGAGGTCCGTCTTGCAGCCGAGGGGTGAGATCCCCCCTCCCCACAGATCGGTGCTGCGGGGCAGGAATCGTGATCGACTCACGGGGCTGACGAGAGCAGAGTGACGCTGTAGGCATCCGGCGGAGACTGATACTGCAGGCCGCGGAGGAGGTACGAGCTGTGTTCCTGCTGACTCGGAGAGCGAGTGGTCGTCGCTTTGTAACTGCGGTGGCCGCCCTGGGGCTTGGATGACGGCAGGATGGCCCATAGAGTGATCCGATCTGTCCTGGAGGGACCGGAGGTCGTCTTGTGCTGAAGGTGGCTCCCGAAAGGCGCCAGGAGCGGTCCGCCGTAGAGTTGCCCCCTTGGATCTGCTGTGCACTGGGCTGGGTGTGGACCCCGTACCGTGCCCTGGACCATGGGAGCCTGGGCAGCTACAGTGCATCAGGTGGACCCCTGCCCCCGAGGGAGCGTGAGGAGACCCACGGTAGGCACATGGGAGAACACAAATGTGCAGAACTGAAGGGATTGAGCAGCCCCCTATAGACCTCGAGCACAAAATGGATAAAGGGGTGGGGCACATTCCCAGATCACAGTGACCTACAGTGCAGCAGGCATACAGGATGCCAGGAGAGTAGAGGGGGACCGGAGGTACTAGTGGAGTGAGCGCAAACGTTAGACAATTCGCCTGCCACACACTGAACAAGGTAATTTTGATGTCTCCTCAATATGTTTTGGGCCCTTGCCTGTCGCGGGTACTTGGGCCACCCACAGGAGTGAGGTACCATTTTTATTGGGAGACCTGGGGGAACGCTGGGTGGTAGGAAATTTGTGTCAGCCCGGTGATCCCACAACTTTCCCACACAGAAATTTGAGAAAAAAGTGATTTTTTTCCAGCTAAATTTGAGGTTTGCAGGGGATTCTGGGTAGGAAAATGTTGGGGGGTCCAAGCAAGCCATACCTCCCTGGACTCCCCCGGGTGTCTAGTTTTCAGAAATATGTGGGTTTGGTAGGTTTCCTTAGATGGCCGCTGAGCCCGGGACCCAAAACGCAGGTGACCCCCTTGAAAAACCAGGTAGTTTTGCGATAGATAGGTGGGTACCTGTGTTTTTGGTCCTGGGTTTGCAGACATCTAGGGGAACCTAAAAAACCCAGACATTTCTGAAAACGAGACACCCGTGGGAGTCCAGGGAGGTGTGGCTTGCGTTGATCCCCCAACATTTTCCTTCCAAAAATTCACTGCAAACCTCAAATTTAGCTAAAAAGTCAAATTTTCCGCTACTTTGGGCATCTACACAAGTGAGGTATCATTTTTCTCGGGAGTCCAAGGGGAATGCTGGGTAGTAGGAAGTTTGTGCCTGCACAGTGATCCTACAAGTTACCCATTCAGAAATGTGAGGAAAATGTGACTTTGTAAGTAAATTTGAGGTTTGCGCAGGATTCTGGGTAAGAAAACACTGGGGGATCCATGCAAGCCACACCACCAGCCAAGAGTCAGTACATGCACACAACTATCCACACACACCACCAGCCAAGCGCCATCCATGCACACCGCCAGCCAAGCGCCATCCACACACACCACCAGCCAAGCGCCCCTACGTATAAATAAAACAACAAAATCCCTGGCTCCTAGTGGGCTTTCTGCCCCCCGGGGGGGTGCAGATTAGGGACTATTGACCCCATCTGCCTCCCGTTTTGGGGGAGTGGAGGCACTGGCATGCCCATTTTGGGAAGCCCCCACCTCTACATATAAAAAAAACAATCCCTGGGCCTAGTGGGCTTTCTGCCTTGCCTCCGGGGGGGGCAGAAAGACTGTGGGATATGGGGGGGGCATTGGCATGCCCATTTTGGGCAGCCCCCACCCCTAAATTCAATGGAAAAAAATCCCTGGCGTCTAGTGGGCTTTCTACCCTCCCAGGGAGGCAGATTGGGGGCTACTGCCCCCATCGGGGGGCAGAAAGACTGTAATTTTGCAGTGGGTGGGTGGGGGCATTGGCATGCCCATCTTGGGCAGCCCCCACCCCTAATTGCAGTGAAAATAAAAAGTATCTAGTGGGTTTTCTGTCCCCCCGGGGGGGCAGAAGACTGGAATTTTGTTGGGGGGGGCATTGGCATGCCGATCTTGGGCAGCCCCCACCCCTAAATTTAACAGGGAAAAAAACCCTGGCGTCTAGTGGGCTTCCTGCCCTCCCAGGGGGGCAGATTGGGGGCTTCTGCCCCCATCCGCCCCCCAGGGGGGGCAGAAAGACTAATCTTTGCAGAGGGGGTGGGGGCATTGGCATGCCCGTTTTGGGTAGCCCCCGCCCCAAATTTAAATTGCCATTAGGAAGGGGTACCATTGGAAAGAGGAGATTATCCCCTTTCCAGCGATAACTCTCCCGTCTTTCTACGTGCTCAGGGGGCTGAGATAGCGCCCTGAGCATGTAGAAAGCAAAACTGAAATGAGCCTCTCGGCTCATTTCAGTTTCGGTTTCACTGAAATCACATCATCGCGACGTGCGCGCTGATCGTCATTTCAGGGAAACCAAAGCTGCAGCCTCGGGAGCTGGGAAGCTCTTGCCCAGCTCCCGAGGCTGTTGCGGGTGAAAGGGAATCCCTCTGGTGCCCGCACCATAGGGATTCCCTGTGCCATGTGATTGGACGGCCGGGGGCATATGCATACGCATATGAGCACTGGTGCGTCGGACAGCCCCCGGCCGTCCGACGCACCGAAGGGGTTAAGGACAGGGGAAACCGTGTGCCTCAAGCTAATAAGATCTCAAAATATGTGCACCCGCTCTCGTTGGTCCCTGGGGCGCAAGCAGCTCACCTAACAGAACAACTAGAGAGCATGCAGGAGATGGAGAACCCCCCCTTCTATGGCAGATATGGAGGCTATACATGCCACTTGCAATGAAATGGTACATAAGATAGACTCAGTTGCCATTGAGGTCAACTTGCTCCGATGTGACCTCTGCAAAGTTACAGACAGGGTCACCACAAAAGAACAAGTAGTGAATACCTTGCAAAAGGAAGTTCGCACACTGAGCGACATGGTCACAGACCTTCAAAGAAAGGTGACCCGTCTGGATGAGCGGGCAGAGGACTCAGAAGGGAGGTCACGTAGAAACAACTTACACTTCCTGGGCTTTCCCGAAAAAGTGGAGGGACCTTCCGCAGAACTCTTTTTGGAGGAGTGGATCACCGCCACAGTGCCTCCTAAAAAACTGTCTAAGTTCTTCACCGTCGAGAGAGCGCATTGGGTTCTCAGGCCCCCACCCAAGCCGGGTGCGCCACCCAGCGCTATCATTGCAAGACTCTTCAACTTCAGGGACCACAATGCTATTCTGCAAATGACACGCAACCGAGGGCCAATACAGTTTGAACGGCATCAGATTTCGATCTATCCAGACTACACACAACGAGTGCAGGATCAAAGAAAGTCCTTTTGGTGGTAAAGCATCGGCTTAGAGACTTAAACCTCAAGTATAGTCCCCTTTTTCCAGCTAAACTCAGAGTCGACAGCGATGGGAAGACTGTTCTTCTTTTCCGCTGCGGAGGCCAGTGAGTGGTTGGATTCCCGGGGACACCTGTAGAGCAGGGTGGCCTAGTCGGCAAACTCTTCGCGGACTGCCGATTCGGGACGCCCACCAAGGGATAAAGGAACACGCAATACGTGGCAGTCCGCTGTCGGAACACGCAGCCCGGGGCGGATCCGGGTTTGCTGGGTGGCACACTGCAAATATCGGATACTGTGCCTGACTCAGGGGAGTCCTCCCAAGCACAGCTGCTGGGTAATAATCGCCGAGAAGAGGATGACGACTAGGGAACGGAATTCCATCCATATAACTTTCACTGGCTGGACGTTTGGTTTAGATAAGTATCCGGCTGTTTATTGCTAGAGATGACTGAGACTATCTCCTATCACATACAGGGGGGTAATGGTACCAGTAATGTTCATGATATTTGGAATTGAGCAATTTTGAACTCAGGATATGGGCAACCGATGGGGGGCCTTGCCCCCCGCCCTGGGTGGACAACTAAGTGGGGGGCTGGAGGTATGTCCTCGCACCTCACTGACCAGTCTACCACTAGCATTGCACATGAATATTAGACACTTCTTGTCGATAACAAGGAGTATAGGCAACTGGAAAGTTAAGCTATAGATTACATATTGTAGTTGTGCTGTTTCTATACCCTTTTAGTTTAGGGGGGAAATAGGGCGGCAAATCTACTTCGCGACGGGTGGGGGGTGCATTACTGCCCAAGGGGTGGGAGGTGTTTTTTGTTGTTGGGGAATAGTTGGGGATGTTTCTTCCGTCCTCCTATGAAGTCAATGAATATGTTATGATGTCACGGTATCAAGGACACCAGTTGAAGTATCGTAATGCATGGTTAAGAAACTGGGGTGGAATACGGACTTACAGACTATGGCAGCCCTCGTAAAAAAACTAATTACATGGAATGTACGTGGGATAGCCTCTTTTGAAAAACGTTGAAGGGTATTTGAATATTTGAAGCGCTATAAAGTAACCATAGCATACCTGCAGGAGACGCTGGATAGGGCAGTTGTACTCATCCTCGTACTCAGGATTTGCCAGGGGGTGAAGGAAGTGACCCGATTTGGGCCACCCGGGTGACTCACGACCACCTCTCAGCCTTCCATACAAATGAAGAGTCGGTCAGACAGTAGAGAATACAAGCCAAGTATGTTTATTCAGGTACACTCGAGCGGAGGCCAGTCTGACCAGCCTCCTGGGATTGCTGCAGAGGGACTGACTTCAGCAAACATGGTGATACATTATGTACAAATCAGAACCAATAAAGACACGCCCTGACTGGAAATTTCCAGTTGGAGGCAGCTAGACAAAGAAGGTACAGAAGGATGAGTTTCGATCCTGAGACTGGGCACACACTATCTTACTGCCAAGGTAATTCTGCCTGTGCCCGCCGCTCTAAAGGTGGGAGCATGCCTCTATCTAGAGGGAAAGGTATGCGCTAATAAGAACAGTGTATTCATTAGTACAGCAAGGCCCAACCTTGAAGAAACGAAAACTACCACAGCTACTTTCAGCAGAGACAGAGAGGAATTTGTTTAAATCATGACTCAAAATGGCGGCTAAACATAAAATGGTGCCGCGAATGCTAACTTAAGACGTACGATGCATAAACAGCACAGCTAAAACATTTTTATTCCAACAGACCCTCCTTTTAGCATTCGCTAATATCTTTTATGTTACCATCTAGGAACAGATAACATATTGCGAGAATAAGAACTATCACTATAAGCTGGAGCATACATAATCAGTATTCAAAGATACCCTCATCGATCTGCATGATGTCAGCAATGTATTTTTGCATCATGATCGCAGCATTAGTATCATGAACTGATGTTTTTGGTTTAGGGGTCAGAGCACGTACACAATAGGTACAACAAGCCGGGAGACATTGTATACAGAGGCAACATGTAAAGATAATACCAGCAACTGCAACCAAAAAGATAAGAATCTTCCAACCCCATGTTATCAGCATATTCCAGAACCACCCTAATAATGTCCAAGTACCTGTCTCTTGGTGTATGTCTGACGAAAGTCTATGCAATTTTTGTATAGCTGTATACACACTGGGGGCGTGGTCAGGTATATAAATGCAACAGCTGCTGCCAATGATGCGACAGGCCCCTCCCCGATCAGGAAGGATGACATCTAACACCATCCTGTTCTGTAAGGTAACTAATCTCGTAGCCTGGAGCTCAGCAGTGATGTTTGTCAGTATCCCCGCTGTTGTATTAATAACCCCTTCCACAACACTTGTTAGCCGACGAAGCCGAAGACTATTAGCCATGGGGCCCCAGAAAAGTAAAAGACCCCTTAAAGCATCATCAAACTGTTGCCAGGTGGTATCTGTCTGATCTATAACCTCAGTGTCAACAACCCTTCTGACTTGGGACGAGTATATACTCCTACGTTGCAGCCGATGGTCTTTATGGTAATTGGACGGGGCAACATACACAGGGGGGAAGAAGGAAACAGAGATAACATCTGCCAGACCACCCCCTCGGAAGCCAGACATGAGCTTGGGATCCACAGACAAAATAGACATTCTGGGGTAGGATCAAGTGCGTACTATTAATCGTGCTCAGTCTGTAGGTGAAATTGCATTTACTCTCCCCCACTTTTACCTTCCCTGTCCCCTGGATGCAGAAAATAGCTGTTGTGTTGACCACTGTTAGAAATAGGATTTTTGGTAGGCTAGGGCATGTACCAAAGCCAGGCAGAAACCACCACTCTAGTCAGGATAAGGGAGTTACACTCCTAAAATAACCCCTGCTCACCCCCTTGGTAGCTTGACACGAGCAGTCAGGCTTATCTTAGAGGCAGTGTGTAAAGCATTTGCACATAACCAACAGTAATACAGTGTAAGCACTACAAAAGGACACCACACCAGTTTAGAAAAATATCCAATATTTTTATATACTTAAGACAAGACCAAAAAGAATAAAAATCCACAACACAGAACTTAAAAATCTTTAGTTATCAAAATATGCTTGAAAAACAGTTCCTTGATGTCGATAGCTCCGTCCGGGGCTATCACGGCGTCGTGAACAAACAAATCCAAACAGTTCTGGCTGACCGCGGCGTCGCGGGCCAGCTACGGTGTCGGGAAGACCCGCAAACAGTACCTTTTTAGAAATGTAGGGCGTCGGCGACCTCTCGTTGAGCTTCCGAAAGCACGGCGTCCGCAGGAGTCGGTTCCGGAGGTCGGTGCAGGAGTCGTCGGGGCCCTCGAAGTCACATGCGTTGCAGATCGAAATCCTCTCTGTTGAAGTCAGGAGCTCTGGCGTCGGTAGGCGTTGGGTGCTGCGGTGCGAAGTGCAGCTGTGCGGCGTGCGGTGCCCTCAGGTCGCAGTGCGAGCAGCGGCTCGATGACGGCGTCAGATGGCGTCGTCGTTGAGACCAGGGTCGCGGTGCGAAGTGAATGCGGTGCTCGTCGCGGTGCTAGCAGGTCGCGGTGCAAGCAGCGGTGTCGTCGTTGCTGAAGCGCTGTCGTCTGCCGACGAACAGGAGTCGATGGCGCTGGCGTCGGTAGGCCAAGGCTGCGGTGCGGGATGAGGGCAGTGCGTTGTGTAAGTTTACGAGCGGTGCCCTCGAACCACGGTGCAAGCAGCGGCGTCGTCGGGGATGCCAAGGCATCGTCGTGAAGCGAGGCGGTGCGGAGTGCGGTGCCCACAGGTCGCGGTGCGAGCAGCGGCTCGGTGGCGGCATCAACAGGCGTCGTCTGTGAGACCAGGGTCGCGGTGCGGCGTTGCCGTCTGCGGTGCCTTCAGGACACGGAGTAGGCAGCGGCATCGTCGACGTTGTCGGGTTGCTTCTTCTTCTGTTGCAGCACAAAACACACAGTCCCCAGTGCTGAGGGCAGAAGAGCTTGAAGTCTTTGCTGTTCCTGAGACTTCTTGAACAGGGGGCAAGCTCTACCTCAAGCCCTTGGAGAAACTCACAAAAGTAGATTGCAGAAAGTTCAGTCCAGTACTTTCACTGCCCAAGACAGAAGCAGCCACTGCAGGCCAACACAGCAAAGCACACAGCAAAGTGGTAGATCCTCCTCACAGCTTCTCCAGCTCTTCTTCTTGGCAGTCTTCTTGGTGCAAAAGAGTTCTAAAAGTCAGGGGTCTCGGCCCCAATATTTATATTCCAAAATCCTTTGATCTCTTAGGCAGAGAGTGTCTGTGCCCAGCCAGAACCAGTTCTGCCTTCTCTGGTGTGACTTCCTGGCAGGAGGTGGAGACGGCATGGTCAGAGGCAGACCAGGCCCTTTGAGGTGCAAGGAAATCTCCTCCCCCTTCCCCAATTGCAGCCCAGGTCTATTCAGCCCTTTCCTGACCCACCTAGACTATCTGGAGCCACTCCTGCTCCCCAGCCTTCTGTCATCCAAAACCCAGACGGCAATCCAGATTCCAGCAGAGGCACACAGGATGACTAAGCAAGAAAATACCTACTTTCTAAAAGTGGTATTTTCAAACACAGAATGTAAAAATCACCTTCACTAAAAGATGCATCTTTAGATTCTGAGTTCAGGCATACTAAACTTTATTTTCCTACCTAATTCCCCGGGCCAGTTATGTTTATAAGATGTTATAAACAAACTCCCCATTCTGTCCTATGGGGAACAGGTAGCCTTGCAATAGCGAAAAACGAAATTGACCGTAATTCACTATCAAGACATGCCACACGCACCAAGGCATGTCCTACCTTTCACATACACTGCACCCGGCCCACAGGGGTACCTTGGGCCTACCTTGGGGTTGCTGACATGTAAGAAAAGGGATTTGTGAGGGACTGCCAAGTGTGTGCACTGGCCAAGTCGACATGGCAGTTACAAACTGCGCGCAGACTCCGCAATGGCGGGTCTGAGTTACCTTTTCAGGGCTACTCACGTGGGTGGCACAATCAGTGCTGCAGGCCCGCTAGTAGCATTTGATTCACAGGCCCTGGCACACTCAGTGCACTTTACTAGGGACTAACAAGTAAATCAAATATCCAATCATGGAAACACCAATCCATAACACAATTTACCACAGGAGCACTTGCACTTTACCACTGATCAGCAGTGAGAAAAGTGTGCAGAAACACTACGCCAGCAAAAACAGAGTCAAAACCGGGAGGTCAGAAAGCAAAAACTCAGGGGAAACACGCCAAAAGATGCCAAGTCTAACACATGTCCCCTCCAGCTGAAAGTAGGGAGAACTACCCACCCTCCTGGGAGTTCTCTTCACTAAGGCGGAAGAACCTGGACAGACCATCTGCATTGGCGTGTTCTGTGCCAGGACGGTGTTCCACCGTAAAGTCCATTCCCTGTAGGGAGATGGACCACCTCAGCAGTTTTGGATTCTCACCCCTCATTTGCATCAACCATCTGAGGGGCCTGTCGTCTGTCTGAACCCGGAAGTGAGTCCCAAACAGGTATGGTCTCAGCTTCTTCAGTGCCCAGACCACAGCGAAAGCTTCCCTTTCTATGGCACTCCACCTCTGTTCCCTGGGGAGTAGTCTCCGGCTAAGGAAGACTACAGGCTGGTCTAGGCCCTCTTCGTTCAGTTGTGAGAACATCGCTCCCACTCCATGCTCTGAAGCTTCAGTCTGCACAACGAATTCCTTGGAGAAGTCGGGGGCCTTGAGTACGGGTGCCGTGCACATGGCGGCCTTCAGGGCATCAAAAGCCTTCTGGCAGGACTCAGTCCAGATCACCTTCTTGGGCTGCTTCCTGGAAGTCAGCTCTGTTAAGGGGGCAACAATGGTGCCATACCCCTTAACAAACCTCCTGTAGTACCCGGTGAGTCCTAAGAAGGCCCTCACCTCTGTCTGGGTCTTGGGGGGCTCCCAAGCCAGAATGGTGTCAATCTTGGGTTGTAGGGGCACCACCTGGCCGCTTCCTACCTGGTGTCCCAAGTACACCACCGAACCCTGCCCGATCTGGCTCTTACTGGCCTTGATCGTGAGACCTGCCCTCTGCAGCGCCTTCAACACTTCACCGAGGTGCTGCAAGTGTTCTTCCTAGCTCGAACTGAACACTGCAATGTCATCCAGGTAGGTGGCACTGAAATCCTCCAGCCCAGCCAACACCTGGTTGACCAACCTCTGAAAGGTGGCAGGGGCATTTTCAACCCAAAGGGCATCACCCGGAACTGGTAATGTCCTTCTGGGGTTGAAAATGCTGACCTCTCCTTGGCCCCATCGGTTAAGGCAATCTGCCAGTACCCAGGCGTTAAATCAAACGTGCTGAGGAACTTGGCAGCTCCCAACCGATCAATAAGCTCATCAGCTCTGGGGATGAGGTGTGCGTCAGTCCTGGTGACGGCATTGAGCCCACGGTAGTCCACACAAAACCGCAGTTCTGGAGTGGCACCGGGTGCAGCAGCCTTTGGGACCAAGACCACTGGACTGGCCCAAGGTCTGTTGGAAGGCTCGATCACCCATAACGCCAACATCTTAGAGACCTCCTCTTTAATGCTGGCCTTGACCCGGTCAGTCAACCTGTAAATCTTGTGCTTCACAGGAGGGCTGTCACCGGTTTTCACGTCATGGGTACACCAGTGAGTAACACCTGGGGTCAGGGAGAACAGTGGGGCAAACTGTCCCAACAACTGGTGACAGTCACTCTGCTGCTCTGGAGTCAGTGTAGGGGAGAGGATCACACCTTCCACTGACCCATCGCGCTCCTTGGTAGACAGGAGGTCAGGGAGAGGTTCACTCTCCTCTTCCACCCCATCATCTGTCGCCAAGAGCATGCTCACTTCGTACCTCTCGAAGTGGGGCTTGAGGCGGTTCACGTGGAGGACCCTCAAAGGGTTCCTTGGAGCCCGCAAATCCACCAGGTAGGTGACATCACTTTTGCGCTCCACCACCTCAAATGGCCCAGTCCACTTGTCCTGCAAGGCACAAGGTTCCACTGGGGCCATGACCCACACTTTTTGCTCAGGTTGAAATTCGACCAGAGTGGCATACCACTTCCTCATTTCTTCCTGGCTGGCTTCTAGGTTCGCCTGCACGAGTTTCCTGAAGCGGGCAGTTTGGTTTCTGAAGGCCAGCATGTAACTAAACACATCCTGGGGAGCTTTCCTGGGAGCTGCCTCCCAGCCTTCCTTCACCAAACTCAGAGGTCCTCTCACAGGGTGACCATACAGAAGCTCAAAGGGACTGAACCCAAGAGACTTCTGTGGTACCTCCCTGTATGCAAAGAGAAGGCCCGGCAAGAGGACGTCCCACTTAAGCCTCATGGGTTCTGTTAGACCCTTAATCATGCCCTTCAAGGTCTGGTTGAATCTCTCCACCAGACCGTTACCTTGTGGGTGGTAAGGGGTGGTGAACTTGTAGGTTACACCACACTCCTTCCACAGGGATGTCATATACTTGGATATGAAATTGGTCCCCCTGTCAGAAACCACCTCTCTGGGGAATCCCACTCGGGAAAAGATCCCCAATATCACCCGGCCCACCACTGGCGCCGTCGTTGTCCTGAGAGGGATTGCCTCTGGGTACCGGGTGGCATGGTCCACCAAGACCAGGATGTACCTGTTGCCCATGGCTGTCTTGGGATCCAGTGGCCCCACAATGTCCATCCCTACCCTTTCGAAGGGCGTTTCAACCACTGGAAAAGGTTGGAGAGGAGCTTTGACCTTCCTCCCACTCTTACCACTTGCCTGGCAAGTTTGGCTAGACCTGCAATGTCCATCTGACTGCCTTCGCATTTGGGGCCAGAAGAAGTGGGTGACAAGCCTGTCAAAGGTCTTCTCCTGCCCCAAATGTCCTGCCAAAGGCATGTCATGAGCCAGACCCAGTAGGAAGGTCCTGAAGCGCTGGGGTACCACCAGCACACGGGCTGACCCAGGCTCAGCGACCTTAGGCTCACTATACAGGAGATCATTCTCCCAGTAGATCCAATGTGATCCGGACTGATCACCAGCTGCCTGGTCTGCAGCCTGCCGCCGCAGACCTTCCAGAGAAGGGCACTCCTTCTGCTCCTTGCAGAATTCCTCCCTGGTGGGACCCCCTTCTTGCTGCCAATGGGTCAGCTCAGAGATGTCCCCCAGTTCAGCTACCTGCTCCCCTGTAGGCACCGAGGCGTCCCCATCAAGGTCCGCCTCCTCCCGGTCCGTGGGAACTTCAGGGGCCGGTTTCCCTCGCCCCTTGCCCTTTCTCTTGGCAGGGACTTGGGCCACTATTTCAGGCTCCAAGTCCTCTTGATCACCCTCTCTGGCCGCCATTGACCGAGTGGACACGCATGCCCGCTCTGGCAACCCAAGCATCTCCAAGTGAGACCGGAGCTCAACATCCTTCCATAAGGACTGCTCCAGGTCATTACCTAGCAGACAATCTACAGGCATGGAAGGGCTCACAACCACCCTCAAGGGACCTGAGACCCCCCCCACTCGAAGGGAAACTGCGCCACCAGACACTGGCGCTCTGAATTGTCCACCGCAATGACTTGGTGGAATGCCCCTGGGACTACCTGCTTCTCAGAGACCAGGTGATACCGGACTGAGGTCACACTGGCTCCAGTATCTCTGAGAGCCTCTACCCTTTTCCCATTGATGGTCACCCAGGTGCTGTATTTCTTTGTGTTAGGGGGCACCGGGTTTCCTGGGACCATCTCACTGTCCCCTAGTGAGACGAGGGTCATTTCTGCGGGGTCCCCACCCTCCTGTGGGTACTCCTCCTCCCCAAGCGCTACACTAGCCAACACCTTGGACTGCCCACCGGTGGGTGGCTGTGCCCCCTTAGGGCACTTGGGGTCCCCCTTCATGTGACCCACCTGGTCACATGCAAAACACTTGCGGGGGCCGGTCTCAGCAGGCTTTCCCGATGAGACCCCTTGTTTCTTATCTCCTGGGGGATGGGAACCTTTACCCTGGGTGTTAGTTTGGGGCCCTTTAGAGAACTCCTGTGTTTTACCCTTGTCCCCCCCACTTTTCTGCTGGGGACCCTGCCCACCTTTGGCTGAGTCTCCCCCATACGCTTTCTTGTGGACCCTGGTTGAGTACGGTCCGCCTCCATAGCAAGCTTCCTGGGGTCAGTCAGCTTACTATCAACTAGGTGCTGGCGCAGAGCTGAAAAACATAGACTAGACAAGTGCTCCCATGCAATCAAATTGTAGAGCCCCTGAAAATCTGTCACATTACTGCCCTTCACCCAGCCATCCATTGACCTGCAAAACATATCTACACATTCCAACCAAGTGTTGGCATCGGACTTCTTACTGGACCTGAACTGATCCCTGTACTTTTCAGGAGTGAGACCATACTTAGTGAGAAGGGCCTCCTTCATGTCTGGATAGGTGAGGTGATACCCCTTACCCAAAGCTATTAAAGTATCCCTTGCTTCTTCTGGGAAGAGAGGCCACAATCCTGCTCCCCAATTCTCCTCAGGGACCCCATTCATGTGTATCGCTGCCTTGTAACCCTGAAACCACCTTTGTAAGTCATCCCCCTTCTTGAATTCCTTGCCTACATTCTTAGGGATGTGCACAATCCTGTCTGCCTGTCCTGACGGGTTGCTGCCACCATCTGAGCTGGCTCTACTCCTCTGATCCAGCTCCTTTATCCTGAACTCATGCTCTAACATCATCCTTTTCTCCTCCATGGCTAACTTAAGCTTCTCCAGTTCTACTGCAACTCTCCTTGCTTCCCGCCTGTCCTCCAGCTCTCCTAGGGACAGGCCACTGCTGCCTGGCCTGGAGGGTTCCCCCTCCCAAAAGCACATCCACCCTAGGAATAGGCTCCTCCGCCTCTCCACTGAGATCACCAGACTGCTCGCTGGCATGTCTGGCTGCTACCCAGGCCCTCAGCGCCTTTCGTAGCTCCTCCTTCCTCGTGAGGCCTCTGACTTGGACTTTTAGGTTTTTGCAAATTGATTTCAATTCCCTAACATTGTAGGATTCCAACCTATCCTCCTCAAAGGCAATTTCCAGGGATGCAACAGATGATGCTCTTGATTCAGGCATGATGAAGTAGCAAGTTCAAACTGGCAAGATCAAAAATAGGCCAAAAGAAAAAGAACCAGTATGTGGCACGTAATGGTCTGCGATATGGTAGTAGTGCATACCAATCACTGTAAGTCAAGTGCAAACGCAAGTCCTATCCTCACCGCTGACAACCAATGTTAGAAATGGGATTTTTGGTAGGCTAGGGCATGTGCCAAAGCCAGGAAGAAACCACCACTCTAGTCAGGATAAGGGAGTTACACTCCTAAAATAACCCCTGCTCACCCCCTTGGTAGCGTGGCACGAGCAGTCAGGCTTATCTTAGAGGCAGAGTGTAAAGCATTTGCACATAACCAACAGTATTACAGTGTAAGCACTACAAAAGGACACCACACCAGTTTAGAAAAATATCCAATATTTTTATATACTTAAGACAAGACCAAAAACGATAAAAATCCACAATACAGTACTTAAAAATCTTCAGTTATCAAAATATGCTTTAAAAACAGTTCCTTGATGTCGATAGCTCCGTCCGGGGCTATCACGGCGTCGTGAACAAACAAATCCAAACAGTTCTGGCTGACCCCGGCGTCGCGGGCCAGCTACGGTGTCGGGAAGACCCGCAAACAGTACCTTTTTAGAAATGCAGGGCGTCGGCGACCTCTCGTTGAGCTTCCGAAAGCACGGCGTCCGCAGGCGTCGGTTCCGGAGGTCGGTGCAGGAGTCGTCGGGGCCCTCGAAGTCACACGCGTTGCAGATCGAACTCCTCTCTGTTGAAGTCAGGAGCGCTGGCGTCGGTAGGCGTCAGGTGCTGCGGTGCGAAGTGCAGCGGTGCGGCGTGCGGTGCCCTCAGGTCGCGGTGCGAGCAGCGGCTCGGTGGCGGCGTCAGATGGCGTCGTCGGTGAGACCAGGGTCGCGGTGCAAAGTGAATGCGGTGCTCGTCGCGGTGCTGGCAGGTCACGGTGCAAGCAGCGGCGTCGTCGTTGCTGAAGCGCTGTCGTCAGCTGACGAACGAGAGTCGATGGCGCCGGCGTCGGTAGGCCAAGGCTGCGGTGCGGGATGAGGGCGGTGCGTCGTGTAACTTTATGAGCGGTGCCCTCGAACCATGGTGAAAGCAGCGGCGTGGAGCGGCGTCGTCGGGGATGCCAAGGTGTCGTCATGAAGCGAGGCGGTGCGGAGTGCGGTGCCCACAGGTCGCGGTGTGAGCAGCGGCTCGTGGCGGCATCAAGAGGCGTCGTCGGTGAGACCAGGGTCGCGGTGCGGCGTTGCGGCGGTGCCCTCTGCAGTGCCTTCAGGACACGGAGTCGGCAGCGTCGTCGTCGACGTCGTCGGGTTGCTTCTTCTTCTGTTGCAGCACAAAACACACAGTCCCCAGTGCTGAGGGCCGAAGAGCTTGAAGTCTTTGCTGTTCCTGAGACTTCTTGAACAGGGGGCAAGCTCTACCTCAAGCCCTTGGAGAAACTCACAAAAGTAGATTGCAGAAAGTTCAGTCCAGTCCTTTCACTGCCCAAGACAGAAGCAGCCACTGCAGGCCAACACAGCAAAGCACACAGCAATGTGCTAGTTCCTCCTCACAGCTTCTCCAGCTCTTCTTTTTGGCAGTCTTCTTGGTCCAAAAGAGTTCTAAAAGTCAGGGTTCTGGGCCCCAATATTTATATCCCAAAATCCTTTGATCTCTTAGGCAGAGAGTGTCTGTGCACAGCCAGAACCAGTTCTGCCTTCTCTGGTGTGACTTCCTGGCAGGAGGTGGAGACGGCATGGTCAGAGGCAGACCAGGCCCTTTGAGGTGCAAGGAAATCTCCTCCCCTTCCCCAATTGCAGCCCAGGTCTATTCAGCCCTTTCCTGACCCACCTATACTATCTGGAGCCACTCCTGCTCCCCAGCCTTCTGTCATCCAAAACCCAGATGGCAATCCACATTCCAGCAGAGGCACACGGGATGACCAAGTCTTTCTAAAAGTGGTATTTTCAAACACAGAATGTAAAAATCACCTTCACTAAAAGGTGCATCTTTAGATTCTGGGTTCAGGCATACTAAACTAGGCCTGGCCGGAAAACTACGCTACGCTCGCGTAGTTTGCGTAGTTTGCGCAACTACGCGCTACGCGAATTGCACGTAGCACAGTGCAAAAACGTGCAGCGTAGCTTAGCGGGCATTTTTTGCTTGCTCGCGGTCCTCAACGTCAAGTTGGCGATCGCGAGCGAGCAAAATGACATCCCGGCAAGACTTTTTCCTTGTTCGCGATCAGCAACATCAAGTTGCTGATCGCGAGCGTGGAAAATAAACCTCCCAGCGAGATTCTCAACGCGGGGAGGTCAGGTTTCTCATTGCGAGTGGTTGCGTATGCTCGCGACCGCTCGCGATGAGAAATTACCAGTCCGCGTTGAGAAAACTGCCGCTCGAGTACAAATCTTCTCGAGCGGCAGAAAACGAGCGCTTGCACTGTGCAAGATGCCGTTTGCAATGATTGTACAGTATGGACAAGCATCCGGCACTGTGCAATCATTGCGAACAGCATTTCCTACCGCACTACGCAGTTCGCGTAGTGCTACGCGTAGCTCGCGTAGTGCGAAGTGCACTTCGCGTAGCTATGCGTAGCGCTACTACGCGAACTAAGCCCAGGGTTATACTAAACTTTCTTTTCCTACCTAATTCCCCGGGCCAGTTATGTTTATAAGATGTTATAAACAAACTCCCCATTCTGTCCTATGGGGAACAGGTAGCCTTGCAATAGCGAAAAACGAAATTGGCCGTAATTCACTATCAGGCCATGCCACACACACCAGGGCATGTCCTACCTTTCACATACACTGCCCCCGACCCACAGGGGTACCTTGGGCCTACCTTAGGGGTGGCTGACATGTAAGAAAAGGGAAGGTGAGGGACTGCCAAGTGTGTGCACTGACCAAGTCGATATGGCAGTTACAAACTGCGCACAGTCTCCGTAATGGCGGGTCTGAGTTACCATTTCAGGGCTACTCACGTGGGTGGCACAATCAGTGCTGCAGGCCCGCTAGTAGCATTTGATTCACAGGCCCTGGCACTCTCAGTGCACTTTACTAGGAACTAACAAGTAAATCAAATATCCAATCATGGAAACACCAATCCATAACACAATTTACCACAGGAGCACTTGCACTTTACCACTGATCATCAGTGAGAAAAGTGGGCAGAAACACTACGCCAGCAAAAACAGAGTAAAAACCGGGAGGTCAGAAAGCAAAAACTCAGGGGAAACATGCCAAAAGATGCCAAGTCTTACAACCACGGACACTGGCATCAAGTTGTCCTTAGGAACATTACGATCGTGGAAAGATTGGAAATATTTAGAGGTGTTGAACCTTTGGAAATCAGCCATTTCCATCCTAAGCCATGTTTCGTTCTTCACTTTTTCATATATTCTCATACAGGATTTTGGGGATAATGTACCAGATGTCCCGTTTCCTGCCTGTCCTATGGGAGTAAATCCGTGATAAAAACGTATATACTCTACGACAGTGCGAGAGTCAGCAGATGTCATGAACTGGGTAGAGAGTTGGAAATGATAGTGCACCATAACGAACAGATCAAACCAACCTTCACAACTACCAATATATGACAATGGCATGGACAACAAATTATCGCTCTTATGAGTAACGGAGGGAAGCAATCCACAAACCCAACAATTAGTTGTATTGGACACATCATGGGCTTGATGCAACATTCGCATAAATACAATGTCTGTGTAAGACTTTCTATGCTCCTCTTTGTGAGGGGCCAAAGTAACAAAAATGTGCACAGGGGAAGCAGGTGTGGTACCAGCCAAGGAATGTACAGGATACTTTTCCTCCAGAAACCAGGATATTCCAAGTATAGTTATTAGTGCAATCACAACTATTGATGCAAAAACTATTTTACTCTTTGTGGACCAACCCCGCGCTGGACGCGGTGGTGCAAATGGCTGTTCCTCCTCATTAATAGGCTGACCAAATGGATGCATTATGAAGCAAGAAAGAGAATGCAATAAAAACTGATAACAAAGGCAATTGTTCCCAGTGTCCGTCTGAGCCTCACTGGTACAGGCTCCTATGGTTCATCAATGTTGTCGCTCTTGAGCACCGGCGGTGGAGCTGCTCAGTCCTAGCTCTCGATGAATCCCACGTCGCTCAGGATAATGTACCCCCCTCCAAGGGAGCACGTTCGGTCTATCCTGTCCAATGTCAGAACAGTGCATCAATCTCGCCTCACCCTAAACTAACACCGTTGGTACTATAGCAAGGTACACCCTAACTTGCACAGTCCATCCCTAACTAATCTGACTTCTCCTTTGGTGCACCATTCCTCAGCTGAGGGCGCAAATTGTACCTGGTGACTCCAGGCACAGAGGGGTCAACAAATAACTGTTCCTTAATGGCTCGAATTTCAGAAGGGACTGCTGCATTTAGCACATCATCGTTCTCTGCATCCGTTTGGGTCCATGTAAGCTTTGCATCACCAAAAGGGACAAACTGAGGCACTTTTTCACCCTCAGCGTCCCCAATGCCTTCCCTCACCCATTGATCATAGGGTAAGGGTATCCTGCGGCAATGGCTGGAATTAATCCAATTCTTTCGGCAGGTGATTTTTACAGCGGTCCAGGGAGCGAGGAGAACCTGCTCGGGCCCCTTCCACTGGGGCTCCAAGCTCTTCTTCCGCTGAAAATTGCGCAGCAGAATCCAGTCCCCAGGCTGGATGTTGTGACTGGGCCCCTCTGGTATGGGTAGAAGTGACTCACAAATCTGTTGGTGAATAGAACGCAAACTTTCAGTTAACTGGCACAGGTAATCTGTCAATAAAGGGTACTCAATCTCAGAAAACCTACGCGGGCGCGAGACGCCCCAGACATTTGCCCAGCGTCCAAACATGACCTCGTAGGGTGACAATCCTGTCCTAGAATGTGCTGTAGTTCTCATTGACAAAAGAGCTAATGGTAAAGCATCTGGCCACTGTAACCCTGTTGTCTCCTGAATTTTTGCCAATTTCAGTTTGAGAGTACCGTTGTACTTCTCAAACAAACCTGCTGACTGGGGGTGATTTGCAGCATGAAATTTTTGCTTTATGTGCAAATCGTCGCAAACTAACTGGATAACCTTGGCATTAAAGTGACTACTGTTATCACTCCAGGTCAAACGGGGCAAGCCGAAGCGAGGAAAGAACTCCTTTATGAGTACCTTTGCAGTCGCAATGGCTGTATTCTCTTTAGTAGGGTAAGCCTCAACCCATTTACTGAATGCACAAATGACCACCAACACATACTTCAAATTATTGACCCTGTCCATCTCAATGTAGCCCATTTGAAGGACCTCAAAAGGGAAAGTGGGAGGTGCAAAATTGCCGGGTGGTGTAGGGGTACCCTTGCCAGGATTGTGCATCATGCACACCATGCAGTACTTCACTAAGTGTGCAGCTGTCTTAGAAATGTTGTCATTCTGCCATATGGGGTCAATAACTTGCAAATACCCTTAGCACTGATATGGGCTGGGCCATGAGCCATCGTGACTACAGGAAGAACATATGCAAAAGAAACAATTGATGGACAGAATGCTGGACAATGCAAACATTCACCCCCAGTCACAAGGATCTGGGTTAAATCCATCATTCTTTTGCTCACCACACCACCCAAGTTTGGACCCAGCCATATACAAATCAGTCTTGACCCTGTTCCTTGTGGGAACAGTCCAGCCCGAACTGCCAAACCAGGTCCTCCCTGGATCGGAAACAAGCATCCTGGGACCGGTTTCAGGGCTCCCCCCTACAGGAAGAACATATGCATCTGGCAACATCCATCTCTGCTTCCCTGACTTATCAATCCAACATCCCTCTTCGTTCAATTGTGCTGTACTTTCTTGCCACAGTGCTAATTCCTCCAGTGTAGCCTCACTCTGAATTTCCTTCACATTCTCTAGTGTATCCTCAAACATGGTGACCTCGGGCATCCACCTAGCGGGACCTGCTACAAACATTCTTTTCATCTTGGTTCGGGCTGTTTCCTTAGCTGTCTGATCTGCAAAAGCGTTCCCCTTACCCACATCGTCAGTAACTTTCCTATGGGCGCTGCACTTTACTATTGCCAATATCTTAGGGAGTGTCAAAGCAGACAGAAGCCTATATATAAGAGGGCCGTGCTGAATTTTCGTCCCATGGGAAGTAAGGAACCCCCTCTCTGCCCAGAGCTGCCCAAAATTATGGGCGACTCCAAAGGCGTACTGACTATCAGTATAAATATTAACAACTAGTCCCTCACTTAATTCACAGGCTCCAATAAGGGCAACAAGCTCTGCAGCTTGGGCTGACTAATAGGGAACTTGTGATGTCTCAACTACAGTACGCAGTGTAGTAATGGTGTACGCAGCAGTTGTAGTGCCATCTGGTAACTTAAAGCAAGAGCCATTGACATATAGTTCCCCTTGAGGATCAGATAAGGGAACATTAGTCAGGTCTACCCGTCCTTTCATCATTTCTTCCTTCTGGAAGATACAATCATGTATCTCAATCTCCTCATTCTCAGATGGGAGGAGTAGTAACGTGGCTGGATTCAGAGTGGCACAGCGTTTTATCGTAATGTGCTTCGCAAAGACGTGCACTGGTGAGGTGCTGTGTCCTTGTCTTTTTTCAAAAGTGTATCCACAGCATGGGGTACCATTACTGTGAGGTCAGTATCAAGTACGAGTCCAGCCGATTGTCTTATTGAGACAGCCACAGCCGCGACCGCTCTTAGACAGCTCGGGAGGGCCCGGGCGACAGGGTCAAGCACAGCAGTGAAATAAGCACACAGTCTTTGCTTATCCCCAAATTTTTGTGTTAAAACAGAAAGCGCACAACCACCCATCTTATGGATGTACAATACAAAGCATTTAGCGTAGTTAGGGGTACCAAGCACTGGAGCTGAGCAAAGCGCAGTTTTTAATTGCTCAAAAGACTGCTGACACTCTGGCATCCAAGGTAGGGGTTCATGCACATCTTTTAGTGTTAACGCAAGCAGGGGCTTAATGAGCAGAGAATAGCCAGGTATCCACTGCCTGCAATAGGAATTGATACCTATGAAATCGCGCACATCTTTCTGAGTTTGCGGAACGGGCATTTTAACAATGGTACTGATGCGCTCAGGGGTCAATCTCCTACCCTCTTTCGACAGTAGGTGACCTAAATAGGTGACCTCCTGTCGACAATACTGAAATTTGGAAAGGGATACTTTATGGCCATGTTGAGCTAAATGTAGCAACAATTTAACTGTACTGTCTCTGCAACCTTGTTCTGTATCCGAGGCGATGAGCAAGTCATTGACATATTAAAGCAATACATTACCTGTAGGGAGCGACAAGGAATCCAGCTGACTTTTCAATGCCTGGCTATAGATACTTGGACCCTCTGTATAGCCTTGAGGAGCGCGACAGAATCTAAAACTTCTACCAGCTAAGGTGAACCCGAACAGCTATCTGCTATCAGGATGAATGGGGATACTGAAGAATGCATTTTTCAAGTCAATGACAGAAAAGAATATAGCAGAAGAAGGAATCATTGTCAAGAGAGTCGTAATGTCAGGGACCACCAGAAACTGGGGAATCACTATTTTGTTAATTTCACGCAAGTCTATCAAAAAGCGATAAACATCTTCTTGATAGTCAGAGGGACCCGAAGGTGTCCGTTTGAGAATGGGAAGAATAGGGCTATTACAAACATTAGCAGTCGTCTCCTCAACCACTCCTTTCTCAATCAAGTCCTGCACAATTTGTATCAAAGCTCGCTCACCTGCCTGCGGTATTTTATACTGAGGGATACGGGGTAGAATAGCACCATCCTTGACACGTATCGAAACAGGCGATATCTGCAACAAACCCACATCTGTGTCGCCCGTTGCCCACTGTGTGGGTAGCACATTCTTAAATTCAGCGAAGAGGGGCGCATCTTTGGATAGACACTGCTTAGCGCACACCACATCAGGACCCATCATTATATAGATGCCTGCTGGGGAGCAATAAATCATAGCATGCAGTTTCTTCAACAAGTCCAAACCCATCAAATTCTCTCCACAATTGGATGTCAACAAAAATGGCGAATCCACAGTGAAAGGACCAATAGTCAATGCAAGGGGTTTTGAAATGGGGCTCACAACCGGTACACCAGAAAAACCTACCAAAACATTATTATGGCCAGACAGAGCCACCCCAGGGACCAAGGAACGAGAAATAGAGCTGTTTGTTGCACCTGTATCCACCAAAAACTCCTGAGCTGAACCTTGCACATCCGCACTAACATACGGACCACGTTGATCTACAGGTATCGGAACTGGTCCCTCACTCTGTCTTTGGCTGTCCTAGCTGTAAGACATTCCCGTCACCTCATCTGTGTCGTAATCATCATAATAATACTGTCTTCCCCGAGGGTCATAAAAATAATTCTGGTCTGAGCGACCCTGCGGGGCCACAGCATTGGGAGCCCTGTCTTGGCCACCAGCTCCACGACCCCGTCCACGAGAACCTTGTCCACCCAGGACCGCTACCTTCTGCAAAAGCACAGGATACTCGCTATGCCAGTGTCCCTCCTCTTTACAGTATGCACACTGATTCGGCCCTACAGGTGTAGTATCCCTGCTAGTATGGGGAAGCTGCCGGACCAGATCACCACGTCCTCTACCGTTCCCTCTAGAAGCCTGCTGCAACAGCACCTTTGTCTTCAAATCCTTGTGCTTCTTCTCTGTCTTCTCCTTATCCTCATTTTCCCTGTGCTCATAATACTGTGCCATATTCAAAATAACAGAAGGGGAAGAGGTGGACCAGGTGCTCTCGGAAGCCTGCAATCGGGTCGCAATCTCAGGAAGCAAATTGGAAACAAACCTGTTAACGAACAGCCGCACACCACCTTCGATCGACAAATCCTGTCCACTATAGTCTAAAAACACACCTTCCAACCGAGTGAAAAAATCAGACACACTCTCATCCTTCTTCTGGCGGCAAGCCGATAGCTTGTCCCAATCAACTTTCCTCGGAGGGATAATAGAATGCATATACGTGATAATGCGGCCCGGCAAAGCAAGTATCTTGGCTCTAGGCTTCTCACCTGGCTTCCTCTCCTGATCCCATACTTTAATCTGGTCCCATGTACCACCCAATTCTGCAACATGATCCTGTGTGTGTACTTGTCTCCAAATATCCACCGGGACCAACAAACCAAAGAACATTTCAATATCAGCAAGCGTCATCACTGTAGAAGAGGCAGCCTCAGTCAATTCTTTATAATAAGCAGTCGGATTCTTTCTAGGGTCAGGTAACTGAGTCTTAAGGGACAAAACCTCACTCCTTTTCCATGGAGTATAAACCCATTGTTCTAGGAAACAGGCCTCTACCCTTGGCCTAGTAACATGATCATGCTGATCCCTTAGCTCCGGTATCTCTGGATGGTAGATGGGATGAACCTCCCGCATCGGGAACTGAGGTACCGGGGTAGGGCTCTTCTCAAGCAGCCTTCCCTGATAAGCAACCAACGTCGCGACATTACCAAAGACATAAGCAGGCTCCATATCAGTAACATACACATGATCCCTAATATCGTATATGATCTGCGGGGCTGCACCCTTGAAATACTGCTCCCAAAGACTGATCAAGGTAGCCGACATATGCTTAAGGGCATGTTGTTGTACAAAAGGCTCATAATATTTCATCACACTCCACATATCTTCCACACTGTAAATGGGGTTACGACCCCACTGCGCAGCCTGATTAGCCACCACCTGCTTCTCCCATATCAGATCGGACCAACGTCCGCCCCATACGTTCCTTAAATTTCATCCAATCTCTATCTTCAGGGCCGCGTACCGGTGTCCCACTACTCAGTAATGTTGGGGAATGGAGTAACACGGTGGGGGTAACAACAGAGGGAACAGGCACTAATGTCATTGTCGGCTGTGTCATGGGTGTAAGAGCTGGAGAGAGAAAAGCCAAACCAATAGGTGTTGCAGGAGTACTAACAGTCACAGTTGCCATAGACGGCGAGGGCAAGGAAAGGACAGGAGGTGCCGTCGCCAAGGCAGTCTGATCAACAGTAACAGAAGCAGAAACAGCAGAAGAGAGAAGAGCAGGATATACCCTCTGTGGGGCATACGGAGGTGGGGTCGAGTATCTAACAATTGTTCCACAAACATGTCATTTACTTCTTGGGCCACATAAGATTTGTCAATTTGTAATCGGAATCTCCTATCTTCACGTTCAATCCCTATCTCTTGTTTCTCTCTATCATGTGCTACAGCTTTCTGAGTCAATGTTTGCATTCTCCCCTTCCGGGCCTCTTTCTCTGCTTTCATTTGCCTCTGTTTACCCTCTTCTTGCCATGTTCTGAGGGAATCAACCATAGACTGCCCACTTCTTCTTGCAAACAACTTCTCCTGTAAAAAGGCAATTTTTTGTTCATCATAAGTGCCCGTCAACAGCCCCTGCAACTCGGCATTGTCCCTCGTATATTTGTGCCATGGCGTACTAACCATAATAGGGCCACGGCCATGCTTCACATACATATCAAAATTCGGAGTGCCTTCTGGAGGCGCTGGCTGACTTTCTTCCAGTCGAGCATCAGCAGAACAACAACGACAACAAGAAACCAAAAGCCGGCTGAACCCAGGCATTTTCAAAAGTAAGCCAAATTCATTATATTGCCTTTTAAAGTGTTCACAAACACTTTGGGGTCGATTCCGATTCGGGCCGGAAATCTCTCCGACCGAGCCGGACCCGGAGAGATTTCCGACCGAATCGGACCCGTGCAGTCCGACCGAACGAGTACGATGCGCACGTATGCCATCGGACCCGAGTCGGTCGGACTCCCATTGAAGTCAATGGGAGCCGGTCGTACAACGCGTACGCGGGCTCCCATTGACTCAATGGGTGCGAGGCGGACAAGTGCGCCCCCTACAGCGGGTACGCGGCGAAGCGATTCGCGCCGTACACGCACAGGTAGGGGGGACCCATGGGTCCCCCCTGTGTGCGACTCGCGCGGCTACGCGTACAGGGGGGTCCGACACGGACCCCCAAAGTACGGCTCCGACAGCTCTTTCGAGCCGGAGTGCGCGGCTCGGTCGGACTGCTCGCGGCGCGCATCGTACTTACCCGGCCGGGAAACGTCTCCATTGCGCAGTGCGAGTCGAGTCCGAGCGAGTCGGTCGGTGCGGTTCGAGCCGGGAACGAGTCGGTCGGAGCGGTCGGGACGCCCGGACGAGTCGGTCGGCGACCCGCATCGTACTTCGCTCGGCCGGACCCGCGTACGATTCGGTCGGGAAACAGGGCTCCGAATCGGATCCGGTAAAGCCGAATCCGATTCGGAGCCCTACCGGCCGAGATCGGAATCGGCCCCTTTGTATCCAAATCGGTCCTCAGACCATACCAAAGACAAACCAAAATGGTAAAATATCCACAAAGAATCAAAACAAACTCACGTGGTGCACACAGGCCAAACAAATTTATTCTCCCCTGCCGACTCTTCGGACCAAACGGTCAGATCCAAGGGTTTCGCCGTTCAGGACTCCAGTCGGGATGATCGCTGGGCGAGGCACCGACCGGTCAGACAGACGGGGCAGCTGCGAGTTCAGGAACTCTCTTGTGCAGGGATTCCTGGTCCGCCCGTCCGACCCGACGATGGCCCCGACCTCCTCACCTGTCCGCGGGTGAGGATGGGTCACCCGATGGGGTCCCTTTTCGGGCACCAACTGAAGGAAGTGACCCGATTTGGGCTACCCGGGTCACTCACGACCACCTCTCAGCCTTCCACACAAATGAAGAGTCAGTCAGACAGTAGAGAATACAAACCAAGTATATTTATTCAGGTACACTCGAGCGGAGTCCAGTCTGACCAGTCTCCTGGGATTGCTGCAGAGGGACTGACTTCAGCAAACATGGTGATACATTATGTACAAATCAGAACCAATAAAGACACGCCCTGACTGGAAATTTCCAGTTGGAGGCAGCTAGACAAAGAAGGTACAGAAGGATGAGTTTCGATCCTGAGACCGGGCACACGCCATCTTACTACCAAGGTCGTTCTGCCTGTGCCCGCCGCTCTAAAGGTGGGAGCATGCCTCTATCTAGAGGGAAAGGTATGCGCTAATAAGAACAGTGTATTCATTAGTACAGCAAGGCCCAACCTTGAAGAAACGAAAACTACCACAGCTACTTTCAGCAGAGACAGAGAGGAATTAGTTTTGATCATGACTCAAAATGGCGGCTAAACATATAATGGTGCCACGAATGCTAACTTAAGATGTATGATGCATAAACAGCACAGCTAAAACATTTTTATTCAAACAGGGGGTTCTTATTTGGGTGGCCCCAGGGGTCCCATTTCAACATCAACATCACGTGGTGGATCCGGAGGCAAGGTATGTCATCCTGCATGGTAGATTAGATGGCAAAGAAGTATGTATTATTAATGTGTACGCCCCCCAATGATGACTGCCCATTGTTCTTTCCTAGTATAATGAGGGTGGCTGCCCCCTATATGGGAGCGTCTGTGCTACTGGCAGGAGACGTTAATTGTGTCCTGGATGGCGACATGGATCGTGAACCCCGAGGTCTCGCACTAAGCCCCGGATGACGGAGACCCTTCGCGATAATATAGAGGGCATGCAACTGGTGGTATATGACACCAGCAGCATCAGACAAAACGTAAATTTTCTTGTTTCTCTCCTGCCTCTGGAACATTTAGTCGATTGGACTATTGGTTTTTCTCCGCTGAACTTGGACCTGATGTGGGGGGAATAACGTATTTACCTAGGTACCTGTCCGATAACTCACCTGTATTGTTTAGCCTGAATGTGACAAGTGCCCGCCCTGCCATACCCCTGTGGAGGCTCAGGACTGAAGCCTTATCAGATCCCTCATTTGCGGCCACACTATTGGCAGCCCTAGAACGACACTTCAATGACAATTGGGGGTCCTCCTCGACATGAGCGCTTGAATGGGAGGCCATGAAGGTAGTTATCAGAGGGGAATGTATTAAAACATCATATGGGGGACGTCAGCAACTTGAAAAAGACATAGCCAAGTGGGAGGTGGAGTTGGGAAATCTGGAAAGGGCCCTTCCAAGGGCCCCCCACAAAATGGAGGAATGGAGGGTGGCACGTGAGACCCTACTAACAGATTTGCAAAGATTAGAAAAATACATATATTCTACGAACCGACAAAGATTACACATGGAGGGGCCCTGCTGGCCCGTTTGATTAAACGTGAATTGGATACTACCCTTATTGTACAACTTAAGGATAAAGACAGCAATAAGGTTCTCTCGCAAACTGCAATCGCAGCTGTTCTGGCCGATCACCTTGAAAGGGTATATGCCCAGCGCTCGCCCACGATACAAGAGAGAATTGTTGTTTGCAATAGCCATGGAGCCACTGGCGGCGGCTCTGCGGGATAGACTAGGAGAGTGGGGGGTCAGGTTAGGCGACACCAGTCATGTGGTGTCCTTATATGCTGAAGAAGATACCATGGTCTACCTCCACCAACCAACAAACTCAGTAACACTGCTACTTGCAGAACTGAGGAGATTTGGTATGGTGTCCGGACTCCGGATCAACCCGGGAAAATCCAAACTAATCCCCATCGGAAGATTAGCGGGGGTAACACAGACAGAGCTCACAAAAGAGCCACCATGTGTGGGGAGGGGGAGAGATACCTGGGTATAAGATTGGCGAGTTCGCCATCTACATACCTCGGCCTCAATATTGGCAGAGTGACAGAGGGACTACGTGGCTCTATAAGGTTCTGGCAGGACTTGCCGCTGTCCTTCATGGGTCGAATTGCAATAATCAAAATGATCATCCTTCCCAGATGCTTATACACAGTGCAACACTCGCTTTATAACATCCCCCGGTCCTTCTTCCGAACGCTTGATCAACTTCTGACAGACCATTTATGGGGAAACAAACGGAAACGGGTACGTCTAACGATGCTGCAGAGGACATGGATCCGACGTGGACTGGAAGTTCCATGCATAGAATTGTACTACATGGCCTCCCAGCTACAGCATGCGGTGCACTGGTTGGACACCGACAACAACTGCTAGACGAATCTCCTAGCGGGTACGTATGAGGGATACACGCTCCCTGAATTATTAATGCTTGGGAGAGGTGTTCCTCCCCGGTTCCCATATATTATATGACATGTAGCCAAAATTTGGGAAACCGTGGTCCGAAGGGTGGTCCAACATGCGCCATTTGCTCCTGATATGCCTATATGGGCACTACGGCCCTTTGCCCGTATAGCAGACTCTATGACCATAAGGAAGGGGGCTGCCAAACGTTGAGGGACCTATATACGGATGGTAGATTTCTGACACGAGAGGAAGCAATAGACGCCTTCAATCTGAGGAGGGGGCAATTCCTACAATATGGGAAAATTTCCAGTGTGGCCCGAGAAATATGACCAGGGTTCCCCGAAGAAGCCTCTAGCACCATTGAGAGTAATGTTATATATGGCACAGGGTAGGCGACTGATATCTTATATATACAGAGCCCTAAGGGATGAATTGCCAGGAGGCATTTTACCGGTGAAGCAAAAATGGGATGCTGTACTGGAGGAGCCGCTATCTAACAGAGAGTGTGAGAGAGTCCAGGAGGGGGTCGGTACTGTCAGCTCCAATGCATGATTTAAACTCCTACAATATAATTTAGTGCACCAGGTATACCTCATCCCGAATACACTACATACAATCTACCCCACCGGAAGTGCTGAATGCCCGAGATGTAAGGCACGGGTAGCAGACTTTATCCATATGGTTTGGACATGCACCACGCTGATCTCCTACTGGGATGAGGTGTTAACACATCTTCAGAGAGCCACAGGACGGGTGGTACCCAAAGAAATCCGACAAGTACTGTTGGGACTCCTACCTAGCCGCAAAAGTAAAAACTTAAGTAGGCGCTTTCTCTCATTGGGGTTGTTGTTAGCAAGGAGGAGCATTATTATTTCGTGGCTCCGGCCCAGGCCCCCACAGGAGGGAGAGTGAATGAAAGATATATGTGAGTGGGCGACGGCGGAGAGGGTGCGAATGAAGATGGTACTCTCGAACATTAGGCGCACAAGTTTAATAAAAAAAATATAAATATATATATATACATACAATACATATATATATATATATATATGTATTGTATGTATATATATATATATATATATATTTATATTTTTTTTATTAAACTTGTGCGAGAGTCTCCATTCGAGAGTCTCCATTGTACGTGAACCCTTCAGTTTTATCTGTGCTATCTTCCTTCCAAGCATGCCCTCTGAGAGGGATACGTAACATTCAGATGTTTTGGCAACGCAGACTCACAGAACTTGTCTGAAAACAAGTCCTGCCCTGTGCAGAGACCAGTTCATACTGGAGGGAGACCATTCTGCACTTCCTCTCGAGTCATGGGACCGAGACGGACTCCAGGAGGTCAGACACGCGGTAATAACATGGCACGACAACCATCACGTGACTGTGCTTGTGCTGCAGCACGTCCCTGACAATGTGATCACAAGATACCGCCGGGTCAGTGATCCACTATAATCTATCAAGCGTGGCTTACTTTGGGGGTCACTTGATGGAGTTATGGGTTTCAGACTCCCCAGGACACTTCAAACAGCTGTTTTGGGATGTTTTTCAGTAACTTGGCACCATTGCTAGGTGGCACCCTAAAGTTTCTCTATCCCTTGGCTTTTGGGAGAGCGCGCCTGGTCTTTGCCACGCTCTTCCTCCTACATAGGTGCCTCTTACAGCTGGAGTGGGAACATTAAATCTGACCGCTCCAAAGTCCAAGACTTTCCCTACTGTTGTTTACATATGAGTGGGAATAGTTAGTTCTGACCCCTCCAAAGTCCAACACTTTTTTTTCTTTTTGACTGTTGCTTACTTTAGAGTGGGGATAGTGAATGTGACCCCCCCGCGTAATTATTCAAGGGGATTTTTTGTTTTAATTTTCAAAGAGTTATATCTAAAAGTTATTTTAAAGTGTTAGTTATGATTTTTTATTTGTGGATGTAATATAATATTTGCATTCTTTTTTATTTTAATAATGTTATTTTACAGATATTTTAATATTTGATATCTGATGATTTGATTATTATTAATTATTGGTATTTTATTTTATTATGAATAGTTATTTTATAATTTTTATATTATGTTTATTATCTTTTTACATTTAATTTAAAGTATATCTTTTTTATGTTTTTATGTTATAGTTTTTTGTATTATGATTTTGTACTGTATTTTTTTAGGTAAATATTTTTTTATAGTTAATATATTGTCAAATATTAAAATTTTGATATACTCTCCTATTGTTGATCATATTTTGGTCTTATATATTTTTGTAGTCAATGTTCCATCCATTACATACAAAGTATAGGAAGATGATACTTTTGCCCTCGACATTTATGGCGAGATGTTTTGTGTTTTGATATTTCTACTTCCAATATTTCATCGTACAAACATGCTAACCCATGTTAGACCCTTTTCACTGGGTTGTCCATTGTTTTGCCAAACGTAGTGACTGTTTCTGATGGCCGTCAACTTCTGTGCGATACAAGAGGCCTCAGTTCGTTGAAGGCCATAGGCTTCATAGGTTCACAGGGAAGAGTTATGTCAGAGGTCATAGGTCGGATCTATTTACTATGAAAAGTTAAGACAAAGGCAATAGGTTTGAATAATTATTGTGACATGCATTTGAGAAAGCCAATCGGCCTTTAAGGGTGGAGTGTATGTTGAAGGCTCTCGACCGGTGTGTGTCACATGGAATTTCACACATTAATTTAATAAGCAATGGATTTGTTGTTGGTTACCCCCTCAGATGAAATGACGGGATGGAAGATTAGTCCTGTAGTAATCCTAGCTGGGCCTTCTTAAGTGGGCAGTGTCTGCCAAGCCCTTGTTTAACCATAAAAAACTCTACAAGCCACAGACACACACAGATCTACACAGAGGGTTTTTGAGCCGGTCCTCCTCTGTCTGTTCAAGTGCCCTCCTCACTCCGCTCCTCACCATGGCAGCGTCCTGCAGAGGTAGAGGAAAGTAACAAGGGGAGCCCGAGAGGCACTAGGGATCCTCGGTACTTATATCGCGATAGTGTCTGGCTCTATGGACATTAGGCTTAAAGTCAATGAAGCTGGGCGTGGGGGTGTCTGGTAACATTGCACGAGTGGCTCGGCCTTCAGAGGCTCACGAGGATTTTCACCGATCAGAAGTAGCTCTCACTACAGAAAAGGTTGGAGACCCTAATCTATACTTTTAATAAACAGGCTGTGCTATTCTTGAAAATGTGATACACACCTGATCACTTTTATCACGTGTGTATCACGTATGAGAAAGCACCGAGCAGGTTTGTCACTGGCACCCACTGTGTCGTCATTTTGGTTTTACTTTACGTAATTTTTCGTAATTAAGTTATCACTTGATTGTTATTTGTTGCTATTATTGACTTAGGGACAGATGTGTTTCTTTGCTAGCCGGCTGCATAGGGCCATCAGTGGCTCTACCGCCCTCTTAGTGACGGCACTTGCCTGAGCACATGTGCACATCTGCCTGAAAATTAGTGTCCTTTTTTGCCTGGGCTGGTGGCAGTCATTTAGTTTTCCATAGACCCCTCTTTCATTTCTTTTGTTCTCCTTTTTTGTGTCCTGCAGCTCCACAGACAGTGCTACCAGGCAGCTTTCTTGCCACTCTTTTCATATGCAGTGTATTGCACCCTGTGTAGAATAGCCATCTTGGAATGGTATTGTCTATAATGTATTGTTGCTTTACTGTTCCAAGATGGCCACCATGATTAGAAGCATTATGTTGGACACTTTGTCTTAGTACGAGTATTTTAGCATTCAAACATGACCTCCCAGTGCACTATTTACTGAGCAGCTACCTTGGAATTGTATTGTGCATGGCGTATCATTGTTGTTACCATTTCAAGATGGCCAACATGTTGCTTCTATATGTGGCAGCTGTACTGGAACTTAGAATTATACACTATGTACAATAGCATTGTAAGATGGCCGCCCCCTACTATATTTAGTTATATTTTTGTATTGCAAGCATATGCCATCGGAGTTTAGCTGTCGGCATGTTTTTATTCTTGTAATTCATCTTTTGTATGCTTGTTGAGTTTGTGTGCATGTTTTATTGTGGATGAGTAAGTGTGTGAATGCAAGAATGAGTCAGCAGAGGGATGAACGGACGTATGAGTGAACGAGTGCTTGTATGATGACTAATTGAGTTCTTAAATTCATCAGTGACTGAAGTGGCACCTTCAGTTATAAGCTGGACCGATTGGCATTGCCAAAGTTTTAAAACTCAGAGGTATCAGGATTGCGTTTGGAGCAATGTGTGTCTTTTTTACTGCGGATGAGTAAGTGGGTGAATACAAGAATGAGTCAGTGGGTGGATGAATGGGTTTGTGAGTGCAATAATGAGCAAGAGAGTTCATGTATGATTACTTAAGTGCTTAAACTCATCATTGTGTGAAGAGAGGTTCAGTTATAAGCCAGGTGTATTGGGATTGCCAATGCTTGTTTTCTATATATTTGCGCGCGAGCCTGTCATCCTGATGAAGTGGATACAATTTGCCCCACTGATTTGTAAAACGTATTTAAAATATTACCAGAGGTGCCTTCAGCCAGTTCAGTTTGTGGTGTGTGCCACGCTCTTTCTGAGCCAGTGTTTTATTGGCGGGGCAAATCCTTTAAAGAATTGTATGCAACCTGCAGGTTCAAATCTAGGCAGGGAGATCGCAGCTTTTCATCTTTCTGAGGTTGATAAAATGTGTCCCGTTGAGTTGAACGGTCTGTGAACAGCAGGTGGCAATGATCTGTGTCGTGTGTGCTACTGGGGCTGATGGAAGGGGCTGGAGCCCCACGTCTAGGCCGGGCACACGCAGAGGGCTCTTATCCTGGCACACGCCTGGGAGCAGCTGGCACACGGTCATGTGCCCCACAATGTCTCGTCTGCTCTTCCTGTGCCAGCTGTCGCCTCCTGCCCTCTGTCCTGTGAGGGGGTTTGGAGTGGTGGGTCCAGGGCAGACTGTGCCAGGGGACTGCACTTCTATAAGTGCCCGTCCTCGTGCTGGCATCGTTTCTGTCCCAGCCCCCACTGTAATAATGCACTATGTGGCACTTGGGGCCTAGCCTAGCGCTATCGCAGCGCGCAGGAAACGATACCACGCAGTTGTACACTCTGTGGGCCGGAAACCTCGCGCGACCTCCGCCCTTTTATTTATATCCTCTGGCCACGCCTGGCCAGAGGTTGCTACAATGTGCGATTACCCTTCCGGGCCAGGGGTCTCAGGATGTCCAACCTCCCGTCAACTAGACTGTTACACCCACCTCGCCCCCCTCTGACCCGCCCTCCATGATCCACCATCATTGTTCATCATTCGCCAACTGCGGTCAACTTTGTTTTGGAGGATAAACATTTATGACAAAGATTCTTGCAGACTTTTGGGGTGCCTGCTAGGGGATCAGAAATGTTGGGGTGGTCTGAGCAGGGACATCTTAAGGAATTTGGGGGCCCTGGGCCAAACGTATTTTGGGGGCCCCGGGTCGGAACAGATTTGGATTTATGATCCACTTTCAGCTCTTTCATGCCCTCTTTGGCCAGGTCACTGACAGTGCACAAGGCACACTTGTCCAAATTCTGCATGTTTTTACTTCTAATATTCGGTGATAGTGAGGCGTGTTTTCAATATTGTACCACAGCAGCAGCAGCAGCAGCAGCAGCAGCAGCAGCAGCAACAGCTCACTAATGTTACTGCAAGTCATCTCTGTGACTCGCTCCCAAGTCTCATGTGTGAGGTCCTGTTTGTTTGATCTAAAAGAAACTTTTTTTTATGGATGTTGCATGAAACAAACACATTTTTCTGCATAATGTCTGTAATAGATTCTCACTCATCACCCACCTTAAAAATAAATGAATAGAAAAGGGTATTTAAAACAATCTGTTTAATGATTATACAAGGGCATTAGGGCAAGATTCTCTGCAGAACAGAGCTGGCTGTATCAGGGGGCCCCCTGAAAGGATGGGGCCCTGGGCCAGAGCCCACTTTGCCCATGCCTTAAAACGTCTCTGGGTCTGAGTTACATGCAGCTGAGTTTAGGACGAGACAGCTTTGGGGTAACCCTGGGCGTAGTTCGCGAAGTAGTGCTTCGCGAAGCTACGCAAAGTGAAGTTCGCACTAGTGAGCTTCGCGTAGCACTACGCAAACTGCGTAGTGCGTGTTCGCAATGATTACACAGTGCCGGATGCTTGTCCGCACTGTGCAATCATTGAAAACGGCATCTTGCACAGTGCGAGCTGTCTTTACTGCCGCTCGAGTAGATTTTTACTCGAGCGGCAGCTTTCTCAACGCGGACTGGTAGTTTCTCATCGCGAGCGGTCGCGAGCATACGCGACCACTCGCAATGAGAAACCTGACCTCCCCGCGTTGAGAATCTCGCCGGGAGGTTTATTTTCCACGCTCGCGATCGGCAACTTGTGTTGCTGATCGCGAACGAGGAAAAAGTCTCGCCGGGATGTCATTTTGCTTGCTCGCGGTCGCCAACTTGACGTTGAGGACCGCGAGCAAGCAAAAAATGACCGCTGCACTACGCTAAGCTACGCTACGCGTGTTTGCACTGTGCTACGTGCAATTCGCGTTGTGCAAAGTAGCACAAACTTCGCAAACTACGCGAGCGTAGCGTAGTTTTCCGCCCAGGCCTACTTTGGGGGCACTTACTTCAGGATATGAAGCGCTTTGAAACCCTCATTCTAGGTACGACCACTCCCTCACTTGATGGAGTCTGGGAGGCCGAGCTGGGAAATTCAGGGGCTGCTCACACGATGTTTAAAGCCATAAACCTAGAGCATAGGCAGGGCTCCTGGAACATGCAACTATGTGGCTGCGGTGTTTCCCGCATAATAATGGATTTGCCTCATTTTCGAAATCAAATATTTTATGCTGCAAAATCTGAAGATTTTAACAAAAAAATGTTTCTAGCTGAAACGGATCAAAAGTTACTAAAAAACGTAACAACACCTGTTGCTGTGCAGTGAAAAGCCCTCTGCAAAGGTTGACCGGTCATCTTGTTTTTGGTTGTTGCTGTACTGGGGTGTCAAACTGGTTCTGATGAGGTAAAACCTTTGCCCATATCGTGATAACATATTTAAAATGACAAAATAATGCGCTAATACTATCATAAAATGTGCTCCAATTTGCCACACAATGTGCCTTTTGTTGCCGCATAACTTAGTAAACCCTGCTGCATAGTTTGGGCCTGGCCGTGAGTATGGGGCTGATTGTAGGGTTGTGACCTGAGGGGTCCATGGTGGCTGTTGACCTCCCAATGCAATCTAGTAAACTAGGGCGTGTGGAGTAGGTTAACAGCGCATTGAAGCCTCGAGAGTTGGTGACTTTAATGCGCTTTGCATACACTGCGGTCCTTTGGTAAAGGCTAAAGAAATGGCTGGTGAGTGTGGCTTAACGGCCAGAGAGGCCAACCTTGAAGTTGGGAAACCAGGTTCCAGTCTGGGGGAGGCTCAAACATCCTGTGATCCTGGGCAAATCACTTAATCTCCCCGTGCCCATAATAACATGGATGTGTCCGTCTGTAACGCAACTGGTGCTCATGTAAAGCGCTCGGATACCCTCGGGCCGAGTTCGCGCTACATGAAACTGCGAGAGAAAAAAAAAAAAACTAGCTTCTGTTTGCCAGGAAAGTTTCGGATATTCGCCCATTACAAAGGTCTTTGTTTACCTTTGCTCAGGAGTTTTTTTTAAGTCGGTCAAGATTTAATTTTCATTCTTCATCGACCCCAAAATAGCACGAACGTGCGTGCACAACCCTTCCTCGTGAGAAGCCTTTTTCCTGCGCTGCATAGGAAAGAGAGGTGGAATATATCTTTTGCGGAATTTTAAACAAACAGTGTTAATTAAATACGGCGTTGTGCGTAGTGAGGAACCACGTGTGCGTGGTGTGTTTGTGTGCGCGCGCGTGCGTGTGTTGATCTATGTGTGCGTGCGGGGGGTGGTTCAGAAGCGCTGAGGTGGCACTCTCTCCCCACAAGTTGGCAGGCATCTTTCCAGGAACACCCACAGAGTTGTCGGTGCCCACGTGTGCCACTGAGTTGTGAGACGTGGGCGTCCGGGGCTTGGGCGGGAAGCACCCGCGCGGTTCCCTCCTCCCACCCTCCTGGGGGTGCCCCTTCCTTTCTTGGCCTCGCTCTAATGAGGCTGTCACGCCCCTTGGCAGAGCTGCTGGAACCGGTTCTACAGGTTTTTCGGCCTCAGAGCTGAACGGCCCTTGACTGAGCCCCCTGGCTCCCCCCACCCCCTCTCTGATGATCACAGTCTGTCAGGGTGACCCGGGGCAGGGTGGCCCAGGTGCTGCAGGTCAGGGGCGGCCCACGTCCGCACGTGGCACACAGCGCGGAGGGATACGTCAACGAGGCCTAGGGAACACACCGCAGCCCCCCCAAACACGCGCCTGGATATACCCTCTGGGGTGATTAGTACGCCATACACATCAGCACGTGGTAACACACACCTGACCATCCCCCCCCCCCCGACCAGCTCCGTCAACAGACACAGGAGGCAGCAACCTCAGGGCGCCATCTAGTGGTGCAATCAAAATTATCAGAGAAACCCAGAAAGTTATGTTTTTATGGGTCTGGGCTTAGCCAAGACCTTTTAATCTTAGTATTACACAGTGGCGGTCCGCTGTGTAGTTATAGTTGGTCACAGTTTCCATAGGAAGAGAGGTTTTGTTGTAGTAATAACTTTGGAGCCCTTTGAGGAATCACCCTGAACCTTCCAGAAAAAAGTTCATCAGACTCCTCACTTTCTTAGAAAGTTTCAGGGTGATCTGAAAAGCAAGGCCTGAGGAAAGGGGGTGGGGGTTCCAACATGTTTTTCCCATGTAAATTCCCATAGGAATTTTGGGAAGTGATATGTAAAAAAAATAACTGAACAGAATGACACCAAATTTAGCACTAAAGTGCTTTTTGTGATGTGGTCTACATCTTTTTTTTCGTTTTTGAGAAATGACAGTTCATAATATAGTGATATCTGGATAGTTGGTCCCATGGGAGTCCTTGGTACTCCAGCGTATGTCAAATAATAAAAAAATGATTCTGATTGGCCAAGAGGCCCTTTCTTCCGATCAGTCCATTTGATGCCGCGGGGCCAGTACCAGTCTCATGGTACCAATAATCTGATTGGCTGGCCCAACATGAACCGAAAGGTTGTGGCCGCCATTTCAGGACTCTGGGACTCAGTATCTGTGTCCAGTGTTTTGAGGAAAAAAAAACTACAGAGGGGCAGAGTAGGGGTAGCCTAAACCCCTGGCCCTTGATGGGGTTGGGGATCCTAGAAGGATCACCCCTACATCAAACTAAAAACAAAAATTGTACCCCCCGTCCTTCCGCTGGACCCAGCGCGGCCCGCTTTGTGGCATCACAAGGCTCTTGCGAGACCCATGGTGTTGAGACACGCAGCCATCACTAGTGAAGCTAGCGCAGTCTCGTGGTACTGTGGACGGTGCTTCAGCTGCAGTCCTGTGGGAGTACTGCAGTACCACCCCAAACATTTTTTACAAAACAAAAAAAAATTGGGGTTTGTGTCCATTGGGGGTTGGTCGCTTGCCAGGATTGCCCACAAGGGCTGGCCCCAGGCTAAGCCCGGCAGCCAACCCCACACTGCACACGACTTAAAGCTACGGTCAGTGACAGAGTTGGGTGAATATGATAAAAAAAAAATAGAAATTCACTGAAAAAACACAAAGGTTAAAGTGACGTTATAGTTAGTTATGGTAATAAGATTTTAGCTTATGTTTAATAAAAAACCTAGAAATTCACTGAAAAAAAGGAAGGTAAAAGTGACATTAAAGTTAGGTCTTGTAATAACATAAAAACTAACATAAAAAAACAAATAACACAGAAATTCACCAGTTGTACTTTACTGAGCTAACTATAACTTGAGCCCCTACCATGCACTGCTATGACCTCACATATTACATCACTCATGACATGTTAAATGACATCACAGAGGACATTCCAAATCATATGTGATCCCATTTCTGGTGCATACATCTCCAAGGCTGGTTTAATTCATGTAGTGTCTTCCTTCACTGCCTGGTAGCTGATGGATGAGGTGTTTTTAATAAACCCTCTTACCTAACTCAACCTGTATGTAATGCTGATTTAAATAACTTTTCAATTCACAGACATGAAAAAGGACACACCTGGCCCCTGGAGTGAAGCGAAGACCGAAAAGGCACCCCTCCCCACCCTCACTGAAGGCAGCGCCCCGAGGCACCTCTCCCATCCTCACTTAAGAGAGGGCCCGGGAGCCACCCTCACTGAAGACAGAGCCCTGGGGGCCACCCTCCCACCCTCACTGAAGACAGGGCCTCGGAGGCACCCCTCCCACCCTCACTGAAGACAGGGCCTCGGAGGCACCTCTCCCACCCTCACTTAAGACAGGGACCGGGAGCCACCCTCACTGAAGACAGGGTCCCGGGGGCCACCCTCCCACCCTCACTGAAGAGAGGGGCCTGGGGGCCACCCTCCCACCCTCACTGAAGACAGTGCCTGGGAGCCAACCCCCAGCCTCACTGAAGACAAGGTCCTGGGGGCCACCCTCCACCCTCACTGAAGACAGGGCCCTGGGGGCCACCCTCACGGAAGACAGGGCACTGGGGGCCACCCTCCCACCTTCACTGAAGACAGGGCCTGGGAGCCAACCCCCCACCCTCACTGAAGACAGGGTCCTGGGGGCCAAGCTCCCACCCTCACTGAAGACAGGGCCTGGGAGCCAACCCTCCACCCTCACTGAAGACAGGGCCTCGGAGACACCACCCACCCTCAATGAAGACAGGGCCCGGGATTCACTCTCCCCTCACTGAAGGCAAGGCCTGGGGGCTCCCTCCTACTCTCACTGAAGACAGGGCCTTGGAGGCACCCCTCCTACCCTCACTGAAGCCAGGGCCCAGGGGGCACCCTCCCAGCCGCACCTGAAGACAAGTTCTGAAAGCCACCCTCCCACCCTTACTGAAGACAGGGCCTGGGGGCACCCTTCCACCCCCATTGAAGACAGGGCCTGGGGGCACCCTCCCACCCTCACTGAAGACAGGGCCTCAGAGGCACCCCTCCCACCCTCACTGAAGACAGGGTCTGGGGGCACCTTGCCACCCTCACTGAAGACAGGGCCTGGGGGCACCCTCCCACCCCCACTGAAGACACCATCTCGAGGCACTCCTCTGACCCTCACTGAAGACAGGACCTCAGTGGCACCCCTCCCACCCTCACTGAAGACAGGGCCTGGGTTCACCCTCTCCCCCTCACTGAAGACAGGTCCTCTGAGGCACCCCTCCCACCCTTACTGAAGACAGGGCCTGGGGGCACCCTCCCACCCTCACTGAAGACACCACCTCGAAGCACTCCTCTGACCCTCACTGAAGGCAGCACCTTGGAGGCACCCCTCCCACCCTCACTGGAGACAGGGCCTCGAGGCACCCTCCCACCCTCACTGAAGACAGGGCCTGGGGGCACCCTCCCACCCTCACTGAAGCCAGGACCTCGAGGCACCCCTCCCACCCTCACTGAAGACAGGGCCTCGAGGCACCCTCCCACCCTTGCTGAAGACAGGACCTGGGGGCACCCTCCCACCCTCACTGAAGACAGGGCCTCGAGGCACCCTCCCACCCTCACTGAAGACAGGGCCTGAGGGCACCCTCCCACCCTCACTGAAGCAGGACCTCGAGGCACCCTCCCACCCTCGTTGAAGACAGGGCCTGGGGGCACCCTCCCACCCTCACTGAAGACAGTGCCTCGGAGGCACCACCCCACCCTCTCTGAAGACAGGGCCTGGGGGCACCTTCCACCCTCCCTGAAGACAGGGCCTGGGGGCACCCTCCCACCCTCACTGAAGCCACGACCTCGAGGCACCCCTCCCACCCTCACTGAAGACAGTGCCTGGGGGCACCCTCTCACCCTCACTGAAGACACCGCCTCGGAGACACCCCTCCCACCCTCACTGAAGACAGGGCCTCGAGGCACCCTCCCACCCTCACTGAAGACAGGGCCTCAGAGGCACCCCTCCTACCCTCACTGAAGCCAGGGCCCAGGGGGCACCGCCCCACCCTCACTGAAGACAAGTTCTGAAAGCAACCCTCCCACCCTTACTGAAGACAGGGCCTGGGGGCACCCTCCCGCCCTCACTGAAGACAGTGCCTCGGAGGCACCGCCCCATCCTCACTGAAGACAGGGCCTCGGAGGCACCCCTCCCACCCTCGCTGAAGACAGGGCCTAGGGGCACCTTCCCACCCTCCCTGAAGACAGGGCCTGGGGGCACCCTCCCACCCTCACTGAAGCCACGACCCCGAGGCACCCCTCCCACCCTCACTGAAGACAGTGCCTGGGGGCACCCTCTCACCCTCACTGAAGACACCGCCTCGGAGGCACCCTCTCACCCTCACTGAAGACACCGCCTCGGAGACACCCCTCCCACCCTCACGGAAGAAAGGGCCTCGAGGCACCCTCACTGAAGACTGGGCCTCAGAGGCACCCCTCCTACCCTCATTGAAGCCAGGGCCCAGGGGGCACCTTCCCACCCTCACTGAAGACAGGGCCTCGGAGGCACCGCCCCACCCTCACTGAAGACAGGGCCTGGGGGCACCTTGCCATCCTCCCTGAAGACAGGGCCTCGAGGCACCCTCACTGAAGACAGGGCCTCGGAGGCACCCCCCGCCCTCACTGAAGACAAGGCCTCAGAAGCACCCCTCCCACCCTTATTGAAGACAGGGCCTGGGGGCACCCTCCCACCCTAATTGAAGACACCGCCTCGGAGGCACCCTCTCACCCTCACTGAAGACACCGCCTCGGAGACACCCCTCCCACCCTCACTGAAGACAGGGCCTCGAGGCACCCTCCCACCCTCACTGAAGACTGGGCCTCAGAGGCACCCCTCCTACCCTCACTGAAGCCAGGGCCCAGGGGCACCGCCCCACCCTCACTAAAGACAAGTTCTGAAAGCCACCCTCCCACCCTTACAGAAGACAGGGCCTGGGGGCACCCTCCCACCCTTGCTGAAGACAGGGCCTGGGGGCACCCTCCCACCCTCACTGAAGACACCACCTCGAGGCACTCCTCTGACCCTCACTGAAGACAGCACCTTGGAGGCACCCCTCCCACCCTCACTGAAAACAGGGCCTGGGTGCACCATCCCAGCCTCACTGAAGACAGGGCCTCAAGGCACCCTCCCACCCTCACTGAAGACAGGGCCTCGGAGGCACCGCCCCACCCTCACTGAAGACAGGGCCTGGGGGCACCCCTCCCACCCTCACTGAAGACAGGGCATCGGAGGCACCGCCCCACCCTCACTGAAGACAGGGCCTGGGGGCACCTTCCCATCCTCCCTGAAGACAGGGCCTCGAGGCACCCTCACTGAAGACAGGGCCTCGGAGGCACCTCACCACCCTCACTGCAGACAGGGCCTCAGAAGCACCCCTCCCACCCTTATTGAAGACAGGGTCTGGGGGCACCCTCCCACCCTTATTGAAGACAGGGCCTCATAAGCACCCCTCCCACCCTTATTGAAGACAGGGCCTCAGAAGCACCCCCTCCCTCCCCTCACTGAAGACAGGGCCTCTGAGGCACCCCTCCCACCCTTACTGAAGACAGGGCTTGGGGCACCCTCCCACCCTCACTGAAGACACCACCTCGAGGCACTCCTCTGACCCTCAGTGAAGACAGCACCTTGGAAGCACCCCTCCCACCCTCACTGAAGACAGGGCCTCGGAGGCACCCCCGCATCCTCACTGAAGCCAGGGCCTCAAGGCACCCTCTCACCCTCACTGAAGACACCTCCTCGGAGACACCCCTCCCACCCTCGCTGAAGACAGGGCCTGGGGGCACCCTCCCACGCTCACTGAAGCCAGGACCTCGAGGCACCCCTCCCACCCTCACTGAAGACAGGGCCTCGAGGCACCCTCCCACCCTCGCTGAAGACATGGCCTGGGGGCACTCTCCCACCCTCACTGAAGACAGTGCCTTGGAGGCACCGCCCCACCCTCTCTGAAGACAGAGCCTCCGAGGCACCCCTCCCACACTCGCTGAAGACAGGGACTGGGGGCATCTTCCCGCCCTCCCTGAAGACAGGGCCTCGAGGCACCCTCCCACCCTCACTGAAGACAGAGCCTCGGAGGCACCCCCTCACTGAAGAGAGGGCCTGGGGGCACCCTCCCACCCTCACTGAAGACAGGGCCTCAGATGCACCGCCCCACCCTCACTGAAGACAGGGCCTCGAGGCACCCTCCCATCCTCACTGAAGATAGGGCCTCGAAGCACCCTCCAATCCTCCCTGAAGACAGGGCCTCGAGGCACCCTCCCACCCTCACTGAAGACAGGGCCTCGGAGGCACCCCTCCCACCCTTATTGAAGACAGGGATTGGGGGCACCCTCACTGAAGACACCACCTCGAGGCACTCCTCTGACCCTCACTGAAGACAGCACCTTGAAGGCACCCCTCCCACCCTCACTGAAGACAGGGCCTCGAGGCACCCTCCCACCCTCACTGAAGACTGGGCCTCAGAGGCACCCCTCCTACCCTCCCTGAAGCCAGGGCCCAGGGGGCACCGCCCCACCCTCACTGAAGACAAGTTCTGAAAGCAACCCTCCCACCCTTACTGAAGACAGGGCCTGGGGGCACCCTCCCGCCCTCACTGAAGACAGTGCCTCGGAGGCACCGCCCCATCCTCACTGAAGACAGGGCCTCGGAGGCACCCCTCCCACCCTCGCTGAAGACAGGGCCTAGGGGCACCTTCCCACCCTCCCTGAAGACAGGGCCTGGGGGCACCCTCCCACCCTCACTGAAGCCACGACCCCGAGGCACCCCTCCCACCCTCACTGAAGACAGTGCCTGGGGGCACCCTCACTGAAGACACCGCCTCGGAGGCACCCTCTCACCCTCACTGAAGACACCGCCTCGGAGACACCCCTCCCACCCTCACGGAAGAAAGGGCCTCGAGGCACCCTCACTGAAGACTGGGCCTCAGAGGCACCCCTCCTACCCTCATTGAAGCCAGGGCCCAGGGGGCACCTTCCCACCCTCACTGAAGACAGGGCCTCGGAGGCACCGCCCCACCCTCACTGAAGACAGGGCCTGGAGGCACCTTCCCATCCTCCCTGAAGACAGGGCCTCGAGGCACCCTCACTGAAGACAGGGCCTCGGAGGCACCCCCCGCCCTCACTGAAGACAAGGCCTCAGAAGCACCCCTCCCACCCTTATTGAAGACAGGGCCTGGGGGCACCCTCCCACCCTAATTGAAGACACCGCCTCGGAGGCACCCTCTCACCCTCACTGAAGACACCGCCTCGGAGACACCCCTCCCACCCTCACTGAAGACAGGGCCTCGAGGCACCCTCCCACCCTCACTGAAGACTGGGCCTCAGAGGCACCCCTCCTACCCTCACTGAAGCCAGGGCCCAGGGGGCACCGCCCCACCCTCACTAAAGACAAGTTCTGAAAGCCACCCTCCCACCCTTACAGAAGACAGGGCCTGGGGGCACCCTCCCACCCTTGCTGAAGACAGGGCCTGGGGGCACCCTCCCACCCTCACTGAAGACACCACCTCGAGGCACTCCTCTGACCCTCACTGAAGACAGCACCTTGGAGGCACCCTCCCACCCTCACTGAAAACAGGGCCTGGGTGCACCATCCCAGCCTCACTGAAGACAGGGCCTCAAGGCACCCTCCCACCCTCACTGAAGACAGGGCCTCGGAGGCACCGCCCCACCCTCACTGAAGACAGGGCCTGGGGGCACCCCGCCCACCCTCACTGAAGACAGGGCATCGGAGGCACCGCCCCACCCTCACTGAAGACAGGGCCTGGGGGCACCTTCCCATCCTCCCTGAAGACAGGGCCTCGAGGCACCCTCACTGAAGACAGGGCCTCGGAGGCACCTCACCACCCTCACTGCAGACAGGGCCTCAGAAGCACCCCTCCCACCCTTATTGAAGACAGGGTCTGGGGGCACCCTCCCACCCTTATTGAAGACAGGGCCTCATAAGCACCCCTCCCACCCTTATTGAAGACAGGGCCTCAGAAGCACCCCTCCCTCCCCCTCACTGAAGACAGGGCCTCGGAGGCACCCCTCCCACCCTTACTGAAGACAGGGCTTGGGGGCACCCTCCCACCCTCACTGAAGACACCACCTCGAGGCACTCCTCTGACCCTCAGTGAAGACAGCACCTTGGAAGCACCCCTCCCACCCTCACTGAAGACAGGGCCTCGGAGGCACCCCCGCATCCTCACTGAAGCCAGGGCCTCAAGGCACCCTCTCACCCTCACTGAAGACACCTCCTCGGAGACACCCCTCCCACCCTCGCTGAAGACAGGGCCTGGGGCACCCTCCCACGCTCACTGAAGCCAGGACCTCGAGGCACCCCTCCCACCCTCACTGAAGACAGGGCCTCGAGGCACCCTCCCACCCTCGCTGAAGACATGGCCTGGGGGCACTCTCCCACCCTCACTGAAGACAGTGCCTTGGAGGCACCGCCCCACCCTCTCTGTATACAGAGCCTCCGAGGCACCCCTCCCACACTCGCTGAAGACAGGGACTGGGGGCATCTTCCCGCCCTCCCTGAAGACAGGGCCTCGAGGCACCCTCCCACCCTCACTGAAGACAGAGCCTCGGAGGCACCCCCCCTCACTGAAGAGAGGGCCTGGGGGCACCCTCCCACCCTCACTGAAGACAGGGCCTCAGATGCACCGCCCCACCCTCACTGAAGACAGGGCCTCGAGGCACCCTCCCATCCTCACTGAAGATAGGGCCTCGAAGCACCCTCCCATCCTCCCTGAAGACAGGGCCTCGAGGCACCCTCCCACCCTCACTGAAGACAGGGCCTCGGAGGCACCCCTCCCACCCTTATTGAAGACAGGGATTGGGGGCACCCTCACTGAAGACACCACCTCGAGGCACTCCTCTGACCCTCACTGAAGACAGCACCTTGAAGGCACCCCTCCCACCCTCACTGAAGACAGGGCCTGGGGGCACCCTCCCACACTCACGGAAGCCACGACCTCGAGGCACCCCTTCCACCCTCACTGAAGACAGTGCATCGGAGGCACAGGCCCACCCTCACTGAAGACAGGGCCTGGGGGCACCCTCCCACCCTCGCTAAAGACACAGCCTCAGAGGCACCCCTCCCACCCTCACTGAAGACAGGACCTGGGGACACCCTCCCACCCTCACTGAAGACAGGACCTGGGGCACCCTCCCACCCTCACTGAAGACAGGGCTTCGGGGCACCCTCCCACCCTCGCTGAAGACAGGACCTGGGGGCACCCTCCCACCCTCACTGAAGACAGGGCCTCGAGGCACCCTCCCATCCTCACTGAAGACAGGGCCTCGAGGCACCCCTCCCACCCTCACTGAAGACAGGGCCTCAAGGCACCCTCCCACCCTCGCTGAAGACACTGCCTCGGAGGCACCACTCCCACCCTCACTGAAGACAGGGCCTGGGGGCACCCTCCCACCCTCACTGAAGACAGCATCTCGGATGCCCCCCCCCCTGTGAGAAGTTGGCCTGGTATATGCTCTCCACTAATTAAAGTGGGCACCTTGCACCAGTCCAAACGACCCTTATTGATGATTAGGTCAAAGATAACCTTTATGAAAGCTATCCTAGTGGTAGCTATGGAGAGCAGCCTTCAGGCTTAATCTTGAAGGAATGTAAAGCAGCTTGTTTTACCAGAACAGAACCTCCTGAGTGACCAAAAGAAAGGAGAACCACACAAGTGTTATATAAAAAAGATGTATTTATTACTAAACACTCTCTACTAATCTCTATGTGAGATTAGAACATAAAGCACACAATACTTAATCAATAAAACGACAGTAAATAGCACAATACACAGCGGGCTCCAGGGGAGACCGAACCATATACTAAAAAATGGTATAACAACAACGACTTCACTAGACACAGTGCCTAGAGCACGTAGAATCGCTGGGACCCCAAGGAACCACCCAAAGGAGTGACACAGGGAGCCCCCGGAGGACGGGTGCAGTGTGGGAACACAGACGCGAGCTCCGTACAAATCTATGGGAAAGCCGCAGTTGGAAAATTACAGTTTAAGGACACTTCGGAGAGGACTTCAAGCAAACCCTTTGGAACATAGAAGGTTCTAAGGCCAGCACCCGTGTGAGTACCGAGGTACCCGTGTTACCTATCCCAGAGGAGCCGGGTGCATAGGGGTCAAGTGGTGTCGGAAACCCTCGTCGTTTTCAATGGTGTGATGCGAAGAAGTGCTGCTGCCGGGAAGATGAAAAGTGTCCGGTGGAATCCAAGCCTGGATCCGAGGTGAGAAGAACCTGAAAGCAGAGGGGACAGAGTCTCGGTCACTTCAGGGTGACCAGGGGCTCGATAGACGAATGCCCACCGATGTCGGGTGCTTCAGGTGTGAAGATAGGATGCTTGACTCTGCAGCCACGGGGACCAGGAGACGTCGACGATGACCAAAGTCCGGAGGTGAGCTGTCCCACAAAGGATGTCGAGTGCTGAGGGGTCAGTGTCCGGATTGAACACCAAGCCTTGGCAAAGGCAACCCACGCAGGCAGAGGAAACAAGTTACAGTGTAGATCAGCAAGGTCCAGGAGACTCTCCAAGCTATGGGGAGTCAGGGCACGACTGGAGCAACCAGGGAAGCCCAAGGAAAATCAGAGTGACCCTCGCCAGACCCACAGGCCAACGGACCAGGGATCGCAAGGGGACCTTGAGCGGAATCACAAAGCACCAGCCCACGGACCACTCGTGGAGTGGAGTCCGGAGAACTTCGGTGGAAATGCTGCTCGGGGATGGGACTACACGTAGTCCAAAGCACAGCCTCAGGGATCGCCAAAAGGTATATGCTGCTGCAAAAGTACACGGTGCACAGGGGTTCGGGTTGCACGGTCCCCACGAGGGATACTGGTCTCAGGATTGCTGAGAGAGCAGATCGACCTCAGGGACGCTCGGGAACCCACCTCCTGTGTTGCAGAAATCTTCGGAGTCCTCAGGAGCTCGGGAGATGCAAACCGGTCAGATGCGTCTAGGTGCCTGCTGCTGCAGGGGAGTAACTCCTTTACTCCGAGGGAGATTCTTCAGTCATCCAGCGTAGTGTAGATCGTCGAAGTACTTGGTTTCTGCTTGCAGAGTTTAGTCCAGGTAAAATCCAAAGTCCTGTAGTCAGGTTTCCTACTTTATACCCAAGGAAGGGGTTGGACTAACTCTGGGGACCCACCTAGGGGAGGGTCAGGACAGAAGGGTGGCAACCTACCCTTCTCTATCCAAATAACTGAATAACATATCCACCACTCAAATTACTTCATACTTCACTATACTAATTTTCAACACTAATCCTTTATGGGTTCCGGAGTAGCGTCCTACTCGCCAGAAAAGCACTTCAACACCCATCAGGGGTAACAGGTGCTACATGAATGCAAACCTTTCTTCCATTTTATCCCTCCGCTACCCATCTCACTCCAAATAACTGACTAATACACACCACTCAAATTACTTTAATATTTCACCATACTAATTCAGCACTAATCCTTTATGGGTTTCCGGAGTAGCGTGCTTCAACACCCCATCAGGGGTAACAAGCGCTATATAAATACAAAGTTTTTTCCCTCTTCTATCCTTCTGCTATCCTTCCAAATCCAAATAACTGACTAACCTATCCACCACTTAAAATTTACTTGCATGTTTCACTATACTAATTACACACTAATCCTCTATGGGTCCCAGAGTAGCGTGCTACTCGCCGAAAAAGCGCTTCGACGCCTCGTCAGGGGTAGTAAGCGCTATATAAATGCAATTACAATACAATACAATACACCCAGTTTCGCACCAGAGCAGGAGCAAATGGCTCCTGCAACCGGTTTGAGCTGGACTATGCACGGGGACACCAAATGTGCCCCCAGTGCAGACTTTCTGGCACTCTAAGAGTGCACCCACGAGCCCCAATACACTAAAGCCTGTCTGGGAGGTGACAGGAAACCTATTGTCAGGCCTTCCTCTGCTCCAGCTTGGCTCAGCAGCAGGAGGGCAGACTCATGTCTGTGGCTGGCAGCATCCATTTTGTGCTGCCCAGGTCGAGAAAGCTGGTACCGGGTAGACCGGTGACCCATAGTAGTGGTTCTACAAGGGAAGAATCATACATCCCACACCAGTTACTGGTGTGGAGGTATGATTCCAAGGTGTTTGACACCAAACACGACATGTTTCTAAGCAGCCGTTTTAAAGTTAGCATTTACCGCGAGGTTATAATGCACTTAAGTATATATGGTTGGCTGCCTCACAGACAACCCCGGAGAATAGATTCCGAAGGCTGCAGAGGGGCTCTGCTCATACAGGGGCACCCTCTCACACAAAACCCAGCACCCTGCCTTCAGGATTGATAAGGCCTGCCATAGGGGTGACTGATAGGTTGATATGTGCAGTGATTTAGAATAGATATAGGTAACCTATATCTAAGTAAGGGGTGCATGCACCTCCTTACAAAGGTTGCAGTAGCAGACCTGTGGTGTCATTTTGAATGGCCTCTCAGGGGTGGCACAATACATGCTTCAGCCCCTGGGAGGCCTCTGGGGTACCTATGCCCTGGGTACATAGTGTACCATATACTAGGGACTTATAAGGGTACCCCAGTATCCAATCTGGAGTGTACTAAAGTACATCCACAATCAGTTTAGGGAGAAAGCAGATAAACTGAGGTCCTGAATAGCAGGATCCCAGTCAGACTAGTCAAAAACCAGCAAAACACCAGGAAAAAAGTGGGGGTAACCATGTAGTCAGATTCCACCTTCCTACACCCCCCACACAAGCTTTAGTACCTCTGTACTACCGCTCTGCCAATGTCAGTGATCTTGTGTAACCAGAACGGAAAGCACATGGGGCCTGATTCATAAACTGCGTAAAGTGGGACTACAGCAGCACTACTTACTAACAAAATGCAATTCACGAATCTGCTCCAGTTCCGCCCCCCTCTCCTCTCCTCTCCTCTCCTCTCCTCCCCTCTCCTCCTCCTCTCTTCTCCTCTCCTCTCCTCCTCCCCTCCCCTCCTCTCCTCCCCTCCCCTCTCCTCCTCCCCTCCCCTCCTCTCCTCTCCTCCTCCTCTCCTCCTCCCCTCCTCTCCTCTCCTCTCCTCCTCTCCTCCCCTCCTCTCCTCCCCTCCCCTCCCCATCTCTCCTCCTCCCCTCCCCTCCTCTCCTCTCCTCCTCCTCCCCTCCTCTCCTCTCCTCTCCTCTCCTCCTCTCCTCCCCTCCCCTCCTCTCCTCTCCTCCTCTCCTCCCCTCACCTCCCCTCCCCTCCCCTCCCCGCCCCTCCTCTCCTCTCCTCCCCTCCCCTCCCCTCCTTTCCTCCCCTCCCGTCCTCTCCTCTCTGTATGGTGGTCTCTGCACATGGAGGCGTATGTGTCAACAGTACATGTGGGAGGGACCAAGGCTTGGTGGGAAAAAGGGGGAGAATTACTACAAAATGGGTACATTTAAGGAAAAGTAAGGTGGGGTTATAGAAACAGTGGAGGCAGCGAGGTAAAGCAACGCCTCATTGGAGCTAATATTATATATGTTTTCTAATATTGCATCTACACAAATATTAGACATTGTCCCCCTTATGTGGACAGATCATTTCCTAATTACTTTTTCGCTTATGCTCCCTGATGTTGGATTAAACTTTGACGCTACCTCTTCAATCCCCAAGAGATGCTGGAGAAACATAACTCAGCAAACTTTTGCTAACCATTTTAATCCCCCGAAGAAGGATGTTCACTTGCCCCTATCCAATCAAATTGATTCCTTGAATACCGCCAATCTAGACTCCCTAGACAACTGTGCTCCGTGGAAAAATCCACCAGAAACCCCCTTCAGAAAATTGGTATTCAGTAGAACTAAGAACTTTGAAAAGAAAGGGTAAATTCTAGATCTAAAATTGATCACTCTAAATTTAAAGAAGAATAAAAAACATATTATAAGGCGGTAAGTAGAGCTAAGAAAGATTACTTTATTCACAGATCACAAGAGAATAGTAGCTCCTCGAACAGCAGCGGCCGGCAACATTTAAATATGGTGGGGCGCGATGCCCAAAAAACTCACCATATGCATGTTGCCTTTGCAGGAGGGTCCGGTTGCCGTCTCTCTCTCCTCCTGGCGTTCTTGTCCATCGGCGCATTAGGGAGGAAGGACTTCCTCTCTTGTACAGCGAGAAAGAAGCCAATCCTAGAGCTGAGTTTGGCTGGAGCAGGCTAACCCCGCGCTCATTTTGAGGCTGGGGGCCTGCGGCTGGAATTGCTCAGCTGTTTTTCAGCCTTGGAATTGCAGGCTCTGAAGAGCGTATGTGAGATTGGCCGGATGTAAACAGCCGGCCCATCTCACATGCGGACTGGCAGGGGCTGAAGTAATAGTGCAATTGCACTAATCAGCCCCGCCCCCTGCCCTCGCGCTGGGACACATTAATAAAATGGTACTTTTTACGATTTTATTAATGTGTGTGCCTGCTGCGCTCGCAACAGGCGGGGGACGCTCCTCCGCCATAACGGACACTGTCCTCAAAATAACTTTTTAAGATTGGGAAGTAGCTGGTCGAACCCACCTGCCACGCTCATTCAGTCCCTCAGACAGAGACCATCTGTGAAGAAATTGGGGATTATTTTATGGAGAAAATTAAACAAAAAAATGTTTTTGTTTGAGATCCAACCATCTTCTTATGACAATATACAGATTTTTTTAGATCCCCACCCAGATACTAACATACATGTGGAGCCTTTGAACAATTCTTAGAAACTCAGGTACTCCAGCTGATGTTGAAGGTCAAATCCAGTTCCCCAAATGACCCCTGCCCTCATTTCATATATTCTCATTTAGCTCATATATTAAGCCCCCATTTTACTCAAATCTGTAACAACTCTCTCGAAGAGGCAACCTTCCCAAGGATTTGGAAGGAAGCAGTACTACTACCCTTGGCAAAGAAAACTGGTATAGACCTGTCGATTCGTTCCAATTATCGGCCCATATCACTCCTTCCCTTTATGTCCAAGATATTAGAAAAACTGGTGAGTAGCCGGCTGACTGATTATTTTAGAAAGTAATAGGCTGTAGGATCCTTCTCAGATGCGCTTTTGGGGAAACAACAGCACAGAGTCCACGTTGCTTGCAGTATTGGATGGCCTTCAATGCTGTTTCCCACAGTTTGCTGTTCAATGGACTCCATGAGTTGGGTCTGCATTCGCTCGCGCTCTTAAGTGGCGGAGCTCTTTTCCAATGGATAGAACTCAGAGAGTACAACTGGGGACTTGTAGATCCAGCCCTCGGATCTCCAACTGTGGAGTTCCCCAGGGCTCCTCGTGGAGCCCTACTCTATTTAATAAATATGTCTCTTGCAAAGATCATTAAAAAATGGGGCTTTGAGGTCGCGACCTACGTGGATGACACTAAGTTGTTCATCTCACTGGGTGAGAATCCTGATGAGACTCGTGGCAAACGTCATGAGTGCCTCACCGAAGTGGCAGGCTGGATGACAAATCATTGCTTAAAACTAAGTGCAGAAAAAACTGAGATCCTGTTATTTGGGGGGGGGCGCAGCTGAGCTTGAAGGCTTCTTGGTGGCTGGCTTCATTGGGAGAGATGCCCCCCCCAAGAAATCGGTAAACAGTTTGGGGGTCATCATTGACAATCGCCTCTCGATGCAGGATCATGTTAGAGTTGTCTGTGGCAAATGCTTTGGTATCCTTAAACCTTTGAGAAGACTGTTCATTTGGATTCCGATAGCTTGGTGTAAAACAATAGTCCAGGCTCTTAATAACCAGGCTGGACTATAGTGACACCCTTTTTGTAGGCACAGCAGATACCTGTTCACTAGATTACAGGTGATCCAAAACGCTGCTGCCAAGCTCATCTGTAACACGGGCAGGTTTAGCTCTGCTACGGCCGGTTTGGTCGCCTTGCACTCGCTGCCTATTGTCAAACCCTTATGCTATGCACATGAAGCCCTTTATAACTCTGGGCCTGAGATTCTACACAACAGAGTAGAGTTCTGTATTCCTACTCGCGACCTGAGATCGCGGAACGCAGCCCTTGCAAAAACGAAACGTATGCGGAGAACTAGAACAGGTGGCCATTCTTTTACTTATTTGGCTGCTGCCCAGTGGGATGCGCTTCCGCTGGGCATCCGACTTATTGATAATCACTACAGATTTAGGAAAAAAATAAAACCTGGCTTTTCCCCAGTTAAGGTTTTCTCTATAAGTGAAGTGCTCTCATTGGATAAGTGTGGTAACTACTTAGTGTAGCGCTGTGACTTCTCCTAAGGGATCAGTGTTGCGCTCTAGAAATACAATAAATAACAATAAAAAAACCAATATACATATCTATCTATCTAGTTTCAGGGTGATCTGTCAAGCGGGGACAGAGAAAAAAGTGGGGTCCCAAAGTGCAAAATCTCCTTGATTTTCCATAGCCTTCCTTAAGAGCGCTCCTGCAAAAACTGCTGCACGGAATGACACCAAATTTGGAAGGAAGCTCGATCTTCGTCTAAAGATTGTGCTTTTTGTGATTTGGTGTAAATCCTTTTTTGAGAAATTAAGGTTTATAAATAATTGCAATTGGATCTTTGGGTTCACGAGAGGCTCAAGTGAGAGTCTTGCGGGAATGCCGATTTAAAAATGGAGCGTTCTGATTGGCCCAGGGAGCTTTTTTTCCCTTGGACCATCTTGCTCTCGGGTCAGACTCTGTGGGAGCAAGCACTCTGATTGGCTGCCAGCAACATAAGAAAAATGTTCCGAGCAGCCATTGCAGGACTCGGGGACTTAGTCCCCTATCCTGAAGTTGAAAAAAAAATGATGCAAGCACACAGGGTAGGGATACCCTGCCGCCCTAGGCCCCATGAGGGGGACCCAGGAAGCCCCCACCATCCAAAATTGGAAAACAAATCAGCAATTTTTGCTGTGATCTCAGAGAACTCCAGCGGGATTGCGGCAAAAAAACTAGAGGCCTGGAGCCACATTCTTCAATTAAATGGAGGGTACCGTGCAACCCCCCTTCCGAGCCATATTCGGGTCTAGGGACCCCATCCCCTGGGCTGAAAGCATTTAATAAGGGGATGGGGGACACATGGCCCCCTCCCCGAGCTGTTTTCAGCCCTGGGGACCCCATCCCCCGGGGGCCCAATTTAATTATCTAGGGGAGGGGGCATTCTACTCTACCCCCAAGCCTTAAAAAGGCCCTGCGGATCCCATCCTCCAGGGTCTTAAATCAACTTTAAAGGGAGGGGGCCGCACAGCCCCTCTCACAGAACCCATACCCCAGGGCCGGCTCACTTGCTGTGTCCTGGGGAGCCCATCCCTGAACCACAGTAGTTCACCTTCCCATATGACAGGGAAATGTGTGTTTGCTCCAGTCTGACGGGAGCGTTTTCAAATATTCCTCCAAATGGGAGCATACACTAAGTCTGCTCCCAACCGTTGGGATATTTAAAAGTGCTCCCGGCTGGCTGGGAGTAGACTTGTGTTCTGTCTCCCTGCCTGCACTGATGCCGGCAGGGAAACAGAACAACAGATTGCGCCTGACTGGAGGGAGCCGCATAAATAGCTGCTCCCTTAGGGCGGGAGCAATGCCGGCTCCCGCACCATGCGGTGAGCCGCCTGGAGCCGCAGGAGTCCCCAGGGCCTAATGAGGCTTGGGGAGGCGGACCGCATGGTCCCCCTCCCCTTTTAATATACATACAACCCTGGGATGGGGTACCCAGGGCCTAATGAGGCTCGCAGAGCCAGGCCCTCCCCTTTTAGAGAAGGCAAGGCCCTGAGGGCCCTATGGGACAAGTCATGGCAAACTTGTAGCTGCATTGAAGTGTGGCGGACAGTGAAAAGGCGTGAGTCAGAGGAGCGATGGATACTGGTGCCCACCATGGTGGCATGGGTGATGTATTCTATCTCCTTGACCGTGGGCAGAGTCTGGATTTGGCCGCGTTTACAGTAAAGGTGCCATCTTTAATGGAACAGCCAGGCCTTGAGTGACCTCCCTAAATTCCTGGTGATTGTGGACATCTTTGCTCCCTGTGCTGGCAGTGATGTCCCTGGTGTGACGGCTTGAACAGAGAAGGGTGTAAGACCAGTGATATCTCCTGGACCCTCCAGCGCCCCAGTCTCTAGCCACGAGGACGTTGTACAGAGTTTGTACATGCCATCTGAGGCCTCCTGGTCGCCATAAGGCCGCACACAGTAGTGCATGCACTGTGTACCCATGCTATTCAGGGTGCCTTGAAGGGATATACCGGGAGCTCACACCTGTACCGGAAGCTCATACGTGCACTGTGTACCCAGGCTATTCAGGGTGCCTTGAAGGGATATACCGGGAGCTCACACCTGTACCGGAAGCTCATACGTGCACTGTGTACCCAGGCTATTCAGGGTGCCTTGAAGGGATATACCGGGAGCTCACACCTGTACCGGAAGCTCATATGTCACTGTGTACCCAGGCCCTCAGGGTGCCATGAGGAGCTCACACATGTACCAGGAGGCCATGCATGCACTATGTACCCATGCCCACCAGGGTGCCACGAGGAGATATACCTGCAGGTCACACATGTACCAGGAGGTCATGTATGTTGTCTGCACCCATGCCCTCAGGGTGCCATGGGGATGATCTACCTGGAGCTCACACATGTACTGGAAGCTCATACATGCCCTGTATACCCAGGCACTCTAGGGTGCCATGAGGAGCTCACACATGTACCAGGAGGTAATGCATGCAGTGGGTACCCATGCCCTCCAGGGTACCACACAGATGCCATCCTGGCTCTCGCGCGTGCGCTTTGCAGGCTGTACTTGTCACTCTCTCATGTGGCCCCCTGTCTCTCTCTTGCAGCTGCCGAACATGTTCGGGAACCTTCGCTCCACCTTCATGGCGCTGATGATCGGATCCTATGCCTCCTCCGCCGTCACATTCCCCGGAGTGAAGGTGAGACTCTCTCTCCACTTTGTGTCACCTTCCCTCAATGTCTCTCTCTGACCCCGCCTCCTTCCCGTCCACCCCTTCTCCAAACATTGGGGCATATTTACAAAAGAAGTGACGGAGTGCGGCGTTAGCCTTGTTGGCTTAATGCCGCGCTCCGCCACTTCTGAAACGCAGGGCTGCACCGTATTTACAAGAATACGGTGCAGCCCTGCATTTCTCCCTGCGTTGGTGCTAAATTTAGCTGCCTAGTGCCAACGCAGACATCCTTGCACCATAGTGCAAGGGTGTCTGCGTGCAGGGGAAGATTGTTAATGTGCAGGAAGATGTTCCTTCCTGCACATAAACAAGCTCTCAATGGCATTTTGTAACTTCTATGTGTGCTACTTAATGCAGCACACATAGAAGTTGCAACTCGTCTTTTTTTTAAATGATTGTTTATGCGCAGGAAGGGTCACCTTCCTGTACATAAACAATCAATGGCGTTTTGCTGTTTCTATGTGTGCTGCACAATGCAGCACATTGAAACAGCAAAAATGAGGAGAAATAAAGCATTTCTCCTCGTTGCGCCCCATTAAGACCAGGTTTACACTGGTCTTAATTTTGGCGCTGCCCCATATTTACGCCACCCTTGTCAATAGGAGGCACTGTCAGAATCCATGGGTGTTATGGTGGAACGCCCACAGCAACACCCATTGCCCGCCCCTTTCACGCTAAGCGATGCGTGAAAGGGGGCCTTATTTACAAGGTAGCATTAAGCCACGTTAAGTGTCTTGACACTGCCTTGTAAATAAGGCGAAGCCCCTATCGCCACCACAACGTCGAGAAAAGTGACGTTCCAGTGGCGATAGGGGCTTGGAAATATGCCCAATTGTTTCTGAGTCTCTGTTTGTCACTCTCATGCCCTCCTTCTCACTTCCACGACTTCAAGCCCCCCTTTTACTTCACCCCCTGCACCCCTCTCTCTCTTCTCCTGTTTCCCTCCCACTTCATGGTTTCTTTATAAACTCCTAACTTACCTGTCTCCCCCTTCTCTCCCTGTCCTCTGTGACTCACCTGTCTCTCTCTCTCCCCCTCTTTGACTCAGCTTTCTCTCCTATTTCTCCCCTCGCCTCTCTCTCTTTCGTTCCCTCTACTCTGTAAGTCTGTAAATCATGTCTCTTCTCTCTCTAGTCTTTGACCCCTGTCTCCAATCTGTCTCTCTCTCTCTCTCTTTCTCTCTCGCCTTTGACCCCTGTCTCCCATCTGTCTCTATCTCTTTCTTTCCCTGTACTCTGTTGGTCTGTAAATTGTCTGTCTCTTCTCTCTCTCGCCTTTGACCCCTGTCTCTTATCTGTCTCTCTCTCTTTCTTTCCCTGTACTCTGTTGGTCTGTAAATTGTGTGCCTCTTCTCTCTCTCTCCTTTGACCCTGTCTCCCATCTCTCTCTCTCTCTCTCTCTTTTTTCTACTCTATTGGTCTGTATATTGTCTGTCTCTCCTCTCTATCTCGCCTTTGACCCCTGTCTTCCATCTGTCTCTCTTTCTTTCCCTGTACTGTGTTTGTCTGTAGATTGTCTGTCTCTTCTCTTTCTCTCCCTGTACTGTGTTGGTCTGTAGATTGTCTGTCCCTTCTCTCTCATCGCCTTTGACCCCCCCTGTCTCCGCTCTCTACCCTCACAGCTCGTCTACGAGGCGGGGATCTCCTTCCTCGCCATCATGTTGGCCTGGTCGGGCCTCGCTTGCCTCATCTACGTCAACTGCCTGGTCAACTGGCCGAGGGAATCCTTCCCGGCCCCGGAGGAGGTGACTTTCACGTGAGTACACTGAGTACCTGTCCTGTCAGGGCAGGTCTTCTGGGCACGCTGCTGTCTCTCGTTAATCACTCCCGGGTGGTCTGGCCATGGGGTTTGGGGGCTCCCTCAACCGTTCTTGGGGTGACATGGAGCAGCAAGCCTGCTGCGTGTTGGTGCACCCAGGACACACAGAGAAGTCAGTCATGTCCGTGGTTTCATTCACCCCAGGCATGGGAGGCGACCCGAGGATACGGGTGACGGTCACTGAAACTAGTTGGGTTCCCATCGGGTTGATACCAGTGGCCACCGGGGCCCAAGGGCCCCAAGGGGCCTATGCCACCCAGGAACCGAGCGCTGGAGCCTCCCCACACATAACCAGCGGTGGCAGGTGCCCTCCCGGACCCGGGGCGCCTGAACCTTCTGGTTGTCTTAGCTCCACCTCGACCCATGCGCTACGACCCCCTGAAGCCCTTCGCCCGCGCCTACGAGCGAAACCCGTGGGACCGACGCGCCTCCAAAGCGCCCCAGCATCATTGGGGGCCACGGCAACGATTGTCCTCCTCCACCTCAGAGGCTAGGCGGTCATCTGCACCCCCCCATACACAGCTATCCATCGCTGCCCATCCAACACCAGTCCCTCTCACAGCAACCACGGCTGTGACCTTGTGTGGCTTTAGACACGCCCAGCCTCACCCAGGCTCCTCCACTCACACACTTCTTACCATTGTCTAACAAGGGTAACACAACATGGGGCCCCCCTGCAGAATATGATGAGGGGCCCCTGAGTATCCTGTATCTCACAGATACGCATTGACTTTGGGCTGAGTGAGGCCCTCTTGGAAGGTTGGGCCCCCCCTGGAGGGTTGATGCCCCCCCTTGAGGTTTGGAGGCCCCCTGGAGGGTTGGGGCCCCCCTGGAGGGTTGGGGCCGCCCTGGGGGGTTGGTGGCCCCCCTGGAGGGTTGGTGGCCCCCTGCACCGCAGGGGCCCGCGTCTTGCCCCAGTCTACAATCGTCCATACAGTGATTCCCTTCAACCTAAGCACCAATGTAGTGTGACTGACTCGGCCTCTTATCCTAAGGGAAGGCGATTGACCTGTTGCCTTCTTCACAGGGCAGTGATGCACTCACACCGCTCCCAGGACAGCCAGGGGGTTGCTTGGTCCGTAAGATTGGGGGGAGGGGGAAAGGGGCTTCTAGTTTCCCAACAATATAATGTTAAAATGCTTTATACTGCAAGGAGGGCGCATGAGGGGGTTTTAAAGAGCAGTAGAAAGGGGAAGGAATTCTGATTGGTAGGGGTTCCAGGTGGCAGAAATCACAATACTTTGTAAAATAACCAACATTTTTGAAGACTTTCAAAAGTAAACCTAGAGATGGAGAGTGTGTGTGTGTGTGTGAGTAAAAAGTCCAGGTGAAATCCAACTGTCACCTCACCATAGCCGACTGAACCCACCCGGGCTTAACTATTTACCAGAAAATACATTTATGAGGGGGATGAAGACCACAAACACCCCCCCTGAAGCTACGCCCTTACAGACAGCCTTGCCCACATCCATTTTACTCCTACTCAGCCATCTCAATGAAGCGGCACAGAGATTTTCCTTTCACGTGGCTCACCAACGCAAAGTTGGCGACGCGAGCGGGAAAAATCATATGCTAGACCACCTCAAAGCGAGACTTCTCAATGCAGGTGGTCACGGCAGGTCGCTACCGCTCGCGTTGAGAAAGCTGCCGCGTGTGTTGAGGAAGTGCCGCTCGAGTAGAACAGCTGCTCATGGTGCCGTTCATGCTGATTTTACAATGCGGGACAAACTCCCGGTGCTAAAAATAAGCACGCGCAGCACAATTTACTGCACTCCACCACTAGCGGAACTCCGTGGAGCGCGGAAGAGTTTTTTCAACACTTTACAGAGTTCAACGTAGCATAACTCTGCAAACTCTGCCCAAGCCTATTAAAAAATACCTGGGGGCTGAGAGTAACAGCACGCGCCATATCTACAACTATCAATAAACCATTGTTTATTGTATTTAGAAAACACCAACCAACCAGCATGTAACACCAAAGCTGCACTCCTTTGAACACAGGAAACAAGACTTTAAACAAGCATTGGAAAAGCCAACAGGTCTCGCCTTTAGAACTTATTGGCTTTGCCAATACCTTTTGATAATGCTGCAAAGCAGCAACAACAATAAATAAAGTAGCAATAACAAGGCTGGCTACATCATTTTGTAGGCACGTGCGTGCATTAGCACGTGAAATTACGCAGGCGCCTTTTGTTTCATTTTCCGATCCAGAAAGGAATGGTAAATAAAACATAATAGGAGAATGAAGTATCGGGAAAGCGCTTTGTAGGGCAGATGACCCAGTAGCAATATGATGCCTGGCCCCCCAAGAAAAGCAGGCGATGATGGGAAATAACATATGATGAGTGGGGAGGAGATGAAAAGCAGCACACGAGGGGGAAAACAACATGGAGCAAGGATGAGACGCACAAGCACACGAGGAAAGCAGCAGCTTGGGGGAGGGTATTTGGGGCAGAGCACAGGAGGGCGAGAGCTGGAAACGCATGTCATCTCATGCAGTGCTAAGCCAACAATAAAACAATCATTCCTTAAAAGTGTGCAATGGAAGGATAGAAGCCGGCCACTCAGAGAGTTGGTAAAGTGCCTATGCTCCAGGTGAGGGACAACCACACGATGGGCAAGCGGAGACAGGTAAGGCCATGAAATAGGCAAGCAAATGTAAGTGGCAATGAGGCCGACGAGTGGTAAGCAATGGGCGGGCTGTAAGCCCCTGTATGCCCTTGATAAGCCCACTATAAACAAACATCACATGTGCTACTGCCCCAGCCCAGACAGAGCAGACGCTTCAAGAGATGGCTGCAACGAATGTTTCTACACTCGGGCAGTGCTTTCTGACAGAGCCTCGGGGGCTTCTGGGTGCAGAAGATGGCTTAATATATGAATGAGTCAAAACAGCTTAGAAAGTTCAAATCCCGTACACAAAGAAATATATAACACCTTAAAGAGAAATAAACCCATCAGAAAAGCGTTGCGAAACACCCTGGTTATCCCTTAAAGATATGATGTATTATGTGATGTTTATATAGAACGAAAGTTGTGGATTTAGTAGAGAAACTCAGCTCTAAGAGGCCCATAGCGCTACAAAGTCCTTCCGAACTACGGGGCATATTAGCAAGGGCAGTATCGCCACTTTAGCGGCAATTTTTGCCGCTAAAGCGACAGCTTTCTGGCGATAGCGGGCGGTTTTCCTATTGCCTTGCATGCCAGCGATAATTATCGCTAATGACATGCAAGGTAGGCGTTCCCAACTGAAAGCGACTGAAAACAGTCGCTAACACAACTTCCCCCTATTAGCAACGCACGCGAAGTGATAAAAAAACTCGCGCTAAGCGCGATTATCGCTAGAATTTAACACCTGCTAAAAACATGACTTACCTGTTTGTTCAATGGGAGGTGGATTGTCAGGCTAAGTCCCCCATGGCGTTAATGCGTGAATATCGCTGGATTTCCAGCGATATTCACGCATTTCGCCACTATCGCTGGATATTTTATCGCATTGGAGATAAACGTTGCTAATAACGTGTTATCTCCGCGATAAAATCCAGCAATACGCGGCGATAAAAAAAAACGCGCTAAGCGCGGTTTGCAATAATTATCGCAAGTTGTTGCTAATATCCCCCTACATTCGATGTAAAGAGCTGGTGTTTATCTGTACTCACTTTACCGAGATGTTATCCATAAAGCGAGAGATGCAAATAACCGAACAGAGCACAGGCCTCTGTTATGGTAAACTCTACCTAAAACGGAGTGGATTACCCTCCACTCCTCCAGGGGTGGGGGTGTCATCCCCCCCGTTTTTTTAACACACGGGTGACATTATACTAAGGGTGGGTCTTGAAAAAGCACTGCAGGGAATCTGCTTCTAACTGACCCTCTTTTTTTTTTATTTTGTAAAAACAAACAAGCATTGGCATAACCAATAGATCTCGCCTATGGATTTGCCAATATGTTTTAGCTATGGTGTTTCTACATGTTCGTAGGGATGATATCTTTGCGCAGACAAAGAGGCGAGGTACTCGTGCTTGTTTTGGGCGTCCCTGAGTTGCACGGCTTCCTGAGGCTGCATCTGCCTACGGTTCTTTCTGTTGCTGAAACCTGTGCTTATGTAAAGCGGTGGAGATCGCTTTGTATAAAGCTGAAGAAAAAAAAGGCATGGGAAAATCAATATACAGCAGAAAGAGGTCTCGACCTCGGGGTGGAGGGGGATCCGGGAGATCGGAAAGATGAGTCATGGGCAAGCTGACAAAAAAAAGAATGTTACCTTGTGCAATGAAAGCGGTTCTTAAGTAAAGTGGTCGATGAAAGGGCTCAATGACTTCCCTGTATAGTACGGAGTACTAGCCAATGGCGGCGGCATGACTTTGTGTTCAAAATGCGCGCCTCCTCACTCCAGGCGTGCGATTGCCATTGGCTAGTACTCCGATAAAAAGAAAAGATGGTGGCCGCTGTAGTTAAAGTGGACCGCGCTGGCAAAGTAAATGAAGAAAGGAGCGCGGCTGCTATAGTTAAAGTGGACTGCACTGGGAGCGTAAATAAAGAAATTAGTGCAGCCAGTATAGTTAAAGTGGGCTGCGCTGGCAAAGTAAATGAAGAAAGGAGCGCGGCTGCTATAGTTAAAGTGGACTGCACTGGGAGCGTAAATAAAGAAATTAGTGCAGCCAGTATAGTTAAAGTGGGCTGCGCTGGCAACGTAAATAAAGAAAGGAGCGCGGCTGCTATAGTTAAAGTGGACTGCACTGGGAGCGTAAATAAAGAAATTAGTGCAGCCAGTATAGTTAAAGTGGGCTGCGCTGGCAACGTAAATAAAGAAAGGAGCGCGGCTGCTATAGTTAAAGTGGACTGCACTGGGAGCGTAAATAAAGAAATTAGTGCAGCCAGTATAGTTAAAGTGGGCTGCGCTGGCAACGTAAATGAAGAAAGGAGCGCGGCTGCTATAGTTAAAGTGGACTGCACTGGGAGCGTAAATAAAGAAATTAGTGCAGCCAGTATAGTTAAAGTGGGCTGCGCTGGCAACGTAAATAAAGAAAGGAGCGCGGCTGCTATAGTTAAAGTGGACTGCACTGGGAGCGTAAATAAAGAAATTAGTGCAGCCAGTATAGTTAAAGTGGGCTGCGCTGGCAACGTAAATAAAGAAAGGAGCGCGGCTGCTATAGTTAAAGTGGACTGCACTGGGAGCGTAAATAAAGAAATTAGTGCAGCCAGTATAGTTAAAGTGGGCTGCGCTGGCAACGTAAATAAAGAAAGGAGCGCGGCTGCTATAGTTAAAGTGGACTGCACTGGGAGCGTAAATAAAGAAATTAGTGCAGCCAGTATAGTTAAAGTGGGCTGCGCTGGCAACGTAAATAAAGAAAGGAGCGCGGCTGCTATAGTTAAAGTGGACTGCACTGGGAGCGTAAATAAAGAAATTAGTGCAGCCAGTATAGTTAAAGTGGGCTGCGCTGGCAACGTAAATAAAGAAAGGAGCGCGGCTGCTATAGTTAAAGTGGACTGCACTGGGAGCGTAAATAAAGAAATTAATGCAGCCAGTATAGTTAAAGTGGGCTGCGCTTGCAACGTAAATAAAGAAAGGAGCGCGGCTGCTATAGTTAAAGTGGACTGCACTGGGAGCGTAAATAAAGAAATTAGTGCAGCCAGTATAGTTAAAGTGGGCTGCGCTGGCAACGTAAATAAAGAAAGGAGCGCGGCTGCTATAGTTAAAGTGGACTGCACTGGGAGCGTAAATAAAGAAATTAGTGCAGCCAGTATAGTTAAAGTGGGCTGCGCTGGCAACGTAAATAAAGAAAGGAGCGCGGCTGCTATAGTTAAAGTGGACTGCACTGGGAGCGTAAATAAAGAAATTAGTGCAGCCAGTATAGTTAAAGTGGGCTGCGCTGGCAACGTAAATAAAGAAAGGAGCGCGGCTGCTATAGTTAAAGTGGACTGCACTGGGAGCGTAAATAAAGAAATTAGTGCAGCCAGTATAGTTAAAGTGGGCTGCGCTGGCAACGTAAATAAAGAAAGGAGCGCGGCTGCTATAGTTAAAGTGGACTGCACTGGGAGCGTAAATAAAGAAATTAGTGCAGCCAGTATAGTTAAAGTGGGCTGCGCTGGCAACGTAAATAAAGAAAGGAGCGCGGCTGCTATAGTTAAAGTGGACTGCACTGGGAGCGTAAATAAAGAAATTAATGCAGCCAGTATAGTTAAAGTGGGCTGCGCTGGCAACGTAAATAAAGAAAGGAGCGCGGCTGCTATAGTTAAAGTGGACTGCACTGGGAGCGTAAATAAAGAAATTAGTGCAGCCAGTATAGTTAAAGTGGGCTGCGCTGGCAACGTAAATAAAGAAAGGAGCGCGGCTGCTATAGTTAAAGTGGACTGCACTGGGAGCGTAAATAAAGAAAGGAGCACAGCTGCTATAGTTAAAGTGGACCGCGCTGCCCAAAAACATAAAATGTCGATGAAAAGGTGCAAGGTGGTTTTGTAAATATGACGCGTCCACCATTACTAAACAAGCTGGTTTTGTAAGTATGACACGGCCGCCATTACTGAAAAATATAAAAGCGGGCGCCGTGCTGCGTTACGGGAAAGCATGCCGTGGGTGGAATAGGAGAAATCATTCAAGAAAATAGTGTTCACAGACTAAATCAAACATACCGAGTAGCAATGCAAGTAAAAGGGCCAGTCCTCATGGGAGTTTACAAATGTACACAAGGCGGTACTAAGGAGGGACTAACAAGCCTATTCATGAATCAAAAGCAACCGTTTAGAAAGGACAGTAACAGGAGCCAATTGAAAAGACGGGCGGAAAAGAGCTTCAAGTCCATACCTGAATACAGCATGCCTCGCAGAGCAGCACATGCGCTGCCCAGGCTCGACCTAAAAATGAAACTCATCAGGCTTAGATGATTATTGGACTCTATCGTTCATTCTGTAAACTGCCAGCAATGGAGCGTATATGTTTTAAAAAAGGAAAGAAAGCATCAAGGGAGATGGAGCGATGGAGCCGCATTCGGCTCTCTTTACCCCCAATAAATCAGTCGAGCCATACCTGCCTGATGCTGTCAAGGCCGTCGTGCTGGACATTCATTCATCGGCTGCCTGTGCATACAGATGACGTCACTTCTGTTCTCTTTGGGGTATTCTTGCGATAGGCTTGTGGTGGAGGTGGAGAAGAGTGGAACCAGGCATGAACTCCGGAATGATGGGCGGCTGGGTTTTTGAGATAGACTTCGACGCACGCTCACGTCCGCCTCCTCCCGCGGACTACCAGTCCTTTGCACCACTGCTGAACATTCATTATGCAGCATAATGCAGCACATTTTGGTATAGTATTCAGTATGTTGTCATTTTTACACGTTAACACTGTCTGGGCAAAGGTTTCACCTCATTAGTACCAGTTGAACACTGAAATACAGCAGTAAGCAACAGAAACTTGACCAGTCTGCATTTGCGAGGAGCCTTGCACTGTGCAGCAACCCGTGTAGCTACATTTTTTATTAACTTTTGATCTGTTTGCCTTCAAAACAAATATTTTTGATAACATTATCAGAAAATGCAGCAAATGATGGATTATGTGGAAAATGCAGCGAATCCATAATTATGCAGAAAAAACTGCAGCTGCAAAATCGCATTATTCCACTGGCCCTGAATATGGGCGATGACTCATCATGTCAAATGTATTTATTTGTTATTCATCGCTGAAACTGTGCCATAGGACATGAGTGTATCTTCTAGGCTGGGATATCAGAGGCCTGTGGTAATGTTGGCCTTGTGTTAGTGCTTGGAAGCAGCCTGCTTACCAGGTGAGCGCTATAGAAAATAACAATAACCTCTCAGCTATTATTACTAATGGAAATATGAAAGGAACATGTAGAATGTATTTCACGTATTTTAGATGAGTAAATCACATTCATATTTTCCACAAATTAAGCGAGAATTTACTTTACAAATGACTCTAAATTACACGATTTTAAAACAAGAGTGACAGTAACCTTGGTTGGTATATTAACAAACATTTACAATGCAATAGGTCTCGCATTTACGCGAGACCTATTGCATTGTAAATTGTTGGCATCACGTACAACGGGAGGGAGAGTCGGGCGGGCGGGGGGTTGAAGGCACAGACAACGGGAGGGAGGGTGAGGGGGTGGGCGGGGGGGTTTGAAGGCACGGACAACGACAGGGAGGGCGGGCAGGGGGAAGAATGCACGGACAACAGGAGAGGGGGTTAAAGAAGGCACCAAAGCATGTCGTGCCTGAGGAGGAGAACCTCCTTAACGAAAATTGTGCTCACAGTCTAAAATATCACTTACCGTATAACAAAGGAAGTAAAGGGGCCAGTCGCCATGGGAGGTGACAAATGAAGGAGGAGGCGGTACTAAGGAGGGACTAACAAGCGGATTGACGAATCAGAAGCCAGCATTTAGGACAGACAATGACACAAGCCAATGGCAACATGGGCAGCGAGTGGGCGGGGCTTCTATTCGCTACTCGTTAGGTCGAGCGTATACAAGAAGTCTCGCAGAGCAGCGCATGCGTGCTGGCTCACGCTCGACCTAAAAATGGGTCATTTCTCAAGGAGTAAACAGAGCGTCCTGCCTTCGTTGTGATGCTTTCCTGACGATGCTGTGTTAAGTGAGAGATGCATTTCTGACTCCACACAGCATCCTGTAGAGAGGCTGATCACCCTAAGGCCAGGTGTACAAAGCAGGTTCCAGGCGGCACCAGAGAGCGAGCTGGAGCGCCCAACCTGGTTCAGCTGCCCCTCACCGCTTTCCCTCTCAGCTGGGTCCAGCCAAGATCAACAAGGTTAGAGCTCCTGTCAGGACTCTGGGGCTGGTATCATAAATAAGGCTCCTAGTTTTAGATAATACCTGTGACAGGTAAGGGGTTAAAAAAAGAACTGAATTTTAGTAAAGAGGTTTAAACAGCAGTAGATATGCACAAACTTCATGCTAAAATGTTCATATTTTCATATAAGTACATTGATTTATCATCTGTGTGTGTTCCTATCATTGGAACCTATCAGGCGTTTAAGCATGAATGAACATTTATTGGCTACATAAATGTGGAAATATACTAGTTTCAACTTCATTTGTTCACATAAAAATAAATATTGATACATACAGACGGAAACATAAAAAAACAAGCATTGGCATAGCCAATAGGTCTCGCTTTTGGGACCTTATAAGTATTTAGTTATGCAGCACAATATCCTTGGTGCAACAACATCAACCGTTGCATGGCTAAACACTTATAAGGTCCCCAAGGCGAGACCTATTAACTATGCCAATGCTTGTATTTTCTGCCCTTGGCATGCACATTCCATCAACTCTACGCCTGAAGACAGCCTTCTGCATTACCCAGTCTATACGCACATCCAATAGCGAGTATTCCTACTCATACAGGCAAGCAGTCTCAGCTGCTCCACCAGAGGGGAACTGATTTATTAGCCACCAAAAGCCATGTACCAATGCAAACTCAGACTGAGCAGACGTTGCAATAACCCCAGGGGCAGGTGGCTCCTATATAGATACCAGGAACATAGAACAATAACCGAGGAGAGCTTTGGCTTTCTTGATGTTCTCCTGATGCCACTTGAGGCGGACCCGCATCGCCTTCATGTACAGCTCCCTCATGGCGTTTTGAGACTGTGAGGTCATGTTAAACTGCCGCGCCATGTCTGTGGAATTGGATTCCTTCTCACCTTTTTGCTTATTGAGGTGAACCTAGGGTTTCAGTAATGACCTCCGGACGCCCTGTCTCCTCAAAGGCCACCTGGAAGACCCAAAAAAGTCCTATACTGAGGCGACCTTCTGACTAGAGTTAGATTGTCAGTGAAGACGTCACAGGACCCGTGGAACGTTGTGCTGGCAAACTAGGCTGCCTCCTCTGATTGGACGGGCCGGATTTGCGCTTGTGCTGTCTAGGTGGCAATGGCATGAGGTGATTCGGATGATGGCTCCTTTGCTGCATGGGGGCGCTTTGGCTTCTAGACTCCGCCGCTTCTGCCCGCAGCAGCAGCTGGGCCTTCAGCCCTGTAAAGCCTATTGTTGCTGCCTATGTCAGGCTGGTTACCATGGTGAGCATATAAGATCACTCAAGCCTCCTCCCTAGCGCCAGTCAGTGGGATGATATAGCTCAGTACACTGACCTGGAAAACGTGGAGCATCTGCGAAGGAGAGCTGACACGCTTCGTTCAGCAAGGGGACGGGTGCGGCGCGGCACTCCGAGAGGCTCCGGTTCCAGGCGGAGATCGCTCGCTAGCAAAACTACAGCCACGCTTCTGCTGCTTAGCAGGGTATGGACCGCGCCGCAGCTACTACAGATAACCTGGTATCTTTCTCACACCACTGACTTTAATGAAAAAACACTGTAGCTTTCTTAAAATACGCCTATCACAAGGTTGTGACATAACCACTATGTACTGCCTAAGTTTCTACAGATACATACAAGTAGCCAAGTAGATGCTTTTTACGTTCATGGTGCAAGCTGAATCACCTGTCAAGGCGCTTTGACTTGAGCACCGTGAGAGGGCGGATTGAATGTACTGGCGTCCGGAAAAAAAAACGAGTGGTGCGCGCACACGCTCGTGCGTCATGGCCTTTTCCGTGCGGTTACCCGCACGGCCGCCATGTGTTCTGAATTATCGCGCCCGCGTCTGGGCACGATAATTCAAAACATATGGCGGCCGTGCGGGTAATTGCACAGAAAAGGCCATGACGCACGAGCGTCTGGTCAGCTTTCAAAAGCCCACTACATAAAGTCTTCGCCAGGGCAGCGCTTGCGCGCTACTCTAGGCTCGACCTAAAAAATACCATACTACCTGGAGCCCTAATCATAAATTATTGATGGAGGCGGGGCCAAGAGTCTTTACGACCTGGCGCCTGCGCACAGTATCACGCTCATGCTGTCTGTCTCCACTCTTGGGGGTCGGAGGTTAACGTTAATATGGGGAAAAATTAGATGGATGCATTAAATGAATAAATTTAGGAAGGGAAAGATATAGCATGAAAAGTGCAGGTCAAGTGATGCAAGCAGGAGACCAAGTCAAAACATAAAGCGATCCCCAGTGTTATTCAATGATTTAAGAAATCAGCAAAGTCGGGCTGTACCACAAGAGGAACCATAAAACCTACAATGGGAAGTGGAAATGGACTGCAAAGATATATCTTGCATAAACATAGACTACAAAATACAGGCGGCCAAAATTTCCACATTACATGACTATCTTAATGAACCCCCTGACCGCAGGGTCAAGCACCAGCCCCAAAATATTCTAGGACTGGAGTTTAATATTATCAATTAACACCATTAGGGACTGCCCCCTGTTGTTCTGTACAGGTTTCCATCAGCCAACCAGAAGGGTCTAACCACAGAGTCTTGCTCTGATTGGGTGAATGCAGCCAATCAGAGCTGCTGTTGCTGGCTGTTAGTCAGTTGTGATTGGCAGATGGTAGCCCATTCCCCACTAGCCCTGATCTGCCCACACAGTCTGGCCTGGACTAGGGCAGGTGGACCGGGCATCTCACGCTGTTGGTGGATCACTGGCCTTGTAGGAGATGAAAGCAGATCCCTGAAAAAGCAGATTCATGCCAGGATCTGCTTCCACTTAACACAAAATAAAAAAATATCCTCACAACCCTTGACCCCAATGTACGTAGGAAGGGAGCTCGGCTGCATTCAAGAATTAACTGCAGGTCGAAATGTTCAATGACTAGATTTGTAGAGCGCTTCTTGTCACCCATGAGGGTATCCAGGCGCAGGAAATGTTTGTTGGGGAATGTTTCCGCAAGGTTGATATTTTGGAAGTCTGTATTTTAGAGTTCATGATTTTGCCTCAGATATATTTGCCATCTCTATGTTTTCACATGGGACCAAAAGCCTATTGTGCCATATTGCATCAGTTCACAACCCTTCCTCGCGTAGACTTCAACAAACACCTGCTGATCTTGGCATTCATCCTGGGTAAACTGGACCCTCAACCCAGGCGGGGCCGCCCCAACACCCGTCCTCCAACCAGGGCACCCAGACCAGCCTAGCACTCGCTGTTCCCAGGGAAAAGAGATGGCACACTTCCCAAAGGCAGTTTAACTGGTGACTGTGCCACCACTCCCACCCCCCTCAAGTGCACAAGTCCAGTCCCTGGAAACCATCCAGGCCTTGCGATCCACCGCTGTCCAGCGAGTCACAAGGCTTATTTCCTGTCATTAATAATGTTGTCAATAGCCACTACGTCTTATGCATAGCACCCAGGGGTCACACTGGCAGTGTGCACCCGCCTTGTGCACCCCCAGGGCAGTTTGGTACTACAGAAGGGGCCACAGATGCTTGGGCTACATGTGCACCAGCGCTATCTTGAGAAAATGTTCCCTCGTTTGCATAGGGGCGTGGTACCCCCTGAGGGCAGTTCTCTCGCTTTGGGAAAGGGGGTCCCATGGAGCACCAGATGTGTCTCTGTAGGCGGGTGCAGTGAGTTACAGCACAGGGGATCTCTTTCTCTTCTTTAAAGTTCAGGCGGCTGCCGTCAGCATTGTGAAACACGGAGAGGCGTCTAGTAACATTGGCGACGAGGGTATCCACTGTGGGGAATGATCACGGAGTGCTGGCTGTTAGGACCGTGAAGTAGGACCTCTGTCTACGGTGTAGAAACGCTGGCCGTGGTGATGGTGTAGAAACGCTGGCCGTGGTGATGGTGTAGAAACGCTGGCGTGGTGATGGTGTAGAAGCTCTGGCTGTGGGGATGATGTAGGAGTGCTGATTGTAGGGTTTTGTACAGGTGTGCTGCTGGTTGTGATGGTGTAGCGGTGCTGACTGGGTGGTGGTCTAGTAGTGCTGGCTGTGGGTGGTAGGCTAGGAACTCTGGCTTTCGAGGTTTGTGTAGGAGGTCTCTCTGTTGTGGGGGTGTAGGAGCACTGGCTGTATGTGGTGGTCTGGGAGAACTTGCTGTAGTGGTTTGTGTTGGAGCGGTGGATTTGGGTGGTGGCCTAGGACAGCTGGCTGTGGAGACGGTGTACGAGTTTTGTGTGGGTGGTGTAGGAGCGCTGGCTGTGGGGGTGGTGTAGTAGTGCTGGCTGTGGGGGTGGTGTAGGAACGCTGGCTCTATGATGGCTGCTGTGGGTGGTGGTCTAGGAGCGCAGGCAGTGGGGATGGTGTAGGAGCTCTGTAGGGCTGGTGCAGGAGTGCTGGCTGTGGGGACGGTGTAGGAGCATTGGCTGTGGGGATGGTGTAGGAGCTCTGGCTGTGGGGACGGTGTTGGAATGCTGGCTGTGGGTGGTGGTCTAAGAGTGCTAGCTGTGGGGACGGTGTAGGAGCTCTGTAGGGGTGGTGTAGGAGAGCTGGTTGTGGGGGTGATCTAGGAGTGCTGGCTGTAGTAACGGTGTAGGAGCTGTGTCTGTGGGGGTGTCGTAGGAGCGCGGGCTGCGGGAACAGTGTAGGAGCGCTGGCTGTGGGGACGGTGTAGGAGCGCTGGCTGTGGGGGTGGTGTAGGAGTGCTGGCTGTGGGGACGGTGTGGGAGTGCTAGCTGTGGGGACGGTGTAGCAGCTCTGGCTGTGGGGACGGTGTAGGAGCACTGGCTGTGGGGACGGTGTAGGAGTGCTGGCTGTGGGGGGTGGTGTAGGAGTGCCGGCTGCGGGGTTGGTGTAGGAGTGCCGGCTGCAGGGGGTGGTGTAGGAGCACTGGCTGTGGGGACGGTGTAGGAGCTCTGGCTGTGGGGTGGTGTAGGAGTGCCTGCTGCGGGGGTTGGTGTAGGAGTGCTGGCTGTGGTGGTGGTGTAGGAGCGCTGGCTGTGGGAGTGGTATAAGAGTGCTGGCTGCGGGGACGGTGTAGGAGTGCTGGCTGCGGGGCAGTGTAGGAGCGCTGGCTGTGGGGGTGGTGTAGGAGAGCTGGCTGTGGTGACAGTGTAGGAGTGCTGGCTCTGGGGATGGGGTAGGGGCTCTGGTGTGGGGGTGGTGTAGGAGCGCTGGCTGTGGGTGGTGGTCCAGGAGCGCTGGCTGTGGGGCGGGGTGTAGGAGCGCTGGCTGAGGGTGGTGGGCCAGGAGCTCTGACTGTGGGGGTGGTGTAGGAGCGCTGGCTGTGGGGATGATGTAGGAGTGCTGGCTCTGGGGATTGTGTAGGTGCTCTGGCTGCGGGAGCGGTGTAGGAGCGCTGGCTGTGTGGGTGGTGTAGGAGCGCTGGCTGTGGGGACAGTGTAGGAGTGCTGGCTCTGGGGATGGCGATCGAGCTCTGGCTGTGGGAGTGGTGTAGGAGCTCTGGCTGTGGGGGTGGTGTAGGAGCACTGGCTGTGGGGACAGTGTAGGAGTGCTGGCTCTGGGGATGGCGATCGAGCTCTAGCTGTGGGAGTGGTATAGGAGCTCTGGCTGTGGGGGCGGTGTAGGGGCGCTGGCTGTGGGGACGGTGTAGGAGTGCTGGCTCTGGGGATTGTGTAGGAGCTCTGGCTGTGGGAGTGGTGTAGGAGCAAAGGCTGGGGCGGTGTAGGAGCTCTGGCTGTGGGAGTGGTGTAGGAGCTCTAGCTGTGGGGGTGGTGTAGGAGCGCTGGCTGTGGGGACGGTGTAGGAGTGCTGGCTCTGGGGATGGTGTAGGAGCTCTGGCTGTGGGAGTGGTGTAGGAGCAAAGGCTGTGGGGCGGTGTAGGAGCTCTGGCTGTGGGAGTGGTGTAGGAGCTCTAGCTGCGGGGGTGGTGTAGAAGCTCTGGCTGTGGAGGGTGGTGTAGGAGTGCTTGCTCTGGGGACGGTGTAGGCGTGCTGGCTCTGGGGATGGTGTAGGAGCTCTGGCTGTGGAAGTGGTGTAGGAGCTCTAGCTGTGGGGGTGGTGTAGGAGCAAAGGCTCTGGGGATGGTGTAGGAGCTCTGGCTGTGGAGGGTGGTGTAGGAGTGCTTGCTCTGGGGACGGTGTAGGCGTGCTGGCTCTGGGGATGGTGTAGGAGCTCTGGCTGTGGGAGTGGTGTAGGAGCACTAGCTCTGTGGCGGTGTAGTAGCTGTGTCTGTGTGGGTGGTATAGGAACCCTGGCTGGGGCTCAAAATGTATATGTCCAGTTTGTATGGTTGACCTTTGCCCTTTCATTTGCCTTCGTCACTACAGGAAGAAGATTAAGCTGAGCGGGCTGGCGTTGGATCACAAAGTGACCGGCGACAGATTTTATACCCACGTCGCCACCGTAGGTCAAAGGCTGAGCCAGAAGGGGGACCATGAGAAGAACGTGTTCTCCTCGACTGAAGAGATCCATGGAAAGGAGTCTGCGCCCCAAGAAAGTTAGTACTAATCCCAGACTTGAACATGTGAGGGGAAAAAGTGAGTACTAGCCCCAGACTTGAACATGTGAGGGGCGAAAGTGAGTACTAACCCCAGACTTGAACATGTGAGGGGCGAAAGTGAGCACTAACCCCAGACTTGAACATGTGAGGGGGAAAAGTGAGCACTAACCCCAGACTTGAACATGTTAGGGGGAAAAGTGAGTACTAAACCCAGACTTGAACATGCGAGGGGGAAAAGTGAGTACTAACCCCAGACTTGGACATGCAAGGGGGGAAAGTGAGTACTAACCCCAGACTTGAACATGCGAGGGGAGAAAGTGAGTACTAACCCCAGACTTGAACATGTGAGGGGAGAAAGTGAATACTAACCCCAGACTTGAACATGTGAGGGGAGAAAGTGAGTACTAATCCCAGGCTTGAACATGTGAGGGGAGAAAGTGAGTACTAACTCCAGGCTTGAACATGTGAGGGGAGTAAGTGAGTACTAACCCCAGACTTGAACATGTGAGGGGCGAAAGTAAGTACTTACCCCAGGCTTTAACATGTGAGGGGAGAAAGTGAGTACTAACCCCAGGCATGAACATGTGAGGGGAGTAAGTGAGTACTAACCCCAGACTTGAACATGTGAGGGGCGAAAGTGAGTACTTACCCCAGACTTGAACATGTGAGGGGAGTAAGTGAGTACTAACCCCAGGCTTGAACATGTGAGGGGAGAAAGTGAGTACTAACCCCAGACTTAAACATGTGAGGGGCGAAAGTGAGTACTAACCCCAGACTTGAACATGTGAGGGGCAAAAGTGAGTACTAACCTCAGACTTGAACATGTGACGGGAGAAAGTGAGTACTAACCCCAGACTTGAACATGTGAGGGGAGAAAGTGAGTACTAACCCCAGGCTTGAACATGTGAAGGGCGAAAGTGAGCACTAACCCCAGACTTGAACATGTGAGGGGGAAAGTGAGTACTAACCCCAGACTTGGACATGTGAGGGGAGAAAGTGAGTACTAACCCCAGGCTTGAACATGTGAGGGGAGTAAGTGAGTACTAACCCCAGACTTGAACATGTGAGGGGCGAAAGTGAGTACTTACCCCAGGCTTGAACATGTGAGGGGAGTAAGTGAGTACTAACCCCAGGCTTGAACATGTGAGGGGAGAAAGTGAGTACTAACCCCAGACTTAAACATGTGAGGGGCGAAAGTGAGTACTAACCCCAGACTTGAACATGTGAGGGGCAAAAGTGAGTACTAACCTCAGACTTGAACATGTGACGGGAGAAAGTGAGTACTAACCCCAGACTTAAACATGTGAAGGGCGAAAGTGAGCACTAACCCCAGACTTGAACATGTGAGGGCGAAAGTGAGTACTAACCCCAGACTTGAACATGTGAGGGGCAAAAGTGAGTACTAACCTCAGACTTGAACATGTGATGGGAGAAAGTGAGTACTAACCCCAGGCTTGAACATGTGAAGGGCGAAAGTGAGCACTAACCCCAGACTTGAACATGTGAGGGGGAAAGTGAGTACTAACCCCAGACTTGGACATGTGAGGGGAGAAAGTGAGTACTAACCCCAGGCTTGAACATGTGAGGGGAGTAAGTGAGTACTAACCCCAGACTTGAACATGTGAGGGGCGAACGTGAGTACTTACCCCAGGCTTGAACATGTGAGGGGCGTAAGTGAGTACTAACCCCAGACTTGAACATGTGAGGGGAGAAAGTGAGTACTAACCCCAGGCTTGAACATGTGAGGGGAGAAAGTGAGTACTAATCCCAGGCTTGAACATGTGAGGGAGAAAGTGAGTACTAACTCCAGGCTTGAACATGTGAGGGGAGTAAGTGAGTACTAACCCCAGACTTGAACATGTGAGGGCGAAGTAAGTACTTACCCCAGACTTTAACATGTGAGGGAGAAAGTGAGTACTAACCCCAGGCATGAACATGTGAGGGAAGTAAGTGAGTACTAACCCCAGACTTGAACATGTGAGAGGCGAAAGTGAGTACTAACCCCAGACTTGAACATGTGAGGGGCGAAAGTGAGTACTAACCTCAGACTTGAACATGTGACGGGAGAAAGTGAGTACTAACCCCAGACTTGAACATGTGAGGGGAGAAAGTGAGTACTAACCCCAGGCTTGAACATGTGAAGGGCGAAAGTGAGCACTAACCCCAGACTTGAACATGTGAGGGGGAAAGTGAGTACTAACCCCAGACTTGGACATGTGAGGGGAGAAAGTGAGTACTAACCCCAGGCTTGAACATGTGAGGGAGTAAGTGAGTACTAACCCCAGACTTGAACATGTGAGGGCGAAAGTGAGTACTTACCCCAGGCTTGAACATGTGAGGGGAGTAAGTGAGTACTAACCCCAGGCTTGAACATGTGAGGGGAGAAAGTGAGTACTAACCCCAGACTTAAACATGTGAGGGGCGAAAGTGAGTACTAACCCCAGACTTGAACATGTGAGGGGCAAAAGTGAGTACTAACCTCAGACTTGAACATGTGACGGGAGAAAGTGAGTACTAACCCCAGACTTAAACATGTGAAGGGCGAAAGTGAGCACTAACCCCAGACTTGAACATGTGAGGGCGAAAGTGAGTACTAACCCCAGACTTGAACATGTGAGGGGCAAAAGTGAGTACTAACCTCAGACTTGAACATGTGATGGGAGAAAGTGAGTACTAACCCCAGGCTTGAACATGTGAAGGGCGAAAGTGAGCACTAACCCCAGACTTGAACATGTGAGGGGGAAAGTGAGTACTAACCCCAGACTTGGACATGTGAGGGAGAAAGTGAGTACTAACCCCAGGCTTGAACATGTGAGGGGAGTAAGTGAGTACTAACCCCAGACTTGAACATGTGAGGGGCGAAAGTGAGTACTTACCCCAGGCTTGAACATGTGAGGGGCGTAAGTGAGTACTAACCCCAGACTTGAACATGTGAGGGGAGAAAGTGAGTACTAACCCCAGGCTTGAACATGTGAGGGAGAAAGTGAGTACTAATCCCAGGCTAGAACATGTGAGGGGAGAAAGTGAGTACTAACTCCAGGCTTGAACATGTGAGGGGAGTAAGTGAGTACTAACCCCAGACTTGAACATGTGAGGGGCGAAAGTAAGTACTTACCCCAGACTTTAACATGTGAGGGGAGAAAGTGAGTACTAACCCCAGGCATGAACATGTGAGGGAAGTAAGTGAGTACTAACCCCAGACTTGAACATGTGAGAGGCGAAAGTGAGTACTAACCCCAGACTTGAACATGTGAGGGGCGAAAGTGAGTACTAATCCCAGACTTGAACATGTGAGGGGAGAAAGTGAGTACTAACTCAGACTCGAACATGTGAGGGGAGAAAGTGAGTACTAACCCCAGGCTTGAACATGTGAGGAGAGTAAGTGAGTACTAACCCCAGACTTGAACATGTGAGGGGCGAAAGTGAGTACTTACCCCAGACTTGAACATGTGAGGGGAGTAAGTGAGTACTAACCCCAGGCTTGAACATGTGATGGGAGAAAGTGAGTACTAAACCCAGACTTGAACATGTGAGGGGCGAAAGTGAGTACTAACCCCAGACTTGAACATGTGAGGGAGAAAGTGAGTACTAACCCCAGACTTGAACATGTGAGGGGAGAAAGTGAGTACTAACCCCAGACTTGAACATGTGAGCGGCGAAAGTGAGTACTAACCCCAGACTTGAACATGTGAGCGGCGAAAGTTAGTACTAACCCCAGACTTGAACATGTGAGGGGCCATTGTTCCTACTGCGTGCGTCCTGTGCGCAATCCCTTCTAAGATGCCCTGGGTGTAAATGGACACAAGCATCCCTTGTATTAATGCCTGCCAGAGAGCTGAAACTAAAGACCTCACTTTTCATCTTTCTGTAAACTTTAGTTTGAAGTGTCCTTCATTCTGTGAACTGGCTTCACCCTCCCACTGACACAGGAAGTGATACCAGACGGGCACAGGAAGTGCAATCTTTAGATCGTCATAACAGGAAATGTGGAAAGCAAAGGGCTGTACTTTCATGTTGGTGTAAAATATATAATGCAGCGTCAGTGTGCAGACGCTGTACCGAGCTTAGGATACTCCAGACTATGTTTTAAAGTTCTGCCCTGGGCTTGGCATGCAGCAGGACACTCGGACTTGCATGTTTGAGATATCCGCCTTGGACATGGACCAGTATGTGTAATGTTTCTTTCCACAGTTCCTCCACAATCTCCTAAAACCCTGCACGAAAATCTGACCTTGCCTTACCCCACTTGACCCCTCTCCTTTCTTTCTTTAGAGTGGCCCTCTTCTTACCTCTGCATGTCTTCTGTTTCTTGGAATCGCCTCCTCTCAGTCTCATGTCTTCCTACCTCTGCATGTCTTCTGTTTCCTGGAACCGCCTCCTCTCAGTCTCATGTCTTCTCACCTCTGCATGTCTTCTGTTTCCTGGAACCGCCTCCTCTCAGTCTCATGTCTTCTTACCTCTGCATGTCTTCTGTTTCTTGGAACCGCCTCCTCTCAGTCTCATGTCTTCCTACCTCTGCATGTCTTCTGTTTCCTGGAACCGCCTCCTCTCAGTCTCATGTCTTCTTACCTCTGCATGTCTTCTGTTTCTTGGAACCGCCTCCTCTCAGTCTCATGTCTTCTTACCTCTGCATGTCTTCTGTTTCTTGGAACCGCCTCCTCTCAGTCTCATGTCTTCTTACCTCTGCATGTCTTCTGTTTCTTGGAACCGCCTCCTCTCAGTCTCATGTCTTCTTACCTCTGCATGTCTTCTGTTTCTTGGAACCGCCTCCTCTCAGTCTCATGTCTTCTTACCTCTGCATGTCTTCTGTTTCTTGGAACCGCCTCCTCTCAGTCTCATGTCTTCCTACATCTGCATGTCTTCTGTTTCTTGGAACCGCCTCCTCTCAGTCTCATGTCTTCTTACCTCTGCATGTCTTCTGTTTCTTGGAACCGCCTCCTCTCAGTCTCATGTCTTCTTACCTCTGCATGTCTTCTGTTTCTTGGAACCGCCTCCTCTCAGTCTCATGTCTTCTTACCTCTGCATGTCTTCTGTTTCTTGGAACCGCCTCCTCTCAGTCTCATGTCTTCTTACCTCTGCATGTCTTCTGTTTCTTGGAACCGCCTCCTCTCAGTCTCATGTCTTCTTACCTCTGCATGTCTTCTGTTTCCTGGAATCGCCTCCTCTCAGTCTCATGTCTTCTTACCTCTGCATGTCTTCTCTTTCTTGGAACTGCCTCCTCTCAGTCTCATGTCTTCTTACCTCTGAGGGTCTTCTGTTTCTTGGAACCGCCTCCTCTCAGTCTCATGTCTTCTTACCTCTGCATGTCTTCTGTTTCCTGGAATCGCCTCCTCTCAGTCTCATGTCTTCTTACCTCTGCATGTCTTCTGTTTCTTGGAACCGCCTCCTCTCAGTCTCATGTCTTCTTACCTCTGCATGTCTTCTGTTTCTTGGAACCGCCTCCTCTCAGTCTCATGTCTTCTTACCTCTGCATGTCTTCTGTTTCTTGGAACCGCCTCCTCTCAGTCTCATGTCTTCTTACCTCTGCATGTCTTCTGTTTCCTGGAACCGCCTCCTCTCAGTCTCATGTCTTCTTACCTCTGCATGTCTTCTGTTTCCTGGAACCGCCTCCTCTCAGTCTCATGTCTTCTTACCTCTGCATGTCTTCTGTTTCCTGGAACCGCCTCCTCTTAGTCTTATGTCTTCTTACCTCTGCATGTCTTCTGTTTCTTGGAACCGCCTCCTCTCAGTCTCATGTCTTCTTACCTCTGCATGCCTTCTGTTTCCTGGAATCGCCTCCTCTCAGTCTCATGTCTTCTTACCTCTGCATGTCTTCTGTTTCTTGGAACCGCCTCCTCTCAGTCTCATGTCTTCCTACCTCTGCATGTCTTCTGTTTCTTGGAACCGCCTCCTCTCAGTCTCATGTCTTCCTACCTCTGCATGTCTTCTGTTTCTTGGAACCGCCTCCTCTCAGTCTCATGTCTTCTTACCTCTGCATGTCTTCTGTTTCCTGGAATCGCCTCCTCTCAGTCTCATGTCTTCTTACCTCTGCATGTCTTCTGTTTCTTGGAACCGCCTCCTCTCAGTCTCATGTCTTCTTACCTCTGCATGTCTTCTGTTTCCTGGAACCGCCTCCTCTCAGTCTCATGTCTTCTTACCTCTGCATGTCTTCTGTTTCCTGGAACCGCCTCCTCTCAGTCTCATGTCTTCCTACCTCTGCATGTCTTCTGTTTCTTGGAACCGCCTCCTCTCAGTCTCATGTCTTCTTACCTCTGCATGTCTTCTGTTTCTTGGAACCGCCTCCTCTCAGTCTCATGTCTTCTTACCTCTGCATGTCTTCTGTTTCTTGGAACCGCCTCCTCTCAGTCTCATGTCTTCTTACCTCTGCATGTCTTCTGTTTCCTGGAACCGCCTCCTCTCAGTCTCATGTCTTCCTACCTCTGCATGTCTTCTGTTTCTTGGAACCGCCTCCTCTCAGTCTCATGTCTTCCTACCTCTGCATGTCTTCTGTTTCTTGGAACCGCCTCCTCTCAGTCTCATGTCTTCTAACCTCTGCATGTCTTCTGTTTCTTGGAACCGCCTCCTCTCAGTCTCATGTCTTCTTACCTCTGCATGTCTTCTGTTTCTTGGAACCGCCTCCTCTCAGTCTCATGTCTTCCTACCTCTGCATGTCTTCTGTTTCTTGGAACCGCCTCCTCTCAGTCGCATGTCTTCTTACCTCTGCATGTCTTCTGTTTCTTGGAACCGCCTCCTCTCAGTCTCATGTCTTCCTACCTCTGCATGTCTTCTGTTTCTTGGAACCGCCTCCCTCTCAGTCTCATGTCTTCCTACCTCTGCATGTCTTCTGTTTCTTGGAACCGCCTCCTCTCAGTCTCATGTCTTCCTACCTCTGCATGTCTTCTGTTTCTTGGAACCGCCTCCTCTCAGTCTCATGTCTTCCTACCTCTGCATGTCTTCTGTTTCCTGGAACCGCCTCCTCCGAGTCTCATGTCTTCCTACCTCTGCATGTCTTCTGTTTCTTGGAACCGCCTCCTCTCAGTCTCATGTCTTCCTACCTCTGCATGTCTTCTGTTTCTTGGAACCGCCTCCTCTCAGTCTCATGTCTTCTCACCTCTGCATGTCTTCTGTTTCCTGGAACCGCCTCCTCTCAGTCTCATGTCTTCCTACCTCTGCATGTCTTCTGTTTCCTGGAACCGCCTCCTCTCAGTCTCATGTCTTCCTACCTCTGCATGTCTTCTGTTTCCTGGAACCGCCTCCTCTCAGTCTCATGTCTTCCTACCTCTGCATGTCTTCTGTTTCCTGGAACCGCCTCCTCTCAGTCTCATGTCTTCCTACCTCTGCATGTCTTCTGTTTCTTGGAACCGCCTCCTCTCAGTCTCATGTCTTCTTACCTCTGCATGTCTTCTGTTTCCTGGAACCGCCTCCTCTCAGTCTCATGTCTTCCTACCTCTGCATGTCTTCTGTTTCCTGGAACCGCCTCCTCTCAGTCTCATGTCTTCCTACCTCTGCATGTCTTCTGTTTCTTGGAACCGCCTCCTCTCAGTCTCATGTCTTCCTACCTCTGCATGTCTTCTGTTTCTTGGAACCGCCTCCTCTCAGTCTCATGTCTTCTTACCTCTGCATGTCTTCTGTTTCTTGGAACCGCCTCCTCTCAGTCTCATGTCTTCCTACCTTTGCATGTCTTCTGTTTCTTGGAACCGCCTCCTCTCAGTCTCATGTCTTCCTACCTCTGCATGTCTTCTGTTTCTTGGAACCGCCTCCTCTCAGTCTCATGTCTTCTTACCTCTGCATGTCTTCTGTTTCCTGGAACCGCCTCCTCTCAGTCTCATGTCTTCTTACCTCTGCATGTCTTCTGTTTCTTGGAACCGCCTCCTCTCAGTCTCATGTCTTCTTACCTCTGCATGTCTTCTGTTTCCTGGAACCGCCTCCTCTCAGTCTCATGTCTTCTTACCTCTGCATGTCTTCTGTTTCTTGGAACCGCCTCCTCTCAGTCTCATGTCTTCTCACCTCTGCATGTCTTCTGTTTCTTGGAACCGCCTCCTCTCAGTCTCATGTCTTCTCACCTCTGCATGTCTTCTGTTTCTTGGAACCGCCTCCTCTCAGTCTCATGTCTTCTTACCTCTGCATGTCTTCTGTTTCTTGGAACCGCCTCCTCTCAGTCTCATGTCTTCCTACCTCTGCATGTCTTCTGTTTCTTGGAACCGCCTCCTCTCAGTCTCATGTCTTCTTACCTCTGCATGTCTTCTGTTTCTTGGAACCGCCTCCACTCAGTCTCATGTCTTCCTACCTCTGCATGTCTTCTGTTTCTTGGAACCGCCTCCTCTCAGTCTCATGTCTTCTTACCTCTGCATGTCTTCTGTTTCTTGGAACCGCCTCCTCTCAGTCTCATGTCTTCTTACCTCTGCATGTCTTCTGTTTCCTGGAACCGCCTCCTCTCAGTCTCATGTCTTCTTACCTCTGCATGTCTTCTGTTTCCTGGAACCGCCTCCTCTCAGTCTCATGTCTTCCTACCTCTGCATGTCTTCTGTTTCTTGGAACCGCCTCCTCTCAGTCTCATGTCTTCTTACCTCTGCATGTCTTCTGTTTCTTGGAACCGCCTCCTCTCAGTCTCATGTCTTCCTACCTCTGCATGTCTTCTGTTTCTTGGAACCGCCTCCTCTCAGTCTCATGTCTTCCTACCTCTGCATGTCTTCTGTTTCTTGGAACCGCCTCCTCTCAGTCTCATGTCTTCCTACCTCTGCATGTCTTCTGTTTCCTGGAACCGCCTCCTCTCAGTCTCATGTCTTCCTACCTCTGCATGTCTTCTGTTTCTTGGAACCGCCTCCTCTCAGTCTCATGTCTTCCTACCTCTGCATGTCTTCTGTTTCTTGGAACCGCCTCCTCTCAGTCTCATGTCTTCTCACCTCTGCATGTCTTCTGTTTCCTGGAACCGCCTCCTCTCAGTCTCATGTCTTCCTACCTCTGCATGTCTTCTGTTTCCTGGAACCGCCTCCTCTCAGTCTCATGTCTTCCTACCTCTGCATGTCTTCTGTTTCCTGGAACCGCCTCCTCTCAGTCTCATGTCTTCCTACCTCTGCATGTCTTCTGTTTCCTGGAACCGCCTCCTCTCAGTCTCATGTCTTCCTACCTCTGCATGTCTTCTGTTTCTTGGAACCGCCTCCTCTCAGTCTCATGTCTTCTTACCTCTGCATGTCTTCTGTTTCCTGGAACCGCCTCCTCTCAGTCTCATGTCTTCCTACCTCTGCATGTCTTCTGTTTCCTGGAACCGCCTCCTCTCAGTCTCATGTCTTCCTACCTCTGCATGTCTTCTGTTTCTTGGAACCGCCTCCTCTCAGTCTCATGTCTTCCTACCTCTGCATGTCTTCTGTTTCTTGGAACCGCCTCCTCTCAGTCTCATGTCTTCTTACCTCTGCATGTCTTCTGTTTCTTGGAACCGCCTCCTCTCAGTCTCATGTCTTCCTACCTCTGCATGTCTTCTGTTTCTTGGAAACGCCTCCTCTCAGTCTCATGTCTTCCTACCTCTGCATGTCTTCTGTTTCTTGGAACCGCCTCCTCTCAGTCTCATGTCTTCTTACCTCTGCATGTCTTCTGTTTCTTGGAACCGCCTCCTCTCAGTCTCATGTCTTCTTACCTCTGCATGTCTTCTGTTTCCTGGAACCGCCTCCTCTCAGTCTCATGTCTTCTTACCTCTGCATGTCTTCTGTTTCTTGGAACCGCCTCCTCTCAGTCTCATGTCTTCTTACCTCTGCATGTCTTCTGTTTCCTGGAACCGCCTCCTCTCAGTCTCATGTCTTCTTACCTCTGCATGTCTTCTGTTTCTTGGAACCGCCTCCTCTCAGTCTCATGTCTTCTCACCTCTGCATGTAGTCTGTTTCTTGGAACCGCCTCCTCTCAGTCTCATGTCTTCTCACCTCTGCATGTCTTCTGTTTCTTGGAACCGCCTCCTCTCAGTCTCATGTCTTCCTACCTCTGCATGTCTTCTGTTTCTTGGAACCGCCTCCTCTCAGTCTCATGTCTTCTTACCTCTGCATGTCTTCTGTTTCTTGGAACCGCCTCCACTCAGTCTCATGTCTTCCTACCTCTGCATGTCTTCTGTTTCTTGGAACCGCCTCCTCTCAGTCTCATGTCTTCTTACCTCTGCATGTCTTCTGTTTCTTGGAACCGCCTCCTCTCAGTCTCATGTCTTCTTACCTCTGCATGTCTTCTGTTTCCTGGAACCGCCTCCTCTCAGTCTCATGTCTTCTTACCTCTGCATGTCTTCTGTTTCCTGGAACCGCCTCCTCTCAGTCTCATGTCTTCCTACCTCTGCATGTCTTCTGTTTCTTGGAACCGCCTCCTCTCAGTCTCATGTCTTCTTACCTCTGCATGTCTTCTGTTTCCTGGAACCGCCTCCTCTCAGTCTCATGTCTTCCTACCTCTGAATGTCTTCTGTTTCCTGGAACCGCCTCCTCTCAGTCTCATGTCTTCCTACCTCTGCATGTCTTCTGTTTCTTGGAACCGCCTCCTCTCAGTCTCATGTCTTCCTACCTCTGCATGTCTTCTGTTTCTTGGAACCGCCTCCTCTCAGTCTCATGTCTTCCTACCTCTGCATGTCTTCTGTTTCTTGGAACCGCCTCCTCTCAGTCTCATGTCTTCTTACCTCTTCATGTCTTCTGTTTCTTGGAACCGCCTCCTCTCAGTGTCAGTCTTCTTACCTCTGCATGTCTTCTGTTTCCTGGAACCGCCTCCTCTCAGTCTCATGTCTTCTTACCTCTGCATGTCTTCTGTTTCCTGGAACCGCCTCCTCTCAGTCTCATGTCTTCCTACCTCTGCATGTCTTCTGTTTCTTGGAACCGCCTCCCCTCAGTCTCATGTCTTCTTACCTCTGCATGTCTTCTGTTTCCTGGAAGCGCCTCCTCTCAGTCTCATGTCTTCTTACCTCTGCATGTCTTCTGTTTCTTGGAACCGCCTCCTCTCAGTCTCATGTCTTCTTACCTCTGCATGTCTTCTGTTTCCTGGAACCGCCTCCTCTCAGTCTCATGTCTTCTTACCTCTGCATGTCTTCTGTTTCCTGGAACCGCCTCCTCTCAGTCTCATCTCTTCTTACCTCTGCATGTCTTCTGTTTCTTGGAACCGCCTCCTCTCAGTCTCATGTCTTCTTACCTCTGCATGTCTTCTGTTTCTTGGAACCGCCTCCTCTCAGTCTCATGTCTTCTTACCTCTGCATGTCTTCTGTTTCTTGGAACCGCCTCCTCTCAGTCTCATGTCTTCTTACCTCTGCATGTCTTCTGTTTCTTGGAACCGCCTCCTCTCAGTCTCATGTCTTCTTACCTCTGCATGTCTTCTGTTTCTTGGAACCGCCTCCTCTCAGTCTCATGTCTTCTTACCTCTGCATGTCTTCTGTTTCTTGGAACCGCCTCCTCTCAGTCTCATGTCTTCTCACCTCTGCATGTCTTCTGTTTCTTGGAACCGCCTCCTCTTAGTCTCATGTCTTCCTACCTCTGCATGTCTTCTGTTTCTTGGAACCGCCTCCTCTCAGTCTCATGTTTTCCTACCTCTGCATGTCTTCTGTTTCTTGGAACCGCCTCCTCTCAGTCTCATGTCTTCCTACCTCTGCATGTCTTCTGTTTCTTGGAACCGCCTCCTCTCAGTCTCATGTCTTCTTACCTCTGCATGTCTTCTGTTTCTTGGAACCACTCCTCTCAGTCTCATGTCTTCCTACCTCTGCATGTCTTCTCTTTCTTGGAACCGCCTCCTCTCAGTCTCATGTCTTCTTACCTCTGCATGTCTTCTGTTTCCTAGAACCGCCTCCTCTCAGTCTCATGTCTTCTTACCTCTGCATGTCTTCTGTTTCTTGGAACCGCCTCCTCTCAGTCTCATGTCTTCCTACCTCTGCATGTCTTCTGTTTCTTGGAACCGCCTCCTCTCAGTCTCATGTCTTCCTACCTCTGCATGTCTTCTGTTTCTTGGAACCGCCTCCTCTCAGTCTCATGCCCGCCTGCCTCTGCATGTCTTCTGTTTCTTGGAACCGCCTCCTCTCAGTCTCATGCCCGCCTGCCTCTGCATGTCTTCTGTTTCTTGGAACCGCCTCCTCTCAGTCTCATGTCTTCTTACCTCTGCATGTCTTCTGTTTCCTGGAACCGCCTCCTCTCAGTCTCATGTCTTCCTACCTCTGCATGTCTTCTGTTTCTTGGAACCGCCTCCTCTCAGTCTCATGTCTTCCTGCCTCTGCATGTCTTCTGTTTCTTGGAACCGCCTCCTCTCAGACTCATGTCTTCCTGCCTCTGCATGTCTTCTGTTTCTTGGAACCGCCTCCTCTCAGTCTCATGCCCGCCTGCCTCTGCATGTCTTCTGTTTCTTGGAATCGCCTCCTCTCAGTCTCATGTCTTCCTACCTCTGCATGTCTTCTGTTTCTTGGAATCGCCTCCTCTCAGTCTCATGGCCGCCTGCCTCACTCCTTCTTATTGTAATTCTACAATTGGCTGAAACCTCAGTTCATAGATCACAACCTCTTCTCTTTAAATCCCTATCCCTGTAATCTAACATTACCTGATCTCCGCCAGCCTATGTATCTCACCGACCATTCACCTGATACCACCTACCCCCCACTAATTATCACAACTAACTGGTATTAGTGTAATCTATCACAAAGTAACTGGAGTAAATGCATGCAATTTTTACTTGAGATCACTTAACCAATCGCAATAACCAATAACCACCAATGGATTAACTACTAACCTTGGGAGCTCCTCACCGTAAAGTGCTTCAACGTCCCGTCAGGGGAAGTAAGAGCTATATAAATGCAATTACAATTACTGTTTCCCCCCCCATTCACTAATCTGGGGGAGAGTGATCAGTAAGGGGGTGGGCTCTCAGCATGAAGCCGCTGTCCCAGACACGTGGAGAGATAATACAAGATGTCCCCCTCTTTCAGGCCAGGGCGCGCCCTTGAAATATTGAAAGTGAGCTTAAGGGTGCCAACTTTTTATGACACCCCCCCCTCTTTGCACCACATAGTTTGATCCAAACGTGTCCGTCTCCCTAGCCCACGGAGCGGACTCAGCTTGTGATCTTGTGCAAGTGCCTGCCTCAAAGTTAGACACAAAATATCTAAGCTGCTTCTCAGAGGAGATGTGGGGAGGTGTGGCCGGAGCTTCTGACTTCGGAACATTGGGAGCCAGTTTGAATCCTTCCCTCGACTCAACTTCCTTTGATTTTGGACAAATCACTTGGGGCCGGATGTACTAAGCATTTTTGAGGATGCAAATCTGCGAATTGGACCTTTTGCAACCACAAAAATACTTTTTAAAATCTGCAACAGGCAAATTGTGATTTGGTAAGTTGTTACTGAATTGTAGTTTGCATTTGTGATTCAGTATTTGTAAGGGGCGCGATTAGGGCCTTCCCTTCAATTACCGATTCGCAGTGGTATGTATTAATGTTTTCCGACCGAATTCAGACTGCAAAACAGAAATACTTTACTGCCAATTCCGAATTGATGGGACCCCTTCGGGGATGTGCAAAAATATTTTTTAAAAGCAGGCAGTGGTCTAATAAATTACTGCTTTCTCTTAAAAAATTAAACCTAAACGTTTCTTTTTCTTTTTTGAAACGCATCCTATTTAACTGAAAGGAAAACAACCGGCACTAATAAAAAAAGTTGCTTTATTTAAAAACAATCACAGACTTGGTGGTCTGTTGACCCCAGCAGGCCACCATCCCTGTGATGGCTGCGATTCCTAATTAATCGCAAATTGCGACCTACCTCATTAATATTCACGAGGTAGGTTGATTTGCAACCCACTAGGAATCACTATTTTAAAATAAAAAGTTTCATATATTAGGAATTTGTGATTTCCTAATTGCTAATTGGTTAGAATCGCAGTTAGGAAATCGCAATTCCTAATGTAATTGCATCTGGTCCTTAATCTCCCAGCTGCAGTGTGGTTCTGTTATAAAGTGCTTTAATGTCCTTGGGCCAAGTTCACGCTATAAAAAACTGCAAATAAATTTATAAAAAAATTAAGTGCCTGAGGTTTCAAGAGACCCGTGACATTTATACCTAAAAATAGTTCCCTGCAGATATCACTTCTTGCTGCGAAATGTGGGCTTGAACCCCCCCTACTGACTTCCTGACAGACACCTTTGAAATTGTAAGAACTTTTTGCTTTTTTAAAGGTCTCCCTTGCGACCGAAGTGCCTCTTTTATAGACGGTTCCTTTATTGTAAAGCGACATTTTCACCCCTTTTGGCAAGGCACAATATCCCACACCACCTGTATATCTTCTCAACAGCTCGAAGTGCACAATGGACACGCATTTTGCCCTGTAATTTCTCATATGTTTACAGCTCGCCATTGCCTATAATGTCAGCTTTTTTCTCTTAGCCTGAGCTTAATTTGGAAAAAGTGAAGTGCCTCGAAGCCTTTCTTTGGAGCCTGCTGTATTTATGTCTGGATTTGCCAAATACCCAGTCCACCAGGCCCTGATCCCGCCTCTTTCAGCACCCTCCACTTCCTGTCTCTTGCAGGTCCTTTTTCGTCCCTGCCTTCTCCCCTTTCCATCTTTCTCTTTCTTTCTTCCTTTCTTCCTGGTTCTGAGAGAGTCTGATGAGGAAAGATAAGTCTGGGTCTCTAAAATGAGTGCCGGTGCTACCCTGCAGCTTCATAGCGCTGTAAATGGTGAATTGTATTGACCTGCCCCTCTTCCTCTGCTGTACCGAGCAGGATGAAGCCACGTGGGCAGTGAGTGAATTTACCGGATTATCAATAAAACAACTTCTTTATAGCGCTAAAGGGCTGCCAGTGACATCTTACAGGCCGGGTCTGTGGGCTTAGTGGGCTAATGCGTCCACTGTAGGGGCCTGTGTTTAACCTCATGGTTACAGGTTCAAATCCCAGCGGGTTCACTCAGCCTTTCATCCTTCTGAGGTCGATCAAATGAGTACCATTGAGTTGGGTATCAATAAACATCTGTTATTCAGCACCAAGAACCCCTTCTGGGTGACCATGCACTTTACAAATACACGTTATGTCATGTTATCTTGGTGGCAACTAAAAAAAACTCACTCGAGGTGTCAAAAAGGCACCCTAAGATGAGGGTGGCGTGGCCCAGCCTTAATGGCACGAAAAAGGGGTTTGCCTGTGCTAGGGAGCAGATGCTGTGCGAGCCTCAACTCCATGGTCTCCTGCTTCCGGTCTGATGCCCTTGACATGGTGCCCTCTACCCTCTGGATACCTAGGGGTGAAGCTGAATGCCTCCTTGTCTGGGAGAGTGAAAGTAAACGCAGGGATAGTGTTAGGACACGCTACCTGACGTTGCACCAGTGGATTCCTTCTTTTTTTCTCTTAGAGTAGCGCCGTGCGAGGCCGAAACAAATTTCCCTTTCACACAATTTTGTGACAATCCAGACTTTTTGCGATAATTTCAATTGAAAAAGATAAACATTCAGATAACAAGTCTGCATACATTTACCACGCTGTGGAAAAACTCTGCAAAATGTAACACTTGCAGAGACAAAAAAAGCAAGGTTATATGTCTTTTCACAAACTTGATCCTGCCAGCACCTGGATACCCTCTCGGCACCTGGATACCCTCTCGGCACCTGGATACCCTCACGGCACCTGGATACCCTCACGGCACCTGGATACCCTCACGGCACCTGGATACCCTCACGGCACCTGGATACCCTCTCGGCACCTGGATACCCTCACGGCACCTGGATACCCTCTCGGCACCTGGATACCCTCACGGCACCTGGATACCCTCTCGGCACCTGGATACCCTCACGGCACCTGGATACCCTCACAGCACTGGGATACCCTCTCGGCACTTGGATACCCTCTCGGCACCTGGATACCCTCACGGCACCTGGATACCCTCACAGCACCTGGATACCCTCTCGGCACCTGGATACCCTCACAGCACCTGGATACCCTCACGGCACCTGGATACCCTCACAGCACCTGGATACCCTCTCGGCACCTGGATACCCTCACGGCACCTGGATACCCTCATGGCACCTGGATACCCTCACGGCACCTGGATACCCTCTCGGCACCTGGATACCCTCACGGCACCTGGATACCCTCACGGCACCTGGATACCCTCACAGCACTGGGATACCCTCACGGGTGACAAGTAGCGCTCTAAAAATCAACTGATTGATTGGAACAGGTTAAATCACTCTTATTCAGGGCTCTCCTTATCTTGCTGAAACCTGTTCAGTGATTGGATGCTCCTAGGTCTGAAGCCACCAGTGAATGATTTTTGATTCCACTGAATGATATTTAAAAGTGGCAGACTTAAAAGGTCATGACCTCCTCAATGTCGCTTCTTGCACCAGTTCTCATGAATGATGCTTAACCTTCCATCCAGCACCCTTGCAAGCCCAGTTCTCATGTGTAGTCCTTTCTTTATTTTCACTACCCATAATGCCCCTTCACCAAGATTTACCAATATGCCAATGATCCATAACTCTACTTCAAAGTTTCCTCTGCTTCAGATATTCAGCGCCTCAAACACTGTTTGCACATCACCCAGACCTGGATGTGTAGCGACAAGAAGATACAGTGCAAACCTGGCACAATGTCATGACCCTTGATGGCGTTGAACCCCAACTTTCACTGAATGCCAAGTCACTCGGATTCACCCCGGACACCAACTTCAGCCTCAAGGAACACACTGCCAAAAAACCAGTTCTCTCTTTGAAAGAAAGTGAAAACGTTTGTTCCAGAAAGCGACTTCACCATTGCTGTTCAAGCCCTTGTACGCTCCCACCTGGGTGGTGATAATGCCCTGCTCCATGGCCTCCCATACTCCACTCTGGCATTCCTTAGGGGCATCCTACACGATGCAGCACATCTCATCCAAGGGCTGAAGAAATATGACAACATCACCCTCATCCTGATGGAATTCCATCGGCTCCCCTTGCTGGGCCCCAAAATCAGTGGCATAATTTACAAGGCCATCATGACCTTCACTCCGCTTATCTTGCAGCCAAGGTCACCATCTCTGGAGGTTCTTGGCACACCCACAGCCTCGTCACCATCAGACTGGCGACTGTGTACATGTAAAAAAGAAAAAACAAGACAGCAGGCCGTTTCCATCTTTGCACCCAGGATCTGGAACGACATCCCCATATCCATCTGACTGCCCCGACGCTGCTCCAATTTACGAAAGAATTGAAGACACACCTCATGAAAGAACCACAACCTACCTACATCTCCCATCGCTGGTTGACTTTATGCCTGTCTTTGACCCTGTACTGCAACCTATTGTCTTTTGGCTAGTTTTGAGAAGTAGAAATGACACATACATACATACATACATACATACATACATACATACATACATACGTACGTACATACATACAAACACATACACACACACACATGCATCCGCCCATTTGATGTGGGCGATGGCCACTGGCGATATGACATTATCACTTATAACTACATTCAGAATTCCACTTTTTCTTTGCGTGCTGGACTCAACATGTTGGATGTGGTTGGTGTTGGTTAAATGTTCAGCCTCAGAAAGGCGGGTCACAAGTCTTATTGTGAAGAACGAGGCATCATAACCTGCAGGGCGATGGCTCACTGTAAAGAGAATGGATGAGGTGCTCGATGGCAAGGAGACACACACACACAACACACACACACACATATGCACACACACACACTCACACACACAACACACATGCACACACTCACTCACACACACACATATGCACACACACACTCACACACACAACACACACGCATGCACACACACAAACACACACACAACACACACACAACCAACACCCTTTCTCCACACACATACACAGTGGTAGCTATGATGGGCGACATGTTAGACGTAATCAACTCAAGGACTCGTCGGCATCCTCACATCGCGACTGATGGTTCAATAAGGCAGATGAAGGCAGAGGAAGGTGCAGGTGGTGACTGGTAGGAAGGGTCACAGGGCGAATATCCGCAGATCTTTTCCTAAGACCCGCCATGGTCATGGGTTCATGAGGCGGTCTCATACACTTTATGCAGAGACATCGGTTTATTGCATCAGTTTGTTGCTTATCCAGTTACGCGACTATCCACCATTGATGACAGCGCACCTTATAAATTATATTTAACATATATAACCAGGGCGTTAAGTGGGCCAGGTCCTGCCGGTGCTCAGCACTGGCAGTTCTAATAAGCAGGTGCCGAGACGGGTCTATTTGCGGCTCTCTATTTTTGCCCTCACCCTCAGGGTGCAAATAAATCTTATCACCTACACTGTCTGTGATGTAACTTCAAAGAGACTTGTTATAGTTCTTTCACAGTCTCATCATTTCAGCACAGAAGCATTTTCAACATTATATACAATGAAGCCATAATTGTTGCTCATTTATCTTAAACAATCAAAACCATTGGCAAAGCCAATAGCCCTGCCTTGTTGTAGGTGTAATGTTGCTTGTTGTATTATATATCTGGATGCAATGATAGAAGCAGCAGAATACCAGTCGGGCGGCACACTATGCTAAGCACAGACTTTTGTGTGTTGTAAGCCACGCCCTTAATTACATCAGCCATGCCCCTTTGAGAGACCCCCAGTTTTTCCATCCTACTTAAAGCCCTGTATAGAGCATCAGAGAACCTTAGAGGAACCACACGATGGCTCGGCTCTCAATAGAAGCGTCGTCCGAGCCCAACACTCCTCGAGCCCCACAGGCCGCGTGCCCGAAGGGCTGGGGTGCGCGAGCCACACTAGCAGAATGATGACGTAGTGCCAACCTTTATCTGAGCACTGAAACAGGACTAGGACAAACTTTTCATTGTAAATGTTCACAAACTCTGTGTGCTCTTCCGGGGTCTCGCGCGCTCCCTTAGAAGAGGATGTGCTGAAAGGCGGGACTTCCTGCTCAGAGCTCTAGTTTACTTCAAAATCCGGTGTCTTTCATTTACCAGTTGCGGCCTCCAACAGGAGGACTTTATGAAACTTCTGTGAGTGTGGAAGGATGGATACACCCTCAGCCCCCCCGCACCCCTCCACCACGCCTAAAGCATATGGTATTTCTTCTGCAGGATTCTTATTTATTTCCAGCTCTGCCAGGCCAGCCTCCTCCTCAGACATAATAAGGTTTCTCCTCCCCTCCATGCCTCAGAGAGACCTTTATTCCTCTGTAGGGTCAGAGCGATCACTGATGGGTGCAGGGCTACTTGAAACATATATTTAAACAATATAACGCATGCTCAGTCCAAGAGGCAGTGGAGAGCGCGCAAAAGCACAAACAGAAAGGGCAACACAGAGGAATAAATCCATATTATAAACTTAAAACACAACTTACAATAATCTGGCCAAGAGTAAAGAAGCAGGAACATTGAAATAGATGAAAGGTCCGCAAGTGTAGAAATAGGCATTTTCAACTATAATATGTGGCCGGGATTCCCAGCTGAGACAACCAAATAATCAACTAAATCAAACACAAGAAGTTTTTGTGCAGCGCACATTTTAAATTTGCATATTCGAAGGTGTTCTCATATGTGAAAATTAAAAAAAAAGGAGGCTCCCTAAAACAAAAGAATTGTCAAGGATTACTTAATTTTATAGAGGGGGAAAGCCAGGAGTGATCCAAGGTTTTCTAGGTTCACATGTACAGTTCCTCCACTAAGGACCATGTTCATGACCCTTGTGGGGCAGCGCAGCGCAGCAAGTCACCTTGCTGCGCTGTCGTGCGTAACAGGGAAAGGGCAGGAACACACCGTATTTATCCAGTACGCCGCATTCATGTCCTTTCCCTTGCGCGGGTGCTGTTGCGGCAGCCTAGCGCCAACGCAGGCACCCTCGCATCGTGGTGCAAGTCTGCCTGTATTGGAGGGAGGACTGTTTCTGTGCAGGAAGGGGAATCTTCCTGCACAGAAACAATCCGGGAGTCTTTTTTCTCTTTCTATGAAAAACGAGGCGAAATAAAGATATTTCTTCTTGTTACTCCTCATCTGGGGGGCGTATCTTTTTAGCACATACCCAGCTTTACCAGGTTTCGTAAATCTGGGAATGCGTCAAAAACCATGGGAGTTACATGGGAACAGCCACACAACGCCCATGCAATGCCTCCCTTGCGCAGAGTAATGCAACACAGTGCTGCGTTGTGTTTCATTACTCCATATTTTTGAAGCCGCGCAAAGTGGCTTTGAGTGGCTTCAAAAATATGACTTTAGGTCTGCGTCCCTCTTACACCACCTTGCATGGTGCAAAAGTAACACAAACCGGGTCATAAATACGGCACTAAGTGAGTATCTCTTTCTCTGGCCTGTTTGACATCAAACATTACTGCTTTGCCTATAATACTAGATGCATGAGGGTAGAGCGTAGGTGGCAGACGAACCTACAGGAAAGCTTGGCTCGTTAGGGACTCGAGGGTCAAAGAGGACCTTGAGCTGAGCCAGAGCCTGGCTCCAGCTTTCCGTGACTGCCCACCTCTATTAACCAGGACTCCTGGCTCCCAGGGCCCCTGCACAGCACTCAGTCTACATGGGTAAACCTGAGTGGAGCATGGGGTGTGTGGGGTCACAACACATAGCAGGCAGAGGAGACTGGCAGCCTGGGGCACCAGTGTGGGTACTCCTGAGTGGAGCATGGGGTGTGTGGTGTCACAGCTGACAACACAGAGCAGGCAGAGGAGGCTGGCAGCCTGGGGCAGCAGTGTGGGTACTCCTGAGTGGAGCATGGGGTGTGTGGAGTCACAGCTGACAACACATAGCAGGCAGAGGAGACTGGCAGCCTGGGGCAGCAGTGTGGGTACTCCTGAGTGGAGCATGGGGTGTGTGGAGTCACAGCTGACAACACAGAGCAGGCAGAGGAGGCTGGCAGCCTGGGGCAGCAGTGTGGGTACTCCTGAGTGGAGCATGGGGTGTGTGGAGTCACAGCTGACAACACAGAGGAGGCTGGCAGCCTGAGGCAGCAGTGTGGGTACTCCTGAGTGGAGCATGGGGTGTGTGGGGTCACAACACATAGCAGGCAGAGGAGGCTGGCAGCCTGGGGCACCAGTGTGGATACCCCTGAGTGGAGCATGAGGTGTGTGGAGTCACAACACATAGCAGGCAGAGGAGGCTGGCAGCCTGATGCACCAGTGTGGATACCCCTGAGTGGAGCATGAGGTGTGTGGAGTCACAACACAGAGCAGGCACAGAGGAGGCACAGAGGAGGCTGGCAGCCTGGGGCACCAGTGTGGGTACTCCTGAGTGGAGCATGGGGTGTGTGGGGTCACAACACATAGCAGGCAGAGGAGACTGGCAGCCTGGTGCACCAGTGTGGATACCCCTGAGTGGAGCATGAGGTGTGTGGAGTCACAACACAGAGCAGGCACAGAGGAGGCTGGCAGCCTGGGGCACCAGTGTGGGTACTCCTGATTGGAGCATGGGGTGTGTGGGGTCACAACTGACAGCACGGAGGAGGTGTGTGGGTACACGGCTGACAACACAAAGCAGGCAGAGGAGGCTTGCAGCCTGGGGCAGCAGTGTGGGTACTCCTGAGTGGAGCATGGGGTGTGTGGGGTCACAGCTGACACAAGCAGGCACACAGGAGGCTGGCAGCCTGGGGCAGCAGTGTGTGTACTGAGTGGAGCATGGGGTGTGTGGGGTCACAGCTGACAACACAGAGCAGGCAGAGGAGGCTGGCAGCCTGGGGCAGCAGTGTGGGTACTCCTGAGTGGAGCATGGGGTGTGTGGAGTCACAGCTGACAACACATAGCAGGCAGAGGAGGCTGGCAGCCTGGGGCAGCAGTGTGGGTACTCCTGAGTGGAGCATGGGGTGTGTGGAGTCACAGCTGACAACACAGAGCAGGCAGAGGAGGCTGGCAGCCTGGGGCAGCAGTGTGGGTACTCCTGAGTGGAGCATGGGGTGTCTGCAGTCACAGCTGACACAAGCAGGCACAGAGGAGGCTGGCAGCCTGGGGCAGCAGTGTGTGTACTGAGTGGAGCATGGGGTGTGTGGGGTCACAGCTGACAACACAGAGCAGGCAGAGGAGGCTGGCAGCCTGGGGCACCAGTGTGGGTACTCCTGATTGGAGCATGGGGTGTGTGGGGTCACAACTGACAGCACGGAGGAGGTGTGTGGGTACACGGCTGACAACACAGAGCAGGCAGAGGAGGCTTGCAGCCTGGGGCAGCAGTGTGGGTACTCCTGAGTGGAGCATGGGGTGTGTGGGGTCACAGCTGACACAAGCAGGCACAGAGGAGGCTGGCAGCCTGGGGCAGCAGTGTGTGTACTCCTGAGTGGAGCATGGGGTGTGTGGGGTCACAGCTGACAACACAGAGCAGGCAGAGGAGGCTGGCAGCCTGGGGCAGCAGTGTGGGTACTCCTGAGTGGAGCATGGGGTGTGTGGGGTCACAGCTGACAACACAGAGCAGGCAGAGGAGGCTGGCAGCCTGGTGCAGCAGTGTAGATACTCCTGAGTTGAGCATCGGGTGTGTGGGGTCACAGCTGACACAAGCAGGCACAGAGGAGGCTGGCAGCCTGGGGCAGCAGTGTGGGTACTCCTGAGTGGAGCATGGGGTGTCTGCAGTCACAGCTGACACAAGCAGGCACAGAGGAGGCTGGCAGCCTGGGGCAGCAGCCCATGCAATACCAAGGAATGTTGCATCACCCGAGGCCTGTCTCATAGAGGCCTGGCTCCCTGGGCTCTGCTGACACCTGCTGGCGACAGGAGGGTACTGCGATGGTAACCAAAGGAGAGCCCATGGTCTGTGAATTAGGACGTCTTCTTTTAAAAAATAAATGTAATCTTCATTCGAGTAACCTCCTCACACATTGATTTACATTAGTCAAACTCATCCGAAGAGCATAATTCTAACAGAGAGAGGATTCACTGGGATTGCACGTGGTAAGAATAGCATGTGACTACCATTGGTTAATGGAGCACCTGGTATCTATCTACAGCGCTTAGACAGGAAAGCAGTACGATATGAAGCACTACATAAGAGTTATGATGTTAGCATTTGAACAATATGAATCATAAAGTCAGAGTGCTATGCTTGAGAGGCGAGCTGCCCTTAACTACTCACATTGTGCTTCTTAACCTGTGCTCCGTGCACCCCTGGGGTTCTGCGGAACCTCCTCAGAGTGTCCGCGACAGCTTTAAATGAAATATTATTAATAGATTTATAAAAATGTATATAAATAGAGAAGGAAAACATAAAACTGAAACTTTTAAAATGTTCTGTAAATGTGAAGGAATTTTAAATTGGAGGCTAAAAATTAAATTAGTATCTTCAGATTGATTCATGAGAGCAGTGCAAGTGCATCAAACATAATATACTATGGACAATGAGAGACCTCAATTGAATTTAGAAAAGTTCCAACCTTCCTATTAAAATTACATTTAGATTTTTTTCATACTTGTTTGCAAATTAAATACAATATTTCATCATTCGTGCATTTGTTTGATGGATACACATTTCTGTATTTTTTAGGTCTGACATTATAGGTCTGACATTAGCCAAGACCTCTTGATTTTGCCAAAAATATATACAGATAATATACTGAGCTCCAGAGTGCTTTCAGTCATTGCTCTTCATATATTGGTCTGTTTTAGTGTCATTCACAGTTTGGCAATGAGGCCATGAGGCAATGGTTCAGCCCCCTTCAGCCATTGGTTACTTTCTATCTGAGTGATGGCATTCTGTTAAAGCAGCTGTTTGTGTTTCTTCCCCTGAACTGCGCACCTCGGGGCAGCAGTGGGCGTGGTGGGCACTAGAAATTCAGATTTACTATTCTAACTCCAGTCCTAGAATATCTGAGGAAAGATCAACTTCCCCTCAAATATTCCAGGCATTTTATTTACGAGTCTAACTCCAGTCCTGGAATATTTTTAGGTAACGTTATAAATTCCCCAAGTATGTTTAGGAAGGGTTAAAAAGTTGTAATTTGAGATTGCAGTAAGTGCTGCCCTGAGGGTGCAGCTAAGAATACCGTTAAAGCACAGTGTTGTTACCCACTCAGAAATGAGTCCCTCTTTGAAGTCCGTCTCTGCTGAGCACAGAGGCCTGTACTGGTTTATTGTAAAAGCCCTCGTGTGCACACCAGCCCTCGGGGTATCCGGCGCCTCTGCTGGCTGATAGTGAGACTCCTTTAGAGCACTGCTGCGGGGGGGTGGCAGTGCGCAGGCGCAGAGAGGAGAGCAGCCTCCTGAGCGGGCGCGCTACTTGTGGCATTCCAGCCTCCCCTCTAGGGGCATTGCCAGTTAAGCATTTATTTTTGTAAGAATGAACTGTGTATAATTTAATGTACAGCACGTGTTCATACAACATACACATTTTGAGTTTTTTTATTCAACAAAGGATAAAGCGCTCCATTAAAAGTTAGCGGCCACAGTGATCAATGAGCTACAAGTTCCATTCGCTGTTTAATGTGTGCAGCCCCAGAAAATGCCTCTTCTTTGTGCGAGTGCATGCTTGAATGCAGCCGCTTAAGGTAGTAGCAGGAAATTCAAAATAGCTCCCACTTTGAACTAAAGCGCTGATGCCACCAAGCAAGCGAAGAAAGGGAGCTGAACCCTCTCTAGAACAGCTTCCTTGTGTCTTCCATCTATGCATTTATCCATTCATTCATTTACCCTTCCATCCACCTACTGATATCCACTATTTCATCTTTACATTCTGTCATCCATTCATTATTTCATCCATCATTCAATCTTTCCCCATTCCATCCATTTATTCATCCATCCACCCAATTTGCCATTATGCCTTCCATCCAGCCATACATTCTGCAATCCATCCACTGTGTCATCCATCCATCCATCTGCCACCCATTGATCCATCCACTCTGCCATCCATCTATCCATTCTGTCACACATCCATCCATCCATCCACTCTGCGATACATCCATCTAGATACTCTGCCATCCATTCATCCATTCGCTCTGCCATCCATCTATCCACTGCCATTCATCCATCAACTCTCCCACCATCCATTAATACACTCTACCATCCATCAATCCATCCATCCACTTTGCCATCCATCCACTCTGCCATCCACTCATCTACTCTGCCATCCACCCGTCCATTTGCCCATCCACCCATCCTGTCATCCATCCACCCATCATCCATCCATCCATCCATCCATCCACTCTGCCATTCATCCATCAAACGGTCCACTCTGCTATCCAACTATTTATTCATTCTCTTTGCCATCCATTCACTCGGGCATCTATCCATCCATTCATTCACTTTGCTATCCAGCCATCCACTCTGCCACCCACCCATCCATCCATCTATCCACTCTACCATCGATCCACTCTGCCATCCATCCATCTACTCTGCCATCCATCCATCTACTCTGCCATCCACCCGTCCATTCATCCATCCACCCATCCATCCATCCACCCATCCATCCATCCACCCATCCATCCATCCTGCCATCCAGCCATCATCCTTCCATTCTGCCATCCATTCACTCAACTTTTCACTCACTTCTCATCCACCTATCCATTCAATCATCCATCCAGCTCTTGGCTCTGCCATCCTTTCACCTATCCATCCCCCTATCCATTCATTCACTCATACACCCATCCCTTTACTTTGCCATCCTTTCATTTGTTCATCCACCTATCATTTACTCGTCCTTTCACCCACTCATTCATCCACCTAATCATTCATTCATACTTCCTTCTTTCATCTGCCAAGCTGCAGACAGAAGAGGCCCATAAAGAAGCCCCCCCTCAGACCCCCACCCCCCCGCCGCTGCAGCTGCTAAAGCGGGGGTTCACGACGCCCCTGCAGCCGCTTCTCCCAGCTTTAGTTGCGCAGACGTCATATCCTCTTCCAAGCGCCTCTCTGCACTGGAGCAGTCCTCAGTGAGCTGCTACCGTGTCCATGGCGCTGCAGCAAAAGGTTGCATCTGTGACCCATGTTTATGGTGCAACGTATGACTCTTTGTGACGTGGGTGTTCTGCTATGAATCCATCACCCGTCGCAGTGGTTAATATGCTATAGACACAGCAGCCTCTTCATATAGTTCCTTGTGCGGCTTCCAGGCACGAAGAGCACTGAATGTTGAAATTAATAATTGTGTTAAAGGTACAGTGCATTTTTTCCATATTTTCCAGAGTATTGGAAATGCGGGCTAAGCAAAGCGCCAACCTCCATGGGAGCCTAGAAATATTGACACCTTTCACTAGTTAGGTGAAACATATCTAAGGAGCAGACCTGAGTTTTAGTGTGAGCACGTGCCTGGCGGGTGAGTGGGCGTGGCTTGTAATGCAGCCGGTGGGGCAGACCAGAGGCCTTTGGTCTGAGCGCCTTCTCCTTTGCAGCTGGAAGGTGTGTGTTTAGCAGGCCCGGCCCTTCATCCTCCTGGGAATTTAGCCGACACTCAACACTCCACTGAAATTTGGCATTAAAACAGGAAACGCATAGGACTCTGCACATTGTACATAAATATATCTTTCTGGTCCCTGCTCGTATGCGGTAGATGTATGTAATAGAGTCACAAACAAAGCGAATGCCCGAAGAGACACGCACTACTTTTCTGTGTTCCTCGAGTGTGTCAAGCCCTTGACTGCTGCAGAAGGGTCACAGTGGTTTGTATTTTTAAGATCGAACATTAATGCCTCCATGCTCGCCATGAGTGTGTGTGCAAGCATGTGTGTGTGAGTGAAAGTAAAGGGTATATGGTGTGTGATGTCACCTCCACTACCCCTGGCATTGGGTGAATTGACGTTGATGGTCGAGGTTACATCCGTCCCGACCGCGGAATCTGAAGATAGACCGGATCAGGCCGCTCACCGTTTGATGTTGGTCAGATTTTAAGCTTATCACCGAGGAGGAGGTGATATCTAATATTCTATAACTAAGTTGGGCTCTCATCTCAACCCTTGTCCTATTAGGATTTTAAGAAGCTGCCTCCCTTTTTCTCTCCTTTGATACCTATTATGTGGAATAACTCCTTGGAGAGGGGAGTGGTACCTGCTTGTTGTAAATCGGCATTAGTTACTCCGCTCTTAAAACAGGAGACTCTCGACCCTAGCATAGTGCCATTATCGGCAACTTCTCCCACCCCCCGTCTGAGCATGCAAGAATGAATACACAAGACAACTTTGTAGTGGGAAAATATTGCTGCAGGTTTATTCCATACAGGAGTATGCAATATGTGGGTTATCTTACGGGCGATCCAAGGGCGGGCAGCTGTACCAACCTATGCTGCCCCCGCCCGCCTGGTGACACCCCGTCAGTGCTACCTTTGATGATCCTCTTCCGGATCACGTGGCACGTTGGTCTGTTCTACTCACGCCCTTTTCAGGGCCGCGGACAGCCGCATTTCCTCTAATTATCAACCTATTTGCTGCCGCCTTCCGTTTTTTACAAAAATCCTGGAGAGCCGGGAAAATGCACAGCTAGCCTGCTACTGTGAGGGGAAATTGTGAACCAATCTGGAGCCGCATCCGCCTGAGCACTGAGCCCGGACTTACAGCAGCGACCAATGGCATCGTATGATCTTGGACGGAGGACGTTCTGCGGCACTCGCCCGCCTTGATTGGTCAGCGTTGGATACGGTCTCCCATGATATTTTACTGAACTGGTTATCTACCATTGGCCTGAGAGAAAAGTCACTCAGAGGGTTTGAATCCTTCTGGAATATAGACCTCAGGCAGTCCAGGTGGCAGCTTTTCGCTCAGATTTTAAAGATGTTGCCTGTGGTGTTCCTCAGGGGTCTGCTCTCAGTCCCGCTCTTTTTAATATAAATGTGGCTCCCCGGGCAGATTTAATTGCCTCTTTTGGCTTTCAATTTTATGGCTTTTACGGATGATGCCAAAATAATCATCCGCACGGAGGGCAATATTTCCCAACTCCAGGAGGAGTTCAAAGGCTGTTTGATCAAGATAGCTAGCGGGATAAATCCCACTCCTCTGCGGCTAAATTCAGATAAAACTGAGGCTTTGATGTGTGGTAATCCCTTGATGTGGCCCTTTATGTGGTGGCCCCAAAAGTTAGGAGAATGTCCGGAAGCAGCATCCACTGCCCATAATCTGGCCGTGTTACTGGATAGTAAACTCTCATTTGAGTATCAGTTAAATAAAGTAATGTCTACCTGCTTCCTGCTAATGAAAGAACTAAAGACGATCCTCCCTTTTATTACGCAACATCCGACAGTTGTTGGTGCAAGCCTTGATTATAAGCAGACTGGACTATTGCAATGCTCTCTCTGGTGGATTTCTGGGTTACCATATAAGGAGGTTACAACTTGTACAGGATGCGGCAGCTAGGTTGATGTTTGGGAGGCGTAAGTTTGACAGCGTCTCGTCCTTCCTTGGCCGGTTCAAGGCCCTTTACTCAGAACCACGGCCTTCGTATATATCTGATATGTTTAAAAAATACATTCCTCCCAGACTGCCCCCGTCGATCTCTGCCTGTCTGATCACGGCACCTAAATACCGGAGAGCGAGACTGGGAGGACGGGCTTTTCCTGTGGTTACAGCTCAGGCATGGAACAGACTGCTGTCGCGTTACGCCTAGAGCCAAATATAGTAACGTTCCGCAGGGCTCTCAAACCCATGTGTTTACATAGGCTTTCTCTGGCTCACTGAGTATGCGAGGTGCTGTATCGAGTGTATTAGTTCGCCAGCGCCAGGACACCCTTGGGTATTAGCGCGCTTTATAAAACAAATGAATAAATAAATACAGGGAGGCGTAATTTAATGCGTGCAGGGGTGATATTAATAATGTTATTTTAGGCCTAAGGACAAAGTTTAAATGCTGAGAGGAATTGGGCTTTTAGTCATTTCAGGATAGACTTTTCTGTAAACATTTTACTAACCAAGATTTGTTTTTATAATTATTTCCCAAACAAAGCCCGCAGTCATGGCGTGTAACTGAATGCGCATCTTCATATATTGGCAACTTTGTGTGTGGGATTGTGGGTGGACAAGTGGGTGAAAGCATGAATGAATAACTGAATGCATGAACAGATGCATGAAAGCAAGGATGCGTGATTGAGTGCATTGATGGGTGAGTGACTGCATGGATAGAAGCACCAGGCCCTTTCAGTTATACACCAGACCAATTGGCTTTGCCAATGCTTGTTGTGTATTGGTTTGCATATACTTAGGTTGGGGTTACGAGCTTCCATTAATGACTCAGTGGGGTCCCCGGGTTCCAGTCAGTGCTTTAAATGGAAAAAAATAAGTGCAGGTACTCACCAAATTGAGATGTGTACTAGGGGGGCGGGGCTTGGGGCGGGGCTATGGGCAGTGCAATGGGATCCGGCCAGGGGCACACATTTAATGTGATTGAGATTTAATTGGTGTGCAGATGTGCATAATTATACGAAAGCATTTCTGGTATATATTTGATTATTGCATTTCCCTTATACGTACAAAAGGGTACATTTATTATTAAAGTGGGCTTCTCATGGTGCAACACCTAGATCACATATGACTTGCACAAGATATTTTCCTTAACATTTTTTGGAAAGGTTTAACTATGGTTAACCCTCTTGTCTCACTGCCACTTAGCAGACATCACCCAGCCCCTCCTAAATGGCACAGCTTTGCCTCAAAGCTCCTTACCTGCTGTAAAGTCTGATTCCCTCTTTCTGGAGTCGGGCAAGCTGCTGAAAGCTCGAGCCAGGATGCCTGGCTCTGGCTCAGTTCCAGGTCCTCGTGCACCCTCAAGCCAAAAATGAACTGAACTTTGAGTGTGCATCTGCCTGCCAACCAAACTCTAATCTCATGTGCAAAGAATAAGACAAAATAGTGACCTTAATTGCAATACAAGAGAGAAAGAAAGATGAAGCCATCTAGAGGCTGAATTGCACAATGTGAAAGCAGAAATTCTGGGATCAATCCCAGCTTCCCCACATGACCAAATTGTGTGATCGCAGACAAATATTTTATCTTGCCAACCTCCTTTTTCTTCATTAGCACATATGATGGTATATTCAAATGCTAAAGTTCAAGCTGTGTGCAGTACAATTACATCTTGTACAGTATAATGTTGCTTCATTCATGAAAAGAAAATAGCCCATAAATGATGCACACCTGAAAAGTGACTTGCTTCCTAGATCACTAATGGCATTGTCCTCATGGTGGGAGCACAAACTCCTCTCAGTGCTGTGATATAAGCTTATGCACCAAGGTGAAATGCTTCCACATGAAAAAAATACACTTTATTTGACTGGTAATGTTTTCAGGGCTCGACTTCTGTATGAGCTTTTAAGGCCAGGCCAGACTTCCTGGTTCGGCTCTGACTGGGCTCTCCTTGTTAATTTGTTGGTTCACCCACCTCTACCCCTCCCAGAGCCCCTCCACTAACCCAGGAGAAAATGGCCTGTACAAAACAAAATACAATTGTGTTGAAACACTGCGGAGAGAGCAGATCTGCACTGAAGAGAGAGTGGCCTTGCACTTGCTACAAGCGCACCCTTTCACGTGCGCTTCAAGTGCAGAGTGTGGTAATACAGGGCTTGTCGGGCTTGCAACTATACATCTGCTATGCTGGACACTGCAGACAACACTCACTCATGCAAGAACACGCACAGGGTCACAGAAGCATTCATGCACGCAGACAGGGCGTTCAGTACATGCGTTTTAGAAATGCTTACATTCGCTGCTGCCCACATTACTAAACCTTGACTCCCACTGGCTGTGCACAGCATCACTATCACCACTTTCCTCCTCAGTTTGGATCCAAACATTTGCTGCCCTATTCTGCTATGCCAGCAGGAAGTCTTCTCTTCGATTTCCCGAGAGTCACGAGATATGCCTGTTAGCCAGCCCGCTCTCACACCTACAGTGCTATGGACTCCACAGCGCCTGAGTACACACTGCAGATAGCTGCCAAGGTTTCAGATTGCTTATGTGTGACATTTTCATAATTTCAGTGTAATTATGAGTGACATTCAACGACTATGAGTGACACTTTCTCACAGGCAAAATCAAGCAGTGAAGACGAGGGAAACATATAAATTTCAGAAATTACACCCATTTGAGCAACAAGAAACTCTAAGAAGATCTTAAAACTGCTGCAGAGCACCAGAAATGAAAGGGCACTTTGGCACCAGACTGTACCAAACGGGATGTAAGAGGCCCTACCTACACGCATGATCTCAGCTGCCTACTAATACAGTTTCATAATTATTCACACTTGCTTTCAATCTGCCGCTGCCTGGTGTTCTGGAGTGCACCAGAATATTCTGCATATGGAAGCCTCTTGCACTAAACTCTCGAACAAAAGCTAAGGAGAGTCCTGATTAAATGCACCCCCCAGCAGCCCTGGTTTAATGCACCCCCCAGCAGCCCTGGTTTAATGCACCCCCAGCAGTGTCAGCATCCAGTGCTGTGCTGTCAACGAAGTGACGGCAGAGGGCTCTTATTAAATGCAACCCAGCAGTGTCAACATCCAGTGCTGTCAACATAGTGACGTCAGAGCGAGGGCTTTGATTAACTGCACCCCCAGGGAACTAGGCCGAAGGGCGGCGTCTGTCCCTTTAATAAGGCACATCTGTGACCTCGAACCACGAACAAACCCTCATCCGAGGAAATGCCAAGAACATTTGTCTGACGTGAGCTGAACAAAAAACAGCAGCTTCATGTGTAGTGATCAAACAATATCTGCAATAACACTGTTCTCTGCTCAGTGCTCCGAGCCCGAGGCCCGCGGTACATCAAATATACCACGGAAACAATTAATATACGTTTAACCTTTTCTCCAAGAGGCCAAATGTGACAATAATGAACTTCGAAAATAGCAAATAAAGTAAAGGAGTTCAAATGTCTGAAGCATCTGGACGACTCCACGTGGAACATAAATGTGAATAAAATCAAAAGGACTGGAATAAAAGTCAGCACAGAAGGGGAGAACCGTGCCTTTATCTCAGGAGGCAGATGCTCTTAGTGGAAGAGATCTGCCTGGCGCAGGTTCCTCCCCCCACCACCACTGCACCCCGTTATGAGCCCGACGAGGCCTGGCCATAACGGTGTGCAGTGTACCTGACCCCCAGGCTGATGCCTGGGGGTCAGGTACACTGCATCCAGTTACAACAGGGAATAGAAAGCTGAGCAGTGAGCGCTGCAACATGCTCAGTTACCACAATGATGATTGCACTTTCATTTTGGTGCCTGTGCCTAAATTCTGTCCCAGTCTGACTCTGGTCAGAGCAGACAGAGAGTCACAGGCTGTGTCAGTAATCACAGTGTGTGTCGGCCCCTCCCAAACTTCCTGCCAGCTCCCTGGCTCAGAATGAATGCCTACTGGTGGCCGCTCAATTAGCACATTGTAAGGGGAGATTAGCACTCGATCAGAGTGCTTCACGAAAACGGACCCACTCATTGTCAGCTGTGTTGCGCTTCTTTTTGTAAATGCCAATTTCACGGAGCTTGGCTTACATTCCCATGAGTACCGGTACTCTCTTTGGACAAAGAGAAGTTCCGGTACTCAAGCGCCGAAAATTTAGAAGTGCCGGTACTCAGTACCGGTGAGTACCGGCCCATTTAAAGCACTGGTTCCAGTAGTGATTAAGTGGGGGTCCCCAGAAGTCGAAAGGTTAAGTAAGAACCATTGGTTTAGAGTAGACGACGTCAACGGATTGCTAGAATGAAGATTACAATCTGAAAAGACTATAAGGTTGACATTCAAGGATTAAATGACGCACAGATCTGGGGAAGTGATTTAAGGGCCATCACCCAAGGCGCACACTTGCACATTGGGACCGGCTGATGCGTCTGGGTGCAGCCTCCGCCCGGTGACACTCCTGGAACTGGTCTCTCGTGGAAAGAATCGATTCTTTGTGAAACGAAGCTGCTGGAGAGCTGGTCCTCTCGGCGCTAGGCGCTATACTCACAGGCGCCTGTCACTTCTTGAACGAGGATTCTGCAGCTCTTGGGGAGAGTCCAAGGAATGTCCTGACAGATGGCAGCCTGGCTTCTGGCACTGTTTAATCCGGTGCTCTGTGAATATTTACATAGAATACCAGAACTACTGATATGTTGTGATATCACAGCCACGTGATAACCTGATAAAGACGGGTATTGGACCCTAAAGCACTGACAGGTATCGGGCTCTGTTCTACCTGATACGGGACCCAAAGTGCTTTAGAGGTGCACTATTTCTGGAGCGCAGGTTCTGTGCCCTGGGCAGGTCTAAGTCCAGAATACTAATAGGTCAACGGCCCCTCCTCGGTGTGTACTGAAGTCGTTGTCTTACATCCCCATCTGAGCTCTTACTGATGATGAGGAGAGTGAATATTAGGCAATGTTAGGAGGACTTCGCTGGAAATATTAGCCATTGTGACAACATGTTTCAGTGATGTCGAACCTATCCCCTTTATACAATATTTCCAGTAAAGCTTGGGCCAGGACTGGATATATCTCCTTAATGTGTGGTGAGACCTGCGTCTAATGGAGACGTAGAGTGTCACGCCTTTGTGAGTATCCACAATAAGTTACTTGGCATGTCTCTTATGATAGAAGCGCTGTCAGCTAGTGACGCAAAGCTCCCGTCCCCAGTTGTGCCACACCTTCCAGCTTCTCTTTCAGAGCTCTCTGTCTCTTTCACTCTTTCTCTCCTGCTGAAGGCCTCATCGGCTGCATGCGACAGCCGAAACATTATCGTCCAATGTTTATTTATTGAATCTCACAAGTGTGAACCAATTTTTTTAAATGGCTTTCATGCTTTGTGAAAGCCTGAGGATTGTGTTAGGTTGGTGTGTAGTATGCATGCGGGTAGGTACTTCAGTGCTATTCTCAAATGTACCTCTGTTCTATCTTTGTTTTATAGCAACATTGTATGTGGGGTTTGTGAGCTGGAGTTTGAAATTCGAGGATATACATTAAAATGTGTTAATATTTTGATAGTGATAACTATGGTATTCATCTACAATAAACATTTTTAGATGTAAGCTTACAGATGACACCGTCTTTACTTCCAATATTTCTAATCAATTTGAAATTAATAAATATATTATCTTGATGAAAACCAATATAAATTGATGCTGAATCAGTCACCACCATTGGAACAAATTAAACGTGGTGAACAATATTGATTTCGTCATCCTGGGAGGGGTGTTTGTTATGCTCCATCATTTGAACATTGGACTCCCAGAAGCCGGGTTGTCTTGTGTAAGGTACAGATAATGGTGTCAATCGCTATTCACCAAAGCAAGACATTGATTGAAAAATGCGACTAAATGTCCCCTGGTGACTTTACTCACTTGGATTAAACTTTTCTAATGTGAACAGTTCTTAGTGTTTGTAACCCATGAAATAGGGGAATAAAATGGCTCTCGCTATATTACAGAACTAAAGCTAAAGTGAGGAGACAGTTTTCATATTATGCAGCAGTTATTGGGCTCCACCCACCTGAGAGCTGGCCCCGCCCTTCCTGTGTATCCATTGGACAGGGCTGGTCCCATGAGCTCAAGCCCAGACCGCCTCCATCTGGAGTATGGACAGGTCCTGAACATCCTCTCAGACGCCAGGCTGGGGGTTGAAAATTAGGGTGATTACATTTGTCCCCGTTGACAACCCATAGTCTCGTAACCATAAGGGGTCCAACGATCAGTGCCCATTAATGATTCATTCTGAAGGTTTTTCAAGCCACGCCACTAAATGACGGAATAATGCACATCCTGTGAATCCAGAATAGTCCCAAGCAGCAAAGGTATTGTCACTATTGATTGTAATCTGCGGGGAAAAATAGTGATGAAAAATGGGCTGCCTGGTAGTTATGAACCATTGAAAAAGAGAACATTGCTCCTCCATATGCGTGCCACATGATTTGCACTCACATTTGTGACCAATGTCCTCTCTGTTCTTGGATTTACACAGGATTGGTATGTAAGCAGAATGAGTGGATCACACACTCCGACCTAGGGGTGGGCGGTAAACTCTGCTCCTCCAGCAGAGTTTGCAGAGTTTTTCCCACTCCACGCTCCGCTTGGAGCACAAAGTTTCAAAAAAACTCCACCAACCATCATGGCAGAGATTTTTCTCGCATGCGGCTCGTGAACGCTAGTGCGATTTTTCAACGCGGGCAGTCATGGCAGGTCTCTACCGCTCGCTTTGAGAAAGCTGCCGCTCACTGTAAGAAAGCTGCCACTCCACTCGAGTAGAAAATCTACTCAAGCAGCAGAAGCAAGCAGCATCCTCTGGCGCCCCCCGTGATGCCGCTCGTGCTGTAAATTTTACTGCACGGGACAAACTCCCGGCGCTAAAAATCAGCAGGAGCAGCGCAAATTGCAAAAATCTGCTGCTTGCGGAACTCCATGGAGTGAAACTCTGCGAGTCCCATCCTACCAATCAGCCCAGAGAGGAGAAGAGATTTACACAGAAACAGTCCTGTCTGACCGCTGACGCACAGTGTGCTTCTGAGCATGTGACCCTTCCTCAAGGGTGGACAGGACAGCTCAGGGCAGCGAGAATCATGTACCACTTGTCTCTCCTCACTGGACCTCCTGCTCTCCGTGCATCCACCCTCCTCACACACTCTCTCCTTCTCTTGCAGAGGTGGTCCCCTTTCGGCGGAGTGTCTTCTCCCCCATCTTCCTCTGGAGTCTCATCACCATGGGCATGACGCAGCTGAGGGTCATCTTCTACATGGCGGCCATGAACAAGATGCTGGAGTTCCTGGTCACTGGAGGAGGGGAGCACGGTGAGGGGGCATCCTGTGGGTGTGGGAAAAGGGCCTGGGGTGCGAGCCCAGGAAAGACCTAGAAAGAGACAGAGCCAGGGAGGGATAGAACGAGACAGAGCATGGGAGAGGACCCCGGGGAGAAGTGCCAAGGCGAGGGAGCTTGGGAGAACCACTCTGGGAGATGGAGCCAGGGATCGGGAGAGAGGTGGGTGGTCCGGGCATGTGTGAGGGAGCCAGAGAGAGACAGCAAGGGAGGGGAACCAGGGGTACAGAGGTAGGGGGTGCCAGAGATACAGAGCTAGGGGGTGTCATGGAGACGGAACCTGGGAGAGGAAGCTACCTGAGAGAGGAGAAAGAGCCAGGGATAGACTTTTAGGAAGGAGGAGCTATTGAGGAGGAACTGGAGAGAGAGAACCAGAGATAGAGAGAGGGGCCAGGAGAGTGCTATGAAGAGGGAGCTACAGAGAAGGAGCTGGAGAGAGAGAACCGGAGAAAGGGAGAGGGGCCAGGAGAGCGCTATGAAGAGGGAGCTATAGAGAAGGAGCTGGATACAGAGAACCTGGGGGAGACAGAGAGCAAAGGAGAGGGTGGCAGGAGAGCGCTATAAAGAGGGAGCTACAGAAAAGGAGCTGGAGAGAGAGAACCAGAGATAGAGAGAGGGTGCCAGGAGAGCGCTATAAAGAGGGAGCTACAGAAAAGGAGCTGGAGAGAGAGAACCAGAGATAGAGAGAGGGTGCCAGGAGAGTGCTATGAAGAGGGAGCTATAGAGAAGGAGCTGGAGAGAGAGAGAACGAGGGAGTGATAGAGAGCTGTGGAGAGGGTGCCAGGAGAGTGCTATGAAGAGGGAGCTATAGAGAAGGAGCTGGAGAGAGAGAACCTGGGATAGAGAGCGAGGGAAAAGGTACCAGGAGAGTGCTATGAAGAGGGAGCTACAGAGAAGGAGCTGGAGAGACAGAACCAGGGAGTGATAGAGAGCTGTGGAGATGGTGCCAGGAGAGCGCTATGAAGAAGGAGCTATAGAGAAGGAGCTGGATACAGAGAACCTGGGAGAGATAGAAAGCTTGGGAGAGGGTGGCAGGAGAGTGTGCACTGAAGAGAATGGAGAAGGAGTGTGAGAGAGAGTGTGCACGGAAGAGAAACAAGGTGGAGTTACTAGGGACAGTGTACACGGAAGAGAAAGAATAGAGCATGCGAGGGAGAGTGTGCATGGAAGAGAAAGGAGATGGAGTGCCAGGGAGAGTGTGCACAGAAGAGAAAGGAGATGGAGTGCCAGGGAGAGTGTGCACAGAAGAGAGAGGAGATGGAGTGCCAGGGAGAGTGTGCATGGAAGAGAAAGGAGATGGGGTGCCAGGGAGAGTGTGTATGGAAGAGAATGGAGATGGTGTGCCAGGGAGAGTGTGCACGGAAGAGAATGGAGATGGGGTGCCAGGGAGAGTGTGCACAGAAGAGAAAGGAGATGGGGTGCCAGGGAGAGTGTGCACGGAAGAGAGAGGAGATGGAGTGCCAGGGAGAGTGTGCACGGAAGAGAATGGAGATGGGGTGCCAGGGAGAGTGTGCACGGAAGAGAATGGAGATGGGGTGCCAGGGAGAGTGTGCACAGAAGAGAATGGAGATGGTGTGCCAGGAAGAGTGTGCACGGAAGAGAATGGAGATGGGGTGCCAGGGAGAGTGTGCACGGAAGAGAGAGGAGATGGAGTGCCAGGGAGAGTGTGCACCGAAGAGGAAGGATAGGGCCTGCGAGGGAGAGTGTGCACAAAAGAGAAAGGAGAGGGAGTGCCAGGGAGAGTGTGCACAGAAGAGAAAGGAGATGGGGTGCCAGGGAGAGTGTGCACAGAAGAGAAAGGAGATGGGGTGCCAGGGAGAGTGTGCACAGAAGAGAAAGGAGATGGGGTGCCAGGGAGAGTGTGCAGGGAAGAGAATGGAGATGGAGTGCCAGGGAGTGTGCACGGAAGAGAATAGAGATGGGGTGCCAGGGAGAGTGTGCACGGAAGAGAATGGAGATGGGGTGCCAGGGAGAGTGTGCACAGAAGAGAATGGAGATGGGGTGCCAGGGAGAGTGTGCACGGAGGAGAATGGAGATGGGGTGCCAGGGAGAGTGTGCACAGAAGAGAAAGGAGATGGAGTGCCAGGGAGAGTGTGCACGGAAGAGAATGGAGATGGGGTGCCAGGGAGAATGTGCACAGAAGAGAAAGGAGATGGGCTGCCAGGGAGAGTGTGCACGGAAGAGAATGGAGATGGGGTGCCAGGGAGAATGTGCACAGAAGAGAAAGGAGAGGGCCTGGGAGGGAGAGTGTGCACGGAAGAGAGAGGAGATTGGGTGCCAGGGAGAGTGTGCACAGAAGAGAAAGGAGATGGGCTGCCAGGGAGAGTGTGCACAAACAGAATGGAGATGGGGTGCCAGGGAGAGTGTGCACGGAAGAGAATGGAGATGGGGTGCCAGGGAGAGTGTGCACGGAAGAGAATGGAGATGGGGTGCCAGGGAGAGTGTGCAAGGAAGATAATGGAGATGGGGTGCCAGGGAGAGTGTGCACAGAAGAGAAAGGAGATGGAGTGCCAGAGAGAGTGTGCACGGAAGAGAATGGAGATGGGGTGCCAGGGAGAATGTGCACGGAAGAGAAAGGAGATGGGGTGCCAGGAAGAGTGTGCACGGAAGAGAATAGAGATGGGGTGCCAGGGAGAGTGTGCACGGAAGAGAATGGAGATGGGGTGCCAGGGAGAGTGTGCACGGAAGAGAATGGAGATGGGGGAGGGTGCCAGGGAGAGTGTGCACGGAAGAGAATGGAGATGGGGTGCCAGGGAGAGTGTGCACAGAAGAGAATGGAGATGGGGGGTGCCAGGGAGAGTGTGCACGGAAGAGAATGGAGATGGGGTGCCAGGGAGAGTGTGCACGGAAGAGAATGGAGATGGGGGTGGTGCCAGGGAGAGTGTGCATGGAAGAGAATGGAGATGGTGTGCCAGGGAGAGTGTGCGCAGAAGAGAAAGGAGATGGAGTGCTAGGGAGAGTGTGCACAGAAGAGAAAGGAGTTGGAGTGCCAGGGAGAGTGTGCACAAAAGAGAGAGGAGATGGAGTGCCAGGGAGAGTGTGCACAGAAGAGAATGGAGATGGAGTGCCAGGGAGAGTGTGCACAGAAGAGAAAGGAGATGGGGTGCCAGGGAGAGTGTGCACGGAAGAGAGAGGAGATGGAGTGCCAGGGAGAGTGTGCACGGAAGAGAATGGAGATGGGGTGCCAGGGAGAGTGTGCACGGAAGAGAATGGAGATGTGGTGCCAGGGAGAGTGTGCTCAGAAGAGAATGGAGATGGGGTGCCAGGGAGAGTGTGCATGGAAGAGAATGGAGATGGGGTGCCAGGGAGAGTGTGCACCGAAGAGAAAGGAGATGGGGTGCCAGGGAGTGTGCGCACGGAGGAGAATGGAGATGGGGTGCCAGGGAGAGTGTGCACAGAAGAGAAAGGAGATGGAGTGCCAGGGAGAGTGTGCACAGAAGAGGAAGGATAAGGCATGCGAGGGAGAGTGTGCACAGAAGAGAAAGGAGAGGGCATGCGAGTGAGAGTGTGCACAGAAGAGAAAGGATAAGGAGTGCCAGAGAGAGTGTGCACGAAAGAGAAACGAGGTGGAGTTACCAGGGAGAGTGTGCATGAAAGAGAATGGAGATGGGGTGCAAGGAAAAGTGTGCACGGAAGAGAATGGAAATGGGGTGCCAGGGAGAGTGTGCATGGAAGAGAAAGGAGATGGGGTGCCAGGGAGAGTGTGCATGGAAGAGAAAGGAGATGGGGTGCCAGGGAGAGTGTGCACGGAAGAGAGAGGAGCTGGAGTGCCAGGGAGAGTGTGCACAGAAGAGAAAGGAGATGGAGTGCCAGGGAGAGTGTGCACAGAAGAGAGAGGAGATGGAGTGCCAGGGAGAGTGTGCACAGAAGAGAATGGATAAGGAGTGCCAGAGAGACTGTGCACGGAAGAGAGAGGAGCTGTAGTGCCAGGGACAGTGTGCATGGAAGAGAATGGAGATGGAGTGCCAGGGAGAGTGTGCACAGAAGAGAAAGGAGATCGAGTGCCAGGGAGAGTGTGCACAGAAGAGAGAGGAGATGGAGTGCCAGGGAGAGTGTGCACGGAAGAGAATGGAGATGGAGTGCCAGGGAGAGTGTGCACAGAAGAGAAAGGAGATGGAGTGCCAGGGAGAGTGTGCACGGAGTAGAATGGAGATGTGGTGCCAGGGAGAGTGTGCACAGAAGAGAAAGGAGATGGAGTGCCAGGGAGATTGTGCACGGAAGAGGAAGGATAGGGCATGCGAGGGACAGTGTGCACAGAAGAGAAAGGAGAGGGCATGCGAGTGAGAGTGTGCACAGAAGAGAATGGATAAGGAGTGCCAGAGAGAGTGTGCACGAAAGAGAAACGAGGTGGAGTTACCAGGGAGAGTGTGCATGGAAGAGAATGGAGATGGGGTGCCAGGGAGAGTGTGCACGGAAGAGAATGGAGATGGGGTGCCAGGGAGAGTGTGCATGGAAGAGAAAGGAGATGGGGTGCCAGGGAGAGTGTGCACGGAAGAGAATGGAGATGGGGTGCCAGGGAGAGTGTTCACGGAAGAGAATGGAGATGGGGTGCCAGGGAGAGTGTGCACGGAAGAGAATGGAGATGGGGGTGCCAGGGAGAGTGTGCATGGAAGAGAATGGAGATGGGGTGCCAGGGAGAGTGTGCACAGAAGAGAAAGGAGATGGGGTGCCAGGGAGAGTGTGCATGGAAGAGAAAGGAGATGGGGTGCCAGGGAGAGTGTGCACAGAAGAGAATGGAGATGGGGTGCCAGGGAGAGTGTGCACAGAAGAGAAAGGAGATGGGTGCCAGGGAGAGTGTACATGGAAGAGAAAAGAGAATGAGTGTCAGGGAGAGTGTGCACAGAAGAGAAAGAATTCCAAGGAGAGAGTGAACGGATAGGTTTACGAGGAGGTGAACACGAGAAGATAGCGATGGAAGTGTCAGGGAGAGTGCATGCTGATGGATGATGAGGGAGTGCCAGAGAGAGTACATGCTGGTGGATGATGAGGGAGCGCCAGAGAGAGTGCATGCTGGTGGATGATGAGGGAGTGCCAGAGAGAGTGCATGCTGGAAAGTGCTGAGGAAGTGCCAGGGAGAGTGCATGCTGGTGGGTGATGAGGGAGTGCCAGAGAGAGTGCATACTGGTGGGTGATGAGGGAGTGCCAGAGAGAATGCATGCTGGTGGATTATGAGGGAATGCCAGAGAGAGTAAATGCTGGTGGATGATGAGGGAGTGCCAGAGAGAGTGCATGCTGGTGGGTGATGACGGAGTGCCACTGAGAGTGCATGCTGGTGGATGGTGAGGGAGTGCCAGAGAGAGTGCATGCTGGTGGGTGATGAGGGAGTACCAGAGAGAGTACATGCTGGTGGATGACGAGGAGTGCCAGAGAGAGTGCATGCTGGTGGATGGTGAGGGAGTGCCAGAGAGAGTGCATGCTGGTGGGTGCTGAGGGAATGCCAGAGAGAGTGCATGCTGGTGGGTGCTGAGGGAATGCCAGAGAGAGTGCATGCTGGTGGATGATGAGTGCCAGAGAGAGTGCATGCTGGTGGGTGATGGCGGGTGCCAAAGAGAGTGCATGCTGGTGGGTGATGAGGGAGTGCCAGAGAGAGTGCATGCTGGTGGATTATGACGGAGTGCCAGAGAGAGTGCATGCTGGTGAGTAATGATGGAGTGCCAGAGAGAGTGCATGCTGGTGGATGATGAGGGAATGCCAGAGAGAGTGCATGCTGGTGGATGATGAGGGAGTGCAAGAGAGAGTGCATGCTGGTGGGTGACGAGGGAGTGCCAGAGAGAGTGCATGCTGGTGGGTGATGAGGGAGTGCCAGAGAGAGTGCATGCTGGTGGATGATGAGGGAGTGCCAGAGAGAGTGCATGCTGGTGGATGATGAGGGAGTGCCAAAGAGAGTGCATGCTGGTGGATGATGAGGGAATGCCAGAGAGAGTGCATGCTGGTGGGTGGGGAGGGAATGCCAGAGAGAGTGCATGCTGGAGGGTGCTGAGGAGTGCCAGAGAGAGTGCAAGCTGGTGGATGATGAGGAGCACCAGAGAGAGTGCATGCTGGTGAGTGCTGAGGAGTGCCAGAGAGAGAGTGCATGCTGGTGGGTGCTGAGGGAGTGCCAGAGAGAGTGCATGCTGGTGGGTGCTGAGGGAGTGCCAGAGAGAGTGCATGCTGGTGGGTGATGAGGGAGTGCCAGAGAGAGTGCATGCTGGTGGGTGCTGAGGGAGTGCCAGGGAGAGTGGATGCTGGTGGGTGATGGCGGGTGCCAGAGAGAGTGCATGCTGGTGGGTGATGAAGGAGTGCCAGAGAGAGTGCATGCTGGTGGGTGCTGAGGGATTGCCAGAGAGAGTGCATGCTGGTGGATGATGAGTGCCAGAGAGAGTGCATGCTGGTGGATGATGAGGGAGTGCCAGAGAGAGTGCATGCTGGTGGGTGATGAGGGAGTGCCAGAGAGAGTGCAGGCTGGTAGGTGCTGAGGGAATGCCATAGAGAGAGCGCATGCTGGTGGATGATGAGGGAGTGCCAGAGAGAGTGCATGCTGGTGGATGATTTGGGAGTGCCAGAGAGAGTGCAAGCTGGTGGTTGATGAGGGAGTGCCAGAGAGAGTGCATGCTGGTGGATGATGCGGGAGTGCCAGAGAGAGTGCATACTGGTGGATGATGAGGGAGAGCCAGAGAGAGTGCATGCTGGTGGATGACGAGTGCCACAGAGAGTGCATGCTGGTGGGTGATGACGGAGTGCCAGAGAGAGTGCATGCTGGTGGATGATGAGGGAGTGCCAGAGAGAGAGTGCATGCTGGTGAATGACGAGTGCCAGAGAGAGTGCATGCTGGTGGGTGATGAGGGAGTGTCAGAGAGAGTGCATGCTGGTGGATGATAAGGGAGTGCCAGAGAGAGTGCATGCTGGTGGGTGATAATAGTGCCAGAGAGAGTGCATGCTGGTGGATGATGAGGGTGTGCCAGAGAGAGTGCATGCTGGTGGATGATGAGGGAGTGCCAGAGAGAGTGCATGTTGGTGGATGATGAGGGTGTGACAGAGAGAGTGCATGCTGGTGGATGATGAGGGAATGCCACAGAGAGAGTGCATGCTGGTGGATGATGAGGGAGTGCCAGAGAGAGTGCATTCTGGTGGGTGATGAACGAGTGCCATTGAGAGTGCATGCTGGTGGATGATTAGGGAGTGCCAGAGCGAGGGATGCTGTTGGATGATGAGGGACTGCCAGAGAGTGTGCATGCTGGAGGATGATGAGGGAGTGCCAGAGAGAGTGCATGCTGGTGGATGCTGAGGGAATGCCACAGAGAGAGTGCATGCTGGTGGGTGCTGAGGGAATGCCAGAGAGAGTGCATGCTGGTGGATGATGAGGGAATGCCAGAGAGAGTGCATGCTGGTGGATGATGAGGAGTGCAAGAGAGAGTGCATGCTGGTGGGTGACGAGGAGTGCCAGAGAGAGTGCATGCTGGTGGGTGATGAGGGAGTGCCAGAGAGAGTGCATGCTGGTGGATGATGAGGGAGTGCCAGAGAGAGTGCATGCTGGTGGATGATGAGGAGTGCCAAAGAGAGTGCATGCTGGTGGATGATGAGGGAATGCCAGAGAGAGTGCATGCTGGTGGGTGGGAGGGAATGCCAGAGAGAGTGCATGCTGGAGGGTGCTGAGGAGTGCCAGAGAGAGTGCAAGCTGGTGGATGATGAGGGAGCACCAGAGAGAGTGCATGCTGGTGAGTGCTGAGGGAGTGCCAGAGAGAGTGCATGCTGGTGGGTGCTGAGGGAGTGCCAGAGAGAGTGCATGCTGGTGGGTGCTGAGGGAGTGCCAGAGAGAGTGCATGCTGGTGGGTGATGAGGGAGTGCCAGAGAGAGTGCATGCTGGTGGGTGCTGAGGAGTGCCAGGGAGAGTGGATGCTGGTGGGTGATGACGGGTGCCAGAGAGAGTGCATGCTGGTGGGTGATGAGGGAGTGCCAGAGAGAGTGCATGCTGGTGGGTGCTGAGGGATTGCCAGAGAGAGTGCATGCTGGTGGATGATGAGTGCCAGAGAGAGTCTATGCTGGTGGATGATGAGGGAGTGCCAGAGAGAGTGCATGCTGGTGGGTGATGAGGGAGTGCCAGAGAGAGTGCAGGCTGGTAGGTGCTGAGGGAATGCCATAGAGAGAGCGCATGCTGGTGGATGATGAGGGAGTGCCAGAGAGAGTGCCTGCTGGTGGATGATTTGGGAGTGCCAGAGAGAGTGCAAGCTGGTGGTTGATGAGGGAGTGCCAGAGAGAGTGCATGCTGGTGGATGATGCGGGAGTGCCAGAGAGAGTGCATACTGGTGGATGATGAGGGAGAGCCAGGAGAGTGCATGCTGGTGGATGACGAGTGCCACAGAGAGCGCATGCTGGTGGGTGATGACGGAGTGCCAGAGAGAGTGCATGCTGGTGGATGATGAGGGAGTGCCAGAGAGAGAGTGCATGCTGGTGAATGACGAGTGCCAGAGAGAGTTCATGCTGGTGGGTGATGAGGGAGTGTCAGAGAGAGTGCATGCTGGTGGATGATAAGGGAGTGCCAGAGAGAGTGCATGCTGGTGGGTGATAATAGTGCCAGAGAGAGTGCATGCTGGTGGATGATGAGGGTGTGCCAGAGAGAGTGCATGCTGGTGGATGATGAGGGAGTGCCAGAGACAGTGCATGTTGGTGGATGATGAGGGTGTGACAGAGAGAGTGCATGCTGGTGGATGATGAGGGAGTGCCAGAGAGAGTGCATTCTGGTGGGTGATGAACGAGTGCCATTGAGAGTGCATGCTGGTGGATGATTAGGGAGTGCCAGAGCGAGGGATGCTGTTGGATGATGAGGGAGTGCCAGATAGAGTGCATGCTGGAGGATGATGAGGGAGTGCCAGAGAGAGTGCATGCTGGTGGATGCTGAGGGAATGCCACAGAGAGAGTGCATGCTGGTGGGTGCTGAGGGAATGCCAGAGAGAGTGCATGCTGGTGGATGATGAGGGAATGCCAGAGAGAGTGCATGCTGGTGGATGATGAGGGAGTGCCAGAGAGAGTGCATGCTGGTGGATGACGAATGCCAGAGAGAGTGCATGCTGGTGGATGATGAGTGCCACAGAGAGTGCATGCTGGTGGATGATGAGGGAGTGCCAGAGAGAGTAGATGCTGGTTGGTGATGAGGGAATGCCAGAGAGAGTGCATGCTCGTGGATGACGAGTGAGTGCCAGAGAGAGTGCATGCTGGTGGGTGATGAGGGAGTGCCAGAGAGAGTGCATGCTGGTGGGTGCTGAGGGAGTGCCAGGGAGAGTGGATGCTGGTGGATGATGAGGGAGTGCCAGAGAGAGTGCATGCTGGTGGATGATGAGGGAGTGCCAGAGAGAGTGCATGCTGGTGGATGATGAGGTAGTGCCAGAGAGAGTGCATGCTGGTGGATGATGAGTGCCAGAGAGAGTGCATGCTGGTGGGTGCTGAGGGAGTGCCAGGGAGAGTGGATGCTGGTGGATGATGAGGGAGTGCCAGAGAGAGTGCATGCTGGTGGGTGATGAGGGTGTGCCAGAGAGAGTGCATGCTGGTGGGTGTGGGAATGCCAGAGAGAGTGCATGCTGGTGGATGATGAGTGCCAGAGAGAGTGCATGCTGGTTGGTGCTGAGGGAATGCCAGAGAGAGTGCATGCTGGTGGGTCCTGAGGGAGTGCCAGAGAGAGTGCATGCTGGTGGGTCCTGAGGGAGTGCCAGAGAGAGTGCATGCTGGTGGATGATGAGGGAGTGCCAGAGAGAGTGCATGCTGGTGGGTGCTGAGGGAGTGCCAGAGAGAGTGCATGCTGGTGGATGATGAGGGAGTGCCAGAGAGAGTACATGCTGGTGGATGACGAGGGAGTGCCAGAGAGAGTGCATGCTGGTGGATGATGAGGGAGTGCCAGAGAGAGTGCATGCTGGTGGGTGCTGAGGGAATGCCAGAGAGAGTGCATGCTGGTGGGTGTGGGAATGCCAGAGAGAGTGCATGCTGGTGGATGATGAGTGCCAGAGAGAGTGCATGCTGGTGGGTGCTGAGGGAATGCCAGAGAGAGTGCATGCTGGTGGGTCCTGAGGGAGTGCCAGAGAGAGTGCATGCTGGTGGGTGCTGAGGGAGTGCCAGGGAGTGTGGATGCTGGTGGGTGATGGTGGGTGCCAGAGAGAGTGCATGCTGGTGGGTGTTGAGGGTGTGCCAGAGAGAGTGCATGCTGGTGGGTGATGAGGGAGTGCCAGAGAGAGTGCATGCTGGTGGGTGATGATGGAGTGCCAGAGAGAGTGCATGCTGGTGGGTGCTGAGGGAGTGGCAGGGAGAGTGGATGCTGGTGGGTGATGGCGGGTGCCAGAGAGAGTGCATGCTGGTGGGTGCTGAGGGAATGCCAGAGAGAGTGCATGCTGGTGGATGATGAGTGCCAGAGAGAGTGCATGCTGGTGGGTGCTGAGGGAATGCCAGAGAGAGTGCATGCTGGTGGATGATGAGGGAGTGCCAGAGAGAGTGCATGCTGGTGGGTGCTGAGGGAGTGCCTGGGAGAGTGGATGCTGGTGGGTGATGGCGGGTGCCAGGCAGGGCAGGAGTATCAGGATATATATTTTAGAGGGAAGTGAAGAAGACAGTAAGGTAAGGGGGGAGGGGCGTGGTGGTCGTGTGTTGGCCACTCAGGGTCAGGACAAAGCGAGGCCACTTTGTACCCTTACCGCCGATCTGACGTCTCTCTCCCTCTCTTTCAGTCCCCGAGGACCTGCAGAACCAGGCCGATGAGACAGGTGAGTTTTTCCTTCACTCACTCACTGAGAGAGAGACAGAGAGAGGGAGGGAGAGAATGAGAGAGAGAGAGAGAGAGAGAGAGAGAGAGAGCACGAAAGAGAGAGGGAGAGAGAAAGAGAGGGAGAGAGAGAGAGAGCACGAAAGAGAGAGAGAGAGAGGACGGGAGAGGGAGAGAGAGAGAGAGAGAGAGAGAGCACGAAAGAGAGAGAGAGAGAGGACGGGAGAGGGAGAGAGAGAGAGAGAGCACGAAAGAGAGAGAGAGAGAGGACGGGAGAGGGAGAGAGAGAGAGAGAGAGAGAGAGAGAGAACGAAAGAGAGAGAGAGAGAGACGGGAGAGGGAGAGAGAGAGAGCACGAAAGAGAGAGAGAGAGAGAGAGAGAGAGAGAGAGAACGATAGAGAGAGAGAGAGAGGACGGGAGAGTGAGAGAGAGAGAGAGAGAGAGAGAGGACGATAGAGAGAGAGAGAGAGAGAGAGAGAGGACGAAAGAGAGAGAGAGAGTTGAGGCAATAAATGAAGATGCCTTTAAAGTCTGAATTTATCTTGTTACATTTGCTGCGCTTCAAAGACAGAAGTCAAATGTCAGGTTGTGTCTTCTGACAAATTGTTGCTTATGTTTTTTAACATGGAGATTGGAGTTTACAAACTCCTCTCACTTTACCATCAGAGAGAGAAAAGTAAAGTAAATTATGTGACAATCTTGCTGAGGCACAGGGAGTGTGGAAGGATAGTGTGTAACACGTAAAACGACAATACCTGTAAATGAACTGGGCCCATTCAGCAGTTAGGAAAGCGAAAATGAAGCGCTCTTTTGGTAATTCTGAAGTGTGATGGAAACGGAGATAAAATGAAGCGCTCTTTTGGTAATTCTGAAGTGTGATGGAAACAGAGATTTTATTGAAATCAAGACCCATTACCTGGTGATTCACAGGTGATAAATATTCACTGAAACCTGATTTCCCCACATTATCGCTTGTATGCTCTATCGTATCATCAGTAAAAATGCACCTGTGCAAATCTAGTGCCCATTTCAATGGAAACTGTGCTGTCCAGGGGCGGCTCCTCCGCTAAGACGGAGGAGTGTCGCCCACTGCCTTTCAGCACGGCAAAAAAGGAAAAATAAAATGATAATAACTCAATATTATTTTTTTATTTTCCATGCTGAGGCAGTTTTGCCGGGCGAGGCGGGGCTGGACATAGCAGGGGGGAGGAGTGGTGGCACTCTCTAAGTGCGCATGACTGTTTGGCCGGCGGTCTTGGGCGGGCCAAACAGTCATGCGCACTTTGCATGTTCTCCACCGGATGTATCGTACAGCTTGGTGGAGAACATGTCCAGGCTCCCAGTCTCTGACTGGGCGCCGAGGGCAGCCTCGGTGCTTCCAGCTTCTACAGAAGGAAGAGGACGGAGGAGAGGCAGCAGCCGGCCAGCTCGGCCAGCAGGTAAGTCATTTATTTTTAAACCCTGCCCCACTACTGCTTCCCAGGAGCAGCCGCCACTGGTGCTGTCTGTAAATGGCAGTGCGCTGCCACACCATGCTTTAGTTACATTAAAAAAACACCGCCTCATGTCAGTAAAGCTAGGTGGGTCCCAAAAGTTTGTGGCTCTAGAATGCGGGCCTTGGTTCTAAAACGTTTGGGAAGCAGTGATCTAGTGCATTGTTTACATCTCACTGTATCTCCGTAAGTCTTGATTACCTCCTTGTTTCTCCTCCTCGTTCGTGTTATAGGCAGCTTGAGGAGTATATGCCGTCCCTACTCAGGCAGTGCAACGTTATAAAAATAAATCACTAGTGAACCGTCAAAGAATAGGCTTGTCGCCTCCCTGGTAAGAGCACATGAAACCTCCATCCCAGAAGACATCCTGGTTTGTCTTTCTAGTGGGAAGACATCCTAGGGTGTTTCTGAAGCAGTTCCTGGCAGGGGCATAGCTTCGGGGGCATGGGGTGGTGAAATAAATGCTTTCTTGTCTTGGTAGTTGCACCTGGGGGCCCTGAGTCGGGTCTGCTTTGTCTGTGGTGGTTTGTACTGATTTCAACAAGAGGTTTTAACTGGTTAATTTTTTGGATCAGCTACTTAAATACACATAATGACTGGTTTGCCATAAAAGTACCAAACCTGCACCCATAGAAGTATTCCTCGACTGGGTGTAAATTTACTACGTTTTGGAATTCACAAACATTAGCAATAGTAGGCTTGGAAAGCTGAGCACGCCTCAGGTTTCCAGGAATACTATATGCAATCAAACACCCGAAAGTTGATAGGATGAATGCTTGCAAATAGTCTATCCACTGCCAATCACTCGGGTGCATTCCAAACCATCGTTTTTGTCCCACTGTTCCGCGCTAGACAGAGGGAGGTGTGAGGATTTGGGTGTATGATATGATATGGCTGTGGGGCCTTAACGTGCAATACCCTCGCAAAAACTGTCTTGGGCCCAGTCAGGCTTGTTTGTTAACCTTAAGTTCAACCCTGGGTAGCTTTGGCTTCGAGCAGCAAGGCTAAACTAAGGAACAATGTGTAAAGCATTTAACAGCACCAAACAGCAGAATAAGAAATTCACACAACAAGAAAGAGTCACAAAAACAATTCATAAAAGTAGAGCATATTTTAATGAAGTTTTAGAGTCCCTGATCCTCAAACTCCACCGGAGGGTTCCGGAGATACAGATTAAAAAAAAGAATGCAAACAACCACTGGTCAACAAAAACTTTGCAAACTTTTGAATAATTTGAAACAGTTAGGGGGATATTTACAAAGAAGTGGAGAAGTGAGGCATTAGCCGTCATGGCTTAACGCCTCACTCCGCCACTTCAGGAACGCAAGGCTCCACCATATTTATAAGAATATGGTGCGGCCTTGCATTTCCCCCTGTGCTGGCGCTACACTTAGCAGTGTGGTGCCAACGCAGGCACCCTTGCACCATAGTCCAGGGGTGTCTGCGTGCAGGGGAAGATTGTTTATGTACAGGAAGGTCCCCCTTCCTGCACATAAACAATGTTGAAATGCCGTTTTGTCACTTCTATGTGTGCTGCTTAATGCAGCACACATGGAAGTTACAAAATGTCATTTTTAAAAAAAGATTGTTTATGCCCAGGAAGAGTCACCTTCCTGAACATAAACAATCCAGGAAATTTTGCTTTTTCAATGTGTGTTGCACAAGGCAGCACACGAGGAAAAAGCAAAAACTAGGAGAAATAAAGCATTTCTCCTCGTTTCGCCTGTTTAAGACCAGGTTTTTCCTGGTCTTAATTCTGCCGCTGCCTCCTATTTATGCCTCCCTTGTAAATAGGGGGCAGCATCAAAATCAATGGGTGTTGCGGTGGAACGCCCACTGTAACACCCATTGCCCGCCCCTTTCACGCTAAGGATAGCGTGAAAGAGAGCCATATTTACAAGGCAGCGTTAAGTGGCTTAACGTTGCCTTGTAAATAAGGCGAGGCCCCTATCGCCACAGGAACATCGGAAAAAGTGACTTTCCCGTGGCGATAGGGGCTCGTACATATGCCCCTTAGTTTGGCGACTCCGACCCAGGTTGGACGACCAAATCCAGCAGGGCGGAGGTCTAGGAGTCCAGTAAGGTTACTTTGGACAGTTACCTGGCCACCAGAGCCCTTTCCAGTCCAGTTCCAGCCTTTAGGAAACAACTGCCATTAAGGACAATGGAGCGGTCCTGATGCTGGGGATGCAGGCAGAAAAGATTCTCAATGATGTTCCTGGAGCTGTGTGGTCTACGGGGGTGAAGTGCTGTTGAACCCTCGGTCCACGGGTGGGTTGAGGTGACCTTGACCACAGCACTTGTGGCCCCACTGCGTCCTCTTTGTGACAGTACAAGTCCAGCTGCGACGGGTCTTCCATTCTCACCACACAGCGATCACAGTTGATATCCTTGGTGGGGGCTAGTGTACCTCTCGGGCAACGAATCCACTCTCTGATAGCACTCCCGGGTCTGGCAGACATGGGGGCAGCTTTTGGCTATCTCGGATTTATCTCTTGGCGTGCCCGGCGGCGACCAGCAGCGATCCCTCAGCAGCGGCTACTGCTATGTCGGTTTGTGCTTCCACAGCTTTGATGCCCCTGGTGCTGTTCAAGGGGGCCAGCCGACTGACCCTTGGAGTCACTGCTTCAATCTGTGGTTGGGAACCAAGTTTTCCTCAAGCCAGGAGATACAGGCCAGTCCAATCTCACTAGGCCAAATTGCAGCAGGTGCAGTCCTTCCGACGGTGCAGCCTCTCTTCGTGCAGCTTCAAAAGCAGCAGGATTCTCCTTCCTTGGTCCTCTCTCCAAATCCACGCTGTACTGAACTTCAGGGTGCCAGGGGTACCCATTATATCCTGGGAAAGTGCCCCGAGGGGACATCGCGGTCACTAGCCAATGGTCTAGTAGGTCCCCTCCTCTTTGGTGACAAAGTTCCGGCGATGTGTGGCATTTGGCAATCCCAAAGTGCAATATTCTTGCTACTTTCAAGATGTCTGAACTCTTCCTGGACTGTGAGGAGCTTGGAAGCCCACCCCGGAGGTGTGGCTACCTGACGGCTACACGCCCACAGGAAGACCGGTTTGGGGACTGGTTTTCCCTCTCTGTCCCTGTCACCAACTTGTCTACAGGAACAAAAGGCATCCTGCTCGGGTGTGCTGTCACAGGCAGCCCTTCAAAGGCTGTTTCCCCTTTGAAGCTCGCCTTTTCCGCTAACACCCCTTGCAGCCTTCCTGGGAGAGGTCACACCTCACTCTGCAGCAACTGCCTTTGTTCCTGGGCCTGTGAGTCATTCACACGTCTCCCCAGGTGGGCAGAAAGCTGCCTGAGTGTCAGGGCCTTTGTAAGGGAACTGGACTAGGTGGGGCACAGTGTGACAGCTTTCTAAAAGTTGCTTAGCTTTAAAATTGACATAAATCTCGACTTGGACATCAAGTCAGATTTAATGTCATGATCAATTTGATACCTAACAGTACCCAGTTAATTAATCCCATTCAGAAGTTAGCCAGGCTGGGATGCCAGCCGGCAACCCTGTGCTAGCCAATGGGGCTACTAACGTTCCTCAGCAAAACGACAACTTTTAGGGGTTTTGCTGCTGAGTCATATATAACCTATATGTCTATCCTAACAACACGCAGCTCTCTGCCATAGGGCTCTATAGGCCTTCCTTAGGGGAGACTTACATATGCTGTTAAGGCCAGGGTGGCTTTGCAATTAATGGTAATGGCAAAGTTGAAATTGCAGTGCAAGCAGTGGCAGGCTGGGAGCCATTTTGTACTTTGTCGCGCAAAGGGTGGCACAAACAGTGCTGCAGCCCTGGGTGGATACTCTGTCTTACATGCCCTTGCTTCCCTGGTACCATATACTAAGGACTTATAAGTAAGCCAGCACTTGCCAATCGGGGACATCCAATTCAACATACCTTTTGCCGTGGGTCAGTTCTCTGGTACTGAGGTCTGGTCAGCAGGCCTCAGTGCAGTCCGAGTTGAAAAACCAACAGCTAGTAGTCCAAATGGGGGCAAAAAGTGGGGGGAAACCTGCAAAAAGCCTTTTTTCCTTACAGCCTGATTTAGGGTTTGGCAGATGGAGTAAAGGCCAACATGGTTGTGGAGGACTTTTCAACTGCCACCTCCCTTCACTCCGTCTGCCAAATTTAGAGATGCTCGCTGGCCCCGTTGACATCTCTATACATTTTAAACAAAGTGGTATCAGTTCCTAAGAAAGAGAAGAGAAAAAAAAGGAAGGTTCTTCCACCAATTGTGGTTGTAAGTAACACGTAATTGTCTCCAAGGGACGGTTGAGTGTGCTTGAAGTGGGGGTAGACCTCCTGTAGGTTTTTGTGCCCTCACACACCCTTGCGGGTGTAAAGCATCATCATTGGGCAATGCTCCTCGTGAGGGTGGCGCTGCAGTCCTTCACGGGCCCTTCAAGAGGGCTCTTTGATGGAGATCTTTTGTGGAGGTGCCGCAGTTGTGCATGTGGGTGTGTGGGCCAAGTGAGTCAGTGCAAGTGAAGTTAAAATAACCTATCGGTACCCAAGTAAATTTAATGTCGGGTCCTTCAGGTAGATTAAAAAGTAATCATGGTTTGGAGACTCTCCTTCAACCAAATCAAGGGAGGGACCAGTGTATTCCCGCCGCTCTCAAACCGTAAAAAATGTGTTGTGTATTTAAAAGTGAATAATGGTCGACATGTTTCGCGCAACCTATTGGTCCCTAATGGATCCCTGTGCGCTTCATCAGGACCGTGTGCATAAAATGATAGAATGGGACTCAGGGGGAGACACCCTATAATCCCACTTTACTTATCGTCAAGTCAGGTAAGACGTCTCTGCGTCCGAGACACGTATTATTCGTGTTCTCAATAACCCAAACCCTCCCCACGCTGAAGAAGGGCCACGACGGCGAGAGGTCAGGCAGCCGAGTGGAGCAAGCGTCTCTCCCTCGTTTCAAAGCCTTGTAACCTGTCGCCCGATCAGGTTTCACCAGGAAATGGCCACACTTTCTAAAAATGTTGACCTTGTCTTTCAAATGTCTGGCCTGTATCATAAGTTTGGAAGCTGCTCTGGTGTACTCCTTCCTTGGGGTTAGGTGCAGTCATAGGGTGCCCAGGTGTCCTGGGTTTACTGGGACGGTCCCGTTTGTCACCACCATCCCGGCAAATTTTCATAAAGTTAGCAAGTCCCACGTCTGCCCAGTACACAGCCTCTGACAAGCTGCGGATACTCCTGTCCCCACAGAAGGTTTGGGGTAGCGCTGTCTGGGCCCTGACTCTATACTCCTGCTTTGGCAGTATTTTCCCAGAGTCAACATTTGCTGATATTCCATCAACATTCCACCAACATTGATGGACACTGGTGGATTTTCCCCCATAGTGGCTTCACCCATGCAGCTACAGATGTTTTGGTTGGGAAAACTCCACCTCTGTGGTGGACAACCCCAAATATGGCAGATTATCAACCATTGCCCTGGCAGCCGCTGTAGGTCACCCATATAATGGATTAAATTGCCTGGCCTGCCCCTAACGTCTTTGTTTTGAAGATCTGTGAAGATACTTCTCAGACGTCCAAATCCAGGGCTGAAATATCTAACAAGCGCGATTGAGGCTGCCAGTTGCCTGGACAGGACTTCCTCAAACTGAATTAACTCTAGTGTCCCGGCGACACATTATATTTCAGCCCCCAGGGACTGTGGAAGTGTCCTTGGGGGGCTGTTGGGGTAGAGCTATATTCAACCATCCCTACACCCTCATTACCATTATTATGAGATATTCCTAAGTAAAGAACATTGGCGTAATCTAGTCTGGATGGGATCAGGGCATGTATAATCCCCTTCCGAGTGTCCAAAGGGAGATATCTTGAAAGCATTTCCAAAGATTTGAACAAGCAAAAGCAAGTGCAACTGTGGCACTTACTTGGAGTTTGGAGGATAAAGTCGAATCCAGCAAAACCCCAAGATTCCTGGCGACTGCTGACGGCCAGACTTAGGAGGCCAGAGTACTGACGTATCAATGGGAGAAGATGTCAGGATTTCAGTTTTCCCAGCATTAAGCTGTAAACAGCTTTTATACATTCAGTTGGCAACAGCAGCAAGACAACCCTGAAAATCACTGGCCCCAGAATCAGCAAGCTGTTGAAAGGCCATATAAGTTGGGTGTCATCAGCATATGATATGATGTTCAAACCCCATTCTTGCACCACAGGGGCCAAGGGGGACATATAGATGTTAAATAAAGTAGGGCTCAATGCTGAACCCTGTGGGACACCACAACCTATGGATCTACACAGGGAAGTGAAAGGTGGAAGAGATATTTCTTGTTGTTTTCCGGAAAGAAAGGAGAACAACCAGTTTAGGGCCTTGTCCGCTATTCGAATCTTCTTAAGTCTCTGAAGGAGAATTTTATGGGACACAGTGTTGAAGGCAGTGGAACGATCTAATAAAATAACCACTGCCTTCCGACCCAGTTCAAGATTAGTTCTAATGCATTGTGTAACCTCTCGAAGAGCTGCTTCTGTGCTAAGCCCAGCACGGAAACCAGATTGGGAAGAATGGAGGATATTGTTCCGCTCAACCTAGTTGTTGATTTGACTTTTCACCAAAGATTCCAACATCTTCCCTAAGAGAGGAAGAAGGGAGATTGCTCTGGAATTACTCAATGTGAGCAGATCAGCATTGGTTTTTGTTTTAAAAAATGGGGTACAATAAGTGCCCTTTACCAGAAGAGGGGCACCTCGCCCTGCTCAAGAGAGAGGTTGAAAAGAAGGTTAATCTATGGGTCAATACTGGTGCCTGCCTTTGATAATAAATAGTGGGGGGGGGGCATGGATCAAGGGGAGATACTGATTTTACTTTTTGTAAGATTAACTCTGAATCTTCCAGCCAGAGAAATCTTTTTGAAAGGTCCCAGCAGCGGACCTTCCTGTTGGAAGGGAAGACATTATAAAGCCTCTAAGAGGGGTTCATCAAGCTTAAGAAAATTAGCACAGATCTCTCCACTTTGGAGTGAAAGAAACAAGATGGATCTTCCGCAAACTGCTGAGAGGATGGAGTATGTTGTCTACATACCTCAGGTTTTCAAAATGACTTGATTTTAAAAACAGTTCTGGAGCATTTTCTGATGCAGCTATTTGTTGAGCAGAGAAATCTTTTTTTGCTTTTTGTAAATAATTTTTCTGAATTGCTTCAAAACAGCACAATAAACCTAAGGGCATATTTACAATATTTTGGTATAGGGCAGCACCACGAGCCTTGTAGCTGCGCTGCCCTAAGTCAAAAGAAAAGGGCAGGAATGCGCTGTATCTACAAGATCTGCCCGCGCACAAACTGCAGCCGAGCACCAGCACAGGCACCCTTGCACCAGGGTATCTGTATTGTTAGCATGATTGTTTTTGTGCAGGAAGTTACACCTTCCTGCAGAAAGCAATCAAAGGAGGCGTTTTCCTCGTTCTATGTGTGCTGCAGAATTCAGCACACTTGGAAAGAGGAGAAATGTAGACATTTTTCCTCGTACGCCTGCTTTGGGAAGGCATTAGTTTTGGCGCTGCCCCAGATTTGCGCTATGTTGTAAACCTGGGGCAGTGTAAAAAAACATGAGTGTTGCATGGGAACACCCACAGCAACACCCATGGAACGCCTCCTTGTCGCAGAGTAAGGCATTGCCTTACCCCAAATTTACAAGGCCATAAAAAGCCACGCAGAGTGGCTTTGCATAGGCTTGTAAATATGGGCTGGCACACTGCGCCTCCGGTGCATCACAAAAGTCACACTGTAGCAGCATAAAATGCCGCAGGGGCTTTGTAAATATGCCCCCTGCATCTTTTCCCTATCATAGCTTACCCTCCATTTCCTTCCCAGTTGTTTGCATTTGAGTTTTTCAGCAGAAAGACAGGATGAAAACTAACCAGCAGAGGGAATGGTTCTTTTCCCAGTGCTGGTTTTTAGCGGTGCCGAGCTATCAAAACCTGACAGAGGTGTATTATTAAAGGCATTAACTGGCGCTCATGTAAAGGGCTCCAATGCCTTCGGGTAGAGTTTGTGCTGTATAGAATTGCAAAAAAAGAGGCTCATCCCACTTCCAATGCAGGGAAACTCCGAGGAACTCAGCTGTTTTTGGGGGCTGTTCCCTGCATCGTCCCACTCCCCAAGACATGAGCCTCCGCTAACAGCTCCTGCTGAATTTTCTTGTGGCTGCCCCACCTCCCAGAGTCTTGTCAGCACTCCCCCCGCCCCCACCAGGACACCGACCGATCACAGGCAACAGTAGAAAGGATGCCCGCCCATTATGGTGCGGGGTGGGCAGGGGCTACAATCCAGGCCACACACCCCTCCATCGCTGGTCCATCTGGAGAAAGATCACCTACTGAACATTTATGCGCCCTGAGTACAAAAGCGCAAGGGTGCCATTCTAGTGGTAGAAGACACAATACAAATATTCATACCTTAACAGGTCTGCCGCCTATGAATACACTGTGCGGTGTATTTACAAGGGGATAGTGCCACCAGAATGTCACTTTTAGCGATGTTCTGGTGGCGCTCTGCCCTTCTCCATATTTACGAAGTGCAGTTAAGTGACTTTTTGTGGCTTAACGGCACCTTGTAAATATGGCCCCTTGCCACGCATCACTTTGCATCAAAGGGGCGTGCAATGGGTGTTGCTGTGGGCGTTCCACCACAACACACATTGCTTATTGACGCTGCCCCAGATTTACAAGAATGTGTAAATCTGAGGCAGTGCCAGAAATTAATGCCATTCAATAGCAGGCATTAGAATGGTGAAACGAGGAGGAAAACATTTATTTCTCATCGTTTTTGTTTTTTATATGTGTGCTGCAGTGCTGCACACATAGATAGAGCAAAATTCTATTAATCGTTGTTTTTGTGCAGGAAGGTGTCCCTTCTTGCACATAAACAATCATTAAATAATGGTGATTTGCTACTTCTATGTGTTTTGCATTCTGCAGCACACATAGAAGTAACAAATCGCCATTAGTGATTGTTTATGTGCAGGAACGGGGACCTTCCTGCACATGAACAATCATTCCCTGCAACGCAGACACCCTTGCACTATTGTGCAAGGGTGCCTGCGTTGGTGCTAGGCAGATCATTTTTGCGCCAGCGCAGGGGGAATCCCCCAGGGGTGTGCTGATTCTTGTAAATACGGCGCATCACTGTGTTTTGGAAATGTCCGAGCACGTCGCTGCCAAATTTGGCGCAGCTCCGCGCTCCCACATTTCCTTGTAAATATGCCCCAGTGTGCTTAAATACATCTCCATGCGTAAAGCAGCCGCTAGCGCGCACCACTGATATTTACCTCGGCCTTCCTGCTCTCTCCACAGTTAGCTTCTACTCCTCCATCTTTGGGGTGATGCAGTTGCTGTGCCTCTTCACGTGCCCTCTCATCGGTTACGTCATGGACTGGCGCCTGAAGGAATGCGTGGATGCCCCCGGAGAGGTGCCAGCAGTGGATGGCGTGGTTGGGTGAGTACGCTGGGTGTGCATCCTGCTCTTGCTGTAAATACTGTGTCCAATGAGCTGAGCGATGATCCAGACGCTAGCAGCTGGTGCTACCCTAGAGGGCGGTGGTGTAAAGGCTAGCGTGAAGGAACGGAGTGATGTTCCTGACGCTGATAAGCAGGATGTTGGCCGTGATGTAAACACTGGAATCAAGGAGGTGTTCACCCGGACACTAGTGAGCTCGGTGGAGTCGCTGGTACACGGGAGCTGTGGCCTATTACTGGCATTAACAAGCTGAGTGTTCACCCGGACACTAGTGAGCTCGGTGGAGTCGCTGGTACACGGGAGCTGTGGCCTATTACTAGCATTAACAAGCTGAGTGTTTATCCTGGCACTAGTGAGCTCGGTGGAGTCGCTGGTACACGGGAGCTGTGGCCTATTACTGGCATTAACAAGCTGAGTGTTCACCCGGACACTAGTGAGCTCGGTGGAGTCGCTGGTACACGGGAGCTGTGGCCTATTACTAGCATTAACAAGCTGAGTGTTTATCCTGGCACTAGTGAGCTCGGTGGAGTCGCTGGTACACGGGAGCTGTGGCCTATTACTGGCATTAATAAGCTGAGTGTTCACCCGGACACTAGTGAGCTCGGTGGAGTCGCTGGTACACGAGAGCTGTGGCCTATTACTGGCATTAATAAGCTGAGTGTTCACCCGGACACTAGTGAGCTCTGTGGAGTCGCTGGTACACGGGAGCTGTGGCCTATTACTAGCATTAACAAGCTGAGTGTTTATCCTGGCACTAGTGAGCTCGGTGGAGTCACTGGTACACGGGAGCTGTGGCCTATTACTGGCATTAATAAGCTGAGTGTTCACCCGGACACTAGTGAGCTCGGTGGAGTCGCTGGTACACGGGAGCTGTGGCCTATTACTAGCATTAACAAGCTGAGTGTTTATCCTGGCACTAGTGAGCTCGGTGGAGTCGCTGGTACACGGGAGCTGTGGCCTATTACTGGCATTAACAAGCTGAGTGTTCACCCGGACACTAGTGAGCTCGGTGGAGTCGCTGGTACACGGGAGCTGTGGCCTATTACTAGCATTAACAAGCTGAGTGTTTATCCTGGCACTAGTGAGCTCGGTGGAGTCGCTGGTACACGGGAGCTGTGGCCTATTACTGGCATTAACAAGCTGAGTGTTCACCCGGACACTAGTGAGCTCGGTGGAGTCGCTGGTACACGGGAGCTGTGGCCTATTACTAGCATTAACAAGCTGAGTGTTTATCCTGGCACTAGTGAGCTCGGTGGAGTCGCTGGTACACGGGAGCTGTGGCCTATTACTGGCATTAATAAGCTGAGTGTTCACCCGGACACTAGTGAGCTCGGTGGAGTCGCTGGTACACGAGAGCTGTGGCCTATTACTGGCATTAATAAGCTGAGTGTTCACCCGGACACTAGTGAGCTCTGTGGAGTCGCTGGTACACGGGAGCTGTGGCCTATTACTAGCATTAACAAGCTGAGTGTTTATCCTGGCACTAGTGAGCTCGGTGGAGTCACTGGTACACGGGAGCTGTGGCCTATTACTGGCATTAATAAGCTGAGTGTTCACCCGGACACTAGTGAGCTCGGTGGAGTCGCTGGTACACGGGAGCTGTGGCCTATTACTAACATTAACAAGCTGAGTGTTTATCCTGGCACTAGTGAGCAGAGTGTGGATGCTGACACTAAGGAGCTGTAGTGTAAACATGTGATGTGAATCAATGCAGTAGGGTACAGATGTGTAAAAAGTAGGATTACCAAGCTGCTTGTTCGTCTTCACGCTGGTGAGAAGGTTGTGGGCCACGGCACTAAGGAGCTGTAGCAGTGCTTAATTTGAGCCAGTGGTTTCCTGTGCTCGGCACCAACACTTAACTGTCAACACCAGCACTTATGATAGACTGCCACATGGAGGCACTGTTTGTCTAATTTAGAAATGAGCACAACAGCTGCTGTTTATTACTTTAATACACATTAAAAATGACTGTTACCTGCCATTCATATAGCTTTGGGGGCCTGAAATAGTCAGACTTGTCACACTTGTAGTAGTGTGGTGGTCAGTAAATGTGATGGTACTGTCACTGGCAGGGCAGGGCTGGCAGGGGCAATGGTGGTGCATGGTGACAAGAGTCCTGGCACGTATTTGTTTTACAAATTAAGCTCCGAGCTGTAGCATACACTGGCATGAAGGAGTTTACAGGTCACCCTGACATCACTGAGAGGTCTGTGGACGCTGACACTGGGGCGCGTGCGGTGTATACAATGGCATTAATGGGCTTGTGCTCATCCCAACACTTGTAAGCATTGTCTATGGCCAGGCACTAGAAGCTGTGGTGTAAACACTAGCAGTAGTGACCTCACCCCAGTGTTCATCCTGGCACTATAGTGCCAACCTTCCCATTCTTAAACTACACTGTGACTCCAGGCCTCAGATGTTCATAGTCATAGCCATGCAGTCCAGGTGCACAGAGTCACCTAAGAAACAGCATGATAACAAGCCTTGTCAAAGTCAATAGCTCTCATCTTTGAAAGACATTGTCAATGCTTGTTGCTGATGCTAAACTGCATAAAGCCAAAATGACTGAGCACAAATGTGTCATGACGCTGCAGCAGCCTTATGTTTTTTAAACTTTTAATTTACAGTTCCAGGGTGGCACAGTACACCCACCTTGGAGCTGTAAATTAAAATAATACAATATAACATGGAAGCGCGTTATAAAGAAAGGGTCGAGCCAGTAGCAAATTGTAGCTGCTGAGACCATCAAATAAGATGAAATAATAGAATAAAAACAGGGCTGAGGGAGAAGGAGGTTGGATGGAGAAACAGGGTGTGGAGGAGCAAGCTGGGCGTGGGGAGCAATGGTGAGCAGGGAGGGGCGTGAGGGCTAGGTGGGTGCAAGCAACATGGAGAGTGCGAGGGGCGTGGGTGGGAGATCAGAAGCAGCACGTGGGGGAGAAAGCAGGAAAACACATGCATTCCCATAGTGTGCTGAATGCAAATAAAAAATGCAATTCCCTGAAGTCGTCTGTGGAAGGGTACAAGTCATCCAATTAAAAGACGCTACGCTTCAGGGGAGGGACAAACACACAAAGAGACACAGAATCCATTCAGTAGGATTCAACAAATGTGATTGATGAGAAAACCGTCCATTGATAACCAATAGACTGGGCCGAAGCTCTGCACATTCTAAGTGTAGGTCTTGTGCACAACAGACAGCTTAGATCTGAGAGAGAAAGTATTGATTTATCTTGGGTTTTCGTGAGGCACCACTGACACCCTCTGGTGACCCTGAAACATGTATGTTATCATGTTACACAGTATTCTCACACAGGGAAATAAAACCACCCCTAAGACCAAAGAGGAGGGGAGTAGGCCGAGCGCCCCTATGGAGGGGCCTGCACCACCCTACACCCTACTCTAGTTAAATCACACCCTGATGTTAAACTGGCATTCACCACTGCCTGAACTAATGGACTCAAGTCCCAAACCAAGCACCGAATTTAATATGTTTCCTCCAGATGACGTCGCTCAGGATGCCCCTCACCTCTGGGGTCAAACATGTGGCCGCACCAAGGTTTAATACTCCACCCAGACCAGCTCAGAAGCCAGCAATCCACGGGGGGTCTGGCACACACTGCTCCCCACACCCTGGATCATGCATTGCACAGTCATGTTAACATGCATGCATGCAGAGGCCATTTTAACATGCCTGCAGCTGCACATGTGTAGTGACACTGTGTGTCGCTGCATTGTTGTCACCCTTAACCCTCAGATATACTTGTAAAGAACGTATTTGTAGCACTATCAGTGGGGTCAGAGGGCATGTAAGTCTGCGGACACCCACACACGAATCATAATCCTCAGCAGGCACTAGGGCCCCGTTCACAGACGCCCCTGCTGCCCCGAGGTACTAGTACTCACATTCATGTGATGGGTTGTGAATGTTGCACGAGTGTCATCAGGTGGAAATGCTCACACCAGCCTTCATATGCCAGTGCCTGCTTCAGTGTGATTCAATGTCAGTGCTCACAATAGTGTCAATAGAGTCAGTTCTCGCTCTAGTGCACTTCGTTGACAATGCTCTGACTTTTGTCTCTGGTGAAAGAATTGACACTAATGCCCTAGCACGGCAGTACACAAGTTAGCCATTCACTCATTCACTGGTGTTAGTGCCCTGCAAATTAGCCATTCACTCATTCACTGGTGTCAGTCCCCTGCAAATTAGCCATTCACTCATTCACTGGTGTCCGTGCCCTGCAAATTAGCCATTCACTCATTCACTGGTGTCAGTGCCCTGCAAATTAGCCATTCACTCATTCACTGCACTGGTGTTAGTGCCCTGCAAATTAGCCATTCACTCATTCACTGGTGTTAGTGCCCTGCAAATTAGCCATTCACTCATTCACTGGTGTTAGTGCCCTGCAAATTAGCCATTCACTCATTCACTGGCGTTAGTGCCCTGCAAATTAGCCATTCACTCATTCACTGTTGTTAGTGCCACCAAATTAGCCATTCACTCATTCACTGGTGTTAGTGCCCTGCAAATTAGCCATTCACTCATTCACTGGCGTTAGTGCCCTGCAAATGAGCCATTCACTCATTCACTGGTGTTAGTGCCCTGCAAATTATCGATTCACTCATTCACTGGTGTTAGTGCCTTTGGGCATCACTACTTGCACTATTACCCTCCAGTGTCCATATCCATACTAGTGCTAGCAGGTGTCAAGCTCACACTACTGCCCGGGTCTGTCAATCCGCCCTATAGTGCTCTTGCTCGTCAGTGGTCATAGTTACTTGTGGCCTTCAGCGCCCTGCTACGAGTGTCGTGTCCCCTGACAGTTTTGGGGTCACGCCCGATATATTTGCTAAGACACAAAAGGACAGTTTGCCATTTTCAAAGAAGAGAGGAGGCAGGTGACTCACATCTGCCCCCAAATCTCACTGGTGTGGGTGGGGCATTAGGAGTCTGATAAACCCTGGACACACTCCTCATCTGCTGGTACTTGTGCAGAGCCCAGCTTCAAACCCGAAATGATTGTATGTACACACACAGGTATGGATGTTTTACAATAAACATGTTGTGCGTTATATCCTATTAGTATGAGAATAATGTAAAAACTTTATAATTCTAAACAACTCAGTAAACAAAACGATTAGACATATGTCATCACACTTTCCTAGACAATGAATCTACGACTGTGCCCAAGATATTAATAGCTACTACAGCTACTATATTGCCAATATTCTGGGTCTTGTATAGCCACCCCACATACCTTATGCCATTAGGCCTGATGTCAGGGAATTGCCTGTCAGCATCCCTTTAGAGACCACCTCACCTGCCTTGCCCTGCCCCAAAGATGGGCACCTTTAATACCTTTATGATATAGATGAATACAAGAGGAAGGGGAGCCCTCAAAAAGTCAAAGAAGCACACATATGTCCCCAGCGCACGCACTCCTTTATTGGCATAAAGGTTGGTAATGTCTGACACAGACTTCAAATTTTGTCCAGTATTTATCAGTGCTGGAATTGTGCAGTCATAGACTGGACTTCTTTGGAGCACAAAGAAAGAAGACATACAGGAAAATTGTTCAGGAGTCACAAGACGTTGCAGGTCACTACAGTAGATCTAACTGGGAATGAGATGCACCTATAAAACCCATCAGGAGCCCTGATGAAGTCCTGTTGTGAGGACGAAACGTGTTGGCTGGGCTGAGAATTCACTTTAGAAGAATAAAGATGAATACAACATACATCGGCTTCCTTGAATCAATGGACTGAATGTAGAAGGAATATATACTTGGACTTTGGATATATGAGTTTTGATACCGTGTTTATGAATATAAGTCTGCTTATATGACTTTTCGAGTGCTCCCCTTACTGTTGTATTTGTCTTTGGATTAAAAGGGGGTTCTTGGGCTTAGAAGCGCCGTAATTGTAAACTTGAATATAACACTCATTGGTGCGGTGAATCACAGCTACCACTGCCTTTTTGTTGGTGTCGCTTCCTTTATGACATAGGGTGGTCTGTGGAGCAAGGAGGGGCTCCGGCTTGAGCTCCTGCACTGTTACACAGGATAGTTCACCAGTACCTTCTTTTTGTTGCATGTTGTACCTTTCTAGGTGTCATATCTGTGATACTACACCAGCTCAGCGCGCCTCTAGCTCCCAGGTGATGCTAAACGCTGCGGAGAGTAGACACGTCCCTTCTCCAGTCTGCATTTCTACTAAGCTTCTATTAGTGCAGGCCTGAAAAACAGGGCTTTTCGTTCACTCTCACGCGAACAGCAGGATCTTAGTAATGTACAGCAAGGCCTGCACATTACTACAAGGAATGGCTCACACGTCACTAGACTCCCCCAGTAGTAGTGCGTGGACGAGGGCGGTGGAGTATAACTACGCTGTGTTTCTCTTTGCAGAGATGGAGGCCCAAAGAAGAGGCGGTACCGGAAGATCCAAAAACTCACTAATGCCATCCGTGCCTTTGTTTTCACAAACATCCTGGTGATAATGTTTGGAATAACATGTCTGGTGAAAAACCTACCTCTACAGGTAACTCTGCCCTCCAGCCTCAGATCTATAACTCACCCATGCAGGTAGCCATCCGCTTCTGCCCTTAAATACTCATTCACCTGTGCAGGTAACTATGGGCTCAGTTACAGATGATTCATTCCCCTGTGTAGGTGACTCTGCCCACTGTCTCAGAGAATTCATTCACCTGTGCAAGTAGCTCTGCCCACTGTCTCAGAGAATTCATTCACCTGTGCAGGTGACTCTGCCCACTGTCTCAGAGAATTCATTCACCTGTGCAGGTGACTCTGCCCACTGTTTCAGAGAATTCATTCACCTGTGCAGTGGCTCTGCTCACTGTCTCAGAGAATTCATTCACCTGTGCAGGTGGCTCTGCTCACTGTCTCAGAGAATTCATTCACCTGTGCAGGTGGCTCTGCCCACTATCTCAGAGAATTCATTCACCTGTGCAGGTAACTATGGGCTCAGTTACAGATGATTCATTCCCCTGTGTAGGTGACTCTGCCCACTGTCTCAGAGAATTCATTCACCTGTGCAAGTAGCTCTGCCCACTGTCTCAGAGAATTAATTCACCTGTGCAGGTGACTCTGCTCACTGTCTCAGAGAATTCATTCACCTGTGCAGGTGACTCTACCCACTGTCTCAGAGAATTCATTCACCTGTGCAGGTGGCTCTGCCCACTGTCTCAGATAATTTATTCACCTGTGCAGGTGGCTCTGCCCACTGTCTCAGAAAATTTATTCACCTGTGCAGGTGTCTCTGCCCACTGTTTCGGAGAATTCATTCACCTGTGCAGGTGACTCTGCTCACTGTCTCAGAGAATTCATTCACCTGTGCAGGTGACTCTGCCCACTGTCTCAGAGAATTCATTCACCTGTGCAGGTGGCTCTGCCCACTGTCTCAGAGAATTTATTCACCTGTGGATGTGGCTCTGCCCACTGTCTCAGAGAATTTATTCACCTGTGCAGGTGGCTCTGCCCACTGTCTCAGAGAATTTATTCACCTGTGCAGGTGACTCTGCCCACTGTCTCAGAGAATTCATTCACCTGTGCAGGTGACACTGCTCACTGTCTCAGAGAATTCATTCACCTGTGCAGGTGGCTCCGCCCACTGTCTCAGAGAATTCATTCACCTGTGCAAGTAACTCTGCCCACTGTCTCAGAGAATTCATTCACCTGTGCAGGTGGCTCCGCCCGCTGTCTCAGAGACCGGCGATTCTCCAATTATCCTACAGAGAGAATCTTGATTTCATTAAAGACAACGGAGACTAACATTACAACCTTTTATTGCTGCCCCTACATGCAGCCCTTTAAAGAACATTAAACACATCATAAACAAAACACTCCACTTTAGAACATTCGAAACAGTGTATAACTCCACGTCACTATGTCGTAGTCCTCTTCTAGGCTGCGACGAACGAAAGAAGCTCCTTTTGCATGACATGAAAACAATTCTTACAATAACATGTTATCTGAAAGAAAGAAAAATCAGGTAATAAGAAAATCTTGGTCAAATAAATGCACATTTCACACTGAAAAATAATAGCAGATTAATGATAAATCATGACATCAAACCCATCTATACAATTTACATACAATAATTAGGGAGTGGAGGGTGGTCTAATGTTCGCCTCTGTTGTCTTTAATGAAATCAAGTTCTCTCTGTATGATAACTGGAGAATCGCCATTTCATTACAGGACAGGAGGCTTCCCTTATGCATGTTTAAAGCTCCCAAGCGCCGGACTGCTCACATGCTCCACTGGTTTAAGGTAAACCTTCGCAAAGTGCTAGCACTTGACTAGTCTGCCCCCTTTAGGATGTCAGCGAGTGAACCACCTGCCCAAAACGCTATACTAGCCATCGCACTTCTACAGGAATGAGTGCCAAACTTGGCCAAATCAGTCTCAGCTTCGGACATCACTGCTCTCACCCACCGTGAAATACTAGCTGTAGATATTGCCCCATAGGGTTTTATACAGGAAATTAGAACATTGGAATGTTGGGAGCTCCATTGAAAACAATGGAGTAGCTCCGGGCTTATAATGGCTGGTATAAGCCCGGAGCTCCAACATTCCAATGTTTCTTTGTTCACTGCTGTGGCTGTGAACAAAGGCTTCAGGGAGACTGAGGGGATTTCAATCCCCTCGCGCTCCCTGAAGCCTTTGTTTTATTTGTTAGAACATTCTGCCCTCTAGTGGCAGAACGTTCTAATTGCCTTATAGCCCTTCGTACCTGGGCTATACCGGCTATTAAAGTCCCGCTCCCTTTAACGCTGGAGCGGGCCTTTAATAGCCGGTATAGCCCGCTACGGCGGGCTATAAGGCTATATTAACAACTGGTCCCCTCCATGAGGTCTAATTTCCAACGTTCTTTGCTTATAAACTGTAATACAACTCACCACAAACAATTTCTTGCACTCTTTGAAATATGGATAGAAAATGTTATCAGACTTGGTTTTGGTCTTTTTCCAAATATCAAAGTGGACTCAGTCTGGGGAATAAAAGCTGCTATAGACCTCTAGAGCCTTAACGTCTGAGACTCTTCTAAAAGAGGTTAAGCAGAGCAAAGTCTCTAATTTCCACGATATTAGTATCAAAGAAAGATAAGTATTATCTGGCAAGAAGACAAAAAGGTCAAAACCAGGATGACATTCCATAAAGAATCATACTTCGCTCTAGGTGGCCATTCCAGTCTTATTTCTTTCATCACCCTACGGACTAGAGGATGACTGCCAATAGTAAAATTATTTACCAAGGAACGTCCCGCCGAGACACCTGATCTGTAACAATTAACTGTTCTATAGGACAAGCCTGACTTGAGCAACTCAGCAGGGTAGTTTGCTACATCTACTACAGGAGCCTCCACGGCATCCAAACTCCTCTCCAAGCACCAACCACACCACTTATTCCACACTCCTCTGCACCATTTCCTGGTGGCCATGATTCATCCAACAACATTTTGGCCTCTCCAGACCGGCCCATTTATCTACCAGATCCCCTGAAATCCTCCAAACGAGAAGGTTCAAGTTCCCTTCTAGAACTGAAGGATGATCCTCTCCTGGACCCTCTAAAAGGCCTGCGCTCACTGGTATCAGGCAGGGAACGTCCACCGCTCATTCCATTACCCCAGGAAGCCAAACCTGAGAAGTCCAAAGCGGAGTTACTAGAACGATGCAGCATCGTTTCCACCGAACCTTCAACAAAACTCTCTGAATCAGTCCAAACAGAGGGAAAGCAAAAGCATAACATTTCACTCGTACCCAAATCTGCACAAAAGCGTCCACTGCCAATGCTCTGGGGTCTGGCCTCCATCTGTAATACCGTTCTACCTGAAATGTCAATCTGCTGAAAAGGACCCTATAAATCCTGAATCTCCCTGAAACACGCCGGGTTCAACTTCCTCGCTGGAATCCCTTAAGTACTTTGAGTTCCAATCTGCTCTCTGGTTCTGCTGACCTGGGATGAACTGGGAAAGAGAATTTTTTGTTCCCAACAAAAATACCAAATTTCCTTGGTTAGATCAGCCGCTTGTTTCGATCTTGATCCCCCAAATGATTGATATAAGATACAGCTGTGTAATTGCCCAACCTGATCAACGCCATGCTGTCTGCTATAAGAGACTTGAAGTTCATCAAAGTATTCAGCCCTGCTGACATCTCCAAACAATTTATGTGTAAGGACTGTTCCTTCCTGGACCATTTCCCCCCAGTTTCTATCTCTCCTAACCTTGCTCCCCAGCTAATTGAAATTGCCCCTTTGTGTAGCATCTGTGAACCCTCTGTATCTACTAGTTTAATTTGGTCCTGGTCTAAGGATAACTCTCTTGGTTGACGCCCTTGGAAGGGGGTGGCCCAAAATTCTATTTTGAAGTCCTTCACGGTTTGCAACACCCATCAATCAATCAATCAGGGATTCGTAAAGCACACTACTCACCTGTGGGGGTCTCAAGGCGCTGGGGGGGAGGGGGAATATTGGGCAGCTGCGACTTATCCGAAAAGCCAGGCTCTTCCTGAATGCTTGCAGTGTGAGGGTTCGTCTATAGCTGAGGGGGAGTTCGTTCCAGGTCTTGGCCGCGATGTAGGAGTAGGCTCTTCCTCCCGTTCTGGCTCTCCGGATGCGAGGGATTTCGTCCAGGGCAAGGTCGACGGAGCGGGGGTTTCTCTTGGGGGCATGACCGGAGATTCTTCGTTGAGGTATTGGGGTCCGGTGTTGTGGAGGGCTTTGTAGGCGTTTGTGAGCAGCTTGAAAGTCACTCTCTTTTCAACGGGGAGCCAGTGGAGGTCTTGTAGGTGCTGGGTGATGTGGTCTTGTCATGGGATGCTGAGGACGAGTCTGGCTGCGGCGTTCTGGACGGTCTGGAGTTTGTGGAGTAGAGATTTGTTGATTCCGGCGTAGAGGGCGTTCCCGTAGTCCAGTCTGCTGGTTATGAGTGCGTGGGTGACAGTCTTTCTGGATTCGGAGGGGAATCCACTTGCAGGTCTTGCGGAGTATGCAGAGGGTGTTGAAGCACGTGGAAGTACAGCATTGATCTGTCGGTTCATGGTGAGGGAGGAGTTGAGTATGATGCCGAAGTTGCGGGCGTGGTCCGTGGGTGTGGGAGGGTTGCTGAGGGCAAAAGGGGGCCACCAGGTGTCGTCCCATGCGCAGGGGGTGGATCAGAGGACGAGGACTTCTGTCTTCTCCGTGTTGAGCTTCAGGCAGCTGCTGCTCATCCAGGATGCAACGTCCTTCATTCCTTCCTGGAAACTGTGTCTGGTGATGTCGGGTTCCTTGGTGAGGGAGAGGATGAACTGGGTGTCGTCGGCGTACGATACTATGCTGAGTCCGTGTTTTCTGACGATGGTTGTGAGAGGGGCCATGCAGTGGTTAAAGAGCGTGGGGCTGAGCGATGATCCTTGGGGTACTCCGCAGTTGATCTCTGTGGGTTCGGAGAGGAAGGGCGGGAGTCTGATTATGCTTGATTTTGCAGGAATCGCTTTTAATGCCAGACCAGTTTTGGCTGAAAAAAATGTAACCTCCCCTCTAACTTTGAGTGGGAAGAACCAAACAAATGGTTGAGGCTTACCTTGATCTCCAGCTCCTTGGGATCTACCCCTGTTCCCATGAGAGCGAGGGGTCCGGGTCTGTCATCTTTGCGGGAAGAAACCCTTGCTGAACAGGATGTTTCTTCCGTAGCCTTGCTGGTCCTGGCAATAGTACTGGGACCTTTGTGATCCATGGCCGACAGCTAGTCCCCTTATATCAGCCCTTCCAAAAACCCTATTATTGAACATGTGACACATGTTGACCTGTGCCTTAAAAGAGAAGTAAACATAGAGACATATTTGCCTAACATTTTAACAAAACTCTCACCAAAAAGTAGACCACTTGGGTCACCCACAGTCTCTTTGTTGGCTAAATTGCCCAACTGTGGATTAATCCTCATAAGGATGGCTCATCTTCTTTCGGCAATTAGCCCGGCGTTGGCGTTTTCAAGCAGGCATAAAGCCCGTTGGCTCCAGCCCCGGAGAGGCTTAACATCCACGGGCATGTTCCTAAAAGAAGCTTCCTCAGCCATGTCCAGAATTCTGTCCAGCAGGGCTAGTATGTCCAGTAATCTGTCCTGGCTCTGTTTAAGGCAGCATTCCAGGCCTTTCCTAGCGTCTTTCACAGACATAAATAAAAAGGTCATTAATTCTGGGTCCAGATTTGGTGTTATTCCTGCTTTGTTATCCTGGAATGGTCCTAGGCACTCCTCCCTCATAAGGTTACGTGTCTCTTTATCAAGCGACTCCAAGCTCTGTTCTGAGGAGCGGGGAAACGCCTCTGTCACCCTCTGCAAGGCAGATTCCCCCCTCCCTCCGCACTTGCATCCTTCAAAAAGGCGCCACGGGCCGAGGGAAAGATGCTGGCAAAGCACGGGGCAGGAGCCTGCCGTGTAACATACCCGTAACATACGCCTGTGAGGTAGTCGGAGATGTCGTCGAAGTAGACACTCAAAGGAAACTTCGAGGTTGTTGCATAAGAAGATTTATTCTCAGCTTACAGTCACGGCCAGGAGCAGCGCACTCTCAAGATCCGATCGGCAACTGACAACCGCCGATCGAATCCCAGAACGCGCTCACCCCGACCACGTATTAGAATCATTACACAAGAACATTCTACATCTTAACATTAGTCTCCCACTACATCACCTTCCCCCTTAATAAAACAACAAAACCAACAAAAAAATAAAAAATAAATGACAAGCAAAATGTTCATTAGTAAGTAACAAAATCCTTGAATCTTGAAGGAATTCTCGTGACACGACGATCCCGTGTCAATATTGAATAATTGGAACTGCAACCCTCACCCCTATTATTAATAACTGCCTTTGAAGTCCCTTCACGTTCGCCTAAATTACCATTCTGATCACGAACATGCAACCAATGCGTCCAGTCCAGATTATGACCAACACATGATATTTTCCTCCTCTTAATCAACTCAGCCTGTTCCTTTGACACTTTTACTAACTGTCTTTTGTTCCACCATCCTTTGTCGTGTAGAAACGCGGCGCCTTTACTCACTTTATTAACTACTACTGGACTTGAATAAATTGATTCACCTTTTTTAACCTTAAATGGTTTCTTAAACATCACCCAATCACCTACCGCGAATTCACCATCACCTGAAAAATCCTTACCACCAAATTTCTCTTTCATCTTACTCTGCTTTTCTCTCACTGCATCAACAACCATCCTATTGTCCAAAACCTCAGTTTTTCTATTATCCAACCAAACAGGCAATAGTGTATTGTTAACTTTTCTTCCCCGAAGCAGTTCAAAGGGAGTGACACCAGTAGTACAGTGAGGCGCCGTGTTATAATTCCAGACCTTTTTTTCAAGAAATTCACCTACATCCCGACCAGCTTATAAGTTTTTAAGGTTGCCGTTCGGACTAGCTTCGGCGGCTAGTGTTTTTCAACGTCTGATGGATTCAATTTTTAAAAATATAAAAGGAGTACAGACGTATTTAGATGACATTCTAGTTTTTGCAAAGAACGCAATGGAACATTCTAATATATTAAGGAAAGTTCTTGCAGCCCTCGAGGAGAGTGGAATGACTGTTAGGGCTGATAAATGTATATTTGGTGTGAATGAACTGGATTACCTTGGGCATACAGTCACTTGGGAAGGTATTAGACCGAAATTTTCAGTGGTTAGGGCTCTTAAGGAAGCGAAGCCACCCTGTGATAAAGACACACTACGTTCGTTTCTTGGTCTTGCCGAGTACTATGCAAGATTTGTAAACAATTATGCGCAAATTGTGGAACCTCTTAGAATGCTACTAAAGAAAGGCCAGAAATTTGTTTGGTCACATGATTTGGATGTAGTATTTGGCAGAGTGAAAGAACTAATCATTTCTGCGCAAGCTCTGCATTCCTTCCGGGACGATTGTCCTTCTGTAGTCACAGTGGATGCCAGTATGAATGGTCTGGGAGCAGTTTTTAGTCAAAAAGTAAATGGCAAGGAGTTAACAGTGGCTTTTGCTTCTAGGTCTCTGAAGAATTTTGAAAAGAACTACAGTACCATCGAACGGGAAGCTTTAGCTTGTGTCTGGGCGGTGCAAAAATTCAAAATGTACATCTGGGGTAGGAAATTCGAAATTTTGACGGATCATAAGCCACTGACATTTGTCTTCACTAAAGTGCCCAACAATACCATGTCAGCAAGGTTAACCCGCTTAATTTCAAAGTTGCAAGAGTACAATTTTGATATCAAGCACATAAAAGGGGGAAAGAATTTTCAGGCAGATTGTTTATCAAGAATGTTAATGGAAAAGGATGATGAGGAAAAGGAGGTTGATGAGGATGAAATTGAATGTGTTGCAATGGTGGACGCAATTGAGAATTGCGGTACAGTTATCTCTGAGTCGGATTGGAAGTTGTCCAGTTCTAAGGATGCTACGCTGTCGAAAGTGGCTGATTATGTTTCTAGTAAATGTCCTGAGCCTAGGAATTTGTCTGGAGAATTGAGGAATTTTTCATTGGTGGCTGATGAACTTTCAGTTAAAGATGGTTTGATTCTTCGGGGGGACAAGTTTGTTCCTCCAAGTACTTTAAGGAAATCCATAATAGAGATTGCTCATGAGGGACATCTTGGAGTGTCTAAGACTTGTATGCGAATCAAACAACATTATTGGTGGCCGGCTTTAGATAGTCAGGTGAGAAGCTTAGTAGATAGTTGTGAAGATTGCCTACTCTCAGATAAACACTGGAAAATTCAAAAACTTCCCTTGCACCCGACTGTTTTTCCAGAAAAACCTTGGGAAAAAGTTGGGCTGGATTTCTCAGGTCCGTATAATATTTTACCAGGTGAATTGAGATATATAATTTTGGCAGTGGATTACCATTCTAAGTGGATGTACTATAAGTTTGTGGACGCTCCCAATACAGACAATACTGTATGTTTTTTAATATTAAGACCCCTCAAATCTGCGCACAACCTGATCTCCCCTGTCTTCTTACGTGCGACAACGATGGGGGCCACCCACTGTGATGACTCTGTTGGTTGAATTATCCCCTGAGTACATAACCCATCCAACATAGATTTTAGTTCTTCCCTGACACTCAAAGGCACAGGCCTTACTTTGTGAGTTACGGGTTGAGCGTGTGAAAGTAGTCTGATTTTGTACTAAAAATTCTTCACACAACCAATCTGATCTTTAAATACTGATTTGAAATCAGATAGTAAGCTATTAACATCCTCACTATACTCATCCACACTGCACACAGGGTTTTCCATCACTCTCACAGGGCTGTTATCGCCTGGAATTAGATACAAACCCAATCTTGCTAGGTCCTTCCAGCCTACTATATTTTTTCCTTTGATAGCCACATAAACTTTGGTCTGAATTTTTCTACCCAATATTTCTACGTCAGACAAAAAGAACCCCAGCATATCAATATCCTTTTCTCCGAATGCTTTCGGGTTTACATCAGACTTGCATAAAGAGATATTTTCGCCCCAATTCTCTAAAAAATAAGTGTCCCTTAAAATTGTAATTGGCGATCCAGAGTCTGCCATGACACTTGTTTCTACACCATCTATAACTGCTTCACATAAAGGACCCTTGATTTCTAACGGCTCCTCACTGTAGTCTACAGATAACATCAGGTTGTCCAGGGACTCTGTACATTTGTTTGTTTCAATATCGACACTTCCCACTTGTACCGCACTTTTTTGACTTCTACAGAATTTCTGAAAGTGACCAAGTTTTTTACAACCAGAACAGCGTCTACCCAATGCTGGACACCCCCTGAAATTGCCAACATGAAATTTTGAACCACATCTAAAACAAAAATTTTGCGCTTTGGTTTGTTCAAACTTAGACTGTTTGTTCTTCACCCCCACAATAAATAATCCCTCCTCTTGTTGATCTTCCAGATCCATAATCTGATTAACTTTCGTGACAGAACTAGCTTGCATGACCCTTGTAGAGATGACTGATCTTTCGATACTTAACGCCAGGTCTATCACTTCAGATAGAGAAGGATTCTTACAACTGAGGATTCGTTCTTTTATCTTTTGAGAGCAGCAATTGAAAACAAATTGGTCTCTAATTATATCGTCCACTAAAGGTCCAAACCCACAAGTAGTGGCTAGAACCCTCAGAGCCGATATATATTCTTCCACTTTTTCTTCTTCACCCTGCTTTCTTTTGTAAAAATTTGTGTCTTTCTAACATAATGTTAGGTGGCTCCGAGAATTGTTTTTTAGTCTCTCAACAGCTTCTGAATAGACGCTCCAATCTCTGTCACCCGCTTGGCCAGAAGGGGGAGGTATAGGAGGTAAACTCTTGAATATGCGTTGAGCCGCTTGACCTAAACTTCCAAAGAGTAAAGCGAATTTGCGAGTACTGGAGTACTCCGTAGCATCGATCGCCACCAAATGGTTCTCAAACAGTTCAAACCACTCTTGCCATGGTATACTGGGTTTACCCGGCTTTCCCAGGAAGTGAGGAGGTTGAGTAAATTGAAGATTTGAAGTAGAAGCCATTGCAGAGTGTATTTAATAATCTAAAATTATGTAGATGATCTGTTATGATTTTATCCGTGTTTAATAAATTAAATTAGACTTTCTGGTAGAAGTAAAAAAATATTGATGAGCAATGCCAAAACTGTTATTAAGGTGTGCGCCTCACCGCGATGCTCAAGCAGCTGATCGAGAAAAGTTCAAAATTATTTCAATTAAAGGGTGTGTGCATCACCGTGGTGCGCGAACAGCTGATCGCGATTTGACCTTACAGCTACTTGCGGTGTGCAAATCACCGAGACGTGCCAACAGATCCCTATTGAATTTTTTGAAAATCGGCCCAATCCAAGATGGCCGCCGACGTCCTTACGTAACGTGAGTACGTAGAACCTGTGCGCATCAGAATATGCGCGCCTCTCCGTATCAAGTGAGGTCTGCGCGCGCTCCCGTAACAAGTGAGGTCTGCTCGCGCCAAAGCGGCTGTCCCGGCTCTAATTTTATGATCTTAAAAACCGGAGAAAAATAAGAGGTCCTACCGGTTTCTCCAAGTCATCGGATGCAGCAGGGTACCACAAGGAAGAAGCAGGTAAGCTCTGTAGACCAACACGCGTGGTATTTCCGTATGACGAGATGTGTGACTGAAGCAAAATCCCGGTCGTCGCCAATATGAGGTAGTCGGAGATGTCGTCGAAGTAGACACTCAAAGGAAACTTCGAGGTTGTTGCATAAGAAGATTTATTCTCAGCTTACAGTCACGGCCAGGAGCAGCGCACTCTCAAGATCCGATCAGCAACTGACAACCGCCGATCGAATCCCAGAACGCGCTCACCCCGACCACGTATTAGAATCATTACACAAGAACATTCTACATCTTAACATTAGTCTCCCACTACAGCCTGAAAAACCAGATAAAGGCCAAGTTTTTTTTGGGGGGGGGTGGGACCTACCTGCCACGTATAAGGAAGAACAGGAGCGCCGAAGCGTGAAGCAATGAAACAGAGAAACAGGTTAAACGCGACCATATATTGGAGGAGTTAAACCGGGAAACACCTACGAACCAACCAGTAAGTAAAGGTGATAAAACAAATTATTATAAAGACACAAAGTACAGGTTTCCATAACAACAGAGAAAAAGAACTAATCTTGTTGAGGAGCACCATATAAAAGAAGACAATGTCATAGTGACATGGATTTATATACTGTTTTGAATATTCTGAAGTGGAATGTTTTGTTTATGATGTGTTTAATGTTCCTTAAAGGGCTGCATGTTGGGGCAGCAACAAATGCTTTATGCATAATGGTAGCCTCTTGTAATGAAATTCATTCACTTGTGCAGGTGACTCTGCCCACTGTCTCAGAGAATTCATTCATCTGTGCAAGTAACTCTGCCAACTGTCTCAGAGAATTCATTGACCCGGGCAACTAATTCTGCCCACTCTCTCAGAGAATTCATTCAGCTGTGCAAGTTACCCTCCCCACTGTCTCAGAGCATTCATTCACCAGTGCAAGTAACTCTGCCCTCACAGTAGTTTATTTGCTACCGGTACTCAGCCCTGTATTCCAGACTCATAACTCACCCTCGCAGGTATTGCTGCCCTCCATCTGACATTCTTAACTTGCCCCTGCAAGTCACTCTGCCCTCTATCTTCAAGGTGCTGCATCTCTCTCAGGTTAAGAGCACCTTTCCATTGAGGTCTTTGTCTGGTAGTTCCAGGACTCTTTCCCTTGTGTTACCCAGGGAGTGCTCTTGCTCTGCTCACTCGCTCTCTTTTATTCTCCCCAGTTTTTGACGTTCATCCTGCACACCATGATCCGTGGCTTCTTTCACTCGGCCTGTGGGGGGCTGTATGCAGCTGTGTAAGTATTCAAAGTTCTCAGTTCTTTCTTGGAAGCTTAGAGTGGGACGTTCCATATGTGGGCTTACTACCTTATAGAGATGTGTTCCATTCGGGGAGACACCTAATGACATGAATCCAATTGGGACAGGCGTGACACCAGTACATGTTAGTTACATTCGAGTAGGCGTCTGACGATGCTACACGTGGGTTCAATTCACGCAGGCACCTGATGATTCTAACCATGGGGAAAAACATCCTTTACCCCACAGACGGAACCATGACCTGCCTTTACTCCACAGTCTCTACCACACGTTCCTTTACTACGCAAGTCATTACAACGACTTGCTTTAGGGGGATGCGTTGTTGGACTGGTGTTTGATTTTAAGTGCAACGCCTTCCCTACTGAGGCACTGACTGGAGTTTATTTATTTATTATTTATTTATTATGCAATTTATTAAGCGTACAAATACCCTTGGGTGTCTCGGCGCTGTGGACGGAAGAGGATGGGACAGAGTAGGAGCTGGTCATTTATTGGTTGAACAACCAGGTTTTAAGTTGTTTACGGAAGGCAAGGAGAGAGGGGGTGTGAAGGGGAAGTGTGTTCCAAAGTCTGGCGGTGGCGACTGTGAATCTTCTGTCGCCCCAGGAAGATTTTTTTGTTCTGGGGACATTTATGAGGTTTGCTGCTGAAGAGCGAAGGGGTCTGGTTGGTTTGTAAGGGCATAGTGTTTTTTTTAGGAATTCAGGTCCTGTGTTGTTTACTGCCTTATAGGCGATACATAGGGCCTTGAACTTTGTACGGCTTCTGATGGGCAGCCAATGGAGCTGACGTATTAGATTGGATGTAGGTTTGAATTTGGGGGTGTTAGTCGGGATCCTTGCCGCTGCGTTTTGGACCATTTGCAGTTTGTTTAGGACTCTTTCCTGAGCGTTAAGAAAGATAGTAGAATAGTAATTCATACTCTTCCAAAGTCGTAGTCGCGGTAGTGACGGCGGAGTAAAGGCATGCGTGGGAAATGCATGCAGGGTTCCGTCATACATTCCACATGGGTCTCATTTGGGCAGACGCCTTATGACGCTACGAGTGGGTTACATTCGAGCAGGCACCTGATGATGCTACACATGGTTCCATCTGGGCAGGCGTCTTATGATGCTACAAGTGGGTTACATTCGAGCAGGCCCCTGATGATGCTACACATGGTTCCATCTGGGCAGGCGTCTTATGACGCTACAGGTGGGTTACATTCGAGCAGGCCCCTGATGACGCCACTCATGGGTTCCATCTGGGCAGGCGTCTTATGACGCTACGAGTGGGTTACATTCGAGCAGGCACCTGATGACGCTACACATGGTTCCATCTGGGCAGGCGTCTTATGACGCTACGAGTGGGTTACATTCGAGCAGGCACCTGATGATGCTACACATGGTTCCATTTGGGCAGGCGTCTTATGACGCTACGAGTGGGTTACATTCAAGCAGGCCCCTGATGACGCTACTCATGGTTCCATCTGGGCAGGCGTCTTATGATGCTACGAGTGGGTTACATTCGAGCAGGCACCTGATGATGCTACACATGGGTCTCATTTGGGGAGGCGTCTTATGACGCTACGAGTGGGTTACATTCGAGCAGGCACCTGATGATGCTACACATGGTTCCATCTGGGCAGGCGTCTTATGACGCTACGAGTGGGTTACATTCGAGCAGGCCCCTGATGACGCCACTCATGGGTTCCATCTGGGCAGGCGTCTTATGACGCTCGAGTGGGTTACATTCAAGCAGGCCCATGATGACGCTACTCATGGTTCCATCTGGGCAGGCATCTTATGACGCTACGAGTGGGTTACATTCGAGCAGGCACCTGATGATGCTACACATGGTTCCATCTGGGCAGACGCCTTATGACGCTACGAGTGGGTTACATTCGAGCAGGCACCTGATGATGCTACACATGGTTCCATTTGGGCAGGCATCTTATGACGCTACAAGTGGGTTACATTCGAGCAGGCACCTGATGACGCTACACATGGGTCTCATTTGTGCAGACCCCTTATGATGCTACAAGTGGGTTACATTCGAGCAGGCACCTGATGACGCTACACGTGGGTTCCATTTGGGCAGGCGTCTTATGACGCTCGAGTGGGTTACATTCAAGCAGGCCCATGATGACGCTACTCATGGTTCCATCTGGGCAGGCATCTTATGACGCTACGAGTGGGTTACATTCGAGCAGGCACCTGATGATGCTACACATGGTTCCATCTGGGCAGGCGTCTTATGATGCTACAAGTGGGTTACATTCGAGCAGGCACCTGATGACGCTACACATGGGTCTCATTTGTGCAGACCCCTTATGATGCTACAAGTGGGTTACATTCGAGCAGGCACCTGATGACGCTACACGTGGGTTCCATTTGGGCAGGCGTCTTATGACGCTCGAGTGGGTTACATTCAAGCAGGCCCATGATGACGCTACTCATGGTTCCATCTGGGCAGGCATCTTATGACGCTACGAGTGGGTTACATTCGAGCAGGCACCTGATGATGCTACACATGGTTCCATCTGGGCAGGCGTCTTATGATGCTACAAGTGGGTTACATTCGAGCAGGCACCTGATGACGCTACACATGGGTCTCATTTGTGCAGACCCCTTATGATGCTACAAGTGGGTTACATTCGAGCAGGCACCTGATGACGCTACACGTGGGTTCCATTTGGGCAGGCGTCTTAGGACGATACAAGTGGGTTACATTGGAGGAGGCACCTGATGATGCTACACATGGTTCCATCTGGGAAGGCGTCTTATGACGCTACGAGTGGGTTACATTCGAGCAGGCACCTGAAGATGCTACATGTGGGTCTCATTTGGGGAGGCGTCTTATGACGCTACGAGTGGGTTACATTCGGGCAGGCCCCTGGTGATGCTACACGTGGGCTCCATTTGGGCAGGCGTCTTATGACGCTATGAGTGGGTTACATTCGAGCAGGCACCTGATGATGCTACACATGGGTCTCATTTGGGCAGACCTCTTATGATGCTACAAGTGGGTTACATTCGAGCAAGCACCTGATGATGCTACACGTGGGTTCCATTTGGGCAGGCGTCTTATGACGCCACGAGTGGGTTACATTCGAGCAGGCACCTGATGATGCTACACGTGGGTCTCATTTGGGCAGGCGTCTTATGACGCTACGAGTGGGTTACATTCGGGCAGGCCCCTGGTGATGCTACACGTGGGTTCCATTTGGGCAGGCGTCTTATGACGCTACGAGTGGGTTACATTCGAGCAGGAACCTGATGATGCTACACATGGGTTCCATTTGGGCAGGCGTCTTATGACGCTACAGGTGGGTTACATTCGAGCAGGCCCCTGATGACGCCACTCATGGGTTCCATCTGGGCAGGCGTCTTATGATGCTACGAGTGGGTTACATTCGAGCAGGCACCTGATGATGCTACACATGGGTTCCATCTGGGCAGGGGTCTTATGACGCTACGAGTGGGTTACATTCGAGCAGGCACCTGATGATGCTACACGTGGGTTCCATTTGGGCAGGCGTCTTATGACGCTACAAGTGGGTTACATTCGAGCAGGCACCTGATGATGCTGCACGTGGGTCTCATTTGAGCAGGCGTCTTATGACGCTACGAGTGGGTTAAATTCGAGCAGGCTCCTGATGTAGCTACTTATGGTTCCATCTGGGCAGGCGTCTTATGACGCTACGAGTGGGTTAAATTCGAGCAGGCACCTGATGATGCTACAGGTGGGTCTCATTTAGGCAGGCGTCTTATGATGCTATGAGTGGGTTACATTCGAGCAGGCACCTGATGACTCTACACATGGTTCTATCTGGGCAGGCGTCTTATGACGCTACGAGTGGGTTACATTCGAGCAGGCGCCTGATGGTGCTATACGTGGGCTCCTTTTAAGCAGGCATCTGATGACGCTACATCTGGGTTGCTTTGCCAGTCCATAATGCTTTCAATTTTCTCTTCACCTTGTACCTTCCTGGACAGGTATCCCTCCAAGCATTTTGGGACCTTGACAGGCCTGCAGTCGCTGATCAGTGCCGTCTTCGCTCTACTACAGCAGCCGCTGTTCATGGCCATGGTGGAACCTCTGCACGGAGATCCCTTCTGGGTAAGTGATGAGCTTGGGGTGTTGTTACCTCAAAGGGAGAGAGTGTAATCCAGTTAGACTCTGTCTTAACTAGCAGTAAGTCTACAGTGCCCTTTCCAGCTCAGCGGTGTGACTTGTACCCCAAAATCTATAGCTGAGAAAGTTCAGGATGCTATTTCACCAGCAGGGGGTAGTATAACCTTGGCAAAAATATATTCTTTACCAGAGGTTTGGGCTAGGATAGCTTCTCAAGATGATGCATCTCTGTCTAGGTGAGTCTTTCCGGCTAGTGTGGGTGACCTGCCCATCACTTCTCTAATAGGGTGGAGTGAAACATAACCTGCTCAGAGACACTCATCCTACTCAGTTGATTTTGTTTTCTTTTAACAACAGATTTTATTGATTTCCTGTAGTACCAAGTGGGCAGAGCCCGACAAGCATCGTACATGTACATGGCAGATTGTAAAGACTTTAGGTACTGAAGAATTTCCCCCCAGGAGGTCTGCGGAACATCAGACCAAGAACCACCCCCACCCCCAACCACGCACCATACATACCATGAAAAACAAGATGTAAATACAGCAAATGAGTTTCCATCCACATCTGTAATAATCTATCACATTAAACTGGCGAGTCATTTACTACCAGCCGCTCAAGAGGGTCCTGGTTTGCTGGCTGCGTCAGGAGAGACAAGTCAATGCCTCGATATTTAGCCCACCCGGCCCAAATCTTCCCATGCTTCTGTGGACAGCCCCTCGCCTGAAACACCGCAATTTCAGCTGACATGCATTTGTCTAAGGCCTTTTTCCATGTCGCAATACCGGGTGGGGGAGGCAGCCTTCCAGTGTTGTGCAATGTCCCGCTTAGCTAGTGTGAGACCCAAGAACAAGAGGTATCTCATATCTGTTCCCCACAATGTCCTCTGTGCTGTGCAGAAGTGTCAGTCTAGGGTCTGCTGGGATGTCCCATGCCAATACCCGCCCTATGCAAGACAGTACGCCCGACCAGAAGTGTTGCAGTGCCCCACAACTCCATACCGTATGGAGAAACGACCCTTCGTTCGAGTCGCAGCGGAGACATGTGGGAGACTGAATAGCCCCCATCTTCCAGAGGCGGAGGCGTGTGTAATATATTCTGTGGAGGTATTTAAATTGGATCAGCCGGTATCTAGTGGAGACAGCGGAGTACCTGGGGCTAGCCAGCGCCTCGGCCCAATCATCGTCCGTCAGGGCAGGTAAGTCCGCCTCCCACGCCGCCCGGGTCCGATGTATAGTAGTTTTGGAGTGAGTAGTGAGGGCTTGATAGATTTGACGAATTTTGTGAGCCCCCAGATCTCCCATCAACAGTCTACCCTCCAATGGGTGAAATTCGGGTAAAGTCGTGAGATGTCGTATCAAGGGGGACAAAGCAGGGCAGAGCTGTAGATACCTATGGAACTGGGATTTGTGTAGGTGAAAATCCTCCTGCAACCTCTGGAAGGACTTAAGCGTGGGCCCCTGCATTATATCTCCAAGTGTAGCTATCCCTATATCGTCCCATCTACGAAACCCCACCAAGGTCGAGGACAGGCCGAAGGTGTGATCCCTGCCAGAGGGGAGTAGCACTAGTCAACATGCCCCACCAACCCATTGACCTGGCCACCCGCCTCCATATCTGGATTACCGTCCGGCAGGACGAGCTACTGTACAGAAAGTGGAGCAGCAGGGTATCTGCTATGAAGAGCCTTTCCACAGCATAAGCTGGGTCAGTCTGAGAGCTATACCACCATTCATTGATCACCAGGAGTTGCGAAGCCCAGTAATACGCCCGAACGTCGGCTGCCGCAATCCCACCGCAGTACGTAGACTGAATACACGTCGCAAGGGCCACCCGGACCGCAACCCCCCCCCCATAGGAACCTGTTCAGGAGCGCATTTATTTGGAGAAACCACGACTGGGGGACAGGATATGGATAATTCTGCAGCCTATAAAGCAAGCGTGGCAGTGACACCATTTTGGGAAAATGGCAGACCGGCCATATAGCGAAAGGGGGAACCACACTGTTGTCTCGTCACGCACCGCAGGGAGCAGTGGAGCTATATTGCGCGACCAAGCTTCGTTGGGACACCTTGTGATATATACCCCAAGGTACTTGAAGCCCTCATCCGCGACGAACAGCTCAGAGGCCCAAGCTTGACTCCTCTGCTCGCTGCATATGGGGAACAGGATGGATTTGGACGGGTTAGCGCATAGTCCGGATGTCTCCCCAAATATCCGCAGGATCTGGAGCACCTGCGGCCCGGAGGCCCAAGGATCTGATATGAGGAATAAAGCGTCATCAGCATATAGCGCGATCCTATCCGAGCACTCCGGCGACCAGTCCAGCCCTCGGAAGACAGAATCTAGGCGCACCCACGCTGCCAGTGGCTCGATAGCTAAGGCGAATAAAAGCGGGGAAAGGGGGCACCCCTGTCTCGTTCCCCTGCGAATGGGGAAGGAAGCAGAGCAGTATCCAGCCACATGGACCGAGGCGGTGAGGTTTGTATATAACAGTTTCACGTAGGCTCGAAAACGAGGTCCCAGGTTGACAGCCTCTAAGAGTTTAAAAAGGTAGGTCCAGCTCAACGAATCAAACGCCTTATCAATGTCTGCCAGCAGGACATCCGCGGGGCGCCCCAGACGGTGGGCTTCCGCCACAGCGTTATGGGCGCGTCTAATGTTGTGTCTGGTGGAGCGTTGTGGCATAAAACCAGACTGATCTGGATGCACCAGGTCTTGGATACACGTGCGAAGGCGGTCGGCCAGGATCTTCCCTAGCAATTTAGGCTCGAAATTCAACAGGGATATAGGGCGATATGAACCCGGATCGTCTGGAGGGCGGCCCGGCTTGAGGAAGACGACAATTTTGGCGTGTCGCCAATCTGTTGGCAGAATACACTGGTCTGAGGCCGCATGTAGCGCCTTGAGTAGATGAGGGCCGAGAGAGTCCCCATATGCGGGCGCATGAAATCGCACGGGAACCCGTTTGGGCCGGGTGCACGTCCCGGATGTGTATTGGATAGCGCTGTCTGCAGCTCGTCCAGGGAGATGGGCTTATCTAGGGCTTCGCGATGTTCGTCCTAGAGTCGTCGAGGAGGGATATCTGAGAAAAAGTCATATATGAGAGGTTCGGCTATTACCTGGCGTTCTTCGTACAGTGCCGCATAGAAATTGGCAAAGGCCTGAACCACCGCCTCAGGGGAGGTACACGTTTCGCCATCTGGGGACCTCAATAGGGGAACCTGCATCGGGGATGCTCTGGCCTGGCACAGCCTATGGAGCATCTGGCTGGACTTGTCGCCCCATTGATAAATCCTATATTGGGTTGCCAACCAGGCCTCTCTGGCGCTATCCGTGAGCATCTGGTGTAGCTGCTGCTGAACATGTAGTAGATTGCGGCGGGCGCTGGTGTCAGAGCCTTCCACCATTAGGGATTGCAAAATGACCTGTCTGTCTTCCAGCTCCTGTATCCATGCCAGACGGTGCCGTTTTTCCCCCGTACGATAACTTATATCAGCTCCTCGAATCGTGGGCTTAAAAGCCTCCCATAGGATGACCGGGGATGGGGAAGTTCCGACATTAAAACTAAAATAATCAGCAATTGCCCTATGAAGCATTTCCTGATACTCGGCACCTCTGAGCAGCCAGGGAGACATGCGCCACCGATAGGGGGCACGACGGGACAGCAGGCGTAGCTTGAGTTGAACCGGTGAGTGATCGGAAAGACCCCGGGGCAGGATGGAGGTGTGTGTCACCCTGTGTATATAACTGTGAGGGAGGAACAAATAATCCAGGCGTGAAAGGGTGAGGTGGACGGACGATGCATACGTAAACCCGGCTTCGGAGGGATGAAAGGCCCGCCACGAGTCTGCCCAGCCCAATGTACGTGTCAATATGTTCAGTTTGGATCTGGGAGGGGGAACATCCAATGGTCTAGTCCGCCACCTGTCTGAGGGACCCATGATATCATTCCAATCTCCATCCAGAATCGTCAGGCCTCCCGGGAGATCTCCCCATAACTGTGTCATTTTGTCGATGAAAGTCTGGCCCAGCGGTGGAGGGGCGTAGACGCTTCCTATTGTGATCTGTTCCCCGGCTATGGTACCAGAGATGACTGTATATCGGCCACCTGGGTCCAACCAGTGTTGTGTAATCTGGAGTGGAACTCTGCGGTGAATAAGCACTGCTGTACCCCGCGCCCCCTTCGTAAAGCCAGAGTGGTACACCGTGGCGAACCCATATCGGGAGAGGCATGGGGCTTTATTGCCCAGAAGATGCGTCTCCTGTAGTAATAGGATGTCGGCCGAATATCGCTTTGCCAAGTGAAGCACCGCCCCCCGTTTGACCTTGTTCAGTAAACCCCGCACATTCCAGGTAAGAATGTCGAGTTCCCCAAATGGAGAATCACCCGCCGTATGGGCCATGTCTAGTCCTCAAAGTGTAGTGCGAAAGGCGATGTGGGAATGATGGAGCATAGAGGTGCGTGCATGGTGCGTAAAACAAACAACAAACGACCCCCTCAAACCCCCCCCCCATACTTCCCGAAACAAGGAGTATCTGTCGCGGTGGAATCTCGTCCCAGGCCCCAAACATGATGACCCAAGCGGTTCCCACCAATGGATCCCCCCCCTCCCAACATCACCCAACATAACTCAAAACGTTCAGGGCGTGCTAAGTTCAATACCTTCCAGGACAAATAATAGAGACCCCAGCATCTCAAACATCCCAACATGTGGCTGCCCATCTAGTGAAGAGGAACAGGATACAATAAGTCTTAGACACCTAGGTCTACCTCAGTCCTCCGTACCTGTCTGACTCTGAACGCATTGCTGAAGTGGGGCGCGATCTCGCCCCAACCATTCGCACAGCTGAACGTCGCCATCTTGGCGTTCATTTAATTATACCAACTTTATCAATGTATTCCCATAATCCATGTAGTTAACACTTATATTCAACCCATTTTCAACTTTTTTATCTTCACACGCGGAGTGGTATGCTAATTTTCATATTTTCTAATGCTCATGCTGGGCCATCCGAACCTCTTGCACAAACACGAGAGATGCAAATTCGTCCAAGGCAGTGTGTGTTTATTTCAAAACCCAATGCATTTCGGGCTAAAGTCGCCCTTCGTCAGGGGTCACTAAAATTACAATAAAACAATAATCAGTTTAAATTGCATGATTTTACATCTGACACAAAATATTCATCATCACTTGTTACTGTGTACTTTTCAGCATTACCTCTTCGCATCACGTTATACTGAAGTGTTCCCTCCATAAAACAATAGATAAACGCCATGAATAGTCACCCTCCATTCACTTAGCAAGTCGATATTTCCCTTTTTTCAGAACCCGTGGTTCCCTCTATATTTACAAAAACAATCTTATTTCCCCGCTTGCTAACAACATTCCTCGCTCGCATTACCCGTAGTATCTTCATTCCATTTCCCTCATATCCTTCTCCCTTATTTCCAACCCCATTCCTACCCGCCATATTTCACACAAACCAGCTCTCACCCACAAGACTCTCCCACTGACTGCCTCCTTGTATAAGTTGATATACTCGAGTTCTTACATTCACACACTATCCTTAAATCACCCACTTTCTTTCTACCCATAGGCAAACTGTCAACCTCACGTATGTATTCATACCTGCCACGAGCGTTTGAAATCACCCATCCATGTCTCCATTCCAGCCAGAAGTCTTTCGTATCTGTCCCCCACCCTAATTTAACCAATTTTTCCCGCCCTCATTCCTCCCAATTAGCCCTTTTCTTCACCACTTTCCCACCAATGATAATGCCTCTAAGGTTCCTATTCCAGTGAAAAACACTTCATTTCCCATAATGCAGTTAAATGAACTAGCAAAAACTCAGGCTTAGAGTTCGTAATCCAGTTACACATAAGTCATTTAAAGCTGGAAATTATCGTGGTGAGAACACCAATGCCATCATAACATGAACGTTTTCAAGTTCAATTCCAATGTGAATTCAGCACCGACTTTACAAACAAACGCGAGTCTTTCACCAAACAGATGTGATGTTGACACTGTCTTTTCTGACGAACCACGATGTCTCGCCGATTGTGTGGATTTAAATAATCTTAACCATTTTTCTCATTTACTCCACTTTTTCTTGCGGGTGCAATCCCAGTTCGGGGCATTCATTTCAACTTGAATTTCACAACAGGGATAGGGATGCACAACACACAAGATGATGGACGGAATGCTGCACATTGGCAAACATTCACCCCCAGTCACAGATCTGGGTTTAATCCATCGTTATTTTGCTTCACCACGCCACCCCAGTTCAGACATGGCCATATGCAAATCAGTCTTGACCCTGTGCCTCATGGGAACAGTCCAGACCGAACTGCCAAGCCATGTCTTCCCTGGACCGGAATCAAGCATCCTAGGACCGGTTTCAGGCTATCAGCCTTCATCAGCCAGGATAGCTTGACTCCAGTGGCGTAGTGAGCATGGGACCCACGTCTGGGCATACCCTTCCCACTTAGGGCGAAATGCAAAACACACAAGATGAACACCAATTGGAGCGGGATCTGTTACGCCTAGTAGCTGCGTCTCTGCCCTGTCGGCCGCTCCTGTGTGAGCCCTGGGAAGAGTCTGAGTCTATATGGAGTGGCGAGTGCAGCTTGAGGTTGCGTCTCTCGTCCATCCACACGAACACCTCCTCTGGGGTATCAAAAAAGAATGTCTTGGCGTTGTAGATCACCTTCATGCGGGCTGGGAACAGTAGCGCGTAGGATAAGTTCAGCTCTCGTAGTCGTCTCTTGGCCGCCACTAAGGACTGACGCTGCTGCTGGACCAACCGGGTGTAGTCCGGGAAAACCATGATAGGATGGGACTCAAAAGTCATCTTGTCTTTATGGAGCCGGGCAAAGCGGAGGATGGCGTCTCGGTCAGCATAATTGAGCAGCCGGGCGATCACGGGCCTCGGACGCTCCCCAGGCGTCGGCTTCTTAGTCAGAGCGCGGTGGGCCCCTCTCAATCACGAAGCAGGAAGACATGTCCTCCGGGGGTAGCAACGCCTTGAGCCAGCCCGAAAGGAAAGCATCCATCGATGTCCCCTCACAGCCCTCCGGGAAACCCACCAGGCGGATATTGTTGCGGCGGTCCCGCCCTTCTGCGTCTTCGACCCGCGCCGCCAGCACTTGGGAGACCAGGGCCAGCTTGTCCACCTTCTTCTGGAGGGTGGATACAGTGTCCTCCACAGTGGAGACCCTTGTCTCCGCTTCAGTGATTCGGTCGACCGCCTTCCGGAGATCCTGACGGAGGATCGACACCTCTGAGTCCACGGCCCTGATCTGGGCCTCAAGGGCAGTTCGCGACTGGTTAATGGCCTCCGCAGCCGCCTTCCCAGCGGGGGTGGTAGTGGTGTAATGGGCCTTGGTGTGCTGTTTGGGAGCCGCCGCACCATGTTTATCTTTGCCCATGGCAGCTGGAGGCTCCGAGAGGGTCCGCACCAGATCTGCCCCTACCGCAATCAGGGATGGAAAGGAAATCAGCAGAAGAAAGCCGTGCGGCAATCTGCGGTGGGCGTCGCCCCACCCCTGGACTGGACGGAGGGCACCGCACCGGCGTCTCCGATAGTCACACATACCTGGGCCCTGGTGGATGTATGTGTCCGGTCCTCAAATGTCCCAGGTGCGTCGGGAGGGGCCCGGAAGTTGCAGAGCGGCCCCCACTCGGGAAGAAGGCCGACCACGGACAACCCGGTCTGGCCGCCCACCCGCGCCGCCAGCTGGGAAGCGCAAGTCCTCCTGCCGTATCTCTCTCCACAGGGACGCTGGCGCGGGAGGCAGCGGCGGAGCGCCATACAGTAGGCACTGGTGATGGGTCAGGCCACACGCCGGCAAGACCCAGGGCCCCCGGCGACGCCAATCCTCTGCAGCAGGGCGGTCCTCCCAGACAACTGCACCGTGGCCGGTCGAGATGGCTACCGCACACTCGCCAGAGCTCACCTCCAATGGCAGACTCCTCAGCTCCAGGTAGGCGGGCAGGCAGTCCCATGCGATATCCAGGCCGGTCAGGCTCATGTGAAATTCCGTGGGCTCCAGGCCTCATGTGGGCCCCACCAGGCTCAGAGCGCCGTCCTCTTTGGCTCGATGTGCAAGGAGTGGGGGAGGGGCACCACTATGGCGTCGCAGCGACGACGCGGTCCGTCTGCTCCGACCGCGCTCTCAGCCGCCCCCAGGGTCGGAGCCGCTGTCCGCACGCACCAGGGGGCTTCCAGGACAGGATCACAGCCGACGCAGCCGTCCCCTCGATAATGCCGACAATCGGCAGCCGCGGCTCAGCCTCTGCCGCTCTCCGTCTCATGTGCATCCGCCACCAGTCGGGCGCAGGGAAAAGCTACCCGGCCCTCCGCCGCCGCCAGATCCCGCCGACAGGGTCGCCGTCTGCCCCACGGTGAGTGACCCACCAGAACAGCAGCTGGGGTCAAGGATCGTGTAGGATTCTGGCCCTGGAAGGGAGCAAACTGCGGAGCTCTACGGAGACGCGTCCGCCATGTTCGGCTCTTAAGCCACGCCCTTCTTGTACAGTTTTTAACCAACCTTGCAATGCAGTAAAAAACATAAAAGAGAAGAGAACGTTCAATTTGAAATCCTTTACATAGAAGGTTTTACTTATACATAAATAATGGTTTTGGAAGTTTAAAATACACATACTTAGTGTCATGAAGAATCACCACCCTGAATTTCCTTTACAACAATCCCAATAATTCCCTGATTATATTTAGGTTTTAATTCTAGATTCTCCAGATTTCAAACATCAAATTTCTATTAAACAAAAGATTTTAGTCCCACTAGACAGTAAAAATTAAAACTTATCTTGGCTTATCCCAGTAAAATACTACAAATATAGTTTTGTTGATTGATAAATAGAGCATAACCCTTCATAAAGTGTTCCAACCTCTTTGATAATCCAGTATTGGATAAAGAGGTCCTCATTCGACATGGGGTTTCCTCTAACATAGCAAACAAAAAGGAAGTCACTGTTTACCTAGTCAAGGCCACACGTACATCCTCAGATTTTCAGAATCCATCACACCCAATCGATCACTTTCGCAAGTGACTTTTCTTCACTCTTATAAATTTTAAAACAAGGTTGAATTTGACACAAATATAAGTCTTGTTGTGAGGTCCTCAATTTGTTCTTACGAACAAATTGTTAAATGAGAAATCATAGATACCAGAAAAAACCATCTGCTATTGCTGGACTTTTAATGAACAATGTTTTCAATGGTGTCAGAATATGAAGAGCCACTGTCAGAAAGTCACAGCGTATTGAATATCATCCCTTTTATGGTGTTCTCTTTCCCCTTTTACAGTGGCCTTGTAACGTTAAAAATAACCTGATTGCTTGGCATTCCCTGCTCTCTTCTAAAGGTGGCAGTAGATTTGCTTAGTAAAAATCCCAACCATTTCTCCTCTGTGGTCAAAAGCAGTTTCTCCAACCCAGATACCCTATCCCCAAATCTGGAAACCTTTTTTAAAGGACACTTTGAGACGTGGTGTTGTGTACTGCATGGATTGTTCCTAAATCTACATGTTTCGGTATTGTACTTGAAGAGAAATGGCAATGAAAATCAACAATCTTGTAACAGACAGAAAAAGCTAGAGCATAGTTTAATGGCCTTGCTCAGTTAAATGTGAAAATTTAGGGCATTTACCCTTTCTTAATTTGCAACAGCATACGTTACAAAAAGGTGATCCTTACACCCACGTAGGGAGCAGAATATTTGGCCTCAAACGTAGTGAAATATTTGATGAAAGTAGTGAGATTTCTTTTCAAACCAGCAGTATCCCCCAGAAGATCCCTCCCTGTGTGGAGAAAATAATTTCCTTGAAGCCGAAACATGTTACAGAATCTGTATTTCTGTTGCTACAGGTGGTAAGGACTAAATATGACATATTATATACCTATTTATTATATTATATACCCATATTAAGAAAGAGTAATTGAAAAATGCTCTGTCCTGCAAACACTGGAAGCTGTAAGACAACTCAAACAGATGGTAAGGAATTAAGGAAAGAAAGTCTTGTTTCCTGGATCATGCTCCCCCATTAGGCAGACTCTTTTCAGGGAATGGAGTCCATATATCAAACTCAAAGAGAGAAAACTGATCTCAGAGACAGATGTTCAGGTAAGAGCTGGAGAGAACTCTCTCCATGGTCTTAGGCAGGCAGCCTGGATTTTTTCATGCAACTAGTTTTCCTTTCTTCTTCAGCTCCAGGTAAACTCTCAGCTTGCATTGGCTCAAGCAGGGTGTCTCAGAGGGTAAATCAGTTTACTAGTAGTAGTCATCCCAAAGCTATCTCTGTTAAGTCTCTGGTGCGTCCCGCTCTGTCACTTTCAGTACAGTTATGGACTTTGGGTTTTAAATATGTCCCCTGTGGCATTAAATGCACAGATTTCCTGGCATCCATAGCCAAAGATGGTGAAACCTTGAACTTTTCAAATCTCACTTCCTACTTCTACCCATGACCTTCTCAGTTCGGTTCCTCCGAACTACAAAGCAAAGCAGGTAAAGCCTAGCAAAGCGAAGGATATCAGACCGTCTCCTTGACCAGGGATATAGAAGGAAAGCAGTGGTTATAAACCTGTTCATTCACAGATGTGCTCCTCACAGGCTGAACGTTACCCCTCCTGGTCATCCTACACTCTCATGAAGAGCCCTTTGAAGAAGCAGACGGACAGCAGATCTTTTACAAAGTATGTAGGTCATAGGATTGCACTGTAGCCAAGTAAAGGCAGAATAAATATTATATCTCATAACGGCTAGAAGTATACAGGATAACTGGAATAGAACTTCACCTTACCTTTTGTTAGGCCTGTGTTTGTATGCTCTGTGAATTTGGTTCTGATCGCACTTTCCAATCAGAACTTAGAAGCTAAGGCCCTTATTCGCAAAGGTCTATTAACACATATAGATTTACTCACATGAAAATCTACTAGTGAACCAAGCAGTAAATCTACACTTTTTTGCTATTCACCATTTCTGAGTATAGATTTACACCCAGGTGTAGGCTTATAGAAGATTCCACCAGGGGATGGAGAGTTGTAACAGGATTTACGTGTGTAAAGTTACTACTATTAATTTTCACACTTAGGTGAAGCTGTCTGCAACACTGGAAAAATATAAGAGAAAAATATTCACGTTTATTATTATTCGAAAGACTTATTGAAACAATTTAATAGAAATGTCACATAATTTAAAATATTTATTATGCTCTTAGAACTATTAATATACAATAATACAGCATAATAACTATTTGAATTCAATGTGTGTTAAATAATGAAGTACAATTAATGTAATTAATAAATATTTCCTAAACTTTTTAAAAAAGAGTCCACCATGGTCATTTTTCATTTTCTTTCATATTATGGTATATGTAGGTCCCTTCCAAAACCCCTTCTTAAATTTTGCTAAAACCTTCCCATTTTGTAGTAAGTATTCCCCATTTTCCCAGCACTCTCCCTGTCCCTCCATATTTACTCAAAACAAGAGATTCACCCTCTTTAGCCAAAAGGGACAGGGTGGGTAAAGCAATTAAGCAAAACAAATTCCCTTTTGAGCTGTAACCTCTAAATATCCAATAATCCCCCAATAACTGTGCACTGAAAAGACTTACAATCTTACGTTACAGTGCTCAATATTATTAGTCAACAACTGTTTCCTATACTTTATCAAAATTGTTTATTCATATAGATATTTAAAATTCCTTCCACAATGTAAATATATGGGCATACAATTGAACATACATAAAAAAAACCTGCATAAACAAACAGGATATGCCTGGACTCTGTGTGTAAAATAAGTACTGTCAACATTACATGCAATTTGCAAAACCCATCAGCAAATCCTCCGTTCTTAATATCATCACAATTTGTACATCACATATCAATTATAAAAAACATCATCCAAAGATAAAAAGTATATTTAATACCACATTCTACATCTTAATTTTTTTATCACAAGTCCTAGTTCTTCAAAAATTCTGCCGACACGTCATTTCGGCGGTATTTGAAATCAATCCCACGCCTTCATCAGGAGGAATTCATATATGTGCGAACAACATATGTAACAATTAAAACTTTGCTACTATTTTAGCAAGAGTCAAGGATTGGTCTAGATTGCACTTTGTCCAGTAATCGATGGTTCACTTTCTCTCGGGGGCCAAGAAATATGAATCCTCAATTCTTTGCTTCACTAGTATGAAATTCCTGTTGCATCATACCTTTTTGTTTGTTACAATGTGTCTCCCTCGCTTCACAGTAAAGGGAGAATCCCCACAATGGACGATGGTACCTTGAATTTCCTATTGTTTGTCGCTCCAAGGTCTTTAAAAGATCCGCTAGGACTTCGGCGGCCGAGTCTGCGTCCTTTCATGTATAGTCACATTTATTACCAAAACATATTTGTCGGCAGCCTTTGACACCGTCTCACCTGTGCGCCTGGTTCAACGTCTTCATCAGGCAGGTGTCAGAGGGAAAGCCCTTAATCTCTGCCAATCATTCCTCACCAAAAGGAGTGAAGGTTGTCTGTTGTGGGGACTTGAAAGCTACGGCCTTTAGCCTTCCCTGTGGGGTCCCTCAGGGGTCTTCATTGAGCCCCACTCTTTTTAATCTGTACGTCGCTCCTCTCACTGAACTAATACGTTCAGGTGGTTTTCAGGCACTCTCATATGCCGACGACACACAGATTATTGTATCCATCGCTGACAACTTGCCATCAGTAGCTAACGAGTTTAATCTCTGCATGACCAAGATTAACATCTGGATGAAAGAGCATTTTCTTAAACTGAACACGGAAAAGACTGAGGTGCTGATGTTTAGTGCACAAGAATCCATCAGGTCTTGCTGTTGGTGGCCTGAGGAATGTGGCTGTTTACCTACACCTGTTAAAGTGGCCAAAAATCTTGGAGTAATCTTCAACACTTCCCTGAACTTTGACTCCCAGGTCTATCGTATCACGAGTACCTGCTTTCACATAATCAGGACTCTTAGGAAGGTCTTTCCTTTTATTCCAGTTGAATTGCTTCACTCGTGGCCATTGCTTTAGTCTCCTCCAGACTCGATTAGTGCAATGCGCTCTATCTGAATATTAACGCCTCCTCACTGAACAAGCTGCAAGTGGTGCAAAACGCGGCTGCACACCTTATTCTTAACACTCCCAAACGAGTGTCTGTCAGAGATGGCATTAGAGCGCTGCATTGGCTCCCTGTGAGGAAGTGCATTGTTTTTAAGGCTATTTGCCTAGTCTTCCTCGATCTCCATCACAAAGGGTCGAAGCATCTCTCTTCCCTCTTCAGCTGGTACACTCCAGGCAGGTCACTCAGATCCTCTTCAGCTGGTACACTCCAGGCAGGTCACTCAGATCCTCTTCAGCTGGTACACTCCAGGCAGGTCTCTCAGATCCTCTTCAGCTGGTACACTCCAGGCAGGTCACTCAGATCCTCTTCAGCTGGTACACTCCAGGCAGGTCTCTCAGATCCTCTTCAGCTGGTACACTCCAGGCAGGTCACTCAGATCCTCTTCAGCTGGTACTCTCCAGGCAGGTCACTCAGATCCTCTTCAGCTGGTACACTCCAGGCAGGTCACTCAGATCCTCTTCAGCTGGTACACTCCAGGCAGGTCACTCAGATCCTCTTCAGCTGGTACACTCCAGGCAGGTCACTCAGATCCTCTTCAGCTGGTACACTCCAGGCAGGTCACTCAGATCCTCTTCAGCTGGTACACTCCAGGCAGGTCACTCAGAGCCTCTTCAGCTGGTACACTCCAGGCAGGTCTCTCAGATCCTCTTCAGCTGGTACACTCCAGGCAGGTCTCTCAGATCCTCTTCAGCTGGTACACTCCAGGCAGGTCACTCAGAGCCTCTTCAGCTGGTACACTCCAGGCAGGTCACTCAGAGCCTCTTCAGCTGGTACACTCCAGGCAGGTCACTCAGATCCTCTTCAGCTGGTACACTCCAGGCAGGTCTCTCAGATCCTCTTCAGCTGGTACACTCCAGGCAGGTCTCTCAGATCCTCTTCAGCTGGTACACTCCAGGCAGGTCACTCAGATCCTCTTCAGCTGGTACACTCCAGGCAGGTCACTCAGATCCTCTTCAGCTGGTACACTCCAGGCAGGTCACTCAGATCCTCTTCAGCTGGTACACTCCAGGCAGGTCACTCAGATCCTCTTCAGCTGGTACACTCCAGGCAGGTCACTCAGATCCTCTTCAGCTGGTACACTCCAGGCAGGTCACTCAGATCCTCTTCAGCTGGTACACTCCAGGCAGGTCACTCAGATCCTCTTCAGCTGGTACACTCCAGGCAGGTCACTCAGATCCTCTTCAGCTGGTACACTCCAGGCAGGTCACTCAGATCCTCGTCAGCTGGTACACTCCAGGCAGGTCACTCAGATCCTCTTCAGCTGGTACACTCCAGGCAGGTCACTCAGATCCTCTTCAGCTGGTACACTCCAGGCAGGTCTCTCAGATCCTCTTCAGCTGGTACACTCCAGGCAGGTCACTCAGATCCTCTTCAGCTGGTACACTTCAGGCAGGTCACTCAGATCCTCTTCAGCTGGTACACTCCAGGCAGGTCACTCAGATCCTCTTCAGCTGGTACACTCCAGGCAGGTCTCTCAGATCCTCTTCAGCTGGTACACTCCAGGCAGGTCACTTAGATCCTCTTCAGCTGGTACACTCCAGGCAGGTCACTCAGATCCTCTTCAGCTGGTACACTCCAGGCAGGTCACTCAGATCCTCTTCAGCTGGTACACTCCAGGCAGGTCTCTCAGATCCTCTTCAGCTGGTACACTCCAGGTAGGTCACTCAGATCCTCTTCAGCTAGAAAAGTCTCCATGCCCAGGTTCCGGAAAGTCAGCTGGTGCGGTCGGTCCATCTCCGGGGCTGCTGCAAAGTTATGGAATTCCCTGCTCGCCCACATCGCTAGACTAGACTCCTTTGCCTCATTCAAGAAATCGCTATAAACATGGCTTTTCCAATCATAGGCTCTCTGGATTTTCTGTGCTTTAGAGCTATGTTTTTCGGGCATAGCGCTTAGATACCCTTAGGTTTAACGCGCTTTATAAATTCATTTTTCATTTCATTTCATTCATATACCTACATGTGCGGAGACCACCACCACCTTAGAGATCTCTGTACAGAAAAGGGAATTGAGGCCGAGGTCCTCGGCCGTTCGTTAGTGCGTAACATTTTGTAGTAGTAGTGGTAATGCTGTTGTAATGCTTCACATACTACAAAGTGCAGTTGAATTACACCTTGCATCGCTGTGGATATGTTTGTGCAGAATGGGCTGCCAGAAGAATTTAAAGTCTAAAAACACATAGGTTTAGAAGAGAGGGTTGATTTGCACATGACAATGCTTCTCATACTTGTAATCAGAGTTATGTAAGGAACTTGTTCCCAGAGAGTTCACTTACAAGACAGGCAGTTGTGCAATGTAAAGAATACAAAAAATATATATATATATATTTTTAAAAAGGAGCATATGTGGTATGGCCTCTTTCCAAAACACCAGATGCAAACATGGAAAAAAGGCTACACATTGAATTTCCCCACAATTGGAAGCACTGGATGAAGTTTTATCAGTGATGAAATATTAATTTGGATAGTAAAATGTATGTTTATATGGTTTAAAAAAACTTAAATAAGCTATTTAGTACAATTTTCAATATAGTTAACACATTTCCTGTTCCCTCTCATTGCTTCCTCCTTCTCTTTCGCTTCTTTTTACCTCTCACTGGGTTCCTCTCGTTCCTTCCCATTTCTCCTTTCCTCTCATGTTCTCTCCTTGATCTTTCTCTTCGTCATGTTCACCCCACCTTTATTTTTCATGCATTCTGTTCTTTTTTTATCTTTTTCCTTTACACATCACTTTCATTGTTGTCTCTCTTCTCAGTTTCTTCCTCTTGGTGTTGACGTTTTTCTCTTCTTCCTTTTTCCCTTCACATTTCCTTCTTCTTTCGCTCCTCACCTCTTCTCTCACACCTCCACTCTCTGTCTATCTATCCTCTTATACCCTTCTTGTGCATTTCTCCATCCCTGTGTCCTCTTTACTCTACCCATTATCTCCGCCTTGCATCCTTGCCCACTCCCTGCCATTACACCCCTTTACTACCATGCTTCCCTCCCTTCACTCCTACTTCTCGCCACTCCTCTTCTTCCTTCTCTTGCCTCTTCTCCCATTATCTTCTCCCTTTCCTGTTCTCCCTTCTCATGCCTTCTGTCAATACCCCTCACTCCTACTCCCCTGACACCTTACTTCCCCTTCCAGTACTCCCTTCATTGCACTCTCTCTGCGCTCAACCTCCCTTTTACCTTTACATCTCCTGTTTCATTGATCGCTGCTCTTACTTCCTCACCCTTTACCACCTCAAACTCCCTTTATCTTCTTTCTGCCATCATCCCTCTCTTTCCCTTTACTCACTTTCCTTTCTTTCCATTTTCACCCTTCCTACTCTTCCTTTCTGGAACCCACCATTACCCTCCATCTCACCTCCCTGTTTCCCTCACCACACGACTGCTCAACCACCATTCCTGCCCCCCCTTTCCTGCATCACACCACTACCTAATCACCTTCCCATTGCTTACTTTGCCTTCTTTGCTTCTGTTCCCCTCCCCTCTACTGTACGTTTCCTAACTCCATTCCCCTAATCTCCACAGGTCAACCTTGGGCTGCTGATCTTCTCTTTCTTCGGCTTCCTGCTTCCGGGATACCTCTTCTACTACCGCCGGAAACTGATCCGGGAGATGGCGGGCAAGGAGGCGCTGCTGGCGGATGGCGCGCACGTGAAGCTTCAAGAGGCCGAGGCCAACGGGACGCTGACGAGGGACACCACGGCGTAGAGCCATCCAGGGACCACAGTGAGAGGTGGAGAGCCGGTGTCTAAATCTCACCCCTAGGGAGAGGTGGAGGGTGCCAGCCTGAGCGAAGACTTTCGCACCCCCACCGTTAAGGACAAGACTTGAATTAGGGCGCGCCAAAGATGGACAAGACCACCCCCCACTCCGCAGTTCGGACTTTTGTATGCGTTCTTCGGTGTTAATTTATCAGTATATTTTTGTAAAAATATTGATATAAATTCTCTGAACACTGCCACGATGGAGTGCTTTGTGCGTTATAATATTAATTGTATTTTATTGAACACTTATATCAAACACATCGCAAACATAATTCTCTCTTAAATGTAAGGTCATCAGACAGCGAGGAGGACATCACAGTTACTTGCAACTTCATGGCGGACTGTCTTCTTCATCCAACAGACGTTGTGGGTATCTCCTACACTGGATCCATTCTACGGATCAGCTGGGACCAACCCAATCTCCCCAGAGACACCCTGGCTACTTCCCACCCCAGGCTGTTTCCAGCCCCCCACGATCCCCCCTCCAGCTTGAATATAGGTAAATCGCACGGCCCTGGTTAACATCACGCAGCAGCACCACTGGAATACTGAAGTGGTGGTGAGGGAGGGCCCTGAGAATGCTGCACAGATATAACATGGCATCATTACTCACCAACCTGGTTTCAATGTCTCGTGAAGCCCCTTACACCGCCATTCAAAACTAACAACTGAAACTCAAATTGCCCTCCCGCAGTGAACCTCTAGTCAGCCGCTTAACTAACTTGTTTAGACAGAGCAGGCATCTAGATTTCCAACATTTTGCACATATCCATGACTTACACCAAAATCAATTCTCCAGTGAACAGTTTTGATGACAGTACTAGGCCTGGGCGGAGTTCTCAGAGCTCCTCGAAGTGACCCAAAAACTCCACCATGCTGCGCGGAGTTCCGCAAGCATGCAGAGTAAAATAGTAGGTCAAGCTTCAGGTGTGGGAAAATAGAAAGGCTGTGGGATGAGAGGCCAATTCGGCGGAGAGCAAAGCAATACGTTATGATGTTATTTCACTGTCAGAAAAACATGGCTAAACATTAATGAGTACTCATAGGTTAATTTAAAAGTGCACTTACTGTTGTTCATCCCGCGGCTGACCCGGGGGTGCTGCTGATGCTGGCAGTGCTGGTTGCGCAGGTTCTGCTTCGGGTTGGCACGCCAAGAACCCAAAAGTATTGTTGCCCAAGAGCAGTTGCAGCTCTTCTGCATAGAGCTACGGTGGTGTGTGGGGCTAAGACAGTGCTGGCCCAGCCTGTGCCACAGTACGGAAGGCGGAGAAGCTGAGGCTGGAGGCGCGGCCAGCAGGGTGAGCAGGCTGCCCAGCAGCACGTAGTGGCCCGCCAAGAAGCCGACGGCATCGTAGGCCGTGGGGCTCGGCCAGCTCGGGCCCAGCCTGCACCGAGCCTGCACTGAGGTGGGGAAGCCGTAGAAATGTGGTCTCTTGCCGGAGCCCCTCTGCTGGGTGCTGCTGCTGTGTGCTGTTGAAGTCTCCGCGAGAGGGAGGAGGGAGGAGAGGCTGGCTCGGCCTGGCGCTGCTCCTCGGCATTGCGGATGAAGTGGCAGCACGGCCCATAGGGGCATGCATATTCCACTGTGTGGAAGGTGCGACACAGCTCCATCTTGCACGTGTGAGGCTGTGCGGCTCGTGGTAGCCAATAGCCATGTGCGAATTGGCACTGACTTGTCTCCGTACTTGCAGGTGCCACTTTCCCCGTACGGCTGACACAGCAGGTTGATCTGCGCCACCTGTGACCGTGTGTCATTACTTCAATCTGAAGTGAAGGACTTCGGGTGTCTGTCTCGGTGTGAAGGGTGAGCGTGAGAGTGGCATGCTCTGGTAAACTCCGCGGCGGAGGCGGAGTTTATGCCAAACTTTGTACTCCAAGCGGAGCGCGGAGTGACAAAAACTCTGTGAACTCCGCCAGCAGAGCGGAGTTTAACACCCAACCTTAGACAGTACTGCCAACTCAATGATTCACATGTGTGATTAAAAGTCTTGCCTAATGTTATGTGATGTTAACAGCATTTATTTAGCGCAAGACGACTCACTCCCGAAGGAGTATCTTGTCGCTAGGCGGAGACAGAAGGAAAGACAGCTCTTTAAAAGATCCAGGTTTTCAACATTTTTTTAAACTTTCAAAATCAGAACAGGAACCAAGGCTATTCCAGTGGTACAAGGCTAGATAGGAAAAAGAGCGACCACAATACCTAGAGGTACGAATTTGGTGCATCCTTATGAAGGCTTTATCCATGGAGCTCTTATTTCTGCTGGGACGATACCAAGAAAGCCTGTCTCGTAGGTATGATGGACCATTCCCCATGAGGGGTTTGGGAGTGAGACATAGGAATTTAAACAGAGTGTGCTTCCTGAAAGGGCAGCCAGTGTAAAGCTTTGAGCGTGGGTATCGAAGGGGCCCCAGCAGGAATTTTATAGACGAGGCGGGCCGCGGTGTTCTGACCCACCTGTAGTTTGGAAAGAAGAGTCTCATTGGCTGCCACAAGAAGTGTATTCTCATAATCTAAACGACTAATGATAAGGGCCTGGATCAAAGTTCTTCTAGAGCTCATAGGAAGCCATTGGAATACTGTTTTTAGCAGCCGCAGCATATTGAAACAGGTACCACAAATAGAGGAAACCTGTTCTTGCATGGATAAAATGTTATCCACCAAGATGCCCAGGTTTTTTAGTACCCTCATGGGGCAAGGGTCCAGACCTAATTCTATTGGCCACCAATCATCTGACCAGAGTGCTTGCGCTTTGCCAAACAGTAGAATTTCAGTCTTTCCTTGATTCGATTGTAAACAGTTGAGGGTCATCCATGCGGCCCCCTTACGCATGCAGTCGAATCTGACTTTAGACGACTCAGGATCCTGCCCAAAGGAAATTATCAATTGTGTGTCATCAGCATAAAATATGATTTCAAAACTGCGAGCACGAACAATCTTTGCAAGCGGGGCCATGTAAATATTAAACAGGGTAGGACTCAGGGTGGAACCCAGTGGAACCCCTTTGTCTATGGTCATATTTCTGGAATTGAAAGGGTGTAAAGAGATCCCTTGGGTTCTATCGGCCAGAAAATCTCTAAGCCCATCTCGAGCCTTCCCATCCAGACCTCTCTCATACAGTCTCTGAGTAAGAATGGAATGTGAGACAGGAGCAAAGGCAGCTGACAAATCCAGTAAAACCAGCAAGGCTGGAGTGTCTTTATCCAACAGTAATCAGGTAGAATCTATTGCTGCCTTAAGGGCGGTCTCAGTACTATGAGAGCCCTGAAAGCTGATCGTGAGGAGTCCAGTATGCAATTCTCCTCCAAATATTTAGAAAGTTGTTTATTGACGAGGACTTCCATAATTTTACCATGAACAGGCAAAATAGAGATGGGCCTATAATTCACATGGCGTGAAGGGTCTGCATTCGTTTTTTTAAAATAGGGATGACCAAGGAAGGTTTCCAAACCTGTGGCCTTTTAGCTGTGTTTAAGGATAGTTTGAGTAAACCTGCAATACAGGAAGTGAGCAGAGAGGATAGAGAGCAGGCTATGTAAGTAGGGCAAAGCTCGGACGGAGAGCTAGATGTGACCTTCCGCAACATACCTTGCGCATGTTTTTGGGAGATGGCATTGAACTTTTCCAACTGGGCAGAAGCCGTTGGTGGAAATGGGTTCCAATTTAGTGAAGCTGTGGGTCTCCCGATTGATATGTGAAAATTCTTGTAGATCCTAGAGGTCTTGTCCTCAAAGTGGTTAAGAAGCGAGTCACAGAGCTCTTATGATGTCGGTATTGCTAGCATGCAGGCTACAGGTTTGGTAAAATCATTGAGTACTTTAAATAATTCTTTCGTAGAATTGCCAGCCTGTTCAATCCTATTATGATGATGATATGAGATTTATATACCACACAGATACTCCAAGGAGTGTCCTGGTGCTGGATTCAAGGCTACCTTCAAAACACAGATCTTCCTGTTAATCTTGTTGAAAAAGCCATGTTTTTAATCTTTTCTCAAAGGTGGATTGCTCAGTTGTGGTACTTGGCTCTAGAGGAAGTTTATTTCAGGCGACTGACCCGAGATAGGAAAAGGACCTACCACCGGTCCTAGCCTAGCAGATTTCTTTAACTCTAGCCGAATCGATCGAAGGAGGACCGTGGGTTTCTGGAAGGGACATAGTCACAAATCCGCTCTCCGATATCCAGCTCCAGTATCGTGCAGGTCGTTGTGAACAAGGACCGGGGATTTGAAAAGGATCCTTTTTTAATAGGAAGTCAGTGAAGTGCCTTCAAATGCAAAGACATATGGGTTCTTGAGGGAAGATTGAAGAGGATTCGGGCCGCCGAATTCTGCACCACTTGTACCATTGTTAATGATGTGAGAACTGCATGTCTCCCTAATCTTCTTATCATATGTAAGAAGGGCTTGTTTGTAAGCCCTTCTATCAGGGGAGGATTCAGTTCTGCACCATCTCCTGATTGAGATGAGTACCAGGGAGCTTGGGGTTTGAATGATCTATTGTTGGCACCTTGAGAAGGAGCCACCACATTAAAAGCTTAGTGAGGGAGTTGTGATAGCCGGTTACAGCATCGTTAACATTGTCAAATTTGTGTATGTTCGGGGAGTGAAAAGCAGTTTGGAAATTCAGAGGATTAATTTATCCACACGGTCTAATCACACTTCTACCAGCCATTATGGACCGGCTAGCAGGCCCAGGTTCAAGACCGATAGCATAGTGGTCAGTCCAGACAAGGGGCTTCGGGCTGTGTATTTGCAGCTACTGAGAATCAGTAAAAAGGGGATGTGAGGTATGACCTGCAAGATGAGTAGGTCCACCATCCTTCTATTGTAACCCTAACATTGAAGGTCTTAGAAGAGTTGGCATACCTCAGTGTCCAATACATTTTACCCACGATGATGGAAATCGCCCAGTAACATAAAATTATCCTTTGCCAACGAATACAGCGCAAGGCGCTCAACTAAGGTTTGGCCAAAATCTCTCTTGGGGCCCAGCGGACGATAAACCAAGGCTCCATTCCAAAATACTCCTGAGGGAGTCTCTAACTTAAATACACACCTCTCTACCCAGGCAGAGAGGAGCGTGTTGATGATAGCGGCCTTCAGGATAGCGGAAAAGGCAATCGCCCCTCCTGTTTTGTGCTCTCTATTCAGCCTAATCGACTTATATTTCTCCGGAAAGGCAACAGGAATGCTAGGAAGGGCTTGAGGATGGAGCGACCTTTCTGCGATGCAACAAATGTCTGGGTTGAGTGAGGACAGAAGGCCCCATAGTCAGAGTGCATGTTTGAGGATAGATCCGGTGTTATAGTATAGACCTCTGATTGTTGTAGAATTATCATATTGGGTGGAGTGAGCCCCTCTGGATTCTGGCGGTATATACTTCTCCAATTCCAGCCTGTTTCCAGAGAACTCATTCACCCCCATAACACACTCATACTCTTTGCAGTCCCACCTTGTGCATGAGAAGCCACAGCTAGGGCAGCAGGAAGGACCCTCTTTGTTAGTTGGACATAAATTGATGCAAGGTGTAGAACAAACCTTCTCAAAAGGGGATCTGCCTCCAATCAAAATTAATTCCTCCCAAGAATAGCACTGTCTATGTCTTGTGATGGCGTCGCTGGAAAAGGATGCAGGGGTCCTTCCGACAGGCGATGGTCGGGCATGGACGGGCGCAGACGGACTTGCCTTTGGCACACCAGCGGCGCGCCCGCTGCGCACATCCACTCTTCTATTTGGCTTAAATAGACCAACGGGCTCCTAATGGGAACACAAGATCACTGACTGAACAAAGATGGCGGTTGTGAATGTCAACCCAGAAGTGAGAGTGGAAGCTCTTGCTCTCTCCGCACAAACGGTAAAAACTGATAAAGGAGAGATCTGCGACAGGGCCCGCAACCCAGGATCCTGAGCCTCGTTAACAGAAACAACCACCCTCTACTAAGAACGTAGAGCTAAGGGCGCTGGACGAAACAAGAATAAAAACACTACAAACGCATAAATGACAAAAAACAGGCTATTATATCATGAGGATTTCATAAAAGTTTCAGATAGAAGTGCTGCCAGGTTTAAAATAGGGTGCCTTGCCTTAGTCTGCAATGCGTCCGCGCCTCCATGGAGCGTAAATAGACCAACCGGCTCTTAATGGCCGGAGTTACTCTAGACCGCTGACTGATCAAAGATGGTACTTAATTTGCTGGAGTCAGAGTTATGGCTAGTCTTAAAAACTGTCAAGAGCATAAAAGGCTAAGAGAACAGTTTCTTATGCGTGACTGTTTCCCCCCTGCAAATGGCCAATGACAGGCTTCCGTCTCACCCAGCTTCTCTGTCTCTCTCAGGTCGCCGCAGGCCGGGGGGAGTTAGAGGAACAAGTGTGGTACTCTACTGTTGCCAATCTCCATCTACAGGGACCCCCAACTGGCACTAGAATTCTAGGCTGCGCTGATGTAGCACTCAGAGCCGCTCTAGAGCGCACCTTCGGGTGGGGAGGGAAGGCACAGGGGGTGGCAGGACACCAGGTATTTTATGGATTGTGAAGCCATATTATGCACGACTCCCCTGTGACTCCTCAACCACTGTGTTGCTGATCTACATAAGGGGTGAGGATATGGGAGGCCCCACGACACAAAATATACCCTAGTTCGGGCTGCATTACAATCCATCATTATTTTGCACACCGTGCCTCCTCAGTTTGGTTCCAGCCATATGCAAATCAGTCTTGACCCTGCTCTAATAGGAACTGTCCAGCCAATGAGAGGATGGATTAGGATGCGGCCCGAGTGATTACCAGTGGCTGAGATCAACCCAAGCATTCCATCCATCACTGTTTTTGATACCTGTTGGGTTCTGAGTGATGTCATTGAGAAGGCCCAATATGCAAATCTACAATGCCGGGGGCCTGTGTTTTCCATCTGAAATGCAAATGAGAAAGTATCTTATTCTAAACTATGCAATAATCCCTGCACTCAAAAATTATTGATTTGGAGTTTTTCTGTTAATCGTGTATGTGCTAATTGCTCTTTCTCCACCACAGGATGGTCAACTGACTCCATCCGCCCTGTATATTTGAACTATAATAATTAGCAGAGAACATTTATGTTAATTATTAATGAGATTTTTTATTCACAATGCCTTAGGATACAGATTTTTAGGTATGTGTTTAGCTGACCATTTGTTGAAAGTTTTAGGCGTGAATATTATTTGTCAAAGTAAAATATAGTCTCTGTAAGACTCATCTGTTGATGTGCTTGATTCTCCCTCCATTTAATTTTCCAGATCTTTAATTGTAATTAGAGACATATCTTCCTGACGAATAATTCCCAAAAATGCACAAAGGACTATATGAATGAAAGAAATTCTGGATCTAGCGTATTTATGAATAAGTAAATAAATCAAATAGAAGCAAGATGATGAACACACAATGTACGTGTAGTCAGGACAAACATTTCTAATGTTAAATTGTAACCAATCCTGTGGCATAGACAAAAAATGCAACACATTTACAATATTCAAATAGGGAAACTCCAAATTGAAAAGATACTTGAGCGTGGGGATTATCCAACAACTTACATTTTAAAATTTACACCACAAACATACCCAAAGATCTTCCTTTATCAGAATAATTACAACATTTGTGGATATTGATTCAATTCCAGCTAAAAAGGAGGATTTACAGGTGAGGAGATGAAGCGAATCCTGACACTAATCAACAAGAATATTGCCAAACTATCAGCTAAACTAACTAGTGAACAAGGGATTTAAAAAATTGGATTACTTACTTAAAAACAAATAAGGCAAAAATGACATGCTTCAACAGATGCACAATAATGTTCAGTAAAGCTGATACCGAGGGATGACAAATTCCACTAAAACATATGCTGTTTAGGGAACAGAAATAATTTGTGGAGAAATGGTTTCAAATTCTTAATAAATGTATTTTAAAATAATCTTATTGAGAGAGGAGTTATCTAAAAATATTAACTATTTGGAAACAGAAATTAAAGCACGTAAGCATCAACTTAAAAATATTACAAAGAAACAGACCAGAAGAAAGTTTTAGAGGACCTTTTTAATAAAGTTTATACATACAAACAAAAAAATAAAGGGAAAAATATGCAAATATAAAGGAGAAACATTTGATGACCATAATGATCAGCTCTGTATGTGGATGAAATTACAAACATCCACAGAGAAAAAGCCAATGAGACCCTAGGATACAACAAGCACTTCAAGCAGTGATGGGGAGATGCTACTAACGGAGAAGACAGTGAAATGTACACATTCAGACACCACGTATTCAAGCCCTTGCACATAAGGCACACAAGCGCATTTTTAGAGGCCCCAACAACAAAAGGGAAACGAGGAAAAGTAAAAAGGAAAATCAAACACTCTCTATGTGGCCAAGACAACCTAGTACATAACATCTCAGACAACCAACTCACCACACATGAAACTCAACTAATATTAACAAGCATTTGCAATGCAATCGGTCTCGCCTTTGGGACGTTATATGTATTTAGCTATGCAGCACATTAGCCTGGGTGCTGAAACATCTACTGTTCTTTAACATGGAGGGAAAGTAAGCACCAAACTGCGTGACACGCCAGGTATGGGAACACATGGAGAGAAATATTGCCTTTCAGTGGGAAATGGTATGGTCTAAAGGTCTGTTTTTAATATAAAATCAGGGCCTTCGGTGGTTATATCACTGAAAATACAAGATTTGAAAAAAATATTATTGTCTACGTGTGCTCGTGGAAGATAATTTCTATGGACTGGAATCTAGAAAATGCTAAAGTGATTCTGGTATGTTACTGACCTCTGCTGGTCGTTTTCTATCAAGAAAGTTAAATAGAAGCAGTTGCCAGAAAAAGAAAGTCTCTCAGCAGAAAGCAATTCTGGTATTTTACTGACCTCTACTGGTTGTTTTCTATCAAGACAGTTAAATAGAGGCAGTTGATCAGAAAAAAAGTCCCTAAGCGGAAGCAGACAAGTCCTAGGGCTGATCTCCAGAGCCCACAAAGTACATACACACATAAGTATATAATAAGTATATACTAAAGTATATACAAGAGGTCTCGAATGCTCAACCTAAAAAAGACTTTCATTCATTCCAACACCCACATAGCATTTACAATTGAAAAATGAAGTATTTAACTTAATGACAAAAATAAAATAAAAACCTTTAATTCCACAACATACCGGCACAAAGACCACACACGGAGGAACAACATAAAATGCTTTTGCCCAAAAGTTTCTGTCCACAGATAAATAGTGGTAACTTAATGGAAACATTGTCATTGAATGACATAAAAAGCAAAGATTGGCAACATTGTCATTGAATGACATAAAAAGCAAAGATTGGCAAAGCCAATGAGCCTGTATTTTGGGAAGAAGGGGGACCCCTACAAATACAATGTGCTTGCTAATCGCAGGGAAAAAGGCTCTTAGGTAAAGAGATAATAGCAAGCTTTCAATTAGATCTGGAGTTAAAACATTCTAGGTATCATGTAAACAAATATGACCACACAATGAACCGACTATAAACTGAAAACAAAATCTTATTTCTGTTTATAAAAATATATTTTATTTAGTTATTTAATCTCTTAGTTCTCCTTGCTCCTTTCTGAAACAATCAACACAGTATCATATCTCATCCAGGGTTTCAAAGCATTAGACATGCTTGAATTTTGTTCGCAATAGACGGTTTCCTGACGAAGGCAGAAGTGCCGAAACGCGCGTAGTTGTCATCTACCGCTAGCCTTCATCTAATCTGAAAAAGCTTTTTAAGAAAGATATAATTATTGACCGCATGATTTGGACTGACTTTTTTCTTTGCATGTATTCATTATGTGTTCATTTTTTCTGTATATATGTATATTTACACTATTGATCAAGAATGGAAAATAATTCCAAGAAAAAGAGATTAAATAACTAAATAAAATATATTTTTATAAACAGAAATAAGATTTTGTTTTCAGTTTATAGTCGGTTTATTGTGTGGTCATATTTGTTTACATGATGAATGTTTTAATTCCAGATCTAATTGAAAGCTTGCTATTATCTCTTTACCTAAAAGCCAATGAGCCTGGCCATTAATTTGTTTTATAACTGATAGCACACACACACAAACACTTTAAAGACACGCCGTAGATATCACACACACATACATGCCTTCAACAACCATTCACTTACACACATACACAACCATCTCAAACCACGTGCACGCACAATGCAATTACAGACACACAAACTTTCAAAGGTAAGGCTGCATGCCGATGGCGAAAATTGATCCATGTGAATACATTATGCCTGGCTGCACTCTAGCTCACAAGTGAGGTTCTCACATGAGTGAGGCGTTCACTACTGTCAATGAGGTTGAAAGTCACAATACTGTATACAGAAATATTGTTTGACATCAATATTGCGCCCTAAATATAATTGACAAAATTATCATCTCATTAGGTGCAGATATTCTATTATTACATATAAGATATTAAGACACAATACTTATGTCAGAAGATATTCTGAAAGTCTTGTGGTGCCACCCCATCCAGACGCAGTGCAATTGACATGTTTTTCTGTCATAACAGCAAATACGGTCCTGTTTTAGACCCAAACCCTCTTGCAAAGTGCAGGCTTGGCAACTTACCGACCTATCTGCCTATTTTTTAACTTTAAGCTACCCCTCGCGATAGCAGAGGGATGAGAATTTACCTGAAAAGCTGCTGGCCCTTCCTATATTTTATGAATAATTATGTATTTATGTATTTATTTATTTATATTTATTTATATATTTATATTTATTTATATTTATTTATATATTATGTAATATGTATTTATTTATGGCAGAACCCCGAAGCTAGGATTTTATTTCCAATTGGGCCTGGCAAACCAGTTTCTTGTAGAACGTAAGACCGGCCTGTAGCTCTACTTTAGTTTCTGCAGAATAATCCTGATGCCACGTCACCTCAACAGCTGCGGCCCGTGCAGGTAAGAGCGGTGGGGCCGGGTTGGGGGGGATTCGACAGACGACCACAAGGGAAAATTAAATAAATCATTAATTTTCCCTCGTCGCCGTCGTCTGTCAGAATCTCCCCCCACCCGGCCTCACCGCTCTTACCTGCACGGGCCGTGACTGCACCTCAAGCCTCTTCCCACACCAGTACTTCTCATCGCTGATACCAAAACAGCGGGGGTGGCCCTCCTAGTCTCACATTCCTTCCAGGGGAAAGTAGGAGACAAACTGGCAGAAATTAAAGGGCGCCTATTAGCATACAGAGTGCAAGTGGCAGAACAATCCTTGGTGGTGGGTTCCCTAGACGCACCCAACGAGGGCAGGAACCATTCCTTCGCCGGGCACTGGCAGATGTCATGTCCAATCAGGATCGAAGAGACCTCCTGGGTGGGGATTTGAATCTGGTGTTTCACAATGAGCGTGACAGATCAACGTTCCGACGTGGGGGAGTCGGGGCCCATCCTCAGAGGGGGCACTGTGGAAACAGGAACGGGCCCGCAGGGACCTCTGGCGGCCCCGTTCCTGCTCCCAGACCCGCGACTACACCTTTTATTCCCACGCCCACAAGACCTATGCCCGGCTCGATTATTTTTTAGGGACAACAGGGATCCAGACTCTGCTTACAGACATAGGAATAAACCTCGTTCACTATCTGACCATGCCACAGTCTCTCTTGTCCTGGGTCTGCCATATTCATGTTGGACATTCCGGCTGTGGAGGATGAGAGAAACCCTTCTTCAGAGGCATGCTGTTGTGGACAGCTCACCCAAGCCATCACAAACTACCTCGACTTGAATGATAACACTGACACTTCTATCTCCCTGCTCTGGGAGACATTAAAAGCAGTGATACGATGTGAGCTCGTTGCCATCTCTGCGGCAGATAAGTTACAGCGGGATAAGAGGGAGCAGTTGTGACAGCAAGTGTTGGAGCTGGAAAGGATACACAAGTGTATGTGCGCGCCTCGGGTCTGGAGGCAGCTCGCATGCAGCTCGATGGATTAGATTGGGATAAAGCTAAGTACGGTTTGCTTAGACTTCGCCATTCCTTTCATGTGGGGGGGACAAGTGTGGGAGTTTGCTGGCTAACCGACTTTGTCCCCAGAGGCAGGCTGCAGGGGTGGAGTCCCTCCGGGCGCCTGATGGCACCGATATCCTAGGGGGTACCTCCATCGTATCAGGTTAGAAATGGTTACATCAGCTATCACGATATTGAAGCCTCTTAAATCGCCAAGACCAGATGGCTTCCCTGCTCAGTTTTACATGACGTTCTATCTGCTTCTAGCAACCATTCAGACCCGACTGTTCAACGCAATCACTGGACAGGGCACGGTCCCGTCTTCCATGCTGGAGGCATCTATAGTTGACATTCCCAAACCTGGGAAGGATTTCCGGCACTGTGGGTTCTATAGACCAATATCTCTTCTGAACGTAGACATCAAGCTTCTTACAGGCATTCTAGGAATCACTGACATAATATCGAAAGACACAATATCGACCTACATTTTTATCGACGCCAAAATATCGACTACACTAATATCGATACCCTATACTTAATTAAAACAATACACTTTTATCGACACCAAAATATCGTTATACATTAACATCGATAACAGTATTATCGAACACATAAATATTGTTATTTAAAATATTGAACATTATTTAAAAATATACCACATGTCAAAAATATCGATCACAATAATATAGACAGCAATAATATTGTTTTTTTTTAAAATATCGACAACTTAAAAACACATAAAACAAACAAAACTTAACACCATAAATTCAAATAAATAAACATACACTGCATACAAAATAAATAAAATACATTGAATTTAGAAAACAGTAAAACATATTATAAAACATTAAATCATAAAGACACTATTAATAACTATTTAAAATGTATATTTAAATAATATACACACATTATTTTACATCACATATAATACAATACACATTTAAATAATTCAACCTGTTTAAAAAAAAAAAAAGCAGTAACTGACTCTTAATTAGCGTTTTCCATATATGGAATCAAAGTACCAAAACAATTAAAACAATAAAGATCAAGCAATCAAATACACACAATATTAAAATAAACCAATACCGTTAACCAAACAATTAATTAAACACTATATAAAGAACTAAAAATTATTCTTATTTTACACCTTAAACCAAAAACAATAAAAAAGACAAAACTCTGCCAAATTCCTGCCAAAAGCAAGAACTTCATTAAAGAAAAATCTATTTCATACTTCAAAAAGTAAGTAAAAACCTATTTATAATATAACAATAATGCTAATCTTCATAAACTACTATTTATCATGCACAAATAATTAATATATATCTTTTTTCAATCTATGTCTCTTCTACAGATAAATCTCAAAGCATTCCAACAATTACAGACCAGCTTCTAAAATCATCTAACAAATAAAGTAAGTATTCAGCAAAATGCATTTTTAAAATTATCTAAAACACCCAACCAAACCCCAGCTTCATCCCAAACCCCACCCCACACCATATACAATTGAACAAAATAATTAAAAATATGTTTTATTCTACCCACAGAAACATCAGCAACAAAACAGAATTCAACTAACAAAGAAAGGACATCTACATTGAAAACTAGCTAAAAATCGACATCATAAGTATATTAATAACAATGTGTATGTATTAATTAAAAAACCTGTACATTATTCATTTTATTAATTTTTATATACATTTTTCGTAGCATTTAAAACATCACAATGACAGAAGGCGCCCAATTTATCACTTCCCAGAAAGGAAAGTTTTTGCTATGTTACATGGGATATGTCTATACCCAGGAAAAGCAAAGTGGACTTAAAGTAAATTGGAAATGTAGCAAATACTATTCGAATAAGTGTTATGGGCGAGCAACAACTAGAGAAACAACTGTTTTGTATGTAAGAGAACATAATCACCCCCCAAATGTTACTGAAATAGAGGTTAGGAATGCCCTAGACAACATTAAAGAAGCTAGCACTAGCTCACAGAAACCTACCACTCAATTACTTAAAGAATTGCTGCCCAAAGTACCCCACCATGCTACTGGCCAAATGCCCTCTATTTCTTCTTTAAAAAGAACTATAGCTCGAACAAAATAAGCCACAACCACCACCACACCTGCCCCAAAAACATTTGAAGAGGTAGAAATTCCCCCAGAACTATCTATAACTCATAACGAAGAACCTTTTATTCTTTATGACAACAAATCTAAAGAGAAAAGAATAATTATGTTTGCAACCGCAAATAATTTAATCAAACTACAACAGTCAGAAACATGGATGATGGATGGGACTTTTAAAATTTGTCCCAAACCATTCTATCAATTATATACTATCCATGCCCTATATCAAAACACTAACATCCCTTTTATCTACGCCTTACTACCCAATAAACAAAATTCCACATATATGGAAATACTAAGTAAAATTAAACAAGAAACAAATAATTATTTTCCACAGAAAATAATTATTGATTTTGAACAGGCAATGATAAATGCAATTCTAAAATCCTACCCACACACATCAATTCAGGGTTGCTACTATCATTTCAATCAGTGTATATGGAGACACCATCAAAAATCAACACTAAGGGCCCGATTCCGATACCGGCCAGAAAACGGTCCGACCGACACGGACCGAGAATGTATTACGATCGACACGTACATGCGCAGTACGACCGGCGGAGTACAATGCAATGCGTGTGAAACACAACCGACTCGCACGGAGCACAGGACGTACGACTGACACGTATGGAAACCAGTGATTCGGCCGTAAAAGAGCCCGACGCGACGGACTCGTACGCCAAGGATGCCACATAGGTTAGCATAAGCACAACGCGACAGACTCGTACGCGAACGATGCCACATAGGTTAGCATTATCCCGACACGACAGACTCGTACGCGAATGATCACACATAGCCTAGCATGAATGGAACAGACTCGGACAACCCCACCAAAACAAGACCAAGCATCCGTTGCGGTCAACGCATCTTCCATCTAATGTTCAAAGTTAATACAATAAAAGCAGATCACAAAAAAGCAAACAAGCATTGGCATATCCCCCAAAATATTTCCAGTCTCCTTTTTGTCTTCATGATAAGACACACCCACAACCCCACCTATATAAAAGGTCAAATTTTTGATCATGATCCTTTGCAAATTCTACTTACCAGCCAGCAGACCACAACACTAGACAGCACAGACACATACACACACAAATCATCCACCACACAACCACCACACAACTAGCACCTGTTAAATAATACACTCACTAAAACACAACTTAACTCTCACTCACACACTCACCCTCACCTTCACACACACATCCATCTCCACCACCACCCATCACCATGCCACCAAAGAAGAATCCAAAGTTCACAGACTGTGAGTTGGAAGTAATGGTAGATGAAATACTCAGAGTAGAGCCACAGTTATTTGGCAACTTGGTCCAACAGACCCCCTTGTCCCAGAAAACCAAGATGTGGGAGAGGATTGTCAACAAAGTGAACGCTCAAGCACGTTGTCTGCGCACAATGGACGACATCAGGAACAGGTGGTACGACATACGCAGGAGGGTCAAGAAGCTCATTGGAAAAGAACATGCCCTGAGCCAGCGTACTGGCGGTGGCCCTCCTGCCAAACCGGTTCATTTCACTTCCTGGGAGGAGAAGGTGCGGGCCATCCTACCACCGGAGGGCATACATGGAATATCAGGAGTACCAGAGCCTGGTGAGTACATACTAAACAAGACTATATAATGCAGAAAATACTCATCCACAGACATCACTGTCAAGGACATAATCATACAAATAACAGTCAGCTAATACAGAACTATATGAACCAAATTAGCATGGGATGTGTATGGCACTTAGTCATACAAAATTACCTGCAATCCCACAGTAATCTTTACCTATTTCATTACCTGTACAAACTTTACAACAAACACAGAAATGCTTTGTGCCAAAAATAGCATCCAGCACTGTCCGCCATCTTGTCAGCATGGTTAGATTCACTCACAGTGAAGCTGAGTCACAGGAAGGAAGTGTGGGATGGCTGGGAAGGTGGGTGTTGCCAAAAGCATGCTGGGAGTCGTAGTCACAGCTAACAGTTCTCCTCCCACATGGACCAACAAGCCCATCTTGAACTATACACATTGCACAGGGAGTGGAGAAGTACTGGCAAGATGGCAGGCACTGGCCCATGGTGTGGGGACCACAAGGCCCTGTTGGGAGTTGTGCTCAAACTAACTCCAGGCACCACTGTCAGACATCTTAGCTGTTACCTTCACATCCACTGTACAGAACACACAGTACCAGGTGGTCTAGATTTGATATGTGGGAGGATGAATACTAGCAGTGAATGCAAATACCATCATGCCCTGCACTATACACACCTTCTCATGCAGGACAAATAGCACTCTTGTAACTAGGCAGTTACTGCGTGTAAAAGGAAATGTACCGGAAAGATGGATACACAGGGGCTTCATGTAAGATATAGAAAAAAGTCACATACACTCCTTGGCCTTCTCACACAACTACATACTCTCAAACACCTTCACAGTACATCAGCACCCAATTACAGGGAAAGCATTGTCCCAGGTGTGCTCACTGTGCTTGCTGTGAAGCTGTGTGGAGGACAGGACATGGTGTAAGTTGCAGTCATAGCCCTTTACAAAACACACACACACAATGAAACGTTCATCAGTGGCAATGGCTAACTGACAGTGAATGAATGGTCCACAGCAAGATGTCTGACCCTGTTGCATGGTGTCATGTGCCCAAGGCCTTGTTGTGAATAGCACTCAATTCCAAGATCATGCTGCGGCATAAGCATCCTTGCGACTACACTCCCCTCACTGTCATTGATCCTCTGTGTATGAGTAGCAAGCTGTTCTGTTTGGGAAGAGGGGTAGAGGCCACAGCAGCACAACTCAAGCCCAAGAACCACTGCAACTCACTGCTCTGCCCATGGAAAATAACATTACAATGTGGCTGTTGTAACAACCGCGTGGCAATTGCATGCGTTGTAACGCATGTGCTGCAATAGCTGTTTCACATTAACACAATCATCAAAGTAGTATATAGTGAAATCTGACATAGATACTGGATTGTGAGTGTGTAAGTCGCAACAGCAATGTGACAGCTTCAAACATGCACAAAGACAAACACACATGCACAAATCTGGATAAAGGTCTGTGAGAAGTTGGCCTGGTATATGCTGTTCACTAATTAAAGTGGGCACCTTGCACCAGAACAATTCGACTCTTATGGTAGATAGGTTTAAGACAACCTTTAAAGAAAGCTATCCTAGTGGTAGCTGTGGAGAGCAGCCTTCAGGCTAAGTCTTGAAGGAATGTAAAGCAGCTTGTTTTACCACACAATCTCTTGAATCACCAAATGAAAAGACACCACACAGGTATATATATCAAATATATATGTATTTATTAATAAACACTCTCTACTAATCTCTTTATGAGATTAGAGGATAGGAACATATGTACAATCAAATATTATCAGGATAAGTTTAGCACAATTGAATATTACAATCTTAGTTTGCTAGACCTAGGTCTAGGGCATCTAGAATCGAGGGAGCCCCAAGAACCACCCCAGGTAGTTGTAGGAGACCCACAGGGGACGGACGCGGTGACCTGGCACCGATGCGAATCCTGTACGAGTCTATGCACTCAGACGCGATTGAGATATCAATGTTCAAGGTCCCTTGCGTGTTCGAGGCGAACACACCGATCGGACTCAGTACGAGTCGAAGGATTCGGTCTACAGATAGGATTTGCAAGGGAGTCGGACGCGGTGTGTCTAACACAGACGCGAACCAGGTACGAGTCAGTGCGAGAATCGCACGGGGAAAGTAAGAGTTTTAGGATACTTCTGGTGAACCTACAAGCAAGTCACTTACAGGGTAAGTAGTTTGAGGGCCCCCACCTACAGGAGCACCGTAGTGCTGGAGTTACCTCACCCAGGGAAGCCGGGTGCACAGGTGTCCTTTGGTGTCGGGTCGCAGCGTCGTTTTCAATGGCGAACAAAGAAGACTTGCTGCTTGTGATGGTGTGAAGAAGTGTCCGGTGGAATCCAAGCCTGGATTCGGTGGAAGGATGACCTGAAAGCAGAGGGGACAGTGTTCAAAGTCACTTGGCAGTGACTCGGGGCAAGGAAGATGAATGCCCACCGTCGTCGCAGGGTTCAGGTCGTTCACAGTTGCCTTGACTCTTCAGCCATGAGGTCCAGGAGGCGTCGATGACGACCAGGAGCTGGATTCGGTGTGCCCCACGATGTCTGCGGCTTACTGCGGTGTCGGCAACTCGATCGGAGCCAACAAGCCTTGGTAACAGCAAGTCTCGGGGAAAGTGTGAAGAGGCAATGGCGCAGACCAGCAAGGTCTGTGGAACTCACCCAGCGAGGGTAAGTCAGGGCAGGCCTGGAGCAACCAGGGGAGCCCTTTGGTTTCTTTGGAAAGTCTTCTGGGGACCCACAAGCCGGCTGGCAAGGGGTCGCGAAGACGCCTCGGGAGGATTCTCTCACAGGGGCCCACGGTCACTCGGGACGTGGTAGTCCGCTGATCTTAGGAGGGATTCCTGCTGGAGGCTGGGACCACACGTGGTCCAAAGCACAAGTTCGTGGAACGTTGTGAGGGGTTGCACTCGACAATAGTGCACGGTACCCAGGGGTCGCGGTTCCTCGTCACTCTTGGGGTCCACTGGCCTCAGCTTCGCTGGGGACTCACGATGGCCTTTGAGAAGTTAGGAAATCCACTTCTTGGGCTGCAGGGACTTCGAACTCCGGCGGGAGCGGCGTAGTTTGCGACCGTCGTTTGTAGTTTTTGGTGCCTGCCAAACAGGGGAGTCACTCCTTGACTCCAAGGGAGATTCTTCAGTCTTCCAAAGGTAGTGGAACGTCGAAGGTCCGGGATTCTTCTTGTAGAGCGTCGTCCAGGGAAATCTAGGGTGCAATGCACAGGTTCCCCCTCTTATACTAAAAGGAGGGGAGGGACTAGCTCTATGACCCTACCTATGGGAGGGTCAGGGGAGTGGGTGGCTACACCCACTTCCCTTTGTCCAGTTTCGCGCCAGAGCAGGGACAGGTAGCCCCTGAGCCGGTTTGAACTGGCATATGCACAGAGGAGCCTTCTGCTCCCCCAGTGCAGGACTTCAAAGCACTCTAAGAGTGCACCCACCCAGCCCCAATACACTAAACCCTGTCTGGGAGGTGGTCACACCCCTTGGGACAGGATATCTATTGTTGGGCTCCCTCCACTGCGAGTGTTGGTCATCAGCAGGAGGGCAGCCCAGTGTCTGTGACTGGTGGCATCCATTTTGTGATGCCAGGGCTCTGTCGGATTCTACCGCGTTTCCACAGTAGGTACATGTCTATCCCTCTAGAAGGGTGGAATGCTACCCCCGCCGCCAGGACTGGCGGGGGGGTAGTATTCCAAGGTGTTTGACACCAAACACGAAATGTTTCGATGCAGCCATTCCAAAGTTAGCATTTTACCGCGAGGATATAATGCACTTAAAAGTATATGGTTTAACCGCATCCACAAACAGCACCAGAGAATGGACTCTGAGAGCTGCAGAGGGGCCCTGTTCAGGCAGAGGCACCCCCTCACATAGAAGCCAAGCACCCTGCCCTCAGGATTGATAGGGCCTGCCTTAGGGGTGACTGATAGGGTTATATGTGTGTGCAGGAGAGATATAGGGAACCTATATCTCAGTGAGGGGTGCTAGCACTTCCTCACTCAGGCTGCAGTAGCAGGCCTGTGGTGTCAGATTTAGTCTGCTTCCCAGGGGTGGCATAATACATGCTGCAGCCCCTGGTAGGCCTGTGGAGTACCTATGCCCTTGGTACCTAGGGTACCATATACTAGGGACTCATAGGGTACCACAGTATCCAATCACTAGTGCACCTAGAGTGCACTCCAAATCGTTTAGAGAGAACAGAGAGGCTGGGGCCCTGATTAGCAGGGTCCCAGCCTGACTATAGCCAGAAACCAGTGTAAACATCAGAAAAAAAGTGGGGGCAACATAAGAGGCAGATCCTACTCTCCTACACAACCCCCCAAACGCAGGGACACTAAACTAACCTTGACCAGTTGAGTCTTCGTGTTCAAAGTGGAAATACCTTGAGAGTCCATCTGCATTGGCATGTTGGGTCCCAGGTCTATGTTCCACTGTATAGTCCATCCCCTGTAGGGAAATGGACCACCTCAAAAGTTTTGGGTTTTCTCCTTTCATTTGTTTAAGCCATAGGAGGGGCTTGTGGTCGGTCTGAACTATGAAGTGAGTACCAAACAAGTATGGCCTCAGCTTCTTCAGGGCCCATACCACAGCAAAGGCCTCCTCTCTATAGCTGACCAACGTTTCTCTCTAGGGGTCAGCCTTCTGCTAATAAAAGCTACTGGCTGGTCTTGACCTTCATCATTCAGTTGAGACAGTACAGCTCCCACACCCAGCTCAGAAGCATCTGTTTGGACAATGAACTTTTTGGTGTAGTCTGGACTCTGTAAGATGGGGGCAGTGCACATGGCCTGCTTTAGGTCTTCAAATGCCTTTTGACAGCTAGCTGTCCACTGAACCTTTTTGGCATTTTCTTTGAGGTCAGATCATTCAAGGGGGTCACTATAGATCCATATCCCTTGACAAACCTCCTATAGTACCCAGATAGGCCTCAGAAGGCTCTCACCTGTGTCTGGGTGGTTGGAGCAACCCATTCCATTATGGTCTGGATCTTGCTCTGTAAAGGCTGAACCTGGCCTCCACCTACAAGGTGGCCCAGGTACACAACCTGACTCTGCCCTATCTGGCACTTAGTGGCCTTGATAGTGAGGCCTGCCTTTTGCAGGGCCTCCAAAACATTCCTGAGGTGGACCAGGTGATCCTGCCAGGAGGAACTAAAGACAGCAATATCATCTAGATAAGCTGAGCAATAAGTTTCCATCCCTGTCAGAACTTTATTCACCAACCTCTGGAAAGTGGCAGGTGCATTTTTCAATCCAAAGGGCATCACCACAAACTGGTAGTGCCTACCAGGGGTCGAAAATGCTGTCTTGGCTTTTGCATCATCAGCTAATCTGATCTGCCAGTAGCCAGCTGTTAGGTCAAACGTGCTTAGATACTTGGCTGAGGCCAAAGTATCAATCAGCTCATCTGCCCTTGGTATGGGATAGGCATCAGTCCTAGAGACTGCATTGAGGCCTCTGTAGTCTACACAAAACCTCATTTCTTTCTTACCACCCTGGGTATGAGGCTTGGGTACCAGGACTACTGGACTAGCCCAAGGGCTATCTGAAGGCTCAATTACACCTAGCTCCAACATTTTCTGGACTTCAGTCCTGATACAGTCCCTGACATGATCAGGTTGCCTGTAGATTTTATTCTTGACAGGCAGACTGTCTCCAGTGTCCACCTCGTGGGTGCACCAGGAAGTCTGAATAGGGGTCAGGCTAAACATATGTCTAAACTGTTGCAGAACTTGTCTGCACTCAGTTTGCTGATGGTCAGTGAGGCTGCTTGCCAAAGCAACACCATCTACTGACCCATCATCAGGGTTCTGAGAGAGCAGGTCGGGGAGAGGGTCACTCTCCTCCTCCTGGTCCTCATCATTTGCCATGAGCAAGCCCATGTCAGCCCTGTCAACATATGGCTTTAATCTGTTGACATGGAGCACCCTCAGGGGGCTCCTGGGAGTTCCAAGATTCACCAGATAGGTGACTTCTCCCTTCTGTTCAACTATTGTATGGGGGCCACTCCACTTGTCCTGGAGGGCTGCTGGGGCCACAGGCTCCAACACCCACACTTTCTGTCCCGGCTGGTATACAGTCAGTACAGCCTTTTGGTCATGCCAAGCTTTTTGTAATTCTTGGCTGGCCTCCAGGTTTTTGGTTGCCTTTTTCATGTACTCAGCCATCCGGGAGCGGAGACCAAGTACATAGTCCATCACATCTTGTTTGGGGGCTTGAGAGGTAACTCCCAGCCCTCTTTTACCAAACACAGTGGACCTCTCACAGGATGCCCAAACAGAAGCTCAAATGGGCTGTAGCCAACCCCCTTCTGTGGAACCTCTCTGTAGGCAAACAACAGGCAAGGAAGAAGAAGGTCCCATTTCCGCCTAAGCTTCTCTGGGAGTCCTTTAATCATTCCTTTCAAGGTTTTGTTGAATCGTTCAACTAAACCATTGCATTGTGGGTGATAGGGGGTGGTGAACTTGTAAGTTACAGCACACTCCTTCCACATTGCTTTTAGATACCCTGACATGAAGTTGATACCTCTGTCAGAAATGACCTCCTTTGGAAAACGCACTCTGGAGAAGACTCCAATGAGGGCTCTTGCCACCACAGGGGCTGTGGTGGTCCTCAGGGAATTGCTTCTGGGTACCTGGTGGCATGATCCACTACCACCAGGATAAACCTGTGCCCAGATGCAGTTTGAGGGTCAAGGGGACCAACAATGTCAATCCCTACCCTTTCAAAGGGTACCCCCACCACCGGTAGTGGTATCAGGGGGCCTTTGTTGTGCCACCTGCCTTACCACTGGCTTGGCATGTGACACAGGAGCGACAAAACTCCTTTGTGTCCTCTGACATATGTGGCCAATGAAAATGTGGAATAAGCCTGTCCCAGGTCTTGTTTTGGCCCAAGTGTCCTGCTAAAGGGATATCATGTGCTAAGGTCAAGAGGAACCCCTAAACTTCTGAGGTATTACCAACCTCCTGGTGGCTCCAGGGGCTGGGTCTCTACCCTCAGAATATAGGAGTCCCTCATCCCAATAAACTTTATGGGACCCACTAGCACTCCCAGCAGCCTCAGCAGCAGCCTGCTGTCTGAGGGGTTCAAGAGAGGGGCAGCACTGTTGCTCCTTCCTCAGATCTTCCCTAGAAGGGCCCCCTGCCCCCAAGAACTCAACCTGATCAGGCTCAAGTCCCTCTGGGGCAGTTCCTTCTTCAGGATCTGCTTCACCTCCCTCTGGGGGTGAATCTGTGATCTGAGACAGAGGGGAAGGCACTGCCTTTACCCTACTGCTCCTCCTCTTGGGAAGCATCTGGTCCACTGTTCCAGGATCCAGAGCTGGTTCAGTGTCATGCATTCTTGCTTGTGACCTGGTCACAGTAAATACCTCTGCAGGGATGCCCAACATCTCAGCATGAGTCCATAACTCTACTTCAGACCAGGCTGAAGTCTCTAGATCATTGCCCAATAGACATTCGACAGGGAGGTCTGCACTGACTACAACCTTCTTGAGGCCAGTTACCCCTCCCCAGGAGAAATTCACAACTGCCAGACTATGGTTGGTCTTGGTGTTGCTTGCATTGGTCACCTGGTACATTTCGCCCAGGATGATCTGTCCAGGGTCCACAAGATCCTCTGCCACCATGGTGACACTAGCACCTGTGTCCCTAAATGCCAAAGCCTGTTTGCCATTTATTACAGGCTGCTGTTTGTATTTGCCCAGATTACTGGGACTCACTAGGAAGGACATATTAAGGTCTCCCTCACAAATCAGCATTGCCTGAGTGGGCACTCTGACTAGGTCAGAGTCCACTTCAGAACCCAGTGTCAACCCTACTAAACCCTTAGTCTGTGTACCACCTCCACCAGTAGCTGAACTAGGGGGAACAGTTGCCTTAGGGGCAGGAGTGGTGGTGGTTTGGTCTTTGGACTTGTTACAGTCAGAAGTCCAGTGCCCTTTCTGTTTACAGAATTTGCACCAGGGCTTCTTTTGGCCTTTTCCCTTGTTGGACTGTGACTCCCCACCAGATGCAGATTTTTGGGGCCCTTGTGAAGACTTCTGGTCTTTTGACTTATCCCCACCTTTCTCAGAGCCCTTAGGATCTTGCTTCTTGGTGTCACCCCCTTGGTTCTGGGGTTTCTGCCTCACCCTGGTTCTGACCCACTTGTCTGCCTTCTTTCCCAATTCTTGGGGAGAGGTCAGATCCGAGTCCACCAGGTACTGATGCAACAACTGGTTCTGGCAATTATTAAGGATTTGTTCTCTCATCATCAGATTATACAATCCCTTAAAATCAGTAACCCTACTGCCAACCAGCCAACCCTCCAGAGCCTTGGTTGCACAATCAACAAAGTCAGTCCAGTCCTGAGTCTGTGCCTTCTGGGTGTCTCTGAACTTTAACCTGTACTGCTCAGTGGTTAAGCCAAACCCATCTATCAGTGCACTCTTCAGGACTTCATAATCATCAGCATCCTCTTCTCTAACAGTGAGGAGCTTGTCTCTACCTTTATCTGAAAAAGAGAGCCACAAGATTGCTGCCCACTGTTTCTGGGGGACCTGCTGTACTCTACAGGCCCTCTCCATAGCAGTTATCCACTTGTGGATATCATCCCCACTCTGGTAGGGAGGAACAACCTTGCTCAGGTTCCTATGGTCTGGAATAGATTCTCTGCCTCTAGGGACACTGTTGCTGCCACCAAGGGGTTCTAACCCCTCTCGTCGAGAAGCTCTCTGGATCTCCAGGGCTTCTCTATCCAGTGCCAACTGCTTGGTTCTGAGGGCAACTCTTGCTTCCTCATACTGCAGCAGTTTGCACATTCTTTCAGAGGAGGTCTCTCTTATGGGAAAGTATGAGTTCCTCTGCTGGACAAATTCTCTGCCAGAGTGATAAGAGTGCTCAGATTCCCTGGAAGGGGACCTATGCCTCTCATCCACTCTGTCAGTTCTCTTAGGGAGAATTCCTCTGTCCTTTTCAGGCCCCTTGAGGCCTGGCCCTTCAATCACAGAGTCCTGGTCATTCGGATTTTCATCGTCTGACCCAGATACTGTAATTGACCCACCCACTGATTCAGACCCATTGGCTCCTAGAGCCAATCTAAGATCATCTGCTGTCAGCAGATCTATCAGGTGCAGGGTTGAGGGACTCTGTCCTAGTCTCAGGTGTCTTTCAACACACATGGCTCTCAAGTCAGAGAAAGCCATGTCCTTGTACTGAGGCTGAGTGGATCCACTGGTTCCACCCTTTAAGGACATTCTAGTGTTGTGCAGTGTTGTACTACCTACACTAGTTTGTGGCCTACTGATCCTAGCTTGAGCTGTAGAAAGGGTGTGCTATCCCCTTGGCATACAGCTCTAAGTTCAGTAGAACTTATCGATACTAAGCTTGACTTTATATGTACCTATAGTGGTTTTCAGTTAGTAATTCAAATAGAGATTTTCTGGTAAAACAATAGCAAGCTGGAATCCCACACGCTGCCCACCAATGTGAGAAGTTGGCCTGGTATATGCTGTTCACTAATTAAAGTGGACACCTTGCACCAGAACAATTCGACTCTTATGGTAGATAGGTTTAAGACAACCTTTATAGAAAGCTATCCTAGTGGTAGCTGTGGAGAGCAGCCTTCAGGCTAAGTCTTGAAGGAATGTAAAGCAGCTTGTTTTACCACACAATCTCTTGAATCACCAAATGAAAAGCCACCACACAGGTATATATATCAAATATATATGTATTTATTAATAAACACTCTCTACTAATCTCTTTATGAGATTAGAGGATAGGAACATATGTACAATCAAATATTATCAGGATAAGTTTAGCACAATTGAATATTACAACCTTAGTTTGCTAGACCTAGGTCTAGGGCATCTAGAATCGAGGGACCCCCAAGAACCACCCCAGGTAGTTGTAGGAGACCCACAGGGGACGGACGCTGTGACCTGGCACCGATGCGAATCCTGTACGAGTCTATGCACTCAGACGCGATTGAGATATCAATGTTCAAGGTCCCTTGCGTGTTCGAGGCGAACACACCGATCGGACTCAGTACGAGTCGAAGGATTCGGTCTACAGATAGGATTTGCAAGGGAGTCGGACGCGGTGTGTCTAACACAGACGCGAACCAGGTACGAGTCAGTGCGAGAATCGCACGGGGAAAGTAAGAGTTTTAGGATACTTCTGGTGAACCTACAAGCAAGTCACTTACAGGGTAAGTAGTTCGAGGGCCCCCACCTACAGGAGCACTGTAGTGCTGGAGTTACCTCACCCAGGGAAGCCGGGTGCACAGGTGTCCTTTGGTGTCGGGTCGCGGCGTCGTTTTCAATGGCGAACAAAGAAGACTTGCTGCTTGTGATGGTGTGAAGAAGTGTCCGGTGGAATCCAAGCCTGGATTCGGTGGAAGGATGACCTGAAAGCAGAGGGGACAGTGTTCAAAGTCACTTGCAGTGACTCGGGGCAAGGAAGATGAATGCCCACCGTCGTCGCAGGGTTCAGGTCGTTCACAGTTGCCTTGACTCTTCAGCCACGAGGTCCAGGAGGCGTCAACGATGACCAGGAGCTGGATTCGGCGTGTCCCACGATGTCTGCGGCTTACTGCGGTGTCGGCAACTCGATCGGAGCCAACAAGCCTTGGTAACAGCAAGTCTCGGGGAAAGTGTGAAGAGGCGATGGCGCAGACCAGCAAGGTCTGTGGAACTCACCCAGCGAGGGTAAGTCAGGGCAGGCCTGGAGCAACCAGGGGAGCCCTTTGGTTTCTTTGGAAAGTCTTCTGGGGACCCACAAGCCGGCTGGCAAGGGGTCGCAAAGATGCCTCGGGAGGATTCTCTCACAAGGGCCCACGGTCACTCAGGACGTGGTATGCCGCTGATCTTAGGAGGGATTCCTGCTGGAGGCTGGGACCATACGTGGTCCAAAGCACAAGTTCGTGGAACGTTGAGAGGGGTTGCACTCGACAATAGTGCACGGTACCCAGGGGTCGCGGTTCCTCGTTACTCTTGGGGTCCACTGGCCTCAGCTTCGCTGGGGACTCACGATGGCCTTTGAGAAGTCAGGAAATCCACTTCCTGGGCTGCAGGGACTTCGGACTCCGGCGGGAGCGGCGTAGTTTGCGACTGTCGTTTGTAGTTTTTGGTGCCTGCCAAGCAGGGGAGTCACTCCTTGACTCCAAGGGAGATTCTTCAGTCTTCCAAAGGTAGTGGAACGTCGAAGGTCCGGGATTCTTCTTGTAGAGCGTCGTCCAGGAAATCTAGGGTGCAATGCACAGGTTCCCCCTCTTATACTAAAAGGAGGGGAGGGACTAGCTCTATGACCCTACCTATGGGAGGGTCAGGGCAGTGGGTGGCTACACCCACTTCCCTTTGTCCAGTTTCGCGCCAGAGCAGGGACAGGTAGCCCCTGAGCCGGTTTGAACTGGCATATGCACAGAGGAGCCTTCTGCTCCCCCAGTGCAGGACTTCAAAGCACTCTAAGAGTGCACCCACCCAGCCCCAATACACTAAACCCTGTCTGGGAGGTGGTCACACCCCTTGGGACAGGATATCTATTGTTGGGCTCCCTCCACTGCGAGTGTTGGTCATCAGCAGGAGGGCAGCCCAGTGTCTGTGACTGGTGGCATCCATTTTGTGATGCCAGGGCTCTGTCGGATTCTACCACGTTTCCACAGTAGGTACATGTCTATCCCTCTAGAAGGGTGGAATGCTACCCCCGCCGCCAGGACTGGCGGGGGGTAGTATTCCAAGGTGTTTGACACCAAACACGACATGTTTCGATGCAGCCATTCCAAAGTTAGCATTTTACCGCGAGGATATAATGCACTTAAAAGTATATGGTTTAACCGCATCCACAAACAGCACCAGAGAATGGACTCTGAGAGCTGCAGAGGGACCCTGCTCAGGCAGAGGCACCCCCTCACATAGAAGCCAAGCATCCTGCCCTCAGGATTGATAGGGCCTGCCTTAGGGGTGACTGATAGGGTTATATGTGTGTGCAGGAGAGATATAGGGAACCTATATCTCAGTGAGGGGTGCTAGCACTTCCTCACTCAGGCTGCAGTAGCAGGCATGTGGTGTCAGATTTAGTCTGCTTCCCAGGGGTGGCATAATACATGCTGCAGCCCCTGGTAGGCCTGTGGAGTACCTATGCCCTTGGTACCTATGGTACCATATACTAGGGACTCATAAGGTACCACAGTATCCAATCACTAGTGCACCTAGAGTGCACTCCAAATTGTTTAGAGAGAACAGAGAGGCTGGGGCCCTGATTAGCAGGGTCCCAGCCAGACTATAGCCAGAAACCAGTGTAAACATCAGAAAAAAAGTGGGGGCAACATAAGAGGCAGATCCTACTCTCCTACAAGGTCCCAATAGGAAGAATAAGTATGTCATTGTTAAAGCACATATGTGTGAAACATCAATACACCTGTGTCATGCACAGGGTGTCACATGACAGTCAATGTCTATGTACAGTCAAGGAAACAAGACATGCACATTAATGCACCAAGCTGGACATGCTCAGAAAAGCATATCTTGTCCAAATTACTATGTTCACATGACAAATAGTCCTGTGTCTGTGATGATTGATGAGTATATATTGTAATAAACTTCTACATAACCTACAAAGGATTCTTATATGTGTATGATACGTTGACCATGTGCAAATACACAACAAACCTTGTCTCACACTTCTACCCACAGGGTCTGATGATGAGACAGCAAGAACAGACCAGGAATCACAGTCCCAGACTCTGGTTGACCCTGAGCTCTCCGGTGTGGATGTCTCTCAGCCCTCCTCGGATGAAGACGAGCTACTTGGCACCTCCGGGGTGGGCCAGCATGCAGCACCAACAGCAGTAACATCAGCACCCCCAGCGACCACTCCTTCAACATCTGCGACCACCCTGATGGCCAGTTCCCACACGGACACATCAAGTCAGGCAAACCCCGGGAGCACTGCAACAGAGGGTACTCCTGAGTTGGCAGGTAACATCCCCACTGTACATAATGAAGGAGGCCCTGTCATGTCTGTGCATCCTACAACAGGTCCTGCTCGTGTGGGTAGGGGTGGTGGGAGTGGGCATGGTGGGAGGTTACGGCATGCAGCTGGTGCTGATGTTCAAAGTGACCCACAGATGGCCCGCATCCTTGATGCTTATCAAGAATGCACCGGAGACTTTGGCCAGGTAGTTGGGATCCTCAGGGACATGAAAGAACAGCAGGCTGCCCATTTTGCCCGTGTGGAAAGACATATGGACCGTATGGAAGCAAAATGGTCCAAAATCGATGATCTTACAGCGGTGCACAGGGACATACTCACCTGCCTCCGCCAGAGACCGACCAACATGACCCCAGCTCGCTGTGTGCCTACAACATCTATTGCCTCAACATCTGCATATGCCACAGGGAGGGATGAGGACTCGGGCGGAGAGTCCTCTGCACCGCCGCAGCCTCCACCTGAGGGTCCCCCCCAAAAAAGAAGAGGGGCCGTCCGAGGAAGGGCAATTGAGAGACTGATGGCCATGCATCCCCCCCAGGGACTGACAAAATGCTCCTGATATCCTCCATTGTGTGCAAAACATTCACTTTGTTGACTTTCACTGGACTCTCCCACATGCGATGGAGTGTCGAAGTTGGATCATGTGAACAAATGACTGTGGACTTTGCTCTGAAATATTTCATCTATCACCACTTCCAACTCCTCGTAGAACTTTGGATTTCAATTTTTGTACAGCATTTCACCTTATTTTTTATTTCACACATTCACTGCAATTAAAAAATATTAGCACAATACTTGTTATTTTTTCTGGTGAATGAAATACAGTTTCCATATTTTGTATGATGATCAATCTAAGAATGAATTCTCTTTAAAAAAAAAAGGAAAGGAGTATGTCTACCGTATTGTGAATGAATGCTACATAACACATATGAGAGATACACACACCAGGGTCAACACAACACACATAGTACATGCCATAGATATTCATTGCCTACACTCTTGTAAAATTTAAACATTTAACTGCACAAAAAATAAGCATTGTCTTATGAAAACAACATCAGGGCATAAATACTGTATATAAATGAATGTTTGATGTGTGTAAACAGACAAGGCACACCTCAATGTGGCTCAGAGCTTTATTACACCGGCACAAGCTGTTGCACTCACCACTAAATCAAGCAGATGACACAGTGTCAATAATCAGAAATAACTTAAAATTATCATTATATGGCTGATGTGAAAGTGTGGCATAGATTCATGATCCTAATGAAGATTCCATTATGGAACAGCATTGTGGGTCTTGTAGGTAACTTGTATACATACAACAGCCAAGGGACCCTGTGAAGGAGAGACATTGAACATTATTAAATCATACATGTTGTTGTTTTAACATCTCCCTAACGTATTTTCACCATAATCATTATTTACATTTGCACACCAGCTGTGAGTAATGTCAACACTGTACTGGTGACCATCATAACTCAATATACACAGAGCAAAAAGAAATACCATGTCAACTAGCATACACTCACACGTATACAAACATAGTGTACAGCATACACATATCATGCAAAGCAAATGCTGTATCAAATCATCTTAGCATACTTACACTCATGAGAAAAAGTTGTCTATGAGCTGTCTCCTAACATCCTGCTCATCCTCCTCATCACTGGCAACGTGTCCCAGTCCAGGATCCTCCCCTGCTGGAGGCAGCTCGTCTCCGTCATCATGTATGAGCGGTATCTTCTTCTTCACTGCCAGGTTGTGTAGCATGCAACACACAATGATGATCTTACACACCTTGGATGGTTCATATTGTAGTGCTCCTCCTGTGCGGTCCAGGAAACAAAATCATGTTTTGAGTAGTCCAAATGTCCGCTCAATAACTCGCCTTGTCCGACCATGTGCCTCGTTGAAACGTAACTCAGCAAGGGTGACTGGGTTCCTGAGTGGTGTCAGCAACCACTGCATATTGGGGTATCCAGAGCCTCCTACATTTAACACAGAAAAATAAAGCACTTCTCAGAAAACAGGGTACAACATGACATACAAGTCACACACAACAGAAACAGACAACATTACCCACCAACAAGCCAGGCATGCTCATTTTGCAGCCGAGACATCATCTGTGGTATCCGACTCATTCTCATGATGTACGCGTCGTGTACTGATCCTGGGAAACATACACAGACATGTGAGATGACCATGTCAGCCAGACATACCACCAGGGCATTTATTGAGTGGAAATGTTTGTGATTTCTGTATGTCTGTTCATTGGCTTGTGGTGGTATCAAAGCCACATGTGTACCATCAATTGAGCCAATGACATTTGGCATATGTCCTAAAGCATAAAACTTGCTCTTGATATCACAAAACTTTTGTGGTGTTGGGAACCTGATGTAGAGGTCCAGGAATTTCAACATTGCCTCCAGCACATCACGTAGCACACAACTGAACATAGTCTGTGACATCCCACCAGCACTAGCCACAGTATACTGGAAACTTCCTGTGGCAAAGAAATGTAGGGCGGCCATCACCTTCACCTTTGGAGTCAGTGCATAGGGATATGTGCGTCCAGGTTGCAAATGGGGGGCCAACTGGTCTGACAACTTCACAGTAAGTGCCCTGGTGAAGCGGTATCGCCTGATGCTGTCACGTTCTTCCATGGTCTGTAGGTCGGGGAAGGGTCTGTGGACAGCTGGTCTCCTGCGGAACAAAATGTTTCAAACATCAACATATATCATACAGTTTCAAATCTCACAATCTACGTTCTGAAACTCACCACCACATGAAATCAAGACACTATAAAGGCAGATGTGTGATGCCAAGCAAATACACAAAGGACAACAATGTCAGCCTGCACATACATTCTATTTTGTCATGGTCTGTAAACAAATACAGTGATGTACATTGAATAATCAATGGTGTCTGTCACTGTCCATGTGATCAAACATCACATACTCAACACACACCTATTAAACTATCAAAGGAAGTTGTTTGTAAAAACTCTCACATGTTTGAAAGGTACACAGACCTGTTTCATGTAATGCAACATAGCTGATACACTAGGTACAGACAGCTTGACACCATGCCCACCACTGTCATAGTGTGCACAATGTCAACATGTCATGTCAGTCATACATGTACTATCACATACACAAAACATCCATGATGTGTAGCACATCAGTATTTGACACGCATACATGTAAGTTGGTGACACAAACACACAACAGCAACTCACATGACAAATCAAAGATGATGCCAATGCCCAAATACTATCTTTACTTCATAAATGAAGTGTCTGCATTGTACAAGACTCGCATACTGTGGATACACATTAACTGACTTCACACCATGCATATTTCCTCACTCAGTGAGTAAAGCACTGATTATGCGTGTATGTAACCTGTGTTGACACATTTATCCCCTGGGACTGTGACCAAGCATAGGAGGGTGATCTGTAAAGTGGTCAGTCACAGTTGTGATGTTCCTCTGAAACAATATATTTGGTGCACATGCAGCTTTGCTCATCCTGAAAATGTTCTTTGTAATGTCACATGTACCTTATGACATGTGCTTCACTCCATCCACACATGTGATGCAGCATTAAAGGAATATTTGCTATACTGTTCAACATGGTGATTTATTGTTGTTGTGCACTTGAGCCCCATCAACAACGTGTTATTCACATCCTTTGCCTGTCAACTACAATGAGGAACGAGGCGGGTAAGTATGGTATGGACGCGTGCGCCGCATCGTGACTGAGCTGGACAAACAGTTTCGCCTGTTTACTTCTATGAGGAACGAGGCGGGTAAGTATGGTATGGACGCGTGCGCCGCATCGTGACCGAGCTGGACAAACGTTTGCCTGTTTACTTCTATGAGGAACAAGGCGGGTAAGTATGGTATGGACGCGTGCGCCGCATCATGACAGAGCTGGACAAACAGTTTGCCTGTTTACTTCTATGAGGATCGAGGTGTGTGAGTATTCAACATACGCGGAGCCGCATCCGGCCCGAGCCCGACAAACGGATTGGTTGTTGGTCGTCATGGTGTCAGACGCGCATTTTGCGTCATGGACGATTCGCGTACGAGCCGAATAGGTTAACTTTTTACACAAATGTATCAAATTCAATAGTGTTGTGATGAGTACAATTTGAACGTCGCGGTAGGCGTGAACGAGGCGTGCAATCTCATGGATTGGACTAAATCATATAATACGATCGACTCGGACCTATCAATTTTGAGGCATGGAACAGAGTCTGCCTCTGCTGCCCAGATATAAGTCTGTCTGTTCCCAAGTGAAATCACTTGCCTGCACCACATGATACTGGACAAAATCTCAATATACCACTGCTGCTGTCTCTGCATCCTCTGGATTATACAATGGCACGTACTGTGGAGAGGGCCCCAGCCTTCACAGAAGAAGAAAACAAGGCCCTGCTGGACAGCCTCCTTCCACAGTACAGCAAGCTGTACGGAAAACCAGAGGAGCAGGTGAGTGTTGATTACACTGTGATTTTAATAGGATACATCTTAAAAAAGGCCCTACTAGCATTGTGATCCCAAGTGCAAGCATGCAAACATAGTTGATGTAATTCTTACAGTGTGTAGATTTCTGTACTGGACATGTAAAGTGATGTAGAAGTGTATGTAGTGGGTTAGACATTTACGCACTGTTTGTGAGGGAGAATTTCACCCAGGACAAGTGACCATGATGATAGTTGGCTACCCTTTGGACATTAAATGCCAGTCTGACCATGACGTATATGTTCATTTGTGTGATGCATAAACATGTTGCATTGGGAGTAATGGTGTGTCACGTTGTCATCCTTACAGGTCGACGACCATCAGAAAAATGAGATCTGGTTGACCATTGCCCGGGCCGTTAGATCTGTGGGGGTATACAGACGCCGCGTCCGCCACTGCCAGAAGAGGTGGCAGGACCTCCGTGGCTGGACCAGGAAGATTGCAAGGGTCCAGCTGAAGCTGTCACCTCCTCGCAAAAGGGGTGGTCGACGGACCCTGACCCCCCACATGCTCAGGATCCTGACGGTGGTCTTCCCTGACGTTGATGGACAGTTGAAGGCCAGACAGCAGCAACGAGGGGGTGAGTATGTGCCATGTTGCAGGACTATGTCTGACATGCTTGCTGCACTCCCTCAGCCTGCTTACACTCTCACAGGTTGTATGTCTGGCAATACAACCCTTCATGTGCAGAATTTGACTATGAGCCATTGACCTATGATGTCCAGGTGTGTCCCTTTCCGTCTGAGACATGTGTCACTTAGGTGCTGTGTATTTTCTGTAGTCCAAGGATCATGTGATCAGCACCATATACAAGTGCACTGAAATGTCCATTATGAGTGAAGTAATTGTCAGACCTGTGTCAGCACATTGACTGACATATGACCTGTACTCATTGGGATACATACTTATCTGTTAAAAATGGTGATGTTGATGCACACATGTATGCAAAAAAATGATACACATACGTGCAGCAGGTGAGACCAATGTGGATGCCTCAGACAAATGAAATGGTCAATTGTAGGAAAAAGTGTAGTTACCTACATAGTGCTCTGTGTAATCACATGTATCACATGTACCAAGGTCATGTATGCCAACTCAGGCCATCCAAGACACTGGCACATCAGATTTTTGTGTGTCAGGCAACACTTACATCATATTAATTTAGAAAATACATGTGTCTGACTATTTTACAGTGTGTACATGTAGAAATGTTAGGTATTCACAGGTGTCAAATCTATGTATTATCTACATACATCTAATGTGTGGAATGTGGCTCAGATACACAAGACAAAACATGTGTGTAACATCCCTTAGATGTGCATACTGGTGGCTTCAAAACATGTGTATGCTGCATTACTTCCTTGTATTTGAGCCCTGACGAATTCATGGAGATTATTTTTTTTAATTTACATACTCCAATGTCCAACAAGTACAAAGTGAGCCTGTCAAAGTGGTCATATCGTGTGTAGTACGTAGGGGACATGTATACTTGACCCCAACAGATGTTGCTTAAATGAGTCAATACAGGATTGTGACACAGTGCAGACTTGATTTGTGAGATTTACTGGTCCTGGAACAAGAGTCAGTACAGACTGTTTAGCCAGACAGGCTAGTGGCATACTTTTACAAAGGTACTTTTGTGGAGATGCAGTATTTCAATTTGTCAGTTGTTATGCATGCAGAGCATCAGAGCACTGACGTTCAAGACCTAGGTGCACATCATGATGACTGTGGATGGATGTATGTTCATCAGGTAAACTGAGATAACTTGTCCATCCCAAATGCTGTGTCACTTCAACACTCCCTTGCAGCAGCTGATACTGGTTTGTAATGACACATGCCCCTCTGGAGCATTTAAGATCTGAGAAGACGCTAAATATTGCGTTACTGGACATGTATTCATTGTTAATAGGATATCTTCTGACAAATGTTTCACATGCCTTCTTGTTTTTGGGAAGCATAGTTTACTGGCTGACTGACAAGTGCCATTTCCACATATGTGTATGGATAACAAATAAAATAAGTGAAGATAATGCTAATGTTTGCTTTGTGATGTGTTGTGTTGAAACTCTTGTGTCAAGTCTGTGCAGATGACTGATGTGAATCTCTTTCTCATCCTTGTTAACAGCATCATCACCGGCTACAGGAGGAGACAGTTCCACGGAACAAGGGGAAGAAGAGAGCCAGACTGGGTCCTTTGCGGAGGAGGAGGAGGGACCCAGTGGCACAGAGGGTGAGGGGAGCCACACTGCGGACCGGTCTGAGACATCAACATCTGCAGGAGACAAGGAAAGCTCCAGTGATGACTCCCTTGCGGTGGTGGCTGCTCCCACATCAGAGGACAGTAGTTCAGAGTCTGCCACCTCCACCACCGCCACCTCCACCCTCACATCCGCTCCCATTCCCAGTGTCCGTGGAGCCTCCCGTGTTAGGGAGCGTGTCTCCTTTGTGCCAGGCACTGCACCCCCTGCATCTGTTCCCCCTGCTGCCCTGAGTGTGGAGGCCGTGGATTTACTTAAACAGTTACATGTGGGGCAGACATGCATGCTGAGTGTCCTCCATGCGCACACTGGTCTTCTGACACAATTGGTGTCATACATGGAGGGCATCTCATCAAACATGTCTGCCCTACAGCGGTCTAATCAGACCATGGCCTCTTCAGTGACGGCAGCAGTGTCCCTCCTCCAGCAGTCCCTCACCCCTCCCTCCCCTGCCCCATCCACACTCACCACTATACTACCTGACCCCAGCACACTCACACAGGCACATGCACACACAGTAACAGACACAAGCAGCACACACCACCCAAGACAAAGCTTAAAAAAACAGTCATGCACACTCAGGGGACTGACATCAAACACACAGGGGAGAAGGACATGAAACTCACACACCCATCCACAAGCACTACGCATTCCTCACCTACATCTACCTCCAAAACACCTACCCTGCACTCTGCTGCCAAACCCACTCCACAGGTTCTCTTCCTCTCTGATCTTGGCCTCTTCCCCAGTGATTCATCTGACAAAACTCACAAGGGGAAGAGGAAATCCCCCAGGACAGAGAGTCGATCCACACATGCACGCACCCCCCCCCAAGAGTGGAAAACCTGAGACTCCCATCCGTACATCCCCCAGAACAAAATCACCAAAGTCCCCAACACCATCCCACACTTCACCGTCAAAATCTAGATCCTCACAGTCCCAGCCCACCCCTCCAAAAGATCACACACACACCACACAAGTTTCACCCACACACCGTTACAAGATCCCAAAGATTATCAGGCCTTCCCCCCCTACCACATGCACTTCCACTCCCATGACACCACACCTGATCTCTGTTCCAGACACTGCAGTGGAGCCCCCACCCACTCAATCCGAACTGTCCACTGCAGTGGAGCCACCACCCACTGAATCCGAACAGTCCACTGCAGTGGAGCCACCACCCACTCAATCAGAACAGTCCACTGCAGTGGAGTCACCACCCACTCAATCAGAACAGTCCACTGCAGTGGTGCCCCCACACACTCAATCCGAAATGTCCACTGCAGTGGAGCCAACCACCCCACAATCAGACCTGTCCACTGCAGTGGATCCCAACACTAGATTAGGCCCCATCCCTCCCACAACCCACACTGGTACACCCTAGTCCTGTTCCTGCGGTGCCTGGTAAGGTCATTTAGATGCCCCTCCAAGGTGAGATGTCCCAGAGTATTTTTACAGTGCAGGCAAGCGAGGGGATGATCCCTATTTGCATCCACCAAGGACTTGAAATGTTTTACTGTCCATTGTCCCAAGAGTTATAATTTGGAAATGTTTATTTTTCAAATGCTGAATAAAGCACTTATTTGTTTTCAGAAGTTTTATTGTTGTGTAAAAAGCATTGACATTAAGTGAACTATAATTGATGGCCTAATCTTGTGGTGTGTGTACAATGAAATGGTGATGTAATGGACTGCATGTGCTCCATGGCATATGTGTCCTATTACCGTACGTATCTGAGTCATCATTGTATAGATTGTCATGTTGTCATGAGCCACAACATTTGTGAGCATGATGGTATAATGCTTATACAAAAAATTGTTAAGAATGATGTCACTTTGGAGCATAGGTAGTGTTGACAATTGTAGATATCGTGCAAGTCTTTCAAGGTGCAAACATCTAGGATGGACATGCATACTAGCGCTGTGAGGAGCTTCAAGTCATCTTTCTCATCATTATAAATGTGTATACATGAGGTTTTTCGAGGTGCAGATGAGTTCAGACACACACATGTACACATGCTGATGTAAACATACTCTTCAGTGACTTGTATGTGTCGGAGCCATGTCAGAGTGTCATCATGACATGGTAAACCCATGCCAAGCACAATCTTGCCACAGCTGTACTTCCACTGTAGGTGAATCGACTCATGGCAGTGTGTTTATCAGTGACATATCCTGAAACCATGATGTGTGTGAGGTGAGCAGCTATATCAGTCTTCAAACGCCCTTTCATACCAAGACTATGGTCCCTCTAGATGTGAGTGTTTGAGTAGCTATCTGTGTGCTGGCTATTACAGTGCTTTGTCCATCTCATTCACTTTGTTTGGCCAAGATGTGGGTGCACAATTTGATTCTAGTCAATCTGATGACATCCCTGTTTGGGTCGAGACAAGGGCCTGCACTGTGAGCAGACTCACATGTGACTGAATCAAAATTTCACATTTTAACTTTATGTTAGCATCATCAGTGTTATTTTAATGATGTCATGTGTATATGCAAGTGTGCCACTTGTATGTGTCAATGACTGCTCACAGTCATCTGATTATACCCTTCCGTGTAGCATGATGGCAACATTTCTTCTTTGTATGTCTCCTTGAGTGTATTGAGGATTCTGAGTCAGTGTTGAAGTGCCAACTGTGTACATTGCATATTACATTATGCACATGTACTCCATCCTAAATGGATGTAATGATTTCACATGTGTTATGTGTAGCTATGTGTATTGTGTTTGTGATACACAGATCCCAACAACAACCCTGGCGTTGTCTACAGTGCATGAATATTGGCTTACACATTTGACTGTGTTATGTCACCTGTCAATGTAGGTTTAGATGATGCACATTTGTGATGATAAATGTGTGTGTAGTTTATACAGTCCAAGTGTGGCTTGGCTCCAGGAAAGGGCCCTACCTACAATGTGGCCTCACATTAGCAGCCATGTCCTGTGAGTGCTTGTTGGTTATGTGAGTAGATAGTGGTTCATGCATGGCACGTGACACAGTGTGCAAGAGTGAGTGTGCTCAAAGGATATGGCACACATCCATACTCAGCATCACAGAGGGTCAGCAGACAGTATTCTGTCACCACAGTGTTGTAGCCTTGTGGGTAGTGTGGAAGTGAGTCAGTTTATTGATATATTGTTTGTTGTTCCACAAAACTTCTTCTGCATATGACTCTTGGGCACCTGCACGGCAAACAATGCCTGCTTCCAACATTGGCAATTGAAGATGTATATGTATTTATTCATGATAGGACTCAACACACCATCACAGCTCAGGCCACCCTGTAGACTGCCCACACCGGGATTGAAGCTTTTCCTCTCTGTTACCGCTCGTCGATTCACCGATGAGGCTTTGGCTCCTCCAGTCGCGTTGGTGTCTTTTCCCGGCGGTTTCCCTTTCGGTGGCATGACAATTGATGCGGAGGCAGTGAAGCGCTTTCCCAGAACGAACCCGATCCAGCCTTTGACTCCAGTAGATACACTGTATCGACGAGGCCCTCTAAGTTCCTGGAGCACCTCGCGTCTGGCAGTGAGCGCTGCTGAGAGAAACACTCTCCAAGCCCGTGCTGCCCGAGAAACAGCCTCCGTGTACAGCCGCATCAACCTCACACCGCAAACCAGGTACTGTGATGAATATTATATCATTCTTGCCACTGTCCTCCTCGGTAAGATCGTTTATCTGTTTCCTTCAGCCTGTCGGCTCAACAGCTTGTCTTTCTCTTCTCGGTCAGTATCATACTGCAGTAGCAGGTAAGGCGGCTTCCCACAACACTCACACAGCCGCCATCTTGCCCGGAGAAACCGGAGGAGATGGCAGTTGGAGAACAGAGGTCTGAAAGGGTTACCAGACCCAAAGTGTCAACCATACCAAAGTGTCAAAGTGTTTGCCGGCAGGGGGTTTTCAACCTCAGGGGAGATGCACTCAGGTAAAGGGAAAAATAATATTAACCCGAAATTGTTCAAGGACAGCTCTAAAGCTGAAACAGAGTCTAACTTACATGTTGGTGCAGCTGAGACTGTGACTGAGGTGGATGACACTGTTTTAAATACAACGGCCTCTCTACTGACTATTGTTCCTAATAAGGAGCCCGAAAATATATGTCAGATTGACAATAATGAGGCATTTTCCAACTTGAGTAATTCACGGCAAGGGGCTGGCATTAACACCTCGCTAGCCCCACTGGAACTCTTTTCTACACCTGTGATAAAAGTGAGCCACGGTTTGTTGACCCAGGCAAATGGAAATTTCATCGCGACTCCTGAGTGTGAAATTTTTTTTCATTAACAGATGAATCAGATTTATCCGACAGTGTGGGCTTGGATAAAACAGATAAAGACCTTACCGAGGAGGACAGTGGCAGTCCTCCCACGAAACTTGACACCCAGAAACGTATACCATTTCGTACAAAGAAGAAGAGTTCAAGGGGCTCAGTCAAGGATAATGGTTTAACCTCAGACGGTAGTCAGTCAGGACAGTTGAAGTGGGATTACACTGCTTCTCAGTTTGAGGGAGGTCTGCAGAGTGAGGTCAGAGCCCATACCGAAAATTTAGGGATTATGGCTGAAACTGGCAATGCTATGGGGGCTCAGGCCCTAGTGTCGCAACCGTCGTTGGAACTAATCTACGCTACACTGAAACAGATACAGTCAGAGGCTCGCCAAGAACATACGAGGGCTCATCTGGCAACCAAAAAACTTCAGGGTGCGGTGCGGAAAGTTAACAAGACCTGTACAGCAATTTCAGAACGTACCACCACGCTAGAAGAGCGCATTGTACAGCTAGAGGCCAGCGCGGATATATCCGATAAGCAGTCCACAGCTAATGAGAGCAGACTGACCGACGTCCTCTGGAAGCTGGAGGACTTCGAAAATAGACAGCGCCGAAACAACCTTCGCCTACTTGGAATTGCGGAAAAAGCAGAGGGCGATGACATGCGTGGTTTTGTTCTGAAGCTCCTTAAGGAGGCTTTCCCGAATTAGCTCATTGGAATTGGGAAGCCGAGGTACAAAGAGTACATCGATTTCCCCTGATGCTTAAGAAAAGGCCAGGGCAAGATGAAAAACCCAGAGCTATCCTGTTATTTTTGGGCAATTTTCTCCTTCGTCAAACTATATTTGAGAAGGCAAGGCCGGATGCAAGGAGGACGGCAGGAGGGCACTCTTTCTTTGTTCGGCCTGATTTCTGTCATGCCACAGTGGAGAGGAGATGGAGACTTCGCTCGTTAATTACACCTTTTCAGAAGTTGGGTTGTGAAGCATACTTGATGAACCCTGCGAGGCTTAAAATTATATATAAAGGTGCAACTCGAGTATTTTTGTCCGAGATCCAAGCCCAGGAGTATCTACTGGAACTCTCTAAGTGATAGATTTGGTTCTGAGATATGGAATTGTTAAACACATAAGCAGTAGACTGTTTTTCCTTCAGTTTTTTTTTTTTTTTTAAATTTAATCTGTTTTCTTCATTCTTTCTTCTTCTCTTCTCTCTTTAGATTTATGTTTTTGGTAGGAGGCGGCTAGAGGGCACAACCACATGCAGGAGGCATCACAAGGGTCTATGGACCTTTTTTGCCATTTTGAAGGGGATGGGGAGGGAGGGGAGGGTGGAGTCCGAAACCAGAGGGGGCAGGGAGGAACTTTTGCACGGGGATGATTACCAGGTATCTTAGATTGGTTAAGTGCTGTCTGTTTAGTTGCATGTTTTGGAACTTGTTGTTTTCTCTTTTCTTTCTGTAATGAGGAAAATCAGAATTGCTTCCATTAATATTTGTGGGTTGAATGATCCCCAAAAAAGAAGGAGGATTAGCCTAGATGTTCAGTTTTTGAAGGCAGATATCTTATGCCTCCAAGAGACTCATATTGAGGGATGTAGGAAAGGGCTTCTAGAATTGGGCGGGTACCAACTTATTGTTACTACTACACAAGAAACTCGGACGAGAGGGGTGGCGATATTAGCCCGTAAGGGTATGGGGAGTTTTACTCGTTCTCTTGCAGACAAAATGGGAAGATGGGTTATTGTGCAAGTATATTTCAACAATAGAGGGTTCACTCTCTGTTCAGTGTATGGCTCGGTGCTGGACGATCCAGCACTTTTTGACTGGCTGAAGGTGGAGCTTGTGGGGTGGCCTCTTCCCCTGATTTTTTGCGGAGATTTAAATATTAATATGAGCTGTAAAGTTGCCACCCACAAGGTATCGTATCTAGGCCGGAAACCTAGGGTTTTTAAATCACTGGCACAACTCAAGTCAATGCACGGGTTAGAGGATGTTTGGGCGACACAAAAGGAGTATGACCCTGGCTTTACGTATTTCTCTGCACCACATCGGGTTCATGCAAGACTGGATTACTTTTTTGTGTCACACGAACTCTTACAAGGTTGCACGATAAGCAAATTCCCTAAAGTTATGTCAGATCACAATCCTTTGGTGATTGAGCTTGAAATTCGGTACCCATCCTTACAGACACGGTGGACTTTTAACAGGGCCCTTTTAAATGAAGAGGGGTATATACAGCAAATGGAGGTATGGATCCCTAGGTTCATTAAAGAGAATCTAGGGAGTGCCAGTCTAGGTATAGTGTGGGACACATTAAAAGCAGGGATTAGAGGGGAAACCACCAGATTTGGGTGGGAGGCACAAAGACATGATAAAACCCTGCTACAATCCTTGTATGAGGATTTGGCCAAGGCCGAGACCAATTTGATAGAGGTTTTGTCAGCAGGGGCCGACCCGGAGGCAGCCCAGTTAAAGATTACTATCGCTAGATCAGCTATTACGGAAATTTCCTTTAAAAAGGCGGCAGGTAAATATTTGGCCTGGAGGAGTAGGGCATATGAAAGTAGCGAGAGAGTGGGACACCTCCTAGCTGTGCGTATAAGAGAGAAGATTACACATACCCGGATTAGGAAATTCGGGATCCGAACGCTGGTATGGTTAGCGATTCTGAGGCTATTCTTGTTGCTTTTCAGAAATTTTATCAAAATTTGTATATGGAAGATATCCAGATCGGGAACCAAGAAATTGAGGACTATTTAATGGAGCTAACTTTGGATACGTTATCGAGTGAGGAGAGAGACAGACTAGAAGAACCAATTACTTTAGATGAACTAACCGAGGCTATAGACTCTCTTCCATCTGGCAAAGCCGTGGGCACTGATCTAATTCCTGGGGAATTTTATAAAAAGTTTAGGACTCAGCTTTCGGCACTTATGCTGGAGGTATTTCAAAGAGCTCAATTAGATATGTCTGCCCCGGATTCTTGGAAGAATGCCAACATTATAGTGTTTCTTAAAAAAGGCAAATCCGCTAAGGAAATGGGATCGTATCGGCCTATTACGTTGGTTAACAGTGATGTCAAAATTTATTCTAAAATTCTTGCGAATAGGTTAGCCGCAGTCATTAAAAGACTAGTTTCCCCTTTCCAGCACAGGTTCGTACCCGGCAGGGGGACAATCGAACACATTCGGCGTATCATCACACTCTTTGACTACACAAGGGTATCAGGAGACCCTATGGCGGCTATACTTCTTGACGCTGAAAAGGCGTTCGATAGGGTCTCCTGGCCCTTTTTATGGGTGATTATGGAAAGGCAAGGCCTGGGCAAGGGTTTTATTGGTGCTATCAGGCGTTTGTATCGGGAACCTGTGGCTAGAATTGTTTTGATGGGTACTTCATCTGATATAATTAAAATTTCTCGTGGTACACGGCAAGGGTGTCCTTGTTCTCCGCTATTATTTGCACTATACATAGATCCTCTAATTAGGAAATTAGCAGGGAATAATAAGATACAAGCTATTCAAACTATTGGTGGAGATACAAAGATACTTGCATATGCGGATGATCTTGCCATAACGACAGCGAACCCATTGGAGACTATTAGGGAGATCGAAAGGGAGGCAAGTAACTTTGGCAAAATTTCAGGCTATCTTCTTAACCGAAACAAGACAATGATTGTCAAAAATTCCAGGGTAAACCTTAACGATACACGGGTTGTGGGCAATGCTAGATATCTAGGGGTTGAGATCTCTGCCAACCTGGATGAAATTGTGCAAATTAACTTGGAGCCGCTGTTAAGTAAGACAAAAACAGATTTTAATAGATTGAACTGTTTACACCTCACACTTCTAGGAAGGTGCAACGCCATCAAAATGTTATTTCTGCCCAGAATTCTTTATTTCTTTAGAGCTATTCCAATAGAGATAAATAAAACCTGGTTTTTAGCGTTTAATCAGTTAATTTCGAAATTTTTGTGGGCCGGAAAACGCCCTCGTCGTGCACTAAGATATATGACATTATCGAGAGAGCGGGGAGGGTGGTCCGTTCCTAACCTTCAGATATATTACTGGGCAGCAGCCTTACAACAAATGGCGGTCTTGTTGGGAAAAGAGAGGGTAGTTTTAGAGGCTGCACCCTGTGTCTCAATTTATAGGTTAGTATTAGGGGCAGAAGCCCAGGGCTGTTTAATGCGACATATTGATTTTGCGTATTTTAAAAGAGTCAAGTTTAAGATTATGCTGGGAGTATTTAAGATCTGGACAGCCGTAAGGAAGAAACTTAAAATGAATAGGATACATAGATATACTCCTTTGAAAGATAATGATCTATTGCCGGAAATTTTTCGAGATGGATATATGAAAGTTTGGATAGATAAAGGTATTGGGCATATTGGAGATCTTATGTCAGATAATACAATTTATTCATTTGAAACAATCAAGAGTAAATATGGGATAGGCAACAATCATTTCTTTAAATTTCTACAAGTTAGGGACTTCCTATCTAGGAAAAAAATACAGGGTCATAGAGTCCCCTTATTGGAGTTATCACTAGGCGCTCCGGCACCTATGTCTAAATTTTGTAAACTACTTAGTAATTTGATGGAGGACGACCTTATCAAGCACACTGATCGTTGGCAGGAATCGGTTCAGGCGGGGGTGGGGGATTGTGAGGATTCTCTTTTATTAAGTCAGACGGCTTTTTTTTCTGTAAATTTACAAGTTCAATGCTTCAAAACCTGGTTGAATTTATATATTACTCCAGCTCGGATTGCTAAATGGGGAGGCTCCACAGGTATACTTTGTTCCCGCTGCGGCTGTTTTGCCGCAGATAGTGTTCATATGTTCGCAACATGTCCTCATCTATCAGCTTTTTTGGGGGAGGTGGGTAACTATATCAAGGGTATGTTGGGGTTCGCGGTGGATTTGTCACCGCAAGTAATTATGTTGGGAGTAAGCAATCAAGCAATGACGGACCCGAACCGGATCCTGCTTTTCACCGCTATGGCAGTTCTTAGGTTATGTTTGGCTACTGGCTGGTTAGATAAAGAACCTCCCTCAGTACACTGCTGGCTGGGGAAACTGATAGCCACCTATCGTTGGGAGAAAGCAATATATGCACGAAGAGGTCTGAGGGCGAAGAAAAGGGGAGTCGAAATTTGGTCCCCAATAACTAGCTGGGCTAATGAGGTTATGACTTGATTTATTTTAAATCTACTTATGTTATTTAAAATATAACTGAAACATGCAAATGAGTATTCAAAGTGAGGTTTTTTTTTTGTTGTTTTTTTTTCTCTAGAGCATACATAGATTCGTTATTAAATGGCTTTCCCTGGTTTCGGTGCATGGGGGGGAGGTGGTTGGCCAGGGGGTGAGGGGGGTGGTGCTTGAAGGGAGGGTGGTGTTCTTAGATAAATAATTGACATCCTGTACACATGACTGTAAATGTATATTGAGCAACTGTATTATAAAGTACATATATGTGCCAGATGTCTAAATAAAGAAATTAAAAAAAAAAATTAAAAAAAAAAGGACTCAACACACACCAGCCTCAATGGATTTCAGCACCACAACGTATGTGTCAGGCCAGGCAGAGTCAGCGTCCACACTGACAGACATGTTGTGTTTGTACACAATATACCAATTGGCACTATCATTAAGGGGGTTTAACCCCAAAATACCATATGTTTGAACAACCAAAACAATATTTGTCGATACAATCCAAATGGTTTTTAGCCCCCAATACAACAATTGGCATCAGAGTCAAGGGAGTTTACCCACAAAATACCATATTTGTCAGTACAATTTAAGTGTGGTTTAGCACACAATGAACAAATTGGCACTAGAGTTAAGTGTGTTATACAACGCAAGACCATATTTGTTTCTACAATCCAGGTGGTGTTTGCCACAGATACACATCATAACAGTACCATGAAAGATTTTTTAGGCACACATGTACATATCTCTCACTGCTGTGGTAGGGGGGTTAGCCATCATGAATTTTAGAGTCTAAATGGTGAAGGTGCTTTCAACGGGGATTAACACCAACTAAGGGGTACACATTACTGTGAGTGTTATGCATCCGCCCCTTATGGGGTGTGCAATGCTTGTAGTGATAGGCATCCACCCCCCTATGAGTAGAGACTGCTTGTAGTGATAGGCATCCACCCCCCTATGAGTAGGGACTGCTTGTAGTGATAGGCATCCACCCCCCTATGGGGTGTGCAATGCTTGTAGTGATAGGCATCCACCCCCCTATGAGTAGAGACTGCTTGTAGTGATAGGCATCCACCCCCCTATGAGTAGGGACTGCTGGTAGTGATAGGCATCCACCCCCCTATGGGGTGTGCAATGCTTGTAGTGATAGGCATCCACCCCCCTATGAGTAGGGACTGCTGGTAGTGATAGGCATCCACCCCCCTATGAGTAGGGACTGCTTGTAGTGATAGGCATCCAACCCCCTATGAGTAGGGACTGCTGGTAGTGATAGGCATCCACCCACCTAGGAGTAGAGACTGCTGGTAGTGATAGGCATTCACCCCCCTATGGGGAGTGCAATGCTTGTAGTGATAGGCATCCACCCCCCTATGAGTAGGGACTGCTTGTAGTGATAGGCATCCACCCCCCTATGAGTAGGGACTGCTGGTAGTGATAGGCATCTACCCCCCTATGAGTAGAGACTGCTTGTAGTGATAGGCATCCACCCGCCTATGAGTAGGGACTGCTTGTAGTGATAGGCATCCACCCCCCTATGGGGTGTGCAATGCTTGTAGTGGTAGGCATCCACCCCCCTATGAGTAGAGACTGCTTGTAGTGATAGGCATCCACCCCCCTATGAGTAGGGACTGCTTGTAGTGATAGGCATCCACCCCCCTATGGGGTGTGCAATGCTTGAAGTGGTAGGCATCCACCCCCCTATGAGTAGAGACTGCTTGTAGTGATAGGCATCCACCCCCTATGAGTAGGGACTGCTTGTAGTGATAGGCATCCACCCCCCTATGGGGTGTGCAATGCTTGTAGTGATAGGCATCCACCCCCCTATGAGTAGAGACTGCTTGTAGTGATAGGCATCCACCCCCCTATGAGTAGGGACTGCTGGTAGTGATAGGCATCCACCCCCCTATGGGGTGTGCAATGCTTGTATTGATAGGCATCCACCCCCCTATGAGTAGGGACTACTGGTAGTGATAGGCATCCACCCCCCTATGAGTAGGGACTGCTTGTAGTGATAGGCATCCAACCCCCTATGAGTAGGGACTGCTGGTAGTGATAGGCATCCACCCACCTATGAGTAGAGACTGCTGGTAGTGATAGGCATTCACCCCCCTATGGGGAGTGCAATGCTTGTAGTGATAGGCATCCACCCCCCTATGAGTAGGGACTGCTTGTAGTGATAGGCATCCACCCCCCTATGAGTAGGGACTGCTGGTAGTGATAGGCATCTACCCCCCTATGAGTAGAGACTGCTTGTAGTGATAGGCATCCACCCCCCCTATGAGTAGGGACTGCTTTTAGTGATAGGCATCCACCCCCTATGAGTAGGGACTGCTGGTAGTGATAGGCATCCACCCCCTATGAGTATAGACTGCTTGTAGTGATAGGCATCCACCCCCTATGAGTAGAGACTGCTTGTAGTGATAGGCATCCACCCCCCTATGGGGTGTGCAATGCTTGTAGTGATAGGCATCCACCCACCTATGAGTAGAGACTGCTTGTAGTGATAGCCATCCACCCCCCTATGAGTAGAGACTGCTGGTAGTGATAGGCATCCACCCCCCATGAGTAGGGACTGCTGGTAGTGATAGGCATCCACCCCCCTATGGGGTGTGCAATGCTGGTAGTGATAGGCATCCACCCCCCTATGTGGTGTGCAATGCTTGTAGTGATGGGCATCCACCCCCCTATGGGGTGTGCAATGCTTGTAGGGATAGGCATCCACCCCCCTATAAGTAGGGACTGCTGGCAGTGATAGGCATCCAACCCCCTATGAGTAGAGACTGCTTGTAGTGATAGGCATCCACCCCTCAATGGGGTGTGCAATGCTTGTAGTGATAGGCATCCACCCCCCTATGAGTAGAGACTGCTTGTAGTGATAGGTATCCACCCCCCTATGAGGTGTGCAATGCTTGTAGTGATGGGCATCCACCCCCCTATGGGGGGTGCAATGCTTGTAGTGATAGGCATCCACCCCCCTATAAGTAGGGACAGCTGGTAGTGATAGGCATCCAACCCCTATGAGTAGAGACTGCTTGTAGTGATAGGCATCCACCCCCTATGGGGTGTGCAATGCTTGTAGTGATAGGCATCCACCCCCTATGAGTAGGGACTGCTGGTAGTGATAGGCATCCACCCCCCCTATGAGTAGGGACTGCTTGTAGTGATAGGCATCCACCCCCCTATGAGTAGGGACTGCTGGTAGTGATGGGCATCCACCCCCCTATGGGATGTGCAATGCTTGTAGTGATAGGCATCCACCCCCCTATGAGTAGAGACTGCTTGTAGTGATAGGCATCCACCCCCCTATGAGTAGGGACTGCTGGTAGTGATGGGCATCCACCCCCCTATGGGGTGTGCAATGCTTGTAGTGATAGGCATCCATCCCCTATGCGTAGAGACTGCTTGTAGTGATAGGCATCAACCCCCTATGAGTAGGGACTGCTGATAGTGATAGGCATCCACCCCCCAATGGGGTGTGCAATGCTTGTAGTGATAGGCATCCACCCCCCTATGAGGTGTGCAATGCTTGTAGTGAGAGGCATCCACCCCCCTAAGGGGTGTGCAATGCTTGTAGTGATAGGCATCCACCCCCCTATGAGTAGGGACTGCTGGTAGTGATAGGCATCCACCCCCTTATGAGTAGAGACTGCTTGTAGTGATAGGCATCCACCCCCCTATGAGTAGGGACTGCTGGTAGTGATAGGCATCCACCCCCCCTATGGGGTGTGCAATGCTTGTAGTGATAGGCATTCACCCCCTATGGGGTGTGCAATGCTGGTAGTGGTAGCAATGCACCCCCCTATGGGGTGTGCAATCCTTGTAGTGATAGGCATCCACCCCCTATGAGTAGAGACTGCTTGTAGTGATAGGCATCCACCCCCCTATGAGTAGGGACTGCTGGTAGTGATAGCTGTCCACCCCTATGGGGTGTGCAATGCTTGTAGTGATAGGCATCCACCCCCTATGAGTAGAGACTGCTTGTAGTGATAGGCATCCACCCCCTATGAGTAGAGACTGCTTGTAGTGATAGGCATCCACCCCCTATGGGGTGTGGTGTGCAATGCTTGTAGTGATAGGCATCCAGCCCCCTATGAGTAGAGACTGCTCGTAGTGATAGGCATCCACCCCCCCCTATGAGTGGAGACTGCTTGTAGTGATAGGCATCCACCCCCTATGAGTAGAGACTGCTTGTAGTGATAGGCATCCACCCCCTATGAGTAGGGACTGCTTGTAGTGATAGGCATCCACCCCCCTATGGGGTATGCAATGCTTGTAGTGAAAGGCATCCACACCCCTATGAGTAGGGACTGCTGGTAGTGATAGGCATCCACCCCCCTATGGGGTGTGCAATGCTTGTAGTGATAGGCATCCACCCCCCTTTGGGGTGTGCAATGCTTGTAGTGATAGGCATCCCCCCCCCTATGAGTAGAGACTGGTTGTAGTGATAGGCATCCACCCCCTATGAGTAGGGACTGCTGGTAGTGATAGGCATCCACCCCCTATGAGTAGAGACTGCTTGTAGTGATAGGCATCCATCCCCCTATGAGTAGGGACTGCTTGTAGTGATAGGCATCCACCCCCCTATGTGGTGTGCAATGCTTGTAGTGATAGGCATCCACACCCCTATGAGTAGGGACTGCTGGTAGTGAGATAGGCATCCACCCCCTATGGGGTGTGCAATGCTTGTAGTGATAGGCATCCACCCCCCTATGAGTAGGGACTGCTGGTGGTGATAGGCATCCACCCCCCTATGGGGTGTGCAATGCTTGTAGTGATAGGCATCCACCCCCCTATGAGTAGAGACTGCTTGTAGTGATAGACATCCACCCCCCTATGAGTAGAGACTGCTTGTAGTGATAGGCATCCACCCCCCTATGAGTAGGGACTGCTGGTAGTGATAGGCATCCACCCCCCTATGAGTAGGGACTGCTGGTAGTGATAGGCATCCACCCCCCTATGGGGTGTGCAATGCTTGTAGTGATAGGCATCCACCCCCCTATGGGGTGTGCAATGCTTGTAGTGATAGGCAACCACACCCCTATGAGTAGAGACTGCTTGTAGTGATAGGCATCCACCCCGCTATGGGGTGTGCAATGCTTGTAGTGATAGGCATCCACCCCCCTATGAGTAGAGACTGCTTGTAGTGATAGACATCCACCCCCCTATGAGTAGAGACTGCTTGTAGTGATAGGCATCCATCCCCCCTATGAGTAGGGACTGCTGGTAGTGAATGGCATCCACCCCCCTATGGGGTGTGCAATGCTTGTAGTGATAGGCATCCACCCCCTATGAGTAGAGACTGCTTGTAGTGATTGACATCCACCCCCCTATGAGTAGAGACTGCTTGTAGTGATAGGCATCCACCCCCCTATGAGTAGGGACTGCTGGTAGTGATAGGCATCCACCCCCCTATGAGTAGGGACTGCTGGTAGTGATAGGCATCCACCCCCCTATGGGGTGTGCAATGCTTGTAGTGATAGGCATCCACCCCGCTATGGGGTGTGCAATGCTTGTAGTGATAGGCATCCACCCCCCTATAGCATTGGACAGGATAGGATAGGATAGGATAGGATATATGCTTGTAAAGCGCTCGATTACCCTGGCGTCTTGGCGCTAGTGTATGTGAAAGGAGGTACAGCCTACACTACCAGGAGAACTAGGTGAAGGTAAACAGCCATGTTTTCAGAGCCTTCCTAAAAAGCTGGCGATTGGATTGAAATCTCATGGCCGTTGGCATTTTATTCCACAACTTTACTGCACAATTCGATAAGGTCCTACCACCCCATCTTGACCGCCTTATTTTAGGAGTCTGGATAAGGCCCAGATTTGCGGACCTAAGAGCTCGAGAAGGGGTGTAAAGTAAAAACATTTTTTGGATGTCCTCGGAACCACCACCGTAAAGTGCCTTATGCACCAGGCATAGGGCCTTAAATTCCACAGGCTGCCGAATGGGAAGCCAGTGCAGTGACTTGATCCCTGCCGAGGTAGAATGTCCTTTGGGTATATTTAGAAGTAGTCGTGCTGCAGCATTCTGTAAAGACTGCAGTTTGCTCATCTGGGTCTTGTCAATGCCCAGGAAAAGGGCGTTGCAATAGTCCAATTTGGACAGGAAGACAGCCACCACCACCATCTTTTGCAGTTCTTGTGATATAAAAGGAAAAACTTTTCGCAGGGTTTTTAGTAAAAAGAAGCAGGAGGAAGTCAGACTGTTGACCTGGGCAGAAAAGTTCAGCTGGTCGTCGAAGATAACTCCGAGGTTCCTGACCTTAGAGACCGGGCAGGGGCACTCCCCAGCCTCAACCGGCCACCAGGAGTCGTTCCACAGTGATCGGCCCTTGCCAAACTCTACCACCTCTGTTTTATCGGTGTTCATTTTCAGGAAACTATGGTTCATCCAGGTCATAATCTCAGTGAGACAAGCATGAAAACTGACGGCTCTGGTCTCAGGCTGGTTGGATATAGAGATCACAAGCTGATAGTCATTAGCGTAGGAGACCAGGGCAAAACCATGCCTCTTGATGAGTCTGGCCAACGGGGTGACGTAGATGTTGAACATCGTCGGGGACAGGGCCGATCCCTGTGGGACCCCGCATGGAAGATGGAAGCTATCAGATTGCAGACCATGCCAGTTCAGACTCTGCTCCCTTGCCTCCAAAAAGGAGAGGAGGGCCAGAGCTGTGTCCTCGATTCCCACGTCCTTCAGCCGCTGCACTAACACCGTGTGATTCATGGTGTCAAATGCTGCTGATAGGTCTAGGAGGACGAGGACCGCTCTGCCCCCTCCATCCACTATTTTCTGGATCTCTTCAGTTGCAGTAATCAGGGCTGACTCGGTGGAGTGACAGGACTGAAAACCATGCTGTGTAGAATCAAGCAGGTTGTTAGCATTTAGATAGTTAGTCAACACCTTATTAATTGACTTCTCCAGAATTTTGGCTACTATTGGCAAGCCAGCAATTGGGCGGTAGTTCTTAGTTCCTATGAGTAGAGACTGCTTGTAGTGATAGGCATCCACCCCCCTATGGGGTGTGCAATGCTTGTAGTGATAGGCATTCACCCCCCTATGAGTAGAGACTGCTTGTAGTGATAGCCATCCACCCCCCTATGAGTAGGGACTGCTGGTAGTGATAGGTATCCACCCCCCTATGAGTAGGGACTGCTGGTAGTGATAGACATCCACCTCCCTATGGGGTGTGCAATGCTTGTAGTGGTAGGCATCCACCCCCCTATTAGTAGAGACTGCTTGTAGTGATAGGCATCCACCCCCCTATGAGTAGAGACTGCTTGTAGTGATAGGCATCCACCCCCTATGAGTAGGGACTGATGGTAGTGATAGGCATCCACCCCCCTATGAGTAGGGACTGCTGGTAGTGATAGGCATCCACCCCCTTATGGGGTGTGCAATGCTTGTAGTGATAGGCATCCACCCCCCTATGTGGTGTGCAATGCTTGTAGTGATAGGCATCCACCCCCCTATGAGTAGAGACTGCTTGTAGTGATAGGCATCCACCCCCCTATGGGGTGTGCAATGCTTGTAGTGATAGGCATCCACCCCCTATGAGTAGAGACTGCTTGTAGTGATAGGCATCCACCCCCCTATGAGTAGGGACTGATGATAGTGATAGGCATCCACCCCCCTATGGGGTGTGCAATGCTTGTAGTGATAGGCATCCACCCCCCTATGAGTAGAGACTGCTTGTAGTGATAGGCATCCACCCCCCTATGAGTAGGGACTGCTGCTAGTGATAGGCATCCACCCCCCTATGAGTGGAAACTGCTTGTAGTGATAGGCATCCACCCCCCTATGGGGTGTGCAAAGCTTGTAGTGATAGGCATCCACCCCCCTATGAGTAGAGACTGCTTGTAGTGATAGGCATCCACCCCCTATGAGTAGGGACTGCTTGTAGTGATAGGCATCCACTCCCTATGAGTAGGGACTGCTGGTAGTGATAGACATCCACCCCCCCTATGGGGTGTGCAATGATTGTAGTGATAGACATCCAACCCCCTATGGGGTGGACACTGCTGATGTGATAGGCATCGTTACCCTATGGTGGTATTGCCTTTCGCGGGGTTATGCCAATTTGGTGAATGTGGTAGGTGTCTGACTTACCGTCTGTGACGACCGCGTTTGTTAAGGTTGTAGGCGTGCAGTATAGGGATGACATGCGCTATTGGATACATGGCTGGTCCGTCTCGTATGCGTTGTACGTGTTGTGGCGCCAATCGGAGTTGTAATACGTCGCGTCCGGATGCTGTGACGTGTCGGAGTTGACGTCCTGTCCGGAGCGTATGAAGTATGCATCGTACTTGCAGAGCCGGAAACTGATTGGCAAAAGCCTCCGGATGACTCCATTCAGCGTTGACGGAGCCTGTTCGTCCGTAAAATGTTGCTGGTTTCGGAGCATACGACTCGAACGGGAATTGGAGACATCTGCGCATCGTACTACGTCGTTTGGATAGACAGGCTCCCGGAACGTGTCAGTCGGAAGGTATTTCTACAAATAGCTTTGGGATGGCTGTCCGACCGAAATCGGAATCGGGCCCTAAGTGTTGAATATGCAACAAACAGTTCATTCGCATACCAAATAAAAAAACGTATTGCACTGGCCTACGTCCCAGTTACTGACGTGGCCGAACATTATAACCTAATAATAGAAAGTCCTTACTACCAGCAACACGAACAAAAATTAAGTCCCCTCCTAGACTATTTTGAAGATACCTGGGTGGGAAGACTCCACAGATCAGGACATAGGAGACAACCAAAATACCAAATTCCATGGTGGAATGTATACCTTAGCACACTAAACCAAGAGGCAAAAACAAACAATGCTGTTGAAGGTTGGCATAATGCCTTCCAAGCAACAACAGGACGAGGTCCACCTACTCTACACAAACTCCTACTCTCCCTCCAAAAAGAACAGAGCTACCAACAGCTAAGAATGGAGCAATCTGTTACACAAATCAGGCCTAAACTATCCAAACAAACTAAACAAATGTTTGAATACCTACAACATCAAGTCAGACTATACCCAACAACAAAAGGCCTAGAATACTTAGAAATAATTGCCAAAAGCCTCCTCTAAATTTTCAATGCAGTTTAAAATACATAATACTTTTCTCTAAAAATAATTAAAATGCATACAAATAATTTTTATATTTTCACAAAATTTATTAATTTGTCTAATATATTTTTATTAAAAAATAAATATATATACAGACATATTAATAAAATGTATGAAAATATAAACAACAATAACACTAACTCTCTTAGCATTTCCCTCCCACAATAAATATTTAAATTAACTTACCGTTTCCGTAGCTGTAGACAGAAAATCCCAGATCTTGTAAAACAATCCAGGTATCTCATAATCCAAATAGGACGAAAAAGTACCCCAAAAAAATGTAAAAATCCAACTGTTCCAAAAGTAATCCTCCGTTCGTAAATCCACAAATGATAAACCATAATAAACCCGAAAAAGTGTTTTAAAAAAAGAAACGCTCCATGAAAACCCGAAAAATTAAGGAAGTGTAAAATAATTATTAGTTACTTAAACTAATATACACTTCCTTAATATAAAAAAACGCAATCTTCTCCAAACCGCCACTTCTATCGACCAAAACCTGTAAAAAACACACAAACATTCCCACCCACACAAATATACACATAATACACAATATAACACTATTACAAACATTATACACACCTTGGTCAAACATATTCTAACATATTTTTTACGTTTTCTAAACTACGCCTCAAAAAATAACGATACATAAATCGCTAAAACCTAACTTACACACAAAAAACGCCACAACTCCAAAAATCTAACACTACACACAATAACAACAACCTAACTACCTTCAAATTTAATTAAAAATATAGTTAAAATAAAGAAAAGTAATCTTACCTTCCTCGACGCGACGCAGCTCCCAACCGCGAGCTTGTCCCCTTCGAAATAACGCAAAACAAACGCGAGCGGTTACAAAATACAAGCACCAAACAAATATGGCAGCTTCAAACATATAAAATAAATGTATTTTGTTTAAAAGAATGTTATTACATTATATATAAATTACTTAAAAATGTAATTAATATACTACAATTTATAACTTATATGTTTAAATTTATTTAAAATTTTTCCAACATTGTAAAATTATAATAATAAATATTATTAAACATATAATATTTATTATTATAATTCCATATATTTACAAGTTATATACAACGTTTATTTAAAACATGTAAAAAATGTATTTAATGTTTGAAAAATGTCAACCTTATAACAAAAATGTGTAAAAATTAAACCATAAAATAATTAATAATATTAATATTTTAAATATTAATAATATTAATTAAAATGTATTATTTGTTTAAAAAATGTTACAAAGTATAAAATTTAAAATGTATTAAAAAATGTAAAAACTTAGGGGCACATTACGATGGCGGGCGGAAGCACCACCGCCGTGCTGGCGGATGCAAAAAGCACCAGTTACCGCCGGCACGCAGCAGTCCACACGCCCGTCCAATTACGATGCGAAAAGTAGGCCAAACACCGCCGGCAAGCCAGCAACACCGTCCGCCATCAAAGTGCGCCCGTACACGTAGCGGCGCAGCTAACTGACACACACCGTCCGACGAAACACGTCCCGCCCGGCGCATAAATTACGATGCCGCAAACAAACGGCTCCCATGGCCAAGAGATACCGTACGACAAACCGAAGCGGTAACACGGATGCCGAGCACGGACAACGAAGAAGCGGCTCCCCGAGCATGAATCCAGCACTGCAGGCCCTCCCCATGCTTTTGCTGATGCACCACCAAGGACGCAACGTACCGCGGAGACGCTGGTAGGCACACACACAACAAGTGCACGCAAACAGCGCACACAGTGCAAGGGCGGAAAAAGAGGACAACCCCCACCAGCGCGTGTACACTACATATCCACCATTGCATCCACATATGACACACAGGCCAAATCGTAACATCGCGGAACACATGTGTACACACCACCTGGGACTAGGAACCAACGACCCCGTCACGGCCCCAAAGCGCCGATGACGCCGCCACACATGCGCACAACGCAGAGGCCAACCGCAGCGCCATGCATGCGTCGCACACAGACACAGGGACACAACCAAGCAGCACACACATCAGCCCCACCCGAACGCACATGACACGTGACAGGCCTGCCACAGACATGTCCCCAACGCCCAATTCACGGACAACACCCAACGCCACACAACCGACGCATACATGTCAGTGAAGACACGCAACAGCAGGACACACCCCAGTGTAACAAACATGGCGTAGCACACAGCGGCGGCAACACCAACTAGGAGAAGCAGGGCCCCTTCGGGAAGAGGAACGCCAGTACCACACAGAAACACCCATACCACCCTGCACATATGAACAAGACATATAAAACGGAACACCAAAGAGCCCGGGGACCGACAACAGGTGGCCCAAGAATAACATTCACACACAAGGCCCAACGCAGAGCGGAAAGGCAGCCTGCCGCCCACACAAGGGAGAGCAGACAGCACTGAATGACCTTCCATTCCAACTCCGAAACCACAGCCCTACGACAGAAGCCGGTGAATACAGCCATTGTCCAAGAATAGACCAACACAGGCATGCCGAGGAGACCGACCACAGGGCAGATAGCGCATATCACAGAAGCACACAACGGACGGGGAAGAAAGAAGAAAACACTCCCCCATGTCGGCCACATGCAAGTTAATTGGAAGGAGTCACACATCACTGACCTTGAACTGTCTGAGAAGCATGTGGGAAGAGGGCCCGTGTCCTCCAAACAAGCCAACAGAACACAAGTCCTGTCTCCCTACGACTACACAGAGCTCACAGCAACCTCGGAGCGTGCACATTGCAGACTGCACACACAGCCGGAGCACGCCACCTCAACGAACCGCTGCAAAATGGCAACCGCAACACACCTACCCAACTACGCCGAACAGCTCAAGCTGTACAAAACCAACCTGTTCCATACATTGGGATGCGATCTCCTGTCCCTGCTGAACGTAAGTTACCGAGTGACTTAAAGCATCACATTGTTCAGCTGCGTCATGCCCGTCTTCTACTGTCGGAGGTGTCCCTACCAGCATCCCGTCGAGATATGCCTCTCCAACCCGGCATGTCTGAAGGCGGACCTGCTACCACTACTCCTCCCTCTGGACGCACACGACAGGGCCTGCTCTGCCTATGGGGGCATGGCGTATGTGGCCAACATCGCACCCGCACTGAAATGGGACCACTGTGCCTCCACACGACGGATCATCGAGAACAGCTACATCGAATGTCACCCAGCATGCCCCATCATGGTCCTCCAAGGGACAACTTACGAACAACACCTTGACAGCCACCATCCGCTACATTGGCTGGCAAACATGTACACCACCAATGACATGGAAGCCCTGCTGGACGGCATCGCATACCTGACAACCTGTAAATTTGTCGGACCACAACGCAGGTTCCCCGAGTGACCTATGATGTCCAACCCCGCACCCATGCTTAGCTTCCGCACGGACTGGCCAGTCACCACCACAACAGCCATACCAAACGACCGGCAACTGTAACCACACCATCAACGACATCGCCATGACATCGGATATGACCGGGACATGCACACTGTTCCCCATCACATCCAGGAACACCGCATGCATCGTGGGAGGCAGTGGCATGGGCTCTGTGTATCGCACCCACATGGACAGAACTGCACGAACAACCAGGACACGACATGGATCCAGCGCCCATGGACACACACACCGCTCAGTGGACATGAATAGGTCGCCTGGAGTCTGTGGGTGCTGCACCCCTCCCACCCCCGCCCGGGAATCCCATACCAGGACCTTTGCATGGACGACAAGTGCATACAACAACAACACGACCCCAGTGACTGTGACATGTCCAGTAACCACCACAGTGCAACAACAAGTGGCACGCCGCTGCATGCACGCAAGCACATGCCCTGATGTCATCTCACATGCACGCGTGCATGAGGAACAACCGCAGCAAACCTGTCACATGGAACTGAGATGGACTGTGCCCATGATGCCAAGCGGTCTGGTAGGCTACATGTATACCGTCTGTGTCAAAGTCCGCAGCTCCGCAGCTATATGTAAATGTACATTAGCACAGCCTTGGCCAAGCAGATGTCACTCTGAAGCCCACATCCCACATGCAACAGCCAATCACATGTAACCCCACACCCTATCCCATTTGCAATCATGCTCAGTATATCCTCAACATGTATTCCGCTGCCAGTAGTGTCCACTATACTGCATCACAGAGGACAGAAGACTCAATATAATGTTTGAAACCAAAACTGTCTCCGCTGACTCATTTCACAAGTACGAATGAGAGAGGATGAGAGTATGTGAAGTACACGGCAGTCGTGACATGACCATGTAGTCCACTGGTATTGGATGTCAACGCAAATGAGTAGCACTACTGTGGAAGACACACATGTGTCGTGTGAAGTCGTATGGACGCAGTGCTCAGGTGGGTGGGTGTGACGGGTAGATGCGCACATGCCAAGTTGGAGCACGCCGTGTTGGGAGGGGTCATGAACAGTACACCACCGCTTCCCTGGGCATTGTGAGAGGACACCTGTCGGGGGGAGTGAACACGTGTGTGCACAGCAGCCGGGCACACGTACAAAGCGGTACCAGGCGCACCTCAGCCCACCCTCTGTGGACAAGCTGGATCCTGTTGTGCGCCCGCCATGCCCCTTGACTAGGCACACACAGCCCCAGTCGACCAGGTGTAACCCCAACATAGTCAATCCGCACAGGCGATACAGGGCACGGGATGGCAGTGGAGCATGGTGTGTGAGAGGTCGCCTCGCGCTCCTCCTGGTCATATCACGCAGGCAATAGAACCTCAACGTCTAGCATGGCACAAGTCAAATGGAAGTGTAGGGGAGACGCACCACAGCACGAGCAGCACTGACGTCACGGGAGGTGGCTCGCACCATCCCATCCATTGCCCATCATACCAACCACGCCACATGCCATTGCGACTAAGTGCAAGCGCGTGCGCCACCACCCCCGAGCCCTCCCCAGAGAGGCCAAAGAGTGAATGTGTGGGCCATCAGCCGCAGACGGACGCGGCCTGGCCGCAAGGGCAGCCACAGCCACTGGGTGTCGCAGGTGGCGGATCCGGAAGGCGAAGACTGTGATGCATAGTCCATGCAGGCCGGGTCTCCATTTGGGGCACCACGCAGGTGGACGGCGTCCCGCCACACATCATACCCTGAGACAGCCCACTCGTGCAACTGGACCCACACATACACTCCTTGCCCTCTCTGGTGCGAGCTTGGGGCTGCCTGTGCAGGCGCTAGCCTCGCAGGTGAGCATGCATATTGGGGGAGCGAGGGGAGGACATGAGGGCTGGGGCGAAGATGACTGTATCACTGTCAGTAAGTACAAGGGATGACCCAGATGTGGAAAGGAAGAGACGTGTCCCGTGTGTACTGCAACTAGTCACCAATCCAACTACCCCCATGTCCGGAATGTAAGCCCGCACCTAGGCCCGCCCATCCGCCACATCGAACATACCACCAGCACGACAACCTTCCCATTCGAAACACTGACTGGGGGTGGCGACCAGTGTACAATCATGTGTAGCCTACCCACGCGTACATGTGGGCCCTCCATGATCCATGTCACCTGCGGCAAAGTCATGACATGCGCAATGAGGGAAGTGAGGAGAGCTGTCCGCCCCACGCGCAGAAGGTGCATCAGCTCCACAGACCCAGCAGCGAGTCCAGCAGGGGTCACATGTGCAGGGGCAGCTGTGCCTGGTGTGAAGGCACATGCATATAGACAGCACATCGACCAATGTGTAGTCTGCCCACATCTACAGTCCATCATCATGCGGACATAGGAATTGAACACACGGCAACACATCTTCAGTTGGTGCACCCACCGTGACCAACAATGCGCAATCATCGACGTACCCGCCCTGTGCATGGCCCCCACCCAACGGAGGCACATCCAGTGCCACCATCCCACACACACAAGCCTTCCACGGAACATGCTGTGTCCAATGGTCAGTACAGAGTCAGCGCCCATCTGGTGGATCCTGAACAGGAGACACATGCACACACATGCCAGCTCCCACTATGTACGTCTGCCACCTGGCACGTGCAATGTAACCTCTCACCTGTGACGTGTGACTGCAAGCACACAGCCGTCTTGGCATGGGGCTGTCAATGTGGACACCTGTCAATGTTTCGGGAGGTGTGATCCGTACAGTGCTGTACATAGGGTGCAGTGCTGACACCTACTACTGTCTCATATCCCCTCGTGCCACAGGTCTCACTTGTTTTGGCCGCTCAGCCTGTGCCCACATCGTCGTCGTCGTGTGCCATACTCATCCAGCCGCGGAAGCAGTTCCATGCTCAGCAGACATTCATGTTGCCGTGGCATTGCCGCTTGACGGATATGCAGTCAGTCCCCATCAGCACGCCCCGCAAGTCATTGGGGCCTAGATCCCCATGTGCATCCACATGGCAGTGGTTTGTATCACTAGCCATTGCCATTGTTGGGAGACCTGTGTAAGTGTATTGTGGCCGTGCCGTCCCAGCTTGACAGCTGGGCTGTGGCTCATGTGCTTGCTCAGTCATGTCAGTGATGTGTATGCGAAATTGCTATGTGTCGTGTTGCTTTGACATGTGTCCTCTGCCATTGTCCCTAGGCGGAGACCGAACATTGACCGCCCATACCAATTGCTGGCGGACATGGACGATACAGAGGTTATTAGGAAGTTTCGGCTGGACAGGCCAACCCTGCATCGACTGTGTGCCATGTTAGAACCCCATCTCCGTCCCCGCAGGGTGTATCCGACTGCTGTCACCCCCACGGCTAAGGTGATGGCCGCCATGCATTTCTTCGCCACTGGGTCATTCCAGCACACAGTGGGCATTGGAGGAGGGATGTCCCAGCCCATGTTCAGCAAGGTGCTGAGGGATGTACTGGCAGCCATGATGCTGTGCCGAAACAGGTACATCCGCTACCCCAGGGCTCGTGAATTGGCGGCAGTGAAGGGTGCATTCTATGCCCTTGGCAGAATCCCACACGTCGTTGGAGCCATTGACTGCACACATGTCGGCCTTGTTCCACCACAGGCCACTGAGCACCTGTACCGCAACAGGAAGCACACGCACTCCCTGAATGTGCAAGTGGTGTGCCTTGCGGACATGGTGATCACCCACGTGTGTGCAAAGTTCCCAGGCTCGGCCCATGACGCACACATAATGCGCAACAGCATCTTGCCACGACTGATGTCCAATATGCAACAGGATCGTGCCTGTATTGTCGGTGAGTATGTGGAGTGGTGTAGCGTGCTGGTTGTGCGATGCTGTCCCCTGTCCAGTTGGAATTGCAACGGTTCTCTGTGTCCCTCACACCCAGGTGACTCTGCGTACCCGAATGGGGCATGGCTGCTCAGTCCATTGAGGAATCCTCGCACCCCAGCAGACGATCGCTACAATGAGGCACATGGGAGGACCAGACGTGTGGTCGAGCGTACCTTTGGCCTCCTCAAGTCCAGGTTCAGGTGCCTGGACCGCACCGAGGTGCGCTGGCATACTCCCCACAGAAGGTGTGCCAGATAGTGGTGGCGTGCTGCATGCTGCACAATCTGGCCATTCGGAAGCAGATCCCCCTCATCGTGGATGACGGAGATCAACCAGGGCCCCAGCCCGCAGACCAGGACAGCTCGAGTGAGGAGGACAGCGGAGAGGAGGAAGCTGGGAATGTGCGGCAGCAGCTCATCGCCCGCTACTTCACTTGACGGTGAGTGTCCATGTACGACGGCTGATGTGGCTGTATCTGTGCAGGTGTGTGTGTGCTGTGTCAGGGTGGCCGTTTGTTCACTGCGTGCCAACGTGTCAACGCTCCATGGCCAGGGTAGTATGCCACTGTTGGTGGCTGTGGCATTGTGCCCTATTGCTCTGTGCGATGTGTGTACATTGCTTGTAGTTGTTGACATGTACTGTGTGATGGGTGTGTGACACACTCATTGAATGTGCTCCTGTTCTGTCTCCCACCCCTAGGTCCCTACAGGCCCTCCGGATTCAATTGCCATGCCACGCATCAGGTGCCTTTCCGCCCAAGGTGGCCGTTGTATTCCGTACAAATAAAACACAGGGCACAAACAGCAGTTAGTGAAAAAGGTGCATTTATTACAAACTGTGACATGTGATTGTGTGTAAGGTGATGACAAAAGTGGTGCGTGCAGTGACAATGAGCTGTCGGGCATGGCTGCGTGATGATCAGGGTGTACCCACTGGTTCTATGTCCATAGTCCAACACACACATGCCATCCAGATGGCTGTGTGGAGTGGGATCGTAGTCCAAGTCAATGCAGTGGCTGGTCAAGGAAGGCTGGCGGAAGGCTGGCTGGCTGCCTCACTTGCGCTTGGAGCGTGCGAAGTCCTCCCGGGAGATCTGTTTCCACTTCGGACGGCCCCTTCCACGTTTGCGAGGGGGTGCCTGCTTGCGACATGCTGGTGGTTGAGGTGTGCTCACTGGCAGTGGACGC